>CM051839.1:11055490-14012990 GCA_028451465.1 Erethizon dorsatum
ACAGCAAAGAATAATTGTTGAAAGGATAAATGAATGAATATTCAAGTGAGACAAGAACACTCTTAATGCATCAGCAAATGGAAATTACAGTCGTTGACATTCTTGATACTCTTATATGTCAAATATACATACATATGTTTATAAATACATGTGAGTGCTTATATATGTATATATTTAAGATGATCTGTACATGTATCAAGGGACGGATGTAGTTACCATAGTGTCCTGGGCCCCAGAGTAAGGCTCAGTATGTGGTGGATATTCAATAAAAACTTGTTGATGGAAAGTATAAATAAGCATGTCTTAAACTGTGGCGTGATGAGAATAAGGAGGCCTCTTTCAGACAAGGGCATGGAAACAGTATGAAAATAGGAACACTTAGAGATGATTATTGTGTTAATACAGTGATTTGAAGAAGAAATTATGACATGTTGATTTAGGAGACCTGAGGACTGAAAGGCCGAGTAAGCTAAAAGATCTTGGTTGAAGTCAGGCATGTGGCACGTGCCTGTAATCCCAGCGCTCCAGGAGGATCCCAGGGTCAAGCCCAACCTGGGCAATTTAGTGACTTAGCAAGACTCTGTCTCAAAATAAAAATTAAATCAGGGCTGGGGATGTAGCTCAGTACAAAGGCACTGAGTTCAATCCCTAGAATTGCAAAAAAATTAAAAAATATAAAAACTTGATTGACAATAAAATCTGGAGCTGGGAAGTAATCAAAGAGGGTAGCTCCTAGATTTCTTGCTTGGGTTAATGAATGAATGGCAGGATCTTCCTCGAAGAGGGAATCTAAGAGGAGAGCAAGATCTGGGATGTGAGTGCAGAATTTTATTTTAGATGTAATGATTTTGAATTCCCAGTGAAAAGTCCACATGATGTCAAGAAGGCAGCTTTATATGTGGTGTTGGGGAGCATGCGCGGTAGGTGGATTGTGAAGTGTAGGGGGAGATATTTCTCAGAAGCACTGCTTATGAAAGAACAGAGCTGATCACAGTACCTGAGATGAGCAGCACTTACAGTTTTGTTTTCTCCAATTTGGTTTTGAGGTCTTTCTCATGAGAATGTTCAGAAGCCCTCTACCCCTACCCTGACTGGGAATTTAGAGAATCCGTGAGTGTTTACAGTGTGCCTTTCATGAGATACTTCTTTATCCTAATGGACATTTTAATACCTGGGTGTCCAGCTCATGAACAGTTGTTCATTTCTCAGAAAACGTGTTTATGCCAGCAGATACATTCATGGCTCTTGTCTGACCTGTGTCTATTTATTTCTACCAAGACCGTCCATGCTAGGACATCCCTAACTGGGAAAGAAGTGAGCTATCATGCTGGGCACATGAGGCAACTCAACAAAACACATGAAATGACAAGCAGCTTATTACTCATAGATCCCCCCAAAAAGAGGACAGCACACTTTGCAGAGACACTGGAGAGGGGGAAATATTGGATATGCAGTCCAGCCAGCAGGGGGAGAGAGAGAGAGAGAGGGAGAGAGAGAGAGAGAGAGAGAGAGAGAGAGAGAGAGAGAGAGAGAGAGAGAACAGAATGATAGAGAGACCTGTGGTCCATGGCCTCTGTTGGACTCCAAGCCTTTCCTTCCCAAGCAGGTTTTTGTTGGGGAGCTCTATTGCCGAGGTAAAGCAAACAGATATGGATTTCATGGAAATTGTGACTAAGTGGTGTTTGCTGCCATAGGTGTAGGGTTCATGCAGGTTGTAGGTGGGTAGAGCAGGTTGTGCCTGTGGTCCAAAGGGAAGTGGCCGCCGGGAGGTGGTTGTTTAAGCAGATATCCAGGTCACTTCGAGGAACAGGGAGGAGGCAGAGACCTGGAGACTGTGTCAAGGAGAACAAAGCCCTGTTTCTAAAATGGGAAAGTGAAATTTATATCCAAAATGGATGCCAAAACAACGTAGAATTATAAGAATGCTTACAAGATTCCATGTGGGAGACAAAAGAAACATCCAGAGAGCTAGAAAGAGAACAACTAGGAGAGTGTGAGGCCACTGAAGAAGAAAAAGCAGATCAGTTATCCATTATATGTTTAACACACACACACACGCATGCAGGAAGAATGAAACAAATAATTTGGGCTTTTTGGATGATTACAGAAGTCTTAGAATAGAAATCATTTGTAAATCGATCTTCACATGGAAAAAACCCAACTTGATATTCTCTTATCTTTAATTCAGGAGTTTTTAACTCTGTTCCTATAATAGACATCAAAAATATATTGATAATAACATTGCCATGAGTGTGGACAACAGGGTTAAGAAAGAGGTGTTTCCAGAGCCTAGCATTGTGGCACATGCCTGTAATCCCAGCACTCGGGAAGCTGAGGCAGGAGGATTGCCACAAGTACAAGGCCAGCCTGGGCTACAGAATGAGTTCAAGGCCAGTCTGAATTACATAGTGAGATCTTGTCTCAAAAGAAAAAAAAAAGAGGTGTTTCCATTGCTATAAAGCCATTTATCAAAGTAATGATACACTAGCATTCCTTGAGTGCTCATAACATTATGGGCTCTGAAAACTTTGAATGAAGCATGCCATTATGTTGCTTAGTCTTGAAAAATAATCTTTTCTCCAAGAAACTAGTTTTCTCCCATTTTACAGAAAAGGAAACTGACTCAGTTAACTTAGCTGGTCAGTTGAGATGTTGGAATTTGAATGTTATTAGTTGAGCTTTAAAGACTATACCCTTAACCATCATATTACACTTTCTCAGCATTAGCAGACTATTAATTAACCCATTCCTTAAAAACTAGTAGTTGAAACATTTAAAAGATGTATCTATTTAGTATGCTAGTAATGTATATGCAGTTATGTATTCTTTGTGACACAAGGCAATTTAATTGGGAAATACCTTGGCTGAAGCTTTCTTTCATCCACTCAGAAGAAGAAAAAATGTTTCCACTTCAAGTTAGATGGGGGAATATGTTCTAGTGATCTATTTCACAGCATGATGACTATGGCTTACATTATGATTTATATACTTCAAACTACCAAAGGAGAAGATTGTAAATGTTCCTACTACAAAGATGAGTATGTAAGAGGTGTACATATTCATCAGTGTGATATAATCATCCCTGTGTATACTTACATCAGAACATCAAATTGAACCCTTTCATACACAATTACTATTTGTCAATTAAAAATAAAATTATGGATAGGTTAAAAACAATTACCAACTGCTTATGAAAATATAGTATGTAATTCATCCTGCTTTCTTATTTGGAGTCAAACTACATTATTTAAATTTGGATTCTTTAATTACTGTTATCGCCTAACTTCGCTTGTAGTTTAAAATGAGTGTCTGACTTGTTTTTCAAGACCAGTACAGTTCTGACAGATGGAAGAGTGCTAATCACAACTAGAGGATAAATTAATTTATTAGTATCCACACTGAGTTGAAAGTCTTTATCAGCTTAGAGTTAGAGGTCATGTTAGCTGATGGGAAATGTTTTTAGGACTAAAATGTTGAATATCAAAGAGATCTAATTCTGAAAGAAATTCAGAAATCTGGAGAAGCATTTTTCAAAATAATTGCAAGTAAGAAGGTACGCACTATGTGTAGGCACAAAATGTTTAGGATTGTCCCATTTCATAGACAAATGTGAATGTAATTTCGATCTACACACAGCTGAGTAAGGACAGGGGAGTGATTCAGTAGGAAGAAGTACTAATACGAATTGATAAATATTTAATCATGAATAATTCATATACCCCAGGTGATAAATAATGAACTGATGATTCTGGACATGAGTAGAAATGCGAGAAGAATTTGTTCATCCCAGGTAATACAGGAGGCAGCGTATACTATTTTATAATTCCAGTTGGTGTTACTTGCTTTTATATCCTGCTAATAAATAGGAAGCCCGACATAGCTGCCTTCTGTTTTCAGTGAGGTAAGTATGGTGAAGACAAAGTAATGCTGATCCTGCTGCTGTGATTTCTTTAGAGTTTGACATTGTAACCCAACCTATAAAAGGCTGGTGTCTTCATAATCTGCATCTTCAATGAGAGTGTTTTAAATGTCAGCACATTGGCGTAGAAAAGGACATACAGTCTTTCTCACCTCTTAACTTCTCTTCAATCACTCAGTGACTTACCCTCGGATTTAGCTCATGAGCTCTGTACAGACGGCTGTCAGCTCCAGGTTTTTAATTTCTTTAGACATTATAGCCAGTTTTTCTTTCATTTCTGTGGCTTAGGGGTAGGTACCCTTTGTCACTGGAGGCATCTTTTTCCTGGCCTATGAGTCTCTACCCACTTTCATCTCTGCCCAAGTTTTTCCTTCCTCAGACATAAACAGCCTCTTCTAAAGGTGGAGACAGCAGGTGATGGTGGTAGAAAAGGCTGTTTGTGTTCAAAAGGGATGGATTTTGGAGCCTTTTCTCTCTCTCTGAATATTTTGGAACTGTGTTCCTTAGTTATGAAGGAATCTTGCTTCCTGCCTCCCTCTCTAACATTTCCCCCACCATCTGTCTGTGAGCTTTGCTTTGTTTCTGTTATCACTGAACTGAAACCAGTTGAGTGTCAGCGCTTAGCCCATATGTTCATTAGCAGTGAATCTGTAATTAATTTCTTATGGTTTAAAGTTAATGAGACTGTGTGTGTGTGTGTGTGTGTGTGTGTGTTTGTGAACAAGCAATGTTTATGGGCTTTAAATGGTTATTTAATTATTTTTCTTTGGCCTGCATTCATAATGAAGCAACTTTGTTTAATTTGATTATTTATCAGTACCGTTTTTCTTTTTTTCCTCTCTAAATCTGGAATGTACATATTACACATTTGGCAAGGAAGCTCACTTTTGAGCCACCTTGTTGGTTTTTTGAGACAAGAATGTTTTATTGGCTTATTAGTAAAACTTATTAAACTGTTTCACAGGGAGTTTTAGACCTAATTTCTCATGTTTCTTTCCACAAAATTACAACCCCCCAAAACTAAAATTTATAAAACTAACTCTATAATAATAAATGTTACTTAGGAAGACTTTTTTTCTAAAAAATTAAGTAGAATAACAGCTGACAGGAAGGCAAACAGAAATTTAAAATTTGAAAACATTGCACCTCATAAGCACATTTTAAATGTGGGTATAGACATATATACTCTCTATAAGATATACCCTTACTTTCTGCTTTTCCTACAATGACCATGCTTTATACATGTAATAAAATGAAAAGAAAGGATGTTTTGAATGAAAACAAAAGGACCTAAGTCAAAAAACTAATCCTTGGTGTTTTTCATATATATTTTCAACTAGCTATATACTTAAAGAAAATACAAATTTGCTCATTTACAAACATATGTTGAAATCAGACCATTTAAAAAACAATATAATAGAGTTAAAGGCAAGTAACCATGGCCTGGGAGGACTGGTATACAGACGTAGTTATCTGGGAGGCATAGATACTATCAAAGAAGACACGCACACTGTCTGGAAGTTCATCCTCCTGTTTCCATAGCACTAAGAATTTTCCAGAACATTTAAGCTTCATGGTTAAAAAAGCAGTTAATATATGATCAATGGACTGGTCATAAATATTGAAACTATAGATTTGAGAATTTCCAGATATTAGGAAAATTAATAAATGCCTATGACTTTTTAACCTAAATACTTATATATTCATGAGTCAAAATAGGCCAACAATCTATTTTATCCTTTACTTGTGATTGAGAGTTTGGGATTAGAAGTAAGAAACCCATGAGTTTGAGTGTGGGCTCACTGGTCACACTGGCTGTGTGGATAGAAAGAAAATATAGCCGTCCTATATCTCAGTTTCAACAAATCTGTAGTAAATTCTACTGCTTAAGATTATGGTGAGGTTTAAATGGAAAAAAATTCTAAATAATTTATCACAATGACTGGAAATTAAAATAAAGTACTCTCAACATTATCCGTATTTGTATTGTCACTGGCTTAGAGACAAATTCTTCATAAGTCATAATAATTGTACTTTTCCCTTTGTGGTTCAGAAATACAAAGCCTCCTATTCTCAAGGAGAAATTGGAGCCATGTAAAGAAACACTGAAGAACAAGAACAATTTCTGTGAATCTAGAGTCCCTGTGATGGTGCTCACTGCAAATCTAACCCAAAATGGCCAAGCCACAGATCACTGTGGCAGCGTGAACCCAGGTGAATTGGAAGTCTGTGAGAGCTGTAAAGTACAGGAGATTAATGAGGCTCCTGCTTGCAAGTTGATGCCAAGACCCCGAAAAGACCTGAATCACTCACTTCACCATCTGTTAGTCAGCTTTCTGTCACTGTAATGAATACCTGAGGCAATCAATTTATAAATAGAAAAGGTTTATTATAGCTCAGGGTGGGGGGATGGGAGATTTCAGTGCATGACTGATGGCTCTGTTGAGTTGGGCCTGTGGTGAGGCAGCACCTCGTGGAGGAAGCATGTAGTGGAGCAAAACTGCTCACCTCATGGCAGAGAATTTAAAGGGAGGAAGAGATTGGATTTGGGTCCGTTTATGCCTTCAAGGGCATGCCCCTAAGGACCTGAAGTCCTTCCACTAGGTCTCACCTCTTAAAGTTTTCTACCACTTCCACTAACACTAAGCTGGAGACTAAGACTTTAACATATGGGTCTTTGGGGACATCCCAGATCCACACTATGACACCATCCTCAAAACAGAGGCTGGAGTGTCTACTAGCTTCTTGTTAACAACTCAGAATATCTTGGTTTAAGATGTCTGGAAGGAACATCTGCCTCCTATTTTTAGGTGTACAAGAAGGTGTAATTTCTACCATTTTTTATTGAGTTCAGGTCCGCAGGATGTAGGCAGATGCCATGTAAGCCACGAGTAGGTCTGGTCCTTAAAAGTATCTCACATGATTTCAGGCTTCTTTCCTGGTCTCAGTATCCTTGAGGACAGCATGTCTTAAGTCATGTCACTAGGGACAGAGGCGAAACTTCTGACCTGTATCAGACTTTATGTAAAAGAGAAGTAAATCTTTATTGTGTAACTCCACTGGCATTTTAGTTTATATAGTTTCAACATAGTTCAAATTATCCTGACAATAGGGAAAGAATAACTTTCCAAAGGTCATAGAGAGTCTTTGCAAGAACTACTTACAGAACAATATTTTTAAAAGCAGAAATCAAATTATCTATTTTCCATACTTATAACTTTCTAGTGGCTTCCCTTTATAATAAGAATAAAATACAAATTTTGGCATGGTCTACTATTTACCTGACCCCTGTCTCCCTCTCTGGCCTCATGGCCTACATTTGCCCATTGTTCCCTACATTCCACAGAAAGTCTCCCTTCTGAAATCTCTTGAATAACCCATGGATGTGTCATAACTCAAGGTCTTTGCGTTCGCTAGGACTTTGCACTCAAATATCTTTGCCTGGAAATCCACATGACTGCTTATTTCTTATCCTTCCAGTTTCTGCTCCAATGTCACCTACCCATTGATACCACTCCTGGGAAATTTCTCTGTTTTTATCCTATGTTTATTTTCTTCTGAATCTCTGAAGTGTTGCAATCAAATATTTAGTAATTTCTTATCTGTCTTCTTTACTCCCACACATGAATATAAACTCCATGAAGTCAACTACCTCATTGATGAAATCAGATGCATCCTATGTCTAAAACAGTGCCAGACACATGTACATATTCACTACTAAGTGTTTGCTTCATTAATGAGGGAAATAAGTTTGCTTATTTGTTTTTAAACTCTTAAATCCTACTGGCAATGTAACATAAATTCTCTGATTTCATAGGTCTATGGAACACAAAGGGGAATATTACAAGGACATTAGAATGTAGTTGTACTAGGTTGAATACTGCCCCACAAATTTTTATGTCCATCTGGAGTTTGTGAATGTGACCTCATTTGGAAACAAGGTCTTTGCAGATGTAATCAAGTTAGGATGAGGTCATACTGGATTAGAGTGGGCCCTAAATCCAATATGAATATGCTAATGAAAAGAGAAAAAGCTTGAACACAGAGACACAGACTCATAGAGAATGCCATGGTAAGGCAGAGGCAGGATAGAAGTTAGTCTGCCACAACTGAGGCACACCAAGGACAGCCAGCAGCCACCAGCAGCTAGGAAAAGAGAAGGACAACTCCTCCCCTAGGGTCTTCAGAGAGAGAGAGAGAACACATCCCTGCTGAAAACTTGACTTCAGACTTCTAGCTTCCAGAACACTGGGAGAATAAATTTCTCCTTTCATTTAAGTGACAATGAAAGGAGCCTCATCCTATATGACTTCAGAAAAACTAATCTCTTATTCAAGTACTTCTGAGGAATTTTAGGGCATCCTTAAGTGCGTTGTAAAGTACCATAGTGGTCTAGTATTCTTTGACCAATGTGCCACTGAAAAGTGAATTTAAACATTTCTTTATTACCCAGATTGCTACTGCCTAAATCATAGTGAGACATGAAGCTTAAATAATGAAATGACAGCATGAAAAAAATTTAAAAATTAGACTATAAAATCTATTAGCTTCCTGTATCCATTAGCCACATCAGTGAATGACTGCTCTGTAAGAGACCTTGTCTCAAGTCATCTTGTCCCTGAGTTAGCATCCTCTCATTCAATCCCAATCCTAGCACCTGGTGTGGAGACCTGCGAGAGCCCCAGTCAGTGAATAAAAAAATTTAGCAACAAAATTTAACTCCCTTCTAGAGCAAATACCAGAGATATTTGTTTTCTCCCTCCTATAAGCCAATAGACAGCAACTTCTAACTGAAAATAATACAGAAGTTTCTAGAATTTATGGATAATCTATGGGTAAAGGCAATTTTACAGTCTTACACAGAAAAATAAATCCCAGAACACTGAAAAACTAATGTATGTTAAAAATTCCTGTGCAATATAAAGAAAATGGATGTTGATCTTTATAATTAGTTTGATAGAGTGTTTTTTCTTCATAACAAAAGAACTTTTACATTAACAGATATCAGGAAATATCCAAATATCAAGATCAGAACAAACAAACTTGTGCAATGGTCTCCTTAATAGGCGTGATGCAGAAAGCTAGGAGTTTTTCGATAAGGGTAGAGACTAAGATACAACGTAGGAAGTATTGTGAGGAAGAATGAAAACTTTTGAGCAAGACAATTCCCATGTGAACCACAAAGCAAGAGACAAGAAGAAATTGTCCTGAGGGAGAAGATATGGGAAGCATCTTTGTTTCATGAGGGAGTTAGTAGTATTATCTGTGGATAATAGGCATGTGAGGTGTGTCCTTGTGTCACCGTAAGTGTGAGAGGCCAGCATCCCTGGGCTACTGAACTGTCATGGGGTTGTCCAAACAATATTTTTAGAACAAGAACAACTCTAAAACTGTTGAGAGCCACTAAAGAAACCAAGACACCCAAACAGAAAATATCCCCATTTTTTTAGCCATAGCAAACACATCAAGAACATTGAAAATGGATATCATAAAAAAAGCAAACATTTGACTTAATATGGGCTTTATCCTTCATATTTTTTCACAGCCTTTTCTTTTTCTAGATTGTTGGAACATTTTCTTGAGTTAAGTAATTGACAGTCATTGCAAAGTTTCAAAGAAAATTCAGTAATGTGTAAATAAAAATAGAAATAATAAACAACAACTACATAGAAATAGTCATTGGTAAATTTTTGTTTTATTTTTCCTATACCTAGCAATAGCTGTATACATGTGTATAGGAAAAGCAGCAGTGGTGCTTTTGTTTTTGTTCTTGTTTTTGTTTTTGTTTTTCCAGGCTGGCCTCAAACTCGCAGTGATCCTCCAGCACCAGTGTTTTTCATCTGTACTCTCAACTCTTCACGTCTGGTCACCAAAATATGTGGGAGTGTTGCCCATGTCAACAAATTCTACAACCTTCTGCAGACACCAAGTAGGTATCCTATAATTTAACTCAGTTCTGCCACTATCTGCCTGGAGATAATGTCAGATCCCATGAGTTAATGGCTTAGTCCCACAGGACATTCCCACGTCAGATGCTACTTGCAAGTCCAGGCTGTCACCTGTGCTTCTGACCAACCATCTAGAAATGGCCGATTCAAACAGTCCCCTCTTTGGTTTGACAATTTACAAGAAAGGTTCACAGAACTCGGAAAAACAATTCAAGTACTAGGTCACTGCTTTATTATAAGACAGGACAACTCAGCCAGATGCAAGAGACGGTTGCTTAAAGCAAGAGATGAGATTAGGGGTGAGGAAATTCCACGGCTGCTCCATAAGTGCCACTCACCCAACACTTCCATGTGTTCACCAACCCAGAGACTGTCCCAAATCTGTCTTTGTGCAGGCTTCGTTATAGAGGCACAGTCCATTAAATTATTGGCCAATGGAGATTGAGGGATTCTCTAGTCTTTCTCTGATGCTCCCCTAAAGTCAAAGGTAGGGATTCAAAATTCCAACTCTCTAATTTTATGCATAGACCTCCTGGCAACCAGCCTGGTAAGGCTACCCAAGAGTCCCCAGCCACCAGTCATCTTGTTAGCATACAAAATGACACATTACTTCAAGGAGTCCAGGGCTTTCAAGTGATGTCTGCCAGAAAACTGGAGCAGAGACTAAATATGTATTTCTGTTTTCTGTCTCAGCATATACCTGGTGGTGTGTTTTCGTAATATTCTGTCATAGCATGTACTGTAATTTTGTGAATCACCCATCTATTCTTCAGAAATATTGATTATTTCTAAAATTTACTATGATAATTGTATATGTATATGATATATAATAGTGTAAAATTTTATTACAATGAAATTCTATACAAGTTTGTAGACAGCTCATACATACTTTATAAATGTAAATTCCTGGAACATTTATGACCTAGTGTATGGCATGAGCATTTTTAAGTGCCTTGATAAAACCTTGTTAGAATTTATGCCATAAAATCGCACCAAGTTAAATTCCTGCTTTCACCATATAAGAATATCCCTTTTACAATGCACTTTTCAACAGCAGATATTGATATTTTGCTTTTAATTTTTGTCAATTTGACAGTTTAAAAATATATACTATTAAGTTTTGTTTCATTATTATTAGTGAGTTGGAACATGTTAAATTCTTTTTTCTTTTAATTGAAATCTCATTATAAGTCATTAACAGGAAAAAGTGTAAGATGTAATATGCTAGGAAAAAAGAAGGCTACTAAATTTAAAAGAGTGGATCTTCTCAAATGTACCACATAAAAACAAATTGGGAAAGTTGAAACTGTAATTGAGACTTTTGTTCCTGATGTATTCAGTACAAAAATTACAAATATTCTCTAGTACCAAAATATGCAAATTTACATCATACCTATAAAATTTACAAGGTATCATTGGTATCGAAAGTGTATCAGCTACTGTTAAGCACCCACTGTGATATTGTAGAATTGTGCTACAGATGATGTCTTACGAGGAAAGAAGCATCCAGATAGTAAGTTCATAAGGTATGGGTGAGGAAGAATGGCTGATTCCGAGCACGAATGTACCTTTTGTTCTAAGTAGCAGTTACAAGTTTTATAGGCATTGAAGAGAAAAAGAAAACTGTCAAGATAAGACAGAGTCTGTTTTAGCCGTGTAGAACGTGTACTTCTACCAGGATTTCCCATAGATGAGGTTTAAGAGCGCTGTACTGTGTCGGAGGCTTTAGGCTTTGGGTGAGGAAATCTGCCTGGGCAGAGAGGGAGAATGGCTAACTACTAGCATTAACTCCTGGTGATTTTGGTTTTGTAAAATACAAAATACATGCATGTCTCAATGTCTTTGCCAAAAAAAATACCCTATTGTTTGAATGCCCCCCTTTAGAATTTATGCTGAGATTTATTGCCATCGTGACAATATCAGGTTTGGAACTGTTGAGAAGTGATAAAATCATGACGGCTTTGCCCTTTCCTGTGATAGAGTGGCTAAGCCACAGAAGGGAAGATGTTGGCCCCCTTTCCTCTCTCTTGTACGTGCTGCCTCACCGCCGGATACCTTCGCTGTGTTGTGATCCAAGACGGACCTCACTGGATACAGCTCCTCAGGTCCGGATTTTTCAGTCTTCGGAACTGTGAGCCAAATGAACTTCTTACCTTTTGGGTTATACATTCTCAAGAATCCTGGTGTAGCATCACAAAATAGACTGACAGGAAGAAAATATGCAAGTTCGTCCCAAGATAGATGGCAATATGATAGACAAAAAGAAACAAATGGAAAGAAACAGTGTAATACTATTTGCTTTACTATAGGTAATAGCACAGAAATTCAACTGTGTTGAAGTTGTAGTTAGCACTGCAATGCAAGGAACAAGCAGTTCTCCTAATGAAGGTCCCTAATTCTCTAGTAAGTCTTCCTACTATTAACATTCCAAGCAGAGTAGAGAATTCTATCAAGCCTTCAAGAAGCATCAGGTTTTATTTTTGTTTTTAAATATCCTCCTAGACCTTTTCACTCATGTTGGAAAATCTGACTACGGATCTACCCGTCCATAGAGTAAAAGTAACCAGTAGCGAGGTAAGCACATTATTGAGTAAATTACTTTGAGTTTCATGACTCAAAACTCATTTCCCAAGCATCTAATCCCAAGCATCCCTAGGTCACAGATTTTCTGGAGTCCTAATCCTAAAGTAATAAAATGACAACTAGATAAGAAGAATAGTTTAACTTATTCTATTATTCCATTATTATTAGATGTTTCCAACAACAGATATTAGCTAGGTATGACTTAAAATTTCAATGTCATGACCTTCTAGCAGTGGCTACAATTTATATTTCCTTACAATGAGCATTAATATGATTAAATGCAATTTAAAGTCATCTAGGTTAACTATGTGCTGATTATGGTAGCATATCTTAAATTATAAATACGAGCAATCACTACAGTTTCAAAGTGAATTTATGGTCAAAAGTAAGGTTGCTATGTAGATTCGTTTTCTTGACAGTCAAAAGATAAATAAAACTTTTGAATGATTCCTACAAATAGGAGCATTACCGACAAATGACAATCAATTATAAACCTAACCAAGGATGTAAAAGATCTTTACAGTGAAAATTATAAAATACTGAAGAAAGGAATTGAAGATGACACTAGAAGGTGGAAAGATCACCTATGTTCATTGATTGGAGAATTAAAATTGCTAGAATGACTGTACTACTGAAAGTGATCATAGATACAGTACAATCTGCATCAAAATGCCAATGACTTTCATCAGAGAACTAGAAAAACCTTTAAAATCCACATGGAAGCATAAAAAATCCCTGAATAGCCAAAGCAGTTCTGAACAAAGAGAACAATGCTGTAGGCACCACAATACCTCATTTCAAAATACACTACTGACCCGTTTTAACAAAACACCATGGTATTGATATAAAAATAGACACATAGACTAATAGAATGGAGCAGAGGACCCAGAACTAAACATATGCATCTGCAGCCATCTGCTTCTTGACAAAAAAGTCAAAAGCATATATTGGAGAAAAGGTGATCTCTTCAACAAAAGTACTGGGAAAACTGGACATCCACCTGTAGAACATAAGAACTACATCTGTACAAAGATATTAATGCAGGACTTGAAACTGAAATTAATAGAGAGAAAATATAGGGGGAACTCTTTGAGATATTGGTATGCACAAAGGGAAATTAGAGGGGAGAGACAATAAGTGTATATGATATTAGTGCATTGAAGTGGACAAAGAGCAATCATTCATTTAAAAAGGAATACATTACAAAACTGACAAAATTTTCTTGAAGAAATAGCATAAAACATTTTTAGAAGGAATAGGAGCAACATATACTTTCCCTAGAATTTAAGACATTTCCCAATAGGATACAGAAAAACTGCTTTACAATGGCAGCAGTTATGGTGTGAAGGAATGAGGTATTTGAGTTGAGGAGAAGAAAACTCTTCAGTATCTGAGATTGAAGGTAATCGCGAATAGTAATTGGTCAGGGCTAACTAATGGACTGCTATGGGGATAAATATTAGGATGAATTTTTGTTCACTTTATACAGCAGTGACCCGAAAGAGGGCACATACATTAAGAGGATAAAATCTGCTGGCACTGCGACACTTGGGTGCTGGAGAGGGAGCCACAAAAGAGTGCTCAGACTGAGTCTGACGGGCTAAACGTGTGGAGTGATAAGTGGCTTATTTGAGTCAATTCTGAAGAAAACGTTCCAGAAACTTAAAACCATAAGACAAAGAGGAAGATATCCCCCTGAACTCTCTGGAGGCTTGAGCTCTGAAAGAATTCAACAGAGGTAAATCTTGCAGTTATGCTTAGAAGCAGAAATATAGGGAGGAAGTATGCCAATAGGTATTTCAGGACATGGAAATTGTATCAGTAGTTTGGAAATTTCTATGGCTGCCATAAGATTCATGTATCCTCACTTCTCAGCCCTTCTCCACTTTTTTCTTCTTGACTCCTAATGAGCAATAACTTTGAGATACAGTCTCAAGAATGTTGAGATATGGTAATTACCTTTTTTTTTTTTTTCATATTTGAGCTCTTTTGGTGACAGTATTAGTAAGAAACGTTTGTGGTCATCTCTCTGTCCTGACTCAAAACTGGCAGGGGAATGCTCCACAAGGTAGCCCAGGAGTATTTTGCTCCTGTTACTTTTCACGGTTTTCATAGTCATCTTTCTTAATAAGAAACAGGAAACGAGTAGAAGACAGTAGTTGAATAACGGAACAGTATTTCCTAGACAACACTTGTTCCCCTGAAACTAAGACTGAGGGCCCTTGCTTCTGTCTGTGCCGAAGGGGAAGGAATAGGACCGAGTCTCTGTGAACTCTTTATGCTTAGAATGAGGCTGAGTAGTGACCTGTGTTCTGCAAATACGAGCAAGAGCAACAGAAACAGAGCACTAAATAATCTATAACACTAGAAACTGATGAACTCTTTAATTACATCAAAACAGAACCTTTTTCACCTCACAGAAATCAGAATGAAAATGCTATATCAATTGTTGTAATAGTTGATACACTGTGTCAATGTGAGAAGTTTAGAAGCTTAACTGACTCAGTAGTTCTACATCCTAGGGTGTAGAGGACCCACCCTAGGGCGGGTAGCCTGCTTATAATATAAGGGAGAAAAAGAGGCTTGCTCTCCCCCTTTTTGCTCTTGTTTTTGCTGTCTTCTGCCACCATAAACTGTTGCCCCTCTGCCATGCCACCCTGCTTTGGAGCCAGCTGATTATGGACTGAAACCTCTACAAACTGTGAGCTAAATAAACCTTTCCTTCCTTAATTTTGGGTGTCGGGTATTTTGTCTCAGCAACAAGAGAAAAGTAAATAAGACAATTATGCTACTCCCTTCCCTGAAATTTGTAGTTAACTTTTCATTTTCTAAAGGATAATATTTGTACATACTTTTAGATAATATATGATCAGTAGTAGGTATGGATCCAAACAACATGATTTGGTTTGTGATTAGTTTTCCTAATAATTCTGCAGGTGAATATTGTCTCAATTTTTCAAATAAATAAAAACGAGAAGCAATAATGTCATTTAATTTTTTCTGAATGTTCAGAGTTAGCTATGGGGCCTGGTTGCACATCTAGGACTCTCTGACACTAAGATCTTCTTTCTTTGCATCATATCATGATGTGCTTGGATTTACACACTTATCAAAATAAGTAGATGGTTGATAGGAGACTGCATGATAGAAAAATAATACATAGATATGGGTGGCCGTGTCCTCCACCCTCCCCCTTTTCCTAGCATTCAAGGCTTTTGCCAACATGGCCAATATCTTGGGAAGTCTTCACCAATTTAATGCACTGTATGCACCAGTTGACTACAGTACTGTATATTCCCCCCAGATGTTCTTGCTACAAGTGGTCTCCCATCCTGCACATGTCCCATTCCACTTAGGGAGACCAACTTTCCCCCTCCCAAGTCATTTGTCTGTACTAGTGTTTTACATTGAAGCTATTCACAAACCTGGCATTGCTTCTCAGCTGTGAAAGTGGTTTGATGGCCATAGAGGTACTTTCTGCCCATATCACTAATACATTGTTTTGCATATGACAGCCACTCAGTACTATTGATCGAATAAATAGGTATGTGCTGGATTTGTTGTATTTGATTAACTACCAGTAAAAAGCATTTAAACAGAATTACTATTGTCAAATCCCAGACTACTGTTTCTGTTCCTAGTGTTATTTAAATTTTCAAAATATATGAATATTCTTTAAATGTCTCTTATTTTCTCTTAGTGACTTTTATAAATCAATTTGGTATATAATATTCTGAGGAAAAGTAACTTTTAAAGTGAAAAGTGAAGACTGGGTGATTATACTGTGTTATTAATCAGCTTTCTATAACTGTGAAAAAAATCTGAGTTAAACTACTAATAAGGGGAAAAATTTATTTTGGCTTATGGTTTCAGAGGTTTAAATTTCTTACATCATGGTGGTCAGGAAACAAAAAGAGACAGGAAGTGTGGAAGTCCCAGTATCCCCTTCAAGAGCATGTACCCAGTGAGATAATTGCTTCCACTAGACCTCATCGTCTAAAGCTTCCATCACTTCACAATGACATCAAGCTGGGAACTAATACTTCAACACATGGGCCTTAGAAACTCATTCAATATCCAAACAACTGCAATGACCTAAATCAAATCCTGGTCTTGATACTTACTTGCATTGTGACTTTACACAAATCACATAGCCTTTCTGTGCTTCTTTTGCTTAATCTATTAAGTAGGTTAATCAAGTACCTACCTAACTCAAAAGCTGCCTAGAACATTCATTAACACTTAGTAAATATTAGCTTAGACTGAAACACTTGCAAAACTAACTATGTGTTGCATTTCCTCCCACTTTATTCTCCTTTCACTTCATTTATAAACTTTCTTCTTTCTGGGAGATGGAAAGCTAATCTAAAGTTATAATGAAAATTAAGGTGGGCTTGTTTTCCACATCAAGTTAAATTAAGGTCACAAACAATTATTGATAATTTATGATGGGTCAAATAGTGGGCTGGTGCTGTGAGACGCAAATCAAGCAAGATACATGTATCTCTGACTCCTATGAGCTTACAGCACAAAAGCAAAGAAATACCTGAAAAATCACACTATATGATGTTCTAAACGCAAAACCTTTTAGAATGTGTTCTCCAGATGCCAAAATAGAATTTACTGTGAGAACTGTTATTCTTACACAACAAAGTGGTTACTTAGTGAATCACTTCCATGACTTTCTCCTAAATACCAGCAAGAAGCACAGTAGAACTCAGTTATCATGGCCCATTGAGCACACACAAACCTTCCACTCTAGCATCGCAGGAAGCAGAGGCGGCCCTCCGCAAAGGGTGAGCAGACACCTTTCCTAAAATTCTTTTGCTTCTCAATTCATATTTCTAGATTTTGCTTCCCCTAGGCTTTGGAGCTGTACCATGATAATGCTTTAGGAGAATGTCTATATGAAACACATTTAAAATATTCAAAGATTGTTATCTCATGTGTATTTTTAAAGCATTATTAGAAATACTGCATTTAGAGGGCAATATATACATTTACCTGGGACATTAATTTAAACAATAAACTGTCTAAATATAGTGAACATATATATTATATATACTTCCATTGCAGAGCAAAGTAATAATGGAATATTCTCAAATCTAAAGATGCATGCTATGAATTATGTAATGAGCGTGTGTGTGTGTGTGTGTGTGTGTGTGTAATTCTCCCCATACATATACAGACGTATAGCTTGACTCTCATTTATTTTAAGAAGGAAATTTCTGTGTATTACCTATTGTGTTCTTCAAGAGGATACAATGTCACAAAAATATTGTGAAACGCAGGAAGCCAGACAAATCATACATTAACAAGTCTCTTGGTGAGCTTCCAGATTGGCCGTCCTCCCTTCCACTGACATTTAGGACAACTAAGAGTGACCTTCGTATTCTAAATAAAAGGTTTTCTTTCAGGGAAAAGGGCAAGAGAAAAATCATTTCTTAACAGTTGCTATTCCTTTTTACAGAAAACTTGCATCACATTTAATATCATTTAGTAAAACTTTTGTGTCTCTTATATGATTGCATGAAAAAATGGCAAACACCAAAAGTCAAATTATAGAATTGTGTTCTATAGTTTTATCCTAAGCATTAAAAAGAATTCTAATCGATATAAAGACACACAGCTACCCATGAATGAAAAAAATCAAGTCATTTTTATTGTTCTCACGATAGAATGTTCCATGACTGTATTTAGTTTCATATAGCAATGATCTCAATCCAAATTGTCCATATGATCAGATACGTTAGGCTCAGGCACTGGCCCAGATGTTGTCACTAATGTACATTGGATACATTTTGCTCTAATGAGAATTTATTGAGCAACGCTTAAGGCCAGTAACACAATAAGTGTAGGGCAGGTTAATTAAGATTAACAGTTCTCACGCTCTGTCTTCGAAGAACCCGTAGTTGAGTGCTCTGAGGAGGAGGCACGGAACCGCAGACAGGCAGCTTATCCAAGCCATAGCAAAATAATGATGTTAGAGTGACACGGGTAAGATTTTCGGGCTAAGCGAGGAATGTACTTGGAAATTTATATTAAAAGACTCTGGGATTTTCAAAGCTAGAAAGGAAAAGAGGAAGAAAGTATAAAAGGAGAAAGAGAAGCTGCTTCCTTTGAATTTATCTTTAACAACAACACGAGTATTTAAAGAGTGAAATCCTGTGTTCCCAATAGACCATACTATCAGGGGACAGAAAGTCTACAGTCGGTCCCAGTTGGACATGTGACCTGGACGGTTTCTTCGCGTGCAGAAATAGGCACTCAGTAAATGTTTGCTGAATTACTTCTTCCTATTTCCCACTCTTCTCTCTCACTCATTC
This sequence comes from Erethizon dorsatum, assembly GCA_028451465.1. Classification (NCBI taxonomy): domain Eukaryota; kingdom Metazoa; phylum Chordata; class Mammalia; order Rodentia; family Erethizontidae; genus Erethizon; species Erethizon dorsatum. The sequence continues at coordinate 11,074,267 of CM051839.1, forward strand.
CTGCTTCAGGACCCTTTATGGGCTTCCTGAAGTTCCGTATCTTCCTTTTCCTATCTTTATTAAAATAACATTAGGTTAAATCAGATGAAATTCTGCTTTTAAGTGAAGCGGCTGAGAAAGCAATAATTTCATGTTTCAGCTGAATTCAAATTGTGTACAAGGCTTCATCTATCCACTCCAAGAATCTGAGAAAAACAGTTGATTACTTTGGACTAACACAGTGTGTGATAAATTTTCTCAGGGACAACTGAACACAGAATCCTCCTAGAATCTTAATCTAAACACAGAGCAATGAGGCTGCTAACAGTCTTATCAGTTTTTCATCAATTACATATACACTTCAGACCAGAGTCCTTTTTTTTGGGGGGGGGTGTTTTTTAAAATTTTTTTTATTTTTTTGAGGCAGGATTTTACTATGTAGGTCAGGCTGGCCTTGCCCAGGTTGGCCTTCAACTTGCAGTGATCCTCCTGCCTCAGTCTCCCAAGTGCTGGGATGACAGGCATGTGCCACCATGCCTGGCAGATTGGAGTCCTTGAATAAGTAGCTGGGTTCTACACTAACAATTCATTTTCGTCATCTGGATACCGAGTCTCTACACTTTTGCTTCCTTACTAGAAAGTCTATAGAACCGTCAATGCCTTCTTTTTTTAATTTTGATGCGATGGATGCATCCCACTCGGACTCTCTACCTTCAGCTCCTACAAGCTACTTGTCCTTCTGTAACCATCTGATATTCAATCTCAATTTCGTATCCCATTTGACAAAGAGCTGTAATATCTAGGAGTTGAATTGTCACTTGGAGAAATGGGCTTCAATAGCTAGAGTGACTATGATGTCTCGTCTTGAGTTGACTTAGGACAGAGACCCACATATTCTCATGGCACAAGCTTGTGTCTTTAAATGATAGAGTTACCAGACAACGTATCACTCAAATATGGACACTTTTGAATGAAACTGTGGATCTCTTTATAAGTAAGAGTTTAAACAGATTCTCCCAAGCAAATCAAGACACTGATCTACACTATAAATTGCATGTTTTCCTATGTGCTTTTCTCAGGAAACACCTGTGAGATGCTTTCTGCATATACTGGGTAATGAGGTCAAATAACTAACTCACTGGAGAGTGATCTAGATATAGATGTATTTGACTCTATCTATTTTATACTTTATGCTTCAGGTCTTCGTTTTCTGTGTGATATTATGGTAGCTTCCATACATTTGTCCTATGAATTGTAGCACATAGTACTAAATTCTTCCCACATTCATTTGTAAGGACAGAAATTTCCTTCCTTGTGGTCATATAGCCTTCTGTTATTCACATTCTTCATCGGAGATCATTCTTCAAATACAATTCTTCGCAATTTTATTAGAAAATTATTAAATTAAAGCAACATGATGGGTGAATATTTGCTGAATTATCTTTAAGGAATAAAGAATGAAGTGTACAACTTCAGGATAAAAGTAAGAACCCTAATGTTTTAATTTTATTTTAGCTCTCAATCACAAGATGTTAAGTAAACCCTCGTATTCTCAGAGAAACAAAGTAGTAGAAGAATGTCCTAAGTTCCTTGGATGTGCTAGGATATTGTGAGGCTATGCGTAAATCTCATTCATCCCCATAACACACCTGTGAAAGTGACGCTATATTCCTTATTGGGAAGTTCATCAGTGAAGTTCCAAGAAGTTGAGTAAGTCGCCCCAAAGCCTCACCTTGTAATGTTATTCCAAGATTCATGTCCAGGTCTGTCTGCCAAGTCCACACTGCAAAGGTCACCATGAAAATAGGAATCTTGTTCACTCTTCACAATATCTCTTTGCAATACAATAATTGAATAATAAAATATTTTTAAAATTTAGACCACCAACATATTTGGCTATGACTGGATTAATTTTTGTAAAGTGTCTCTACTCCTTCCTTGCTTCTTTATTTCAAGATTTAAATAAAACTTTTGAAATATCCATCACATTTCCTGACAAGAAAATGGACCGCAAACATTTTTCACAGCAGTGAGTAATTTCTATCGATTCCAAGTCAAGTGCGAGACAACCATGCTGGGACAGTATGCGTTCCCAAGGGCTCTGTGCTATGGGCATTTGTATCTTTCTATTAGACTATCCTGGGTCACCCTGACATTTCAAAACAACTACTTTGTCTTGCATTGATATTGGAGTACTTTATTAAACCAAGGTACAATTTGTTTTTAATTATTATGTTATCAGCCTTTGTCTATAGGATGACATTTTAGCTCTAGCACAACTACCTAAAAAAAGAGAGTGAAAGGAGAACAAAGCAATCACAGGGTTAGTCTCCATTTTCAAAACATCACCTGGGGCTTCATTCAGGTAATTTCAGTCAACTTTTATGGAAGTTAGCCCAGCCGAAACCCCAGCAAATGCTACGGAAATGAGAGTCAGTGTTCTAGCTATACAACTGCTGAAGAATTTAAGCTGTAATTTTCAAATATACTAAAAATATTAGTCCCAAGGCCTATGTGACAAGTTCCCCATGGTCTAATGCAAATTTAGATGACTGTGACATTAAGATCTCTGAGGCCAGGTTCATAATGGAGACATTAGCAGACCCTTCACTGCTGAATCCCTGCAGGGGGCCATTAAGATATTTTATGGAAGTACTAGTGGCAGCCTCAAAGCCAATGGCAAAGAGCAGGAAACATAAGCAACTATAAAAAGAAAAGAAAACAAAAACCCAATAAGAGGGAGTGAAGACATAATTAAAAACATAAAGGCAATGAAAATGCCTATGGTGTATTTTTCATTTTCTGTGACCTTGTGTTGTAGTTTGGGTGCTGTGTTCATTACCAGTTTAAGAAAAATACTGCACCATACTTCCAGGCTCATACAATCTTTGTATGATTGCTCAAAAGAGGAGGGGCAAAGTCCAAAGCCAGCTGTCAAAAAACAATTTACTGTTCTCATCTTGTAGGAGTTTTCTCTGCACTCTTCATTATTGTCTCTCAGGGAATCCACCCAGGATGACAGGAGATAAAAATTAGATTGAGACCTGTTACTCTGTTTTGACTGTTCATAGCCTCCCAGTGTGTTATTCATATTAACACAGTTTTCTGCCTCCAAAAGGTAGGCAGTTAGCAAACTGCCAGTGAATAAAAAGGGTTGCTTAGCCACATTTTAAATACTAACTCAGAAACACCCAGAACCATAATGTAGTGGCAAAGATATGTTCACAACATTGACTGTGATCAAAATTTGTGATTTCTAAAAAAAACCCTTTAAAAAATAATAGGTAGCCTCCCTAATTTCTACTGTGTTCAAATTTTTCTTTTGTACTACTTTTTAGCAAAATAACAAAAATGAATTTTGCTTGAATTTGTGATGAAATAGATATTGTTTGCTCTAAATGAAGTGAGAAAATGGGGTTAATTTCTCAACTACTTCCCATCATAAGGCATTTTATTCCAGGTACCTCAAGGTTAAATTTGATGTCACTACAGACTACCAGGAAAATATCCCCATTTCCCCCATTTGCTTTGAGTGTATAAATGTAATCTTTACATAATCATTTTGTAGAACACTAAATTAAATGTGACCACACAGTCTGTATTTTTTCAATATTTAGTCGATGTTTGATGAAAAGTTTGGCAACTTCGTTCTCATAAAAATGATTAAGAAGGATTTTATTGGCAAGAAACAACTATCACGTAATGTTTGGGAAAATGGATAGAAAGGAAGATAATGAATAGAAAAGTGTGTCTCTTGCTATTTCTCTCTGTCTCTTTTTCTCTCTTCCTTTAATCAAATAATCTTTCTGTATGATTCTTACAGAATTGAAACTTGGCCTAAAGAATTAGGCATAAAGCATTTTGGGGGTTATTCTTTACAATTAGTCCGAAATGGATTGCTTTACTATTTTATAATAGACTCTTTCCAGATAAATTAAGTTTTTATCCATTTCTAATACTATTTTTTAAAATTTCTACTATTAAAACTCTAAGTAAAATATCTATTTTTTAATAAAAATCACTAGAAAACAAAGTATTCACAAAGATTTTTGTATTTCTCTTTATTAAAAATATTTCAGGGCCAGTGAGATGGCTCAGCAGCATAAGTGCCTGCCTGGCAAGCGCGAGGTCCTGAGGTCAACCCCCGGTACCCACAAAAAAAAAAAAAAAAAAAAAATTCAAAATCATCCTACGACATTCTTTCTAAAAATTTTTATTAGTACATGCTTGCAGTACATAATGATTACATTCATAGTGGGACATTGGTATATGTATGTAACACATCTCAATCCTTTTTTTTTTACCCTTCACCTCCAGCCTCCTCTTTTTTTTTTTTGCCAGCATCAGATTCATTTATTTATCTATAAGTTCTTATAAAGTTTGTTATCATACATATGGATTAACAACCAGATTGAAAGACTAAGAAGGGGGCTGGTGAGATGGCTCAGCAGCATAAGCGCCTGCCTGGCAAGAACGAGGTCCTGAGTTCAACTCCCGGAACCCACATAAAGGAAAAAAAGGGCCGGTGATATTGCTAAGCGGCACAAGCACTTGCTGGCAAGCGCGAGGTCCTGAGGTCGACTCCCAGTACCCACATAAAAAAAAAAAAAAAAAGACCAAGAGAACAGTGAGGTTGATATTGATAGCCAGCAAAGGTTCACGGGCAAGAATGTATAGAAGTCTACGCTACAGCACTGGAGTTTTTAAAAAGGAAAGCACTTTATTGTGTAGGCTGTAAGTGTGCAGTTCAGGGGCTACAGGCTCAGATCTGTGTCTCTGGTTGGTTGGTAGCTGGAAAATTTACAGGAAGGGTCAGGGAAGAAACTGTTGATTGGTTAGCAAGAAGGGGGTGTCCTAGGGTTTTTTGTTTTTTCTTTCCCCACAGGTGTAGAGTCACAGAACCTCTTCACAGGTCAGTTTTCCTTTTGGGGGAAGTTATGTTCTGGGTGGTATAATTTGGGCATGTGACATAAAAGGTCACAGCAGAGAGGATTTGGCATCTTCTGCACACGTCCATATTGGAAATGCCAGTTTCAGACCGTCCTTGAATGGATTCTGGAGGCTTTTTTCTAAAAAACAACTGAAGCACTTTATTATTTGAGGAATTTATGTCCAGGCCCCAACCAATTTCAGTGTTTGAGGCTTTCTCCTTGCACCATTTCTAAAGGATGTTCGAGCTAAGAACTCTCTGTCCAAAACATTCTCAACTTCATTTTGGAATAAACACAGTAAAGAAAATAGTTAATTGGAGATGAATAGTCAAATTACTACGAGTCTATGGTTTTAGCCCTTCTTGGTCACACTATGTGTCCAGATCAGTCAGTTCATGGGAATTAAAAGGTAGATAAGAGTCAAAAAATGAAGAAGAGCATACATTTGAAGTCCCTCCAACTGCCAAGTTGAGTTTCTGAGACAGCTTACCTCTCAAGCCCGTGCAGTGAAATGTCTGTGGAGTGGAAACGTGTAGGGACTTCTGGCCCCTAGAACACCCCAAACTCAAGACAATAGCTTGCTTCTCAGGATGCTTCTGATGACAGCACGCTGAGCAGTTCACTGGGAGCTGGTGTGACATCATTTTCTAAAACAATTTGAGTGTGCAGATTTCAGGTTACTTTTCTAAGTGGTCTGAGAGCCTGTAAGGATTGTGAAACTTCCCGGTAATTAGGATTGCTGGCATCCACACTGGTGTATTTGCTGGGACTCTCTCTACCCTTACCCTTGTGAAGGGACTCCCTTTCCCCTGGCTGTGGAGCCTGGGCAGTGGATGCCGGAGTGTTTATTTCTTTTACTATGCTGTTGTCCCAGGTCTCTGAATCTTCCAAGGTTCCAGTCTCTCTCTCTCACTTATTTCTAAGGCTCTCCCACAATCACTTGCCTCCAAAAGCAACTCTACCTCTGTCGCTTTGGTTCTTGTTTCACAGGAAGAAATGAGTGCTGAGTGTTTCTATTCAGCCGTATGGAGCCTCCTGAAAGGAATAATTTGGAGATAAGCCTTTCCCAACTGTAAATCTAGATGAGAAAGGCCATGTGATGTTTTTCTGATGCAAATAAATAAATACATTTAAAATTTAGTAACGACTCATCAAAATGGGAAGAGATTATATGAGTGTTATTTAATATATCAGAGAAAAGTGCATCACAATTGCATGACGTCAAGCGAATGCCAAATAAAATTTACAAAGCCCTAGGTAAAGATTTGCATTAAAGGTATTATCAGTAACTGATACGAGTAGGTTTGGGGAGTTTCATTAGTCAAGTCCCCAACTTGGTATATGCGTCAGGGAGCCATGCTAACTAGCACCTTGTCAGGAGGATTGAACAGCTCTGGGAAAGGATTCCAAGGATAGGACTTGAGGTTCTCAGCAGGGAGACTCTGTTGCTGAAGAATCAAATCATGAATGTCTGTTTCTTAACCACTGACCCAAGATATGCATGCACATGTGTGTGTATGTGTCTGTCTGTCTGTCTGTGTGCACAAGCATGTCTGAATCTAGGCAAACCATTGAAACTGTGCTCCAGAAGGGCAATTTGAGCAGATACTAAAAATCTGGCAGTTTGGAAAAATAGTATTTTCTGTGTGGACCCACAGTTATTTTAGCAAAATAGTTATTTTAAAAAACCTGCAATATATTTTTCACAATCAATTTCTCTAAATATTAAATATGAAGCATAAAAGATTCCATAGTTCATGTTAGGGTCCAAATTCTCATAAAGCTGTATAATAAAATTTTGGGAAGAAAAACTGCATTGACTCTGGAACCTTGTACGCATGTCCCCTTCAATTCCCCCAGCAAATGTCTGTAGCCACATGAGCACATTTTACCTCCTACATTGTCCCCATAGATCAGTGCAACTAGGTTGTTGTAAGGAGTATTTGCTAAGAATGCATCTAACACATGACTTTTTTTTTTTTTTTTTTTTGTGGGTACCAGGGGGATGACCTCAGGACCTCGCGCGCCAACAGGCACCCGTGCCACTGAGCGATATCACCGGCCCCTTTTTCGTATGTGGGTTCCGGGAGTTGAACTCGGGCCCTCACGCTTGCAAGGCAGGCGCTTACGCCGCTGAGCCATCTCACCGGCCCTAACACATGACTTTTTAAAAAATGTAATAATATTCAGCCCCATAGACGAACTAAATAATCCCTTATTGCCACACAGCTCTTACCGCTTCTCTTAGAAATCGGGGGCCAGTGAGATAGCTCAGCGGCATAAGCACCTGCCTGGCAAGCGCGAGGTCCTGAGTTCGACTTCTGGTACCCACATAAAGGAAAAAAAGGGCCGGTGATATCGCTCAGCAGTACAAGTGCTTGCTGGCAATCGTGAGGTCCTGAGGTTGACTCCTGGTACCCACATAAAAAAAAAAAAAAAAAAAAAGAAATCGGAATGAAAATATTCTGTGTCCACTCACACAGAAGCTGTTAAAACTAGATTGCTGGAAACTGGGCATGGTGTGTTAATTCCCAAGAATCCACCAAGCTCTTCTTCATAGGTATAGACCTATGGGTCAACAGCGTCCTGAATTGTGCATGGGAGAAGGACAGCAGCACCATATTCACCCGGTTTGGCATTGGTCATTTGGGAGAATACCTTTTCCTATAACGGTTTCCTGTAAAATCTTCCTTCTCCGTGGCCCATGAGCTGTATGATCCTGTGTGGTGGTCAGAGCTGCTTCTTTTGCTCCTCATAGGCCACAAGTTTAATCTTGGCGGAATTGTTTACTATTTACTGCTTTTTTATTAGTGAAGACATTTTAACATCAGCTAAATGAAATCTTAGTTTCATTAGCTAAAGAATAAAGAAAACAATAATTGCATAATTAGTTTACTGTGAGTAAAACACCAATAACTATTTTATTATTATTTAACACATATGAAGATCTTAACTGTTAGGTAGAAAGGGGCAGGATTAGAAAGGCAATTATTTGCATTTGAAACTTACTAAAGTCAAGATTTTGTGATTTTTTTTTTTTTTTTTTGGTACCAGGAGTTGAACTCAGGACCTTGTGCTTGCCAGGCAGGTGCTGTGCCGCTGAGCTATATCCCTGGTAAGATTCTGTGATCTCTACGTGAGGAGTTGTATATTATAATGAGTTGTTGTCATTATTAATTTTTAAAATACAGATACTGGGGTGTCATTTCTGATTATCAAGAGTACAAATGGAAAATGTAGTTGTGTGATGGGTAGAGAAAGGAGACAGAACCCTGAACTCTGAAGCACGTTTTCAAATTCAGACTTCAGATTGTAGGCCGAGCAAGGCATAGATAGAATCTCTGTTATCACACGTAATCATTAAGACAGCAAAAGGATGATCTAAAAGTGGCTTAAGTGTTAAGTAGTTGCTATAATTTACTCTATGTCTAAGAAAACTTATGGAAGGATATATATCAGGTACAAGAAAGGCTAAGTAACTTGACTGAGATTTATACTTAGTAAAGGCAGGATTTTATTATATTGTTACTCATAAGTCAAAAAAAGTGGAAATGTGCAATAATCCTAACCATAACAATTCTAATAATATTATCAAACATTTTCAGAGTATATACTGTATGTCTGGTATGTTGCTAAATATTTTATGTTTAATTTCCTTTTTAATTCTCTCAATACCCCTAAGAGGGAGGCACTAATATTATTTCAGTTTCTTAGATAGGAAAACTGGGGCTTAATGAGGTTAAGTAAATTGTTCAAGGCTGTACAGGGAATAAGGGGCAACGTTAGATCTATTTGATTTGAAAGTTCAGCATTATATAGCTTTTTAAAATTACCTAGGAAAAACTTCATAGGATTATTTGCTTCTCTGTAGGCCAAATCAACATTTTTGCTACGGTGTCCAATACAGTTGAGATAATGATGTATGAGACAGACAAATGCTTACCTTGTTTCAAGAAATGTATTTCTTTTAAAAAATAATGGAATGAAATTTTTCTATGTCTTGTCAACTTCCTTTCAAAATTTTCTTAGTGTTGCCTCATAAACATAAAAAGCAAAGCTGCCATGAATGATAGAAAATATAAACAAAGTTGTAAAAATGTATTTGTGAGTCTCAGTGATACTGTCCACTCACTTTATTTTTGTGGTCCTGATTTTCCTGAAGTATAAATATCACATTTATGTTTCTGAGGCTGGTATTGCTGAAAATGAGCCATGATTTTATAGGAGAAGTTCACATTTCCTCCAAATGATAAATCGTCTCATTCTTAGAATTCTGTTGTGGCCTCAGATGTTAGCTCATAAACTTACTGCTGTTTGAGTTTGACAACAATAAAGATTTCTGATACAGCCTAAGTGATTGGTGAAAGTTAAAACACAACAACTTCCAAGCACAATGTGTGCCCTAACTCCACACTCAATGAGTCCTACAGGCTGAGAGCAAGAAGTTGGGGATAATTAGTGTGTTTGCTTCTTATATGTTTATTTTCTGGAGAAAATACCAAGAAATCAATTCTCTCCTCTCCTAAAAACAATCTTGAATGAGAAATGTTAAACAGCTCCTCCCACTGTGCAGAGAGTTGAAAATTCCATCAAAATCTGGAAAAACATCTGAGCCAAGGAGGCTGAATACCAACGCTAGGTTTGCCAAAAAGAAGACAAAGAGGAGGAAGAGAAGGGGGATGGAGAGAAGTAGTGGGAAAAAGATAAGGAGGAAGACAGCTAAGCCAGGAAGATGTGGGCAAAGAAACAAAGAAAAGTGTGTGATATATTTGCTTGGTGAAAGTGCTTTCCATCATTACAATAAAAAATCTAAAGTAATCAACTTATAAATGGAAAAGATTTATTTTGGCTCTCAGTTTTGGGGGTTCCAGCCCATAAGTGATTAGACCCATGGCCCAGGGCCTGTGGCAGGGCAGCACATCACGGGAGGAGGGTGTGACAAAGTGAGGCTGCTCATTTCAGCAGCCAGGAGGCAAAGGAGAAAAATGAAAAGGTCAGGTCCTACCATCTCCTTCACAGGCACAAGTTCTGTGATATGAAGACTTCTAAATAGGCCACACCTCTTGCTGATTCCACCGCCTCCCAATACCACCACCTGGAGACCAAGCGTTTAGCTCAGGGACTTCTGGGACATTCGCGATCCAAACTGGAGCAGAATGCAGGGGAAACTCGGTGTTCTTACAACTCCTACCATTCCATGTTGCCTGAAGACCCCTGCAAAAGACAAAAACAGAGACAGTGAGCACAGTGGGAATCAGGAAGATGAGATGGGATGTACGAAGAACTAAGAGGAACCAGCTGAGTTCAAAAGGCATTGTGAAATAAGAAGAAATTGTTCAAATGGGAAGGGGAACTAGAGAGGGGGAAGGAAGGAAGGGAAAAGAAAAAATGAGAAATGAAGAATAAAATGGAAGCAAAGCTTTTGTAAATAAGGAGGGGAAGAGAGGTTGAAGGGAGGGGAAGGGAATGGGAATAAAAGAGGAATCAAGATGTGTCATGTACAGGTACAAACTCCCTATGATGAATGTGATCATTATGTATATCTAAATGGAACCAATAAACTTAATTTAAAAATGTAGCAAGGAGATAATAAAAACTATTATCCAATCATATAAGTCTGAGTTAATAGACAAAATGTAACCCTGCCCTATAATTGAGCATGTGTGAAATCATTAGGTAGCTAAATCCTGAAAGAAAGCAGAAACTCCAAATGTTTTAACCAAGGAAAACATCTGATGATGAGAGAAAACAAAGGAATTAATAACTAAGCAAACAAATAAATAGCTATAAATGGGAGGATTTCTACATAATAGCAAGAATCTTCTCCTGAAATAAGAAAATATCATTTTCTCCTTAAAGCCAGGGAGGTCTATAAAATCTCTCCAATAAAGTTGTAATATGCATATTAGAGAAGAGTTTATTTTCATTTTTGCAACACAGCTTGTGCAAGACTTTCACAGAAGACATTCCAATTAGCAGAGAACTCATCCTTTTGCTCAAATATGCACAAAAATAGAATATCAGAACTACAACTGGAAAAGTTATTGTAACAGAAACTGACCACTAAGCACTTTCAGGCAGTGAACTGTTCAATTAGCACCTTTGTTTCCGGAAAGCTAATAGAAGTAGACTGAGAAAATTGGAGGAGGAAAAAGGTAGGAAATTTTGAAAAAAAATATTTTAATGTTAAACTAAAATTTATTGATATGAGCAGAGTACAGTAGCACATGCCTATAATCCCAGCACTCTTGGAGGCTAAGGCAAGAGGAACACAAGTTGAAGTCCATCTTGTGCAGCTTAGTGATTTAGCAAGACCCTATCTCAAAATTTAATAAAAGGGCTGGAAATACAGCCCAGTTTGAAGGCATGGGTTCAATACCCTGTACTTGAAAAAGAAAAAACAAATTTTGACACTGTAGTTATACTGTATATCTCAGTAGCTACACTGTCAAAACAAAATACCAGGTTGGATAGCTTAAACATTTCTCACATTTTCGGAGGCTGGAAGTTTACGAGGAGGGCGTCAGCATGGTTGGGCTCCTCTTCTGGCTTATGGATGGCTGCTTTCTTGCTGTGTCCTCACACAGCATTTTCTCAGGATATGAACAGGGCACAGCAAGCCCTGGGTTCTCTGAACTCAAAATGAGTGTCTCATCCTCATAATCTAATTTAACTCGAATTACTTTCCAAATGTCTCATTTCCAAATACCACCAGTGGAGGGCAGGGCTTTAACATGTGAATCTGGTGGGGGGGGCAAACATTGGGTCCAATAATATATATGCGTACACTCAAGTATGCAATTCACTGGGGGCTATGTTCTGAAAAATACATACATCACTAGTGATTTTAAACTACAATGTCTCTATGCAGGATAATCTTTTTTTTTTTTTTATTTTAAAGAGAAGAAAAAAAACAAATCAAAAGAAGAACAAATTTTCAAAACAACATAATAGGAGGGTAACAATGGTTAATACATTACGTATTACTATCTTTAAGTTAGTTATTCAGGACACCAGACATTAGCATTCAATTGTCCAAACATTATTGTCACAAACCTTACTCTTCAATGAACTAAGTAAAAATGGTAGTGTATCTATCTTAACCATCTTATATATATATATATATATACAATTTTTAGAGAGACTGGAATAGGGAAAAGAAAGAAGGGAAAGGGAAAAAATATGCAGGATAATCTTATAGGACTAGTTTTGTATATGCAGTCTGTCATTGTCCAAAACAATGTTATGTGGCACATGACTGTATTTGTCATTGCTGTACTCAACAAAAGCTAAATCTTTTCAATGAACTCTACAGTACTCATTTCTAAATGGCCTATCTTTGCTCCCAGTACTACTTATCCTTCCACACAACCCCTAGCTTGCTCAGTTTCAGTCACAATGGTTACTCTCAGCACACTAAGAATGTTCACTTCTTACAGAATTTATACTGCTATTTTTGTTATCTGAAATATCCTTCCAGGCAGCTACCTGATTCACTTGCACTTTCCAAAGGTCTTTGTTCAAATATTACCGTAGCAGAGGAGTTTTTCTTGAGCAAATGGCAACCTCACCTGCTCATCCTCTCTCCATTAGCTTGCTATCCCTTTTACCTGCCTTAGTGTTTTCTACACTTTCGAAAATTCTGAAATGTATATATTTGTTAAGTATCTGAAGATCCCATCAGGAACCATTGTGTTTTCTGCCCTGAGTTTTCCTCTGTGTCCAGTCTCTTATTGGCGCATAACCACGTTGAAGAAATCTTTCCTCAAGTACTATTAACTGCATAAATTTTGTGCTGTTTGTATTTTACATGCACACACTTAATGCATCTAATACTGACTACTGTCTCACAAAGGACCTGGTTTCCAGTTCCTGTGACTATTGCACTCTACTCTGCAGTGTGACTTCTCCTGCATGCTGAACTCTGTTGGCACTGTTGGCACTGGCACTGTTGAAGTCACTCGCCTAACTGAAAAGTGGCCCAGGCCAACCGGAATGATGTAGAGTGTTGTTTATATGTCATGTCCCTTTTGGATCACTGTGTTATTTGAAGTTTGCTTCCCATCTAGTGAACTAAAAATATACTTAAAGTATCCTTTAATTCATATTTGAATAAAGGCTACCTAGAGGATTATAGAGGTCACCTAAACCTATAGAATGAAGTGGGAATTGTCTAGGCAGGTTTTTGAAGGAGGTATCATATTGTAGAAAACTGCACACAGTACAAAATACAGTACTAATAAACTTTCAATTTGTCCTCCCAAAGAACTGCAAAACCTCTTTAATAACTCTGGCTAAATCAGTGATCCTGTCGCTGGTCCTGTTGTCACAATCTATTGCTCTGCTACCCCCATCGCCCCAAGCTTTGTGTCTTAAAACAACCAGCACTTATTTAGTGTGGAATCAGCAGGCTGGCCAGGGCTCAGAGAGGACAACTTTTCTCTGTTCCATGTGGCATCAACTGGACACTGCATGATTTGCTTCCAAGCTGGTGCGGTTATGTGGTTGGCAATTTGATGTTGGCTGTCAGCTGGAGTTTAGAGAATACCAAACCCAGGGGCTTCAGTTTCCCTCTGCTTTGGTTGCCTCTTCTGGGTCTTTCATAGTTTTCTGCTTGGACTCTTTGAATCTGGGTGTCTGGGTTTACAAGAACAAGTGTGTCTTGGTCACTGTCTTGTGGCTGGGACAACACTGGACATCCACAATTTTCTGTGGCTCACAGTCTTAGAAACTTCAGTCCCTGTTCAGCAGACATAAGCATGGAAGCATCAGGTGGAGGAGCCTGGCATGAAAGGCAGCTGTTCACATCATGGCAGCCAACAAGCAGAGAGAAAGAAGCAAAGCAAGGAGCCTGGGAGAGAGAAAACCTTTTCAGCTCGCACCCCAAGTTACACACCTCTTCTGACCAGACCCCAACTCTTACCAGTAAATCACCTATATTGCCCCATGATTCAAATGCCTCCCAAAAGCCAGACCTCTGGATGGATAAAAACTTTGGGGGACATTCTTAATCCAAACCATAACAAAGTGCCCCAAGGAAATGAGGTAGAAGGGAATATTTTTATAACCCAGGCTTGGAAGTCACAGAGAATTACTTCTGCTATATTCTATTGAACGAGACATTCAAAGAGGTCTGCATGGGTCAGAAGGGAGAGAGTGCAGAGATCTTACAATTCGATGGGAGAGTTCTGAATGTCATGGTAGGGGGACCATGGAGGTGGACTTCATAGGTGGAGAACATAGTCTATCGTGCGTCCTGTCCTGGTTTTACTTCTTGCACTATACAGCCTCTTCTAACCCTCTTCGGGGTATCCTACACCATTCTTCCTTCACACCTGTTTGTTATAGGTGGTTTCTTATTTGTATCTGAGCCCTTATTATTGTTATTTATAGAGAATCCTGATTCCTGCTTGTGTACCAAGACTTCACTGAACAGTGCTCCTTAGGTAGTTTATTTTCTCAAAAATACTTGCAAGATTTCCCCTATTAATTATTTAATACTCTGAGAATTACTTATTTATTTTTGGTGGCTCTGAAGCTCTACTTGGTGTCTCCCTTTCTTGGGAATTGAGTGCTCTCTGGCTATTTTCTTCTGAGTTCTGTATTTTTCTTTCTATGATAGCAAAAAAGAAACCCTTATCCTAGGCCCACTTCCGTTAAAAAAAAAAAGCAAGAAAATTAGGTTACTTGCTGATTAGAGCTGGAGAAGAAGAGGAATGTTTCCCTTCATGTCATCGGAGGGACGTGACCTTTTCTCTGACACTCTATTAACTTGCCCTAACCCAAATAGTTACAAGAACCTCCCTCAGGATAGTGTTCCTTTTACAGCAGATTAAGCATGACAACCTTTCTTCTTAATTAAACCTTGAGAGATGGACCCGGCAGCCACCTACCAGCTCCAAGGCCCACCTTCTTCTGCTGTTTTCCATGACCCTTTCTTTGCAGCTATGGAAACCACTGAAAGCCACTTTGTACTTTGGAGTGTCGTAGAGAATGGGGATAGAGTAGGATTCCCACCTCTCTCCCCCAGGCACATCTCATCACTATCCCTTTAAAAGCTTTGGTGCTACAGAAAGCTCAAGACCAGATTTGTCCATGTATTTCTAAATGTAAAGGATCCATTCAGGAAAAAGGATAAGAAGGCCTGATACTCTGGACTTCCAGATGCTTTTCCAGAATCCATGCTTTATGACTGTGTTCAGCATCAATGATGACACAAAAGAGAACCTTTATGTTCTGTAGCCCAGCACAATATCCTGCGGAGTTTGAGGTTGCCAGGCTCCCCTTACAGGCGTTACCCATCTGTGTGTGAGTCTCCTGGAGCTCTCCTATTTGGCACTAGGAAAGGAAATACAGTGCTTTCCTTTCTTGCTCAAACTCTATTTTCCCCACAAGGATTAACGATCTTCTCCCTGGTCAACTCTCCTCTCACTTTGACTTGGATGACACTAGGGAGTGGAGAGATCAGTGGGTAAACACTTTCCCAATGGGCCCCTTCCCCTAATCCCTGTCAGGAAGATGGTGGGTTGTCTGAACAAAGAACATGAGGTGCATTTGTTCTTGGCCTTACATCATGCCAAAAATTCTGCAAGTGGAGCATCATCCTCTTTGACATCCTATAACATATATAAACTTTAACACACGTTATTGTTCTATCCATTTGCCACTGAGGGTCAGGGTTGTAAAACAAGACAGTAGAATGTCCTAGGCAACATGCATCTTTAAATATTCAGTTGCATTTTGCCCAAACATAAAATTGAATTCCTTTGCCTAACTCCACAAAAAAAACTTTTGTCATGTAAGCTACTGTGTGGTTTCATATAGTTCCTCTGAGATGGATACATTCAGGGTGCTGATCTTTTCCTTCCTTTGACAGGAAGTCAGAGAGAGAGAGAGAGAAAGGATTTCACTTCAGGGAGGCAGTAGGGAAAACCTTCTCTCAGAGTTACCTAAGAACTAAGTACCAACTCTGCTTTTTTGTAGTTGCCATGAAAACAGCAGATGAAGGGTAATAAGAAATTACAATTTTCACAACACTGCCCTAGCAGCAGACCCAGTGAATCCTTTCATATTTCTTTTGGGTGCTATTAAAATGGGCATACACATAAAGGTATGGATAAAGATATAAATGTAGATATACAAAAAATACATCATGAAATTCACTGTTGGGAAACTCTGTATAGTTTGTTCTATAATATTGATTTAGTTTTCTTTCTTTTTTCTTTCTCTTCTCTTTCCCTCCTTTCATCATTATTCTGCTATTCTCATAGATATTCCTTCTATTTTTTTTCAGTTGAATGGGTTGAATTTAACCAGCATTTGGGTCTGAAGCAAGACAGTCCTGGGTTTGAATTCTCTTCTTCCCTGGAATTTTTTCTACCCAATGAGAAAGCAGAGCTCATGAAAGAGTTATTTGCATGGAAATAATTGTTAGGACTATCAACTTCACTTTGAAGTGTTTTCTTTAAAAATGTAATGAAGAGGGGAAACATGCACTGGAGTAGGTGCAATTTATCCATTCAATAAATAATATTCAGTGCCTTCTAAATACCAGGCTCAGTTTGGAGGCTGAGACAATAACAGTGAGCAACAGACAACTCCCATCCTTCCCCCAGGGAAATCACATTTTAATGGGAGAAGGCAAATAAATAAAGAAAGGAAAATATATAATGTGTTAGATGTTCATAAGTCTTAAAGAGAGGAAGGCGAAGTGTGGGCTCATCAACAATCAGTAATCCCATGACCCTGGGACTAGCGTGTACATGTTTGGAACTTGGCTTTCTCCTCTATGAAAGGAGTGTGTGGACTAGCGAGGCTTCCGTACTGACATCCTATGAGACCTCTCTAGAGCTCTTTTCCAGTTTTGATCCATTGGCCATGTGGGTTTAGCATGACCTCCATGTAGGCGATACTCCAGCTCCACTCACTCAGGGAGAGAGAAATGTAGGTCAGGAGACAAGGGTCTGGGCAACTGGATGGGATTCATAAATTTGCAGTAATTGCTTTTGATCTATTCCATTGTTTTTCTTTTTGGTCCTAAAACTCAAACTTGAATAATCAAACAACTATATATTAACTTTACCCAACAGACCTAGGACCACCTGTTTGTTTCCTGCTTTCCTGGCCAAGTATCCCTTCTGGGAAAGACTGATTGGAAACGCAGTAGGATGGAAGTCATTGCTCCCTTTCTCTATTCCATCTGTCTCCCTTTTCTTCTGGGAGATGCCTTGCTCACTTCCCATTACTTCTCACGTTCAAGGCTAAGTTCTACACCTGTGCTCCTGATCCACTGCTTCTCAATCTTCTCCCAGATGTGGCTCCCAAAGAAAGCCCTAAACTTTCTCATCTTTCCCAATATTGTACACCCCTCCCTCTGCTGACTGTTTTCACATAAGCTAAAAAAATTCTCATGTCTTTTCCACAGAAAAACCATTCATTTCCTCCGGATAAAGCCCTCATCATCACTTTCTGTTCACAACGAAGCCCCTCTGAAAACCAGACTATATTTCTCATACCTCTTACTCATCCCTGCAGATTTCCCAGGGCCCTGGTGCAGGTTTCCCATTGCAACTGTATTTGAATATGGTTGCATCAAGATCTTTAATGATTAACTCATCGACAAGTATTGTTACCACTCACTGCTGTATTTGCATAACTGTCTATAAAACTTAACACTTGGTTATTATCCAAGACACCACCCTCTGATCCACAAGCACTCCAACGTTCTTTTCTAGTCTCCTTTTTTGATTCCTTTCTCTCCCAGCCTCAACTCCAGATCTCTCTCTCTCTCTCTCTCCTTGAGCTTTGTGCATACTAGACAAGTGTTCTACCACTAAGCTACACTCTCAGCTTCTTTCTTGTTTTTCTCTTTTCACTTTAAATCCACTTTCACAATTTCAACCACTACATGATAACATCCAATTCTCCATATACAAAAACTGTTTTCAAAATCTTTGTACTTGGTCGCCGCATGGTACTTGCACACACGAATATGGGCATAGAGCTCAGTGTTCCAGACTGTCAGTGTAACCTCACCTCAGATAAACTATCTCCTCTCTTTTGACACAACTGCTCTTTTCCTCTATTTTCTTTTGTAATGAAGGGCTACCATCTACTCAAGATTATGCCTATCATATTTTCCACATTCACACATTTGAATCTAATCATTTATTTTAAATGTGTAGAGATTGTCTGGGTCAAATATTATCTCTGCTTCTCAATAGTTCTGTGACTTCGGATGAGTGTTTCACATGAAAAATTAAACTTTTATACATATTATAAAAGATTTCATTTGCTCATCAATATGTATGTATGTACACATGCACATATCTATCTTTTACCAACACATGCTATTACCAGACTTAAATTTTTGGCAGTCCCATCCATATAAAAAGTATAAAATTACTATCTCAATTTCAATGTCCAATGCCATAGGGTTTTTTGATGGGAAAATGAGTACAGACTGGGCAAGCGCTTAGAAAAGTGCATGGTATATACTAACCCCTCAATAAATATTAACTAGTACTCCTATTAGTTTTGATATGTAGGATTCTTTTGTAGTGCTTCAATACAAAATTTTATCAGTTTACTTATTAATGAATATTTCATTTCTAACTTTTCACTGTTAAAAATCTTGCTTCCTTAAATATATTATTATTCCACCTCTTTGCCAGTAATTGGTTTGAGAATGGGCACAAGACAAATGGCGACCAGGACAAGGTGAATTTTTGGAAAAGGTTTTCTCATTTCTAAAGCACAGGAAGATAGAGCCCAGTAAGAACCACCTCTCAGGTCCGTAGAGCTCTGGGGATGTCTGTGCAGATTCTTAAGGCTTCCCCTGCGACTCTTTGGCTCTGACATGGACCCACATTTGAGTCAGCGGTGAGCTGCAGGTCTCCAACATTCCACTGGCTCCTCCAGCCATCCAGCATGCAGATGCTATTCTGCATTCTTGCACCTCTGATCTGGCAGATGGCCACGGGGACTCTTCTACCTCAGATCCCATAAGCCGACATAGAAAATCCTTTGTATAATCATACATATATTTTATATTAAATCTCTTTCTGTATTGAACCCTAATACATGGATATTACCTGCCTAGATAACATTTGTGGACTAGTTACATATTCATCTCATAACAGGGAGTACAGTTTGTGATCTAAGTTGATATATAAAAAATGGCAGAAAGAGAACTGCAAAGAACTAGGCCCTTAAAGATGTGCGGAGCCCCTGGCTATTATAGGTGTGCTTTTCACGTAACCCCTAGATTCAGAGGACAGTGGATTTTCATGTCAATTAAATCATTTGGCCTAAAGTTTCTCTTACCCATAGTCAAAAGAATTCCAGAACTTGTCCAAAATAGTTCTTTTTAAAATTTGCTCTCACTAACAATCGATGAAGATTTGTATTTACCTATGAGTTTATCAACATTGGTATTTTCAAACCCTTAAATATTTGAACATTTTATGGGTATAAAATTGTAGCTCTTTCACATTATAATGCAAGTCTGTGATTTTCTAGGTATACAAACATTTAATTCTCCAAAAACAATTCTGGTTTATTTATTTTTATACAAATGTTTTTTTCTTCTCTTGTTACATATAACAATAATTTCAATACCTTGTAGAAAAGAAACAACTGAGGTAACAACAACTTAAACATAATAGAAATTTTTTTTATTTTTTACATTTCAGGTGCTTGGAAGCTATTGGTTTGGGAGTCACATGGTCCTACATAGCATAGATTAGACTCCTGCTTCCTGACTCCAACATTGAATGGTTCATGGCTTCGCCCACATCAGGAGAGATATAAAGAAAGAAGAAAACAAGTAGAGAGGACAAACGTCCCAGGCCATTTATCTTAAGGAAGACACTTGGAAGCTGCCATCTAAAACTCTAAACTTAAGCCCGTTGAGTCTAAACTTAAATGTCAAGGTAGACGTGCAGGGGGTAACTCAGGAGGGAGATGTTTCTAACATTTCACCATCATTGTATCTGCTTACATTTCATTAGTTATTAGTTTAGGATACTTTCTATTGCCTCATTCATTTTTTCTTTCATATGTTGGTTTTGAATTTTATTAAATGACTATTTATTGATAGAGTATTTTTCTTAATTGTCAGTTTGGTGTATTATATTAATGTATATTCCAACTTCAAACCATTTTAACATTCTCAAGATAAACTATCTTTAGTCATGAGGTTGTTTTACCTGTACACACACACACACACACACACACCACAATGCACACAGTGTAAATCAATTTACAATTTTATGAGGCATTTTTGCACTTATTTCATAAATGACAATGGCCAATAATTTGCAGCATTGTTAGGAAGTTCACACTAATTTCATAATATTCGTGAGCAACTTTAACTTTTTTCTAAATTCTGAAAGAGTTTTATAAGGAAAGGTTCTCTTTTTTTCTTGATAACTTGGTAAAACCCACCAATTAAAACATTTGGACTTGTAGATTTTTCTGTTATGATTAAATCTCTTTAATTGCACAGGTCTATTTGGGGTGTTTATTTCTATTTTCATAAGTAACTTTTCTTAACTTAGACATTTACAGATAATTAGTATTTTGTGTTTATAAAATGCATCATCATAAAACTTCTTATATTTTTCTTTTAAGTTTAATTTCTCAATACAACCTGTAATTGCGGTCACTGTATTCTCTCCTTCCCTCCACCCTCGCCCTTTCTCCTAATCAATCTCTGTAGAATTTTGTATATATCAATAGTATTCTTATAGAATTTGATTTTTATTTCATTATTCTCTGCTCATTTTCTGTTTTTCATTACATTAATTTCCCTTCTGTTCATTATTTTTCTACTTTCTTTGGTATTGTTCTATTATTTTTCTAGTTCATTGACTGCAGTAGATGATTAATGCTTAATCTATCTTCAGTTCCATATTAAATAGGGTGTGCTGTGGTTTGATATAATGAATAGAACCTAAATGACATTCTCAGAAATATTTTGGAAGGTATCTGGGCTTCTGGCTTAAAGACTTTTTGGACTTGAGATCTCGCTTTTTGTTCCTCTCCTGTCCCCAGGGAACTGTCCTCATACACATGGTGCTAGATGACTCAAAAGCACATGTGTATTCCATTCCATAGGTGTGGGCAAGGACAGAAGAGGAAGGTAAACTCCATTTCCTTTAAGGACATAATTCAGAAATCATACCATCACTTCCATTCACTTCCATCTCATTTTTCAAGCCTAGAACAAAAGAACAATACATTGTATATTCTTTTATTGACTTCCACGAGTTGCCAACACATACCTATCTCCCCGCCCCACCCCCACATAAACATATATCAGTAGTTTCCCAAGGAATTAATTCAGTGTGGCATATAGATCTCCACGTCTGGGTCTGTATTCAAATCATAGCTCTAGCTCCTCAAGCTGTAGCATCCATGCCACTTAAATTATTTGAAACTTGTGCTCATTTAGAAAAAAGGAATAAAAGGACAGATCGGGTGAGATTATCCAAAGGAGGAAAGTAAGTGAAGTGTACAGTTAGGTGTATGGCACAAGGTAGCATCCAGTAAATGCGTACCTCTGCACGTGTACAGGAAATACCTCCGTAAGGTGTGATCACCAGTGTGATTTTCAAGTTCAGAAGAAAATATTTTGTGATTTTGTTGTTGTTGTTGTCATCTTCTTTGGAGAAAAAGGACAATGTTTTCTGAAGGTGCCAATTCTCTAATCGTGGTAAAGGGAGATAAATACTTTGTTTCCCTACAGGGAGATATAGACATGTAGTAAATGCTTAATGGGCTTTTTTTTCAAGACCACAAAATCAGTAACTATAAGTCTTAAACACAAGTTGAATTATTTTTGACTTTTTATTTCCTTGGGATTCTTTTTTTTTTTTTTTTTTTTTTTTTTTTGGTACCAGGGGGTCGACCTCAGGACCTCGCGCGCCAGCAGGCGCCCGTGCCGCTGAGCGATATCACCGGCCCTTTTTTCGTATGTGGGTTCCGGGAGTCGAACTCGGGCCCTAGCGCTTGCCGGGCAGGCGCTTAAGCCGCTGAGCCATCTCACCGGCCCCATCCTTGGGATTCTTTTGACCACGTCATTAAACTGTATCACCTGTCGTTGACCTGATTTTATCATAGAGCCAAAGTATTAAAGGAACATTTAAAAAAGAGAGACAAAAATGTTTCTGTGTAGTAAATCTGGTTCTTGCTATTCCCTTTCAGTTTCTATTCAGTCAGTTTTTTGGCTCAGAATAATGCATATGAAGCTAAATAAATCATTTTCCTTCACAACATATTGTTTCCACAAGAGGAAGCAGTTTGTAAATAGTCTGGCTCAATTTTTCTTATCATTTTATTTAGTATTTATCAAGACCACTATCTAAGGATAAAATGAGGAAGGTTCTTCTTCATAAATTCATTTAAATTAATTTTGAAAATACAGGTTTATAGATTCTTGTTACTAGTCCTGATTTCACAGACGGGTAGATCTAAAACTTAGAATTCACACATCGTTCAGTACAAATCCCTACAACAAATGTTTACTGTGAAAAACATAAATCAGGAGTGGATGTTTTCCCCTGACTTAGTATGAAACGAGGCATGAGAAATGCATCTTTACTCGATCTGAGGAGCAAGTATGTAATTTCATTTATACCGTAAGCTTATATCCAAAATCTTACCTAGAAAAAAATCACTTCTAAAGCTGACAATATCAGTGCAGGTAGAAGAGGAGGGATGGTAACAGAGAAACAGAACACAGCCAGCCAGCCACGTGGACAGACAGACACACAGGGACAGAAAGAGTGCAGAGAGAAACATTTTCATCAATAGTTGTGGGAAGTCATCTTGTTTATGTCTCTAAGATATTATTTACAGTGTGGAGGATGAAGAAACATGAATGAGTTAATTTCACAAAATATCTAAAAGCCCACATCAGTTAAAATTTTGCACTTCTTTGTGAATACCTCTTTTTTTTCTCCTTAAGAAAAGGGACATATACAATTTGAAGAGTTGACACATTTGAAGATTGCCTTTTCTGCCTTCCCAGATAGGTAAGGAGCTGTTGCTATAGGAAGGAAGCTTAAGGCCACAAGAAGGACAGGTCCCACCGAATGCCACATGCTAGGCTCTGTCTTACAATGACGGTCTCACAATGATGCTGTGTTGTTTTCTCCAATCAAGTGTACCTAGCTTCTAAATTTTAAATAGTTTTACATAAGCAATTTATGTTCCCTACTTCTTTCCCTCCTACTGCTTTTCTATTCAAAGTTATCATAATTTAATTTCCCAAGAAAATTGTTTTTTCTCAATTTAAAAGTTAACCTCTGTTGAATTCTATTATAAACAGAAGAACAGAAATAGGGTATTTTTACATATATAGCTGACTATTACAACAGTGATGGAGATAGCTTGAACTAAAAAGGGAAAATATGTTTACTTGTAATGGTACAAAAGGAGGACCATGTAGGAAAGCTTTCATTTTCGTAGGCAACTTTCTTAATTTGCATTTCTACTTTTTGACCCTATTTGTAGTTGAATAAATGGTTTCATCTCCACAGTGGAGGCAGACTACTGTGTGTGACACTGCAGTCTATCACATGGTATGGTTGTCATCCCCACACATTCAGCATTAGCCATACCAAGTGTAAGGAAAAGAAGGAGGATATCCTCCACACTTAGTTAAAATGTCACAGAAAACTGTGAAACACACAGGGACACAAAGTGTTCGGTGTGTCCATTTTTCAACATGATACATTTTTAATTTTCTGCAGCAGGCAGGTCTTAATTCAAGACAAAGAAAAATATCAATGTAATAAGTATGGTACACTGCTTAGTATCTTTTTTATTTATTTATTTATTTTTTTGTGGGTACCAGGGGTCAACCTCAGAACCTTGCACACCAGCAGGTGCCTGTGCCACTGAGTGATATCACTGGCCCTTTTCTCGTATGTGGGTACCAGGAGTCAAACTCAGGACCTCGTGCTTGCCAGGCAGGCACTTATGCTGCTGAGCTATCTCACCGGCCCCACTGCTTGGTATCTTAAACATATTTGAAATAAACAACATCATCCTTACAGAATTTTCCAGGATAAACTATTGCTGCTAACATTTACGGTCCCACCATATCAGAGAATCTTCATCACGTATCTCTCCTACCTTCCTGGGAGCTCTTTCTTCTTTTGTTTTTTGTTCATTTGTTTTTTGTTTCTTGGATTTTTTTGTTTTGTTTTGTTTGTTTTTTGTTTTCTGCTGGTCTGTCCTCATCTCTCTCATCTCTAATTAACGGATTTCTCCAAATGCCTGACCTTGGACTTCTCTCTTATAGTCTTTTACATTTATACCTGCTCCCTAGATAATCTTATCCACACCTATATCTTTAGCTATCATTACACTGATGTCTCCCAAGTTCACACCATCAGTGTGACCCACTTCCTTGAAATTCAGATTCTTATATACAGCTGCTTCCTTTCCATCTTCATTTGCATATGTAGAAAGCAGCTTAAACTTAGTATGTCGAATATGTGTAACTCCTAACTCCAAAATCTGCTTTCCCTTCTGAGTGCAGGGCAACTTTGTTTTCCTAGTTGTCCTATCTCTAATCTAGTAACACTTAACTGTTTTATTTTCTTACAACTTATATCCAATCACTAACAAATCCCAATATTTCACCCATTTTCACTTCCCAACCAATCGCACCACAGTAACCAATGATTTTTTAAAAATATAAATTAAATGAGGTCACATTTCTGTTCAAAACTGTGTCACCACTCCTCATGTCAAAGCAAAAGCTGTAAAACTGTGGGCATAACAGTTTATGAGATTGGCTTCCCTGCTGACCTCTCTTTTTCTCTCTCTCACTCATACACACAATCATAATCACAATCATAATCATAATGAATAAGGAGGGCAAGAGGGAACCTTTGGAGTTGATTGATATGTTTATGTCATGGATGGTGGTGATAGTTTCACAATTATATGCTTATCTCCAAACTCATCAAGCCGTGTACATTAAACGTGTACAGCTTTTGTATGCCAACTACAACTCCATGATGTGATTTTACAAAGGGTCAGTCTTTGATGATGGCCCCACACTTGCTGATCTTCTGACCCGAAATCTCACTCCTCACATACCGAGCAGCCAGATCCCTCCTTTTTCTCATGTCTTGTCTCAGAAGACACTGGTGCAGCAAGGTCTTTTCTTAGCAAGCTATTTCAACCCCAGAATCCTCTCCAGAAAGTTCATAATTTCCCCCTTCTTCATATTTTAATTTTTAGGTTTTGGAAGCTGGGGTCTGGCTGCAGGGTCTTGTGCATGCTGATTGCATAAGCATTGTGTGAGCAAGGGTCTCCCCCGCCCCCAGCATCTAATCCAGTAAATGGCTGGGATATAGTGAAAGAATGATAGAAAGAAAAACTGTAACGAAATAAGAAAGGAAAGGAAGAAAGAAATATGAGAGAAGAAAGGAAGGGAAGAAGGGATGGGGAGGATAGGAAGGAAGGAAGGGAAGGGAGAGAGGGAGGGAAGAAGGAAGAAGAGTTCCTCCCTTTAGTGCTTGAAAGGTAGCTTAGTGATGAAAAATGATACTTTAAGTTTGAAGAATACTTCTTAAAATTTTTCTCATTATGGGAATATACACGTAGATTTAAACAGCTCTAGTACATTTTTTGTTTGTTTGTTTGTTTATTATGTGTCTCTTTCTTACCACTGTCTCTGCATATATCCAGTGAAAGATGTTGAAGGATGAAGAGTGTGTAGCAAAATGTGAAAAATGCTTTGGGATGAATGAGAGTCAGATGACATAGGGAAGGCAAATGCATCATCCTAATCTCATTCATCCCTGACCATTTTTCCACTAAGGTGAGCAGCCCTGCCAGTAATCCATGAAAAAAAAAAGACCCTGATGTGTTGTTATTCTGTTTCTAAAACTTTCATAGTCATAGTTTAAGAAGTATGTTTTTAGTAATTCCTAACATTGAGAACATGGGAGTTATTTGATGCATGTTTAAAAGGATCAGGAAATGGAAACCATAAACAGGATGAGCAAAGAACTAATGTTTAAAACCACTTTATGCAGTGGGCCTCAAAGAACAAAAGGATAGATGCATAAATAAAGTAGTATGCTGCGTACATTAATGCTGATATTTAAAGTGTGGTCATTACCTTATCTCAATGAATCTTAATGTTTTAAGGAATGAACTAGGTAAATTGCCGCAAATAAATGTTAAAATCTGTCAAGTCTGAGGAATAACTAGTATAAAGTTATTGAGTAGAAAGCATCTATTAGAAAAGATACTCTTTTTTACAAAATATGCAATGTGTGTGTATAGTTGAAGCAATATATCTAGCTAATGTTCATCACCAAATTAGTTTACAAGGAACTATTTTTATTAATGTGCAGCCACTAAAACACCCTAATAGTGTAGAATTTCATAAAAGTAATAGAGAATACTCCAAAGTGTCTGTCTGTCAAGGTAAACGATCGTCAAAAATAGTACAAAATGTGCTGATGACTCTATTCCAACTGCAATGATTGGTTTAGCATAGAAATTCTCACCTTTAGCAGACAGCTAAAATCATAAGATACTGGCTTGGAATATAGTTTTTAATGCATACAATAATGCTTACATTACAAAGGAAGGTGATTATATTGAAAAGACAAAAGATTTATACACTCTGAAGAGAAACCAGAGTATGGAATGTTATCATTTTGAAATAGTGTTGAAATATTAAGAAAATATTTTGATAAACAATTTTAAATTTAAGTGTTCAACAGTAAGCAAGACGTAGCAGTCAATCTATCTACGAGAATTTTAAAATAGTGATAAGAATGAAATTTCTAATTATCTATAATAAATGTAATGTGCTACAAAAATAATCTGTGATTTTTATTGGAGACAAAGTCAGACATACTGCTAATACTAACCAGACTGGTTGCCTAAATTAAAATAGAAGGAAATGCTTAAATTTGAGTGCTAGGTTAGTGAAATTTTTTTTTCTTTTTATGTGGGTACTGGGAGTCAAACTCAGGACGTAGTGCTTGTCAGGCAGGCGCTTAAGCCGCTGAGCCATTTCCCTGGCCCAAAAATTTTAAAAAGTACTATTTTCTACACTAATCTGCCTACCTCTTTGAATTCTAGCAACAGATCCATCAAGAATTGGTGGTCCCCATGCAAAAACGCTTAATTCAGCACCTTTCCTAAGAGCTTTTAATACATCAAAATGGTATTTTTGATCCTGTCAAAGCACACTTACATCTTTATTTTTTCTTTAAGATATGATATTTTGCGTGAATATTTATCCACTTTGTGAATATTAACTACCATCTGTAGCTGTGATAGATACTCCCTTATCCCTGGGTACCACATCCATAAATACATTCATGCTTCTTTCTATGTTTCCCTCCATATTCTCAGTAAAATCTTTGGTCTCTTGTGCATTCTCCAGATTAGTTAGCAGAAAGCATTTGCTTAAATGAAATTCTCATTTGTGATGCTTAATCAGAAGAGGAATGCTTCCCCCCAGCTTTTTCTAACTTGACACATGAAATAACTTAGTATTTTCAATGAGACTCATTTATGTGGTTGCTGATTAGTCTCTGGCTGCTTGTTTGCAGTGATTGATGTTTCTAGATAACCCAGAAATGGAGTTTTGCCAAATTTAGAAGCTTTTCCACCCTTATGGAGTAAGTAGTTTTGAACTGGAAAAAAAAAAAAAAGAATCTTGGGTGTTTAAATTTGCTTTTAGCAAAATACATCTCAAAAAGCTTCCTGGAAATCCCATAATTCTTAAAAATTAACTGTGCTGACTTTGGTTGCTTTAGAATGGTCAGGGGCCGGTGAGATGGCTCAGCGGCTTAAGCGCCTGCCCGGCAAGCGCAAGGGCCCGAGTTCGACTCCCGGAACCCACATACGAAAAAGGGTCCGGTGATATCGCTCAGCGGCACGGGCGCCTGCTGGCACGCGAGGTCCTGAGGTCGACCCCCTGGTACCCACAAGAAAAAAAAAAATAGAATGGTCAGGATGATTTTTGCTTTTCAATGGAGACTAGCCCCTTAGTGAAACACACATGGGCTGACAGCCAACCGCAGATGGGTACATGGTACGTTGAGATCCTCAGAAACAACACAGATTCTAAATCATTAACTCAGGGCAGATCAAATCATAAGGAATTACCCTAGATTAGAAGACCAGAATATCATCTTCATTTTACTTCTGATCATTTATAGAACTTGTCACTTAGTTACAAGGGTGTTAAGTATCAATAAGTGTAAAATTCACATTAAAAAGTCAGATAATAACCCAGTTTTTCTCAGGTAAGTCATTGGGAAATACAAAAGAAGATTTCCAACATATCTATCTTGGAATGACAGAGGTTGATACCGGATGAATGACAACTAATTTCAGAACAGCCATGTATGAAATACCTCAGAGTACAAAATATTAAACAATATTTTGGATATGACTTAAATAAATTAGTTTATGTCTTCATGAAACTTATAATAAAAAATCTTTCCAATTCATCCTCTAATGATTGTGCCTGTTTAAAATGTTTTATATTTGTAGTCACCCCCATCTATTCAGTATTTATTGGGTATAAGTATGCCCTGATTCCATGCGAGGCATACCAAAAGTGGATGAATTGTGAGCCCTTTCTTAGATGACATCCCAGTGTAGGGAGGACCTAGTGGGTATTTTTGAAGAGAACATGTTCTTTCCCTTTGAGGGTAGTTCCACTCATCTTTAGAAATTGTATCCTTTCATTTCTTCTTTATTTCTCTTAGAACCAAAGAAGAACTATAGAGGAAAACAGAAGTCACTTTTAGTATCCCTCCATTGTGTATCTCATAAACTAACACTAAAAAATTAAGGCTCAGCCATATATTTTACATTTCTATAGGGGCTTGGTATTGGTGAGAGTCACAGACTGAAAGAAAAATTATTCTGCCTATTGGAACTTTTTAAATATGAAAAACTGTTTCCTTGGTTTCTTAGCGTTTTCCCACTTTAGTCGCCAGTAACTTCTATCTCCTGAGGAAGGAAATTATGTTTAAAAAGGAGTCAAATTTTAATGAATTCAGTTCTTACATGGGGTTTTGACAATGAGGTCAAAAATCTCGAGATGAGTACTGCATTGTGGAGGGTGGATATACTGCTGCTTTATTTAGTCATGCTTTGCTTTGAGTTATTTCTTACCATGAGAATTAATTAGCAATTGCAGTATTTAATTTACCCTTGAAAAGAGTCACTCGCCCACTCATCAAGGACTGAAAAATTGTTCCTTATTGCTTAAGATTTTTTGTTTATACTTCACAATACTATCCTCTTCTCTCTAACAGGCTAACAACCTGTGAAAGGAATTGTAGGTGAATGTTAGAATGGACACACTGTGGTTTGGATAAGGATCCCCCACGGAGCTATCATTTTAAAGGTTTGCCCCCCTGGGCTGCACCATTGGGAAGCAGTAGAGCCTTTAGAAGACAGGACCCTGTGGAAGGTTCTTTGTCATTGCAGTAGTGGCCTTGAAAATGATAGTGGAACCCTGGCCCCTTCTCCTGCTGGACCAGGCACTCCCCACCACTCCCTTCTGCTGCCTCCACCGGACACCTAAAAGCCATGGGTCCACATGATCTTGGACTAGGACTTCTAAAGCAGTGAGCCAAAGTACAGCAAGTGGTTTGTTTTTAGTAATTCTTTCTCATACTTTATTGTAGTAACAGAAAGGTTAACACAGGACCCAGAAGTGTACCCCAAAAAAGGAAGGGTAAAAGAGGAAAGAATGGAGTAGAAAAAAGACTAGACCAAGAGAGTGATAAAAACAAGGCAGGAACAAGGGTAATGCATGATAGTGCAAAGGATAGCACTCTCTCACCCCAAAACACCACACACACACACACACACACACACACACACACAGAACTAGTAGCAAAATGCAAGTTTTCAAAGTGCCTGGAATTAGGAAATAAAACATATGATAGAGTTTGAAAAATATTAACTCTGGAAATCTATTGACTCTCAAAGACTTGAAGTAGCCCTACAGAGCTGCAAAAAATTAAGATGCATGAAATCCAAGAGACATGAGATTCTCCTGCCCTTTCTATAGAAAAGCATTCAATGAATTATTTTTTAACTAGAAATATAATTAGCAGCCACAGTGTTTCTAGAATAAAAGATAATTGGGAGAGTAAAAAAGCAATGAGGAAAAACAAACACAAAAACAAAAATGCACATTTCAGTCACTTTTGGAAGTTTAGAGGGACAAGCAATCCATATGATGTTGACTTCCAACTGTTTCTTTGTTTTGTTTTGTTTTGTTTTGTTTTGTTTTGTTTTTAAGACAGGGTCACACTATGTAGCTCAGGCTGGCCCTGAACTCACAATCTAGCCTAAGCTAGCCTCGAACTCGCAGCAACGCTCATGCCTCTGCCTCCCAAGTGCTGGGATTATAGGCATGTGCCACTACACCCGGCCCTCCAACTTTATTTTAAAAAGAGAGAAAGAGGGCTACGAAAATACCATATGCTTTAAATTTAATTCAATTTCAGGTAATATTGGGCCAGTCTAAAAAGTGATTATTTTGTTTCTTGTGTGAGATCCCAGTTATTAGATCAAAGAAGTGCAATTCCATATTTTAAATCAACTATAAAAATGCATATGTTGACATATCTTATATCAGAACTACCTCTATTTCATAGTTCACGCCATTGTTTTCCCAACTCTTCTTTAATGAGTCAATTTCTTCCCATAATTTTTAGAACTGAAAAGAAAAAAAGCATGCTGTGCCTATACATACATGTAACATACACTTTTCTGTGGACTCTCAAGTCCCAGTAGAAAGAGAATAAAAGAATAAATTTATCTTAGAATCTTAGATTTGTTAGAGAACTTCCACAAGATCTTCCCTCTCATTTCATTAACCTTATCTCTGAGCTTTTCTTGTTTTTATCCTGCAGAGTGGCTCTTACTTTGAGAATATATCCATCTCCTACAATGTCTTGTTCTCGTTTGTTGTGTTCTGTAATGAACATTAAATGCAATACATCCGCTGGAGTTTATTAGCTGGGTAATTAATTTATTTCTTCCCCAAAGTAGGTGCAGCTGAGTGTGGTTTTCTACATGATTCAGGGAAAGTTGCTGGTCATAGTTGGGGTTCTCTGACAGAGTGGAACACATTTCCAGAGAAGTTTCATCTCTATCTTCCAGGGCTCACCTCCTGCCAGCAACTTGCCTTGCTCTCTTCAAGAGTCCGTTCTCTAAAGAAATGGTGCATAAAGGAAATCAGATTGATGCCCTGTCGATTTCCAGAACTGGGAATGTTTTTTAAACATTTGCTGCTTCAGGTGGGGGTGCCAGAAATTTTATGGGCTTGTTATCATATTACATATACAGTATTAGGCTGAAAGCCACCATATTTTTTATGGATTCGAGCAGTGCGATCAAAGGCTTACTGAAAGGGATGGATTTCTGGCTAAAGTGTAATTTGTAAGCCAGTTCACTCTGAGAAGAAGGAAGTCAGAAGTTCATCATACTTGACTTGAACATTTTTATGTAATCCCTAGAATGAGTCTTTTCACTTAGGCTCAACATTAAGGCTCAAACAGGCACAAGCTGACGTAAATTTTTAAACTAATTCTACTTAGAGGCGAGTTTGTGTGCAGCCTGCTTTGTCTTCTCAAGGGGACACTTTCATCTGACAGAAATAGTTGTCTGTTTCTTCTCAAAATCAATTTCCCTCAGTGTCTTTCCCTCCCTCACATTTATAATTACATTTGGCTCATTAAGACATGAGAATCAGTGGTGGATGTGCTGTTTTTCTCAGGAGGAAGGCAGTCCAGGAAAACATGTAAACATTCTTCTGTTGTTCCCTCGTCACCACACTCTAAGAGTTAATTCCTGCTTTGGAGTACTCAGTTTCTCCATTGATAATTTGGCCTCCATTCTCATAAATCATGAGTCACTTCTGGGTTAAAATACAAAATAATTTCTGTGGAGTAGTAATCGATGAAGGAAGATACTGTATCTGTTAATACTGGGCAGGCAGATATTTTAGAAGATGCCTATAGAATTTCTCAATTTCAAACATAGTTCTCCAGGAACTAGGAATACACACAGACCCTCTCGCACTTCAGAAACTGTCTGACTACAGTTCATTCAGCAATTTGCCCAAATATGAGGCTGATTATTTGGATTATTTGATGATTGCTGGAGTGAATAAATGAATGGCTTACATCAAGATCTTGCTGCCACTGCACCTCCCACCTTCGCGAGCAGGAGGAAGTTTCAGCTGGTCAAACAGCCCTACGAGACATGAGAGAGACAGAGACCAAGTAGGTAGGGATGCAGAGAGCTCCCCTCCCACTAGATTATAGACGACCAAGACCGAGGTGTTTTAAAATGCACATTATATTTATACTATCTGAACAATTGCAGCTGTGAAGACAGATCTGAACAATTTTCAACTCTTGGAAACACACATCCTGAGGGAGGGCAGGCCTAAGGTAACATTATTTTTATTCCCACCTCAGCTGTCCTGTGACCCAGGCTGAACATGATCCAGGAAATGCTAGTTCCCCACATTTATAACACAGCTGTGCGTAAAGTGGGGCCAAAGCTTCATACTCCCCAGTTCTGCCTCCTCTCTTTGAGGACTTTTCTCATGTTCTCATATCCTCACCTCCCGTACCTCCCCTACTCCCTTGAGCATCTCTACAACAGCAGAACCATGTCTTTTCACATGGAAAGTTCCAGAATCCTTTGTCCAGTGGAAGAGTATTGCCTACAACATAGCTTTGCTGCTTCATCAGGAGCTGTGAATATACACACTGACAGATCTTTCTTGGGCTGTTATGAGTGAGGGTGGATTCTCTCACAGACATGTTACACAAAACTTTTTTTTGTAGGCAAGAAAGCAGGAGAATATTTGGATCACGCTCCAGCATATACAGTAAACCTTGGCTTCGAGTCGAGGGATGCAAGCTCGGCGGTGGTGGTAGGAGGAGGTTATGGATCCCAGAGCCTTCATAGTAGAGACCAGAGCTGAGTCCTTAGGGTGCCGCAGCAGCTCTCTTTGTGGTTTCCCTCTCCCGCGATTTCTGATTTTAACTGGATAGCAGTGTTTCTTTTGCTGGGTGTGGTCTTCCTCTTTTCTGAATCTTGGGGCCTGCTTTGCCTATCACACAATCAAAAAGATGGAATTGTTTATATTTTGCTCAGTTTTCATCAAAACATTGAAGCTATCCGAACATGTGAAAAAATGTCTTTGTTTTTACAACCTTGTCTTGTTTTAGGAAGAGCTGGGGATTTTCAGAAAAGCATGAGTTAACAAAAATGTCACTCATAAAATAGATGGAGAGTCCACTTTATCCTTGGACCTTCTCTTCCCTGGATCGAAAGTTTCCACCACAGGCACCAACTCTTATTAAGTCTGATCTTTTGAATAACACCATCACTGTGGTCCTAGCTCTGCCTATTGCCAAAAAATAAAGAGATAACAAGTTAAATCTCTTTACTTCTCTCTTTTACACCTTTAAGTAGGTCAAGGGACTATAGGGGCACTTCAGTGTTATTTATTGAGATTCTGTATAAACATACAAAAGGTAAACTATTTCATAAAACAGGATGTCTGTCTAGTTTGTATGGTTTCTAACATAAAAAATATTATTCAAAACACATTATATTCTAAACCAGAGTCATAAATTTCAGGATGTTTGGAAATTGAAACCTTGACGAAGTTATGCTGTTGGGTAACTTGTCATCATTGCACTCACTTGGTTTCCTAGCCTTATGAACTTCTTCTCATACCATCCCAGCCACTTTCTCAGGGGAGAGGGGACAGGAAATAAATAACAGAAAGGAAGGGAATTCAGCTATTGACAGAAGCAAAGTCCACGAAGCCAGGAAAAAAGGCTCTGCAGTGCGGTTGGGAATATGGAAAATTAGACTCTGCTGGATATAGGGTCATAGGTATCCAATAATTTTTTAAAAGTTGGAAGTAAGGGCTAGAGATATAGCACTTGCCTAGCATGTGTGAGGCTCTAGGTTCCATCCCAGTACTGCAAACAGAATTTTTAAAAGCTGAAAGTAAATTGTAGTATAAATACAGTACTCGTATGAGAATGTTTGCAGAAGACTGGAAAATAGAAGCCAGAAAATGTAGAAGGATTTGACAAAAATGAGTAGGGAGACAAGAAAACTCAAGATTGTCTTTGCTAATTTAACTTTTCAGTGCCCTGGGATGCTTGGATGTGCGGGCTGCTTGCTGGAGTAAGAAAGTGTTGCATGCCTCAGTGCATCCCTCTTGCTAGTCCTAACTCACTATCTGGGGGGAAAAAGTCAAAATCATTTTTAGTCATTTTAGTCATTACAAAAATGTCTTTATTAAGCTACTTCAGTCATTCTAAAGTCACCTCAGAAATTTTCTGGGGAAGGAACGAAACCCTGTGACTTTGGGGAAAAAGTTAAAGATGAAGTTTTGGTAAAAGGTAGATTCTTACCAGAGATGATAAAGGTGATTCACAATCCAAGTCCATGAAAGATCCTCAGGGTTTAGTAAACTATTGCAAAATGGAAGGATTTTTGTTTGTTTGGGTTTTTCTCACCAGGCAGAAACTGTGGCTCTTCTAGAAGCTGAAATACTTTGGGTAGGGAGTTGTTTTCTTTTCTACAAAAATTATTTCCACTGAAATTAAGTTCTACTTGTAAGGCAGGAAAAATCTTTAACACACGTGGTGATATACACTAAATATGTGGGTAACCTGCCCAGTTATATTGGAAGAATATGGCAACATTAAATTGAAATGTTTTAACTAGAACTGTGAAAACTTGAAAATGTCTGCGTGGTAAACACACTGCCTTTAAAGACAACACCCAGACACCTGACAGAGGAACTCAAGTTCTGATTGTACCTAAACTGCAAATAGAATGATGAAAAGAACATGCCGTTTAAGTCAAGAAGCCTGACATCAGTTTATGTTTTCGGCAAATAAAATCACTAGAGTTCTGTTTGTTTACTACAGACACTGCCAAATTACAGACTGTGGTAAATTTCTTACCACCCAACATTTATCCTCAAAAATATACAGAGGAAGAGATTTGGATGGTGAAAATAAATAACTGATATGAAATATCTAACATTTGACCTTGGACTATGCAATGGATTCAAATCTATATTAGGATCCACGTAACTTACCCCTGTGTGCAAACACATTCATTCCCACCTGCTCTTTCATTCTTCATGTAAATTGCGCTAAATGTCTACAACACTTGTCAGATTGAGAGCTGTGTGGAGCTTCTGGGTAAAAGTCCTAAAATTTAATGAAGCAAATAAGATTTTTCTTTTTTTAATGTGGGTACCAGGGGTTGAACTCAGGACCTCGCGCTTGCCAGGCAGGCACTTACGCCGCTGAGCCATCTTACCAGCCCAAAGCAAATAAGATTTGTTCTTACGTGAACGCTAGAATTTTGCTAGTAGTAAAATAGATATTGTATCAGTTTGCTAGGGCTGCCATAACAAAACAGCAAATTCAGTGATTTAAACAGTAGAAACTTATTCTATCAGAGTTTTAGAGGGGAGAAGCCCAAAACCAAGCAGGTTTGATGTCTTCTGCAACTTCTCTCTTTGGATTGCAGATGTCATCTCCCCCGTATGAAACATTTCTGATGTCTCTTTGTATCGAAATGACCTCTTCCTGTGAGGACGTAAGTCAGATTGTATTAGGGTTTACCCTGGGGACCACAGTTTAGTTTAATTGCCTCACTAGAGACTATTTCTCCATACACAGCCACCTTTTGAGATATGAGGAGTTAGGGCTTCAGCATATACACTTTTGGGCAGGATACAAATCAGTACATAATAAATATATGGGCAAAAATCAGAACAAGATATTAATGGTGCAATAGCAGAATAGCAGATGGGGGCTGGAAAAAGACCTATTCTACCCAGAGTGCGAGAATAGGTGGAGTGTTTTACTTCAACTCATAAAGATTGTGCAAACAAGGCGTGGGCATTGGGTGGGGGTGGCTGGAGTTGGGAGAATGAGGGACGTGTAGGGAGAACATTCTAAGCACAGGAAGATGCACCGGACAGGCATAGAATTATGGAACAAAATTTTGTACAAGACCAGCATAAGGGAGCAAGAGAAAGATGAGAGGCGAGCCTTGAAAGAGCGGGTGTCGGAGAGATAGACTGTGGCAAACTTTGGACTCAGACAGTATTGTCTCAGCACTGTGAGGACACATTGGGAATCGGATAGATCTTAGTCCCAACCTTGACTCGTCTACTTCCAAGCATTACCATGTACAAGCATTTAATGTTCTTATCCTTCCATTTACCTATACCATAGAGTAAATTATGTTAATTGTTTCCAAAGAGTAACATATGTTAATTGATTAATAGTCCCTGAGTATTCACAGATCAATTATGCTTAATCCAGTCTTTGGCATGCAATGGCTATTGAAAACACATTAACTGTCATTATTATTCAGGTTCTGGATTTTATTCTGCAGGATATTTAAAGGCAATGAAGGTATTGTGTGTGTGTGTGTGTGTGTGTGTGTGTGTGTGGAAGGGCAGCGTACTCAGATTTTAAAAATCATTCTGGAAACAGCAGATCATGAATCAATGAAGTGAGAGCCTGGAAGAGAGGACTGTACCCGTGTGAAATTTCTCACAAGGTCTCTATGAGTGAATAAACAGTATACAAAACGGAAGTTCCAGTGGGGATCAGGAGAAGAAACTGATTTGATTAATATGAGATAAACTGGACAGAAGTTGGCAGGGATTAAACGCCAAAAGAAGGTTAGAACAACTTCTAGATTTCTGGCTTCAAGCATTGGATGATCCATCACTCAGGAGAGAATAAAATACAAAAGTCGCATTTGAAGAGAACTTGTGGATTAAATCTGGGTTTGAATGTGTATATCACCAACCTTCCAGTCTATGATTTTTCACCATAATCCTTCCTATAAAAATCCTTTCAAATCCTTTTCCATTGTTTTCATCCATCCAAAATACTAACCATAGTTGAAAACATGCCCTCACCACAGAAAGTGGCTACAAAAATGTCCACCGCTGAGATGACTGGTCTCAATTCAGAATTTCAACCACAGTCTCAAAGAAGTCAGAAGCACTTCCTAGAATTCTTATTTTCTTTTGTCGGTCCACCTGCCATAACGTCATCCACTTGTTCTTTCTCAAACTCACTAGTCTTTACTTTCGACTTACAAAACGTGTCCAATATTTTACTTAGAAATTGGAAACAACCAGAAGCCTATGCCCTCATCTTCCCACTGCTAAAACAGTTTCATTTCTGTCTTTCACTGTATATTCCGCCTTCCACCCTATTCACAGTGGATATATTGATCACCTTTCCCTTTGCTAGAATAAAGTACCCATTACCTACAATTTAAAAGAGCAGTGGCATATAGTTCAGGCATTCAGTCCATGGCTGGCTGGCTGCAAGGCAGGAACACCATGGCAGAAGGGCATGGTGGAGCAAAGCCATTTAGTTTATGGTGGCAGGAAATAGAGCATCAGTGAGAGACATACGCACCAAAGGCACACTCCCAGTGGGCCTCTGCTCCTAACAGCACATTCAGCTAAGACTATTAGTAGATTTATCCACTGATGAGTACAGTGCCCCAGGAGCCAATCACCTTTCCAAGAGTCTCTTAATCCAGTTGAGTTGAGAATTAAACTTAACCCCTCACCGTGGATGAAGTGTCTCTTATCCTATTTAAACCAACGCTTCACTTGCACACAAGATTCCCATCCACTCTTTATTTTTATTTTTATTTTTATGTTATTTTTTTTTGTGGGTACCGGGGGCCGAACTCAGGACCTCATGCACCAGCAGGTGCCCGTGCTGCTGAGTGATATTACTTTTTTCATATGTGGGTACCAGGAGTCGAACTCATGACCTCGCGGCTGCCTGGCAGGTGCTTATGCCGCTGAGCCATCTCACCAGCCCCCATCCACTCTTACATATGTAAAACTTTTACTTCCACATTCAATTTTGTTTTCTCCCTTATCTTTGATTCTTTAATTCTGTTGAATAATTTTGTGTGCCTACAGATAATATTTCTCATCTTAAAAAATACCTCTCTCTTGACATCATGCTTTCCTTCCGGTTTCCACCTGTTTCTCTGTTTCACTTAGAAAAAAACTTCTTGAAGGAAATGTTGATATTGTCTTCTCCTTCCAAGCCATTCTCACCTAGCTTACTGAATGAGCCTTTCTAGACTCCTTTGTTGATTATTTTTCTTCCCTTATCTCTGCACCCCTTGTCTTTATTTCTATACCTCTCCTTATGTGATCCCATTCAATGCCACCCCTTTGGATAATCTCCTTCTTCTTACAAAGCTCTAACTGTTATTGTTTGGATCTAAAATATCCTCACAGAGAGGCACTATACTCACCAGTGGATTAATCTATCAGTGAGTTCAGTAGCTAAATGTGCTATTAGGGTGTGGGGCCTGTTTGGAGATGCATCACTAGGGGCGTGATCTTGAAGGGTATATTCTTGTCCCTGGTCTGTCTCTGTATCTGTTTCTCTCTCTCTCTCTCTCTCTCCCTCTCTCTCTCTCTCTCTCTCTCTCTCCTGACATCCATGAGGTGAGCAGCTTTCCTCTGCTATGCCCTTCTGCCATGCCCTTCTTACCTTCTTACCTGGAGCCAGCTAATTGCGGACTGAATCAAATCCTCTGAACCATGAGCCAAAACAAACCTATCCTCTTTACATTGCAGGCGTAGGGTTTCTTTTTCTATTTGTCCTAGTGATGGGAAGGTAGCTAATAAACTACCCCTGCCTCTTCTTCAAGTTTCAGACAACACACAGTTGACCATTCAACATATTTCGCTTAACAGGCTTAAAAAAGGGTTCTTGCACCCTGCACCCAGCTTCTCCATGGTGTCCCCACTTTAGTTAAAGATGACACCATTCACACAATCTTGTAGTCAGCCTTGCCTCTTCCCTTTCTCAAATATGCTGCACCTCAATTCACCAGCACTTTCTATTTGAACTACCTTCAGGGTGTATGCTGAATTGAATCAGTAGGCATGATGCTAATAATAGAATTATTAACAGTCGGTAGGCAGAATTATGAGAAGTGATTCAGTGATGGAGAAGTTGCAAGGAGGCAACTAAATATTGAGGTAAGAAATTTAAAAAGTAATGAAAATGCACAAGATGTATATTCTCTGTTCTCTTCACCCCATGGGTATTTTAGCGATTGAATATGGAATGAAGTAATAAATTGCATTTATAATTGTAAAATTATAATTTATTTGTGAGGCCATGAATTTATTATATTGAGTCCTTTCTCTATTTTCTATGTGTGTATGTGTGCGTGGGTGTGGGTGTGGGTGGGTGAACGTGCAAATAGCTTGTAGAAAATTTAGAAAGGAGATAATATATGAATGCTGTGACTCCTGAGGAACAAAAACATTTGGACAAATGGTTTCAAAAGGAGTTAAGGTATCTATTCTGGACATCCAGGCAAAGAATAACAGTACAAATTAGCAACATCCAACATTAGAGGCCCAGCCAAGAGACAGTCCTAGCATTTTTCCTTTAGTGGCATGACTGAAGAAGAGAGAGATTTTTCCCACTTCAGGGATTTTAGTGGAAAACTTATCTAAGTAAAAGCTATGGTCAACCGGTGTTATTTTCTGTTGAATAAAAAATAAGTTCCACATCAGCACTTGGCATCTGCATAATCTCCCATGCTTTGATAAATCTGTGATACTAGAAGAATTCATCTTGTTCTTATCTGATCCCATGGATTCAATCTCAATCTCTCTCTCTCTTTCTCCCTCTCTTCTCCTCCTCTGTCTATCCTTTACTTTCCTCCCTTCTATCCTTTTCCCTCTATCTGACTAATCACATTTTATATTTTAAAATGGCTTCAAAATCACCAATCATTAATTAGTGGAAAGTAATACTGTAAATGCTGTCCAGAATATAGTTATGCTAGCCGTTTCTATAAGCTTTCTCTTCAAGAATATCCTCAACAAGCTTAGTTGCCTGCTGGTTTTTGCACTTGCTTATTAAAGGTCTTAGGATGAGGAATGGAAGAAGGAAATGGTAGGAGTTTTAACAATCTTATAAATTGATTTTAAAAGAATTTATTTCAACCTGCCAAGCTTCTAAGAAAAATGCGATAGCATTTTAGAGTAGGCAACAAATTATGTTATTTCCTCTGGTGTTGCTTGTGATAATCACATTACTTCCTAGCAACTCTCCAGGTATTCATGTTGCTGCGAGGCACAGTTCCACGGAAGTTTAGATGCCCCACTATAATGTATAGAACATGAATTAATATCCATTTACTCTGAAGAGTTAATGAGACAAACATAGGCAGGGGCTTCGTGTCATTCTGCGTTCTTTAACTTTAGGAAATAAAAAGAAAGGAAAAAAATAGCCTATTTCCTAGGAATTCACAGGGACAATTTATTGAACTGTCATTTCACAGGCAAATAATCTGAAGACATGACAACAGATGATGAAATATTGGTACCTGGTGAAAACTCTCAGTTGATCAAACCAGTCAATTGTTGAAAAGACGCAAATCATACTAGAAACAATGTTTCCAGATGTGTTGATGACAGTGACTTTAGTTGCATTGTAAATATCCCTTTTTTACTTTTGGCATTGTGTTGAGTAGCCAAGAGCTCCTCACTCTTACTTCCTACTCCATTGACTGACACCACAGTTGTCACTTGGATTGGCCAATGGACTGTGAAAGGACCGCAGATCTTTTCTTTTCCATCCATTATGAGCCCAGCAGCCCCACATTGGTTCTGCTCAGTAAACCTAGATCATTGACTAAATAAGGGATGGACAAGAGACCTCCCTGAAGGACGAACCCAGAGTGAATGTGTGACTGGCACAAATGATAAACACTGGTTTAAATGACAGATGTCTTAGAATCATTCACTATTGAAGTACAATTTAGCATAAGATAAATAATACACACTATTTTAAAGAAGTGAAAATTTTCTCCATCGGAAACAAAGAAAGGATTCTGGTAGCAGTCATATCATTCCACTTATAACACAAAAGGGCATTGCTATAGTTTTGATCTAAAATGTCCCTCAAAAGCCCAAGTGTTAAAGGCTTGGTTCCCAACATGCAGTTTTATTGGGACATGGTGGAAATTGTAAAAGATGAGGTCTAATGGGAGGAAGTGACATCATTAGAGGGGGTGCCCTTGGAGGGGATATTGGGACATTCGTCCCCTCCTCTTTCTCTTCACTTCCTGGCTGCCACAAGCTGGTCAGACCTCCGCTGCCATGCATTGCCTCCCTGATATATGGTGCCACTAGAGACCCAGAGCCATGGATCCACTTACTATTGACTAAAACCTCTGAAAACAAGAGTCAAAATAAAGCTTTTCTTCTTTAAGTTGCTTATTGTAGGTGTTTGGTCCCAGCTACAGAAAATTAATGAAACTATGAATGTTTCTAGAATTTAGCTGCTAGGGAAAACCTTCATAATTTCCAAGAATACAACTTTCCTTATGCAATCTGCAATTTTAAAAAAATCTTTATTTTAACAAAATATAAAAGGAATACAACTAATTGATAATTGTGTTGTTATCTGTGGCAAGATTTTGGATGCAAGTAAGAATATGAAATTAGAGTTTTATGTTAACAGTTGAATTCACAAAGAGATTCCATTTGTCTGCATGAACAAACAGATGCACATTACAGCAATTTGATTCACTTTTACCCAAAGATAGTGACTAAAAACTAAAGAAAGACAAAATAAAATCATTAAGAGTCTCAAAAGTGGGAATCTTTTTGTTGCTAATCTAGATACATAGAGCTGTGTATAATTTTTATAATCAATTTGTACCATAAAATGTTATATTTTAAAGAAATCCCACAAGCTTTCTCTATCTTATGGTAGCTTATAGTAATTATTTAATCAATTGAAAAGATTATTTAAAAAGAAACTTATTCCACCAGGAAATGCAAATAAAAACTACACTGAGTTTCCTTGTCATTCTGGTCAGAATGGTGATCATCAAGAATACAGATAACAACAAATGCTGTCAAGGATGTGGAAAAATGATACCTCTATGCTGTTGGTGGAAATGTAAATTAGTGCAGTCACTATGGAAACCAGTATGGAAGGTGATCAAAAACTAAAATTAGAGCTTCCATTTGATCTCACTATATAAGTCTTTGGTGAATACCTGAAACAATTAAAGTACATACAGTAGGCATCACTGCATACCCATATTTATTGCAGCACAATTCACAATAGCTAAGCCTTGGAAATAACCTAGGTGCCCATCAATGGGTGAATGAATAAAGAAAAGATGGTACATTTTGGAGTATTATTTAGTCATAAAGCAGAATAAAATCATGTCTTTGTAGGAAAATGGATGAAACATGAGATCACCATGTTATGCAAAATAAGCAAAATTCAGAAAGACAAATAATGTATGTTTTCTCTCAGATGTGGTATCTAGGGGAAAATAAAAGAGAGGACATGAAATTAGAAGGGGGATTATTAGAAAAGAAGACAGGAATGGTGGAAGGGGAGACAAAGGCAGAAACGGGGGGATGGTGATCAAAGTATGTCACAGGCATGTACAGATCTGTCAAAACAAAACCCTTTAGGCCATGTACCTACTATGCACTAATGAAATGGCTATTCCATTTTCAAACAAGGGTGTCTCTCATGGACGTCTTTTCAGACATTACCCGAACTTATCCACTGCTACTGCCTTACGCGATATGGCAGCCTGGATGAAAAATTTCAGAAGTTTCTAGGGAAATTATTCTGAACAGATAAATAGCCGGGTATTTGGTGCAGTGTTGAGACACGCAGGCCCTGATTGTTAGACGCTTCTGTCAGGTGAAGAGGAATCCATTGCTGAGAGGGAGGGACCAGCATGGAAGGGAAGCTCCTGATGCACCAATCACAGCTCAGCTGCCCTGTTCCATCTCTTAGACTTCTCATTCTTTTTTCTATTAAGCTCAAGCTGTTTTTCAAGAAAATCAAACAAACACAAATCATGTCTCTAGTGAAGCAATAAAAACTGCAGAATAGTGATCTTCCTCTCATAAAAAGAAATGATAAATATGAGATTTTTATTGCCTTCTCTCACCAAATGCAAACCATGTCTCCACGCAGCCTGCACTCAGCTTCTGCTTATGAAACTCTAAGACAAGGAACTCAGTGGCTCCCGTGTCTGTGTAGCTGTATCTGTTAGAAAGCAGCAGCTATTACACTGAACTGTAATGCGGCGCTCTCCTCCATACTCACTGACCCTAGTTTGAACCTGACTGTCACACTGAATACATTTGATCTCTCTTCCATCTGAAAGGACTGCAATACCTAAAGTCACCAAAGATGGCTCCACTTTTCTCCGGGCACACACTCCTTGCCCCAAAACAAGTGCCTCGTAAGTCAGCTACTCTGTCCTGCACCTCACTTGGCAATTTATAATCAGCTTGCCATTTGGAGACTTTCCACCATATACTAAACTTTGGAACTACTTCCCTTAAACGAGTCACCTAATAGGAGTCTACTGGGTCCCACACCAAGCCAAATTATCTGAAAAACGAAGAGAGAAGCAGGGACATCAGCCTTTCTAGGTATTTCACCAATGAGGATGTGATCAGTGTTATTGATTCATTAGTATTATTTATCAAGAATATTCCATAAATCCATTCTAACATGTGGCCCTTAACCCCCCTGCATTCTAGGGTAGTGCTATGGAAATATTGGGAACCTAATTTGCAAATCTTAATTTAATAAGATTTGACTTTACTTCTTCATTGAAGAAGTCAGAAGAGACAGAATAGATAGTGATGATTCCTATCAGGTAAAAGTCATTAGAAGATCAGCTTTAGATGTTGTGCCCATTCATGGCAACCACCTGTACTCCCAGGATTCTGGAGGGGAAAGCTTTGCCAATACTGTACTTGCTGCAAAAGGGTTGCTCTGTCCTTCTTCAAATCCCTGGTACAGAATACAAACCCTGAAGCTCTGTGGGCATCGGCCAGTTCATTCCCCTTCCATGAAAGGACTGCCTTGTCACCATCTCAAGCTCCTACTTAAGACAGGGAGCTCCCAGCAGTAGAGGTGGCCACACCCTAACAATCAGGCTCACCACCACAGACAGAAAGATGAGATTTTGTTCTAAAAATACTCCC
Source organism: Erethizon dorsatum (assembly GCA_028451465.1). Taxonomy (NCBI): domain Eukaryota; kingdom Metazoa; phylum Chordata; class Mammalia; order Rodentia; family Erethizontidae; genus Erethizon; species Erethizon dorsatum. The sequence goes on from CM051839.1 coordinate 11,118,331, forward strand.
CACCATCTTATTTCTTACAGAAATATGTAGATACTGGCTGTGATATTGTAAACATGACAGTCCCCTCAATGTGAGCTGAATTGATTTATTAGGAACAAAATAACTATGTGGGCTGAACTAAATTGGCTTATTAAGGATTCAGTTGCACTAATTGCTTGCATAGTGGGCAAAGGAACAAAGGAAGGAGGCAAGAAAGACAGAGAAGCAAGTGCCTGTCAGAGGGATCCTCCTTCTTTCTCAGTAGAGAATGCCTTAACCCTCAGTGGCTGTGTAAATCTTCTAGACTCCTGCCAGGAAAAAGGAATTTGAAATTCCATGTTGGCCTGCATAAAATTCCAAAGAAAAAAATCTTATCATGTGAGAACTAGAGTCCCTTTCCCATCCTGCTAGCACAGATATTTGAACACAGACATTGAGAAGAATGTCTCTTTTCTCACTTATGGGAAACTAGGTTCTGTGAGCGTAGAGAACTCCTCGGTCCCATCCGAGAGAAAGCAGGAGAGGCATAGGGTATGTAGGGAAGGAAAGGGAGTAATCCATTTCCTGCCTGTCACAAAAGGTCATGGCTGGCACCCTATAACAGCTGAGAAGTTAACAAGAGAAAAGCAAAACACATTTGTCAAATCAAAGTATTGCTTATACAGCAGCCCTAACAATGGAGGCCCAAAGACACAAGGTGAGTTATCCATTTTTATATTTAGGTTGGATAAACCATGGACAGCTGTGTAGAAATATGGGCCAAAAAAGGATGTGATCTAATAGGAAGAGATGGAGTGGGGAGAACCCAGCAGACTTTCTTCACATTCCTTTTAGCCCTCTCTTGTATGATTTCTTCCTTCCAGCTATGAGGATCTGAATTTCCTTATGGCCATCTGTACCTAGAAATCTGGGAAAAAGCTAGAATACTAATTTTAGGCATTATGGATGGCTTTGGGATTGTTATTTCTATGCTTCACCTTGAGGAAGAGGAATTCTAGTTTCTATGGCTTGCCTGGTGGGAAGAATGTGGATGAGAGACAGGAGGGCAAGAGAACGCCAGAGAGAAGCTTCACTTGCAAGGTGCTTCTGAGGCCTCACTTTGAGACGCTGTTTTGTTGAACCCCAGGAGATGACAAGGCAGCATGGAAGAGCGAGTTCATAGTTTCCTCAGGTGCTGAGATTGTGGAGGAACCATGCCAAAGGCAGCCTGAGCATAGACAGTGGGGCCCAAGAGAAGTGGGTTTGAGTTTCTACTGTGAAATTTTCCATCTCTGTGCTCTTAGGCAATGCTATAGTTTGGATGTTGAATGTCCCCCAAAGACTTGCTCGCTGCTGTTGGGCAGTGGTGGAAGCTTTAAAAGGTGGCATCTCGTGGGAGGTTTTAGGTCCCTGGGGAAGTGCCCTGGATGGGGATTGAGGGACCCTCATTTCTTCTTTCTCTCTTCCATGTCTCAGCCATGAAGGGAATGATTTGCTCCAGCACGCACTTTTCCACGATGAGCTGCCTTGCCACCATCCCAAAGCAACAGAGATGATCGGTCATGGGCTGAATCCTCTAAACCCGCAAGCCCAAATAAAACTCTTCTCCATAAAAGCTGATTTCTCAGGTTTCTCAGGTTTGTTAAACATTGGAAAGCTGATGAACACAGAAATTCATTTAGATTTCCTGAGCCTCAGTTTCCTCATATTAGAATTATAGCAATGCCTCACTCACGGAGCTTTTCTAAAGGGCATAGGAGAGAATATATGAAGGGGGCTTTTATACTGCCTGGCACATACTGAGTATCCAACAAGTGAAATCTTTTTAAAAAACAACGCCTTCATGATTGTCAGAAGAACAATTCTATATGAACCCTGGCATCTCTTTCAGATTCAAATTTCTATTAGCTTCCATTTGTATAGTTAATTAGAATCATGAAATGGTTGAATTAAAAGGGACTTTTCAGATGATTGATTTCAACCTTCATAGCAAAGTTAAGGTCTGGAGCAAAGATTAAATGCCTTGCCCAAAGTCCCCCTACAGGAATTCTTAGTAAAAGCAGGTGAATCTTAAATTTTAATGAATTAGGATTACATTTAGAGAAATACTTTGCAAGTATCATGTACTTGAGCTTTCATCTACACAATCTTTCACACATTAATCAATTAAGATGCAAATCACCACTGTGCTGTAGATAAGTATCAATTCTCATTACTTATTTAATAGATATGAAGGACTCACAAGTAAAATTCAAATAAAAAAAATTACACTTGCTTCAGGAAAGTTTGCCTATCATCATTCTGGTTAACTTGGCCTTCCTCCCCCATATGCCCACCAATACTTATCTCTACATAAAAAAGCTTCGGTATCACTGGGGTTGTGTTAGTATGGATGCTGTGCTGGCTGAGGACGTGGGTAGGAGGAAAGCCTCCCTGGCTTTCAGTTTAGCTATGAGTTTGGACTGTTCACCTGTAATTATTGGCCCTGGTTGTAGCTGTGTAAATGGACTGAACTGAGTCATGTTTGCAGATGCATCGTCCTCTTGCCATCTTTCCTGTCCATCTAAGAAATCACTGTACAAGGTCCATTGTGTTACTGTAGCATTTAAAAATAACACGAGAGCGTATTGCTTAGTGACAGTGCCTAGTTGTTCCCTCTCTCTCTCTCTTCCTAACCTCTCCCTTTTCATCTCCTTCAGACTTTTTTTTAAAGGCATTTGATCATGGCAAGAGAGATTTCAGACAAAACTAGGCAAATATCTTGGGTGAGGAGGACCAAGGGAACTTCTGAAAATTTTATCTCCAGAATCATAAAAACATCTCTGTTCACACCTCTTTGTGCTGTTGTTTGTAAGCGGAGGGTGGATTGTTTCCTGGAGGTTCCCTTTGAGCATGATGATCACATGACCTGTTAAACTATCCCAGGAGGCACTGCAAAAATCAAATTATGACTTGAAGAGAATTTCTTTGCTCTGTTCACAGGAAGACGAATAGGTCAACCACACCCTCCCTGGATATGTGCCTTCCTTTTTTAAGGAAAAAGAATATGAAAACACATGACCTTTTCCCCCAACGCAATCTCTGTAGACTAAACACAGAGAGAAAGAATGTAGTTATTACATAAGTTATCTCAACCAGGTGAGATAAAATGAAGGCCAAGGCTCCGATATTGCTACAGTAGGGTTCAAGCTGAGATGCAAAGCCAGTGACCTTCATCCATGAGGTCCTGGTGTCTAGGCTACCGCAGGAAGAATTACAACAGAAAATGAAGACTGGGTTTGATTCAGGGATTACAGAGGGTTAGAAATAATCCTGTGTTGGTGCTGTTACCAAAGAGCTTAATGGCTATAGTGCTTCAAATTTGTGTTTGTTAAAAAGATATCAGGGAACAACATTTTTTAGTTTTCCTTCTCTAGTAACTGTTGGTTGCTTCAAAACCCTTCATGAATGTATTACAGAAAAGAGAGAAAGAGTTTTCCCTTTGTTAGTCAAGATCATGCCTGCTGAGGCTTTATGTTAGAAAATCAGATTTTCTTCAAAGGAACGGTATAGTAGAAACCCAAAGCAGCAAGTACAAAATCATGTAGCCCAGAAATGCAAGCCTATGACATTTTTTTTTGGGGGGGTGCACCTTTACCTTCCATTTAATTTTTCACATTGTAGAGCTAAACAATATTAGTTTTTAAAGATATAGTATGTTATTTGGTTCAACTTTAGAACATTTTGCCTTTCTATGGTCCTGAAATGAGTTCATTTCACAAAAACCTTTAGTAGGCATCCATATGACTGTATATTCTGAAACAGAATACATTAAAGTGAATACTACATTGGACAGTATGTAATAACCACAAAACATCTTTTTATCGTAGAAAACATGTTACAAATACCTGAAATCCTACTAAGGCTTCCAGTCCCTTAGAATTTAAAAAATCAGCTTTTTCGTCTTAGAACTAAAGTATTATGTCCTTAGCGAAGAAGCTCCCATAAAACCATGCATCAGGAAGGCAAAGTAATTTGCTTATCTTTCTATCCATTTAAAGTCCTATTGAGAGGCCTTGTTGCGTTGCTGAAACGACGCAAAGTTTGGAGGGCTGTCATGTCTTGTTTCTGATAATCTCAGTCTTGTATTCTTTCTCCATAAAATATACATTCCAATATCAACCTTATAAGGTTGTCGTAATGAGTATTGGCTACAGTGATTGACACAGAGTTCCAAGCACACTACTGGCGCCTGATACAATCTTCATCAATACTGATAGTAGTCATTACTAATATTTTTTAAGGATATATTCTGAAATAGATACATGCTTCTCTCCCCACTACTGAATCCTGCAGTGTTATGGAATATATTAACCATCGCAATTTCCAAGCTTTCCTGACCTTGAAAAAGGTTTTCAGTGAGGGGTGTCCAAAAAAGTAATCAATGATTTAAAGGCCATTTGTTCTCTTTTTATTCCACTAACTGATGAATGCAAATATACTGTAATATGAGTCACATATCTTCTAGCCAAATATCTCCGAAAAGCAATATTGCAATGGACAGTAGTCTATTTTTCTATTCTGCAATGTTTTCATTTTTCTAGCCTTTGGAAAATTAATACACTATTAACCATAAAGAATAGAACATGGAACTTTTCATCTCTCTGTAAGAGAAGTAAACTTTAAATTTTCTATGCTCTGTGACAAATAAGATTAAAGAAAATTCTCCCTGGACATTTTATTTTATCAGTACAGAAAGTATTGATACAGAGACATGACTATCTTGTCACGATTGTTTCCTGTTTTGAAGAGTGCATGAGAGTTGAAAGAAATATAAGATTAGCAGAAAATTTTTCCTTTTGAGGGGAGAGGTTGATGTCATGTTTTTAATTTTTAAAGTATATTTTAACCTAACATTAAGTTTACATTTCACATGAACATTAATGTTTTTGAACTATTGCCTTCAGGAAAATAGGTGAATTGGTAATTTAATAGATGGAAATACATACGATGTAATTTTTAAAGAGCATTTTTCATAATCTGAGCATTGCAAAGACTTCTCACTGTATAAATCATGATGTTTCTTAGGATGTAAACCATACAAAGGCAGGGACCTTTGTCTGATTTTTTTGAGGTATCTCATCTCCTGAAAGCAAATCTTTCTGGCACTTAAAAGATGCTCGAAAGTTGCTTGTTGAAGGGATGACTAGATAATCATTTAAATCAGAATGAAATAGCATATTGTGTATATATTACCAATACAATATAGTCTTTAAAGGAGGGAAATAATCTTTGCCTGACTTATCTCTGTGCTTTTTGGATGTTTCCTGCTATTACAGATGAGGATTAACCAACAGATCTGGAAGAGTCTCATTGGTGTGATCATTCTGTCCTCCAACAACTTGATGGAGCTGCCCAACCCCATTTTTGGCTTGGAATTTAACCAACTTCTGTAATTTTTGCAATATTACATATATTTTCCTACCAAACATACTCTTGGTCTATCTCAAGAAAAAAAGGTTGAAAGCAAACTTGGAGAACTGTGAAAGTGCCAGACAATTGAAGTTCTAAAGTTCTTTTTTAAAAAAAATTATCCTTAATCCTCTAAGCACCATAAATTAATTTCAATTTTTATAGACAACCAGATATATATCAGGAATTGTACACAGAAGTAAACATATATAATCTTAGAAAGTTTTCTAAACATTAAGCAATAGGGAATTCTCAGTTCTTGGTGTTAAATTGTACAGTTTGATTGTTCCTTAAATGTTTGTATGTGTATTCAAAAATGATGTATGTATGCATATATATATATATATATATATATATCATGTAGAGTATGCAAAAATTTATGCACACTTTAGGAAAAGTAAAATAGTATGATTTTTTTTCAGCAGATTGTGTTACCCTCGAATGGGGGACCCTAAAGGATGTCGTGTATTCCAGAAAACCCACTACACTGCCAGCCCTTATGGAAGAAATTGAAAATGCATGAACAGCAATCTCAATGACCAAGGTTACCCAAGTAGCAGTTCACCACACTAATAAATGTCTGGAAGCTAATGGCCACCACTTTGAGCACATCTTTTAACTGTAGAGGCCAAAACTAACTTGTATTCATCTCATGATGTCTCAAAATATTTAGCACTAAAATATTTATACAAGTTTTTCTTTTTCTGAAGAGTGTACATTTTTTTGGTTGACTCTGTATACTTTCCTCCAATTCTTTGTCCAAGAAAAAAGCTGGGGTTTTTTTTAGGATTCTTGAAATAAAGAGGTTACAAATTTCCAAGTTCCAAATGCTACGCATATTAAAATGTAATGATATAGTGAAAAAAAGAGCTCTTCCAATAATCCAGACAAAAGAAACTATTTTACAAGAAACTTTTTAAAACCTTAATCTTTAAGGTCTTTCTTTTTCCTTGGTGCACAGGACATTTTCATTCCTCTCACAGCCTCACATAATTCCTAGTCCTCATCTTCTGTACTACCAAGCTGAGAAATGTTGGGATCCAGAATCATTAGGCAAACCACACAGCTGCTGTCACATCCCTTGCCTCTATAATTTCCCCTGATTGATATATTTGTGCTCAGAATGGATAATCCATCATATAAAAAGGTTAATGTAAAATGCTAGCAATGGCAATTTTCATTGTTTGGTTTAACTCTGTCTTCCACTCTCCCCTATTTTGTTCTATTCTTCAGGACTGAGATTACTTCTCTCTCTCTGAAAAGCACAGTTGGAATGTGTGCCTGTTACCCATCAAACACAATATGGTTGTGGTAGAAACAAAGGACATTCAGCCACAAAGATGCCTAAGGCAGACACAAAGACAAATATCTAATGAATTGAGCTAAGGACAACAGAACAGAATGATTTTTTTTTTCTGGATTAACTGTGTTTTACAATCACACACTTAGGCTCTGGAAATCTTCTCATCCTTTGACATGAAAATCTCCATTCTTCATGCATTCATTAATAACTTGGGCAAACTTTAACGAAGTACCTAGCTTGTGTCAGGAACTATGGTATGTACTGAGGACAGAATACAAAAATGGATATGTTTTCTACTTCGCGGAATTCTAATTAGAGGAGGAAATAGTGTAATTGTATAAATAAAATTGTATACAATAAGTGTATGTATGTAAGTTTGTATACACATATATGAACTTTGTGGCACAGGGAGAAAATAGCTCTGCCCGAGGAAGTTAGGAAAGAAAAGAGGTGGCATTGAACTTGTTTTTGATATGAAGGGAGAATGGTATAGTGCATTCAAACAGTGCTGATTCTAGAATGCTGAATTAGGAAGAGCTAGAATGTGAGCTGAAGAGGAACTAGAGAGAAACAACATTGGCCAGGTACAATGCTGCAGTATTACATTGTTAAGGAGTTTTTACTTTGTTGTAAAAATCAAGAAATTTGGGGGCCGGTGAGATGGCTCAGTGGCGTAAGCGCCTGCCTGGCAAGCGTGAGGGCCCGAGTTCGACTCCCGGAACCCACATATGAAAAAAGGGCCAGTGATATCACTCAGCGGCACAGGCGCCTGCAGGCGCGCGAGGTCCTGACATCGACCCCTGGTACTCACCAAAAAAAAAAAAAAAAAAGAATTTTGGAACAGAGACTAATTTTGGCTTTTCTTAGAAACATCTCTAATGCTGGAAGGAGGAAAAAATGGGGTGAATAATGGTTTGTTGGGAGGCAAAAAAGATAGAAATGATTTGCTTTCTTTCTTTTTTCAGTGTTGCCATCCATTCAACAAACCATTCTTATATATTTTGTCATCTCAGAGTCATTAGACAACTTATTATAGAATAAAGCAAGTTCCTATGATTTAATATCTAAGCCAGGCCTGGAAAAATTTGTCTCTTCTAAAATTCTAAACTTAGGGCCATGTGTGTGTCCACAAAGACCCATTCAGGGATTTTAATCAGTTCTTCATCTGGGAGCTACCCCTTGAAGCAACATCACACAGATCCTATTTCTGTTCCCTCATCACTTCCTCAGGTAGTGTCTGATATTATCCAGGATGATCTGCAGACTATTTTTAGACACCTCGCAAAGTTTTCTCAAGTAACCCTGCAGATAGGAATTATTCTCCCTCTTCCATCTGCTCTCCCTCCTTCCCTTTTCTTCTTTCCTGTTACTCTGCTCTCCTTACCTCACTGGTACTGAGGTCCTCTAGCTTTCTGTTTTGTACTCCTTTGGGCTCTTCCTTGGGTGGAGTTTTAAGGCATGGATATACATGACACCCACTGAGTAAAAAATGGTTTTCTTCCCATGATCCTTTTCTCTCCATATTTGTTAACCAGAGATTACGATAGATCCTTGTCAAGGCTTCACTAGACTTCTGATAAGTAATTCAATATTACTCTATGAAACAAAATCCTCCAGATTTACTGTGTTTTTTTTTTTCCCATATTTGCCATCATCTGGTAGAAGATTCTCTGAGCTTTCCTGATACATTCCCTGGAGAAGTGTATTTCTATCCACAAAATTTCCCTAAAAGTCTGCTTTAATAGTCTGGATTCTTCAAATGGGCATACTATACTTCACATCTCTTCCTGTACCTTGACAAAGGAATGAGGTCTTTGATTCCCTTTACCACAATCCTGAGAACAAATCCTGAGCCAAGTGGACTGCTAGATGACACAGCCATTTTGTTAATAAAGGTGTTCTAAATTGGCCTCTTGGTTTCATATTATATTATTTATTTGCCTATTGGTTTACATTCTAATTATTTTTCTAGTTTAAACATAGGAAACATCATGGGTTTTTTGCTGGAAAACAAGTGTTCTACTAAAAAACTTTGGAATTTACTCACATCAATTCGCAATTTTGCCTCTTTTTAATTTATTACTTTTATTTTTGTCATGAAACTATCCATGAAAGTCGAATGATTCCACAAGTCTTATTAGGAACACACAGGTCTACTCCCAGACCTTGCAGAGTTCCATTCCCACTCTCTGGAGAATTACGCATTCACCTTTTTCATTTTCCATCATAGCTCTGAATAACATGCATATTCTCTCTTTTTTTTTTTTTTCACTTTCAGATATTACCTGTTGATTTTTCTAGTGTAGAAGATGAAATTTTAACTCTCTCAGGGTCTTTCTTCTCATCTTACAAACACAATCATCTCCTAATACTTGTTTAAATCCATTATCAAGTTTAATTTATTATTAATGTATTCAGATGGATCCATACTATTGTACTTTCTTCCATACAATACTTGCCGATGTTGTTCTGCTTGTTTGAACTCCCACCAGCCGTGTATGAGAAATCCATTTATTCAAATCTCACCAGCACTTTTTATTGCTAACATATTTTTTTGCCTTTTTGTGCTGGTCTTTAGAAAACCTTGAGTTACTAGAAGCAATAGAAGAAGTTAGCCAAGTATTTAACTCTGACTAGTGGGGGTTACCTGTCAGGAAATATTCGAAAGCCAGAATTGCCTCAGGCACACTTCACAAAGCAGGTAACTTGCCAGGAGAGTGAGTTCACTAAGCAAATAATACCTCTGAATCAATATAACCCCTACTGCGCAGACCCCATGTATGAAAAGCACATATGTATTTTGCTAGTTTCCAATTTTGTTACAGCTCTACTAACCCTTATCACATAAACATATGAAAGGTAATAATTGCTTAGCGAAGCTGTCCCCCAAGACACCTCACTAGTGACCAAACTTGTTCTAAGAACGAAATCTTAATGTTTTAGTCTATTTTTTAAAATTTATAACACCATACCTAAGCGTGGGTAATCTCTAAAGAATAGAAAGTTATTTCTTACAATTCTGGAAGCTGAGAAGTCTAAGACCAGGGCACTCCTAGGTTTGGTGTCTGGTGAGTCCGCTGTCTGCTGTTAGAATGGCAGCTCAGGTGCTGTATCTGCTGGAGGGGAGGGATGCTTTTCCTCCTCTGGCAGAAGAGCCAGTGAGCAAAGAGAGAAAACATTGCCCAAAGTCCTTCTTTAAAGGCTAATTTCACTCATGAGCGTGGAAATCTGATGGCATAATCGCTTCTTCAAGGTTTTACCTTTTAATCCTGCTAATATGACAATTTACAGAAATGTAAAACAAGAATTTTGGGGGGCACACACTGGCACATGCATACTGTATCCATCATAGATGGTGACAAATTGAGGAATTTCAAGGAAGAAATATGTCATAGATATTTCAGCTCATAAAAAATGACCATCATCCAAAAAATACAATTAAATGAAGCAATATGTTACTGTTAGGAATAACGTGCTGGTACCATGACTTTGTTTTCTCTGCATTGTTAATCATTCACACTTACTCTAAAGAGATTGGCTATCTTTTTTTTTTTTTTTTTGGATACATGGTCTCACTGTATGTAGACTGGGCTGGCCTCGAGCTTGTGGCGATCCTCCCCAGTGCTGGGATTACAGGTGTGCACCACCAGGCAAGGCTATGATATTGACTATTAATAATACTGATATTCTTCCTTTCTAAAACCACACAATGTAAGTTCAAATTCCTCAAAATATGGACCAAATTACTATATCCACCTTAAAACATCAATTGATTTCTTTCTTTTGCACATGTTGTCTACTCTATAACAATTTGCTCATATCTTCAACCACTAAGTAGCAAGACTCTGTCTCAAAAAACAAAAACACCAAACAAACAAAAAAATGAACTAGAAATGAAATGTCCATGTCTCTTTAGTATCAAAAGGTAAAAAGCAGAAAGTAACAAAGCATTTCTTTTTTACTTTTCAGTAAATCCTGACTTTTGTGGTTCTATAATATCATTGTACAACACTAAACTATTACTCAATTTGGTAACAAAAACAGCAGAAAAATTTACCTTTTTTGATTAACTAAATATTTCAAGTAAAAACATCAAGATATTTAAGTCATATACAGATATAGTTTAGGAATCTATGATAGTATAAAAACTGTTGCCGACAAATTGCAATTAAAGCAGTGTCATGATACTTACCCAGCCTAATTGTTGTACACATTTTTATTGCAAGTTTCACCTCTGTGTATAATTCAGTAATCCTTTAGCTGTCCAGTTTTTTTATTTTTGAAAAGCTTTGCAATTTCAGTTTAAAATTATTTTTGTGATGTCAATATATACCAAAAGTCATTTTAATACATATGTGCATTATTCTGTGATACATAAAAATTATGATGGCATATTTTGGCTTGTTATTTTTTTAGAATTGAGGAGGTTTTTCTAAGCTAGAATATAAATGGTGGAGTTTATATATAAAAATGTCTAAATGTGTTTTTTAATGAGACATTTCTGTATTTCCCATGGCAATTTGAGATAATCACTGTGTACAATTTTTTAAAACAATTTTCCACATTTATTTTTAATTAAATGAGTAGGCTAAAAAATCCCTCAATTTACCTTCAAGTGAACACTGTATTTAATTCAGCTCTATCTCCCTCTTCCAAAACTCCCAGACAAGCAATAGGTAAACATCCTATTTACCTTTTAAATAAGGATGTGTGAACATTTGGTCTTCAGGCATAATAAAAGTTATAAATCTTGCTTCTGGAGTTGTGATTAAGTTTTTTTTTTTTCTGTACTGGGGATTAAACCCATGGCCTTCACACTGAGCTACATCCCAGGCCCTTTTTTCATTTTATATTCTGAGATAGGTTCTTGCTAAGTTGCTGTTTATATTCTGAGACAGGTTCTTGCTAAGTTGCTGAGTTACCCAAGCTGGGCTCGAACCTGTAATCCTTCTGCTTGAGTCTCCCGGAGCATTGGGATTGCAGACATTTGCTGCCATGCCCAGCTTAATGTGATATTTTAAGGACTTTCCTTAAGTAACATATGGCATTGTAATTTTTCCCCTCATTTTAAACCTGAATTACAGATATTCTATAGATACACACAGACTTTATGTGACACTGGTTAACATCATTTGTTAAACACATATAACATCAACCTAAATTTTATTGAACAACTTTGATTTTGCTTTCTGTTGCTGAGATCTAGAATGGAAACAGGAGCACCTCTTTATTAGAGACAAGCAGTCTCATTGGATAATTTTTATGTAAATGGGATTATTAAGGGAAAACTTTGTTGTTAATCACTCTTAGGTATCACAACTTTTCAGTGAAGTAAAAGCACATTTGAAGGGTAAAATAAATAGTCAAGAGAAAACTTGAAGTTGAGGCTGACAGCTTGAAAACACAAAGTTTAAGAGGACAAGTTTTGTCTGGGACATCTCCATGGTCCCTGTTGTTATGGCTGGGAAACTCTCCTTCCATCCATCCCCTCATCTCAATTGCTCAGCATGCTTTTCCTTGGGCTTTCTAATGTGTTCGGGAGAAAACCAGAGTCAAAAGGCCCTGAGTTTCCAGTTTCCAGCTCAGTATTTAGCTAGGAACATCACTGGCTTCCCCTACACCTATAAAAAAGAAGGTAATATATCAACCTTCACCCACTGGGCAGTGGATGCACAATAAAGGCCAAAGAAGAATTGATGTGACTGACCAAGAGCTGCCCTTTGTGCTCTGGGATATGAACTGAGACAATTAATCTGATTTTCCTAATAACATGAACAAAGGTTCCACTTTGCACTTGGAGAGAGGCTTTTTATCCAAAGGCCTCCAAGTGCACCACTCCAAGGGAGCAGCTCATAATTATTTCCTTATTATCATTCTTATCCAGAGCAGATTTGAGTTGTGATCAAAGGGAAAGCAGGTTGCTGATTAATCTGTATCAACTGTCTCCAACAGATTCATGATCTAATATTACCTAACATATTAAAACAAAAAATCTAATTATCATTTAATTGATTTTTGAGCTTGAACCACATTTGTCCAGAATAGTTTTAAGTTGCATTAGAATAAAACTGAGCCATATGGTGACTGTGAACCAGCAAACAAGGTGTCAGGGGGAAGAAGAAACTCAATTTAAAGCAGGCTAACTTTTATCAGTGCAATGGTTGATACATTGTGTGAACTTGAGAAATTTAGAAGTTTAACTGACTCAGCAGTTCTACATCTTAGGGTGTAGAGGACATGCCCTAGGTCAGCTGTTTACACTCTAGGATGTTGTGATGGTTGATTCATTGTGTCAATTTGAGAAGTTTAGAAGCTTAACTAAGTGGCTCAGCAGGGTGTCAGGGTCCTCACTTTGTAAACATCCTCAGCCTGTGCAAGAGGAGGGCATGGAGATGGTGTGAGTGCTACACCCACCCTAGGGCAGGTAGCCTGCTTACAATATAAGGGAGGAAAAGAGGCTTACTCTTCCCCCTTTTGCTGTTGTTGCTTTTGCTGTCTTCTGCCACCTTGAATGGTTGCCCCTGTGCCATGCCACCCTGCCTTGGAGCCAGCTTATTATGGACCTAAACCTCCACAAACTGTGAGCTAAATAAATCTTTTCTCCTTAATTTTGGGCATTAGGTATTTTGTCTCAGCAGCAAGAGAAAAGTAACTAAGACAATCAGTCTTAGCCATTACTCTAATAGACTTCTTCTCAGAAAATGTCTGCAACTAGTCTAGAAAAAAGCCCTTATATAATAGAACTAAAGCAGACAACCACACAGTTGCCTAATCTAAACCTTAAATTTGACAGATGAAAACACTGTGACCCAGAGTTTGAGACAGCAAGCTCAAAGCTACAGAGTTGAGGACTGATAGAAATAGTACTGAGACTAAATCGGCTACCTTCTCTTACAAGAACAAAAATTAAAACTCAAAAGCTTTCAAATCATGTTTCCAGGCTTGTGGGCCGGCTGGTAGAAGGACCAGAATTTAAAGCTTGGGTCACTTGCAAGATGGCAAGTTCAAACACAGCCTGGTTAACTTAGTAACTTGGTGAGACCCTGTCTAAAAATAAAAGACTAAGAAGAGTTAAGTGTAGTTCAGTGTGATGGCTCTGGGCTTATTCCCCAGTACCAGAAAAAAAAAAAATATATATATATATATACATGGATTCAAGAGTACATATAGACACTTAGATGCCACCTAAATACTTATGCATTAAACTAATATGATTGTTAAATAAAACTTGTTGTATCCTTCTACTTTGACAATCATACTCAGACTCTCTGTAGTACCTGAGGATCCAGCCCCCAGTTTGCAACCTAATACACCTTTTTTTCCACATTTGGCTTCAACTTACACCACAGCTGGCAGTCCAGGCATCCTGAGTCCCATACCTGCTCCCCTCACTCTCCTGACCGCCCTCTAGGATCTGAGAAAAGACCTCTCAAGAGTCTGCAGTGGGCTCCTTGACCCAGGGAAGAAGCCTGTCCAGGTCAGGCAAGTGGACTCAGGGCTTCTTGGGGTATCACAAGGTCCCGGATACCCAGAGCATGGTCTAGAGTTGGCTGTGGGTGGGATGGGGTGCTGCCTCTGGGTGGAAATATCCCATTCTCCCTGAAGTTTACTTACCATTGAAGGGTGTACTCAAAGGAGGGTCAGAGTTGGAGCTTGGCAAACATGGACTCCTGCAATCTGGATCTCTCTTGCTCAGGTCTGATGGAAGCTCTAGTCTGTTTACATCATAGTCCTGAGTTTTCTCTCTTTACTGGTATATTTTGAAGCATAATTGTTCAAAATATTTTATTGTCCTTCAAAAAGATCATTTAGAACATATTAATCTCTCATTTCATTTTAGTCTCCCCATGTCAAATCTGAAGAAATTTGAGCAACAAAAATATAATATAATGCAAACTATATCATACATCCATGACTCTATACTAATATGAATAAATGATTGAGTATATACATGAACATAGAAGAAGAGATAAATATATGGAGAACAATTCCAAATAAATTATGAAGGCAAGTATTCCAAGAAGGTGGAGTCTAACTATACACTTCTTAAATGTGAGCTGTAGATGTGATATTTTTTTCCTAGAGGATGGTATGGAAAGGGGCGATGGGATAAATAAATTTTTGATGGAAAAACCTGACAAACAAATGATATTTTTTATTCAATCACCAGATAATTCTTTATATACATATTTATTTCTGTACTCATTTTAAGAACCCCATAACTCCATCAGCTATAGTTTCAATATCCTAAAGATTACAGAGAAAAATAGTGATATTCTGAGACGGTTCAAATATTGTTAAAACAAGTATGGTAACTTCTACTTCTAGCTCTATGGAACAATGGGTATCAGATTTACCTTCCCAACTTGGCAATCATCGTAAGGGATTTTAACATTCTCAAATTATTAATAAATAATAGATGAAAACTGGCAAGGATATGGGAGCTTTGAACTATATTATGAAAAACCTTGACTCTCCTAACATTCGTGGAACACTTCACCCAATGACAAAACAAAGCACATTATTTTTAAAAGCCCATGAAAACTTTGCCTCAGTCATGTGCTGGACCATAAAAATAGTCTTAATAAAAATCACAAAGAATATGTTCTTTGGCAAGAATAGAATTAAATTGCATGTCACTACCATTAATATTTCTCAAAAGTCCCATCTATTTGGAAATTAACCACATACTTCTAAAAAGTTAGGATTTAAAATAGAGCATAGGGCTGGTGAGATGGCTCAGCGGCATAAGCGCCTGCCTTGCAAGCGCGAGGGCCCGAGTTCGACTCCCGGAACCCACATACGAAAAAGGGGCCGGTGATATCGCTCAGCGGCACGGGTGCCTGTTGGCGCGCGAGGTCCTGAGGTCGACCCCCCGGTACCCACACACACACAAAAAAAATAAATAAATAAATAAAATAAAATAGAGCATAATGGAAATTAGATGTTTTGAATGGAATGACAATGAAAATGCAATATCAAATTGTGATATGTACCTCAAGTAGTGCTTAAGATGAAATATATAGATTTAAATGCCTATGTTAGAAAAGAAGAATGATCTAAAATTATCTAAGTTTTCAGCTAAAGAAACTAATATCAGAAATAATGAAGGAAATAGTAAATATAGGACAAGAAATCAATAAAAAAGAAAAATACAAAGTACTAATAGTAGGAAGAAAAGAAGGGCTATGAACTCTACAAGTATTTAAGTACTGACAAGGAAATAGGATAGACAAAATTATGCTAATAAAATCTATAACTTAGATAAAATGGAAAACTTTCCTGAAAAATATAAATTACCAAAAAAGAACATGTAAATAATAGGGATATCCCTGTATCTATTAAGGAAATTAAAGTTTTAATCAAAAATCTCCTTCTCCTCTCAAAAACTCCCAACACAAACTGTTTGTAGTAACTTCTCTCAAATCTTTTACAAATAAGTAATATCACTCTGGTAAATTTTTTTTTCAGAAATTAGAGGAACAAATCTTATTTTCAAACTAGTTTGAAAGAAGCAAGTATAACTATAATTCCAATCTTGGTAAACAAATTGTCAGCAAATTCATTGATTCTAACAATATATAAAAATGATAATACATGATGACTAAGTGAGGTTAATTCTAAAACTTCAAGTTTGGTTCACATTGAAAAAAAACAGTAATTTGCAACTTTTACAAAATAGAGGGAAGAAATATGAACATTTTCAAAGATACCAAAAATATTTTACAAAATTCAACACCCATTTTTAGTTAAAAATTGCCAATAAGGGGCCGGTGAGATGGCTCAGCGGCGTAAGCGCCTGCCTTGCAAGCGCGAGGGCCCGAGTTCGACTCCCGGAACCCACGTATGAAAAAGGGGCCGGTGATATCGCTCAGCGGCACGGGTGCCTGTTGGCGCGCGAGGTCCTGAGGTCGACCCCCCGGTACCCACCAAAAAAAAAAAAAATTGCCAATAAAAATCCAAATAGTATCATTTTTAATTAAAGCAAATTGACAAGACAATTCTGGAATGTGTGTGGAAATACTACAAAGATCCTACAATAGCCATGATAAAGTTGAAATAGAAGAGGGAATTTGAAGATTTTAACTGCCTGATTTCTGACTTATGCTAAGCTGTGGTATTCAAGACAGTATAATATTGTATCATTTTAACTGAAAGTTTAAAAATAGACTCATATACACACAATAAATTATTTCTCTACAAAGGTGCCAGTGAAGATAGACAATTCTTTTAATAAATTTAGTAAGTAGTACTAAAAATTGATAAAGCCTATAGAAAATAAAGAAGCACAAATTCTACCTCTCACCATAACCAAAAATTAATTTAAGGAAAAGTTCTGTTATCTTTTCTTGTGTTTATTTCTAAGTAGAATTTTGGGGGAGGTTGCTAGTTTTTGTTATGTTTATCTAAATATAAGGTCTAAATCTATAAACCTTCTGAGAAGATACAGGAAAATAAATATCTTACACTGTAGTTGGCAAATATATGTTGTACAGTATGAAGAATAAACATAAAAATGATAAATTAGAGGTCATTAAAATATAAAACTTCAGTTAATCAAAGGCTACCATTAAGAAAGTGAACAGGCAGACCGCCAACTGGAAATATATATATATGATAAAGTACTTACATTCTAAGCATACAAAATATTTCTACACGTAGAAATGAAAAATAAAGACAACAAGTACAAAACTGGACAAAAGTATTAAAGAGACTTTGCAAGAACAGAAACTCAAAGGTTAAACAAAATACACAAAATAATTGCTAATATCATTAGGAAAATGAAAATGAAAATCACACATAGTAGAGTCACATCCTGCATACCTTTTCATAAAGGTAAAATTAAAGATACAGGACATCAAATGTTATGAGAATAAAGAGAAAAAATCCAACATCCTTTGCTGGTAGAAATATTAAATGGTAAAATTTCTTTGGAAAATTCTTTGGCAATTGTTAATAAAGTTAAGAGTACACCCAAAAATTATACCCTTAAGTATTCACCCAAGCAATTAAAAACAAAAGTCCAAAGGAATTTTTATGAGAATATTTATAACAATATAATTTAGAATAGCCCAAAACTGGAAACAACCTAAAAGATCCATCAATAGGAGAAAGGATGAACAAATTGTGGTATATTCATGTAGGAAAAGAAACAAACAAACAAACAAACAAACAAAAACTACTGGCATATCCAATAATATTGATAAACCTCAAAACTGTCATGATTAAAAGAATCCATACAGAAAAGAACGTATAACATTTGATTAGATTTATGTAAAGTTCAGGAATGCAGAGATAGAATCAAATCAGTAATTACTTATGAGGTGGGGGAGGAAGGTACTAGAAATTATCTGGTGTGATCAAACTGTATTATATTTTCTCACAGGTGTTCAGTTTGTCAGATTTCATTGAAGTGTGCATATAAAACAAATATCATTCTCTGTATGCAAATTTTACATAAATTTTAAAAGAATCAACAAAGTGAAAGTTGCATAAAAACCATCTTCCAAGGCCTTTCAGAACATAGACACGTGGGTACACGTGAACAAAGTAACAAGCTGCAAATCTAAAAATAGTAGGCAGAAAAGTCAGAGGATGTTATGCCAATACCGCACAAGCTGTTTACAGCCTGTCTGTGAAAGGTTGCTCTCCTGTGGAGAAACAGACAGCCCTATATTTGCACTTCCAGCTTTGATTAAGGAGGGCAGCACAGGCGTCGGACAATCTGCTGCCATTATTGTCCCTCATGGTAAACCACCTCAAGGATATCCATTAGGTAATATTTGAAAAAATGTTTGCAAAGCAAATATTTCAGAGAAACAGTGACAGCTCTGGTTCCATACAAGGCTATATAAAGACCCACTCAATGGAAAAGCTGTTGATGAATTTGAAAGACTGTTCAGGGTATCTGTGGAGAACAGAGTGTGAGTCCAGATTGAAGAAGTGTATCAAAGTACACAGCCAGCTGGAAATTTTTAAAATATGAATCATGAAGATGGCCTAAATCTTGCCTTTTTAAGGGCTGTAACCCAAAACACCCCACAGAGAAGGTAATTACACACCAAACTCTGAAGCAAAGAATTATCAACATGAAAATATGCATGTATTGGATAGATTTTTTTTTTTTGGATAGTTTTGCCAGTGAACTAGACAACTATAGCTACTTAAAAACTAAAGATGATAGAAGGAGCATGTTTGAGGGTGAGTTCTTTGGCCAGAGCTGGACCAATTCAAGATTGAATCTAGTTAGTGCTGTGGCCAGAAACAAAGAAGGATGAAAAATGTCAATAGATGATGGAATAACACAATCATAACATTTATTAGGATGAGAGAATTAGTAAAACACAAGGTGGTGGCAAGAAACTGACAGTGGGAGCAGTTGAGGCGTGCTCACCATGTGTGTAGGATTTTGTTTTTGGATTCTCAGTGAGATGAGCATGCTATACCTCTCACTGAACATGCTTATAAAGATACTTCACAGAAAGTACACTAGTTTAACTGAAGCTATATTTTAATAATAAGAAAAATAATATCTTTTCTTTGTAAAATGGTAAAAATCCTATTTTATAATATCTATTATACATTTGGTCCTTATCTACACTTTCAGTTTCTCACACCAGAGAAACAGTGCAGTATTTACACATGTGGTCTGATTTATTTCACTTAAGGGTATTTATTTCACTCAAGGTGCATCGATTTACCTAGAAATGTCTCAATTTTATCCTTCGTTATGGTGGAGTAGCAAATTGTATAAAAATGTTTAAATGGGTAGGGGAACTAGGGAGGGAGAAGAGGGAAAGGAAGGAAAGGAAAAGAAAAATGAGAAAAGAAGGAAAAAATGGAAACAAAGCTTTGGTAAATAAGGAAGGGAAGAGAGGTTGAAGGGAGGGGAGGGGAATGGGAATAAAAGAAAAATCAAGAAGTATCATGGACAAGTACAAATTCTCTATGATGAATGTGATCATTATGTATACCTAAAATGTACCAATAAACTTCATCAATTAAAAAAGATAATAAAAATCAGTACATTTAAGGAAGTAATCGGCGGAAACAGTGTTCAGTTAACATCCACATCCTCTTCATTTTAAACAAATGCAAAGGGGAAGCTTGGAATTAGATTTGTAGTTTCATGTAACTTTATTCATTTGTACTATTCTCCATTTTTAAGGATCTTAACTCGATAACTAGTAGGTGATAAAATACAGCTATACTCTACAGCCATGTGAACTTCAGACAGGGATCATGAATTAGAGAAGCACATGGCCAGAATCAACACTGGCAGAAAGTGAACTATTTTATAGAACATAGGTGAATGCTTCGGTCAAGAATAGTGATTGGGGGCCGGTGAGATGGCTCAGCGGCTTAAGCGCCTGCCCGGCAAGCGCGAGGGCCCGAGTTCAACTCCCGGAACCCACATACGAAAAAGGGGCCGGTGATATCGCTCAGAGGCACGGGCGCCTGTTGGCGCGCGAGGTTCTGAGGTCGACCCCCCGGTACCCACCAAAAAAAAAAAAAAAAAAAAAAGAATAGTGATTGGAAGATGGCCCTCAGGGACCTTGGAGACTATATATATATTCGGAAACTCAATTAGTGGTTGGAAGCTTTCATTATATAAAGAAAAGAGCTCCAAGATTAACAACATGCCTTTTGGAAGAAAGGTAGTCTTTCTTTCCTTCTCTATTTTTAATCTCCTTCTCCAGCGCTGCATGACTCTAGATTTGTTCTCTCTTGGCAATAATTTCCATCAGTGCGCTCAGTGCCAACTGCGTCCCGACGCTCTCTGAAGCTCTCAGAGGGAAGGACAGCTCTTTGGAAGAGAGTGCTTTCCCACCCCGAAGCATTCTGTGTCTTCGCCACCACCTGAGAGATGCGTTCCTCCTGCACGCCCCCCAAAACACTGATGATGGTGATGATAGTGATGATGAAGATGAACTATTAATAATAGTTATAATAGCCTAAGAAAATAAATTGAGTTGGCTGTGCTCTAGATAATGGGTCAACTCTCCCCTCATGTTCTTTGTGTATCTAGATTAGCTCACCATCGAATTGCACTGAGATTTACTGGCCAAGCCTCAGCTACTTAAAAAAGTATTATTGTGCCATGGGTGATCTCTAGACTAAGTCTTACCTCTGGACTCCACAATTGTAGGCGCATTTCATCCTTGATATCTCCATTTTGCTCTCTCAAAATGTGCTTAAAACAATATGGCCAAAATAAAAATCTCTTTCTTTCCACCCAACCTATTTCGGTCTCATTCTTCCTCATTTTAGTAAAGGGCATCTGGTTGTTAAAGTCAGACTTGGGGATTATATTTTATCTTTCCCTCTTCCTTATCTACCATACCTAATCCTCAAAAAGTCCTGCTTGAGTACTTTAAAATATATCTTGCAATTTCCATTTCTAGACCAGGCCAACATTGCATTGTCTCTTTAATTTTTACAGTAATTTGTTATAAAGCAGTAGGCAGACAAATACAGATAGTCTTCTATAAAGTGTGGATGATGATATGTAACTTGCAAAACTCATATAAGGATTAAAAATGACATACCATAAGCATCTCACATATCATAGGTATTCAGTAAAGAACTGAACCTGCAAATGGACTAAAGCACAGTGAAAATTGGAAAGGGACCTCATCACAGAACTCCAGGGGTGGTCAGTTAATCCTTAATGATACAATGTAAATATTTTCCATCTAGAAATGATAAAAATTTTCCCCAGAAACTCAGGGAAGAATGCATTTTATACTCCATTCATGTATTTCCTATATATATTTTTTTCTATTTTAAAAAATGTGAAAGAAAAACACCTCTCCAAATGTAGTCTTAATCCTATTTTCCTAACCTGATGAGTGAGCTCATCAGGAGCCTGCTGAGTGTATTATGCTCAGCTCCCAAGATGCTTCAGCATTAAGGATGCTCACTCTTGGGGGCTGGAAGTGTATCTCAAAGATATTATTTGCCTAGCATGTACAAGGACCTTCGTTAAATTACTAGTATTGAAAACAATAAAAGCTCATTCCTTACAGCCAATTTCAAACAACCAAAATGTACTTTTTTTTTTTTCTTTTGGTGGGTACCAGGGGTCGACCTCAGGACCTCGCACGCCAGCAGGCACCCCTGCCACTGAGCAATATCACCAGCCCTTTTTTGTACGTGGGTACCGGGAGTCGAACTCAGGCCCTTGCGCTTGGCAGGCAGGTATTTACACCGCTGAGCCATCTCACCGGCCCCCAAAATGTACTTCTTAAGGCTTCTCAAAGGTAGTAGCAATCAGTGAACTCTAGGAAATTGCACTTTGTCTTTTCTAGGATTCCTTCCATTTATTTTGGACAGCGCAACCCACCTTCTGAAGAACTTCTACTCTTTCCACTCCAACCATAAGTATCTCTGTCCTTTTCGCTTCTTACTTTCCATTCCTCAGAAGTGGTTAGCATGGGACTGAAATTGATCAGAAGCTTTTATAAGTATTTTTCAAATTGCAAGGGAAGGGAGACACATCTGGGAAACAAAGGTTTGAAGGTGCTGAAACTCATGACTAGAGTGTCACGGAGCAAGTTGGTCTGAAAGAATGAAGTTGACATAGAAAGGGAGAGAAGGAAATTAAAGAAACTTCACTGAACACCCTGAAATGTTCTAGTGCCCAAAGCTTGCCTTACTTCCTCTCCAGTAACTTGTTTATTATGCATCAATATGTTCCATTTTGTGCTCCTTAAGATTGGGCTTCTGTCCCTTGAAATCCAAAGAATCTTGAGAATAAGGTTAGCTATACCAGGAATTATGAGAGGAGTATTTGGAAACGCAGTCCAAATTTGCATGTTGAATTTAATGAGGTGATCTTAGTTATATAGCTGTAATAAAAACGTAGAAGGAACATCTATACCTATTCAAAATTAAAATTACTTATCTTCTGAAAACATTTGTAATAATTGCTCTTTATTGAATTATAACCCACGTACTGAAGACTTCAGACATAATCAAAATGCATCCCAATGAGTGGACGTATTAAGAAGCCATCGTAGAAAACAAGAAAGGGAGAGCTTGTCACTATTACCACTTAGTGTTACTGAGCTGAGAGATTGCTTTCTCTGGGTCTGAACTTAAACTAGAGGGGCCTCAGTGTTCCACAGTGAGAGGTAGACACGGGCCCCCGGAGTTCACGGAATATCACAACTAGCATGCAGTCAGCCATCAAGAGCCGTCAGAGGGTGTGGTGACAGAAGCTGCTCCCTCCTGGCTGCAGATTTAACAAGTCAAGAATGAGTCCATCTCTTGTACGGACAGCAGGGCAGCGGCATATGTTTTCCTAGCACCAGATCTCCTTATGAAAGGCCTTCTGGCCATCTAAACTCGGATTCACTTTAAAAGGAATCTCACAAGGTGTGTCTGGAGAGCCGAAAGGACCTCAGAATGGAATGGATCAAAAAAAAAAAAATCAATAAAGATTGCTGCAGTTTGGATTTTGGGTGTCTTCCAAAGGCCTGCATGGCTGGAGCTATTGTGAGGTGGTGGAGCATTTAAGGCCTAGGGCATAACAGGCAGCCCATTGGCATGAGTTGAGCAGTTTTGCTCCGCCCCACGTTTCTGGTCTTGATGCGCCACTATAGGCCCAAAGCAATGAATTAATCGATCGTGGACTAGAACCCCTAAAACCAAAAGTCAAAGGAAAACTTTTCTCTTTATAGGTTGATCATCTTAGGTATTTGTTACAGTAATGAAAAGGTGACTAACACAAATACCTAGGGATTGTACCTGATAATGCAAATGGCCAGCATGGCTTAATTTATGATGGTTGAATAAGGGGCATTTGGTGGAAGACTTTCTCAGAATGTGCAAACATTCACAGTAAGGTCCTTAACACAGTTGAATAGAGAGAAAGAGAAATTAATAAAGTCACTCTCTTGGTATAACAAATCTAGCTTGTTTGTCAAAAGAGGTACACGTACATGCATTATTTTCCCTTTCAATTATGTATACTCTGAGGACAAGGATGGGTTTTATTCACTCCACATCTGTGCCCTTCAGGGCTTCACACTCCAGTACATCCTCACTGGTCAGCGTCCTGATTCACTAATCGTCTAAACAAAGACTGAGTGTGAAACACAGATAGGGCAATGGAAGGCTGGAAGATGCATTTGAATGAAATAGTTATTAAGTATTCCCAGAAATCCAATGTTATTTGTTACGCTTCGTCTTTGTCTTTCTCTTCCTTTTCTTCCCTTGTAAGAAGAGGACCCGACCAAAGTTGAGGTGACAGCAGCCCTGGACATGGTGTCAGGCCCGGAGCAGAGGCAGAGCACCAGGGTCAAGGCAGAGGAGGTGCCAGCTGGCCACATACGTGGGTACTGAACAAATGAGATTTGTGGAGGACAAGGAGAGCAAATCTCTTTACTGATGGAGCAGGTGTTTACAAATATGGGAAAGGTACAGGTAGACATAGACGTGCTTATGTGGGTGCTAGTATGTGTGTGCAGGTGTATACACTTCAATCTTTGTTTTCTAGTTCTGTACCCAAGCAGGTCTCTGAGCAATGAGAACAGTTAATGCTCAGATCTTAGTTTTGGAAAAACCTCCTCCAAGAAATCAGGGATCCTTAGATAGCAGATGCTGGGACTTATTTCCTTGTCCTAACAAAGAGAGTGTAGCATAAGCCTATAACATCTTCTGTGCCAAAAGGTGAAGGAGTGCCTAAAGACTGCTGGGGTCAGGTCAGAAGGACACAGGAACCTACCAAGGACAATTTAAGCATCAAAATAAGTAATGATAGAAAAAGAGAACAGTCTTTTGAATAAAATAGAAATCCACAAGTACATTCTGGTACTTTTTTTTAATGGAGGGATAAGACATAAGGATTTTCTTAAATTATTATGCCAATAAATAAGCATAAAAATGGTAGAAATAAGAAAATTGACATTTGGCACCATAATAACAGTGGGTGATTCAGGTGGTCATCAGTAACAGGTGCTGAGAGGTAGAAGTTTGCTGACGAATTGAGTATCAGCATAGTTTCAGAGAATCTCTCTCCAAAATACCTTAAAGTCACAGAGGAAAATGTGGGATGTTAAGGTGGAGAAATCTGTGACAGACACCGGCTTGGACCAATGATCAAATTTAACATCGCGAGCAGTGAGATAGACCATTATGAGGGGCCTCCTAATCTGGATTCCCTAAGAGCACTTTTGGGGCACGTCTTCAGTCCCACACATTGTGAGACAAGACAGAAGGGAAAACCAAGAGGACCCGGATTGAAGCGCAGCCCACAGAATGAAACCGTCAAGGTCCTGAAAGACAAGAAAAGGTAAATAAACTGCTGTAGTTTAAAAGAGACAAATATACATGACAAGGGAAGGCAGTATGTGAACTGAACCCTGGAACAGAAAGGAATAAGGTATATTACTGAAGCATATGGAAAGAAACCTAATGTGTGTTGTTGACTAAAAGTTATAGTTCCATCAATATAAATTTACTGATTTGGATGGTTGCAATGTGGCTATTTTGGTGTCTGGCCGGTCTCTACACTTTGTTTTGTAGATATATATAGTGCTGAGTTAATAAAATATTATTACTACAACTTGCTGTCCCATAGCTCTACAAAAATAATAAGGGAGGGGGTAAAGAAGAGAGAGAGAAAAAAGAAAGGAAGAATGGAAGGAGGGAGAAAAGAGGAGGAATGTGACAAAATGTTAACTAAAGAGGCTGGTTGAAGGGATACTAAAGTTCTTTGTACCATCATTGCAATTTTTCAGAAAATGTGATATTATTTCAAAAATAAATTATGAAATCATGTACAATTAAATTATGAAAGTATTTAAAATATCATTATAATTACTTATTCTTGCATATTGTTATCTATTCAATTCCTGTGACAAGTTCTCTATCTGTTATAGGTGAAATTGTGTTTCCCCCACATTCATATGCTGATATTCTAACCAACCATACCTCAGAATGAGACCTTATTTGGAAATAAAGTCAGTGCAAATGTAAGTAGATAAATCCAGATAAGGTCACATAGGATTAGAGTAGGCTCCAAATCCAATAAAATACAGGCTTCCCTTTGCTGTATCCTTGCAACAAAGGGAAACTTAGAGACATGCACTTAAGGAGAATGCCACATAAAGACAAAGGCAGAATCAAGGAACTCCAGAGATTTCTACGAAGCCACCAAAAGTTAAGGCAGAGGCATGAGATTCTTCCTGATAACCCTTCGGAGGCACTTGGATCTCACAATTCTAGCTTCCCCAACCGTGAAAAATAAGACTTTGTTGCTTGAGCCATTTAGACTCTGGTACCTTGTAGGAGTCATCCGTGCAAACAAATACGTAGCATTCATACTACGTATGAATGTTTAGGGAAATGAAATGGAGAAACTACAGCGTTACACAAGATGAAACAACTGGAAAGGATGCTAATTAAATTTCTCCGAGTTAAGACAACAGGAGAGAATTATCCCACACACCTTCACTTATTCAGTTTGTGTTTATCGATCCCATCATGTGACAATCTGTGTTCTCACCACAGAGACACAGTGGCCACGGCACAGATAAAGCTCTTGCCTTCATGGAGCTTACATTCTCATAGAGGAAAGGAGGAAATGAGCAAGGACAAGGAAACAGAATAAAAGAGGCAACTGTTTTAGCTGAGTCAATCTGAGACCTCTCAAGGACCCAAATAGACTGAGGAAACACGAAGGAGCCTTCAGTCAGAGAGAATAACAAGTGCAACACAGGAAGGAATTTGGAAAATTGAGCAGCAGCAGGAAGGCCATTGCATCTGGAGAGGATAAGAGATGGGAAGAGTAATTAGACACTGCACTGGAAAAGTAGCCAAGGATGAGCTCATGGAGAAACTTCAGATTGTACTAAGGATTTTAAATTTTATTCTCAGACTCAAGAAAAGCCATTTCAGCATTTTAAGCCTCCAATGACATTAATAGATTTATAATTTTAAAGAGTCCTTTGGCTGCTGTGAACAGACTGTAGAATGCATAGAAAGAGGAGACCACTTGGGGGCTATCCTCAGTATCTTCTATTTGCTCTTCCAGCAAATAGAAGGTTTTCTACCTGGCTCTGCTCTGGGCCTCTAGGATCTGTTTTTGTTGTGCTTTATCAAAAGAGTTTCTGGCTGGGGATGTAGCTCAGTGGTAGAGCACTTGCCTAGCATGCACAAGGCCCTAAATTCAATCCCCAGTACTACAACAATGACAAAGAAAGAGTTTCTCTAACTAAGGCTTCCTGTTGGGCTCGGCCCATGGAGCAACCAGCACAGATTGAGAGGAAAGTGAGCTCGGTGTATACCGTTCTCCAGCTTCCTACCTACCAGCTTGGCAAGGGTTGGCTGCAGCTTTCTACCAAAGGCCACAGCTAACCTCTAATTCCTCTGAATTTTGGTTCTTATTCTCTTCTTTTGTCCCTTCAGATCTGATAGAAATCACTTCCCACTATTAGTAGCTCTGGGTCACAGCACTTTTCTTGGTTGGGTTTCTCTAATCTTGTCTTCACATTTTAAAATAATGTCTTTAAATTCCCTCTTAATTCATCACTTTCTGTGTGCTGTCTTTTATTCTTGCCAGATCCCTGACTAACACTGGACTGTTATAGTCATCTGATGCTGTCTTGGAGTAAAGTGGTATCGGGGCAAAAAGAAGTTGGATTGGGAGTGTGTTAGAAGGTGGAATTAATGTTAGTTGGTGACCGATTGGCTGTTGGCTATAAGAGAGATGAAAGAGAATGATTCTGAATTTCTGGCTTGAATGACTGGAGAACAGAAGAAATTTTAAAAGCAGTTTTCACAAGGAATAAAGAATTCAGTTGTGTGCATGATACATTTGGAATGGTTTTTGGACATTCAGGTTTGAATGTTGAGTGGGTAGTGAGGTGTACAAAAAAAGGTCAAAAATGAAGATACAGAAATTCTGCTTCCAGTCACAATCAAGAGCTATATTCACCTTCCACCTTTCCATCTGAAAGTACAGACAAATTGGAAAGATAATGAGAAGCAACTATTTCCAAGACACTTGACACTAGGCAATCAAGAATAGTAATAAGAGCAAAAGACCAATGAGAGGAGGTATTTTTGCTTTGGCTTACTTCCTTGAGAGATGTGCTCCCTGGCTGACTTCCTTTTAAACATATCAGACTACTTACATCATAAGGTGTGACACAGGGTGGTGAACCCAGGGAGAGCCTGGCAGATTCTTTCAGTTGAGGAGATGGAGCAGAGAGGCCTAGGAGACCACAGAAATAGAATTTATAAAGCAGAGCATGGGAGAAGAGATCTGTATAAAGTTTGAAGTATTTAACTCAATCGTATAGATTTCCAAGTACAGATTTAGCCAAGTATGGTTGAGTGCCCAGATGTGGGGAAATTACCCAAGGCAATACAAACATTAAAAGTTACTTAACTGCCTTCCACGTGTTCAAAGAGCAACAGGAAGATTGGAAAGGACTCAAAGCAAACTTACCAAATAAATACCAAATACCAAATGCAATACCAAAAAATTTTTACAAATATATGCTGGATGGAATTGATGACACATTAGACCTTATAGAAGAAAAGCTCAGTACACTTGAAGTAATGGCAATCAAAATTACACAAAATGAAAGACAAGTGGAGAAAGAATTAAAAATAATGAAAACAGAATTAGTGAGATATGGAATAACTTTAAGTGACCTAATTTACCTTTACTTGAATCTCTAAAGGACATGGAACAGAAAAATATTTTAAAAATTAACAAGGCTTTTCAAATTGGACCCAAAAAGCTAAACAAACTCCAAACATAAGGAACATGAAGAAAATACTATACCTAGGTCTATCATAATCAAATTGTTTAACAGTGATGATAAAGAAAATATCTTAAATGTAGGGGAAAAAGGCAAAGTACCCACAGAAAAACAAATACAAGAGAGATACCAGATTTCTCATCAGACACAATGTGAATGAGGAGATGGTGGAGTAACATCTTTAAAGTACTGAAATAAAGAGCACAGATACACAGTTGATAGTTGAAAATTTATAGATGATACTTAACACCACAGGAACTAGGGAGTGAATGAATTAACATGAGAAGGAAAGCTTTAAAAAAAAAGAAAAATAAGATGAATGTTAATGTAAAAAGACCATTTGTAAGGAATGGCATGAATTTGTAGAATTTTGAAGCTGTTTTTATAACTGTACTTGGGCAAATAAAGCTAAATAATCGGTAACATAATTTAAGATGAAAGTAAGATACATTGGTAGAAGATATTGATAACCATTTAGGTGGAAAATTTTGCTGAACATCTCTTTTCATGCCAGAGAGGCACCCTGGGTAGTCTATGCTCTTTTGGCCATTGTTAGGCTATTTTCCTTTCATTTTCCCCTTTCTCAGATCTCTGTAAGTATATTCCATGCCACTCAGGCCTGTTGAGCCTCTAAAGTGGTTTTTTTTTTTTTTTCAATCTGAAATGATTCCTAGAAATTCCAAAATCAATTCATGTGGTTCAAAGTTAGTTTTTAGTTTTGATTAAGATAATTTGGAATATATTTTTCAGATGATGAAATGGTGAATGGTGAGGCTCCTACTAGAATTAAATTCAAAGCAAAACAACTTAGGTAAAAATGCTACTTGTGATTATTACTGGGTTGTGAGAGGTTAAAAAGATAAGAAAAAGAGAGCTTGAGGAGAGAAGGGAAGTGATGAGGCAGGCCAGCGGCAACCGCAAAGCCGTGCCCCACACTCCAGAGTTTAAACAGTATCTAAACAGAAATCTCAAGCCTGTGGGATTTGGTTTGCTCTGTGCTTCAAAGAGGCTAAAAAACTGGAAGAATGAAAAAGAAGGTTGATGATGTTAAATGAACATGAGACTTATTTTCAAATTCTTAAATATGAGTATGCTGTTTTAAACAATTCTTCATACTAAGCTAAGTCAAAACATAAACTTAACTGTGTCCTCTATTCACTTGCTCATTGTCCCTAGTGACAGTTTTGTTTTCTAAAATTATACTATTCTTCTTAGGATATTTTTAACTCTTCCATCACTGGCCATTCTACTAACGCATACTTTGAAAGCAAAGCATTTATATTACTTTGCCTGTGTTCATTTTCTTTTTCCTTTCTTTGTCTTCACTCTGTCTCTGTCTCTGTCTCTGTATCTCTCTCTCTCTCTCTCTCTCTCTCTCTCTCTCTGAAGAGAAAATAATTTATGTGGTATTGCAAGTAAAGCAAGCCCCTGGGGGGATGCAAAGGAGAACGAGAACAGGGCATGCAATCACCCACTACATCATGTGAGTGTAACTAATCATAGTTCTTTCCTTCACTTGCAGCAAACATGACCAGAATTGTAGAGAATACGGTGCACTTGAAAAGAATGCATTTATGAAGAGTCTTGCTTTTATCAGTTCAGTTGAAAAGACACAGTATTAGATTCTTTCGTGGCAATTCCCCTGGGCATAGAGAGGAAATTCCACTTTCTGAAACACTGAAAATATCCCCAGTGTTAAGCTATTCTAGAAAATGATGGCTTAGCCCTTCATCTAAAGATCCAGTCCAAACTAGAGCTCTTAGGTGACTGCAATTGAGAGCAATGGGTGGCATACCTGAAAAGATCCAGTTGGCCCGATTCCAACTGGATCAAGACATTTAAAGTCATAGAATAGATTTGAGAGAATCCATTCTATAACATTGCTGGCACATGCTCACCCTACCTCCAGTTGAGCAGGGCTGGAGATTTCTGTGCCTTATCAAAAAAAGATCATGCTTCAGTTTTGGATGATGTTAGATGTAGAAATATATTTTATATATTGACTGAATTCTACCTTCTTGCAGCTTCTATTTCTGGGAAAAGAGTATGAGCATCAGTATGCCTCTCTCTGTCTTAAAAATTGTTCTACCTCTGAGTTCAGGAAAATTTATCTGGCCACCATTGGATGGAAATGTAGATGTCAGAAGAGGGTGAGGAAAACAGGACACCTGGAAACCTGGGAAGAAGGATTTGGGATACTTTAGGATCTGGGTGGTATTGAGTCATAGCTAGGGGAACCATGTAATTTACTGTATGAGTGAAGACACTTTTGAGAGTGAGAGTGGTGTCATGAATAATCACGTTGGGAAACAGGCATGAATTAATATTGACTCAGGACACATGAGCATCCTAATCAAGTTAAGAAAAATGCTACTGAGACAGAAACAATTTTATGTGTTCAACGAAACACTTCATATTTCTCCTGGGCACAAAGAAACACTTTGTTTACCACTCTCAGGACACACTCACACACACACACACACATGCATTGCCACATGCCTATGGACACACACGGTTAGATAAATTAAGTAACGATAGATCTAAACAGATTTAGTCATGGTTACGATGTTCGGACAATTTGGTGTGGACTGAAATGATGTTTCCTGTTTCAGGCACAGCCACAAAACATCCTGAATCATGTCAAGATGGTCCCTATTGAGTCTTTAATGGTGGAAACATAGAGTAGAAGGAGCCAGAGTCCTGAGTTTATTGCTTGAAGGAGAGCCACACTGACCAAGAGCATCCTTGCGATATGCCAAGTGAGCAAAAAATAAATTTTTGTTTCAATAAGGCACTCAGAGTTCCAAGTTGTTGTGACAACAGGAAGTTTACCCCTGAGTAACGCAGGTCCAAAGTATGGAAATACCATCAAGTATTCCAAAGTTCAAATCTCACGTGAGATGAAACATATTTATCCTGTATCAAAGTCGCTATCGTCTTTCCACATCAAGCTGAAAATGGCACTACTGTCTGGACAGCTGGGCATGTTTATTGGGGAATCTCACTTTTCTTTTTCTGTGATCTGTGCCACTGGCTTGGCTCAATAATACTGGACATCTTTGGAGAAAAAGCTGACAAAATAGAATATTTCACTTCCAGGGAAATGGCCACTCAGAGCATGGAACAAGAAATTTCTCCTGCAGAGAAGAGGCACATTGTGCCTATAAGGTAGCACAAAAAAAATATTAAATAAAGATTACTAGATGTTGAGCTGCTGTCTCAGTTGCACTTGTTTTCACCTACTAAGAGCCTATTCTGATCCAGTATAGAAGTTTGCTATTGATAACCACAACATACTGACTGGCAGAACTGTAAATCCAGAAGTTGCAGCTGGAGAGTTGTGGGCCAGGAGCATTTTTCTGAAATTAATCTTGTTTCTGGGATAAAGCGTAGGATGGTTGGTGCAAGTAGTGGAGTTTATATTTTGTTCTTTTTTATTATCATCCATTGTTTAAATCTTACCTCTGTAAGACACAAGTAAAGGGAAAGTTACCCTATGTTTATAGATTGGAAGAGTTAATATTGTTAAAATGTCCATATGGCCCGAAGAAATCAATAGATTCAACACAACCCTATCAAAATTCCAATTGCATTGTAGAAAGAAATATAAAAGTAATACTAAAGTTCATATAGAACCACAAAAACAAGAAAAATGCTCCAATAGCCAATGCCATCTTGAGTAAAAAGAATAAAGTTGGAGACATCACATTACCTGACTTCAAAACATACTGCAGATTTATAGTAATGAAAACAGCATGGTACTGCCATAATAACAACCATAAATTATTCAAACCAGACAGAGTCCAGAAATAAATCTGCATGTTAGTCAATTCGTCTTTGACAAAAGTGCCAGAAACACACAATGGGGAAAAGACAGTTTCTCCAATAATTGATGTTGGGAAAAGGTGGTTTGTACATGTAGAAGAATGAAATTGGACCCTCACCTTATACAAGATACAAAAAGAAATCAACTTGAATGATTAAAGACTTACACATAAGACCAGAACCTACAAAATTACTAGAAGAAAACAAGTGGAAAATTTCTTGTCAATTGTCTGGTCATTGATTTTATTTTTATTTTTATTTATTTTTTATTTTTATTTTTTGTGGGTACCGGGGGTCGAACTCAGGACCTCGCGCACCAGCAGGTGCCCGTGCTGCTGAGTGATATTACTGGTCCTTTTTTCATATGTGGGTACTGGGAGTCGAACTCAGGACCTTGCACTTGCCAGACAGGCACTTATGCCACTGAGCTATCTCACCAGCCCTGATTTTATTTTTAAATGTCCCCAAAGACCCAGGTGACAAAAAACAAAAATAGATACATAGGTTGACATCAAACTAAGAACTTGTGCGCAGCAAAGGAAACAATTACCAGAATGATGAGAAAACCTACAGAATGGGAGAAAATATTTGCAAGGCATACATCTGACAAGAGGTTAATATTCAAAATGTATAAAGAACCCAATCAATTCAGTAATAATAAAATAAATAACTTGAAAAGAAATTTGGCAAATAACCTCAGCAGTTATTTCTCAAGACATACAAATGACCAGTCAATACAGAAAGAGAACTAATATCATTAATCATCAGGTAAATGCAAATTAAAATCACAGTGATTTTAATTTTTAATCACAATGCTTTCAAAGATGAAAGAAACTGACTCTAGGAGCCTGAGCCAGGAAGATCAAGTTAGAGGCTGGCCTGGGCAACTTAGTGTCTTAGTGAGAACCTTCTAGAAATGAAACATTTTGAAAAAGGGCTGAGAATCTAGCTCAGTGCTCAATTCGAAAGCTCTGGATTTGGTCCCCAGTATCACAAACAAACAAACAAAGGAAGACAGATAATAAGTGTGGCAGAAATGTAGAGAGAAGGGAGCCCACGTACATTGTTAATAAAAACTTAAATTAACACATCCATGATGGAAAACAGTAAGGAGGCTCCTCAAAAAATTAAAGATAGGACTAGCATATGATCCAACAACCCAACTACTGGGTGTTTATCCAAAGGAAACAACATCCGTGTGCTAAAGAGATACACAGCTATCCCTACTGTCATGCTCATTGCAGCATCATTTACAATAACAAAAACAAAGAATCAACTTAAGTGTCCTATGACATACATGTTACAGAAACAATATATGAATATTATTTATATAGAATTTATATATGAATATCTTTCAATCTTTTTAGAGGAGAAAATCTTGACATTTGCAGTAACACAGGTAAACCTGGGGGACATTGAGCTAGTTGGAATAGCCAGGCACAGACAGAAATACTCCATGATCTGAATTATATGTGTAATCTGACACAGTGGATCCAGTAGAAGCAGAGAATTGAGTGGTGGTCGCCAGGGCCTGGAGCATGGGAGTGCCGCAGAGATATTGGTTAAAGGACACGAAGTTCCAGTTGCGCAGGATGACTGAGTTGTACAGATCTAGTACACAACATGGTGACACTATTTTACAATACTATGTTGCATACCTGAAATTTGCTGAGAACATAGATCACACACACACACACACATGCACACACACAAATAACTATGTGAAGTGATGATTGTTCTGCAAATTAGCTCAATTGTGGTAATTATTTCACAATGTATGTGTATGCTAAAACATCGTATTGAATACTATAAATGTACACTATTTACCTGTTGATTATAACCATTAAAGCTAAAATATCTTTTCTCATTATTATAAGTTGCCATACTGTGGTTACGCATATACTACACATTATAACGTAGAGAATACATGTGTAATCTAAATGTCACACTGTATGTGCTGATGGTACACTCAAAATCATGCCCTCCTGGCCAGACATTTTCAGTAGGATGGCAGGAAGTGGGGTTACATAGTCACCACTGAGTGATTTCTCGGACGTCTTGTTTGCAACTCATCATTTGTTATAATAAATTAGATGCTTGCTTGGGTATTGATTATTTTAAAGCTTGAAATACAAGTGTGTGAATATGTGCAGTATATCTAAATATGTACCTTTGTCAGTTGATTTACTTTTTGGAGTTAAAAATATCTGATGTACAGAAATAAATGCATGTTTTCAATTTTGAATTCTGTTTCTATTAACATTCGATAAAATGTCCTTCATTTTGCCTCACATAAACAACTCCTATTGATTATTTCCATGGAAATAACGCAGCCAGCTTAAACCTCTGCTATCATTGGGGTGGCGTATTTTTCACTGATGAGCCATTGAGCCATGAGTCTGAACTGCTCCTTGCCTAAACGCCAAGATGAGTGGAGTTACAGATCTGAGGGCTAGAAGTTATTTAAAATATACATTCAAGCAAACCTATAACCGTATCTTTGCTTCAGGGCTAAACTGAGGCATCTGTGCATGGCAAGCTAATAATTTGTCACTGCCTCAAAAGAATAGGCTTTGAATGTGTCACACAGATTAACAGACAAGCTGAGTGCTGAGACTGGCAAGAGCAGAGAAGGGCTGGTTTAGAAAACCTTCCCCTCCAACCACAGAGTTTAGTGCATAGGTCCCCATTCAAGGTTAATCACTGTTCAGAAGACACTTTGGAAGAAAACAAATGTTGCTTAGAGGGTCTCTCCTTGGAAAGCATTTTAGAGTCCATCGAATCATGTTCTACTGGAACGTTATGGTTCGTGAAGATTACTCAGCACCTACTCTGT
This sequence comes from Erethizon dorsatum, assembly GCA_028451465.1. Lineage (NCBI taxonomy): Eukaryota > Metazoa > Chordata > Mammalia > Rodentia > Erethizontidae > Erethizon > Erethizon dorsatum. The sequence continues at coordinate 11,153,483 of CM051839.1, forward strand.
TTAACCCCCGCTAACTTGGCTTCTGTTACAAGGGTAAGAAAGTGAATTATCATGATTTTTCTCCCAATAATCTGCAGGTTTCCCTGAGAGAAACTCTGGAAAATGGAATTTGCTATGGGACCCAGCATTTTCAGTCTGGCTGGGGTGACCTTGGAGAGAATTTAATGCTCCGAGTGCTAGCTGTGCTGGCTTTTATATTCTGACTCTTCTGCATTCTATACTAACTTCCCTATGGACAGAAATAACATAACCCTCAAAAGGTCAATGCCATAGTTCCTCTCTGTCAGACTAATTTAAATAACAACACAAGAACAAACCATTGTCACTGTATTTTATTAACAACTCACGGCTGTCGTGGCAAACTCTGGGGAATGAGGTGGTAGGACTGGCATCCAAGGCTTACAATGGCCTCAGACCAGGCGTCCTTGAGACCATGGCCAGACCACGTGGGATGGGAAGCTTTGCAAACTTGGCATTTTCTTTTCTAAGAGGCATAGAGAGACTGGGATTTTGTGCAAGCTACTCTTTAACTCATCTCTTGTAGGTTGGTCCTTTGATATCATCTGTGTGGCTAAAGATGGACTGCCGGTGGCTTTACAGATTGAAAATCAGTAACTCCTCTGACACTCAGAAACAATAAAACAATCTAATAAATTACCAAGAAGCCCAAACAAAATCTGTTCCACCCTTCTTTTATTCCCCGATGCTGTAAAAGTGTGGCAGTGCCTTTTACTCTACCATAATGTCCTTTCCATAGAACATAACGCTAACTGGCATTGTTTACTGGGCTTCACCCAATTCCTGAAGCTTGCCGGCATTGCTTATCCTGCAGAAGCAGTCCTTCAGTGCACACGCATATTGTTTTGTTATTTCAACTACAATTCTCCATGCACTATTTTAACCTTAAAGTAAAAGTTAATTAATTCCAGTTAGCTCATGGGCTAATCACATATTTTATTGCCTTGACCTTGTGGGAGAATCATAAAATAAGATTTAAAATCTTTAATACAAGAAAACATCTTCAGTCTGTAGATCACGGTCATTTTTCACATGAGTTTATCCGTACTTCTTGACTTACGTGAAGAGAACAAAAATGCAGCACACCTATAAACTAGCAAAATTAGATTTTTTTCCTTCTTAAGAAGGAGGTGGGGAGTGAAGGGGAAATAAAAACAATTAAGATGTGTTATGTACATGTACCAACTCCCCATGATGATGAATGTAATCATTACGTACTGCAAACACATTAGTAGAATTTTTAAAAATTAAAATAAACAGAAAAAAAGAAAGTAAATAACAAGTAATGTTAAGCCCTCAGGAACGTGTGTGTTGCATAAAATTTTAGCCAAGACATGACCCCAGTGTTGGCTATTAATAAAAAAGTGCAGATTAACATTACAAGTCAGAAATCTGCACACACCTACCTTTTTATTTTCATAGGTCGTTGCCTTAGACATCTCTATTATCCTCTCTCCCCTTACTCCAAGAATCCATGTTTATTGATACGAAAACTTTGTTTCACATTCACTACTACATTTAATTTGCTCCAAGAGGTTAAATATTCCTCCTCATACAAATGCCTACAAATGAAGATTTGCTGGGTGTGCTGTCACACTCCTGTAATCCTAACCCTCTGGGAGACTGAGGCAGGAGGATCTCAAGTTCAAGTCCAACCATGGGCCTTTTAGCTGTTAAGTAAGACCTTGTCTCAAAATATAAAATGAAAAACAGGGCTGGGCATTTAGCTCAGTGCAAATCCCCAGTACCTGAAAAAAATAATGAAGATTTAGACAGGGCTGGACTCATGCATCGAGAATGTAAATTAGCAATCAGATGACAATTATTAATGAATGTCTGGAAGAACTGTATCTGCTTAACAACTAGGTAACTTATAACTAAATAACTAACAGATAAACATGCCTCAGGTTTTTATTCTTTATTGAATATAGGGACAGTGCAAGAGAAGGTTTTTCAATGTGCCACTTACTTTTCAATCCCTGCATTATTCTTCTACATTTTTTGATATTCTGCCTCCTAAATTCTGGAAACAACTAAAACAATTTGATAATAATGACTTTCATGCAAACAGATGGAGTAATTGGGAGAATAAATAAAAATATTCAGTGCTACTCCCATGCAGAAGCACCATACCTTCTGTGATGGATTGATGGATATTAATATCATAGAAATTATGAAGTCTTGTCAATAATATAAAAAGATTTGTGCTTTGAAATAAGAAAAACAAATTTTAATCCTTTGGATTTGGAGGGTTATAGTTAACGAATTTTAAAAATTTAATAAATATACATATGAAAGTGACACATGACCTCTGAAAATAAATTAAACAGCCAAATGATCCCTATAGCCTTCTGGTGCCACTGGGTAGATGCCAAAGTGCAGTGCAGCTGGTAGAAATGCTTCTGTACTCGCCAAATATCATTGTTCCAGATTTATTCGTGAATGAGGAAGCTCCTGCTCACCCCAAGACTGCTGGACTGGTAGGCTAGACTCACATTACATACACAGATGTCCAGTTTCAATCATGTATAGATTCCATCAGATCAATATGTATGGGCATGTGTGCAGTCTTACCCACATTGTTTAATTAAAGTTAAACCATTCTGTGCACTTAGCACTGTGCCACATACCCAGTGTGATAAGCATCAAGTAAATAGCAATTAAGGTTGATGAGATGCATGGACACCAAGAAATGATCGACTGCTTCCATGATGTGGAAAATGGGGTGATCAGTACATCTGTATCTATACAGATAGATAACTGGGAATAAAAGTATAGTTCTATGAATGTCTACGCACAATAGCTCCAGTGAGAGTTGGGATATTACATAAAAGTAAAATAATATTAGTACATTTTTACATCCCACAATGAAAGCAAAATACCTGAATTTCACAATTGTCTCCTAAAACTGCATAGAAGTGTAAGAAATAAAATGTGTAGTCCTAATTTTTTCATGATTTTGCTACTGAATATAAATATATGCTATAAACAAAATGCAGTTTTCAAACACATTTTATTGCAACCTGAGAAATCTACACACTTGTCTCTCCATGGTGTGAGGAGCAGAAATGCTCAAATATTTAAAAGTATTGAAAACTGACATCAAATATATAATGAAGAGAAAAAGATATAATTGTGAATTAATAGTAAGAGAAATATATCTTGTGAACAGGAAAACAAGTTTTGGATTGCTTAGGCACATGTGGGTCAAATTTCACTTTCATTTCTTTCCTCATACTTTTTTCATGTTTTTCTCACACTATTTATTTGTACTAAAAACAAGAGGTTTTTAACACAATGCGATTAATCAGTCTCTTTCCAAAAATATATGTCATTACAAATAACATCTTAGATAAGTCTTCAGATGTAATTATCTATGAATTGGTAACCAGTCATACCATGTGACAAATTTTAAAACATATTCTTATTTTAAATAATGTTCCTGGAATAAAGACATGGATTCTTGGTTGGAGTCATGTGAGTGATTAATTTATAGACTTCACTGTTATCACTCTAAGTGTTCATATATTTAACATGGTGTAAATGCTAGTTGCGCTCTAAAACACACATCTCCAGGTTATGACTGTAATGTGCATTTGTATTTAATGATGGACTCCCTCTACTTGCACTTGTAGAAAACTTTCTGCAAGAAACACGGATGAATCAGTGAATAAGGTTTATGTTTTACAGCTTGACATCTTTGTGATTCCATAATCACTCACTTCACAGCCCACATGCCTGCTGAAAGAGCCATTTCCGGATGGCACATGGTTCCCATGCTACTCTGAAGTTCAAATCGTACGACTTCATTTGCCTGCATTTTCACCGCTTTCCTTCAGCTGTGTGAGCTATTTTATTTTGACATTTTAAATACCAGCCTCCTTAAGATAAAATGTGACTGAGCCCTTTGGAGTGCTTTCTGGCATGGATCCATTTTGCAAAATGGATGTGCATTAATAATAGATACTATTATAAAGCTACCACTGGGCTCCCATCTTTAGCAAACATCCAGAAGAATTACAGTGCTCCATTTTGTAGTTGCCCAAGCTGAACACTCACCAGCCTTGAGGGAGAAGGAGAGGGGTGAGAGATCATAAGTCATGTATTTACTTCCTGATACAACAGAAAGAAAAAAATAATTACACAGAGCCCTAAACTATTGCTACATATGACCAGGTTGTTGCTGCTATAGAAGTTAGCCTTTAAAACTGAGAGAAGCAATATTTTTTTTTTCTTTTCATCTGCCTCTGCCTGATAATTCTGTAAACATTTTCCCATTTTAACCATAAAATCATCTTGTAGTGTCTCCCTGGAATGTCTGGTAATATTTACAATTTAGAACAACATTAAAATAATGGCCTGCTGACAGCGTTCATGTAACACCCATTACTGCATTTTCTGAAATATAGAAGTCTTAGAGAACCAGTCGTTGAAGACAGCATCCTATGTTTTCCAATGAGAAGATGACAGGTTGCTCTCATACATAACTGACAAGCAGTAAAATTTCAAAAAAAAAAAAAAAAATCTAATCTCCTGCTGCATGTGAAAGGAGTCTACAAGAGTGACCCAAAGGCCAAACCAAAAGATAAATAAACAAATTAACGAGAGGGAAAAAGAAAATGTTATGAAACACTTTTTCACAGTATGTTTTGAAGCAGTAGAGAGGAGAAAAAGCTATCCTATCATGAAAAATAGATCTAAAGCAGCAGTGGCTGGGGGAGGTTATGAAAAGGCAGTGGAACACCAAGGATCGACAGAGATTGGGATAACACTTTTGGAATAGTGAGCAGTTTAGTTACACAATAACCAACATGTAACTGAAGGCTGCTCTGAAGAGCTTGGCTGGATTGCATTCTCTCTCTTTACGAAGCTCACACCCGCAGTTAGTTTGTTCCAAACAGACCTGAAACTTAGGCAACCTGACTTTGACTTCTCCGTTGAGAGGCACCCTAAGGAAACTAATACCAGATAAGATTAAAGAGGTTCTCAGCATCTCACTCTGTTCTTCGGACAATCAACCATAACCGGAACAGTCTATAAACTCACTTTTCATTCTGAAAGATAAGGAATATTTGAGTTTCAATTTTCTATTGTAAAGATGTCTTGTGCAAACATTTCAAACAGACATACTGACAAAGTGGCTACTTTAAGTGCAAGCAGTAGCAGGAAAGTATTCACTCTATAATGTTACTTAGTAGCTAATGTCCAAGCATTTTACAAGAATTTGAGACAGGTTGCAGAGAATGCAAGAACCAGGTATTACAGGAGTAATGATGCAACCCACTCTCCTGACATCCATCTGCTGGATCTTTGAACCCAAGCTTGCATTGAAAAGCTATTTATTTTCCCTAACCATCATGGGCTTACACCAGGGTCTGGTGGTGTCACATACATTGTCAGCATTTGGTGAGACTGTAGGAGGACAGAAACAAAAGCCACAAACCTCTCAACTGCTTCAGCCACCAGGCTTGCAATATGTTGATGGTGGTTCTTGTACCTTCCCAGCTCTCTCCTTGAAGTTAAATTATTTTCATCAAAAATTTAAAAAGCATTCATATTCACAGTAAAGAAATAGTGCCTGGTATAAACTGTTTTCCTTTAGAAAAATTAATTCCTAGTGCAAATAGATGAACCTGATAGTTTTGAATGAGATGGCAATGATGGGGTAATGAGGCTAATAAAAAGTTACTAAAAGAATATTTTCCATTAAAACCAGATCCTAAGTTAACATGTTTATTCCCTTCTTGTAATGTAATATTTTTATTAATCATGGAAGCCCCAGAGTCAAAATTCCTTTCGGTGCCTTAATTTAGCTCAAATACATTTGAGACCAATATGCCTGGCTGAGTGGAAGAAATGGAAAGGAAGCAGCCACAAAAGGACAAGAATAAAGACAGGTATGATTATCAGTGACCTCAAAGGCAGGCAGTCCTATGGCCAATCATGCAAGAGTCCTCTTTCCATCCTGATGTGTCAGCTCCCTTTTTGACTAAATCTATTTCTTGAGCTGTTACCATGGGCTCACTGCCTGGCCCCCTGTTCACTTCATTGAAGGTGCTCCAAAGCGAGCCCCACCATGAGCCAGCAGGCTGTGAAATCACAGAGAAGGTAAAGATCCCATTCTTTCACACACCAGACAAGGTATACTTGAATATTTAAGATTTATGCACAGCCATTTTCCCAAAAATAATAAAATCAGAAAGAGAAACATTTTTATATTTTGCAGACATAAAATTTAGACTACCCTATTGGGAAGATTAGATTTTGTAATGATGCCGATTCTTCCCAAATCAATTTGTGTCTTCAAAACACAACCCCTAAACAAAATCTCGATGGAATCTGTTTTGTAACTTTGGAAGAAATTGGTCAAAATATATCTGAAAAAAATAAGCCATAGAGAATCATCCAAAATAATGAAAAAGAAGAACTGAATAATGGAACAAGAGGACTTATTCTATTATAAGAGCCAATAATTAGAAACAGTGTGATATTGGCATAAGAATTAGCAGACAGATCAAGGGAACAGACAGATAACCCTAAAACAGATCCTGGAATAATAAGAGGAGAAATACTGCAAAGTATTCGTATTTGTTAATTAGCTGTTTGGGGCAAAAAACCAAGTTGTTGTGTTTTTATTTTTCATAAGATATATAGATGAAAGAAAGAGAGAGAAAAAGAGACAGAGACAGAGATGGAGGGAGGGAGAGAGAGAAAGAATGATACAGTTTGGGGTGAATTATCAGCATTAAATGTTATAAAATAAACCTATAAAAACTGGAAGAAAATAATGGTGAGTATTTGAATTGACCACAAGATATGGAAAAATTCAAAGTACAAAGAAGTTGAGGAGTTTGCTTCTTGGAATTAGATATCCAAGCATTATATGTTTTTTATGGGAATAAAAATTAAAAATAATGCTAGCTAATCACTGCACAGATTTGAATAAGCCAGCGGAAATGCATAGCTTGCCAAGGACTATCAACAATCACAACCAGGGCAAGCACCATGCCCCCGACAAAATCATAAACTAAGACCTGAGCTTTTCATTGTCATTTCACATTTGCGTTAACATTTTATGGCCTGACAATCCCAGTCAGGTTGTATCTGTAACCTTTCAGTCAGGCATGGAGGATGCAAGTGGTAGGACCCAAACTCTATGATAATATTAGATACCTGTAAATCAGCAGACCTTCAGAGCAGGGCAGAATTGGTTGTTCTCAACTGATCAGCAAGTATTTCTGAATAATGTTTAGAAGTCAGTGACAACTGTATCCCGGATATAACTTAGAAAACAATTCCAAGGTTATCACTGACTAGGAAACTTTCAAATTTCCTGAAAGGAGTTCTAGACTCTATCATCTGATGTTAAATACCATATTTTTTTCTTTCTTTTTTTTTTTTTTGTTCCAGGAATCGAACTCAGGACCTTATGCTTGCCAGACAGGTGCTATGCCTCTGAGCTATATCCCTGGCCCTAAGTACTGTATTTAAACCCATAGATTTAGCACAATTTTGGTGTTCGAATAAAACAAACTTTACAAGTATCATCTAAATAAAGTTGCTACCTGTACACAGTTTAAAAGCCTAAAATTTGCCTAAATTTAACCTTGATTTATAAAATGTGACAAAAAAAACTATTTAAATGCTTTTAAAGAAGTACTTGCTAAACTTCCTTTCTACACACATGCACACTAGAAAGGAACAAATGAAAGAAGGGATAGAAAGGATAGGAAAGGGAGGGTAAAGGAACTATGATCATCATTATTATGTAAATCAAGTACCTAGCCCCAACCTTGGCACATCGTAAGTGCTTAAGGCTGGCTAGATATATCATAGTAATCCCTCTTCTTAATGAAACAACAGACATTTATTAAGCCTCGTCTCAGTCACCACCATCATCCATCTAATCAACTGGAAAAGTATGTGTAGCATCTAAGAGGGACCCTGCATTTATGGAGCTTATTACAACCTTAGTTCACAAAACACAACCAAGAACATAGAGTTGATTCACCAGAACTTCAAAGAAATACATCCAACCTACAGAAAATACGTATTATCACATGTCATAAGTAGGAAAAGGAAGGCATTTTGAATTTGTGATATTAGAAAGTCGTATGTGATGGGAAAGAATGGGAAGAGCCATTCCCGTGGGAGAAAGGCTCCCCAGAGGGAAATTGCTCCAGAGGAGGACAGTGATAGATCAACCAGCCTGAAGAGAAAGGAGTAGAGGGACAGGGCAAGGGCATGAGGGAGGGAGAGAGCGTGTCTGCTGGAGAGGAGCCTGTGCACCACATCCATTTTCAGTCCTGGGCAGAGGGTTGGACCAGGGTGCCAGTGGTATCAGGAGGCTTCTCCTCAGAGTCACTTTCCGATATTTACCTTCACCATTCTACGTTGTCATCCTCCTGCTTGGGTGCAATGCTGAAACGACAAGAAAATCCACGTACATGGTCTACTGTATTCAAAAGATCTCAGATAATGACTTTTTGCCATGGCCTAAGCATATGGCCTTTGAATAATATGATCTTTTCCCTGTACCACTATGGTCTTCTATCACAAATGTTGCATTTCTTTTTTCTGTCGGTAGATTTGTTAAGATTTTGTAAACATTCTCTTCCTTTCTTCATCTGCATACTTCAAAATTGACTCACCTCCTCCACATCCTTTATCCTAAATGCTAGATCTTTAATGTTTTCATGGTTTTTCCCTTACCAACCATACTTTCTTGAGCTGGTCCTCCTCCCTACTTTACAGTCCTGAAAAAAAAAAAAAAATATATATATATATATATATGTATATAAAATCTTTTCAAATTTCTTTTCTATTTGGATCACTACCAACTTTATAGCCCCACTTTATACTTCAGTGAATTAATTCAAGGGGTGAAATAGTTGTCAGTACTTTCTGTGTTATATCTAGCTCAAATTTGCTAGCAAAGGAAGTATAAAATCTTATATGTTCCTTTAAAAAAGACCAGCTGAGAGATGGAAACCATGTTCAGGAAGCAGGGCAGCAGAGAGCTAGAAGCACAGCAACCTGTAACCTTCTAGAAATCTCTGTGGCAATATCCCGGATGCTGAATTTCCTCCCTGCCTTCTGCTACCTCTGCCATTTACCAGCTTTCAATATTCCTTGAGTCATCAGTGCTTCGTGATAACCCTTTTCAATTGCCCCACAAGGCTTCAACCATTCATACCTGTCAAGTGAAGAATTTGTTTTCCACAGCTTTTCTCTTTATTCTGAGGCATATTCAAATAATACATGAAGATGTAAAGGTGAGATTAGATATTGATGAAAATTATTTTAGAGAATTAACTCAGCTGCTGTGTCATCTATCAATATGCATAGTTTTCAGCTTGACTTAACTTCTATAGACATGATCACAATGCCACCATCAAGAATGATCTGTGTAAGTACAGCTAACACATCTGTGAGGCAGGTTTTAGTGCAACAGCTGGTCTTAAACACATATGGATACTTGAAAAAGTATAAGACGAGCCTCTGGTGTATCAAGGGCTGTCTTTCTTTTCCAACTTCAAATAGATTCCTTTCAGTAATTACACAAAGCATTTTACTTGATATTGAACCCTCGTCTTCCTTGAATTTAAAGAAATACTCATCTCATTCTAAGGAAAAATATATACAGTTTCCAAACTCATTTGAACAACATTTCTGAGTCTGCACCTACCCTCGGATGTGCATCAGGCTAGCAGATCTGATGGAAAGAAACAGCTTTCTTATTCCTGTAATTGTGGTTTGGTACAAACATGAACCTACAGCAGTCCTGTGCATGCAGAATCCTGCTTTGCTACATGAAGTAACTTAGGTGAGAAAAGCAGCCATTGATACATAGAAGTTAATAGTTTAGCTCAGTCAATCTTCAAAATACATTCCTTTAAATATTTTAAAATTTACTATTTCCACATCTAACATCAGTGAATTTTTAAATTTTCTTCTAGCTTTGAAATTAACATGGATGAATTTCGTATTGTCTTTTCCTGCTTGTGTATACGGAAACAGCATAATTAATTTTAAATTTGTGCATATATAAGGACAGAGGGAAATTTCCATTGTCCTCAATGGAAGAGATACCCCATCTTCAACAGCACACCCAGGCAAAGACCAGAATTATGTCACATGCACAATTATTAATCCAGGTTGGCAATTTAGAGAGACAGTGTGGTCTAGCTGAGGGAACACCAGATGGATAGGCATGGGACCTGGTTTCTATTCCCGGCTTTAGCACTGTTAGATATTTGGCAAGGGATGTATCTCTGTGTCTGAATACTCTGTGTAAGTGTATTCACCATCCCTGCCCACCTTCTCCTTCGCAGGTATATGAGAGGCTGCCCAGAAAGCAGCTGGAGATTCTCAAAGAACATTAAAAAATAATAAAGATGTTCCCATGTTAAGGTGTCATCTGAAGCTATCAGTCACTCTCTCTGAGCTCCAAATGTTTCTGGACCACAGCGGGTGGGTCGCTGGTGTGCTAGTGGTTGTTCACAAGCTTGGTCAGGGTAACATTGGCTCAGGTTTGAAAATAGCATTCAAAATTCCTTCATCTTCATGTACGTTTTGTTCATTAACTTTTCACTATTTCCCTGACATCTTCTTAATCCCTTTCTGTCTTTATAATATCTACCTTCAAAAACCCAGCCAGGGGAAGCAAAGCATCTTTATTTTGCAGTCAACATTAATCTCACTAGGTTTCCCTAAGTCTGTGGCACTGCATTGGGTGCTACAGGTAATTCAGAGGAAGATATATATATATATATCTTCCTCTAGGAAGCATACAGTCTACTTTGAAAAATAGATCTAACACATGAAACAATTAGATTAATGACTTGGTGTGGATATAAAATATAAGAGGTATTTATGGGAGTGAAAGTTGGTGTGGACTAAAAGAAAGCTTCATGGAATGTATGGAACATCAACTAGGCAAAGTTAATGGGATTTGGGTCAGAAGAGAGTACAAGAAAGGGTCATTCTTGCTGGGTGTAGTGGTGCATGCCTGTAATCCCAGCACTTGCAAGGCTGAGGTAGAAGAATTGCCATGAGTTCAAGGCCAGGCTGAACTACATAGCAAGGGCATGTCTGAGAGAGAGAGAGAGAGAGAGAGAGAGAGAGAGAGAGAGGGAGAGGAGGGAGAGGGAGAGGGACATTCTGAAAAATGCAACCCCAGAAATAAACTAAGGAAGACAGAATTGAGGATTACAGGGAACTGGACTGTACTCCATTACAATATAGAAAATTTTAGATGAATAAGTTCTAAGAAAATAAGAAGATTCTGAAAGTTTTGAAAAGAATATCCTAGTGGAAGGATCGATTTGGGAAGCCTGGATGTAGGGAAACCAAGAGAATGAGGAATGGAGAAGGACAATGCTCAAGGAAAAAAAATTTTAAATAAATGAGGGCTGGGGATGAGGCACAGTGGTAGGGCTCTTGCTAGCATGAGCAAGGCCCTGGGTTCAGTCTGCCTACCTCAAATCATAACTGTATGAATAAGGACCCTTAATAGATTGAGGATGTTAAGAACAAGAAGCGGGTGTCGTTACCATGGACTCCAAGACAGGAAGATTAGCCTTCCCACAGCAGGGCCATATTTTAGGTAATAAGGTGAGGGGTTGAGGGATCATAGACATAGGAACAACCAAACTGATAGATTGGCATATTCGGAGAGCAACATTCCAAGAGAAAGGTTTGTCTGAAGAGCACTGTTTGTGATGGTCCAAGGGGGAGGGATAGAAGCAGGCAGTAATGAAGATAAAGTGGATAGGGATAAGCAGGGTCACTGCGGAGACAGTAGATTCTAGTGGGAAGTTAGTAAGGAGTAAATGTGAGGAGAGGACCTATGTTTTTCCTTATATAAGAATTCCTGGGGACAGAAACAGAATGGAAGAGTGAGAATAATGTCTTTGGTTAAAATTACCATCATCTTAGTATTGGATTCTCTTCAACTTGCTACCTTGGTTTTATTGAGATGCTTTAAATTTCCTTAAATCTTTCTCAGAGTTTATTTTGATGAGAATGCTGGCTGACACAGTTTTTGCTTCAAGAACCAGTGAATAGAGCCAAAGATGGGAAAGAAAACTTTAAGACCAGATGATGGTTATCCATCCATTCACTCAATCATCAATTTCTTCATTTATTCACTAAACATTTCTTATATTTCAGAAATACAGGAGTAGGCAAGAAAAACATGATCCTCCTCGTGTGGAGCTTCAATTTTATGGTATTTGTTTGTGAAAAGGTTTAACCAAAAACCACCATGAAACAGTGAGACAGCAGGTGCTATGGTTGCCCAGGATCTCAGGGATGGGTGCTACGAGAAAATGTTATTTATGCTAATTATCAGGAACGAAGAATCATAGAATATATCTATCTATCTATCTATCTATATCTATATATATATAGATATATATATAGATATAGATATAGATATAGATATAGATATAGATATAGATATAGATAGATAGATAGATAGCACACAGAAACCGGGTTTTCATTCTCTGCCAGTTTTAGGGTATCAGTCCCAAGTCACTGGGCTTTCTCCCTATGAAATGCATATTTGTGCATATAGGTTGTACCTGCAGGCAACTGACTTCAGACAGGAACACTGCAAGGCATCTTAAAGGCTCAATACAAAAGAAGGCAACTTCACCAAGGTCAGATATTCAATGACAGCTATTAGCGCCCTGGCCTAGGGCCACTGATCTCCTGCTCAGGAGTATGGTGACAGAATGAAACACAGACAAGATATATATTTTTGTTACAAAGAGAAGCAGGATGGTCAAAGTTCAATATGGACTAAAACCATGAGGCACGGTGTCCTTGGCCTTTATTAGGTGCACAGCTTGATTGGGGGTGAACTGCTGACACGGGCAAGATTCAAGAATTGGGGAACAACACACTTTTGGAAAGGTACACAGGAACAAATCACAGTTAACTAGTGAACTGAATGTCTGCTAACTGTGACTACCGCGTAGAAGGAATTTGGGAGAGCCAAAGTCTGAAGCTACAGCTTTGTCTTGCATTGAGGTGCCAGTACTTCACAGACGGTTTGCTAGTCTTAGTTCTGGCCGTTGGTTTAAGGATCAACCTGTCTGTAAGGCAGCTGTGGGTCTCGCCACAAGTCATGTAGGCGCAGGACAGACTCTCGATCTATTCTTGTGCCAATTTAATAATATCAATTATTACCTTCTCTGCAGCATTTCAAGCTGGTCCTCAGCAGACAGCGAAAGTAAAGAACGCAGGAAATGCAGCAGAGCAGCAAGGGGAACGCACACACATCACAGCAAAATGTGCACTGAAGAATCCCAGAGGAAAAGGACAGGAGATGGACCTCGTGAACGGGCACTCCCCCTCCACCTCGGTCCTTTGATGTTAGGGCAGTGCAGCCCTTCCTGGAGGCAGAACAGGGGCTGTCGGTGTTCTAGATGCGTGACAGAGCTGCGCTGTGAGAAAGCACAAATATCTTACCTTCTTTATTTAAGGAATACTAAGCCACTATGTTAATTTCTCTTTTTATTCATTTTGATGTCTTTTTTCCTAATTACTAAAATAACATTTTAAAAATAGAAACAGAATTGCCAACTTTTAATGAGTCAATACTTCGGAAATTATTTCACATTTCACATTTGATATAATGCTACATTTACTGTTTTATAGCTCTTGACCCTATTTGGGCAATCATAATTGGGGAAATGTAAAATATGGTATTTTAACAGCTGTCATTTGAATCCCTTTTAGGGAGAATCTACTCTGTACAGGAAAAATACCTTGACAAGGCATCAGTATGACAGAAGAGACTTGGAAGGCATGAGTGTTAGCAGGAACTAAGAAATTGTTAGCTATATTCATGAGGCCATAAGAGGAATTATTATTATTCTATGCAGTACAGAGAGAAGAAAGCTAGAGTACAGAAAAGGAAGAAGTTAGAGAAAAGTTAAAGAGACGGCACATAACCAGAGATGTTAGGCAAAGAGCTAAGGAAATTTTCCGAGGGATGTGGTGGCCAAATGGCAAATGTGCCTATTATTTTGTTTGAGGACATTTAACTTGATCATCCTATTTCCAGTAAGAGTTTCTGCACTTCAGAATAACCTGCAAACATGATTTTAATGTTTCTGGTAGAAACTGAAGAAGGGAAAAATTGTACATCTGAGGCAAAATGAAGAAGAGGAGAGTCAGCAGAAAATCCAGGGACCGAGGTGACCAGGGAAGCTGGGCCTCAGAAATGTGCAGAAGTGCTTGGTGGGGGCCTCTATGATCTCTCAGGATGGAGGCCAGGGGTTTCCCGCTGAGCGTCTAGAGCTCACCAGGCCATGGAATCTCACTTACATTTGAGTTAGGGTTTTTTTCTCTGAAACGCTGTCTACTTCATTAAAATATTCCATATATGATAAAATTGACCAGATGATATTCTTTTTGGGTCAAACTTCTTAGCTTTTGTCCAAGTGGATTTTCTCTTTTACACCAATTGCGGTCCTATGATTATTAGTGAGATTATATTTTCATGTTTATCATATGTTCAGATCTTACTATCTTGAATTCCCTGCTGTCTTTTACAAATTTTGCTATTGATTTAAAAAATCCTTGATATCTCTGGAACATCTTTCTATTGTGTTGGTTATATCTGTTGCAAAACCACTTTCTAAGCCTGTGAGGTGTTTTTTTGTTTTTGTTTTTGTTTTTGTTTTCTGGCTTTTTATACAACATGTTGCTTTGTGATGTATATAACATTTTAATATAACAATTATTTCTTCACAAAAATATTCTGGACTTGTAAAAGCAATCCTTCATAGCCTCCAAAGTAATGAGGATATTTTCTAACACTTGTTCTTCCACACTTGTTTTTAATTTTATTTGGTTGAATTTATAAACTTTTTATTTTTCCTAGAATTATTTGTTTCTATATATTTGCCTGATTAGTTAAAATACTTAGATTCATAAATACTCTCATCCATATCCCATTTATCTTTCTATCATCTACCATCTATCTATCTATCTCTATCTGTATTGTTGTCATTACTTCCTACATATTGTATACATATGGTTTTTATTTCTTTCCTGTCTCTGGAGCTAATTAATAAAACTACTTTATTTAAAACTTTGTCACTAATTTGTTTTTGTTTAATATTCCATCAGGATCTATCAAGATATTGACTATGTTTAGCAGATTTTCCCCCCTTGGGTGAAGCATATCACCTTTATCTATAAAATCTTTTATCTCAAGATATATTCTTTAAAAATATTTGGTCCTCTCATCCTTACTGGAAATCTGTAGGTTAGCTTGTAATATTTTGACCTTTATGTCTGCCATCTTCTCTCCACCTGAGCCTCTTTGTTCTTGTTCTTTGCATCTTGGGTGAACATTTTTGGTTTACTTTTACAACAAGAATTCATTTTTCCTCAGTGTCACTTTTGCCATATTCTAAAACTGATTTTAATTTTGTGATCATATTTTAGTTAAGTTTTTACAATTTTTCCTTATTTCATCTCTCTTTTTTTTTTTTTTTTATGGTGGGTACCGGGGGTCAAGCTCAGGACCTCGCGCTTGCCAGCAGGCGCTTGTGCTGCTGAGTGATATCACCGGCCCTTTTTTCCTTTTTATGCGGGTACCGGGAGTCGAACTCAGGATCTCGTCCTTGCCTGGCAAGCACTTATGCCGCTGAGCTATCTCAGTGGCCCTCATTTCGTTTTGTGTTATATTCATAGCAATCCTATCATTCTAGCTTTCCTCTTTTGTTTCGTCAGATAATAATTTCCCTAGACCTTATTGAGAGAATAAAGCTTTCCTTTGGAACAACAACGGAGGTCCTCTGTATCCTACACAGGAAGTCTGTTTTTCCCTTGAAACATGCAGAAACTTTTCATAGTCTTCATGCTTTCTTTTCTTTATTTATAAGAAGTATAACCTGGGATGGATCATGGAATGTTACTGAGAGTTCCTCACCCTGACCTTCTGATTACCATTAGATCACCCCTTCTCATATAATGGTCCAAGAATTGGTTAATGTCTTCCAGCCCTGACCACCATTGATAGTCTTTTATTTAATATGGCTATTTTGGACTAAGGGAGATCTTCTACGCTATCTACCTGGTGACTACATAATCAAGAGTAGTAAAGTTTACTCTTTGATGATCAAACGTAGACCATAGTTCTTCTCCTCCCAAAATCAGTGAATGAGAAATTTTAATCTCTGGAATTCATTATGACTCTGATTCTTCCTTTAGCATTGCCCAACCTACTACCCTCCCTATAAAAATTCTATTATTCTGTAACTCTTCTTTTAATTGTTTCATACTTAGTCTAGTGGTAACCAAAGAGAGGTAATAATAAATTGCCTTGGAAAACTCCTTCTGGACAATTAGATGTTGGATTTCCTCCCTCTGTACCATATACTGCCATTGCCTGGGGGATGGGTCTTTGCAGAAGTGCTTGGTTTTCAATCCAATAACAATTTTCCTACATTGCTCCTTTTATCTGTCTCAGAAATTTTACCCCAGCCTTGTATATTAAAAATTTCTACTAATAGTTGGATGATCATTACCTTTATTTCTCATGTAATGAGCTGTTAAAAGTTTGTATTTCTCTGTATTTTTGTGTTTTGCTAAAAATTGAGAGTTGATCATCTTTGATTGCTAGTAAAATTAGAGTGTTCACCAAACTTTTGGTTTTAGGATCCCTTCACAGTCTTAACATTTATTGAGAGTCCAAAAAATCTTTTTTATGGTTTATATCTTTTGATACTTTCTGTATTATGAAACAGAGCAATATTGAAATATGTATTCTTTTTTATTTATTTATTTATGTATTTTTTGTGGGTACCGGAGGTCAAACTCAGGACCTCGCGCTTGCCAGGCAGGCACTTATGCCGCTGAGCTATCTCAACGGCCCTGTATTCTTTTTTAAAATATGAAAAAATGCTGGAGTTGCAGCTCAGGGGTAGAGCACATGCTTAGCATGTGCAAAGCCTGAGTTCAACTCACAACACCAAGAATAAATAATAATAATCTTTACACACATTAATATAAAGAACACAATTTTATGACAAACAGCTGTATTTTTGAAAAACAAACTAAAATCTCATGAGAATAATCTTACTGTTTTGCTTTTTTATAAGTTACAGTAGAAGAAGAAAATCTGTCCTCACAAATCCAGTGGAAAAGGAAAGACTTCAGAGATTGCCTAGGGATCCTTAGACCACAGTGAATGACATTTGAAACTATGCTTTTACATGTTGATCATGCCGCTGTGCAACACAGATAATCTGATCACCAAAAAATATTTTTGGAATAGTTGAGTCATTTTCTGGGCAGTAATTAATAAAGTTGAACTCATAGGATCTGAGCACAAAACCTCTTATTCTCTGTACCTAATTACATCTAAGTGGTATAGTTGTATAGTTTCATATAAATGGATGTCTGAGAACAAAATATCACATTTAGTTTCATCTCGGATTTCAGAAACTAACCAACACTTGATACTACATGATGTGTGTCTAATTCAGATAAAAATTACAAACCTTCATTTGTTCTCAACTTTTCAATTACAACAGAAAGGAGAGCCATGCTTGTAGACTGCTTGAGGAGGAAAATCCACCCACTCTCTACTTGGTTCACCTTGTACCTGGTACCTTTCATGCATCCTGAATGACATTTCACAGGAAATTATGAATAATAATTAAAAAAAAAACAGTCCACAGTGAGGGAAGTTTTTTACCCTAGGAAGGGAAAAGGGTAATAATTCTCTCATTTAAAAAAGGTACAGATGGTAAGATGGGATTTTGGAGCCACATCACCTACCATCTGGCAGGCAATGAGAACCTCATCAGTGGACACATGGATGGATTGTGGATAGCACTTAGTGCACGGTAGCAGAACAGTCGTGCCACACTTCACTAAAGGTAAATTGCAGTGGTGTGCTAGTAGATGTAATGCATATGGCTTTTTAGAAGAAAAATAGGGAAAATAATAATTATGAAGATGAGAGAATTGAAAGTCTACTGCTGGGGCAATTAATGCTCTGGTGAAAGATAATGAAAGACTAAGTAGGGTTGATTCATCATCAATTAAAAACAAAGTGTTAAAGTTAGAGGACCTCCAAGACAGTGTCTAAAACTCTTTCATTTCACATGGAAAGAAGTAAGGAAGCTGAGGACCAAAGGAAATCAAACTCTCAGGCTATGCAGGTCTGCTACACAAGGGCAGAGGCCTTACAGGAAATAAGGGGACCAAGAAACATGACATAGAGTTGTTGGGGTTGATGAACTAACATATCTCAAGTCCTTTAATTCTATTAAATCCTTTGAACCTTCACAAGTCCCTGTCCTTCTCTATCCCTCTTAGGATCTGCTACTACCTACTCTCCTTGGAACCAGGCCAACATGCAGGGTTAATCTACAACACGATTCAACTGGAGAAGGGTCAGATTGCTAAAGGAGGAAAGAGACTATAATCTGAGAGTCAATATGTACCAGCAAATAACTGGAGCGTATTAGAAGAGTGCGGTGATGCTGAATTCTAAAGGTATTTGATCAGGAAGGGGTGGGGCAAAATATATAAATGGGTAAGAGAGTATATATTGATAGAGAGCCCCCTTCATATAACAACCTGGCAAGAATCCAGGAAGAAGAACAAATGGTCTGGGCCGGTGAGATGGCTCAGCGGCGTAAGCGCCTGCCTTGCAAGCGCGAAGGCCCGAGTTCGACTCCCGGATCCCACATACGAAAAAGGGGCCGGTGATATCGCTCAGCGGCACGGGTGCCTGTTGGCGCGCGAGGTCCTGAGGTCGTCCCCCCGGTACCCACAAAAAAAAAAAAAAAAAAAAAAAAAAAGAACAAATGGTCTGCAGGAGCAAACAATGACCCAAAGAAAAAGAACTTGAAATAACAGAAATACCTTTGTGAATGAAGGAAGCAATAAGTTTAGAGAAATGGGCACATGGGTATTTATATACCGTGTAACTCCTGAAAATAACATCAGATAAATGTTTTTTATAAGAAGGCCTGGAGGACACCCCAAGTGAGTGGATAGTTACCAGCTTCAAGTTCAGTGGATGCCTTCTTCCATAAATTAAAGCTAATGGTAGGAGATGCTATCTTTGTATTAGATCAGTGACATCATTTGTTGGTAGGATCCCGACTCTCACCCATGCAAAGTGCTCACACTTTTACCATTCATTCCAAGATGAGCTCAACTGTAGTACTATTTGGCAAAGACAGAAGAGCATACAGGGAACTTGGCTGGCCCACAGAAAGCTCTGAAGACGATTAACAGAACATGGTTTGTGTAGGGGCAAATGAATGAATAGCATATAGTGATGATGTTGAATCTACCAACAAAACAATTCAAGGAAGAATAATCAAAAGACCTCAGTAAAAACTCACACACCTAGCCCAGTTTTCACACTTGCATCCCTTTCCCACTCAGGACCTAGAACTGACTTAAGGAGAGGTGAATTTTTCAAAAGAAATGGACCTGTAGCGTCACAGAAAATGTCTATGGTAAAGATTACCTGAAAGCAACGTATTGGCACCCACTCAGGACATACTATAGAGAGAGGAATTCTAAGAAATATTATATATATTAGGCAGTGATATTTGATCACTCAAAACATCATGACAGCCTCCCTGTTATAGTGGGAATATAAGTGAGTCAGATATAATATAGTAGTCTTGGCACAGGTCCGAAGCAATTCTGGTCATTTCACCAGTAATATGTAACTGACATATAATTGGTGTTCCCAACCTACCCCGTCCATTGTTGACTGTGACGTAGGAGTTATCATAGTGGAAGAAACATAGTGGAGGTCAAGTGCTCCAGCCAAATTACTAAGTAAAACACGACATAACATTTCTGGTGAATGATAGAGATTAGAGTCAACCTTAAAGGCTGAAATGATGCAATGGCAGTAAGTCTCAAAATATCTCCACTAAATTCACTAGGCTCACCCTTACAAAAGTCAAATGCATCCTGGAGGATGATGGAAGACTACAGGAACCTCACACAAACAGTAGCCCCCAGTGAAGCTCCTGTGTAAAATGCAATATCTGCTCCAGGATAGGTTAACATGGCCTCGTGCATGTATACGTAACTCTCAATCTTCAACATGTGTCCCTCATCCTGACAAGAAATGGACAGAACAATTCATGTCCACTTATAATTATCAAAAGTGAATAGTTTTGCCCAAGATCATGCATCTATCAGGACTTTCATTGTGTAATATCTCAGAGAGGTCTGGAAGTTGGACATACTGTGAAACATCACTCTTGTACATTGTATTGATGACTCTATGTTAATTGCACCAGATAAACAAGACGTTTGCAAATGCCTTGGAGGGCTTTGGAGACATAGGCATTGCTGAAACAGGAAGCACCTCCTGTGAGGAATCAGGAGACTACGGCATCACTGACAAATTTAAAAGCCCAGTGGTCTGGGGCATGCTGGGACACACCCTTCTCAGGTAAAGGATACATTACTGTGTGCATCTGGATGGAAAAGTCACATGGAACTTTTAGCTATAGCTGCTCCCCATGCACAGGACCCTTCAACTAAGAGAACAAAGCCAAGAATATAGGTCATCACTCTTGGAAAGAGTAACCGACCTTGACCTTCAGGAGGAAGAAGAAACACTGCTACACAGGTGTAATGGAAAATGGTTGGCGTCCGGTTGATTCACTTGGATCTCTACTTATTCTCATTCAGTTTTTTATGGTTTAGGGACGAATACTGCAGCCATAGCCTGAGAAGGCTATGATGCCCAGGGACTGAGATCCTTTTAGCTTGTGGATCTGTACCAGACCCACTGAGAATGGAAGAGGTGAGAGCCAAGGGTGAAGGAATTCAGAAAGGATGGTAGAAGAAAGTGACGAGTGACAGTTACCACAGTGTGACAGCCATTCCTGGAACTTATTCATATACGTGGATCTGAATATCATAAGGTGTGGACTGTAGTGGATGCTCTGAAGCAGCTCTCCCTAGATCTCACGTAGATCCCCCTTCAGTACTAAAGGACTTAATCCCTGAAGCTTCTGTGAGCAATGCTGGATGACAGATACCTGCTGCCGACCTTGGGAAGAACTGCGTTCCCCTGGAGAGATACTACCAAAGCCACGATACTTCCTGGGACAGCCACACACCCAGTGAATGGTTAAAGCTATGGTGTAATGGCTCTGCTGCCTCTCCCAAGCTGGGAGCAATATCAAAGGTCCATCTTTATTGGTTTAACTGAGAACTTTGCGAAGATAGTAACAATGGCCCAGTCCCTCCCTCTGCCCCATCTTGTTTTATTTTCTTATGTCACAGAGCATGATCCTATGAGCAGTTCCTAATAGGCTTTCTGTCCATTCATCTCAGTTTTGGAGTCTCCTTTCCTGTGAAGCTGACCTGCATGACCTACAACATGCACCTAGGAGCCATTTGAACTATTAGGTAACTGGCATCATGGGAAGGGGAAGGGGGCAGAACATAAGCATAAAACATAGACTTTTAAAGAATTAACTATAATAGAGGCACATGGAATGAGGCAATTTTATATGAAGTAACATCAAATATTGGAAATAATGAGAAGAACATGGTGACCGGGAGCTCAGACCTCTAGGAATTGGGATCAGGGTCACATCACAGGTGGATCAGAATCCTTAATGAGCTGCTTGGTAAAGGCAAGAAAAGAGTTGTGTTGTATAAATAAGTTCCTAATTACATAGTAAAACTGCTGTCCCTTTTGCTGGAAAGATATGGAATTACCTTAGTGCAGCCTGCAGTTATCCCAGCTACTTGTGACTGTGTAGGTGAGCCTGTCCATTTTATAGGTAAAATATTAGCAAGCTCATCTTGACACCTATCCTCCCACACAGTTTAAAAAATCCATCTCATCAAGCCTGCCCTCATCAGTTAAAAAAGAAAACGCTGACACTTTTAACTCTCTACTTACTGATTCCATAATTGGCTCAACTCCTGACTGAGTGGCTGTGGGAGTAGCAATTATCCACTCCCTTTGATCCCAACCCCAGCTGACTGTTGCAAAGGTAGCCTAGATGCTGACTATCTGGTCATCATCCGTGAGGAAATAGATTTTATCTAATTAGAAGTAAATAAGAAGCCCCATCCACCTGAGGTGGGTCTCTTGTGAAAAAGATAATTAATTCCATCTCTGGTCCATCTATATTTTCAAATATGAAGGTTATACCTAGAATAGCAGAATTATTTTAACAATAAGAATTGTGATCCACCAAAAATCTTGGAAGTCTATCCTTAAATAGTATAAGGAAATAATTCCTGTAATTTTTCTACTTTTTCCATTTTATTAGTATTTTCTCTCTGTTTCTTGCACATTCATACATACATGCTCACTGAAGATAGAATTTGGACTCATTTGTGTGTATGTGGAACATCTATTAGCACATTCATTAAAACCTTATCTGTTTATTTTTGCTGCCTACATGTAAAATATAAGGAAGACATTACAGTATTGCAAAATTATGATTCTATTAAAACACAGTACAAGAACCACAAAAAAATTCCACAAAATAAAAGATATCTACTGCTGCAGTGAATAAGGACTACACAAACTCAGAGAATTTTTCTTAAAACAACCATTCATATAAATTAAACATGACACTTAATAATGATGGTCAACACTGCAATTTTTCTAAAAGGAGCCCATCACAAATTATGCCTTTAGTTACTCTATAAGTTGTGGGCTAATTCAGAAAGCAAAATAACTGTCAGTGATGTGGAAGCATAGTTTATGGTGGGGCTTGGAGGGGATAATTAATTGTTGGAATTGTTTGAGAAAGTTTGTTGCAAAGTGTTGCTGTTAGTTTATGGTTCTGAACTTGCTATAGGTCATCAAGGCTGGCAGACAGGAAAAAGTGCTGGATATGAAACAGCATATAGGGCCGGTGAGATAGCTCAGTGGCATAAGTGCCTGCCTGGCAAGCACGAGGTCCCGAGTTCGACTCCCGGTACCCACATATGAAAAAAGGGCCGGTGATATTGCTCAGCGGCACGGGCACCTGCTGGCACACGAGGTCCTCAGGTCAACCCCCGGTACCCACAAAAAAAAAAATAAAGAAAGAAACAGCATATAGGAAGGATCAACTAGAAGCTGCAAGGAAAATCGTAGCTCATAACTGTCTGTCACAATCTCAAACCTCGATGGCATGGGTAACAAACATACAGGAGAAGCTGATGCCTTTCCCAGGGACCTACACATGTGCCTGGTCTAGACCTTGGAGAACCTGAAGAATTAGATCCATGGAAGCCAGAAAATGTATAGCCAGCTGCTGACTCACCTTGCCACAAGGTTTCCCCCAGCATATCAGTGATAATGGATATGATCGACAGTGACGCCAGAAATCCTACATGATCCTTCAAAGTGTGATGCCTGCTACTTTACTCTCACCTTTCAAATCTTGTCAGATTTCTCCTATGGCCAATCTGAATGAGGAGCCATAGCAGGAAGGCATTCTCAGAAATGTATTTGTAGCTTAATTGGGTTGACAGTGAGCAAAAGGTGAGAGCCCATTTCTTGTCACCTTTGTACCCTTCTTGGTATACTGCTTCTCAGCATATTTCACTTCCCGATACACCTGTTAGAATGTGATGCAACTCTGAATAACTACAACCATGACTTCTCTACCTAACGGTTACATGATCACACTCCCCCTGATAGTCTGTACTTTAAATACCAAACCGTGAAGTCAACCACTCTTAACCTACTTATATTGGGAGGGGGATAAAAGATTTATACACACCAGAAAAAAATTTAGAGAAGAGCTGCCCATTATTATTAATGGCTTCGCTTCTGTTACTGGCAATATGGCCGTAGCTGGAATCAATCACTTCCTTTGTTTACTGCCCATTTCTTATTCCATTTGCCCTCAGAAAGCAGCTCAATTTGCTATGATTCTCTGGAGAGACTCAAGTAGCCATCCCTAAGGTATTTGAGCCATGACAAGTCCTGTCTCTATTAGCTATGGAATTTTTAAAAAATTCAATGTTACACAAGCAGATATTAATAAAGAACACATAAAAAGCACTCTTTTTATTTCTATGGAAAAAATTCCATAACAAAGTAATTAGAGAGTAACAATAGTTAATATACTATGTATCATGATCTTTAAAGAACGGCTAAAATGTTACTCAGAGGAGGAGTCATAGACAAAAATACTCTCTTACAAAGAAGAAACAAACATCAAAAGCACAAAGCTTTATTTTCCAGGGGTAGTTTTACATCAGCTTTTACCACCAGACAAAGGAATACAATGAAGTATTAATCTAAGTGACCTCCTGCATTCCAGAAGGATCCCCCCATAGCACTACATGGTGGAAACTCAATTTCTCCCTTAATGGTTAACACCTCATCCAGTATAGTAGCCACTTACTTGCCTGTTGATTTTACTGCCATCATAGTTTCCAGAGAATAGTCTCAACTTCCTGTTTAATGGGATAATTGCTGCATCCCTCAGGAAGCATTATTCTTTTGGAAAGTAAATCTCCCTAAAGGAGTAGAACCCACAGTTCTACTCCCACAGGGAGTAGAAAGAGTAATTGTGGTAGTGGTGAATGCAGGGCAAGACAGGAGCTACTCCATTCCCATTCCTTCATCATGTCATGGGAGAAACAGCACTATAATTTGATTGCTGGCTTGGAATATGAACTAAATCTAGAGGTGTTGTCACCTGGCTGAAGGAGTTACAGAATCTTCAAAAGTCTCTGGGAGCAAGCACAGCCTACCATGGTGAGCAATTATTCCGAGAGGGCCCACAAAGCCAGTGCATGGTGAGTAAGGTGAACCAGCTGCGTTTCAGTACACAGACAGTGAAACAGAAGTGGGAGGGCAGGGTCGCCATGTTATTTAAAAATGTTTGGGGCAAACCCCAGCAGCAGAACAGTCCTGGGTTGCTTCACTGCCAAGGCCCTGAAGTGGAGGAAGGGAAGAACCATCCAGCTGCAAAGGACTGCTGGCAGCTGGGAAGCAGACCGGGGGGAGTTCTGCTGAGAATTAGGATCTGGGACCACCCAGACTCTGCTCCGGTGGCCGCCTTGGCCCAGCAGCACAAGCAGGCAAGGAGAGCCTTAGCCTGCAGTGGGACAAGGGCACTCCCCCTGCCCTATGGCCAGTGGATAAAAGGAGCTGGTGGTGTGAAACAGAGGAACCTGTGCAAGGTCTGGAAGGAGCCAAATGTACATAGGTTTGGGAGCAACCCTCGTCTCTCCCTATCTGAGGGCATCACAGCAACTGGGAGAGCACCATAGAGACAAACACAGTAAGGAGAAATGGACATCCAAAATGTCAGCTGAAGACCAGTCCCAGGCCCACATCCAGAGGCCAAGATCAGCCCCATACCCAGCACAAATCCTACTGCAAACTTGGCACAACACATTTCTGAGATCTGACTTGGACACTACCACAGAACTATGAACTCCAGAGGAATTTTACTGGTTTTCTTTTTCTTTGTTTGAGTGGTTTTCCTTTTTCAATCTGGTTGGGGTGGTTCTTATTGTTGTTTTTATTTTATTTTTTACTATTTAGGTTTCTTACCTTGCTTTTTTTTTTGTTGTTCTTTTCATCTTCTTTCTCTCTTCCCTCATCTATCTCTCTTGAGTGAACATAGTCTCTTCTCTTTCTAGTTCTCTTCAATATTCTTTTGCTTTCTTTGTCAAACTTTCTTTCCTGCGCTCCCCTCCAGTTTCACAAAACTTGGGTGATCATCCTTTGCCTTACAGCCTTGCTTCTACTATAGTTCTCCTCATTCATCTCTGCTTGGTCCCCTATCCCTTTTAAATACCCCCCAAACAGGATAAAATTAATCTACCAAGGGGAAACTCATTGCATACAAGTTCCTGGTATATGTTGGATTTTTTTATGTAACTGTAGAGCTTGCTCCTATGGTTTAAGGTACAAAATTAATAGTCACCACAGTGTGTCATTTGCTAGGCTGTGCTTGATGCTATTGTTATTGCTAATTGTACTAATTTAGTCTGGATGTCACATGTTGCAATTAGTTTTTCTCCCTTGTATAACAAAACTGTGATTGTCTGGGGTAATAACCATCACCATAACCCAGTACCAAAGGACAGGGTATTGAGCCAAATAGATAGCAACTTCACATCCTTAATAAAATGGGAAGGCAGGTTATTGGAATAGACACAAAGACCAAGAACCATCTACACCTAGAAGATGTCTCTGAAGAACAGACATTTTATAGGGAAACCTCGATGTTAATGATAAAGATATCTACTGTAAGAATTCAACAAACACCAACACAGAAAATAAAACAAAGTAAAAAATAGAAAATAAGAATTCGGGCTGGTGAGATAGCTCAGCGGTGTATGTACCTGCCTGGCAAATGCGAGGGCCCGAGTTTGATTCCCGGAAACCACATATGAAAAAAAGGGCCAGTGATATCGCTCAGCGGCATGGGCACCTACTGGCATGCGAGGTCCTGAAGTCGACCCCCAGTACCCACAAAAAAAAAAAAAAAAAGAAAAGAAGAATTCAACAAGCATCAACACAGAAAATAAAACAAAGTAAAAAACAGAAAATAGAAAATGACAAGATGCAGAGGCAAAATACAACCCCAGAATTCCCATCCAGGACAACTCCAGAGCACATCAAGATAGAAGAAATCAGAAGTCACACACTGGGACTTTCTGAAATTATAGCAGCAGAAGTGAAAAAAACAAATGGAGGTAGCCATAGGGAAAAAAAATCTGTCAGGTAAAAAAAAAAAAAAATGATCAAAATGAAAGACATGCCCAACAAATCTAGAGTAGACAAAGATAAAAAAAAAAAAAAAATGATGGAAACAGTGAATGCCCAACACAGGAAAGAAATGGAAGCCATGAAACAGATCCAAATAGATATCCAGGAGATTAAAAATTCCATTGAAAGTACACACAACAGATTGAATGAAGATAAAGATAGAATATCAGGGGCTGGTGAGATAGCTCAGCGGTATAAGTGCCTGCCTGGCAAGCGCGAGGTCCTGAGTTTGACTCCCGGAACCCACATACGAAAAAAGGGCCGGCGATATCACTCAGCGGCACGGGTGCCTGCTGGCACGCGAGGTCCTGAGGTCGACCCCTGGTACCCACACACACACAAAAAAAAGATAGAATATCAAATCTAGAAGACAGGATTGCAATTAATGACTCTGAGAAGAGAAACATCCTAAAAATAGCAAGGCACCATGAAAAATCAATACAATAGCTGCAAGATAAAGCAAAGAAGAATAACATAAGATTGATCAGAGTCCATGAGAAAGCCAGAGATGGTGCAAATGCCATTAAAAAAAAAAAACTCTTCACAGAAGTAATGGCAGAAAACTTCCCAAACATGGATAAAGAATTTTTACATACAAATAAGTGAGGCATATAGAACTCCAAATAGCCATGACCAAAATAAATTTACACCAAGGCATACAATAATCAAGATTTCAGAAATGTAGCAAGAGAACAGAATATTAAAATCAGTTAGAGAAAAGAAATAAATCACCTATAAAGTAAAACCCATCAGAATCAAAACAGACTTCTCAACACAAACTCTCAAGTCAAGGAGAGACTGCAGTGAAGTATTTCAAACCCAAAAAGAAAACAACCTCCAGCACATATTGATGTACCCTGCAAAACCATCTTTCTAAATCTGTGGAAAAATAAGATCCTTCCACGAAAGAAGAACTGAAGAAATTCATGACCACCAAACTAGCTCTCCAAAATGCTCTGAAGGATATTTCAGAAAGAGATAAGAAGGGGCATAATTCCAAGAACACAAATAGAAAGGAACCAGCAGGCAAGGCAAGCAATTAAACAGAGGGGAAAGACAGGGTACCAACAACAGGAAAATAATATGAGAAGGATAAGCCAATACATATTAGTTATAATCATCGATATAAATGGTCTCAATTCACCAATCAAAAGAAACAGACTGGCAGAATGGATTAAGAAGCAAGATCCAATAATATGCTACATAGAAGAAACACATTTAATTCAAAAAGAAGTTCATGAACTGAAAGTCAAAGGATGGAAAACAATACTCCATGTGACAGGAACCCAAGAAAAAGCAGATGTAGCTATTCTATTTGCAGGCAAAGTGAACTTCGAGCCAAGACTGATCAAAAGAGACAAAGAAGGTCACTACATACTTGCTAAGAGAAAAGTCCAAGAAGAAGAGATAACAATCATAAATATACATGCACCAAATACTGGTGCAACCAACTACATAAACAAATTTTAATAGACATGAAAATCTAAGCACTAACACAATTGTAATGGGGGATATTAATATCCACTGTCACAAATAGACAGGTCAACTAGACAAAAAAGCAACAAAGAAATATCAAAACTAAACCAAACCTGTGAACAAATGGACTTTGTAGATGTCTACAGTGTTCCACCCTACAACATCAGAATACACATTCTACTCAGCTACACATGGGACATTCTCCAAAATAGAACATATACTAGCCCATAGAACATGCTTAAGTAAATGCAAAGGAACTGGGATTATCCCATGTATATTATCTGACCATAGTGCAATGAAATTAGAAATCAAGGGCAGGGCCGGTGAGATGGCTCAGCAGCATAAGTGCCTGCCTGGCAAGTGTGAGGTCCTGAGTTCAACCCTGGTATCCACATAAAAAAAAAAAAAAAGAAAAGAAAAAAGAATAGAAATCAAAGGCAAAAGAAACCAAAAAAAAAACTATGTCAACACCTGGAAATTAAATAACACATTTCTGAACAACCAATGGGTCACAGATGAAATAAAAGAAGAAATTAAACAGTATCTGCAACTAAATGATAATGCTGATACAACATACTAGAACTTATGGGACGCAATGAAAGCAGTCCTAAAGGGAAATTTATAGTGGTGAATTCTCACATCAGAAAAACAGAACAATCTCAGATAGATAAGAAAAATACTTTTTTTGTTATTGTTAAATTTATTTATTTTTGTTGGTTCCAATTCAAAGAAGTAAGCACAATTCAATACAGGAATAATTAACTTCCAAATACCTTCAGTGCATACACGCTGCTTATTCCTCCCTCTACAAAATTTGTGCTATTTTCTTTTTCTTTTTAATTGTTTACTGGTACAATTTAGATATACATAATGATCATATTCATCATCAGGAATTTGTGCCTGTATAAGATATATCTTGATTCTTCTTTTTTGCCCCAATCCCCTCCCCCAACACCTCTTCCCCTCCTTATTTACAAAGCTTTGTTTCCATTTTATCCTTCTTTTATCATTTATTTTCTTTTCTCTTCCTCCTTTTTCCCACTTCAGAATCTCTCAAGCCTTGGATATTGGCAATGATGCTTTTTCAGTCTTCCCAGAAAGCTACATGGTTTATTGTTTTCCAGTGACTTCTATTCAGTCTGCCTTATCATAATAATCCTGACTTCATGAGCTAGGAAATTAGTAATGGCATTCTGCCTGTTGTTTTGTATATTATTCTCCCTGTGCATTCACAACTGGGGAACTAAACCAATCATAAGTTTGGGAACACTGATCCCACTTTGAGGTGAAAGCAAGCCAAACCTCTTCACCTAACCTCAATAAGAATTTACTCTGGTGAATCATAGCAATGTTTTATGGATTCAGGAAAATAAAATCAGTTCAGAGCCTGTGGCCAACAATTCCAAAAACATTTGGGATATTTCCCCTTATGAAATGTGCCATCGCCCTGAGTAATGGCTACTGGGGAAGAGCTTGGGAGAAACATTTACAGTGTAAATGTTTAGTTGTAGGGCAAGATCCTTCTTTATGCACATTCTGACTTCTAGTTCATTCAGTGGCTCTAAATGTATAAATTACCTCATTTCTGGGAAATGGTTAAGAGGCACAATCATTAAAATGATTAAAGCTTGACTTTCATTGACTAGAAGAGATTTTTGCTGCTTACACACATCAAGTAGTATTTTAAAATCTGCCAGCCTATTTATTTTCTAGGAACATACTACTGGCCGATGCAAAGATTGCTATGGGCCACACCAGATGGTCTCTGGCCATTAAGTGCCACAACTTGGTCCCCCCCACTGCATGATGCCATCATCCCCACTGAACTTAGACATTCAAGTTTGACTGCAAAGTTCCCACTGATATTTATGGAAGACAGAATAATCATCCTCGTGCTCTCTTACAAATGTGCACAGCAAAGCCTTAGTGAAGAAAATGTTTTAGGTGACATAGTTAGCAAGTAAATGAGAATGTCTTCCCCAACATTCCAATCTCAGGTGAGTACCACCACCAGTGTACCTGGGAAGTTCAGCCAATCTCAGCTGTTAAAGCTAATACCTTGACTCTAAAATCTCTTTTAAGTATATGCGTATCAACAAATTCAATTTAATAAGTTTTTCCACCCTTATCAAACATCTTTAGGATCTGTTCCTATTCATGTTCCCAGTATGGTAATATAAATTGGAAAAAAAATACTTGTATTCATTTTGTTTGTCTTACAGGAAAAATTTTTTTTGTTTTCATGGACAATAATTTTATATGTTTACAGGTATCCCCGGCACCTACCAAGACTGCATTTTGGTTCTAGGTCTAGAAGCAGCAAAAGGTAGTAGACATAGCCTCTAAAGAGGATCAGATGTCCCCAGACTGGAAATTGCCACATGGTAGGTAAATAAAGGTTGTTTCTCAGGCAAGGACTGTGATGATGCAGGCTACCCCCTGAAGACGTGGAGCCCTTTGCCGTGAGCTATATAAACACCTGGTCCTGAAACTAAAGAGCTACAGAGCTAACATGATAGTGCACTCCTGAAATCCCAACCCTATGGGAGCTGAGGGAGGAGGATTGCAAGTTCGAGGCCAGCCTGGACAACTTAACAATTTAGTGAGAGACCCTGTCTCACAAAATTAAATGGGCTGGGGATGTACCTCTTTGTGAAGGTCTTGGGTCCAATCAGTAGTACCACAAGGAAAGGAGCTACAGCAGATCAAAGTGGCAGAGCAGGAGGAGCTGCAAAGCCCTCTGCTTCCCTGTGCCAGCTGGTGCAGCAGCACAAGAGACAAGCCTGCTCAACAGGACTGCCTGCATCCCACAGGCACTTAGGGTGTCACCCCAGCCTCATGCAAATTTCTCTTGTGGCCACTCTGAACTAAACCACCATAAGGAAGGGAATTCAGGGAACACAGTTCCAGCTTAAAGGAGTTGATAAAGTAAAACAAGAGTTACATATCTATCTTAGTGTGGATTTATAGTCACATATTACAGTAACACTTAGAAAAGACCTTGTTTTTCCTATGTGGTTTTGAACTTGATTCACCCCAAGCATACAAATTTTGGCTACTACTTTCTCAGCATCATATTCAACAAAATTTGATTGAATCCCCTATTTACTTCTTTGATGATTGCATAGGGCATTGGGAAATAATACAAAGTTTAAGATTTGCATTGTCAGTGAAAATCTTTGACTGTAGGAAGTTTCTCAGATAAATATATGCCCTCAATATTCTTCCCAATTATCATCAATTTATGTCATGACCAGTTTTGCATGTGGACTTCAAAAACACATTTATGTGCTGACATAGCCCAGTGAGGAGAAAAATTTCTCAGATATACAATATAAATTTTAACACCAGAAACAAGATCTCAGGTTGCCTCTTCAAGCATACCTGATAAATTATTTTATCTTTTATTTATTCAATTCAAACAAAATTCCAATTTGTCCTTAGTATTTTCATTCAAAATATCAGAAGATGTGAACTCTCTGTCTGATATCATGTTCAATATTGATCATGTTCAATATTGATCATGTTCAATAATCAGGAGAAACCTGATTGAAAGGAAGAGTCTGTCTGAAGCTTCTAATGACATTAGCTTACTTGACATTGAGAGACTAAAGATCAAGAGAGAGGGAGTTACAGAGGTGATCCAAGAGACTGAATCCTCCCTTGAGCTACCCCAGGTGCTGCCACCATATTTATTCTTGGGTGGCAGGACTCTAAGCCATTATCCTTGAGATGTCTTTGATATGCTTAACTTCCCATTTAGTGAAGATTTGCCCCCATGGGCTCCCAATAAGAAGCAAGACAAATCCAAATCTATGTCTCTCCATTTATATTTCCTCAGCAAGTCCTGGGAAGCTGGCAAGAGAGAGGGAGGAAAAAGGAGACATTAGAAAGAAAGTGATCCATGATTGTAGTTCCTGGATTTTATAGACATGTAACTCTTCAATATTTTAGTTTATCTACTTCTTACAAAAGTCTTTCTTATACACAGTAAACACTCAAAAATTTTGACTGATCATCAAAATTATGGAGGTAATAAGCAAATGCCAGAATGAGCATAATTTCTTTTTCTGGATTTCATGTACTTGCATAATTTCAGAGTTGAATCTCTAATATCCTAAAGAGAGGAAAACATACAAATGACCTCATAAACAATATTTTGGCAGGTTAGATGGAAAGAAGTTAAAAATGAAAGATGGGCTGTGGCTCAGTGGTAGATCTCTTGCTTGTCATCAACAAAGCCTTGAGTTCCATGCACAGCAATGCAAGGAGAAAAAAGATGAAGAGAGTAAGAAGGAGTTTGTTGAGGTTTGGAAACAACTAGCTTTGTTTTTTCTTTCCTGCCTGCCCACTTTAGAAATTTATCTTAGTATTGTTAAGTAAGTTATGAATTTTTGATACTTGTATTTGTTCCATAGCTCAAGCACAAAGTTTACTGCACTCAGGTTTTCTAAGTACAGGTAAATATTAATTAATATATACTCATATCTATTTGTAGTCTAATTGGATCCTTAAATGAAAATTTTAGTACATGTTATGTCTCCCTCATTTTTACACATCAATTAAAATGATTAGGGGTTACACTGCCTAAGGGATTTTTGCTGAATTATCTAAATCAGTAGTATTCAATGTTGATTATCATATATCTATACATTTGGAAGGTACAAAAAGAAAGGGATAGAAACTACTTGCAGAAATTCCTAATGAGGTCATTTCTTAACTTATTTCCTCATATATACTGTTTTTAATATTTTGAAATTCAAGATATTTCTGCTTGGGAGAATGGCTAAAGTTTGTTTTAAATAATGGATTATTTGTATTTTTTCAGGTATTTTTAGTGGAAATCAAAAATAACCAAAATGCTACATATAATAAGATGATCTCTTTCTTTCTCTTTTGTCCAAACCTCAGTAAATCTATATTTTTCCAAAAAAGCTCATTTTGAAAAGCATAATTATATTCGGGTCCCTATATATAACTCTGCATATACAGATCAACTATCATGGCCAGTGATTTATTTAAAAGGTGAACCAATTCAGGCTGGAATAAGTTGGAATAAAATAATCAATAGTCAGGCTTAATTGACTATTTTATTTTATTTTCCCTTGAGATTGAATTGTGCAGAAGGTGTTTTGAAAAATGACTTGATGAGTAATAACATAGGCTCTGTCAAGAGGACTCTTTCAGATAACAAATATCTTTGGCCAAATACAGAGAGGATTATCTCTTGATGGTTGTTTCCATTCAGTGAAATAAATGAGCAAGAATATCTAGCAATGCAAATCTGTGGACAGAATCAAGTCTTAAGATATCTTCAACGTCACTGAGGCTAGGAGGACTATACTCTTCCCTTTCCCAAGATGGTTGGAATGCTCTCCTGCCTAAATCCAAAAGAAGAGAAGGAGGAGATTGATGAAGATTTGAGAGCTGGGTGCCCTTGTTGTGACTTTTATCTAGATGTCCCCCCAAAACCTCCTGCACTCATAGGTGGGGCTTTTCAGAAGTGGCTGGATCTAGGGTGTATGATACTAGGATTAAAGATATATTATAACTAAATTGGTTTAACATAGTTCTGGGATAATGAGAAGGCCTGCCCTTGGTGTGGGTGGCGCCACCCAAAGGCTTGCAGCCTGGATGGAATAAAAGGGAAAGGGAGGCTTGCCTGCAGGTGCTTGCTGCCTTCTTGCCTGCCCTGCCATGGACTGTTTCTCTTCTGACTTGCCCCTCTTCCATGCTGCCCTGGTTTAGAGCCAGCCCACTATGTAGTGAAACCTCTATTAGCCATGAACTAAACTTTGTGTGTCAGGTATTTTGTCTCAGTGATGAGAAAACAATTAAGACAGATTTTGGTACTGACAGTGGGGTCATTGATGTGACAGTACCTGACAATGGGATTCAGAAGCCTTTGGAACTGGCTTATGGGAAAATTTTGGAAAGGTTTAGAGATACTGGCTGAAGAAGCAACCCCACAATGCTGTAAGCCAAACTTGATGGGAGATTCAGGTCAAAGTTCAGAAGACCAGAACGCTGATAAAAATGCAGCGAGTAAAGACCAGGCTCAGGAGGTTTCTGTTGAGAAGAAGGACTCCATTGGTAGCTGGACTCCAGACTATATTTTTATGCTCTGGTTGAAAATTTGTCTGCATTTTGCTCACATCCAGAGATTTTGCCTGAGACTGAGATTAAGGAAAGCAGACTAATTAATCTTGCAGAAGAAATTTCAAGGCAGTCTAATGTTGAGGCAGTAACATGGATACTGTTGGGAGCTTTTAGCCAGCTCTACCTTGAGAATCATGAGCGAATGGCCCAGCAGAGTGTTTTAAAATGTTTTGAGGGCCAGTGAGATAGTTCAGAGGCATAAGCGCCTGCCTGGCAAGTGCAAGGTCCTGAGTTCAACTCCTGGTACCCACATAAAAAGGAAAAAAGGGTTGGTGATGTCGTTCAGCAGCACAAGTGTCTGCTGGCAAGTGTGAGGTCCTGAGTTCAACCCCCAGTACCCACATAAACATATAATAAATAAGAAAAAAAAAGTTTTGATTTTGGCCAGAAAGGAAGCTCCATTAAAGTTGTGGACTACAAAGATAAAGCAGAGAACTTGGTTACTGAAGAAACAGGACAATAGAAAAGATGGCTGGAGGACATCACAAAAAATAACTGGACTCTACCTTTTGTAGTCTTAGCATTGCAAAGATGAAAAGCTTTGATTTGAGAAGAGACTCCCAGAGTGCCATGTTCCAGAATGGCAGCAGCCTAGAGAATTTGTTCCTCTGAATGGGGTTCATAATACTCAGCAATCCAATCTCTTGACTCCTACAGCCAAGGGAGAAGGAAGCCTGGCTACTGCTCCAGCTGGGGTCAGACCTTCACATCATCCACATGCAGGTGCTGGTTTTAGGCACATGCAGGATGCAAGAGTTGTGGGGTCAGGAAAGCTTCCACTCAGGTTTCAGAAGAAGGCCTGAGAGGGCAGTATGTGAAGCTGTGAGTGTGAGGGCAGAGGAGACCCTTCAAGGTCATAAACCCAGGAATGTGACTCTTCTGAGGAATGCTAGAAAGAGTGAGCAGACCCAGCCCAAGAAAGAAGCTATGGGAGCTACTACCACTGGAAGTGCCATAGGGGTGGAGCCATGCAAGCCCTTTGGAGCTCACATTTTGCCACAGATTACCCCAGATACTGGACATGGAGCTATGGAACTTAATGTTTGCCCTGCCAGATTTTGGTCTTATTTCAGTCCCATTTCATTCTATCCTCCTATTTGTACCTTTTGGAATGGTAATGTTTACTTTCTGGCATGTATGTTGGAAATGTTTAACTTTCTTTTCAATTTTACAGGGGCCCACAGCTATGACTTTGAGTTTGTCTTAAATCTCAGAGGAGACTTTGGATTCGGACTTTTCAGCAATGCTGAAACTGTTAGGATTTTGGCAACTCTGAGAGATGGATTAAATGCCTTTTCCATAAAGGGATGTGCATGTGTCTTTTGGGAGCTAGGGGTGAAATATTATGGCTTGTATCTAGATGTCCCCTAAAACCTCATGTGCTCATAGATGGGACTTTTCAGAGGTGGCTGGATCTAGGGTGTGTGATAACTAAATTGGTTTAGCATAGTTCGGGATGTGGATAATGAAAAGGTCCACCCTGGGTGTGGGTGGCACCACCAAATGGCTTGTACCCTGGATAGGATAAAAGGGAAAGGCAGACTGGCTGATTGCTGCTTGCTGCTCACTGC
Organism: Erethizon dorsatum; assembly: GCA_028451465.1. NCBI lineage: Eukaryota > Metazoa > Chordata > Mammalia > Rodentia > Erethizontidae > Erethizon > Erethizon dorsatum. The sequence goes on from CM051839.1 coordinate 11,189,483, forward strand.
CTTCTGCCTGCCCTGCTGTGAACTGTTTCTTCTTTATGATTCCCCTCTGCTATGCCACTCTGCCTTGGAGCCAGCTGACTATGGACTGAAACCTCTACAAACTGTGAGCTAAAATGAGCCTTTCTTCCTTTAACTTTGGGTGTCAAATATTCTGTTCCATGATGAGAAAGTAACTAATACATACCTCTAACAGAAATGGGGGATAAAATGGAGACTATAAACTATAATATCTTGTGCATATGGATTCGTTCCTCCAAGAATGTTCTTTTATTAAGTTCTGCAAGGAGATTTCTCCAAGGCTAACGAATGCTCACAAGCAGCAGATATTTTTAAAGAAATTATTACTTTACCCACATGAGACCTGAGAGAAATCTCTGCCTGTCTTTACTTGGCATCACTGCCCCCTCATGGATTAATGAGTTCTGTGTCCTCCAGTCGCCTCATTAGTACCTCTGTTTCATGCGAGTAGCCAAATGTATCAGAATCATGTTAATGGATGTGAGTCATTTCTTACTTTTTGTGATTTAGACTCACTGGTTTGTAAGTAAGCCATTAACTGGGCTGAAAATAATAGATACTACCTGTCAGACAACCTATATAGTAATAGGATCATTGCTAAGAGCACCAAAGAAAGGGGTGAGCAGAAAAGGGTTTCTGATGATTGAAAAAAAGAAAAAAAAAAAAGCTCACAATACTCCCCCCTCATTTTTTAAGGTTAAAAAAAACAGTCCCATTACCAGAAAGCTTAGCTTTATAATGCTGTGGATTTACAGAGCCCCAAATTTTTGTGACCATATTAAGAACCACACTCAGTCTATTTTATAGCAAAGAATTCACAACATCCATGTTTGTTTTCTCGTAGAAAAAGAAGGCTCAGTCTTGCTGGCAATGGTGCCTTTCCCAAATTCTGTAGTTCAGTTTCCAAGAGGAGCAAATAGGAGTCTGTGGTCTGAATTAGGTGTTGCAATATTGCAGCACCTTCCTCTGCTAAATAACTTTGGCTCAATAGACAGTTTCAAATACAACCCAAGGTTCATGAAATGCATTTTCTCAGTGATAGAGTCTCTGTTTCTCTACGAATTTGTTTGGCTTATTATCTTTCTTCCCCCTTTGAATGTAAATTTTGTGAGAGGTGAGACTTGTTTGGTTCACTGCTATATTCTCAGTGCCCCAGCCAGGGAGAATTTGGCACGTAGGGAACTATCAATAAATATTTGCTAAATAATTGGCCAAGCTGTGGGGTCATAATATCAAAACTGAATATAAAAGATAAATTCTTTAAGTCAAAAATTTGGAAACCAAAATGTCTCATGAGTGGTCTGTATTGTATGGTTATTAAATATAGAATTTGAAAAGGAAAAGGGGAAAATAAATCGGCAATGTAATTTGATAGTGTAATTTAAATGGGCTTTTGAAATCAGATTTGTTTTAAGATAAAATGTCATAAACTCCATTTCATTCTACTGATTAACTTCTTTAGCCAACTAGTAATGGTATAAATCAAATTCGTTAGATTCATTCATTCAACGAATTAATATTATCACCCCCTTATAAAAGGCTGTTTGTATAAAGTATACAAACCTAAAAAAAAGAGAATAATGATCTTCTCCTCAAAATATAAGTATTTTGTGGTCCAAAAGAGATATGATAAAGCAAAATTGTAGCAATGCATAATTACTATGGTAAAGGCTGATGCTTGCTACCTGTGTGGAGAGATGTCCACACTAAGGATTGTGGGGCATCCAGAGAAGGCTTCCTTAAGGAGATGAGGCTCAAATGATGCCTTGAAACTGAACAAAATTTGGTAAGAAATGGAGATGGATACTCCAGGCAGAAGGGACTATTTGTTGAAGATAGAGTGGTCTGAAATAGCGTAACAAAACTTGAAACCTGAAAGTAGCTACCTACAACTGAAAGAAGATCAGCTCCAATAAAAGCAGGAGATAATTACATGCCTCCCATGTGTACAGCCACCACCAGGCTCCAATAACCAGGCCAAGAAAAGAAACCCATGAGAGGCATAGATCTGCTTTTTTGTTTGTTTCAAGTGTCATTGCATAAACTATAAGGGAGAAACATGTGACTTTTCTCATTTTTTTAGGTAACATTGCATCTGGCTATTCTATCTTTTATTTTTTACAGAAACAATATTTGTCCATCTTGATGGTGTGGATTATGAAATTTGAAATATGTATACAATGTATAATAAGCAAAGCAGGGTAATAAGCACTTTCAGCTCTTCAAATGTTAATCATTTCTATGTGTTGGGAATTTCATACTCATTGAGTCATTTTGAAATATATCACAGATTATTTTAACCTAAGTTACTCCAGGTACTATAGAAAACCACAGATGTTTCTCCTGCTCTAGCTGTACTTTGGTGCCCTTTATTGAACTTTTATCCATCTTCCTCCTTGCTGCTCTTCCTAGTCTCTAGTGATTACTCTTCTACATCATTCCACAAGATTAACTTCTTAGCTTCCACAAATGGGTGAAAACATGTGGTATTTGTCTCTGTGTCTCATTTATTTTATTCAACATAATGATCTTCAATTCCATCTGCGTTGCTGCAAATGGAAGGATCTCATTCTATTCTCATGGCTGATGAGAATTCCATTGTGTGTATATGTCACATTATTTTCATCCATTAATCCATCAATAGGCCTCTTGGTTGATTTCATATTTTAACTATTGTGGATAGTGTGTTTCTGAGCATTTTGTTGAAATCGTCTGTTGAAATGGTCATAATCAAGTATTTACTTAGCATCAACAAATCTGCATAAACTTAGTTCTACTGCAAGAGTGGTTTACTGTACACTTCTGAATGTGCTTCGCTGCTAAAATATCTCTCCATATAAGAATTCTTCCAATTTGGCTTAACATTGTCCAAATCATGACCTGGTCACAAACTCTAGTATGCCAATCTTTCCCATCAGAACCCAGTACCTCAATTTTTCAGTTGCAGTTATCACTGCAATTTATACCTAATATAAATGAAGAGAAAAGGCCATTAATATTAGTTATGTGTGAATTATAATATTAGAAGTTTATATTCAATGACAAGTTGCTTCAAGCAGGAAAGGATGGGACAAGTACAGAAAAGTAGAGGAAGAGCAAGATGAGAAGGATGAGAAGAGAAGAAAAAGTAGTGATAATGAATTGTAAACCACACCGTGTGTAAGTCCCGGAGTAGAGGACATGTGTGGTGTCATGGAGGTAAATTAGGTTGGAGAGAGAGACAAGAAACCATGAAGGACCATGAACCTGAAAAGCAGGGAAAAGTTAAAGAAGATTTAGCCATTGGTATGGCATGCGCAACTCTTCTTTCAAATTTTAAATGTTGAAAGAAAATGCTATCAGCAAGGCTTAAAATATATATCTTCACTCAATCATTCTCAGCATTTTCTTTCACTCACGTTTAATGTTAGATAATGTTTGCTATTATATACTACTGACTAAAGAATTTAAAATGTTTCTCCGCTATGTTCAATATTGTTATTATAAATAGCTATATACTTGTATAATGGATTACTACTTTTGTATAACATCCTACTGGGTTAATATGCTTTAAGCATTCATAAGATTTCTAAAGAAATAAGAGAATTTAATATTTGGTTGTAGCATACATTCTTGCATCCTGATACATATACATGTGGGTCTAAGAAACATCTCACTGATTGTTTTTATTTTCTTTAGATACAGGATGGAAAATAGAAAGAAATTGGAAAAGCTTGCCTTCTTTCAGGCAGATAGGTGCTTCTGTACTAAAGGCATTTGCTAAAGCATCTGTAAAATCTTGTGTTAATTAAGCACATTTTCATTGTAATGAGTAAAACAGTAGAGCCAGCATTTTACAACCTAAGAAAAAGTAAGAAAATAATAAATAAAAACAGCAACATAAAAGCTGGCCTTCTATCCACCCACCTAGACAGAGAATGAAAACAAACAATGACAACTAATTAGTATTGGCTCTGCTACTGTTCTAAGAAGCCAAAAATGAAACACCCACGAAAGAAAATGGTTCCTTGCTCACTACATCCAGTTGGGTTTTTCTTCTGAATAATGAATAAATAAGATGAAAAAGATTAAAGGTAATGCAGAGCATATGAGCATAAAATGGGTTTGTTAGTTCCCAACCAAACTTATAATTTTAAAGTAAAAAAAATTTTTTTTAAACTTTCTTCTGAGATTTTCTAAAATGAGTACCGTACACTAATCTTTATTATGTGTTTTGGCAGGAAAGAATAAAATCTTTTAAAGAAGTGAAAAAAAGGAAAAATAAATAATATCCAGCTATGCAACATGACCTAGCACACAGGTCTTGAGATGAGAATCCAGTTACCTTAGGAATTGTCATCATATACCTTACAGGGCTTTTACTTCCTTTTCTTTGTCAACAAACCAACATACTACGGGTAGTGTGCACAAGTCCTCTGCAGACCTTTAAAACTAAATGTCTGGTGAGAGTGTCAAATTATTTGCTAAATTTAATGCTTTCTTTGCACTTAAATCTGCCCCCAATGTCCTCATCTGCTGGCATCTTGTCCCTCTTTGGTGGCACCTTTTCCCTTGCCTGTAAGTCAGCCGAGTAACCTGCAAGTCAAAATTGAGGCGAGACTTGGTCTTTTAGAGGACAGGCACAAAGACAACAGAAGCACCATTTATGCAGCCATCCTAGCAGTGTGGCCAGTCATCTTGGAAGAAGAATAAATGTAAGATGATGGGGTGAGTTATTGGGGGATGGTGTAATTTACATGTTTCCATTCCCTTTCCAGGCCAAAGTGGGATGATAGTAAATATATTTGTTAGTATTTTGTAAACAGTGATAGCAGAGATTGCTTCTGTTCTTTTTTTTTTTTTTTATGTGGGTACTGGGAGTCAACCTCAGGACCTCGCGCTTGCCAGCAGGCGCTTATACCACTGAGCCACCCTACCAGCCCACTCTTCTTTTAAAGAAATGTGAAATACATGACAATAACAATCTTACAACTGAAATGGTATCACACAATTCCAGGGACCCACCTGGTCAGCACTCGATAAACACTGATCAGTATTGCAGATCATGAGGAAAACCCACTCATGACAAACCCTAGTGTGCTTGCGGAAAATGGCAATGTCTTACTTGCCAGACACAGGCCTGCCCACCCTCGAGTGCTGCATCAGGATGAAACAAAGAGGGTAGTGGCAGCGGTGAACCTGAACATTGAATTTTTATTGAAATTCAACCACAGTCACCAACGAAACACAACCCCCAGGCTGTCATATATCCTTCAGTGACAGAGGCTTAGGTTTTATTTTCAATTCAAGCTAAGCATCAAACTACCAAGGACCATGTTCCCTACCACAGTTGTTTTGTACATCATTTTCCCTTGGAGGTTTATCAACTCTCCCTTCCCAGCTGCAAAAGTGTTGATTCTCTACTACATTAATTAGTTCCCATTAATAGGACTCATAGAAAACTCTTGTACATTCTTTAACATTTCTCTTCACCCAAACTCTTTTAGTAAATGAATCTTACTATTGGCGATTGAACAAACACTTACTGAAGCCATTCCACTTACACTATTGTAGGAGGTAGCAAGAAAAAGAAGTCTTAATGCTGTGAATAAATTGGAGCCATGAATCATTCTCAAGGGAGAGAGAGGGACAGAGAGAGAGAAAAGAAGAGGGAGAGGGAGAGATTCTTAACTAGGATCTTGCCACCAACTCAGGTATGAAAAGGAGAAACCTAGAAGCAGGAGATACCAGTGTGAACTATGATCCTTAGACGAGGTGGAATCACCTGGAATTTAAAAGTCTGTTGATCATTTCCCACTGAAATTAGGATTACTATATACTGTAAGTGAGAATCACAAAATCACTAACATTTTGTACTGAAAAATAAGTTAGTCTCTAGCTCCAGAAGCCATCACACTTTAAGTCCAGCATAGGGTTTGCTTGGCTATGTCAGGTCTGAAAAATTTGCCTTGGTAAAACGTGGTTTGGAACCACTGTGGCATTTTTTCTTTGTCATCCACAGATTTCTATCCTGACTACGCACAGTGCTGCTGGGGAGTGTTTTCAATTCTGAGAAGTGACCAAGTGCCAACAAATGTGCAAGACAATTTGAGGTTACAAAAAATATATATGAAGCCATAAAGCAGAGAGCAGAACTGTTCATGCGTCTACGGGCCTAGCAGAGGAAGCAGCAGGCTGGGTGTGCGTGTGCTGGAGAACTGTGTGGGAGTGGTGGGGCCCCCAGAGAGAGAGCCAGGCATTCCCACCTGGGAAACAGCAGGGGTGGCCTCCCTTGACAGTTATTGCCAAGTGACACGCAGAAGCAATGTTGATGTAAAGAGAAAAGTTTCTTGGCTATGTAATTAACTATGCAATTTTAACACTGAATATTAGTTTTCTACTTCTGCATAATAAATCACCACAATCTTCATGTCTTAAAAACAAAAAACAAAAAACAAAAAGGATTCTCTCATAGTTCTAGATGACAGAAATCCAAAGTCAATGTGGCACTAGGATTTGTTCCCTTGGGATATTCTGAAGGAGAAACCATTCCCCAATTATCTCCTAGCTTCTGGTGAGGACCAGCAGTCCTTGGTATCTCTTGCTGTAGGGCCTGCGTTACTCTAATCTCTGCACAATGCCAGTGCTTTCTGTATCTCTACGTCATCATCTTTCTGGCCTCCCTTATTCAGGACAATCTCATCTTGATATCCTTACTTTCAATATATCTACAAATATCCTCTTTCCAAATAAGACCTGGTTTTGAGGTTCCACTGCACTTACCTTTTGGCAGATGCCATACAACCTACCACACTTGGCAAATTAAAACAATAAAAATTAGCCTCTCACAGTTACTGTAGGTCTGGAATACTCCAGGGCTAAGTCTTCTCTGAATATCACCAAACTGAAGTCCAATGTTGGCCATGACTATAATTCCATCTGAGGCTGTAGACCTTGTTCCAAACTCTGGATATTCGCTCCACTCAGCACCTTAAGGGTGTGTGTCACTGAGGTCTGCCTTGCTTTCCTGGCTGTCAACTAGGGGTTGCTCTCAGATCTGGAGACTGCTTAACATTCCCTCCATGTGGTCTTCTCTGCAACAGGGCAGTTTGTCTTTCAAGGCTACTGGGAGGACATCTGCAGCTTTGAATCTCTCTGGTCTCTGGATTGAGATTAAAAATCCTGCCTGATTAGTTCAGCGCCATCCAGTGGAGCCTTTCCTTGGAGTAACTCCAAGTCATCAGATTAGGGATCTTAATTACTCTACATTTTGCCACATGTCATAATCAGTTCCCAAAACAAGTACCCTACCATAAGTACAAGTCTCTGATATTAAAGGTAAAAAGATTAGACTGGATGCTGGATAGGATGCTCTCAGGTAGGGCTCTTAAAGGATCATTATAGAATTCTATGTTCCATAATAGACTTTATGTTTTATATATGTGTGCCTTACATACACATAAATGTATTTTATATATACTTCGCATAGGTATATATTTATTTTAAAATGTAAATCTATAATATAAAGCACATATATATATGAAAAGACACAGTGTGTTTGTTCTGAAGTCCCAAAACAGAGATGCGTTTTTTAACTGGCTCTGCAGGTAAATCAAACTGAGTGAAATTATTTCAAAACATAGTAGCACTGTAGCAAGAATGCACACTGACTTCCAATAGAATTAAAGGAAAAAGTTTTGGGTAATGCTGAGTTTTATTTTATAAATCAGTCCAATTTAAGTACTTACTGGTACAGTCTAATATGGTATATTATTCACATGCAGAATGTCCATAATACATTAGTGGGTGACAAACCAAGCTAGAGACATTCTGTGGTGTACACCCCATTTTGGTCACCCAGTCAATCAATAACACATGTTTCTATATGGGACATGGGCATGCGGGTCGATAGGCGTGCAAAAAATGAAAACAACACTGAAAAGGAACATACCAACCTAGTGACAGCACTGGGGCAGGAAGGGCAGAGACGTCATGCCAGAGGAAGACAGTAGTTCAATCTATACTTTATATATCTTTTTATCATTTCAGATGTCTACAATGAGAAAGTTATTTTCGTTAATTTAAAAGAAATACTTCAGATAAGTGTCCTTGATTTAGGAAACCTCCAGCTACTACGTCAGATATGCCATACATGTGTATATAAAGCACACATATATTTTAAAAAAGTTCATTGTGGAAGGTAGAATTCTATAATGACCTTTTAAGAGTCCTCCCTGAGTGTACACACCAGTCTAATTCTTTTATCTTTAATGTTGTGGTAAACAATAAAAGAAGGTTGAAAGCGACTCCAATAGTTAACTCAAGTGGCTGCTGCAGGCTCTGTCCTCCCTCCATCTTTTAGCTGATTTCCTCCATCTTATATTGAGGAGATTTTTCAGAAGTTTTGATTTATCCAATATTTGAGAAAGAAAGAAAGGGGGAAGGGATAGGGAGAGGGAGGGAGGGAGAGAGGGAAGAGTTATAGGATACCTCAAAGGCCAATGGGAGTAGAATTACTCAATGCTTAGTGAAAACTCCTCCCGTTGGTGGATATAACCCCTACTTGGCCACTAGCACCCACTTCAGGGAGTAGCTCATAATCCTGAGAACATACTAGATTTTCATTTGTGAAAACTGAAGAACTCAAGAAATATGATGGCTTATTGAACATTGTTTAAAAAATAATGGACTTTAAGTTACAACTATTTATTAAGACTTAATAACTAACTGCACCCTCACTTATTACCCAATTTTATCGACAAAAATCTTTTTTTTTTTTTTTTTGTGGGTACCAGAGTCGACCTCAGGGCCTCGCGCGCCAGCAGGCATCCATGCCACTGAGTGATACCACCGGCCCCTTTTCCGTATGTGGGTTCCGGGAGTCGAACTCGGGCCCTCGCGCTTGCCAGGCAGGCACTTATGCCACTGAGCCATCTCACTGGCCCTATTGACAAAAATCTTAAACAGAAAATCAATTTGCTTATTCAAGGTGCAGAGATGGTTTAATCAGACTCAGCATTTAATTAGGAACAAACATAACGTCTTACATGGGACCATCATGTTTTTAAAAGCCAAGCCAAATGAATTGACTGTACTAAATTCCTTACAAAGAGGGTAAAAGAAATCAAAAGAGGGCCCTCTATCATTAAGCATCTTTGCCATTGAAGAGCTGAGGCTTTCCCTGTGGTAGATTTGGAAAGGAGTCTGTGTGCTGAGTGGCCAGGCCTGGAACCATACTTACAAAGCCTTTGGCATCCATGGGTCAGCATTCCTCTGCCCACAAGAAGCATGAGGCAAGAAATGTAGCCAGTGGAGATGTCTCAAGAGGGCTTATTTTCCCTGAAATATAAATTACAGTGGCAGATATTTTAGGAGGGATAAATACAAAGTAAAGGCAAACCGGATCCTGTGAAGGTATTTAAAAAGGGACAAATTTGTGTAAAACACTATGGCAAATACCAGAAGAGCAGGTATAATGCCTTTTCTCAGTGGAATAAGAACAAACATGGAACTAAAAAATTTTCAGTTGCCATGAAGTAGCTATTCTGAAGAATTCCCCCCAGAGGAATTCTTCCATCATGCCCTTCCATCATGACAACTGTGCTACCTCTGACACTGTGTCTATTGAAAGTCTAGACCTATCAGAAAACTTCCCAGAAACTCTGGAGTGAATATATTCAATTAGGAAGTTCATAGGGAAGCTGTATCTAATACAAATCTAAGCAACCATGCTACAAAGAAATGGCCAAGGTCATGCAACACAAGTTAGAATTAATCATAAGCAAGAAGCATGGAGAAGAAGCATGAAAGTTTTATTTATCGAGTACAATGTGGAATAATTACTACTCATTTTTGTGACTAATAGGACTGATTTTATATTATATATATATTTTTTCCATGAGCCAAATTAACCATACATTTTCCAGTTACTTAGATCACTTTACTGTGTGCAGCCAATGTCTGAAACACACCAAGTTAATTTATGTATCCTTCCCTTGCCAAGTATGATTAATTAATGTAATATGTCAATTCCATTTATGCAAATGGTAAAAATGCATCTTCATTTATACCATATAGATTGTAGATAAATACTTTGAGAAGAGATGATCTCACCGGGATAGTCGTGGGCAGTAGCTGCCTCACAGTTCCATTTAGGAGATATTTATTGCACTTACTACTTGAAAGATTTCATGCTTTGTATTCTGGAGGAAATAGATAAAACTCTTTCCTGCTCTCAAAGAGCTTAAAATCTAACAGAAAAAGCTCAGCTTTGCCCCCTGCAAATCTGTCATCTGTCTTGTCCTGTCTTCTTGATCTCAGTAAATGGGGCTATTACTATGAATTGAAGTAAAAATTTTATCATCTTTTATTTTCCCTCATTCGTTCCCTACATCTATTTCCTCAGCCAATCTTTTAGTTTCCAATTCCAAAATACATTATGAATCTGCCTTCTGCCAACTTCTCCATCACCACCCATTCCTAATTTATTGCTAAAAAACCAAATTACTCCAAAAGTCAGTTGCATAAAACAATCTGCTTTTAAATGCTCAAAGGTTCTGTGGATTAGGAATTCAATCAGGGCTCTGTAGGAAAGTTTCTCTGTTCACACACCCTGGAATTCAGCTTCAAGACTGAAGGTTGGCGACAGAAACCACCTTCAGGCACTTTCACTCACAGGCCTGGAGGGTGATGTGGGCTGGGGACTGGAGGTCTCAGCTCCTTTCCATATGGGCTGTCCCATAAGATTGCAGTATGGCTCACTGCGCTGGAATGAGTGTTCCCAAAACAAGGGGCCAGGCAGAAGCTGCATCCTTTTCGCTGTCTAGAATGTCAAGTCATGGCGTCACTTGTATCATACTCTTGTTTGGAGCAATCATAAGCCCCATGCAATTCCAGGCTGAACCCCAGGCTGCACCCTGACTCCACCTCTTTGTGGAAGCAGGCGTGTGTGACGGGAGATGTTCTCCCAAATCATGTACCTGGAAACACAACACGCCATATCTGGATTACTCCAACAGCCTTCTATTATGCCCTTTTCTTATTATACCCTCTCCTCCAATCCATATTCCCCACCAAAGACAGAATGATTGTTCCTTTTGTATTAGAAAATTTAAAACAGAAATTGTTCCCTCTATATCTAGAGCCTACAGTGACTTCCTGTTGCTCTTAAAATTCAGGCTTCTTGTTATGGACCAGAAAGCCCCATATGCTCCCTCTTTACTTTATACACAAATAGACAAACAGTTTTCCATTTCCATAAGCATGCCACACTCTTTCTTCCTCTTCAGGGCTTTTGTACACCTTTTTCCCTTCCTGAATGTTCTTTTCCTTTCATGACTGTTATGACTTTGAGCTAATGTCCCCTCAAAACCTCATGTGCTCATTGGTGGGGCTTTTCCGAGCTGACTGGATCTAGAGCGTGTGGTACTGGTATTAAAGCTGTGTGGCACTAAATGAGCACTCTGATTGGTTTATCATAGTTCTGGGTGTGGATAACAGAAAGGCCCACGCTGAGTATGGGTGACACCTCCCCAAAAGCTTATAGCCTAGATGGGATAAAAGGGAAAGGCAGGCTTCCTGCTGCTGCTTTGCTGCCTCCTGCCTGCTCTGCCATGGACTGTTTCTCCTCCACGATGCTTCTCTGTTATGCCCCCCTGCCTTGAAGCCAGCCAACGATAAACTAAAACCACTACAAACTGTGAGCAGAAATAAGCCTTTCCTCCTTCAATTTGTGGGTGTCAGGTATTGTGTCTCAGCAATGAGAAAAATAACTAAGACAATTACTGACTCCTCTTCCTCTTTCCTTATGCAGTACTGCATATTGAACACAGGGCCTTTGCGCTGAGCTAAATCCCAGGCTTTTAATTGTATATTTTTGGTGTTTTGTTTTATTGTGTGTGTGTGTGTGTGTGTGTGTTCTTGAGACATGGTCTTACTAAATTGCTGACTTTCCCAGGCTGGGTTTGAACTTGTGATCCTCCTTCCTCAGCCACCAGAGTGTTGGGATTGCAGGCATTTACCACCATGTTGGGCTACGTCTGTGTGCTTGATCCTTACCTCCCAGCCTCAGTTTCTCCTTCTCGGGGAAGGCCTTCAACCAAATAGCTAAAGTGCCTTGGCCTCTGTGATAGTTCTAATTATACATTTTATCTCAGCATTTCTTTCTTACAGTACAATATTTCTTTATTTTCCTCTTTTTTTCTCAATCCTACCCACTAAAATACAGGATTGATGAGGTTGCTCTCTGTCATAACAGCAGCACTGTTATGCTCAGCACACAGTAGTACTCAAGAGATATCTTTGAAATGAAATAATATAAACAAGTGTATTTTCTAATAACTATAGAAGAATCTATAATGAGACTTGTTCAAACAAAAAGTGTAAAATTCAAAGTGGGATGGATTGCATTTGACCAGAGAGATCAGAAACATTTCCTATAGAGAAATTTGAGCAGGATTTTGTAGCATGTGTATTGAGATGAGAGGAGGAGAAAGATACTGTGATAAGGAAAGAGAGGGTCAATCGGCATTTTGAGGGAAAGTTAAAGCAGTATGTGTGGACAAAAAAAGATGTTTAAGAAGTAATTAGAAGAGAAGAATGGAGGAGTAGTGTGGAGTCAGACAATGAGTGACTTTCAATGCTATTTTTAGGAATTTTGATATTGTTCTGCAATTGATAAGGCCTTATCTAGTGATTTTGAGCAGAGATTAAGACGTGAAGTTGATCACTGTTGTGGAAATAGTTTATAGGATAAATTGTAGAGGGTGAAATTGATTAACGCTGTGTAAAATTTTTCCCAGACATGTTATCTGCTAAAGGCCTGAGATTTCCTGCAGAGCAGGGGTGGTGAACCTACGGCACGTGTAGCAGTGGGCTGTTCTGTGTCATTGAAAGCTACAAAAGTTTTGCCATCACTGCTACAGAGCTTTTATGATAAAACCCAATGCAGAAACATGAGGCAATTATTCTATCATACGAAGTAAAAATAAGACACCCTTCCTACTTTTGCAAGAAGAGAAATGAGAGGTTTCGCCCAACAGAGTCTTGTTTTCCCTGGAATTTATCGCCTAATTACTAAAGCTCCCCTCACAGTATAGGATCGAGTTTTTAATATGTACACACTGTGATTTGCTAGCTTACCTCTTAGATGAGGGTATCATTTACCTAAATGAAACATGGGCTCAAGAAAATGTTTCCCTTCCCATGAAGCTCTCAGAACCTAACTAGAGGGAAAACACTGTGGCTGAAATAGAGGGACATACCAAAGATTATGATAATTAGTTGAAGGCAAATAATCTCTAAATTCAGGAGCCATTTATCTGGGAGTTTCCAAATTTGCAGAATAGCAATGTATTACCTCCCATTTTCAGTAAGCCATAGCACACTATGAGGATAGTATTCCTTCCCAAAGGGCTCAGTTGAATTTTCTGTATTGTGGTTTCCAAAGTGAAAGCCTTCTCATCTTTGGAGAATCGGTGTACCTGGCAGTAGGAGACCTAAGGTTTGGTGATGGTAAAACCAAAACTGTAGCTCATCTCAACCAGGACGATTGTGCCTCATTTTAATCTTTTTTGAGTACAGACATTAATCCAAGAGGCAAAGAGTTAGTCAAACACAGGCTTAATATTAAACTTGTGAATCGTAATCTATGAAAAAAAGACTGTTACTGACCATTTGATTTTTACATATTTTTGGTTTATTGCCACACTTTGAAAGGATATTTTTTAGATTTCTGCCCTTTTGACCCTCATTGTATCTGTTGTTGCACTTCATGAGGGAGCTAGTCAATAAATAACAACTTGGCTATCAAATATTGTAAATAAGTTTTGACTGAGATAATTATTTTAAGGACTTCTCTTGGATTTCTCCGTGTCTCTTCTCAGTGGATTACCAAACCTAACTTGCTTCCAAGTGCTCACTGTCCTTATAAACATGGCCCTCACTTCCCAGTTCTTAGTTTGACAGGTATTTTAGAAGCACAGGAAAAATCTGATTAAGTTGGCCAAGTGGCACTTTAATTGAGTATAAAAACTTCCTAAGTACGTGTTGAGTTCAACAAATGCCTTGTTAGTTAAAAAAAGAAAAATCACAAAACCTGGGGTATAATAAATGCTAGTGGGAGGCCCTGGATTTGTCAGTTAGGACTAATAATGATGGTAGATTTTGGAACATAGTTGCTGGCAGCATGGCTCTGGGTGAGGCTTCTCTGTGAGCACAGATCCCTGTCGACATACGGGGCGCTCATCTCTCAGCCCCTGCCCCTGGCATTGCACACGCTGCCCTTAGAGCACTATTGTAGCGCATTGTTTTATAACTATTTATTTGTCCGTCTTCACTAGACTGTGAACTCTTTGAAGCCAGATTTTCTCCACTTTTATCCCACTCAGATCTATAATCCTAGGAAGTAGTAAAGGTCTGACACATAGAAAAAATCATTATACAGTATTTATTGGGGGGGTGTATGTTTAAGAACCAGGGACAAATGTCTCCTATAAATGAAACTGCTTTTTCTAGGTGAGATCCATAATAGCATCAGTCATTACTCCCTTTATTATCCATTCACTGAAACAGGACCTAGAAAAACTCTTTTTTTTCCCCCTCAGTGTTGTTTAAATTTAAGTGGATTTTAGTCCGCCACAATCTTTGCCCATTATTTCAATCAGTTTCTCCCTCTGGATTCTTTCAATGTGTTCTTATTCTTTTAAAATGTTAGCTTTTATGTGTTTTCTGGATGTTCCTTAAAATATTAATATGTTTTTCCTTTCTTGAAAAATGAAATATTTCAAATGCATCAACAAAAAATAGAGGATAAGTAAAACACTGGTTAACTCACTACCCAGTTTTATCAAATCTTAACATTGCATTCATTTATTTCTTGAGAAATATTTTTGAGATGTCAAATGTCATGCATATTTTATGCCCCAATCTACCTCTCCCAATAACTTTCCTCCTCTCTAACATCCCATATAGTTTCAAAATATTTTTCCTATGTGTTTGTGTTCCATCAGCATTATAGATTACTATTTCACATACTAAAATCTCTACATTAATGATATAACACTCTGTATATTTGGGTAATTCATACTTAATGTTCATTCACTTAACTGATTTATTCAGCTAACATCTATTGACCTTCTACTGTGGGCCAAAAGGTGCAGCAGATATAAAATAGCGTGAGTGGCACCAATAAACTATAATACCTCAAGAAGAAAGATATAGAAAATGAACAAATAAATAATATGTAATCTAATGTGTCAGATGGAAATATACATTATAGAGAAAATCAAGTAGGACAAACAAAGGAGACATTAGAAGTTGAGGAAAGTGTTGTTTCTAATACAGTTTATCATAATATAGTTTTCAGGAAAGACTTTATTGATAAAGAGACACTGAAACACGATGTGAAAGTGTGAGCCAAGAAGACATCAGGGGAATGAAATTCCAGGTATAAAGCATGTCACATGCAAAGGCCCTGAGGTAGGAACTCGCTTGGAATGGCTGACAAATCACAAAGACATATTCTTAGAGCAAGGCGCTGCATTGTGAAAGGCCTTGCAGCCCTGAAAAGTATATAGTTTTTATTTGAGTGATGTGGGCAACCTTCAGATGATGTTGAAGACATAAGTAATGTGAAAACACTTATACTGCAACTGTATTAGTGTGCTGCTTTGTGGAAAACATACCATAGAAGGGTAATGATAGAATCAAGGAGATCAGTTAGGGAACATTTCCAAAATTCCAGCTAAAATGCTGATGGCTGATGAGAAGTAGTCAGATTCTAGAATGTTTTGATGAAGATTGTCCATGACTTTGAGAAAATAGGAGGGTCAAGAGTTTGGGAAAAAATACTGGAGATCAGCACTAGTGAGGCAGTGTATGAAGTCATGAAATTTCATGAGATCACCCAAAAAGGAAGTGAGGCCTTTGGGTCAAGACTGGAAGAGCACCTAGACCCTCTTTAACTTCACTGGAAATTTCTGCCAATAGTCATTGGTCCAGGAAAATGTATTTCATACAACAAGTAATAAATAGTTACATGGCACAGCATCAGTAAAAGAGTTAGAAAAATATTAGATAAAAGCCGTAAAAGTTATCAACAGGTGTAAGGCAATTACAAAAATGTGATATCATGAGTTGATACACAATGTCACTAAGGATTTTGCCGCACAAAATGGACACGTTACATCTCTTAAGGAATATTACTAGAGAAAAATGCAAAATTGAAGGGAAAAGGTGTGGAAAAAGTAAAAGATAAAATGTAACCTGTTAGAACTCAGAAATGAAATAAAATAAAAATATCATAGAAATAAAATGCAATTGAAAATGACATGAAACAGATTGTACACAGGGGTGCACAGTAAAGGACAGATAACCAGAAAGGAAAAAAACATCAAACTGAAAGAGAAAAGACTAAAGAAAAAAGATTAAAGAAAAATGTGCTGTAAAACACAGGCAAAGAGACCCAGTACACAAATCTCTGAAGAAGAAAAGCAAAACAGTGGAATTGAACAGATACTGAAAAATACAATTCAAGAAAACTTTCTTGAGGTAAAAGAATCTTTAAATCTGCCTATTGAAATTTCCCGTGTGCCATAGAAAACTGAACAGTCAACACAGGGCATCACATGAGATTTATTGAATAAACTTATTAAATTTTAATTAGAATGAAATAAATCTTGAGAGACCAAGAAAGATAAGGAGTAGAAATTACTTGTCGTTTGGTGCCATTGCTCACCCCAGGTTGGTTCGATTTGGTTTGATTTGGTTTGTTTTGGTTTTTGAAGGAGTTATGTAACAAGTACCGTTTATGATTCTTTTTCAACCATGAATATTTACAGAATTCTTTATTTTGAGAACTACCTCTGTTCAAACAATACATTTTATATGACCATACCTGTATCAGAAGAAACATCAAAGTGGCCTCGTGTATCCATGGTGTTTTTCATGACCCAATAACAGAACATCTGCAAGTTTATGTTCAACAAAATATTCTCCCATCACAAAGGCTGCAGATAAACAGTTCCAACTTGTAAGAAATTTTAAAAGTTTCTCTCATGGAACTATCTTGAGGAAATCCTCTGGAGGATGAACCAAACATGTGGTAGCAAAAATGGATGGAGACTTTCTTCACCCTATATGGGTACTTCAGCCCGTAAGTTAACACCACACTTAATGAGGAAAGACTACACACATTCTACAAAAGTCACATAAAGCAAAATGTGCACCATAACTGTCAACACACGCAGGCAAGAGTAAGGACTTAGGTGCATCAATACTGGAAGGGAGAGTGCTACGGTTTGGGTATTAAATGGACCCTAAAAGAGCATGTGTTGAAAGCTTGGTCCCCAGTGCAGTTGTATTCAGAGGTAGGGCTTTTAGGAGGCGATTGGATCATGAGGGCTCTGATGTCATCAAGGGATTAATGGGCTCCTGGAGGTGATGGAAACTTTAGGAGATAAAAAATTAGTTGGAGAGAGTAGGCCATAGGTGATACACTCCTGAAGGGTACATTTTGGCCCTAGCCCCTTTTCTCCCTCTTGATTTTCTTCCTCTCTATGAAGTGAGGAGCTTCCTCTGCCACATGTGCCTGTCGTCATAATGGTCTGCCTCAGGATAGGCCCAAAGGTGACAGAGCCAGCCATGGACTGAAACCTCCGAAACTGTGAGCCAAAATAAACCTTTTCTCCTTTTAAGTTTGCTGCTTCAAGTATTTGCCACAGCAATGGAAAGCTGACCAACAAAAAAGGAATAAAATTATCACTGTTTGCTGATGTTATGTTTACATACCAGTAAAAGCCAAGAGAATCAACTAAAAACTAATATGTACTAGATAATCCCACCAGGGAAGTAGTATAAAATTTAGTATTTAAAAATAGATTTTATTCATAGTCACAATAAATATTTGGAGATATAATAACTCATATTTTCTGAGCAATAAAAAAATAAGATATCTAAAAATAAATGAAAACTTTATGAAAGAAACTTGGAAGAAGTATGCTAAACTATATGAAAGAAATGTTGCTAAAATGAGTAACATACCAAACTCACAGATTAAGAAATTCAATGTAATAAAGATGTTAATTCTGTGCAAGTTACTTTATGTATGTAATGAGTTTATAATAAAAATACCAGTAGGTTTTTTTGTGACACTAGACAAACAGATACTATTTTTGTGCAAAAAAAAATAAAGAAGAATAGTAAGAGAACTCTGAAAAAAAGAACAGCAATAAAAAAACACTAGGGTAAAAGGAAGAGTTTTTGTTATATATAAAATATTTATTTTTTTCAAATTTATACACAATGGAGTACTACTCTGCTATAAAGAACCATAAATTTGAATCATTTCTAGGAAGTGGAAGTACCTTGAGACCACGATATTAAGTGAAATAAATTACACACACAAGGTTAAATATTGCAGTCTCTTATAAGAGAAATCCAAAGTATAAATAAATTAAAGAGCAAAGTAAAATACAGATAATAGGAAACAGAGATCTTTTGCAAATGGGAAGAGGACCAAGAAATGGAGGGAGAAAGAGGGAGAGGAGAGGAAAGGGTTGTAAAAATAATTAATATGCCTTATGTATGTGTACCAATTCCCACAATGAATATAATCATTATATAATGCAATATGTACAAATAAAAATAAAAATTAAAAAATAAGGTAAAATTTCTGAAAAGTGACTATTATTTACTGAAAAAATTAAAATTATAAAAGAGGAACAAAAGTTGTGGATAAAAATTTTAGCTTCTGTTGAAATAATTAAGAGCATTTAGAAAGATTAAAGAAGAGAAGGAAAGGAAAGGAAAGGAATTAGAAACATTAAATAGTCAATTCTTTCAAAAAATTCCACTACAAAGGAAATGGGGTGGTAGCTGGAAGAGAATTTAAGGTAGGATAAGGTACAGCAAGTTGCACGCTCATGGGAATATCCAGTAGCAATGGAAAATTCGGTGAAACAAGCAAGAAAAAATTCTTATAATGTGTTCTGCTGGGTGAGAAGGAGTGAGATCTAGTGCACAAATTGTGATTAACAATATGTCTTGATACTTGTCTGTGTTGATGGACACAGTTTTGTTCTTGTTCATTTATGGCACTGTGCGTAGAGTCTCAATACGAATAGCCCACACTGCTCTCTGGCACCTATATTTCCTCTATGGAAAACATTTGAACTGCTTCTAGCAATTTACCTTCAGAAACAATATTGTTAAGAGTATTCTACGTGCCCTTCAGGGCATCCTATTAAAATACCTATAGGGTTTATATCTTAGGAGTACAATTGCTACATTATCTACTATGAACATCATCCATGTTCCTTGAAAATGCCAAATTACTCTCCAAATTCGTTGTCACTAGAACATTCTTACCAGGAGTTTCAAAGATTTCTATTCCTCCATGGCCCTACACTGAATTCTGCCAATCTAATGAGCACAAAATGGCATTTCGATGCAGTTTTAATTTGTATTTCCCTGATTACTAATGAGGTTGATCATTTTTTCTAATGTTTATTGGACATTTGGGTGTCCTTTTCTGTGAAATGCTAAACTATGTATTTGCCCATTGTTTCTATTAGATTGTTTGCCTCTTACTTTTTTTTTAGTATACCTGTCTATATTTTAATACTAATTCTACAAAATAATTACTAACTTTTATCGAGTGTTTATAATATGCTTGATCTTGGGCTTGGGCAGCTTATTTACTAAATCATCTATCCTTTACAACAACCCTGAAAGACTGAGTAGATTTATTATCTCCACTTTTCACATAGGTAATGCAAGCACATCAATGTGAAATAACTTGTTTAAATGTATTCAGCTAACGAATGTTCAGGTCTGATTTTACACTCAGGTAATCTGGCTCCAAAAACTATTACTCACTATTTCTGAATCCTGGTTGGATTTTGAACACTGAAAAGATCTAGTCTCAGGCACGCCTTTCCATTATTTTTATGGTATTTGTTCAATTGCAGGAGTTTCCCTCTTTCCCCTTACTGTTTTTTTTTTTTTTTTCTTTTTAAAAACTTCGTCAAATTTATCAGTATTTTACTCATTTAAAAAAAATCCTTCCATGCTTCAGGATCATAAATGATATTATTTTTTATTTTGTTGCAAGTTTTTAAATTGTACCTTGGCAAATCTAATCAGGATCTTCTCCTTCGTGTATGATTTGGTCTAGGGTTCTATTACCATTGCTATATTCCATTGTGGATTGTCAATTTTCCATCACTATGCATTGATTGGCCCACTGGGTTACATCATCTTGGTCATGGATCAAGTTCCCATACACAGTGATTAATTTCTGCTTCTCTGTTTCCTTTGCCTGTGTGTCTATGCACGATATACACTGTAGTGATTTCCATAGCTTTCTAAGTTTTGTTCTCTGGAAGAACCTACCCCTCCCCACTTGCTCCTCCTCAGCTTTGTCTTACCATTCTCGGCCTCCTCTTCTTAACTTCAGAGACAGCTTGTCGAGTTCCATGAATTACCGTGTCTACATTTTTATTGTGCTAACCCTGAAATATATTGAATGCTTTGCACAGAATTTGTATCTTTGCAATATTGAGTCTGTATTTTCATTAATACTGTATATTGCTCCATTACTGTTTCTTTCATGTTATTAAAAAGTTTATAACTTTCCCACAAATTCATAGAGATTTTGTCATGTTTATTCTTGCGTGTCTGTTATATTTTGTAGCTGAGAGATGGAATTTGTTTTCTATTATATAATCTAAAGAGTTGTTATATGAGAAAGTCTTTGACTTAGGTATATGATTTTCATATCTTACAATTTTGCATTTATATTTATTCTATAGCTTATATCTTTTCCAATTAGATGATAATAATATTGCCTAATAAATTTTATCTCTTTTTTTCTAATTTTTAGAGTTCGTGTTTTTCCTATTTCAATGATGAGTAAGATGTCAGAATAGAAATGTTGTGTGCAGGGACTTTTTATTTGCCTCTTATTTAACGGAAACATTTCTAGAATCTTAATATGAAGAATGATGATTGCTGCAAATCGCTAAATGATACAGTTAATATTAGATTCTATTTTGCACAAATTAAAGTTTTAAAATACAGCCTGTTTTTGAAACATTTATATGTTGAATTTGTTAAATTTTATTAATTTATTTTTCTTACCATATAGAGATAATATATATTAATTGGTTCTCCTCATATACCGTTCTTTCTTTTACAGAGTACTTGATCATAGTGTATTTTTTTTTTTTTTTTTTTTGTGGGTACCGGGGGTCGACCTCAGGACCTCTCACGCCAGCGGGCGCCTGTGCCGCTGAGCGATATCACTGGCCCTTTTCTCATATGTGGGTTCCGGGAGTGGAACTCGGACCTTTGCGCTTGCCAGGCAGGCGCTTACACCGCTGAGCCATCTCACTGGCCCCGATCATAGTGTATTTTAATGTATTACTGATTTTAATTTTTGCCAATATTGAATTAGTATATTTTTTATATGTATGTTGTTAAATGACATTGGTTAATAATTTTCTTATAATGTCCTAATTAATGTTGCAGTAACATTATGAAACACATTGGGTAGCTTACCCTCTTTCTCAAGGTTCTGACGCAGTTGATTAAAGATGGAGATTATTGATATGTGAAAATCTGATAAAATATATTTATGAAACAATGGAAATTAGTATGGAGGCAGTATGATTTAATTATCAATTTAATTTTTAGTTGCCATTGGCTTATTCGTTTTTTCTGTTCTTAGACTTGGTTATTGATAATCGTGTTAACAAAAATAATAAAAATGAATATTTATCTAGACTTGGTTATTGATAATCGTGTTAACAAAAATAATAAAAATGAATATTTATCAAGCACTTCATATTTACCTGATGATCTTATGCATGTCACAATCATTACTACTTTAATCTTTTTTTTTTTTTTTTTTGTGGGTACCCGGGTCGACCTCAGGACCTTGCGCGCCAGCAGGCACCTGTGCTGCTGAGCAATATCACCGGCCCTTTCTTCATATGTGCGTTCCGGGAGTTGAACTCGGGCCCTCGCGCTTTCCATGCAGGCACGTAGGCCACTGAGCCATCTCACCGGCCCTACTACTTTAATCTTTAAATCAACTCTGTGAGGTGCTATGACTATTCATGTCTTTCAGACAGAAAAACTGGGAGTTTAATGAATTCATCCAAGACCACACCCGGGATGAGTGTTTGGATGCAGATCAGGCAGTGTGACTTGGGCTACACTTTGCATCGTCATTACATGCTGCTTCTAAAGAAAAAGGACAACGATTTTTCTGGAAAAGTCTTTCAAGCTTTTTAATTACTTGAAATAAAGTTTTTCATGGTATTTTCTTAGAATTTTTAAGGTTCAAATGCATTTGTACTTGCCCCCTTTCCAGTCTTAATATTATTTATTTGTGCCTAATTTTTTTAGATCAGTCTCAATGTTTTCCTACATTATCCATCTTTTAGAACAGCCAGCGTTTGTTTTTTCTGAACCTTGCTATAACATTTTCATTTTCTACTTTATTAAAATATTAAAATGCACTTATTTCTTTCCTTCAACCTATTTTTGGATTATTACAATGTTTTCTTTGTAGCTTTTAAATGTTTAACTCCATTTTATTCATTTTAATGAATATACTTAAATCTGTACATTAATTACAAGTACCACTTAAAGTGTATACCAAGTTTAGATATGTGATAGTTATTTTGTCATTAGTTATGTATTTCTTAATTTCTATTTTACTTCCTTCTTTAACTGGTGAGTGAATGCTTAAATTACTAAATATATGTGGGTTGAAGGAAATACATTTTACTGTTTTCAAATGTTCAAAAAATGTGATCTATGTACTATTCTCTTTTGGAATTTTGCTGTGACTGGTAGTATATGGTCAATTTTTATACATGTTCAATTTGTACTTGAGAAAATTATATATATATATATATCCTATTCTTTTTTTTTTTTTAAACATTCTTACGTATTAACAAACTCAAGAATTAGAGAATGTACAAATACCTTTTGGAGAAAAATATTACTCAGTATAAGATTAAGCCATGTAAAAGCTAGGTAGAAATAGAAGACTAAGGAATGGAATAGTCACAGTGAAATTGCATTTTCATACTAGGGAGACAATACGATATTTACAAATGTGCATCCGGTTTATTTCACTTGTGAGTATTTTATTGAGTTGCATCCATTTACCTATAAAAGTTTCCAGTTTATCTTTCTTTATGGCTGAGTAGTACTCCATTGTGTAGAAATACCATATCTTTTTTATCCATTCCTTGGTTAATGGGCATTTGGGTTGTTTCCACGATCTAGCTATTACAAACTGTGTTGCTATAAACATGGGTGCACATATATCGCTGTGGTACGATGTTTTTAATTCTTCTGGAAAGATACCCAGAAGGGGAATAGCTGGGTCAAATGGGACCTCCAATCCTAGTTTTTTGAGGAGTCTCCACACGGATTTCCACAGTGGCTGCACCAGACGACACTCCCACCAACAGTGGAGAAGGGTTCCTTTTTCCCCACAGCCCTTCCAGCATTTGTTATTAGTTGACTTCTTGATAATAGCCATTCTTTGTGGGGTGAGATGGAATCTCAGTGTTGTTTTAATTTGCATCTCTCGAATGACTAGTGATGTTGAACATTTTTTTCATATATTTATTTGCCATTTGTATTTCTGCATCTGAGAAGTGTTTATTCATCTCAGATGCCCATTTTTGGATTGGGTCTTTAAATTTGGGAGGTCTGATTTTTTTGAATTCTTTGTATGTTCTCGATAGTAATCCTTTGTCTGAGGAACAGCTGGCAAACATTTTTTCCCACAGTGTGGGTTATCTCTTCACTCTGTTGGTGGTTTCTCTTGCTCTGCAAAAGCTTTTTAATAAGATGAGATCCCAGTTGTTGATTCTTTGTGATACTTCCTGTGTGATGGGGGTTTTATTCATAAAGTCTTTGCCTACACCAATGTCTTCAAGAGTTTTACCTATTCTATTTTCCAGGAGATTTAATGTTTCTGTTTTAATATTTAGTTCTTTGATCCATTTTGAATTTAGTTTAGTGCATGGTGAAAGATACGGGTCTAATTTTAATCTTCGGCATGTGTAGAGCCAATTTTTCCAGCACCATTTATTAAAGAGGCTATCTTTCCTCCAGTGAATGTGTTTGGCACCTTTGTCAACGATAAGGTGGCTTAGTATGTCTGGAGT
This sequence comes from Erethizon dorsatum, assembly GCA_028451465.1. Classification (NCBI taxonomy): domain Eukaryota; kingdom Metazoa; phylum Chordata; class Mammalia; order Rodentia; family Erethizontidae; genus Erethizon; species Erethizon dorsatum. The sequence goes on from CM051839.1 coordinate 11,213,674, forward strand.
TGTTTCTGCATCTTCTATTCTATTCCATTGATCTTCAGGTCTGTTTTTTTTGCCAATACCACGCTGTTTTTATCACAGCAGCTTTATAGCATAATTTCAAATCAGGGATTGTGATGCCCCCTGCCTTGCTTTTGTTGCCCAGGATTGCCTTTGCTATTCTAGGTCTCTTCTGGTTCCAGATGAATTTTAGGATTGTTTTCTGTAATTCTGTGAGATATGTTGTTGGAATTTTGATCAGAATTGCATTAAATCTGTATAACAGTTTTGGAAGTATGTCCATTTTCATTATATTGGTTCTTCTGACCCAAGAGCGAGGGATATCTTTCCATTTTCTGATATCCTCTTCAATATCCTTTTTCAGAGTACTGTAGTTTTCAGTGTAGAGGTCTTTTACTTCCTTTGTGAGATTGATTCCTAGGTATTTCATTTTTTTAGATGTGATTGTGAAAGGTGTTGTTTCCCTAATTTCTCTCTCGGTGAGTTTGTTATTGGTGTACAGGAAGGCTATTGATTTTTGAGTGTTGACTTTGTATCCAGCTACACTACTGAATTTGCTTATTAAATCTAGCAATTTTTTAGTGGAGTTTTTGGGATCTTCTACGTAGAGTATCATGTCGTCTGCAAATAACGATAATTTAACTTCTTCCTTTCCAATCGTAATTCCTTTTATTTCTTTCTCTTGTCTAATTGCTCTGGCTAAAGTTTCCAGGACTATGTTGAATAAGAGTGGGGACAGTGGACATCCTTGTCTTGTTCCTGATTTTAGAGAGAAGGCTTTCAGTTTTTGTCCATTTAGTATGATATTGGCTGTTGGTTTGTCATAGATAGCTTTAATCAGATTGAGATAAAGACCATTTATTCCAATTTTCTGTAGGGTTTTTATCATAAATGGGTGCTGGACTTTGTCAAAAGCTTTTTCTGCATCTATTGAGATGATCATATGATTTTTGTCCTTGGTTCTGTTAATATGGTGTATTACATTTATTGATTTATGTATGTTGAACCATCCCTGCATCCCAGGGATGAATCCAACTTGGTCATGGTGTATAATCTTCTTGATGATTTGCTGCATTCTGTTTGCCAGTATCTTAATGAGGATTTTTGCATCTATGTTCATTAGGGAGATTAGTCAATAGTTCTCTTTCTTAGTTGGGTCCTTCTCTGGTTTTGGTATCAGGGTAATGCTTGCTTCCAGGAATGAATTTGGGAGTATTGCTTCCCTTTCAATTGCATTAAAGAGTTTGAGAAGTAGTGGTGTTAGGTCTTCTCTAAATTTCTTGTAGAATTCAGCAGTGAATCCATCAGGGCCTGGGCTTTTCTTTGTTGGGGAGTTTTTAATTACATCTTCGATTTCATTGATTGTTATTGGTTTATTTAGGATTTTTATATCTTCTTGGTTGAGCTTTGGTAATTCACATGTATCTAGGAATCTGTCCATTTCTTCTGCATTTTCCATCTTATTAGAATACAAGTTTTCAAAGTAGGTATAGATGATCTTCTGGATTTCTGCAGGGTCCATTGTGATATCACCCTTTTCATTCTTAATTGCGTGGATTTGAGTACTTTCTTTCCTTTTTTTAATAAGGTTGGATAAGGGTTTGTCGATTTTATTTAATCTTTCAAAGAACCAACTCTTTGATTCATTGATTCTTTGTATTGTTTTTTTAGTCTCCAATATGTTAATTTCTGCTCTGATCTTTATAATTTCCTCCCTTGTACAAGCTTTTGGCTTAGCCTGCTCTTCTTTTTCTAGAAGTTTGAGGTTCACCATTAGGTTGTTTATTTGTGCTTGCTCTGTTTTCCTGATATAGGAATTTAATGCTATAAATTTCCCTCTTAGGACAGCTTTCATTGTATCCCATATGTTCCAGTATGTTGTACTGTCATTATCATTCAGTTGCAGAAACTGTCTAATTTCTTCTTATATCCTATTCTTATAAGCCATTTTAATATATATATATGTTATGTCAAGCCCATTAATTATATATCCCTGTACAAGTCTTTTCATAGACATGTATTTTCATTTCTGTTGAGTAAATGGCCAGAAGTGGAATTTCTCATAGGATATATGTGTACATGTACCTAACTTCATGAGAAAATGTCACTGTTTTCCAATGTAACTACCATTTTGAATTCTCATCAGCCATGCATTAAATTTTCAGTCATTTTAAGTCCTCATCAATACTTCTTATTTTCATTCTTTCAAATTTTGGTCAGTTGCAACTTATTGAAATTTTTGTTTTTCCTAGCTAATGATATTAAACAGCTTTTCATATGCTATTGGGTATTTGTATATCTGCTTTGCTCAAATATCTGTTGGAGTTTTTTGCCCATTTTTAAAATTGGGTATTCTATATTAGACTGTGAGAATCTAGTACATATTCAAGATAAAAGTAATTTTTTCTTACTCTGTGCTGACATTTTGAATTTTCTTAATGGTGTCTTTTGGTCAGAAAAGGTTTTGAATGTTTATAAAGTATAAAGTCTATAAAGTATTTATAGGTTACAAATTATTGTCTAGCATTTTTGTCTAGAAATCTTACAGTGCAAGCTTGTAGATGTGTATCTGTGATCCGTTTTGAATTAATTTGGGGGTACAGCCGTTAACCACATGGAGTCTTCTCCTTATCAATCCTTTCACAACATGCAACATGGAAAATCTAATTACCTTCAACTGTGAATTATCTAACAGACCAAACATGCAGAAAACAACTTGCTCTACAGATGTAAGTCTAGAAAAATCAAAACTAATCATATTAGCCAATGGATTTGCCATTGTTGCTGGAGTTTCTTATAACATCTCACCCAAAGTCCAGTTCAAAAAATTACCTCTCCCATCAATTTTCCTTTGATCAATACATTAAGAAGAAATGAGGACTTCCTCTAAATTCCTAACCCACTTTAACCTGGTATTTCTTCACATACACATTCCTTTCTACCTTATGGCAGAAATTTTTAGTATATGTCCTATTTCTCTTGTATAAGAAGGGCTCCTTGAGGACAGGACTGACATATTATTGATTCTGTACCCTTGAGACCCTGGCAGAAAATATGCCCTGTCAAATTTTGTTAGATATGTGGATACACTGGCAATCAATACTCTATAAAATGATAATAAGCTGGCATTCTATTTGAAGGAAAGAAAATCCTCATTTCATCCTGAATCTCACCATTCAGCTTCTCTTACTAATTAAATTAGTTTGTATTGTGCTGCTATAACCAAATAACTTAGACTGGAGAGTTTACAATAAACAGAAATTTATTGGCTTACATTTGGAAGGTGGAAAGTCCAAGAGTGAGGGGCTGGGATCTTGCTAGGACCTCCTGCTGCATCACGCCCTGATGAAGGGCAAAGAGAAGGCAAGAGAGAGAACAAAGGACTGAACTCACCATTTTATAATCAATCCACTTCTGCAGGGGAGAACCCTTTCTCGTGATAACTGTAATTGTATTAATTCATTCGTAAGGACAGAGCCCTTGTGGCCTAATCACATCAGATTAGAATCCTTCTCTCAACACTGCTGCATGCAAGATTAAGTTTACAATGAATGCTTCTGGGGGCAGAATACATTCACACCATAGTATTGATATTTCTCAATAAGAAAATAAATTACTTTATGAACCACAAAGATAGCATCCAAGTACTTAAAGTTAATATTTAGGAATTAAAAGAAAATAGCCATACTGTCATATGAACTAGAAGTCAATTTTTATAACATATAAAATAATGGCACACAAATACCACAAGAAATCAAGGAAGTGAATTGTCACTACTTAGTGATCAATTCAACGCTGTTCTAAGTGTTCCATGCATGTCACCTCCCCTTTAATCCTTTCAACGGTTTTGTGAAGTCAGTAGTATCATAATCCCCACTTAGCTTCTGAGAAGACTGGTGCTTACAGAGATTAAATAATAAGCCTTCCAAAAGGGAAGCGGACCAAGAGATGGAGGTATAGGAGGAAGAGGAAGGAGAGGGGATGAAAAAAGAATTAAGATATGTTACGTACATGTATCAACTCCACACAATGAAGATGATAATTATGTACTGTGAGCATGGACTAATAAAATTTAAAAATAAATAAATTGATATTTTCATCCTAAAAGTGAATAAATAAATGAAAAGTAAATAAATAAATGATAAACTTGAAGTCATACAGCCAGTTGGGGGTAAAGTCTGGATTTGAACTTTGGTCATCTGATTTAAGGGTCTGTGCTCTGAACTATCATCCCAGAGAACCTGTCATGAAGTTGGCATCACACACACTAACTTTATGCCTGCTGAGTAATTCCATTATTTTAGTTTCGTCAAACATAGGATTTAAAATATCTGATACACTATTGGCCTTGCGGTAATAGTTTCTTCTTAATGAACATTAAAGCTAACTATTGAGGTACACACCAGTTGTTACATTTTCTACTAGAAAAAAAGAATTAGCAAAAATGTTGTATAAAGTAAATCCTGTCATAGATTTGCATGTTCTGCTCTAAACTCTACTTTCTCCCTGAAACAATCCTCACACTTTCACAGCATAAATTTCCCTCAAAGTTAGCTTTATAATAGGCTACCCAGAGCTAAAGACAATTTTTCTTTGTGACTTTCAGTCAAGGTATTATAATTCAGAGTGCAGGAGGTGAAAAGGTTGCTATCTCAAACAGCAGGTTAAAAGTGAGCCATCAAATAGGTGTGTATTAGAAAAATTCTTCACTGTGTCATTTCTTGGACCTGTGGATCCAGGGGAGATAAATAAGAGAAAGATCATTTAAAATCTGATATCCCAAGTTTAATAGAAGATCTTTTTCTCTTAATGAAAACAAGAACAAAGACCTGATGTTTTACATTACTTACTACTAAGAGCATTTAGATACTTTGGAAAGGCACACACATCTATTATATAATAATAGATATATGTGAGTATGACACACACACACACACACAGTTCTTCTGAAGCAGAGTGCAGTTGCTGGTAGTGGGTATCTACTCTATAAGGAGTTCTGACCCTGGAGTTTTTCTCACGGCATACTCAGGCCTTGTACAATCAAGAGGTCACCCATATTATTTACTGACATTACTGAGCTTAGTAAAAATATTGCCCAAGTTCAATGCTTGACTTCATGCAGAAAGATATTGAAACATGCACGTAATATGTTAGCAGCTGAGAATAATATGCTTGTAACATTTCATGCTATGAAAATAGTTTAAAGGATAGGTGCATTTCATGAGACTCAACTGGCTGCAAAAGATACAAGAGATTTGTCTACATATCTTTTTTCTGGGGTGGGGATGGGAGAGTGCTGGATATTGAACCCAGGGTCTCATACATGCTATGGATGCAAATACTCTGCCACTGAGCTACAACTCTAAACCTTAATCAGACTTTCTCCATAGTTCTAGTGGTAAAGAAAATATGTGGTTGCAGAGCACCCCAAAATGTCAGGTCAAGGAAAAGTTCATCACAGCAGGTGGCATCGACTATATGAAACTCAAGGGCACTAGTTTATATGTAAGGAAAATGGAAGAATTGAGTGTTTGCTAATTGCCATGATTAGAACATGATAAATTATTACAGTGATTTCCAGCCTGGGACTAGGCAAGCAGATTAAAATCACATAGGTAGATGGATGACACCTTTTGCTACTAACATCAATTCAGGATGCTTTTCAAAGTGAAAAGTTCTTGGTTTTTTTTTTTTTAATTTTTTCTCTTTTAAAGTAAATAATTGTTAACTCGAGATCTATCATCACTGGTTGTACCATGCATTGCAGATCTTTAACTCTATTTGGTTCATAGTAACTAGACCAACACCATCACAATGAACAATGCCAAGAGAAGGGAGAAAGGTTTTTGTTAAGCTTCCATTTCAAAGTCTAAATTCCTGAGAATTTAAAAGAAGTTATTTTTTAAGTCGTGAAAGTATGTGATAAATGAGGTAGGCAGAGTGGAACTTGCATGTGATCCCAGCACTCTGGGAGGCTGAGGTAGGAGGATTGCAAGTTCAAACCCAGACTAGGCAAATTAGTAATTGTCTTAAAAGAAAAAAAAAAGCTAATAAATGCTTTTACATACAAATTGGAAACTAGTAAAAGACATTTAAAAGAAAATAAGAAGCATGTATAACTCTACCACTGACAATACATAGCTTTTATATTTTAGTATATTTCCTTTTCATCTTTTAATTTTTTTTTTTTTGTGGGTACCGGGGGGTCGACCTCAGGACCTCGCGCGCCAATAGGCACTCGTGCCGCTGAGCAATATCATCGGCCCCTTTTTCGTATGTGGTATCCGGGAGTCGAACTCGGGCCCTTGCGCTTGCAAGGCAGGCGCTTATGCCACTGAGCCATCTCTCCGGCCCTCATCTTTTAATATTTTTACATGCTCAAAATTATGCAGTTTTTTCTGTTACATCATTTGTCTAATTTTTTGATGGTAACATATAAGCCAAAACATTTTCATAAATAAAATTTTAAATTGAAACTCTTATTTTATGATAAGGATATGTTATAATTTGCTCAGCCATATTCCTTCTTGGAGAAACTATTTTTTTCCTAAATTACTTTCACTATTATCAGTTTCTCAGGACTTTGGGGAAAAAGGGGGTTCTTTTTTCTGAATTCACAGAGAGGAGGGAGAATAGAAAATGATTCTAGAAAAAAATATTGTTCTTGTATTTGTATAGGACATTTGTATTTGTATAGGACTCCTTTGAAAAGCAGGATAGGTATGGGGGCAATGTTTAAAATGAGGGAGTTAAAATTTAGGAATCTAAAGAGCTCTGCAAAAGAAAGAGTAAGTATATTCCCTTGAGGAAAAATCTTTGGAAAAAATAATAATTGGGACCACCACTGTGGGATCCTCAGGGAAAAAAAAAATGAGGCTGGGTGAGAGAAGGCAGGAGGGAGGGCACACTCGGATTATGGGAATCAAAATGAGAAGGAGAAGAGAGTGGTGTCCATGGAGATGGCACAGGAAGGATCCCAAAGCAAGACTTCACCAGAATGGACTCTGGCATGGTCAGGCTTAACTCATCCATTTGTAAGTTATTTTCCGTCCTGTCCACCATTCCCAATCAGTTATCTTGGGGGTGCTGGGAACGATGATGGAAACACTGTGAAACGGACAAGGAAGGCTGACGTGACACAGAGAGGCACAGATGAGACATCCCAGGGATTCTGCAAAAGGGCCCCTGGAGGAGTTTGGAGCCAGTTATGACAGAGCCAACCAAGGTCATAGCAGTGTCTCTGGTCCCCACCCAACCCCCATGTTCTGACTCACATTTTAAAAAGTCACTGAATATTCTGCTGGTGATAGGGGGCGGGGGTCGGTGTATTTCACTTGGATATTAAAAGAAAAAGGTCATCTTACAAATAGTTATGTGCTGCACAATGATGTAACGGTCAACAAGAGACCACGTACAAAACAAGATCCCATAAAACATCATCAGGTGAGACTGTCACCACGTTTACCTGCGTAAGTCCACACGACAAGAAAATCGCCAACACCTCTCTCAGGATGTGTCCATATCGTTCAGCAAAACCGACTGCAGTTAGAGGACATGCGGATCCCGGGTTATAGAAAAACCAACATATGGCTCTATTAATGGGTCTCTAGATCTGTTACCTTTTCCTTATGTTATGTTGTCTAAGAAGAGAAATGAGTAATTCAAGAGCTATGCTTGCAATAGTCTCAGAGGATATTTCCAAGCTACTTCCAAAAGGCTTGAACCAATTTATAACTTCACAGTCACAAGACGAAAATACTAAAAGACAGGGAATATTTTAACTGAAATATGAAAGAATGATGTTGTTTAGTGATATCAAGATCAGTGTAGAAATTTTCAAAGAGTTTACATTCTCTCATTTAAAGCTGGCAATGTTAAATCAAACATTAATAAAACATAATTATTTCTTAATCAAAGGCTTCAATATGTCATGAAATAATAGTGAAAACTCCATCACCTAAAATTAGTAATGAGGAGAAAAAAAAAAAAGAAGTCTGTCTGAAACCACAACTGACCAGTAATGTTTTTTTATCACATTTCTTATCTTTTGGGTTTTACCTTAGAAGTGAATAAACAGAATATACACTGAATTCTTTCTCTTTGCAATTCACTGCTATGTATCCTCTCCTTTCCCAGGAAATAAATCTGATGGCTGGATATTCTTACAAAGTCACATAATTAAAAGAGGCAAATAAAACATGTTGGTTGTGAGTCACAAATTTACACACGAATGAATGCTTTAGTATATAACACACTGGATTATTATTTTTGCATGGCTGTAAACATAAGGGATATTCTGCTCATTACTTTACGAAAACATCCATGCAGGAAACGAAATGGTAGTGGATCCCTGAAGCTTCCACAATAGAATAAGATATTTGTACTCTTTATAAAAAACAAGGCTGTTTTTGCCAGGCCTAAATCCATATAGCCTACAATGTGCCCTGGTAGATTCAAAGGTAACAAATGTCTATTTGATCAGCATGGTGACAGGATACTGAACAGTCCAGAATGGGGGAGATTTTAGTACCATTTTATTGAACTGTTGTTTGTCCCAGATGCTCTTACTTGGAACAGCTTTCAGCAAAAAAGTCCAATGAAAGCTAAAAAAAAAAAAAAAAAAAAAAAAGCAACGTCTAAACAGAAGGGAAATGAATGAAAAGAAGACAATATTCTTTTTTGGACATATACTATTTTTTGGTCAAAATCTGTATGGTAATACACGATAATGTAGACAGTTTTGTTTTACCAAGAACAATTGACAAAAGTTTAGTAACTCTGAACATTCATAAATCATTTCAGTTCCCTGGAGCTTTTATAAGTTTTGATTGTTCTAAGATAAGAAAGATCTGGCTCAACTCTAGAGACATTTGGTGTTTTGTATTTTGTTTTGTGTCTGAATGAAAGATGTGTGAACACGGGTGGTTTCTACAAGTCCCTAATCACGTATTTGGACACATGAATGGGATTTCACAAATTGTCTCTCACAAGATGGGCAAAATCCCATGCCAATCGAGTAATCAAGTTTCCCAGGATGTCAGCTCACAACTGCCTCCTGACTCACCTCTGCACATACAGACCAGACCTTGAAGTTACCACATGAAAGAAGGGAAAAATCTCAGTTTACCCCCTGAGTCCTTGTCAGGTCTATGATACAAAGAGAAGGGAAATGACCCATATAACTTTGAATATCTATGGATTTTTCCTTCTTAAATTCTTTAATCTATTTCTTTTCTCTCTTCCACTTAACATTTCTAACCAGGCTTCGACCTCTTCCTTTCTTTGATACTCAGACCCTTATATGTCATTTCCACAAGCAAAGCCTGCTTTCCTCATCTAAAAACAAATGTTCTTGTTTGTTTAAAGTTAGAGAGTAGAAGGAGCTCCAGGTTATGTAGTCTTATAAACTATCATTTTCCCTTTTTGTTTGCAGTATAAATCATGGAACATATGCTCAAATTTTGTCTGCATAGAAATGCTTCCTATTTCTCGCATTTCATTACCAGTTTGTACAAAACTTCATAAAGTTACTCTCATATATTTTATCTCTCTAGCTCACTGAAGTTGACACTATATATACAACACGGCCACTACATCCATCCATCCTTGCATCATCCTCTACTAAATGTAACTTTATGGTATATATCTGAAAAAAATGAGTATGTCTATATTTCTAAAGGAAAGTTGTGCCTAGAAGAGTGGGAGCTAGTAGAATTATAATTTTTTAATAGATTTATTCCTCCAGAATATCTCAAACAGAAAATACTTTATCCTCTCATTTGCACATTGTCTGTTCTAAATAGTGCAATGTTTCACGTCTGGTGTGTCTGTTCTTGTTGAAACCATCATTGAAGAATTTAACCTCCTAAGAGTGAATACAACTAGAATAGTAATTCTTTTCAGTTCCTCTGATATTTCTGCTTTGAGAGAAAGGAATGGTAGATATCTAAGGGCTAAAGCAATACACTCTGACCTAAAACAGAAAAGCTATTCAGATAAGTCTGCCCAGCTTTAGAAATGTGTGGTACATGGGTCAATACCATAAATACATTCAGTTCTGATTTCCTTGCATCACCTCTCATTCTGCCTCAGTTTCAGATTCTCTTCCATAAAATACTAGAGGTGCCAAGAAAATAATAAAAGACATGTGGGAAAGGGAAATGAAGGGACACCAAACCCAGGAGCCTCTGGATCTATGAAGCCTGTTTGGTTAGGTGTTTATCCTACAAGCACCAGAGTCTCCATTTGAAAGTCTAAGACTGAAAATGCTTGTTTACTAGCACCACCAACACTCTCATCTTCTGGATCTGAAGAGAAATACTGGGGAAAATCATAGGTTTTAAAGTCTTATGTATCAAAAAACAAAATGACAGGTTGTTCCACCTTCAGATACTGCATCCCAAGATTCCCCCAGACCTTTACCTAAATAAATTCCACGCATTTGGGCAGCATACAGCAAAAGATCTCCCAGCACAATTCATCTGGCGGTAAGAGAGGAGTTAGTAGACAGGTCACACTGGCTGGAGCACCTGTGTATAACTGTAAAAGTGCTAAAGTCATGCTTGATGCTCCTGTTTCTTCTGGAGACGAAGTTCTTGTACAACTTAAGGGCTCAGATGTTAGTCTTCTGCTTCACATCGAGACCCCGAGGACGAATGTCTCATTTCTCCCCCAGTGTGTGTGAGCACACACACACACGCACGCACATTGTTTTTATTTTTACACGTCATTATCAAGAGTGGTAAGAAACTTCATTTTTGTCAAATTCCCTGTTCAATCAACAAACAGATCTTTCTAAAAGGTGTTCTGGGGTGCTTGTTTACACATATTTGTGTAAAACACAGCAATCAACAATCTCTTCTTGAGAGGAAAGGATCACACATGCAAGTGTTTAAGTTTAGTTACTCCCCTCCCCCAGCATTTCTATTTCAGTGATATCTAGAACTATATCAGCTCAGTGGCTCCTGGAAGCCAAGAAATTGCTTTTAGTCTGTCATTCATTTTCGTTTTATTTTACTTAACTATTGATGAGAACATATTATTAGTTGTTAAAACATGAAAGCCTTTGACTTAGAGTACTCTAACTTTTTTTTCCTTCCACCAGAGAGAAAAATAGAAATATGAAACCCAAAAATATTATTTATTAGCTCTCCCAAGCTTGTGGGGGTTTTTGCTTGTTTATTTAAGAAGCAGGATAACAGAAAATCTCAACATACTTCCTAGGTTAAATTAAATCTCGGCAACTGAACTCGACAACAGGTTTCATGAGCCAGAGGGAAGAAATAATAGGAACTCATACCAGGAAGTAGACTTGTCATACTTACTGGGGAAAAAGAAAACCTAAGCAGTATAAAAACATATTACATTTGAATTTTCCAACAAATCATTAACAAGTTTAGTTTTCAAGATATTAAAAATGGCATGCACTGAAAACAACACAAATAATTATTGATATAGAACATCAGCCTTCTTCCATCACTAAAATAAATCAGCTTCAGCCACTCTTCATCACTTTTCAGTGGTCTTAAAACAAACTACATTTCTCAGGAGGATAAATCAGGATGATAGAAACGCAGAGATCTTGGAGGTCATCTAGTTCATTCCTCTTCACCCGGGCAACAGTAGAATCTGCATTCTTACCTCACTGTCAAGGGCTTTCAGCAGGATGACTTTCTCTCAATTACTTACTTGTGTTTGTTTGTCTTATTTTACATTCCAGGTTCCTCTTTTCGTGAATCTCTTGCCCCTATCTCCTCTTATTGAATACCGTGCCTCTTCACCTAGATGCAACTAGCATGGATGAATTTCAGTCTTCAGGTATAATGTCAGAAATAGTCAATTTCCTAATATCCTTAGCATATTATCAGCATAGATAACTGTCACAATAAATCTGAGTGAGTCCTGATTGCCTCTTTATTACCTTGATACATGACTGCTTCTTTACGCAACATTTTGGCCAAAGCGATAAGATCCAGATATCAAGGGGCAGAAAAATCTCTATCTTCACAGTTCATTGACTTCTTTGAGCCATGCTTGGGGGTCCTAGTTTTCTCATCTCTCACTGGAGTGGGTAACATCTAAACTAGGGTACTTCCTTATTTAGTTACCTGTTCACAGGCCTTTCAGAGTTTGAAGTTCCATACATGTACCAAAGCCTGTCATTGACAAGGACCCACCTGACATCTTCATTTAATAGGCAAGTCCTCAGGCATACAGGTAGCTAGAGAGGTAAACACTAAAACAATACTTTTTCAACTAGCCAAAATGCTCCATAGTTCAATTATTTTCTGTGATAAATAAAGGAATTAGAATATATTTGAGAATTTGAATTTTTAAAAGTAGTCCACAATTTGAGGAGTAAAAGTTAGTATAGTACAGTGTGAAAAAGAGCAGAAAAGAGCAAAAATTTATTTGTAGTACCTAAATCATTACCTTTGTTGTTTTAAAATTGTCCATGAAAAAGTACAAAATCTTTCACCACTCTCTCTCATCTTTAAAAATTTTTGTCTGTTCATTTCCACATTAAACATGCCCTGATAAATCTTGCTTTTGCTTTGGCTAACTTCTGTCTTTCTTGATCTCTACTTTCTCCTACTCTCCTCTCCCTATTGGTCTCTATGCAAAAGCTCTCTGCACCTGGCACTAAGTAGTTTATAAATTCTGCTCCCCGAGCAAGGCCTTCCAGTCAAGATTCCCAGGCCCAGCTCCAGACACCCAGACAAGACAGCTGAAGAGACTTCTGAATGTCTGCCCCCACATGGGTGACATTCTAAACTGTCAGCAGGGTCAGACAGTTACCAGGAAATGCTTCCCATCGGTTCTTTTCACTTCCCTCAGTTCCTCCTGATGTCATTTTTGTAGACCAGCCAGATTTTCAGCCTTAGAAACATGTGTGACCCAGAGAAAAACTGGGCCGGCATTCAAGTGCATATTCCACCTTTCCCTTATGCTGAGTCTACCCTGACAGCCTGATAAGCCTCTCCTGTTCCCTCTCCCCAAATCTCATCACTGTAACACAAGGCCCAGCCAGGGTCCAGTCGGCTGGCATCTCAGAGCCCCCATCCTTGTCCTTAGATAAGAGAGACAAAATTATCTATGGGGAGGTTCCTCCTACTTCACTGCAGGAATACCTCTCATCTTGCCCTGTACCGAGAGATTTGGGAACGCCTTTGATTCCCAAATGCAAACAGACCGTTTATTTAAGACATTCCTCCTGGACAGTCTGAGCTTCCTAGGCTACTCCATGCCACATTTCTTCAGCTGCTGTCAATTGGTGCCCATGGTAGCCTGTTCTTTTTAAAGGAAAACAATGAAGGAAGGAAGGGACAAGAGCAGAATCTGAAATCTGCCAAGGAATGAAGACACTGCTTAGAATTTCTTAATAAGGATAAATTAATGAAAGCAATTCACTGAGTGTTTTCTGTCTGTCACCATTGATGAGGTTTTATGGGTGTGATATCATAATTTGGCTGTGTTTGACCTGTCCCTCCTGGCCATTCTAAATTCTGCAGACATTATGCAGATATGTTGCCAGCTAAGAGAGCAGAACGCCAAAGGCCTGCTTTATTTGGGCAGAAATCAAAAGATCTTGTGGGCTTAAGCAAAGGCAGGCACAATTACTTTTCCCCAGCTCCCCAATGCTCAGCTGTGGCTAGAATCTGTTGGTAAATATAGCAAGAGATTGAACTAATCTCCCCCACCCCCAAAGATACATGAATTTCTAAACATGTTTGTACTCACAAATGCATAGCATTAAAGTAATGCTATTAAAGTAATCTGAAGTCATGTCAGGCCAACCATCCATAATCAAATGTATTAGACAAGGCAGTTGATCAAACAGGGCAAAAGAGCAAGACCTTCTACCGTCCGGCACCCATGCATTTAAAGCATCATGGGCCGGTGAGATGGCTCAGCGGCATAAGCGCCTGCCTTGCAAGCGCAAGGGCCCGAGTTCGACTCCCGGATCCCACATACGAAAAAGGGGCCGGTGATATCGCTCAGCGGCACGGGTGCCTGTTGGCGCGCGAGGTCCTGAGGTCGTCCCCCCGGTACCCACAAAAAAATAAATAAATAAATAAATAAAGCATCATGTCACACCAATATTGGTTCCTTTCCATTCTTATGGGTTTGAGAATATTCACAAATAAAATCAGGTCCTTGGGCATGATGACTAAAACCCTAAGGTAGCATCAGAAATTTACATATCTCATAAATAAATATAAAGAAAACCAGACTATGTCAAAACCATTCACTTGGTTTTAAAGAACTACTGACATCGTATGAAAAAAAAAAAAAAACTTGGAAATCACCCAACACAAAATAATTTGGCATCCACTCCTATATTTTCATTTATCCCTGCTCTGGAGGACAATGGAAATCTTCAGGGATTTGGCAAAATTAGTGGTGACTGAATCCAAATAATACAACATTTTTACAGTAGTTCCTTTGTGTTTTCATTTTCCTTGACTATTTCCCTGTACGTTAATGCCAACACAAAAAGATCCAAAACCATTTATTAGTTTCATAGACTACAAATGGCATTCCAGTACTTCAAGGTGTGAGTGTCAAAAGAGTATGCACCTAGCCACATCTCAGATTTCAAAAAATATTTCTTTGGCTTTTATTTAAAGGAATATTGTATTCGCCTCTGCCTCATATTGGCTATACCTCGTGTTTTTATTTTATTAATTTGGGGACTATTTATTCATCTTTGGTTATGTGTACTTGTGTGCCTTTTTTCCTGGCCTACCAACTTTTAAGCTCTTTTTTGCCCAGTTTAATCTGCTAACAAAATCTTGAATTCCTGTGTTATGGTTTTCTCCCATGTCCACTCATTAGGACTCTGTGACCCTTTAAATTAAAAGTGTAGTTCATGAGTAACTATTTGAGAATATATCTTTGTGGCTCACCCTCTTCCCTAACATTTCTAATCCTCCCCTTTGGTTTCTTATGCCTTTCTTTTCTAAACCCATCCTCAAAGGAAAGCCTTCAGACAATATTATGAATTTCATCATGGACTTTCACATTGTGAGATCTTTATGGCTGTGTAAACCAGGCAATATGGATAAATCTAAATTATTTGGGGGATGGGAAGAAAGGAAGAGTCAAAATCAATATTTTAAAGAGCCCCCAAATTAATTTTTAGCCAACTAAAAATAATCATGAAATTATTAAAGTGCAAAACCTAAGAAAGTCCAGTGACAGCTTTAGCTTCCCTGCTGCTGATAGAGGCTGCTGAATAGCAGGCCTGGAGAATAATGATATTTTGCAAGGTGCAGGAAGGCCTATTGAGAATGAATTTAGCATAGAAGTTTTATTCTCTTTGCAAAAATGTTAAGAATTGAACTGACTCCCATTCCTTCTGTGTGCAGACCAAGAAGATATTCCCAGGCAGCTTTTCTAGATATATTTGGCAAGTCAAGCTTTGGAGGAAAGCTGCACCTTTCTCGTTGCAGCATTTGTTCAGCAATAGAAATAGCTACAACTGGAGGACGTTAGATGACGAGAACTCTGTAGTTCAGCTTGACTCTGGAGCAATTGTTCATGGAGACTTAGACTTCTTAGAAGTGGATCTCTGCAGCAGGGAGTATAGAAAGGGTGAGGGTAGATCTGACTGGGACACACTTCATCATGCATCCAGAAAAGCAGGAATGAATGGCAGGTTAGGGAAAGTCTTCCAGAGCTTGGCCAATACGCCTTTCTTTGCCAGTTCTGCCTAAGCGATTCACAATATCTTGATTCCTCAAGATATCAGCAGCAGCTATTAACCATGGAATTGTACATTTACAAGTATCGCCGCATTATTTGAAATTGCCATAAAATTTTTTGCCTAAACTATATGCATTATGACTTTCATGTCATAATGTTGGTTCAGATTTCATGTCCTTATTTTCATTACTCCTCTAAAGCTCAGGTTAAAATTTTATTCTTTATTATTTTAAAAAGGAAAGAATAAACTGCCTGAGCTCAAATTCAGGTTCTTCTACTTTTTGGCCAGTTCAATCTGCTAACAAAATGTTGAATTCCTGCATTAGGGATTTTTTTTTCCCCACCTCCACTCATTTAAATGACCTTATACAAATATATTTGACCTTATATAAACAAGTTAAGCTTTGTGAGCCTCAAATTCTGTAAAATTCAGACAATCACGGAGCGTATTTCATATGACTGAGGATTAAATGACACAACACCTGTGAAGTGTAAAGCACTGTGTCTGGAACACAGTAAGTATCCATGTTTTTCTTTAAGAACTATTTATTTTAATGTTAGTCAAGAAGTCATCTGAAAAGGCTAGGATCTACCCTGACATCGTGGATGTGTGGCTTAGGCAGTGAGGCAGAACCTGGAGGTCAGAAGGGCCCCATGCTTGGTTTTCTCCTCGGTGGTCATGGTCTGGATATTCTTATAAATTTTATCTTTAAATTTATGTCTTAAAAGTAAAGTTGGGTAGCACAATGCAATATGTAACTGAGCAAGACACATAGTTGCAGTATGTCTGTTTGCCATTCCTCAGCACCTCCATGTGTGCAAAGCTCAACAACACAGGGTTCTGGGGCCTCCCAGTGCCAAGGAGTTCAGCCATAGTCAAAGTAAGGGCCAGAGAAGGGCAAGTGTCAACTGAGAGGTTCTACAATAGTAGAACTAGGACTTGCTCTGAATGCAGAAGGTAATGGCATTCTACGAAACACACGTGGTCACAGAAACTGATGTGTTTCTCGTTTGTGTTGCTTCCCTGTGTTAGCCAACTCCTTAGGCTAAAAATAGTAGCGTTACAGGAAACAGAACTATAAGGCAATCTGAAGTTTCTTTTCCTTTCAGAACTTCCTTACTCATAAATAATCCCCTGGTAGATTATTGTTAGAACTGTGTGCATATCATGAAGTAAGAAAAAAAATCAGTTGAGGTAATTTTGTGTAGTTTTTTCATTGTTAAGTAATATAAGTAATTGTGTAATTTCAGTGATCCCACTTATAAATTCAATATCCTTATATTGGCCTTTGGAATCGGCATTAAAAGCAAATGAACAGTAACCTTCTTACCAGTAACATAAAGTATTTTTTTCTTTACCTAGAGTCATATTAAAGAGTATCATGATGAGTGGAGAGAGAGAGAGCATGGGAAAAGAAAAAAGAAAAAACCTTATATTTTAGAAATGTCTATGGTACTTTTTTGCTGTTTTTTAACAATGGCCCCCAGGTGAAACATATTAAAAAAACATAGGCACCAGTGACATGAAAGTTACGTAGAGAATCTACACAGAAAGTTTGAAAAATCAGTGGAGTTTAGTGTAGAAATGTGCAAGGCATCAATTAATTAAAGTGTTTCTAGACTGGTTGAAAGGAAATTTGATGCCATGTTGAGAAAAGTGGAAATGACAAAGTAATCAGCTCACCTAATTAGACAACTGACAGGTGTGAGAAGTTGAATTAAAAACCCAAGCAAAAATATGCAATACAGATGCTGATGGCTTAAATAATAAAAAAGAATGACTTTAAATGCTTGGCAGCAAGAGATAAACCTTGAAATAAATTGTCACTACCAATCAGATCTGGTGCTATTTATTTACCAGCTCTAAAGAAGGATTAAGAGAAGCCTCATTTCTCATATCTAAGGATATACATATGGAATTTCCCCAAATTTCCTAATGTTTTAAAAGAAAAATTTTATGTATGCTTTTATTAGGATTAAATGAAATAATATACTGTAAAAAGGCAACAGAACTTTATAGAGTTTTTGCATGAGGAAGTCAGCTAGTTCATGCTTAGCGAAGTGCCCCACTTTGAAAAGCCAGCTATGTAGCAAAGGGGATTGAAATCCCCTTTTAGGAACAGATGCATGTGAAGATTAGCCACAAGGATGTTCATAGTCATGTTATTTTACTCAAAATAGACAAATTTCCAAAGAAGTGATCAATTAAATGAATTTTGATCTATTCATATGGTAGAATTCTATATATTTATATAAATATTTTAGAAAAGTATTAGTGACTTTATGCTCTATTGGTGCAAACAGTAAATTATGCAACGTTATTTAAATATTACCCATTTTCTTAAGAAATTTTCATTGAAAACACACACAAACACAAACAGTAGAAGAATATTTTCCCAAGTATTAACAAATTATCTCTTGTGGTACATTGTGATTAGTACTGATTTCCCTTTTCTGCTTCTAAATTGCACACCATAAACCAATTTTTGCTTTGAAATTTTTCAAAGAAGAAAAATATTTTTATACTTTTAAAAAGTTAATAAAAGGTACCTCAGTATAGTTACAAATTACATCCTTAAATATTTTACAAGTTACATGTCTTTCAGGGCTATTTACAAGCATCACTTCTTTTTTTTTTTTTTTTTTGGTGGGTACCAGGGGTCGCCTTCAGGACCTCGCGCACGGCGCCCGTGCCGCTGAGCAATTCACCGGCCCTTTTTTCATATGTGGGTTCCGGGAGTCGAACTCAGGTCCTCGCGCTTGCCAAGCAGGCGCCTACGCCACTGAGCCATCTCACCGGCCCACCCTGGTATCTCTTTAACCATTACTGGTTGCACTATAGGTTTCTCCTCTTATCTACTTCACATGGAAGTCCCTAGGACCCAGTCCTAGACCTAATCTTTCCTGGTGTGCTAGCTCTTCTTGATGTCCCCAGGATCATAACAGTCATGTGTGCCTTGCAGACTACAAGAGTTCTATCTCCAGCCAGTCCTTTCTCCTGCACTCTAACTTCTGTACCCAGTCACCTGTACCCTATCTCCACGTGCCTAAGAAGCCTCTCAAGGGTACCATGGGCCAAACTGAACTGACTGATTCGCCTGCAGTTCATAGCAACTTCATTATTCCAGCTGTCCCAGACCAGGAAAACCAGAGTGATCCTCTACTTGTCTACCAAACTATTCCCAACTTATCAGAAAAGTTGTTACCTGTCTCTACCCTCAAAATATATCCTTTATCCGATGACTTCTCACTGTCTCTACCACTAGTACTTTGTCTGATCAAAGCCACTATTCTGTGTCATCCAAATTATTGTCGTGATATCTCAATTGGTCGCTTGGCTTCCTCATGGTTGATTCTTGAGCCCATTCCCACTCCAGCAGCCAGGGTGATTCAAGGCAGAACACATTATTTGTCTTCTTGAAACCTCCCATAACTTCCTATTTTCGCCTTTTAAAACCAAGGTCCTAAGCTATACGATAGGGCTTTTTCAGATCTCTCTAACATTGCCTCTTATTTCTCCCCCTTCGTTCACTCTCCTCCACCATATTAACTTTCTCTCCAGTCTTTGAAAATATCAGGTGTGGGGCCGGTGAGATGGCTCAGCAGCGTAAGCGCCTGCCTTGCAAGCGCGAGGGCCCAAGTTTGACTCCCGGAACCCACATACGAAAAAGGGGCCAGTGATATCGCTCAGCGGCACGGGTGCCTGTTGGCGCGCGAGGTCCTGAGGTCGACCCCCCGGTACCCACACAAAAAAAAAATTCATCTGAGTAATTATTGGCACCATAGTAGAATCATACCTAAAATATTAATAATTATTTAATAATAGTATCAAATACCCAGGCAGAATTTCCTTCCATTTTATTGGTATATACTAAATCTATCCATAATTTAGGTAAAATCGGTATCTTTATGACAATGAGTACTTTCTATACAAGATAAAGATATATGCTTACTTTTCTGATGTACTTTTCAGTTCTATACTTTCCAAAAGTTTTAGAAAAAGAAGAGCAAGTTAAACCCAAAGAGTGTATAAGGGAGGAAATTATAATACATACGAGGTAGGAAATTATAAAGATCAGAAATGAATGCAGCTGAAGCTAAGTAAAAAAAGAATCAATGAATCAAAGAGTTAGTCCTTTGAAAGACTAAACAAAATAGACAAAACCTTAGCCAACATTATCCCCCCTCAAAAAAAAAATAAAGAAAGGGGGGGGAAGACCTAAATCCATGCAATTGGGAATAAGAAGGGTGAAATCACAACAGATCCCGCAGAAATCCAGAAGATCATCAATACCTACTTGGTTTCTCTCTTTTTTTTAGTGTATTTATTTTGTTGAGTCTTTTTAAAACACTGTTATTAGTTCCATTTACTATTTGTATTATTTTTCCATTAATCAGTTTTGATTTCCACTTTATTAATTCATTCCTAGTCTATCTTGTTTTTCTGTTTTTCTTATTCTAAAATTTTGATGCAGGAATTTAATACAGCACATCCCAGACTTACGAACATTCGAGTTGTAAAATTTCACAGATACGAACAGACCACAATATAAACATTCACAGATGCGAACAAAACACAGAAAGAAGTAGCTCAGGTGTCTGCCGGACCTTGTCACAGTGGTGCTGCTGTTGCTTACTGCCCAGTGCGAAAGTGTACAGTGGTACAGTGCTCAGTCGGAGCCCAGGATGTCCGGAAGCAAGAGGAAAAGTAGTGGTGATGTGGAGGGGATCGCTAGGAAGCACAAAGCAATAGCCATGGAAACAAAAGTGAAATTACAGTATAAGATCACTTTGTTGATCTTATTAACAAATCTGACTTATGACCATTCTTTTGGAACAAAACTCATTTGTAAGTCAGGGACTTACTATATATTTATTCACATTATTTCTTTCTTTCTTTCTTTCTTTCTTTTTTGTGGGTACCAGGGGTTGAACTCAGGACCTTGAGCTTGCTAGCAGGCGCTTATGCCGCTGAGCGATATCACCGGCCCTTTTTTCGTATGTGGGTACCGGGAGTCAAACTCAGGACCTCGCGCTTGCCAGGCAGGTGTTTATGCCACTGAGCTATCTCACCGGCCCCTCACATTATTTCTTTTCTTTTTTTTTTTGTGGGTACCGGGGGTCGAACTCAGGACCTCGCGCTTGCCAGCAGGCGCTTGTGCCGCTGAGCGATATCACTGGCCCTTTTTTCATATGTGGGTACCAGGAGTCGAACTCGGGCCCTCGCGCTTGCCAGGCAGGCACTTGCGCCGCTGAGCCATCCCACCGGCTCCCCTCACATTATTTCTTATATAAATAATTCTATATATTTTCCATTGATTGTTTCTTTTCCTGTTTCCCACAGTTTTATATGTGTCATGTTTTTATATCATAATGTTTATGAAATTTTTAAATTTTAGTGTTTCATTCTCTTTTGATTAGGTGCTTAGTAGAATTTTTAAAATTTTAGATAGAAATGTGTTTCCTGAGTTGTTTGTTATTAATTTTTCTTTTACTATGCCTATCACTATTTTAATTTTCTATAGCTAACCAATATTTTGGCCACTTGATTTGACTCACACTTACAGACAAGTGTTAAAGATTTCTCTTATCAGTAGTTTCCACTTTATGAAAGCTATGAATTGTAACTGTCAGCACTATCAAGTTTCATTTGAGTATCTCTTAATACATTTAGTTTTAATTCTACTTTCTCACATGTAGAGTCGGTATAGTGTTCAATTTTGTTTTATAAATTAGTCTGAATTTTTTATTTTAATGGTTGAGCTAAGCTTATTTATATTCATTGACATGATCAATACATCAATACATTTTGCCTTAGTTCCATTAGAGAGAGATTATACTAATACATTTTTTAAAACTTACATTAGTATCTTTTTATAATACCCTTAATTTATTTTTGCTATCATCCATTGATCCTCTACTATAAGCCACACTGAAATTAACTAATAATCTTTTCTTGCTTTCTACCCTTTCACACACTCTCAAATTTGAAACCGTATTTTTTCTTCCTAGTCAATAATTTTTTAAAAATCACCAAGTTCACTCAATAATTATACCATAATGTATATAACGATAATTGCTTTAAGGAAATAAGCTTTTCACAAGAAAACAACCATGTGTCTGGTACATTTTGATACTGGCTTCCTTCCCACTGCAGCTTTCTGACCTTTACTGGACCATCGAGCCCAACTGCCCTGTCCTTCTCATTTGGGTTTTATTCCTAGTATTTTTTCTAAGTACTATATAAGGCTTTGTCTTGGAGGAATTTCTTCTTGTTTTATTTTGGGGTGTTTGGGATTTGTTTTTGTTTCTAGAAAAACAGCTTTGTTGTGATGGTTGGAGAGTTCAGAGGGTCCAGATGCTTCCAGCATCATTAGAATTTACCACAACATAACCCCTCTTACTCAGCTATGAATTGGACCTGGCAGAATCCTGTCCTGATCTTTTCATTAGTACATGTTTATGATATATAATGACTACATTCATTGTAGGTATTTGGTACATGTACACAACACATCTTAATTTTTTTTTTAATGTGGGTACCGGGAGTCGAACTCAGGACCTTGCGTTTGCCAGGCAGGCACTTATGTCGCTGAGCTATCTCATCAGCCCAACATCTTAATTTTTTATGCTCCCTTCCCCTCTCTTTTTCCCCTCCTCCCCCTTCTTTTGGTCCTTTTCCCATTTGCAGAAGGTCTATCTCTGTGCTTCCTCTTATCTTTTATTTTGCTCCTTAATTTATTTATACTTTAGCTTTCTTTTTAAAGAGAAACCATACAGTATTTAGGCGAATGTGTCTGACTTATTTTACCTAATATTATGGTTTTAGGGTGCATCCATTTTCCTACAAATGACTCAAATTTATTCTTTATGGCAGGGTGGTACCCCATTGTGTATAAATACCATATTTTCTTTATCCATTTGTCTGTTGATGGACACATAAGCTATTCCAAGATTTAGCTGTTATAAACTGTGCTGCTATAAACTCGGCTGCATGTATTCCTGTAACATGATGTCTTGATTTTGAACTGCCATTCTCAGATTTGGCCACTGCTCCCCATCCTCAAGCTCCCTGGAACCCAGTTACCTTCCCCTGCTTTTCCCCACGTGATTATGGACACCGGAAATGTAATTATTGGTGGTTTCTTGCCACTTGCATTTGAAGCTTCAGAGAGTTGCCTTTTCAAATAGTTTTGTGCATGGGACTTTGGTTTCTCTATAGTCTCTGCCATGTTTATTTTAATGGGAAATCAGGCTGATTCCAAAAAATTATGCCATTGCCATTTTTCAGGGTTTCTCTCT
This sequence comes from Erethizon dorsatum, assembly GCA_028451465.1. Lineage (NCBI taxonomy): Eukaryota > Metazoa > Chordata > Mammalia > Rodentia > Erethizontidae > Erethizon > Erethizon dorsatum. Next base: position 11,236,681 of record CM051839.1, read on the forward strand.
GTGTCCTTTAGCAATATCCACCAACCAAGTATAGGAGGGCCCAGCAGTTTTTGAACAATTCATGTTAGCTCTGTAGGATGGGAACAGAGACTGTCATTTGCTGCCAAGTATTTAACCCTGTCTCTTTCCTTTAAGGGAAGCATAGTAAGATGAGAGAGTAAGGGTAGTCACCAGTTCCTTCAGAAGGGCCACTCACCTGGTGCAACCATCCTTCCTTCCTACCAAAGGAATTTTAGCCCAGCTCATAGCCTGGCTTTGTTTCATTAGTTTGTTATTTGTTTGCCTATGTAAATATTAATAATGTACCTCCTGACTGCTGGGCTCACACAGAGATACAAGAGGGCAAAAGCAGAACCCTACTTTCATATATCTTGAGTCTAGAATGAGAAAAAAGATGATTCCACAAACAACTTGATAGGCAGGGAGGATCTACCCATAGAGAAAGGGTAGGGTAATCAGAATAGGGCCAAAGGAAAACAAAATCACATTTCCCTGTCTCATTGTCGTTTGAATTTTCCCAACAGCTCAAGGATACACTTAGGTAGGACAGGAAAACCTCTATTTTTGACACCTCAGAAAAGGAGAGGAGATAGATTTGCTGATCTTTAGGGATCATAAAGAAAATGGTGTTCCTCAGGAATCTCTTATCCAACCGTGATCACTGTGGGATGAAGTCCAAGAAACAAAACCAAAGATATTCATCATGAATTACTTCATTTTAGAAAAAGAAACTATGACAAAGTATGGGCTTTTATTGAAAAAAAAATCTGGATAAAAAGTAGTTTTGAAAGTAAATAACCATGAAGAAGACTGGAGACTATTTAAGACTAGCTTATTGGAAACTCGAACTCAGCCCAGAAAGAATCAGCATTCAAAAATAAACACGAAATCGCTAAGAGGTAAAGAAAACAAGACTGTTACAAGGGATGAAAGGAATCTTTTCAGTGAAAGAAAGATTTTTCCAGGAAGAAGCAAAGGAATCCTGTAAGGTGGCCAGCCAAATGCAAGACAAACTAGTAATTAAACTGGTTGGTTATCAAGGCGCCTTGCAAGGGATTCTAAAATCAAACACTAAAGTTTTCAGTTCTGCAGATTTGTCTGGGTCTCTCTTGTGTGGCTACAGTTAACTGGTGCCTTGGCTGGAGATGAATGGTTCAGATGTCCTCATCCTCACATTTCTCCTCCAGGTTGTCTCCTCTAGCAGACTACTTCAGAACCATTCACATCCCCATTTGAGGACAACATGTGCAGCAAGAGAGAACAATTTATAAAGTACAAGCACTTGACAAGTTTGGCTTCTCTCATATTTCTTCATGTTCCCTTTTAAGTGACTTGGTTAATCCCAGATTCAAGCAATGAAGAGTAAAATCCCACCTCTTGATGAGAAGATCGTCATTGTCACATTATAAAGTAATGTGCATATAAAGACAAGAGGGATTATTGTAGCCACTCAACAATTCACCATCATTTCTCCTCTTGTCTCCCATATGCAAAATACATACACTCTCTTTCTTCTACAGAAGTCACAAATCACGATATGTCATACAGTCTTCATCTATTCCACTTACAAACAAGCCTTTATAGGCATGACTCCTCAGGTGTGGCTCCTTTTAGTCCAAAGACCTATGCACTAAATTTACCCACCTCCTGCACACACATCCAGCAATAACAGTGAGAGGGGCAGGTACCCGCAATAGACACTCCCACTTGGAAAAGGAAGAACAGAGCACTGTCATAACTATTGTGAAATCCATCCAGGCAGTTAACAAACACCTCTGCTCTAGGAACAAGGAAAGTTCCTCAATTATAGACCAATTCTATTTCCTATAAATTACTCCCAAATTCACTATTCTCTACTGCTTTCGGTATGTTTTCCTGAAGCCTGAGTCCTACCCATAGAAGATAGGGTGGAGACCAAAGATCACCTTCAGTATTAAACAGTTTCGAGGTCTTTTTAGTAAAAGCTAGCAATACTTTGATAAAGCTTTTAGAATTCTGCCATAAAGCAGAACCAAGTCCACTCCCTATCCCAGGCATTATATCCACATCTTCTTCATAAACAGCCATCTCTTTTGTTTGGATATTACGCTGGACTGATTGGGGAAATGCTCTTAAAGTTATTAAAAGTCCTTTTGCCTAGCTGAGTCTACTGGGTACCATCTTAAATCTATCGAAAGGCTTTAAAATGGATGTTATGCCCATTAAGCCATGCTTAATTTATCCTTTTTCCTGAAGACATTTCTTATTTTGAGAATCTTATTCTTGGCTAGAGAGATTGGAGATGAAAAACAGTTTTATTTTTCAATCCAGAAAACTTGCTTTATCTGTATATCTCTAAATTCTGCTTGCCAAATAGTTTCTTCCTTAGCTCATCTTTCTCTCACAGCATCATATCAAGTGCAGCTACAGAAGCCAATTGACACTTTTCACCATTTGGCCATAACATCTTCTTAGCCCTGTCTATAAGTTTATTTGATACATTTTTGTATTCTGTAACAGTTTTGTCAGTTGTTTTGCAACTATATGACAGGGATCGTCATCTTTCCAGCCTGCTGTAAGCATCTCCTAGCCACTTCCCTAGCCTCTGCTAACAGCTTGTTTGCATTTTTTAAAGCTATGCTAGAAGTTCCTTTACCATTTTTTATCATCTACTTGCTGTTTAATCATAAAGCTATTGGTACATTTTTAAGGATTTCGTTACAGCAGCTTCCCACTTCTGATACTAACTTCTGTATCAGTTAAGTTTTACTACATAATAAAGCCAACCCACCAGAAACTGGCTGGGAAAAAAAAAGCATTCTTTTTTAACTATAATTTTGTGGGTTGATGGACAATTCTTTTGGTCCGGATTAGTGCTGTTGGGGGTCACATAGTCTAGGATAGTATCTTACTTATTCTTCTCATTGCTGAGACAAAATACCCCAACACCCAAAGTTAATGGAGGACAGATTTATTTTGGCTCACAGTTTGTAGAGGTTTCAGTTCATAGTTGGCTGCTTCCAAGGCAGGATATCATGGCAGAGGTGTGTCGCAGAGGAGAAACAGTTCATGGTGGGCAGAAGGCAGAAGGACCAAGGCAGCAAAGTAGCAAGGAACCTGCAGAAGCAGGCTGCCTCACCCTTTCAGGCTACCCACACTTTGGGTGATGCCACTCACACTCACAGTGGGCCTTCTCACTATCCATACCCAGAACTATGCCAAACCAATCAGTGGACTCATTTAGTATTCACACTCCCTTCATCCCAGCATCACACACTTAATCCCAGTATCACACACTCTAGATCCAGCCACCTCTGAAAAGCCCCACCTACGACTGTGCAAAGCTTTGGGGGGATGTCTAGACGTGAGCTATAACAGATAGCCTTCCTCACAGATTTGGAACAGAGCTAAGCTAGGACAGCTGGGCCTCTCCCAGATCTCTCATCCTCAGGGAGGTCAATCCAGCATGTTCACATATAAACAGCTTCCAAGTACAGGCAAAGGAGGCAAGCTTCAGTGTACAATATTTTTCAAGCCTCTGTTTGTATAACATTTGTTGACAAAGTACTGGCCAAGCAATTTATATACCAAGCTCATATTCAAGGAGTATAGAAATAAAAAAATCTTAATGGGAGAAGTAACCAATTCAAAAGGATGGGCACATAAAAATGAGAATTATCACTGTCTTTGCAAACAATCTACCACATAAGTAATAATTATAGCTCTAACATCAGAAAATGCACATCAGGGCGCTAGACTGATTGATATACTAGATGTAGATAAGTCACAGATGTTTAGAAAACTTAAGGGTGACTATGATCAGGGTATAAAACTTGCCAGACATGACCACATGGCTTGAGACCTGTTGAATAACCAGCGATCACATCCTCATCTACGAGAACATCTCTAGAGAAGGTGCAGAGATGATCGTGAACTAGCAGAACCGTTAGACAAAATCAAGCCCTCACTGAGAATCAATAAAACGTGGTGTTTTAGTTGCTCCCACTGTACAAACTCGAGGGAATCAAACCCCAAGCAATGTTAAGGGGAACTTGAGAAGAAAAGAAGATGGTATTTCCCAAGATGACAATCTGAAGCTTAAGAATTGCAATACAGAAAAAAAAGAAAATAAGTTAAAGGAAATTAAAGACCCATCTCTCCTGACATCCTTAAAACATCAAAACTTTACATGCTCAGTAACTGTGGGGGTGTCACAGGTAATTTCTAACCTCCATTAGAGATTATATACTCCTCTTCCGGCTCTTTCCCAGAAGTTTCAGAAATGTGTTCTCCATTGCATTATGGATATTCTCAAAGAATAAACTTTGGCATGAAGATCCCAACTGCTCTAAATCTCATAAGATTCTGAGGAGGAGGCATAATATAACAGAATGCATAAAAACAAAAAGTGGGGAACAGGTACCATTTGTAAAAATTCTAAACAATGCTGTATTACACATTTCTATTTCTTTTTATATCTTTGCTACATGAAAAGACTATAAGAAATGCATTAAAACAATATTAGTTATTTTTATGATTTGCACTCTAATTTTTTCATTTTGTATGTTCTGTCAATTTTTTACATAATAATAGAAGATTACACATTAAAAATGATAATAGCTAAAAGTACAAACCAGGTCAATAGTACATTATAATTAATTTGTTTCAAATATTTTGTTCCAGTGGCAAGATACAAAACATATGTGCACGCATCATCCTAGAATTATCCTTCATGGGTTGAAAAAATGCTGCCCCTCCGACTGAATAAATAAACTGTCTTTTACCCAGGAATTCACCCTAGGATGACGAATTTTGTTTAACACTTTTATAGATGATCAGATATATAGGGAAACATTTTTCAAGTTTGTAGATGACTCTGAAAAGTTTACTAAATAGAAATAAAATGGCAAAGTGATGGAAAGAATTTGCAGAATGACCACATAATAATAGGGCTTAGGTTAGAAAAGTGACTGATGAGTTTTTGGGTGAGGAAAGTTAAGGAAAAGTTGAGGTATCTCTTGCAGAATGTGGCTGCTGCCCTGGAGAGATTCTAGGTAAGACAAGGCAGTGGCACTGATTACATCAGAGTGGGTGCATTTATCTCACCATACAAACACATTAGCGAGCTGGGCAGGGCTATATTTATTTGAGACATAGAAATCTGAACTCTTTTAGAATTTTCTAGAAAGGGTTTTTTTTGGGGGAGGGGCTTGAACAAAATCTTTGCACAAATCCAAAAATAAATCCCTTTCTATTATATTCCCTGTTTAACTCATGTTTTCTAAAAGCTGGGAAATGAGATGAAGAATAAAGAGGTCAGCCATATGTTACATACTAAACTTAATAGATTATTACTGCCCTCCTTTCTACAACTGTGTTAACATCTATTAAACCATAATGCCATTTAGAGACTGAGACCATAAAACAGGGCTTACAGGAGAATTCCTCTTTTGACAAACATAGTTGGAGCCATTTGAACAAAATGTGGAAGCTTGGAGAAAAAGAAAAGAGTTATTCAATCATACAAATTTTCCAAAATCCAAAGAAACAGTATCAACGAATCAACAGCTGAAAATGTCAGCCCTATATAAGAAAGTTCAATATTTCCCTAAGCATGTTTTCTTTCATTTTGTATGTTTTAATCATTGCTGTATCTCCAGCCCCTGGAAAAATAGATTGAATATAATTGTACCTAATTAATACATATCTGTTAAGTGAACTAATGAATAAATAAAAAAGATTTTTGCACGTGAGACACTTACTGACTTCAAGGAGGTAGCTCCAGGGATCCACAGAACTAACTACTGGGTTCTCTTACCGGGAACATTGTATCCTTATCTTCTGTCCACCCAGATTCTATCATTATTTAAGACTCATGTTAAGACCTATTTTTTTGTTTAAGGTTTTTTGACCACTCTAGATTTCACTGGTCTCCCCATAAGAGTTTACCAGCTTATCATAGCTTGTTTAGCTCTTTGCCATTATTTACTGTTTAGTCACATTTTGTCAATAGACGGTAATTTTTTCTCTTTTATTAAAACAAAGATTAATTAGACATGAGCCCTATTTCTGAATGGACCAGACTCATACACAAAGTGAATGAGATCAAAAAGTCAAGTATCATACGAACTATGGTAGACATTTGGCTCGGTCCTCCCAACCACAACTCCACCCTCCTCCTTCTTTGAAGAAGTTGATTCTAAGTTCCCAAATCTGAACTGGGCCATCAAATGCACTGGCACAGTAGTTTAAAATGAATGTGAAGTGGTAATCACCTTCCCACCTTAACAGCGACAAGCAAGGTCGTACAGAAATGTTCATGGCGATGAGATTCCACGTTCCAGATCCCTCTTCTGCCAGAGAAAGTTGCAGCAGCAGTTCCTGATCTCTGTTTAGGCGCTATTGTGATGAGGCTTTCAAAGCAGTAATCCAGTAGCCATCTTCTACCTTCTTCTATTCCTTCTTTTCAATGGGCATCCAATTCCCTGCACCAAAAAGCCACTTGAAGGCTCTAGTATTTTCTATCCTGTGCTGTAACCTGATTGGTCTACATGTTTTGTTCCAAATATAAAGACTGTAGACTGAGAAGACAGCAGGTGCCTCTCCCGGGGTAAAGAGCAGTTAGTAAAGTATTAACGGGAGAATAATTGTTCAGTGAAGTCAGGTATGAGGGGTGAAAGCATTGTGTATAAACTGAGAACTTAGTAGTAATTTGTAAAAGCCTAGAATTTTTATACCTGGAAACTTGGAGATTTACTTTAAATAAAGAAAAGAGACTTAGAGAAGAAAAGAGGCTTTTTCTGAAAGTGAAAGTGGAGTCCACTGAGCAGCAGGCCCAGGGCACAAATGGAGCCTCTGACATCCAATCCAGCTTATACAAGCCTGCAAGGTTTATTAAAAAATTACCTGGAAGAACATACAGTTACTTTGTTTCTTATCTAAAATAAGCATTACAAGTACCAATAGGATGTTATGACTGTATTTCTGTTGATTACACCATAGCTAGAGATGAGCAGAACTTTCTCTCATAGGGGTATCGAGCTGAGTGGCCTCCATGACAATAGAAAAGAATCAAACTGTTCTAACCACTGTTGTCCCTCCCCTGGCATTGCTTATTTTTAAGAAACATTTATTAACTACCTCTATTTCTCAGCTAATCCTTCTACCGCTCAGAATCCAGCAGACCCATCCCAGCTTTGCACCCAATCAAACAAGTCAGTGAGGATAGGATTTATACCTCTGTGGGTTCTGTACAGTCCTGTAAAGGAGCTCACTTATGAATCAACCACAGCTCTTCAGCAACACGTCACACAGCTGAGTGATCCCTGGGACACTCCCAAGTCCATGAATAAATAGATTTATTTTAAAATGTTTCTCCTGCTATTTTGACACTGAGATTTTAAACTTTTCATTAGAAAAGTCAGTAGTCCCTTTTGCAAACATTTATCTTACTGAAAAATAATGTAATCTTACAATGGCACATCTTATTTATGGAAGAGATTTCAAAAGATTTCTTGATCTAGGATCCTGATATCAAATAGTTTAGGTGTTATTATCTTTCTTTTACTGGAGAAAGGCTTATGGGATTAAATTTCTTTTCTAAGATCATAAAATTAGAGGTAAGAACAGTGTCTGTCCTTGCATTTTCTTGTCTTCTCAATTTCAAACACAGAGGAATTTATTCTTGAGTTCAGCCTTACCCAAATCCCAACCTAACCTTAACTGCTGTATTCAGTATACTTGGAGCTCTGTCTAGAATCCAAGTATCCATTGCCAAGTATATATCCCAAGTACCTGCATATCCATAATCTTTAGACTTCCTAACCTTGCCATGACTATTACATCCTTAATGGATGAAGCTCTGCATTTCCTTATTTGCATTCCATCCCCTTGGTTGTAACTGAAGCCTTACTTGAACCTCAGTCAGCCTTTGGGCTTAGAGGGAAGTATAGGTACTCCAGGTATCACCATGGTATTCCAACATTCTAGAAGCTACGGTTTGTCCCCTGGTCTCCAATTCTGATTGATCTGTTGCTCCAAGAGGAAAAATCATCCAGAAGTATGAAATTGCTCCTGAAACTTGGAGTGTAACAGGTATCTAGCAAGCATTCTGGCAAGCCAAGATGAGTGGTAAAATGACCTACTAACACTTAAAAGGTAATATTTGAGTTTCTACTTGTATTTATTTTTATTATATTGATTGTTTAAAAATTCATATAAAACTCCGATAAATAAATATAGATATTTGTATTAGAAGTGTATGCTGCAAAAAATTCCATGATCATGAAATTTTGCTGCAAAAAAAATCACAATCATGCAATTTTGGAGATCACACTTTAGAAATATATGCAGCAAGGTGCAATCTGCCAGGGTGGACTATTTTGGATGCTTCTAGACTGTGAGCTCTCAAAAGGTATGGACAGCATCCTCATTACCCAGCATAATACCCAACACATAATAGATTTTCAATGTATATTTATGGAATGACAAGATCAATGAATTAAAAGTAATAAATCAAAATAGTTACCATTTCCTTTTAGATACCGCGATGGGTTGAATCGTGTCATCCAAAATTTGTATCTCCCTGGAGCTTTGCAAGGTGACCTTATTTAGAAATAAGGTTTTTGCATATTTACAGTAAGAATTAAGATGAGATCATAATGGATGGGGAGGGACACTCTAAATCCAACAAGAATGTCAAATTTAGAGACATGGCTGGATACATAAAGACATAGAGAAGGAGGGCACATGAACATAGAGGCAGGCACAAGTGGAAGTGACGCAACCAAGCCACAGGCCAAAGAGTGCTTATGGCCACCAGAAACTGTAAAGCCATAAAGGAACACTTCCCTAGGGCTTCAGCGGGGGGAAGGCTCTGCTGACAACTTGATGTGGCACTTGTCTCCAGAACCAGGAGAGAATAGCTTTCTGAAGTTTGCAGCCACTAAGTTTGTGGTAAGGTAATAAGACAGCCCTAGAAACTGACTTTGTGTGTATACATTAGATCCCATTAAACCTGACTCATGGGTCCTTTTCCATTGGTCTGCTGTGATGAATCCAACACACCTCTCAGGCAAGGTCATTCCTGATATAAAAGGCACTCAAAGCTCGGTTCCCTGACTCCTGTACAGCTGTCTGTCCACTGCATATTACCATTTACATTCAGAGAGCTTATCTGACAAGGAAAGGTTCTTAAAAGTTCTAATGCGTGGGTATACACTGTGGATATATACCCAGTCATTTACGATGTAGCCTTTCACTCTGCGCTCTGAAGTTGTTTATGAGGATAATCATCTTGCCTCTCCTATATGCTGGTTTAAGTCAGTTTATAACAATCATGAGACACATTATAATTTTATTTAGGTACCTCATCTACTAGTCACGTCAAAAACCAGGAACTAAAATTTGCTTTAAAAAAAAACTGACCTTTGCCTTTATGTTACTATGCTCTTATTATGTGTCCATATCTACATAAATTTAAAAACCTAGTTAAATTATATGACACGTTTTTAAAACCTTCAAAAGGAGAATCAAATTTCTTTCTAATTGTGGCAAAAAGTTAGTTTTAGTTTACTACCCATCTCCCTAACTAGCCTATGCCAACAAATTAATTTGCTTTAAATGGTAACCAAAAACGTCTTTCATATACTTTAGAGATAACTTATATGAGCTTGTCTCTATCGGTCCAGGCGCTCAAGTCCTGTTAGAACTGTGTCCCCTGATTTACAAAGAAAATTAACATTCAGAAGAGTTCCCTTTAAATTTAATAATTCTTTTGCTTTTCGTTATGAGTTACTGTTGATGAGATTGAAGCTATCATTTCTTATTGATCGTGAGCATACTTACAAATCTCTTTGATTTTGAACATTCAGGAAGAAAATTATTGCTGATATGAGTCAGGATTCTGCAGTCACAACTGGGTCACAGTGCCGGTGACAATTAAAGAGAGAGTACCAAGCCAATACCCCAAAATTTTAATTTATATCACAAGATTTTGAAAGAAAGAAAGAAAGAAACAAGAAGGTATCATCCCAAGTATTAAGAAGTAGGGAGGGCTTAGAAATGAAACTCTGCTGAAGGTAATCATAAGTGGTCGGCCAGGATGAAATCCACAAACATACATTGAGCACCCAACCAGAGTTGAAAATGAGTAAGCCATGGGGTCTTGAGCCATAATCTAGCGAGCACTTAGGAATTCATTGAAAAAGAAAAAAATGTAGGAATCTTAAGAAACCTCTGTGTCTACACATGGTACAATTTCTTAAACTCAGCTATAAAAGGAAACTCCAGGTAGCAAGTCTTAGATGTATTTATGAGGTCCAAAGTAACTTGAGTACACGTTTAAATATATATAAAAAGTTCTCAGTAAATGACTATGCTTTGGTGTGTTTTACTTAATCTATGAATTAATAACATGTGAACAATTGGACCATAAAGCCAAAGTGATGATCACATTGGAAGAGCCAAGAACAAAGGACCACTAAGAATAATGGCAGGAAGGCTAATAGCCAGACATGACTTTAAAAACAAACACACAAAAAGATTAAAGACTGTAAGAAGGTGGCTGACATGGTGTCTTGGAGACACATACAGGCAGAGAGCTCAGGAGAGCCCCCATTTTCTCTGCAGGGTTCAGGCTGACAGGAGGACACTGGAGGGCAGCCAAGCAGATGGGCTGACCTGGAGGGATCCTGGGGAGAAGCCTGGGGGTCAGATTCTAGGAATCTGTATTAAACAGGGCTTAGTTCAATACTTCAATCAATGAATGGACTAACAGTATAGGAAAAAATTCTATGAAATTCAATAATATCAGAAAGCTGTGGAGCAAAGAGAAGATTCAAGTATCCAATGATAGAAATAACAGTGGTCAAAAGTATATTGATTGGCCCAGTAGTATGTATAATCATATACGAAGCACTATGGTTTGCATGTCCCCACCAAAACACATGTTGAGATTTAATTCCCATTATAAGCTATTAAGAGGATGGAAATTTAATTTAACTATAGTATATGTAGGTAGGCCCTTGCAGAGGTAATTAAAGTTAAATATACCTTCAAGAGGTGGACTAATCCAATGGCCCTGTGGTTTTTCACGAAGAGGAGAGAGCTGAGGTAGAACATTCAGTCCCTCTTGCCATATGACGCGCTGCACAATTTTGGGACTCTGCAGAGTCCCCACATCAAGAAGAACTTCACAGGATATGCTTATATGATCTTGAACTTTCCAGTCTTCAGAAACTTGAGCCAAGTAAACTTCTTTTCCTTGTAAATTACCCAATCAGGTATAGGCAACAAAAAATGGACACAAAGAGTAAAGCTTCAAAAATCAATCATGGGCCAGTGAGATGGCTCAGCGGCTTAAGCGCCTGCCTGGCAAGTGCGAGGGCCCGAGTTCGACTCCTGGAACCCACATACAAAAAAGGGGCCGGTGATATCACTCAGCGGCATGGGAGCCTGCTGGCGCGCGAGGTCCTGAGGTCGACCCCCCGGTACCCACAAAAAAAAAAAAAAATCAATCATACTAGTACAGAGTGGATGATCCAGTTGCTAGAAATTCATGTTGTTTTTTATTTTTTACTTGATCCAAATTTTTTATGTAATACAGGTGCCTGCATACACACACTACCATCTAAGTCTATGTGTAAAAAAAACTGGATGCCTAAATTAAACCCTTTTTTATTATGTAGTTTCAGATTCCATATGGGCCATTGTGCCATACTCTGAGTTTATTTTGGAGAATCCAGAGAATGATCTAAAAGCAAGGAAATGGAAAAGTTTTGCCCAGAAAAAAATTGACTGAGGGAATCAGCAGTGGCCTCAAATAATTAAAGATAAGAATCTGACTAATTATGGGATTATACATGTTAACAGAAAGACAGTGACAAAAGTATAGAAGGACAAGCATCAGTTGTGTGCAATGAATCAGTTGTGTGCTCTCATTAGAACTGCTCAGCAGTCTGCCTGCCTCAGAAATGCACGAGCTCTGTTTCACCCAGAGCATATCATTATGGTCCTTAGTCACTAGATGGTTATTGACAACGAGGGACAGTGGATGGTCAATTCTTTCCATTTCTTTCTTTTCTAAGGCAAATAGTACACATAACAGAAAGAACATGGAACATGAAAAGTATATATCCACATACATGCCATTCTCTGTAATGTCAGACATCCTCTGAGACCTAGGCAAAAACTTTCCAAACCTATGAATATTTTACATTTTTCCAAGAAAATTTAATAGCTTGTATAAAGCATCTGTTATATAATGGATGCTGAATAAATCATAGAAAAATATACAGTTATTGTGATATTATATAGCCTGTAGAGAAAGGCTGGCAAATAACACCACTAATAGAGGAAAAGGAAAACAGCGAAATCAGGTAATGTTTTTGGTGTCGCCTGAACCTATCTGTAAGAAGACTACTGTCTGATCACCTTCTGAATAACCAAGTGATCTTCCTTCTGCAGAAATCATTTGCTTGAATTAAAATATTCATACTTCACAGCTGAGTCAGATTTCTGGTAGAAATAAAAGCAAAACTAATAAATTAATCTTCAAAATTTTAATTTCAGACAAGTACTTTCACTATGTTGATATAAAAATATGTACAATTTAGAATGGGGATATTTTATTACTTAAATGTTTTTCCCCAAAATATCTAAAGAAGAGTCCTTTCTAGAAAAATAAATTGATCATTTAAAATTGATCAGAAGTTAAACCATGGAAATTCATGCTGGATCAATAACTTTGGGAATTGTTCTTCTAACTTTTCATTTTTAAAAAACAAAAAAAAAAACACAGTTTTGTGCATTAGCTTCTAGACTAATTTTTAAAATTCAAAGAAATGTTCTTTAGGTGTTACTGAATTAAGACTGGCGATTAATAGTTACCTTAAATACAAGTGAAATTGTGCTGGGTGTTCTCATTTCAAAGTTGCCCAATAAATGACAACTAAAATATTCATAATAAAAGCATTCATTTTAGAAAGAAACTTGCTTGAACACAATGCTAGGGAAAAAACTGAATTACTCTAGTGACAGTGGGGAGGGAGAACATAGCTTCACTCAGAGAATTTTACAAAGCAGACCAAAATAATGCACAAAAATTATTTTGAAGAAATTTTACATAAACTTTTTTTTTCAGTTTCAAGAACAGATGAAGGACATTTAAAATACTAAAGGCAATAGCTGTCACCTGATCTGTGAACTCTGCCAATTCCAAGATGTAAGTAAAACTAGTACAATTAGAATTGGTCCCTGGATTATTAGCAAATACAGGCAACAGTAGAGATGAAGCGATGCAATGAAATTAGAAATGTGATCTGCACAATGATCACCAGAGACAGGCATATGGAAAGAAAATAAAGAGGGAAGGTGCAGGCAGGAGGGGAGCTTGGGGGGAAGGGGGAAGTAGAACAGTGACATTTGGTGATGAACCATATGTGCGTGGTTTGAAAGACATGACTGAATTGTTTTTGGTGCAGTATTATTCTGACATTTAGAATGAGGCAATTTTCCATTTCCATTAATGTACTGCCAAATAGAAGGGGAACTGTCGCGAATTAAAGACTAAAGAAAGCTGTTCCTCAAAGTTATATTAAATCATTGCTGATGAACTCATTAAGAACAAATTAACAAGGTAAATTATACTAGGAATATCCAGCAAGAAACCCCAAGTGAAACGGTACAACTTCGCCAGTTTCTAAAGCCTTCAACCAACATAAAGCAATGCCAGCCATGACATCAAAGTGCAAGAACTCCTTTTCTTCTCCACACAATTTCTTAGCACCCTCAGGAAGGATTCAGGGTTGCTTTAGAGATGAGAGAAAATATGACACAGTATCTCAATTGACTTTATGATGTAGTCAGGGTTTGCAAGGGAATAGATTTAATACAGGACCATAATTTATAGGATTATTTTACAATATTCACCCAAAAAGTCAAGTGCAGAAGAGCACTAGAGATCTGTCCATGCACTACAGACCCAAAGAATCCAGCTGAGGGCCTGGATCCCGTGGCGATGTCCTGCACGAGTCCAGCTGGAGGCCCAGAGCCCACGACAATGTCTCACGCAAGTCTGTGTCAGGGATCTGCACTGGGGAAGTCCAAAGGTCAGTGGTGGGAGGTAGAAATTCTACACCAGCGCGATGAAGGATATGTGCTAGCAGGCTGAGGGATCTGCACTAAAGCCAGGAAGCGATGCTCAAGGTAAAGACCAGAGCTCCCCCAAAGAGAACCGCAGTCATCCTCAGCAACACCAAGGACCCAGGCTCCTCCTACTATGAGAACAGCTGAGTTCATATCAGGAAAACCAGCATGACAAGCTTCTCCAGGAGAACCAAAAGCACACCATCTTCCCTCCAGTTCTCCTTTTATGTCATTGGCAACAATCTTCAAGTGGGCCTTCCACACCCAGTACCATGATCATTCAGTTCAGTTGGGTGTTACAAGTTGATCATTAGTTAATCCACCACACTTTATAACAACTAGAGGATGTTAGAAGTTACTCCCACCCCTTACCTAAACTATTTTTCAAATAGAAAAACAGGCTAACACTTTCTTAGGAAGCAACATAAAGGCAAAGTTAGGTTGTCTATGGTCCAGATTACATGCTAAGCCCATCTTTTTAGTTGTCAGCATAGAGAATGTTATTTTACCTGCAATTGGGTACCTTTGCATTTCTCAGATGGTGTCAGAAAACCCCTGTGGTTTTCAAACCCCCCTAATTCAATTTCAACTTTCAAATGGAGGACCTGGAAAGCAACCTTGATTGTGTTCTTGGTCCCAACAGCCCAAGGCCAAGGAGGCCAGGCCCTTATATATCTACTTACAGAGCAACTCGGACTCCACTTTGTGTACTATTCCCAGCATTGAAACTCTAGGAACTGTAGACAACCTCTCAAAAACAAAACAGGCGGCAGTAGAATGGGTACCACAACATGCTCCCTACTTTGTTCGATGGTCATAGTGTACATTTTCTCGTGTTTAGTTCATATTACAGAGCTCAACTATGAAATCCTGGACATTTGACTGATGATGTTTCGGCCTCTTACAACATGCTTTTTACAGATATTTTATTAGGTCCTCTCCATCATGGAAAAAGGGAACTCAAGGGCCGGTGAGATGGCTCAGCAGCATAAGTGCCTGCCTGGCAAGCACGAGGTCCTGAGATAGACTCCCAGTACCCATATACAAAAAAAGGCCCGGTGATATCGCTCAGCGGCACAGGTGCCTGCTGGTGCACAAGGTCCTGAGTTCTACCCCCAGTACCCACAAAAAAAAAAAAAAAAAGGAAACTCAAGATATCTCCATGACAACCTGAGTCTAGGGCCTAAACTAAGTATTGCTTCTTCCCTATAGTATTCCTAGTGCCTCGTATGTTTTTTGAAACACAGAAAGCATATAGTAAGTGTTTTTCATTTGAGTAGAGGGACTAACAATAAAGTTGTATTTTTAAATTATGGCCCATATACAGGAATGGCCCCACATATCAAAAATGATCATTTGAAATTCCTAGAACTAATAGGTTCTCACTTGAGATCACAGTAACAGCCATGTCTTAAATGTGAAATAATATCCTGTATGTTCCCTAATTTTTTTCAGTCATTACAGTAAAGCTCAACTTCTCAGAGATAATTCCTTCAAAATATATTGCTATATGTTTTAATATTCACTTATTAGAATCCTTTTAAAACTGTAATTTCAATTGGGTTCATTTTAAATGACCAAATTATTCACATTGTTGTAGCATTTGAAACATTATGATCTCGAAGTACATTTACCTGTTATTTATTTCTAATGTAGGTCAAGATGGAATTATTTTTCGCAGTAAATGAACACAGAAATAAATACTTATAAATGGTCTTTCATAAATTACACAGCCAGGAGAAAATTGGGATTTAGCATTAAATAAGTTATACTTCTTCCAAGAAATCATAATGTTTCTTTTCCTTTAATTTTTTTAGGTTTTATTTTTCTACTATAGTTTTAGTCTTCCTCATAGAACACTTCTGCTTATTCGATATTAAATGGAATTGCACATATGAATTGCTTCACCCACCAACTCATGTTCAAGGTGATTGGATCTAGCCAGTTTCTGGTAAGCCATTGTCACAACAAGTTTTACTTAAGTCAACCAGAATCAGAAATAGGCTTTGATGAAAAGTTTAAATCCTACATAAGAAATATATTAAAAATTGTAGCCTTTCTAAGTTAATTAAAAGGACTACTGTCTAGCCATTCCCATACTGAGATTGTTCCATGGAAAATAATTATGCATGGGCATGTTATCCAAAATTTATGAATTTTGAATATGAATTCAAACTGTCATTTCAGAACATATGAAACCAAGACAAACTACCTTTGCCTTTTAAATTGGACAACTTCATTTGCCTTTACTATGGTTCATGGTTGCAACTTACTGATTTGATCATTATACCCACAGAGAAAGTGACCTAAACAAGGAAGACGGTACTAGAGAAGAAACAAAAGACCCTGCTTGCTTTGTCTTGTTTGTTGCTATTTTTCAAAGCTTTAAAAAACAATCATTTGTCTGGTAGATGAACCAAAAAGTTTGAAAGAACAAAAAGGATTTAAGTAGAATAAACCAACTATTTGAAGATGCTCTGGCCTAAGGGTGCATTTTTTCAGCTTCATTCCTTGCCAGTACAAGGTCAGCGCTCATCCTGAAATCAGGATGCTTCATTTGTAACCTAAGTAAAAGTCACCAAGGACCATAAATCCTCTCCTGGCCTCCTTGGGGCTGATCTCCATGCTCTGTTAGTCAGCTAAGCAGAGCATAGTGCAGGCTCATCTAACCAGGGCTACATACATTTCCCATGATCGCTGCCTAGACTCAGGATCACAGAAGGTATATGAGGTCTGATCTGGGGCCCTTTGCAGTCATCTGACTGTACGAACACCATCTCCATCAGTGCAGCACCACAATTAGACCCTTTGCTAATGTCCCCCGTGATGCTTTCCTCCCTCATTTACATCTATATTTGCCCACTTCCTCACAGTAGGACTCACAATTTTTAAAAATGCAGCAAACTTACTAGAATTATTTTTATTTTTCTAAAATACAATCTTTGCCACTAAGTAGTATGAGAAGGGCAGCTTTATAGACACAGTTTTTTCTTATACTATGAATGCAGACAGACCCTCCTCTAAAACTGGGTTAAGATTCTAAGAAATAAAAAATGAAGATATTTTTACTTTAATCTTTATGGAAGCCCTAAAGCTGTAATCCTCCTTGGGTATGTTAGTAGTAAGTATGCCAAGAGAAACATCAGTGAAATGTGTCCCTGACATCTTTGATTCCCCTTCCCCATTCCTTTCAGACCAATTGATAATGTTTGCCCTCTAATACAATTGCATTCGATGAGTCTTCAGATTTTGATACAGTAATTATCACCTTCTACCTCTTTAAAGTAGCCTTCAGTCTTCTTAGTGATAAGAATGATCAAAGGCCATTTATTCTTATTCCAGTCTCTTTGTCAAGTCAGAGCTAGTTCCATTATAGCTGATTATCACATTTGATGGGGTTTGGTGGTCTAACTTTGAGCTTCTCTACAGAAAAATGAATTTTCTGTAATTTCATGTTTGGGGAATCTTGGTTTACTTTTGACATAAATTGCTGTAATCTCATACTGACTTTGGCAAGTAGTTTCCCTATGGAACCTTTCCAAACACAAATATTCCTATTGAAAGTCATTCCCTACGAGGATACTGCATCTTGACACCTCATCACCTGAGACTGATGATATTTTATTCATGTCTTTGGATAACTACCACTAAATTCATTCCTCCGGACTTGGCTTGTCTTACACCATCAAGACAGGTCCACAGCCAATTCTCTAGCTGCAGTCTCTATATCTTCTAATCCATTCATACCATCTCTGCTAAAATAAATCAGATTTAACATTCCCCAAATCTTTGCATTAGCTTTTCAAAACTTCCTCCAATTGGCAAGACCCAAACAAGTGAAATTACTACTTTCTGCAACACACTGTCACTTATTCCCCACCCTACTCCATTTCCATTGCTTCTTTGTCTGCCTTGCTTCATGGCAACAGAGGTCTGAAAGTAACATCACTAAAGTTCAGAGAAAACCAACTAAATTGCTTATTATCTGTAAGTGTAGTGAAAATGAAACTGACCTTCCTTCTTTCAGCTCCTCTGGAATTCAAGGCTTGGTCCTTTAAACATATCTCCCATTCTTCTTTCTATTGGATAAGCAACACACTAAATAAAAAACCCACACCAATTTCCTCAGCACACACCAGCAATGTATGTGGAGCACGCAGATTCATCCAGAAGTTATCCTAAAGGAAGGAGGTGCAAAATGATGGAAAGTACAGTTGTTGCGATTGGAGAAACGAGTTTGAATCTCAGTTTTGCTACTTACTAAATCCATGATATTTGGGCAAGTGACAAATATGGGCGGGGTCAATTTTTCTGTCTAAAATGCAGAAATGATAAGAAAGCTACCTTATTAGCTGATACGTTACATGTAAAGCACATTTAGCATATTATCCTGCACATAAGAAGTGGAAAAATTATTTCTAGCAATAAAACTTGGCATACTATATTTCACCATTAACTGTGGATCTGAAGTCATACTAGAGGACAACATAATATATAATGAGCAAAAATGCTTCCAAAGGAATATTTTTAAATTATATATTTATAATTAGAATATCATGGAACACTCTATCATTGAAAGAGGCTAAAAGAGAGTAACTAGCGGTCCAGGCTCCACATTTGGTTTTTTCTATGGAATCCATAGGAACCGAGGCAGCCTGAGCCATAGACAGGTGCTGTTTTGCTACACCTAACTGGAAGTGATCAACTCTTCTTAAAGAATTATTACTAAATTTCATTTCCTGAAAAATGAATTTTGGGGAAAATAGAATGTAATTCCATTAGCTTAACCTGGAAAGCCAACTGAGTTGCTCTGAGAAGAAAAATGTCTGCATTTAAAGGTAAAATTCCTATGAGGTGCCAAGATAATTCCAGGTATAACAAATATCTGTGGTGCACTGTACTCCTCCACTCAGAACAGACCATTGTCTCATAAAAGAGTAATTTCCTCTCATTGAACTTCTTCTTCGTTGTTATTACTGATTACTGTTAATTTAACATTCTTCCTGATTCTGCTTGGCAGCTGCCACTGTTCTAAAAAACAATTCACAGACCTGTGTATTATTATCCTAATCCCCTGTTATAAAGAAAACTACTTAATGCCAAAAATCAGATCCACATACTGAAAAAGCTTTCATTCGCTTTTATTAGAATAACTATTAATTGTCAAGTCAGGGGGTGGGGAGGGTCCGATTCTTTAAGACACTAGCACTTCTGCTAGATTAAAATAAGCATGCAATTTTGAGTTCTACTTGAGTTATATTCAGCCTATGTGTTAACTTCAACATGGCTTGGGAAGCATTCACTGCACTGAATATTCATACGGTGTGCATGATACAGACACTGAACCCAATTTAGTAAATGAATACTTGTAATTTCACTAAAGCCCCGCCGAGAGATTATTATGCAGATTTATGAAGGAATATCACTGAAGCAATTCTTGGCTATGTCTTCAGTCACCAAGGACTCAAAAGTGTGTAAACCTCAAATAATTTCCTATGCATTTACAGTGGCTGGTTTCAGCTTCTGAACTTTTCTGACATTACCTCGCACTCTGTTTCATCTCTAATTTTCCCTTTGATATTCTTGCCCTTGAGCAAAAAGCCAGCATCATAACACCTACCAGTGCTGCCAAGTTCCTCCTGACAATATCCTGGCTGCCATAATGCCAGCAATCTGTTCCAATCCTGTCACTGCAAAATCTCGTTAAAGGCGAAAGGATGCCTGGTCACGAGTCTATAGGTGCACAGATCAGGCTCCCATCTCCAGGAGTGGCTTTGCCTTGTTCTGGGTTTCCTGATGTCTTTAAAGTAATCCCATGTTGTCTAAGAGATGGGCTCAGAGAGTCAAACTTAGTGTCACTTGTGCGGGATAGAGACCTGCCATACCTGTTCTCCTGGGGGACTTTTAACAGTTTATAGAAACCAGGTTCTGAACCGAACATATTGCCCAAGGCTGGTACAAAGGGAAATGAAATCCAGCCTGGATGAGTAAGTCGAGCCCATGCCAGAAGACCTGGGTTCTAGTTCAAGCCTGACTATCTCATGGTCACCTTGGTAAAATCACTTAAACTCTGCACCTCATTGCCTGCCGGTGGGACAGCTAGATTTTCGATGCTACAATTTCTACAATTCATAAGTGAAACACACACATCATTCCATAGGCGACAAACCAATTAGCATGAGATCCAGAAATGCAAACTTCCAGGAACATCATCTGATGAAATGATAAGCATTGAAGTCCATATAACAATTCAGTTCAGATTTAACAAATTACTGCATCTCAGTGAATGCATGTTGGAAGTTTATTTTAAAAATCCATATAATTTAGAGTCAGATCTCTTTAACTTGTAAAATCATCTTAAAAACAGCCATCTCTCCATTTTTACTTCTTTTTTGTGGCCTACTGGAATTATCCCTATGTTTGCTGGGATTAAAACCAAAAAGATACTGGTATAGTGATATGCAGCAGAGTATAGGGTTACAGGTAACATTTTGGACTTTACTTTCTTAACTTTCCAAGTCTAAGTTAAACTGTCTCTTTTTTAAGTACGTGAGAAAATTAACAAGATAATGCAGGTAAAAATCCTCAGCACTAGTTGTGGCATATAGGAATGCTTAACAAACTTCTGTTATTATTACTATTATTATAGCATATACATCCCATCACAATTTTGTGAAAGTTGAACAAGGGAACAAGTTCTAGGGTAACAAGAGCCCGTGAGGAAGAGGGTTGAAGAAGGATTAAATAAAACTATGCCTTTTTTTCTAGGTCTTGGTATGCATAGCTCTGCAACTGACCTGTAGTAATTAACTTACTTGTTCTCCTGGGGGAATTTCTTCCTTTCTTCATTGGTTAAACAGAGGCAGTAATATTAATGTTTATGTAAAAATGAAGTAATGTAATACATGTGAAAAAAAGATACTAAAAGAGACTTTTTATATTAACAGAATTGACAGTGGAGCTCAAGCGCTGGGACTGGGAAAATACACGTATTCACAAGACAGCTATCAGCACACAAAGACATGAGGCCCTCCAGACCACCTACAAGACAAAAACCAGCCTCGACAATCATCCATGATCACTAGCCTCCTGCTAACCAGCATCTGGCCCACACACCAGCAGCCCTAACATCTGCTGGGAACCTGTTAGAAATGAAGAATCCCAGGCCCTACCTCAGAAATAAGGAATTAGAATTGTCATTTTAACAAGTTCCTGAGGGGCTCATGTGCATACTAAGGTTGACTAACAGTTGCCAGGTCTATCACAAGCAAAAGTTAGTTGAGGAAATAGAAAAGGAAACTTTTACAACAGTGGGTTATCAGTTCATAGTATGGGGGAGGTGAATATATGTTTGTTTCTTTTTTTTTCCCTCCCCACAGAAGCATGACTTAACTATGTGTGGGAAGGAAGGTCAGGCATGAAATAAATGACCAGCAATGATCAAGGGCCTCTGCACGAAAGCGAAGTTGGCATTTTAGATGGCTTTCTTTTTGATCAGTTGCAGCTATCTAAGCTAAGCAAAAGGAAATTGAAGAGAGGAAGTAGAGAGAGAAAAAGGGGTGAAGAGGGCAAGTGCACATCCTTCGTTTTCCAGAGCTCAGGTACAGTGCCTGCATTTCTGGATGCCAAGAAACACTGTCGGAGATGGCTGGACTTGAGCTGCCATCTTGTTAGGACCCTACTCAGTCCTGACAGCAAAGAGTGGGAAGTGTGAGCTGAAGGAGTTGGAAGTTGTTCAGCCAGATCCAGTCTCCTATTCTTCCACATCAAGGAACTCTGTGATAGGAAGTTCCCTACAGGGCTCTCAGAAGAATGCGCCTGAACTCACATCTGACTTTTAAATTGGGCAGATGTTTAATAATTGAAAATAATGGGTGGAATTTTCTTTAGACGTTATCCATGAAACTGCTATGGATCAAAGAATGAAGATCCAAAATGGCAAGGTCTAAAGGAAATGACTGCAACAAAGCAAATTCATTCTGTATTAAGACTCAATGAATAGAAATTGCTCAATACATTATTGTTTAATTAAGTACATGGTAAGTAGTGAACATCAAGTAAGTTTTAGCTATTAAAATGAAAATAAAATATTTATTTGGATACCTGGAGTCGAACTCAGGACCTTGCGCTTGCCAGGCAGGCGCTTACACCGCTGAGCCATCTCACCGGTCCAAATAAAGTATTTAGAAGAAACAGAAATATGATTTCCAATAATAATGTATCAATTAATAGGTTATGGTACAACAATATAATGGAATAATACAATAAGTATTATCATGACATTAGAGATAATGAAGAGATGGATAAAAAATGAAGACAGACATGTTATTAAATAAACCATCCAGTATGTTGATACATACATTTATTATGTCTACACATACTTGGAAAGATAGACAACATGTTATGATGTAACGAAGTATTTGATTATGTGAACGATTTTTACTCTGTAATTTTTCTTATCTATAATCTACTTTGCAAATTTTCTTCAATGTATTTATTCGTCTTATAATTGAAAAAGTTAGTATCTCAAATTAGGCCTCAAATCTGCTATAACTTCACTTCTGTCTATCTCTCTTAGAGAACTCCTGCTTGGATACATAACTACATAATTTTGATTATCAAGAATTCACTCACTGCATGACCAATATGAGACCAGGAAGTACCCAAGTAGATGGCATTTTTGCATCTAACCATGACAGAAACAATCTTCTGGTCTTCCCTTTGTTCTAAAATAAGTTCTCTGGAACTAATGAACTTACTAATGAGCTAACTGGAATCCCAAAAGAAGTATAAGAAGCAATTACTATTACTTTGTAAAAATATCTATAATTTATTGGATATTTACTATCTATCATGTACTTCATTAAGCAATAAGTTCACTTGATTTTTCACTATCATGACATAACATGGTTGCTTTGCAATATCTTTATATATGAAGGTGTTTTACATTTGTAAGACCATATCTGGCTTGCCTTAGATTTTTTAGTTCATGAAACAGCTAACCTAAGTGATTTCACTCTCATTTTCTGTTTCATCAATAAAGCTTCTCTCTTTTCCTCTTAAGTAAGACTGTAGTAACACAAGCTGTGTCTAATCTCCAACTGCTGTGCACATACAGTGATCTGGGATAGGTGGGCCCGGAAGGTGCTGGGAGTACTGTTCCTCAGGGGTTCCACTCTGTTATTTGTCCCCCAGTGATTTATGTAGTTCAGCTTGGTCTTCACTGTGGTGATGCTAGGAAGTGATCGAGATTTTAAGAGGCTTAGTATAAGGTGATTAGGTCGTTGAGATGCTCCTACCAGACGGAATTAATGTAGTTCTCACTGGGCCCCAGCTAGTTCCTGTGAGAGTTTCTGGTTGTAAAAGAGCAAGAGTTGGCCCTTCCCACTCTGGTTTCCTGTCTCCTGATGCAATCTCTCCCTCTCGCACACATTCGCACCATGAAACCATCTACCATGATGTGACACAGCTAGGGAGGCCCTCACCAGAAGACAATTCAAGAGGACTGCCTGATCTTGACATTTTACCCTCCCAAACTGTAAGGCAAATAAGCCTCTCAATGAGGGATAAACTTGAGTCATTTGTAAGAAAATGGATGTACCTTGATACCATAATGTTGTGAAGTAACTCAGACACATGAGCTTAAATATTTCATGGTTTCTCTTATATGAAAAACTCAGTATACATATAAAGTACAAAATAAAAGATAGATAATAAGAAAAAAAGGGGAGAGGGTAAAAAGGTATCGTAATCCAGTGGGGACAATGTATCTGAAAGTGCACTTTGACTTAATACAATTGTCTTACATGTTTCATATGTTCTTTGGCCTACTAATCTAGTTTTCAATTTGTACATGTGACAGTTACCTTTATAAGGTCTCATAAGATAAATAAATGAATCTGATGTCAGAAAAATAAAATGGGGTGGAAAGAAGAGGAAAAAAAGAATTGAAATGTGTTGTGCACATGTTCCCTCATGCAAACGTGTACTAATAAAAGTTTTTTTTGAGAAGCTTCTTTTATTTACAAATTACCCACATCAGGTATTTTGTTATGGCTACAGAAAAAAAAAAAAACTAGTACAGTTGTGTTTGCTTTTTTTTTTTTTTTTTTTTTATGGGTACCGGGGGTCAACCTCAGGACCTTGCATGCCAGCAGGTGCCCATGCCGCTGAGTGACATCACTGGCCCTTTTTTCGTATGTGGGTTCCAGGAGTCGAACTCGGGCCCTCACTCTTGCCAGGCAGGTGCTTACGCCACTGAGCCATCTCAGCGGCCCCACTTGTGTTTGCTGTTTGCTCATTTCCATCATTTCTATATTGCTTTCCCTATACTAAAAGATTACACTGTTACAGCAGAGGCTGTTTCTCATTTTCTGCTCACCACACCTAGCCAAGTGATTTGGCCAGGTGGCCTGGAGGGTAATTTTGTGTGAACTAAATTCCTAATTATCTGAGAACGTTAAAAGTCTTGAAATTTTATATGAACCTGTAGTAAAGCAGATGAAGATTAGTGTAAAGAGTTTGAGGATCAAGAAGAAAAGGACAAGAGATTGTTATGAAATAAAGGTGCAAATAATGTTTTTATTCATTTATAAACATTTTGGTATCTTATTATAACCATAATGTCTATGGCTTTTATTTAAAAGTTGAATCATTTAAAATCATTGAGCTATGCCTCTGTCCTATCTACAGGAACGCACCTCTAGTCTGAAGAACTCAGGGACATGAGTTAAAAGAATCTGTATTTTCATGAGTTCTCTGTCATTTTGTGTGTGTGTGTTTCCTTTCAAATTATAGATACCAAGCTTGGAGTTATCAACAGAAAGGAAGGGGGAAACTTGGCTCTTCAGCAATAGCTAGAATAACCTTTAGATGACAGCCCTCATGTCAACCTGCCACGTTGGCCTCCCTTCTGATACAGCATCTTTAAGATTAAGTATGCAGGAGGTTTGTAATGAATCAGAGACGACCAACGAAATTTGCTCTGCAAGATACCATTTGTGAGCAATACCAAGTGTGTGGGGGCACTGGAAATGCATGCTTCATTTAAAACTATTGTATTTTTACTACTGTTTTCCTTATCTCTTTCTATAGCAAACTGTAACTTCTGCAACCTTGTTCTCTTTTGTCACTACCTTCAATTAGCATTTTTTGATAAAATAAGAAAGAGCAGAATGGGTAGGATTGCATTCTGTTTTCTGCCTCCAGCCAGACTTGAGTTTTTCCTTTTGTTTTCACCAGTAACTTCAGAAAATGCTACTAATATTCCTGAGCCCTCCTTTGTGCCCACTGTGCTTCATGAGAAGATGGATGTGTGATGGGCCAGCAGCGAGGAGAGGGACATGGGAAGCCCCCAGGAAACTGCTCCAATTTCTCTCAAAACCACCTTCATCTCAACATTGAAAAGAAACAGAAAGTGCTCCATTTGTGGTCCTGCACTCTCCGTCCAGCTCACCCCTCCATGACCAATCATAGAGACCATGTTAATGCCTCTTAGACTTTCAGAGCTCGTTTCCAGAAGATCTCCTAATGCTTACACATTTAGCTAAGCATCACGTGGAGCCATGCCCTCAGCATCACTTCACTTACTACATGAGAAATAATCATCCTAAAAAGAGCATTTTAAACATGATACCGAAGGGACTGATGGGGAAAGCATGTAGGGAAAGAGTAATTTATACAATGAAGGCTTAATTAGACACACTAACAAATCCTGGAAATGTCCGAGAAACTAATGAGAAGGAAGAAACAGGAATATTAAAAAAAAAAAAAAATGAAAGCAGTAAGAAATTCTTTAAGAGTGAAAGAAGGATGCTAGTTAAAAATAAACATTTATGTAGTGTTCTTGAGCTAATAAGAATTGGCACTAAGGGTGGAAAATAATAAAATGGAGAAAATGGGGAAAGAAATAGACAAATTTTTTTAATTTGAGACATTTATTTATGCTTTTACTATTGACACTTTTCTTCGTTTGTAGAGTTCAGACAGAGCAAATTATCAGAGAAAGGTATGTATCTCTCTGTAAACCTTACCAACTCAAGTCTTTGTTGATGTCTGTCTTCATATGAGACAAAATTGGTTACTGAACACGCAAATAGTTTAAACAGTATTGAGAGGGAATGTTTATTCAGAGTTACCAGATTATGGATTTTATGTGTGTGTGTGTGTGTGTGTGTGTGTGTGTGTTAAGTGGACACCAGAAAACTGACCAACTGGAGGAAAATATCTACAACATACATCACAGGCAAAAAAATATTATCTCTACTATTTAAAGACCTCTTAAAGAGGTCTTTAACACAAACACTGGTATGAAAATGAGCTAAACAAATGAACACTTCACAGAAACTGTATACATAAAACTAGCGCTTAAGTAGATAAAAATGTTCAATCATACCCTTCATGAGAAAAATGCACATTAAAACTACACTAACATGTCCTTGGTGTAGTTCTCACAAGTATAATGTCATACACAGTTGGGAAAGCTGTGGGGAAGCCAGAACTCTGATCCATTACTACTGTAACTATACAGGGATTCAGCCCTTAAGAAGAGTATTTCGGTAACACCTAACAAAATAACATATGTGTTTGCCCTTTGGCCAAGAAATCCCACTTCTAGAAATATTCTGAAGATGTATTTCCCCCACTATGGAAATATATATGCATAAGGTTATATGTTACAGCATTATTTTTAATAGCAAACTATTAAGAGCAATTTAAATGTTGACAAAAGAAAAGTGGATCAATAAACCTGGTGTCTCCGCAATGAAAGAGTAATATAAGGAAGATCTGTATGAATTGATGGTAAATGATTTACATGACAGATTACTGCAAAAAACAAGCAAAGTACGAAATGATACGTTTAGCATGCTTTTGTGTAAAAGAAGAAGAATTAGAAACTATTATCTTATCTTTTCAAAAACAAAGAGAAGGCGGATAAACACAGAACTATTACTATTGGTCTTTGCTAAGGGGTGGATAGAAACTGAATAGAAAAACAAGAGAATGGAATGGGGTAAAAGCAGTAAGTGAATGACATAACTCTGAGTTTACCTTTTTGCACATTTCTGGCTTTTAGATTGAAATAAAAGCCTAAACAGACAAAAATAACTGAATATATTTTAAATGAATAACAAATGAACTGAAGAGGAAAAAACTAAGAATGAATGCAAATTATTTCTGAATATATTATTTAGAGTATATATCTCCAGGCTAAAAAAACCAACTAAATAAATACTGAACTCAGGCTAATATGTCTCTTTTGCACAGAGGTGTGTGTAAGCAAATCTGATACAACTTCCGTGTTCTCTGGGATTTAGAAAATAAATACATATATTGTGGACAATGGCTGTCTTAGTTCTCACTATCAGAGAAAGAAATCATGAACGTTGGTAAGGGAAAGGCAGAATGAAAAGCATGGTATTTAATGAAAATTAGAGAATTCAGTAGCAAGTCGTGGGTGTACACACATACGTACAGAAACTCATGGATATGTAGTTGTGTCCTATCCACTGCAAGAACCGAGAATCAGTGACACCAAATTAGCAATGATCATGTTTATTGCTCAGCTCTTGATTTCTAAATCTTACCTACTAAAAGAAACTAGGTATCCTTGGGAAATGACTGATCCTAAGGCTGGAGCTGGAAAATACAACTTGCCCTTGAAAGTACTGAAGCACTCAGACTGATGCGTCCATGTCAAAACCAATTCAAAGAACATCAGTGCCTGGGCAAATCTGAGAATTATTCTGATTTCTTTGACCATCCAAATAAAGAATGATAATACTGGATTATAACCCATTGAATAAAAGAGGAACCCTAGCCAATTCTGATAAAAATATTTTTAAAAGGGCCGGTGAGATGGCTCAGCGGCATAAGCGCCTGCCTTGCAAGCGCGAGGGCCCGAGTTCGACTCCCGGATCCCACATACGAAAAAGGGGCCGGTGATATCGCTCAGCGGCACGGGTGCCTGTTGGCGCGCGAGGTCCTGAGGTCGTCCCCCCGGTACCCACAAAAAAAAAAAAAAAAAAAAAAAAAAAAAAAAAAAAAAAAATATTTTTAAAAGATGAAAAAACACTTCCTTACAACAAAAAACCAACTAATAAATGTAGATGAATTGTGTATTGTCTCTAAAACTACCATATGAATAGTTGACTCAGGCAAGTATCGCTTAAGATGCTAAAGTCACAGGTGATAGTTTGAGAACTAGGGGAATGTTAACATAATCTCAAACTACCTTCCTGGAAGATACTTATTAAATACAAAGGGGAAAACAGGAACTTACTGTGTGGGAACCTCGGAGACACTTAGTAATGATAAAGATTATATTACTAGAAACAGGACAAAATAATGCCATCCGTCTCCCAAAACAGTACCCTGAACATGACATACCATCTACGTCTTTTTCTTGCCAAAAATATTATCTAAGTGCAACATCTGAATACTAACATAAGGAAATACCAGACAACCCTAAATTAAAAGGCTGTAAGAAAATAACCAACTTGTAATCTTCCAAAGTAGTAAGGTCTTGACGAAGGTAAAAGAAAGACTGGGATATTCTTCCAGATTAAAGATGAATGAACAGATGAGACACTTGAAAGTAAAGCATAATCTATTAGTTTCTTTTGTTATAGATAACAATATTAGGACAATCAGCAGAGTTTAATAAAGTCTATAGATGGGCAAAATTATTGTGTAAATGTTAATTTTCTAATTTTAATATTTGCAGTATGGCTATGTAAGAAAATGTGCTGATTTTCAAGGAAAGGAAAGGAAAGGAAAGTAGAGATGGCCCCATAACAGCAACTTACTCCGATAAGGTATGCTGTGTGTGTGGGTGTGCATCCGTATTTATACAAAGAGAGAAAGGAACAATGGAAACATCAACACGTAGGTTAAATACATATTGGAGTTCTATATAATATTTGTGTGAATTTTCTGAATATCTGAAATTATATAAAAAGTCAAAAGAATAAAAATAGATAACTCAGACATTTTAGATTTTCTCTTGCAAGTTTTTATTAGATTCTATCAGAAGCTTCAGGAAAGACAGCAAAGGTCAAAGCTTGTGTCTCACCTCCTCTCTAAGAACTAAAATGCACAAAGCAAAGGACAAAATATGATTAGCTAACAATATGTCCAGAGACACGATAAAAATACTATTTCCTCCCGTTACCTCCTGCTCCACGATGGAGTGGCGGTGGGGGACAGAAAGGATCTCTCCCTTCCAGATTACCCTCATTCTGGCTGCTTCCCTAAACTAAATTCCTCTCTCCTCCAAGAGAGAAAATTAGCCTCATTTTGTCCCAGGCTATTTCCATTTTAAATGTTCCCCAGTTAAAAATCTACAGGTTTCACAGTGATGTACTCACTTAGCACTTTATAGAAACGAAGCAGCTGTGAAAAAAGGATAAGAATGCCAGACTTTGTTTCAAACATCCTAAGTTTGTATCTTTGTGTCTTATTTCTTTATGAATAAGCTACTTTTTAGGGCAATCACCTGATTTTTTTCAAAATTACTTTTCACATCTGGAAAACGGAGAAATCCATACTTGCTTCAAAGATAAAATATAAAAATGCACATGAAGCATAATATACACTGTAATATACTGTACATTATTACAGTTTTTTACTAGTTTTTCCTCAATATTGTCAGGAGCCTGGTTTCTCGCACCCTGTGGATACCAGAATCTGCAGATGCTCCAGTCCTTATATGAAATGGTGCAGTATTTGCTATAACCCATGGGCACGCTTTCATATATTTTAAATCCTCTCTAGTTTATTTATAATACTTAATACAATATACATGTTATGTAAGTAGTTGTTATACTGTATTGTGTAGGGGATAATGACCAAAAAATGTCTGTACATGTTTAGAACAAAGACAATTTTTAAAAATATATTTGCAATCCTTAGTTGGTTGAGTATGCAAATACGTAACCCATGCATATAGAAAGCCAACTGTAGTTATTCATATGAATGTACCAATGAAAAAAAACCTCATTGTTTGGTTTGTTTTTCCTTATTGTCACTTTTCTGTAGTATATTTAGGAGGAATAAGAATACAAATCACTCCCCTAAATTCTGAATACCTTGACTCTGAATATCTTGGGGTTTAAATGGATTTTTCTGTGATAAAAAGGGAAAATCATAGTTTTTATACCATATACTCAGTATTCTTCTGGTAGCCAGCTTCCTCTCATTTCACCTTAAAACTGAGATCATCTTAGCACACAGACATTGCTTAGAAAATGTTATCTCTTCAGCTAACCACTGTCTGAGCTGGTCATCAGGTAGGCACTAAATGCGCCTTCTCAGGGACCTCATACTGGCCTCTACTACATGAGTTGATAGAGGTCAGTCCAGGTTCACCAATGATTGAAGCTGACTGGGAAAGATTTCTTTAGTCAAGAAGCCTGATGAACAATGCTGATATTCTCTGGTCTTGCATCCAATGGCAATTTCTCTACCCCTTTGGTCCTTATAGAAAACAATTGGCTTGCTTTTGTCCAATAGATTTCAGAGCAAAGCTTCTGTTTCCAGGCAAATAAATAAATCATATCAAGGCAGAAAACCTGAGCGAGCTGGAACTGGCAGAGTCCTGTGACCTCAAAGAACCCCAGCTCCCCTTGGTAGCTTGCGGTGCCCCACGCTTTTTCTAATGCATTTGCATTATCATAATGGCTGCGTAGTGAGAGTGAAGGGAGCCACATCTTCAAGGCAGCTCAGTCTCTGGACTCCTGCCAGTCAGCCAGTAGCATCCAGGCCTTCAGACATGGAGCTGTGCCGAGTATTTCAGTCCTGTGCAAAGTCACCCTAAGATGAAGTTGCATGACCCAGCTTTTCACTTGGCTGCATTTCTCAATGCCTTTTACATAGGTATGTCACCCTAACGATGTTCTTCCTACTAGAGTTTGTACAGGCCCATCTGGAAGCCTCCTACTTCATGACCAGTGACATAACCACACACATTTTCCCACCTTGTGCGAGTGCCCTGGGTCCTGGGTTTCCAACCCAGCAAATGGTCCCAGCAGACTGTTTAAATGAACTGTCATCCCTGTCATGCTGCTCAGAATGGGAACCCTTCCCTACCTGACTTGGAGACACACGGGTGTTCCAAGGTTTGGCACAACGTCCTCTAATATGAGGCCAAATTTCTATCTCTTTGACTTTATATATTCCACTTGGATACCCTCCTTTCTTCCCCCATTGACCCACTTCCAATGGAATACTGCTGAAGACACCATCTGCCACAAATGCCCATACTCAGAGATCAAAATATTTTAGCTTCTTTCTCAGCTTGGTGTCAGTGACAAAATATGCAAGGCTTACAAATTGGCCTTTCAGTATTTCAGCCTCTTTAAAAGCCAGGTGACATTGCCCTCCTATTTGGCTCTGCTAGCCATATTCAAAAGACATCATGTTTTATGGTGAACTTCTCCTCATCAGACAAAAACCTAGTCTAAATATGAAAGGATCTGAGAAGAGGCGCAGCTGTGGTCCTGTGCTTTGCCATATTATCTCAGAAAGAAAACTAAGCAAGTGACAAATAATGCTCCTGGCAAGCCCATAGAGTCTGGGAGGATCTCGGATGTCAGGGAGAGCCACCAGCTCTAGGAAGCTGACACCTGTTCTCAGACGGCCAGCTAGTCACACACATACACACGAAGCATTGTGCTAGAGATTCAGCGTAAAAATGCAGCTCTCATTTCTGACAAATTTAGACATACACCAATGTCGCCTTGCTTTTCTTAGTGGACACTGAAGGCCAAACTCTAGATTCAATATAATCTCATGTGGGTCTCTGCTTTAATACTGCATTATTTACTTTATTTTATTTGGTGCTGGGGATTGAATCTTGGACCTCATATATGCTACCACCACGCTACACTCCCAGCCTCACTGTCTTTTATCTTAAACATCTGGTTCTGGAAAAGGAACTGTCATTGTGAATTACAACTCCAGGAACGGGGTAATGAAATAATAAAGACAAACCCTAATTACAGTTCAGAGAATTGCTCCCAGGATCATCTGAGGCTTCTCCAGGATCTTGTCACTTAGTCACAAGGATAGAGACTCCACGATAGGGCTCCAAGAGTATCATTTGTGCATGTGAGAGAAGCTACACAACAAAAATTCCAACTATGCTTACTGTGCACCATCTGCACCAAACACCAAGAGGTATTATGTTCAACATTTTCTGTATGTTCTACAGAAAGGGTTTAGATGTAGAAACCAGCATTTATGCTGTCTTTGATTCTTTTCCAATGACCTTTTTTAGAGTAGCAGCAATATAACTCTCTTGTTACAGCAATGTCCAACACCATTCTAAGACAGCCCTCATAAAGCCAGTCTCTCGCATTAATCGATCAACTTATTATGGGAGTAAATCAGAGCAGTTAAGCCTAGATTTCCTGGGAGTTGAAAGTCAAATGGGGAGCATCCAAACTTATTCTGACAAAAAACTCTGTAGAAAAAAATCCTTTCAGATCTTTCCCCTGCATCCATTCATTTTAACAATATACTGTCTTTGTGCCTTACCCATGTGTCACAAATCTTCAGTTACTTTTCATCGAGGATAGGAGAGAGCTGAAATGCCACATCATGTGTTAGGCTGTGTATCCTAATGCTTAGACCACAAAGTCAGATGATCGCATAGGTTATGGTATGTGTGTGCCAACGTACACTTTTTAGAAAAGTAAATGGGAGGCTTAACACATCACAACAAAACTTTGGAATTCAGTTGTGATTAGCAGCTTTTAGATTTCCCAAACCACCTACAAAGGTCCAGGAAATGTAACAAATGCTCATTTTACTAATGTTCAAGTTTGGATCCTGTGAGTCACTCGTGTAATGAGAGAGTCCCGTGGTGCTGTACATCTCAGCTCTACAAGCGCTCATACCGGAAGGCAACAGACATCAACAGTTAAGAGCATAGATTATGAATCCAGATTGTGTATATTCATATCTCACATTGGCTCCAAGTAAATTTGTGACCCTTAGCAGCTCATTTAACCACCTGTTTGTCTCAGTTTCATCATCTATGAAATGGGGAAATATTAGTATTGCCCTTATAGAGGTTTTGTAAGGATTAAACTCATTCATACACAAATTTTAGTTGAGATCCTCTGAAAGAAGATTATGAGGCAAAGATGACAGTGAAATATTTTATGTGGGAGTTGGAAGCCTAGCACAGTGCCAGTGAGGATAAAAGGGAGACTAAGACACACTGCATTGCAGTGCAAGGGCTTACCATACTGGCTTCCCAACAGAATGGCTAACAAGGCACCATGCACTGTACCACAGATGTTCTTTCAACATACAGGATTTAAATGGAATTTCTGTGGAAGAGTTGAAAAGAATTGCTAATCACAAAACAGAGACAGAAGGGAGATTTACCTATCTGTCTCCTTTCGGCCTCTGGATTCCAATGGTCACTGTTCACATTACAGACAGCTAATTCCTTTGTACTGCCTGGGCATTGTCTGGTCCCTTGGCAGACACTGTGGAAGCTACATCACATGCCTAAGCCAGAATGGACAGCTGATTGCTGCAAGGTGAAGGATGAAAGAAAAGGATGTGGTTGAGGGGATGTGAGAAAGGACATTGGACACGTACCTCTTACGCAGTGTGCAAAGCGCTCAGCTCCTCCCACAAGGCGGTACTCTCTGCTGCTTGTCCCTGAGCTGTATACCACAGAGAGATCGGAGGGGTATTCCTTCAAGAAAGCAAATTCTAAATCGAAAGCCAATGGTGCTGATAATAAAATAAACTAAAAATGAAGGTCTAGAAAAATGACTCATTTCTGATGAGTACAAAAGACATTGTGGATGAACTAAAGAGAAAAATATAGAAATCAGCAGCAGCTCAACATCATCCATGACAGGAATAAGTCTCATATATGCTTTATGTGGAAAGTTTAAAAGGCTCTTAGTACCTGCTCTTTCATCATACGAGTATACTTTGGGGATATTCTGAGACATCTGCAGCAGGCATCAAGAGAAAAAGGAAGAAAAGTGGTAAGATGGCCAGAAGCAAGTATAGACAGCCCGAAAATATGGAAGGAATCATCTTTCAAACAATCACACGAGGGATGATTTGAAGTTAAAATGTTGAGAGAAAAGTCCTCTCCCAATTTTACTTTTATTACAAGATGCTCTGTTGGAAATTGAATGCCCCTCATAATCCCACATGTTTGATCCCAGCTGGAGGCACTAGTGGGAGGTGGGACTTAGTCAAAGGAAGGAAGGGTGAACATTTAAAGGGGATATTGGGACTCCAGGTCCTTCCCATTTCTCTCTTTTCCTCCAAACCACCATGTATTGATCAACTTTCTCCACCTGAGCTCCCGCCATAATGAACCTGTCTTGCTGACCATGCACTGAAACCTCCAAAGACGTGAGCCAAAATAAACCTTTCCTCCTATTAAGCTGATTATTTCAGGTATTTTGTCACAGTGATGGAAAACTAACATATACACAAAAGTACTAGAAAATAATTTAGGCTGAATGTGAAGAACTTAGAGGACTTAAAATGCTTCTAGGGTGGCAGGAGGTGAAAGAAGAAAGGGATAAAGTAGTCATCCACATCAAAGCAAAGCACTTAGGATAATGATCAGCATACACTAATATTTTGAAAATATGTGCTATTGGTTTTACTGTTACTATTACTCTATCTTCCCTTGCTTGGTAAAAATTATCTTCCTAACCAAAAACAAAAGCATGCGTACACAAATTCATGTGACCTTAAGGTAATAAGCAGATTCTATCCATCTGGTCATCAGCCAACTAGCATTCACATGCAGGGAAAGTTGGCAATAACAATCAAAATAAATGCATATTAAGCAATGACCTAGCAGTTCTACTTTAAGGAATTCACTCAGATGTAATGTATTGTCACATATGAATAAAATAATCCATGTAGAAAGCTATTTATTGCAAACTTTTCATAATAACAACTGCTTAAAAAATATCTAAATGTTCACTGATAAGAGGCTGGTTAAATCTGCCCATGCAATGGAATACTCTACAGCCACAGGAAGAATAAAGAACCTCTTTATTTACTTGTAAGCAGAGTTCCAAGAAACATTATAAAGTAAGAAGTTCAAAATATAGAGCAATAGTATAGAATGTAATAATTTGTGAATAAAACAGGAATAAGTGTGTGGGGGATATAAAATAACACTGGAAGAATTATAAGAAATTAATATTTTTGCTCATCAGGAAAAGGATTGGATTACAAGGAAAAAAAAGTGAGGTTTCTTTCTCATATGTTTTCATATATATATATACTATATATATATATATATACTATATATATATGTTTTCATATATATATATATAGTATATATATATATATATATATATATATATATATATAGTTGTTTTTTTTTTTTTGGTACCGGAAATCAAACTCAGGACCTTGTGCTTGCCAGGAAGGCACTGTGCCACTGAGCTATATCCCTGGCCCCTATATATTTTTGAATGTCTTTAAACCAACCATGTCAATGTATTACCAATTCAAATAAAATAAAATAAAAATGATTTAAATTGTTT
Organism: Erethizon dorsatum; assembly: GCA_028451465.1. Classification (NCBI taxonomy): domain Eukaryota; kingdom Metazoa; phylum Chordata; class Mammalia; order Rodentia; family Erethizontidae; genus Erethizon; species Erethizon dorsatum. The sequence continues at coordinate 11,272,356 of CM051839.1, forward strand.
ATTGTCAATGAATTCAAATAAAGTTTGCTTACACCCCTTCTGGTATTCTTCTGAGTTCTGAATATGGCTAGGGAAGCCCATAATTGCTCAAGAAGATCACAAGTCATCCGAGATGTGCTAGGAGTAGTATCGATAAAAAAGTACATACACACATATTTTATAAGATGAATAAAAACTTTATTGGCCTCAAAATAGTTTCAGATCAATGTTCAAGTTGGATGTAGACCTCTACCAGGCCTCATACCAGATAAGACTGTTGTCCATGTTTTTTGAGGTGAAATCGTTAAGAACCTTGGTCATATTGGTGGCAGGAGTCTATGAAACCATAAAACACAGTAACAACTAGTATTGCTGTGAAACAAAAACAATTCTAGATATGCCAAACAAACTTAGATAAATATCTTCAATCTCCATCTGTCTTCTATGTATAGGGAAAGGATTACAAGGTGACACTGAAGTCTCAAGACAACCCCTAATTACCTAGATCTATCACTCAACTTACCTCAACCCAGCTTTTCTTCTTTGTTAAGCTCATCAGTCGGAAGCATTGGTTAAGAAGGTAATCATAATAGTTAAGAAATGCATGACGGAAGCATAGTATAGTTATCCCATTGAAAAAGCAGCAAAACAAGCCTTGCTTTACCATTTGCCCCACAGGATTTTGGAGAGCCATGTAGGTATGAATTACTAAGTCTTTCATTAACTTTAGGGTACAGGCAGAGACCCTAAAAGCAAAAGGATCTTTTTCCTCACATTACCAACACCCATTGGCTGACCCCATCAAGTCATCCATTTTTCTGGACCTCAAGTCTTTCTTGTATAAAGAAATCAAGCTGTATAGTGTCCTCCCATCTCTAAAATTTTAATTTTTGAGATATATTTATGTATTCATTATAGCAGTATTTACTGAGGGCCTAGATGCACAGCACTGTTGCTTTATAGACCTCAATTCAAAATCACTCAGAATTCCAAGGGCAATTCAATTAGCAACAATTTTCAATATAAATATTCAGTTTACCCTTTCTTTTTAAACTAAAAAAGACAGTTCTTTTAAGACCTGAATACTAGATAAATGAGATAAAATCACCAGAAAAAAATTATCAATGACTCCATTATACAGAGAAATCAAGACTGTTTTTAGGAAGCATTTACAGTTGTTTCTACAGTCTTTCACTACACATTTTAAGTGTCTTTAAAATATGCTTTGGGGAAAAAAAAGTGCTATGTCCACAGTTTGACAAACAGCCAATCTCAATCCTGTTTCCAATTCATAGGACTAGAAAGGCTGGTTCTTTGTACCTTTGTTTTGTTATGAAGCCCCACAAGGAGGCATGTGAGGCCTTGTTCTAGATTTTCATCCATCATGAGATAATAGAGTACTAGATGAGTACATAAGGGAAGATGGGGCAGAAGCATGGTTACAGAGTACACTGAAAATTAAAGAGTTTTTTCAGCTTTTATCGGCCTTTAACTCATCCTGTTTCCAGGGGTATTCTGGGCTTTAAATGTACAAAATAAGCAATGTCAACAGACAAATGAGAGCCTGAAAGAAACTCAGTGCATACAGCATAAAAGAGAACAACATCTCCACTAAACAAAGAGCTCCTAAATATCAACAAAGAAATGACAAAAATAGAGCACAAACAATTTGCAAAATAGAAAGGTGAATGGCTAATAAACGTGTGAAAAGATGTTCAGCTGAACCAGGAGTCAGAGAAATGTAAACTGAAAGGAAAATGAGATTCCATTGTTAATGTGACAGATTGGAAAAATATTCAGCCACAAAGAACAAAATCATGTCATTTGCAGGAAAATGGATGATAATGGAGATCATCAAGTTAAGTGAAATGAAACATATTCAGAAAAACAACTATCACATGTCTTCTCCAATATGTGATCAGGGATGAGGGGTAGGTGGGAGGGGAGGGAAAGGGAGAGTAATTGGGGGATGGATATGATCAAAACATGTCATATGCATGTATGAAAATGCACAGTGAAACCCAATTTTTAAAAAAAGAATCAATTAAAAATGGGTTAAAGATTTAACCATAAGACCCTCAACTAGAAAAATAGAAAAAGACATATGCAGATAATTCTGTGACATTAGTCTGGGCAGAGATTTCAGGGATGTAACCCCAAAATACAAGTAATGAAAGCAAAACTAGACCAGTGGGATTATATCAAATAAAAATGATCCACATAGCAAAAGAAACAACCCATAGACTGGGAGAAAGGATTTGCAAGTCATGAATCAGGTAAGGGCCTAATGCAAAAAATATTCAAGGAACTCAAATTACTCAATAACAAGAGAACAAATATTTCTGTTTAAAAATCAGCAGAGAATTTGAACAGATACTTCTCAAAAGACATACAAATGACCACCAGATATAGGGGAAAACACCCCACATCTGTACCCTTAGAGAAATTCAAATCAAAGCTACAATGAGATGTCACCTCGTACCTATTAACTTGGCTATAATTAAAAAGATGAATAATCCACTGAAGTTTGTAAAGCCATGAATGGATTTTGACATGAACAATGTATCATGTACAATCAGTTTTTTGTAAGCCATGAAATTTATATTATTGTGATTTTTCATCTGTGTATATGATAGGAAAATGTTTAAATCATTATATAAATAAAATCATCCAAACAGACATAATCTAGAAAAAAATATAGTTGTACAGAAAACAGCAAGAGCAAGGACATTTAGTCTATATTTTCAAACTGGGCTTGATCATTTGAAACAATAAAATTGTTCATTGGCAAAAAAAAAAGAATGATTAAATTCAGCTCTGATAAAAGGTTATAACAGGGAAAGGCATTGAGTCCATTTTGGTGGAAATGTAAAATTTTATAAAACATTTTGGAAATTTTTCCTTGAATATATATTGAAAATAAAGAAACATATTCTTTCTTCTAACACAGTCTATGTACACATATGATTTTAATATGTATTAAAATAAACACGTTACATGCAGTATATAAGCTATAGTGTTATGTACTAGTACAGAAATACATATGAATAAGTATGTTAATTACAACAGTTTTTTTCAGTAAAAAGTAAATTGGATGAAAAATACAGCATTTTGAACAAAAAGTGTGTCGTCTTGGGATATTATGGGTTTATTTTGTAAAACATTATTCGAGGGGCTTTCAGTTCCAAAGCCCCTACCACCTTAGGATAGCTGTCTATCCTCTTTCTTTTCCATTTTTTCCCCCAAATAAACTGTCTTTCATTATATTAAAAAAGAAAGAAAGAAAAACATTATTCTCAAAAATTGCTAAAGTAGTGGACTTTAAGTATTCTCATTTAAAAAGTAATATGAGGTAAGATACACACTAATTAATGTGATATAGCCATTCCATTATGTATACATATTTCAAAACAACATGTTAGGCACAAAAATATATCTAACTTTTTGTCAATTTTAAATAGAATATTTTCACATCCTAAAAAACTCATTGTTGGCCAAGAAGAAAGTCAATAAGGATTTTTCAAGTGGAAAAATGTAAATTGGTCAGGCACGATGGCACACATCTGCAATTTTCAGCTACTCTGGAGGATGAGGCAGGAGGATGGCAGGTTCCAAGCTAACCTGGGGAATTTAACCCTGTGTCAACTGAAAAACAGAAAAGGGTGAAGGATATAGCTCGGCAGTAGAGCATATAGTACCCTGGTACTATCTCCAGTGGGGGAAGCGGGGCGAATGGAATGACGGACGTGGTATAATACAAGTTTTAAAGACCAAAAACCAGGTAAAATGTACACATACATACACATTTTAATGTGCATTAGACATGTAGCAATGAAGAAAAATATTCAAATTTGCACACCAGTGAAATCTGCTAAAGTTAAGACACACTGGGACATGGCCTCAAAAACTCTGTAACGAAAATGGGAAACATTTTCAACTTAATACATTACTTCTGCACAATTTGCATCATGAACTGAGCATATTAATGTATTCACTCACCATCTGTGTCCATTAGCACCATGGCCAGTTACCCTAGAGGACAAAGGCACCCTCTTTTGCGATAGACATTTGGACAAAACAGGGACTCCCAAATGAACAATGTGAGGTCTATATTATGTGCAGATGAAAGAGAGATAAGTAGACAAACACTGTACATGGAAGTATGTCAAAGCTGGTGTCCATCCCTACAAAATCCTACAAGTGAAGCTTAGAGCATATTTTTCTGTTAGCATTTCATTTATATCAACAAATAAAATTGTCATTTCATTTCAGAAGTACTCTTTCTTGGGGAAAGCCCAGCTGCTTGTTCATTCATAATGTCTTTCAAGCATTCTATTTTGTTTTCTCTGTGAGTGGCTTCAGGTTAAAAAAAAAATATATGTTCATTGATGGAGAAGGGTATGAAGCATGAATGAGAGACTGGAAAAGAAAATGGTTAGGCAGCTCTTCTCTTTTGGCATTGAAAATACTAGGAATATCTACTTTAAAAACCAAATATATCTAAATTTAAATAAGTCACCTCTTAACATATTAATCACCTAAAAGAATCTTGAGAAGAAATATCATGTCTGTAAAATATTTTGCTTTGAAATAGTTCACTTCTTCACTCTAGGGACATATGTGGTCCCACTTAATAATTCATGGTTTTCGCTGGCTTGCTAGAGAGTTATGTGTAGATAACTGAGAGTTCAGGAGCTCTAAATATTTTGCTGAGGTGCGTTATCCTTTGTTCAGTTCCTATGACTCATTATTATATTACTTGGTCTACAGGCCCAACATCTTTTAGTTACTTTGTTATTATTCCATGAATTTCATACAATGTAAATTATTGTTTTAGCAAAACTTGAATATGTACTTCACATAAATACTACAGAAACATCCCGAGGTTTTTATAGGTTTCTGGATAGAATGTTCTGGATTTTATTTGCCAAATACTTAATTCAGAGCAATTATCTCTTCTTCCCAAAATATGTATTCATTCTAGATAGTTTAGTTGTTCATTTAAAATCATTATACATTTATTGAGTACTTATTATGTGTCAGGTACTATTTAATATACTGAGGACAAGTCGATAATTGACTGATTCCTCGCTCTGGTGTATCTCATAGTCCACAGAGAGCAAAAGAAGTCACAAGATAAATTATAATTCATTGTGATAAGACCTAGAATAAAGTTATATACAAAAATACTATGACAGCACACCAAGGACATGCAATCGGCCCCGGTGAAGGGAGTCTGGGAGACCTCACAGAAATGGCAAACTTTCAAGGAGGTAGAGTTTGGTCCAGTAATAAATGGACAAATGAATGACAGAGTGAGTGAGCGAATGCATGAAATGTTGTTTGATGAGATACGTGAAGGGACAATCAGGAGCACACCCTGCATCTAGGCAGCCTATGGAAGGGTTTCTCAAACAAATAGATCAGCATTTGCGAACATGAGGATGCTTGAAAAACTTGGCAAGCTTCTGGAAGGACAAAGTCAGGTTACCTGAACAGCAGAAGTTTCCTACAAAGGAAGATGCAAGGAAATGAAGTGGAAAGTCAGGTTGAGACTGCTGTGTGATGTGTCATTGTTAAAAAGTTTGCACTTCATCCTGCAAGAAATGGAAAGGCAAGGTAGACGTTTTTAAGGAGGAAATACCAAGCATTCTAATGCATTGATTGAACATCGAGGAAATGCCAAGTGCTGTGGTAGACTCACTATCCATCCACAGCTGTGAAGAAACAGATAAGAGCTCCTGCTTTCATGCAGCTTATAATCTAATGAGGAGTGACAAACAAGCAAAATAGAGAAAAACATACATTACATGTAAGGGTGGTTAGTGCTGGAGAGAAGTAGAAGAAAGTGAAAGAATGTGATCAATTGGAGCTTTAGAACAATTCCTCTGGATCATTAGAAGAGATTCAAGAGAGACTGTAGATAAGGCTAAAAACTCACATCCTGTTAAAACATTCATGGTAGATATGATACATCTAGGAACTAAATTATACAATGGAAATAACGAGCAGGTGGACGTGGGACTTCACTGGGGATGTAGTATATATTGGGGTGAAAAAATTAAGAATAAGAATTATGCTGAGTTTTGCCATCACTGCCTGAGTCATCATTAGAAAAGGAAAAATAATTAGGTTTTAGTTTTATAATTTTGTTAGACTCATATGTTGCTTGATTTCTCTTAGACACAAAAGAGGATGTCGTCTCCATTCTTTATAACAAGGAAGAATAATATATTTGATTGCCCTAGGTAATTCAGAATAGCCAACCATACCAGACCACCTGGGAAATGGTTTTTGGCATCTGAATGGTCATCTAATGATTTTAAGGAGTCATCTTGAGAGAAAGCATTTGTAATGGGTGCCTTTTTCTAATTATAGTGCAAACCCTGGAGTTAGAGACGTAGGCCACCAGAAGACAGATTCTTCATCATTTCTCAGTTCTATAAGCCAAGTGAAGCACTGAAACCTGCTAGGTAACAAAGCGGGCTCAGGAGCAAGACTGCTTGGGTACAAATTCTGATCCACCCATCATTATCTGGAAATCTCAGTCAAGTCACTAATCGTCACCTTCTCTCTGTAGAAATAGAGGTAATGATGGTATCTTTTTTCACAGGATTCTTGAGTAGATAAAAGCAGGTAATTCATATAAAGTTCATGTTGCTATGGCTCAGAGTAAGTTTACCCATGAATACTAACAGGTGTTACATTCGTTAACGTCTCTCTGAACTGATGTCTGGTGAATGCACTGTGAAATGCAGTGTACATCATTGGGCTCAGGTGTCCTTTCACAGCGACGGGATCGTGATGCCTTTCGGACACGTTGCACCCTGCTCCTGAGCACTGTTCTTCTCCGAGGCTCCTTGGTGACTCTCACTGCTCCTAACTACCTGTGTCATCTGGCACGATTGCCTGTTGCTGCATTCCTGGCTGCTGCATTGACGACAACTCCATCCTTGTGTAGGTGAGCTGTGGGGACAGATGGCTTCTCAGTACAGGGGAGGGACTGTCACTGATGAAGAAGAGAGCAAACCAGGAGGCTAGAGTGTGGATCAAGAGCATTCCTTCAGCGAGTCCAGTACTGGAAGTTAAAATGGACTAAATCCTTATATACTTATTTTAGGAAATTTCCCATACCCAACTGAAAGAATGCTGAATTTTCTTTTAAAAGAGAACGAGGGGCAAATGAACAAGCAGACATGGATGGCCTTGTTGGTTGCAACTCTCTTCTGTCCATTATTCAGTTTGGGCAGGCCAATGATTACTGAAAAAACATTATTTCTAATGTAAAAGTCCTCTCCATGCTGGGGCCAGTCCTGATGGCAATTGTTTGCAGCTAGAGGGGAGACAGCTATTCCCTTGATGTGAAAGGAATCCAGAAGAGGGGTACACAGTAGCAGAGGACCAGGCCCTCTGGGAAGGGAGGCCCAGTAGTTGTTAGAATTCTGGAAGCTGTAACTGATTGCAGAAGTGGTCATGTATTCTTGAGGGAAAGGGTCGTTTTGGTAGTAGCAGAAATAACAAATATTTTTCTTCCTTTTGTATCAAAAGAGGTCTGTGTTAGTCAGTTTTCTGTTACTGTAACAAATATCTGAGACAAATCAATTTAAAAAGAGGAATGATTTATTTTGGCTCCCAGTGTTGGAGGTTTCAGTGCAGGACTGATCGGCCCTATTGCTTTGAGCCTGTGGTGGCCCAGTATGTAACAGTGGGAGTGTGTGGCAGAAGCAGCATATTTACCTCATGATCCAGTGAAAACAAGATGAAGAAAACATGATCATGGTCACGACACCCCTGCCAAGGGTCTGCCTCCTACTTTCTCACCCTCTGCCCCAGTTCTAAAAAGATTCCTTCTTCCCAATAGCAGCATGTGCAGGAGAACAAGCCCTTTTATACATGAGCCTTTGAGAACTTTTAAGATTGAAACTATAGCGTGATCTTTTGGCCAGATTTCCTTTTATTTTGACTATATGTTTTTATTTTTATGCTTTTCTGTATTAGTTCTGGGAATAAGGGAAAGAGAAAATTCAAAGAATTCTAAAGACATCTACTTAATGTAGTATATAGTATCGCTTTTGGGAAGCTTCATTCTTATTGCTGCTGTTTTGCAGCAGAATGAGAGGATGAAAGTCACGGCTTCTCTCAGGGAGAAATAAGGCGCTTCTCTAAGAATATTCTCTTTTTTGCAGACAAGGTTCCTCACTTGCTGATTATCTTCCTGCTGATCACCCTGCTCTGAAATGTTAGAGTAGAATGGTTTTCTGGAGAACAAGACAGGGATCTTGAATGGAACCCAATTATCCAAAAATCACAGTGTTTTCTCAGAGTTGAGCTATCTCATCTTCATTTAGTTTTACCTTTATTTTGACTTTTAAAAACTTATCTTCTCTTTCAGACAGATGCTGCTTACCTTGTGTGTATGTTTCCTCACATGCGTGGACCCAAACACTCATTGGCACACACATACAAACAGAGCAGGGGAACAGGAACACAGAAAAATACATTTGGCATGCACATGGATACATGGACTCATACATACTCTGACTCTTTGCCAAAGCCAAAAAACAATCACCGAAGCTGTCCAAGTAAAGACAAAATTTCTGCAGCTTTATACAGCATCACAGGTGAAGGAAAACACAAGAATAAGTCGACCTAAATGTATTCATATGAGCTTCAGGTTGCATTTCATCTGCCTTGAAAGGCACTACAGGTAAAATCCTAAAATATAATTCTACTGGATTTAGGATTATTTTCTTCCCCATGTGAGAAGAGAGAAAAAGATCAGACCTGTGTGGCAGAGAGCCCCAAAAGCAAGACCAGAAAACAAAAGAGTCAAATTTGAGGCAATGGAAACTGGCAAGGGAGAGGCAAAAGGAAGGAAGCCAGTGCTTTATTGATCTTGGGACTCCCTGCAGCACTTTCCAAATCAATAGAACAAACTGAGGCCTCAGCAATTCCTTTTCCTGTGTTTATAAATGTTCAGACCCTAGGGCAAGATTCTGGGGGTATTAACAGTCTAGATTCAAAAGAAAGGACAAAACGAAATACAACATTTAGATGTTGGCAGAAGTACCGACATGACGCCTCTCTGAGATTTTGAGGATAAATTCATCCAAGACCAGTGCTTCTGGCTGCTATGTCCCTATCCTAGCCCTCTCCCGTGTTGCAAATTACCTAATGGCTGAGGACTGTAAAGGTTGTGGGAGAATTCTAGTGACGCCCAAGCTCTAATTCTTGCAAATGATTAGTTTGTAGTTTCAAGGTGACAGAAAGCAGTACATCCGACTATTTGGTTTGGGATTCTTTTCCTGAAGAATTAAGTCCAAATTCTGTAACAATTATATTAAAACATGACATTACTGATTTCAGAAAATTATAGCCAGTTGCCCCATTTTCTGTGCCTCCGTGCCTATTCAGTTATGCACCCTTTCAAGACTTTTTAAAAGGTGGAGATCCGCATATCATTTGCTCCCAAGATAACCTTTGTAAGTTCATCTCTCACACAAGCCTCCCCCTCACTGGTAGACAGATGCATCATGGAGAAGTTGGCAAGGTTCAATCGATAACTGAAGTAATGCAGGAATGACACCAGTGTGAATACTGCTGGCTTAGATATTTCCTGTTTTTCAGAAGGAACAAGTACCCACTATTCCTGTCATTTTAAAGGAAAGAAACAAGGACCATTATTTCCTTGGCTTAATATTAATATTAAATGGATGCCCGCAAAATATTCTCAATGAGAATCTGTGTTTAAAGTGATAATATATTCCGGAATGCTTGGCGCAGAGTTTTTGAAGAAACAGCTCTTAAAATAATTAGTTTATGGCAATAGTTTTGAATATCCTCAAGTCTTATGATTGGGAATGGGGGGAGCCCAATGGGTTGCCCACCATGTCTTTATCGTGGTTACTGACAAATTAATAAATTCATGGAGAAAGCGATTCTCCTCTGCATCATTTTCTCTGATTGGATAGCGAGCACAGATAGCTCACTGTTGAGGGGAAGTGGGACGGGAAGAGTGCTTGTTTGTAAAAGCTCAGCCCGCTGATGGCTGGCCTCAGTCACATGTCGATGCTGTTTTAATAGTTCTCAATACCAGATGGTGTTTTTTTTCCATAAGGGACTTTTACTTTTCCTGTGGTTAGTAAACCAACCTGAAGGATGGTCAAAAAAGATTAAATTTTCCAAAGAAGACTATCATGTAAAATTAAGTCATCGTTTTAAAGCTGACACAAAGTTGTGAGTCAGTTGGTTTCTATTTATTTATTTTTTTTTCATTTAGAATAAACATTTTCTCAGAGATAAACAGCTAAAAATATCCAAGTGAGCAATGTTTTTTGTTTTTTCTTTTTTGTTTTTTCTTTTTGATACTGTTTGCTATTTCAAACATGGCTAGCATGGAATACATAATCAAACAAACAAAAAATCTACTTATTCTAACTGGATGGTCAAAAGAGACGGCCAAAGAACACTAACGGATTGTTTTCTAGGTGACCCAGGATGTACCTGGGAGCCTTGCTGCCCAAACTATCATCCATAGGCTCTTAGCATGGGCATCACTAGAAAGCTTGCTACAAATGCAGGATCTCAGGGTCTTCCTCAGACCTACTGAATCAGAACATGCATCTTAACTAGATCCCCAAGTGTCCTACTTACATATTCAATCTATGAGAATCTAATTCTATAGTTACTGTTGTCTCTAAGAGCAAAAATGCGCATAGTTATTAACTACCAACCAAAAATGTTTAACAGGATAGCTGATGGGAGCGAAGGAGAAAGAATACATATTCCTAGGTTAATTTATGACAGTAGTAGGCAGTTTGCAGAGCACATTTTTAGAAAGTGTTGACTTCCTCTTGTCTAACTTTGCCAAATCTTCAGAGTAGCTATTAGCAGCTGATAGTTGTAAGCATGCCGCTGATATAAACATTTACTTCACTCTTGTGTATAAACACTGAGCTGTACACAGAGAACTTGAGAATCTCTCTACGTTATCACAAAAATTCAAGTCAGCTGAAGACTTTGAAGATTACCAGTAAGTGATGCAGAGACAGGAAATTATAGGAAAAATAAGATAAACAGGTGGTACAGGTATAGGTCCTTGTTCAAATATGGTTCAAAGGTTCACCAATTTTCTTTTGTTGTTGATTAGAGTCTATGAGTGAACATCAGCAGTATATTTTAAATGAAAATGAATGAATACTTATTGAGTACCGACTCTATGTTGAGTCCAATGGTAGGTTCTAGAATATGTTGCTTTCATTTTCATTTTAATTCTCACAGCAAGTCAAATGAAGAATGAATTTTCATTTCCATTTCACTACTGAGGAAATTGTGGTTTATCAGGGATAAAATCACTGCCTTAGGTCACAAAGCTAATAAGTAGAAGAGTTGGGATTTCAAATTAGTTTAATGTGACCTAGCAGGCTTTCCCAATCATGCTATTCTGCCAAGTTTGGTTATTGTAAAAGTAAGTCAAATATTTATTAAAATATACAGTTATTACAACCTCCTGATTTATTCTAAACCAAACCACTCTTTTGTCTTTATATAGCCTTGTATTAAAAGAAACTCTGTGCAGTGTTAATTATAGATGTCTTAACTGGGTGGGCCCCCAATGATAATTTCTGTAAAAACTCCAGCACTTTCCATGGGCAGCAGAGAATGATGGTACCTGTTAGCATTCTGCCTGAATCAGGTTCCTTCATTGCAGAAGTATAATCTACAGCACAATTTCAAAGACTCATTATAGTTCATTACCTCAGTGAACTGTCAGAGAAACATAGAAGGTGGAACACCTAGAGACCATGGGCATGTGTAGTCAATGATTCAGAGGTGCTGAAAAATATTTGTTACGTATGTGTGTTAGTGTGATACCCTAGCTGAGAGTTTTAGAGTGTTCTATTTGGTGTGTCATGAGAGCCATAAGTGGTCAGCAAAGGAGCTCTGGGCTTTCTACTTCCACTTCAACATGTGTTTAATGTTTAACTTATGAAGGTTGTTTTTGTTGTTATTTAAAAAGCTCAAGAACTACATTATACATGAAACTCCTCTTTTCATGGATGAGAAAACTGAGAAAAATTCAGAATGCATGACAACTTTATGGGTACCTGCTGTATGCTATCCATTCCTTCGGAGATTTCCACAGATGTCATTTCTTTGCTTATTCAGTGACTAAGATGCCAGTCTGATAGAGATGAGTTAACTTGCCAACGTTACTCAAGTAGCAAAGGCAAAATGAAGGCCAGACCCAAGATTATTAGCCAATAAATTCTATGCTTTTCTCAAAATACTGTATCTTATTGTTGACCTAAAGATACTTGTCTCATCTCCTTCCTAGATTGTTTAAACAGGATCTGTTTTCATATTCTGTTATCTCTACATAAAGTTAGCAGTACTAATCAACAATCCATAGGATCCACATGCTAACTTGTTTTTCTAATCTTAAATTCAGATTATACTTTGAATCACATTTGCCTACTTTCCCCCCTTCTGGCCAAAAACACCAATTAGGAAGATGGTTAGTTGCTATTGAAGCTGCTGTCTTGAGTCTGGAATGTGTTTTTGTTTTTTTTTTTTTTTTCACCCATGTTGTAGAGATATGCTTTGAGGTATATACTATGGCACAGGAAATTTCTGCTATTCACAAGGACCTTACTCCCTGATAAAATGGTCAATAAAAAGTACCTATCTCCTCTGTATGGTTAAAATGTCAAATGCTAACAAAGCTACTTTGATCATTCATTTCATCTGTAGAAAATAAAATAGCCTGTAAAAAAAGTTTCAAATGCAGTCTTAAATTTGACCCATAAACTTGATCCAATTTTTGGAGTTATTTTCCTCACACTCCATTTTCTTATGATTTTTCTATTTTACTAAAATAGCAGGATCAAGGCAAGAAGATGTGGTAGGGAGAGAAAGTATCTCACATGGTTAGCATTTGAGATGGCAATTATTAAATTCTGAGATATAGGTTAATGAAGCAATGTGATCCACTCAAAGCCATAGAATGAATAGTGATCAAATTAATTTATAATCTAGTAAATTCCTGGCACATTTCCCTGGCATATTTTAGTAGTGTCTTGAAGTTAAAAGGGGTACGATGTTGACAAATGAAGGACAGAGGGGGAAAAAGGGAGAAGGGGAGAGAAAAGGAGGGGGAAGAGGGAGAGAGAAAGAGAGAGAGAGAGAGAGGGAGGGAGAGAGTTCTGTAGTAAACAAAATATAGACTTTACATTTAGAACTCCTACCTTTCAAGTTTTAGACAATTTAGCAACTCCTTACCACCACCACCAGCAGCAGCAGCCGCAGCCAAATGTCTGGGCGGTTTAACTAATTTCTAACTGCTCAATCTCCCAGATTTCACCATAGACTTAAAGTATATTCAGGAGCTAACAGGCTTCATGTTCTACCCACCCTCCCCCATAGTAATGATTCACTCTTCCTATCCTGAAAAATAACCCAACCCGTGCTCAGCAACTAAAATTCTAATTTGACCTTTTTCTCTGATGACAGTGATAAAGCAGGTTCCAATCCATAACTGCATCCAGTGGTAGCAGTAATTGCTATTTCAAAGAAGAAAATTTTTTTAAAATTGTGAAGAGAATACATTTTTCCTTGACTTAATTCTTATTCTAATTATCAAAGGAGGAAAACTCTACAAAAAGTGAATGTAGTAGAAATATGTGTTAGTTATTAGAACTGTAGATTCAAATTTTTTGAATTTGCCAACATTTGTTTATGAGCTCTATTGTTGCAAGTGGCTGGTATTTCCTGACTGAAGTACAGGCTTTTTGAGGACTTCCATTCACTTCCCAGCCATTAGGGAAATAGAGAAACATGTAATACTCCAGCGGGAAGGGACATTTAAGGTCACCTAATCCACAGATCCAGATAGCACAGCTAACTGAAGTTCGGAGAAGTTAAGTAACTTGCTTTTGACCAGAAAGTAAGTAGCCCTCAAACTCCTCCTTCAGTTCTTTTTCTGTCTCTACCCTGGTTTATGCTTATTATATAAGTGAAATGTTATAGAAGGTTAACATTGGAAGAAATGTTAATGATTATCTACTATTTTCTCTTGCTCAATGAATAGTATCTAGCTTTTCTCAAGTATCTCCATTCATAATTAAATTATCAAAATATTCCAGGGTAGCTTTTACTTATCTATTAAATAATTTTAAAGAGCTTTCTGTTTATTAAGTATAAGAACATCACAAAAAACAATGATTGGGGCCAGTGAGATAGCTCAGTGGCATAAGTGCCTGCCTGGCAAGCACGAGGTCCTGAAAAAAAAAAAAAAAAAAGCAATGATTGAGCTATTGCTAAGTCAGGTTTAACACTTTGAATAAGATTAAAGAAAAGATTGAACAGAAGTAGTAAACATTATGATTAATATTATAGTAATGGAGGATAGAGTTAGGCAACACAGGTTTAGTATTGCATTAAAAAGATTCTTAACGACTTGGACGAGTTGATTTACTTCCCTAAGGATTGACTTGGGAAAAATGGGCTAGATTAATAGGATTATTTAATTTCCCCAATTTTTCTTATATCCATTCAATTTACTAGTTTCTCTTTCTTTCCTACTTGAGCTATGGAAAAAGAATTTGCCTTTGCAATAGATCAATATTTAATTTTTGAAAGTTAAATTTTCTTTCTTTTCCTTTTTTTCCAAAAGAAACTTGAGCTCTTTAGGGGAGAAGCATAATGATATATCATGTAAAATATTATAACTATCCTAGCACATTTTCCATGTGAAATTTCAACAGAATCCATCAATTATAGCAAATGACCAATAAAAATGTTCAATCAAAAACTCATTTTAAGATACATTGTTAATGAACTGTATATAATGATGCTTAATCAAAACTTGACATGATCACATGGGAGAAAAGTTCCACAGGACCTCAGGAGCACTACTGTTCTGAACAAAAGATAACAATAAAGCTGTATAATTAATTAATAGCCTGCGGTCATGTTGCACTCTCTAGGGAAACTATTTTATAACAAACTCCATTATTTTCCAAAACACAGGAGTTGTGTTGCATAATGTCACTAATGCCACCAGCAAGAAAGCATCATTTTTTAGATTGGTTTTATCTGACATGGAGAATATTGTTATTCCACACTAAAGTATTGCTAAGATGCAAAATGAGTAAATGAAGCTGCTGACTCCAATGTTGGGGAAGAGGGACAGGGTTTGCCTCTATTTTAAACCTTCACAAGTAGAAATAACATACTATTTAAATATATATTTCAAGCTGGGCATAGTGGTGCATGCCTGTAATCCCAGAACTCTGGAGGCTGAGGCAGGAGGATTGCCATGAGTTTGAACCCAGCCTGGGCTATATAGGTGAGTTCAAGGCCAGCCTGAATTACAGAACAAAACACTGTCTCAAAAACCACTTCAAAATTTGAATATACATATCAAAAGGATATCTGTACCAAATAAGTCTATATAGAACATTTTTCTAGGTGACAATGCAAAAATAATAGATAATAAAGGGTATTCAAGATCCTGAGATAGAGTCCTCAGGGTGCAAATGAAAATATTCTCACTCTAAGTGGAAGTTTAGAGTGAGAAATATAAATTATGAAAGCCACTTTGTTACATCAAACATTTACCTGATGAGCTGTGTCACACTTAGTACACCAATTCAGATAATCGTCAACCCTCAGCATTTAGGACCTTTATTCATAATAGTACTTTGCAGTGCATAGTCATGTACCCTAAACACAGGCCCCCAAACTATAATTCCATGTCAATTTATTGACAGAAAAATAAGATATTAGGGGATATTTACTTAGAATACATTGGGAGGCATGCAGTTCACTATTGAAGGGTATCAATGGAATAAGTGTTGCAGTATTTTACTGTTAAAAATGTGGGCCGAAGTCATTGGCTCAAAACCTGTTACATAGCTTATTTTTCATAAGTATGCATACTAAGTATGAAAGACCTATCTCTGGGCACACAAACTAAAATATGTTTCTGTCCCCTATTTCCACTCTGTCTAGACTCAATACTAACGACATGATAATGCTATTGTATATTTTCAGGCTAATCATTATAATCAGAGTCCTGTGGAAGTCAGTATTCAACAACTCTTCATCTAAGTCAGACGGCCTCTTGACCCATCTGGCAGGAAAATAGCCAAGAAATGGACAAACGTTTTAATTTCCCATTAAACTTCATAAGCAATGTGGTTGCTATCAATCCCACAATGATTAGTCATGAAAACTTTAATGCTGGGTGTAAGCAAGCGTGTGTTCAGGCAGATCCAACGTCGAGCATAGAACACAAGGGACAAAGGCAATGCCAATAGCTCAGAATTGTCTGAACAAAGCACGACAGGCAAAGAGAAAACAAAGAAATAAGTGCAAATCTGAATTCCTCCAAAGAGATCTTGACATGTAAATGCATCATACGTGGATGTATATCTCAAAGAAAGTGAGACCCAAACAGAGGCGGGCAGCTAGAGTCCAAACGTTGATGGCAGATAAACTATGGTCCCGGCTTGTACATCATGTGGTTTCCCTTATATGAAAAATAGGGGAGAGAGAAAAGAGAAAAAAAAAAAAAAAGAGTAATTATATTCTAAGTATGTTTCTGTTGTCAGTTTCTGGTTTCACTCTAATGTGGTGTGAGGGCTCACTTTGCAGGATTTACATTTTTTTGAATATGCTGAGGTCTTTGTTGTTGTTATGAGCATGGCCTATTGTGAGAGAAAAGAAAAGGCAATAAATTCCCACAGTGGGAATGTCTGTGGGGATGGCGAGTGGCTCATTGGTTAACTGAATTTGGTGAGGAGGGATTGGTAGAGGATGGCTAGCGGATGGAGTGTTTTGATTTGGGAGAACAAAAATGACCTAAGTTTGATTATGGTTACAGTTGTACAATGCTATTAATGTACTAGAATCTGTTGAATCTTGCATTTTCAATTTACGGATTGTGTGGCATGCAAGTTTTTAGTATAATAAAATTCTTTTATTAATAAAAAAAACTATGATTAGTGCTAGAATGGTGATATGCCAAAACCCCACAAGATAAGGGGATCAAACAAATCCCTACTGCTGCATAGCATCTTTTAATGAGCATTTCATTACTTGTGAGGAGTCCTACCTAGAAGAGGCCACTGCTAATCTACCTCTAAGGGAATGGCTAATAGCCCTATAGGATCTCTGTTTTAGTCCAATTTGTGTGGCTAAACAAAATACTTGAGGCTGAGTGATTTATAAAAAGATTACATTTATTCTTCCCACAGATCTTGAGAAGGAGACATCCAAGACCAAAGCACCAGCAGACTCAGTTGTCTGGCTAGGGGTGTTCTCTTATTCTGCATTGTAGAGAGCCATAAATGACCCAGCTTCGCGTCTGAGCATGCGCTCCCTCCGCCCATCCTGATCCTACCTCACCCATTAGACCCTCCCACTGCTTCCCTCAAAGAGATATAAGCCTTGGCACTTCCTCAATAAACTCTCTCTCTCGCCCTCGCCTTCAAACTGCGTATGTGTTTTTCTTCATCCCCATACTGTCTCTCGGGCTACGCGTTCCTGCCCCTGGGAGCTCTGCTGGTCGGAGCCTCCGCGGGTCACGACACTGCATCCCATGAGAGGAACTGAATGTTGCACCCTCACATGGTGGAAAGTAGAATGAAAAGAGGAATAACCTCCTCCATCAAGCCCCTTTATAGTTACCTAATCCCATTCATGAGGAAGTATGTCTCAGATCTAATTGCCCCTTAGAAGCCTCACCTCTTAATACTATCACACTGGCGACACCTGAATTTTGGAAAGAAAAACACTCAAACCGTAGTAAGCTCTGTGTCTCCTTCAGACACCAACTAAATTAGAATGTGCTCAAGGTTTACTACATCTCATTTTGTCCATAGAGTGAATCTGTCAGGAGATAGAAACAACACCAGTAAAGCAAACATGAAACTTTAACATATTAAATGGTGTAAAGAGAGCTGTAAAGATTATAGAAAGAGCAAATGTATGGAATAAGTCCCATACATAGAGAATACTCAAGGAAGAAATAAACTCAAAAGTGCCTACACCACCCCCACGCTACTACGGATGAGACTTACACTTTCTGGAGAGTGTATGGTTATGATACATTGGATGACAGTGAAGTTCATTGAGGGGCCACAGACTGGGGCTGGCAAGCAGGAAACAACTTGCTGGATGCAACTTGCCTGGGTGGGCAGTATTGGGTCCCCCTCCCCACACTGTGCAGGAAGATGCTCACTTGGGTGCTAGCAAAACTCACTATGAAGGTGCTGGTGGGAGTAGCAGTAAGACTTGCTGGAGAATGTGTACTACCAGATTTCCTGCATGAAGGTGCTTGTTGCCATCACAGAGGCCAGAAGAAAGGCAACAGAACAATATTATGCAGAATTCCTCCAGCATCCTCTACCAGTAAAGCTTTACGTGGAGATAGCTACCGAGGGAGAAATTTCTACAGGGTCCAGATTCAGTATCAAAATATGGTCCAAGAAAGAGAGGGTTTATATTGAGAAGGAAGTAAACTGTTAACTGGAATATGACGGTAATGGATTTGGGAAATAAAATTCCAAGTCTAGTCTCCTAAATAACATCTTTCCCAATTTTCAATTACTAGAGTTAGCTCCACTGAAGACAGGGATAGCCCACTTCATGGACTTCCCATGACTTTCAGAATAGAGACCAAAAACTATTGTATGAAACAGGAAACAACAGAGAAATTAGTTGTTGCTCATGACTTGATGATAAGAAATGACTCTGGAAGGTGTCATACCATGGGCAGAATGGAGATACTACGTCTCAGAGTGTTAGAGTTTGGATCTGGAATGTACCCCAAAGGCTCATGGGTTGAAGACTTGGTCCGAGTTTTGGCAACGGTGTTTAGAGTGAGGCTCTGGGGAATTGATTGGATTATGAGTGCTCTGTGTTCATCAATGGATTTATCCATTGGTAGGTTCAGAACTCTATTGGGAATTGATGGAAACTTAGAGGGTGGGACCTAGTTAGAAAGTAGCCCATGAGGTTGTGCCCTTGGGGACCACAACTTTATTCTTCCACAACTTTCCAACATGTTACTGCCTCACCAGGCCTATAAGCAAGGAGCCAGCTGACCAAGGACTGAAACCTCTAAAACTGTGAGTCAAAATAAACCTTCCTCCTTTAAATTCTTATTCTCAGATATTTTCTCAGAGTTATGCAAGGTCAAATAATATACAGAGCTAGTACTAAAAATAACACTTGCAAGATGCAGGACAGACTATTTGTGTCTTCTGTATCCTGTGTTCTCAGTCTACATCTGACCCTATAACAATATGGTTGCCAATTTGCACATTGTCTTCCAGGGACTGATGCTTGCGTGGGGGATCCATTTACTGCCTTAATTGTAAAATAACCACCTAATAATTGAGAAACAAAGAGCATAAGTATATGAAAAGATGCAGAAGTCATTTCCCAGTCCTGAATTTTAATGACATTAGAATAAATGACCAGATAATTGTACAAAGATATTTGACAGCAGGGGTCAAAATAAGGCAGGTATATTAGCCATACTCGTACAATATTTGAGTGTATAAATTAATTAATTGGTAATGGGTGTTAAACGAAGGTATAAGACCACTAGAAATGAGGAATGTCATTGTTGTCAGACTGAGAGACTTTCAATGTTTATCATCATTGGTTCATATAATACAAAACACATGAGTGACCAAGCATAATACCAATTGATGAAAGCTGATGGTTAAAATAAAGTATCAGCCAAGGCTTCATTTCAAACCACCCAAGCAAAGCAATACCAAAGTGGATAACCATGGACTGTCAGTGCCCATCTGAGCTATTCTTATAGACTTGAAGATTCACATCCACCCATCTTCCTCCTCCAGCCTAGGCTCATCTTCTGCAATAGTATTCTAGAGCTTCTGGAACATTTATTACAGCCTGAATAACTCATAATTGAGAAAAGGGGCTGCTGGGAGGAAGGGGGACAGCTATGGTTTGGAGTCAACACAAATGCCTGTGAGAAGCTGGAGGCAGTTTCATGAAGGTGAAAAGTATCTAGGAAAGATTAGAAGGGGAGAAAGATGAAACATAATAGAGGGGAAAGGTAGCAAATGGAGTCTTTCTAGAGGACAGCGCTTCAAAACTTTAAGAAACTTGAATAAAAATCATCTGGGATCTTGTTAAAATGCACATTCTGTTTAAGTAGATTTGGGTCAGCCAGAGATTCTGCATTTCTAACAGGTTTCCAGGTTGATGCTGCTGGTTTGCATCAACTGGAAGATTCTGTCTCCATAGAGAATTGGTCCCAACTGGAGAGGACAGGTGACACCAGGGTCATTTAGAAATGTTGGGAGACATTTTTGCTTGTGATAACTGAGGGAATACCATGGGATTCAGTGAACAAAGGATAAGAATGCTGCTGAATTTCCTACAGTACACAGAACAACCCCTTATAACAAGATTTTTTTGGCCCTAATGATCCACAGTATTGCTGTTGAGAAACTCTGCTACAGGAAACTCCTTGGAAGGACTTATCTTTTAAGTGCTTTTTGCTTAGAAAATGGGTGCAGCTGTGGTAAATGTATTTGGAGAAGTGAACATGCTCCTCAGTGTCATGTCCTTTACAATCTGAAGCCCAGAGGTCGTCTTGTGTGTTGCCACACAACTTTGGTAGTGTACTAGAGATTTACAGAAACAAGGACAATCAAAGACATTTCACAGGTAGAAACATGAGCTCAGAGAACCAAACAGAATAAAACTGCTAATGGTAACAGTGAGCTGTGGGAAAAAAAAGAGACTTTATAAAGCAAAGAGTAACAAATGAGTTTTAGGTAAATAAAAGGTGCCCACAGGGGAAAGCAATGTGTTAGTCCCAAGACCTTAGTTCAAAGGACAGTTTATGGATTTCTATTTCAAACTTCCCATTCTTAGCCAGTTGAAAACTCTCCTTTCATGTAAGAAACAACTCTTTCTCCCCAACCTAATGATGTGCCTCAAGGTCCTAGACAAACCAGAGCAATCCGAATCCAAAGCTAACACAAGGAAGGACACTAGAAAGAGCATACCAGAAGTTAATAAAATTGACATGAAAAAAAAAAAAAAAAAAGAGAATCAATGAGTCAAAGAGCTGATTCTGGAGGGCGTGGAAAATGTGGAGCCTGCACACAGCTGGCACCAGAGCCAGAGGCAGAAGCCACACGCCCCATCTCCACTCCCTGGGTTCTCCACAGCACAGGGCAGCAGAATTGGCAGCCAACAGACGGATCTGATCAAAGAGAAGACCAATAATCCCAGAGGACAATTCGCTTCAGGACTGAAGTGATAGCCTTCCTAGAAATCAGGTGAGAAACAGCCTTTGGAGATAAGCTTGGAGTGGGTGAGAACTAAACAAGATTCCTCTGGGAGGCCTGGGCTCAGAGCAGGAAGATCATGGGGCCTGTATTCTGTTGTAGGAGGCCAGGTTCAGTGGGAGCAATTGTCAGAGGGAGCGGTCCTGAAGAAGAAGGCATTTAGTCTAGGGGTGTGTTTGAGCTCTGCACTGCTGCCAACATCCAGCAGAAATCAGTGCTCTGAATTACTCCAGATCAATATAAGGAAGGGGAGCCTAACTATCTTCACTAAAATCAGAGTCCTCTTTGTTTTGGTGAAAGGCTGTTCATGAGAGGTTTCTAGGATTTGTCAATATCCAGCTGATATTTGATCACATTGTGACACTGAATTTACTACCATAGAGAAAGTAATAGATAGTGGCCAACAATTGGTTTTCTCTCTATGCCAATCCCTAGATTGCCGGGGGGGTGGTATTCATAAACAATACTGTGCCTCACTCCCAAAGAAAATGGCACAGGACCAAAGAATTTGCAAAAATCAGCACAAAAAACAAACCAGAAACATGAAAGAGGCAAGGCAAAAAAATGCCTCCAAAAACTCCCAGCTCCCCCCAAATCATTACAGGAGGCATTGAGGGGGAGGAAATCATAACCTACACAGCAGACAGGTCTGAAAAGCTACCAATGTAGGTAAAACAGTTCTATAAGATGTTTGGCAAGTTTAAAGAAGATGTAACTAATCATTTAAGGTCTGTAATAAAACGAATGATCAGCAAGTCTAGAGAAGACATGAAAAACAACTAGCGGAGCTAAAGAAAGAGATGTAAAACATGAGTTCCCAGCAACAAATGGAAATCTGTATGAAAATTCCAAACAGAAATCCAGGAGCCTAAAACCATGATTGTAAGTACGGATAGCAGTCGCGACCAAGGTGAAGACAGAGTGCCAGACCTCGAGGCCAGGGATTTGTCCAGTGATCAATAAATGAGAGATACCTTAAAAAAGAAAAAAAGGAAAGGTGAAAAATGGACCCAAAAGCTCCTAAATGACTGAAAGATGTCTAACATAAAAGTAATTGAAATTAGCAAAACATCAGAAGACAAAACAAAGGACATAAAAACCAATTTATAGAAGTGATAGCAGACATAGAAAAAGAATTTAACATATAGATAAGTGAAGCTTATAAAACCCCAAATAGCCACAATTAAGAAAAAACCATTCCACATCACATAATAATTAAAATATCAGAAATAAAACACAAGAACAGAATCTTAAAGGCTGCTAGAGAAAAGCAATGAATGACCTATAAAAGAAAACCTATAAGAATTACAACAGATTTCTCAACACAAATCTTAAAGTCAAGAAAAGCATAGAATGAAGTTTTTCAAGCTCCTAAAGAAAACAACTTCCAGCCCAGACTATTATATCCCAAAAAATTATTTTTCAAAATTGATGGAGAATTAAGATACTTCTTTGACAAAGGAAATGTAAAGAAATTTATGATCCCCAAACTAACAATCCAAAATATTTTCAAGGTTATCCAAGAAAGAGACGATGATGCCAATGATACTAAAATACTCAATAAAATGAATATATCAGGCAGGTCCATCAGTTAAGTGGAAGGGAAAGAAAGCAAAACGGCAAGAGGAAATAAATACAATGACAGGGATAAATCACTATCTGTCAGTTAAAACTATCACTGTAAATGGACTCAGTGCACCAATCAAAAGATACAGATTTGCAGAACATATAAATCAAGAAACAAAATCCAACAGTATGCTGTATACAAGAAATACATTTAACACAGAAAGAAATTCATAGACTAAAAATCAAAGGATGGCAAACAATATTCCACACACTGGGAACTTGAAAACAAGAGTAGTAATCCTATTTTCAGACAAAGTGAATTTCAATCCAAAGCTCATCAAAAAGGCAAAGTAGGAGTACCTCCAAAATCATTCTTGGAAGTTAACATTATCTTGATCCCAAACCCAAATAAGGATCCAAACAAAAAAGAAAAACTATAGGCCAGTTTCTCTAATGAACATATATATAAAAATCCTTAACAAGATATTCCAAACTACACCATGATCAAGTAGGCTTCATCCCAGGGATGTAAGGATGGTTCAACACACACACACACACACACACATCAATAAATGTAATTTATCACATAAACAGAAGCAAGGACAAAAATCATATGCTCATCTCAATAGATGTAGAAAAAGCCTTTTAAAAATCCAACACACAGGGCTGGTGAGATAGTTCAGCGGCATAAGCGCCTGCCCGGCAAGCACAAGGCCCTGAGTTCGACTCCCGGTACCCACATACGAGAAAAGGGCTGGTGATATCACTCAGCGGCACGGGTGCTGCTGGTGTGCGAGGTCCTGAGTTCAACCCCCAGTACCAACAACAAAAAAAAAATCCAACACACAATAATGATAAAAACCCTGAATAAAATAGGTATAGAAGGCTTTTTCTCAACATGATAAAAGCCATTTATGACCAACCTCTGACCAACATCAAAGGGGAAAAGCTAATAGCCTTTGCTCTAAATCAGGAACAAGACAGGGATGTCCATTATCACCACTCCTGTTCAACATTAATCTTCAAAACAGCCAGAGGAATGAAGCAAGAGAAAGAAAGAAAAGGGATATGTATAGGAAATGAAAAAGTTAAACTATCATCATTTTCAAATGTCGTGATCCTTTACTTACAAGACGCTAAAAACTCCACCAACTGATTTCTTGAAATAATGAAATTCAGCAATGTAAAAGGATATAAAATAAACACACAGAAATAAATGGCATTCCTATACACTAATAATGAACTCAGTTAAAAACAAATTAGGAAAACAATATCATTCACAATAGCCTAAAAAATTAAATACTTAGGAATTAATCTACTTAGGGAAGTTATAGACCTCTACAAAGAAATTAACATCAGACCAAAAATGGAAATTGGAGAAGAAATCGGAAAATAGAAAAATATCCACTCTTCCTGAACAAGCAGAACCAACATAACCAAAATGGCTATATTTCCAAAACTGATACACAGATTTAATACAATCCCAATCAAAATAGCAATGCTTTTGATTAGAGCTGGAGAAAATAATTCTAAATTTTATATGGAATTAGAAGAAACCCAGAATAGCAAAATCAATCCTGTGCAAAAAAAACAAAGCAGATGGCATTATAATCCCAGACTTGAAGTTATATTATAAAGTTATTGTGATTAAAACAGCATGGTTCTGGCATAAAAACAGTCATATTCATCAATGGAACAGAATAGAAGAAGCAGAAGCAATCTCAGAGGCATTCAGCTATTTGATCTTTGATGAGGGAGCCAAAAACATTCACTGGAGGAAAGCTAGCCTCTTAATAAATGGTGCTGGGAAAATTGGATATCTACATGCAGAAGGCTGAGTCTAGACCCATACATATTACCTTGTACTAAATTAAAATCAAAATGGATCAAACTTCCAAATGTTAAAGCAGAAACTCTTAATCTGCTGCAAGGTAGAATAGGCACAGCTCTTGCAGACATAGGCATAGACAAGGACCTTCTGAACAGAACCCAGGGGCACAAGAAATAATGCCAAGAAGCAAAAAATGGGATAATATCAAATTAAAAAGCTTCTGCATGGCAAAGGAAACAACGAACTGAGTGAAGAGACATTCTACATTATGGGAAAATAATTTTCCTAACTAGTCCATAGATAGAAGACTAACACCAAAAACATATAGAGAACAGAAAAAAATTAGATGCCCCCCAAATAAAAGACCCAATCAAAAAAAGAAAAAAAAAAAGCAACCAAAATAAATAGGCACTTCTTAGAAAAAGAAGTACAAATGGCCAATAAACATATGAAAAGAAGCTCATCATCCCTGGCCATCAAAGAAATGCAAATTAAGATTACACTGACAGAACATCTTACCCCAGAGAGAATGGCTATCCTCAAAAAAAACCTAATGAAAACAAATCCTGTTGAGGGAAAAGGAATCTACTACATTGTCAGTGGGACTTAAGTATAAGCACTATGGAAATTAGCATGGAGATTCCTCAAAAAAACTAAAAATAGAAATTTCATTTGATCTAACTATCTCCCTTCTGGGTATATTTCCAAAGGGTTAAAATCATATTATAGAGATTCATGCATCCCCATGTTTATAGCAGTGCAATATATAATAGCTAGATCTTGAAAACAGTGCGTAGTTCTTCAATAGATGAATGGATAAGGAAAATCTGGTGTTCACATACAATGGAATATTACACTGCCACAAAGAATGATAAACTTGAGGCACTCATAGGTAACTGGATTGAACTTGAAAACATAGTGTTAAGTAAAATAAGTCAGACTCACAAGATCAAATATCAGGGGTTTCTCTCATATGAGAAACACTATACATGTACAAATAAAGAAGAATATAGAAGGCAGATAAATAGGAAGTAGGGAGAAGTTCAAATACTTCCCCAAATTACATATTTCATTGTTTCAAAAATAGTTTTATATATATGCTAATTTATTTTATTTGCATTACCAGTTTATCTTAGATCATTGGAAAGAAACTTGTGTGTTATTATGTTTCTTTTTATAAGATTCTTTTTGGTTTATGTCATGAACTCTGAGTAACTACTTTGAAGCTAAGACACATAGTATATTAACTATTGTTATTCTTTTACTATTTAGTTATAAAATCTTATTTTATTTTATTTATTCATAAAATTTAAAAAGTAAAAAATGTAAGAGCTAATTCTTCAAAAAAATAGAGAAAGCCTTAGCAAATGTTACCAAAAAGGGGAGGAAAGGCTTAAATCAATGCAATTAGGAAAAAAAAAACAGAGCGGACACCACTGAAGTTCAGAAGATTAGTAGGAGGTACTTTGAAATCCTCTATTCCAATACATTTTAGAATCTAAAAGAAATGGAGAAAATTCTGGACACATACAAACCAACAAAACTCAACCAAGAACAGTCTAATAACAGGCAATAAGTTGAGGCACCTTGATTTCAAAACCATATGAGGACCTTCCCCACCCCCCGAAAAAAAGTCTTGGCCAAACACTTTAATGAACTTAGATGAAAAAATACTCAACAAGATACTGACACATAGAATGCAACAAGCCATTAAAAACTCCTACATAATGATCAAGTTTGCTTTACATCCAGGAAGCATAGATGGTTCAACACATGCAAACCGAGAAATGTAGTACATCACATAAACAAAAGCAAGGACAAAAATCACATGATCATCCAATAGATACACTAAAACCCTTGACAAAATCCAACATCCATTCATAATTAAAAAAAAACCCTGAAGAAAATAGGTATAAAAAGACCTTACTTCAATCTGATAAAAGCCATTTATGAAATACATACTGCTAAAATCATATAAAATGGGGAAAAGCTGAGGGCTTTCCCTCTAAAATCAGGAATAATGTTCACTGTCAGCAATATGATAGTTAAAAAATTAGCTAGACCAATCAGGCAAGAGAACGAAATAAAAGGGATACTAAGAGCTAAGAAGTAACTCAAATTATATTTGCTGATGACATCATCTGCTACATAAAGGACCCAAAAAAGTTCCACCTAAAGACTCCTAGAATTAATAACCAAATTCAGTAATATAGCAGGGTACAAAAATCAAGACACAAAAATTCGTAGTGTTTTTGGGCACCACTAATAAAGTTATTGTGAAAGAAACTAGAAAAACAATATCATCATGATCACCAAAAGAAAAAATAAATACCTAGGAATTAACATAAACAAGTGAAAGACCTCTATAATGAAAACTATAGTACTCTGATAAAGAGATCAAAGAGGGTATCAGGAAGTGGAAAGTTATCCTCTAATCCAGACAGAAAGAATATTGTCAAAATGGCCATACTTTCAGAAGTGATATGTAGGCTTAATGCAATCAAAGTTAATCCAATCAAAATACCAATAGCGTTCAAAAAACAAAAAACTAGAGGAAACAATCCTAAAATTCATGTGGAACCAGAAAAGACCCAGAATAATATAAGCAATCCTGGACGACAAGTGCAAAACAGAAGGCATAACAATCCTGGACAGACTTCAAATTACATTACAAAGCTATAGTGATAAAAACAGCAAGGTGCTGACACAAAAACAGGCATGTGAGCCAATCAAACAGAATAGAGGATGCAGAAACAACCCCAGGCACCTTTGATGATGTGATTTGGACAAAGCAACCAAAAACATATCCTGGAAGAAAGATAGCTTCTTATCAATGATCCTGGCTTATACACATGCAGAAGATTGAATCTAGACCCAATATCTCTCATTGCATCCTAAAATAAAATCAAAATGGATCAAAGACCTGGACATTAAAACAGAAACACTTTATCTGCTATAATATAAAATAGGGAAAACTCTTGACAGACGTAGGCCAACACTTTTCATAAAGTTCCACATTATTGGCCATGAGAGAATGCAAATTAAAACAACACTGAGATTCCATTTTACTTTAGGAAAAAAAATGGCCATTATCAAGAAGTCAAATAGTAACAAATGGTGAAAGGGATGTGAGGAAAAACAATCCTACATTGCTGGTGGTCATATAAACTACTCCAATCACTATGGAAATCAGATTTCTCCAAAATCTAAAACTAAAAATTTCTTTCAACCGAGCTATTCCTCTTCTAGGTATCTTCCTTAAAGTGTTAAAGAGTTCATATTTCAGTGATATATGCATGCCCATGTCTATAGCAGCACAACTCATAATAGCTAAATTTTGGAAGCAGCCTACATATCTATCAGCAGACAAATGAATACAGAAAATATGGGGTATTTATATAATGGAGTACTACTCATCCATAAAAAAGGATAAATTTGAGTCCCTTGTGGGATAATGGATGCACTTTGGGACCATGGTGATGTTAAGTGAAATTAATCAGACCCAGATGCATAAATATCATGTTTCCTCTTGTATGAGAAACCTAAAGTATAAACAATTTAAAGAACAGAATAAAGGATGAACAGTGGGAAGCAGGGAGACAGATATTTTGCAAATGGGGAAGGACTCTAGAGTAAAGGGTAAGAGAAGGGAGGGGAATACGAAGTAAAAATAATTTAGAAGTGTTTGTATATATACTTTGCACGATGAATATAACACTATGGGCTGCGATATGTATTAATACAGATACTTTTAAAAAGAATCTCCTCTTAGAAATCCAGAAAGTAAGCATAATATATATGAAAGATATATGAAAATGTACTTCATTCATTTGATGGCATATGTTGGAAAAGAAATTTCTAAGAAGCAGGTAAGTTGTAGTTAAAAAAGAGTGGAGTTTTGCACAAAGAACGAGTCACCCACCACTAAACTCAGTAGTTGTCTTTGCCACACTTATGGAAGCTGGGCTCCAAAACTGAAGGTCTGAACCGAAGATGAGTAGCCCCATGCCTTCAAAATAGTCACCCATCCTACAAAATTAGTTTCTGCCACTCCAGCCTACATTGCCCAATATTATCAGTTCCAGAAACATATGTTTATTTTTTCTTATTTACTTGTTACTCCATTGTCTCAGATTACTTCATTTAACCCTGGCTGTCCATTATTCCTGCATTCTAGGTAACCTCTTTTGCCATGTTCCTTTATCTCTAAATTGGAGCTTTAACCTCTTGGGGTTGACTCCACCCACTCTGCACGAAAGGACCAGCTGTAGCTCTGAGGAGAAGCAGCTTCTGACAGAAAGGAGCTGTCTGGAAATTTAAAAAGAAGAGGCCAGGGATATAGCTCAGAAGCACAAATGCCTGCCTGGCAAGTGCAAGGTCCTGAGTTCGATTTCCGGTACCAAAAAAAAGAAAAAAAAAAAGAAGTAAGTCCATATTCACCTTATTCTTTTCTTTTTTTTTTTTTATGCTACAATTGTCATGGATCTTTTCTTATGCTTATCCAACTCACAGTCCTTGTAAAGATGACAGCGGAGAAAATATATATGAAATTGTGTTTAGGCCCTGCCCCCACCCACTTCTGCAATTGACGAACAATCTGCCTACATTACCCTGTGCCCCTACTCCCCTTCCCTCAGTATACCCACTCGGCCTTCAGTGTCAGGTAGCCCACGTGTGAAGGAGTAGGTGTGTTACCTTAAACTAGCAGCTTACCTTTCAATGCCTAATCTATACCCTGATGCTTACAGTCTATGGCCCATAGGATGCTGTTTAGATAGCAAAAATAATTAATGTAAAATGCTTAACATCGTTTGAGAAACTCCCCAGGCATTGCAGAAATGAATGAAAGAGAATGACTAAGTAAATTTGCCATACTTGACATCATTTACCAGGGTTTTTAACTGCATTAACAAATAACGAAATCTAGCTATGTGGCAAGCATTGTTCTGGGTGCTTCCACTCACAGCAGAGCCAAGAGGTTAAATACTATTAATATCTTTTTATGGATAAGAAAATTGAAGCAGAGAGATGTTAAATGACTTGCCCAAGGTCAGATGATTAATAGATGTTGTTGATAATAACATACTGTGCTGGACTCTACTAAGCAATGCAGTTGCCTCTACCTTCCTAGAGCTTCCAGTAAGCTTGTTGGATAGAGTAGAGAGGCTGTGGTGTCCCCTAATACAGTATTGCAGACAGCAAGCCGCAACAAATTTATTTTTATTTTTGATTCTTTTTTCCCCATTCCCCTCCCCTCCCTTCAACCCCTCTTCCCCTCCTTATTTACAAAACTTTGTTTCTCTTTTTTCCTTCTTTTCTCATCATTTTACTTTTTCCTTCCTTCCTTCCCTCCTTCGCCCTCCTTAGTTCCCCTTCCTATTTGAACACTTTCTTCCTATTTCACAATACCTATTATACATTTTGGTCTTTATTTACACTTTCAATTTCTCACACCAGAGAAACAATGTAATATTTACACGTGTGTCTGATTTATTTCACAGAGTAGTGTGGTCCCAAGGTGCATCCATTTACCTAGGAATGTTTCAAGTTTATCCTTCTGTATGGCTAAGTAGTAATCCATTGTATTTGAAAAAAACAACTTCTTTACCCATTCATAGGTTGATGGGCATTTGAGGTGTTAAACTAGACACATGTCTCTCACCATGCACTAAACTAAAATCAAAATGGATCAAAGATCTAAGCATTAAAACAGAAACACTAAATCTGCTAGAAGACAGAACAGTAGAACTCTTGAAGATATAGCTGTATGCAAAGACTTTATAAACAAAGCCCCAATCACATGGGTAATATTACAAAGAATCAACAATTGGGATCTAATCCTATTAAAAAGGTTTTGCACAACTAAAGCAATCAACAACAGAATGAAGAGAAAATCCACAGTGGGAAAAAACTTTTGCCAGCTGTTTCTCAGACAAAGGACTAATACCTAGAATATATAAAGAACTCAAAAAATCAGACCCCCCTCCAATTTAGAGACCCAATCCAAAAATGGGCATCTGAAATGAATAGACACTTCTCAGATGAAGATGTAGAAATGGCAAATTAATACATGAAAAAGTGTCGAGCATCACTGGTCATTCAAGAGGTGAAAATTAAAACAATGCTGAGATTCCATCTCACTCCAGAAAGAATGGCAATTATCAAGAAGTCAACCAACAACAAAGGCTGGAGAGGCTGTGTGGAAAAAGGGACCATTCTCCACTGTTGGTGGGAGTGTAGATTGGTGTAACCACTGTGGAAATCAGTGTGGAGATTCCTCCAAAAACTAAAACTAGATGTTCCATTTGGCCCAGATATTCCCTTTCTTGATCTCGTCCCCAAAAATTAAAAACATCATACCACAGTGTTATATGCACACCCATGTTTATAGCAGCAGCAGAGTTTGTAATAGCTAAATATTAGAAACAGCCTGAATCCCCATCAACAACCAATTTAATATATAGAGAAACAAAAAGAACCAAAAACAGAACAGAACAGAACAGAATAGGAAGAATTGCACACAGCAAGGGTAATTGTTTCAGGCAGTCTTTGTGTCAATTGCATGTGATGTGTGTGCATATATATAATAAATTTCATATATTGAAGGGAGTGAATGGCAGAGAAAGCTGCTCATTTCATGGTAGCCTAGAACCAAAGAGAGAGAACCAAAGAAGGGGGGATTACAATATCCCTCTGAGGGAAGCCCCCATTATTCATCTTCCTTCCAATAGGCCTCACCCTATAAAATTCCAACACCTTCCAATAGTACCACAGGCTTGGGACCAAGGAAGGACACTCCAGATCGAAACCATGACGTGTATGCGTAGGATATTTAGCAAGATTAAAAAAAGAAAAAAAAAAAAAAAAACTAAGAAGGAAAAAAATGGCAGAGAAGTGATCCACTGCAAAATACAGCCTCTCCAGAAGCCAGAATTGAGACAACTGGAAAAGAACATCATGAAGAGAAAAAATGAAGATCTCTAGGAATTGGTAGTGAGCTGACAGGAAAATTTAGAAACTTCAGAAATAGCCCACAACACAAAAGCATGAAGCAGGCTGAAAAGCTGACTCTGGTTCCCAGGGAGAAGGACTTTTCTCTGCAGACACTAGGTAGACCCAGAAGGCTGGTAGCTCCTGGGAGAAACAATACACTGGGCCAGCAGAGCTAACTCCAAGAAAAACCCATGGTTATTGTAAACTGCAAAAACCGTGTGGGGTTTTACTCCAAAAATGACCCCTTCCTTATGGCAGACTAGAACTGGAGAAGAAATCCAGTGCAGCACCCACCATATTTGAGAGGGTTTAATGAGAAGCTATTTTGGAATGGGTTAATTAAGACAGAGCCATAGAGCAACTACAGAATGACTTCACTTTAGAGTTTTCAGTGTTATCCTACCGCAGTGACTGGGTGGGAGATACCACAAGAGACATTTGCAGAAAGGGTGCATGCTAGACTTAGAACCTCTGAGAAGTTTAAGCGAAGGACCTAGGGCCCTTCACTCCATGATGAGAAGCCAAGCCCACCATGTGTGGCTTTCTGAGGAGGTTGAATATGAAAGTGTTGGTATTAAGTTCAGCAGTAGGCTTGAAATCCTGTCCTGCTGCCTACATCGAGAGACTGCTCAGAGATCAGCAGTCTTATTGCTTTCCCCATCTACCAGTGTGAGCAAGGACATGACTTACCCTGGACGTCTGCCACCGTCTAGGTTGTATGGACAGAGGGGAAGCTGGAGCCAGAGGTGTGACACCTCAAAACCCACAGGCTGTAATGCTAGGTGGAAAAAACTGACTTGGATACCAAGAATGTAAATGGTGAAAATAAACTATTCATTTACAAATAAAGAGGAATTGTTTTTGACTCATTTCCCTTTTATTCTTCTTTATTGGTTTTTGGGGTCATTGGGTTCTTTCCTTTTTATGTTTTTTAAAAAATTTTCCTGTTTTCATTTTACTCTTTTTCTCTTTTTTCTTTTTTGCTTTTTCTTTTTCTCCTTAGTTACTTTTATCTAATTATATTAATTGCCTTTTATTCCTTAATGGGATTTTTTATCTCATTATTCATACCTGTTTTTTATCTTCCATTGCTTAGTTTTTTAAATTTTCTTTCATCCTTCTGTTCCTCACCCCATCTATCTTTAATAGTATAATCATCAAGTCTTATTAATCTTTAGATAGTTAGTTCTAGGCTATTACTGCTGAATCATTTACTATTATTAGTGGAGCTATAGTTGTTGCATATAGATACAGTAATAGATTTTTACTGTCTGTCAATATTTGGTTTGTCTTTGTGTATGTGCTATAATTATAGATCTCTTCTCTATGGTTAAGGATGGTAAATTATTGATCTTTATGGTATGTCAATTTCCAGTTTGTCTTTACTGATATTAACATTGTTGATTGTGTTGCTATTGCCAGCATGGCGTAGTTCTTACTATTAATTGGTTTTCTCTGTATCCCAATGTTCTGATTGTCTTTGAGTCATTGACAATCCTGTGGTCCATTTCAGAGAACTGGTGGTTGGACCAAATACACTGTAGCCTTCCCTCCCAAATTAGTGGGGGTAGTTGAATCTTTGGACAGAGGCAAAGGCCTAGAGTTAATGAACAATGCCCAGAGTAGATCACTGAAAAGCAGACACAAAAAAGATCTCCATACCAACAACAAAATCTTTCCATTATAGTCCTTCAAAAAATATCAGTATTTTATATATATAGATATATATCTTAGATATATATATCTTAGAAAACAAGACAACAAAATTCCCCTAAAAACTCCTAACTCCCCAAGAGCTGGGGCATCTAGGGAGGAAATCAAATTCACTTAGCTGAATTATTCAAAATGATAAAAGAATAGATATAAAATTACATCAATACTGTGCTCCATGAGCTCAAAAAATATAAGTAAACAGATAATGGACTTAATAAACAAAACAATCAGTGAGTTCACAGAAAATACAAATTAAAAAACTAGCTGAGCTAAACGACATGATACAAAACATGAATGACAAGTTTAGTAAAGAATTAGAGCCCATGAAAAGGTATCAAACAGAAATCCAGGAGGAGCCAGGGGTATAGCTCAGTAGCATGGTGCCTGCCTGGCAAGCTCGAGGTCCTGAGTTTGATTCCTGGTTAAAAACAAAAAAAAAAAAACAAACAAAAAAAAAAACCAGAAATCCAGGAGATTAAATATTCTATTGAAAGTATGGGCGGCAGAAGTGACTAAAGTGAGAACAAAGTGTCAGAACTAGAAAACAGGGCTGACACAGGTAACAATATACTCAGAGAAGTTGGTTCCCATAGCTGCTAGATGACACAGAGAAAACTATTCTAAGATTAATTGTAGTTAGTGAAAAATCAAAAGACAGACAAATGGCATAAAAAGCATGTTTACAGAAATAATAACAGAAAACTTTCCAAATATGATGAAATAATTTAACATACAGATAGAGACTTACAGAACAGTAAATAACCATAATCAGAAAAGAGCTCCATGACACATCATAGTCAAAATCCTATAAGTGCAAGACAAGACAGAATCTTAAAAGCTTTTAGAGAAAAGCAACAAATCATTTATAAAGGCAAACCCAGTATAGTGAAAGCAGACTTCTCAATACAAACCTTAAAGTCCAGGAGATCTCAGAGTAAACTGTTTCAACCCTCCCCCCCCAACTTCCTAACCAAGAATGACATATCCTTCAAAACTAACTTTCAAAATTGATGGAGAATTAAAGTCTTTCCATGACAAAGAGCACCTTAAGAAATTCATAGCCACCAAACCAGCACTCCAAAAATTTCTCAAGGATATCCTAGAAAGACAAATGAAGTCAACAGTGAAAACAAAAATGTCTAATAGAATGCATACACCAGGTAGGGATAGGAGTTAAGCAGAAGGGAAAAAAGTGAATGAGCAACAGGAAAATGATGTAATGACAATAATAAGTCAATACCGTTTGGTAATAACTCTCATTGTGAATGGTCCCAATTTCCCAGTGAAAAAACACCAAATGGCACAGTCACTGCCTGGCAAGTGCTAGGTCATGATTTCAATTCCCAGTACCAAAAAAAACAAAAAGCAAAAAACAAAAACAAAAAAGAACCCGAATGGCAGAATGGATTGAGAAACAAAACCCAATGGTATGTTGTATACAAGAAACATACTTAATCCAAAATGATATTTACAGGCTAAAAATCAAAGGATAGAAAACAATAATCCACACAATGGATAACCCAGAACAAGCACAAATAACTGTCCAATTTCAGATAAAGTAGATTTCAAGGCAAAATTGATCAGAAGAGGCAAAGAAAGTCACTATATATTGGTTAAGGGAACAATTCAACAGGAAGAAATAACAATAATTAACATATATGTGCCATACACTGGTGCACTCAATGTCATAAAACAAACACTACTGGACATAAAAGATCAGATAAATGTCAACACAATTATAGTGGAGAACCTCGATACCCCACTGTCATGAATACAGGGATCAACTAGATAAAAACTCAACAAAGAAATATCAGATTTCAATCAAGTTATCAAACAAATTGACTAGATGTCTACAGGGTATTTTACCAAATAACAACAGAATATGCATTTATTTCAGCAGCACATGGAACTTTCTCCAAAATAGACCACAAACTAATCCATTATACATGCTTAAGTAAATGCAAAAGCATCAGAATTATCATATATCTATTATCAAATCATAGTCCAATAAAACTAGAAATTAATGGCAAAAAGACACAGAAATTATGCAAACACATGGAAATTAAACAAAACACTTTTGAATTATCAGTAGGTCATAGAAAAAATCAGACAATTCCTAAAATCAAATGAAAATGTCAGTACAACATACCAAGACTTAAGGAACACAACAAAAGCAGTCCTAAGAGTCAAGTTTATGGCTGTGAATGCCCACACCATAAAAAATAGAGAAAGATATAAATAACATAATGAGGCTCCTCAACATCCTAAAAAATAAGAATAATCCAAATGAGAGCTAGTACAAGAAAGGAAATTATAAAGTTCAGAGTGGAAGTTATTGAAATTGAGACTAAAACAAAGATAGAAAAAAAAATCAATGAATCAAAGAGCTGGTTTTTCAAAATAAAGAACAAAAGAGACAAACTATTAGCTGATCTTAGGAAAATAAAATACCCAAATCAATGAAATTAGAAATGAAAAGGTAAAATCACAATGGAAATTATTGAAGTCCAGAAGATTACTAGTAAGTACTTCAAAAATCCATACTACTATAAACTGGGGAATCCAGAAGAAATGGATAAATTCCTTGAACCAAGACAATACAAAAACCCTGAAAAATCCAATAATAGGCAATGAAATTGAAACAGTAATTTAAAAAAAATACCAAAAAAGAAAAGCCCAGGACCTGATGGATTCACCCCTAAATTCTATCAGAACTTCAGAGAAGATCAAATAATCCTGAAATTCTTTAAGGAAATTGAAAGTGAAGGAGTACTCTCCAAGGAATTCCAGGAACCTACATTTACCATGATTGCAAAACCAGACAAGGAACACACCAAAAAAGAGAACTATCTATGATGAATATAGATACAAAAATCCTCAACAATGTACTGGAAAACAGAATGCAACAAATCATCAAAAAATCATATATCAAAACCAAATAATCTGCATCCAGGGATGCTGAAAGCTTTCCCTTTAAAATCAAGAATAAGACAAGGGTATCTACCATCATTCCTATTCAAATAGTAGTCAAAACATTAACCAGAGCAATAAGGCAAGAGAAAGAAATAAAACAGATACAGCAAAAGAATGAGTCAAATCATCATTATTTGTAGAAAACTGATCTTCTCCATAGAGGACCCAAAAATTCCACCAATACTCCTAAAATTAATAACCTAATTCAGTAGTATAGCAGGATAAAAAATTAAGACAAAAAAAGCAATAGCATCCTCATATATTCTTATATGATGAATATACTGAGAAATAAATTCAAAAATAATACCATTCACGATGGCCTTAAGAAAAATTAAATAGCTAGGAATTAATACCGGCATGGCTGTGTGGAAAAGGAACCTTTCTACATTGTTGGTGGAAATGTTAAACTAGCACAACCACTATGGAAATCGGTATGGAGATTTGTCAAAAACAGAGATTCCATTTGATCCAGGTAGCCCCCTTCTAGGAATCTTCCCAGAAGCGTTTGAGACATCATATTACAGGGATACACATATACCAATGTTTATAGCAACAGAATTCATAGTATTTAAATCTTGGAAGTTTTCTACATATGCATCAACAGATGAATAGATAAAGAAAATGTGATATTTATATATAATGGAGTAATCTCTGCTACAAGAAAGGACAAACTTGAGTCATTTGTATGGTCATCTCAAGACCATAATGCTAAGTGAAATAAATCAGACACACAATTTAAATACTGTATTGCATGGTTTCTCTTATAAAAGAAACCCAAAATATAAAGAAAAAACAAAATAGAGATAAATGAGAGTAAACAGGGAGATAGATATGTTTCAAAAGGGAAGGGGACCAAGAGATGGGGGTGAGGGAAATTGGATGATAACAGAATTAAAGTGTGTTATTTACATGCAACAACTCCCCACTAGGAGTGCAGTCATTATGTACTGCAAATATGTACCACAAAAAACAAAACCAAAAAAATTTAAAATAGAGAGTACAAGTAACTAAAACAAAACAAAACTTAAAATGGAAGTTCCAAAATGGGCGCCCTCACAACGTCTGTATGAACTGTTACTTGAGGGGTTTGTCTTCTCCTGAAGAGTCAAGCCTGGGTTCTTCTCAACCCATGAATGCCTTGGGAGCCTGAAGGTTTCTTGGCAGAACTAAGGTAATTTCTTGGAAGCAGGATGGTGAGGAGGAAAGAAGAGGTATCAGGAGCAGGAGAATTCCCGTGTCAAGGACCATTTCTACAACTGTTATTTCACCTTGAGGACATTTGACTTTCCCATGTTTGAGAAGAATGGACTTTTCTAAGAAAACACTAGTATCTCATCCACAATCCCACAGGTCCCAGGCCTGACCCTTGGCTCGCAGCCACAAACAAATGTTTGCAGAACCTAAACTGACAGGATCAACTGTCCTTGTCTCAGAGTTTCCCCTACTTTCTTAGAAAAGAAGGGCTTTACTTTATTTGCTGTGTTCCTGGCTTGTCTGTGGGTAGCAGGGATTTCGGAGTCATCCTCAACTATGTAGGAACATTTAATGTGGCATTTCCAGGTGACCTCCAAACATTTTTTCCTTCATCGCTTGAGGTTCCCATGATGTACTCTATACACAGTGGCTTCCCTTCAGTACTGGCTACCCGTGTCATTTACAGCATGACAGGGATCCCTTACAAAGAACATAGAAACTTCCCGTGATCAAAAGCCCTTGTTACAAGAGCAAGCTCACAATTTAGCACCTGAACAAATGCACTCATTATCAATTTTTTTCCTGGCCCGAGTTCATGGGTAGCACTGAGGTTTTCTCTGCAATTTTTTAACCAGGCATTTTAAGATTCAGAAAATATCTTATGTCTTTTTTTCTTACTAGACAATAATTGGAATCAATGAGCAAAAGAGAGGCCAGAGTGCTTGAGAGAGAGTGCTGCAGAATAAGAAAGAGAGCAATAGTGAGAGAGAAAGACAGAGAGACAGAGAGAGTTTTTCCCTACCCTACTTGAACTTCATTGTTCAGCCATACCGCCGATCATAGGCAACTGATCAAGGATTCTTTCAAAAAATGGGTATTTGGGTTTTTGTCACTCACAACAGAAAGAAACCTAAGCAGAACATAGTTGGAAAGAATCCTAATATCATGGTGTCTAAAAAACCACTCAATGCTTGGATTTCCTCTGCCAAGTATCACGAAGAATGCCACCTGTGACAGAACCAACTATTGCCTAAGGCAACGCTCCCAATCAACTGTAGCTATTATCATTATATTATTATACTGAATCGAAGCCTATCCCATGGCAGTTTCCTCTATTAGCCTGTGAACCACCCTTTAGAAAGAACAAGTTGCAACTTCCAAATGGCAGTATTCCAAAGCAGTTAATATGACATATCTCACTCAGGGTGTTAACTTTTATTTTTTTCAACCCCCAACAAAACATTTCTCCTCCCTTTTTCTCAGAGGATGTCTTTGTAAATCCTTTCATCTTCATGATAAGTTTTTTGCGAACAGTACTTCAGGTGGGGTCTGGGCAGTGCAGAAAACAATAAAACTTTCTCCTCTGTGATTCCAGGAGTATGCTTCAAGCTAAATGTGCAATCACTTTTTGACACTTACAATTTAGTTTATTGCTGGCTAAAGTGCCTTAGATTTTTTTCCCTTGGGCTACAGATCTGTTTCCATCTCCTCCTCAGTCTTGGGCTTATGTAGTTTTTATATCCAAGTGTGGCATCACATGCGTTGTTTCTGCAAAATTTTTCTGAAATTAAGTGAATCAAAAACTGAAGATGATGCTGGAAGAGTTTTGGGGGAGAGTGGTGGCATGGTTGCACTACAGTGTGAATGTCCTTAATGCTACCAACCTGCATGCTTTGAAATGGTTAAAACAGTAAGTTTTTTGTTATATATATATTTCACCACAATAAAAAAAATGAGGAAAATTGAATGTGGATGGATATTTTGATCTCAGGGAACTATTGTTAATTTTCTTGGGCATGATCCATGATAGCCTTATGTAGATTAATTTATTTTTAAGAGATATGAAATTTCATGAGGCTTGCAATTGCTTTCAAATAGTTAAAATTAGCTATTTAGAAAGATAGGTAAGTGAAACTGGTAAAATGGACCACAGCCTAGTGATGTCCCACAGGAAAGGGTGCATCCTGGCCCCAGGAGTCTCCTGTGAGGCTGGAGGTCAGAGATGACCAGAAATTCAACAGAGAGGAGAGCTGGGAAGAAGCTCACACTTGCTTCATTTTCAACTCTAAATCCACCTCATGCCCTACTACTTCTTCATGTACATGCATTTTAAATGACAGAATGTCTTGTCTGTCATTCCCTTGGCAAATGCTTCAAAGATTCTCCACCTTTCTATCCTCAGGTGAGGGCAGATTTCCCCCATATGTCCCAGTCTTATACACCAGGAGTTTGAAACTAGCTTGCAATTCTTTGGAGTGCTTCAGGCTTCTGCACCGCAGTGTCCCGACTGCCTGGGAGCCTCCCATCCTCAGTTTCAAGCCAACTCCGATTGCCCTCCTTGGAAAAACTCTCATCCTTAGCTTTTTTTTTTTTTTAAATGAATAAAGAAGGGTACAGCTATATATATATCTGGAGTTGGTTACAAAGTGAGTGGGAGTTTCTGTGGAGGCTCCTCCTTCCTCTCCTCCCTCCCAGATTGAAACATCTGGTCATCCCAGATGTCCAAACTCTTGCATTTACCATTCCATGCCATAGCTTTGAGTGAACCTAGCATAGCTGCCATCAAAATGTCCAAGTTCTCAATCCCTCTGGGTCACTGCACTTCCTTTAAAGCCTAAATAAAATGGCTCCAGTGGAAAGCCCTAGGCAGTCCCTGCTTTGCTTGGATTTTCACTGGGCTTATATTCCAGTCAAACTCCCTCTGATGCCCCTTACCGTTGGCCCTCTTACCTCCCAGAGCTACCTCTTCCTTTTCCAGCATTTCAGACCATAGTAGACATTTTCTTTTCTCTTGCATTCTTCCAAATTCCCTGGAATATGAGGTTGCTATACATAAAAGACCTCTTCAGCATAATATTCCCAGTAATGGGGGATAATTACAGCCCAGGGTAGGAAATAATTTCACAGTCCGTGTTCTTTGAAACTTCTCCATCACAAAGAATGTTCCATGGCTCTCCCTTTTCCAAGTGCCCAGACTGCTGCTTGCTGGTGTGATGTGGAACATTTTCACACTCCAAAATCCTTTCCGTTACTCTTAACTTTATTTCAAGTCCTATTGACTGCTATGATTTGAATCTTCCATGGCCTCCAAAGGTGTGGAAGTCTTGATTGCCACTGGGAAGTGGTGCAGCACTCGAGAGTTGGGGCCTACAAGAAGGAAGCGAGGTCACTGAGGGTGTGCCTTGAAGGGGACTTGGGGCTCCAGCCCCTTCCTTCTCTCTCTTGTTTCCTGGCTGCCATGTGGTAAACAGGCTGCTTCCGGCACGTGCTTCTGACCTGACGTACTGCCTCACCACAGGCCCAAAGTAACTGGGTCAACCATGAACTGAAACCTGTGAAACTATGAGCCAAAATAAATCTTTCCTCCTTTAAGTGAACCTTCTCAGGTATTTTGTTACAGTCACCAAAAGCAGGGGCCAATATGAAAACCCAAACAGTTCATATTTTATTACAAGGACCAGTTTCTTCTTCTGTCCAAATCTCACCCATCACCCTATCCCTCAGAAACTTTGTAATTTACAGTTAAAATCAATCTTTTCAATTCTAAAACAAGGAGTGTTTCTCACCCTAAAAGAAATTCTTCTGGCTCAAACCTCCATAAGCATAAATTAATATGTCATTTCCACTGTAAAACTTAAAGTTTCCTAACAGTGGAAACTCTTCTTGGTTCACCAGCCTTCAGCACAGTGATCGATGCCTGGTAGAGTCTCAGTGGATGTTTGATAAAGCAAAACAGCTAGAAAGAAAGCAGAGAGCCAGGTGTGGCTCTTGCAATCCCAGCACTCTGGGAAGCAGAGAAAGAAGGATCACAAGTTCAAGCCAGGCCTGGGTAACCTAACATCTTAAGGAGACCCTGCCTCAAAATAGAATATAAAAGAAATGGCCGGGGATTTAGGTCAGTGCAAAGGTCCTAGGCTCAATCCCCAGTACTAAAAAACATTTTTTGAAAAAAGAAAACAGAATTATACCACTAATTGTGGAATATCCTATCATACTATATGGTATCACTTCCTACTTAAAACTGCTCCATTGAACTTTGAGAGAGATCAGCTTCCAGAATATTCTTTCTGCCTTGTTCCTCTAGGCTGTCAGTCTCATAAAGTTAGGATCCCCAATACAAGGGAGTGGGGCAATCCCAACCAGCTGGGGACTGATTGGACAATTCTAATTCTCACACTAACTAGCATTTGCAATTCCACTTGTACACAGCTATAAACCACATTCTCCAATATTTGCTATATAAGTAAAAAGTTGGTATTTTAGTCACATTCACTAAAATATGAGATTTATCTTAATAAATTTGATACTTGGGTCATATTCTTCCATATCATTTTTTTTTTTTTTTTTTTTTTTGGTGGGTACCGGGGGTCGACCTCAGGACCTCGTGCGCCAGCAGGCGCCCGTGCCGCTGAGCGATATCACCGGCCCTTTTTTCGTATGTGGGTTCTGGGAGTCGAACTCGGGCCCTCGCGCTTGCCCGGCAGGCGCTTAAGCCGCTGAGCCATCTCACCAGCCCTTCCATATCATTATTATCAGTAATAAAAGAGATAAATTTTGGTCTTAAGAAAAGAAGGTTGGTTTCCATTAAAAGGCTTCCCACTCTACAAGAGTTTAACAAAGTCGTGTGTGTGTGTGTCTGTGTGTGTGTTACATGTTACTAGTGATTGAACCCTCAGCCCTCTTCTTTCTTTTTGTTTTAAATAAGTGTTGCCCAGGCTAAGCTCAAACTTGCAATCTTCCTGCCTCAGCCTCTCACAGTGCTTGGATCACAGGTATGCACCACCATTCCAGGCACTTTCAGCAGACTTTTCTTTGAGATTTCAGCTCAAATGTCACTACCTCAGAGGGGATCTTTCATGACTACTCAATCCTCCCTTCATTGCCTGTCATCCTATCATCCCATTTTAATTTTTTCTGCCCTGCGTATTTGATGTAAAATTATCTTGTGTATTTAAAATATTTCGTATTTCCTACTCACACCCATCAGCAATGGACTGTCAACACCGTGAGAGCAGAAAGTTTACCTTCTTCACCTCTATATTCCCAACACCCAGCATAACACCTGGCATACACTATTAAATAAATATTTGTACAATGAATTTAAGTATTGATGAATTAAAGAATACCACAAGTGTTCATCTCACTACTCACAGTTTAAGGAGTTAGGAACTGTGGAAGTGATCTCAAAGAATGAGGTGGGTGTATCTGCTTAAGAAACAACTTACGTACATTAGGTAACGACAGCTAATGCTCTGGGATACCCTTGCAAAATCTGTGCCGGTAAAGCTGCACCTCCACACACAGAGAACAATCTCAGATTGTCCCTTAAACACCCTCGTTGAGTGCATCTTGGAAAATATGGCCACGTTTTTATGCCAGTTCTCCACGCTCGACATTTGATAAAGAAATGACATAGACAATGACATATGAAAGACTTCGAGAAGCACAAAATGATTCTCAGATATTTCTGAAGGTAATTGGTCTTTCGTAAAACAATTCTCAGACCGTTGATACATTTCCTAAACCATCTGATCCACTCGTTAGCACTCATGAAATGTCTCTGCCTCGGTAAAAGCTCTGATAATCTTTTATATTAACTGTTTTTACTGATGTTCTGTCCAGAATCCCTGTCTAACATCAAAGTCCAAATTAGATTAGCTGCAGGGAGAGCTCCTATTCCCTCCGTGGACCTCATACACAATCTAGGTCACATTTTGAGAAGTTCCCAGTTCCTTTGTCTGGTGGCCTCTGGTTATATTTTCAGGCTCTATCTGCTTCCTAAGCTTGATCTATATTTTCTGTTCTCCGTGTAGGCTTGTTCCACTTTCATCTCTATTCTTCCCTTTCCTCAATTCCTGCATCCCAGTTGGAGATCTGGTCCCCTAGTTCCAGGTTGGGAAACTTAATGCCATTGCCAAGACTAGAGTTTTACTTCTTCCAAGGGTTATAAAGGACAAGTTAATTGCCCTAGTCCCAGGCGGTATATCCAAGAGCTGTCACTTTCCTACCATGTGCAGGGTGGCATATTTGCCTTCCCTTTAGTTTCTGGGACATTAAGTCTCCCTCCACAGTCTTTCATGACAGAGTCCAACTTGAGAAGTTCTTTTCCCCCTCGTGCCCACCATGTTAACAATAGAACGTAGTGCTTCACTTTGAAGTTATCTATTACACTTCAGATGAGGATTCACCTATTTAACCGTGGTTCCTTTCCCCTTCATTCCCTTTAGATGCCTTTATTCCTCTGTGGAGCTTTGTTCTGCTTCTACGAGCACATGTGCAAACAGCCTTCTTTCCTATTTTCATTCCACTCCCACCCACAGCCAAGCCTCCTCCCAAGCTGCACTCGAAACTCAGAGCACCCTCCCTGTCTAAACACATTTTCTCCCTCCCTTCATAAAAGCAGCTCATAAAAAGCCTTTTCTTCATAAAGCCTTTATGGGATAATTAATGTTATAGCTTTTCAATTTATTTTCCAATGGCTTTCAAGAAGAATTTATGGCGTGTACGATCCACTGGAAAACTATTCTTCTTATATACAATGCAAATTGTGTCACACTACCTAGTGTACTTATCTCTGTGACTTAAGTAACATTGAAACTTCAGTTAATTATGTTCTTAATATAAATTTATTCTCTACCAATACCAACATAATTCCAGGCTAAACTTTTGGAAGACGCTATGGAAATAATAAATAACACTCATTATGAATATTTATAAGATGTTAAGTATTTACACTAGGCACTTTATCAGAACTTTTTAAATTTGGAGAAAAGAATTGAACTCCTGAGATATATTTCTCTCAATCTGAAAAATATGAGACATAAAACTATATACATATTTTAAATACAAATTGACAGTTTCTGGATTAGACTTCCAGAGGGCACGGATTATACTACATATTTTGCTCCTCGTTATGTTTACCATCTAGGACAGCAGTGGGCATGGAATGAGCACTTATTATATATGTGGTGGATGGATGAATATATAAGTGAAAATAGTTGCTTAACATTACATAAAATGTACACACTAAAATTTGAATTTAATTCTGCCATCTCATACATCAAAGCCAAAGGTATTTTCCCCATTCTTTTTTTCTTTTTCGGTTTTTCACAAGTTAATGAAGTCTTGGCTCTTTTCATTTCCACATTTATTACTGCCTCTCCTTCATTTTACTTTGTTGTTATTGAATATTTGTAATTTCATAAAGTCTAACTTAAGTTTAGCAATGGTTTGAAAAGACCAGCCTACAAAGCAGGTGAGCTTCCAAAAGGTGGCAGTGGTGTGTCAGTCACATGACTCCT
Organism: Erethizon dorsatum; assembly: GCA_028451465.1. Lineage (NCBI taxonomy): Eukaryota > Metazoa > Chordata > Mammalia > Rodentia > Erethizontidae > Erethizon > Erethizon dorsatum. Next base: position 11,317,253 of record CM051839.1, read on the forward strand.
GCTGTAATATATACTACAAATAATTGAACTTAAATTGCCCTAAACATTTAAATACTTAGCATAAAATATTGCACATACATTTCTGGGGAAAAAAACATTTTAAGGTACATTTCACTAGCATCCTCCACAGTTCCGCCTCTTTCAAACTGTTGAAACCATCTTTTAGCAGTTTGTTCTCCAGCATCAAGCTTGATCTGACAGTTTCCCCAGCAGCTTGTTAGAAAACTTCATTTCTTCTCTCTCTCTCTTGCATTTACCCTTCTTAAACTTCGCATACTAATGAAGTTAGAACACCCTCAGTTTGTCTTTCTAACTTCCTTTATTTCGGCACCCTCCCATTGCAAAATCAGCATGCATAATAGCACAATGTTGCCAAGAAACTGTTTTTATCCAATCAGAGGAAAGTATTTATAGTTTATACGATTGCTTTCTCTAGCCACCAGCATCAAGATTCTGTTTCCCCTCTCACAATGAGTATAGCCTGTTGAATGCACCCCTGGTCAAGCCATGCTGAATGAAAGCCCGGACAGTTCCATGATGGGAGGGATAAGGTTCAAATCAAGGGATATGTCTATTTACTGAGCAGTTTTAGAGCCATTATGGAACTGAGCTAGGGGAATCCTCTCTATAAAGACTTGGAGGAAAGAAACATCTTCCTTCACACAAGCCAAAGTCATTCACTATGTCTGGATGAATGTTGGGTATGCACGAGCATCTCCTTATCTACAGCTCCGTCCTGGTGAAATGTCCCTGCTGAGGGTCTCTTGCTGCCTGGTCAGTGATGTTTTATACCACATGAATTTTTTCCCCCACTGATCAGAGTTTGTTGAACTGGGTGGAAGCATATTTCCTCAATCTATCTGCTGGCTACTGACATACAATCCAGGGTTGCCATTGAAAGATAAACTGAATCAGTAAGATTCCGTTCTCAGAAATCTGAACTAAGAAACATGAAGGAAATGAGGGGGACATGAATGGGAATTAAAACTGAACTGTTGCAGGATGAGGCTGGGACATACGCAAGCTACAACTGTAGGGAGGTAGGAGCTCTTCATTGGGGATTAAAGGTCAATTAAGAGAGAAAAATGGAATAGATATGCACAGAATTATCCTCAAACAAGCTGTAAAGATGTGGTTTTCTCTTTTAAAAATCTATCTCATAACAGAATATTATTTAGCCCTAAAAATGAAATCTTGTCATTTGTGCAAAATGGATGGAGTTGAAGGACATTATTTTAGGTGAAATAAACTAGGTATAGAAAAACAAATACCACATGTTCTTGCTCACATGTAGAAACTAAAAAGTTGATCTTCTAGAATTAATGAGTATTGTAATGGCTACCAGAGGCTGGAAAATGTAGAGGAAAAGGACAAAGAGAAGTTAGTGATGGAGTATAAAAATACAGTGAAAGGGCCGGTGAGATGGCTCAGCGGCATAAGCACCTGCCTGGCAAGCACAAGGTCCTGAGTTCGATTCCCAGAACCCACATACAAAAAAAGGGCCGGTGATATCGCTCAGCGGCACGGGCACCTGCTGGCACACGAGGTCCTGAGGTCGACCCCCGGTACCCATAAAAAAAAAATACAGTGAAATAAGAGAATAATTCTGAGTGATCTATAGCATAAGTTACAGCTAGTAACTTATTGTAAATTTCAAAATATCTAGGAAAAAGTATTTAAAATATTTTCAACACAAAGAAATGATAAATGTTTGAGATGATGGAAGTTCTAATTACTCTTATTTGATCACTATACATAATATACATTTATTAAAATAACACACCCTGACCCTTCATATGTACAATTATATGTTAATTTAAAAAACAATAATAAAATCTATGCAACAGATTTACCCTCCTAAACATTAACAATGTTAAACTGGCCATGGTCCATTTCACACCTTTGTTTTCCTTAATACCATAATAGTAAAACCCTCAAAATACCTTCACGTATCTCTCCTCATTCCAATGTCTAAATTACTCCATTTTACAGATCACAAAATTGAGGCCTGAGGAAGATTTCTGGACTGAGACAGTATGGTACATTTTGATAACTTTCAATTAAACTTTACATTTTTCAATCTTTTACCATTATTCAATGGTCTATGAGTGAATTTCAAGACTGTACATTAAAAGCAGTCAAACACTATGGTTGTACTGGTGAGAGATATTTTTTCACAATTCCTTACTTCTCATTTAGATAGTCAGTTATATATTATAAATTATTTATGCTCCTAAAAGTATAAAACAATGCTTTTAATGTTTAGCTTAATGCCTTTCTAGTGTGTGCCATTATTCTGATGCCATTTCATTGAGCTTGGTGTAAATGACATTATATTAAATTGTACCGGCAGTATAAAATTATAATCTTTAAACCATGTGCTTCAGAGTATTTTATTTTAATAAAGTCTTTGCAGTAGAAACCTTCCACTACTTATTCCTTCTCATAAAACAAAACAAAATGTTTGCTCTAGGCCTTTAAATGAAGGCCAATTGAAAAATTAATAGTAATTGCTATAGTGGTGCCAAAGTTGCTTTAGAGTGGATTTTAGTATTTAATTGGCCACCATTTACTATGAGCATAAGGCAGATCCTAAAACTGTGGTGAAGAAAGGAAAACTCTAAGTAAGCAATGGCAAAGGGTTGGTTAAAATAATTTTTCAAATTTTGTTACTTGGTCTATTGCATCTCCAGATGTTGCCATGGAAACACATATATAATTAAAACACACACATGAGCACTCACACACACAGAAGTTCAGTGTGGTTTCCTTACTTACACATGTATGCACACCCTCGTTATGTTGAATCCAGACGAAATATTCCTCAGTTGTCCTGTCACTGTTGCTATCAGAGTCTGTAAAGTGTGAAGTAAAATATGCAACTATTACATGAGAGTGAATCTTTTGAAGTATAGCATATTCTATAAAAGTCAGATTTTTGACATAACTATTTGAACTTGTATAATGTGAGATTTTGAATAATGCTTTATTCAAATAACCTGTTCAAAGAGGAGTTTTTATGGGCAGGAAGCATGCAGGTGTCAGCATCTGCGTTTGCCGGGTGCTTCCTTGCTGACCTTGAAGATAACGAATAGGTGTAAAAGACATTCAGGCCCTCCCCCCGCCAGAATTACAAGCTCTTTCCGGTAGTGTCTGTGACACATTAGCATGACACTGCCACAATGCCCTGGAAGATATTACTGCATTGTGCCTTGGCTTTCCCCACCACTCGGAGGTAGGGATAAACTACGACACAATTTTCAAAACCACATTAGCTTGAAGATTCCTAAAGGAAGAAAGTTCAGATTGGACAGCCACAGCTGTCCCTTTCAGTGGTGGTTCTGAACTTCAAGGAAGCCACTGATAGACTGGCCTCTCCTGTGAGCACTTTTAGTTCTTGGGAACCTGGACCACAGATGATTCAAATTATTACTGCACAAGGAAAACCTGGTTCCCTCAGCCCAGCCAGCCAAGCTGGATTGTCTTCCAAGATTGTCTTCCTGATAGCGTCTGAGAACCTCAGTAACATTTTAACCCACAACTGCCAATAACCATGTATATGCTAATTACTTGAGGGCCAGTCCGGATTTTTACTTGGAAACTTAATTGCATTTTCCTTAACTCCAAAGCCTCCTATGAGGTGATAGTCAGGAAAGAGAAGGTAGAGGTGGTGTGTTCTAAAGAATGAGATCAAGTTTATAAATTTAAGACACTATTCATGCGTGCTCTCCCACCCCTTCTATCTCTTCCTATCTCATCATTCTTAGAACCTAAGGCATCTTTAGATACTACATTATTAAAGATTTTTTCCAGATATGAAATATTTGTGTCATCTAATAGTTCCCCACAACTAAAGTGCCAAGTAACACTCCCACCAGCAAGAATGGAGATACCACTCATCAATCTCGCCAGCTTTGGAACAAAGTTTCCTTTATCTTTTGCCGGTTTCATAAAGAACTGTATTGTTCTTTTGTTTTATTAGAGCCCATTTTGCCATCAGTCTAAATTACCACATTTTAAATCTAACTTGTTAAAGTATTTATATTACTATGTTTCATAATAATAAATCAACTGTTCATTCTTAGGATAAAATCTACAAGATGATGATAGATGGTTCTGTGAATATCATGCCAACATCAGTTTGATCTTCTTAGGATTTCAAAATCTATGTTAATTAGGAAGATTGGTCTCTGGCAGTCTTTCTAGTAACTGAGAATGCTAGAAACATACCAGTATCTGGAACATTCAAGGGCTAATCACCAAGCAGTTAATAGGTGTATACTGTTGAGAAGAAAAGAAGTGAATGAGTGAAGGGAGTTGTTATGGTCAAATAAATCATAGAAATGTATAACGTTAATAGCATACTTTTGGCCATAAAAAATCCTGTACTAATGAATTCTGTTAAGATTTATTTTACCTCTGGTTTATTAAATACCAATGCCTAAATACCTAGGATACTCCCTGTATTAGAAACTATTAATCTCTCACTGGACATTCAAATGTTCCATTGAACAATTTGAAAAGAAAGGAATGGAATATAGTTTTCTTTTACTCTATGTTTGGCACAAGTTTTATGCTCATTTCACAAAATCAATCCTTTTCCTGATATCTAAATAGTTTAAATGTAAAGCATGTAATTTGTTCCTTACAACTTTGAGAGAACATTTCTACAAAAACAACTAGTTACTAGCAATTCTGGTGATAATAGTTACATCTATTTGTTATTTTCTTTTATGTTTATGGACATATTTTTATTTTCTGGTCTTCATATGTGATTTTGAAATTCTTTTTTAAAAGTATCTATCATTGGGCCAGGGATATAGCTCAGCGGCACAGCGCCTGCCTGGTAAGCACAAGGTCCTGAGTTCGATTTCTGGTACCACACACACACACACACACACACAAAAGTATCTATCATTAAGATTTTCAAAGTAATAGGCAAATGTAAACTAGATCTTTAGAAAAGTTTATTATTTTAAAAATCAGGGGCCGGTGAGATGGCTCAGCGGTGTACGCGCCTGCCTGGCAAGCGCGAGGTCCTGAGTTCGACTCCCGGAACCCACATACAAAAAAAGGGCCGGTGATATCGCTCAGCGGCACGGGAGCCTGCTGGCATGCGAGGTCCTGAGGTCGACCCCCGGTACTCACCAAAAAAAACCCAAAAAAAATCAGTTACACCATATTCATTGAACTTTCTAAAGGTTTATTTTATATTTCCTTTTTAATGATTTTATCAGTATTTAATTGTTACTATTTTACTTAAGCTTATCTGCTATTTTTTTCTTTGTTGAATGCTGTGAATACTATTTGTATTTCATCTTTCTCAACTAATTAATATGAAAGTTTAGTCTCTGGATTTGCTTCTAAGTAAGGATTTGGCAGTCTTACAAATTTAAGCATAAAATATTTCTGTTTGTTTGTTTGCTCGCTTGCTTGATTATTGGTTGACTGGTTTTTGCAGGGCTGGGGATCTGACCCAGAGCCACACACATGCTAGGCAAGCATTCTTCCATTGAGCTGTACCCTGAATCCTTTTGCTATTTTCTAAATCACTTATTATTGCCTAAAGAGATGTTTCATAATATGAAAGTACTCTTTGTCTTTTTTAAAATATAGCTTTAAATTAGTTAACTAATTCATGTGAAATTTAATATTGCTACTTATAATTTGTGCTTAATTTCTCTCTCTTTTTTTTTTTTTTCTTTATGTGGGTACCAGGAACCAAACTCAGGACCTCACGCTTGCCAGGCAGGTGTTTATGCCACTGAGCTATATCACTGGCCCAATTTTTCTTACGTTTCGGAGCTATAAACCTCAAATGTAGTCTGGGGATTCCTAAAAGTCCCTGAAACCTTTTCAGAAAGCTCGTGAGGTCAATTATGTTCAGAATAACTCTAAGATGCAAAAGCATGAACCATAAAATAGAACGTTGATGAATTCAGCTTCATCAGAGTTTAAAATGCCTTTGGAAGACATTGTAGAAGGAAGGAAGGAAGGAAGGAAGGAAGGAAGGAAGGAAGGAAGGAAGGAAGGAAGGAAGGAAGGAAGGAAGGAAGGGAGGGAGGGAGGGAGGAAGGGAGGGAGGAAGGTTGGGAAGGAGGGAGATAAAGAGAGACAAGAAAGGATGAGCTACAGAGCAGAAGAAAATATTTGCAAAATCCATGTCTAATAAAGGGCAGGTATCCAGAAGATATAAAGAAATAACAAAAGTAATTATTAAGAAAACAAACAATCCAACGGCTAGAATATTTGAACAGCCTGATACATCCAAAGGAGAGATATAACATAGCAAATAAGTACGTACAAATGAGCTCAAAATCATTAGTCATTAGGGAAATGTGAAGTGAAACCACAAGAACACTCTAGTTTCTTAGGATAGCTGAAATAATTTTAATAGACAATAGCAAGTGCTGGTGAGAATACTAAGTAAATGGAACCCTCATGTACTGTTAGTGGAAATGTAAAATTGACCGGTCAATTACTTTGGAATCATATCTTAGAACATTTCTTAGGAGTTAAGTATATAGTTACCATATAGCATGGCAAACCAATTCCTGGGTCTTTGTGCACAGAAAAGAAGACGTATGTCCACACAAATCCCGGGCCATAAATGCTCGTAGCAGCTTTCTTTGTAATAGCTCTGAATCACAAAGCTCCAGATATCCATTGATTAGTGAATAGATAAAGAAATCTTGGTGCAGATGTATCATGGTATGCTACTCAGAAATATAAGGGACAAGCTTGCTGACACTTATAAAAGCTGGATGAATATCAAAAGCATCATGCTAAAAAAAAAAGTGTTATGTTAAGGGAAAAAGTCAGACTCCATAGGCTAAATAACATATAATTTTATTTACGTGATACTTGGAAAATACAAAACTCTACCATGCAAAACAGAGATGGGAGTGGAGAGAGGTACTTGATCTCAGAGTCTGTATGTTGGTGGTTTCACAACTGTAGAAATTTATAAAAATTCATATGTTTTCACACATAAAGAGTGAATTTTACTCTCTACATATCAATCAACCTGGCCAAATGGCAAATTCAGTTTTGAATTGTAATACAATCTATATTCATAGATACTGTATAATCCATATAAACAAAAACTACTTGCAGTCTTCAGAAATTTTTCTTTTTTTTTTTTTGTGGGTACCGGAGGTCGAACTCAGGACCTTGCATGCCAGCAGGCACTCGTGCAGCTGAGCGATATCACCGGCCCTTTTTTCATATGTGGGTACCGGGAGTCAAACTCAGGACCTCACGCTTGCCAGGCAGGCACTTATGCCGCTGAGCTATATCACCGGCCCCAGTCTTCAGAAATTTTTAAGGGGGTAAAAAGATGCTGAGACCAAATGTCAAGAGTCATGATTATAGATCATGATGAATAATATTTTTTTATTTATTGTGAGTAATATAATTTTTAATTATATTTCATTTCTGAAGCAGCATGCTGTCGAATTTTTAACATATTTTAAGTGTTCTCTAATGAAAAATTAGATATATTAGAACATGTAATTTACCACAAAAATATTTTTTGGATTACTTTAGTTTTCTTATTTCACCTTTTACTGAATATAATTTTAATTTTCTCCTGACATTTGTATTAACCTTTTAGGTTTTCCAAACACACACATACAGATTTTTCTAAATATAGGATGAAAAATGAAATCATGTCCCTTATTTTTCCCAAACTCTTTGTGAGACCAGATATTAATTAACTCACTCATCCTTAACTACTTTAATCTGTAATTTAAGACATTTAAAATATTTTACATTGTAGATATTTCTGTTTTAGGGTTTCAATAACGATTTTTTACTTGGATTTAAAATTTTTCTTTTTCACTAGTACTTGTTTGTAGTACATGTTTATATTCCTTGTGGGGAACTGCTACATGTACATAATTCACCTTAAATCCTATTTTCACCCCCTTTCCCTTCCCTCCCTCCTTCTCCATCTACCTCTTGATTCCCTTCCTTTTTTTTTTTTTTTTCTGTACATGTTTGCAATACACAATGTTTACATTCCTTGCATGGAGTTGTTACATGTACATAACACATCTTAATTCTTTTTATTATCCCCTTCCCCTCTCTTCCCTCCCCTCTCCTTCTATTTCTTGATCCCCTTCCACTTCGAGAAAGATCTATCTGCTTACTATTATGTATCATTTATTTTGCTTTTTATTTATACTTTGAGTTTCTCATATAAGAGAAAACATGGGATACTTAAACTGTGCACCCTGATTTATTTCACTATACACATTCCCATAATGTTAAGGGAAATAAATTGACTTATAAATTTTAATTGACAGATAGTTTTACACATTTATGGTGCACAGTATAATGTTTTGGTGCACTTATACCTTGGGCTTTGATAAACATTGAGTTGTCTGTGTTTGAAATTTTAAATTCTCTATCTTTGTCTAAGCATATATAATTATCCTCTATATAATTAATAGGATATTAATAAGACTGAAGTAATTTTTCACTCCTTGAAACCTCCAAATGAGCTCTCTTAGACAAATCAAGCTACATATAAACTGCTACCCAGTGTGGATTCATCACAAAATATGGCGGTGGATAGACCTTTACTTCTACTTTTTAAAATCATTGAATTTTTTTTTCACATTTCTACATCCAGGCTGAAAGAAATTGCATCAGGGACTAACAGAGACCTGAAAAGTACAGTACGTAAAACCAAATTTATATATTCTTAAAATGTATGATAAACTTCTGAAAAAGGGAGGCTTAGTGTGAAAATCCATAAAATCCTTTCCCCCTTATTGCTTTTGGTGGTATTAAGGAAAGATTTACAACAAGTACATTTGGAAATCTATTTCTTTTTGGATACAATGACCATTATCAATCATTATAATCATTGTTTAAATTCAGAAAAGAATCTACATTTTATAGAGTTTCAGACTTATACACTAGAAATTCATTCTTTAAAGAAATAGGAAATCGTGGGCCGGTGAGATGGCTCAGCGGCGTAAGCGCCTGCCTTGCAAGCACAAGGGCCCGAGTTCGACTCCCGGATCCCACATACGAAAAAGGGGCCGGTGATATCGCTCAGCGGCACGGGTGCCTGTTGGCGCACGAGGTCCTGAGGTCGACCCCCCGGTACCCACAAAAAAAAAAAAAAAATAGGAAATCGTGAATGTGAAATTAGATACAAAATGATTACTTATTCAGAATGAGGAAAACAGCATAAGTTAAATGTTTTTAAAGTTTGATAAAGAAATGTCACAAAATCCAGAAAAATAATAATATTTTTATTAATTGACCAACACAGTTCTATACATCTTTTTCTATTTTTACTTTACATTTTTGGCTGCATACTTTTGAATCACCATTTTGAAGAACAGTTTTATAGTACAACTGTTATTGAAAGAATAGACAAATAATTCAGTATTACCTCTAGAAGTGATCGATCCTAATTTCCTTGATTTAATGAATAATAGTTTAGGAAGCTTCTTTCAGTGTCTCAAACTATTGGTGTCATCATGTTTATTCTATAAAGTTTCATCTCTTCTTTTTTTTTTTTTTTTTTTTGTGGGTACCGGGGTGTTGACCTCAGGACCTTGAGCGCCAGCAGGCACCCGTGCCGCTGAGCAATATCACCGGCCCCTTTTTCGTATGTGGGTTCCGGGAGTCGAACTCGGGCCCTCGCGCTTGCTGGGCAGGCGCTTAAGCCGCTGAGCCATCTCACCGGCCCTCTTCTTTTTCTTATTGTGTTTTAAAAATGTAACAAAATTCTTAACCATTTTTAAGTGTACAGTGTTAAATATTTTCATTTTGTTATGAGAGCTCCAGAACTTCTTCATTGAACAACTTTCCTGGTAGCTCACATTCTCCTTCTATTTCTAGGAATTTGACTTCTTTGTGCCTTATATAAGTAGAATCATACAGTATTCATCCTATTGTGATTGGCTTACTACACTTAGCACAATGTCTTCAAGGTTCATCGATACAGTAGCATGGCTCAAAATTTCCTTCCTTGTTAAGGCTGAATAATATTCCATTGTGTGCATATGCCATATTTTATCCATTGTCTGTCAACAGATATTTGCTTCAACCTCTGAGCTATTATGAATAATGTTCCTATGAACAGAAGGGTATCCTTTCTAGAACTTTCTTTTATTTTTTTGCATATATACCCAGAAGTGGAATGGTTGGATCATTCTAGCTACTTTGTATATAGATTGTGAGTTATAGAAAAAATTTTCATATCTCATCCTTTTGACTCCATACATTTCAAACTTTGCTTCTCCTCCAGTGTGAACTCCAAGGGCCCTCCCACCAGTAAGGACATCAGATCCATAGCTGGATGCATATTTGTTTTATAGTATGGGGGAGGGAGCAGCACAGAGCATGATCCCTGGGTCTCTGGAAGGCATTCCTGCACCAGGACAGCCAGTAATATCATAAATATTCATGCTAGTGACGGCGAACGCAATGCATGTATTCCACTACAACTAACATGAGTATATCTACAGTTCAGCTTCCCAGATGTGGGCACATGGCGAGTTCAGAACATTACAGGTTTAGCAGACTGTTTATGCCCATAAGCTTGTCTAAATAATATTTAAAAACAGTTCAGGCTTTTCTGAGCCAGTCTTCCCATTTTTCTTCCTTCCTATTAGAGTTCATGTGTACCTTGTCCTTTCTTTATAATTCCATATATTCTCTGAGCTTCTATTTCTTTCTCCAGTGTTTGCACAAAGCAGGATCAGTGGATAGTGGGAATGGATTCATTGAGTTCTCTAGCAGTCTGTTCTAGTGACCTTTAAAATGCTAGTGCCCTGTCTTATAATTAATGTAAACATCATGTGATATTGTGACTTTCTCGCATTTGACTCTTCCAAGTTTGGTTTCTCCTTAGTAGCTCCATTCTTCTTGTTTGATCAATGTCTGGCAAATTTTGTCAATGGAAGGGCATTCTAAATGTCCTTTGAAAGGAAAAATCAACTCTAGATTGAAGTTGATTGCATAACTCCATGACCCACTTCCCACTTACGTCACTGGGCATCATGCTAGAGGCGGCAGTTGACCTGCATTTCTGTTAAATTACTCTGTGCTATGTATGTGTGGGCTACATATGCACATCAAAAAGAATGCTCACAAAACTAAACGGAAAGTCAGGATATTTCATGAGGTTCAGCATAGATGTGGCAGTAATGCAGGAAGAACAGATGGATAAACAAGGATAGATGCAGGTGAGGGCTACTTTGTATCCCGATTGCTGGAGACAGCATGAAAATGATGCCCACATACTTGAATGCGTTTAAGAGTAGGAAAATTCTTCACTGGATCAACAATGATCACAGAAGGCCAAGTTTAAGTAAAGATGTAACTATGCCATGGTTTTTGAGGGAAGTCCAATCTACATTGAACATTCTGGAGTTGAGCTTTCCCAGATCACAAACCTTCTACTCTTCTTACCCTTTGTCATTTCTGACCTAGGATTTGAACACAGGCATTGATTTCCTGTTTGCACAATTGGGTTTCAGTATTGTTTTTGTCTCCAGGATAATAATCTTGGGGGAAAATAGCAAAACAGATCAAGGCTCAGATTCTAACTCTCACACCTCTAGCTGTGACCACAGACAAATTACTTCACCTGAGCTTCACATTTTTTCAACTGTACATTAAGAATAGCAATATAACCTCCTCAGAAATCTGTAAAGATGAAATACTTATTATTCCTAAGGTTCTGAGTAGTACCTGGTACATAATTTCCTTTCCTTCTATAATTCTGTTCTCTGATCTTGGTCAAATCCATGTATTCATTATATATATATTCATTATATATATGTAGCTTTAAAAAGTATGCTGTATGACATAGCACAGAAGTAAAGATACAAATCTATAAAACTCAGTTTCAACCCTCAGATTGTATAAACACTGCCTTCCTAAGATAAAAGAGACCTAGGGAATAGAAACTATCAAACTGAGAATCAGTAAAGACAAGGAAATAAAATGACTTGAGGCATATGGAGATTATTGGGGGCATGCAAATCCCCTCTGATCCTTAGAAATCTGTTTCAAGGATCTGAACTTAGTCAGGACATGATGGGAGCTTCTATGCTAGGACTTTTACCTACTTTTCTATATTTGTTTCCCCTGACCTCCGTAAAGCTGCAATCTTTAAAATCTAAATAACCTTTCCATATATCTTCTTCCAAACCTTTGCTCACGTACCATATACTCCATACTGGAATACTTGTTCTTATCTCTACCTTTCCAAACTATTTTTCGGAGTCCTGCTAAAGTAGATTTCTACCATAAAGCCTCAATGCTGCTATGAAAAGAAATGGGCAGAAGAGACTCTAAATCCTATATTTTATTTGAATTGGAGCAGATATCATTTTCCTGTTTTTCATATTGAGTTCTCATGTAAGATCTCAAAGACTTTTAGTCTGGTTTTTTAAAAAATGGACATATGCTACTAATTTCACTGGGATAATTTTCATCTATCAGATGACTTTCCAAATAGACATTCAATTCAGCTGGGACTGACTAGTAACTAAAGGGCAAATTCTTAGCAGGGGGAGACTACTCATAAATGGCATCTTTAAGCAATGTGCAGAGTTCCTAAAACCATGTTTTACATAGTATGAGTACTCAATAAATTTTAATCAAGATATATTTAAAAGTGTATCCTTGTTTGAGGCTGTTCGTGTCCCTAAAAATTCACATGTCACAGCCCTAACCAGCTGTACCTGAGAATGTGACCTTATTTGGAAATAACTTTATTGCAGAGGCAATACATTAAGTAGCATGGGCCCCTAATCCAATAGGACTGGTATCCTTATTAAAAGAGAAAATTTATGCAACAATGCACATGGGAAAATGTTAAATGAAGAAAGAGGCAAGGATCAGGGCAATGCAGCAGAACCCAAGGAATATCAAAGATTCACGTGATCCTCCAGAAGTTATAGAGAGGCATAGAACAGATTCTCTCTTGCACACATCAGAAGAAACTGACCCTACCACACCTTGATGTCACATTTCTCACAGTGAGATCACCTACTTCTGTTGGTTTTAGCAATCCAGTTTGTAGTACTTTCTTATGACAGCCCTAGCAAACTAATACAGTGAGATTCTGGCTTTGATGATGAGGAAATTACAGGTACTTGCAGCTGTCTTGTAGTAGATGATAGGTCTTGCTATGAAGGAATGTGGCCTATGGCAAGCTGAGAAATATTAGAGCATGATACACATTTAGAGCTAAGTCAGTGTTTATTATGATTTTAAAAAGCAAGAGTACTGCTAGAACTCAGCCCTGTGTCCTTTAGGTAACACAGTTCATAGAAAAAGGAAGCAGGGAGCTGGATTCCATGGGATCCCTGTGGACACCATGGCCATGGCCAACCTAGAGGGACACCTGGGTGTGGGCTCTCCCTGATTTTCTCCAACGCTTGAATCCCACAGGATTAAATCCGCACTGGCTGCAGTAGGTGTTGAATGGTGAACGGGGTTTTGTGGTGGTAACCGGGAGTGAGCTTACTGCACAACACACATTAATACAATCAAGACTCCGAAATTGTTCCTTTTGTTGGTTTTCACTGTAAAAATTTCCAGGATCCAAATATAGACTTAGAATAGAACAGCTGACTACTCAGGGCAGTAAAATAGACAATAAACAACCCCATACAGGAAATACATGGAGGCTTATTTGTCAAAAAAAAATCTTTAGAGTGGAATAAATCCTAGCAGACCCTCTAAGGTCCATTTCTCTATTGCTAAGCCTTTTCTTAAAGGAAAGAAGCTACATTAGAAAGAAAGGTAAAACTTCACTGTCTCTCTCCTTCAGAGTCTGCTAGTTGGAATTCTAAAGGGGAGCAGAGAGAAATAAAGACTGAAGAAATACATTGATAATACTAGAAACTCACATCTGTACTTACTCCATGTGTTACAAAGTGATTTCTGTATCTGTTGTTGCATTTTATCTTCTCAGAAACCCTATGAAGCAGATCTCATTATATTCCTTTTACAAATTAGGAAACATTTATTCCGTTTTTTTTCTAAAAACATGAAACTCAGAACTGGCTCAAGTTCATAATCTAGTAATTACCTGCTAAAGCCTCATACTTAGAACTTCTGATTGCCAATCTTAACCATTTCCACCAGGAATGCTAGATGAGAGAAAGAGCAGAGGGGGAAGAGGAAATAAAAAGGGATAGGAAAGAAAAGATGGTGCCTTTGCTTCTGTTCCTACAAAAAAATACCTGGGATCATGCAAAAGAGAAAAGGTGTATTTCAGCTCTCAATTTTGGAAGTTTCAGTCCAAAAGCAGTGGGCTCCATTGCTATTGGGCCTGTGGCAAGGAGCAGTCGGTGGAGGATCCTGCTCACCTCATGCCTGGGTGCAAAAGAGAGGAAGAGACCAGCATCATATGCTCCGTTCAAGGGCGCAGCCTCTAAATAACCTAAAACCTCCCACTAGGCCCTTCATTTTAAAGTTTCCCCTATCCCTCAGTGGCATTGTGGGCTGGAGATCAAATCTTTAACATGTGGGCCTTTGGGGCCATTCCATCTCCAATCAATAGTAGATGGACATATGGGAAAGAGACTTCTCACCAAAGGGAGCAGAACTAAAGGACCTCAAAAGAAAAAAGTAGGTGTTTATCCAAAACTGTTGGTCTTGGCTTTTTTGGCTAATAAAAGTGCCATGGTGCACAGCTGAGTTTCAGTTCTATGACTATGGTACCATTGTCATCCACCTTCTCTCCTTCTTTCCCACTGTGGTCCCATTACCATTTAATTTCAGACTTTCTTTTCACCCTCTTGTGGTCTTTGGTTCTTTTCACTGAACCTTCTAAAGTCATCTTTATTTCCCCTCAGTTACAGGAGACAGAGCTGGATGAAATCTTCCAAAGCAGTTTCAACCTTTTCTGTATTTACCACTCTCTACTTCAAAATAAATGAACCTGTCAGAAGAGTAGAACATGATTTAATTCAACATGAATCAGTTTGAAAACAAACTAGATTCTGCATAACAAGATGTACCCCTTGAGGACCAGTGTTCCATTTAGCTGATTCTTGATTTGGCACTTTTTCCTCTTATTAACACCACCTGACCATTTGACAGTGAAAGAGGAAAATAAATTCTATTGATTCTTAACAATATCCTATATCCCCACTTCCCAGGTTGCCTCTCATCTAGGGATATCACCTTTTGGTTCAGGCAACAATGATTCCTAATAAAAATTCAGTCAAAATGTCCATCAAATGATAATTGAAAAAGTGGCTATTTACTTGTGGTTACTATCATCTATCGGCAATCAGCAAAAAAGCGCTAACATGAATCCATCATTTACTTGTCTTGCCCACCATGTGCTAAGCCTTTGCATCCATCATCTGTACTAATACCCACAACCTTAGAATGTCAATATTATACCTATCATCATAGAAAAGAGAAACATGAGTATCTCCAGCAAATGGTGACACATATGCTAGGTCTTCTTAAAGTTTTTGATTTTTATGCTGTACCTCCAGAATATTAGCACTATTCTTCAAAGCCAATAGAGATAGAAATGCTATAAGAAAAAAAAAGTTTTACAAAGTTTTAGAACAAATATTGCTAAGTTTAAAAATGATGGTAGAATAGAATGAGAATGCAAATGGTTTCCAAGTGTATTCATGGCAAACCTGATGGATCTTTTTGATATTCGGTCATTTTACCAGATTAATGCCACCATTGCCATCCCATGGCTGGGGCTATCTCTATGTCTCCATGACCCATAGTACTGTACAGTCAGGTTGGCATTGTCAATTAACTCAGCTGCTTCATGGTGGACCAGTTCAGGCACTAAACAATTCAGTATTTATGAGAGAATAAGTTGCAGACTGGTTGTGCCATGGCCGATTTCCTCCCTGCTTGTTGGGTTTTTTCTGTGTGTGCATGTGGGTACCGGGAATTGACCTCAGGACCTCGCACACAAGCAGGTGCCCATGCGGCTGAGTGACATCACCGGCCCTTTTTTGTATGTGGGTTCCGGGAGTCGAATTCAGGCCCTCGTGCTTGCCAGGCAGGCACGTACGCCGCTGAGCCATCTCACCAGCCCTGCTTGTTGGTTTTTAGTGAGTGATCCGATCCACCATGCAGCTACCTCACTTTGTTGTGAACATGACCGGAATCCCGTGTGTGGCATCTCAGCTATTTCAAATGCCTCTCCCAATATAGAACCAGCTCTGAATGAAAGCAAATACAACAGGGCTATTCGACTTTTTCAAATGGTAACATTTTCTAAGACATGAATTTTCAGTCTAGAATAAACTTATTGTTCATTTTATTTCTAAACATGAAAAATGAGCAAGGATAAAATAAATTGCCTTTACGTGTATGTGCAGGTACCAACTCCCCATGATAAATGTAATGATTATGTACTGCAAACATGGACTAATAAAAAATAAACAAAAAACCTGGGTGTCCCTGAGGAGTCATGGGTGGGGCCAGGTCTACCTTGTTTCAGGTCACCTGCATCTGTGTGTTTGTCTGTACTGGTCACCCCCACGACCACTGTCCTCCTGCATTTGCATGCAAGCACTCAAGAGGTTCATCCAATGTGGCTGCACCCAAAGATTTACATGCAGAAAACATTGTATCAAGTAATGAAGAACCACATTAGAACAAAAAGGTAATTACTTTGTACACGAGAGTGTTTTGAATTACCCTACCGATAACACGTACTATTATTATCATTAACTAATAGTTTATAAGGTACTACTATTGTTTTTAGATAAGCCACCCCAGTTTTATTATTTTATTTATATTGAGATATCTATAGTCTCTTTTGCTATCATTCTGCTGTCATTCTGTGCAAATAAAATAATTTTATCAATAAACAAAGAGTGACTAGTTATGTGAACAACAAAACTACATGATTTTAATGGACAATCACTAATGTACATCCAGGAAAATAGATGATAATAAACTCAACCACACCATAGATATGCTGAGCTCATTGAATACAGTCACAGGGAAATTAATTTGAAGGCCATTCTGTTCAAGCTAAGATGGATCTGAAAGCCAGAAGTTCAATGCCATATCTTCTGATTCCTGCCCCTGTGCTGTGCCGTTTGGATCTGGAATATCTCTCAAAGGCCCAAGTCACACCACGCACTGAGTAATTTACCCTACCACACTTCTCTGCCATGCATGACGTATTACCTTATCACAAGCTCAAAAAGCAACAAAGTCAAGTCATCATGGGCTGAAACCTCCTAAACTTTGAGCCAAAATGAATCTTTACTCTTCATAAGTTGATTTTCTTAGGTGTTTTGTCACAGTGTTACAATGCAAACTAACACCCTGTATCTCCCCAGCTCCCTGGTGTATGTGACTATAAAGAAAAACTTTAACAAATAGAAAGTACATGTTACAATTAATTAGGTTATGGGGCACATCACATGTCTTGATTATGGTGAATGACTTTGCAAAGTAAAATAAGGTCATTAAGATTACATAGTTAGTGATATCCTTTAAATTTTGAAATACGAATGCAAAACCATTTTGTAAAGTGTTGCTGAGTTAGATCCATCATATCAAATAAATTTTTACTTATATGTCTTTATGATGTATTCCATTGATGTTTTGGTCCTAATGTAGCTTTTCAGTATTAATAACTAAATGAGATGGATTGAATGAATGTAGTAGAGGTGGGTGAAGAATATAATATATGAAGTCGTAGATTTACATCTTTCTATCAATTATTTATTTATTCATTCATTCATTCATTCATCTAGATATTCAACAAGGTTGCTGGATTGCCATGAGCACTCAGATACAAGAATGAGTAGTAAGGGCCGGTGAGATAGCTTAGCGGCATGAGCGCCTGCCTGGCAAGCACGAGGTCCTACATTCGACTCCTGGTACCCACATTAAAAAAAAAAAGAATGAGTAGTACAAATACAAGAATGTGGCTGTCTCCTGACCCTGCAGTCTGGGAGAAGAGGTAAGATGTGGAAGCCTAGGATTATATGCAGAGCATCTCAGGCTGTGGAGCTAAGAAAAAAGGATAAGCACATGGATGATGCCATGCAGACTGCTGAGAAAAGGTCAAGCTCCCAGGAGTTAACTGCTCATGTTAGACTTGATGGTTTGAAGAGTTAATAACAATAATAATAATAATAATCAGTAAGAACATAACATCTTCTTAATGCAACCATGTGCCATGTGCTAGTCTATCACTTTATATCAATTATTCCCATTTTAGAGATGAAGCCACCAAGACTTGAAGTCATAGTTATGAAGTGGTAGAAGTAGAATTTGAGCTCAACACATCCATATGGCACACACTGATCAAATCCAGCCTCCCTTTATTTACCCCCTACTCCCACCCCACCCTTCCCACGTCAGGGCTGTGACGCAGGAGAAAAGGGAGAGAGGTTGCACAGAAAGATAGGATGTGATAGCCCCATAGATGTTGGCAACTGTAAATTATGAGAGCTTGGCTGACGTGTGAACACCTGAGAATTTATCTTAACATTTTTAATTACACAAGGCTCTCGAATGTGTCAAAAGTATGACTCAAGGTTATGTATCTCATTTCTGTCCCTTTGCTCATAACGCCCCTGCAGAAATGTCCTCCCCACCCCCTCTGCTTCTTTAATTCTTTAAAACTCACCTCCTTTTTGACCCCTTCAGTGAATAAACCCCACTAATTAACTCTTCCAGACCACACAGCCCATATCACAGAATCCAATAATCTTGTCTGCTACTGCACACTAAATTTTCATATGGATTTATCCAATCCTCCCACATAGGTCACACTCTTGAAAGGCTAAAAACCATGTCCTATTTCCCTCCTATATTCCCACAGCATCTAGTTTGAATAATGAGCATCTAGAAATTATTTAATGAATAAAATCTAATAAATTGATAAGCTGTAGGAAAAGTGAAATCTGTTGTCATTACCATTTCTCAGAGCAAAAATTTCCCAGCATCTCTATCTGGTTTTGCTGAGTGCTTGTTACATAACCAAGAGTTTTAAATTTCAACAATAGATAATTATAACTTCTTGGCAAATGCCCAAATGGTTCCACAAATAAGGGCAGAAGAAAGATAAAATAATGAGAATAAATCACAACACATTATCAGTTCTCACTTATTTTCTAAGTCCACTTCATAATAAGCATCATTTTCCAGATAATCATTATATTTTTAAGATTAGAAGCTTTCCTTGGTGTTCGTGTTGTTCCCTTACACCTTCCAATTCACCAAGCTCCAGCCCTACTATTCAGTCAGAATTTAATTTTAAAATAGCCTTGACATTCGAGAGACTATTTTTAAACACATCCCAAATAGGAAATTCCATATCCTTCCATAGTAATCCATCCTTCTCAGCCAGTTCTTCCCCATGTTTAATCTAAATCCCACACACTGCAGTTGGGAGCCCATTTCCTCTTGTTTTGGCCCTTGGTATGCAAATGGAGAATAGTTGATTATCATCAATTACGGCTAAACAATTCTTTTATATAAATAAATATGGTACTATTAAATAACCCAGACTTCTCCTGTTTAGTTGAATTATCAGTTATTTTAACCTCTACTCACAGATCTTATTTCTTAATTATTCTATCTTCACTTCCAAATTCCAAAACCTCTGAATACTTTTTTATTTCTGAGACAGGGCCCCACTGTGCAGTTCAGGCTGGACTTGCTCTCACCATGTAGCCCAGGCTGGCCTCAAACTCACAGTAATCCTCCTGCCTCAGCTTCTCCAGTGCTGGGATTACAAATGTGCACCACTATGCCTGGCAGGCCTCTAAATACTTTTATGTAGAATCCAAATTTTAAAACTGGAGCCCAGGGTATATCTGACTAGTGATCATCCTAAGTAGAAAATAACCTCATGGCTCCTAATTTTTGCACTTCTATTTTTGCATCTTAGTGTACCCCTCTCCACTTCGTACAGGGCCACCTTCCTGAACCATTGCTCTAGAGTCACCCCTAAATATCCATCAGCCACAAGGATTCCCTTTTAGTAAGTGTTGCCTTGCTCCAACTACTTGATACTTTTAACTAAAATTCTCTGTGGATCTCCTACCATTTGTCTAGATGTATAAGGAATTTATGTTACTAATGTCGATCCTCTCTTCTAAGATCTGCATCATTCTTACAGCAAACTTAATGCATCTATGTCTTATTCTTTCTAAATTACTGGCTACTTTGGCCAGAGCACTCTTCCTCTGAGTTAACATATTTTTTAACAATCATTCTCTAGTTTGGTCCTTTCTGCAGGGATCCTCCATAAGGTGGTTTTCATCTAATCTCCTAATAGAATGATGGGCATTTCCTATAGAATATAATTCGAAGCATGTTAAAGTCAAAATAAAGTGCTCCCTGTCTTCCAAGACTTTCATGATCATAATGAATGAATTAACAAGGTTTTACTTCTTCCATGCGTATTCAGTAAGTGAAGTTTAAAACAAAACTGTAATTCAGATCACTCTCTTTTGACTGTAAACATGTAGACTCATCCACTGCTCTCACTTTCCTACTAAGTTTAATGTTGTTATCAATTTGCCAGATATGCTTCTCTGCTTTTGCTTTTCCCCTCCTCAAACTACTTTTCAGTTGCTGGTTTTGGATTTTGTTGTTAATCCTAAAAATTTTGCTAGTTTTCTGTATTTTTTTAAAAATCTACCTTTGTTTTTTAATGCCAGAAAATCATCCTGTCAGTGCCATCAAACTGGGCAATTTAGTAAGAGGGAAAAAATTAAACTGCCTGGTTAGTGGAATTGATTGGTCTCTATTGCCAATACAGCCTTCATAGCACTTCAAATTATTGCCATTTCAAATGTAATTTTGTGTTCAGGAACTTCTATCTCTTCTCACTTTTTGCTATATCTTTTGTTATTTTCTAAAAGTATGCTTAGCTCTTTTGGTCAGCCTTGCTCCCGAACCCTTTTTAGTATAGAAATGGTTTTACAACTAACTCCCTCAGATCATTGAAACTTGAGCTGAAAACATTAATTTAACTTATAGGAAAAGTCATTCCCATCACCAAACACATTAATAATAAGATTGGGAACCTAAGAGTTAAGTGTCTACAGTCTCAGATGCAACTGGAACTGCTAAGTTAGAACATTAGGCAGTGTTTCTTAAATATTTTCTCATCCTCTTCTCCTTCCAACCAGCTCCCCTCATTCATCTTATTAATTTCTTTAAATCTCCTCTGAGTATATTATTTTCAGTCATCTTATATGCCATGTCCTCATTGCTGTGTTGGGTGTCATTGACTAAATACCAGCCACATAATCAATAATCCTTTCAAATACACATCTTCTCCTGGAATCCCTCTTTCTCTTGATCTCCACTCTCTTACTTACTTAGGCTGGAAACTTTGTAAACAGTGGGATGGGTTTTTCTTCCTTCACTAAGCAATCTTTAATTTTGCCTTTATTTCCATTGTCATTGTTTATCTGTAAGTTTTCAATATTTTGGACTTAAACCATTTACTGATCATATGACAGCATCTTAATTTGTTCAGTTCCCCTCCAATTCATCTCAACGCTTATCTACTGCTAGGCTGGTATTTCCAATAACAAGTGTATAAAGAAGGGAATGAAGACAGGAGAAAGGTCACTTCCTTAAAGATAAAGAAGAAAGATGTTAAAATAAATGAAAAGATTGCTTCCCTTAATTAACTACTCCTAGTTCAAAGAATATACATGTGTATATACTGCCTCTATAAGCCCACTTTATAAAGTTCTGTATTCTTACTCTGGATAAAGTATTCAATACCTTTCCTACTCTGGCTCCAGGTTCCCATCAGCCTTCTCTGACACTCAAAAATAATGCACATTTCATTATTCCTCGGGCACAGGGCATTCTTCTATGGGTCCATGGCAGTGTACATGGTATTTGCTTTCTTCTGAATGTTTACTCTGCTCTAGTTTCTACTCATCATTCAAAGTTAAACTTTATGTGAAGCTTTCTCTAATGTGTTCAGATATGAGGGACTCATCTCCAACCCACCTTCTAATCCAAGGGTCTCCAACCTAGATACACACTTCCTAGGGGAAGAACGGGTGACCTTGACACATAGGAAGAAAATATTTGAACATACATGTATAGTTACTCTGAAAAATAAAGAATAACATAGATACTTCTGAAAGGAAGGCCATCAGACATAGATTCTATGGAAAGTAGCCTTCAAATACCTGGAATGCACAGTGGAAAAGTATTTGCCATGGTACCTACTCATCATTTTCAGCAGGTGTGACATATTGCAGGTTATATAGATGGTTGCGTAGTATTAGCTAGTTTTTGAGTTAAATTAACTCGTACAATATGCTTAATATTTGTCTTACTTACTTTTCTTATTAGGCTGTGACTAAATACCTGACACCCAAGGTTAAAGAAGGAAAGGTTTATTTAGCTTACAGTTTGTGGAGGTTTCAGTCCATAATTGGCTGGCTCCAAGGTGGGGTGGCATAGCAGAGGGGCAATAGTTCATGGCAGCAGAAGACAGCAAAAGCAACAAGAGAGAGGTAAAACTCTTTCTGTCCTTTATATTGTATGCATGCTACCCGCCCTAGGGCGGGTGTAGCACTCACACCTTTAATCCCAGAACCCTTAATCCCAGCATTGCATGACCAAACAATCACTCCTCGTAGATTCAACCACCACCAAAAAAGTCTTATGACCACATGAGGCTTTGGGAGGACATCTAGACACAAACCATAACAATATTTATCCGATAAAAAGGCCATAAACTAAAAATAATAGTAATGTAAGCACCAGCAAATAAGAGTTAAATGACAGATATCACTTTCTCCCTCTTTCCATATCTGACATGGAAACCACATTACTATCACTGAAAAAATTAATAGTATCTTTAACAGAGCAAGAAAGATATTGCATTGTTCAATGAAATTAAATATTTTATCTTTGCATTATCTTTCACATTTCTATTTTCCTATGTGACTATAATGTATGAGATTATACTAGTACAGGCTACATGTACATATTTTATATAAAATATTATATACTGTGGTTAAGTGTGTAAAAATTTGATTAATGAGTTGTATAATCAAAAATTGTGGGAACCACACTTCTCATCTGATACAGAACTGTTCATATCTCTTTTGCCGAATTATGTTTTTTCTTTTATTACAGTCACACACCAGGATCCTTCACCTCTTCATCTCTTCTAAACAATAATCTTTCAAAAGAAGAGGGTATGTCATATTTTATGCACACATGATTGTCTACTGTGCCTATAACATTTATTGAGCACTTTAGTGACTATTCAATAAGTGTTTGGTGGAAGGATGAATGAGGGCTAGATGGGTGCTTGGAAGGATGAACTTTCTGGGTTTCAAGTGCCACTTAAACTTGATCTGTGTTTGTTTACCAAGAAAGAAAATTTAAGATACCACGCCCAAGGCAGCAGAAGTTAAAGAGCAGACTGGGTGTAGCTAGAAAAATCAACACAGGCTTCTAGATTTCCCTGAGAATAATGTCATGTTTCAGAAAGCAGCAGAAAAGTAAGCGTCAAAATTAAGAGTGGCAACAGTTTCTCTCTTTAATGAGAACCAGGGTTCATGACACATTCTCCTTTGCCCCCAAAGAAAAGTACCTGGCTACTCTCATCACCAACAGAAGCTTTCTCTGCCCTGTAACTTGCTCTTTAACCCAGGTCTGGTTTATTACCTAAAATGAACTGACTCATCAGGAAATGCATTTGTACTGCTCTGTTCACAGTATAATAGTTTATTGCAGCAGGCACATTTGTAAAAAAATCATCCAGGACAACCACTGGTGATAAAACATTTTAATCACAAAAGTCTTTCACGAGGCTGGCACTGTAATTACCAAGGGTTTAGTGTCCCCTGCACTTAAGAAGACAGCCGGGCAATAATAGATGATGATACCCCATGACATCAATAAACCTGAAAGGAAGAGTGGAACTGAGTTTAAGGGAAGGAGGTTGCTTGGGAGAAGTGTCCGAATCTGATAAGAAAACTGCAGCACGTATTGCTTTCAAAGAGAGGGATGAGGTAATAGAAAATGAACTACTGCAAGGAAAGAAAATCTAACAAGAGCATCCAGAGGGAGAGAAAGAGAAATACACACCCCCAGCACTATTTTTGGGTATAGATGCTTTCCTGTATTTCAGTGCACTGCAGAGTTTCAAACATCTTAGTCACTTTGTTTCTGACAAGTCTTAGCTAAACACCGAGCTCATGAAATCCAGACATCACAATGACTTGAGCCAGGTTCAGCCATGAAGGAGCCTCCAATTGTTCTGCCAGATGATGAGAAGATCAAACGGGTTAAGTCAGCCAGCAGAGAGGAGTTGCCCAACCACCCACTCCTCAGCACCACAGTGCCTCAGTATGGGAACAAGAAGCTCATGGAGGGAACTAGAGGGGAGCTCCCTCTAGCTCATGGAGGGAGCTAGAAGCTCAGAAATCACCAAGTCTCAGGAAAGCAGTCCTTGGAAGGGAAATAATTCCCCCCTTGTACACGTCAAATCCAGCTGCAGTGGAACCAGGACCATTTTCCCATGGTGCTAAGAATTTGACTAACTGAATGGTTAGGGACTAGAAAGTGCACTAAGAATGCCACAGATTCATACAGGGAGAGCAAAGTCCTCTTTCTGGCCCAGCGAGAAGCCTAACCATGCTACTCCAAGTAATGCAGAGGTCCCAGGGTGCCTTTAAACCTATCCAGTGCTACAGTCCTAGTTGGGCGAAGGAAAGTCCCACAGTGGATGGGGCCATAAAGCACCATACTAATTACAAAAGAAATATGCTCAAATGAAGTAAAACACAGAATTGATGTATGAACACTTTGACAAAAGACCTTGCAACTTCTTATGATATGATACATGCACCAACCCATGGCACAACAAGTACATTCTTGAGTATCACAGAGAAATAAAAACATATGTTCACAAAAAGACTTGTAGAGGAATATCTATAGCAGCTTTGTTCACAATAGCAAAACCTGGAAACATCTCAAATGTTCATCAGCAGGAGAATAAATACATTGCAGAATATATGCATATAATGAGACACTTCTCAGGACATTTGAATTTCACAGACATGTTATACCAAACAAGCCCAACACAAATGGACACATATTGTATTATTCCATCATACGAAGCTCTGCAGATCAAGAAAAATAATCTATGATGAAGCAAGTAGAACTGTGATTACTTAAGGGAAAGAAGGAGGTACTATTTAGAAAGGAGAATTTTCTGGGATGAGGGAAATATTCAATATCTATAAAGGGGTATACATTATACAATACCGCTGTACTAGGTAACACTGTAGTAGGTATGCATTCTCAAAACTTATCGAATCGGATGCTTAATAATTGTTTATTGTACTGAATGTGAGTTTTACCTTAAAAACAGTAAACAAATATTGAAATCTAATCAGTAGGACGCCCTTACCTCCAATGGTGTATGTTAGCAAATGTATATTCTAATCTTGAGCAAATGAATAAGGTCCAAGTTTCTCACTGTTGAAGAAGCAAGTTATAAATATGTAAAAAGGAGGGTTAAGAGGGCAAGGAGATTAAAACTGGAGGCATTAGCATGAACTCAACAGTTTTAAAAATGCATTAGCAAGTGGAGATTGTGCGTATGTATGTGTTGAGTGTGTGTGTGTGTGTGTGTGCGCGCAGTTTCCCAGGTCTACTGAGAGGTTCTAGGAGTGATGACAGCCATAGCAATGAATATACCTCATATCCATATTTGACTTCGAAAGAGCAGTGGCTTCTCCACTAAAAAGAACCAGGTATTAGTGGGAAAAAGCCTTATGCTAAAACTGGAGCAGGGAAAAGACAAGATCATGCCAGTACAGTTTTATCAAAAATTAAGAGAGTAACCAAATTATATCTGAATATTCTGGACAGGATATACCAAAAGGACATCAGATCCCAATCTCTGCTGCCACTTCTACCCTAATAGAAATGGTCAATTGGTTTTGACCAAGCCAAGTAACCTACAATGTCATTGTTTTTACAAACCCATCAGCTAGCTGAGAGCAGATGAAATTAAAATGAACTGAAATCTAAGTAACAAGCACCTCCTAGGAAATGCTCCAGCTCATATCATCTCTTATAAAGAAGCTGGGGTTGGAAGAAGACACCTTCAACGGTTTACGAAGAAATGAACTGAACTTTGCAGGAATTTTAGAGACTATGTGGTGTCCTACAAGTCCCCAGTCCTACAACTATGCATGAAGAGAATCGGCACCTACTCATCAAACCTTTCTGCTAGGTCTTTGCTGAGCACTCATGCAAAGGTTTATGAGCAGTGCAACAGAGTTGAGATAGGACACCTAAAACACAGGCACTTGCTGAATGCTGAAAGGCGGGCAGGAGAACCTACACCTCCAGGATTCTGCAGACCTTCCTTGGATGCTTATCAGAGATGTGCACAGCTGGAAGAAGTGTGGAACTCAAAGCTGGCACTTCAAGGACCAAATGCCCAGCACCCGACGGACTTTTTCTGCCTTGCCTCCAGGTGAAAACGGACGTTGTAAACACGTTTCAGTCATCCCGGCCACTCACTGGACACCCTGCCCAATATTCCAACCACAAAGGCAAAGCAACAGAGCAGAAAGGAATCTCCTGAACCAGGGAAAGGCAAGAGCCAGGACTGAAGAGCAAAGATAAATGCTTAAAGTAATACTTGAAGCTGGAAGTCACTAAAGAGAGCAGAATGAGATTTCCTTTGGTTCAGGAAGCTGCAGATTGTACAAAGAGGTCTTGTGCTACTGAAAGAGAAGTACTGACTTCTGAGTCATAAACCTGGTGGTGAACTAAATCTAATTAAAACAACAGTAAATTCCAGACAAAATTCAACTACAGGTTAAGTGGGCTGCTGATAGAAAAGAAGATATTTCCTTTCCTAGGCAAAAATATTATTTACTTCAGTGTCTGCCGGTTTTTTTTTTTACACACAGCATTTCGCATATAGTCAGAAATTATAAAATAGAGAAAGAAAAATAATTTTTGAAAGGAGATGACAGATTCAGAGGTGGTGCAGAGGTTAAGATTACGAGACAGTGACTTTAAAATCATTGTGATAAAAAGGTTAAAGGAGAGGGAAAGGTACCTAGTACACCAGATGGGTAATTTTGGACAAAAATGAAAACTAAAAAAGAGCCAAATTAAATTGCTAGAAATAAAATACATGACATCTGAGATGAAGTATTCATTCAAGCAGCTTATCAACAAACTGGAAACATCAGTGAAAAGAATCGGTAAACTTGACAATAGATCAATAAAAATCATCCAAATTTTAGGGGAAAAAAGTGAAAAAGTAGAGTAGCAATACCAAAGTGTAAAGTAGATATAATTAGAATCTCATATATGAATTAAAATTGCAGTAATTATAGAACCCCATAGAGTGGTGTAGCCCTAGTTATTCAGAAGGTGGAGGCAGGAGGATTGCTCAAGCTCAGGAGTTTGAGGCCACCCTGGGAAACATAGAGAGACCATATCTAGAAAAAAATATAAAGGAAAAACTGTAATCTTTCAATAAAGTAACTTAGAAGACACCAACTTAACCAAGTGATTAGAATTAGCATCAATATTGGGATAAATCAATACATACCATTTGATATAATACACTGACAAAGTCATAATACAACTTCAATGATGTAACTACTCCAAAAACACATAATCTGGCTCTTTTCACAAACAAACAGTAGCTAAGAGAAGATTGAAGATGTTCTTAGAAAGTTGAACAGTACTCTTCAAAACATTTAAGGTCAAAAAAGGGAAAGGGAGGGCCGGTGATATAGCTCAGCGGCATAAACTCCTGCCTGGCAAGCGCGAGGTCCTGAGTTCGGTTCCCAGTACCCACATAAAGAAAAAAAAAGGGGGCGGGGAGGGAGATTCAGGAATTGTCACATATTTAAAAAGATTTAAGAGACAAGATTACAAAATCCGAACAATAATTTTGAACTGGATCCTGAATAAGGAAAAATACATAATATAAAGGACATTATTGGCATTATTAAAATTGAATACAGTCTGTAAAATATCCATAATATATTATATATATTATGGATATTATGCATATATGTAATATATTATGTATATTATGCACTATATATTATTTTACATTTATAATGTTTAATATATTACATATTATATACAGTATTATATATTACGTTATATTAGATATGCTATATAATGAATGTTATAAATGTAATATGTGATTTATAATATACAATTTATATTTATAAATACATGTTATAAATATATAATATATACCATATATGAATATCTATAAAAATATATAAATGTTACATATTTATATATTTTTAGATGCTAAATTTTCTTGTTTTGGTAACTAGACTCTGGTTGAACAAGAGAATGTTTGTGTCCTTAGAAAATAAACAATAAAATATTTAAGGATAAATGGTCATATGTCTCAAATTAAATCTCAAAATAGATCTCCAGTTATTAATGTATATATGTATATATACATACACATATACACACATGTATGTATATATATATATATATATATATATATATATATATATAAATTAAGCAAATGGAGTGAAATGTAAATAATTGGTAAATCTAAAAAATATATTACTGAAGTTCTTATGCAACTCAGGCAAATTTTTTATAAGTTCAAAATTGTATGAAAATAACAAGTTATCTCCAAAGAACATCCTTTGAAGGAAACGATCCTGCTACAAAACACACGTTGATTGACAGCTGTTTATAAAGCAAGCAGTGAAACACTGTGGTCGGGCAAGTAACCTCGTACGTTTCCACTGGTGGCTAAGACTATGTCTCAGTCCTTAGTGCAAGTTCTGAAGCAGTGTTAGCTCAGACCTTTTAAAACTTTAAAACAAGAAAAACCCAGCACTACCCTAGCTGATGCTCTTCCTTTTGTAGATAAGGAAACTAAAGATAGGCATGGAGCATGCACTTCTTTGGGAAACAGCCAAGCCTTCGTTTTCTTGATCTATGTCCCCAACTGTTCGCTCTTCATTCAGCGCAGTTCGGGCTCCAGAACTTTAAGGCTTCCTTGCGGCCTCGCCGTGTCTCCTTTCTCCTCTCCTTAAAGGCATCCCAAGCTCTGAGCCTTAGTTTAGGCAGTCGTCACAATTTGCTTACCTAAAGTGTGTTCTGCCTAATGCCATGGGCTTCTTCCTCAAGGGAGGTAAGGGGTTCTAAAGAAGGGATGCTGGCTTCTAGGGCAGCATAACTCAGGACCAGCTTTCCCCTCAACTTACCTATTGGAAATTAGATTCATCTTAATTATTGTCCCTTTATTTTTATTGACCAGCTGTTGAAATTTATTGGATGCTCCATGTTTACTTATCACTTCCATATCACATTGATGATATGACTTGTTATTCTCAATTTAATTATTTTCTGATTAAGTGCTCTTGCCCTAAGGATGTGGTGTGTATATGGGGGCAGGGAGGGGTAGAAAAAGTTGGGACTTTCTCTCTCAGTATCACAGGCATTCACTAACAGATGTCATGTGACTCTTATGGTAGATGCAGCACACTCTTAAAGAGAAATCTTGGGCTTCAATCCTATGTTGGCCTATAGCTGTCAGATTATTCTCCATGGCCACAAGGTAAGCCCTAAACCTCACAGCTATAACATAATGAGATTCAACACAAATTCCTCCTTCTCTGAAAAAACATTTTATACTAAAGAACCATCTGAATGCCTGCTAATCTCTTCTTCCCTAATGAAGCCCAGGTGGGCCACAGTTTCTACCACTATTTTGACTATTTGTCCCAATACCAGCAGTGTGTGTTGTCAATACATTGTATATGATAGCTATTGATATCTATCTATTCCCTAAAGAATTGTTCATCGATAGTGATATCTTTGCAGTTGCCCAGACATACTGGGACTGAGAATATGGGGACTCTCTCTGTTGAAAACCACTGTACCTTTCCTTTGGGTGTGGTGGTGCATGCCTGCAATTCTAACACTTTGGGAGGTTGAGACATGAGGATTACAAGTTCGAGTCCCACCAGGGCAACTTAGTGAGATCCTGTCTCAAAATAATAAACAGCTAAGGATACAACTCATTGTGAAGGCCCTGGGTCCTACCAGAAAACAAAAAGAAAAACAAAACTATTCCACCCCTCAAGCCCTTCTCCACTCTGCCAGCCACATATCACCAGTAATCATATATTTCTACTTCTTTTCCATGTCTCTTTCATCTTCCTCTACCATTGTACTGAGACTCTTGGGTGTGGGACCACTATCACTTGAATTTGGAAAAAAAAAAAAAAAAAAAAGAATTGCCTGGCTAGAGTTAAGTGAGCTAATATTCTAAGAGAAAGCAAGAAGAGAGTATGGAGTAAGAAATAAAAGGGGTTATAGAGATGTTAAATCAGACACTTCCAACCACCAGGGGCAGGGTGGGGCTGGCCATTGAAGTGAAGAGCTTCACAGTTCACGTCCCCTGGGTTCTTTCTGCCTCTTTATATCTTAGAATATTTTTGGCCACCTCTTTAACATTGTAGTTCTCAATCATATTTGTTAACTGAATGACCTTAGTATTTATGAGCGGCAGTGATGCTACTCACCTTTTATTGGAACTCACACAGGACAATGGTGCATGGGTTTGCATTCTAATCAGCTCCCGCCACCCCCAACACATGGGTGATATAAAAAGATCAAGGACTGTGTTGTCAGACAAACTGGATTTTAAATCCTGTTCTGTCCTTGTTACATTTGTGACTTTGGGGAAGTTATTTAATCTCCGTAAGGTCTGGCTTCTTTCCCTATAAACAAGATTAGGTGACAGACATACTGTGAAATTCAATTGCAAATATTTTAGTGACAACTATGAATTATGTACCATTTATTCTACCTCTCCTTCTTGCACTGTTGTCTTGAATAAATCATAACATAATACTTTGTGTGCATTCAACTACAAAATGCATGAGTATGTCTTAAAAAATGAGTATGCTCTTATATGTTCCATAAAATAAATTGCAACACTTTGCAGTAGCTGGGCACACCCTACACACATTGCTACATGGATACAATTGCCAGTGTCCTCTCACACACTCACATCCCTTTCTAACCCTGGCTGTTGGCAATCAGGAAGGGTATGAAAATGCAAAAAGTATATTCTATTCAAAGCTTTCCATCACCCCGCTCTCAGCTCCCTTGGATTACTCAGTCTACATCCCAACAACCCAAGAACAAATTCAATCTTCTGGCTAATATCATGCATGCAGTATGCTGGCCTCAGAGGCCACCCTGAGTGTCCTCATGGCTTCACAGAAACACTTTGGGAGGCCAGTCCTATTCCGAGAGCTGCAAAGAGAGTAAGAGAAGGCAGATTCCAGAATTATCCCACGCCTGCATACCCACAACACTCAAGAGTATTTAAGAGCAATGTCTGCCACCAGCGTTCCTGAATTCCATGCCTTCTTTGCTGTTTACTTTCTCTAGGACTTTGGGGAAAGTTATTTAGTCTCTCTATGCCTTAAATATCTCATCTGCAAAACAGAGATTACTGTAGAGCCTATATTCAGGTTTATTGTGAGGCTTAGATGTGTAAACATATTGACAGTGTATGACCCACACCTAGCACACTGGTGACTAGTGAATTTTTACTTCTATTATCGTTGTGAGGTAGGCAGACGTGATGAAGTTCCTAGGAGAGAGCGGGTTTGTTAGTAAAGTTGGTTTTGGATTTTCAGTGACCCAGGTGCCACCAAAATAGACATTTTCTTCCTTCCAGAGGTAAGTGATAACATATTATTATTATTATTATTATCATTTTGTTTTGTTTTGTTTTGTTTGAGACAGGGTCTTGTTATGCTGTTCAGGCTGCCCTTGAACTCACTAAGCAATCCAGGCTGGCCTCGAACCCATGGCTATCCTTCTGTTGCAGCCTCCTGAGTACTGGGATTATAGGTGTGCACTGTATTTTTTAACAGAGAGAAAAGAGAGACAGAGACACAGAGAGAGACAGAGAGAGAAAGAATTCTAATAGTGCAATATATGAATTTGAGGATTAAACTTCCAATACATGTATTTTGGGTAATACAGTCAAGCCATCGGATATACGTACTATTTAGTATATACGTGTGTAAGTGTGTATGTGTGTGTGTGTACTATGTAGAAGTGAATGGTACTTACACTTGTGTATGTATATATTTCCAAATGAGAAAACTACACAGTGGCCTAGAGTTTGGTTGATCCTTAGTCTGTGAGACCTGTCTTGGGTTCTGCATGGAAAAGAACTCGCTTTAATGAGGAAGAACATGAAAAGAAAAAAAAAGAAAGAAAGAAATATAAGCAGGGTGTACAAAAGCCATGAGAAAGTGATGGAGTCCACACTTGTGACAGGCGACAAGAAGTGTTAACTGCACAATCAATGTCACACACATGTGACTGCAGCACTTAATAGCAGTTGATTTATCATACCCATTTCTGAAGGAGAATAAAGAGCTAAATAGCCTATACCTTGGCATTGCCAAAAGTAAAATTACCTAGACCATCTTTTAATTAAAAAAAAGACTCCATTAGCAGGAATATGTAAAGAGGAAAACTCCAAATCACTTAGTAAATAACCCAATATAGAAGTTCCAGCTGATATGGTTAATTATGCAAAATAAGGGACAAAAGCTGAAAGAAAAACAAAAAAACATGTTCAAGAGAAAAATGTCATCTTTTATTATTAGAAAAAGCAGTTGGGCCTGGGAATTGCAAATCCAGAAAGTTTATTCATCTATTTTGGGTTTTCATCTAGAGCTAAAAAACCTCTTAGTTTAAATGTATCAGATAATACATATAAAAAGTAAGAGGCTTTGGCTTTTGGATAAAAACAAATAAATAGATTACAAAAACTAGACATTTAGGACATATGGGGAATGGGGGCAACTATATCCTTCAATGAAGGCAGCTTCTCCCTGCATTTCATTCAGTTGGTAATATTAAAGGAAAACACTGTAAAAGTTTTAATGAAGCAATAAAAGTCATTCTGAAACCTTTTGCACATGTTGTGTTTTTCTCCCAGAGTTGTCACAGCTACATCCCTATAAAAGAGAAGCAGCTCCAGGAACTGACCTGTGGTTGCTTATTAATCATTTACCTTAGTGACTACATATAAAACAGTCCAATATAAAAGGAACTTTCAATTTTACAATTTATCTAGTGCACAAAGGGCAGCCCCAACTGCTAAATGGGCAAGGGACCAAGGGAGAAGTGTTTCATGAGCCTTTGTCCCCTTTTCTTGAGATGATTTAAGAGTATAAGTTGGCAGCAGTCAAGGCATTGCCTGAGCTTGGTTTCTCTTTTCATCCTGCCTTCCAAGTTTATGAACTCACCTTTGACCACTGCTTCCCCAACTAGCTCTCCTTCTCCCAAAGCCGAACTCTCCTATGACATAGTGCTTCCAAAGTAACTTCCCTTCTTCTTTTAAAGTTCAACTGTCATTCCATCTCTTCTCCTTGTTTAATTTAATGGCAATGACATGTATATTTCCAACAGGTTTACACGGAAACCTTTAGCTATCATCATCAAAACTATGGCCCACAGCAGAAATTATTATTGTATTTTTGTTTATCTACTATGAAAATAGAAGTTTTGATTTTCTTTTTAGATCTACGAGGAAAATATTCAAGCACCAAACTCCCCTTAGTGAATACCAGATGATCATGATGCTAGATTTTCCTCTATAGTTAGATGATTAGGAAGTTAATTGGAGGGTAGGAGAATTGGATATTTAATTCATGAAAGGTGAGAGAAAATAGGTGAGAGAGAGAGAGAAAGAGACAGAGAGAGAGAATAGATAGATAATCTTAGCTTTCCAACTATAATAACATATAGTCCATAAATCATTTAATCTTTTTAAATGTTTACATATAAATTTATAGTTTAACAGTTCTATTTCACCAAGCATTCTCTTGGACATCTTTGTAATGTATAAGCTCAAGACACTAAGGTTCCTGAAATAGATTCATGAACATTTTTACTCCACCCTTGCAGCTCTCTCTAGAGTCCTACTGATTTGAAGTCACAGTGCCTGTCATAACTATTTTCCTACCAGCTAATTTCCTGTTCTAAATCTAGTTCTGTTTTCTTTCTCATGAAGTAAGGTATACTTTCCTGGATACTCTAGATTAAAGTTAGGATTCAAATTGAGAAAATGTGGGATATAAATTGGGATTCATGGATTTTTCTCCTCTTAATTTTTAAATTCTCCAGACAAAACACAAAAGGTCCTTAATTCCTAACTTTTCTAAGAATTTTTTTCCTAAGATTTTCGGAGGGTTTATATTCTGGGTACGTTTTAAGACTCACTAGTTGTGGCTGCCTTTGTCAAGACTTATGATATAATTGACTAATGTTATTTCCACTAATTACTTAAAATGTTTTATGATAAAGTCATGTCCTTTCTGGTATCCAGTGTTAGCTATTGATTAGGCGAAATTTCTGCCATTTCTTTCACTTAGTGATTCATTACCAAGTCAAATTTTCAAACTAATTCCATTACATTTACCACATTTCTATCTTGGAAATTAATAATATTCCCTTCCACTTGAGAAACTATTTCCTCCAGCTACTTGGCAATTGTGGTTGCTGTTGTCTTCAGTGAAAAACTAAACTAGGAAAGTTTCTATTTCTAAATTAAAATTTAAAAATCTGTGATCTAGAAAGTAAAAAGCATGATAGGAATAACAAACATCAAACTTATTTTTTTAATTCCTAATGTGTTCTACTTAAGCGTTTCTCATTATTCATAATACTGTTTGGATCACTAGAAATGCTGGATAGGTAAACTTATTTCTCTCATTCTATGCTTGATTTTAGGAAGAGGCTAGCTGTGAAGAAAGCTACTAGCTTTTTCTTTTGTAATGATCTGTCAGAGATCATTAGGACAGTGGCCAAGGCCAGCATAAGACCAACCATGTGCAAATGCCACCTATAGTGAGGCAAGAGTCACCTGAATATTCTCTCAAGACATTCAGTCACTAACAAGTATCATTTACTTACTGCTGTAACTGGACCTTAAGTGTCCCTGAAGGACCCAAACATTGAAAGTTTTGTCCTGGGCTAGCAATAATGGGAGAGACCGGAAGCTTTAGGAGGTGGGGCCTAGTGGGAGATCATTAGGTCATTAGGGGTGTGACCTGGGAGGGGATTGTGGAGCCCCAGTTCCTTGTTTCTGTCTTTCATTTCCAGGCCATGAGAAGAGCAGTTTTGCTTTGCCATGCACTGCCACCATGATGTGCTGCCTTGCCACAGGCCCAAAGCATGGAGCTAATCAATCTTGGGCTGAAATTTCCCCATGGAACCAAAATCAACCTCTTTTTACAAATTGATTTATGTCAGTATTTCTTATAGTGGCAGAAAGCTGACTAACACCCTTACAGATAGAAAAAAATTCTTCAGTGAGCAAGAGGAATTCTGCAACATATGAATTTAAATCCCTTCACTTCACCTGACATATTTGTTTCATTTGGGGCTCTTTGGTCTGAGTAAAAGCAGTATCGATAAGCCAGTGTTTGATTTTCTAAATTTTTCTTATTTTTCCTTTTTTTTTTTTTTTTTTGGTATTCCATAAAAAGAATGAAAATGTATGAAAGACCACACTCTGCTTACTCTCTTCTCTGTTTATAACCTCATCCTTACCAACTGAATTTAGGAGAGTAAAATTTCATATTTCTCATAGGCTAACTACTCTCTGGCAAGTAAAGATGAGCACTGAAAAATTAGACAAGGTTGACAGTGATACATTTCTAAAACTAAAGATAACCTACTAGTTACTAGAAAATGGGATATGTTGGCTTGAAAGTTTTCAGGATATAGGAAAAATTATAAATACTATACAGAAAGGAGGCCAACAACCAAACTGAAGCAGTAATTAATCAGAAAGTGGCAGGGAAAGGTAGAACACTTTACAGAAGAGAGGTCTACTTAGTACAACTTGAAACGTAGCCCTCCAGTTTATATGAAGTCACAGAATCATGGAATTGAGAATTACAGAGCCAGATGGCCCTTCCAGATCTGGTAGGCCCTTCTTAATTAGGCACCAAGGAATTCCTTGGCTCTTTCTGTAGCTATTTTCAGCAACTCTTATATCAACCTCTGGCTTGCCTGGGCAGCGTGGAGCATAGAGGAATTGTCTTGGGCTGCATATAAAGTATATACATAATATAGTTAATACATACAAGAAACAATATTATATTTCAACTCCGTAGATTATTTGACAAAGTACAGAAACACAAGTTTGTTAATTAAATAAGAAAACTAACTTCTCTGCTTAATAGCTACACCTGTCCTCACAGGCGCAAGCATGAGCAATCAATTACTGGTCAAGTCTCACAAATGTATTAACATCTGCCTGATGCTTGCAGGGTCTTTTGTTTTTAGAGGGATTAAATCTAGGATCTTCATATAGGCCTTTTTATTTTTATTTTGAGACAGGGTCTTACTAAGTTGCCTAGACTGAGCTTGAGCTTTCCTCCTGCCCCAGCTTCCCAGAGTGCTGGGATTACCAGTGTACACCACCATGTCCAGCTATGGGGGTTTCAATTGAACCGAGAGTGTGGCAGGCTCAGGAGGTGCAGTTAGCACCGTGCTATACAGTCCACTGCTGAACATTCTTGTATCACCCACACTCCATGCATGAGCACTGTATAATAGAGTCATGAAAAAGTCATTAAAAATCACATATAACGTTAAAAGTTTACAGTCCTACGGGGCCGCATTACTAGCTGTCCTGGTACATGTGGCCTTATAGGCTACAAGTTGGACACTCCTGTTTGAATCAACCTCAGTTATCTCTGTGGTTTGTTATCCCCAGGTGAAATATACTTTTCTTATCCATATAATTAATCTATACAGTATCTAAGGGTTTTATGAAGAAAATCACACAGATAATTGGACTACTTAGTTTAATATTGTACCTTTTTATAAAGAACCCAAAATATTTTCCCCATTTCTCTATAAACAGAAGATGTGATTTAATATAGGAGAAGAAGATCCCACCACTCTTATTTTATGAACCTACAAGAACTAAGGCCGTGGGAGGTGAAACCAAAATTATGCTGTCCTTCCTTTCAAAACATGAATCTTCTCATATATCAACTATATAAGCACTCTGAGTATATTCCCTTGGTCACTGTCACAAGTTTATAGTATATTCCATAGCTACACTGATAATTTGATCCTTTCCTAATCCCTCTAGGATCTTTCGGACCTAATTTTTCTGTGCTACATTATTACACACACGCACGCACGCACGCACATGGCCTTTTAGCATTTGAGTGGTGTGTTCCAACTGACCACTTTCATTAGAGTTCTCATTTTGAACATCACAAATCCACATAATGACTACCAGATTAGGAATCCAATCTGTGATCACGAAGCAGAGCAAAGCTCAGTGGCTCATACTGAGATCAAATGGATAAACAGTCTCATTAATGTCCTTATTAATAAAGCTAACCAGTTGGCCTAAAACACAAACCCAATAAAAAGTAGACTCAATCCATCTAATATCTAATGAGTAATTCTCAACACTCTCAACTGATGATACACAATTTACATTAAGATTTACCACTAATAAGTGCTATATTTTATGTATCATTAATTTCAAGACCTCAATCTTTAAAAATAATTAATTTATACTTCATTACAAATCTGCATCTTCTAATTCTATTCATTGATCTATTTAAAACTGAATTTCCCTGATTTGAGGAGTTTCCTTCTATAGTCATGCTAGTTTCTTTCCTTCTATAGACATGCTAAGATCTTACTCAAAGTCACATTTTAATAAAATAGTAAACCCTAATTTGAATCCATTTCATTTTGTCTTAATTTAAGGTTGTTAATTTTAGCCAGTATATAATATACTTTGTAAGAAACTAGCAAACGCTAATGAATGATTATTCTGTGTTAAGCAGAGGCTAAGCACTTAGTAATTCCATTATCACAGATGAACTTCACATCAACTTCATGAGGAAGTTATTAAGAGATTTTCCCTGTTTTATAGATGAGAAAAACAGTAACTTGGAATGAAAATACAATTTAGCCTATACTTATAAGCAAACGTTTCCTTATGCATAGCCAATTGGGGAGTCATCTATAGAGTTTAAGTGCACCATTTAAAGGCACTTGTTCATAAAACCCTTGCCTGACACAGGCATTCTGTTTCATTATTACAGGGTATTATGGCTTGGATCTAAAATATTCCTCAAAGTCTCATGTGTTCAGAAGTGGGGTTTTTAAGAGGTGACTGGATCATGGGAACACGGTACTCATCAGTGAATTAATCCATCCATGAATGCATAGTTCAATATGCTATTGGGAAGGGGACCTGGTCAGAAGAGGTGGGCCACTGGAGGTGTGACCTGGAAGGATGTACCCTTGTCCCTGGCTTCTCTCTTTTTCTCTCTGCTTTCTGGCCACCATGGGCTAAGCAACTGTCCTCCACCATGCTCTTCCACCATGCAATTCCACCATGTTGTTTCTGCTTTGGACCCTGCTGACCATGGACTGAACTCTCTGAAACCCTGAGCCAAAATAAAATTTGCCTCCTTTAAGTTGTATGTGTTATATATTTTGTCCTAGCTACAGGAAAGTGACTAATACAGATGGCAAGTCCTTTGAGTTAAAGCATCATGTCTAAAGTAAAACTGTAACAAACACAATAATTCTAGAAAAAGTAATGCACTGCCTTAGGTTATTATTCTAGAAGCAGATCCTCAAACAAGGGTTTATGTGGTGGTGATGTCTACACCTGAAGGGGGTAACAGAAAAGAGGGAAGTAAGCCAGAGAGGAAAGTGACAAAGCCAAATCAAGTCCCCACCTGATTTCTACATGTGAACCCTGAAATGTGAGCTTCGCCTCACAGTTGTTCTGACCCAGTGAGAGAGCTGGGCTTTCACAATCCAACGCTCCACAATTGTTTAGTAAGGACCACTCCAGAAAAATGCAAATTCCCAGATTTTGTGGGCAAAGAGGATCCCAGAGTGATTGGCTTTGGCTATTGAAAACAACAGCACACCAAGAGAGGAGAGTCCCCAAGACGAGAACAGAGACTGAAGAGAAACTGGGCAGAGCTTCAAAATTGCCTGCACACATTGAACTTACCCTCTTATTAGCATTCGTCCAGGTAAGAAGCTAAACCCCTGAGGGAGGAGGTGTGAAGCAGGAGGTTCTGTTGAAGACAGAAAGCCAGCCAAGGGCCAGGCTGAGAAGGGCAAAGAACATTGATGTAAGGGTCCTGAGGGCTATTCCTACAAAGGAAAGGGACAAAGCTGGGAATAGAAGTGAGAGAAGAAAGAACACAAAGAAAAGAAAGCAAAATGCAAATATAGCTTCTTCACACTGTGACTTAGTCTTCTATGGCCTTCCTTTGGTGGATAAATTTTCAAATATCTCAGCGACTTTCCAAGGAGAGATACTCTTCACTTCCATGGTCCCATTAGAACATTGTAACTCCCATATGGATTTTTATGAAAATAAAAACTACTATGTGTTATTATAAGAGGCCTTAAATTCTCACAATAAAGAAAAATTAGAAATTTCAAAAATTGTTCTTTTCACTTCTAACTGACTTACTCTATTTGTTTCTTGCCAAATATATCTATGGTGACTGCTCCTCTTAGAAGTCAACACTTAGAGCTGGGTTTTCTTTTTTTTTTTTTGGTTTTTTGGGTTTTTTTTTCTTTTTCTAAGATCTTCAAATTATGGAAATGTTATAGAGTCTCCGTGATGGTGGAAAAATTATACTTTGTACCTGTTTTCAGAAACTCTGTTACATGTGCACATTAATCACGTTTGGAATGATTTATTTCTGCATTCATGCTGGCCAATTTTATTAGTATTTGGTTTGGCTGAGTAAAAGAAAATCTGCTTTCTATTTCACCTCTGTGAAAAGAAGAGTCAGATCTGTGCTAGCTTATAGAAAGTCTATACCTCAGCTTTACTCCTTAATCTCAGGAACTTCCGTATTCATCTTTCTCCTACATTCTTCCTCAGCAATAGTCTCTACAAAATCTCTTAATCTAGGTCTGTTCAAGTTATATTTTTGTTTTGCTTTCCAACCCCTGCAGAACTTTCAATAGCTTTACAAAAAAACATTTCATGCTAACTATGTGGACCTTGTCACAAACATTCCTCACTTTGTTACTTAGTCCTCTACACTAGCCTCAAACAATTCTACTGCTGGGTCTGTTTATTTGCAGGCTCCATTTGCCCAGCCCCCTTGAGCAGCCCTTGAGCTCCTTTTCTTTGGCCACTGAAACATAAATTCCTCCCAAATATCGCCATGTTTCTTCAGTCCATAAAGCAAACGTCCTCTGTCTTGTGAATTATTGCCCCACCACTCACATTCAGAAAGTTTTTCCACTCCTTATTTCCAAAATATTGCCCCAAACATTGCAAAATGCTCAACAACACATTTATTTGATTTTGTATTTCATATTTATTATCACCCTGCCCTTCCTGAGGGTAGAATTCACATTCAGTAATGACTGAATTCTTTTTTTTTTTTTTTTTTTTTTGTGGGTACCGAGGTTCAAACTCAGGACCTCGCATGCCAGCAGGCGCCCATGCTGCTGAGCGATATCACCAGCCCTTTTGTCGTACGTGGTACCGGGGAGCTGAACTCAGGACCTCGTGCTTGGCAGGCAGGCGCTTATGCCACTGAGCCATCTCACCGGCCCAATGACTGAATTCTTAATACCAAATAAGAATCTATCTCCTGAATACTTACTTGGACTTACTATAACATTTTGGCCATAGTATTTTGATTTTCTTTTTCATATAAGGTAATTCATAGACAGAAATTCAGAGATATTTTTGTCCACTTCCAACGTTCAGACTTACACCATTTTCCAGCATTTCTGCCTCTTAGCAGTAACTTGGTAAAAAATTTATCTATATATTTGTGTCTACAATGTTTCAACCTTGTGACAAATATTTGGCTAATCTGTTGAGCACCATTCATTTGCCCTTGGCCCCTGGGTGTCTTTCTTACAGTAAATCTATACAAATAATAAAAGGTGAGACCAGCTTCAATTAATTCAAAATGTTAGAAGTTATAGAATTTTTTATAAGTTATAGAATTTGCTAGCCAAGTTGCAGATTTAAGTAGTTCAGGCCATGTTATAACATATAAATCTGGATATTTAGTCTGTGCTAGAACATAGGTTGAGATGTTCAGCTGAACTTTTTATAGTCTCTACAAATATTCTCAGATCTATAGACACAGCTGTATATGGACGGTTGAAGCTTCCAAAAGCATGGCGAGTGTAATACTTTCCTCTTTCTTCCTCCTTGATGCTCTACTTCATCTGGCAAATATTCTGAGACAAGAACTTTTATCCCATGGCTGTGTAAAGAGCTATTCCTTGTAGAAAAGGTAGAGGAGAGGGTCTGGATTTCAGGGTAATGCTTTGGATTGTGACTTTGAAGTCAGACATCAGGTATAGTTCTGGCTCTGTTCAGGGTCTTGACCCCAGGGCAAGTTACTGAATCTTTCTGTACTTCAGTTTTGTCATCTATTAATTGAGGCCAACACTAGTACTTTTTATTAGATGAGATAATTGTGTAAATTATGTAACTTCATGCTTATAAAAACCAGTGATTAATAAATGTCATCAGTAGTTAATAAATTAAAACAAATTATTGTCACAACTATTATTCTAGATGCCATATATATTCAAATCTCAATGAAGCTCTAAGTGAAAGATAGTATGAGATAAAAGAACCCTGGAAACTTGGTAGGCAGAAAACTCAGACAAATAAATCAATCATTTTTGCAAAATAAAGAGAAAAATCTTAATACATGCTGATTCCCTGTACCAAAATCTTCATTAGGTAGATGACCATACACTTTATCATCCAAATTGGGAGGCTGTAGAGACTGAAGGGGGCACTGTTAGTAATGACTCTAGGACAAAATCATAAACAAAGCTCAATCCAGGCTGAACCAGCACCTGAGGTCACTCTTTCATTAGCACTTTCTGAATTTTGGTACTTGAAATAAAGAAAATTGAGATAAAATCAACTCTGTAGTGTTGGGATTTTATGTGCAATATAATCCTTGAGACCCTGACTATGACAAACTAGCTAAAACAAAAACGATGACAACAAAAAGATGGACCCAAACATGTAGAA
The DNA here is from genome assembly GCA_028451465.1 of Erethizon dorsatum. Lineage (NCBI taxonomy): Eukaryota > Metazoa > Chordata > Mammalia > Rodentia > Erethizontidae > Erethizon > Erethizon dorsatum. The sequence continues at coordinate 11,359,371 of CM051839.1, forward strand.
ACAAGAGTGAAATTCAAAATAATGGATTTGTGCAAAGCGTGCATATTTTAGCATCAAAGTCTTGAGACTCTGTCTCTGCATTTTAAACCTGTGTGTGACTTAGGCAAGTTATTCAGGACATCTAACCCTTTGCTGACACCTCCAAATGGAAAAGATAAGACTACTGATAAATACCTAGTGATTGTTATGAATTACATATCATACAGTAGTAACCGATTAGCTACATTAATCAATTATCAAGGGGAATTTCTTGAAGATCATACTGCAATTCTGCCTTGGAGAAATGAAAAAGAAGCTTGCTTATGAAATACAAGAACTATAGGATAAATGAGTGCATGATCTCCACCATGCACTGATGATTGCTCAGCTGATATTAGAATCTTCTAGTTATGAAAACTTGATGTCTTTCAACAAAATGTTGCAATTAAATCAGTAAATATTATGGCATTGCATTCTTCTGAAGTTGGTCTTGGACATCATTAAATGAAAACAAAAATCTGGCTTTAAGAAACTGAATTAAAGATAGTTTATTTCAAAGTCTGTGGATAGGTTAGGGAGGACTTGATGAAAATGTTTCCTGAGCCCATAATTTTTCTAATTCTGTGGTTATCAATTTGAATAAACACTTGAATTAGCTGTGGGGCTTTTAAACACTAAAGATGCCCTCCCCAAATAATCGCATCCTAATCTTTGAGGCTCTGAAGCAGGGGCCAGGATGCTAGTATTTTCCGGCATTAGAAGCTTTCAGCTTCTAAGATGATTCCGATGGACAATGAAGGTTTCGACTGTTGCCAAATGAGTGGAGTCACACCTGAGTAAGGGGGTTCCTCCTTTCTCCCCCAAAGCACCACTCTATCATCCTACCTCCATACATTCCTTCCTAACCCCTCAAGTCCTACAATCCCAGCAAGTTAAGCCCATCTTTTTAAACGTTTTCCCCAATCAAATCCCACTGAAAGGAAGATGGCTAATAAACCCATTCACCTCAAACAGTGACTTTTAAAAAGACTAAAAGGATTAATCATAATAGTGTTTACATTTTCACAATGACCTAAACTTTAAAGAACACAAGGGAAATGGAAATATCAATATATGAGGAGGGGATTTCTAAGCATTTTCTAGACTTTTCCGGTATTTCAGAAATCACATCAAGGCCCTCTGCTTTTGTCTAAACTTGTAAGCCTGATGTAGGTAGCAGTTCATGAGTAAAACAATACGACTCAATAAACCACCATCATATCTGACTTACATCTTTTATTTCCAGACACTTTGTTTTCACATGTTGTCTTCAGCTGACAGAAAGTCAGGAAACAATTTCTTATTCAGTAAATGAGAAACTGAGGTCCCAAGAGGTGATGTTGCTCCTCGAGACCTAGCAATGGGCTCGTCACCTTGATCCATTGTCCTCAAACCCCAGCGTTTTCTATGCCCACAAACTTCTTTCCCAGAGGTGTTCTTTTGAGAACTGATCAAGGCCATGATAAGGTGAATTCAGAACAAAAGAGACCACCCCACAAAAAAAAAAAAAAAAACCTATTAGGTAGGTTGATAAATTTGGAGCTGCGTTTTTGTTTTTGTCTTCTGTATATTAAATCCAGCTATCATGGGGAAGCACAAACATGTTTAATCTAAAAATGTTTATTATGTTTATTCAACCATCGCTGTTTCCACTGCTACTTCAGATATTATGGGGAGATCAGTAAATTCCGATAAACTGCCGCTGTCAGAAAATTCCGGGCTGACAACATAAGCATCATATTCTGTAAAATCTTGTAAAAAAAGGGAAATCAATGATTTGTATATTCTATACCTATGAAAACCTGTTCAGAAACATCCTGTATACTTCAAAATGTATGGGTTTGATATTTTAGAGAATATTATCCACCTACCCAGGTAATGGTCTATGCCAAAGAGTTAGAATCTTGGCATATTGATCATTTTTAAAAATACCTCAGTGACTGAGCAGAAATGCTTTATAAGATGATAAACTGTTGTATTATTTTTAAGACAGATTTAAAATTTTATATTCAGGCATTTAATTTGAATTTCTTAGCACATGTCGTTAATATTAGATTTTAAAAAATCATATGAAATAATACGAACTCAAATTAAGTATAGTATTAATTCCTAAGATTAATATGCATATTTAAGGACAGTATTTGCTAGGATGAATTATTTTGAAAGAAAGAAAAGGAGGAAAATACAGAAAGATGGAGGAATAAAAAAAAAAAAAAAACTACCTGTTGGGCAAAGAATAATAACTTCCTTGCAGCATACAATTTTCTTTTGTCTCAGAAAGATCAGAGTTAAGTTTCAAGGAGAACTAACTTTGGTTTTGTTCCCAGGAACAGTTAGGAGGATAGACACAGACTGCAGATTGAGAGGTGAGGGACACCGTTGGGAAAAAGCGGTAGAGAAGGACATTATATAAGCAGCAAAGTAAGTAAACAGAAGCAGAGTGGCACATCCTCAGAGAGTTTTGAAAGAAGCAGGAAGAACAATTTCAAACCGCATAAAGACACAGAAAGACAGTGAAGCTGATGTCACGTGCATGCGTCATGATATAGCCACAGAACGTGAGTCTGTAGCTGCAGCCAGAAGAGGAACTACAGAGGAAAGTGACGACAGAAAACTCGACGATATATCACAAAGCTGATGGCCTTAGGAAGGAGCAGATGAGAACCAGACATCAGGGAGGCCCCGGGAATGAACAAGTGGCAGGGAGCCAGCCGTGAACATGTGTAGTCTTGGTGGTATTTGAACCTTCAGTGACCACACACAATCTTTATATAGGGGCACAGCTTAAGCCCAATGCCCTTAAAAGTCCAGAAAAGTCCTTTAACCCGAAGTGAAAAGGCAAACGTTACCCAGTAGGCAAACAATGCTGAGAGTCACTTCCTCCCACTCCAAAGTTAAGCTACTCACTCCGGATAACATCACTCTGCGGCCAGGCACCGCGTCAGGAAGTAGTTTATTTTCAATGAAACTGAGGGGGAAGTTAAAGAGAAAAACAGCTGCAGCTTGATCAATTCAGGAAAACCAGGTAGGAATACAGGAACAAGTTAAAGAGAAAGCCAGCTCCAATTTGCTGGGAGCTAAATCTTGCACACCAGGAAAAAACAACCATCGCAGTCTTACTCATTTATATTCAGAATGAAAGAGAAGTTGGATTGGGCAGCCGGGCTTTCTGTGTCAGAGGGCGAGCTTAGCTCTAGGAGGCGGTGGTGTTGTGGGAAAGTGAGAAAGACTTTTTATCAAATCACTGGATTCCTCCAAAAGGAGGGAGTAAGTGAGGAGTGCAGGGAGAGGCCAGAAAGAAAAAGGGAGTGGGGGGAAATAGGGAAAAGGGAGCATTTTAGAGGTAGAAGGCAGGAAATGGGTACAAAGGAGGAAAAGCTACTTGTTTCAAATCAGTAATCCTTAAAGAGGATGTAGTGCTTCCCCAGGGATATTTCAAAGGGGTCATGGGCACAGAGCTCTGACACTCCTAATGTTTGTTAGTCTAAGGTGGCTTTAGCTTCACAAGGGCCTCTTACTCTGCATCTTCTTCTCTCACTTCATTGCCCCATGGCTGCCCACCCTGCATGCCTTCCCTTTCCACCTTCCTGGAGAGCTAATTTTCCTCCCTCCCTCAGGGTCAAGAAAAGCAAAAACCAACACCTACACTTTCAACAGCTGAATTATTCTTCCACAATTTTTTTTCTTTTTTTTTTTTTTTTTTTTTTTTGATAGCAAAGCGGTTCAAGGTATTTTTGAGGGTTGTGGAAACCTTCAAAGGGATTACAGAATGAAAACGTTTTGAGCAGCATGCTCTAAATAAAGAATTGGAGACGAAAACCTGTCATAATGAAAAATTAAACTAAACTGCCTCAAATAAAGCAAAAGAGCATCCAGGGCTTGGTGAGCAGGGAGAAGAATTCATATACCATGGGTCTGGTAATGAGGCAGTTTCTTGCCAATGCCTAAGCCTTTTTCTACCTGGCACATGCTAAGAAAATTCAAAGGACGCAATGCCATAGTAACATGCAGAATCTGAAAAGTGAAGTATGAGTTTATTCCTAGACTTGAAATTACTGTCAATAACTTCTACCCATGTGAATAAGCCTATGTGAATGAACGACTGTGATCAGCTCAGTGGACTACAAAGCCAGGCACATTTTTTCCCTATTATGAGGTCACTGAAGCTTGCAGTCTTCAAATAATCAATAGAGTTTCACCACAAAAAGTCTAGGACAAAACTACCATCCCTTGTTAGTCATGCAATCTTGGGAAAGCTTGCATTCTTTCTAAACATTAATTAATTTGTTAAATGGATGTCATCACAGAGATGTGGTGAGTACTAAAATTTTTAAAGTATCATTATTTGTCAATGCTTCTATGTTTCAGGTAGCATCGTAAGTACTTTACATGCATATCTCATTCATCTCTACAACTACTCTTTAAATAATCAGAAAAATAACTGGATGGATGGGCAGGTGAATACATGGCATTATTAACCCTCACTTTAGGGATGAGGTGCTGAGATCTAGAAAGAATTGTGCTAGGCCTTATGGCTATTAGAATAAATTCTCCTTTTCCCATATTATAATATTTTCTGTCTCCTACACTTCCATCCTCTGTTTATTCTGCCTCCTTCTTCATCCTGAAAATCCAGTGAGTCCCATCCCTCACCCAATCAACCAGGGTTTTCAGATTCTCTTTTTCTTTCTCTTTCCAAAATCTATTCTCATGAAAAGCCTGAAAAGCTCTCTTATTCAATCCAGCAAACAATAATCAGCCAAAAGCAATATGTCTGGCACTAGATTAGATGCTGGAAAGATAAGATAAAGCTTGGCTTCTATCCTCAAATTATTCACAAGTAATAATATAAGACTTAAATCCTTGCACTCCGCCCTGCCTCTCCAACTCCTTGTTCCCCAAGCTCTAAGCCCCAGCCTACTCTTCCATTACTACCCCTTTCTTTGAAATCTTGCAAGTAAAATTTGCTTTTTTAGTAGGATGTGAAACAATGCAGTGGTGTGGGGTTTCGGCTTTAGCTAACAGGTCTGTGAGAATATGTCCTTCGGTGCTTTTAAAATCATACCCCTTAGCTGGGCTCTTGCTCTGCCTGACCATGAGAAATGTGATTTTTGAGGCAAATAATAGCCTGATCTTGAAGCAATGTCCCAAAGTCTCTAGCAGCATGAAGTTTTCAGAATGAAGACTAGACATAGACTAGGAAATCCTGATTTTCAGAGGAAATGTAGCTGCCTGGACACGAAAGACTTTTAGTTCTGAAAGTCTGGTTTTTCATTGTCAGCTCTGCCTCTCCTTGGGAGTGGGATTATGGACAAATTAATTCACCTCTGAGCATAATTTCCCTGTATTTTGTAAAATGAGCATCATAATATCTTTGTTTCATGGTTGCTCCAGAAATTCAATAAGATAATTATTTAAAATGTCTATGCACATAAGTAGTCAATAAATGGTAACTGTTATCACTATTATTATCTAAGGGGAAATCAACTAAACAAATTTCTGAGAAGAGCTTTTAAGATAACCCTGTTCCTTTTGTCTTTAAGTGTTAGGCTTTCTACACACATGCTTTCTCAGGGATTTCACATCACATTTGTTTAAGCCCATGACGGCCAGCTAACCTCTCTGTAGTCAGACATTGCCAGAATGTGTCTCTCTTAGTGGACTTTATTACTGAATTGCATTAATATTCCCATGGAATTACTTATTAGAGTCACAGTGTCAGAATGTGTCACTACGATTAAATCTGTGAGAATGGCTACTAAGGAAACTGTGTGTGTTTCCCTCCTGTAAGTCATTTGGGCACATGAAACCAACATCCAATGAGAAACACCCTAGAGATCTAGAGGCATTGTAAGCAATAAACACAGTAAGTAGTTCACACATCAGATAGGAACCTAAGTGACAGTATTCCTTTGGGCCCTACAGTGTACTTTCCTTTTCAGTAAGTTAAGAATTAAAGATACAATATTCTCACGTATCTTTAAGCATTCACATATATCTTTTGATTTTGGGGAAGCCATAGAATAAAAGAATAACTAGAAAACATTCATATGATATATGGTTATGTAGTATTATATTGATATTATAAAATTGCATCTGTTGAAAATATTATTTAATTTTATACTGTACATATCAAGCAGAATACCAAATCCACCACAGATTTACATAAAAAAGCAGTAAAAAAAAATCATTCTTTCCTCCTATGATTGAATTGTTTCCTAGAAAATCACTTTTAAAATATTCAAATCTGTTTTAAGTCTACAAGTCTGTTTTAAAGTTAGCATAAATTATTAGCATATAAAAGTTAGCACATAAATCCATCCATATGGATGCATCGAGTTCCCGAGACTCAGAAACAAGAAGCAACAAAAATAAAACTCACATGAGCCAATAAGGTATGATCAAAAAGCTCTGGTGAATATTTAATTTTTTCAGAAACTGATTACAATAGAAGACACATTTCCTTTAATCCCCATGCAATTAGTCTCTTCCAACACACTTATTCCATTGTTCTTGCCACTTCCTGAAGCAGTTCTGAAAGTTGTTTTCTGTACCTGGTTGCACTGTCATGGCTGCCTTCTTCAGAATCACTGAAAACATTTACCTTTCATGGTCATTTGACTTTGGGAAAGAGCCAGAAGTTGCATAGTGCCAGATCTGGTGAATAAGGTAAATGAGGACATGTCATAATGTTTTTCCCTGTCTGCCTTTCTGTTGGGTGGCACTTGGCAACAGCAGTCACCAAATTTAGATCACACCTTGTAAAAACACTCACAAAACAAGACTTCCAGAACTGCTTCAGAAAGTGTCATGAATGATGGGATAAGTGTGTTCGAAGTGAGGAGGAGAGTTTTGAGGGGGATTTTACTGTAATACAGTAGTTTACCATAAGAGGTTTTATTTAATTTAAACATTCACTAAATATTTGACCACCCTTGTATACATTTGCTTGATTCCACCAATATGTAAGAATTCTCTTCAAATTTCAATAATATTGCAAATTGTTTCTACCGATATGACATAGTTTGCTCATGTAGGAGTAGCTGCATTCTGGTCCCCTCTGGCTTCTACAATGACAAGTCACCTTGTGAGTGGGAGGAGGGGTTGACGAGCATCCAGAGGCAGAATTAAAAAGGACTGGGAAGTCTGAAAGCAAACTTCAGGGGAAATTAAGGTTTATGTGGTCAATGCTGGTGGAAGCATTCTGTAATTTTATTCAATCTGAAAAAGTTAACTTCCACAAACTATATTTAGAAGAAACTACTTTGTGAAGTGGGTCAAAATCAGGCAAACCAGTGAAGGATTAGGTTTTGCATAGATTTTTTTTTTCCAAAAGCCACCCTCCCTTCAAAATGTATAACAATGATAGTAAACGTTTTAGAGCTTGCAATGATACAAACAGCTTGCTGCAGCATATGCGACATAGGTTAGCCACCACTGGTATGGAATTTCACAAATATAATTCAAAGGATTTCATATATTTATGCTCTCAGCTGGATCTACACACCTTTCACTCTATTTTCTTTCTTTCTTTTTAACTTTAAGCATACATGTTTACAGACGGTGGGCCAGGGATATAGCTCAGCAACATAGCGCCTGCCTGGCAAGAAAGGTCCTGAGTTTGATTCCCGGTACCAAAAAAACCAAACACATACCTGAAGCTACTGAATTTATCTTGTGTAATCAATAAATGGTATCTCCGAAATCTCATTACTGTAATTTTTCTAATGTCACCCTCTGTTAATTATGAATGAGATGGGTATTATTTCCACTTGTTTTACAGTTGACGGAAATTGGGGTGAAGGCTTCTTTGTTGTCAAGTGAATCAGTAGCAGCTAAAAGGCCAGGAATCTCTCCTTCAATCCCTCCTGCTTTGTCATTGCCATGGGGGAAGCTTCAGTCATGCACAATTTTTTTTTTTCTTATGGCACACTTCTATTCTAACCTTGTTTACATTTTCTTTATCTCCTTTCAGTTCCAAAGTAGAAACAACAGGGAAGCCTGTGTGCTAATACTCTGGGAGCAGAAACAATGCTAGGTGAGGAGTAGACAAATTGGGCTGCAGGTAATCATTTCTAGTAATTTGCTCTACTCTTTCATTTACTTCCTTTCACTCTCACTTAAAATAATGTCTCTGAAAGAAAGTCTTGGTCTCAAGAGAAAGAGTGTAGGTTTTCATGAGACACACTTGCCCTAGCCTCATAGCCACCAATTTGCCTTCTTTCCCCATTTTTAAATGAAAGTAGTAGTGATTCCATAGCACTCTGACCAGCACTAAACAACAGAACTATTTAGGCAGCAAAAGGAGTCCTTATGGTAAGAACGCAGTAAATGCTGCCATTATTTTAAATGATCCATAATTGCTATACATGCCCTGCCCCCCACCACCACTCTGACCAACTTGTTTTCCTCCCAGGGAACCCCACATCCTTTTATCAGCCAGGTCTCTCCATCCACAACAACCTTTCAACAAATATTACTATCTGCAAAGCACCATGCAGAGAATTTTTTAAATGCCACTCAGGGTGGAAATGTTCTGTGTAAGATGTGGTCAAAATACATGCTGAATGTTTAAATTGAAAAAAATTAAAGACGCATTGCCATGAATCCCGCTGAAAACACTCCCCCTTGTTTGAACATACTCATCTCATCGTTCTTGCCATGTACTGAAGCAGTTCTGGAAGTCCTCTTTCATGCGTGTCTTTACAAGGTACGATCAAAAATGCAGGGACTGCTGCGGCTGAGTGCCATCCAATGGAAAGGAAGGATCCTTAGAACATTATGCGGTGTCCTCATCCACCTTAGTCACTGGACCTGGCCCCACGTGACCTCTGGCTCTTCCCCAAAGTCAAAATGACCATGAAAGGTAAAGGGCTTCAGGACATCAAGGCAACAAAAGACAAGAAAATGGACTTCCAGAAATGCTTCGGAAAGTGACAAGACTAATGGGACAAATATGTTAGGAGCAAGGAGGATTATTCTGAGGAGGATTGATGGAAATGTGTCTGTAACTATTTTTAATTTAAACTTTCATCATATTTTCCTGTTGTACCGTATAGGTAAGACCAGTCATGTCCCCGTTTCTGCCAGCACACGTCAGATAGGTGCCGTCGAGCTCCCTAAGCTGTGCTGTGTGGGCTTAGGCAGGATCGTCCAACACATGAGCACTGATCTGAGTACTGATTTACTATTTTCTTTTTGGATACTTTATTACATTATTCTACAAGCTCAGACTGCATAAATAATGAGAATGGATTTTGAGAAATAAAACAAATAATCTGCAAAATGTTTGGTACAAATGTAAAAATTGTATCCTACTTGTGATAACTCTGGGAAACTCACTCTGCGGGAATACGTTTCTTACAGTGCTTTAATTTTATTTTTTTATTCTGATTCCAGTACTCTCCGAGGCAGGGATTTGAAGGACTTCTGCTGTCTCAAAACTATGACTCAATCTTTTCCTCTTATTACCATCTCACTAAAACCTAATGAAGTGAGGTGGTAACCAGGTCATTTGTTAGCCTTTAAATTCCATATATACTTTTGGAAGCAGTGTTTCAAAATTAATAGGAAGAAAGGAAAATAAGGATTTTCTAAGCTTCCTAAAAGAAGTTAAATTTGGGGTGAAATATGAGTTTCATTCTTGTATGTCACATATATTTTCCTTCTGATTTCCACAAAATGTTCTCTCTAGTTTGTATCTGAATCAAACCTTCTCCTTGCTGTGTACACTGGTTGGATTAGGTAAACTGAAGTCCCATCCAGATAAAGTTGCCCTGAGGGACATAAAAGGACACCAGAGAAAAATCAGGTGAATAGTGTCTTTTGTGTGGAATAAATTAAATACAAAAGGCCACGGGTGGCTTTTCCTATCTTCCAAGAATTAAGCGTTTCATTGTATTAGATAAACTTGTGGGATTATTTTTAAATGATAGAATAAATGTTACATATATACTATAAAATTCATTACATCCTGTAATGATGCAATGAATAGCCTTCACTTCTCTCTAGGGAACGATGCAAACAGCTGGATGATCTTGAAATCCTTTAATATGAAAAAGTGGTGATTACCCCCAAAATTACTAATTTTCCACTTTTATTTCCTCAATTTTAATGACTGCAAATTTATTCCTTTGTCAATGAGAATTTAAGGAGTGCTTGCCAAGGAATTAATGTTGCCTTATATAAGGGGTACAGCTCTCATCTTGGTCCCATAGAAATTCACAGAATGTTCAATTTTACCATTTTTTAAGGTGACCGGATTTCTTAATTTATTTTTATTTTTAATTTTATTTATTTATTTCGCACCAGGAATCGAACTCACGACCTTGTGCTTGCCAGGCAGGCGCTGTGCCACTTAGCTATATCCCCTGCCCCGGATTTCTTAATTTAACAGATGTTCCTTTTTTCTTAATTTACTAACACAGCTTCATTTGGTTTTTGTTTTGTTTTGTTTTATTTGTTTTTATGTGGGTACCGGGGGTCGAACTCAGGACCTCGCGCTTTGCTAGCAGGTGCTTGTGCCACTGAGCGATATCACTGGCCCTTTTTTCCTTTTTATGTGGGTACCAGGAGTTGAACTCAGGACCTTGCCCTTGCCAGGCAGGCGCTTATGCCGCTGAGCTATCTCACTGGCCCCATTTGGTTTTGAATGTTGAGCTGAAATGCCTTTTTAATGCAATAAGCTGTGTTACATGGTTATTTATATCTAGCTCTACGTTTTCATCACTACCCTGAGGAAGAATTTGGACAGGCAACATACAGTTGTGACATGGGTATCAAAGTACATCTCAGAGATCTGGGACCTCTAAGTAAATTCCATGCTCAGTATCATGCTACATAACTCTGAAGGAAAATTCTCAGGAACCTGTATGGGAGGCTACCTGCATTGTAGTCTTTGGGTTCTCCAAAAGCAATGAGTCCTTTTGACAAAGTCTGAGATCACCATAGGGACAAAGGACAAACTCCTGAGCCCTTAACCTGTTACTCATTAAAAGCACTTTTTTTTTTTTTTTTTTTTTTGAGGCAGTTGGGAAATTAAAAGCAGCTATGGCTGAAACTTGTGATTCTTCACTTGGGCTTACAAATGCCCAATATGTAAGAAAAGTGCAACAAAACCTGACCTTAATTTTTGTGTCCTTTATTATCTTAAAGCTTTGCATATAGACATGTTACTACTCACTTAAGAAAAATTGACAGGGCAAATTTATTAGCCTAAATTTATCTAACCTCCCTCATTCCCTTTCAAGATGGAGGGCACCACGATAATAGCAACACAGGTAATTCTCAGGATTCAGAGGGACATCCGATTACCAGCATTTACAGTGTCCAGTTCCAGACTGACCCCAACTTGGAGCAATGCCTGAGATTCTCCAGCCACTGTCCTAAACCAATGGTCACTTGGATCCCAGGAAAAAGCAGAGCCTCACATGACTGAAAGTACCACAAACAGAGGTGGCCATCACACAGGGACAGAACTGCCTCTTAAGCCATGAGGATTTCTCTGGAGCTTTGAAACCAAGACTGAGATAATGATTGACAGGACCCAGCCCCACCACAGCACCTGATAAAACTGGTCTCCATTCTTTTGCAGGTGAGCCAGTCTGATCTTCATCCAAGTGTGCTTTTCCAGGTATTATCCACACTGGGATCCTTTCTTTATTTTTCTACTTTCCAATTAAAGCTTGGGTTGCAAATTCATACTATAGCTTTAGTTTTAATTTCCATTTCTACTAAAGCAAGAACCCATGCTAGCAAATGACTCTTTCTTCTATGTTTCCCTGTACTATTCCTTTTTCCGTGTATGTGTTACCTAGTGTTGGTTTTTTATTCTCTTGCTCAATTCACTATGTGTATTGTAGTTTGCAAAGTGTTCATCTCAAAGGTGCTTCCTTCTTCCATGTCTCCCTTGTTAGGTCTGAGCGATTTTTGTTCAATTACGCTTTTTGGTTAGTTCACCTAGAACTGTACTATTTTCCTTATGTGGCCCATATTTGAGTTCTTTATTTCCATAGGTTAGTTTTAGTGTTCTCTAATGTACTCTGAGGTCCTTAAGGAAGAGGAAAGCTAAATATTCTGGATGATTGCTGAGTTACAAAGCTTTATTTTGTTACAGACACTTTCTCTTTTTACTTTTGGTAAGTCTATGGGCTCATAATCTTTTTGGATTCTGGATTTCTGATCTGAAATAATTAGTATGTATTACCAATAGTTTTGGTATGGGTAATTGTTTATTCCTTCTAAAATGTTTGAAAGTGTAAATTGCACTTAGAATACAATTAAAATAATAGGCATTTAATAATACGTACTGTACACTTGGCACTCACGCTGTGTGCTTCAGGCACAAAGATGAACTGGGATCATTGATCTCCAGGCCTTTTTTGAGAGAGAGAGCCACAGAACAGTGAGTTTTCTATACACATGGTGAAGGTAAAGACTTTTCAACATGTGTTAGTACACTTATATCATTTTTAACATTTGATACAGAAATAATGCTGAGTTAGAGAAGAGAAATAAATTTTCAACATAACACAGTCTTTCTGGATCCAAGCAAAATTATCCAAGCATCTTGAACAAAATATGCCCAGTTAATATCAATCATTAAATCTGTATTTTAAAATATTTTCTATATAAATAAATATACAATTTTGCCTCATTTTAATCACCCTTCAAGTCTTAAGTGGAGGGAAGCAAAGAGGGAAATAACATTTGTGGATATCTGGTGTGTACTCAGTATGATGCTACATGCTTCAAAAGCATTATTTCAATAAACAGCCATAAAAATTCCTCGAAGTAGGTGTTATTGTCTTTAGTTTAAGGATTTAGGGCATTAAACTGATACCTCAGGTGACTGTTCATGGTCACTCAACAAGAAAAGGCCAGTCAGTAGTCACACACAGAAAATCACTCCCAAACCCATACTGCTCCATTTCACCACATCTCTACCTCAAAAGGAACCACAAAATTGGATTTTCAAATAGCCCTTGTAGGATATAAAGTCTCCAAAGAAGAGGCTCCGATATCCCTCCAAAAATTTCAATACTTGGGACATATTCTTTCACCTGGGGAACAACAGCTCTCTAGGGACCAGATCTGGGCTATCTGTGACCTTGGGCTTCTAGCCATCAAGCAACAGCTTCCTTTCTGGGAATTACCAGCTTTTGTAGTATTGGCTACCTAATTAAACTATTAAATTTCTATTTTAATCTTGCCTCTTACATGGCAAATTGGGATCAAATTGAATCTAGGATTCCAGGGCCATTACATTAATTTTTATCATGGGATTTCAGGATTATGGGTGGAAGGACAAGTGGAGATAAAATATGTTCTTATTTTTATTTTAAAAAAATCAGTGAATAACTAGCAATTAATTTGAATAAGGAGAAAAATTAGCTTTTATTAGATAAGTTTTATTTTTAATTATTATAAAAATTCGTGACTACTGCGAGTCATTCGAACATCATAGAATTGCGTTAAATAAAAGTGAAATTATTCATTCTTGCCTTCCATTCTTCAAGGCTGACCCCTATTAGCAGTTCAGTTTCTGGACCTTTCAGTCTGTGCCCATGCAATTGTTTGTATGCCCAAGAACAGGATAATACTATATGCAATATTCTGCAATTTGCTTTTTCCACCCAACAATATATTATGGAAAAATTTTTATGTTTCTACATACAGATTTACCTCATCTATTTTAGTGTCTACCTAGCATTCCATCTTATGGATGAGACACAATTTATTTAACCATTCTCTTGTTGATAAACATGTAGTCTGTTTTCAATTTTTCAGCATTACAAATAGTGCTGCAGTAAAGATCTGTGTATATATATATAATTATGACAATTGTATTTTCACCATTTTCTCAAAAAGTCTGAGACAATCTGAAAGTAGAAAAACATGTCAGTCTGTTTCCAAGGTTAGCTTCACAGTAGGGAAGTCCCATGGAAGTACGAGACAAACAGCATGGCTTTTAATACAGAGGGCTTCAGATGACTTAAGACCTTGGAAATCAACAGATCTTAATATATTCTCAACAAGGAGAGTACCCATTAGATCCAGGCTAGGATCCACAGTTCACGTTTACAAAGGGAGGGGACAAAGGAGAGGGGAAGTGAATGTCTCAAAGGGTAGTGCCCAAAATATCAGGCACGCCAAAGGGCTTCTGAGGTAAGACTCAGGGGGAAAAATCTCCAGCATGTCCCAAGCACTTACAGAAACCACGGGTCAAAGCTCAGAAAAGTTTGAGCAAGTTCTCTGGATCTTTATGGTTATACATCCAACTAAATTGCCACAGTCATCCTTTGTCGCGAGCGTCACACTACCACAGCAGACTCTAACAGCAAGTGTCACGCAAAGTAGCCAATGTACAATATAGTATGGAAGTGACAGCTTGACCCCTGGCAGAATATCTAATTTCTTAGAACTACATTTTTACCATTTTTAGAAAATGTCCTTTCAAATTTTAATTCTCCTCACTTCAATTAAGGATTTTTCTAAAATTAAGATAGTTTAGCTACAATTTTTTAATAATTACATGTGCCCAGCAGTAGGCTAAGTACCTTTGGGGCATCATCTCATGTGACTTCCACAACGGTGCTATGAATCCATGCTGTTACTACCTGCAGTATGAAGGCTCAAAGAGGTCACACTGCTAATAAAAGGCAGAACCAGGACTCAGTATCCAAGTAGTCTTTAGATAAAGCCTGTGCAGCTGATCACTATAGGAAATCATTTATTTTATTCTGAGTGTTCAAGGAATAAATATGTTGATTGGAGTGATGGACCCATATTAATACATAATGATGGGAGTACAACTACTCAGCTTCCACCTTTCATTTTCCAGTTAATATAATCCTCAGATTGTCAAAAGCAGAACATTGCTGAAGAAGCCTGAAACCCCAAAGTAAGAGAGGACCATAGGCTCTTCGAAATGTGTTTGAGATTTGTATTAAAAAGCTCTTTTGTATGAAAAAGCTGTTTTTCATCACTGAGACCGAACACCTGACACGTGTCCCTTAAAGGAGGACAGACTTATTTGGCTCTAGGTTTTGGGGCGTTCAGTCCATGGTTATCTGGCTCCAAGGCAGAAATGACATGGTAGAAGAGACTGGCAGAGGAAAACTGCTTAACCAAAAGCAGTCAGGAAGCACAGAGAGAGGAAGGTCAGGGAAAAATAATATACCCTTCCAAGTTACAACTCTGGTGTCCCTCCAGGTGGTCCCCACCTCCTAACAATGCATTCAGCTAATGACCCAATCACCTTCCAAAAGTCCCAACTCTGAACACATAAGACTTTGGAGCCCAGGGAGGTTATTTTAGATCTAAACTATAACATGCTCTTTCCAAAGTTCTTAAACTATGCCGGGTAAGACTACTGAATCATATCTGAATCTTGGAGCAATCATAGACAATAAAATAAATTCATAATAATAGAAAACAGACAAAAAGTTCAAATTGTAAGGGAGAAGGTGGATTTTGCAGAAATTATACCTAAGGCTATTTAAGACACAGGAGCGAGACTCTCAGATTGAACATTACAGAGGTTCCCTTACTTAGATACAAAACAAAAAATTCTAGATAGAACAACAGATTTTAAAAAGCAAAAGCTATTTTGTTACATTTTTTTTCTTTCTTTGATGGACCAATCTATCTGAGCATTGCCATAGTCTCTGACTATCATTTTGTATGAAGACATTTTGCAAAAACTTTCATGGGAGAGATGAAAAGACAGAGAAGTACAAGGTCAGTGGTGTGCAGTTAGATGAAAGACAAATTCATCAATTTAACCATCAAAACTAAGACTGTTGCTTAATTGTCCAAATATGTCCCAAATACTTCTCTAACAGCAAGTAACAAATACACTGAGGAGAAAAAGCAAGATTTAAACAATTCATCACAGCATGTTTAGGCCTGAATCTAGAAAGCTATGTTTTAATGTGGATAAATAAAAATAAAATATCTGAGACAGTTCATTTCTCCAAGTAACTTTGAATATATTTCCTAATGTCATGATTGAGCATTCCGAATATTGTTAAAAAAAAAAAAAAAACAGGATAAGCAAAATCAAGTTCTACTAAGAAATTTAGAGCTGGTGATATAGTTCAGCGGCATAAGCGCCTGCCTGACAAGCGCGAGGTCCTGAGTTCAACTCCCTGTACCCACATAAACAAAAACAAAAAACAAACAAACAAAAATTTAATTAAATAGCAAACACTACATTAGGCAGGTATAAAGCCTTAAGTAGATGGGATATATAAAGACACAAAAACAGTGGGGCAATCTCAAGCAGCATGACTCAGTTACTTTCCACAACCCATGTGGTTTCATGGGGGAGGGGCTGGAAAAAGGGTTTTACTACTTTTTAGTTCATTCTTGCTTCTTCTTCTTTGATGGGGGGTAGTTACTAGAGATTATGCCCCAGGCTATATCTTCACACCCCTCCTTAATTTTTTTTTTTTTTTTCATTTTAAGACAGATTCTACCTAAGCTTTCCAGGTGAGGTTTAGATGTACAATCCTCCTGCTTCAGCCTCTCATAGTGCTGGTACGGGGATTACAGGCATGCACCATCAGCCCTAAGGACGCATACCTGCTTCTTTATTGCTCTACTCAAAACCTATTGCACGTACTGACTTCGGCTCTGATGCAGAGTCTCTAGCCATGGCATTTACAGCAGAACCGTATGTCAAACTAACACCAACGTGTTCCCTTTCATACTCCCAGGGCCAAATTGTTTTGAGAACCATCCTTCTTCATTCAATTCAAGTAAACTCTGATGGATCACAGTCACTCACAGGGGTCTCATCAAACCTAAGACTGTTGGTTAATTGCCCGAACACATTCCTCACAGCAAGGAGAAGCAAGATTTAAACAGCCTGTGATATTCCTAGTCCTATGATTGGTTTGGAGAAAAAGCATGCAATTCCATTTGGCAAATAAAGCGTTCATACATTTATTTATTTATTCCACAAATATTGACTAAGCACCTATTACATGGCAGATTCTAGGCGTTGTAGACTAGAAACAAATGAAGCATAAATATCTCTGCCAACATGGACTCCAGTTACTAACTGGAGAAGAGATAATGGCAAGTAAGAGTACTAAAGGACTTCTGAGAAAAGATTGTTCTTTCCTAATATATTTTTAATAATGCCAAAGGAAGAAATTACTCCTTATCTCCCTCTGACACTGATGAATAGGCTGTGTTGGAAGAGTAGCCATCCAACCTGGCTAAGGTGGCAATGCTGAAAGATAGATGGATGAGCGGCTGAACTAATCAGCCTGGCCACCACGTGTGAGTCACTTTCATTTGAGTTTTCTATTACATTCTGTTGAGAGCATCCTGATGGGTGTGATACGGTACACAGGTCTTGTAGAGAAGATTGCAGAGCAAGTTAGCTGATCTCTGACCATTTGTTACAGGCAAAGTTGACTGGGAAACCCCTCACCTCACTGATAACACACAACATTAAACAAAAGTTGAATAAATACCCCATTGTGCTAAGTTTGTGCACTGGACTCAAGAGAAAGAAAAAGTATGTGGATGAAGAAACAGAGAAAACCAGCCCAATAAGATAAGAATGTGTATCTTTAGTAAATATATTTCAGATAGAGATTGCAATTGTCTGGTACTAAAAAAATAAGTATTAATCATCACAGAGAGATCACAATTGTTTTAAGAATATCTTTGTCCATGTTCTTATTGTAACAATGGCCCATCCTTAATCATTTTGTATGTATATATACATATGTATACACACATACATTTTCCAAATCATCTTCTAAGAAAGACTTCACATATTATATACATGTAATCCTGTCTATTTAAAATATTATATATATGTATATGATATGTATTTCATCTTTTGAAAATGATTTGGAAATTCTAATCTGAGGTCTTAATTATTAATATTGGGAGTATTATATCAGAGAGGCATTGATTTTCTATAGATATAGAGGTGGGTAACATAGCCAATAAATATTCCTGAAAACTTGCTTGGAAGAAATGATGTTATTTTCCAAAACTTTGAAATGATGAGACAAAGAGAAAGAATGTACTTGCTCTGATGACAGGTTGAGGATCTCTCATTGACAGAAAAGAAATAACTTGATGAATATTTATTGAAGGAATGAATGAAACGAGCAGCTAATATTCATTATTTCTCTTTTCACGAAGACATGACCCTTTTCTTTCAAAAGTGTACATTTTTATTCATGAGACAAAAGTTAAATCTGTCCTTTATTCTCCTTCCCTGTCTCCCTTTGTCATTCTTTCTCTTCCCTTCCTCCTTCCTTCCTTTACTCTCTCCCTGCCTCCCTCCCTCCTTTTCTTCTTTCTTCCTTTCCATTCTTTTTCAGCAAGCATTGTGCACCTTTTATGAGCAGGTATTATGTGTTGTGTGTAAACAAGACAGATAAGACAGTGTTGCCCTTAAGAAGCTCATTATATTCTAAGAAAAGCTGCTTTAAAGATAGATGTATTTACCTGATGATTGGTAACTGATAAACAGTGAATGATACTGCCTTACACATCCCAGGCTGCTATGATAAAGGATCCTACAGGGTGGCTTATCAATAACAGAAATTTCTTTCACATGGTGCTGGAAGCTGAAGCTCGAGGTCAGAGTACCAGCATGGTCTAAGTCTGGTGCAGGTCCTCTCCTGGGACTCTGCCAACTGCCAGCTTGTCATTACAGCGTCCCATGGAAGTAGGAGGGCTATAGAGCTCTCCAAGGAATCCCACTCATGAGGGCTCTACCATCACTACCTAATTACTTTTAAAAACCCACCTCCGAATACCATCCTATTAGGGGCAAAGCCATCAACATTTCAACTTTGGAAGGATGCAAGAGTTCAGTCCATAACAGTTACTGAAAGCCAACGTGAGGAGAAATAAAGGTATGAGCAGAGTTTATTTGGAGATACTTTAAAAAGTGGTTGTTAAACTGGGTTAATAAGGTTATGACAACATGTAAAGGGAAAAGGACAGTGAAGGCTGAGGATAATATTAAACAAAGCCTATGTATCCAGATACACACAGAGTTTCATAGGGGCAGTGAGTAGCTCACTTTGTTCTTCAACATGTTTCCTGTAGAAGTCATGACAGCTAAGTTTGGAAGAGAAGGATGGGTTCATAACAATCGACATCTTTGGAGATCAGACTAATACTTGATCTAAAACTACACGGGCCATGGGAAACATTAAAAACCAAGAAATAAAACACGGACAAGATCCTAACAAGAATTGTCTGTCATCGATGTAGGCAATGGTAAACACTTACTTACAGGAGTGTGAGTTGAAATAAGATTTCCAAACAAGATTTGACACCTGTACCCCAGAGTACCACATTCAAAGTTGGAAGAGGTGAGTGACTATCTATAATGCTTACTGAATCTGAGACCCCCATAACAATAGAGAATAACAATAAAGAATAGCAATTTGAGATTTTTTAAACTATGTTTGATCATAGTATGAATAAGAGTAGGAAATAGTTCAAGCAATAGAATCTCCAAACCTATCATTACTTCAAAACAAGTAGTTTTGAATTTCAGATAACCAAAATGTTACTTTAAAACACACAGTTTGTTTAACTCATTCATCATGTTCAATTGTTTCAAAATATAGTATTTTAAATGTTCATTTTGATCATAAAAATCCCATGTAATGAATTGAGAAGTCTCTAGGAAACCTTTTATTAATCCAATCACATTTTTATTACTAATAGAAAATCCTGGGGATGCTACTAAGAAAAGGAAGGTTTTAATGAAAAGGAACATCCTAACATGAAGCTACTGTGATTGTACTTCTCAAGGGTCTCAGTAGAGAAATGCTAAATATTATCAAAAGTCTCACCAAAGCCAGAGCCCTGGGGCATAACAAACTCCTTCAAGAATTATGTTCTAAATTAGCTAGTGTTCTCCTGGATCATTTATTAGAATTTTATAACCAGATCCTGAAATTAAAACCATCCATATTACATGCTCTGTCAATATTTTATGTATTATATTAAGAAGGAAGAACTTCTACAGTTTATATTTCTCACTGGCTCTCTGCCTTCAAAAACACTGATGGGGAAGGTATGACTCAGATTTTTACCTGGCAGGTGGAATACAAAATGTTCTCTCTTCACTCATGAAGACAAGTCTGGACTCAGGCCAAGAATCTCTCTGGCTAATTTGTGAACATTCATTGATAATATTTTAAACAGAAGCCTTTGTACTAAGAAATGACCATGTTTTAGATATTTAGTGAAAATGAGTATTTACAGGTGTTAAGCTTACTTAAATGATTTCCTTTAACTCAAACACTTTGGTGCGAAAGTTTCCTTTACTGCCAATATTTGCCTCTGAAAGGAAAGTTAGGGATGAAAAGCAATAACATGCTGAATTTTCCAAAGGTGAAAAATATACCTATTACTGAAAAGAAGTCATGAAAGAAATTATTGATATTCTGCCCAATTCCCCTCCCCCAAAATTGCATGACTATTACATACATATGAATTGGAAGAATGATTTTTTTTTCCCTTAACTCTGGATTCTTTCCCCTCTGATATGCTTACCTTAGAGTAAAGCAGAGTCCTTTTCAGCTAGAATTAGCAGTTAACACAGGAATACTACAAGCTTGCAAAGTAATCTGCTCTAAGAGAAGGAGATGGGAGACAAATGGATAGCCCTTCCTTGGTCCAGCCACTCCACTCATCACCAACTGTGAGTGTGCACGAGAGTGTGTAATGCAGCCTTGCCAGTGGAATTCCTTCTCCATCTCCTGTTTCCCCAGTATCAGTGGGTTTATGTGATTTCTGGATTGTGGTTTCAGGCTTATTCATCAATATTAGCACCTCGCTGTGTAACACCACCTAAAACTGAATATACCAACATAAGGATTGACGTGACCTACACTGTAGGACAAAAAAGAGACTACAATTTTGCAGAAGGACTCCACCAAATGTTTTGCTTTCAATAACCTTGATTTTTTTAAAGAGTGCTTATATAATCGCCTTATTTGTTTTTCAAAAATTTGTTTGAACTTTACAACTAACAATTGATCTTAAGGCAATCTCAAGCATCTGAGGGCTGTGAAGTCAGGGGCAGAAAAAGAAAAACATTCAGGTAGAAGTTGTAAATACGGAAGGCATTTAATAGAGGGATGCAATTTTTCTTAACATTTAATTCAATTTCTTCTTGACTTGTTTTAACATCTTTGTCATCATGAGAGATTGATTTCAGAAACTCTGTAATTCCTTTCCTAGAGCAACTGAAGTTCCAAACTGGATATTTGTACATTGTGCTTAATGCAGAGCAACACAGTACCTGCACATCAGATATGCAGAGAATTGTTGGAGAGAGAGAGAGAGTAAGACCGAAGGGCCAGTTATGAAACGAGAAAAAGGAGAAAGAAGAAAACTTTTTCCAGAGAATAGGATAAAAATTAGCCATCTGGTAAACAACATAAATATCCCGTTAAATAAATAAAAATGTTCATAATTTTTCAACATTTGGCATATACTTAATCAATCGTTTATGTGAGCCCTGTCAGGGAAAAAAAGAAATTCCAGTAATACCTAGTCCAACCAATCGCTTCAGATTTTCAGCTTCTTGTAAGCATTATAATTACTCCCTGTACACATTGCCTTTAGCATGTCAAGAAAAAGTCTTTAATATCCTCATTTTAAAAGATGTACATCATTGCTCTTGCTCCCCGGGATACAGTCATTTCCATGCATCCATCACTAAATGAACACCCCACCCCCATTTCCTTTTCCATTTTCAAGGGAAGACTAGATTGGGCTTTGCTAGCATTTTAAATCTATTTTTTCTAAAGGGGAAAAGATACTCAAAATCAACCAAACTTTTCACTGTGATATTAAAAATCACTAGGTGGTCTTAAATTTCCTGCTTTTATATGCCTCTTTCATGTCAGGAATTTAAGGTGTATTTTGAGTTGGCTTTTTTCCCCAAAAAGAAATTGAGTTGGCTCAAACTTGAATAGACAAACTGTGGTTTCTTAAAAAAACAAAATAAAATAAAATAAAAATAACAACAAAAAAACACTATCACTTGTACATGACAATTCATAAGACAAAACAAAAAATAAAAGCACTGATTCAACTTACTCTTCAAAACAGAAAACATTTACACATAGAAAAAAAAATAACTATAAAAATGCATTCAGAATCACATATGTAACCAAGGTGAATAACCAAAGCCAAAGATCTTCTGGGTTGAATGAATGTATCAGTCAGCTAGAACACGGCAATGTGAAATGTGAAACTAGAAGATCAATTTATATGACAGATTAGTTGGTTTCATCCAGTTTGCCACCAATAACTTAGTGTCAGCCAATTGTCATACAAATAGGTACTCCAAGACAAAAGGAGTCTCCCAGTGACAATGATTTAAAAGTCTCTTCAAGTTTTACTACAAAAACCTGAAGCCCACATCTTTTCAAATCATTAGTTTTCATGCAAGTTTCCTCTAAACACCATCTGCGCAAGATTCAGTAGATTGGAGAGAGAGACAGAAGAAAATTTTTTCCAGAGAATAGGATAAAACATAGCCATCTGATGAACAACATAAATATCCTGTTAAATAAATAAAAACATTCATAATTTTTCAACATTTGGCATATACTTAATCATTTATTTGATTGTTAAATGTTAAGAAAAAATTGCATCCCTCTATTAAATGCCTTCCAGGTTTACAACTTCTACCTGAAGATTCAACATTCCAATCTCTTATTGATGCAACACATAGTCTTCATTAAAACCATTCCTATTAATAAATAAATGCTTTGTTAGATGATATGGTGATTTACATACTGATTTCATTTATTTGTATATGTCACATAGACAAAAAAGATTTATAATACATAACAGAAGATAATCATAACAAATATAATAGTTTGTTCAAAAATTACTATAGATTTAGAGTATAACTTAAAATATTGAGATGGGAGCCAGTGAGGTGGCTCAGCGGCGTAAGAGCCTGCCTGGCAAGCCTGAGGGCCCGAGTTCTACTCCCAGAACCCACATACGAAAAAAGGGCCAGTGATATCGCTCAGCGGCACGGGTGCCTGCTGGTGTGCAAGGTCCTGAGGTCAACCCCCGGTACCCACAAAAAAATAAAAATAAAATAAAATATTCAGATGGCTTTCATTTTTCTGAACACTCCCCTTTAGGAGCAAGCTAAGAAACATGTATATTTTTCAACACTTTATTTATAAATAAATGTTTTGTTTCCAAGCATTAAATATATTTCTATGTCCTCAACCAAAACTCTGCTATTGAAAATACATTTTTAAAATAGGTCTCCTAAAAGAAAAAAAAAAAAACCTTTCTAAAGTGTTTTACATAGTCATACTGTATGAATTTTTTTGTTCAGCTTAAAATTTCTGCTTGGAAAATACACTATCTAAAATTCAATAAGAGAAAATGCTGGGTAATGAAAATGCTGGATTCACACAAACCTGGGTTTAAGTCCTAATTTTGTGACATACTAGTGCAGTGACTTTGGGAAATTTAATCATCTTTAGTTCTAGCATATAAAATAAAAACGAAGATAATGATCTCTATTTTGCAAGGCTCTTGTAAAGATTTCTTAGAGTGCCAATTACAGGACTTGGTCATAGGCAGCACAGCACACATCAATTAATAGCACAAAACCTAGGGTCAGACTGCTTTGGGTTCAAATCCCAGCTCTGCCGTTATAAATCTTAACATCAGACAGGTTACTTATGCCCTCTTTGCTTCACTTTCCCCATCTGTAAAATGGGAATAAAGATAGTTTGAGAATTATTGAATAATACACACTGAATATTAACCAATAGACTTGGGATAATGTCCAACACAGATTAAGTATTATAAAAAATATTATCTGCAATTATAAAACAATGAGTGACAATGAATATGCTGCCACTCCAGCAGAAGATGATCCACATAAGAGGTCAAAAGTGGGCAGGAGAAAACCACCCAACTCCACTTCTAAGAGACCTAGAATGATGCAAAACAACTGCAGCATGGTGATGATAGGCACACAGATCCCGGCTGGGGATGTAGCTCAGCAACACAGCCCCTGCCTGGCAAGTGGGAGCTCCTGAGTTTGATTCCCGGTATCAAAAAGAAAAAACAAAAACAAAACACAGATCCTTCCATTTACATTGTGTCCAGAACCTGAAGAAATTTTCAATCATTACTCTGCAAATACTTTGAAATTATCCCTTTCGCATACCCAATGGTAAAATATAAAATTTCGAAACTTCTTAATTCCTCATTCAAATCATATTTTTCACTATTAATGACCTTTTTAAACTTATTTATCTATATCTTTTGCAGTTTTTTTCCTACCAGGTTATCAGTTTCTTTGATGACAAGGGTTTTATGTTACTTACCTTTACAGTCTACTTTGAATCAAGGCAAGGAGAGTGTTATTAAACATAAATGTTTTTAATCCTAAACAATTCATAAGCTCCCAGATGAGACACATACGTTTGTCACTAACATTCAATTGCAATTCATCAATGCTTTCTTTAGTGCTTTAATTCTAATTTATGTGAGTCAACCTAGAGGCTACTTTATTCCTCTGTATTTAAACTTTGCTTGGTTTTCATACAAATAAAATTTCAATCACAATAATTACAGTACTCAAAACTTTTAAAGAACTGTACTCTTCTTGGCTAGAAACTAATTCACCTAAAGCATCAGGACATTTTACTTAAATATACAAGTAAGGTATACAAGACAAGAAGATATCATTACTTTCTAGTTCACATACTAGTTCTTTCTAGTTTCATATCTAGTTAAAATATGATTGTTACTTTCTAGTTATTTTCTTTTTTTTTTTTGTGGGTACCGGGGGGTCGACCTCAGGACCTCGAGCGCCAGCAGGCACCCGTGCCGCTGAGCAATATCACCGGCCCCTTTTTCGTATGTGGGTTCCGGGAGTCGAACTCGGGCCTTCGCGCTTGCCGGGCAGGCGCTTAAGCCGCTGAGCCATCTCACCGGCCCTCTAGTTATTTTCTAGTTCTTTTTTTTCTTTTTAGTTCTAGAACTAGATAATAGAAATTAGCAAGTTAAATAACTATTTCTTGAGCTCAGAAAACTTTTCTTCCTGTATATTGTAAGTAAGTATTTCATTTTGTTTTGTTTTGTTTTGTTTTCTGCTTCAGGAAACATTAACTAAAGCATGGCTCTCTTATTTATTATTTTGAAGTCATTATTTTCATTTATTTGCATAATAATGTGCATTGGGGGAACTTTTCACAATTTCTTCCACATCACTGATTTGATTTTTCTCAGCATCAATTCTGCATTTACTTGATACCAGTGTGGATTTTAATTTAGTAATTACATTCTAATGACTTCTCTAATGTATTATTTCTCTACAAATGTTACCATGAACTGAAGTAAATACTCTTATTATTTTTAGAATCAAACATGGTATTTTTTCTTTACTTCTTTGAAGTGTTTTTTTTTTAATTGAATTCAGTGTCACAATTATCTTTCAGCTTCTTAAATAATCATTATTATCTCCATTTTAAATAATGTACTACTTGATTGGAGTCAGAAACAGAATAAATCTAACTTACATAGCTTTTGGACTAATGCTCATTTTTAAAGTGAGCTGCCACAATTGTAGTTCTACATTGACAACTGATATGTCTTAGGGATAATCTGTGAAAGTATCCACAGAACACTAAAATTCTTTTTCCTGATTGGCACATCCAACAGAGAATTTTCTAGCCTGTTTGTAAAATTTGAATCAAGTAAATAATGAAATGATAATCTTATACTTTATATTCTAATTATTAACAATTTGCCATTAATACCTTACTAGTGGATTATGTATCATAGTGTTGACTTGAAAAGAAATGGGCTTTAGTTTATTCTTCTTTATGGCTGAGTAGTACTCCAGTGCATTAAAAAACCACACATCTTTTTTATCTATTCTTCAGTTGATGGGCATTTGGGTTGTTTCCAAGATTTAGATATTACAAACTATGCTGCTATTAACATGGGTGCACATATATCAGTGTGGTATGATGCTTTTAATTTTATACTCTTAAGTGAAATAAATCAGATACACATGTAAATATTGCATTGTCTCCCTGGTGTGAGAAATTGAAAGTATAGATAAGAACCAAAATATGTAATAAATATTGTAAAATAGGAAGAAATTGTTGAAAATGAAAAGGCAACATGGGATGGAGGAAAGAAGGGAAAAGAAAAAATGAGAAAAAAAGATAAAATGAAAACCAAGCTTTGTAAATAAGGAGAGGAAGAAGGGTTGAAGGGAGAGAAAGGGAATAGAAAAAAAGAACTAAGATATATCATGTACAGGTGCAAATTCCCTACAATGAATGTGAGCATTATGCATATCTGAATTGTACCAATAAACAATAAAAATGGGCTTTTGTTTACTTAGTTTTTGTACAGCACTTATCACATTTGTATAGATAATTGGCTTTGATAATTATTTATATATGTTCCCCAATGAGACCATAAATTCCTTGAGGACATGGATGTTCTTTTTATTGCCATCCTCAGAACCTGATAGTGTAGTATCTGACAATTAATAAAATATAACTGTTTAATAAATTAATAAATTAACAAAATCAAGAGATTTTAGCAGTTTGGTTTCAAGATTCAGTATCTAGACCCATCTTTGTATTTTCAAAGCCAATCCATGAGTTCTGTATTTTGACCTTTTTGTGCAGTAATAGTTCATTTGTTTTGGAGGAAAATAAGTTTTTTTGGCTCTCTGTTTAAAACTACTTTTTACCCTTTATCAGCCTACATACATTAATTCTTTCTTCGTGTTTTCATCTACTTGACACCTCTTCAAGTTACTGCTTCATGTCACAACAAAGTCCTGCTTCCTGAATATGGAATAATGGCGACCACAGAATTTACAGCAGATGGAGAAGTCAGAAGTCCATGTCAGCCAGGCACAGTGGCTCCTGTTATTCCAGGACTTCCTAGTCCCATCACTCTGGAGCTCAGGAGGATCACTTGAGTCCAGGAGTTCAAGACCAGCGTGAGAACACAGTGAAAGCTTTCCTATGAAGGAAGGAAGGAAGGAAGGAAGGGAGAGAGGGGGGAGGGAAGGAAGAAGAAAGAAAACGACAAAGCCGAAGGAATCTGATCACCAAACATAAAGTGTGGGGGCTTCGGATATAACCGGAAGTAATGGAAGCAAAGGTATGACTGAGAACTCTTGGTTATAAATTTTTACTCTTACATTCTCTCAAAAGTATTTTTGAAACACTATCAAAGTTTCACTATATTAAAAATTAGTTGTACCATTACCAGAAAGACAATTGTTATGTAGTCTAAAAACAAAAGAAGCAAAAGTTTCCTCCGAGATAGAAAAGGCATTATGGAGAAATAAATGTATATTTGATAATGGAATTATTTGCTCCACCCTCCCAAAAAAGGCGCTCGAAGCATCAACAAGCACATGTGTGAAAGAGCTGAGAGATACTTATGAATATTACAGAATGGAGAGTCTGCCAAATTAAATGTAATGTACTGGAGGACACTTTCTCTATGTATTAGCTCCAATTCTGTAACCCTTCAGAATAAAATGGGACTGCGAGAGAAACTCCATTTATATGCTCCGAGCCTTAGACATATTCAAGCCCTGGTGATCGACTGGAATGGCTTTCTAATGCAAAGGTAATCTGGTGATGTCAATCACGGCTTTCTCATCATCCTTGCATTTTTCCTCCATCAAAGGAGAGGAAAGAAAAATGCCTGAATGTGATGCAGCCCTGACAAAGAAACATTGAACACAGAGGAAATGCTATTTCCCCTTGATGCACTGTCATTAACTAGCAGCAGACCAACTGGAGAGGCAGGTATTTCCTGGGGACAGATCAGTGACGGTGTTCTCAGGGCTTTGAAAAGGAGGATTTTACCCAAAGGTGTCTCCCTTCTCTCTCTCTCACTCTCTGTGTCTCTCTGTATCTCCCTGTCTCTGTGTCTCTCTCTGTCTCTCTGTCTCTCTCTGTCTCTCTCTCTCCTTCTATCCCTCTCTCTTCCTTCTTCCCTCTCTCCCTTCCTTCCTCCCTCAGTGTCATTCCTTAAAATCTTTCCTGTCCAGGTTTCAATGACACTAAGTGAATCTTGTTCCATTTTTGTTCCCCACAGTCCCTAAAGACAGAGAAATGTGCGTGTGTAGACGATCAAACTCTTAGGAAGAGCTCTCCATGAAGCATCATGCAGATATTTGAGATCGTGGAAAGATGAGCCTCTTAGCTGGGTTTGTTGATGAATATGCTATCTCAATCCAGGCTAAGAGCAGTGCCTGGTTTTCTTCTGTGGCCAGACCTTTCCTGACATTATTGTTCTTGCTGGTGGGGAAATAAACTACAATTTTGGCATGCTGAAGAGCATGAGTTTGTTTTCGTAGAATCACACTGAATTCAGATATCTGTTTCTGTTGTACTTTTTCAAGTGGGAATTTGTTTCCTTTCCCACCAATTCTTTTGGTCCATGCCTCTCTCAAGGGGGCAAAGAAACATGGCCCCCTCAACCGGAGAGTGTGTAAAGCTCGTTCCTCTCTAGCATCCAGACTCCCCAGCACTTGGGGGCCAGCAGGGTCAAGAAGGTGCTGCCATAGACAAAGGTGGACATTTACCTATTCACCAGCTCTCCACAAAAGGACTAATTAAACAAGTCACCCTGGCCTGGGAAAATTCATGATTGGCATTGCTTACCTAAGCGAATCCATTTATATACAAATAAAATAATTGTAACACATGAATAATCTGTTTTGATATATTGCTAGCAAGCCCTCATCTCTTAGTGTAAATCTTCCCTGAGACAACACTTCCTTCGTAGCATTCTCTCAGTAATTGCGAGAACTTGAATAACTTAATTTCTTGGGAAAAAAAAAAAAAAGATTCAGATGCTGTATTTCCTTGATACTAAAGCCAAGAGGCCCAGTTTAAATTCCTTGGGCAAATCTATTTACTAATAGTCACTTTCATCATCTGAAAAGATAAATAAACTTTTGTTACTGTGTCAATGTGAGAAATAAATGGGATGAAAAATAAAATATCTGCCAGAGTGCCTAGGAAAATGATAGGTTCCATGTCAATGATTTTTGAATTTGAACTTTTAACTAAATTGTTTCCCCCAATATTGCCATCACTCAAGGAGTTTTACTCTAGAAAATATAGAATGTTTCTTTTAATATCATTCCTGAAGGATTCTTCAGAAATATTCTTACTTTATTTTGTTTATTTTTGTAGGGTGGAATGCACAGCCTTGCTCATGCTAGGCAAGCTCTCTACCACTAAGCTTCACCTCCAGCCCCTAATATTCCCTTAGTTTAAAAATCTTTTAACAGTTCTATAGCTTTTTAGTAAAATATTGTTTTTAATATAGAATGTCTTGTTACAAATATTACTTTAAGAATCTTTGGCCATGGGGATTTAAAGTTATATCTTCTATTACCTATTTACAATCCAGAAAAATAATGTTTAAGAGCACACTGGCCTTGGAATTTCTGAAGAGGGAAAAACAGTAATGAAAAGGTGGGCGAGGATTCATTCCAGATGTCCATAAATTCTTAATACTACCCATAACAGCCCTTCTAGAAAAGTCTTTCTTAGTTAAGAATGACAGTTTTTTCAACATGAAAAAAAAAAAAATGTAGCATTCTGGCCAGCTTAGTTTAACTGAATTAACAATATTTCTTTCATAAAGTTTATGCTTCTAACTACCTGGTTAAAATAAAGATACTACTTTGGTCAGCATAAGGAATTTTAATTACTATAATCAACATCTGTGGGTTATATATTTGTAAACCATAGAATATTAGGGATAAATAGGGGGAAACATCTAGCCCAACATTCTCATTTGTCAAAATGAGGAAATAGAGACCTAGAAAAATTTACCCCCTTGTCAGTCATCTAATGGCACTTCAATTCTAGAATTTCTGTCTACCGACCAGTCTGTAAGTCTCATTTTAACAGTATCATTCTTTTTCCACGACTGTAGCTACTTAAACTACAGGGTTTTTTCCTGTACTCCATAGCATTAGGAATAACTACATGGAAAGTAGGGCTCTGTCCTTTTGTCAAAGTGACGCCATTCATAATTAATTGGGATTCTGGTTTTATATGTGATCACAAAGTCTAGTGAAACCAAAAAGCAAAGAGTAAAGAAACAATAAAGTTCGTAGGCCCAGAATGAAAAAGCTTAGTTTCATGGGCATCTTATTAAGTTTTAAGAGAAAAACTTAAATCTACCAGAAAAAGTCACTCTTCAGAGTTACCCTGGGGATGCAAGGGTGGGGGGGCTGAGGGTGGAGAAGTATTTGGTGAAAAACATAAAACAATGCACTTTCCCATCAACAAACAGAACATCTTCGACAGTGGTGGTGAACCTTTGAGAACTTTTAATGATAACAAATAGCCGGCTGTGTCATGCACACCGTAGGTTCGCCACCACTGGCTTAGACTCTTTTCATGTTTGCCTGTTTGGGAATATTTCAGCTACCTACTCTGAATCTTGGAATACCTAGCCAATGTCCACAGTACAAACTGAGAGTTAGGAATAAGTCTCTGGAGGAAAACAAAAAATATTTGAAAGAACCTGCAGAGGATGCAGCTGGTTAAGCAGCATGCACACCAAACCCATAATCTCCTTCAGTGGGTTTGTCAGAGTGTTGGAAAAAATTCAGTATTAAGGAAAGACATCTCAGTCTTCTTGGCTCGAGCAATGAAGTAATGAAGACATTTGTTATCTCTGTTTTAATTTAAAAATATAGGTAGGACAAATTCAAGAGCTCAGTTTGAGAAGCCGTAACACATAACTCAAGGCTCTTCCTATAGATTACTCTGGTGGTAATATCTGAGGCCTGTTAAATGCCACATCATTACTCATTTTGCCTTAAATGTCTCCTCACAGTTACTTCTATACCCTCTATGTCATTATTCCTAATCCTCAGTTGTTTCCCCAAGTCTCTCTGAAAAACTTTTCCCTGGAAGAGCAAACATTTTCTGTAAAGCATCATAGATGTGAATCCTGCCAATTAGTTTGCTCATGAGGTAAATTTTATATTGGGTTCCCATCTACAAAACTTTAAAGTATTGGGTTACAGGTATCCTAAAGCACAACTGCTGTTTTAACTGCTGCATAAAGCACTTAGATAACTACTAGGTTTTCAAATATCTGTCTTTTTGAAATTGATTAATACCTTTTACAGCGATTATCCTTGATCAGCAAGGAGATTGACACAGTGAATTGTTAGAACTCTAATCATTGCTATCCAAAGTTTTCTCTCTTTTTTTTTTCCAGAATGAACTTCTAATAGTTCAGCCAAAATCTCACAATTCATAAAATTTTCTCTATTTCATAAATGGGTGCACCTCTTTCATACTCTGAGTGATGTTCAGTTATAAATTAATATGCATGCTACTGTCACAAGTAAATACAAGAAACACAGTCCACTGTGGCCAAAAAGGGCAAAAGGCAGGCCTAATGCTACACTGTTCTGCCCTTGCTGAAATCTTCGTAAAAATCAAAATACCTAAATAATGTCAATAAGAAATGAAGAGACAGAACGCCTTCTGAAATTAAAGAGGCGAACCTATCTGATCAGCACAAATGCTGAGCAGTTTATTTTGGACAAAATAAAAACTCAGCTCACTTTGGCAAAGGAAAAGCAAATGGCAGAAATGTTGAATGTATTGAAAGTTCTCACGTTGTTATTAAAATCTGCCCAGATAGCTCATTAAAGATCTCTGATCCCTGTAATGGCAACTGAATGGTTGGGATGTATATCCAGCTCTAGGTGGTTTTTCTTCTTTCCGTTTCAGGACAGCAAGGTTTTCTCCTGTTCAAGTCTGAAAAGGGACATTTGTCTGAAAGACTGACCGAACCACTCTACACAGAAGGAAAGGGAATGAACACATCTCAGTTGAGCTCTGGTACTGACCAGTAACCTAGAACACCGAGTTTCCTTGGATCTTTTCCTATACCACAAATGAACCAGGCTTAATATGCACTTTGTATAAAAGCTGGATCTACAACCAAGAAATAAAACCTCTTCCTTCCAGAGAACAAACCAGTATAGGAGAGTCAGCTTAGTTCATCCCATGAACATCTTTCTTATGCAAAGTATGAACTCACTGTAATAAATTACAGCATGAACTTCCCCATTTCTATTCCAATTTCAATACAAATGCAATTACCACAGGAATTATCTAAAATAAGAGAAAAAAGGGAGAGCTAAAAATCATCTATAAATATATTATCAGGAAGACAAAAGTATACATAGAAAAGAAAACTAAAAGGAGACACAAGGGAACATAAAATATGGACTAGAATACAGAGGGATAAAAATGTACCGAGTAAGAAATAGGATATGAGCTCCAACTTCGAGGATCAGGGAAGCATGCATTGTCTATCAGGGTCTCTCACACCTGCAGCCTTTCTCTCAAACAGAAAAAGCTGCTCTGGGCCACAGCTGAGTTCTTCAGCAAACCTAAATAAAAGTCGAAAGAAGCCTTCTTTTATAGCATGTACTTTCATCCTTGGAAAAACACCAATCATCTAACCCAACTCCTCTAAGGGGAAGGCACTGATTCATCTTTGTATTTCCAGAAATTAGTAGAAAACTTGCACACAGTAAGCTCTCAGTGTATGCTTGGGAAATGAAGAATTAATGTAGCCCGGGCCTTTACCCACAGAGGTTAGAGGCCAAACTCCCCATCTAGCCCTGGGAGGAGAAGACAGCTCGCAGCTACGGCATTCGTGCCCAAGCTGTTAGTGCTGGCTGTTGCCACATTGGAAGAATTAGGGCTCACTTGTCTGCTGCCAACCACTATATGAGAAATTACAAGATACTTCCAATATATGAGTACTTACCAAATACCTTATAATAACAAATATAACTTTGCAGTCTCACAGATCTGCATTTGCAGCTCCGGACCTGCTCCCAGCTCATGAACTCTAGACACCAATTTAGCAAGGCCTCTGGAATGAAAATAGCATGAGGCCTCACAGGTGCCTCTGTGGGCAGGACTAGGCCCTGGATCTTAACGTGCGCCTCCCAAGTTTCCAAGAGGGGTGTGAGTCGGGCTTGCCACTATGAAAGAATTGTTCTCTGTAAAGGAAACGTAATGTTTACCTTAAATTACCCTCTTTTTTGCAGCTAGGAGATGTAACACACAGATTGCCTGTAACCATGGCAATCAGTTCAGCTGTGAGCACCCTCGTTTATTCAAAGCACAGAGGCAGTATAGGAGAGAAAATACTATTACAAATAGGAACAATAAGGTTTAATTTCAGATGCCAAAGCATGATTGCTTTGGTATTAGATTCCCAACCATATGAAGCACATTACACTTTCTGGATTTTGTCTGCCCTCTCCTAATCCTCAAGAGTAATATTAATTTCAATTTCCTCCAGAAATAATGATTAACTTATTTCCAGGGCTATCTTGGGAGTGAAAAAATTTGGAGAAACATATTCTCAGCAATGCATTGTATACAAGAGTGTCGCGATAACCATGCCAAGGACCGTAAAGCAATGTCAATGTACAATTTTTATTTTATTTTATTTTTTAACTTTTAATGTTTCTTTCTTATGGTAGTATCCAACTTCCCTTAATACTAAAGTATATGCTCTGCATTTATTGATTTTCCTAATTTCAGTTTTTTTACAACCTTGGAAAAAATATACATATATATATATAGATACAGATATAGATGTAGATATAGATATTATATACAGTGGTACCTTGGTTCACGAATGCTTGTTTGAAAACAATTTGGTCTGCAAACAAAAGTGTTTGGCAAAATTTTGTTTTTGTTTGCAAACTCTGCATCAGGTGACAAACACGACCGCAGCAATCTTTCCCACACAGACACAAACATGGCCATCCTTTCCAAAATCATAGAATAAATTAAGTTCATGAACCAAGGTACCACTTATATTTATATCTGATTTCCTCTATCCCATAAGTAGAATGACACCAACAGTATTCTTGATTTCCAAAGCAGTTATTTGTGAGTCATTAATTTACTATACTTCAGTGATTCCAGAATTTGTCTACTGTGTCCCGGGCTTTCCACTGATAAAAACTCACCAAGCATATTTCAAAGGTGCACCAATATCCAACATTGGAAAGAAAAGAGAAAATGACAATAGAGTTTTGCAGTCTACAAGGAAAGCATCGCCATTTATCAGGCATTCAGTGGTTACTGGGTTCCTGCTATGTGCAAACCATGTGAAACAACCAGAGTGGATTTGATGCTGTTTCCACCATGTATGAACAATGGAAAATATATAACAATGAGAAAAAAGATCCTTATTTCAAAACATATCAACATGGAAGGAAATGTCAGTTTGAACCATTAAGGAAATACTTCCTTGAAACAAAGGCTACTGAAACCATTTGTTTAATCAGAAAAATATAGTTATTTTTATCTTTGTAGTAATTGAATTGATTTGATTCAAACTGTCTACAATTTTCATTGTGGAATCTGAAGCTTCATAAAGCTATAATTTGAACACTACTTCATTTTCCTAAAGCTCAGCCTATTTTTCAGACTTTAAATTCAGAAAGGATTTTTAAAAGTGACAAGAAATAACTTATTAAACATAATGCACACATGTTCTTACTATTTTTTAATTTCCTTTTGTCCTCTGGCCTCCCACTAAAACTTCTTTTTCGGCCCATGCGGTAAGGGACCTCCAGAGATCCCACTTCTTCATCAGAAGATCTTGAAAGAAAACAAATTCAAGAGGCCTTTGCCCCGTGACCTCCTATGTTGCCCAAGATTTTCTCAATGCCCTTGGCTCAAGTCATCCTCTTGCCTCAGCCTCCCAAGTAGCTGAGCCTAGAGGCCTACCCCGCCACACTTGGCAAAAGGTACATTTTAGGGTAATTATTAAAGCCATCTAAGATTTATTTATACTCCTAACCACCAGAAGCCATCATTATTTTTAAATAATGATGCATAGAAAGGATTGATCAGTACTATTCCTTTAATACTGGAATTTAGTAATGCAAAACCTTCTTGCTAATGCTGGTTATTATTATTATTATTACTAATGATAATAACTACTTAGCAAAAAATCAAAGGACAACATTCATATCAATCCCTCTTTCAGGAAGCCGAAACCAAACAAACTGGATCACTGGTGATTTGATGAATTTCTCCTTCTGTCAGAGAAGACTCGGGTTTGTTCTACTCAGACATTTCATTGATGGCCATTATTTTATAGCCAAGTCTGTATATTCTGGTCATTGTTAGGTAGCTATCCCTATAAACTGAATACTTCCAGACCTCCTTTCCATGTAAATTCTTAGTAATATTACTGTCAAACTGTCAAACTTAGTAATAATACTGGCATATCCTGTCAGTAGTATATATACCTAAATACGTAATTCTTATATGCCAAGTCCCACACATATGTGTATATTTATATATAAATATGCAAATTAGTGACTGGGTGTGGTAAATTAAAAAATAAATATGGGGCTGGACATGTGGCTCAGTGATAGAATGTTCACTTAGCATATACAAAGCCCTGGGTTTGACTCCCCATACCTAATAATAATAATAATAATAACAATTATTATTATTATAAAACTCAGATGGAAATGAACACATGTAGCCAAAATTGTTAATTAGTTAATTAGGATCTCATTTCCTTTAACCCAAGACTGAGAGCAATGTCAGCATCTACAGTTATGAATAAATGCTTAAGGATATCACAGCTATAAACATTTGTAGACCTGGGCTGATAGATAAAGTTTAGAGAAAATGACCTATTGAATACTCAGAAATAATATATATGCAAAGAAGATATTCATTTCTAACAAATATTTGTGGAATATTTATTACCTTCCAGACACCAAGAATACAAGTTATTAAAGTACCAGGTCAGCCCTGAAAGAGCATAAAATTGTGTTCAGGCAGAGCTGGATTCAGGCCTTCCTTCTGCTCTTTAATAGCTCTATAACCTTAAAAATCCTTGAAACAGAGCTTACCAGCAGCACAAAAACAACTGTGTACATGGAATGCCTTGCCACCAGCACAGTGTCACAGAGAGGTTTTTATATATTCATTTATGAGAAAATATTTATTGAGTGCTATATTTTAGACATTGTCCCAAGAATTAGGGCTATAGCAGTAGACAAGTGTCTCTGATTTCATTAAAGTTTTATTAGAGTGAATTAACCAGGCCAAAGGAAATGACTCCTTTCCTTTTTCATGCCAACAGATCTTATCCCGAATAAAAGTATGTTTTCTAAAATTTCCATAAATATGGGACCAGCGAGATGGCTCAGCAGTGTAAGCGCCTGCCTGGCAAGCACAAGGTCCCGAGTTTGACTCCCGGTACCCACATACGAAAAAAGTGCCAGTGATATCCCTTAGAGGCACGGGTGCCTCCTGGCGCGCGAGATCCTGAGGTCGACCCCCGGTACCTACAAAAATAAATAAATAAATAAAATAAAATTTCCATAAATAGATTATATGACACTGAGATCCCTAGCCATTATAGTTGGAGGAGAGATGAAAAGACAACTTAAAAATCTATTTTGCTCATCTTATCTTGCATTCTGCTCTGCGTATTCTCTCTCTACATTGGCTGTTTTTGTCCCTCGATGTCACTAGTGGATTCTACTTACACAGACCTTTTATGTAGACAAGTGTGAACACTCAGTTCTTGTGGTTATGTGGTGCATGTGTGTGTGTGTGTGTGTGTGTGTGTGTGTTCTGAGGGGGGAAGAGGCAGGGCAGGAAGGGGAAAGGAAGGGAGAGAGGGAGAAAGGATGCACACTGGTGAGGATGATGGGAGAATTCCACATTTGATAGTAGAATTCCATATTTGTTTGGAGACACTTAGCCTGGGGTTAATTACTCAAAGTCTGTACATCTTCTATATTTATGCTTCCCTGATGTGTTTCTTTCCCCTATATCTTATGGCAATACCGGAATGCTGTTTTTTAAAGAATATTTTTAGATTTACAAAAAAGTTACAAAGATAGTACAGAAAGTCCATGCTTTATTGAAATCACCTCAGTGAGCCCTTAATATCAATTTTCTGTTCCAGGATCTCATCCAGGTACCATATGCTATTTAGTTATCATGACTCCTTAGACAACTCTTTTTGGTTGTGGTAACCTCTCAAATTTCCTTGGATATTGGTGACTGGACAGTTTGAGAAACACTAGTCAGATTTTTTTGTAGAACAGCTCCTAATTGGGAGTTTTGTGAAATTTTTCTCAGGATTCTTTTGAGGCTATGAATTTTAGGGGAGAGGAAGACAACAGAAACAAAGCTCTATATTCATCACATCAAATCAAGGAGACACACAACCAATAAAACTTATTACTATTGATTTTTGCTATGAACAGCTGGCTGAGCTAACATGAACCTTTTTTTTAACAAAGATTCTTACTATTACATTTGCATTCCCAAACCCTACCCCAAAAACATGCATCAAGAAATCTCAAAACAACTTCTTAATTTCTCTAAAAGTTTGTTTCTTCCTTAATTTTCAGTAGGAAAATGCAATAAGCATAAACCATTGAATACCAGGCATTGACTCTACAGGCAAATCGAAGACCTATCCCTACTTTTAAGAATTCATGGCCAGTCTATTGCAGGAGAAACTTGTAAAACATGAATAATAACCCAAGGGGCTCTGTGTAAGTGGTCAAAGGAACTTACAGAAAGCAGTCCCTGTGATCATGTCTGGGTGGGACTGGGAGAGAACCTCCTTTCTGTAGCAAAATTCTGGGGCTGGTTCTCCAAGGATAAACAGGATTCCTCTAGGCAGATAAGGCAGGAAGGTCATCCAAAGCAGACCATGTGGTGGGAAGGAAAATGGAATAGTGGTCAGAGTGTGTGACAGCGCAGCTTGTGTGGTAAGTAGCATGGCTGCTATTCTTTCAGGCTGCTAGAGTCGCAGGCAAAGCCTGCTTCTGGCCACCTCCACATTTGATGCATTCTCTGGAGGCATGGAGTCAGAGTCAGGGTGCTGGAGAAAGACAGAGAGGAGAGAGATAGGAGAGAGACACAGAGGAGAGAGGAGAGAGACAGGGAGGAGAGAGGAGAGAAATGAGGAGAGAGGAGTGAGGGAGGAGAGAGAGAGAGAGACTCACTGCGTACTCACTCCCTGAGAGGTGCCAGTCCAAACTGGTAAAATGCCAGGTGTCTACACCTTGGCAGTGGATGGAAAGACATCAGCTATGGCTTAGGAATGAAGCAGCCTACTTAGTGCTATCAGCAGGCATTTCTGTGGTTTTGCTATTCCTGCTTATCAGGAGCCCTTGAGAACACAGAGCCAGCACCCAAAGGGAGCCAGAAGACTTTTTATTATACACCCATCACATGCTGCAAGACTTTCCTGGGTTTAGAGGAAAGCTGCCCTTCCTCAGGAAAGCCTCCGTTCCTAGGAAACCCTAGTGTGTAGCTTAAGAATCTGCCTCCTGTATTTCATAGCCAGAGACAAAATCCCCTCATCTTTATGTATGAAAACTTCCATTAAGAGTAGCAGGAACTTCTGGCCCCAAGGAAGACATAGTTGATGAAGTTTTTGCATTTTGTAAGAAGACTAAATACACATTACATTCTGTGTTCTTCCTTATCCCAATATCTTTGTCTTTAAGTTCTGCAATGTCTACAATATAATATAAAACAAATCACTATACACAACATTTGCTCAGTAATAAAATAAAGTCTTCAAGCTCTCATGAAACTCTTTTAGGATCAAGTTGCTGCCCTTCTCTCTAACCTCATTTTTCATCATTACCCCTTTTGCATTTAATCCTTCACCTTCCCTTAACTAAATAGCGCCAAGTCAGCAATCAGTCCACGTTCTCTCTTACTGCCCTTCCTTGTACCTGCTTGTCTCTATGTTTGGATTCTTTTTCCTAGAGTACTTTTCAATCCATATTCTTCAGGATAATTTCTGACTTACTACCACCCTTTGCAATTCCAAGCTGATTATCCCTCATTCATGCTATCCTTGATACACATCAAGGGTGCTTAGACTTCCTCTATCATGACTTACCTAATCATATTACAGTGGCTTGCATCTTTGACCTCAACAACAGGGATTACATGGGCCGGTGAGATAGTTCAGTGGCCTAAGTGCCTGTCTGGCAAGCATGAGGTCCTGAGTTCGACTCCCTGTACACACATACAAAGGAAAAAAGGGGCCAGTGATATCGCTCAGCGGCACAAGTGCCTGCTCACAAGTGCGAGGTCCTGAGTTCAATCCCCAGTACCCACAGAAAAAAAAAAAAAAAAAAAAGGATTACATATTATTCTGGAGAGTTTAGACCCCATGTTGAGTGCAACAGGACCGCCATCCCTCTGTTCTGCCATCCCTGGTGCAGAGCCTCTTTGTCCTTCAACTTGTTAGTGAGTCACTATCCTTCAATGAATCACATCTCCATTTCAAGATCTCAAGCAGGAAGGAAGAAGACAGTAGGGGCAAGAGGGCAAGTACTGTTTTTTAATCAAGGAGGAAGAAAGGAGATCCAAGATTTCTTCTTATGCCTCATTGGCCAAAATGGGTCACATGTCCATCCACTGCTACAAGAGGGCTGGAAAAGCAAGTAAGAGTTGTCATAATTGGTCCAATCCATGATTCATTCACTTCTGGAAGCCAGTACATGGCTACCATAACAAGTGGGATTTTGCTAGCCAGTAATAAGCTATAGCTTTTGGCCAGTCAAGTAATATAGTTCCTACCACACTGAATTAGATTTTACAAAAAAAAAAAAAAATAGAAAATACAATCTTGAATATTATACCAAATAGGAAGCAACCTATAAAGAACAAGAAAAACTATATATTCGGGTGATAAAATAGTTACTACTTATCTGTTTGTTACAGAAAAACAGGCTGAACACAGGAAGAAATGGCACCGAGGAGGTTTAGGAGGCAGTTTATTACACCAGTGGGCTTGACTGGGATCGCTCCCAAAGAGTCAGCACCCTCCACAGAGGGGTTTTGGGTCTTTTATAGGGAGAACAAGTGGGAGGCACAAAGGCATATTTAGTGCTTTATGATTGGAGG
Source organism: Erethizon dorsatum (assembly GCA_028451465.1). Taxonomy (NCBI): domain Eukaryota; kingdom Metazoa; phylum Chordata; class Mammalia; order Rodentia; family Erethizontidae; genus Erethizon; species Erethizon dorsatum. The sequence goes on from CM051839.1 coordinate 11,399,441, forward strand.
CTTGGGTGACATCACACGTTGCCAAGGGAGTTTAAACATTTCAAGTTACATTGCAAGGCCATCAGTTAAATAAGCATAGGTTACACAAAGGAAGGAATGTTCTGTTATCAGGCTTGTTCAGATACGGACATGTCCACCTGGTCTTGGCGGGCATCGTTGGCAGGCATTAATTTAAAATTTTAATTTCCCTTTCATGTTGAGACTCAAGTAAATGTTTTATTCCAGAATTATCTCTACTCATCAAGACATCTCTGAAAGTCTTTACCCATGCTTTTCTATTTATTATGTCTAGAGCAATGAATGAAGCTCCATTCCTAACTTCACAGACCCATTCACATGTGAAGTCCTATTTAATGTAATAAGGACTGGCAACTGCCTGCACAGGCTAATAAGTTTGATTTGATTTATGTTGTATTAGCCTCCTTTCCATTGCTGGAAAAATACCTGACAAGCACAAATCAAAGGAAGAGAAGTTTATTTTGGCTCACGGTTTCAGATGTTTCAATCCATGGTCAACAAGATCAAAGGCAGAAACATCATGGTGGAAGAGAATGGTGCAGAGAAACTCTTTAGTTTATGGCAGCAGAGAAGCAGAGGATGGGAACAGTGTCAGAAAAGAAGGGACCAAGGACCAGATATGGGCCCCAAGGCCATGCCTCCATGACCCACATATACATACCCAGAAGGAAAGTTGCTCAACTCATGGCATCCAAGATGGAAATAACAGGAAAAGAACCAGAGAGGAAGGGACCAGGGACCAGATATGGCCAGCAAGATCACAACCCCATGATCTACTTTCTCCAACAAAGCCCTAACAGCCCATTCTGCTATGAATTCATCACTGGGTTAACCCATTGATAAGTTTAGTACCTTCAGAATCCAATCATTTCTCTAGGAATCTTTCATGCTAGTCAATTGATGATCAAAATTAACTGGCATATATGTTTAGAAGTTAGTGATAGTTTTCTAACTACAGAGCTAGAACTCCATAACTATTGAATCCATTCATTGGATCCATCAGCCACTTGTTTCAGATATTTTGTGAGTGACTTTCTTCTCTGAAGATATTCAATCCCAAATTGCATGGGCAAATCATCTCCACTGAAATATATAAAGGATATGGTCAAATGTGAACCTTGTACATTTCTTTTACCCTTCTGGTGAAATTATTTCACCTAACATAGAATCAGCCTAGCCTTGTTAATTCAGAAGATTAATGCACAGGACGATAATGATGGTATTGTGAGTTCTGGACATTCCATCAAATCAACGCATACTGCTGCCTGATAGCCCAGATAAGGTAACAGGTATCGTATCCTACCTCCATTGGCACTGGCATTAATGTGTCTGCAATGAATGTATTCATAGATAAGAAAGATTTTTGGTCCCTAAGGTAATAATTTTCACAAGGTTGAAGATAAGAGTTAAAATTGGAGTGTGCCAAAAGGTGACGATTGCCAGACTTGGGGCTTTAAGTTTTGTTATTTCTTGGAAGGAACTCAAAACACCTATCTCTTTGAATTTGTGTCTTTCTTGCAATGTAAAGTAGGATCAGGCTCTAGTCCTACTTAAAAATAAGTGTCCCTTCTACCCTATACCCCCTTAGAAGTTATCATAATCCATTTTATGTTGCTATAACAAAACATCTAACACTGGGTAATTTTTAAAGAACAGAGATTTATTGGCTCACCACTCTAAAGGGTGAGAATCTCAAGAGCATGGCACTCGTGAGGGCCTCGTGCTGCTTCAACTCATAGCAAAAATGAGAGGGAAAAGCAGACGTTGTAAGTAGGAAGAGAAGAGCAGACACCACTTTATAGTAACTCACTCTCATTATGAACCCACTCCTTCCAGAAAGGCCTTAACTCACTTTATCTTTCCTAGCACCCTAATCATCTCTCTGAGTTGCTGCATTGGGAAAAAATTGTCCAACACAAACTGTGTGAATTCCATGGGACGTGTTCAAAGCATGGCAGAAACCAAGTGGGAACCAGAGAGAGAAAAAGGGAGAAAGAGGCAACTTAGCCAACTGCTGGCCTCAGTAGGAGTTTAGGATTCTCTACAAGGTCTGGATTACAGCCCCAAGGAAATGCACGGAACTGTGATCCAAGGCATAGATATCTGCGTGACGTGCTCCTGTTTTCCAAATGGGATCTGCTCACATATAGATCCCCATTCAGAGTTTGTTCAGGGAAGTGTGGTAAATGAAGGAGTTCACTGGAAGTTTCTAGACCATCTAATTAATGACTGTCTTAGTTACTATTCTCTCATTGCTGAGACAAAATGGCCAACACCCAAAGGTAAAGGGGGAAAGGTTTATTTAGCTCACAATTTGTAGAGTTTTCAGTTCATAATTAGCTGGCTCCAAGGCAGGGGGCACATGGCAGAGGGGTAACAGTTCATGGTAGTGGAAGACAGCAAAATTACAAGCAAGGGGGGAAGACAAGACTCTTTTTGTCCCTTATATTGTATGCAGGCTATCTTCCCTAGGGTGGGTGTAGCACTCACACCCTTAATCCTAGCCAGAACTATGCCAAATCAGTCAGTGGAGTGGTTTACTAATCACACACCCTTAATCCCAGCATCACACACTCTAGATTCAGCCACCTCTGAAAAAGCCCCATGACCACATGAGGCTTTGAAGAGATATCTAGACACAAACCATAACAATAATCATCTTTTATTTCTTGTTTATTTATTCCCAAACTGTTCCTTCCACAAACCTTGTCATCGTGTCATGTACAGTCATAGTTAGAACCTGGAAAGACCACAAATCTTTCCAGTGAAAAGAACCATGCACAGATAATGTACAACAAAGAACACAACTGAGTAACCCAGAGATCAAGATTTCATTCGCAACATTGCTACATCATTTGTGACCTTATTAATTTATTTATTAGCCTTCTGAGCCTTCATTTCTTTACTAAGTTAGTAGTACTTACCTCAAGAGTCATAAGGTTTAAATGTATAAATGAAATAGTTTATAAAATGGACCAGATATCTAATGTATGTGGTATGATTGAAAAGTATGGTGGATATTTAATTTTTTAAATGTATCACAATAAAAGTCACATTCTCATTAATCCCCCTCAAAATACTCTCCCTTGCTTCAAACACACTTCTCCCATCAGTCTTGCCTCTTTCTGAAGCAGTTCTGAAAGTCCTTTCTCATGAGCATCTTTAATCATGCTGTTGTAGCTGCCTCAATGTCCTGAATTGAATCAAAATATTTACCTTTCATGGTCATTTTGAGTTTAAGGAAGAGTCAGAAATCTCTTTTCTTACAAACTTGTCTTTGCATTGTATGTCATTCAGCCCTGGCATTCACCATAATTTTTTTTTATCAGAATTCATGAAGATATTCATGAAAAAGGACTTCCAGGAATGCTTCAGAAAGTGGCAAAAAATTATAATGTAAGTGTGTTTGAAGCTAGAGGGATTTTCTTTAAGGAAGATTAAAGATTTTTTTTTCTTTTGTGAGTACCAGGGGTCGACCTCAGGACCTCATGCGCCAGCAGGCGCCCGTGCCGGTGAGCGATATCACCAGCCCCTTTTTCGTATGTGGGTTCCAGGAGTCGAACTCGGGCCCTCGCGCTTGCCAGACAGGCGCTTATGCCGCTGGGCCATCTCACCGGCCCCTAAAGATAATTTTTTATTTAAATATTTACCGTATGTTTTGAGCACCCCTTGTATTTTCAACGTGATCAGTATCCTACTTGAATATTATTACTAGCAAATTATCTCAAAAGTCTATTGATGGTAGGCCAATATAAATATACTCTTGGGCTGGATGTAGCTCAGTAGTAGACCACTTAGCATGAGCAAAGCTCTGGGTTTAATCATCAGCACTGCATATATATGTGATATCTATGACAGATGATAGATAGAGAGATAGGTAGAGAGATAGATAGATAGATTGATGATAGATAGATAGATAGATAGATAGATTAGACTAGAAAAAACATGTAGATGCTGACCTGTGTTTTTAGACGAGCTATGTCACCATAATAAAAGTTAATTGAAACAGACAGACAACATTAGCTAAGTACTTATTATCTTTATTTCAGGATTTTCAAAAGCAGCAGGCTTAAGAGTTGACCATATTTGAAAGTCTCCAGTGTATCACAGAATTGATGAAAGGTCTGTCACCACAGATTGGATGTGTTGATTTCGTTTCCCCAAAGGTATCCACATAGCAACTTGGCAGTACACAAGTATGCTAAAAATTCTACCAGTTTTTATAGAAAATAATAATTGTACCCTTACCTAAAATGTTAGACCCCATTTTCATTTTAAAGACTCATAATGCTTTTCCTAAGCTAATAATTTTGTTCATTCCAAACCTGTCATTGTGAATTTGAAAGAAGGCCCCCAAAAATACGTACTTAACTGAAGTAGATGCTTTTTCAGTTGATTTTATAAAGGTGAACCTATTGATTAAAGGGATAATACGGAACCAGGAACCCAAAGAAATGACTCTCAATAACACTGTACTCACAGCTCATTTTTTGGATCTGTCAATTACAGTTAATTTAAGGTCATGACCCAGCCTGAGAAGCTTTTTTAGATTGTGTCCCTGTGCAGCCTTTGTCAGGAGCTCTGGTATACAGTGGGTGCTCAATGAATGCAGAGTAAACCATCCACCTTGTTCACTAGATTTGGATTTGAATAATTTATATTCCTTCACCCCCCCAAAATTTAGTCCATCCCTGAAGAAAAATAAAAGGCGGAAGAAAGTTGTGGCAAAAATGCTATTCTGTAAAAACAGATCCTGGTTCCAGTCCCAGTTCCCCACAACTTTGGACAAATCAGTTCATCTCTCTTTGTCAAGTTTCTCCATACAATGAAGACACTAGACTAGATGCATGTACCAAACACTGCAGCAAGGCATGCTCTGTGACCAAGTAGTTTCCCCAGAACTGCAGACACCTGCAGAGACTAAAAATGGCTTTTAAGAATGTCAGAATTACTGGGTTAAGCACTAGCATTCAGGAGGATGGCTTCAAAAGAGATAACATACATTTATGTTCTCTGATGTGTTTTGAGGGTTTAGATTTATGTTTTTAAGTTATACTACTTTAATTTTATATGTCGTACACTCACTAGGATATGATTTAAGAGGGCAAATGTCTACAAAGTTCTGAAGCTTCTTGGCATTTTATCAATCATTATTTAGAATTTCCTCTTTTTTTTTCTTAATGTATTTTTCCAGGAACACAAGCTTCGTGTGGTGTAACGAGAAAGAAATAAAGGAAGTTTAATCTGCTGTTCTTAACCTTACCCACTCAACACTTACCTCGTGACAAACCTTAAGCTCTTAATGAATTCCAAGGTTACTATAGAACTTGGAAGATCTTAGATTCTTATAAGGTGATTACAGAGGCTCACATTTTGCCAAGTCATATGCAAGTGTCTAGAGTGTAAATTTATTTATCTTCATTTCATGGCATGCGTGCTTTTTTTAATGAATGTTTCTTTAATGGTCATGTAAAGTACTCCATTGGTCATTTCCCACCGAAATGACTGTTACATAATTGGCCATGCAGCAACCCATATGTCATCTCAGACCCACCTCAGAGAAAGTTCTCTGGTTTATATAATCCACTAAGCAGCAGCTGGTACACACTGTAAGAAGTATCAGACTTTACGTTGTGTGTGTACGGCGGCAGGCTGGCGTGAGAATGTTTGGGTTTGTTTCATACTGCACATAAGTACACCTCCTTTCTCCCCTTGAAATGTATGGGATAAGTGGGATTCTCAACACACACAGAGCTCTCTGCAGACACAATGAATGGCAGAGATCCGACACACACACCCACGTACTTCCCTTAGTGACAGAACTGTGCTAAAGACCAGAAGTTGTCCATGGTTGTGCTGAATATATACTTCTGCTGGATTCCCACGGTATTTGGTTTTGTTCTATTGTATGTTAGACTAAATATGTTTTTAAAAGTCTTACTCTTCCTATCTTAAAACTAGGGTGTGTCGCAGGGGTTTCAGGGGGGAGTAAACCTGCCTTGCCACTGTCCCTTCACCAGCCTGAGACAATCTTCTCCAGCCACTTCAGAGCAGCCGCGCCCAGCTCTCACTGGATCACAGTGGAGCAGAACCAATTTTTAAATGTCTTCATCTGGTCCCTCCTACTTTCATGGTTGCTCTGGGGGTGGTGAGAATCGGGACACACTGAAAGCTGCTGGGACATCTGACTCTTTATTTTCTTGGCTCTATGTGGCTTAACTCTGCACCAGTCCTTCCAACTGTGCAGAAATTTACTTTTGAGAGCAGACACAAAAGGAGACACGCAGAAAGGGGCAGGAGCCTTCACTGCTGGCTAGTAAGAGACGAGAAGAGGCACACTACAGTCCCTACGTTGAAGGGCTGCCCTACCCATCAATGCCACCTCTTCCCTGGTCACTAACCTGGATTTCTGCTCCCACAGCATGATGATGGGGGTGAGCATTCCCAAGAGGAAACTGATTTTAAGTGCCGTTCTATTTTCAGAAAATACTTCCTAATGCTCTCTCCAGAATGCCTTTGGATTTTGTGAATCAGTGCCATGGTTTTCCAGGGGAAGGTTGTACAGAGAGAGATAACGATCTCAAACGTGTGGAAATCAGCTATGTGATTAGGCCTGCCCTTCACTGCCCTGAGCACAGCAAGGAGGCACACGCTGGCTGGAAATCACGGGACAGATCTGGTTTCAGATAAGACTTTCATACCTGTAACCTGCATCATAATGGACTTGATGTGTAGCGAGTGCCCACTTCATGGAGGTATTCAAGCAAGTTCTAGATGGTCACTTGCTTCAGGAATTATTCAAAAGATTCCATTATTGAAAGAAATGGGGTATTGAGGAAGGCTGGCCCTCCTTCCTCCCCAGTCCTGCCTCTGCCCATGAAGAATGAAATAGGTGCCCAGCTCCCCCATCCCACGGCTCTGTGGGAGAGATGTCTTCCAATTGTCCTGGATTAAAGCTGGCATCTTTGGGTGCCATATTTTAACAGGAAGTGCTGTCATCACACCTTGAGAAAGATTGGGCTATATCCTGCTTTCTTCTTTCACTCTGTACCAACTAAAAGCAGGTCTTTCCCCACTTTTCTCTTAAAACTTTTGCTTCCTTTGTCAGAGGGCCAAGGCCTTCTCCCCCTCTTGTCTTGACACAGAAGCGGTCAGGCCTCACAAGGACAGAAGCCGGTGGGCAGGCTGGGAACAGCCATGAGTGGAGGGGACTTCTCCCCTGGCTGCCTTTCTGCTGGCCCCAGCCACAGGTAAGTGCAGCAGATTGGCTTTTTCCCTGTTGCAGGGATGAGATTTGTTAGTCCCAAGAGGCCTCATCTGGCTTCCAAGCTTAAACTGTGTTCTCAAAGCTCTCCTTTGACAAAGCTAAAATATAGTAGCGTTTCCATTAACCCAATCATTAACCAAGTTGGTTCTTCATTTGCCACTCAGCTATTATTCTTCGGATATACAATCAAATCCCAAACAAAAACCCAGCAGCTTCTCTCAGGTATAGTGCCGTACTTATATGGAGTGATCTAAGTGACAAAGGAGCTTTCCCTACCATTGCTAAACATAAACAGAATTTTATGAGCATTTGTACATTACCTGCAGGAAAGAACTGAAGAATTTTCCTAGGAAATGTTGAGGTATAATATATAGAAATTTGAGAATCATCATATAATTTATGATGTCTCCTTTAACCCTAAGGTTCTAAAACTCAGTATAATGTAATGTTTTCTGTTTAGCCTTTCTTAACTCAATTTTCATCTATTGATTTTACAAATACAATTAAAATTTCTGCAGATTCATGTGCTATTCCAGAATAGATTTCATCTCTTGGTACCTCTACCTACCTAATCAATCAAGGAGAATTCTTTGTAGACCACTGTAGAAAGGATAAATTCTAAATAATCCCTGGGAACGAATCATCAGCATACCAATCAGACTAACTTTGCTAAATACTGCACCCTGTAGTTACTAGGTGTTACCAATAAACAATAAACAGTCACTGTTTGTACATTTTATGGAAGGTTCTTCCTTGTCTTAAAAAATCATTCTATTAAATTCTGTCTCTCAATCTCTTTTTTTTTTTTTTCCTGGCATTTCTGATACCAGTATAATCAGGAAACAGTGAAAGTGCTCCCTGAAAAACCAGTTCTCACTGAGCTTTGCAGACCAATGAGAATGGGGATTAACTCAAATAAACTTTGGAATGCCAGCCAAACCCTGAAACTTGTCAGCAGTTCACCCACTGAGAGTGGTTATGATTTTCCAGTAGTACCTTGTCCTGAAACGACCTGACAGAAAGCCAGTGTCAGATGACACATGACATGAAGTGTTCGATGTGGATCCTCCTGGCAGAATATTCCATCAGACTCTCCACGCTCCGTAACTGCCACAGTTGTAGGTAGGAAACAGTGCCTTGCAATCTCCAGCAAAACGTACAACTTCATTCCTACAGGAAGGAGCTCCCACTGGCATTCGTGGACTTGATTTTAGGTTGGAAAACAAGAAATCTCTGGAAGAAACCCTTTTTTTAAACTTCAAGAATAGTTCTGACATTAATTTTACTTATGTAGGATAAACATTTTATACTTTATTTTGTTACTGAAGATACACAGAAGTGTCTCTATTTCATCCAAAATTGAAACTGAATGTTTTTAACTAAATGACTTTGCTTTTTTTCCCAACAAACGTTAATTCAATATTTTACCTCACCTGAGTTTTCAGATACGGTGTTTTGTAGCACCTTGATTTATAGCCCCATATATGGAAAGGTTATGTCAGCATTTACATTATGAAGCTATGTTTTTGTGGGTTTATAACTAAGCCATAAAATAATTCTGGCTAAAAGTTGGAATGCCAAGTTTCCACCTTGAAACACAAGTTTGCCCCTAGATGTACAGCACATATGCACATGTACACACACACATGCACACACACATGCACACACACACCAGAATCCAACAACTATTGTTTTGCATTCACTCAATGTATTGCCTTGATGAAAATGAATTGAAGAAAATCGAGGCTATGTAATGAAATCAAGCAAAGCTGTCATCCATTGGTAGTGACTTATATCCTTTCATCTATTTTAGCAGATTTGAAAGTTAATTTAATGACAAAAGAATTGATTGTATAGTTTTCATAGTTAAGATGAAAGGACATAAAGATAAATTAAGACCTCCACAACACAAGTTGCTTTTTCTTAGCCAGAAATGTTTGCAACTTTCTTCCACACTGTATGGTAAATACTCTCTGAATTTCTTCAAAGATATGATCTAATGTCCTCAGACATATTTATTACAATTGATCATCTACATAGCAACAGGCAGGGCTGTGCTCATAAACCAGACCTGGGACTAGATCTGGTAAGTCATTAAGCAAACCTATTCCTATGTCATACAAGGTTTGTGTGCCCACTGCCTGCCTATAAAAGGGAAATAGAATTTCTGATAAACAAATTACTTCCCCAGACATGTAAAGCTGTTGCCTTCAATTCACACCTCAACCATTTTTGGCATTCCTTCACTCTTTCAAAATGCTAAAACATACCTGGATAAAGTTTGCACAATTTTTTTAAATTATTATGTCTTTATATGACCATGAAATCTGTTAGCAAGTGAGAAAAATAATCATTTTCTCACAGTGGAGAAATATTGAAAATTACAAGGGAGAAAAATTTGAGTTAACTGAAACAATAAAGTCTAATCTTATCAAAGAGATAATGTAATTGGTATGAAAAATCTCTTAGTTACCACTTCATCATAGAACTTACACATTCCAATAGGATTCAAGAAAAAAAAGTTATTTAATAGGCATTGGAAGTTGTAGCACATAAAACTGTTTTAACTGGTGACAAAACATACCTGAGAGGTGTGTTTATGGTGGTAGGTTGCCTGGCACCTAGCTCTAACTAGTTAGCACTTACTAGCTGCATGACCTTGGACTGGTTACTCCACCACTGTGTGTCTTAGCTTCCTCATCTGGAAAACAGAGAAATAGCATCTCCCCCATAGAGAAGTTTTAGAGTTTTGGTGAGTTAACGAAAGGAAAATCCTCTCAATGCCTGGTACATGACAAGTGCTTACAAATCTTAACAATTATTATGTGACCAAGCTCTGAAGGAAATTCTACAGGAAAGTAGTAATATTGTTTAGCGTGTCGAAATTATATATCCCCCTACAACTGTGGCTCTTTACATTCAAGAAATTCTAACAAGCAGAAAACCTATTGCTTATGAGAAAATTGGTAAGAACAGTATTGGCTTACTTGTTATTTACCGAATAAAATAAAACTTTTTGAAGAAATACCAAATTATGAAACATATACATCCTTGATTGGCTGTACTAGGGAAAATATATAAAACCACATTTGTTACATGATGAAGTTTATTTTGTTTTGCTTTTGTTTTTCATTTTTTGTGGTACTGGGGACCCAGGGCTTTCACACTGAGCTCCATCCCCAACCCTTTTAAAACTTTAAGACAGGGTCTTGCTAAGTTGCTAAGTTGCCCAAGTAGGACTCAGACTTGAGAGCCTCTTGCCTCAGTTTCCTAGAGTGCTAGGATTACAGACATGCAGCACCACACCTGTCTACATGGTACATTTTTATGTGAAGGAGCGATGAATTTATCTCAATGTCTGAATTTTGGCTAAAGGAATGGATGAGAAAGAAGCCTTAGGTATTCTCTAAAAGAAAAAGCTGGTTTTATTACTGGGAAGGTGAGAAAGGATGAAATTACGTGATCCTTAGAAGAAGCTTTCTTGCTTTTATATATCATCCTGATTAAATTAGAAAATTGCTTTCTCTTCTCTGGGCATGGAGAAGGTAGAAATTTAGGACTCCATAATTTAGTAAGAGAGAATTCAGGATAATTCCAGGGACATCCAACCTCGAAACAGCTAGGGACATAAGAGTTTACTTCTCTCTTTATTACTGTGGTTTGATCTGATTTTGATTAACTCAAAAGCATATGGCAAAATCCAAAGACAAGACACAAAGTAATTTGATTAAAATGCTCCCTGCTGAAAAAAAAAAGTTTTCTTTCAGAGTACCCTGAAGATATATGTGGATTAATTATCTCCTTCAGAATAGCAACAACAGAGCTTCTGGATACAGAAAAACAAATCTTAGCCCTCTATCTTCCCATATTTTCCTGACAATCCAGAATCAAGTTTCTCAGGTTCTGTCCATAACCACCAGCAGAGAAGTTTTCTATGCCCGTGTCACACAAAAAGGACTTCCAGGGAAGACACCCTGGGTGGATGTGTTTATCAACAGATTTACTGCTGCAGGATAAGTTCCCTGCCCCCTTGAGCTACATATATTCCACCAGCGAAACTGAGCCCCAGGTGCAGGAAGCTATTTGAATATACCCCCTTCCTCAATGTATTATGATCCGTGCCGAATGAGCAGTGGCAAAAGTGGTGAACTTCTGTGACTTTCTTGGCAATTTCCAAGCTTGTTGCATTATTAAAACTGTGGTTGCATTTCTCCGCCTCTTACTCAATTTTATTGCACATTTTAGTGATTATTGCTCCCCCCATATGTGTTATTAGAAAATAAGAAAATTGCAGTTAAAGTATTTAGGTTCTGTTGGAGGCCAGGGTACAGCAATGAAATAAGTTCTATCCCTGGAGAACAGTTAGGATGCCTCACTGCGTCTCTTTAAATATCAGATATACTGTACCTAATACCTTACAAGGAGAAGGCTGAGTCAGTCTCCCACCTTACACTTTTTTTCTCCATTTGATCTGATGTCTGTATCAGCAAGCTTCTATCTTTATTTTGTTTTAGCACTAAACGATGCTAGTTTGTCAATGTATTAAATAAGACTGTTTTATAGGTAATGCCTCCCCAGATGCATTTGAATTCATCTGATCCCTTAATTGGTCATATAAAAAGAAGGCAGACTTCCTAGAAATTTGGTTTTACAGCAGGTGGTCAGGGACCGGCATGAGGATCAACTGGATGTATGGCTTTTACGTATGAAGGAGAAAATCTCAGGCCTCATCCCAAACCTACTGAATCAGATTCTGCAATTTAACAAGATCTAAAATGGTTTACATGCACATTAAAGCACCAGATAAAATAGAAGCTCTGTTGGAATTCATTAAAAGAGGTTTCTCAATGCTGGTTTCAACAACAAATCAAGATCATTCTAATGAATTTTAACAAGAAAATATTTTAAAGAAATTTTAAGCCTACAATATGTGTTAATTAGTTTTAAGGATGTCATAATGATTTTGATAGCCATGACGTAGAAATTCCATGGAATATGTAAACTCAGAATTTTAAGCATTTGCTTACATATAAATTATACTTCATTTTGAGCATTACTAACAGAAAATGGAAATCTACAGATATTTCTTAATTGAGCATCTTTCTAAAAAGCCTTTTCATGCAAATTTTTGTTATGCATTAGAGATTGATAATAGCTTAAGTCAATACTATATTATGTTGTAAATTGACCAGTAAATGGGAACTTCTCAATTATTTTATAAAGAATTAATGTATTTATAAAACACTGTGTGATTTTATTCCATGGTTTTCAAATGCTCATTAGTCATTTATTGAACATGTGCTAGCATTGTTCAAGTCACGGAGGAATTAGTAAGGACCAATGGAGAGAAAAATCTTTCCCCCACACTAATAGGAGGGAAGACTGAAAATTAAAAAGTAAAAGGCAGGGCCGGTGAGATGGCTCAGCGGCTTAAGCGCCTGCCCGGCAGGCGCGAGGGCCCGAGTTCGACTCCCAGAACCCACATACGAAAAAGGGGCCGGTGATATCGCTCAGCAGCACGGGCGCCTGCTGGCGCGCGAGGTCCTGAGGTCGACTCCCCGGTACCCACAAAAAAAAAAAAAGTAAAAGGCATAGTGTGTTTGACTATGATATGTACTATGAAAACAAGTAAACCTACTATGGAGATGAGGAAACACATCACTGGAGAAGAAGTGTTCTGTGATGTTAGCCAGGTAGTCAGAAGAGCCTCATGGAGAAAGCATCCTTTTATCAAAGACCTCATGGCAGTGACACTTATTAAATCATTTGTGCTCTCAATCAAATCCTATAGGTGGTTGTAAAATGTAATCCTTCAGTGGACAGAGAAGCTGCGGCTCACAGAGAAATCATTCATGCTTATTTACAATGCTCGTACCTGATGGAGATGGGAATGGAGACCAACCGAGCCACACCCAGGAAATAGCCTCACAAGAGGTTGCCACTCAGGAGAGCAGCTTTATCAATCACTCAAAGTAGAAAATAACTAACATTTATCAAAGGCATATGTGTGTCAGCCACTATATATGTTAGTTTAAGACTACCCAATCTAATGTTACAGCAATAGGTAAGATTTTCCTATTTTACGAACAAGGAAACCAGCTGAGAGAGCAACTGTGACTTGCCCCAAGTCACACCACCTCTTGATCCAAAACCAGGGTTTGAATGAACTCTTGCTCTCCGACCACAGCGTCTGGGTTTGACCCAATGCTTTCTGATACAGAGAACACATTTCCCACGGCCATATGAGCAACGATGTATCCTGCTAATTATACCAACTCCAAAGGATCAGTGGGGAGAACAACTGCAACTTTTCAGATATTCTCCTTAAATACTGGTTATTGCCTAATTTTCACAGTAGCCATTTAATGCTCAGTCATTAAGAAATGAAGAAAATACCTTCAGCAACATCCCAGGTAAAGTTAAAAGTCCTGCACTGGCAGTAATTTAACAAGCTTTAATGCAAAATGCATCCCTCAGTAGGTTTCAACCCACCCTTTTCATTTAGATCTCCTTTATGGTGCTTTATAGTCTTTATTTGAAGTGGGTACTTTGCCAGGCAGTTCAGGAAGTTGTCCTGATGGGATCAGCCCCACCAAGGCTCCAGACTCAATTTTTAGCTGCTTATTCACTTGAACAGCCTAAGCTGCTGCCACAGCCCCTTATCCCCACAGCGTAATCATCTCAGCCACTGCCTCTGTGGCAGCAGCCACAGGGGTTTTGGAACCAGGTCCAAACTGAATGGATCTATGAACCTATAAATCCTGTAACATTTCCAACTTCAAACAACGCACTTCACTGTCATGTGTGGGATCTTCAGTGATTGCCCGGAGAGATAGGCAACAAAATCTAGAAACCTTTTTGGCCCATGGATTGAACTTTAGCCAGGGAGAGGGTAGACAAGCATGGGCAAGAAGACTCTTTTCCCTGTTTTCACTAAGACAGGCACTGCCAAAAACAGCCAGAGGTCCAGTCTGGCCTGTCTCCTATTTTTTTTTTTTTTTGTGGGTACCGGGAGTCAACCTCAGGACCTCACGCTTGCCAACAGGTGCTTGTGCCACTGAGCGATATCACTGGCCCTTTTTTTCCTTTATGTGGGTTCCGGGAGTCAAACTCAGGACCTCATGCCTGCAGGGCAGGCGCTTATGCCACTGAGCTATCTCACCTGCCCCTGTCTCCTATTTTTATAAGTAAAGTTTTATTTGAACATAAGCCTGCCCCTTCATTCACTTATTGTCTATGGTTGCTTTCATTTTATAACAGCAGGGCTGGGCAAATGTTTGCCTGCTCCTGAGACAACAGCTTTCTGGAGAATGCTGTGCAGAATCAAGCAATCAGTTGTGTTTCTTGTAAAGGTGAAGCCAGCTTGGTTATGAAATTTTCTGTGTTTGCAATCCTTCATTCCGGCCTCAAGTTACCTTAAGAACCAGTTCTTTGATTCATTGATTCTTTGTAATTTTTTAAATTATCAATTTCATTAATGTCTGCTCTAATCTTCATAATTTCCTTCGTTTTATTCACTTTTCATTTGAATTTGTTTTTGGTTTTCTAGGATCTTGGGGTGCATAATTAGAGTATTCATTTGGACTCACTCTATTTTATTTCCCTCTTTCAACTGTTTCATTTTGTCCCATAGGTTCTGGTATTTTGTACTGGCACTGCTGTTCATTTCTCAAAACTGTCTAATTTCTTCCTTGATTTCTTCTGTGACCCACTGATTATTCAAGAGTATATTACGTATTTAATTTCCATGTGTTTGCATTATTCTCTGGTTTCTTTTGCCATTGATTTCTAGTTTCAATGCACTGTGATCTGATAACATGCATGGGATAATTTCAATTATTTTGCATTCACTTACACATGGTTTATGGACTAGTATCTGTCTGTTTTGGAGAAAGTTCCAAGTGCTGCTAAGAATGTGTACTCTGTTGTTGTTGGGGGAACACTCTACAGATATCTATTAAGTCCATTTGTTAAGGGATATGGTTCAATTCTGATATTTCTGTGACTATTTTTTGTCTGGTTCATCTGTCTATTTGTGACGGCAGGGTACTAAGGGGGTTCATCACTATAATTATGTTGACGTTTATTTGATCTTTTATATCCAGTAATGTTTGTTTTACGAAATTGGGTGCAAGGGTGTTCAGTGCATATATGTTTATAATTATAATTTCTTGCTGTTGAATTGTTTCCTTAACAATTATGTTTACCTCTTCTGATCAGTTTTGTCTTGAAATCTACTTTCTCTGGAAATAGGATAGCTACTCCTGATTGTTTCTGGGGTCCTGTTACATAGATTATTGTTTTCTATTGATTTTTACTCTGTAATCCTTTGATATTTAATCTGTAAATTTCTTTTTGCATTAAATGTGTTTCTTGTATACAGTACACTATTGGGTTTTGTTTCTTGATTCATTCTGCCAGTATGTTTCTTTTTCACTGGGGAATTGAGACCATTCATTTCAGAGTAATTACTGAAAGGTACTGACTTATTCCTGTCTTTGCATTATTTTCCTGTTCCTCATTCACTTTCTTTTTTTCCCTTCTTAACTCCTCACCCTGCCTTGTGCATCAATTCAATTAGATTTTTTGGCATTGTTGGCTTCATTGTCTCTTGCTAGGACATCCTTGAGAATATTTTGGAATGCTGGTTTGGTGGTCATGAATTTCTTAAATTGCTCTTTGTCATGTGGTACCTCTGTTCATGAACGCTTTTGTTCGTGAACACTTTGGTTCACAAACAGAAGTGTTTGATAAATTTTTGTTTTTGTTGGCAAACACTGCATCAAGTGATAAACATGATCACAGCCATCTTTCCCACACAAACACAAATGTGGCCATCTTTTCCAGAGTTGGGGGATGAATTAAATTCATGAACTGACATACCACTGTACCTTATTTCCCCATCAATTTTGAAGGAGAGTTTTGATATATATCAAAACTGATACATCAACCCAGGATATATCAGTCTGGGTTGAAAATTGTTTTAGGAATTGAAATACTTCACTGCAAACTCGCTGGGTCTTTAAGGTTATGTTGAGAAGTCTGATGTCTGTCTAATAGATTTACCTTTATGAGTGGCTTGTTGCTTTTCTCTAACAGCTTGTAAGATTCTGTCCTTATGTTGGACTTCTGAGACTTTGGCTGTAATGTGTTGTGGAGTTCTTTTTGGTCATGGCTATACACCTCATGTATCTGTATGTTAAATCTTTTCCCTATATTTGCAAAGTTCTCTGTCATTATTGCTGTAAAGATGTTTTATGCCATTTATGCTGTCTTCTAATTTTCACTAATTCAATTTATTCTTAGATTTCTCTTCTTTGTGTCACCTACCAGCTATTGGATCCATCTTTCATGTTCCCTTGTTGTTTTTAAGGTACCTATGAGTATAGAGTTACAGGCATCAACCCTGTCTTCTATTTCTGACACTCTGTTCTTTTGTTGGTCACTTCTGTTACTCAGACATAAAAAGAATGTTTTTTCTCTTGGATTTCTGATAGTTATCTTTTCATGGATTCCAATTCTTTACTAAACTGGTCATTCATATTTTGTACTATTCTGTTCATCTCAAATAGTTTTTTATTAGTGTTTTCTGGAAACTTATTAATTGTCTTGTTTATTAAGTCCATTGACTGTCTTATTATATTATCTGTGTGCTTGCCAAGCACCTTATTGATCTGCTTTTTTAAAATCTCCTCTTTCATTGTTTCAAATGACTCAGCTGTGTGGCATTTGATTTCCTAACTATTGTTCCCTCATGGATCAGCATTGGGGGAACTGAAAATTTTTGGAGGCATTTTGTTAAGTTGTCTTTCATGCTTCAATTGTGTGTGCACATGTGTGTATGTGTGTGTGTTGCGTGTGTGAGAGAGATTTTGGAGTCCAATATATTGGAAAGACTTTGTTCTTAGTATGGAGATCTCTAGTTAGTGTCTGCTTTTTAGTGATGCACTCTGTGCATGGCTAATTGTAGGCCTTTCCCTCTGTTCCAAAAGCCAACTCCCTCTGGTAGTTTGGGAAGGGAGGGTGCAGTGTAATTGGGCCAGCACCCAGGTCTATGGGAAGGGACCACATTATTAATGACAAAAAGATAATCCAGGTATTGCCACTCAGAGAAAACCAATTAATAGCAACAACTATGCCACCCTGGCAATAGCAAGAAAATTAGCAACAGTGGTATCATTAAACATAAACTGGATATTGACATATCATAAGAACCAATAATGTACCAACTTTAACCATAGAAAAGAGATCTGTAATTAAAGTACAAACACAAAGACACACCAAATACTGACACAAACTAAGTATCTATTAAATGCAACAACAATACCTCTGCTAACAGTAGAAAAAATATCAACAATAATAGCAGAAAGTTGGCCGGTGAGATGGCTCAGCGGCTTAAGCGCCTGCCTGGCAAGCGCGAGGGCCCGAGTTCGACTCCCGGAACCCACATACAAAAAAGGGGCCGGTGATATCGCTCAGCAGCACGGGCGCCTGCTGGCGCACGAGGTCCTGAGGTCGACCACCCGTTACCCACACAAAAAAAAAAATAGCAGAAAGTTAAGTAAGTATCTAAAGGTTAATAAAGCTTAATGGTTATATTAGTAAAGATAGACATCGTGAGAAATGGAAAAATTAAAGAAGTACAAAAAATAAAGAAAAAAAGAAGAGAAGGATGAGATAAAGGATCCTATTAAGAAGTGAAAGGAAATTAATAGAATTAGATAAAGTAACAAGAATGACAAAAAATGAAAGAAAGAGGAAAGAGTAAAGAAAAAATACAAAAAAAAAGAGAAAATTAAAAGGAAAAAACTCAAACAATTTGAAAAAGAGAGAGAATGAAACAAGTCCAAAAAAAATTCCATTGTGTTTCTGAATGATTCTTCACTTTCCAGGGTCTGCAGTCTTGGAATCCAGCAGATATGAGGGATGGATAATGAGTCATTGCTAAGACCTAATTTGTTTCTACACTGACATTTTTGTGTGTGGATGCTGGATCCTGTCCTGTCTTTCCTGCTGGGCATGCGTACTCAGTGGTGTTTACCTTAACACTATAATCACTGTGGTAGCTTTCACTTTCTAAATCTTTCTGTGTACCCCAAGGTGTAGTTTCCTCAAGCTAGCTCGACCATCTCTGGGTGTGTGACGTGACTCCCCCACACTCCAGGTGCTCCTCTGTCTGTATACCCCAGGCTATGGCAACTGTCCAAGCCATGCTGAATCTTTGTTTACTTAGGACAAAGTAGATGGGAAAACCAAACAGACCACTGATCTCCGTGCTTGATATAGGCAGTGGTATGGGGGTTCAAGAAGACTGCTGGACTTAATGCCAGATTTTCACACTCAGCAGCCTCTGAAACTTACACACACAGTGGGCAGGGCCCCCACATCCCTCCTGGCTGGGCTTAAACTTCTCAGGAGATCTATGTCCAGCCTACTCTCACTTGCAACTATCTTCCATGGCTGCCTCCCAGCCAGTCCATAGCAGGGCAACAGAATATACCTATTCTGCCATTGCTCTGTGATTCAGTCCCAAGTAACTAATCCCTTCCCAAAATGGCCCCCGATTGAACCCTCTCAGATACGGCTGGTGCTGCACTGGCTTCCCTACTCCTCCCCAACTCCAGCCTGCCCTGCAGAAGGAGTCACTTCCAGAGTGAAACGCCAAAGTTTACAGTACCCATGAGCTTCTCCTGGGGCAAGCACACTAGCCTTGTCCTCTCTCTCTCCCTGGAACTTCTGGCACTCTCTAGGCTTACCCTGCATCAGTGGAGGAAAGTTCCTCTTCCCTGGATCAGAGCTGAGCTTTCCAGATTGCCTTGCTCCTTTGTCTGTGCTGTGCTCAGCGTCTCCAGCTTCTCTGCAGTTTCTAGTCTTCCTGTCAGCTTCCTCCCAGTTCCCAGATATTCACATCTTTCTCCTTCTTCACCAAGCTGTTGTCTTCCAGGTGTCTCAACTCCAGTTCCTAGAAAACACTTTGCTGCTGGTCTCTACTTAGCCATATTATGATATTTCAAGACATTATACTTCTAAGATCTATACTGAGAGAAATCATATTATTGTGATACATGCATACCCATACTTATGGCAGCAGAACTCTTAATAGCTAAATCTTGGAAATGGCCTATCTGTCCATCAACAGATGAATGGATAAAGAAAACGTGGCACTTATATACAATGGAGTACCACTCTGCCCTAAAGAAGGATAAGCTTGAGTCATTTGTAAGAAAATGGATGCACCTAGAGACCATAATGTTAACTGAAGGAAATCAGACACAAACTTAAATATCATGTAATTTCTTATATGAGAAGCCCAATATATAAATAAAGTGGAAAATAAAAGATAAATAATAGGAAGTAGGTATGTAGATCTTTTTCAAATGTGAAGAGGACCATGAAATGGAAGGAGGGAAGGGGGAGGAAAGGGAAGGGGATTAAAAAGGAACTGAGATGTGCTTTGTGCATGTACCAAGACCCCATGAGGAACATAATTATTATGTACTGCAAACATGTACTAATAAAAAACAAAAATTGAAAAAAGATAAAAGGAAAAGATCTCTAATGGGGATATTTTGAAAACTCAGGCCAACTTCATCTTTCAATTAAATCCTGTTTAATTATGTCTAACAAATGTACCTTTGCAAACTTACCTTTGTATAGAGATTTGGGGGTGATTTTGCAACCCAGGATTCCTCTTAAGTATTATTGTATGTGGTGTACATAGTTTGGAATCCTGGTGTTCTCTATGGTCATGTTTAATGAACATTATGATGGCAACCTTCATCTATCATCACTCAGAGTCATCTTTCCTCCTTTGTATTTTTATTTCCCAATAACTAAGTCTACCCAGTCTTGTAAGTTTCTCCTTTCTTATCTGGATATTCTTCCTCTCAATTACCAAGATTTAGTTTACAAGTTCTATTAAACCAAACAAACATTCACTTTCAGCCTAAAGGGAAAGTATTTGCTGCCGATATTGATAAGGAATCAAGATACATTATAGAAAGGTGGCATGCCTAAGGAACTTTCAAAGGTAAACACGGGTTGGTGGTGAGCACTTGCTTAGCATATATGAGGCCCTGGGTTCAATCACCACAAACAACAAGCAAATAAAAAAATAAATAAATAAATTCATGTTGCAGGTCTTTCTCCATGCCCTACTGAAGGAGTACAAAAAAGAAAGAAAGAAAAAGCAGTTTAACCTTGATTAGAGCTGACAGTCTCCTGAAAACCAAAGATGGTAGAGGTTATACAGGTATATCATGGCCTTGGCCTTGATCTTCTCTCATCTTCTCTCTGTATCTTTTGCATAAGATGAGCTAGATCAGGGCCAGTGAGATAGCTCAGCGGCATAAGCGCCTGCCTGGCAAGCGCAAGGTCCTGAGTTCGACTCCCGGTACCCACATAGGAAAAAAGGGCCGGTGATATCGCTCAACGGCACGGGCGCCTGCTGGCCTGCGAGATCCTGAGGTAGACCCCCTGTACCCACACACACACACAGAAAAAGATGAGCTACATCAAATTCAATCAGAGCATGAGTGATCGACCCTATCACGCAAAAGACCAAAGTGGCCTAGAACCTCTGAGTCATTTTCAGTCCTGAGTGATCCTCTTGGAACAAAACTCTGGAGGAAATATTGCCTTGGTTCCTTTTTCAAGTTCTCCTCCAGCCCTGAAACCAAAATGAATTATTGCAACCCAACTCTTTGGGGAACAACTTAACAGTCCTTTGTTGTCCATTCAACTTTTTTAGGTGCAGATGACCACAAAAGCAATCATGATCAGATTAAGGAAATAAAGATTGAAAATAATGATGGCCTATTATACAGAAATGGGGACTCTTAACAGTGACTGCATTTTCCCCAGCCTTCTCATCTTCTCCCTTTCACGCTTGGGCAAGTTCATTTGTGAGTTTGGAAAGTGAAATGAAACCTACACTTCTCTAAAATATTATAATGCTTTGATTTAGTAGAAGAACTTTCTCTTTTGGTTAAATCCTGCTTAAATATCTATAGCAACTCTACTTCTGCAAATAGAAACATTCACAGATCACCGCCTTAGCTCGCCTTGAAGTACCAATGTTAAAGAAGCCATAAACATTTTAATTAATAAATTAAAACATTCCTCCAGTGTTACTATCAATGCTATATACATCTGCGCCAGTTACAAAGGAGAAGTAGCAATAATTACTTAGAACAGTAGAAAAAGTCTGAAAATGTGTAATGCATTTGGAAGCAAATGCAAGCCATTATATTTCACTGTGACTGTGCAATTAAAATACAGTAAAGGTCAAATAAGATATGGAAAAAAGTAACATTGGCTTTCTTTGAGATTATGCATAGGCTAGACAAATAAAAAACCCATACAAATCAAGCAAGAAAAAATCAAGGGATTATTTTAATTTTGCTATTAGCAATAATTACCTCTGTGGTTTGGGGCTTTAGAATTAAGTTCTACTTCAGGATCTAAATATCTAGATTATTACTGACAAAATATGCTGATGGCTTCCAAAAAGGGTCATTTTTATCTAGATATTTGAATAATAAGTATTAACAAAATCACAGAATTATCTTACCAAAATTAAAACTAAACAAATACAAAGCCCAGTTACAATTTCTTTTACATGTCTACAGAGTTCTTTCCAGTGTATCCAAATCTGTTGTAAGTTTTAGAAATAATATTCTCATCAAAACCAGTGTTAAATGTAGCAGGGAAAAATTTATCATCGGAATGAAGGACTTACTATTAAATACAAAATTTCCCAAAACAACAGGATTGTAATAGCTACAGATACTTCTGCAATGAGAAATATTTTATAAAAGATGTTTAATAATTATTGTTTTGTCTACAATACTGACTCCTATAATTTGAAGAGAACATCCATAGTAATTAAGGCACAGAAGTTTCTAATATTTCATAATGTTTTATTTCTTTGAAAGATCTTCAAGAAGACTAGATTGCCAGAATCAGAGAGATCCGATCCCACCTTGTTAGCTTAGACTGGCGTTAAGATACACTGCATCTGGCCAATATGGCCTTGTACAGGGTCAAGTCCTCACCTTTAGGCTCTCCCTCAGTATGTCAGTCCTACTGACATCTTACTGCAAGGACCACAGATGTGGCTTCCCGAGAAGGGTGGCAATGGAGCCTTGTTCACTCTTCAGCAACACCATGATACGGCATTTCAACCTGCAGAGCAACCCTAATTTTCTGAGACACACAGAGAAGAGGTGTGGTGGCATGGTTGACTATCTCATCTTGCTGGTGTATAAGCACCATGCTTTGCCTGTACATTGCTGCTCTTTTGTTTTCTTAGCTTTTTCATTTAACACTCCATATGGTGTCCTCTCAGAATCCTTGGCCCTGGACACATAAAATTAGAGGGACTCTCCCACGTGTTGTTTAGCTCAGAGCTCTTTATACTCTATGCGGAGAGAGATTCTGGTTGAAATATCTGGGGAAAGTTGAAAGCAATGATGTTTACAATGATAGGAAGAAAGTCATGCTTTTCTTCAAACTCAAAATAGTTCTTTTTTCTGCTCAGTTACGTTAAACACCCATTTATCTCCAAAGTCTTAAGTGCTTTATCATGTGCAGGTGTCTTGGGTTAGAAAACAAGGTAAGCTCTTAGCCAAAGATTTAGCATTTAGGGTTTCATCGATAGTAAGTTACCTTGAAGGGAGAGAATTGGAGCTGATCGTGCTGCCAACATACTGACCTCAGCGTCCACAGCTCAGCTTAGATGTATTTTTCTCTCCTTGTTCAAACAGTTAAAATCATGAAGTGGTTTCCTCGTGGAAAAAATAATAATCCTCAAAAGAGAAAGAGTCGTTAGTGCTAGAAGCACAAGTGAAAGAGAATATAAAAAAATCTTAAAAAGTTATGGATCTTGGAATATATGAAAAGTTTTATTGGGGCAATAATTTGTTATTGTGATGTTCATAAATTTGAATATTTACAAAGCCTCGAGATAGGTCTCTCTTGAATTTAAAGACTTTATTGTAAGTCTAGGATTCTGCAATAATCATAATATTATACAACGAGCAAACTATTTATGAGACTGGAAATATAGGAAACCAAGCATAACCAATTCAGTCACTAGACCAGCAAAGAGAACAAGTCACAAAAATAAATGTTTTCTGAGGAAGTGACATAGAGATAGAATACCAATTCAGTCTCCATTCTGCTTTGGTTTGATTTTCACTTCCCACAAGATTTTGAAATATTGTATGTTAACATTGGTGAAGAGAATGGATTTTGAGTGCTTGGCATCAAAGATGATTTCTACACATTTTTGCATATTTTTAGCTACATCTATAGGACTTAAAACAATTTCTAAGTAAAAGAAAAAGCCAGTTGGTAATAATGTACAATCTGACTGGTTTCTTTTCTATGCCTTGAGTGGTTACTGTGTTCCTTATCTTTATTATGTACTACCAAAACAGCAACTGTGTTTAGATATCAGATGTGCATAGTTTTAGCAAGCTCAATGGTAAGTATCAGTTCTGAAAGTTTCAGCAGGCAATTACAACTGAAGACAAAGAATGAAGAAATTCTTTGGAGAATTGAGAACATTTCATTACTCTCTGGAGTGTAGCCATGGCTGGCCAATATAAACCTTTTTGTGAGCGGCACCCATCTGGCCTTTATAGACGGGCCCTAAACTTCCCATAAGCAGTGTCGTCCATCTGGCTTTTATGAATGTATGATGTACTTGCTTCAACTCAAATGGTAACATCTGTCTCTAGAGATAAACCAAAGCTAATCTATAAAGATGTATCTTGATATCTCTATGAATCACATAATGGGTGACCTGGCTTGTAAGGATAATTGGTGGCAGTGTTACCTTGCACCTCTACTTCTACCCTCACCATCTACACTTATTTTAGTGTCTTCCCTTAACCACCAGAAATGCTTCAGAAATATATATTATTTAATGGCTCTGTGTGTCTGTGTGTATGTGTGTGTGTGTGTGTGTGTGTATAAAGGAAATCTTTATTATTTTCTCACCTATTCAATGATGGCTCAACTCTTGTAGTTAAATAAATTTTTTAAAACCTTGACATACAAAAAAGTTAATAATCTTCCAAAGTCTATGTTAAATTCCACCAGTTTTTCTGGAAATACACAATGTCGAAGAACCTGCTTGTCATGTGATATTGAAATTTCCTTCATCAACATGTATGCCACATGCAATGTCAAGAAGCTAAATCTGTTCAATTTATGTGCCTGCACACTTCAACAATCTATCAAAAATGCTCAATTCCAGAGCAAGAAGTGTTCTGTAATATTAAATATTCAAGACAGTGAATGAAATGGAATAATTTAGAAATTATAATGTAAACAACAAGTATGAATTTTTATCACTCCAATATTTTAACTGCCAGACATCAGGGCTCTCATTGGATATAACATGTAGTGTTTGCTTTGGTAACTAAGCCAAAGGTTGCACACTTAGGAGCTACTGCAGTGTTACGTAAGATTAACCATTTGTTAGGGCACTGAAGCAGATCCTCGTGCCACCCTCTTGACTCAGTACCAAACTCTGCCTTCCCTCCTGCTCAGCCTCCATTCAAAGTGGACTTTACGCAATGATGTAGAATTTCTCACATGAAAACACACCGACCCCAGATACTAACACGGACCATCAGTAACAATGAACAGTGCGTCTCGCTCACTGTCGCAGCCCTCCTACCAGAAGAGTGGCTTTGGGTGCACTAACATGAATGGTATATTATGCTCCCTGATTTTGTCCTTCTGGACAGAAAGAAACCCAAGATGTGTGTTGCTCACAAGAGCCTAATCTTGACATTAGGAGATAATATATACTTAGACGATTATCTTTTCCATACTTTCTAGAGTTACTTATCTCTTCCCAGCTATTTATTTCATTGAAAACAATGCCACTATCTAGCTATTACACTATAGGAGTTCTCTCAGAAGAGATTCTCATAACTAAAGTGATAAAGCTAAAGGATTTATATACTGAGATTATGTTTTGGTTGCCATTCCACCAAGGGTCTAACATATAGAAAGCCACAGGAAGAAGTATGCTGTCCTTCTGGCTATACTGCCCCTGGCATTGGTGTCCTATCCATGTGGAGAGACTATTGGCTTGCTTGGTGTCCTTTACAATCACTGGTGAGGTGAGCAGAGTCATGCTCCAAACACATTAGATATTTCCAAATTGCTCTTATGGTCCTTTAATTTACTTCCAGGAGACAATAATATATGTCATGCAAATTACATACACACACGCACAAACACATACATGCACACAAGTCACAAAAATTCTATCTTAAATACATATTCTCATCGTATACAAAAGAAAACATTTTTCTAGTACAGCTCAAAGAATTCAAAAGGGCCCATGATACAATCTACCACTGTCGGACAGTCAACTTCTTCTCAATTGTCCTATACATTTCTCTAATCATTTTTGGAAAATGAAACAAAATTTTAAAACATCTAATTCTCTTTGTAAAATCACAATGTCGCAGAAAAGCATGATATAGTTTTAAGTCTACATATGTATGTATAAGACTGTATACATTTAAGATAGATACAGATATATCACAAAAAGGAAATGGGTTTTTGACACAAAGCACCAGCTGAATTAGCTGTAGAGAACCTTTGAATGTGGATTTAGGACCTAAGTTCTAATATTAATTATTCATTTTATTAGCTGTATCATTTTAGTTATTTTACCCCTCCACTTTGTATGTATGGAAATAATTATACACAATTTTTAATGCATATAAATTGGCCAAACGGAGTGTTGGATATTCAGTAAACATAAGTACATCTCTCCATTTATCCGAAGTTTTCTACCCTAAATATAATTACTATTAAAACTTCTGAAAGCAACAGATAAAAGCCAATCTCCACACTAAAATTTAAAAAGAAGCTCATTTCAAAATATCAAAGTGAGAGGTGAAATTGTCTCTGATTTAATATTACTAATACAGTTATTAATTCCTGTAGAGAGGGGAGAAAGAAGCATTAATTTACAGTTTGAGGAATTTCAACAGAGGTTTGCGTCAGTTTGCATGTAAGGAGCCTAAGAGAATAAAGAGATTCCTTTCTTAGTGTGTGGTTTCAGGAAGGTCTCAACTCCTCAGCAACGGAGAGCAGATAGACAACGCTCCCCTGAGAAAGAATCACCTCTATACTTTGAGTACTTTGATGCTAAATTCTGATAGGAATGCTAAGCTAAGCCCAAGCAAAATAATCATCTCATTCATTTATTTGCTAGGCTACCTTTTGCTAAATCAAGTAAATTTTTAGAAATTTAAAGAAATCCTTTGAATGAGTTGGCCGGCCCAAAGTTTATTTTACTGGCCACATTCCATGATTATTTTATTTTGAAAGAGCAAAGGCTGATGCACTGGTCAGTTTCCTTGGAAGCTGACTCTAAGGACTGAAATTTGCATGCACCAAGTTTCACGGGAAGTGCTCTTGGCATTAGTACCATGGGGTAGTAAAAGGAGGACTTCACAGAGAGAGAAAGTGGGCATCACAGTGTTGGGACAATCTCATGGGAACCCTTGAAACTGGGATTATGAAAGCAGAGTTGTCCGAAGTTGAACAGAACAGCCTGGCTTTATATTCTCCTTGTCAATCACTAGATTGAGCTTCCCCTGGGAACGAACAGTGACACAATTGTTGAGGAGACAGGAAATTCTGCTTTCCATTTTTGGTCTTGAATATTCCCAACATCTGGGAGAATGAAAAATGCATTCCCAGCAAGGCAAGATGAACATGGGGGCTATTGTCATGCTTTTACTTGGTATTCCTCATCACTGTTGCTCTTAGCTCATAAGATGAAGACCCGGTGTGTGGTTTCTGTCTCCTACATTCAGTTCTAAGTTTGGAGACTGAGGAAATAATCACTGGGTGGGGTCTCTCACCCTAGAGTGAAACCTGGACCAGGAGTTTATTGTCTTTCTCCATAGGCTTCCTGTTCAGCATTCCCCTTTCCTCTTTCCCCATTGTGTAGTCATCAGGTACATGTGCACACATTGCCTTGCGAAAGTCATGGGGGAATTATTGCCATATGCAGTTGTCGTGATTTTGCTGTGTCCTTCCCTCAGGGTGTCTGGTATCTCCTGTAGTGAGTGAATTCTGGACTGGTAAACTAGCTCAGATCCAGAAAAAGGCTAACTTATTTTGACATTTTATCTGCATAGCCCATTGATCATCTATTCTTGAGTTTTTAAAATTGTGTACATTGAGCAGTATTTTTTTTGGCTTCCCAACTATCTTGCTCCTAGAGATGCAATGTCCTATTAACTATCTCCAGAGAGAGCTCTTTGCATCTCATAGTCTCCCAGCTACCAGTCCAATCTTCCTACTCATTACACTGTGTCTAACTGACTTCTGACATTCAAGCTACATCTATTGGCTCCTATTATTTGAGAATATTCTCAGCCCCCTTGCTATTAGGGAGCTCTGCTCTGTAAGGGCAGCACCAACCTTCAGTTCTGACCTATGGAGCCAACCAGCCTGCAAAGGATTTCTGTGATATTGGTATCTCTCTTGCCAAAGCCCTTTGGGAGTTTCCTATGAGCCTTCCCTTAGTCAAATCATCAGGGAGCTTTTCCAGTCATGAGATTTTAATCTCTGACTGCCTTCCTGAGATTTTAATCTCTCCTTCACTGAGTGTCCCTCTTTAAAGTGAGCCATCACAGTCCTCAGGCCTAAGCCTTTCCCAACTGTATGATAGCATCAACTCTCAGGACCTTTTATCCATAGAGAGTTCTACCATATGGATAAAACTTCCTCAGGCTAATTTTATTCTCTTTCTTTAGGCAGCACACCAAACTACATTTTAGAACATGTAAGAGCAACCAAGAAACAGAGGATCCTGCACTATCAGAAAAATTCCCCCAAATTATATAACTTTTTACAAAATTAATTAGAATGCCTAGCATAAAACAATGTTGTGAGAAAAGCATCCTGAATCCAAACAATAAAACAATTCTCTAACAATAAAACAATAAATCTAGCACTGCCTCAAACATTAGGTGAGGGCCGGTGAGATGGCTCAGCGGCGTAAGCGCCTGCCTTGCAAGCGCGAGGGCCCGAGTTCAACTCCCGGATCCCACATACGAAAAAGGGGCCGGTGATATCGCTCAGCGGCACGGGTGCCTGTTGGCGCGCGAGGTCCTGAGGTCGACCCCCCGGTACCCACAAAAAAAAAAAAAAAAAATTAGGTGAGTTGAAAGATTTAGCTGATGCATACATATTTTCCTGTGATATTAAAATCTTCAAATTTTTTCCCTTTCTTTCATTAAATAGGGTAGGTGAGAAAAATCTGGCCCTGCAATAGTTTGCAAGTGAAATAGTTAATAGTGCAACCACTCAGCCAACACCAGTCTGTGAACGCCTTGGAGGGCACACATTTTAACAGAATCTGCCCAGTAGGATATAAAAGGGACGTGTGCAAAGCATAGCTCTTTCTGGTGAAAATAAACACATGACTTTCTGAATTTCCAGGCATATAAAAAGAGTCATATTGGTAAAAGCACACCTGCAACGATACTGCCTGAGACAGCCACTCGTAATTGCAATTTCTTAATAATGAAAATTCTTATTCCTGAAAATTTCAGCACTTTTTCCTTGATAAGTTGTCCCTACTGACCCAAAACCTAGACTATCAGCGCTTTCCACTTTTCTTATTTGCTAGAATTAGAATGTGAATACAGTAGCTGAAAAGTATTTTTAAAAAGGCAGTTTTCTAAAGGCCAACAACATCAAAAACAAGCCCTTCAGAGCATGCTGCTCACCAGTTTCTCTGCGAGCTTCTACACCTAGCACCTAAACCACTGTGATTGAATTGACCTCCAGTTACGTATTCATTAATATGTCTCCAAAATAAATAAGATTTCATTTCTCTCTTGTGTCATAGAGACCCCCTTTCCCTTATCTTTATCTTTGATACATGTAAATGCAACTGGGGCTGAATGTCTTTTGCATATCTATCAGAAAATTTGAAATATTAGATAATATATACCTATACTCATTGCACATTTGTTTCTCTTATTACATTGCTTCATCTTTTTTGAGAAATTCAATGTATATGCTTTTATCTTTTTTTGGGGGGGGTACCAGGGGTCGAACTCAGGACCTTGCACGCCAGCAGTCACCCATGCTGCTGAGCGATATCACCGGCCCTTTTTTTATATGTGGGTTCCGGGAGTCGAACTCAGGACCTCGTGCTTGCCTGGCAGGCACTTATGCTGCTGAGCTATCTCACCGGCCCTATATGCTTTTAAATCATTTACACTTAGATTATTTTAAAATGTTTTGTAACATTGGCCATTCAAAATCTTAAAGAGATATTTTGTTTTACACTTCAAGCTCTTTATTAAGCAAAACACACACACACACACACACACACACACACACACACACACACAAAGTAGTTGACAAAACCAAATGATAAGGGTATGGAGAAACAGGAGAAGGTATATTACCCATCTACATCCTGGGAATGTAAAATGGCACATTCCTCTGGAAAAGTTTGTCAGTTTCCTTTAAAACTAAACACAAATCTATTGTAGAGCTTAACAATCGCACTACTGGGCTCTTATCCTAGAGAAATGCAAAATTTATATTCACACGAAAACCTGGTCACTTTATTTGTAATAGCACAAATCTAGAATTAGCATTAACATCAACACCCTGATTGTGACATTATAGGCTACTTTTACAAAATGTTACCATTGGGGGAACTGAGCAAAGGGTACAGGGATGTCTCTGTATTATTTCTTACAACCACAAGTGAATCTACATTTACAGCAATAAAATTTCAATTAAAAATAATATCAATAGTTTTTTATTTTACTTGTTCCAGTAACAGAGGAGCAACTCTTTGTCCAATATGTTGGTAGCAGTAGATACTAGATACCTAGTAAATCCAAGCTAAAACTTCCCTAGCTGTTATGTTATTTCCTATATATATATATTAGGCACTCAAGTCTAGACTGAATAAGAGAATAAAAGATGGAAGGAAGGAGAGAGGGAAAGAAAGAGGGAGGGAAGACAGATAACAAGAACAAATATATTAAGTCTGTGGGAGAGAATCTAATTTTAGTGAGCACAGGAAAAAGAAGTGATGAAGCATACCTTTAGCTAGTTTTGAAAAATACCAGCCATGCTGTTGTCCATCAAGACTGTAGTAATTTACCCACCAACAGTGTGCAATGGCTCCTTTTGCTCCACATCCTCACCAGCACTTGTTATCTGCAGGCATTTTGCTAATAGTTATTCCTGCTGGGGTGAGGTGATATCTTATTGCAGATTTGATTTGCACTTCCCTGATAATTAGTGATGCTGAGTATTAAAAACGATTATTCACCATGATCAAATGGGATCTGTCCCAGGGGTGCAACGATGGTTCGCCATACACAAGCCAATAGATATGATACACGGCATCAACAGAATGAAGTCCAAAATCCATATGGTCATCTCCATAGATGCAGAAAAGACATTTGATGAAATTTAACTTCCCTACATGGTAAAAACACTGAACAATTAAGGTATAGATGGAACATAAGTAAGGCCATTCATAATAAACCAACAGCTAATATTATATTGAATAGGAAAAGGGTACAGAGCAATCAAGAAAGAGAAAGAAATAAAGGGCATTGAAATAGGAAAAGTCAAAGCTAGGCATGGTGGCACATGCCTGTAATCCCGGTGCCTGGGAAGCAGGGTCAGGAAGATTGTAAGTTTGAGACCCGCCAGGGCAACTTAGGGAGGTCTTTATATTAAAAAAAAAAAAAAAAAAAGTCAAATTGTCATTTTTTTTGCAAATGATATAATCTCATACATAAAAAACCTCAAATTATGAACCAAAATATACAAAAACCTATTAGTGTATTGGTTAGGGTTCTCTAGAGGAACAGAATCAATAGAAAATATATCTAAAATTATGCAACAAGATTTATTAGATAGGTTTCAAGATCAGAGGCAGGGGTGTCCACGGTGGCCATCTGAGTGGTAAAGAACCAGAGGACCCAGTACCAGCTGAGCCCAAGAAGACGGAAACTGCAGAACAAGAGGGATCAGGGATGTAGCAGCATTCTGAGGTCAAAGGTCTGGAATCTCCCTGGAGAGTGGCTAGTACGAATCTGCACAGGAAGGCTGAAGAAATGGGAGTCTGATGTCTGATATCTGCGGCAGCAGCAAAGACACACCTGCTCAAGCAGACTGGAACCGTTTTTTAGAAAGTGCTAACTTCCTTTTATTTCCCTTTTTATTCAATCCAGGTTACAAGCCTACTAGTTGGTGACAGTTTGCTGGCCTACAGGGCAGTCACCACTGGGAAGATCCACAGACACACCCGTAAGCGTGATTTATTAATCTTTCACACATTTTCCTAATCCAGTCAAGTCGCTGTTTCACGATCAATAGTCACGAAAACTCATTAGTGAATTCAGCAAAGTTGAAATCAACCTACAAAATCAACATACAAAAAATCAGTAGCATTGTTAGATGCCAGGACTGAGTTATCGAAAATGAAAATCAAGAAAGTAATCCCAAAGAGGTGAAAGGTCTCTACAGTGAATTATAAAACACTGATGAAAGAAATTGAAGAGAATACCAAAAAAATAGAAAGACATTCCATGTTCATGAATCAGAAGAACCAAAATTATTAAAACATTTATATAACCCAATGAAATCTACAGATAGAATTCAATGCCTATCAAAATGTCAATGACACATTTCAAAGAACTGGAGAAACATCCATAAAATCAATAGGAAACCACAGAAAAATCCAAGATAGCCAAAGCAATCTTGAACCAAAAGAACAAAACAGAAGATCTTCAAAATATGCTACAAAGCAGTGGTACTCAAAACATAGCATTGGCAATAAAAGCAGACATATAGAGCAATGGGATAGAATATGGAGACCAGAGGTAAACCCATGCATGTGCAGCTGACTGATTTTCACCAAAAGTGCTACGATCATGCATTGGGGAAAAGATAGTCTTTTCAATGCATGGTGTGGGGAAATTGATTATCCACTTACAGAAGAATAAAAATAGACACCTATTTGTCACCAGAGAGAGTAAAATGAATATCATCTCAAAATGGATTAAAGACTTACATGTAAGACCTAAAAGTAGTAGACTACAGTACTAGAAGAAAACATAGTGGGCAATTGCTTCAGGACACTAGAATGGGCAAGTCTTTTTTTTTTTTTTTTTTTTTTTTTTTTTAATGAGATCCCAAAACCACAGGAAATGAATGCAAAAAATAGACAAATGGGATTATGTCACACTAAAAAGCTTCTGCCCAACAAATGTTAAGCAGCAGAGTGAAGACACAACCTACAGAATAAAATATTTGCAAACTATACCTCTGACATGGTTTTGATATGCAGAATATATAATGAACTCCAAAAATGCAATAGTAGAAAACAACTCAATTTAAAAATGGGCAATAGACGTTAATAGGTATTTCTCAAAAGAACATATAAATGGTCACTACCTACGAGGAAAACAATATTCAATGTCAGAAATCAGCACTTTAAATCTTAGCTCAGTTCCGCAAATGTACTGATATGAACATGTTTCTGTCCTTTTGCACACTCTTTAGATCATCCATAAATGGGGAAAATACCACCAACTTTGCTGGATCTTATAAGATTAAATAATGCATTGATTTTAAATAAGTAATGCAAGTATATTGCTCATGCTTTGCATTCAATAAGTAATAGAATGGGGTTGTAGGAGATAGAAAGATAAAAGGAAGAAAAGAAAAAGTACATGTGCCTCCCCCACATGTAGATGAGATGAGGCTAGGCTGGTAGAAGCACCAGCCAGGATGTGAAGGGCCCTGCAACTGCTATTAGGGAATTCAGGGGAAAGTTGTATAGTAAAGATGGAAAGTAATGGAAAAGGATGCTTTCATAAGCTGGTTCTGTGCCTAGTGGTTTCTACTAAAGCGTAGGGAGGACCCCTGCTGCCCCAGGACTCTCTGTAGCAGGCTTCCCAGCCTTGTGATTTAAATGAAGGGGAAAGGAGTTCTGAGATGTATGGTCAGGACAGAGCAAGACTTCTGGTGTGGAAAGGAATACTAGTGGCTGGAGGAATTAACCAATCAGAGAGGAGACTCTTGGGTGGGTGTGGTGAACAGAAGGGGAAGGAAGGTGGGCAAGGTGGTCATGGATATATAAGGCTTGATGGTAAGAAAAATGTGACTTTCGCTTGTCTACAGCTCCATAAATTCTCATCTGCTCCAGATGTGTGTATGTCTGTGTGTAAATGTATAATTTACAAAACAGTCATCTCTGTTTTGTTTTGCTAACTGTCTTAACATTTTCGTAAAGTGGTTGTAGCTGTTGATGTTACAGCTCCGATTTTCCTACCCACAATTAAAAGCAGGATGTTGGGGTTTAATTATACCACAGGGAGTTTTAATAGGGTATCACCAAAATTATCATGAGAGCTCCTTAGGTTTACCACAAAACTTTAAATATCTGTGATCACACCTCTCACGGTCTACATTCTAGAATCACAGTCATGGAAATTCTGGTTTTACCATACAGTAAATTTGCAATGAAATCATCACACTTCATTACTTCAAAATGATTGGTATTTTCTTTCCAGGTGTAGTTGCATGAAGTGAAATTTGAGAGAGGCAAAAGATAATAATGATACATGCTGCCGAAAAGCTGACAGCAAGACAGAAACCATCCAAAATGATGCAGAGGATATATGTTAATTAGCAGCTCACTAACTGTATCCCACTGAAGCGCTCCCTGAAAGCTGCGCCTTTTTTTTTTTCTCCCAGGCCCTCTGTAGCCCTGCGCATTGCAGACTGTCAAAATGAGGTTAAGGAAGTTGCCAGTGGGCACACAATGATTATGCTATCACATTCATAGGGATTAAATAGTAATAATAATAATAATAATAATAATAATAATAGCAGCAATAGGGTGATGTACACAGAGCCAGATTGGATTTCTCAAGAGGCAAATAAGAGCCAGTTGGGAAAATTGCCCATCTCTAGAGAAAAAAGACAATAATGAAAAGGTTGTACTGTTACTACACCAAGAGAAGCTTTGTGAGTCACACCATACATTCACGGCAGAAGAACCAGGTCACTTCAGGAAGGAGGCCTGAGATGAACCTCAGAGAACCAAAGTAGGAAATGGGTTTAATAATGGTTGACTGTGGCCCTGGTGGGTGTTCAGAGCTCTCTCACTAATGAACCCAGCGCTACCAGGTAGTACATCCTGTCCCAAGAAACCGATAATCCATTATTTCACCTACAGCCCCTATGGCATGAAAACTTACATTTGTTTTCACCGTTGATCCGCTGCCAGTTTCCTCCAATTGAACTGTGTTAGAGTGCTGATCCTAGAAAAAGAATCTAAGCAGTTATAAGATTTATATTTTTCTTCAAAGATTATCCTCAATTCACACCACTTCATGTAGTGAGAGCTATCAAATGTCTAGTTATCTGCTAGACTCGTGGCTGTTATACCTTGGACTTTTTATGGCACTAATTACATATCCCTGGCTTGACACTCATAATTTAAGGATGGTTTTTCGTCTTTGTTTCTTTCCATCTCCTGCATATCTATAACTTCATTTAGACGTTTCCTTCATTTCTTATGTGTGAATTAATCTAGTGTTTTTCTTTGGTCTTTCCAGCCTCCTTTGGATAAATCTGCTGCAGAATATATCCACTGAAGGGTGTTAGCTTAATGAAATTTCTGATTCTGATTTGTCAGATATTATCATTCAGTGACAACTGTCATCATCTTCTGTATTTTGTATGCAATTTCTTTCTGATGAATCATGTACATACATACACACAAATATGGAAACCCGGGTGGGCAGACATGGGTACACACACACACACACACATTTAGGATTCCATAAAGTCCATGGAAGCAGAAAGAATATTGATAACATTTGTGCTTTTTGATTTGCCTATCATGTAGACATTCGCTTTTATACTTTTGGTCCTGGGTTTGTAATTATGTAAAGAACCTTCTTAGAACTTTCCCGAGATTGGGGTTCTACAATTTTGCCCATAACTGAGGGAACTCTGTTGCCTTTTCCCAAGTCCACTACTTCAGTTTTGGAAGCATCTGTGATTCCCACTCAGGCTTAGTATCCTAGAGACTCCTAGATTTTGGCTCACTAGGGAGCACTTAGGGCTTTATCTTAACATAACATATTGCTTTTATTTATATATTAGCATTAAAATTTCTTAGACTTTTTGTCTGTGATATTGCCTAAATATTCATAAGATGCAAATGGCCATACTTTCTTTAGAGCAGGTATTCATGGGGCAATGATTTAGGAAAAGATATAGAAAAAAGGAGGCTGGAAAGACCAAAGAAAAACACCTAGAATTTTGCCAAGAACCAGACCCATGCTTCATGAGAATCAAAATACATTTACATTTGGCTTTTAATTTTTCCATCAATTTGGACTGTGTTTTTGTGAAAATGAGATAATATATGTGAAAGTACCCAGTTGAATTCTTGGGACATGGCAGACACCCAATAAATACAAGTTTTTACTACTATATTAAGCATCTTCTTGTCATAAGGAGAGTTTACTCAGTTGATAAAAAAAGTTAAAACTTAGTTGAGCCAATTAGAATAAAACATTTCAAGCTGAGAACACACACTTAATGTTACCATAAAAATTCTAAACCTTATCATCATCCAAAAATATCATGGTCTTTGAATTAAATTCTGTAAAGCCTAAGAATTTCCCATTTCTCCTTGCTAAATCTCCCTAAGCTATCATTCCAAACAGAACCAGACAGTTTCCAAGCCCTTCCATTTTTATTGGTTTTGGGTTATCTTCCAGCTCAGATTAATAATTGTTAAACTCATCCCATTTATGATTCCTACTGGCCCATTCATATTTATAAGGGAATTTTAATTTTATAAGGGAGAGATATCTAAAGGTAAAATTCCATTTTGGAAAACAGATGTGCAACATTTGTTATTCCTATTCCATGTTATTTCCATTCATCGTCTGCTGACAAGTAGGGTGACAGCCACGTGTTACCTGTTTCATCATTGGTATAGGGAGAATAATTGCTCGTCTTTGAGGGGTTTATGTAAGCAACTCTTTGGGAGGCTGACAACAACGGGTAAATACTAAAGGAAATCAATGGAACCCAGAACTTTTACTCCTAGCTGTAACAGGAGAGCTGGGCACTTGCTCATTCATAAATTGTACCAGCAGTTTAACCCTTAAAACATCCTTTAATGCTATAATTCACATACAAACATACACATTCTCTCTAATGTGGCTAGCACCCAATTCACAGATTGTTTGGAGCTCTAAAAGGTAATCCAGTGTGGCCTGTAAATCTGATGCTTTATAAGTATTAAATAAATGAGAAAATGAAATAATAAAAGGAAATCACTGTAAACAGTAAAGCAAGTCTATGTACACAGTTAATGTTTTGCATAGCAGCTTTTAAGTCTTAATAATTTCTAGGTAGATTTTCCACCCCCAACTCTCCTTTAAAACAAAAAGATGGTAGCTAATGACTTTCTCACATTATAAATGACAACCTTCTCTCTTTACGTGGCAGCAAGAAGCAAATGTCTTCATCTACCGGTACTATCATCCCTCAGCCCAGCCTGCTATTCGGCAATGTTTTTTTGGAGAGCACCAGTATTTTATTTATTATATTTTATGTATATTATATTACTTTTTATACTATTTTACTACATCAGAAGGTGTCATTATTAAATCAAATCTCCATTCTGTTTAATTCTTGTGTATGTTTTAGTTATTCTCTGTAGGTTTGTCTGTAGGTATAATTACATGTATGATTCAATTATTCAAACAAAATACTACATACATGTAAATTTTATACAGAATTACATTACCAACTCACCATTTTTTAAATGTTTTCAAGGAGTCATTTTTCATTTCCATTCATTCATTCTGGTTTTGGACAAACTAATTTTAAGTGACCATGTAGAGACTTACTTATATGGGAAAAATTAACCATCTGAATTACTACGGAAAGAAAAATAAAAGTGGTATTTTCAAAAGCTTACAAAGATGCAAACAAAAATCTATAGGCATTATGATGGCTCTAATTTTATATATACACTGTACTACATCAAAGAAAATATTAATATTTAGATCAAGTAAATTGAGACCCCAAGATCATATACTATTTGTTCAAATAAACTACATCTGTGACAAAGAAAACAAATTCCAAGATCTCAGTCTTGCCCCCCAGCCTCATCCATTCGAGCAGAAGGCATAGCTTTCTAAGCATCCCCTGGCACGTTTAGGTCAAGAGGCCAATCTCTGCCTTGTTCACAGTGATGTAAAGTGATTTACAGCTAATGATTATTTGCTCTGAACAAGAGTCCAATCATGCCACAAGCTGTCGTAGTTGGTACTAATTAACAGCTTTGGTAGCTATAGCAATTTCAGAAATTGGATATTCTGGCCAAGGGCAGTCCCATTGGTGGGAGGTACCTTTCCCATCCCTACCTATTCTGGGAAGGTAGCTCTGATATGTGGAAAACTGGCCACTATGAAATCTCTACAAGGCTCCAATCATTTTACAAGACAAGGACTAATTTAAAGCATACGAGAGAAGGAAGAGCAAGCTGGTTGCTCCTAATATTCAAAGTATGACTCAAGGAAATATTATCCAAGAATAATTGAAGGCTTAGTTTAATCAAAAGCAGATTAAACATGTCACTGCTGCACAACTCCAATATCCAGTTATTAACAGGCAGTGCAGGCAATAATAATAATGTACCTTGATGTTTACAGTAAGGGCATGCCCTGCAGGTGAATCAATGAGAAAAGATGAAAGCCCCTGTATAAATTAGAAGTGCTAACATTTTCATGAATAATAAATAATTGATTCCTATGGCTCCATAGAGAAAACAGTTTGCCTGAAAAATTTTTATCTCTTATTCCAATTTATAACTCTTCTTGACATTTTGTTCTGATATTCAAAATCATGTCAGAGCAAATGAACTATTATAAGAAAAGTTGTATTAATTTTACCCGTTGATATAAGCAAAACATATTGCATTTGATTTTTATGAATTTGTTTTTGACAAATATATAATGGACTCTATTTTTTTCCTCCATGAAAGGAAAGAGAATTTTGAATACATAAGATATAGCTACAAGGATGTCAATCTCTTTCTGTTTATATCTGTTCAGTCAACACATTTGAAATGTTCTGAAGCTGTTTATCTAAATTTTTTTCTTTACATGTAACAAAGTCTGTCACCAATGCAATGTTGACAAGATTCACAACTGACCAACCTTTTGTATTGCAGGTCTTCAACGTTGACCCAGGCAGAAATAAAAAGTTTGTGGTTAATGTCATATTTGAGAAATTCTTGTACAAACATGATATTTAGCTGTAGTATCCTTTTGTGTCCTTGCAAGCATACTGGTCTAACCAAAGAGGAAATGGAGAATACAAATAGCTACATCATTTTAGACATTTTTGTGGTTAAGTAGTATGAAAGTAGAAATGGTACTTAAATTTATTTTCTCAAAGCAAGAAATGCTTATGAATCCAAGATATTGAGGGGTGTTTTGGAACTGGGGCCAAGGGGATTGCACTTTTAGGAAGTCTTTCTCTAATTGGGCATTCCATGAAACCAAGAAACCCTATACTCTATCAAACCAATAAATGTTGTTTCTGGTACCAAATTTTTTCAGAATGAAATGTGGTAGACTTCATATTGGGTCATGGTGGAGATATTTCAAAAAGTAAATAAGAAAAGAGGCTGTAAGCATCGAACTGGTTGTCAAACGATGCAATTATAATAGCCTTATTTTTTTGCCATTGAATATACTTTACCAAAAATCAGTGGAAAATAGTTTGTTTGCTCTTATGGTTCAGACAAGTGTATCTAAACTCGTGTGTTGCAGCTTGTCTGCCAACCGCTGAGGCCATCAGGAGTTGTGGGAATTTTAGGAGGCAGGTTTAGAGGAAGTAAGTTAAGTCATTAGGCTGTGTGCTTGAAGAAGACATTGGGATCCAAGTCCCTTCCTGTCTCTTTCTTTCACTTTCTGGCTTCCATGAAGTGCGCAGACTACTCCACACAGTCCGCTATTACGTGTTGCCTCAATACAGGCCCAGAAACAACGGGGCCCAACAGACTATGAGCTGAAACTTACAAAACTGTGAGTCAAAGTAAACCTCTCCTCTTTTTCAGTTCATTATCTCAAGAATTTTGTTACAGTAACAGAAATCCGACTAACACATTGGTCAAAATAGAATTTCTAAGAATTCAATATAATATAAAGACCAAAAGCAGCCAGCCCAGCCTCTTCACTGAAGTTCATTTAGGGAAGAGTTTCCTTTTTCTTTTCTTTTCTTTTCTTTTTTTTTTTTGTTTTTTTTTTTTTTTTTTATTTTTTTTTATAGATACAAAACAGGTAGCCTTCTAGAAAATGCTTTGAAGACTGAAATGGGAGTACACAAATGGTCTCAAGGACTTCACTTTAGAGAAAGAGATAGTCAATAGACTAGCAATTACCAGTCAGTGGGACCAGTCAGTGGGATGAATTTAAGTAATTAATCAAATAATATTTGCCACCACTGGAATTTGTATTAAAATATCTAGCATAGTGTCCATAGAAACTGCTCAATAAAATATGTTTTATTAATATAAATTTAATTTTAAATGGAGCACAGAAGAAAGCTCACTTGTTCTTAAGTATTTTAAGGAGACCTTTTTTAGTATTCTTTATTTTCTCAATTAATCACAGGTGTACATGGTATTCATGCTGCATAAATTACTTTGTAGTCATCTTTGTATCTACTAAATCCAATACAACATGTATTCCCTTGTATGCTCATCCTTTGTACATACGGGGTGCTTGAAAAGCATGGAACTATTCATGCAAGGCACATCATCACTTAAAGCTGTGGGTCTCACAGGCATCATAAGCTGGAAGCCCTAAGAAAGACTGAATAAATGGAAATACCATTTAGATCAACTCATCACTGGGACTCACATAGAAACATACAGTCTCTATTAAAGGTGAATATCACCCAATGCACAGATTATTTGGAGAATTAGAGGTATGTCAAAGTGGCCTACATTCATGGTGTGATCAAAAATATGATGAATGGTTACATGTAAAACTATTTGTTACAGTGAAAGATGCATTGCCATCAATCTCCCTCAAAATACTCCCCGTCCTATCCAACACACTTACCACATCATTCTTGCCACTTTCTGAAGATGTCCTTGAAGTCCTCTTCATGAGTGCCCCTAGTTCTGCTGTCATGCTGCCTCCATGTCCTGGACTGATTTAAAATATTTGCCTTTGATGGTCATTTTGATGTTATGAAAAACCCAAAAGTTGCACAGTACCAGATTCAGTAGACAAGTCAGATGAGGACACACCATAACTTTTTTATTTGACAGAAATTATCATAAATGTTTGATCAATGTAGTATGATAAAAATATATGGGGAGTGTTTAAATTTTTAAAATTTATTATAGTAAAAGATACACTGCCATTAATTGCTATCAAAATATTCAAAACATTCCCCCTTGCTTTAAACACACTTATCCCATCATTCTTGACAAGGTGTGTTCTACTGCATAAGGGTTTTATAATTTAAATATTCACTGCAGTTTTTGATCACCCCTTATGCTTGGTGTTCTGTAAGTATTAAATAAGGAAGTGAATGAATAAATGAGATAATGTATGGAAATCACCGTTAAATTGAAAGCAAAGTCTACACAAATGGTTAATGTTTTCAATAGTTGCTTTTAAGACCTAATAATTTCTAGATACTTCTTTCCATCTCCAATTTATTTCTTTAAAGTTGTTTAATTATCTTCCTACACACCAGAGAGACAAGATTCATTCTCTATCTGGAGGGTGAGAAGCAAATATTTTCATCTGACCAAGAAGTGCTCTATACTTATCAATCTATCAGCCAAGCCCTTTAATCTAAAGCAAGAACTCTCCGATGTTCCATTGCTCCATTATAGTAAAATACAAAATAGAATGGCACTACTAAAGGTGCCAGCTTTTGGAAGAAAAACGAAAAAGAACTCTCTGTGATTCAAATTACAAGTCATATGTTATAGATTCACTCTAAGGTGTGGCAAGAGAACTAACTGTACATTATTCCTTGAGTATAAAACAGTTTATCAAGCATAGTTTTGGAGTTAAAGGCAACTGACTATCCAACTGCTGAACTCATCTGTTAACTGATTTTTCTAAAGGTCATGTATCTAAGCAAAACATTCATAACTTCTCTCTGATGAATCCCAACAAGAATCTTTCCAAAACACAAGCAGGTCTGAATGAAAAGCATTAAAGAATTTCCTTCTTGGGACAGCACACTATTTTGTACCCATAACCCATCAGCAAATAAGTCCAGTCACTATCATCCATTGTTAGCTCTTACTTTATTATTTCTAGCTACTTTTGAATATTCAGATACAAATGGTCCTATTCTTGTTCTAATTTTGTAGTTAGCTTTACAAATGTGCCAGAGGTTTGTTCAACCCGGCATTCATCTAAATGGAAAATAATGGTGCTATCCTGCAAACAGCTTTTCAAATGAAGGAAGAATATTCTCACATATGCTTATGGAGAGAACGAAGAACTTTCTCCTCAGAATTCTGCCTATGGGTCTTGATTATGTTGAGAAGGAGTTTGCAATCTATCCTTTTTCAAAATATTATTTTGCTCTTTCATAAGCTATGTCCTTCAGATTTGTAGAATAAAAATACTCGCGGAAAATTATGAATTCTGCTTTTTCCACAGAGAGGTTGAATCCCTTAGCAGTCCATCCGAATTATGGATTATAGCAAAAGTCATTGAGAACTCTTTCTGAATATCAGACCTAGGGAGTTTAAAATGATGGATGATAAAAAGACAAGATGGATCCAAGGAAAAGTGATATACACAATAACTCAACAAATGAACAAACCTTTTTCAGGTTCCCAGTGCCTGGGCACATTCTCCTAAATCGATTTAATGCACTCTAGACTCCTATTCCAATCCCTGGAAATGGGAATAACCGTATATGACTGGGTTACTCTGAGCTACCTTTGTCTTTCTGAGTCCTCACCACTCAAGGACAGGTACAGTTTTGTGTTTTGCTTCATAAGTGCAGAATTCATTTTCTCGTTCACTTACCAGCATTGGCTAGTATCCCCTGGATATGATATTTTGCTGGGAGCTGCTTTAACATGCTAAGGCCATCTGTCTTCTCTTATAAACCCTGAAGGATTACAGATACTGACCCTAAAGTCCCAAAAGCACACTTGGAAAATGGTCATGCTCTTGGATCAAAGCAATAGAAATCTTTGGCATATAGAATGCTAACCTCCCTCCAAGTTAAAAAAAAAAAAAAAAGAGAGAGAGAGAGAGAGAAATAATTTAAATTACTGGTGGAAATCATAGCAAATTCATATAGTTCATCTAGACTTTCTGAATTACTGGCATATAATTGTTTTAAACATTTTTTCTTTCCTTTTAAATTTGTTTCCACTATTTTCCATTTTTTGAATTTACAACTTTTCTTAATTTCTCTCAATTTGGCTTTCACCTCATATTTTATCAGGCTTTATGGAGAGCTTTTTTTAAAAAAATTGTATGTTTCCTGTTTTATTACTTACGCTATTTTTCATTTTCTTGATTTCTTCTCCTCATTTTATTCTTTCTTTTCTCTTTTCTTCCAATTTATTTTAACATTCATTTTCAATCTGTTAGAGTTTAATATTTGTTTCTTGTCTTTTATTTTGGTTGTTCCCATTTTGTTTAATATATCTAACATACTGTAATTGTTGTTACCTTAGACTATCTGTGCTATCTTATTTTGCATTTTGTTCTGTTTATTTTTTCCATAACTACTTCCCATTGACTAAATCAAACTTTATTCTGCTAGTTTATCATTTATACATCTTATTTGTATTAATTTGGTGGGCATCAATTATGTGAAGCTCATGAAGATTTATTTGACTTAGCTATGAATAAAAGGAAATTTTCTACAAGCTCATTTCTCTCTCTGACCTGTCCTTCACAGCATACTCACTTTCTGACTAATATTTGGTGTTATCTAGAATTTTAGTTTTATATACATATATGTATAGTTTTATATACATATATATATAGCTTTATATATATGTATATATATAAATTTTTCTATTTTTGGTGACTTTTATAATAATGACATTCTTTTATTTTTCATATCCCATAAGTTCTTGATTCACTTCTCTTAGTTTTAGAGAACACTCTCTAAGAGTTCTTTGAAAATCACTCCTCTGAGGTCAGTAATCTAAAACTTATACGTCTGAGAATATGTTTATTTTACCCCAATAGTCAAATAATTATTTATTTGGCTGTAGAAGTCTAATACTCAAAATGCTTTCCTTGAAGATATTTTTCAGTTGTCTCCATTTTCAATATTCCCTTTGACCAGTCTGATGTTAATATAGTTCTTATTATTTTGTAAGTGATCTGCTCTGTTTCTCTG
Source organism: Erethizon dorsatum (assembly GCA_028451465.1). Classification (NCBI taxonomy): domain Eukaryota; kingdom Metazoa; phylum Chordata; class Mammalia; order Rodentia; family Erethizontidae; genus Erethizon; species Erethizon dorsatum. The sequence goes on from CM051839.1 coordinate 11,443,227, forward strand.
GAATATTCTAGAAGTGTTCCTTTGTGTCCTAAGATATAAAAGTTTACTGTAATTTTTGTGTGTTGAGGCAGGAGTGTCCTCATTTATTATGCTTGCATTCACTGTACCTTTCTATCTGAAGTTTTATAATTCATTTTATTTAGACGGAAATAATTATCATTATTTTTCAAATATCTTTTTCCTTTTATTCATCTTTCCTGTTGATATATGTTGACATTTTATCATCCAAATCCATTCACTTTTCATATTCTACTATCTCTTTATCCTTTACTGATGTTCAAGTTTCTACATAGTATCATTTTTTTTCTCTATAGCCATTCTGTTGTTCAAACCACCTCTTATGTTACAATCACAAGTAAAATTTTAAGACCAAAAGTTATCTTTTGTTTCTTTAACATAACTTTTCTTCCTGTGTGTGCTATTCTTGCATATCCCCCTTAGGATATTAAATTTATGTTCTATATTCTATGATCTTCATTTTCTCTGCTCTAAGTTGTTATATGTATTTCCTCACCCCTTTCTTTAAAGAATACTTACTTGCTCTCCACAGAAAACTCATTATTTTTTACCATACATTCCTTTATGTTTTACTCCTTTGTAACAAACAGATATCCTGGCTAGCATAAAAGGTAAAATCTATTTAAACAAAGCACCAGGCAAAAAAAATCAACTTTCTCCCTGTCCCCTAAAAACTTGATAGATGTCCACACTTGTGGAATGTTTAAACTAGTAGGCTTTTCTCATGACCATGAATTCTGTTCACACCAACTGAGGACAGCTACCAAGCTTAGTGTGATTTGTGCCCAAACCTACTTATGCTTTACGGTATTGTTACTGAATATCAGCTAAATAATTCTGTTAAATATAAGTACACTGATGAAATATAAATAGGAAAATCAAAACACTTGTTCTTATGAAAATAAGTTTTAGAAAAAAAGAATTATGAATTTTTCAGGAATAATTCATCCAAAATAAGCATAGCCCATATGTCTATTTTTAATAATGGGAAAATCTCACAAAAATCTTGGAAAGTCTCTTTCAGATTGATTCTCAAATGTTTTACAATTTTTAATTCATTTTAAAAATGAAAAACAAAAATGATAGATGGGCAGAAGAGTGTGGTTTATACAAGAAAGATGACTGACCTTTAATTGAGGTGATCCACACTCAAGGCACAGGTAAGTTATGATTGAAAATTACAGTGAATTTTAAATTTCAAAAACTCTTTACATTAAAAAACACATTGTCATTAATCCCCTCTCAAAATATTTTCTTCCTGTCACTTCAGACACTTAGCCCATCCTTCTTGCCACTTTCTGAAGCAGTTCTGGAAGTCCTCTTCTGTGAGTGTCTTTAGTCATGCCATTGTGGCTGTCTTGGTGTGGTAAATCAACTTACAGTGTGTATCTTCCATAGTTATTTTGACTTTGGGGAAGAGCCAGAAATTATATGGTGCCAGATCTCCTCAGTAAGTTGGATGAAGACAACCATAACATTTGTAGGAGTCTGCGTTTCCATTGGATGGTGCTTAGCAGTATTCACTGAATTACGATCACATCTGAGAAAGTCAGTCACAAAAGAGGACTTCCAGAACTGATTCAGAAAGTGGCAGGAACAATGGGATACGTGTTTTCAAAGTGGAGAGGGTATTTTGAGGTGACTGATAGCAATGTGTCTTTTACTGCAGCAAATTTATTATATTTAAATATTTACCCTATATGATTACTCCTTTGTGTTAATATATTGGCTTAAAATGTGACTTTGTTTATTTCATTAATAGCATATTTTTGGTATACAAAAAAATTTTTTATGATTCTCTTTCAATGCTTTTCAATAAACTGGACAGCTCTGGTGGCCTTTTTGTACTTGTGGCACCCACAGAGTGGACAGGCGGCCTGGCAAGCAGGAAATGCTAATCAGGAGCTTAGCCACGCGGCACAGCCAGCCAGGTACAGCAATATCCATGATGTTCCTCTTTGCCTGGTGGCATGGCAGCATTTCTGTCCTGCATGGGAGGAAGGCAGACGTGAGGAAGAGGCCAGACACCACCTGAGAGGTCCTTTTCACCTAAAACCATTGAGGGTTCTGATTGTCTAAGAGGCTTGCATTCACCTCCCCCCACCCCAGATCCCAATCATCTTCTGCCTCTCCACAGGTTTCTGAAAGGTTTTATTTCAGTGTTTTAGGACACCTCTAAGATCCTTAAATGTCCCATATCTTGGCTGGCACTTATAGCTTCATCTGAGGTAAGGATCCAAGAGTTTGCACTGGTTCTCTTGCCTAACCATGAAATACTTGCTTATTTTTTTTAATCTAGTTATATTTTGTAAAAAAAAAAAAAAAAGAAAGAAAAGAAAGAAAGAAAGACATTGGACATTCTCCACTTATCAGTGTTTTGACATTTATCGTGATTTTAGAAGTTTTCTAAGGATTGAAAAAATTCAGCACCCTTTTGGCTTAGCCCCTATCTTACCTAAGTCATCAGGAATTTTTTTTTTTTTTTTGGCAATTTGAAAAGGACCATTTGTATTGCTAATGACCACTGCCCTCTGACTACCTCCTCACCCTGGAGCTTGCTCACTTTACCCCAGTCTGCGTCTTTCCAGAGCCAACCCTTTGCAGTATGTAGAACAGGAAGCCTTTCAGTGTGGCAACACCGCCACCACTGCCAACAACAAAAACAACAACAAGAATCTTGAACTTTTTAAGTGGCTCCCACAAGAAGGTCAAAGACATCAGTCCAGGAAAAAATACTTTTAGAGATAATTTCAGTGTTGGGCAGGGTGTGTGTGTGTGTGTGTGTGTGTGTTGCCGAACTACAAAGACAAATGGTGCAAGATGTAGATATCATTAATTTCTCTTCCTTGCAGACAAAGCACTTGCACCTAATGAAGTGTTACTGAACTTGATACCTCTCTGCTTTGAAATCCCTCTACCTGTATCAGCACTGCTTTCCAGAGAGATCAGGTGTTCCAACAAATCAAAGTTCAAATGCTGAACTCACTTACATTGTGTGATGTAAATTATGAACATTGCCTTCTGCTTCATTTGTCTCTAATGTGAAATCCTTCCTGAGCACCAATACATACTCGACACAGAGTTTTTCCAAATAGATCAGTCAACTGGGAAGAACTGCTCAAAATAGAAAAAAGGAGTCAGTTTGTTATTTTACACATAGCTTGTGGAGTTTTGAGATGTCAGATGACTTGTCTCTTTTCAAATACAGCTTGAGGTTAAAATTAAATTCAATAGATATTGCAATTGTACTTTTCAAATAATATTTGGGGTCTTCCATGGAGTCTAGCTAAATATTTCAAATAGCAGGATACTAGCAAATGCGTGTTCAGAAATACCGAATTTATTAATCTAGTAAATGAATTACTAGACATTGGAGAGTATATGACCCCTAACAATTGACCTTATTTTCCATATACTGTAATTTACATACATCAAAACTTTATCATCAGGCTATCACAGAAGACCGTGGGTCACCATGGAATGGAAAGTAATATAAGGAGTGGCACCCACAAACTCAACATAAGGATCTAAGTGTTGTAGGCCATAAATATTTCCACACTCAAGATTAGAACCTTTCATTGGCTCCCTTTGTCTCTGAATTAAATACAATTTTATGGCTCTTTTTCACTCATTTGTAAAACACTGAAATATCTACCATGTGGTAGGCATTCTCTGATTCCCCGAGACACAAATATGACATAATCCCATGTGAATATTCAGGATTAGACAGTCAATCTACAGTCCAAGGGCAGAGCCAACCATAGGGAACTCAAGTCTTGATATATTTCTAGGGTCTTCAAGAGGTGTGAAAGCATACAGCAACAGTTCTGGGGCCATCTGTTTTCACAGGGCCCATTTTGATAGAATGATTCTGCATTTATCAACTCTAAAGGAATGATATTACAAAACTATTCTTTTCTCTGTTTCCTTTCAAGTTTGTGTACAACACACCAGTGTCTAAGTCATAAATGATAAATGACTTCATTTCAAAAATTCAGTCCATATACTCTTCCCAAAGGGGATTCTAAATATGTTTTTGGGCTCATGCTTTACCTGATAGTTGTCCTATAACCAAAAATAACTGAAAATTCAGAACATCATGGCACACTCAGGTCCCCTTGACAGCAGCGCAGGGTTTTCAAACACACTGAACAAAAACAGCAATCCAAACATCGTCATCCCTTTTGCTATTAGAGAGATCCCAAAAGGTTCCCATTATTCGTTATTACTTCCAGTAAAGGTAATCTTATCACCCCCCTGTTTCACTCTGCCTGCAGTGCAGCGGGTTTAAATACACTGAAGTTGAGTGATATTGTTTTAAGTGCTTCTTACCTTCTGCAGTTGTCTCCTACCCCATTCCTACCCTGCCCTATCCAACTAAGGCAAAGAGAAATACCAAGGAAGGAAAATACCTAAGCTCTTCGGTCTCCTTCCACTTTTGCCCTTTCCCCAGAGCTACGCAGAGTGAGAAGAGAATCACAGGTCAGACAACAGGCACTTTGTGGGAATTAGGTGACTGCTATGGTTTGAATGCTTTCCCCCAAATTCATTGTTGGAAATGTAATTCCCAAATTCATATGTTAATGGAATTTGGAGATGGGACTTTAGGGAGGTAACTGCATCATGAAAGCTCTGTCCTCATAAATACATTAATCCATTCATGAGTTAATGGGGTTTTGCAGATTTTTGTTATAAACATGACCTCTGACCAGCTTGCTATGAAGCAGGATTAAGACCCCCGCCAGAAGATGATCCGGTGCTAACACCATGCTCTTGCATTTTCCAGCTTTTAAAACTGTGGGCCAAATAAACTTCAGTTCTTTATAAATGACTCAGTCTTGGGTATATTGTTATAGCAATAGAAATTAGACCAAGATAGGTAACTTTGACATTGAGCCATATACTCAACTCTGTAGGCCTTAGCTTCCTCATCTGTAAAATTAAAGGTTACAGTAAATGATCACTGACTTTCCTTCCAACTTAAAAAATTCTAAGATATTAACTAGGGCACTACTTCTCTTAAGACATTCCCTGAACATTCACATTCATTTACTAAATAACATTTTAATTTTGGCCCCAAGTGTCAGACATTTTTACATGTTCAATAAACGGTACAATTCACAAGCTAAATGCTTTAGGCCTGATCATAGTTTGCCAGAAGTTGGTTCTAGCCCTGAGCCTGTGATGAGAAGACTGGGGATTTATAATTGAAACCAACAGCATGGCTTCTGGACCGCAACAGGGTGAAAGGAATCCATTCCAAAGTGAGACAGGCATTGCTGCTTCTCTAAGAAAAATATTCCAAGTCATATGGCCAGCCTATTAGGAACTCTACCTACGCCTGCCAATTTTTCTAGTGACTGCTTTGTGTTATCATGGTCTAAAAAAATAGGGCTTATTTTCCTTTTTTTTACCAGAAGAAAACAAGATGCATTTGATCATCAAAAGCAACCTTTCAGAGAGGGTGATTCAGAGAGTGATGGAAAGAAAATGCATGCCTCCTAAAGCCACAGTCACTCCCTCACTTGGCAGTCTCTGTTATTCCAGAAACAGCTGCTCTGAAGGTTGGCTGAGGTCTTGTTTAGAGAATTAATTAGACAACAATGCTTGGGCCAGTGAAGATTGGCATCCAAGTGTAGAAAGATTTGGGAAACACCTTTACTTTTGTGTTTCCTGTAAATAAACTTATGTGTTTTGCACAACTAATATAATGTGTAGTTTCACAAAGAAAGGAATCAGTCTAAAACAGGTTTTATGGATGACTTCATTAGCAAAGAAAATGCTGACCAAATCAAAATCAGAGCATTCTCTCTTTAAGAATGAGATATTTTATAAGTTCTAATGATAATATGAGCATTTTAATTCAAATGAGTATCTTTCAAGCAATCAAACATTTCCTACACATGTGATACACTCTTCTGGACACCTCCTTGTATGGTTACTCCATATAGAAAACATATATTTGATTTAGGTAAAGAACAAGGTTTATGTCAATTTTCAAACACTTAATTTTATATTGGTATTCTCATAATATCATTTTATCACTCTCATCCTTTATAGAAAATCATTGAAATATATTTAAGTGGGTGTAATACAATCCCATTGGTAACTGTGTAATGAAAGTTTGAAGATTAGTCAGCTTTCCACTGCTGGAACACAATACCCAACATCCAGAACCTAAAAGAGAGACTCAGTTTGGCTCACAGTCTCAGGGGATTCAGGCCATGGTCTGCCAGCTCCAAGACAGAAACATCATGGCAGAATGGTATAACAAAGCAAAGTTTCTTAGTTCATAGCAGCAGGGAAACACAGCTGTGAAACAGAGCCAGAGAGGAATTAGCCAGGGACCAGATACAGAAGCCAAGGTTATGCCCCTCTGACCCACCAAAACCCACCTACAACTGTGTTTTCCTAATCCCCTGGGCAGCTCCCAAGGCATTCAAACTGATAATCCACTTTAACCACCACAGGAGATATTCACATATAAATATAGATGACAACTAAGAAGCTATTCTAACAATCTTCCCAAGAAATAATGAGAGACTGAGTGAAGTCTTGGTAACAGGAATAAGACACATACTGTAATTACCGATTATTTAAAACAACACTTAGTTTCTATGTTGCCTAGCTCTTTTCTGCAATAGGAATAGATGGGTTTACATGTATTTTATATTCTAAAAATGAAGGAATTTTGGAAATTTACTTTTTATGCTAACTAAAGTCATGCAACTAGTGAGATCATCAAATGGGTAGATCTAGACAGAGTAGAAAAGAAGAGAAGGGAAGAAAAAAGAAGGGAAGAGAAGGGCCGGTGAGATGGCTCAGCGGCGTAGGCGCCTGCCTTGCAAGCACGAGGGCCCAAGTTCGACTCCCGGATCCCACATACGAAAAAGGGGCCGGTGATATCATTCAGCGGCATGGGTGCCTGTTGGCGCATGAGGTGCTGAGGTCGACCCCCCGGTACCCACAAAAAAAAAAAAAAAAAGAAGAAGGGAAGAGAAAAGGAGAAGCATGGCAGGGAGAGAGGAGAGACACAGTGATTAAACAAATAATTTGAATGCAAAAAGTTCTAGGCACTGGGAATTTATCAGAAAACAAGTCAAAACAAAACAGACAAAATAGAACATTCCCTGCTTTCTTGGAACTTTCATTCTTTGTTTTAAATACGCAAAATGCATAGTATGTCAGGTGTTTATCGATTTTTCAAGAAAAATTAAGCAGGAAATCAAAGCAATGACCACAAAGGTCGTGGCAATTTTGGGTACTATAGTTATGGAAAGTCTCCTTAGAAGTTCAGACGATGGAAATGAGAGAGTGGTATCAGGGAAACGTGTTCTAGGTGGAAGTCACAGGAGATCAACACAACTAGTGTGGGAATAAAGAACAGTAAGGGGCTGGTGAGATGGCTCAGCAGCATAAGCGCCTGCCTGGCAAGTGCGAGGTCCTGAGTTCGACTCCCGGAACCCACATATGAAAAATGGGCCGGTGATATCGCTCAGCGGCACGGTTGCCTGCTGGCGCGTGAGGTCCTGAGTTTGAGCCCCAGTATCCACAAAAAAAATAAAAAATAAAAAAAATAAAGAACAGTAAAAAATGAGTTTGCAAAATCACATGGGCTCTTATGGGCCAATATAAGGAGTTTCAATTTTGCTCTGTGTTTGGGAAGACAATGCAGGGTTTGTAGCAGAGCAGCCACATTATCTGCTGCACTATTAAAGAAAAGGCTACAGGAAGGCAAGAGTGAAGCAGGAAGGCTATATTTAGGAGACAACTGCAATCACGGGAATGAGAGACCAAAGTAATGGTGGAACTGGAGAAACATGATTAAGTCAAATATATTTAAGTGGAAACAGTGCAGTGTGTAGAGTGTAAGACAGAAGTATTAAAGGTAAGATTTTATCTGGAGCCCCGGAAGAAACAAGAAGAGACGGTGGTCAAGTTGGCATATTAGATTTCCATTTCAAGTTGTTGAGTAGGCACTTAAAACTTGGGGTCTGGAAGAGGTGATCCGAGATTATCAGTTAAAGAGTTATCAACATAACTCAGGTGATGAGATGGAGATGATGAAGAAGGCCAATGTAGACCGACGAGACGCAGAAGGCCACTTTGACATTCAGCTGACTGAGGAATGGTGACAAGGAAGAAGCAGCGAACCCCTGAGAAGGAACAGCCAGAGGAGGATCCTCGTAGACACCGTAGTTTGGATCTGGAATGTCCACCATAGGCCCATGTGGTAAAGGCCTGCCTTACATGGGGGAATTAGCGGGAGGAAGTAGAAACTTCAAGATTTGGAGTTAGTGGGACCCCTCTCTGTCATTGGGGGCAGCCCTTGTAGGCAACAGAGCCACCCCACCCATTCCTCTTCCACTCTTTTACATCCTGGCCATGAAGTAAATGGTCTTGCTGTACCGCGCACTCCTGCCATTGTGTGATCCACTCCTCAACACACACTCCAGAGGCCCAAAAGTAATGGGGCAACCAATCATGGCATGGAATTTGCAAAACTGTGAGCCAGAATAAACCCTTTCTCTTTCTAAGTTGGTTATCTCAGGGATTTGTTACAGCGACAGAAAGCTGACTACACAGATCAGATTCTGTGTAAGCAAAAGGTAGATCGGGAAGGTTTAAAGCAACTATTAAGAAAAAGAAATTAGATCCAAGATTATAAAGTTATAATTTTTTAAAACTTTGCTCACATCCTTGTGAGAATTCTTTCATGATCTTGGTCTTTTCTATAAGGGAAGCATTAAGTGTGTTTTATTATTTCTGTTAATTTTCTGTATCTCAAGATGAAATAACCAGACTAATGTACAGCATCCTGCTTATTCTTCCTTTAAAAGATTAGGCAATAGTCAAGAAATCCAAACCTCTTTTGGAGGACAAAATATATTCACCCTCAAAAGATGCATAATTTGCTCTAATTTTAATCAGTCACTACCAAAAACAAATGATGATTATTGTTTTTAATCTATATAATAAATAGTGATTAAATACCTGCCCCAGATGTAATGGAGGCAACACCAAGTTTTATTTTTTCAGATATCTTTCCCTTAAGAAGTCTGTGGATGGGCCAGTGAGATGGCTCAACAGCATAAGCACCTGCCTGGCAAGTGCAAGGTCCTGACTTCGACTCTCGGAACCCACATAAAGGGAAAAAAGGGCCGGTGATATCGCTGAGCGGCACAAGCGCTTGCTGGCAAGCGTGAGGTCCTGAGGTCAACTCCCGGTACCCACATAAAAAAAAAAAAAAAGAAGAAGTCTGTGGTTTATTAAAGATGAAGCAATTATGTGCATAACTATGGTATAGATACACACATTTTCTCAAGTTGGAAATCCTCGATAGCAAGGTTGTTCTGATTTTGTTCTCATTGCCAAATCGAATGCTGGGATGGCCCAGGTATTTAACAAGGGCTCTCCATTCCTCTCTCTTTCTTCTTTTTACACATCAGTCAATCAAATCCCATAACATTTTTATTACCTAAGGGATTTGGGTTGTGATGTAGGTTTAGATCTTAGCAATGCCCTCCGAGGGAGGGATAAGATGGAGTATTCCGACTAGGAGATGGGACGCTGTTACAGATGTCTGAACGATTTCTGGACAGAACAGACATCACTTATGAGAAGGTGCACAGGGACTTTGGAGTTTTTTTCTGGCTTTATTTCCGAAGGATCCATTTTTCCAGAAACCTTCTGGGTACGGGAATCCTACTGCTTACCATTGAGTAGAATTTTGGTAATAGAAGTTCTGAAATGGTACCAGTTACATCAATGAAAGCCTGGTATTTATTTATTTACGTATCATATATCAAGTTGGAATTACTGTGAGTTAACTTGACAATGAGGCGTTGGGGCTTGGTTGCATATGTGATACTGGAAAGCAGCTGCAGGAGCCCAAGAGAGTGTCACAAAGTCGATAAAGCGCTACCAATAATAAATCTTACACATGTCAACAATAGAGACATTTTCTTTTGTGCATATCATTGAAAGTCTCTTTTCTGAAAAGAAACTATGTGTCACTTTGGGAAATCTATAATATTTAAGAAGGCCACTGAGTATCAATGCCTTGAAGTCTGAATGAAACATAGCTTCTATTTTATGGAATTAATTATTTTTGGAATCAATTATTAAATAGTATAGAACAGAAATCTGCCTACGGAATCATCTTCTCTGTAGACTTAGTTTTCTTTAATTATGAATCAGAGTAGAATCTATAATATACACTAAAAATGTCATCTAATGGCTAAGACCTTAAAATAGTGAGAACAACTCATAATTTGCTCTAAATTCTAATGGGTACTAACAAATGGCAACCTCTGAGTGATAAGATTTTCTCTTCAAGACCTTATCCAAGATGTCAAAAATTGTGTCTATCCTTAAATCACATTTACACTTAAAATCCTATGCCAGAATACGAATTTGTGCTATTAGCAGTCAGAACACTGGCTACTCTGGGAGGTAGGGAGGGTACACGACAGGAAGGAGCACTAAGGTGCCGTGTGGTGTACAGATTATGTCGTTTCCTTAGCCTGGTTACATGTGTGTTCAATTCGGTATGTGTTACTCCTCTGTGCATGTAATACTTCATTTAAAAAAGTTAAAAACCAACTATCTATGATGCTTAAAATCTTCTGAAAATAAGTTGTGCCGCTGCATTTTAAGGACTCTTAGCCCATCAAAATTTGCATTTTGTGTTTGACAGCATGAGTGGGATGATGGGTGTACCCATCAGGATTCCACCACAGAAACAGGACCAGGGAGATATAGAGCTTTTTTTTTTCTTTTCGTGGATACCGGGGGTCAACCTCAGAACCTCGTGCGCCAGCAGGCGCCTGTGCTGCTGAGCGATATCACTGGCCCTTTTTTCATACGTGGGTTCCGGGAGTTGAACTCGGGCCCTCGCGCTTGCCAGGCAGGCGCTTACGCCGCTGAGCCATCTCACTGGCCCATAGATCTTAGGGAATGAATTTCAAAGAATGTCTCAAGTGACTGTGAGGTCTGGCTGGGCAAAGTTCAAACTGTGTAGGGCAGGTTAGCAGGCTGGAGGCTGTTCAGCTGCCACATGTCCACAGGTGGATTTCTTCTTCAGGAAAACTTCAGCTTTGTTCTTAGAGACTTAGGAGACTGAACGAGGACTGCGTTATCAAGGATAGCCTATTTGAAGTCTATGGATTGCAGGGGTTAACCACATCAGCAAAACGCTTTCACAGAAGCACCAAAATTAGTGTTAGATTGGATAACGGGGTGCTATTGCTCAGCTACATTTGACATATAGAGTTATCTATCATAATGGGTTATGTGAGCTTACAGCTTTTAGTTGAAACTCTCTTCATTTTGTCAAGCCTACCTATGTTGTCTCATTGGGAGTTATGGAAATAGGAGTACATAAAATAACAAATTAAAGACGAGAATAAACTCTTTTCTGTTGGCTATGAGCACACATTCAGTACTTTCTAAGCTTCCCCCAGCATGACCTTTGAGAAATTCTTCATCCTTATTGTCTTCTCAGAAATGAATTACATTTAGAAAGCCCGAAAAAATCTGTTCAATCATTTGGAGTGATAATAACATTCCAACGAGCAAACACTGTGTTTTTACCAGCATCAAAATTTGCCAGAATTTATGTGTATGCAAAAAATTAAAGGAGTTTGAATTTTAAAATTTCATACTTGGCACATGTATTTCTCCAGTGAGGCATGTGGGTTTTGCAAGTTTTCGGGGGCAGAGATGGGGGAAGAGGGATTTGCTTGAGAATGAATGTTTCCAGTAAGAAAAAACTAAAGATTCTGTTTAGGTCACCAGGGATATAGTGATTCCCACCCCCACTTTCACCACTCAGTTTTCTAACACTGATCCCATATGAGAAGAAAGAATGCATCATTTGGTATCATTTGGTAGAGCCTCTGTTAGTGGTGACTTCTTTCCCCAAACCCTTTTTTTCCTCATTGTTTATCAGCTTTATAACAACTCTGAATCAATAATAGTAACAGTATCTTATAAATACTAGCACTTAGTTTACACCAGGAACCTTTCTCAGCATTTCACATATTTACTCACATAATCTTCTCAACAGCTATGAGGTAGGTACTATTATGTTCTTTCATGTTATTGATCAGAAAACTGCAGCATAGAGAAAGAATATAGAGTGTTTCAGGTCATATGATGACGAAGTGCCCCAGCCAGGATTCAAATCCAAGAGCCTGACAGTAGAGACTGTCTCGGAACCACTAGACTAATTCCCTGGAATCCCCAGGGATCCCCTGAGTACTTGATACTCAGGCAGAAGCTAAACAATTATTATTCTCAAAACATTCAGCTGTTAAAATGTCTTCCATTTTTTCACTAACAGAGTCAGGGCAGAATCTCTGTGAGATACTGACACACCAAAAAATTTAAGCTTATTAATGAAATCCACCTAAACAATGGTTCTAAATAGCTACTAGCTAATCATACCTGCCAGTTAGAGGTGGGGCCAGCTTGCCTTCAGTTTTGAACGTGTGGGGCTTCCTGTGACAAACACAGTTCATCATGTTGAAGTCTTTTATTTGGATTCCTGCCGGAGGGAACTTACCTGGGATTGCCACTGGGTAAATAATTATCAGTTTCTTCATTCTGAAATACTTTGAGGCAAATATGTACGGCTTTTTTTCTAATCCATTAATTTTTTTTTTTTTTTTGTGGGTACCGGGGGGTGGACCTCAGGACCTCGTGCGCCAACAGGCGCCTGTGCTGCTGAGCGATATCACCGGCCCCTTTTTCGTAAGTGGGATCCGGGAGTTGAACTCGGGCCCTCGCGCTTGCAAGGCAGGTGCTTACGCCACTGAGCCATCTCACCGGCCCTAATCCATTAATTTTTATTGGCTTATGAAAAGCTGTAGGATAAAACTCTGGAAGACAATTCATGACTTGCTTTTGGTAAAATTCCATTTCTCCAATATTTTGTCTCTAGGCCAACAAAAAGAGCAGTGATAATATCTTTTCAGAAGCAAAACTGGTGTGGATTTTTTCCCTCTTAGCAGAACTTTAGACTCTGAAGAAGTATTTTGGTATGCTTATTTAAAGAACAGCTAGATTTACTGCCAAATAAGTCTTCATGAAAGACATATGTAAATACAGCAGAGTAAATGAGATAATTCTATTGCATTTGAAAAACACTTTCTTAATTATGAGAGCTTGTTTAAAAGAATATGAAAATGCTCTGTATTTAGTTCTGTAAGAAGTTTGGCTGTGATATTTATGATGTAATCATAGCCAGGAGTTGAGATTATATTAATATTGAATGCAAACCTATTTTTTTCTCGCTTCTTGTATTTTTAATAAAGAAAAATGCTAATTAAAAAATCGATTGCAAAAAAATTCCCTCTGGTGGGAAGAATTGCCTTTAGCTTTATTTTATTTGTATGTGTCAGAATTTGTAATGTTCTAAAAGCTAAACTATGATAGGTAAAAAATTAACTTAAATATACTCTGTCATCAAAGGTGGCATTAAAGTGTACAAAAATGTTAGTCTTATCTATATCACATAGTAGTACACTAAAATTTTTCCCATAAATTCACAATTTCTAACAAATATCTAATATTTTGTTTCTCATCATTCCAGATATTGAACCAGCATATGGAAGTAATTTTATATCAGCTATGTAGTTCAAATCTTAAGACCCTGGGAAATAATTGAAAGATGATATTATCTGTCTTTTACAAGTAGGGAACTGAGGAATCAAATGACTAAATGCCTTGCCTCAAATCCTTCTGTTAATGAGTAAAATACATTCAAGAATATTAATTTCCTGCCTTCCAAAGCTAAGCTCTTCTCACTCCACCATGCTGCCAACTGAACACTGATCTAAATACTGATCTTTCTAGTTAATTGTCCCCCTTCATCTCTGCCTTTTTTTTTTTTTTTTTTTGGTGGGTACCAGGGGGTCGACCTCAGGACCTCGCGTGCTAGCAGGCGCCCGTGCCACTGAGTGATATCACTGGCCCCTTTTTCGTATGTGGGTTCCGGGAGTCGAACTCGGGCCCTCGCGCTTGCCGGGCAGGCGCTTAAGCCGCTGAGCCATCTCACCGGGCCTCATCTCTGCCTTTACAATAACGTATCACAACCCAAATATTTTAAGTAGGCAGTGCATGCTTACTATAAACTTAACTCATTTTACCATTGGAAATATTTGGTTGTTATTCCACCAAAGTTATCATTGCCCTTGTAGAAAATTGTCAGCATGAAATTACTAATAAAATCCCAAAGCTGAACTCGTCATAATCACTCCAGAACCCATCCCCAACAAAGTAATTTATTTCAGAGATTATCATAGACACTGGACCATAATAACCAAATGCATGAGAACCATTCTAGATTTTTCTTTGTCCTTTGCCTTCTCTTCCATTCATCTTCCCTCCTCGGTATTTCTGGAACCAGTATGGCCCTCCATATTATAGACCTGGTTTAAGTCAGACTGTTTTCTCTTTCTCACGTAAATCATTGCAATGGCTTCCTATAGGGTCTCCCAAAAAGAAAGCTCTTCTTGTTCCAATCAAATTATTGCCGGACATCTTCCTGTCCCACCATATCCCACACCTGCTTTAAATATATGAATGCCTTAATCAGAACAAAGTAAATGCTACAGTCAGGCACATATAATAATGAATGTCCACACCTCCTCAGCCTCTTCCTCTCATCCTTATATACATACCCTTCTCTACAGCAGTCCATTCATGCAGTCTACATGACCTACAGTGATCTTTTCCCACCTACTGGCTTATACACATATCCTATCTTCTGAGAACACTGTATCCACCCCAGACCACAGAAAGAGATGCAAAGTTGCAGAAATAATAGCAAGAGAACAGTTTTTCATAATAAGCCTGGTACTCATTCGTCTGTTCACCTTCCTCTCACACTCATCCTGCCTTCTATCAGTGAACAACAGTTTCAGTATGTAACAATGGCTGGGCTTAAAGCAAAGAGGCGATGTACAGTGGAATATGAAGTCAAAAATAGGAGGGACAAAGACAAAATCTCTAAGAGTAATTCAGAGGATTGAATTTTTAAGCACACCATTTCTAACAAAGAAATAAATGCATAATGCCTCAAGTTATTTAGGAAAAATTATCCTCCTTAAACACAGTATAAATGGTAGGAGATTATGGTTCAGCAAGATTGGGGCTGCCTTAATTATCATGACCCACCCAAATCAACTAGTTACTTTGGCATGTCACCCAAATATTAGCTTAAGAGCCAACCAGAGACATCCAGTCACTACTAGCTAGGTGAGTCTCAAGCCAAACATTGGGCTTGAGTTGATCATTTTTTCATTCAAGAATGGGTAAATATATATTAGTAATGATTACAGGAAACTTGTAGGGATTCTATGTAAGAGAGAAGTAAAAGATACATACAAGGTGCACAAGACTTATGGCTATGAGAAAGATCACTTTAAATTATCAGAAATGTCCAGAGAGCATACACTCTACTTAGAGTAACAAACGAAATAATATGGCATCAACTGAACGAAACTGAGCACAATTCGAAAGCAAAGAGAGGATCAAGGGATAAGCTTTGAGTTATGAAATAGTGAATGATGTGAGAAAATCAGCATTGTAAGAAAAGAACTGAAATCTGCATTGAAGTCAATACAGAGGATCATGAAAAATACAGAAAAATCAAATCAACAATGAGATGTGCAAGCCTAAAAAGTTAACCCAGAATCCAGTGACTCCAAATGAAAACTCATAAAGAAAAGCAAAATATTTAAAAACAAGAAAGAATCAAGGATATAATTGCAGAAAACGTTTTGAAACAAAGGTGCAAGCACATGGAGTATGTGACATTGCTCTTCATGTTGCAGGACATTTTAGTGAAAGGATGCCCGTTACCTAAACTCTTGAAATGTATGGATTGTAAAGGCCCAGAACAGGTACATGGGCAGCAAATAGCATACTCAAAAATTTGAAAACTCTTAGATATATCTTAGAGGCACAAAATGACAAAAATAATGTAGTAATTAATAATTACGTATGTATCAAAATAACTATCTTAAATGAGTGTCACGATCTAAGATGTTCAATAGGTCAGATACCAAAACACATTCTCTCAGATAAAATGAATGTTACAATGGAGTAATGAATCAAAATTAAGAGTCATACTAACAAGGGACATATACTTCTTAAGGAAAAAATTTTATATATGTCGAAGACCAATAACCAGCTAAGATATAAGCCTGTTTGCTAGCAACACAAAAGATTTTTAGGTGTACATATACAAGTGTGTTTATGTTCACGAGTGTCTATGTAGAAGCCAATAAAAGATAATTCTGCTCTACCCTTTGGAGAATAAAATATTTTTCCAAACATAATTTCAATTTACTAATATAACAATCAAAGTAGAGATTTCAAGAACACAGGCTACTGTATCTTTTGGGGCAACACAGTGCCTTGAAACTAGGTAAACACAGTTAAACCTAAATAAGTATTGTTAATAGAGTTATGAGATGAATACAAATGTCATAAATACTTATTTTACATAGGAATATAAGGCTAATTCAAAACAATACTATAGTAATATTTTAGGAACAAGACTCTAGATTAAATAGTTTGACAAATTTACTAAGTTGAGAAAGTAACATTGTTCAAAAAACAGTGTTTTCTCTAACCGAATAACAAAATCAAATCAAGAACAGAATATTACATAGAAAATGTTTTAAAAACCTCCAAGAAACAAAATAGTACAGAGGTACAGAATCAAACCAATCTGGAAGTGCAGGTATAAGCAGGTCAAACAGTATTATGCAGAATTCTGCATTGGAGAAAATACACTATAAGTCAGTAGAGAAGGGGTAACCTATTTAATAAATGGAGCCAGAAAAGTCCATTCACATTTGTTAAGGGGAAAACTGGATTACTATCCTGAAGTAACAACTTAGACTGGAAAAAAGACTTACATTTTAAAAGTTTTATAAAAAAGTAGTTAAGGGGTGTTTACACAATGTTAACGTAGTATAAGCTTTCCAGGCACTCCATCAGCTCACCTGGGCAAAAATTAAAAATTTTCATATATTATTATAACTAAATTTAAAATAGTCTCCTAACTAGTGTCACATTAAAAACTAAAGGAAATATTTTAAACATACAGTATAAGTAAATGTTTAATATTAATAGATAAAAAGCTTTTAGAAATCAATAAGATAAAAAGACAGAAGTCTCAATTTTAAAATGGCAAAGCCAGTATAAGAGACATAAAACATGCAATTTCACTACTAACAAATGAAATGTGCATTTTAAAATAACATCTTTTACCTTGAGAATTGACAAAGATTATTGGTAACACAACATTATCAAAGATATAAAGAAATTAGCTTTTTGTACACTGTCAATCGAGTTATAAATTTAGTTCATGTTTTACTTCAAGTGTGCTCAAGCCTATTATAAATATTATAACCTGCTTATACCCAGCAATTTTACACAAAGGAATTCACCTTGAAATAATGGACATGCACAGGTATGTATAAGCGTAATACAAATAATCTAGAACTCACCCATCAGATAATGAAATATGTCTTTTAGTATATATGATGTCAATTAATGGTATGACTAAAAATTTGTGTCTACCCCCAAATTTGTATGTTTAAACCTAATTTCCAGTATGATTGTATTTGGAGATGAGAATTTGGGGAAGTAATTAGATCTGGAGAGTAGACCCCTTATGAATGGAATTAATGCTTTTATCAAGAGACAGGATCTCTCTCCTCTCTCCTCTCTCCTGTCTCGTGTGTGTGTGTGTGCGTGCATGTGTGTGTGTGTGTGTGTGTGAAATGAGGGGATAGAATGAGAAGATAGCTGTCTGAAAACCAGAGGGAATAGGAAGAATTCCTTACCAAATACTGGAGCTGCTGGCTCCTTTCTCTTAGACCCCTCCAGCCTCCAGAACTAGGAAAAGTAAATGTTTATAAAGTCACCAAGTCTTTGGTATCTCTTATAACTGACCAAACTAAGACAACTGGAATTAAAAGTGTTTTAAATATGACATACCCTGAGTGTTATTTGTTAACCATTCAAAACTGGGCTTATGTAATTACCCTTGGAATGTCTTCAGCCAGGGGAATATGAATGAAGGGAGACAGTAAAATTCCTGTAACTGTCTTAGGCAAACAAGAAGGATAGAGGATCTGTGGACTAAACAGGAAAATTGTAAGCAGAGAGTTTGGAATAAGGATGGACAAACTGACAGATCTGCTACCATTTCCCCACATTTACACAAACAAGAAATTGGAACTGCCCCCCCACTGCACCCCATCATCAATCAATGAAGAATCAAAGCGACATAGGTTCAGTTTCAAGTGTATCTCTTGCCCACCCTGCTCTAAACTCATTTGTCCAAAATTTTCCCAGACAAAAGACTAGGGAAGCTGAGTGTTGTTGAAAAAGTTTGACTCTGTGGGAAAACATTCACAATCCTCCACACCAAAACCAACCCAGCTATAAGCTTTGCAGCACGCTTTACCTTGAAGGTCAAGCTGTAATGAAAGTGATAAGGAGCAGTGCACTGGGTTTTGTGTTTGAATGGCACATTGAATTAAGAGCCTTTTTTTAAGGAGTCTAGGTGTCAAGTATATTTGTACTGCTCGGCTTCACTCAAATCAGTAAGAGCTTGAGTTCTGATTGTAAATTCAGACCTAATAATAATCATTCATTACTGTAACAGACACACGTCACTCTCTTGGGACTTCCTGTATTTGGGAAATTCCACATCATATCAGTCTTCATAGGAGATAAGTCGGGTTCCCTTTAGAGAAATGGATTATCTTACCATCCCACAGATATTATTCTGGTTCATTCTATTAATAATATACTTAGAGGCTGTGAAGAATAAGAAATAGAAAGAACAGTAGGTAAGAGGTACCTGGGTAAAATTTACATGTGCCGAAAGATGGGAGATAAAAATCATAAAAATAGAAATGTCTAATACTAATTCCTCTGAAAGATGTTTCTAGTCCCCTACAAAGCAAATGATAAGGTCTCACCACAAAAGGGCACAATATTTGGGCCTTTCAGCTTGGGAGTGAACATATAACCACTTTTGACTCTGCAGTCCTAGCATTTATGAAACCCTCTAAAGGGAACCAAGGTTGAGGAAGGACTCAGAGGAAAGGACAACTTTTCAGCTCACCATACTGTACTGGACGCAGCTCCATTACTTTGTCCTTAAACCCAGCAAATCCAATAATATTCTAGTGGCTAAATTGACCGCTAGCTCCAATAGGATAATCACAGCACAAACCTTTATAATTTGTGGACGTGCTGTTATGATTTTCTCAAGTGTCTATGCTCATTTTGTATAACATTCTGACTTCTCCCTGGTACCTATTTACAACTAAATACATGACCACTGGTACTCCACATTATAAATTTGTGGGGTTTTTTGTTTGTTTGGTTGGTTGGTTTTTTGAGACAGGCTTTTTTTTTTATGTAGTTCAGGCTGGTTTTGAACTCACAGTGATTCTCCTGCCTCAGCCTCCCAAATGCTGGGATTACAGGGGTGTGCCACCACATTTGGCTCACGTTATAAATTTGATGGAGTAATCTACCTGTCTATGAAATCAGATGTGTCCCAAAATGCTCTATCATCAAATGGGAATGGATGTATTAAACAAGACTGATGAGGTTCTAAAGGCACGAGTAAAGTGCAGAGCCACTCTATTCTCACCTAAAATACCATGAACAAAAACCACCTATGATCAACTGACTTAGGGAGTTGGGGTGAAAATCTGGGACTTTAGAATCCTATGCTTTCTATTCATAAAACCCTAGGTACGGTGGTTTGGCTGATTTGGTAACCTAAGCAGGAATTCATATATCAGAAACACAGCAATGGCGCTATTACTGGTAAGTTGACAATGACACCTGGCCAATTCAGTCTCTTCATGCCACTAAGCAAACAAGGGATATAGAGGATTATAGTGTTGATTTTTTAGATTGATTTTGTCTGTCAAAAGGAATTATAATTACAGCTACACAATTAATAAAGTAAGAAATATAGATGGAGTTCAAAGAATGTCCTGGGGTGTTTCGCGGCACTGACTCATTCATTGATAAAATTAATTGGAAAAGTATGGCATCGATGTCAGTAACACAGTCAAAGGCTTATTAGATTTCTTAAGAGTAAATGTTTGAGATATGCCATTCAAGACAGCAACTTGAACTGTTGAAGTATTTGCTAAATTTTAAAAGATACATGAAATGAATAGAGAGGAGAAAAGCAGTAACGCCAACATCAGCATCATGACCAATTACAGCAAAGCAGACAGAGATGACGTCTTATGTTTTCTACCTTGCCGAAAGGGGTATTTTTTATCTTCTCTCTTCTTTCTTATTCTTTTCTCTCATTTTGCATAGGGCATGTTGGGGCTGAACAACTTTTCAATTTGGACCATCAGAAGGATTAAAATGGATTGCTAATGAGCTAGATAGAGGAAAAGTGGTTTGTCGGGATGAGGTGATGAATGGGGTCTGCGTGGCTCCCTTAGAAGGAGGAGTGAATGCACTTTGGATGCATGCAGATTAGTTCCATTAAACTGCAGGGCAGGGGTTTTTTAATTATTGGAAGAAGTTTTTGAGTTGATGTAGCACATGCCAACATGGATTTCAATGGACATGTGACACTCCTTTTCAATTCTCAGCATCTAGACATCCCTCTCAGTGAGAGACAAAAGCTCCCTCCCAGTATAGAAACGTAAACTCTGAAGTATTCTTTTCTTTTCCCTTTTGCAGAGGATGGGACAGAGACCAGGGCTCTACCAGTCACATTCACCAACCCCACTCTCATGGCAGAGACCAAGAGGATCCTCTCTGGCAATCATGGTGCTGAAACAAGGTTTCCTGAGATAATTGTGGCATTAATGCTAGAAAGACCACTGAGTGCTGGTGGTATGCCACCCACATTTAAGGCTTTAAGGGGGGTTCATTTTATTCATCAGACAGATTCTACAGAAGTATTTTGATGTCTTCCACTGGTGTTTGGACTCCATAGAACTATGCAGTATGCTGTTTTTTCCATTTCCTAAGATTTTTTTTTTTCATGGCTGACAACTTTTTATATTGATATAATTTTTATCAAATACCCTTTTAATAAATCTCTCTTTGTTTTATTTACTAAGAAAAAATTTCTATTGTTTAAAATGAAGAATATTAACTGCATAACTTGACGTTCGTCAAGGTTGATTATTTATGAACAATAATTAGAAACTAAGTACCTAAGGTATGGTATCGGGATCCAGTGAAATTTACTGTATTTATTCTATAGAACACTAATAATAACTTTTAAATTATGTTATAGGATACAATTATTAAATAAAGGAGTGACAAAGTATGTTACAATGTGAGTGGCGGGTCACAGAGTTGAAATTTATTCTGTCTTTATAACTTACGTATCTATCATCTAACCTGTAGTAGTTACCCATTATGGTATAATAAACTGCTCCAAAACTGAACAGATTAAAACAGCAAACCTTTTTTCCTCCTAGTTTCTTTGAGTCAGGGATCTGACTTGGTAGTTTAGCTGGGTGTTTCTGGTTCACCACATCTCAAGAAGTCACAGTCAACCTGTGGGTTCAGGTTGCAATCTCTGGAAAAATTACTGAAATCAGAGGATCCTCTTCTACACTTTGGAGGATTTCAAAAGGCTTCATTTCTTCACCCTGTGAACCTCTCCATGTCCTATTCACAGTGTATTGGTCAACTTATCTGACACAATTTAAAAGAGAAGAGGTTTAATTTGAGGATCGCAGAGGATTCAGTCCTTGGTGGACTGACTGACTGTAAGGCAGAAACATGGCAGGAGGGCATGATGAAGCTACCTGTTTAGTTCATGGTGGCCAAGAACCAGAGCAGGGAAACAGCACCAGACAGGATCAGGCAAGGAACCATATGTGGGACTCAAGGCCACGCCTCTATGACCCACCCAGACACACCCAGGAGTGTACTGTACTATTTGCTAGTTGATGTATCAGGATTAATGGTCACATGCAGTCTTGCTTTCCCCAGAGAGAAGAGAGAAAGCGTTTAACTTGGACAAGCAACCTTTTATAATCTAACATTAGAATTGATACCCACCCCAGAAGCAAATCACTAAATCCAGCCCACATTCCAGGGAAAGGTAATTAAGATCTACTTCTTAAGTAAAGAAGTATCAAAGGATCTGTGAGCACATCTTAAAAGCAACATGTATAACACATATAAATATATCTAAGTTCATAAAATACAATAAACATTCAGAAAATGGCATAAGATATATGTTATAAAAATTAGTCCATAATTACATGTGATGTGTGTGTAGCCTAGTGCTACCTGTATCAACTCTCCTCTGACAATTTCTAATGAATTACAACAGACCTGAGATACATTTCAATGTGAAGGGGATCCATAAATAATTGAGAGGGCAGGAACTGAAGAGTGATTTTTTTAGAACACTGGTATTATATAGCTGGTGAGATTTGGGTATATTGTTTATATTGGGTATATTGTTTATTATTTATTTATTTTAAGAAGTAGGTTTCACTGTGTTGCCAAGGCTGGTCCCAAACCCCTGGACTTAAGCAATCCTCCTACCTCAGTCTCCTGAGTAGCAGTGTCCACCACTGCATCTAGCTCTATTATGACTTAATTTCTGTCTGAAGACCACTTGGTAGATTCAGATTGGATAGACACCAAGGAGTTAATTATTTTTGCTAATCTATTCTATACTAATGGAGACTTGGGTTTTTAAAACATTCTTACAAATACAGAGATAACACAAATACAATATGTGATTGTCTTGGTTACTTTTCTTGTTGCTGAGACAAAATACCCAACACCCAAAATTAAAGGAGGAAATGTCTCTTTAGCTCACAGTTTGTAGAGGTTTCAGTCCATAGTCAGCTGGCTCCAAAGCAGGGAGGCATGGCAGAGGGGCATCACAGAGGAGAAACAGTCCATGACAGTGCAGGCAGAAGGCAGGGAAGCAGCAAGCAGCAGCAGAAGCAGCAGAAACCTTCCTCTCCCTTTCATACCTTCTAGGCTACCTGCGTTTTGGGTGCTGCCACACACATCCAGGATGGGCCTTCTCATTATCTTCACCCAGAACTACGCTTAACCAATCAGTGGACTAATTTAGTAATCACACACTCTTAATCCTAGCATCGCACCCTTAATCCCAGTATCACACACCCTAGATCCAGTCACCTCCAAAAAGCCCCACCTCTGAGTGTATGAAACTTTGGGAGGACATCTAGATACAAGCCATAACAATGATAATACAAAATATTAGCAGGGTTAAATGTGTTTGTACATAAATATAAATGCTTACATATATATCTCTATATACCTATATCCATTTCCCTATTAAGAAGAAAACATACCAAGCAGTAGGTAGATATTTTACATAGAATACTATGAAAAATAGTATACAAAAATTGTTAGTCTTCCTTGTATATATTTTCTGTATTTTCCAAATTCATATACCAAATTTATTATTGAACCATCAAGTGGGGGATGAACTTTTTAAATAAGTGTGTTAGTCATCTATCTGTCATTTTGACAAAATATCTAAAAGAATCATCCCCTTTGAAGGAGAGATTTATTTTTGGTCATGGCTGTAGAGGTTTTAGTTCATGGTCACTTGGCCCTGTCGCTTTGGGCCTGAGGTAAGATAGAACATCTTGGCAGGGAGCATGTGCCAGGAAAGGCTGCTTACCTCATGGCAACCAGGAAGCAGAAAGAAGAGGAGGAAGGGCCCAGAGTCCCAATACAGACTGCAAGGCATGCCCCCCAGTAATCTTGCTCCCTCCCATGCAGCCCCACCTTTTAAAGTCCCCGCTGTCTTCCAGTAGAGGCACCAGCTGGGAACCAAGCCTTCATCAGATGAGCTTTTGTAGGACATTTAAAGTTCAAAACACAAAAAAAAGGGAAAAGGAAAATAAATTATGATACTTTCACGTAATTAAATAATAAGAAACTAGTAATAGTACATTTTCAAAAATATAATCCTATGATTAAATGCATATATATATATATACATATATATACATATATATATAAAACAGGAATTTGAATAGAACTCTTCCTATTGTCTTAGAATTTTGGTTGAAGTCCCAAAACTAAGAACAATGGGTTATAAATAACCTCACATTCTAAAGAAAGTTACTAGACCTATCCATGAAGGATTTGGTGAAAAAAAGCAGAACTAGTCCACACTACCCAACCTACTTCCTACCTCTAACCTGCTTAAGTCTAAAGTTCAAAAGTTGAGAGAAAAGAGCAGTCAACCTTAAAGGGAATTGAGAACCATTTTCCCTCCTCAGTTAATCTTCCCACAAATGGTCCAAAAAGAGCCAGCCATAGAGAGACAAGATTCCCGTAAGACACAGACACTGTCACCACTCACAACCCCCAACCCCATGGAGGCCCTGGCCATGGCAGCCGGGAGCCTGAAACTGAAAGGTTTCAGGCCTTTATGGGTGTTTCTCTTAAATTTGGGAAGATTGGACCCTGCTTCTCAACTGCAGAAATTAAAAACAGGCAACAGGCTGGAGTGACTTGAACTACCAAGATAAGGTCAAAGGACCATCACAAGGTGTGGCTCAGACTTTAGCTCCTTAGCAGGGAAGAGATGCGTAAGACTCCTGGGGTTAAGCAGTAGTATGAACGTGTCTTCATCCAAGAAAGACAACAGTAGAGGCCTTGGATGTTTCAACGAGGCACTTTGGGTATAGAAAGGAAGGACGTCTTAAGAATGCAGTCAGAGAAATACCTGTACTGTAGAGCAATGTCAAGCAGTGTGTGTGTGTGTGTGTGTGTGTCTTTGTATCTGTGCTTGTGTGTTGGTATTGTGTGCACACTTGTGCAGGCACAGAATGGTTCAAGAACTGTAAATATATGGACACATTCCAAATTGGAGCATGTGGCTAACAAAATAAAGAATAATTATCAAGAGAGAACTAAAATTGCACAGGCCATCTAAGATTTTGTGTGTTTTCCTGTAATAGTCTTTCCTTTATTTGAATCCTTGGGAGGGGAACAGCAGGATGAGGAAAGGAGATGGGTGAACTTATACTCCCCTTTCTCATTCCAAATCTTCGCCATAATGGCTGGAAATAGGCTGAGCGAGTGATGGAGAGAAGTTTTGATTTGGATAGGAAGTTGCAGTTTTGATTTAAATATTACTGCATGCGGTGGTTGATTAATTGATGCTCACTTTGGGTGGGAAGGCCTGCCGGGCTGAGGTAGCATGGCTCTGGGGAACGCAGAAAGGGAGAGGAGGAGGGGAGGACTGCCTGCTGGTTTCCCTAGGAGAAGCTTTAGCTGTTCTCTTCCTCTGAGCGCTGGTCTTTGCGGAGGATGGCAGTTGTTCTTTTGGGAGGAGCTCTGGTCCTTGCCTTGCCCTTAGCATAGACACTCTGGCTGGGCGCTCTGGTCTTTGCCTTTCCCTGCCTGTCTCCTGGTTCTTGGCGCAGGATTCTTTGGCTACCAGCATCGGACTTTCAGCCTGTCCGCGTAGACTCTCTGTGCTCCAGTGCGAACCCTTGGACTTTTCAGAGCAGATCCTTCAGTCTTCCATCGCGATTCCTCTGCCTCCTGGTGCATACTTGCACCGGACGTTGCGGCGGACTGCAGCCCCTGGGCTGGACGCCTATGGGACTTTGCCATTTAGATCCAGGTCCTCAGCTGGATTCTTCAAATCTCTAGCAGGGACAGACCTCTTGCACTCTTCTGCATTTGACTCTAGTAAGCACTGACTAATACACGGGACTTCTAAAATCTGAAAGTGAATGTTATTTTCCCGAAAATAATGTCATTATAATTAATTAAAAATGGTTGTTTTTGTGCATGCACACATGTGTATGTTATGTATGTATAGATATGCTGAGGCATAAATAGATGGCTAGACAGTGCAAAGACACAAAGATAAAGGTATATACCCTCGAACAAAATCATTGGAATGAAATATATCAAAAGCTGTGCAATGGTTTTTCCAGGAGATATGATGAAGAAATTTTTTTTCCTGTACTTTCTTTTCTGTACTTTACATTAATACTATGCATTCATTTTACACACCATATAAAAGTTATCTAAAAAATTCTGAGAAGGAGGATTGTATTGTTATAGTAAACTCCACTATACTAAAGACTCCATGATGACGGGGACTGTTACCACTTTGTTCACTATTTTGTGCCCAACACAGTATCTGGTAGAGAATAGGCTCGCAATAAAAGCATACTGAACTTATGAATGAATTAGCTAAGTAATTAGATTAAAACATTTTTCTACTAAAGTGCAAGAAACCACTTAATAACTATTTCTCTGTGGCCATTACTGAAAACCAGATTGTCGAAAAGAAATGCCAAATTTAACCTGAATTCAAATGTATACTTGAAATAAGCCAAGCATATTTATAATGCTTCCTTACAATCAAACTACCTAAACTGAAGCACAGATAATTATTTAAGAGCTATTGTTCTCTATGAGAAGAGCCATTTTATCAAGGCATACATATAATCTGTCACAAATATTTGCATCTTGGGGCCGGTGAGATGGCTCAGCGGCATAAGCGCCTGCCTTGCAAGCGCGAGGGCCCGAGTTCGACTCCCGGATCCCACATACAAAAAAGGGGCCGGTAATATCGCTCAGAGGCAATGGCGCCTGCTGGTGCGCGAGGTCCTGAGGTCGACCCCCCGGTACCCACAAAAAAAAAATAAAAAAAATTTGCATCTCTATTTAATACTCCAATTTTGGGCCGGTGAGATGGCTCAGCGGCTTAAGCGCCTGCCCGGCAAGCGCAAGGGCCCGAGTTCGACTCCCAGATCCCACATACCAAAAAGGGGCCGGTGATATCGCTCAGCGGCACGGGCGCCTGCTGGCGCGCGAGGTCCTGAGGTCGACCCCCCAGTACCCACAAAAAAAAAAATAATAATAATAATACTCCAATTTTATCCTCACATTGGCTTTTTATCCTCCTATTTCACTCAGTTCCAGACAAAAAGTTTTACAGCCACATTTTATCCCCAGATTTACAATCACTCACTGGTCTTGCGCTGATCAACATACAGAATCTCCATACTCCTCACCCCTGGTCATGTGTCCATCCCTAGGGATTCCCTTGACCGACTTCAGGGCTGCTCCTGTCTTTGTGCAGGAAGAAGAAAGGATGTAGTTAAAAGACCTCAGCTTTGAGCCCTGAGGCTGCTTTTGATATTTGGTTCTGGCAATGAAATAAGTACTAAATTGTTAAGTCTCCCTCGTCCTCCACTTCCTCATCCAAATCACTATTTGTCTGAGTCTCTGCATCATGACTTGATACTGTCCTGTCGGAGAGTTTGGGTTGGTTCTAATGGACCAGCTTCCCCAAGACACGGCTTCTTCTCTTCTCTTTTATTGGTACCAATGGTAAGTGATAGACACAGCCTGATGTTCAGTCTATTCTGGCAGTGATCTTCAGCGACAGAGAGTGGGTACAGGCTGGTGGCACAGATCTAGTAAAGTCAGAGGTTGCAGGAGTTTCTCCATCTGGAGTCCACTCTTAAGCGTTTGGAGGATGCTTCCTCCTCTCTTGTACATGTATGCAGCTAGAGTCAGGTATCAGGTGTTTCTTTCGTGAAAGGAGGTTCAGCTACTCTTGTAAGGGTAAGATGTATTTTAAGGTCTGGGCAAATAGCATCTGTGCTGATGCGGCTTTGTCTCCTGAAACTCCCCAGGCCAGGTTGCAGCACACTGCTGGGTCTCACAGTGCAGCCCTGCAAGATGCTCAACGGAACCTAAAGGCTACCATTAATTTTGAAGCCATAATATGTCTTTTAGAGGGGAGGGGGGAAGGAAGGGAGGGGAAAGAAAAAAAATGATAAAAAAGAGTCCATACTCTTAAGGGAAATAAATTGGACACACATGTTTAAATATCACATTGTTTCTCTAGTGTGAGAAATTGAAAGGGTAAATAAGGACCAAAATGTATAACAGATACTGGGAAATAGGAAGAAAATACTCAAATGGGAAGGGAAACAAGGGATGGGGGAGGGGAAAAGGGAGGACGGGAAAGAAAGAGAAGGAAGAAAATGAAAACAAAGCTTTTATAAATAAGGAGGGGAACAGGGGTTCAAGGGAGGAGAGGGGATTGGGGAAAAAAGAAGAATCAAGATATATCATGTACAGGTACAAATTCCCCACGATGAATATGATCATTGTGTATACCTAAAATGTACCAATAAAATTAATCAAAATTGAAAAAATGAATAAAGTATATTATACACACCTACTTCTCCTTTGAATTTTCACATTTAACCACATCACATGGACATATATTGTTGCTTGCTAAGCTTTTGATTTCTTCGCTTTTGTTCCTTGGTGGCCCTCCCTCTACCTTAGAATTTTACCGAGAAAATCAAGTCTGTGTCTCATGCCGTAATTTGCAAAAGTGCTCAAATTCCAACAGCAGGCTGAAAACGCAGGGCTCCCCGAGCCAACAGCTTTATGGCCCTACCTTCATGCTAATCCATCTCCCAAAGCACTGTTACATCTACTGTATGTTGGCAGTAGATCTTAACTAAGTCACAAAAGGGGAAATTGGTTCAGGTTTCATAAATGGAATATACCCGAAATTGAGTCCATCAGCAGTAACTAGTGAAAATGTAATTGTCCTACTTGTTTCATCAGCTTATTTTCTCCACCCATAAAAGAAGAAATGTTTTGCCTTCCTCTAATATCAAATGACCTAGAACAGTTTCCTTCAGGGGATATCCAAATAACTTTTTAAAGTCCTTTACCTCTCTTACCATGTAAATTGGAAAGGTCCCAACAGCTTCACTTGGTATTATTACTCTCCAATTTAAGTTTTTATTTTCTCTCAGGTGAAAGTCTTAACTTTCTGGGGCATTAATTAATGATGTCAAAAAACAAGAGCCATCATACCTATTCATATGACAAACATCTGCTTCCACCAGGTAGGAAAAACGTGATAGGAATTTCAGTGACAGTAGGTAAGTTGCAGGATTCCTTGAACAGGACTTATGGAAGCCCCTTATTACAAACACAAGGAAAGCATAACTCCTCAGAACTGAAAGGCATTCATTCCTTCAGGAGGATTTTTTTTTTTTATGTGGTACCAGGAGTCAAACTCAGGACCTCACGCTTGCCAGCAGGCGCTTGTGCCCCTGAGCGATATCACTGGCCCTTTTCTTCCTTTATGTGGGTACCGGGAGTCGAACTCAGGACCTCGCACTTGCCAGGCAGGCACTTACACCACTGAGCCATCTCACCGGCCCATTCAGGAGAATTTTTGCAGCAGGGAGAATATGAAATGTTCAAGGAACAACTTCTCCACTAATCTTCTGAATCTATATTTTTATTCTCTAATTTCTATACTAATGTTTGAATCTCTTTGTTCCTCCTCTAATTTTCAAGCTCTGTGTGATTCTCTGAAAAGAAATAAATAGAAATGCATTAATAGCTTACACCAGGTCTTCACTATCTAGAGAATTATTCCACACCTAAATAAATAGCATTGTTAGAACCTACTCTGGATGAAACCACTGTCCAGATATTATACAAACACATTTATTTTAATAAAAATAGCTAGAATCTTATACTGCTTTTATTTCTGCAAAGCTATTTCATGTGGATATTCTCTAATTATCTAATGATTCTCTAATTATCAATGAGGTTTTCCTAAAAATGTCTACTTTGAGTGCTCTGTGAATAACACATGACAGATAGGACATTTCATGAAATATCCCCGCAGTAAAAACAAAGTCAATTTTGTGTCTTCGCTTTAAAATTTAAATAAGCAGTAAGGTTTCTCTAAAAATTCAAATGATAAAAAAGTGAAGATTACAAAGTAAATACCACTGCTCATCTCTGCCACTGCTCTATTCTTCTGTTTATTTCACAGACACTTCCTAAAAGGGAATTGATATAAAATTTGCCCAGGCTTTAGTGCATACATTTGTACACAAAAGCACATATGGCTGTAAATAAATTGCACCTTATACATTGTTCTGAAGTGCTATTTATTCTCATTTAATAATAGCTAGGATTAATAATCATATTCTCCTGTCTTGCAGATATCCCCTAAGTCTTTTTGACTGTGGCAGGATATCTATAATATACAGCTACCATATAACCATTCTGTTATTGATTTACATTTAGGCTAATTTCAGTTATTCTTGATGATAAATTCTGCTGCAATAAATATCCTAGTGTCTAATTTTATACCCATGTGCAAAGAAGTGGACATTTGGTTCAAAAATTAAGCTTATTTTAAAAACTCAATAGAGGCTTGCAAAGGTCCTCCCGATCATCTTAACCAATTTATATTCTCACCAACAGTATGTTCACAATTACCATTTCCCCACAGATACACTGAAGTTGTATATTACCAATTTTTTAAATTTTTTCCTTAATTGTGGGTAATTTTTTTCACTAATTTCACTTCTTTCATCTCCATAGTGCAGTTTATTCATTTCAAAATTTACAATGTTTTTTATTCCATATTCTTTGACTTTCTCTTTATTGCTTTAATTTTTGTTTGACCTCTGGATTATTTTTACATATTAAGGATTATTCTTTGTTATTCGTGTATCTATAATATTTTTATTCTAGTCTATGACTTCACTTTTAATTTTGTCTTTTATCATGCCTATATTTTTGTTTGTTTAACTTGCTTTTGAAAGTAATATCCTTTGGTTGATGTTCCCTTCAGATTCTAGGTTTTCTGCTGTGTTTCAGAAGGCATACCTCAATTAAACTGGAATTCCACCATTTATTTTATATTACATAGTAAATTCATTAATTTTATATTAATTTTAAACATACACATGAATCTATTTCTGGATTTTAGATTCTGATCATGGGTTTAATTATGAATTGATCTCCAAAGGCTTGATATTGACAGCTTGATGCCCAAAGGAGCAATGCTCAGAAGTGGGGACTTAGAGGTATGACTGGAACATAAGAGCCCTCACCTCGCCAATGAATGAGTCCATCAATGCATCCATAGCTGAACAGACTATTAGGAGTTGGGCTCAGATGGAGGAAATTGTCCCCTAAGGATGTCCCTTTGAAGACTACATCTTACTCCTGACCTCTTGCCTTCTGGCTCTCTCTCTTTGTCTTTGTTCCCTGGCTGTTGGAAAGTAAGCAGCTTTCCTCCACATACCCTTCCGCTAGGATGTCTCTCTCTTACTGCACAGCTAAATCAATAGAGCCAGCTCAAATCACACACTGAGACCTCTGAAGCCATGAGCCAAAATAAATCTTTCCTCTTCTAAGTTTTTTCCCATGGGCATTTTGTCACAACAGTGAAAATCTGACACATGTCCCATTGCTCTACTCATTTCCTTTTGTATCAATGTCTCTATATATGTACATTTACATTTACAATACTTGTATAATGTGAGTATATTATATAAATCTAAAGGTAATAATATATTATATGACATAATATATTATAAAATATTTATATTACTTATATTGATGGTTATAATACAAACATGTATCTTAGTTACTTTCTCTTTGCTAGGACAAAATAGCCAAAACTCACAAGATAAAGAAGGAAAGGTTTAGTTCAGCTCACAGTTTGTAGAGCTTACAGTCCATGGTCGGCTGGCTCCATAGCAAGGCAGCGTGGCAGAGGGCCCTGGCAGAGGAGAAACACTTAATGACATGGCAGCAAGAAGCAGAAAAGGGAGGAGGAGAGAGTACACACCCTTCAAGGCCATGCCCACAGTACCCAGCTGCTCCCACCAGGCTTCATTCACCTCCCAACATCACACCTACCTGTAAACCCATCAGTGGACTAATTCAGCATCACACACCCATGATCCAGGCACCTCTCAAAAGCCCCACCTATGACACAGAACATCTAGTAGAAACCACAAGAATCTGTAAATTATTATATATAATATTAATAATGAAATATAGTTTATACATCACTTATATGTATGTATTTTTTTTTTAATTTTATCGAGCAAGATTTCTCATCCAATGTAATGTACTACTAGTTGTAGTAAATATTTTTGTCTTGTGCTTGGTCATAAGGTGAACAATTAAAATATTTTATCATTAAGTATGATCTTTAATACTTAAAGTCTTTCATAAATATACTATATGTAGTTAAAAGATTTGTCTCTTAACTTTTGTCTTTCTAAGCTACTTTTTCAAGAATTGAGGTTTTTCAAATATCTATTCATTTATTATCCTCTTGTTCTTTTAACTTACTAGTAAAATGAATTGCACTAGTATCTTTCTTTATGTTAAAGTATCTTTGCAAACCCAAATAAAATCCACTTGATCATGAGGTATGATGATTTATGCACTGCTATGTAAATTTGCCATTGTTCAGTACTTCTGTATGCATGTCTATAAGTGAAATGGAGGGAGGGGAAGGACAGGGAGGGAAAGGGAATGAAAAAAAAATAATAATAATTAAGATGTGTTACATCGGGCCGGTGAGATGGCTCAGCGGCGTAAGCACCTGCCTGGCAAGCGCGAGGGCCCGAGTTCGACTCCCGGAACCCACATACGAAAAAAGGGCCGGTGATATCGCTCAGCGGGCAGGCACCTGCTGGCGTGCGAGGTCCTGAGGTCGACCCCCGGTACCCACACACACACAAAAAAAAAGTGTTACGTGCATGTACCAACTCCACACAAGGAATGTAAGCATCATGTACTGCAAAGATGGACTAATATAAATAAATAAATAAATAAACAAATAATAGGGATTTATGTTTCAGATATTATGGTGGTAAGGAATTTGGAAGGACTAGTTACCCTTCTAAAAACAACTAGAAATACTGTATTAAATATAAAACTGTCATGTTCAAACCATTTATGATATGACAAAATAGTATTGTCAATCAAAAGTTAAATAGATCAGGAAATATAAATAGCAGACAGAAGACTAAAGCTACTTTTGTCATAGACATATGTTCTGAACCAATAAACTTGAATTTCATTATAAACAGCCTCCTGGAATCAGATGCATTGAAAATAAACCACAGAATTAACTCAACTCAACTCAGGAAGTCTGTAAAAGACTCTTTCTAACCAATAAGTTGGGGCCCCAAGTGGCTACACACTTAGCAGAAATGAATCAGAATTAGCTCACCACCCCCCTTCCCTGCCTATAGGGGCTACAAAGAAACATGCTTTGATATTAAGGTGAACAAAAGGGATATATCTTCCCTGAAAAGTGTTAACCATAAACCAGCCTTTGTATAGATTTACAGCTCAAATTCATATCATGTATGTGCTTCAAAAGATCTAATATTATAAATTTAGTTTAATATCGTCCCAGATATAGCTGCCTGAGGTATTGAGAAGAAACAAAAAAAAAAAAAGCCAACAACAACAAAGAACTCTGGACTTTTGAGGATCTGCCTTCATCTTTGGTTTTATTTTAGGGCTCAAAATATTCCCACAGATGATTTCCCAAGGAAAAACTCAGAAATACAACTACTTACAGGCCAAATCAAGGCACCATAAGAATAACACAAATCCAAAACAAACTAAAACTTCAGATATTACAGTCGTTGACCATTTATCATGAAATACTTAAGGAAGACAATTGCTTTCTTTGTGGTAAACTATAAAAATTGACCTAGCAAATCTGAAAAACAATAAACATTGTAGAAATAAAAATACTTTTATCTAAATTGGCAACCTCAGTTGATATGTCTGTAAGCAGATTAAACAGAGTTGAAGATGAAATTAAGAACTGGAAAATGGATGAGAAGAAGATGTTCAATGCAATATGAAGAAATAAAGAACTGGGCAGAAAATCAACAGAAAGTTAATAGAAATTGTGGACAGAGTTAGCATATATAACATTTTCATCAGATCCTCATAAGGAGAGCAAAGGGAGAATGAAGGAGAATAATAATATCTAGGAAGATAATATCTGTAAATGTTCTAGAAATGGTAAAAGACATTTATCCTTCAAGAATCTTACTTACACTCCCATCAGTAGAAATGGAGCATTATACTTTTTAAAAATACAACACGGAACACAGAAGATATTTAAGAAACCGGAGAAGAAAGATTACTTTCGGAGAAGCAACAGATAGACCTGCAGCTAATTTCTGAAAGGCATCAGTGAAACTTTAAAAAATACAATAAAATAATGGAATGATATTGTTAATGGACTAAAAAAGTGCCTGTCAATCCAGAATTTTCTATCCAGAGAAGAGTGGATAAAGAGGGAAAGAAGGGCACTTTTCCTACAAATAAAAATTAAGAAATTTGCCAGTAACAGGCATCTCCAACAATAAAATTCTAGAAGATATTCTTCATGTAGAATGAAGGTGATCTCAGTGGAACATCTGAAACGTAAGATAACAACAAATAAATTAGTAAACCTTTGAGTAAATCTAATGAATTTTACCATATAAATCCAATAACAATCATAGTGTATTTTGGAGTATAAGACAGAATTAAGGGCTGGGGTAGTGGTGGACCTCTACCCTACTACCTAGTGTGCTAAGTGCCAGATTTAATCCCCAGCACCACAAAAAAGGATTAAAATGCTTAGCAAAATAATGAAACAAAGCTTTGTAAATAAGAAAGGGAAGAGGGGTTGAAGAGAGGGGAGGGGAACGGAAAAAAAGAGGAATCAAGATATATCATGTACAGGTACAAATTCCCTATAGGGGAATGTGATCATTATGTATATCTAAATGGTACCAATAAACAATAATAATTTTTAAAAAGCATTTTAGGACTTGTATTGTCTGCAAGAGAGATGAAAATATTCTTGACATTACCTTTAGACTGTTAATTAATTATTCATATTATAATTTCTAGGAAAAAACACTGAAAGAAATGAAACAGTGCATATATGACTTTGGAAGTACTAGGTAGGAATAATAAGAAATAATCAAACAAAGAGGAAAGAAAGGCAAAATACTGGATAATTTGAGATGTTAGAAATTCTATTAAATCAAAATGTGCTAAGTGTTGTAGGTAAAGGACAAAAAATTTACACTGCATTTTTAAAATTCCAACTATATTCTTTATGGATACAACACTTAATTTTTATTAACAGAAAAACTCAATTGAAAAGTATAAAGCTACATCCTAAAACACTAACCAAAATAAAGTTGGTATATTTCCTCCACTATCTTCCCAAATATTTCTTCTCTCTCATTTTTCTCTTCTTCTAGGGCTCTGAAAAAAATAATAGAAAAACAAACAAAAAACAGAAAGATGAAGAAGATTTTTGACCAAGAAAATGGATTTTTCTTGGAGAATCTAGTACTTGTTTGTTCAAGCAACCCGTCAGGTCTTCCTCTCATCACGCACAGAAAGTCATTCCCATTCACACTTTGCTGTTGCAAGAGGAGGACCCAAGACTCCCTGCAAATTGTACAGCCAGCCTCATCAATGACCGCAGTGCCAAAGCCAGGGGGCATGGGGTGAGGTGGTCCAACAATTGGGAAATGACTCTAAGCTCTGTGGAATTTGAACTGGACTTCACGAATATGTGTCAACATGATAAGGAATTTCTGGAATTCTTTGGGAAAAGGCACTCGAAAATATTAAACATCCTGGTTTATGCAAATATAAACTAGGATTCATCAAGATTTGGATAAATATGTTAATAAGATAGCGTCTGTCTTCACCGATTTCCATAGAACGCATCTGAAGAAACCTCAAACTATAAAACTTAAAACTAAAACTATTTGAGCAGTTAAGCTGCATTTTATAATTGGGACAAATAGTTTCCCAAAGTAAACTAATGCATTTTGAGTTTTCTTCCTTAAGATATAGTCTCCTTACATCCTTTCAGCTTGAGCAGTAAGTTTTATCTCCGGAAAGCAAAAACATCAGGTGATGAAAGTAGCATGAACTCTTGTAAGGAGTCGAGGAATGACATAGGACATTTAAAGTAATACATGGTTTCAAATGTTAAAATGTGGAAAAGCTCACTTTTAAAATGGTTTTAATTTTAAAACTATTTGAAAATCTAAAGTCTAGTACTGTAATTGTTAAACTGCTCCACTGTTTGTAGAGCCTAAATAAAAATCGCATTGAACTCTTAACATCAAAACTCCTTTTTATACTTCAAAATGTAGTGCAATCCCCTATGACCATGACTTCAGAAAAGTGTGGAGTCTCTTACTGTGTGTTAAAGCCCTTGCTTTACAAATACAAAGCGATTTGTATTCATACTTGCAAAAACTATAAAGCCTTTGGATATCAATGCCATCTTTACATTCACTTTACAGATAATGAAATTCAGGCTTACAGCGTTTTCAAATTACTCAAGGTTAAAAGATAATAATTGTCAGAGGTAGCAGTAGAGTCCAGCTTCTTTCTCTTCAAAGTTCTTGCACTTAACAAAGTCACAACCCTTGAAAGCAATTAGTAGTTGGTTCATCACATCTAAAGCATCTGGGCTACATAAAAATTCTATTACCCATCCTGTCATTTATACTAGATTATGAACATAACTCTCACTGAAAGAACAGCAGTATTATTGGGCAAAAAATGAACAAAAGTCCACTTTGGGACAAAAAATAAAGACTCCATCAAAATTTTAGATTGTTTCCTAGTTTGCTTTAAGATTAGTATGTCAGGCCGGTGAAATGGCTCAGTGGTGTAAGCACCTGCCTGGCAAGCGCGAGGTCCAGAGTTCGACTCCTGGAACCCACATATGAAAAAAGGGCTGGTGATATCGCTCAGCGGCATGGGTACCTGCTGGCATGCCAGGTCCTGAGTTCAACCCCCAGTACCCACACACACAAAAAAAATGATTAGTATGTCATTATGTATGTAGCTATTTCTCTTTTTAAAATTTTTATTAAGATATGTTTGGGATACACAATAAATATATTCATCATGGGATATTGGTACATATACTTTTCACACTTTGAAAAACTCAAAGAAACTAGTAACATGAAAAAATTGTCAAAATAATGAAAGAAAGAAAATGGAAAAGAATGCCCAGAAAACCAGCAGGAAACTTGAACATTGTATCTTATTGTCTTCAGAAGGGAAAAGGAGGGGCTTCCAAAATGTTAATATCGGTACAGCGTTCTGACTCATCCCTGTATCCCCCACAGCACTTGCCACGTTGCTTTGCATATGTACATAATCAATATTTAAATGAGTGGATAGATGCATATGAAGCTTTAGAGTTCCAAAATGCTGTATCTCAGTTCTCCCCCTCAAATCTAACATTGCATACTCATGGTAAGTTTTGAGATCTGAAATAAAAATAGGATTTGAACCTATGAAAGGCACAAATTACTTAATATTTTAAACTTTAATGTAAAAGATACTACACCTCTATGGGAACATATTTACATCTAAAGTAATTTGTATATAATACTGTTCTTTTATAAATAAGAAACTACCTCAAGACTTTGTGACTCAACATAATAATTATGATTCTTATAGTTCTGCGGGGTGAGCTGTTTTAACTTGGGTTTTTTATGTGGTTGTATTCCAACAGCCACTAGAGCCCCATAAAGCCCTTGGCTGGGCTGGTCATCCATGATGGTATCTTTTGGTGGCTTGCCCTTGGTAATAGCTGCCAACAGGGCTCGGGTAGGGCTGTAAAGTGGCACTATAAACACATAGCTTCTCCATGTGTCTTGGACTTTTCACAGCAAAGTAGATGGATTCTGAGAGGAAATATCCCAAAAGATCAACAAAGAAACTATGAAATGTCTTATAATCTAGCCTCAGAGTCTCCAGAGCATCACTTCTACCTGGTTTTATTTACACTCATTACTAAGGTAGCTCAGATGTAAGGAGATGGAAATTAGACTCTACATCTTGGTGTGAAGAACAGTATATGTGAACAAGGAAAGAAAGAATTGATGGTGACCATCATTGGAGAACACCACAAATGTCTATTCCTTATGGAATTTATAAAGATGAGATGTGAAGTGCTAAATCTGAAAATTGTACTGCATTAAAATGCATCATGTAAATTGAATATTTACATGGTAAACAGAATATTTCTGTTGTGCCCAATCTTTAAAAACAGCAAAACTCCAAATCAACTTCATTCATTGTGATAATTTGTCAAACTATATGGTAGTTTCAATGGCTTATAAAATTTCAAATGAGTATACCGTACTTAGGTTACTTCTAAGGAAACATGGGAAACAATATTATTATCTCCTGGTACTAAATCCTATTTCTTCTGATTGACAGTCTTACACTTCATGAAAATTAAAATATATCCTTTCCATTTCTCCTTGATCTTGCTTGATAAAAGTAAAGAATGGTTTGCATTGTCCTGCTAATATATTCAACAATTAACCATAAAAGAAAAAGACTGACACTTTCCTATTACCTACAATGTGTTAATCTTGGGGGGAGGGTGTGCATAAACTAATTTAATCTGCATTAAAAACTAAAAAAGAGGGGCCGGTGAGATAGCTCAGTGGCATAAGCCCCTGCCTGGCAAGCGCGAGGGTCCGAGTTCTACTCCCAGAACCCACATACGAAAAAAGGGCTGGTGATATCGCTCAGTGGCATGGGCGCCTGATGGCACGTGAGGTCCTGAGGTCGACCCCTGGTACCCACAAAAAAAAAAAAACTAAACTAAAAAACGATAGAAATGATTGGCCCTATGACGCAAATGATGAAGTCCTTAAAGTGTTAGCAGTTTACCTAAATTAATAAA
The DNA here is from genome assembly GCA_028451465.1 of Erethizon dorsatum. Lineage (NCBI taxonomy): Eukaryota > Metazoa > Chordata > Mammalia > Rodentia > Erethizontidae > Erethizon > Erethizon dorsatum. Next base: position 11,481,895 of record CM051839.1, read on the forward strand.
GGGAATAGTAATAGGATTCCAATCTTTTTTTTTCTTATATTATTTTGACAGGTAAGCTTGATTGTGTCATTTGATTGGATTGGTACCTGCCCAGGGTACTGATGAAATACACTTCTGTTGTATCTGGGTGGGTCATGGAGGCATGACCTTGAGTACTATATTTGGTCCTTCACCCCTGCCTCCCTGGCACTGCTCTCCTGCTCTGATTCCTGGCCACCATGAACTAAGAAGCTTTTCTCCACCACACATTCTGCCATACTATTTCTGCTTTTGAGCCAGCCATCCATGGACTGCATCCCCTGAAACCATGAGCCAAATTAAACCTCTCCTCTTTTAAATTGTGGGTGTCAGTTATTGTATCCAACAATGGGAAAGCTAATAAATGATGTTGACTCATGAGGCAATGTGAGTTTATGTATGTGTGTGAGTTTATAAACACACACACATGCATACATGTACACACATGCATACATATACTTTCTTTCTCCACAACATATATATATGAGAAATTATGAATATGCACACATTTGTATACATATATATGCTTCCCTTCTCCATAACATATATATTATATGTAATTTAGACATGACAATATCTCCCAAAAGGAGATAGTACTGCAGGAGTATATACCAATAAATAGGAGGAAAGATTTTTGAAAAAAAATATAGTATAATTACACTGTACTGGTTCACTGAATATATAAAAAGTTAAAAAACTAACTATATTCATATAGACATCCTAGAAGGATTGCCCTACTATCAATGATTTGGGGAATGGAATGATTCCAGTAAGTGTGAAAATACATGAAACAACTTTTTCATAGGCTCATATTTAATACTGCAGTCATTCTATACTTCTATCAGATAGGCTGGAAGAATATTACACATGGCATTGCATTAAATTATTTGCCTTTATGACTAATCCTTGATCTTAGCTGGTCAAACAAATAACTTAGTAGAAAAGTCTGAAGCAAAATGTGCACACTTTTTTTTAGTTTAGTAAGGTTTAGAGGAATACTGTCACCTTTCTGGTAAGGAGAAGCATTAATTAAATTTAGAGCTTCCAACAAAAGCCTAAAGCCAAAGATAACCAAAACATTGAATCAGAATCTGATAGATGCATTGTTTAAATATTGGCACAGATGTGCTCCTGAATGTGAAGCATTATAATTTAAGTTGTTTTTCTCTCAGACAGATATAATTTAATATCATGCAAGGCAAACAGACCTTTACTTATTCTGGTGAAGTTGTGCTGCCTCAATTGTAGCTACTAAGGGGCTGGTGAGATGGCTCAGCAGCGTAAGCACCTGCTGGCAAGCGCGAGGCCCTGAGTTTGACTCCCGGTACCCACAAAAAAAAAAAAAAAGAGAGAGAGAGAGAGAAAAGGAAAATGTAGCAACTATCATTTGTGTATCTGAAGAACAAAGAGGATTTTAAACAGTTAAGAAATATTTTTTTTTATTTCTTATAATTAATAAACTAAAAACGTGCAGGACTCCTGGGTCTTGGCTCTGTTGTACCAATATTCTCTGTGTTCTAGAATAAGTAATGAAGGCTGACATAGCAATCAAGGTCAAAGAATCCTGTTTGGTTTTATACAATCTGTCTCAATAGTAACACTGTGTTTAGCAAATTTTTTTTAAACAGCAGAATTGTTTTCCTCCATAGGTTCCTACTCACATCTGCAATGCCTTACAAAAAATAAAGACTCAATAGATGTTTTAGGAATGAATTGAACGTGCCCTTTTCTAATCTATATGAGAATCCCACACTACATTCGAGCCCACCTACTGATTTGGGATGCTTCATGAATTGTATACACCCCTATAGCCCCTAAACTATATCAACATAGGGAATTTACACAAACGACTTGACTGTTTTGACTCATTAGATCAATCAAATCCTTCAAATCAGTCAAACTGGTTTATTTACAAACCACACAATCTTAAAAGATGATTTTAGGGTTGCGATTTCCCTTAAACAACTTACATAGATGCGGCATCTTGCTGCAACTGCTGATAATGTTTGATAAAAATCGCAAAGTATGTGGAAGAATACCTCCTCTTCCCCTGTTTAAAATGCGTCAGTACTACCCGATTGCCATGCTTCGTGAGTATCCAGTGGCTTAAGAAACAGGTCTTGTCTTTCAAATAAATCTCTTATCTCAGTCCTTGTTCAAGGCTTAGGTCTGCTGCAATGGCTGATGTCACAACCTCTAAAATTGGAGTCATTTAAAAAGTTGCCCACACCCTTTGTGAGATAAGAAGTTGGCAGTGTTAAATGCATGGGTAACCATTAAAGTCGTAATCCCCAAACACTATGTTCCTAAAGTAGGGTGGCATTTGGTGTATTTGAGTTATTCCAATTAGTCCTGTCCCTTATAGTGACCAGTCAAAGGTATTTCAGAGGAATGGATTTAACTCTTTTCTTTTTGCTTCTTATAAGTAACATAGCATAGGAAAAAACACTGCATAGAAAAGGTTCTCAATCCTAATTCCCATGGGCAATATGTCCATATTCAGAAGCCTTAAATAACCTTTGCCCCACATCTCCACTGATCAAGCTACAAGTAGCAAGTGGTGATCATAAAATTATCTTACTTTTGCAAACCCAAACACAATAGTTTTCTCAAAAATCTCACTCAGGTAGGCAGATAATATACCTTGCTTTCCAAGCACATTTCTTTCACTCCTTTTATCCACTTTCGCTTTCTAAATAAATATTCTGGGCGTCAACATATGGCTTCTCAGAGTAGGAAGGCACCAATTTATTCTTCAGCTTGGATCACGCCTTCTTCACATATGAACCAAAACATGAACAACTCTTTCTCAGTGGGTATTGGTAGATTCCATACACCATTATTCAGATTCTGTTAAGCGGACACTAGTGACACTGAACACTCTATTACATCAGAAGTTGCAGATGCTCTTTGACTTTGGCCTTGGGACTCCACTTAAGAGTTTCTAGGGTACTGGAGATGGAAGATATCTAAAGTCGAAGTGAAACATATGGTTGATAGAATTGGCTTTGTAATTTCAAATGTTTAAGAGACATTTTTAACAAAAACACTTTTCTTTTGCAATCTGGTAATATCGCCTCTGCATTATTTATAAACATTCACAAAGACAGTCTTACCCATCCTGGCACAATATTATATAAAATGTATCTGCTCAGTATGTCCTTTTCAATTAAGTGGTATTATGTGTGATACTTTAAAACATCCCTAGAGACCCCAAATCATAAGGTTCCAACAAAACTTTCATGTTAAACCCAAGCAATGTTAACACATTTTGTTTTTTTAACCCAGAATAATCTTCAAAAATTATTTCATTTATGTTTTTCCCATAAAGATATGAGTTACACTAAGAGAAAAAGTATGTATGTGTATTAAAAGTATTTCTGTACATAAAATTGGCATGTATGTATGTATTCTATTCTTCATTAGCTGTAGAGTTTCAGGAGATACTTAAACAGAAAGAATGTAAGAACATTGGTCAGGATTCAAATCCCACCTTCTCCACTGCCTGACATATTTCCTACTGTTTATTGGAATGACAATACCTCGCAGCAAGGTTATGAGATTCAATGAGAATATATATGAAAATTTCCTGGTAAAATGCCTAGCACATAGAAGGGCTCGATTGATGTTTAGTGATCAGCATGTAACCAAAAGCAAAAATAGAAGTATTAGAAAGAGACTTCTCATTCCACACATGTGCTAAGGGCAAACCCTTAGAGAACTTGCCTAGTTTTACAAACCGTAGGATTTGTATTATGCTGCTTTTTCAAAAAGAACTGCCACCATAGAATAAGATATAAGTAAGCATAAACTCATTCATTCATCATAAAGAAATGTCTTTAGGCTTATGTCACTTTGGGGAAACATATTAAAATTTCATGTTTTTTCTGAAATCTTAGTCCGACTCAGTTAGTGAACTTATCATCTTTATATAAAGAAGACTTGTTTTCAAGGAGAATGAAAAATGGTTCTCTTCTATAATAACGGACTCACCTCTGTTTCCTCCCTAGCAACATCGGCCATCATGACTGGCTCCTAGCAACCATGTCTGTCTATCAGACAGCTTTATTTGAAACGATCTTCACTGCAGAAAAGGTAGTAGAAAAAGAGTCCACATAAAAATAAAAATAAAAGTGAAATATTCATGAAAATAGGTAGAATCGATGATTCCATAAGATGAAAGATTTTGCTTCTATGATTTTAACAAAATAATTTAAATTAAAAGACAATAGATTTGTCAGAAACCTGAAGAGATATGTATTTCATTATCTAAGTACTGCATTTCAAATGCAATGCTAAAAGCACGTAACTGATGAAATAAAATGGAGCCGCATGGAAGGGGCAATTCTGTTCAAACTACAAAGTTCTTAAAAACAACGTGTTGATTATTTCACGAGAACTTTGTGTTACTAAACACAATTTTGATACAACAAGCTGTACTTTGAGTGTTTCTGCCCTGCAGCCTCTGGATGAGCTAATTTCTATATTGAGTTGGCCCTCAGTGCCAAAGGTCTGACAGAACACAGGAAAGTTTAAGCAAACAGTTCACTTTATTTGAAACGGATTTACTACTGTCATCGGGAACACTGTGTCCCTCATGGCCACATTTTATGGCCCCTGCACCTGATGGGCTAGTTCCTGACAAACTCATTCCTCACTGCCTGCTCCCTCCCTGTGGAAGCCTTCCCCATGGGCTCCCATACGACCTCTATCCAATGCTTCGCTTTAAACCCAGAATTTTCTCAGCCCAAAACAGTGATCAGAAATAGCCAGATTTCATTTTCTATTTGCCAACAGACTAACTTATGTTCATATCCAAATGAAGGAACAAAATAAAAAGTAATACCTTAAAAAAATAATTGATATTCTAAACCAGGAAACACCTGCTGTGGAAACTAAGAAAATAATATTAACTAAAGAAGGTATATACTATACTCTTAAAATCTTAGCTTATATATAAAAATATGGTATCTTAGGGAAAACATTTAAAAATAAAAGTATTGTGGTTAATTTTTATTTTAACTAATACATTGAAATGTACACATTTATGAGGTATTTTTAATGTCTAATATTTAAATTTAAACTTACTTTTAACTGAAATATTAAAATTGTACATATTTATCAGAAAATATGTACAATGTTTATGTATCAGTTGAAAAATAAATTCCAGTAAAAACTAAGTAAAAACAAAAATAAGCCCTAAAATAAAACCTCTGATAATAATGTGTTTACAAATGTGTAGCATCTTAAGCATCTAAAATGATTTTAATGGCTTACATAGGCTTACACTGAAAGGCTTTTCAAGCCAAAAAAAAGGCAAACAATTATTATTCCCATTTCATAGGCAATAAATCTGTTCAATGTTAAATCATAAATAGTGACCTACACAGAAGTAGAACCAAAATCTCTTAACTATAAGCTAGACACTAGGGGAAACTTTGGGCTTTTTTGAACTAGAAAGCCCTCTTTCCAGTTCCCTGTCAGTCCTATCTTAGGTTATGTTTTCTCTGTCCTTTCAGGTGAATGCCTGTTGTACTTCCCCCCCAACTCATAGGAAAACAAAACAGACCATGCTAGTATAAGTATATGGCTCTGCAACTCCACTGGCAAGGAGTTAGAGAATGGCATAACTGTGTAGTCAGCTTTCTATCACTGTAACAAATACCCAAAATAATCAGCTCATGAAGAAAAAAGGGTTATTTTGGCTCACAGTTTTGGAGGATTCAGTCCATGATTGATTGGCCCTGTTGCTTTTGGGTCTATGGCAGGTCTTCATGGTGAGGTGCATAGTAGAATAAAACTGCTTACCTCAAACCTGGAAAGCAAAGAGAGCAAGGAAATGGCCAGCGTGGCACAATTCCTTTAACACATTAAAGGCTTTGGGGACACAAGACGCAAACTAGAGCCATACCATTGGATATATCCCACTAAGCAAGATTTGTAACCAGAGATCCAGTGATGTAGGCAACACTTAATTACTCAACACTTCTTAACCCTCAGCCATTGTTCTAAGACATTAGGGAAACAAAAACTAAAAGAAGAAACATCTCTGTCTGCATGGGGCTCTTCTTCTGGGAGGAAGAGACAGAACAGAAATTATAACCATAAAATATAGGTGAGTTATATAGAATATTAGATCATGACAAATGCTAAGGGGATAAAAATAGGGCATATTAGGGAGTTCATGAATGTCAGTGTTTGAAAGAGGTGAGGTGTGATTGCAAGTATGGTGTTCAGGTAGAACAGTGATCAGTACATTGTCCCTCCTTTACCTTGCAGTATTTTATAAAGGGGAAGAGAGTAGGAAAGACTAACAATGGACAGGCTATTAGCAGAAAATACGCCATAACGAACATACTTAGTACTAACTGGAGATACTATATCTACACATAGAAAAGTCCACGGTGACATGGGACACAAAATCCAGTTCACATTGTCCACAAATTCTGCAGTTACGTTCCCCTTAGGACAGACATATTAGATCTTCAAGTGTTTCTCTATTCAGGTTGAAACACTTCCCATATTTCCTCATATGCTTTGTCATATCCTGCTCCCATCTCAAGACTCATTCATGCAAGAAACTCCATTCATAAGATGTGTCTCTGTAGAACCATATTCTGGAACCAGGTTCAACTAGATTGCAGATAAAATGTTGTCTCTCCTCGCTGTTACTCTGGGACTTGCCAACCAGGTGCTGCTGGGCTGATGGGCTTTGGTTCCACTGGCTCCCCAGTGAAGGGCATTTTTATCCCTAATCATATTCCTTTCAAGAAGGATCAGAATCCTCCTTAGTTTACAGCATTTTTCACTCTCTCTTTTAAACCTCCAGGATATGCCACACTCTGTCTTAACCAGAACACTGCTTCCTTGTTCCTTTGGTCTTTTTTCCATCCTTTAACCAATCTGCAGTTTCTACTTTCCATAATTTATCTATCTCTGTTTTCTCTTCCAAATTTAGCCAAATTGGTCAGCATTGCTAAATTCTTCTATTGGTGGTATTTGAAACAAGATATCTCTTGGATACAAATTACTTCCGTGTAGGACTTTTTTCTCCATAATCAAGAACACACTCCTCAGCCAAGCTAAAGTAGAAAGTCAAGTTCAAGGTAGATGACTCCTTTATCTCAAAATTCAACTTCTGGGAAGTTAAAATGAAAAGTAGTTTAAGCTTCTACTGTCCTATTCTGAAGTCACTCTCAAGAAGTCAGAGACCAACCAGGTCAGTCAAATGTGTAACATCACAGATGAAAAAAAATAAAAGAGAGAGAGAGAAATTTAACCTGGGGGTGGAGGGATTCAGAAATATCAGGAAAAAATACAATAAACTGATGTATGCTTCTAATTAGTGAAAGTTTTGGTTTACAATATATGAAGAACAACCAGATATTTTTAACTAAGGACTTTCTATGAAAGGAATCAGAAAAAGGATAAATATTCGCAACACTTATTTTAAATGTGTTTTTTCATTAAACATCAAAAGTAACAAATGACATTTTTAAATATGACAAATTACATTCCAATGATAAAATTGAAATTACAAAGACAGTAAATGTATAAAGCAGATTACAAAGAATATTCAGGAAAAAAATCTGCCATTTGGTCATCACCAAAGTTTTCTAGCTCTAGGCCTGCCATTAACCATCTGTGTGGCGGGTACTTAGGGGCAAATCACTTAATTTTTTTTTTTTTTGTGGGTACCGGGGGTCGACCTCAGGACCGCGCGTGCCAGCAGGCGCCCGTGCCGCTGAGCGATATCACCGGTCCCTTTTTTCGTATGTGGGTTCCGGGAGTCGAACTCGGGCCCTCGCGCTTGACAGGCAGGCGCTTACGCTGCTGAGCCATCTCACCAGCCCCCACTTAATGTTTTTAGTCAAAGTTTTATCAAATATATTAATATTTCAATATATCAATATATCAATCCCTATCAGTGTTTTGGACTATTGCATAATTTTTTTACCCATGCCCTTTTATTCTAAAATCCTAAACCATTTCCATTACTTCAATTTGAAGCAGATCATCACATAAATTGAAAGAGTAGTCCTACAAAGTAAGACAAGAAAGAACAAATTGCTATTACCCAAAACTATAAATCTGAGATTCATTGTCTTTTAAGCAAGAGCATCAGATTAAAGACAGTGTTCTGAAAAAAAAAATAGGAATAACTCTTCTCACTATAAAAATTCAACTTTTACTTCCCTAAAATTATCTGAACAATTTATCTCACACACTATAGTCTTTAGTTTTAATTTTCTGAAAAGAAAATGAAGTACCCTATGACTTTTTATTATTGTTATTATTACTTTTTGCCATGCATTAAGAAAACTTTTTGAAGGAAAACTAATTAAATTTATTTTCTTACTTGGTGGTAGATATAAGTACAAAATTATCAAAGCCCAATTTCTACAGTTCCGTTGAGTGCATTTAAAGACAAAGTTTAATCATCCTAGTTTACTGAGAGTGTTATCAGGATGGGTACTGGTCTCTTTGAACAAGATGGCCATACCAAACTGGAAGCATGACAGCAGAATTTCAACTGGACTTTTCTGAAGACCTCAGTGAATGTCATTCCCTAGATGCACCAATTCTCCAAGTGTTTCATATAAAAGATCTCTCAAAAATTAGATATCAGTAAGATGAGAGTTCATTCTTCTAGTCCTTATAACTAATTTCATTTCTTTGTCGGCTTTCTCTAGAAGTCAACCTATCCCAGCTCACTCTTGTTGAAAACAAAATCATAGTAAATCCAAGACTACACTGCATAGCCAGCAAAGGTTTCCTTGAAATTACGTACCTCATTCTAAGCAATAAAAATGGCAAACTTAGGAATCTTTCATGAAATCTATTCACAACTTACTTCATTACTCATTCACAAATATGTATTGTGTGACCTCTAATGTGGAGTTATTTTTGCCCTTTAGGTCAAAGTTCCTTGCTCTCATGCCTCTGAGGAGCTTACATTTTAAGTCAGAGAGACAGATATACACAATGCATATTATAAATGGCTAAATCACACAGTGTGCTAACATCAAAATAAAATAGGTTAAGATGGTTAGGTAGATGAGGATAGGAAGAATGGAAGTGATGTGGGATTTGTTCCAAGGTTTTCAAACTGAGTACCTGGAAGGAGCGTGGTATCTTCAACTGATTTTGAAAAAGTGGAGGAAAAGATCAGGTTGCCAGAAGAAAGGGTGATGGGGTCCATGGCCTGGAGCCTAAAGGTTAGGAGCTGAGCCTTAGCTATACTGACATTGAAAGGTCTACTAGAAATGAACATCTGATGAGACATTTTAATATAATATTCTATATTATAGTAAGATGGAAGAGCAGAGTGATTTTTCTCACACATATGCAGATGTTGGAGGCACATTGGAAATCCCTAAAAGGAAAACAGAAGCAGATATTCAAATGAACCATTAGCCTTCTGAGGAAAAATATCTATAAATGTCTTGGGTTTTGATATGAAAGAAGCTGAACTCTCTTAGTCGAGTATGGACATATTGACACGTTTTGCTTTCGGAAATGTAATAAATTTCATAGGAAACAGACACTTGAGACCTAAAAGAGAGAGAAGCAAACTATAAACCACAAAGGGAGGGCTAAAAAAGAAGTTGTGGAAATCTAACACAAGTTAATTTTCCCTTTTTGCTTGCACAGATTCCCGCTGTCCAGAGACTCCAGCTGAAGAAGAAATGTTATCCAACTTGGGAGGAACAGCCTGCTGATTAATATACTTCATAAAACACATCTGCGTAGGGGAGAAAATGGCCATATAATCTTTTTAAAATAAACATTTTAATATTACCTCAAAAAATTGACAATATATTGACATTTAAAAAAAGAAAAAGAATTTAGCATAGTGAGGTGAAAACTTTAAAGAACTGAAGTAGTAAAGTATTGCTGCTCTCATCAAATACAGGACGCCTTTGCATAGCTGAGCTATGAATCTCTCCTTCCGTCTCACTTTCCAAAGTTTCTAAACTCGGATCTCCCTCATCTCCCTCACTAAGCATCTGAAGGTCACACGCCACACACAAGATTTTCTCTTAGCATCCCTAGGTTTCATGCCTCTATAGTGCTAGATCCATATCAAGCAGTTTATAAAATCACAGTGGATCGAAATATATATGTACATGCACAACTATAATATATAAGTATGCCACAAACACGCACTCAAAATATATGTATATAAACATACATGAACATAATATATGGATATACACATATTTGTACACAACATATTTATATACATATTTATATACACATTTCCATTCTTTTTTTTTTTTTTTTTTTTTTTTTTGTGGGTACCGGGGGGACGACCTCAGGACCTCACGCGCCAACAGGCACTCGTGCCGCTGAGCGATATCACCGGCCCCTTTTTCGTATGTGGGATCCGGGAGTCGAACTCGGGCCTTCGCGCTTGCAAGGCAGGCACTTAAGCCGCTGAGCCGTCTCACCGGCCCCACATTTCCATTCTTTAGTGTCTATTCAGTTCCTTAGCATCCTGACCTCGATGCTTAGTATAGATTTAACAAATATTGCTAATCTATTGATTGCTCCTAAGAGTCTCTGAAATTTAACTATTGAGATGATATTTAGGATAATTTATCCCCCATTTCACTTTATTTACAAGAAAATGACCATAATGTTGGAAACGACAAAAGAGATTAATTTTAAAGCATATTTTCAAAAGTTATTTCTACAGCTATTCTTCAATAACCCTAAACACATTTTTAAAGATTAAAAATGTAATTAGAAAATAAAATTCCACTTGCTTCATAGCTACAGCAGAACTGCATCAGATTATTTGGATTAGGTCAAGATTTCTCCCGGATTAACATTTTTAAGATTCATTTAAAACATTCTATAAATTCTAGAGCATCACTAAACTAAGCCAGATTTGAACTGTTAGCATTTTATTATATCTAACAAATCAAATTTTGGTATATTTTTATTTCTGTAATGTTTAACTCATGATTTAAAAGACTTACCATTATATTGCCTTAAACCTGTTTATTGGAGTGTAATCCCATTTTCTGGCTTTTAAGGAAAAGAAGCAACTATCTCAGTTAATTACTGTTTCATTGCTAGTACCCCAGAGCAAGCACAGTTAAGTGTGCAATGTTCCAATGTAATTGGCAAGGACTTAGAAGAACCAGGACATATAAATTTGCACTAACAACTTAAGCTAATTGGCAAAATGGAAATAAAGACAAGAATTTAGTAATTACCCTGCACTAAAGTCAAAGGAATGGCTGGCAGTAAGCACAATCCCAGAACACAAGTTGAACTAATCCTGTGGTAGTTACAAGACACTTTAATTGGGATCGCAAATGAAATAATGTGTTTAGACAGCCTCTGTTTAATCGGTGCGCACACACAACTGACAGGGAAATATCCATGTCAAAGAGGCCACAACAAGTGACAAGTCTATAGATCTTCATTTGTATCTAAAGTTAGTGAAAGAGGAATCTCTTTTTGAAGGTAGAAAAATGCCTCAAAACATCGTGCTTCATACAAATTGGAAAGACTAATAGTACGATATTTACCTTAAAAGCCTGAATGATCTGTGGATGTAACTCAATGGTAGAACACTTGCCTAGTATACACAATGACCTAGGTTGAACCCAGCACTACAAATATAAAAATAATAATAAATAAAAAGCCTCAATATACAGCATGTAACCTGAATGACAGCAGATGATGAGATGTTTCAACCTATTTGATAACTGAACATTCAAAAGCTGACAAAATGATAAAACACCATACATCACTGAAAGTATTGTTATCGTAAATTATTATTTATTATGATGATGACATCTTTAGTTTGGTTGTCTACCATCATTAAAACACAGGTTGGGGGGGTTCTTTTTTCTTGGCAAAGTTCAACCACAGCACATCATAAAAAAGTTGCTGCTTGGGACTTGCGAGGTGGAGTTCAGTCATAAACAGGGCCAGGTGCTTCGCAGGGAGGCGAGGACAGAGCGCAGAGCCCATGAGTGTTTGCAGGGCACACGCCACATCAGCACAGTAAACACAGCCTATATATTTGACAGCAGCTCAATGGTACATGACAAATTTCATGAGGCAAAGCATAGCAAAGAATTCCTACACAAAATCAATACTGGACTTTATATTTTTTTCATCCTAATATCCATCCATAGTACACTTTACACCTATCCTCGATCTTACACCCAAACCCTTATGCATCCCTTGAATCCCAGGGATGTACTGTTGCTGGCCAGTATCAGAGATGATAGAGGATGAGGTCCTGAAGCCCTGGTCCCCTTTCTACTTTCCCAGGACCATCCCTTACCAACACTGCCTGCAGTGCACATTCCCTGTGTCTCCAAACCAGCAAACTGCTGCAATCCCCAGGTTCTTCAGGAGCTTGTATGACTCATTCTTGCCTAAGAACAACCCTAGCTGACAGGTGTTTACTCATCCCAGATCAGCTCAGCTTCATGAAGTCCTTCAGTTTTTCTAAAGCAAGAGAGAAATGCATGAAAAGTCCAATTCCAGCATGTACTTGGTATAATCCCCGTTCAACAGATGAAACCTGTTTTCTCATCTATAAAATAAGGATGTTAATATATGCCATTCAAGATTATTGTTAAAATTAAATCTTTAGCTCAGTGCCTGGCAGTAAGTATCCGTCCAAAATCCACTGTTATAACTATTATCACCTGTCCTCCCAGAACAATTTGTCACAATTCTAGAATAGTGTTTATGTGATTGTATAAGTCTTCATTGTCATTTTCAAGTAAATAAGCAGTGCTCAGTGCTTTGTGTCTCCAGTACCCAGAATGTGGTCATTCATGTGTACTTAATTAATATATAGAACAGTGAAGAAATGAATCATCCAGTGGATATATTTAATGGTCTTCATATTAGCATTTTGAAATGTTCCCAGTGGAAGTTTTCAAATATGATTCTTCCCTTTCTACAACCATATGGATGAAATAGAAATAGAACAATGGAGCTCCATAGCGGGTGGTTTAGAAACCAGCAGCACCAGGAACTTCTAGAGCAGATAGGAAAGCAGGTCTCAAAATTGCACGGTTCAAAAGAAGAACTGTCTTGTGGAAACTGAGTCCCACTGAATGTTGAGCTCCTCAGCAGGGCATGTGGTAACGTTTGCCTGGTAGATGAGCTCATGGTCAAAAATTACATACAGAAGGGAACAAACCACCGTGGAAAAGAATCAGCTGATGCAACCAACATAACAATTCATAATCTGAATTACAATTAAAACGCAACCTACCATTTTAAAGTTTGAATGAAATAAAAGTAACTCTATACTTTGTAAAGCAAAATCAAGATAGGCAGAAACAGAAATACTAGAATATAATCAGTACAATAAACAATCTTAGTGAGTGGATTAAGGAACTTTTGGGGCACAGGAAATGAAAGAATTCATGAATTATAGGATCGATATAAGAGAGAAAAGTAACCTGTAATATATCTGGAATCCCAGCTGGGGATAGACCTTAATGGTAAAGTGTTTGCCTGCCATTCATGAGGCCCTGAGTTCAATCCCCAGAATCAATCAATCAATCAATCAATATAATATCTGGAATCCCTGGGAATAAATCAATGCACAATTTCAATACTGAGGAAGGTACTCAAAATACACAGAGATACTAAAAATAAATATTTAATAAATTCTCCAGTTAGATTGATCCTTTTCTAACACCATGTATTATATATATATATATATAATATATATATATGTATTATATATATATCCCTAACCCTAACCCACTATTCAGCAACTACCAAGTTATTTATTATATCTTGGCTATAAATAAACACAGACACAGATAGATAGAGATAGAGATATGAGATTCTAGTGGCTAATATTTCTATGAAATAGTTACCTGTATCTTCCCTCATATTTAAAATAACAATCTTTCATAATTGTTATCTAGGAAGAATACACAATTGAGTCAGATTCTCCCCCCAAAAATAAATCATACACTGATCATGTCTTAGGAACTTTAGGCAAACATACACATAATCTCCAACTTCGTGATGTACAGTTTAAGCTGTGAATAAAGCGTGATTAAACAATATGACTTTTCATACTGGATATCTTTTAAATTATACCTGATGCAAGAAAGATTTTCATTTATGTCCTTAGACATATGCTGTGGTTGGATGTCTACTGTCCCCCAAAAGCCCATGTGTTAAAGCGTGGTCCCCAGAATCATGTTACTGGGAGGTGGTGGGACCTACTGAGAAGTCTTTAGGTCACTGGCAGCGTGAACCCCAAGTGGATAGTGGGGCCCCAGCCAGTTCTCCTCTCTCTCTCTCTTTCTCTCCCTCTCTCCCTCTCTCTCCTCATAACATGAGGACTTTGCCCATCTACATGCTCCTGCCATGATACGCTGCCCTCCCCAGAGGCCCAAAGTAACATGGCTCCCATCTTCTACTGTATTGGAATCAGTTGTATATTAGTTGTATATTATCTGATCGCTTTGCAAATTTTGGGTCTCACTACAAAGTGATATCCATGATTTCTTCATCAGAGATAGGGAGAGAGATGATCTGTTGGAGTCATCTGGTCTTTAGATATAAAAGGTCAAAGTTCCCAAATAATTTGCTGGTTGCAGGCCAGCACTGCCTGTACAACCTGTGGGATGGTGCCACAGTGACATACCTGAAGCCTACTGCAGCAGTTCACAAAAGAACGCAATCTCCAAGAGCAACTTTTTGGGAACACAAGAGGAACCCAAATGACTATGTTAGGAACAGAAAGATCCCATCTCAAAGGTGAAAATGAAGGAGAGTCTCATTCCAGTTCTTTTTCCACTGAGTATCAGAAAAGTCTTCCAAATGAACAAGAGCTGGAAAGAACATAGGCATGATATACAATCTAACATCAATTGTAAAAGCAACTACTGGGAAATGCTCTCCAAGACTAAATACAGTGAATAGTAACAAGCATAACTCATTTTGGGTTTTTATCTTACATTAAGGTATCATGATGGGAATTGGGATTACACTTTATCATCTCTATCTTGTGGGTAGATGTGATTTGCTAATTGTCACCATTTTACAGGAAAAGACACTGAGAAACCTGGTGGTTAAAAGACTTGCTTTGTGTTGCCCAATGAATGGATAGAATAGCTTCTTTTCATTTCACAATTAATATGATTGCCTTAAAATAGTCCTTGCTCTAAGGGAGAACTGGTGACAGCAGGAAAATTTACCTTTGTAAGAAGCGTTCTCAGCTGGATTTAGAGTCTCCAGCTCTCTGTGCCCAGAACCAAACTATCTTTCTAGTTGCTCAACCTTGACCTCTTCTTTTCTTTCAGTTCCAATCTAGCAACAAACTCTGGAAATCCTGCCTCCTCGATGCCTCCCAGTACTTCTTCTCTCCTCCCCAGTGGCCCCATCATGGTTAGAACTCGATAATCTCTTGCCTGGATTACAGGCATCCTGGATTCAGCCTTGTCCTCTCGAACATTTTTCCCACCCTGAAATGGCTAAAGGTTTTCAGTAAGCTCAGCATAATGTCGTATTTCTGAAATAGCATATAGAGAAATATCCATTCTCCTCTCCCATCCAGTTCTCCTGACTCACTTTATTCCCAGCATGTTGCACAATTTCAGTTCCTCTGTTCCATGATGCTCTTCCATCCTCCTGATCCAGGTCCATGCTGTTATAAACATGCTCCCTTTCTCTATCCTTTCTACTAGCCAACTCCTCTTCATACTTCAAAGCTAAGCTGAGCTGTTATTTGCTCCAGGAAATCCTATAATATTGTATTTTCTCTAACCTGCTTGTATTCCCAACCTGACTACAGGTATTACAAAGGAACATGTCTGACTTACTTACCACTAAATCCCTAGTGTCTTGCAGTGCCTGATAAGTATTTTTTCTTTATATAGTATTTTTAAACTTTTGTTTAAAGTTTTACAAAAGAGTTACAAAACACATTCATCCACCTCATAGATAATCACAATGTTGATTTACAACAGCATCGATTAATGCTTTTATTTTTCACAAATAATACAGTATACTTGCCTGTTAAGTCTGGTTTCTTTTTACCAAGATTCATATTGTTGCAAGTGATTTTAGATCATCCATTCTCACTGCAGTAATGCCCAATAAATTCTTATTAAATGAAGATAATGAATGAGGTGATGATCACTAAACTCCAAAAGAGGAAATAAGTGTACACATGTCATGAAGGAAATGGACCTACCCTGCTGTTCTGTCTAAATCTCAAGTTATAAGAGATATAAGAAATAATATAATAGTATCTGTCACATGACCCTCCCTCATTTCATAATAATAAATGGAAACATCAGCAGCAATAGGATCACACCTTTTCCATTGTTTTACTTTTAAGGTGTGTCCTCTCCATAATCAGAATCACAGAGCCAGGAGCAAAGGGCATCAATTGAGTTATAGGATGGTCACTAGAACACAAGCAAGCAATCCAGACATTAAATTTGCAGTTACTTCCTGTTTTTGTACTTCGCTATATCCCTTTTCATATGCCAAAAGGCCTATGAATCCCATCTGTCAGGAATTAAGGAAGTACAGTACAGTGCAAGCAAAGGAAGTAAATTGAAAGTGATTAAAAAAAAAAAAAACCAACAACAACGGAGGCAGAGTACAGGAACAGAGGGATGATTCATTGAGAGCATCAAGTGGCAATCTTGGGAGGATTGCCTTCCTTCTGAACCCAGGATTCCAGTGAAAATCACCTGGAGAAGATTCCAGTGGCTGTGATCCTTCCCAAACCAATTATTTTAGGATGGCCAGGGGTGGAGCGCAGGCATCAGCATTTTTTCAAATCTCCCCAGGTGATGCTGACATGGAACCAGTATCAGAATCACTGATTTAAAACAAAGACCACAGTGAGAAAATAAACAGACACACCTGAAGTTGTTCCCAAACTTTATTATGAGGAAAAGTCACCTGGAGAACTTGTTTAAATTGTGGATTTTCTCAAACCCACCCCACACCACACCACCCCCTGGAAAGCAGATTCAGTTGGCCTGGATGAGCCTTAGGACTCTTCATTTGTCACAGTCTCCCCAGTGATCCCAGGAAAGAGAAATCCTAGGGAAAGGATGGCTAATAAGGACGAAGAAAGAAAAGAGAGGAGGAACTTTATCGATGAGGATATTCTTCCTAGCCCTGATCCAGAGCGAGCACGCTAAAATTCAGACCTGAAAAAGGTAACATATTTATTTTCTCTTCAAATGGAGTTTCATATAGAGTAATAGAAACTATGAGTGTTTATTAAATTTAAATCTTTCTGAAAGCATGTGAGTAACACTGAATGGGTGCCAGTGACCTCTTCACCTTACACAGAAGCAAACCCACCGGGCCAGTCTGAAGACGACACACAATTGCATATGTTCTACAACACATAGCTTTCTAAACTTATCTAATACTGAATAAACATCTTCTAAAATTAACACGAGAGAACTTTTAGGAAGGCCAGAGCAAAGACTATTTGAATGAACAAGGGCACGGGGCACAGGGGTGGGGAGAGTAAATGGCCTTTAGAATTCTTTTCATTATAAGAGATGAAGAATTCAATTTGAGAATTTCAGGGTTTTTTCCCCCTTACAACTTTCTAAATTATTCAGTGGTCTGCTTCCACATTCCAAGGAATTACAATGTAAAAAATGCTACAGAAAGCAACTACTGCACAAAATATTAGTCCACAAAATTTAGGTGAAGAGTACAAACTTAAGCCTGGGTAGGGAGTCCTAGACATAAATAAAGAGCCATGGGGGAAATCACGTTGCTGACACCTGCGTGAACTTCAGCACATCACTCAGTCTTTCTGGATCATGGTTTCCTTGCTTGTAAATTAAAGCTTCTAACAATAGCTACCATTTACTGAACTCCTGTGCACCAGTACTTTTGCATGTACCTTTATACAATAACTCCATTAGAATCTTTTACCCCAATTTAGAGATGAGAAAAGTGAGACCCTGAGAGACTAGATAAACGAACACAAGGTAAAGCTTCTAAGTGACAGAAGAAGGAAGCCAGTTTCAGCACCTTTAAAGTGTTGGAGTGCAGGGCCCCATCTTGCTCACCATTGTAGCACCTGGGTCCAGCAACAGCAGGTACTCAGTGCATTTCTTAAGCCATTGAGTCAGCACAGCCCCAAAGCCATGATCTTTCTCCTTCCAATTATTCTATGTGCATCAAGAAATAGACGCTGGTGTTAATCTCCTAAAACAAAGTTTGTGGAACTGATATTAGAAACATTTGAAAAGTTCAGTATTTTGTTTCAGGTGAGTGGAAGGGGAAATGCAGTGAATTTATTAGGTGGCAGTTTGCTGTAGTTACCAGATAATACAATGAGGCAAGAATGTTGATGGCTCCCCACCTTCTTAATTTTGTGACTTCAATGCCAGTTAGCTAATCTCACTTTCCTCAACTGTGAGAGATATTGTGGATCCAAAAATCCCCGAGGTTCACTCAGATATTAAATCACTACAGTAAACATTCCTTTCTTACTGTAATAAAAAGGCTATCCACATCTCTATTTTAAAATCCCCAACATCCACTCAGGGGGGGAAACCTTTATAATCTGTAAAAATGCTTGTAAACACAATTGACTGTTCATACTTTTTGCATATTATATTTATCCAAGGATCTGCAGTCTCTCCATTCTATTTATCTTTAGCGCGTAGGTAATCTCTTATTCAATGACAGGGAGTGGAGATCAAATATTATATTCAGAGTGAGCAAAATAGTTCCACTTCACTCCTTGAGTTCTCTTTTTACCAAAATCAGCCAACAGGACATTTATAACACTGTGCAAAACCAACAAACCAACAAACAAAAAAACCCACTTTGTTATATACACAGCATGTTCAGGAAATGGGAAGGGCCAATGAGTCACAAATTATTACGGATTTAGAATACATTTATACTTAAGAACTGTGGTTCTGGGTTAGCTACACAGAAATTCTTAGAATAGTCAGCAAAGTAGAAATGGGAATCTAGAGATGCCAGCAAACCATCTAGGAGAGGGACTCCATCCAGTCTGACTTCAGGAGGTAGCAATTATTTCTCTGTCATCTGTCCTATGTCCTGTTCTTCACCCTACTGGTCTCTTTTACCAGCATTGCATGCCTACTATGTGCCCCAGGTGGTGGAGATCAAAGAACAAATTTTAAAAATGCCTAAATTTGGAGGAGGTGAAAATAACAAGGAGACACACAGATAATCAGACATCATAAAATACATCGGTACTAAAAACCCAGAGTCTGGCGACAAGCACACCCAGATTTTAACCCCTGCTCTATTGACCATGAGAAGTTGGGCAAGGCATTTAACCTCTCTGAGATTAGTTTCCTTAGATTCAATAACATCTACTTCACAAACTTACTATAATGACTTAATAGATAATATAGGTAAAGAAAGTTACAGTGCCAATTGTATCTCCTGTATGCCCCCAAATGGTAGCTGTACTGGTAAGTAGAGATGAAGGGTTAACCCATTTTAACCAGGGTTGTGGTAATAGGCTTCCTAGGCTCTTAATTGACTACACTGCCCTTGACACAAAAGAGCACTTATTTTTTCTTAAAATTCACTTGGTTTTGCTACTATCACAATAGCCTGATTCAGTGTATGTTCCTTGAAAAGCTCTCTGGTTTTGTACTCTTTTTTTTCCACTATCACTTCGAGACCCTCCCTAGTTCTAGTCCTTGAATCTAGAATTTCGTGTCTTGACTGTATTTCCTCTTGTGGGGCAGTTACCACATCTGCGCTACTGTCTCCATCTCTACTTCCAGAGCTGAATGGACCTCCAAACTGGTAAGGCTGAGCACACAAAAAGCCAGTGCCACAAAGGTTATAGCATGGTCCAGAGAGAGACAAGGTACTGGAAATCAAAAGAGTGTTTGAGCTCATCACAGGAAAAGGCACTCTTGGCTGACTAAGGGCTACTTTTATGCCCTGGGGAAGCACTGCCATGGAAATCTTCCAAAAGCATTGCCTATATTTTTTTTCTTTCTCTCTTCTGCCTTTCTCCAATAGCTACTGCTTCTCTGCAGGAACTCCTTCTGTATACTCAGCAATATATTAACCACCTCTCCCCAAAGCTATTCTCATCAACCCATCTTCTTGCTAATAAATTCAGTAGACTATTTTTTTAAGTAATAACACATGTAAAAGTGCCTAACACTTCGCCAGGCAAATAGTTTCAATAACAGCCCTACATCAACTCCAGCTATTTTTGGAGACCATGTGAATGGTTTTATCAGTTTACGAGCATCCATAGGCATGGGGATGAGTGTCTGCTTTTGCCATTTCCAAGTGATGATTCCACATATTCCTTGTTCCCTTCCTGCAGACATCCCCAGAGGTGGCACTCATTCTTCTTTTCCCCTTTAAAGAGACTCTTGACTGTCCTTCACACTGTACAAAGATTCTCTAGAACCCTAACAGCCAGAAGGGAAAACAACTACCCTTAAATTGTAGATCAGGATGCAGGATATTAATAGCTCAGGAAAACCCATGAGAAAAAATAAGCAATGTTCTAAACAGTGACTTCTTTTTGTAGAACAAAGAATGTTTTGTTAATTGCACAGGTTACATCTTGGTCTTTTGGTTGGAAAGACAATGAGATTTAAAATTCCCTAAGAATCGTATCTTCTTAAACACAAATCTCAAGACCTAGCTGCATTCACAGGGGTAGATCATTCAACACATTTATTGAGATCATGCTATAGTGACAGTACAGTGCTAGAGCATTCAGGAAACATCTACTCTGTTAAAGACTGCACAAGCATGTGAGTTATGTGCATAATCACATTCCGGTAAAATATAGAGAAAAGTAGATAGCATAACGATTGAGAAAAGCAGGAGACTGTGTATTTACAAAGATCACAATATCTTCTCAAATATACTGCTATTTGAACTGGAAAGAAGGGTAAGATTTTTGACAGGTAGAGATGAGGAGAAAGTTTTATAGTCTGAGAGTAGCAAGCGGCAAGAAAGAACATGAGGTCCTCCGCAGGGAACAGTGAATAGCTTGGTTGAACTAAGGTGTACAATATGTTTGCACGAGTAAAATAAGAAAAGCTCTCAGGGAGAGAGGTGACAGTCAGGACATGAGTGGTTTTATTTTCCTAACTAAAACAATTAATTTTAGTTTAGTAGTAAGTGAAAATCCATTGAAGGATTTTGAATATCCATGATCTGCACTATGCTTTATGTAACTAATTTCCCACAGGTTAAAAATTTGCTTATGGTTTGAGCTCCTCACCATTTTTTGCTGGAATTATTAGCATGGTAACATATCTCCTATTCAAAAATAACTAGCTGGGTGTAAGCATATGATTTACTATGACAACTCTATTGTTTAACCTACAAAACTCTGTTGTGATCATATCTTTACTTATTTTTTCTCCTATTATAATCTTGAAGGCAGAGTTTAAACCTCCCCAATTGTGCACCTGGGCTTCATATAACAATATTAACAGGTATTTGTTTCATCATGACATGTGGTTCATGGACTGAATGAATGAAAGCACTTAGGCAGGAAGGCCAGGCAGCAGGCTACTGAAGGGAACAAATAAGACACAACACTTGGGCTGAGGTTACCATATTGGGAGTGGACCCCAAACCACTGTGCAACTGTTAAGGTCTAGAACTCTTTCTAAAATGACAGTGAAGAACACAACCTTATTTCTCTTTCATGAGCTTCAGGACAATGTAGTAGATAATGACTGGTAGACAACATAAAAAACATCATTTATTCACTTGCCATATACACGCATGCTTAGATTCACACTGTATGTACTAGTGTTCGCACATAAACACACACCCCATCCTTGATTCTGATTTTACCACCAATTAAGAATAAAAGTAAAAGAATATTAGTGATAAAAAATACAATGGGAACTAAAAAAGCAAATGAATAACATGTTTTTTAAGAGATAAAGACATAAGAAATAGTAATGATTAACAAAACATGCTCATAGTCATGATACAGCCAGTAATCTAATCTTTTCACCACCCAAGAAGGTTTAAATTATCAGTAGCAATAGAGAAAATATCATTAGAATAGCTAAAATCCAAAATAGGCAAGATATACTGGTAAGGAGATGGAGTAACAACAGCTCTCATTCATTGCTGGGGCAACATAAAAAAGTACAGCCACTAAGACTGTCTGAGAGTTTCATAGGAAATGATACATACTATTATCATATAATCCAGTAATTGTACTCTTTGCTATTTACTCAAAAGTTCAAAATGTATGTCCACACAAAATTCTGTGCATCAGCGTTTATAGCAGGTTTGTTCATAATTGCCAAAACTTGGAAACAACCAAGATGTTCTGCCATAGGTGAATAGGTAAACTGTGATAGAGCCACATGGTGGAAAATTATTCATCAATAAACAGAAATGAGCAACTAAACCACAAAAGGATATGGAGGAAACTTAGGAACGCATATTGCTATGTGGAAGAAGCCAATCTTGAAGGGCTATATATCGTTATGATTCCATCTATACAAAATTCTGAAATGTAAAATTACAGAGACAGTAAAAAGATCAGAACTTGCCAGGAGTTCAGAGGAGGGGAGAACAGGAAATAAGGGGAAAAAATAGGTAGCACACAGAGGATTTTTAGGCAGTGAAACTATCCCTCTGCTACCACAGTGATAGGTGCAGGTCATTATACATCTGCAAATCCACATACAGTACAAAGCATGAGCCCCAGTGTAAACTAAGAATTTGATTAATAACAATGTGTCCCAGCATACATTTGCACGAGATTCAGAGTAATTAGGTTTGGACACCGGTAACCATCAAAACAAAGCTCCAAAGAACATAACGATAGTTAAGACTGTCAGGGGTCTCACAAACAATAGACGTATTTTATAAGCCAGATGTAAAAGACATTTAACAACACAGATAGCAGAACAGGCTATCTCCAGCTTCATTTCACCACATGCGAAAATGCGAGTAGCAACTGTCCACAGGTAAGGACACCCTCCTAGAACTCATGAGTTCAGGTGAGACACCTCCTTGCACCACAGACCTGAGTTAAACTTGGTCAAATGGCATGCGGAATGATTGTCACTGACCACACTGCTTCTCCCTCAAGTACCGAGCCATCCACAGAGAATTCCCCGGGAATTACAGAGCACCATTCTTACTGGTTGCTCTGTCTTTCAGCCAATGGAGGCACCAGAGAAGAAAACTTAGCCAACAGCATCACACTGGAGGAGACATGGTCCATGATTGTCCAGGCCTGAAACCTCAGCCAGCTTCCCCACGTTCCCCACACAGCCTGGGTGTTCTTAAGCCTTCCCCAGACTGAGGCAACTGCCGGTCAGATATTACAATAGGAGTATCTGGCCCCACTTACTTCTAGTTAAAGGGTTACAACTCCACTGACTCAGTGCTCTACCTAAAGCTTCCCAAAGTCAGAAGGTAAGTCCATTTCCACATATATTTGAAGCATAACTTCTAGCCATGCCCACCCATGTGTCTGAGCAGCAAACCTAGGTACATTACTAACCCCAGAGACCATCACATTGCCCAACCACAGATTCCAAACAATAGTACCTCCCAACAGGAAGACAACCGGTAGCCCTCCCTGATTAGAAATAATCACTGAGCTCAGCCAGCAGCCATACCTGACAAAAGAATTCACCTTGTGGTCTTAATGGAGCATGGGGCACAGTTGCCAATAGCATTCAATTGTTGAGAACAAGAAGTAGCCCAGTCCAGCTAGAGAGCTTTGCCTGTCCAGCATTAGCAGTGAGCTCATCCAGATTCCCAGGCTAGGATAAATAGTGAAGGTCTACCACTACCAAATAATAAATGGTGGCTGCTCTCCTCAAATGTGCAAGTATCAATGCAAGGACACAAGGTTTATAAAATATCATGGAAATATATCATTAACAGAGAAACTAATAAAGCTCCAGTGCTGCAGAAATGAAGACCTATGAAATCTCTGGTGAAGAATTCAAAATAACCCTCTTAAAGAATTTCGGGGAGGGCCGGTGAGATAGCTCAGTAGCATAAGCGCCTGCCTGGCAAGCGCGAGGTCCTGAGTTTGACTCCTAGTACCCACATAAAAAGGAAAAGAGGGCTGGTGATATCGCTCAGTGGCACAAGCACCTGCTGGTAAGCATGAGGTCCTGAGTTCGACCCCCGGTACCCACATAAAAAAAAGAATTTCAGGGAACCATAAGAAAACAAGGATAGAAAATTGAATAAAATTTGGAGAACAATTTTTGAACAAAACAAGAAGTTTGGCCAAAAGACAGAAACAAAAAATTAAAATTCTAGAAAAAAAGACTACAATAATTGAACTGAAAAAAATAATCAATGCAAAATTCCAATGTTATTTTTTTTAAGAAATCGGGGAGGGGGGGGTCTTTAAATTTTTATGGAAACACCCAAGATACCAAGCAAGCAAAACAATGTTGGGTAAAAAGAACAAAGCTGGAGGCATCACACTCTCTGATTTCAAAACACAGGACAAAATGATTGTAAGAAAAAAACAGCATGATACTGGCATAAAAACAGACACTTTGATTCATGGGACAAAATAAAAAACCGAGAAACCCCATGCCTTTACATTTAACTGATTAATGATGAAGTTGCTGTACATTTAACTGATTAATGACTAAAGGACATTCTCTTCAGTAAATGGTATTGGGAAAACTGAATAGCCACATACTGAAGAATGAAATTAGACCCTTATTTTATGCCATATAAAAATCTACTCAAAATTGATGAAAATTTAAAATATATGACCTGAAACTGTAAGGTTATTAGAAGAAAATGTGGGAAAGTCTTCATGACAAGGGTCTTGGCAAAGATTTTTTTATATGACCGAAAACACAACAAAAGCAAAAATAGATGAATGGGATGGTGCCAAACTTAAAAATTTCTGCACAGCAAAGGAAATAATTAATCAAGTGAATAGACATCTCACAGAATGGGAGAAAATATTTGCAATCCATGCATTTGATAAAGGGTTAACATCCAAAATGTAAAAAAAAAACCACAAACAACTCATAGCAAGAAAACATTTAACTCAAAAATAGGCAAAAGACCTGAACAGACATTGTAAGAAAAAATCA
Source organism: Erethizon dorsatum (assembly GCA_028451465.1). NCBI lineage: Eukaryota > Metazoa > Chordata > Mammalia > Rodentia > Erethizontidae > Erethizon > Erethizon dorsatum. The sequence goes on from CM051839.1 coordinate 11,507,007, forward strand.
TATAGACAGCCAATGAGTACATGCAAAATGTTCTTTATCACAATCATTATGTTATGGTTCGTGTCTAGATGTCTCCCCAAAGCCTCATGCAGTCGTAGGGGTATTTTTTAGAGGTGGCTGAGTCTAGAGAGGGTGTGTGATCAGCTCACTGATTGGTTTGGCACCGCTCTAATCCCAGCAGCCTTGATAGAGTATAAAAGGGGCAGAAAGATGCTAAGTTCGTTTGCTTGCTTTAGCTGTCTTCTGCTCCATGAACTGTTCTCCTCTGCCGTGTGCCACCCTGTCTTGTAGTCAGCCGATTATAGACTGAAATGCCCACAAACTGGGAACTAAATGAACCTTTGGTCCCTTAACTTTGGATGTTGGATATTTTAATCTCAGCAATAAGAAAAGTACCTAAAAGAAATTCACAATAAAAACGTTAAACTCCCACCTGTTAGAATAGCCTTTATCAAAAACATGAAAAAACCATGCATGGTGGTTCATGCCTGTAATCCCAGCACTCGGGAGGCTGAGGCAGGAGGATAACTGCGAGTTTGAAGCCAGTCTGGCTACAAAGTGAGTTCAAGGCCAGCCTCAACTGCATAGCAAAACCCTGTCTCAAAAAGACAAAAAATAGGGCCGATGAGATGGCTCAGCGGTGTAAGCACCTGCCTGGCAAGTGCAAGGTCCTGAGTTCGACTCCCGGAACCCACATACGCAAAAAAGGGCCAGTGATATCACTCAGCGGCACAGGCACCTGCTGGTGGGCGAGGTCCTGAGGTCGACCCCTGGTACCCACAAAGGAAAAAAAAAAAAGACAAAAAATAAAATTAAATTAAATTAAATTAAAAATAAAAATTAAAAAAATAAAAAGGCCATGAAAAATAAGTGTTATCAAGGATGCAGAAAAAGGGAATCCTTACACATGGTTGGTAGCAATATAAATTAATGCATCCATTATGGAAAATGATATAGAAATTCCTTGTAAAGCTAGAAATATAACAAATCTGGGACCCAGTAACCCCACTTCTAGATATATAGTCAAAGAATTTTGATTAATATGTCCAACAGATATCTCCACTTCCATGCTCATAACAACATTATTCAAAATTGCCAACAGTCTAAATGTCCATCCACCAATTAATGGATAAAGAAAATAGAGTCCCATGAGGCCTTACAGGAGTGGGAATTCCTGTCATATGCGACAACATAGATGAATCTGGATAACATTATGCTATGTGAAATAAGCCTGGCACAAAAAGACAAATATTGCATGATTTTATTTATATTTGAAATCTAATAAACTTGAACTCATAGAGGTAGAGAGTAGAATATTAGTTACTAGAGGCTGGGAGAGTGGGGAGAAAAGCAAGAGAGTAGTTGATGAAACAGTGCTTGGTTTCAGGTAGACAGGAGGAATAGGTTTTGAGATTTATTACACACGTGGTGACTATTGTCAGTTAAATGTATTATATATTTCTGTCTTGGGGTGGAATATGACCCAACTTATTTGGATAGATTTATTTAATATTATTCATAAGTATAAAATTGTAAGGGACCGAGGATATAGCTCAGCAGTACAACGCCTGCCTGGAAAGCGCGAGGTCATGAGTTTGATTACAGCACTGAAAAAAAATACTTATAAGAAAGTATTTATTTTGTAAAACTATATATATTTTATACTTGCTATAACAGTGATATATATTGCAGCAAGATATGTTTTGCTTTTAACCCCCCATAAATGGACTATCACTGGGAATAACTGTGCATGTAGCATTAACAAATCACACACACAAACTGGATGCAATGGTACACACCTGTAATCCCAGCACTGACAGAGGCCGAGCAGTAGGAGTGTAAGTTTGAGTTTTCTTGGGCAACTTAGCAAGACCCTGCTTCAAAATAAAAAAGAAAAAGAGCTGGGGATAAGGCTCAGTGGTAGAGTGTCCCAGAGTTCGCCCGCCAGTACTGCAACACACACACACACACACACACACGGGATACAGCAAACATAAAGAAAAATTCATTGTTCATAGCTGTGTTTGAGAGCGACAAACTTATTAGCATTAATTTATGTTTGTATGTATGCATTGATCATACTGAACAAACACTTTACAATTGGTGTTTTTCATTCCTCCTCATTCTTGTGTTTTTTACCATGGATTCTCTCTGACACCCCCATTAAAACTATAAATGAAAACTCCTTCAAGTGTGGTGATGTGTAGCAACTGCATATATTGAGATACCTGCAAGGTGTCTAGATTACATTAAATTTTATCATAATTTCCAGCTAAGAGATTCATAACAAATCCCTTTGGAAAGTGGCCATTTTCCAAATATATTTGGAGGTATAACTCCATTTTAACAACACAAGTCTTATTAGAAATGTACAAACGATCAGGAACTTGAAGAAGAATTCCATCGGGAAGGACGAATGCCAACCTGCTCTTTCTTGATCTTATTCGGAGTATCTGGCTATCTGTTTTGGCTCTTTTCTCCTTCCCACAAGGTATTGTGAAAGTGGTTCTCTATTTCTTTTTTTTTTTTTTTTTTTTTTTGTGGGTACCGGGGGTCGACCTCAGGACCTCGGCGCGCCAGCAGGCGCCCGTGCCGCTGAGCGATATCACCGGCCCCTTTTTCGTATGTGGGTTCCGGGAGTCCAACTCGGGCCTTCGCGCTTGCCGGGCAGGCGCTTAAGCCGCTGAGCCATCTCACCAGCCCGGTTCTCTATTTCTTTAAACCAAAATAAAAACACCTAACTAAATATTTAGCAAGAAATATTGAATTCATGGTTTATCTCACAAAGAAATTTAAATTTGAAAACCCCTGACTTTACAGTGCTTTATGATCTTCTTAAATATAAGTTTGAGTTTTCCACTGGAGTTCAATTCCCCATGGTGTTTGTGTTGTATGTTTATTGTATGTGACTGGGTGTTGTAAGTCTTCCTGCTGTAGAAATGTGCTCAGCTCAGAGCTTCTGCTACTGCATATTTACAAATACTAGTTATGTTTTTTTTTGTGTATGTGTGTGGGTACCAGGGTTCGACCTCAGGACCTCGAGTGTCAGCAGGCACCCGTGCCGCTGAGCGATATCACCGGCCCCTTTTTTGTATGTGGGTTCCGGGAGTCAAACTCGGGCCCTCGCGCTTGCCAGGCAGGCGCTTACGCCGCTGAGCCATCTCACTGGCCCTAGTTATGTTTTTAAAAGTAAAAAAAAAAAAAAAGGTTCCTATATGGAACAATAAAATAGGAATACTTTTAATTGAAAACTAGCTGCCCTTTTTTTAGTGCTACCTTTATCATTAATATATTTTCAGATATAAAGAACCATGCTGATTAGTTGGTGTCCTCTATTCTGTTGCACTGATCTATTTGTTCTGATTTTGCTACTGGGCAAAATCAGTCAGTACGTGGAAGAGCAAGTCTTCCTGCTTGGTTTATGAACTTCTTCTTTCCTGTAAATTTTAAGGAAAATATTGTGATCCTTAATATCCTGTTGGAAATTTGTTTTGAATGTATTGGATTCAAGTCATCTCATCTACAATCATAGAAACATGTTTCTCCTTTGTTTCAAGTAATCTTCTTTCTTCCTTTTTGGAAGAGAGAGTTCTTTGTATTATTTTTTAAAGATTAACACATATTAATTGTACATAATATGTAATGATTTTAACTGTAATATTTCCATACAAGTATATACTGTCCTCTGATCAAATTCAAGCTCCTTTTCTCCACCCTTCCCCTCCCACTAATACACTATTCCTGATCTCTAATAATCACTATTCTTCTTTAAAATCTACAGTTTTTGGCTTCCACATATGAGAGTGAATATGTGACACTCGTCTCTCTGTGTCTGGCTTATCTCACTTAACATAGTGTCCTCCAACTCAATTCTGTTAGGTTTGGCATGAATAAAGACAAAGGAAAGAGATTGAGGGAAGCCTTTATTGCTGGTGCAGGAGGGCTGCAGTAGAGTGCAAGAGACCATCTGAGGAGGAGGCTGTGAGACAAAGTATTTATTGGGTTTAGCTGGGGGTGGAGTTTGGAGGGGCGGGCAAGGTGACATAATGGAAGGGGATTGGTGGATTTTTGGAGCACATGAAAGGGGGAGAGGAAGTTTGTTTTGGGCTGGGGAAGAAGAAGGAGGAAGTGGGTGATATGCTGTTGTTTGGGCTCTCTGCCATGTTGGAACACTGCCATGATGACTAAGCAGCTTTCATATGGGCAGAAATCCATCGAATTCATTTGTGGTAAATCACAATATTTCATTACTCTTTATGGCTAAATAATCCTCCATTGTAAACACACACACATTTTCTTTACCCATTTTTTTGTTGACAGGCACACAGGCTGATCTTATATCTTAGCTGTTGTGACTATAACTATGATAAACATGGGTATGGATATGCAGGTACCTCTTTAGTATATTGATTTCATTTTCTTTGGATATTTACCCAAAAGTGATGAATAGCTGGACTGTATGGTAGATCTAATTGACTTTTGTTAGGGATCTCCATAGTGTTCTCTATCATGGTGTATTAATTTATATTTCCACTAACAGTGCAGAAGGGTAATTTTTCTCCACGTCCTTGCCAGTATATATGTATGTATTTATTTATTTTATAATAGCTATTCTGACTGAGGTAAGATGGTATTCCATTGTACGTTTGATTTGTACTCCCCTGCTTGTGAATGATATCGAGCATTTTTTCATATATTTGCTGGCCATTTGTATTTCTCCTTTTGAGAAATGTTCATTCAGATCATTTGCCCAGTTTTAATTAGGTTACTTGTTTTTGTGGGGCTTTTTTGTTCTCTTTATATTCTGCATATTAACTCTCTGAAAGATGAAGCTGTTGGTAAGCATTTTCTTCCATTCTGTAGGTAGTCTTTTTACTCTGTTGATTGTTTCCTTTACTGTGCAGAAGATTTTTAGTTTAATATAATCTGATGTATCAAGTTCTGATTTTCTTTTCTGTGTTTTTAGGGTCTTATCCAGAATGTAACTGAACGTATGAAGGTCTTAAAATGTTTTTCCTATGTTTTCTTCTAGTAGTTTAAGTTTCTGGCCTTACATTTAGGTCTTTGATCCATCTTGAGTTGACTTTTGTACAGAGCAAAAGATAAGCATTAAATCTCAATCTTCTACATGTGTATATCCAATTTTCATAGCACAATTGGTTGAAGAAGCTGTCCTTCCTACAATATATGTTTGTAATCGGCATCTTTGTCTATAATCAGTTGGTACAGATGCATGGATTTGTTTCTGAATTTCCACGTTGTTGCATTGGTCTATGCATCTATTTTTATGCCAATACCACACTGTTTTGATTACTATGGCTCTGTAGTATGTCTTGAAATCAGATGTTGTAATGCCTAGCTATGATTTTTGATCGAGAATGCTTTGAATAGTTGAGGTCTTTTGTACTTCTGCATGAATTTTAGGATTCTTTTTTCTTTTTGTGAAGAATATCATTGTTATTTTGATGGGGGTTGCATTGAATCTGTAGATTATTTTGGAGACTTTCTCCTGAACATGTGTTTTAGACTATCACTTTGTTGTGTAACATTGGCTTTGATTCCAGCAGGGCACCCTGTTGTAGTCTCCCATAGCTTCTTTTTCTGTGATTAATGGCTTTGGGCACAGTGTGTAGTGCTGTGCAGTTGTCTTGTGGGTCATGCAAGAGTGGGGATACTCTAGCAGCTCAGACAGGCATGGTGAAGACAGCAGTAGATATGGGGTACTCACTGTGCGGATCATCCTACAATGGGAGTGATGTCCCCAGTCAGGTGAAGGGGTTTTCTTAGGTACTTTGACACTAGCTTTGCTACTATCAAGAACCTCTGGCACTGGCAGCTTAGGCAGTGGTGAGGGGCCTGACAGACATGTCCTCCCCTCAGTCAGTAGTGCAGGCCTATATCCTGCATGGGAAGAAGCAGTGGCAAGAACCATGGCATCCCCTCCATGGCATTCACAACAGCCCTGACAGCTGTGGGTGTTCAGGCCATGGCTTTGGCCATGGGAACCACTGTACCCTCCCTATCCTGCCAGTAATAGGTACCTGCACAGGCGCCAGAGGCTGCCGGAGCCAGGTGGGTGCTTACCTTCAGTCCTGGCATAAGTATACACGTGACTGGTGACACCCTTAGTCTCATAGGGCAAATGCATTGACCTGGTTCTTGAGGGCCGCACCCTCCACTTCCCCCTGATCTCAATACCCGTCCCCTAGAGTACAGGGGCCAAAGGTGGTTTGCTAGGCAGCTACCCCCATGCCAGCACAGTAGAACGTCTGTGGAGTAGTCTCAGAGACGGGGTATGCAGGGATTTCTGCCCCATGGAGTCACCCAAACTCAGACAATAGCTCTGTTCTCAAGAGGGCTCGTGGAGGTTTTGTGGGAGATAGTGCAAGACCTTTTCCTAAGCAAGTCTACTGTGCAAATTTCAGGCTACTTATCTAAGTGAGTTGCAAGCCTGAGAGGATTGAGAATCTCTTGAAGCTAGGACTTTCAACATCTGTGGTGGTACAGTGTTCTGGGACTCTCCCTTTCACCCCCCACTTCTGCAAAAAGGAGACTTCCCCTCCCCAGCTGTGGAGCTCAGGTGGCAGATACCAGGATATTTTGTTTCTCTTACTGTGCTGTTGTCCCAGGTCTTCTCTCTCTTACTGATTTCTATGTTCTCCACAGTCACTCACCTTAAAATGCAGCCATACTCCTGTTACTTTTGTACCTCTTTGTAGAGGAAGATGTAAGTGCTCCTTGCCTCTGTCCTGCTATTCTTAGATCATTTCCCCAATTTTTTAAATTATTCAACCATTTTATAATGTTTTCAGTAAAATAAGGAATTTACTTTAAACAAAACGTACAGTTAGCAGTTCAGCAAGTTGAGAGTTAAATGAAAGTTTAAAAGAAGTCTATGAGTTTTCCACTCATTCTTTTTTGTCTTTAACTTTCCACTAATCTAATGTATCTGAAAAGAGTCTGCCCAAATTTTTCAAAATAAAATTACCTCTGGGCTTCAACCGTGCATTTTTCAAGCATGGATAATTTAAATCTGAAAGAGATTATTTCAGAAGGCTTTAAACAACTGAAAGAAAGGCTTATGATGAAAATTACTTTTCCCTTCTAACACAGCATTGTATTGTAATATGGAATTTGCACATACTTAAATGTAGGTATTTCCTCATCCGATCCCCCACAAAATATAATCTAACTAGGAGCCATTATCATTCCAGAGACCAGACTCTGAAATCCAAGTTAGCACTCAGGATATAGTATAGGCAAAAGCTAGCATCCAAGATGTAGTGTAGGTCCTGCCTATAACACTCTACATCATCTGGACCTTGGTTTTACCCACATCTAAATTAAATTCTCTGAAAAACACTGAATTAGACTAAATTAGATGTTCCATATTACACTGAAGAGATGTTTGCCTTTTATCTAAAATTTTCTAGAGGCTTGTATAGAAATAGTGATAATATATGTATCGTATAGTACAGATGAACTTCAAAATGAACTGTGTTCCTTTTCTAAATCGTGGGCATGGTGGGAGTAACCTCTTTGGAGACACAGATTCTTCATCTGCTGAATAGGGACTAGTAATCTAAATAATCTCTGAAGTATTACACTGAATAAAAATTATATGACTCTGATTCCAAATATGAAAATGCATCATTGATGCCCCATGTTGTAGAAATTAAATTTTTGGTCCACAGAATGTTAGAATAAAGATTTTATGTATCCAATAAAATGGCAACCAACATGGCTTGGCTAGTGGCTCTTAAGCCGGGACTTAGCCCTAATAAGATACTAACATAGAATATAGAGAGGACAGGGAAGTAGAAGGACAGTAATGATAAACCAGAAGTCTTTTAAGGTGTGTAAAATTATTTGTTTAATTCAGGAAGAAGGTAGCCTTCAGAAAAAATAAAATTCAGAAACTTTTAGGAAAAATGAATTTAGATACGAGCTCTAATAGGTTTGGTATAACTTGTGGAAGAATAGAAGTGAAAATATAAGTTTAAAGTCAGAAAAAAGAATGCAGGACTAGGCAAGAAAAGAAGCAAACAAAATATAAGATGACACAAAAGAACTTAATATATTTTAAAAGTAGCTACAATAAATATAAACTATTTAAGTACACCAAAGAAAGATTTAAGACTGGACTAAGAGCATGATCTAGCAATACATTGAATATTGGAGTCACAGAGCAAGCAAATATAGAAAGGCTGAGAACAATAGAATAGGAGAAACACATATCAAATACAACCATAAAATGAAAGCTGAACATAAAGTTTCAGTACCAACCTAGAAAGAGCCTAGAAATTTTCAGCCCTGTCCTTACAAGAAAGCACTGAGGAAATGTAAAATCAGTGACTTTTCTTGAAGCCATCAGAGAACTGAGTTTGTAGGACAAACTGCTATTCCAAAATCTAGCCTGACAGAAAAATACAGACCTTCACAGTCAAGATCAACTTACCTGGAACAGAAGTGTCTGGTGTCACAAACAGGTAGAAACACTTAGATAGCAACTTTGATGAACTGCTGAATGTAGACTAACTTGAGTGTGAGAAACCGTGTACAAGTGCTGTATCTCCAGGAAATCCACCAACTGCTCAAAAATGAAGGTTGAGGGCTGGTGAGATGGCTTAGTGGCGTAAGCGCCTGCCCGGCAAGCGTGAGGGCCTGAGTTCGACTCCCGGAACCCACATATGAAAAGGGGCCAGTGATATCGCTCAGCGGCATGGGCGCCTGCTGGCGCGCAAGGTCCTGAGGTCGATCCCTGGTACCCACAAAAAATTAAAAAATAAAAAAATAATGAAGGTTGAAAGAGGATCCTCCTGTGGCTATAAAAAGGAGTGGGAAAGAGTAATCTTTAGGAAATACATCTGGAGGCCTCTCCATTTTAAAAATGTCCTGCCTTCAAAAAGAAATACATTATCAGAGCCTTGTCTAATAGCTGTAGAGGAGGACATTTATCTCAGTCCAGGCCCCTCTTCTTGACTCATTTAAGGGGAATGGCATCAAATATACAAGAAGAAATTCTTCTGAAGTTCACAAACTGAAGGCGCAGACTCACTGTAAGACTGAGAGTTAACTGGAATATTATCGAATATACCCCTACTCCTGTGGCTTACCACTAGCCATGTTGACAAGATTCCAGTATAAGAAAAAGACCATCTATTCCAATTTTCTGTAGGGTTTTATCATGAATGGATGTTGGACTTTGTCAAAAGCTTTTTCTGCATCTATTGAGATGATCATGTAATTTTTCTCCTTGGCTCTGTTAATATGGAGTATTACATTTATTGATTTGCATATGTTGAATCATCCCTGCATCCCTGGAATGAATCCTACTTGGTCATGGTATATAAGCTTCTTGATGATATACTAAATTCTGTTTGCCAGTATCTTATTGAGGATTTTTGCATCTATATTCATTAGGGAGATTGGTCTGTAGCTCTCTTTTTTGCTTGGATCCTTTTCTTGTTTTGGTATCAGGGTAATGCTTGCTTTGAGAAATGAGTTTGGAAGTATTTCTTCCCTTTCAGTTCCATTAAAAGGTTTAAGGAGTAGTGGCATTATATCTCTAAATTTCTTGTAGAATTCAGTAGTGAATCCATCAGGACCTGGGCTTTTCTTTGTTGGTAGGTTTTTAATTACATCTTCAGTTTTATTGTCTGATATTGGGTTGTTTAGAATCTTTATATCTTCTTGATTCACCTTTGGTAATTCATATGTATCTAGGAATCTCCATTTCTTCTTAGTTTTCCATCTTATTAGAATATAGGTTCTTGAAGGAGGTGTTAATGATCTTCTGGATTTCTGCAGGATCTGCTGTGATTTTACCCTTTTCATTCCTCATCATGGATTTGAGTCTTTTCTTTCCTTTTTTAATAAGGTTGGCTAAGGTTTTATCAATTTTATTTAGTCTTTCAAAGAACCAACTCTTCGATTCATTAATTCTTTGTATTGTTTTTCTAGACTCGATTGCATTAATTGCTCTAATCTTTATAATTTTCTCTCTCATATGAGCTTAGAGCTTGACTTGCTCTTCTTTCTCTAGAAGCTTAAGGTTCAATGTTAGGTTTTTTATTTGAGCCCCTTCTGTTTATCTGATGTGGGAATTACTGCTATAAATTTCCCTGGCAGGACAGCTTCATTGTGTCCTATAAAAGCCATCTCTGACAAACCAAAAACCAATATCATACTAAATGGTCAAAAACTGAAAGATTTCACTCTAAAATCAGCAACAAGACAAGGATGTCCACTGTCACCACTCTTATTCAATATAGTTCTGGAAACATTAGCCAGAGAAATCTGATGAGAGAAAGAAATAAAAGGAATAAGAATAGAAAAGGAAGAAGTTAAATTATCATTATTTGTGGAGACGTGATAGTCTATATAGAAATTCCAAAAACCTCCACCAAAAGACTTCTAGATTTAATAGCCAAATTCAGTAGTGTAGCCAGATATAAACTCAACACCCAAAATAGCATCCTGTACATGAATAACAAACTCACTAAAAGAGAATTAGTGAAACCACACCTTTCACGGTAGCATCCAAAAAAAAAAAAAAGTAATACTTAGGAATCAGTCTAACAAAGGAAATTAAATACCTTTACATTGAAAACTACTCTCCTCTGAAAAGGGAGATCAAAGAGGATATCAAAAAATGAAAAGATATCCCTTGTTCTTGGGTAGGAAGAACCAATATAGTAAAAATGGTCATACTCCCAAAATTGTTATACAGATTTAATGCAATCCCAATCAAAATACCAATAGCATACCTCACAGGATTAGAGATAACAACCCTAAATGCATTTGGAACCAGAAGAGACCTAGAATAGCCAAAGCAATTCTGGGCAACAAAGGCAAGGCAGGGGGCATCACAATCCCTGACTTGAAAATATACGACAAAACTACAGTGATAAAACCAGTATGGTACTGGCAAAAAAACAAACCAGAGAATCAATGAAACAGACTAGACGATGAGAAATAACTCCAAACTTACGCCTCCACCTTATCTTTAACAAAGGAGCCAAACACCTTCACTGGAAGAAAGAAGGCCTTTTTAATAAAGGTATTGGAAAAACTGGTTTTCCATATGTCAAAGACTAAAACTAGACCCATGCACTAAAATAAAATCAAAATGGACCAAAGAGCCCATACTCTTAAGTGAAATAAATAGACCACATATATTCAAATATCACATGATTCATCTGGCATGAGAAACTGAAAGTGTAAATAAGGACAAAAATGTATAATAGATATTGTGAAATAGGCAGAAAATGTTCAAATAAGGAAGGGGAACTAGCAAGGTGGGGAGGGAAAAGGAAAAAAGACAAGAAGGAAAAAATAGAAACAAAGCTTTTGTAAATAAGGAGGGGTTAAAGGGACAGGAGGGGATTGGGGAAAAAAGGAGAATTAAGGTATACCACGTACAGGTACAAATTCCATATGATGAATGTTATCAATACATATATCTAAAATGTACCGATGAAGTTATTAAAAAAAAAAGTTTCCAGTAAAATAATACCGGATTTCAGATAAATGGGGGAGAGATAGACTTTCTGAGGAGGAATACTTAGGGAAGCTGAAAGTCAAGAAGGAGAACAAAAGCCAGAACACTAGAAGAATATGAAGTCTCTGGCACAGCAAATATTAAACAAAGCCCAACTCCTAGTTGGATGAACATAAATCTTTAACTGGAGGACTATTTACCTCACTTTCTAAAACCAGTTACATGTCCACCTTTCAAAAAAAAATTACAAAGCACATGAACGGGGTAAAAAAAAAAAAAAAGAACTCATGGTCTAAAGCGACAAAGCATCATTAAAATCACACAGAGAGAGAACACAGATTTTGGAATTAGCAGAAAGGAATTACCTATGATTAATATGTTGATGGCTCTAATGGAAAAAATAGAAAACATTCAATAACAGATGGATGCTGTGCGCAGAGAGAAGGAAACTCTCAGAAAAAATTAAAAATAAATACTGGAAAACAAAAACACTGTAACAAAGATGAAAAATTCTTTACTGGACCCTAAGTAGACAGAACATAGCAAAGGAAGGAGATGGTGAGCTTAAATATATGTCAAGAGAAACTCTACCAAAAAATGCAAAAGTACAACAAATTAAAAAAATAAAAAGAAAACATTCAAGAATATTGGAACAATTTTAGAAAGAAGTTACAGTGAATTCCTATAATTTTATGTGGCTGAGATATCCATTTTTAATATAAACTGTGTTTTCTCATAACAGAAGCTGTTAGTTACTCTTAATACAATTTCCCCTTCTTTATCTCCTCTTAGTTCCTCAGTGTGCTGGATCTAGTTACATACTTTGTACAACTGCCTCCACCTAGGCTGTTCTAAGAGACAGCCGCGCAAAATCTACTTGGCTCATCCACACAGACTCACCCACATCTGCATGCACCCCACAACAGCCACCTCTGGCCATTGCAGTGTGATCTCCTGGAATCTGTACCTGCTTGCTGATAACACCACCAATTAGACCTCCCTCTGAGAAACTTGGGGATGCCTTTGACTCCAAATAAAGACTTCAGCCCCCACATCCCTCTTTCTCTTCACTTGCTGGTTGAACATGTGTTCCAGGATGCCCACCCCCATTCCCACTGGCCTTGCAAGGTACGTTGTCCTCTCCTCTCAAGAATCTGTGAGTAATCACCTCCTTTCACCTCACGTGTTTTCTAGATTTGCCTCTTTTGTGTCTCATTTGACCAATATGTCTGGACTGAACTTCTTTTCCTGCCACAATTCTCCTGGAGAGTGGCTATCTTTATAGGAATAAGCTGGACACAGGTCACACAGGAGCTACAAGGGCTTTGGTCAGTAAAAACAAATTTCCTGTAAGATGGATGCCTGGTCATGGATCAAACCTTTCCACGTTAGGCTATCAGTTGTTATGTGGAAGTAAACCTCGCAAGGTGCACTATGAAAGGACATCCTTAAGTAAAGCCCTTGGATTCCCACCAGGGCAGGGCTAGAGGTTACAGCCACTCCCCAGAGAAGAAGACTTCATTATCAAGTTAGAGAAAAACACAACAGAATTAGATTACAGAAAGAGAACACAGAGAAAACAGAATGGATTTATTTGAAATAATAATGACTGAGAACTTTCTGGAATTAATAACAGACACCAAACCGTAAACTAGTATGTTCAAAAAACATGAAGTAGAATAAATACCAAAGGAAAAAAATGCACATATAAATGCATTTAAGTAAAAGTAACTTGGATATAAATAAATATAAATATATTCTTATATAAAAATTCAGAGGAGGGCCAGTGAGATGGCTCAGCAGCGTAAGCGCCTGCCTGGCAAGCACAAGGGCTCGAGTTCGACTCCCGGAACCCACATACAATAAAAGGGCCGGTGATATTGCTCAGCGAGGTCCTGAGGTCGACCCCCGGTAACTACAAAAAAAAAGAAAAAAGAAAAAAATTCAGAGGAAATAAAGGTAAAATATTTCATTTTTTCTCAATCTTAATTAACCTGAGAATAACTGTTTGAAAAATAATGGTAACAATATGTTGAATTACTGCATATGTTTAAGTAACATGAATGACAGCAATGTCACAGAAATAAACAATCAGAAATATAAATGCTGTGTTATAAGATATCTGCATGGCGTGAGAAGCAAAACAGCTTTATTTGAAGATGAATGTAGTTTGAAATGTAAAATCTAGACCAAATCTTAAAAAAAGATAAGAACATGCAATATACACTGGGGGATGATAAATGGAATCCAATAAGGTGCTCAATTAAAATCAGAGAAAGAAGCAAAAGAAGCTACTGTCAACAGCATGAGATAGTAACAAACATAACTGAGATTAACAGAAATATATTAATAATCATTTTTAACATGAACGGTCTAAACACAACAATTAAAAGACAAAGGCTATCTAAGTAGATTTTTAAAAACAAGACCTAACAATACATTGTTTTAGAAAACCCATGTTATATAAGGGCACCACATATTAAAATCAAGGAGATGGGAAAAGAAAACTAATCAAAAGGAAGCTGAAGTAGTTATATTAATTTCAGACAAAGCAGACTTCGAAACAAAAAAATTTGGAAATAAAAGTATATGACAGAAAATAGACAAATTCTTCCCCAAAACGTTACCACCCTAAATGTGTATGTTCTTAAAATATAAAATACATAAGACAAAAATTGATAGAACTGAAAACAGAAATAGACAAATCCAAAACTGTTGTTGCAGTCTTTAACACCCACTTCTCAATAATTGATAGACGAAGCAGGCAGGAAATCAATGAAGATATAGTTGACCCGAATGGTACAATAAATTACTTGATCTAACGGACATTTGTAGATCTCTCCATTCAACAAAAACAGAGTCCCCTTCTTAAACTCCCTGAGGTAAGCACACTCTGGGCCATAAAACACACTTTGCCAAAATAAAAGGATTAGAAATCAGATAAAGTGTGTTCTCAGACTGCAATGGAGATAATTTTGAAAACGTGAAAATGCACTAATATTTGGAAATATAAAGCTATAATTTACAATAGCACATGAATAAAGGGCAAATATTAAATGTTTTAATTAAATGAAAATTAAAATGCAACTTTAAAACTTTGTGGGATGCAGTGAAAGCAATGTTTAGAGAGGAAGTTATAGCATGCGATGCCTATGCTACAAAAAATGAAGATTTAAAATCAGTAGCCTAAGTCTCGACCATAGGAAACTTTAAAATGAACCTTTAAGCCTATAGCAAGAAGAAAAGAGATTATTAAAACTGAAGCACAAGTCTATGAAATTGAACAAGAATTCAATAAGAAAATAATGAAGAAAATTAATGAAACCAAAAGCTGGTTATTTGAAAAGATTGATGAAATGAACCACAGCCAGCTAACCAAGAAATATAAAAAGAGAAGACCCAAATTATCAATATTTAAAGTGAAAGAGGGGTCATCACTATTGACCCTATGGATGTCACGATAACAATAAAAAGAATATTACAAATAACCCTATGCACACAAATTTGATGACTTAGATAAAATGAACCAAGTCCTGCAAAGACAGGGATGATTAGAATACACACAGGAGGAAACTCCTAGATAGATCTTTATATAATAATACAGTTAGTCAATAATTGATAATTGGGCCAGTGAGAGGGCTCAGTGGCATAAGTACCTGCCTGGCAAGTGCGAGGTCCTGAGTTCGACTCCCAGTACCCACATAACAAGTAATAATAATAGGGTCAGTGAGATAGCTCAGTGGCATAAGCAACTTCCTGGCAAGCGCGAGGTCCTGAGTTCAATTCCCAATACCCACATACGAAAAAAGGGCCAGTGATATTGCTCAGCGGCACGGGCGCCTGCTGGCGCACGAGGTCCCAAGGTCGACCCCAGGTACCCACAAAAAAATATAATAATAATAATTGATAATCTTTCGAACCAGGAAATATTTGGTCCACATAATTTCACTGATAAATTTTACCATTTGTAAAAGAAAAATCAGTTCTTCACAGTCTTTTTCAGAAAACAGAAACTTATTCTCTGAATCATTCTGGGAAGTCAGGATTTCCCAACTACAAAAGCCAGATACAGCCACTATAAGAAAGGAAAATGATACACCGATATTTGTCATAAACACATATGTAAAAATTCTTAGAAAAACATTATCAAATGGAATTCAATAATGTGTACAAAAAATTATACCACAACTCATCAGGGTGTATTCTGATTATGCAAGACTGGCTCAATATTTTAAAATCAGTCTGTATAGTCTATTACATCAGCATGGTTAAGAAGGTAAATCACATGATCACATCAAGTGATGTAGAAATATCATTTCACAGAACTCCACACCCAGTCATAATTTTTAAAAAATCTCAGCAAACTAATAAAGCAAACCTCTCAATTTGATAAAGAATATCTATTTTAAAAAGCCTATACCTAGGGCCGGTGAGATGGCTCAGTGGCGTAAGCGCCTGCCTTGTAAGCGCGAGGGCCCGAGTTCGACTCCCGGAACCCACATACGAAAAAGGGGCCGGTGATATCGCTCAGTGGCACGGGTGCCTGTTGGCGCGCGAGGTCCTGAGGTCGTCCCCCTGGTACCCACAAAAAAAAAAAAAAAAAAAAAAAAAGCCTATACCTAGCATCTCACTTAGTGATGACAAAATGAATACTCCTATAGATTAGAAACAAGGTAAAGGTGTCCTTTCTTACCACTCCTATTCAATATTGTCCTGGAATTCTTAGTTATAGTAAGACAAGAAAAGAATACAAAAGACATATGGACTGGAAAGGAAATAAAAACTCTATTCACAAATAAAATGATCATCGATACAGAAATCCCCAAAATTGACCAAAAAAATCCTTCATGAACTAATAAGCAGTACAAAAAAGTCACAGGAGATAAAGTTAATACAAATAAATAATGTTTTTCTATATACTTGAAGTGAATATTTATAACTTGAATTTTGAATATATATATATATATATATATATATATATATATCCACCCAATAAATTAAAATACATAGCTATGATTCCAATAAAATATGTGCAGAAAGTATATAAGGATAATAAAAGACTGTTTTTTTAAAAATCAAATTATAAATTCTAATAAAAATAGATTTAATGCAATCCTGGCGAACTATCCCAGCAAACTATCTTTTAGATAATAGACAAACTGATTGTAAAGCTTGTAAGTCATGGCAAAGGGTAGAGCCAAATTCATAACTGCGAGAGTAAGATGTACTTATCAGCAAGGAGAAGGTTCTAGAATGATCCATGTGATGGTGTAGAATTGGACACATCTTTAGCTTAATACAGAAATGGAAGATTACACACAGAAGTATTTCATATGTGTGTACACACATATATTTTCTTGTTCTGCCAGCTGAGAGGACCTAGAACCTATGATATCCACTAGCCACCAGGACACAGCATCCTAGCATCCAAATCTTGGTTTCTAATACCATTCTCCAATAAAAAGAACTGGGCTCCTTAGAGAAATGGTTAGTTCTAGGACTACACCAGTAAATACATAAAATAATTCTGGGATATCTTGGAACACTAGAAATTAAGAAAGTGCTCAAAGAAGAAGAGAAGGGAGAGAAGGGAGGATAGAGGAGGGAAGGAGAAAGGGACAGAGAGAGAGATTAAGAAACATCCAATGATGTGTCAAAATGTCAAAGGGATGCAGGAGTCAATTTAAAAAGTTCAAAATAGCCAAAGTTAGAACAATTTTAGCAACAAAATAATTAAAATGATATTGGCTTATGACCCAAAATAGAAATATCCCCATATCCATTCTGATTTAAGCTGATGATTTGACTAAATGGAGGAGATGAGGCAAGCCTCCTAAGCAGAATTTCAAATAACTAATGTCGATGCTAGTTGATACTACTATTGATACTAATATTGATACTGCACCCTTAAAGAAGTGGGTCATCTCTCTCCACTCTTCAGGTGTGGGTTGTGCATAATGACGTTTTCCAAGGAGTATAATATGGAAAATGAGGGTCGAAGGAGTAACGTTATGGTTGGGTGATTGAGGTTAACATCAATATTGATAGGTTGTATTCAGAATAGATGCCCTTGATAACATGGGATAAAAAGTCCTTTACTTCTGTGATCTTTCTCCCACTAACACATTGTGCAATCTAATCATGAGAAACCATCAGACACGTCTCAACTGAATGACTTTCTACAAAATTCCTAGGCCATATTCTTTAAAATTCCTTAGAATTCCAGGGTCACTGAAAGTAAAGAAAGTTTAAGAGACTGTCATGACAAAGGGGAGGATAAGGTAACATGACAACTTAAGTTTGGGTGAATTCTTTGATTGGGAAAAGGATATTAAGGTAAAACTCAGGAAAGCAGAGTAAAGTATCAACATAAAAGGCAACCAAAGAACAAGAGACAAATTGGACTCCAGAAAAATTTAAAATGTTTGTGCATCGAAAGACATTATCGGGCCAGTGAGATGGATCAGTGGTGTAAGCGCCTGCCTGGCAAGAGCGAGGTCTTGAGTTCGACTTCCGGAACCCACATACGAAAAAAGGGCTGGTGATATCGTTCAGCGGCACGGGCACCTGCTGGCGCAGCAGGTCCTCAGTTAGAACCCCAGTACCCACAAAAAAAAAAAAAAGACATTATCAACAAAGGAATAAAACAACCTGTAGAATGAGAGTAAATATTTGCAAATCGTGCAAAGAAAAAAGGACAGCTTGAAGAGTGGTAAAACATATTTGCAAATTGTATCAAATGCAGATTGATTCAAATGCAGAATATATAAGGACAATTGTAAAATTCAGTGACATAAAAAAGCAACCTGATTCAAAACTGTGCAAAAGACTTGAATAGACATTTCCACAAAGAATGTATACAAATGGCCAATAAGCACATGAAAAGATGTTAAACCTCAGGAATCCCTAGGGAAATGTAACCAAAACTATAATGAGATACCAATTTACCTGACACCTATTGGGATGACTACTATCAAAAAATAAAATAAAAAATGAAGACAAGTGTTGGTGAGGACATGGAGAAGTCACAACCCTTGTACCTTGTACCTTGTTGGTAGGAATGTAAAATGACGTGGCTGCTGTGGGAAACAGTCTGGCAAAAAATTGACATAGGGTTACCTTATAATCCATCAAATTTACCTCTGGTTAAATATGTGTAAGAACTGAAAGCAGGATCTTGGACAGATATTTGTACACCCATATTCACTGGAGCATCATTCACAATAACAAATACAGAAGCAATTCAAGTATTTATCAACAGATGCAGAAACATAGAAAATGTGGTATATACATACAAAGTGTATTAGCTTTCCTGTTGCAGGGAGAAAACACTCACAACACAACTTAATGGATGAAATGGTTTATTTGATTCATGATTTCAGGGGATGCAGTCCACATTTGGCTGGCTTCAAGGCAGAAACGTCGTACTGGAAGGGTATGGTAGAGCAAAGCTTGTTTTCATGGTGGCTAGGAAGCAGGGTAGGGGAATAGTACCTAAAAGGAAGGAACCAGAAACCAGATATAAAATTCCAAATCATGTTTCTATGACCCATATGGACACATCCAGAAGTGTGTTTTACTAATCCTCTAGGCACTTCTTAAGCTGATGAAGTTGACAATCCAGCTTATTTATCACACAATGAAATATTAGGACTTGAAAGGAAATTCTGACTCATGTTACACTACAGATGAAACTTAAAGGCATTTTTTTCACATGAACAACGCCAAATACAAAAAGTTAAATACTGCCTGTCCCCACTTACATGTGATATCTAGCATAGCCAAATTCATAGAGACAGAAATTAGGATGATAGTTGCCAGGGTTTTAGAGAAAAGGAAATAAATGGGTAATTGTTGTGTCATAGGCAAAGAGTTTCAGTTTTACAAGATGAAAACAGTTCTGGAGATGGATTATGGTTATGATTGTTCAATAATATGTATTTATTTAATACTCCTAAGCCATATAATTAAAATAGTTAGATAATAAATTATACGTTAATATATTCTGCCCCTATAACATTTTTTCTCTTAAAATGAAACATTTGAAATAATAAAAATGTCATATGAAGTAATAAATAATTTGGCACAGTTACAAGATAGAGATCAACTTATAAAAGTGAAAAATGTTCTTCTAAATTGCTAACTAGAAAATAAAATAGAAAGTTATTTGTTATAGCAATAAAAACAATAAACTACTTAATAGAGGATAAATAAAACCTTTAAGAAAAAAATGCTTAAGCTCTTTTACAGATAACATGTAGAGATAAATGGACATAATATAATATTATAAAGGACACAATATAATAATGTAGAGATATCAATCTGCACAGGATTTTTCTCCAATGTAATTACATTGACATTTATTGACATTCAATGTAATGTCAATAAAGATTCTAGTAGTATTTTTTTGCAAACTGGCCAAACTTTACCCTATATTTCTATGGAAGAATAAATGTTTATAAATAACTGTCAATTTTTGTTTCATATTAGCTTTTTTGTTTTTAGTGGCGTAATACTTATTTCTACAATGACAATGTCTTCATTATTTTTCCTGATTATGTAAACATATGTTCCCTGAAAAAATTAGAACAGATGTTAATAATTCATCTGTAATTTCACTATTTTGTGCTAATCAATCACTTTTAATACTTAGTGACTGTCCATTCTTGAATTATCTATACATACATAATTTTAGTTGGAATCATACTATACTTTCTTTTTTTATTATGAACGTCTTCCTTCACTGTCTTCCCCAATCCCATGTATCCATGCCCACATTCTATTTTCTTATCTACATCCTATTCATAATCATATGCCCTATCATACACGTCTACCTATTGTTCTAAATTATTCTCATGACTGTTGATACTATATACTGCTTGAACTGCAATTCAGTTACATTCTTCTCAAAGGGCAATTTACTTTCAGTTTTTTGGTGAGTATAAACAATACATCACTGAAGATTTTTTCCCTTCACAAGTTTATACAATTTTATACTTTTATTTTTATGGGCAAGATGTGTACTTTTATTTTTATAACAGAAATGTCCAAGAATAGAAATGCTGAATAGAAAAGAATATGTATTTTTAAGCCTCCTAGATTTTGCCAGATTTCCTTCTGAAAATGATATAAATCTTAACATTCCTGCCACTGATATATATCATACTACTTTTTTTTCTGTATCTCTCCCTGTTCAGTGAGCATGAGGTTACAGCTGATTGACTCTTTTTTTTTTTTTTTTTTTGATACTGGGAGTCAAACTCAGGACATCGCACTTGCCAGGCAGGCGCTGTGCCGCTGAGCTATATCCCCGGCCCCCAACTCTGTCTTTAAACTGGTGCATCTTTTCACATTTGTTGGCTATTTAAACTTGCTCTTTTGCTATCAATTTTTTACATATCCATCTAATTGAGTTTGTAATCTTCGAATAATACAAAATTTAACTCTTTGTCATATGGGTTACAAATGTCTTTTTTTTGTGTCCAATCATTGTCTATTGACTCTTTATGGAAAATTTTTTCATATATAAGCTTTCAATCTTTATACTGCCTATTATTTATATATCTTATAAAAGCATCTAAATTTCTAGTTTTGCTAGAAAGACCTCAGAAATCAATCTGTTGTGCATTTATTCTCATATAGTTTTTTTTTGTTTTTTTTTTTTGTTTTTTTTTGGTGGGTACCGGGGGGTCGACCTCAGGACCTCACGCGCCAGCAGGCGCCCGTGCCGCTGAGCGATATCACCGGCCCCTTTTTCGTATGTGGGATCCAGGAGTCGAACTCGGGCCCTCGCGCTTGCCGGGCAGGCGCTTAAGCCGCTGAGCCATCTCACCAGCCCTCTCATATAGTTTTTTAAAAACTTTTATTTTTCATCATCTAAGCCATTATTCATCTGGAATTTATTTCTATATAATAGGATACATTTTTATTTCTTTCCATATGAAAAGCCAGTTGGCTATTAGGTCAATTTTGAAAGGGGAAAAATAACCAGGGACTTAACCTCTCAAATATTAAGGCATGCCACAAAACTACAGTAATTTACAGCAATGTGACATTGGTATAAAACCAAATAGACCAATGAAACAGAACGGAGAGCTCAAATAGAGCAGTATTTATATGTGATTTGCTATCATGTAAGGTAGACACAAAAAATGAGTGAAAAAGAATGAAAGATAGCTTATTTAGTAGAAGGTCTTGAATAAATTATATAAATTACATTACACAGAGAAATAAAATTAAAAACAAAGATCCTATGGTTTGGAGGTGTCTCCCAAAGGCTCATGTATGAGGCTTGGTCACAAAGCCTGCTGCTGTTTTCAGATGGTGGAACCTTTAAAAGGTGGGGCCTAAGCTAGGCATGGTGGTACATGTCTGTAATCCTAGCACTCTGGGAAGCTGAGGCAGAAGGATCACAAATTTAAACCCAGCTTGGGTAACTTAGGTATTTAGTGAGACATTATCTCAAAATTTAAACATAAAAACGGGTGGGGATATAGCTCAGTACAAAAACCCTAGGTCTAAATTCCAATACTGCCAAAAAAGAGGTGGAGCCTAATGAGAGGAAGTTAGGTCATTGGGGTGTGCCCTTGATGAAGACATTGGCAACTCATCCCCCTCCTCTCTCTTCACTTCCTGGCTGCCATGAAGTATGCAGTTTCCTCCACCATGTGTTCCCCACAATGATGTTCTAGCTCACTGCAGGCCAAAAGGCAAGGAGACCAACTGACCATGGGCTGGAGCTTCTGACATAATGAGACAAAAATAAAATTCTTCTCCTTTTAAGTTGATCTTCAGGTATTTTGTCACCGTGACATAAAGCTGACTAACACAAAAGTGGTATTTCAAATAAGTTAAAGTATGAAAATTAAAACACTATAAGACATAGGGAAAAAATATAGGGGAATATCTTGGTGCTCATAGGGCAAAAATACATGCTACAAGCATGTATTTTATATATGTATATATACATACAGTAGTTCTAAATATGCATATATAAATATATGTATATATCCATAGCCACATAAAATTCAGTGTCTGTCTGTAGATACATATAGAAAGTTAGATGAAACCAAGTTTTAAAGAAAGTTTAGGCAAATAAGAGCTTGTATGCAAAATTGATGGCAGTAGAAAGTGTCAGATTCTTTCTGGAAAGAAAATTAACTCTATCTATTGAAATCCTGAATTTTTATATCTTAATCCCACTGTAGGAATAAATCACACAGAAACTCTTAAAACTACTACAGGAAATACCAGTATGTATAAGCAAGCAACTTGCTATTAGTAGTACCAGGGAAAGATAAACATGATAACAGTGGGTATACATTATGCAATGCCATAATGTCGTATGAAAACAATTTTTAAAAATAAAATTAGATTAACAAAATCACTGCAAACTGTTTAAGTGTGTATATATGTTACATACATATATGTATATATATTTGTATATATGTGTAACATATATGTGCGCACATAGAAAATCACACTACGTATTTTACTTTCATAAGAAATGTGCTGAGTGGATGGTACAGTAGTTTAGTGTGCACTATTCCCCAAAGGCCCTTATGCTAATGACGTGCCTGCCTTCCAGTGGTGCCACTGGGAAGCAGTGAACTTTTAGGAGGTGGGACCCAGTGGAAACAAGTTAGGTCACTGAGTGCATAACTTTGAGAGTGATATTGGGCCCTCAGTCCTCTTCCTTCTCTCTGTGCTTTCCGGAGCTATGAGGCAAGCATCTTTGCTCTGTCACGTATCCCTGCCATGATGTACTGCCTCACAACAGACCCAAAGTGATGGTGCTAAGTAACCCCGGCTCAAACCTCTGAAACCATAAACCAAAGTAAATCTTTCCTATTCAAGGCATTTAATTCAGGTATTTTATCACAATGATGGAATGCTGACTAACACAAATGGGTTGCCTGTGGCATTAAAAAATGGAGATTGGGGATTCAGTGGACAGGGAAATAAAATAAGGAAGAGACCTTGATTAAAAGAGTGTCATGGTGTAGTACACATTGAGATATTGAGGTATGAATCAACTCAATTCTGTAAATTAGACTAACAAACAAAAAAAATAAAATTAAATATAGAAAATATAATGTATACAGCCCCTCAGTTTTCAACTCTGGAAACTGACACCTTTAGAGACTAAGCTCCTTGTGCATATTATATAGCTGATTAGTGATCATACCAAGGCAAAACCCAAGTATGCAGACCATTTTAACCCACTGCTTCCCTTACATAAGCTTTAAGCAATGGATATACCCATAGTTAAGTTGTCAGGGAGTCCAGTATGCTATAAAATGTACCCACCATATATTTTAAATAAACTTAATTATAGCATAGATTTGGAGTAGTTGATATCTTGGGGTTTGTCTACCTAACTTCCTTTCTTTGGGTACTTGTCCCTCCCTTGCTCCATATGTTTCTGGGGTGGGAAAGGTGTTGCTGGTCCCAAGAATTCCCTCACAATCACCAGCAACACCACCAAAGTAGGCACCTGATCCAAGCTCCCCCAATTATTCTCTCTCCAAAGGAATGAAATCTTGAGGCATAAATGTAAGTGATGGCCCCAACCCAAAGAGAGAGCCTGAGCCCCTGCTTTCCAACACCAGAGCAGAAGTTCCTATGTTTCTCAGAGTCTGCCAGTTCAGCTCTTTCTTGGATTGTGTGGGCTGCCCAACCTCTCCCAAGATGTTTTTGTTAATTAAATTAGTATGCATTGTTTTATGTTAGCATGTCTGAAAACAACATGCTAATTACAATAAACTTTAAACATTCAATATACAGCCATTTTTCATGGTGTTTCGGAGTGTGACTGGCCATGACGGACGTTGATTTGGATTGCCGATGTTTCTTACAATAGATTTGTATGAATCCATGATTTTTTAAAAATGGTTTTTAATTGTGTACTTAACAGAGAAATTCAAATCCATTCCACTGATCATTCATTCCAAGAGACATTTCAGTATCTTAACACTTGGAGGTACATTCAGCATGCTGAGTGGTAGGAGATGGGAGTTACTTGAATATGAAAATATTGAACATCTTTCTTTCTCTCCCTTCACTACCATCTCCCTCCCCACTAGAAGAAAATATAAATCACCACAGACAGCCTGGTGGTGGTATGTGTACAACAGTACAATAATTATTGGATGGCTACTTTTTTAGGTAAAAAAGTTTTAAACACTTT
This sequence comes from Erethizon dorsatum, assembly GCA_028451465.1. Lineage (NCBI taxonomy): Eukaryota > Metazoa > Chordata > Mammalia > Rodentia > Erethizontidae > Erethizon > Erethizon dorsatum. Next base: position 11,531,699 of record CM051839.1, read on the forward strand.
TTTCCACTGTTGTATCACTGCCCATGTGAAGTCTGCTATACAAATTAATGAAGAAGTGAATAAACACATTACAAAATATATGCTGCTATAGCTATATAGCACATAAATCATAAGAGCACAAATGCATGTACAGCTTGTGTTTTTTGGAACTCAAAATATTGCTTATATTTTCTCACTGAGTTCATAACATCTCTATGAAATGGTAAACAATCTCAGGATGCAGCATCTTTTCCTTAGCTGTATTCCATGCACACATCCTCATCCTTAAATTCTTAGGAGCCTCTAGAAGATGCAGACTAACCCCTTGGCTTTACAGATATGAAAATGGGCTCAAAAGAGACAAATGATTTGTCTGCTATCAAACTGCAATTTGGCCATAGAAGTAGACATTGTGATACCCAAAGTATCTCCCCTAAAGACACTTAAGAAAATGAGAAATAAGGCACTTACACCAAAAGAAATGAAAAATGAGACCAAAGAGGAGAAAAACTGAAGGTCACCTCAGCCTGGTGACCCACTTGCCCTCACACCATAGCTTTAGAGAACAGACTGGCTGCTTTCATTTCTACTGCCACTTTCATTCACTGTTTCAAAGTGGAACATTGGTTTCCAAGGGTGCAGCTGAGGAGGGGATTGTCTAACTTTGCTTCCATTACTCCACACATTCATAGCACCTCTTGGTCTCATTCTCCCACTGTTGAGATGATTTTTTTTTTCACACGTAAATTCTTCCTCTGTAATCTGGGATTTTCGACTGAAATTCGGAAAGAAAAGTACAGAGTTACTGGGAATAAACTGGGCCAAGTTCCTTTTGGCATATGGCACAGTCCTCTGGTTCAAAGAGAAACAATAGTGAGGGCAAATGAAGGAAGAATCCATCATAGGTTTTTGTATCACTTTAAATGCCAAGAAGTTTGAAGTTAAATTATCCATATAGAGGGTACCACTCATATTTAGTAGTATTTTCTCTCTCTGCTTCTATTTCTCTGCAATAATCTCCATTCTGCCTTATCCCAAATATCTTACTATGCACCAACATTTTTTGAAAATAAGAAGAGTTCGTGCTTTGGTATTTTTAAAGCACATTAGTTACGCAGAATAATAGGTTTCATTTGGTCATAGTCATACATACATATGAGAAGGGTTGATCATTTCTGCTCCCCAGCTACCTTTCTTTTCTTGTCCTCTCCGCTCCCTATTTTCCTCGTCTTCTCTAACACTCTCTCTAGTCTACTTTCATGTTTCTTCTCTGGAATTACGTATGAGAGAAAGCATGATACTGTCTTTCTGATTCTGGTTTATTTTGCTTAATATAATGGTCTCCAGTTCTATCTATTGTCTTTCAAATTACATGATTTTGTTCTTTATGGCTGAATTATACTCTGTTAGGTATTTATACCACATTTTGCTATGCATTCATCAGTTGACAGGAACCTAGGCTGTTTCCATAGCTTAATGATTGTGAATTATGCCACAATAGATGTAGGTATGCAGGTATCTCTATAGTATGCTAACTTCAAAACATTTGGGTGTACACCTAGGAGTGGGATACCTGGATCGAATGATATCTATTTTTTTTTTAGTTTTAGAAGAAACATCCACTCTGATTTCCATAGTGGCTTCTGATTTACATTCCTAGCAACAGTGAATAAGGGTTCCTTTTTCCTCCATCCTCACCAGTATTTATTGTTTTTGCATTCTGAGATGAAATCTCAAAGTAGTTTTCATTTTCATTTCCCTGATGGCTAAAGATATTGCATGTTTTTATACAGTTAATGGCAATTTCTATTTCTTTGGAGAAATGTCTGTTCAGTTCACTTGCCCATATATTAGTTTTTTTTCCCCTAGTGTTAAGTTTTTTGAGTTCTTTATATATCCTGAATATTAATCCTTTGTCAAAAGAATAGATGGCAAAATTTTTCTCCCATTCTGTATGCTGTCTCTTCACTCTGTGGTTGCCTTTCCTGTGCAAAAGTTTCATAATTTGGGGTAATCCCTTTTGTCAATCCTTGCACTACCTATTTAAGAAGTCATTTCCTTTGCCTATCTCTTGAAGTGTTTCCCCTATGTTTTCTTCTAGCATTTTGAAACTTTCCAGTCTTATACCTAGGTCTTTGATCTATTTTGGATTGATTTTTGAATAAGGTGTCAGATAGAGGTCTAGTTTCATCTTGTGCATATGGATAGGCAGATTTCCCAGGACCGTTTCTTAAAGATGCTGTGTTTTCTCCAATGCATGTTTGTGGCACCTTTATCAAGTGTCATATTGCTGTGTTGGTGTAGGTTTGTTTCCATGTCTTTTGTTCCATTGGCCTACTCATCTATTTTTATGCCAGTACTTTTAAAAAGGTCACTTTGCCAACAGTTGGGGTTTAAGAGAAACAGTTATAGATTCTTAAACGCTCTTATTGCCTCATGTTGTTAAACTACCTTTACAAAACTACGTAGAAAGAAAAACTCTCTCTGTAGGTAAAAAAGGGTCAGGCTTCCAGGAGGAGCCTGTTTTACCCCCTTCTCTTCCCCGATGCTCATGGTGGATACGCATAGGAAGGAATGAGGGTGAGAGAGGAGAAGACATCCCATGGACAATGCAACTGTCCAGCTGCATTGAAAGGGAAGTCACCACTGAGTTTAAAAGTGTGTTTTGGGCAATTTTAGCAGAATAAGATGACCGTGCTGACCATGACTCAGCAACACAGGCCAGTAGCGCCCTTTCACCCACTGTTTCACTTTCCATGGTTTTAGTTACCTGCCTCAATTATGATAAAAAATACTACATGGAAAATTTCATAACTAAGGAATTCATTCATTTTAAATTGTCCACCATTCTGCGTCGCCATGAATTCCCAGACCATCCCTTCTATCCTGCCCACACAGGAATCATTCCTCTGTCCCCACATCCACGTGGGCATGCTACCCACTCATTTGCTACTTAGCCGTCGTGGTTATCAGCTCGATTGTGGAAGTATCAGAGTGTTTGTGTTACAATGCCTACAATACTTGCTTTACTTCCTCTTATCACATAGGCATTGTATCACGTTACATTATTATAGGAAGAAGCATGATTATATTAAAATAAGACACTCTGTGAGAGATTATACTCACATAACTTTTACTACGTTATATTGTTTTTTGTTGTTGTTGTTTTGTTTTGTTGTGGGTACCGGGGGTCGACCTCAGGACCTCGCGCGCCAGCAGGCGCCTGTGCTGCTGAGTGATATCACCGGCCCCTTTTTCGTATGTGGGTTCTGGGAGTCGAACTCAGGCCCTCGAGCTTGCCAGGCAGGCGCTTATGCCGCTGAGCCATCTCACCGGCCCACTATGTTATATTGTTATAATTGTTCTATTTGATTATTATTGTCACATTCACCTCTGACTGTATCTAATTTATAAATTAAAGTTTATCATAGGTGTGTATGTATAGGAAAAGTAGACTGTATAGGGTTTGATACCATCTCTGGTTTCAGGTATCCACTCTGGGTTTGGGGAGGTATCCTGTACAGATAAATGGGAACTACTGTAGGGAAATATTTGAAGAATTAAGTGCCCTCAGTTGCTGTAAAATATTAGCTATTACCTTAAAATCTCTGCATGATATTTTCTTCCATCAAAATGTAAAATTTTGGGGGGCCGGTGAGATGGCTCAGCGGCTTAAGCGCCTGCCTAGCAAGCGCGAGGGCCCAAGTTCGACTCCCAGATCCCACATACATAAAAAGGGCCGGTGATGTCACTCAGTGGCATGGGCGCCTGCTGGTGCGCGAGGTCCTGAGGTCGACCCCCAGTACCCACAAAAAAAAAAAAAATGTAAAATTTTTTCAGAGGACACTGGCATTCAGGATATCATTCTTGCACAAAAGCAATGCTCATACTTTTCAACTACTTCTCTTAATCTTGAGCATATGATAAAGGAACTTTTGTACCAAACACTTCTCATAGCCTTAATAAAGACAAACTAATGATTTAGAGATTTCTGTGAAGTATTTTTGAGCTAAAACATCACCACATGCATTTATATGGCTTCTTTATCTTTGCAACAGTAAGTATCTTAGCAAGGCAAAGATAAGCAGCTACCCATAAAAAAACAAAACAAAACAAAAGCTAAAGGAAAAGATTCATGTAGATCTTCAAAAACTCTTCTGAATGAGAAAAAATAATCAGTTGTCAAATTTGATATGGAAGTTCTCTTAGTGAATCACACACCCATTTCAACTATAAAAACACGTCACTTGGAAGAGTTTGTGCTAGGACAGGAAGGGAACCTCTCGAAATAAAACCGGAGAGGTGAAGAACATTTCCTTCCGGACAGTGTGTCTCTAAATATATCTCTACCTGGGTTTTGTCTGTAGAGATAAGACAACATTTTTAACTCAGCAACTAAGCAACAAATGTGCTATCACTAGTTCCACAGAACCCCATTTTTTGTGGACTTTTGGATCAGAAACTGAACTAAAATTAGAGAAATTTGGATATTGCAGTATTTTCATAGAAATTAAATATCAACTACATAAAACACGTGCAGTATATTTGTGGTGCTCCACTCCCGTCACTGTGGATCACTTTTACCACTACTCTGGCAACCTGCCCCTCCCCCACCCCATATACCTCTCCCTTTTGCCCCTAATGGTCACAGAACCCTGATCTTAGTATACTGGATGCACTGCTCTGTCCAAGTACGGAAGCAGGATGCTCAATCCTCCCTTCCCTCCTCCCCTTAACTCACCACAGCCTGAACCAAATGACCAACTGATGCTGGACAACACAGCCAGGTCAACACAGGTGTGACTAATACTTCAGACCTCCCCGACAGATTGTCTGAAACCCACCTCTGCCCTGCCTGCCCCCTTTCCTGCCCAGAGTCCTCCACTCCCTTGCCATCCTCTCTTGGAAATAGTTCCCTTAATGAATTGCTTGGCCACAAGTCCTCCTCTCTGAGTCTGCTTCTAGGGAAAATCACCTCAGAAACTAACTCCAAACCATTCTTAAAACAATGCCATCTGCTTTCCCTGTTAGTCTATAATTATTGGTATATGCATATATGTACTGTTCAAAAACAGATTTTTCTCTGAATTCACTTACATTAGCTAAAATTCCACAGTCTACTAAGTGACTTCTTTTTACTAATTACTGCTCCTTCAAAGAAAATATAAAACTAAATATTATCCTATTGGAAGTGATAGTCAAAAGTAACATTAGAAGATATAAATCAGTTGAGATTTCTAAAATTGTATTTAGCTTTGTAGCAGTTTGGAGAACTCTAACAAAAAAAAATTTTTTTCAGGCAAATTTCTTTCAAGTAACTTTTTAAAAATATGGTCCACGAATTACTTCTTTATGTCCCTTGAAAGAGACTTAGCTAATTTCCAATTAATATAGAAGTTGTTCAGCTAATAGGATTTAATTTTGGGAAGGGACATACTATGAAAATGTTAGGGGAAAACTCCTGAGAAATCAGGAACTTTTTTTGTTTTTGTTTTTCGTACTGGAAATCAAACTCAGGACCTTGCACTTGCCAGGCAGGCACTTATACTGCTGAACTATATCCCTGGCCCAGGAGCATTTTTAAAAAATGAGTAGTAAATGTTTTTTGACCTACTTCCAGCTCATTAAAATTATTCTGAATCCAGCCTGAATCCTTGTCTCAGAGCCTTGATAGCCTTTAGTGGGAAAATTAAATTAACTTTTGAATTCAACTTGTAAAGGTCAAAAGGAGTATACTTCTGATGACATAGGAAATTAAGTGTGTGCTAGTTCATCTTCCATTGTTTAATGCATTATTTGAAAATGATGAGGGGAAAAAACTTTCCATAGTTAGAAAACACAACCATGTTCCCTGTAGATTAACTTTGTGTCTATATTTTGAAAACTAGAGAAATATCCTATCTAATAAATAAACATATATGCAGGCAAGAGTAAACTAGAGAACATAACCAGTATATATCCCTCAAGGAAAACCCATAATCCATATCCATTTACTCATTCTACAAATATTTATTGAGTACCTAATATGTACTAGACACATAGATGGTCCCTCCCCTCATGTACTTAGTCTAGAATTAATCTGTTTTTAAATCCTCATTGACTTCTTTGCAGTATTTAACACTGTTGGCTAATCCATTCCTCTTGAAATTATTTTCTCTCTAGTCAAAAGAGAGTCTAGCGTTCTGAAATATTGATTCTACCTGATTCCCTCTGGTTTTCTTTCTTTTTGCCTCTGTCTTTTGCTCATCTCCAGGTTGTAACTTTCCCCAAGAGTCGGTTTATATCTGGCCATTTACTTGACTATGTCTAACCCCTACAAACGCCTGACACAAATAAACAGTTCTAGTCTAGACTAATCTTATATGCACTAGATGCATATTTCCAGCTGTCCAATTCACTGTTCCCCCTGGATAACCTAGGTACTCAAACTCAAGGTGTCCTCCTTCCCATCACCAGACACAAGCCCCATTAAATACAATACCTACTAAGGATGAAACCCAACTGCTTTAGATCAGAAACCCTGTTATCTGGATCACTTTAATAGTCCTTCCCTGATCTTTTGGGCTATGGTCTCTCTTCCCACATTTCTGGAGAACACAATTCATGTCATATCACCACAAAGTTCTCAACTGAAAGTCAGAGATGAAATATATTAATTCTCACTTTAAAATCGTCATAGCCCTTTGTTAACTGTAGTATAAAGATCAAATTTCTAAATAGGATGTGAATCTCTTCCAATCTAATCTCAGCCCTCCTTTTGAGACTTAATCTCCATCCATTGTATCACACACCCCCAAGTGCCAGGTTATCATTGTTCCCTAAAATCACCAAAACAAGCCAGGCATGGTTGCACATGCCTATAATCCCAGCACTCGGGAGGCTGAGGCAGGAGGATGGTTGCGAGTTCAAGGCCAGCCTGGGATACAAAGTGAGTTCAAGGCCAGCCTAAACTGCATAGTGAAACCCTGTCTCAAAGAAGACAAAAAGTAAATAAATAAAATAAAATAACCAAACCAAGCTTCTGTTGTTTTCACCTACTTCTCTGCCTAAAATGCATCTACTACCTTGCATCTGCCTCATCTATATAACTGAGGGCCTCTGGAAAATAAGTGGTCATTTATATTCATTTTTGTACCCTCAGAACATAGCCTGTGCTAGGAGTCTCATGAATATTCAATTAATGTTGAATTCAAAACCATTTACTATGGGGTTTCCAAGGGTCTGGAGAGATTTGAATGAATGGCATTTTCCATAATGAAATTATAATGTCCCAAGAGCTGTTTTTCAAAGTCAAGATATACAATACTAAGTTTCTTCTCTCTCTCTTTCTCTCTCAACTCATCTGTATCAAACTAGGACAAGTTTTTCTGTCTTCCAGTGGAGTATCGGCTTCAATCTGTGAAACATCATCAGCACCAGCATGGGTTACCACCCCTTTCCCCATCTTTGTTAGCAGTGATGGCTGAACCTTGCTTACCGGTCAGTCCCTCCTCAGTTTCTGAGTCATTTAGACACTGCAGCAAAAATTATAGTAGCTTCAGCCCAGCACTTAGCAATCTGGCAGCCAGAACATCAGGCGCCAAAGGCATGCCTCCAAGACTCCCTCTGAACCACCGAGGTTCATGCTTCCCCAGCAAGGTTGTCATCATGCCTGCTCCATTTGCCAGGAAACACAGCCAGATCTTAGGGATTCTGAGATAATCCCTCTACCCCACCTGCCACTATCTAAGCCCTATTTGTACTACCTGTTATCATATGGTCTCTCAGCTTCAAACTCACCTTCTATCATCTTGGTGATGCTAAGACTAGAACTCTAGAGACCCCATTTCTGCTTTGCTGGCTTGAGTGTCAGAGGGGAACTGCAGAGCTGGAGGAAGATCAAGAGCCTGTTTACTCCTGTGGGCTTTCAGTTCCTTACAGTACCACCCAGCAATGGTTCTTCATGCTAGTCATGCCAGTCGATCCCAGCATCAGCCTTCACATCCAGTTTGCCAGATATTATTTCTCCTAGTGTCATTGCTCTATCTCAGAGACCAATAGCAGCCCGAGTCCACTCTGTAAATCTGGATCCCACACCATAGAACACCAATACCAGCTAAGCAGCAATAATACCACTTGCTAACTTGGAGATAATATTGTATTCTCTTTTTGTTAATTCTTCACTAAATAACTTTCGTTAATTCTTTTGGTTAATTCTTCACTAAATAATTTAAGAATTCTTTATGTTAAATTCTCACTGTTAAAGTAACTGGTATGATTCCTCTCTGCCATTGTACCCACTGTTCTAGCCCTGACTCTAGCAGCAATGTGTGCCTGAGTTATAGCTCGACTATTTTAGCACCTTGAATCTCTTCACCATTTTCACTGGACTCACCCTCCATAGATACAACCAGAAACACTTGTATTTATTCCTTCACTGGTGTAGTATGGCCACAGTTATAGATGACTTAACTTGAAATTTATTTGCAAAATAAGGATGATATTAGCAGTGTTTTCATTTGAGAGTAATAAATTTAACCAAGAGACTTGGAGAGATTGTAAGGAATGTGCTTGTGGTGTCTTTGCGTTTCCTAGTGCTGTCACCTTCTTTCCCATCTCTATCAGTCGCCCTTGGCATCAAATGAAAAGGTGGAAAAGTAAATGTGGATATTAGGATGGGCTTGGCTCTCTCTCTAACTAATCATTCACTTTCACAGCATGGTTTCACAGGGCACATGATGTAAAACTCTTCCTTCTCTGTATACCTTAACATCCTGTTGATTTTTTGATCCATTCAAAGTCTGGATTTTTTAAACACATAAATTTGCAAGGTATTGATATGTATAAGACTATCCAAAGTAATAGAACAAAATGTGTAACAATCTGCACTTACTTTTTACATGCATTATTTTAATGAATCCTTATAAAAAAATTCTATAATGTAGGTTATATGTTTCTTATTGCAGATGAGAAAATTGAGAGACCAAGAGGTAGTTTGTCAATACGATACAATTTGGAAGTGGAGCCAGGAATATAGCTCAGAGGCACAGTGCCTGCCTGGCAAGCACGAGGTCCTGAGTTCAATTCCCAGTACAAAAAAAAAAAATTTACTCAACTTGGAAGTGACAAAATCCAGATTCTGAGTACAGAGTCCACATCTCTCTGCCAGTCTAGCATGTTGGTATCACATATTCACTTTGCTTATGAATGCACCTCTTACCTTAAAGAATACATATAATTTGTTTTTACTAACAATTGGATGAGTAACTGATTGGTTTTTTTCCTGTGGTATCAGAAATCGAACTCATGACCTTGCACTTGCCAGGCAGACGCTGTGCCACTGAGATATATCCCCAGCTGATTGTTTTTATAGTAGCACAAGGAATGAATATATTGAGTCTAATTAATTCTAAAACTTTATAGTTTTAAAATATAGATATGCTTTCCTATCTGGATATTATAGTTTCCAATTTATGAACTTACAAAAGTTCATTAGCTAATCATGTTTCTGGATATAATGTGTTTCCCTGTAGGAATTAAATTGGACATGGTGGTAATGTTCCTAGACCAGTCCATAAAAAATTTGTAGTTGCTTATGCTATATCTAGAAAACTGTAACTTAGTAGTAAGGTTCAATGGAAAAATCTGAGTTGTTTTTCCTTTTAATATTAGCTGGGTGTGGTGGCGCGTGCCTGTAATCCCAGCACTTAGGAGATTGAGGCAGGAGGATTGCTGTGAGTTCGAGGCCCACCTGGGCTACATAGTGAGTTCATTGCCAGCCTGAACTATAAAGCAAGACCCTGCCTCAAAAAAACAAAACACAAAAACAAAAACAAAATTAAAATAAATAAATAAAAAATAATATTATAAAATGTATTTTTAAATATTGCTTGATGATTTTTAAAGCTGTAGAATTCAGTGGGAGTGTGGGAAGGCCTAATTTCTCTTGGGGGTCTTTTTGGGGGATACATACAGAAATAGGAGAGAACAGAAATCAACTTGGCAGAAAGCTTCTCCCAGAAGGAAAACATCACTCTGTCACTTTCTACCGGCTGTCTACAGAGAGAAACACAGAGCATACTCTCCCACAGGAGAAAGGAGGGAAGAAGGTGGGGGTCATGAACCAGGCAGATAAATTTAGTAACAGCCATGCTAACAGGCAGAAATGTAGAGGGAAGCCATCAGGTTAGGGGAGAAAATAGTTTCCTCAGGGCCAGGCAGGTGACAGGTAGGAGACAGAAAGGAAATCTCTCTGAGTGACAGCATGGTTACCAGAAGCCAATATGATAGGGCCAAATCCAGGAGTGAGAAGAGGGAGGCCCTTTGGCTGCGACTCCATGGCAGATAAAAGCCATGTAATAAATGAGCCATAGGGAAATAGTCCATACGATTAGAGTTATTCTTCCCCGTATTTCAACAATCACAATTATCCTTGGGTTCTATTATTTCATTGTTTAGGTAAGACTTTAAATAGATCTTGTTTCCAGAGAGAATTGTATTGCTCAAAGACACTTTTAGCAAAATGCTAAAATAAAATGCTTATTGGTAATAAGGAATGAATCCTAACTGTTTAAATTAATTCTGAAGAGACTTTACAGTTCTAGGCTCATTCATTGATTCATTCAGGCGATGAGTATTTATCTACTGCATGTGAAGTACTGTCCTAGGTGCTAGAGGACATAGCCGGCAAAAACATCTGCCTACTGCCAGTTTATTTTCTAGTTGTATTATAGTTGGAAATTCATCTGCAAATAGTTAATGTCAAAAATGTTTCTTTACATAAAGAAGTAATCCTAAGCCTCAGGAGGTATTTGTAGATAAATCAGATTATGAATTCCACTCCTAAAACTACAATGTTATATAACTTTTAAATAAAAAGTTTTTTTTTTTTTTTTAAGAAAAGGGCTGGGGAGGTGTCTCATTGGTAGTGCTCGCCTAGCATGTGCAAGCCGCTGGATTCAATCTCTAGTGCTGCAAGAAAAAAATATATAAATTCACAGATTTATCAATAAATTGTCTTCTTAAAGGGATGCCAGACAAATGTGACTCATAGAGTTTTTATTTTGCCTTACAGTTGTTGGCTTATGCATATTCAAATTATTTAAATCTGTTTGGAAAACAGAGAAAAGACTAAGTAGATATATGATATGTAAGGTACACACTATGATAAGCAAAGTGTTGTGATATTTTTCCTGCTACTGTATAAACTTGCAGCTATTTGAACCAAAAGCTGAAACTGAACTTTGAAACTGTCTTTTACAGTAAACAAGGAATTTCTACCCATCAAATGGAGTCCAAATATTATTCATTGAACATATATTAAGAGATTTCTCTGGGTCTGTTGGGAGTTCTTAATTCAAAAAATAAAAATATGATACATAACTTTCTGCTGAGAACTGGAGAAAACTATCCAATGGTTAGAAGAAAAAATACAATTCTCCAGAGAAGGAGAAATGCCAAAATGTCAAAACTTCCCTCATACTGAATCCTGTGGATCAAGTCTAGCTTTGTTAAATAAATTGAAAGAGGTTATGGGTACGACTTCAACTTTTAAGAGATTTTTTTTTTCTAAAATGGATAACACAAGACTTTGAAAAAGATAGCAGATAATAAAAATTTAAGAGAAATTAAAACAATGAAATGTAATATATAAATAGGAATGAAATTTAATAAAAGCTGATTCATTTCAAATCTGCTAACTCAAAAGTAGGGTTCATGAAGCATAAACTAGAGTTTATCTTTGTTGGTAATTCAGGATGAAAGATCTTCTAGGTCAATGTTTCTCAGACTTTAATGAACATAGAAATCACCTACATATCCTGTTAAAATGCAATTCTGGTTCAGTGGCTCTGTGAGGGGCCCCAAGATTCTGCATTTGTACCAAGCTTCTTGGTGATACCCATGCTCCTAATCCACTCTCAGACTTTGAATAGCAAAAGTCTGAGTAAATCAGATAAGCTACATTGCAAGGGAAACTATAAAACCAAACCAAAGGCACTTTTGCAATATCCTTGTGGGGGGAGGTTCACTACTTGACTATTTACAAATGACTCTGTGTTGTTCATTAAAACAGGTTGTGGTAGGAGTTCTACTTGGCAACGTGTTGTAAATAGCTAATTGGAGCTAAGTCACATTGTTAAAAATAAAAACAGAGGTGGTCTTTAAAAAATACCTTGCCAATTTTTCATTGTAGTTTCATTCATCTGTATCACCTTCATTTTAGTCAATGAACGTGTAGGATTTGGAAAACTGAAAGCAAAAAAAGAATAATATCATCATCCATAGTTAATTCCTCTTGGGTTCCTTTTCCCAAGAGTTTTGAGATCTCCTCATTTACTTATTCATTTACTCAGAAAGCTAGAAAAATGCTATAGAGTGCAAATCCTAAGAAGACTAATAAGAAGAAAATCATAAAATATTCCTCTGCACCCCACCCTACCCTTGGTAAAATAAGCAGAGAACGTTTTTGTAAAGGAAAATGTTATTATATAACACTTGCCATAAATAATAATGCATTAGAAGCTCCAAAGTGGTATTTTCATTGGTCACCACCATGGAGAGCAATTAGCTGAGGTTGTCCAAAAGCCTTTGATGTACCTTCATCCCTGCCACATTGCTGAAGCAAAGAATATTAAGAAGTAAGGGAGATAGCACTTTCTTATAAATAGGAAATGATAAACTTACAAAAATTCTTCAAGGTATCTGTCTTTATTCACCAATAGCCTAGTTTCCTATGTAAACCCATAGTCCCTCCACCATAGGAAAACAGAGGATGGGAGGACAGAGATGGAGACAGTGCCAGGAACATACAGCAAGATACATGAAATGTGGCAAAATAGAGTCCTGCGGAATAAGTAGAAGATAAGTCAAGTAAAAAGGATACAAGTAAATAAATGCTTCATTAAAAGCAAGAGGGAAGGAAAGAGAAATAGGGAGACATTGAGGGGATGGAAGAACTTTCAAAGCCTGAGTTTTAGCCATACAAACAGCATTTGCCTGGAAAAGGAGAACTCCAGGCTCCAAAAAATAGAGGTAGGACTAGTCCCACCAAGATGGCAGAAGGATTCCCAAGAACAAAAAGATATACAGATACGAAGTTTTTCCTCTTTCAGAAAGGTGTGGCTTACTCAACTTTTAGTCTTCTGCCATCAGGCAGTCAAATAATAATTGATTTCCCTACATCTATTTCCCATGTTCATAAGCAAATTTTCTTTTACCTACAGGGAAAAAATAAACCAGTCTAACAAAATAAGCACTACAGCAAACTTGATATTTGCATTTCTCATTATAAATTAATAAATTGGCATAGGTGGAAAAAAGAAAGATTCAAGAAGGAATGGAAGAGAAAAAGAGAAAACCTCAGCACTCGGCCACAGTTTTGAGTTATTGCTCTTGGCTATCACTAGGACATAGAAACCAAGATTTGCCACTGAGAGTATCCTTTGTAGACCCAACCTCCTACAGTGGGAGCTAAACTGAATATCAGATGGTCAGGTCAGAGGTCAAAGGAAACCTATTGGATATAAGAGTTAGAAGACTTTGAATAAAGGGAATAAAGAGAAAAAAAGCACATGGAAGTCAAAATGGAGAAGGCAAAGAGAATTAATGTTCAAGAAAATAAAATATGATGTAAAACAAGCTGCAAATATGACATCAATCTCCATCCCATGCAAACCTTCTGCCATCTTGGATGGTACTATTGCTATCTGTGCACCAATACAAATCCAAGCTACACTGGAAGTACACAGGAGACCAGTGTAAAAGTAGAACAGAGGGATAATTCAATAGCTCCCGTAATTGCCTTAATAAGTAGCAATGGCCCTGAGGCCCTTGTTATATTTGGATGGATGGGGCCAGCCTCAAATACCAGAGAAAGGGAGTATTCAGGGTTACTAGAGTTTGCTGGAGTTGGGCTCTTCTGTGAAGTGGACCTTCCAAGAACTATACTGGAAGCGAGAAAAGACTATGCAACTCTTGGCCTATGCTTACATTGGATAAATTACACTGTTTCTGACTACCCTATCTTTAGTAGGGTGTGTTCTAGACTGATCTTCTAAAAGAAGGAGAAACAATACGGAATTATTTCAGCCCTTCACAAGTGAGAACTAGTGAAATGTTCTTGTTTCTTTCAGCATGACTTAGCGGTCAATAGAAATTCGTACCTAAAGACAGCAGCTCCTACTCACCTTCTACCCTCTCATTAATAGTACAACCCTCAGCTTTGACTGATCTTTGTACCTTTTGTGAGTGAATAATGATCTATTGGTGGATTGAAATCATGGGTCCTGTCCAGCCTGAAAAAGACATTATCTGGAAGTACACTAAAATAAAATACTCATGCGAGCACAATGTTCTTATACATCCCAGTATTTATGTCCTTAATACTTACCAAGATGTCTTGTACTAAAAGCAACATTTGATGTCCCCCAACAAGCACAAATGACAAAGCCAACGGCAAGAACCTCACCGACATGTCAAGTGAACTGGTGCAGAAAGAAATGAGAACTCTGTTCTCAGTGTTTCTCCTAAGCAAGTATGTAAAGACAGGCAAGTTTTTTTTTTTTGGCTTTGCCCACCTCACTCATTTTGGGTCCTTGTCCCCACCCTCTCCTGTGACTCCAGTACCTCCCAACGCTCCATCCTTCTTCATGGGTCTTGGTAGCCAGAGAATACTGACACTGTTGAAGCATTTTGGCTTGGGTAGAGTTTCCTCAGGCAATGTCCTATCTATAGAAGGACAGGATAAGAGCAAGCTTTGAAGTCAAGACAATTTTACACAAAGAAACTTCTGGTGAATGAGATTATCATGATTTCAATATCACAATGCCATCAGAAGTCAGAATAGTGTGTCCCCTTAGGTGGCTGCTCACTGACTGGAAGGGAGTTTGTGGATTTCTGGGTATTGGTCATTTTGTATTACTTGACCCAGAGCTTGTTCCAAGCGTGCATTCAGTTTCAGAAAACTCTCTAGTCTCTACTCTCATAATTGCACTTGGGTGTATGCAGACTGCATCAATGAAATATTAAAATACAGTGACCTTGGCAATGACACCGCACAAGATGTTGAAGAGATTCAAAATCACCCCAAAAAATAGATAATGTTATTTGGATATTTTAAGAAAAATTAGAATGTCATCTGACAATACTCTCAATACAAATCCCTTGAAAATATTTTTACACCCTGCTGGGAAGCAGTTTTGGAAAGGCGTTCACCAGCCTCCAGTGAGTTTTCACTGTTTGGGGTCTGTAAGGTGCCAGCAGCAAGGAGCAGGAGATTATGTCTAGCACAGTCCTGAGAAGAGAGCAAGTGTGGCTGCTTCAGGCCATCTAAGCTGGGCCTTCAGTTGATTGGGGTATTCAACAAATTCCTCTTGTTCAGTGTCTCATGCATCCCTAGAAAGGCAACTAAAATTATGTTCATTGCTCCAGATTAAAAATGTTCTGATTTTGCACAATTCTTTGTGGAGTTCTAAGCTTTTTCAGTAGGATAATCCTTTGTAAGCTAAAAAGGTTGGTCAGTATCACACAACAGTAGCTATTTTTTTTATTTTATTTAGTAAAAGTGTTAGCAGTTAACAATGTTTTTGGTGAGTTGCATGTTTTACATTAATCTTATAGCCATGACACTGAACATACTTCATAATACTTGTCAATTTAATGGGATTTGATAATACCAGGAAAGAATCACAAATCACTGAAGGGGAGAAGTATCCGCTAACAATTGTAGGACAATGAAATATCCTTTTAAATATATATATATATATATATATATATATATATATATATATGATTTCAAAATTCACTAATCTGTATATTTTCTAAAATCAAAGTCTTTTTTCTATCAAATAAGTCCTTTGTAGTTTTTAACTGAACTCATTTTGCTTTTCCTTAATCTGCTCCAAGATAGAAATAGTGTAGCTTTCATATTTCATACAGATATCTCAAATACGAATTTTCCATTCAAATACACCTTGTCCCTTCCCTCTTGGGAGAATATCTCACTTCTAGTTCATGCCATTGTTTGTAAAACACCTAAAACATTCTGGATTGCTAATCATCAGCTCCTCAGCAATCATGAAGAAAACATTTGTGGAAATTTGATGTCTGGCATTTAGACATGCCTAGTTCCTATTTTCTCATACTTCACTCTTCAACAACCGAAAAGGAGGAAAACATCAACTACTTTCCCAGAGCAACCTTGGAAAAACATATAAGATACCAACATTAGTTTTAAATCAATTGTTAAAGTGATTCCTAGACATAAGCGGAAGTCATTCACATCTGTAGAAGAAAAAAGCAGTAAATAATAATCTTCAATTTTCTGAGGTTTTTCCTTGTTTTTACTTCAGTTACTAAACTAGCCAGTTAAAAGTTACCTCACTCAATATCCTCAAACAGAACATTTCTTGCCTGGGTCATAGGATGCACAGGAAACAAAGCCAGGATAGAGGTACAAAAAAAAAAAAAAAAAAAGAAAAGAGAAGACCCTAGCAAGCTTACAAAATGCATGGGGAAAAGAATACATAGCATGCTATTCATATGCAAAGTTATTTAATGCTTAGTAATCTCTAGCTCTAAGCACAGAATTTGCTTTCCCCCACTCTTAGCAATCATAGCACCATACTGTAACTGTGAATGAGTCTTTATAATATCAAATATCAGTTTTTCCCTTTTCTGTTAAATTATATCAGCTAATTTAAATTATGAAAGGAAAAGTATACTTTTGTCTATATCCTTCAAAATAGATGTTTTCTATTTTTGGAGATTAAAACCTGGGACAAGACTTAGAGATAGGAAGCCTCTGAAAAGAAGAATTTGGAATATCATAACTCCACATAAGAAATGACCACAGGGATTTATAGGGTACCCAGAACCACTTAGGAAAAGTACTGAGAGAGGAAATTGGTGGATGTGAGCTCCATCTCAACGCATAAAGAAGTCTGCTATAAGTAGCAAATTAGAAATGTTACTGAGACATTGAAAATGGCTTATTCAAATTAAAGAGAGCTAGCCAGATGTGGTGCACACCTGCAATCCCAGCTACTTGGGAGGCTGAAGCAGGAGTTGGGCAAGTTCAAGGCCAGCTTGGGCAACTTAGGCCCTGTCTCAATATAAAAAGTTCAACAACAACAAAAAAAGACTTAGGATGTACTTCAGTGGTAAGGCACTTGCCTACCTTGTGCAAGGCCCCAGGTTCACACACACACACACACACACACACACACACACACACATACACACTGTAAAAAACTCAGAAAACCTTCTGAAAACTGGTGAAAGATTTCCTTTGAAGTAAACTGTAAGATTTAAAAATGATCCCCCCAACACTACCAGAAAACCTCTACAGCCTTGTAGCAGGCAGGAGCTGCAGTGTTCAAGAGAGCCAACATTGCAGGCCCTGAGCCTTCCTGGCTGCTACCTAACCTGTCAGTAAGTAGCCAGAGTCTTTTCTGACCACAGATCCTCATCTTCAGGAGAGGAGAGTGGAACCATGTTTCCTGCCTTGATTGGTGATAGGCTCAGGAAGTCTGGTAGTGACTCAAGTTAACTAGAATGCCAACCATGGAACGCACCCATAACACCTAGAAGATGAGCCCATGAACCAGCAGACCATAAACTATGGTTGTTTTAGCACTGAGTCATCCCAAAAAATTGAATGCATTTATTGTCAGGAGAGTATGGGCCACGGAAACTATCTAAAAGTTATCCGAAACTGAATAAAGAATTTGCAGAAGGTAGTGTACAAAGAACTATGTTTTATGGGTCATTATAACTTGTGTTCTTATGGAAACTCATTTTTCAAGCTCATCTTTGGTTTAGCAGATAGGCATTTATTTTTGACAGATGTTTCCAGTGTTTATAATGCAAAACATTTCTGGCAATTGTGTCTTAAAAGAATCTTCATGAAAATAAAATGTAAGCTTTTGCATTTGGATAGAAAATATTTAATGTCAGTGAGATATTCACTAAATGAGCAGATAAAGATGAGAAGATATATATATATATGAATGATATATATATGAAGATACATATATATATATGAATGTTTATTAAGTGGTGTCAAACAAAGCAAACAGATACTTTCAAAATTCTGTTCCTTATACTTGTCTCCAAAGGAAGTATAGTAAGTACCAATTCACAGTCAAAGTATCCAAATGTCCTAACCTGTTTATGGTCAGCAGCATCATAGTTTGGACCATAAACCCAGCATTTTGGGGCTCAAGGTCCAATTTGGATGAAATTTGTACCTGTCTGACTTATAGTTTCATAAGTATATAAGTTTCTCAAAAGAAGTCCCCATAGAAACCTGCATTTTCCCAGCCCATGGTCATGAATGCGAGACCTCAGCTGGAAAGAAGAAATGGCTGAAGAAGATAGACTACCATCAAAGGACATAGAGCTTGCTAGAAAAGGGACAATCAGAACAAAGAAGGAAAAGAAAAGATATTTTTTGGTGGGAGCAGAGAACCAGTCAGCCATCCTAGAAAGGCTGCTGTAGATGGTCAAGAGGGAGGACTCACTGAAGGATTGAAGCCATCAAATATGAGAAACTCTGGAAAGAGAAAGCCAGGCAGAAATTTTCTATCAGGGGACTGAAGTCCATGGTTATGTCACAGGAAGTTAATCTCATAAATTCACATATAAATATATATATGCACTTATCTGTATGTGTACATGTGAATATATATATATATATATATATATATATATATACAGTAAAACCCATGTACAACTGCCTCCCTACACATATATACACACACGCACATACATATATACCCATACAAAGATGTGTACACACCTGCACACAGATGCATGAACACCTACAGCCACTCCTCCCCCCTCAACTTACCATAAGATTCTTACATTCTGATAAACCCATCATAAGTTGGAAATATCATAAGTCAAAATGCATTTAATACCCTTAAGCTCCTGAACATCCCAGCTTAGCAGCACAGAACACTGTATGGGATCTGTTGTTCTCTCCCTTCATGATTGTGTGGCTGACCAGGAGCTGCAGCTCACTGCAACAGCCCAACTCCACGAGACACCTTTATACCGCATGTCACTAGCCCAGGGAAAGACCAAAACTCAAAATTCAAAATGCAGTTTCCACTGAATGTGTATTGCTTTTGTACCACTGTAAAGTAAAAATAAAAATACTTAAATCCACATTATAAGTCAGGGACCATCTACGCACTGAAATCCTTAGAACTCAGGTTCGTAGGAGAACTCTTGAGAATGAAGCTTCAAGTCATGGTCTTATCAACAACTGCTTCTCTAATCATATTCACAGCAAAGAACAATTTGGCTAAGATTTAAGGACTCTGCCTTGGCGCTTTATATTTGCTACCTGAAATCTTACAAAGTTGTCCAAGGTTTCTAAGCATGCTGGTATTCTTTGGGTAAGTGACAAAACAAGCAGAGACTGGCCTATGATCATGTATTTTTACTTTTCTATATTCTGTTCTTAGTTATAAAAGTAGAAAAGGATTTAGGAGATGCCATGTTAACATTTGCATTAATTCACACTTTCTTTGGAAGTTTAATCCTACCAGTCAGGAAATGCAAAATTTAAGGTTCTTCCATTTATGTAAATTTGCATGCCTTTAATTGGCTGCATTTTTAATTACTAAGGAGCAACTATTATTTGTTGTCCCCTTTTTACAAAATCGCAAGTTAAATTTCCATTGTAGCATCTAATTGTCATGACATTCATCAATTTTAAGCTCAAACTGCGTTGTTGAATGCAAAATATTGTTTAAAGGACATGCATGCCCAATGATTTTGCAATTTACAATGCTAAATGAAGCCATAGAGCAATTGGAGAAAGCAGACTGGTAAGCCAGAAACCTACAGTTTTTATAATGCATGAATGTAGCCTCGAATTTATCCACATCCCTGGCTTCTCTATCTCTCATTGTTTCCCTCTCCTTTGGGAATCTCGAGGATCGTTATTACCTCTCCCAGAGAAGAACCAAGTGGAAAAGAAAAGACATGAATTTCCAATCACCTTGTTGCTTTTTAGTAGACATTTCAAAGGATTTGTTGGAGAAAAAGTCAAAATTAGTGGCTAAAAGGAGGTTTGGAGAATATGTTAGATTTTGTTTATTCATGTTCTTACCCATGCTTGCTACCCCATTAGTATTTATAATTGAAAGTTTGCCTCAGTTATCATAGCATGCAAAGCAAATGCTGTCGTTTTAAGTCAAGACCATGGGAAAAAAAAAAAGCAGTATTTTAAATGCTACAAGAGGGACAATTACAGAAGTAAACTAAATGACTTCAAGGACAACAAAAGCACTAGTTACCAAGAGAAGCTGTAGACTCATGTAAATACTTTTTCACTGCTTAGACACAGGGAAATCAACCTGTAATTTCTTAAGGTCCTACGTTCTGCAGTTTTATTTTAGTTTACCTTTTGAATGTGAAGTCTATGAATTATTTCAAAAATGGGAAAATGCAGTATTTCTTAATTTGCGGTATACAACCCAGAAGTCCCAAGTCTTCCTCAAACTGTGATTACAAGATTTGGTTGCATTGCCACCAAAATCCAATAGAAAATGATTCCCATCTCCACGTTCCCAGAACAGTAATAGTAATGTCAATATACGTAGACAAATTATGAATAACCCCTATGTTTGTTCTGGTTTGTGAATCGGACAAATCATGCATCTCTCTCCACAACAGGTCACTTCCAGACAACTGACCCTTTGACCTTGACTCCACTGGGCTCCTTTACCAGGAGCTACTAGAACCAAAATACCCTGCAGAAACGCCCTAATCCCCCAGGCCATGATCAGTTTAGCAAAGATTCTAGGGAAGTGTTATATGTGTTAACCTAGAGTTTAATACTTCCTAGAAATATAAAGAAAGACACCAAACTCAAGTACAAACTAAATCTAAAAAGAACTGCTTGGGTCCCAAGCTCTAATCGCTGATGTAGCTTTTAGAGATTAGGCTCTATGAATCGCATTGTAGTTACAGGCAGAGAACTGTTACTTTTATCCACGGGAAGACTATGTTTCAAATCAAATTGCATAAGAAAATCGAGGTTATGTCTACGGGGTAGTAACATTTAGCTTTAACATTCACCTGTGTCTCACAAGGTCCCACGTGCTGTTTGAGCACTTGGTAAGCCATGACTATAAATAGCCAGCATCTGCATTTCCTGGGGGAAATTATAGGGGTTCGATTCAATATTCCTCACTAAACAAACATTTATTGAATACCTGTTGCTGGGACCCATTGCCTGTGGACACAGGAAGTCCCTTTTGTGCTTCACTAGGGGAAATGGAAGGCACTATGAGAAGACTAGGGAACAGTGATCCAGTTTTGGGGAATCAGGATGTTTCCAAGGGGAAAGTGGCATCAAAATGGAGACCCGAAAGGCGATCAGGAAGAAAGGAAAAAATAAGAGTATTTCAGGAAATGGAAATAGTTTGTGCAGAGGCTTGCACACGCAGAAGAACATGTCATGCTCGAGGAATTTCATGTGACCCCGCATGGCTAGGGAGGGAGAGCAGCACACTGCAGCTAGGGGGGTCAGCAGGGGCCAGCTGTGGAAGGACCTTTAATTCTGCGTCAAGGAACTGACACTCATCTAAAGGTCTACAGAGAGTCATCGACTGCTTTTAAACAGAGGAGTGATGTGATCCATTTTGTACGTCAGAAAGGTAATTCTCCACACTGCTTGTAGAGAAGTGAGACTGGGGCCCTTGGTAGAGGTACAGCAAGAGATACAAAAACAAAAGAAAATTTAAAAGGTCATAATGGGGCCAGTGAGATGGCTCAGTGGCGTAGGTACCTGCCTGGCAGGCGCGAGGGCCCGAGTTCGACTCCCAGAACCCACATACAAAAAAAGGGCCAGTGATATCGCTCAGCGGCACAGGCGCCTGCTGGCGCGCGAGGTCCTGAGGTCGACCCCTGGTACCCACAAAAAATAAATGAAGTCAATAAAAATAAAAGGTCATAATGATATACAACTACAAAGTCCCTGGCTCTTCTCAAACTCTGATTACAAAAGTTGGTTGCATTCCCACTAAAATCCAATGTACAATGGCCCCAATCCCTTACTATTACTAGAATAATAATGGTGACCCATTCTGCATACACATACACACACACAATTATGAGAGATCTTTATGTCACTATTACATTGTTTAAAAAAATAGAATAATTCCCTGAAGGAGGTAAATTTTAAGAGCTGGATTAGGGAAAGGGTGTTCATGAATATATTCAAGGACACAGGAAATTGCAAGGACCAAATCTATTAAGATATAAGTACTAGAGATGCCTGAGTAAAAGTGTGGACCTTGAGAAGGAATTCGGTGCCCAGTGAGGCTACAAGAGTAATCTGAGATGACATCAGAGAAAATCTCACATTGCACACTCACTTGTTTTATTCTCAGCATTGCATGCTCCTGGAAGGGTCTTGACACACCAAGTTTTCAAAAGAGTGAAGTAGATGTTATTTTGCTTGTGTAGACTGAGCCATGAGCCTTTCAGAGATAGAGATCATCTCTCTACTATTTGAATTTGAATTTCCTGGACCTTACAGAGCATACATTTGGCAGGTGCTCAAATTCGTTTACTATTTTATAGAAGTGGTTGGAAGGACAGGTAGATGGAGGAATGAAAGGGTAGAAGGATGAATAAACAGATGAATCTTTGCACCCATAATAAATGAGCTTTGGGTGAAGTAATTGATCTAAGTAAGAATCTAAGAATTCAGGAAAATAAGCAATAGGATCTTTATCAGGCCCTGCAGGAGTTAAAGGAGAGAAATATCTCCCATCTCTTTTCTGAGGAGCTCTCCATTTTGGATCCAATGACTCTTGGAACTGTATTTTCCAAAAATCTGCCATGTGACCTCTCCATTGACACATTGTTTTCTTCAAGGATATCTTCAAAATCTTTAACTTTTACAACTATGGATTCCCATTTTCCCTGAGGATTAAGACAAGGGACTTCCCTGTCTTGGAATAATGTACAAAACCTTGGAGACAGAAATGCAAGCATATTTTATAGGGCAACCACATCTTTTTCCAGAAATCAACACCCCTTCTCACACCTAAAATAAAACTCTTAGAACCAGTTCCTTAATTAGAAAGAATAAGTTGTTTTCTTGATTAATTGCACACTGCAGAAAAAAAGACTATGTAGGAGGTAATAATTTATGGTAGCAATCTGAGGTGATTTTGTCATAAACTTTCCATGGTTTCACACTGTAGATTTTGGCAAACATAATACTTTGTCAAAATGGGAGGGGGCTGGAGGAAGTAAAATAAATATTTAAGCCCAGAGAGATCACTCCAACAAATGTTCATTCTTAGATCATCTGTTCTTCATTTCGTGATATATGTTATAAACAACAGCCTCACTTCAGCTCTCGCGTTGCTCAATACTTTAAAATTCAACAAATATGTTTATATATATATATTTGTTGCATTGTTGTTTGCATTCACAGACAGCACTGCTAATGGAGTTGTTTGCCATATGTGTGGGTAAGGTTAAAAATTTCAGAGGGAGACTAACAATATTTCCACACGGGAGGACTCTCCTATTTTTGTAGCTCTAGAAACCATTTTAAAACAAATCATTTCTTATGACTGCCTCTTTGCTCAATGGGTTACTGATGCCTTTGCTCTAGAAGAGCTACATCGATTCACTCACTGCCAAGTGGGTCTTTTGGCGGCTGATATAACCAGAATATCTTAACAATATAGCAAGGCTTTAAATTGAATTTCAGGATGTCAAGTTACCATTTCTTCTTCTGGACCCTGCCGTGGTCTCCTGTTCCAGTTTTCCACACAGCTGCTAAAGTTTGTCTTTCTTTCAGTTAGGAGGAATACACAGTGTCAGGCAAGGTTAATAAATACTGATCCATGGTTAAGTTTAACAGTTTATGAAAAAGCAAACAGACCAAAAATGCACATACAGAATACTGTAAGTTTTCCAAAATGCTACAGTATGTAAACAACTGAACCACTTTTAATTGAGGTCAGATCACGAGATCCACCTTTTCAAGAATTTTAAGCATACAATGCAGTTGGTTAACTATGTGCAAAATATCTTTAGTGTATCTTTAGAATCTACTTCTCTTCCATAACTGCAACTTTATACGTGTTTAGCAGCAACTTCGCATTTACCCCTACTCCCAACCCCTGACAACTACGTTCTGCTCTCTGCTTCTGTGACTTCAACTTTTTAAGATATCTCATGTAAGTGGAATCGTGCAATATTTGTTCTTCTATGGCTGGCTTATTTCACTTAGCAAAATGTTCTCAAGGTTCGTCCATGTGGTCACATTTAGAAATATTTCCTTCTCTTTTAAGCGCGAATAAGATTCCATTGTTTATATACCACATTTCTTTTATCCCTTCACTCTTCATCCTAAACATCTGCAGAAAAATGTAGCAATGAATATAGGAGTGCAGGCATCTCTTTGAGATCCTGATTTCCATCCACTCGAATACATATCCAGAAGTAGGATTGCTGGAACCTGAGGCATTTCTATTTTTAATGTTGTGAGGAAACACCATATATTCCAGCAGTTGCAACACTTGACATTTCTACTGTCAGTGAAAAAGAGTTCCTATTTCTCTACCACCTCACCAATACTTGTTAAATTTTCATTTCTGAAATACCCATTCTAACAGGAGTGAGGTGGTATTTCATTGTGAATTTAATTTGAATTTCCCTAATAATGATGTTGAGCATTTTTCATATAACTGTTTACTTCTTTGAATAAATGTCTTTTCAACTCTTTTGACCATGTTTTGACTGAGTTTTTTTGTTGGCTTGTTTGTTTTTGCTGTGATGTGTAGGAATTTCTTATCTATTTTGTATATTACTCTCTTAAGAAAGATATGGTTTGCCATTTTTCTCCCTGGTTATGAATTTGCCTTTTCACCCTGTTGATAATTCCCTCTGCTGTTAAGAAGCTTTTAGTTTAATCAAGCTACCTTAACTATTTTTTATTTTGTTGCTTATGATTTTGATATAATATCCTATATATTATTTCTAAGACAATTGTCATGGAGCTTTCGCCGTTTTCTCATACAGACTAACAATTGCAAGTCTTACATTTAAGTCTTTAGATCATTTTTAGTTGGTTTTTGATTTTTGTGATGTAAGATAACAGTTCAATCTCATGTGTGTGCCTCTTGTTTTCCTAATACCAATTCATTTTGTGTTCTTGGATCTTTGTCAGTGGACTGTACATGTAAGGTTTATTTCTCTCTCTCTTTTTTTTTTTTTTTCCTTTATGTGGGTATCGGGAACCAAACTCAGGACCTTGCACTTGCCAGGCAGGCGCTTATGCCGCTGAGCTGTATCACCGGCCCTGTAAGGTTTATTTCTAAGCTGTCTATTGGGTTCTATTAGTCAATGTTTGTCATTTTACCTATGTCATGCTGTCTTAATTACCATAGTTTTGTAATATATTTTGAAATCAGGGAGTGTGTTGCTTCTAGGTTTTTTCCCCCTTCAAGGTTGTTTTAGCTGTGTGGAACACTTTGTGAATCTATATGAATTTTATGATTGTTTTCTATTTACGTGAAAAAATATAACTGGGATTTTCATAGGAATTGTATTGAATCTGTACCTTGCTTTAGGCAGTATAGATATTTTAACGATGCAATCCAAGAATCCTCTAATCCAAGAACACAGAATGTCTTTATTTGTATCTTCTTTAATATCTTTCATTAGTGTATATTAGTTTTCTCTGTACAAGTCTTTCAACTTCTTAGTTAACTTTATTTGTAAATATTTCATTTTCATGCTACTATAAGTGGGATTGTTTTCTTAATTTCCTTTTCAGAGAGGATGTTGTTGATGTATACAAATGCAACAGATGTTTTTGTATGCTGATTTCGTATTCTGTAATTGCTTAATTTTTCTCACTAATTTTAACAGTTTTTATTTGTGTTTTTCTTTTGGTTTGGGGGTTTTGTTTTTTGTGGAATCATTAGGGTTTTATACATACAAGAGTATTAATCTGCAACTAGGGATAATTATATTTGTTCCTGTCCTATTTGGATTCTTACTTTCATTTTTCTTTCCTAATTAGCATAGCAAGAACTTCCAATATCATACACAATAGAAGGGACAAGAGTGGGGCAAGCTTGTCTTGCTCCTATCTTACAGGAAAAGCTTTCCAGTTTTTATCCTTCAATACCATGTAAATTAGGGCCTTTTCACATATGGCCTTCATAATATTGAGGTAATTCCTTTCTATTCCTACTGGATTGAGAGTTTTTGTCATAAAATGGTGTTGAATATTGTCAAATAATTTTTTCTGCATCCATTGAGTTTATCATATGATTTTTATTTTTCTCTTTAGTGTGGTAGAACACATTGATTTTTATATGTTGAATCATCTTTGCAACTCGGGGATAAATCCCACCTCCTCACAGTCTATGGCTCTTATAGTGTGCTGTTGAATTCAGTATGCTAGTATTTTACTGAGAATTTTTGCATCTATGTTCATCAGGCAGATTGGCTTATGAGGTATCTTCTCGGTAGTGTCTTTGTTTTGCTTTGGTACCTGGGTAGTGTTGGCATCACATAATACATTTGGAGTTATTTCTTCCTCTTTCACTTTTGAAAGAGTTGGAGAAAGAGTGGTATTCGTTCTTCTTTAAAAGTGTAGTAGAATTCACAATTGAAGCCAGAAAAAGTAGACATTTTTTGTTGTTGCTGCTGGAGGGAGGTTGACTTTTTATTAGTTATGATCTCTTTAGATTGTCTGTTTTCAGCTCAGTCTTGTAGGTTGTATGTTTCTATGATTTTTTTTCATTTCTAGATTTTACTATTTATTGGCATATATTGTTCATAGTTACATATTTTGATGCTTTTTACTTCTGTGGCTTTGCTTGTACTGTCTCTTCTTTCATATCTGATTTTATTTCTTTGAGGCTTCACTCTCCTTTTGATAATCTAGCTAAAACTGTCAATTTTATTTATCTTTTCAAATAACAACTCAGTTTTATTGATGTTTCTAGCGTTCTTCTTTTCTTTTATTTCTACTATGACCTTTATTCTTCTGCTAACTTTACCTCTAGCTTTCATTTCTATTTCTAGTTCCTCGAGATATAAAGTTAAGTTGTTGATTTGATATCTTTCTTCATTTTTTTTTTTTTTGTGGGTACCGGGGGTGGACCTCAGGACCTCGAGCGCCAGCAGGCGCCTGTGCCACCAAGCGATATCACCGGCCCTTTTCTCGTATATGGGTTCCGGGAGTCGAACTTGGGCCCTCGCGCTTGCCAGGCAGGCGCTTACACCGCTGAGCCATCTCACTGGCCCCTCTTTCTTCATTTTTAAAGAGGTATTTATCATTACAAACTTCTCTCTCATTATTGCCTTTATTACACCCAAAAGGTTTGGTGTGCTGTGTTTTTATTTTCATTTGTCTCAAGATATTTTCTAATCTTACTTTTGATTTCTTCATTGATGCATTAGTTGCTCAGGTAGTGGGCTATTTGTACTTTCCACGTGTTTATGAGTTTCCCAATTTTACTTTTGTAAATGATTTCTAATTTAATTCTTTCTTGGTCAGAAAAGATATTTGCTATGATATCAAGCATCTTTAATTTTTTAAAACTTGTTTTTTGGCCTAACATGTCCTGGAGAATATTCCATATGCACTACGAAGTGAAATAAATCAAACACACAAGTTTAAATATGACATCATTTCTCTTGTGTGAGAAACCTGAAGTGTAAATGAGTAAAATGGAGGGTAGATATTGGGAAGTAGGAAGAACTTGTTAGAGTGGGAAGGGGAAGAACAGGGTGGGAGGGAGATGAAAGGAAAAGGGATATTTTTAAAAAGAGAGAAAACACGGGAAAAAATGGAAACAGAGCTTCAGTAAATGGGGACTGGAAGAAGGGTTAAGGGGGGGATGGGAAAAAAGAATTAAGATTTATTTTGTACAGGTACAATTTCCCCATGATGAATGTAATCATTATGTATGGCAAACATGCACTAATAAAAAATAAAGATAAAAAATGATAAATAAATACAACATACATTCATATTTAAAACAGAATGTATATTCTGTTGCCACTGAGTGGGAAGTTCAGTGTGTAGCTGTTACATTCATTTGGTCCGTTGTGCTGTTCACCATTTCCTTATCAACTTTCTTTCTGAACGTGCTGGCCACTACCGAACACTACTGTATCTTCACGCAGAATTGCCCCTTTTATCATTATATGATGTCATTCTTATCTCTTGCTATCCGTTTTTCAGCTAACCTCTAATTTTTCTGATATCAGTGTAGTCACTTACATTCTCTTTCAATTACCATTTGCATAAAATATCTTTTTCTAACCTTCATTTTTAGCCTATATGTATTTTTAAGGCTAAAGTGAATCTCCTGAAAATAGCGTATATTACTTCAGCCTGTGTTTGTTGTTGTTGCTCCTTATCCATTCAAGCCCTCCAAGTGTTTTGATGAATGAGTCAAACCATTTACATTTGAAGTAATTATTAATAGGAAAATACTTTACCATTGTTGTTTTATTAATTTTTTTGTCTGTCTTGTAATTCTTTTAACTTTTCCACTCTTGCTTTCTTCCTTTGTGTTTTTTATTTATTTTGTTATTGGTATAATTTGATTCCTTTTTCTTTTTGGATCTTCTATATGTATTTTCTTTATGATTACATACGATTTTATAGGAAATACCATATAGTAATGACAGTCTATTTTAAACTGCTAACAAATTAACTTTGTAAGCATACAAAAATCTATACTTTTACTTGTTATGTACACACATATTTTTTGTTATCATTCCCAAAATTTACATGCTTTTATATTGTGCATCAATTAATATGTAGTTATAATTACTTAAATACATTTGCTTTTAACTTTAATATCAGATAAAGTAACTCACCCACTACTGTTGAGGGAGTATGGTATTCTTCATTTCTATATACAGTAAAATCTTAGATTGAGAGTAACTTGTTCTGCGAGTTTCTAATAAATTTCAACTTGATAAATGAGCAATGTCTTGCCATACTAGTACTATAGTATGTGAAGCCAAACATCACATGATCACCACGGAGCCGTGTCCTCTCTGTCTCTCCCTCCCTCCCTCTCTCCCTCTCTCCCTCTCTCTCTGGATTGTGGGTGATCACCTCCCAACAGCAAGAGGTTACAGAGGAGACCCCATCTGCAGAGGAGGAGGAGAAAAAGGCAGAGGAATCTTTCACTTCAGGTGTGATTAGGGAAATGTGGAAAACAGTGCAAAACTTTGTACAAAATCACCACCCGAATAAGGCTGTAGTAGTGCAAGCAATCTGCTTAAGAACAATATAAGGTAACATTTCTGCGGAATTCTCAAAAGGAGGCAAAAGCAAGTGTCATTGGATAGATTCCTCATTAAAGTTACACAAAAAGAAAAAGATTCCATTGGTCAATAGATAGCAGTGGTTCCATTAGTGATAGTGAAATTTGTCCTACACAATAACCCTTGTTTCTCTTGTCTCCCTCACACCAGCCACGAAGGTTTTCAAAGGTAAGCGTAGGTTAATTTGTTTATTTTTCTGGATATTTCATATTTTCTTTATTGTTTTGTATTACAGTATTATAATCATTTTTATATGAATATTTTTGGGTTGTGGAACACATCATCTGAGTTTCCATTATTTCTTATGGGGAAATTCACTTTGATATACAAATGCTTTGGATTATAAGCATGTGTCTGCAATGAATTGTGCCTGGAAACCAAGATTTTACTGTGTTTTACTTTACCAGTAAGGTTTATACTTTTATCAACTTTCGTATCTCCATTTAGCACCTTTTCATTTCAACTTGAAGAACTCACCTTAGCATCTCTTCTAAGGCATGTCAGGTGGCTGTGGTCGCAGCTTCTGTTTGTCTGGGAAAGTCTTTATCTCTTCTTTGTTGAAGAACAATTTTGGTGGGTAGAGTGTTCTTTGTTGCCATTTTTTCTGTCATTACATTGAATTTGTGATCCACCACCACCAAAGTGCAAAGTTTCTGCTATTAAATTCATTAATATTTTTCATGGGATTCCCTTATTCATGAAAAGTCATTTTTCTCTTGCTGCTCTCAAAATTCTCTTTTTCTTTGACTTCATACAATTTGCTGAAATGTGTCTCCGTGTTGATTTCTTTGGCTTTTTCTTAGTTAAGATCTGTTGGGTTTTCTGAATATGCATAGCCATTTCTTTCCCCAGATTTGGAAAATTTGGGGCCATTATTTCTTAGAATCTTTTTTTTTCTCTTTTCTCTCCCTCTCACCACCCCCATAGTTGACTAGTCTACTTGATGGTATTTCACACAGCCCTGAAATTTTCTTCACTCCTTTTCCTTGCTCCCTTTTTTCTTTTTGCTCCTCTAAGTCCCAAGATCCTTTCTTTTATTTGGACTAGTCTATTGAACTCTTCTAGTGAATTTTTCTATTCAGTTATTATAGCCTTCAGATACAAGTTTGTAATTGTTCCTTTTTATATTTCCTATACCTGTTGAAGTTCTCGTTCTTCCCATGCATTGTTCCCCTGGTCTTGTAGGGCACCTTTGTGAATAATGTTTTGAATTCTCTACCAGGTAAATCATCTCTCTCCATTGCATTAGGGTCTATTTCTGGAGCTTAGTCTTGTTCTTTAAACATGGTC
This sequence comes from Erethizon dorsatum, assembly GCA_028451465.1. NCBI lineage: Eukaryota > Metazoa > Chordata > Mammalia > Rodentia > Erethizontidae > Erethizon > Erethizon dorsatum. Next base: position 11,562,296 of record CM051839.1, read on the forward strand.
ACCTCTATCAGTCTTTAGACTGAGGATAGGTTGAGGGGGGACCTCACCAATCAAGTTGAACAGAGATTCTGGGAGCTGTCAAAACTTCATGCCAGCCCAAACCCACCATCTGCATTCACAGTTGCCCTCAGGCATTCAGGATATGCTGTATGCCAAGGCCTTTCAGCACTCTAGAAAAATCAAGAGAGGAGCCAGGTTCCGGTGGTAGTCTCCAGAAAAACTGGAACTTTGAAACAGTCCCACTCTTTCCCATCGCAGACAAAGGCTGGAGTCTGAGAGTTTTGCCCACTTCGTGCTGAGTTAGGTGCAGGGGTTCTGAAGAGTGCTTACATCCTTCTTCATGCTGCTATCATTGATCTCAGTAGTCCCATGCATCTAGAATAGGCCAGGTCCCATTAGTACTCCAAGACAGGAGCCATGACTCTGGGAAGCCTCCTCAATAGCTAGACACACAATCTAACTCTTTCTCTTTCCAGGAAAAGTTTAGGAGGTTTTCATTTTCCCTCTGTTACTATGACACTGTGCCCGGGGCAGGGGTTGTGATGAGATGATATCTCACATTTTCCCACTAGCTTCAGTGTGGTGGGTTTTGAGCTCACCTTTTGAGTCCTCTCAACTTGTTTCTGAATTTCCCACAAGAGGAATTGATCTGTGTATTATAGCTGAATCAGTGTTTGTGTTTGTAGTGGGCAGGAGAATCCAGGACCTCCTATTCCGCCATCTCGCTAACGTCACCATAAAAGACTAAAATTTACTCCGAAGTCATAACATTTCTACTTATTTATTTTTTAGTTGAAATGGATTTTCTTTTGTGAAGTGATAATGGAAAAACAGAAAATACTTAATTCATGGAACTGTGTGAAGATTAATTAGGAAGTTTATGTGAAAGTTGACACAGTACCTGGCTAATGGCAAATGATTAATAAATGTTAGGTATCATAATTCTTGCAACTATTCATTATGTTTTGTTTGCCTTTTATATTTTATTGCTCTTGTTATCTCTCAAGTAAAGACATTGCTTTTTAAGTATTCTTACTTGGAATAAAATAAAAGTTTGCCACATTATGTTAGTCCTCGTTTTTTGTTTGTTTGTTTGTTTGCTTGTTTCATTTCTACAAAGTCCATAAAATCCAAATATTTAGAAATGATTAATGAAAGGAAAATAGACCTGAAGGATGCTCAAAAAATTTGTGACTAAGACTTGGCCGGTTGTTGTTGTTGTTGTTGTTGTTTTTATTTTTTATTTTTTTTTATCTTTTTGGCCATGTGGCTGTAGTCATTTCAATTCTATATGGCTGACTTTATCTACTGAACTAAATTAAGACAAGAGCTTGGTGGAGTGCCAACATATGGCTTTTATACTGCTCCATAATGTTGTGAAAACTAAATGAATTTAAAAACAAGGCATTAAGAACAATGGCTGGCATATAGTGAGTATATGCAATGTAAGTGTAACATTTTACAATTGTTTTTGTCACAGATATTGTATTTGAGTTGTTTACATCCCTTCTATGACACTCTAGGTTCTAGCCCTTGTTGATAATTTTCTATTTAAATTTTTTTTTTTTTTTTGCCAGGGCCTAGGATATCAGATAGGTGGCCATAGTAGATATATAAGACTGCAAACCACTAAAATATGAAAAACAAAAATGTTCGTGGCACATATCATTTAATGAAATAATAAATTAATTATTTTTTATAATTTTCCATAGAATTATATGGTCAATTATAACATCTTTTTACATAACACTCATGAACTTCTCTGCTGATTATACTATTATAGAAGGCTATAGAAACTCTTTCATAGTTACCTTTGTACATGGATGCTTACTTGAGATCGCTCTCAAAATTTTACTTTTCTTAGATAATAAAGGAATAGTTGTCATCATGATTAGCATGACCTTAGTATATCAACAATACTGAATATGACAGTTACTTCCTACTTGAAATAATTTCTTCATGCGTTATTAACTGCCTACTGTGCACTACTTATCATGTGATGGTATTAGTCTCTACAACATTCAAGTACAATGAGGAGAAAAATAAGTAACCAAAATATTATAAAACAAAATGTTAAATGAGTGACAGAGACCTTCCTGAAAACTGTGTAATCCGGGGTGAAAGGATCAAAGTAACAGAACAGCCTTCTTGGGAGAGTCACATCTAAACTAAGATGTAAAGGACAAATAAACATGAGACAGCTACCTAATCCACATGTTCCACTTCTGCAGATTTCTCCGCTCTGTTGTCCTCCTTACGTCTGTCATGGGTGTCCAGGCAAGATTTCCTCAGCACAATACATATCTCTGTGTTCCTCATAAAGTTCCTAAATGCTTTCAATGTATTAAATATCTAAAATATATTTTAAATATCAATTTCTAAAGAAAAATGCCAAAATGACAATATTTTCTCAATAACAAAAAGAAGGATAGATATCGGGAAGTAGGAAAACATGTTCAAAAGGGAAGAGGAACAAGGAAGGGGGAAGGGGAGGGAAAGAAGGGAAAAGGATTTTACCAAAAGAGAAAGGAAGGGAAATAATGGAAACAAATCTTTTGTAAATGGGGAGGGGAAAGAGGGCTGAAGAGAGAGGGAAGGGGAATGGGAACAAAAGAAGAATTAAGGGGCCGGTGAGATGGCTCAGCGGCATAAGTGCCTGCCTGGCAAGCGCGAGGGCCCGAGTTCGCCTCCCGGAGCCCACATATGAAAAAAGCGCTGGTGATATCGCTCAGCGGCACAGGCACCTACTGGCGTGGGAGGTCCTGAGGTCGACCCCTGGTACCCACAAAAAAAAAAGAAGGGCCGGTGAGATGGCTCAGCGGCTTAAGCGCCTGCCTGGCAAGCGTGAGGGCCCGAGTTCGACTCCCGGATCCCACATACGAAAAAGGGGCCGGTGATATCGCTCAGCAGCATGGGTGCCTGCTGGCGCGCGAGGTCCTGAGGTCGACCCCCCAGTACCCACAAAAAAAAAAAAAGAAAAGAAGAAGAATTAAGACATATTGGGTATGGGTACAAATTTCCTATGATGACTGTGATCATTATGCATGGCAAATATGTACTAATAAAAATAAATTTTTAAACTGCCTGAATTTGTGTTCACAAATTGCAATTCTTGAGACTCCAAATAAAGTCCCATTCACTTTTGCAAAAAAAATGAAAGAATCAATTTTTATTTCCAAAGCAACAAAGAATGTCTTTCATATCAATTGAATTAGCAAAAATGAAAAGGGATAGAATTTTAAAAATCAGGGACGTACGTTTCTTATATTAATATACACTGTTTCCTTTGGAGACTAAATCTGACAATAACATAAAAATATTGATAATCTTTGATCCAGTAACTGCATTCTCAGGCATTTAAACTAATGAAATGACTTTACTAATACAAAAGGAAGAATGTTATCTGGACAAAAAATAGTTACAGCAAGAATGTTAGGACAATCTTACTTTTAAAAATATAAATGACTCAGCATACTAAAAATGAGTAAATTTTGATATATTATCTACAATGAAATATGAAGCTATTTAAATGTAGGAACATGAAGGTCACAGAGACACAAAAAAAGTGTCTACAAATATAACGGGGAAAATACACAATTCTACAGCATAAAAATGACAGGATTGGATTGATTAAATAAGTAACAATGGTTATAACATGTAAGGTAAAATAATTGTGTTTAATATTGGACAATGTTTATAATCAAATGCCAATTTAAAATCACAGGCATACACACACATGCACACACACACACGTGCACACACACGTGCACACACACATGCCTAAATGTGGTTCTATCACATACTGCAGGCATATTTCACCTTTTTACCTTGCATTCCCCTTTACCACACATTTCACCAGGTTATCCAGGTTTACATAGCTAGTACACTACATTGTTTTGTTTTTTAAATTTTTCTCCATATTCTTAAAACATATACAGACAGAATTATGCACAGACTCACAATGATACATATTCATATATTTAGAATTTAGAATTTTTCTACTGTTTTACCAAAATATAATAATATATCCATGTCTCTGTATCTTCCATTTATTACTCACATCTCTACAGGTTATTACCCTATTGATGGTTATTTATTATAGCAGGATGTAGATTTATCAAAAGTTTTATATCCATGACTAGATGTGTATTTTTTTTTCAACTTTACCTTCTACAAATAATCCCACAATAAACAACATTCAGATGTATCATTAAATATCAGAGCTTTTATTTCTATTTTCAGATGTAATATCTTTGGTCAAAAGTATATGTAATTTTATTTTCAAAAGATCTTGTCAAGCTGCATTCTAAGCCGCTGTAGCAGTTCATGTTTCAATAGTTGTTTCAGCTGCTTAATTTTTTTGGCAGTCTTGTGTGTAAAGTGATGGTCCATGGTTTATGTAACATGCATTTCCTTAATTGTAGAGTTGAGCACACTTCTCTTTGTTTGTTAGTCATTTACTTGAATTCATGGATTTGCTTTTTCGTGAATTTTCTGGTAATTTTGTTTTTATCATTAAAATCAAAATATATATATTATATATATATTTATTATATATGTTATATGCAGTAATATCTCTGTTCACAAATGCATAAATGCTTCTGTTCACAAACAGAAGCGTTTGGCAGAATTTTGATTCCATTGGTGAACTCTGCATGGGATAAGCAACTCAACCCTGGCCATCTTCTCCGCATGAACAGAAATGCAGCCATCTTCCCCAGAATCATGGAATAAATTAAATTCGTGAACCGAGGTACCACTGCATAGTTCATAAATCTTAAGTGTACAGCTGGATACATTTTTGCATAAGCATACACCTCTCAAATCACCATGAAAAATATCGGCAATCACTTCAAAATCCTTTGCAAACAAAACACATTGTGTCTCCACCATACTCAGAGAGCAGGTCCCTTCTGTAATATCAGATTAACTTTGATTGTTCTTCATTTTCGTGTCATTTATACAGTAAATTCATTAGTCTAATTTTTAATTCACTGTTACATGTATAAGAGTCAATTATAGAGGATAGAAGTTGTACAAACTTTTCATTGCTTGCGTATATGAATCTTCTATAATTGATTATTAAAGTTAGTCTTTTATTTTGCGTCTACTCTGAAAAAAACTACTAAAATTATGACTTTATATGTCTTTTGGAAGATTACAAAATCATTTCTCTTGTTATAGGATATACCTATAACAAGAAATGCTGAGCTGCAGAGTAGATATAGGTTAGATACTGCAAAATTATCTTCCAAAGAGACTGTACTCATTTACACTCCCACCAGAATATGAGCCTCATGGGTGATGCTGTCAGTCCTTCGATTTTGACCATTCTGGTGGTGTGTAATGGGCTTTCATTTGGTTTTAGTTCGTATTTCCTTGATAAGAAAGTATGTTGCATATTTTTTCATAGCTTTACTGGTTTTGAGAAATCAATTTTGTGAAGTTACTATTCAAATTTTTTTTTCCAATCTGTAATGGAGTTGTCTATCTCTTAATTGTTTGTAATGATTTTACTCTTTATATAGCCTTTGTTTGATGTATTATGAATATATTCTCACAGTCGGTGGCCTCCTTTCTCACATTTTAATTCTATATTTTGAAGAATAGAAGTTCTTAATTTTAATGATGTTTAATCATCAATCTTTTATTTTATAGTGTTTTGGAAATTATTCACTAAAACTACACGAACTACACTATGATATTTTCTTGCTTCTAAAAGTTTTATTGTTTTGTCTCTCACACTTAGATTTTTGATCACTATGAACTAATATTGTATAAACAATCAAAAATTATTTTGTCCATGGGCCTGTGGGATAGCTCAGTGGTATAAGCGCCTGCCTGGCAAGTGCGAGGTCCTGAGTTCAACTCCTGGTACCCACATAAAGGAAAAAAGGGGCTGGTGATATCACTCAGCAGCACAAGCGCCTGCTGGCGTGCGAGTTCCTGAGGTCGACTCCCTGTACTCACATTAAAAAAAAAAATTATTTTGTCCATAGAGACATCTAATATTTCCAGCATAATTTATTAGGAAGATCACCTCTGTTCCCCCAAAATGCAGTCATATCCTTGTAGTATATGTGACCATATATGGGTGGAATTGTTTCTGCCTTTATATCTGTTGAATCTGGCAAATTGCTATCTTTAGGCCAATGCCACACTGTCTTAATTACTGTACCTTTTTTATGAGTCTTACTATCCTGTAATGTGTAAATACTTGCATTTTATTTTCTTTCCAGAAAATATTGCCTTTACTTCTCTATGACATATAAACTACATAAACCCTGCTATGATTTGGGGTTTATTTATAAACATATATTTATTGTACCTACTAAGCAAATTCAGTGTGATATTTTAATACATATTTATGCGGGCGTGATTCAAATCTGGCCTCATTTTGTATACGTTCATCCCAAATTCCAAAACTTTGATAATAACTATTCTACATTCAAAGTGACTTTTTACACTTCTACATATGAAAAAAAAAACATGGTGCTTGTTATGCATCTGGTTTATTTTACTTACTGCAAATGAAAGGATTTCATTATTCTTTGTGGCAGAATAATATTCCGTTAGTTTTATATGTCATATTTTCTTTATCTCTAAATGAGTGCCTTATTTGATTCCATATCTTAGCACTCATGAATAGTGCCCCAATAAACATGGGTATACAAGTTTCTCTTTGGTATGCTATAATTATATATATATCTCCATATATATGTATCTCTCCATATATGTCTATATATATATACATATACATATATATATAAATATATATATATATATATATACATCCATATATCCATCATATATATATATATGACCTGTTTTTAGTTTTTGAGAACATTCCACTAAGTTCTCCATAATGGTTGTATTAATTTGCATTAATTTACATTACCAGCAACAGTATATGAGAATTTATTTCTCTCCACATCCTCACAGCATTTGTTATTGTTTGTCTGATAACAGCCGTTTTAACTGGGCTGAGATGATATCTCATTATAGCTATTTTTTGCACTCTCCTGCTAGCTAATTCTATTGAGTATTTTCTCATATATGTATTGGCCATTTGTATTTCTTCTTTTGAGATGTGTCTACTCAGAACATTTGCCCATCATTTAATTGGGTTACTTATTTATTGCTAAATTGTTTTGATTCCTTGTATGTTCTGCACATTAACCCTTCACATGCTAAATGGTGAGCAAATACTTCCTCCTATTCTGTAGGTCGTCTCTCCACCCTGCTGATTCTTTCCTTTGTTGTGCAAGCTTTTTTGTTTAATGTGATTTCATTTGTAAACTTCTGCTTCAGTTTTCTGTGTTTCAGGATCCTATCCAGAAAAATATCACCTGTACCAATATATCAAAATATTTCCTCTATGTTTCTTCCTGGGAGTTTCAGAATTTTGGGTCTTACATTTAGATCTTTTACTCATTTTGAGTTGATCTTTGCTCGGGGTAAGAGATAGTATTCAAATTCCAATCTTCGGCATATGGATCACCAGTTTTCCCAGCACTATTAACTGAAAGGGGTTTTCTTTCTTCAATGTGTATTTTGGGCATTTTTGTCAAGAAGTGGTTGTCTGTAGATACTTGTTATACATCTGGCTTATTTTACTTAACAACGTGAATTTATTTATGGAATCCCTATTTTGTTCCATTGAGCTGAGTGTCTATTTCCATGTCAGTACTATGCTGGATGTTGTAATTGCTCTGTAATGTGTTGAAAACAGGTATTGCAATGCTCATAGCTTTATATTTTTTGTTCAAGATTGCTTTGGCTATATAGATTTTGGGGGGACTTTGATATGAATTTTAGGATTGTTTTCTGGTGCTCGTAAGAGTGCTATGTTATTTTGTTGAGGACTGAATTTAATCTATAGATCATTTTGAATAGTATGGAAATTTTATTTTTTTACATTTTGCTTTTATTAGTACATGTTTGTGATACATAGCGATTATATTCAGCTTGAGGATTTGATACATATACACAATCACAATTTGATCAGTTTTGCTTCCCTTCTCCCCACTCACTTCCCTCCCTCCTTGCCTAGATTCCTTTGTCATCTCTACAGAGACTGCCTCTGTGTATCTTTAAAAGGCTCTTTGTTTTGCTCTTTAAACTGTTTATCTTTGGGGTCTCTCATATGCGTCTAAGTTTTTTTTAGTTCTTTATATATTCTAGATATTAACCCTGGGTCTGAGGAGTAGTTGGTAAAAATTATTTTACCAGTCAGTAGGTTTTTGCTTTGCTCTGTGGAATGTTTCCTTTGCTGTGCTGAAGCTTTTTAATTTAATATAATGCCAGTTGTTGATTCTTGGTTTTATTTCTTGTCCAGTTAAGGTTTTGTAGAAGGAATCTTTGCCTATGCCTGTGTCTTCAAGAGTTTTACCCGTTTTTCTTCTAGCAGATTCAGTGTTTCTGTATTAGTGTCTAGGTCTTTGAGCCATTTTGATTTGATTTTGGTGCTGGGTGAGAAACATGAATCAAGGTTCATTCTTCTGCATGTGGGTAATCAGTTTTGTTAGCACCACTTGTTTAAAAGGCTAGGCTTTCCTCCAGTGTACATTATTGGCCTGTCAAAAATCAGCTGGCCGAAGTTGCATGAGGTTGTTTCTGCAGCCTATATTCTATTCCATTGGTCAATATGTTTACTTTTGTGCCAGGACTGTGTTGGATTTTTGAAAAGATAAAAGATCCAAGTAAATAAAATTAGAAGTGAAAAAGGAGAAATTACAACTGATATCACGGAAATACAAAGGATCAAATAATACAAAAATGGAGGGTAAAAATCAGTAGATGCAGAAAAAGCATTTGATCGAATTCAAAGACCCTTTGTTCATTCAAGAATATGTTGATAAGCCTCCACAAATGTGTATAGTTTCTGAAATTTATTTTGTTTTTAATTTCTAGCTTTATTTCCTTGTAGTCACAGAAAACACATGATTTCAATTTTTTAGAATTTGTTGGGACTAATTTTGGAGGATTTCTTTGGCCTTATAGATGGAGTATTCCTAGAGAATATTCTATAACATGAAGGAAGAGTATGTATTTTGTAGTTGTAGGATGAAATATTCTGTAAATGCCTGTTAAGTGCATTTGACTGGTAGTGTAGTTTATATTATTTCTTTGCTGAGTTTCTGTCCAGGTGATTTCTCCATGGATAAAACTGCTATGTTGGACTTTTCCACTTTCATTGTATTGGAACCTTTCTTTTTGGAGCTAATATTCTTTGTTTTACAAAACTGAGTGCACCATCACTAGGCACATGTACATTTACAATTGCTGTATCTTCTTAGTGAATGGATCTCAACATCACAATATAATAACATTCTTTTCTCTTTTTATGTTTTTGTCTTTAAGTTTATTTTGCTTTATATAGAATAACTACTCTCACTTGCTTTTGGTTTCCATTTGTGTATAATATCTTTTTCCATCCATCTACTTTCAATCTCTGTATATTTACAGGTAAAGGGAGATTTGAACAGCATATTAACTTTTGTTTTTGTATCCATTCAGCCAGTCTGTATCTTTTAATTAAGGGACATTAGTTCATTTATACCCAAGATTACTGTAGATATGTAAGGACTTACTTGTGTTAAGTTTCTTCAGTTGGTTTAAATACCGTTATTTCTATTATCCGCCCCCGCCATTTGTATTTTTGGTTTGGTGGTTTATTGTAGCAATAAGGTGTGATTCTTTTCTATTTTTCTTTTGTGTGTGGTGGTGGTTAATTGACTAATAGTCAATTTGAGTGGGCAACGCCCAGGTGAATTGAGCCAGCATGGTTCTGGGCATGGAAGACCCACTTAAGGAGGCTCTTGTCTGAATGGTATAAAAGGCAAACAGGAGGGAAGGATTTCAGCGCTCCAAGGAAGTGCTTCATTGCAACTGATTTTCTTCAGAATACTTTCCTCAGTTTTTCTTCAAAGAAGCTTTGGCTGCTTTCTTTCTTCAGGGGAGTTTCAATCCTCCTCTTTCATCTTGGATGTCATCTCCTGGCTTCCAGGGTAGATCCCTCAGCCTCCGGGCTAAGATCCGTCAGCCTTTTGGCGTGGACACTTTAGCTTCCAGCACTGGCTGCTGGGCCTTTCCGGAGCAGGTCCTTCGGGCTCCCAATACGGACTTCCATGGGACACATTGCCATGGGCTCCAAAACCTCAGATCCTTCAGGTCTCCAGCATATGGACAGATGTCTTGAGCTCTTCCACAGCTGACTCTAGTAAACACTGACTAATACATGTGTCTCATTTACTGGTGGTTTTTCTATTTTCATATGTTTTCATGATGGTGGTTATCTTTCTTTTGATTCTGAATGTAGGACTCATTTAGGCCTCTTACTAAAACTAGAAATTCCATTTGACCAGATATTCCCCTCCTAGGTATCTTCTCAAAAGTTGAAGACATCGGGGCCGGTGAGATGGCTCAGCGGCGTAAGCGCCTGCCTTGCAAGCGCGAGGGCCCGAGTTCGACTCCCGGATCCCACATACGAAAAAGGGGCCGGTGATATCGCTCAGCGGCACGGGCGCCTGCTGGCGCACGAGGTCCTGAGGTCGACCCCCCGGTACCCACAAAAAAAAAAAAAAAAAAAAGTTGAAGACATCATACTTCAGTGATGCATGCATACTCATGTTTATAGCAACACAATTCATAATAGCTAATAGTAGAAGCAGTTTATATGTACATTAACAGATGAATGGATAAAGAAAATGTGGTATTTACAGATAATGGAGTACTACTTTGCTATAAAGAAGGAGAAACTTGAGTCATTTGTGGGAAGGTGGATATACCTTGAGACCATAATGTTAAGTGAAATAAATCAGACATAGAAGCTTAAATATCACATGGTTTCTTTTATTGAGAAACACAAAATATAAACAAAGATCAAATAAAAGATAATAGGAAGTAAAGAGATACTTCTTTATCAAATGCATAGGGGATCAAGAGATGGAGGGAGGGGAAGGAAGGAGATTTAAAAAAGGAATTAAGATATGTTATGCAAAGTACTACCTCCCCACAAGGAATGTAAACACTATGTACTGCAGACATGTATTAATAAAAAATTTTAAATGGATAAGGTTGTGATGAATTCCCTCAGTTTTGGCTTGTCTTGAAAAGTCTTTATTTCCTTTTCATTTCTGAAAGGCACCTTTGTTTGGATTACAATTCTTGATGAGCAGTTACTTCTTTTCAGAACTTGGAATATGCTTTCCATTCCCTCCCTGCCTGTAATGTTTCTCTTGAGAGATCTGCTGTTAGTCTAATGGGGGTTCCTTAAGTATAACTTGGAATTTTTCTCTCAGTCTTTAGAATCTATTTATTTTGTAATTTTGACAGTTTGTCTATAATATGTTGGGGTAAAGATCCTTTCTTATCATGTCTATTTGGGGTCCTATGGGCCACTTACACCTGGATGTTGATCTTTCCCCAAATTAGCTATAATGTCACATGATTTAGCTATTATGTCACTGAATAGGTTTTCTCTACCTTTCCTTTTTTCTCCTTCAAGTGATAAAGAAAACTGTATTTTTTCTTTTAATAGTGACCCAAACTTCCCAAAGAGTCTATTTATTCTTTCTTATTTATTTCCTTTTTAAATTTTTTGTATGACTGGGATATTACAAAAAATCTATCTTCAAGTTCAGATCTTTTTTACACTTTATCTACTCTGTCATCAAGACTTTGAACTGTATTTTTTTGTTGGACTTGTTACATTCTTCATTTCCATGATTTGTTTGGTTCTTTTCAAGATCTTTAGTCCTTTACTGAATTTCTAAAGGATATCATGCGTTGTTTTCCTAATTTAATCAACCATCTATATTCTTTTGAACCTCACTGATTATTTATAATCATTCTTTATACTTCTTTACCAGAGATTGTATCAGTTTTTTTTTAATCTGTTGCTAGAAAGCTATTGTAATTTTTGAAAGTGTTGTGTCACATATTTTCCCTATTTTTATGCTCTTACAGTGAGGTTTGTGATTCTGGTGAATCAGTTATCTCAACCATTTTGATGAGGTAACCTTTATAATAAACAGCTTTCTCCTGAAGATGTGTCTTATAGTGTTGGTTTGGTATAAAATGTTGGCTATGGTTCTAGCTGGACAATGTAGTGTTATCTCTCTATAGCTTTGCCTGTAAATAATTACAGTGGGCATAGTGCATTGCATTGCAGAGTCAAAAACACTGTCTCCTGGGCCACACATGGGAGGGGACACTTACATGTCTCAGGCAGCAGTGGTGAAACAGCCGTGGGTGTGAAGTGCCCACTCTGCAGCCACTCTGTCCACAGGAGTGGTGGTACCAGCAGCTTCCTTAGTTATTGCTGAAATGAGTTGTGCCAGTGGCAAGAGCTTCTACTCTGGCAGCCGTAGCAGTGGTTGGAGCCTAAATTTCCACGTATACAGTCATGTCATTTGAGAAAAAAAGGTAACAGTTTACTTTATTTCCCTGAATATGATCAACAGAATAACATTGAGTAGGAAGGTTGATCATCAATATCCTGTCTTCTGAAAACGCCTTTGATATTTGCTCCTAGTTACAAGGTTAAAAATACTCCTTTGTACTTTCAGTTTCTTGAGAGTTATCATGAATATGGGTTGAATTATATCAAATGCTTTTTCTGTGTCTATTGAGATAATCATGCTTTTTTCTCACTGCTATTTCTGTTATTTTGATGAATTGGATTGATTATTTTTCATTGATTGTGTTCAGCTAACCTTGCTTTCCTATAAGATTCACTTATCCTGTTCATACATTACCAGTTCCATGTGTGAATCTTATGTTTAAGAATTTGCATCTATTTTCCTAAGATATACAATCTTCTGACCTTCCCTTCTTTTCATTTTCAGGCTTTGCTATTAGGATTATATTGATCTCATTAAAAAAAAAAAAAAAAGGGAAATATCCCCTTTTCCTCCAATGCCTGAAGGAGTTTGTAGAAGGATGATATGTTTACTTATTTAAGTTTGGGAGAATTTACCAATGAGGGCATCTTTCCCTGGAATTGTCTCTATGGGAATTGCTTGAGGATTCAATTTCTACTTGAGTTTTCTTTGGGGGATTTATTTATTGGAGGATTTACTTTCCTTAACAGATTAAAAGTATTTTAGATTTTTCCAATTATTTCTTGTGCCTGTTTACTAAGTGCTGTTTTCAAGATTTTTTTTTCATTTTGCCTCACATGTGAAATTGTTTGCCATAGAGTTATAGAATACTATATTTGTAATTTTTTTAGGGTATATAATGACAAACGTTTCATCCCTAATAACAATTGTTATTTTCTTTTTCTTTTATTTTTGATGAGATTTTATAGCTGTGGATAAAATGTTACTGAAAGACTCAGATGTAACATGTATTATCAAGGTTCTCCAGAGAAACAGAATTTATAAAGCAGTGATGGCAAGCCTTTTAGAGCTTTCAATGATACAAACAGAGCACTGTGGCATGCATGCCACAGATTCACCACCACTGCTGCAAGGGATATATAAAAAGAGATTTATTTTGAGAAACTGGTTCACGCAATTATAAAGGTTAAAGATTTTGAATAGGCGAGTTGGAGACACAAGAAAATTGATGTTGTAGTTCTTGTTGGAGTCTGAAGGTCTAAGAAGCAACAAGATGATGATGTAAGTTCCAGTCCCAGTTTAGGTTCAAAGGCAGAAGAGAAAGAATGCTCCATACTGAGACTTTTGTTTTCTTCAGCTGATTGGGTGAGGCTTACCTGAGTAGGACAAGGAAATCTGCTTTCCTCAGTCTACCAATTCAGTTATTAATCTCATACATAAACATCTACACAGACACACACAAGAAAATGTTAAACCAAATATCTGGCCACCCCATGATCCAGTCAAGTTGATACCAATGTACCTGATTGTACACGTGCATTCTACTTTATTTTTCCCTTTACATTTTATTGTCTTTCCTTCTTTCTTTATGTTTTGCAGCATTTTCTATCCTCTCAAGCTATTAAACTTTGCTATAGATTCTTAATCTTTGTTATTTTTTAATTAATGCATTCAAAGCTAAAATTTTCCTTTTTTACTTTTTATTTTTTTCTGTTTTGTGGGTACCGGGGGTCGAACTCAGGACCTCGCGCTTGCCAGGCAGGCGCTTATGCCGCTGAGCTATCTCACCAGCCCCCTAAATTTTTCTTTGTATGCAATATTTTACCTGTGCCTTTTAAGTTTGGAGGTGTCATATTCTCATTTGTTAGTTCAAAATATTTTAAATTTTTATTAGGCTTTCATATTATTTCCCAGTGATTTAATTTGGAAGACACTGCTTTTAAAATTGGGGTTTCTAAATATTTAAAACATTTCTACTGTGTGCCTCTCCCACATGAAGAAGAAGGCCCCCACCAAATGAGTGGCACTCCTCCCAATGAGTCAAGAAGTGCTCCCTCACACAAAGGTGTGATAATCTACAACCTAAGCCAGGTCTCCATCTTGATTCCCTATGGAATGGGGCAGCAGAGAGGAGGACTAACCTGATCCCGGACAAGGACAATCCCTGGGAAGAGAAGGAAGCAACAAGATCCCACAACCGTGGACATAAAGTCCAACAGCCCACTGGAACTCTTGCCTTGTGGCTTAAATCCAGCAGACACCAATGAGCTGATCACATTCACAGTCTACCAACAGGAGTAAAGACACGCGTTGACTTGGATGTTAACCCCAGTCTGGGGTACAGACAGGGAGATCTCTGGTGCAAGAGGGTACCTAAAAACCCCATAGGCCCTAAAGTTAGCCATAGCACATTAACTGGCAGGATCCCAAGATACAGATCTTGGAAATGAAGCACTCATTAAAAAACAGCAATTTTTACTTTGACTCTCTCTCTGATTATTCTATCTTTTAAATATTTTAGCTTTCCTTCATCAGGTTTTTTTGGGGGTTGAAGTATTCCTCCCTTTTTTCCTCTTTTTGTTTCTTTTCTTTTTTTCCCTTTCAATTCTTTTTCTCTTCCTTATCTTTCTTGTATTTCCTGTTTTTGCTCTTTATTTTTCTATTTTCTTCTTTTTCTTGTTTGTTCTTTCCTGTGATTGTATTCTACCACTATTTTTCATGAGGAAAAAAAATCATTTGATTTGCATTATATTTATTATGCAGTTATATATAATGTATAAATCAAATGCTGGAATACAGTCAGGTATGCCTGTGGGAGAGAGGAAGGTAGAACCAGAAAATAAAAGGCAGAAACCATTCTGTTGAATTTTCTCTCTTTCTGTTGAGGAATAAAGAGGTCCTTTTGGAGATTTCTATTTTTTATTTTGTGAAAAAATAAAATTTCACAATCAAATAATAAGAGAATAAAAATAGTTATGATACTGTGTATCATTATCTTCAAAGTAGTTACTCAGAGTACAAGACAGAAACCACAAAGATTCTTACAAAAAAGAAATAATAACAGCGATCTTTCATTTCAATGACCTTAAGATAAACTAATAGTATAAATGAAACAAATTAGCATATATTGAAATATTTTTAAAACAACAGAATTTGTAGTTTAGGTAAGTATTTGAACTTATTCCTATTTTCCATTCCTCTCTCTTTTATTTTGTTCTTTGTGTTTCTTATATAAAAGAAATCATGTGATATTTGAACTCACGTGTCTGACTTATTTTGCTTAACATATGGTCTCAAGTTGTATTCATTTACCTATGAATGTCTCAAGCTTATCCTTCTTTATGGCAGTGTAATACTCCATTGTGTGTAAATACCAGATTTTGTAATCCATTCATTTGTTTTTGGACATATGTGCTGTAACAAGATCTAGCTATTATAAATGGTGCTGCTATAAACATGGGTATATGTGTATCTCTGTAATGCGATGATTTTAACACTTTTAGGAAGACACCTGGAAGGGGAATAACTGAGTCAAACAGAATTTCTACTTTTCATTTTTTGAGGAATCTCCACACTGATTTCCATAGGGCTTGTACTAGTTTACATCCCCACCAACAATGCAGTAGAGATCATTTTTCCCCACATTGTTCCCAATGTTTGTTCTTCATTAGATTTTTGATGACAGCAATTTTCTTCTGGGCTAAGATGGCATCTCAATGTAGTTTTATTTGCATTTTTCCGATGGCCAGCAATGATGAGCACTTTTTCATGTATTTATTGGACATTTGTACTTCATTGAAGAAGTGTCTATTCATTTTAGTTGCCCATTTTTTGATTGGGTCTTTTATTTTGGAGTGTCCAATATTTTTGAGTTATTTATGTATTCTAGTTGTTAGTCCTCTGTCCTAGGAATGCCTGGCAATTTTTTTTTCCATTCTGTAGGTTGTCTCTTCATTCCATTGGTCATTTCCTTTGCTCTGCAGAAGAATTTTAATTTGATATGATCCCATTTGTTGATTCTTCATACTATGACTTGTCCCTTTGGGATTCTGTTCAGAAAGACCTGCCTATGCCTGTGTTATCAAGAGTTGTACCTATTTTATTTTCCAGCAGGTTAGCTGTTTGTGTTTTAACATTTAGATCTTTGATTAACTTTGATTGTAGTTTAGAACACTGTGTCTAGACTCAATCTTCTGCATGTGGATATCCAATTTTCCCAACACAATTTATTAAAGAGGCTATCTTTCCTCCAGTGTGAGTTTTTTGGTCCTTTGTCAAAGATCAAACAGCTGTGTATGCCTGGAGTTTATTTCTGCTCCTTCTATTTTGTTCCACTGATCCATATGCCTGTTTTTGCGCCAGCACCATGCTGTATTAATCATTATAGTTTTATAATATAACTCCAAGCTTGGATTGTGGTGCCACTTGCTTTGCATCTGTTACCCAGGATTGTGTTTGCTAGTCTAGATCTCCTGTAATTCCATATAAATTTTAGGATTTTTTTTTTAGCTCTGTGAGAAATGACATTGGTATTTTGATTGGAATTACATTGCATATGTATGTCAGTTTTGGAAGTATAGCCATTTTGATTATGCTGGTTCTGCCTAACCAGGAAAGCGGATATCTTTTCCATATTCTTATGCCTTCCTCTATTTCCTTTTTCAGTCTGATTTCTATCAGTAGTTTCCTCCTACTCCTCAGTAGGAGCCCCTGTCTTACTTTGCTCTCCCCCTTTTCATATCCCATTGATTAATTTTTCAAACTTCTTTTTTCATTCTCCAGTCTCCACCCCCTCTCCCTTTACTAGTACAACTACTGAGCTTTATGAATCTCTATATAGCTGGTTAACTTTACACTATTGCTGTTGAATATTATTGTTAGTAGAGGTAAAGTTGTTCTATGTATCAGATATTTACTATAGGTGAGGAGTAGGTAAGTTTTGATTTGTCTTAGTGTTCATACTACAAATATGACCTTGTATTGTCTGTGGTTAAGAGTGGTACATTATTACTCCTTTGGGTGTGTTAATATTCACGTTGTATTTAAAAGTGTAATTAATGCTGATTTAATTACTATAGCCAAGGTAGCACAGCTGTTGCTATTAACTGTTTTTTGGGGATGGCAATAGCTGGATCGCCTTATGATCATTAAGAATACTGTGGCCCATTCCTTGAAAATGAGGTACTATATCAGATATGCTGCAACCTCCCATCCCAAGTAAACAGATATGGTTGGATCCTGGGACAGAGGCAAAGGCCAAAAGTTAGCCACACCCCAAGGACATCACTGAAAAGTAGACATTAACAACAGAGGCCTCTGTGATAGAAACAACGCTTTCTGCTACATCACACTGCAAGCCTCAACACACACACACACACAAACATGAGAAGACACATGAAGAAAATGCCACCAAAAACTCCCAACTCCCCAAAGCTGATCCATGGAGCATCAAAGGGAAATAAAATTAAATCACACATATGAATTATTTGAAATGATATCAGGGGATATAACAAAACTGAAAAGGCATTTGGCAAGCTCACAGAAGAGACAAGTAATAAGATATTGGGCCAAATAAACAAAATGATCAGCAAGTCTACAAAGAACACTAATAAAATGTTAGGGATGTAGCTCAGTGGTACAGCACCTGCCAGGCAATTGTGAGGCCCTGAGTTCAATTCTCGGTACAAAAAAATAAAATAAAATAAAATAAAATAAAACTAATAAAAAGCTCTCAATGCCAACCTTAAAGGGCAAAAGAGCTTGGAGTGAAGTGTTTCAAGCCACAAAAGAAAAGAATTTCCAACCCACACTGATATACCTTGCAAAACTATCTTTCAAAATTTATGGAGAAATAAGGTGTTTATGGAGAAATAAGAGCACCTAAAGAAATACATGCCAACCAAACCAAGACTCAAAAATTTCTAAACGATACCCTAGAAAGAGATAATACATCTCACAATGACAAATGGTCTAATAGAATGAGCATTGGAGTAAAAGGGCAAGATATGGAATCAGCAACAGGAAAACAAGGCAATGACAGGAATACATCAATACCTATCAGTAATAACTCTCAATGTCTCAATCCCCCAATCAAAAGACACAGAGTGACAGAATGGATCAAGAAATAAAATCCAACAACATACTGTATTGACGAAATATTTAACTCAAAAAGAAACACATAGACTAAAAATCGAAGAATGGAAAACAATACTCCATTCAATGGGAGCCACCAAAAAGCAGGTGTAGCTATCCTACATACAGAAAAGTGGACTTCCAGTCAAAACTAATCAAAAGAGGCAAAAAAAAATGTTTACTCCATGTTGGTTAAGGGAATAATCCACCAGAAAGCAATAATAATCATTAAGATATAGAGAACAAACAAAGGCATGCCCAACTTTATAAAACAAACACTACTGATATAAAAGAGCAGGTCAACGTAAAGAGAAGTATAGTGAGGATCTCAAAACTGTACCATTACAAGATCAACTAGACAAAATAATCAACAAAGAAATACCAGAATTGAACGAAACCTTTGAAAAATGGACTAAATAGATATCTACAGAGTGCTCCACCCAACAACAGATTACACATTCTTTTTGGCAGCACAGGGAATCTTCTCCAAAATAAACCAAATAGTAGCCAATAAAAAAAGCTTAATTACATGAAAAAGAATTAAAATTATAGTATGCATATTATCAGATCATATAGCAATGACATAAATCAACAAAAACACAGAAATTATGCAAATGCATGGAAACTAAACGATACACTCAAATAAAAAATGGGTCACAGAAGAACTCAAGGAAGACATAAGACAGTCTCTAGGACTAAATGATAATGCTAGTACAACCAGAACTTACAGGACACAATGAAAGCAGTCCAAAAAAGAAAATTTATAGCTGTAAATGGCCACATCACAAAAACAGAGCAAGCCCAAATAAACAACCTAACGATATACCTCAAGGTCCTAGAAAACAAGAACAACACAAATGCAAAGCTAGTACAAGGGAGGAAATTACAACAATCAGAGCAGAAATCAATGAACTCAAGACCAAAAACTCAATTAGTGAATCCAAGAGTTGCTTTATCAAAGGAATAAACAAAATATAAAAACCCTCACGCAAATCAACACACACAGATCAATAGCATACCTCTACACTAATAAGGAACCCACTAAGAAAGAAATTAGGGAAAGATACAATTTACAATAGCATGAAAAAATTAAATACTTATGAATTATCCCCACCAGTGAAGTGAAAGACCTCTACCACAACTACAGCAGTCTGAAAAAAAAGCATAATCAAAGAGGACATCTGAAAAATGGAAAGATATCCCCTGATAGGCCAAACCAATGTACACAAATGGTTATAATTTCAAAATTGGTATACAGATTTAATGCAATCCCAATTAAAATACCAAGAGCATTATTCACAGAACTGGAGAAAACAATCATAATTTCATATGGGAGCACAGGGACTCAGAACAGCAAAATCATTTCCAGGCAACATGAGCAAAGCAGGAGGCATCGCAATCCCAGACTTGAAGTTATATTACAAAACTACTGTGATAAAAATAGCATGGTACTGGCACAAAAAAAAAAAAAAAAGATATAAAATCGGGGGACCAGAATAGAGCATGCAGAATGATGCACATTCAACTATTTGATCTTTGACAAAGGAGCCAAAAACTGACACTGGAGGAAAAATAGCCTCTTTAATAAATGGTGCGGGGAAAACTAGCTATCCACATGCAGAAGATTAAATTTAGACATACGTCCCTCACCATATGCTAAGCTAAAATCAAAAGGGATCAAAGCACTAAATGTTTAAACAGAAACACTTAACCTGCTGGAAGAGAAAACAGGTAAAACTCTTGAAGTTTTAGGTGTGGGTAAGGATTCTCTGAACAGAACCCTGGTTGTACAAGAAACAGTACTAAGAATCAACAGATGGGCTCAGATCAAGTTAAAAAGCTTCTGCACAGCAAAGGAAACAACCAACAGAGTGAAGAGAAAATATACGGAATGGCAAAACTTTTGCCAGCTATTCCTCAGAGGACTCATATCTAGAATATACAAAGAGCTCAAAAAATTAGACACCCCCCACAAAGACGCAAATGGCCAAAATTATGTGAAGAAATTTTCAGTATTGCTGCCATTAGAAAAATGCAAATTAAAACATCACTGAGATTTGATCTTACTCCAGAAAGAATGGCTAGCATCAAAAATATCTAATAACAAATGCTGGCAAAGCTGTGGAGAAAAAGAAACCTTTCTACATTGTTAGTGGGAATACAGTATAAACTAGTACAACTTCTATGGAAATCAGCATGGTGATTCCTTGAAAACGTAAAACTAGAAATTCTATTTGACTCAGGTGTTCCCCTCCTAGGTATCTTCCCTAAAGAGTTAAAGGCATCCTATTAAGATGTGTTATGTGCAATGTACCAACTTCACACAAGGAATGTACACATTATATACTGCAAACATGGACTAATAAAAATTTTCTAGGTATACTTCTGGTGTAGATTTCTAGCTTATTTCAATCTGGTAGAAGAACATATCCAATGTACTGTCTGTTATTTTATATTTTTAAGAGTTTTTAAAGACTCAACACAAGCTCTCTTTTGTTCAGTGCTCCATAGTCATTTGGAAACTGTATACACATTCTTTTATATCAATTAGGTCAAGCTGATAAATCTTGCTATCCAATCTTTACAAATTTGTTTTCTACTTGTCCTATTTCCAGCGTTCATTGTAAATTTGTGAATTTCCTCTTTTCATTCTATCAGTTTTTATTAACAAAAGTATTAATATCTCCATGTGAATTTATGTTTGCTTTTCTTTTATTAATATAAAATATACTTCTTACCTTAAAATCTACTTTGTGTGATATTAATATAGTTGCTCTGCATTCTTTCAATTAGCATTTCATGTTATTTATTTCTTTATTCTTTAAACTTTCACGTTGCAGTGTTTATAAATTTAAAATTGTCTCATGTAAGTAGGATACAGTTGTCTTGTTTCTCTTAAATATAGTTTAATAATCTATGTTTTTAATTTTATTTGTTACACAATTTACATTTCATATAAATTTTTAATTTAATATGTCTATTTTGCTATTTGTTTTTTATTCCTCTGTGTTTTTATTGTCCTTTCCTTTATTTTTTCCTTTTCAACTTATTTGAGATTAATCAAGTACTCTAAGATCTCTCTTTACTTACTGTACTAGTGTTTTATAGTATTTTATATTTTATTAGATACTCTAGATATTAAATACAAGACAGATCAAAGCAGATCAAGGCAGATGAAGGTGAACTACTATAAACTTAACAAGATCGCAGCCAAGTCACACTGCCTGTGCTGAATATAATCTTTACTGGAGCTGATCAATACAGCTTTTGGAATTTAGCATTTATTCATTTAACTAAATTGTCTTTTCATTTCCTTATGTACAGATGATTTTAACTAGTTTACTTTTCCTTTGCAAGGGGAGTAATTCACCTTCACTGTCCCGTTTCACTCTTGCTGTCTACCATATTTTATCACTTAATTTAACACAAGATAATGGAAAAATTTGTGCCCATGTATATTTGATTGATTTTTTCTTTGAAAATACAAATGATAAAATATATTTGATAATATTGATTTCCTATTTCATTTACTAAGTTTCTAAACATGAGTAGACTAATTGTATCTAAGCTTTGTAAATTGGCCAAATCATTTTTTTCTCTTATTTTACCTTAAACATATGGTGCTCACATGTAAATTTTCCTTTGCTATGCAGTAATTTTTATTGGAACAAACAATTTTCTGTGTTCCTGTTTCCTAGTGGAAAGGCACTAGGAACTCCAGCTCCCTGAGGCCCTTCTGCAGGAGCAAATGCTGTAGGTTTGGAGACTGCTAGTTGAATTCAACGTGCAATTGAAGCTATCATAACTACTTTATTCAGACTTTGATATTTCTGCTACTACATTTTACATTCTTTTCAAATCTCAGTGCTGAAGGATAATGAAAACCTTTCAGCAAAGCATTGTTCAACTCTCTGTGCCTAATTTCATGACAATAACCTACTTGTTTGGTTCTACAGAACTCAGGATTCCTTTACACCTCCTGATGTACCATTTTTATTTTCTGTAGCAATTTTCTTAACCTGTCAGGATTTATGAAACAGATAACACAGAAAAGTTGAGCATTAATAATTCATTTTTAGAAGTGTGCTTCTCTCTCACAAGCATTCTGATCCTATACAATTCTGTATGGACTGGCCTGAAAATTTTCACCTCAATGAATTAGTCACCAAAATTACTAAACTGTCTTAGAAAAAAAAGTCCATATATTCTCAAAAATATAATCATCTAATTATCTCCCATTTTCATGTTTTTAAGAATTAATTGATTTTCTAAGTGACATATTTGGATCTAAGAAATTTAGAGTGGTAGATAATGAAAATAAAAGGCATATGAGCTAAATATACAAAGAGGTTATTTAAAATGATGGCTAGGATTTCAGAGAATTTATAGTTTTTCTTAGGACTATTTGTATTTATTAATACCTATCCGTATGACCGAAAATCCCTGAGAGGAGATGGAAATATTATTATTATCACCAGGAGTCAGTTATATAATGAAATGGGCACTTTTTGGTTATCTCTGACTTCAGACTTCATCTGGTCACTTAGTAGCCGTGTGAACCAGAGCAAGTTATTGAGCTTCGGTATCATCATCTCTAAGCTGTAAACATAACTCCCCAGAAGATGGTGGTGGAATGTAAGTAAGAAAATACATTAGCCCAACCCAGAGCATACCAAAACGCTTCACTCAATGTTATCTTTCAGCGGGGGGAAATCTACCAAATTAGAATGCTAGACAAAATGACTTGTTCACTACCACCACCAACCATGGTTCTTTTTCCGATTATTTGACTCCAAATGAAGACAGAAAAATCAAAAGAACAATCCATGGTTGGCCCTCACACGGAAGTTCAAAGGGCTGGTACGGGGTAAATAAGGAGAGGAAGAAGGATTGAAGGGAAGAGAAGGGACTGGGAAAAAAGAAACAGGAATCAAGATATATCATGTAGGGGTATAAATTCCCTATGATGAATATGATCATTATGGTTATCTAAAATGTACCAATAAGCTTAATAAAAAAGGTTCAAATGACACCAAATACCCCTCTGCAGCACTGCGCTCTCCTATATTGTCAGTTTCAGTTTATACAAATCAGTTTGATCACGCAGAGTATTCACTGTACTGCTGGGACAAGAACAAGTATTCTACTTAAAAAGACAGACTTCCCTGGGTTGGAATTAGTTTCTAAATTCAAACTTCACTCCCATGATATATCCTTTTCCAGTGCACCTAAGAACACAGACTAATCAAATTCAATATCTTCTACCTTAAGGGAGACTCTGTTAACAACTTTGTAAATACTGGTTTTAACAAATCTTAAAAGTCAAGATTAACAACAAAATTAAATGCATCCCCATGAGAGAGGCTGATGGTAAAGATGTTAATGAGATTGCTTGTAGGCCCTCTCCTGATGGAAAGTTGTTAATGGTTCTCTTTGGATTTACAATTGTTTTGTTAAAGCCCATTCTCTTTTTCGTGTATTTTGAGGTGTGTGTGTGTGTGTGTGTGTGTGTGTGTGTGTGTGTGTGTGTTTGAAGTTAGGGCATAAAAAAAATAAATGTGTAATTATTGCAATAATACCAGGACTCCTATGAGATAAACAGAGTACAAGCTGATCTAAAGAAAGCTGCCTGAACTCGAGAAAATACTCATAAGTGAAATAAACCAGAAGCACATGTGTAAGCATCGTATTGTCTCTCTAGTATGAGAAACTGAAAGAGTAAATAAGATCCAAAATGTACAATAGACATGGTGAATCAAAAAGAAACTGGTCAAAAGGAAAGAGAGACTGGAATAGGGAAAAGAAAGAAGGGAAAGGGAAAAAAAAATTGTATATATATATATAAGATGGTTAAGATAGATACACTACGATTTTTACTTAGTTCATTGAAGAGTAAGGTTTGTGCCAATAATGTTTGGATAATTGAATGCTAATGTCTGGTGTCCTAAATAACTAACTTAAAGATAGTAATACGCAATGTATTAACCATTGTTACCCTCCTATTATGTTGTTTTGAAAATTTGTTCTTCTTTTGATTTGTTTTGTTTTTTCTTCTCTTTAAAATAAAATTAAAAAAAAAAAAAAAAAAAAAAAAGAAAGCTGCCTGGGATACTTGCTTTCATCACCCCATATCCTTTTCACATCCTCAAACCCTGATAAGTGTCTCAGCCTTTCACCCTGAAGGTGTGGTCCTCTCTTGGAACTCGCCACCACTCCTTCCTGTGTATCGATAAAAACCTTAACTTTCCTATATTCCTTGACTGTTGGTAAATTTCTTCTATCACTCGTGGTACTAACCTTCCTCATACCACACCTTACACAGCACATAATTCAGATTTCAAATTGTGGTCTTTTCTCAACCTGGCAATACGCAGTCCAGTCCTCACTCAAGATACTTGTGATTGCAGTAAGCCACAACTACCCTTGAGTCACGTGATCACCCAGGTAAACCACAGATACTCTTCACTATATTGTATTGCTGGTGGGTTTTGGATATAGCTATTCAATAATTATACAAGATAACCCTACTGTAAGTTAAGAAAGTTAAGAAGCATCTGTATATATAAGTGCATCTTTGCGGCCAATCCTCACTGTGCATGGGTTCTACCTTTGCAAATTCATTTTCTCTGTAAAATTGATATGTAAATACAAAATCAATACTTGTGGTGCTTCTGTGCCTGCTTGTGGCCATGTACAAATTGGCGAGAATTTGAATTGCTGTATGTACAGAGTCCCAGCTGATGTCAAACAAGGCCACACCCTGCCTTCTTGAATGGGTGTCCCTGTTATGTTCTACTTGGTGGAATATTCTCACCTTTTTGTGCTTCTTTTTGGTGATTTTGCTATTTAAAGAGATGAAGTGTATTCCTGGTGTTCCTAAATATAAAAAGATTGAAATGTGCCGGCTGGGGAAAGCACATGTATTAAGAGAACCTTTGTCCAGGCAGGAGATAGTGCTATTGCTCATGGGCCCCATGTCAATGAATCAACAATACGGTATATTTTAAATAAGATGTCTTTAAACAAAGTTACATATTGATCAGTTAAGGAAATTAATGACTCAGTAGTTACTAAGTCAGTGTTCATTGTTTCTTTATAGAACAGAGACAGCATGAATAACGAGAGTACAGGAGAAAAGAAAGAGAATGAAAGGGGTAATTTAAAATGTAGTAAAATATTAAATTGGGGAATCTGGAAGAAAAATACACAAGAATTATTTGTACCGTTGTTTCAGATTTACTGTAAGTCTGAAGTTTAAAAGGAAATTTAAAGTTTGAGAAAACAAAACAGCATCTTTGGCTCTGTATCTTTCTGTAGGGCAAAGAATAATCTAGAAGTACTGGATTCAGGCGGGGAGGGGGACAACTGCTGTGGTGCTGGACGCTGAGAGCAGGCTCTTGTTTACTATCAGCAGCTGTGCATAGCATAACTAGGAAGGAGCTCGTGGTCCAGAAGAAAAGTGTGAAGATCCCTAAATGGGAGAAGAATCATGGAGCCAGAAGCTGCTCTGGTTTGCAGGAAATCAAAAACAACTGATGAGGTGGATTAGACGCACTAAAATTTGAAGATTAAACAATGTGAGGTGATTAGAAACTGTTCTGTGGCCACTGGGTCAGCACGATAACTTTAGAAGAAGCAGGCAGAACCAAATACTTCCTGCCTCAGCATGAATATTCATCTGCTTTCTGCATCATAGTTCTTCCAGAGCCATTTGTCAAAACTTCTTTTGAGTATAAAAAGAATGAGGTAAAAAAGAATGATGAATAACAATGAAAACTTTCTGTTCCAACTAGGGAAAATATTATTTGCTTACTGAAATTGATATATATGTTCCTTTGGTTGAGTGGGTGGGGGAGACATTTTTGCTTGTTTGTTTGTTTAGGAATGAGTACGTTTAACAATATACCCTGGACACATTTTTAAGTGACTTTGTTATTAGAGTGTAACATGCGTATAAACAAGTACGTAAATCATAAGTGTTTAGCTTGATAAATGAGTCAAGTGATCAACAAAGAGAACACTATCACTACTGAAGTGGTCTTCTTACTTCCTCCCAGTTGCTACTTCCTCCAACAGGTACTACCATCCTAACTTCCATAGGTTAGTTTTGCCTATTTTTGATGAATGTTGTCATACAGTTTGTATTCCTTCTTTTTTTAATTTAATATTATCTGTATGAAAGTCATTTATGTTTTTCCATATAAAAATAGAATGGTACCTCTGTTCATGAATTTAATTTGTTCCACGATTCTCAGGAAGATGATGAGTGTTCATGACCATGTAGGGAAGATGGCTGCAGTAGCATTTGACTCTCAATGTGGAGTGTGTGAATGGAAGCAAAATTTCACTGAATGCTTCTATTTGTGAACTGAATTATTCATGAACAAAAGCATTCATGAACCAAGATATTACTGTAGTTTCTTCTTTCTTGTGACTGTATTCTTTTGTTTGAATATACTAAAATTCATTTATTCAGTTGACTATTGAAGGGTATTTGGGTTGTTTTCTGTTTAAGGCTATTGCAAAGAGTCCTACTGGGAACAATCTTATGTTTTGGTGTATATATTTACAGGGTTTCTACCCAGATGTGAGTTTGGTATGTGTGTTAGCTTTATCTTACTGTCAAAAAATACCTGAGGCAATCAATTTATAAGAAGTAAAGTTTTATTTTGGTTTGTGGCTTCAGATGTTTCAGTCGGTGTTCTTTGGCTTGTTGTTTTTGGACCTGTGGTAAAGCAGAACATCTAGGCATGTTCATGTGGCAGAGGAGACTTCACCTCATGGCAACTGGGACACAAAGAGCGAAACAGGAAGGGGCTGGGTTCCCAATGTCCCCTTCAAGGGCACACCCCCAATGACCTAACTTCCTCCCACTAGGCTCCAACTTTTAAACAGTGCCACAGTCTGGGGACAAAGTCTTAATTACATGGACCTTTGAGGTATACTTATCCCCATTGAAGCACTGGGTTATTGAGTATATGTATGTTCAGTATTCAGGTTTGCCAAAGATTTATGAGAGTTGTTAAAACAATTTAAATCTTCATCAGTGGTAAATGAAAATTATCTCAGATAACTTTTTATTGTTGGCTTCTTTTCTTATTTTATTACATTCAGAGGTCATACTCTACAAACTTCACATTTTCAGAGCATATAGTTTTAATTACAATGTAGATGAAAAATTTTTTAAATATTTCATAGAAAGAAAAAAATATGTAGTGTATGTTTGCTTATATATACAGGCAATCATCAGATGGAGAATTAAATAACTGTGGAGTGGCAGCATATTCCTAGGTGCAAAGTAGTGAGAAACAAAAATTTTATAACCAAAATTGATAATAGGGAAACACTGTGAACTTCTAACCACAAACCACCAATAGCTACAAGACCTCAATGTTTCTGACATTTGTATAAGAGGGGACAAAAAATGCTGACCTAAGAACAGTGTAACACAAAACAGTCATCTTAAACTTTGTGTGACTACTGTGAAAACAGCAGGGTCACTAGAAAGGTTATAAGTGCAGAGCCATGGAAAGGCTATGGATTGTGGAGTCATCTAAATCCTGTGAATTCTTGAAACTGGGCTTCCTTATAGGACAGGATCACACACTGAAAAGAAATACTGGGAATAAAACAAAAACTGAGCAAAGTTTTTTATAAGAGAGAACAAAAGAAGAGCCCAAAGCAGGTTGGGCAAAGTAATAAAGTCAGAAAATACTAGAAAGTATATTTTAATACTATGCATACAAAAGAAAAATTTGTAAAGACAGAAAGCTATCTGGATCAAATTCCTTCTTGTAACTGAGAACAACTGAAAAAATATTAAAATGAGCATTATTAAAAGTGCAGAGATCAAATCCTATTCAAAATTCCCATAGAAAAAACAATAGGAATGAGAACACTCATTTCAAGATTCATACTCACCCTGATACCAAAAGTATATAAAAACATTACAAGAAAACTACAGACCAATATCTCTCGTGAACATAGGTGCAAAAATTCTCAACAAAATTGAATACAGCTATGTGTACAAAAACTATATACCATAACTAAGTGGGATTTATCCCGTGTTTTTAAGACTGGTTCAAATTCAATAATTACAGAGGAAAAACAACACTTTGAACTTATAAAAATTCAAAATTGAGGGGTTAGAAGTCAAAAATTAGAAATAATAAAAAAGTAATTTTAGGAATCAAGGCTAACATGGGAAGAACACAGGAGTAAATAAGCCCTCGATATATCTTAATGAATCTTAAAAAATATAAATAGGAGATAGAAAATATTTGTAAAATAATAAAAAAGGATTCGAGAGAGTGACATAATAAAATAAGCAAAGAAGATCCAATATATGGATAATAGGAGTCCAGAAAGGGAAATAAGATAATAAAACAGAATTTTTATGAAAGTTTCCTAACTGTATCCTGCCTTTCCAACAACTATACCTATGAGTAATTAAATAGTAGATGTGGTATCTGTCTACTTATGAAATAGTATAAAATTAAATAAAATAATAAATGAAAATTTAAAAATGGAATATTATTCTGAAGAAAAAAGCTTTATGAAAAGGCATAGAGTTTGATGGATAAGAAACCAAATATAAACAAAATATAACACAAAAAGTAGCTAGCTGGGTGAGTGGCACACACTTGTAATCTTAGCACTGAGGAGGCTGAGCCAGGAGGATCATCCAGGAGTTCAAGACCAGCTAGGGAAAAATACAAATACCTTGTATCCAGAAAAGAAGAAAGAAAAGAGAGGGGGAGAGATGGGGAGAGGGAGAAGGAAATGGACAGGGAAAGAGGGGGGAGAGAGAGATAAAGACAGAGACAGAAACAGAGGAGACAGAGAGACAGCGATGGAGACAGAGGAGACAGAGAAGAGAGAAGAGAACAGAAGAGAAGAGAAAGTACCTACTTGAAAGCACTGCTTATTATGAGATGTGAGTCTCATCAAGGCATGCTGACAATTTGTAGAAAATACAGAGAACAAATGACTGTGTTAAATTACACCATGAATGTGAATCAACAAGATCCAGATCATGGAAAACTGTGGGTCACATGGCCAGGATCATTCAACATAACCATGTTGCAAAAAGTGAAGAAAAAATAGGCAAGGTTAGTCTTTGGTGTCTAGGGATTTTCTCTTGAGTGATTAAAAACACAACACGATACAATGGAGTGATTACTGCAAAAGTCAGGAGAGAGGCAATTTTGGAAGGGGAAGAAGGCCTCATTGGAATTGGCCACTGGAAGTTTTCCAAAGTGGCAGCAAAGCCCTATTTCTTCACGTGCATTGCTGTTACAAGTGGATTCATTTTATAAATCTTTTGTTAAGTCAGAGGTTTTCCAAGTGTGGTCCCAGTTATACAACCAGCAACACCCAGGAACATGATAGAAATGCAAATTTTCAGACAGCAGCCCATGTCTAATGGTCAGACATCCTCAGGCTGGGGGCCCAGCAATCTGTGTTTTGAAAATCCCTTCAGGTTATTCAGATGCTAACTCAAGTTTGAGAACCATTGCACTAAGCCCTACATTTTGTGTGTGGCTTGCTGCTTTTGTTTTACTTTATAATAAAACAATGTTAACACATTTTTAAAGTTGTAAAGTTTTATATTTTTAAAAGGCAGTGGTAACTTCTATTATATATGTATAAAATATACATTCTATATTATATGTATATCATATATGTAAAATACAAGTGGTGATCGAACAATACAGTAAATGTTTGAATATAAAATGTTATTACATTGCTACTAATCCTCTTCAAAATACTTTCCCTCACTTCAAACATACTTATCCCGTGGTTCTTTCTGAAGCAATGCTGGAAGTCCTCTTTCATGAATACCATATCATTATGAGGTGTGACAAAAATATAGTGAATACTGCTGCCAGGTGTCATCCAACAGAAGGGCAGGCTCCTAAAAACATTTTGGTGTGTCCTCATTGAATATGTCCACCAGATCTGGCACCATGCAAATTCTGGCTCTTCCCCAAAGTCAAAATGACTGTGAAAGGTAAATGTTTTGAATCAATTCAGATTATCAAGGGAACTATGACTACAACTAAAGACACTCATGAAAGAGCATTTCCAGAAGTGACAAAAATGATGGGATACATGTGTTTGAGCCAAGGGGGAGTGTTTTGAAAAGCATTAATGGTACGGTGTCTTTTACTGTAACAGTTTCTTAAATTTAAACATTCACCATATTTTAAATCATACCTTGTCTATATGGGGTTTTTTGTTTATATAATAAAAAGTACGAAATTATATACATCAAAACTTTAACACTGATTTAGCACCTCAGAGGGGTGGGAAGCATCTTTTAATTTATTTTTATCTTTGACATTAATTTGAGTTGAGTATCATTCTTTAACTTAAAAAATTATAGTTTGAACAATGCCAAACACACACATCCACACACACACACACACACAAACTTAAGACTTTAACTTATACATTTTCTAAATTGTGTTTCACACACACACAAACTTAAGACTTTGACTTATACATTTTCTAAATTGTGTTTCATGGAACAGTAGTATCCTATAAGATGTTAATCAGTGTTCCAATTAAAGTTCTTAGTAGTCAAATAAATGTATAAAGAACACCTTAGGATTTCAAAATGAATATTAGTATTTTAAAAGTTGTAATGTTTAAGTTTACTCAGCAGTTTTTCACCCAACTTTTTTTAAACTATGAATCCTTTCTTCACAAATCTCCTATGAACACTTAACAACCATGACGTGTTGGAGCCAGCTAGTACAGCTTGTGAGATTCAATTGTGCATGCCTCTTCCCAAGTTTGCTTTCAGTTACATTGGATTAGTAGCTTAAAATCAGTTATGGCAGGAATGTTTACACCATGCAAATCTGCAGTCATATGAACAAAACTCCACCTGCCTCCAACAGTTCAATATTTTCCAGTGCACCTCAGTGTAACACACTCAACGTTTACATAGGACACTGGGAAATTCTGCTTGATATTATTTCTTTTCACTGGAACCTAGTAGTCTTTACTAATTTTAAATTTCTTATATTCCTAATTTATAGAGCTTAAGTAAATCAAAATATTATTACTCTTAGCATACCAGATTTTTTAAAACTCTGGAAAGGAGGTTAGGGCAGAGTAGAAGCTGAGAGAGTAAATAGTGTCAAAGACACCTCTTGATAGTGTTGCCGTACACATGGCAGAACAGAACATTTGGGGCACTTTCAAAGTAGATGACTGTGGCAATTTTCCCTTCATATGTCACTGGTTTTCTTAGGTAGTATAAAGTTCTAATTTATTCTTTCTCTCTCCACCCACAACTCTCCCTAATGCTATCAGATAGAAAGAGCTCCAATTTCCCATGGGATAGTATGGAAGTAGTTCTGG
Organism: Erethizon dorsatum; assembly: GCA_028451465.1. NCBI lineage: Eukaryota > Metazoa > Chordata > Mammalia > Rodentia > Erethizontidae > Erethizon > Erethizon dorsatum. The sequence goes on from CM051839.1 coordinate 11,594,149, forward strand.
ATTTGCGTATTTCTGCTGATATGATCAAATCCTAAAGAACACTGTCACAATTATGTTGAACTAGTAAGCAACATCCTTCATCAGGAGAGTTCGAATACACTTCCAGTAAAGGCCATCGTCACTGGCACCTACATCAAACCTGTATCCTCGCTCAGCTACATTTACACACACTCCTCAGAGATTAAAACCTCGTTCACCAGCCCAACAGTGGGACAGGGACCAGTGGTTAGAGATTTTTGAACAGGTGGTAGTCAGCGAGAGTGAGATGACAGCATTAATAGAACTCGTCTTATCTTTCCAAAGGAAGACTTACATTATGCCTTCACCTTATACCCAGAGATGGATGTTGTGTAACCCAAGTCCTGCCATGCCAAGCCTGGGTTGCTGGCAGCAGCCTTCCTTAACCAAAATTAGAACGCACCACACAGATGAACTATGTGACATGCACCTAGGAGAGCAAAGTGGGAATCTCAGCGATGGGAAAACAAACCCTGTTGCTCAGTAACACTGCGGCCATGAGCTGTACAGTAACACTGAGCCCAGACCTTAAAGCAAACTCCAATTCCTCCTTCGTGGAGTCATGCATACCAGAACACCAGGCCTGCCTGCCGTAGGCTTCTGAGTGAAAGAAGAGACTCCCACTGTAAGTCGTACCACGGGCTTTCCTCAAACTCAGTGGAAGCAACAACATGAGCTCAAGTAAGCTCTCACCAAAATGCAACTGTCCCAAAGGTGATGGAGGGCCATTTGTCATTGACTGATACCTGCTACATCACTGAAACTAGACACAGCGTATGTTAACCTGCTGATAACAGTACTGCATAATCATATGTATACAATTTTAATTGATAAAAGTTACATCACATTTACATTTAATTCTGGGGGAAATTATATAAGCAGTTGAGCTTTCAGAATTCAACTTCCTCCTAATGACACAATGTGCATGCACACACAGACACACACACACACACACACACATGCACACACGTGATAAAAGGTGAACGAGTGTCGCCAAAAGTCAAGCCTGCTTCTAGTCATTTCTTCTACTATGAAAATACCTCAGACTTGTAAAAGCAATATTTGTTTTCTGTAATTATTCTAGCTCTCTTTGCTGACAGGTGAACATCTTCAAACATCTTTTTAGACTTCTTTGAAAAGCATACATCATTCTTATCTCCTAATGAGACCATGGAAGTTGATTCTCTAGGGAGGTCTCTCAAGACCTATTTTACTTTCTTGATTACTACCATTTGCTCCCGAAGTTTGACACTTGCTGGACTGTTAAAAGCATAGGTATCAGCCTGGTGTGTGGTGCACACCTGTAACCACTACAGGCCAGGAGGCTGAGGTGGGGGATTACAAATCTGAGCCCGGCATGGGCCACTGAATGATTTATACTCCATCTCAAACTTTTTAAAAAAGGGCTGGAGATGAAATTCACTGCGAAGGCAGTACAAAGCAAAGCAAAACCATAGTTATCAATACCGGAACTCCAAATGAAAGAGAATATTCTAATCTTGGTGATTTACCCCCATCATAATAGCTATTACTTAATGTACACTGTTTTCAGTTATTTTATGTTGTGATTTGGATCTGAAGTATCCCACATACTCTCATGTGTTAAAGACTTAGTCACCGGCCTCTGGTACTTTAGGGATGACAAATACTTTAGGAAATGGGACCCTAATGCAAGGAAGTTACACCACTGGGATCATTGACAACGTACCCTGGATGGGTATACGGGGCGTGGGACCCTTGCTTTCCCTCTCTTTTTTGCTTCCTGACTGCGGTGAGACGAGCAGCTTTGCTTGAGCACATGCTCTGTAGGACGATGTGTGGTTCAGAATTAATAAGGCCAACAGAATATGGACCAAAATCTCTGAAACTGAGTCCAAATAACCCTTTCCTCCTTAAGTACATTATCTCTCTCTTTCCTTCTTTTTTTTGGAATGAATTAATTAACTAATTTAGAGACAGGGTCTCACTTACGTAGTCCAGGCTGGCCTCAAACTCACGGTGATCCTCCTGCCTTAGCTTCCTGAGTCTATTCTTTAAATTGTTTACCTCAGGTATTTTTGTCACAGAAACACAAAGCTAACACAATTTATTTCCTTGGTTTTTATAGATTTCTTACAAGAACCCTATGAGGTAGACAGTTTACAGATAAGAATATTGAAACTAAGAAAAATTAAAGGACTTGCCCAGAAATACCCAGGAAGAGATGAAGCTAAAGATGTGACACAAAATATTGACTCTTCTTCTCAATTCTTTCCTCATTGATTCCTCGAATCATCAAAACATAAGCACTATATTCCACACATTCTGTGGCAAATACAGAACAGGAAAATAAATGTGCTCATTTGTTTTCCACAGGGTATTCCTGTTGAGAGAGAGCCCAATAGAAAAGCTCTAAATTGCTTCTCAGATTCCCTTTCCAGAGCAAAGTTCAGAGGAAGAAGCCATTGCAGAGCTGTAAGCGAGATGAGCTGACTTCGTGCTCTCTCTGTGACATCTGCAGCTGGCGCTCACATTTCCTGGCCCTTCTCTTGAATGTTGGCACAGCACCGTGGCTGTTGCTTACAGGAGTCTTAATGAATGATTACATTCCGATTGACTCCAGCCTAGACAAAATGCTGAATGTACTTGGTCTCAATACCCAGTAGCTCTTTCATTAATGAGCAGATGATATTTGCATGTAGACCAACGTGCCTAATAGATGTAGTGTTAGATTCACTCACAAAGTCAGAAACCAACCATTGTGATGCGTAGCGTGTGCACGGACATCAAGGTGAGAGGTGCTCATTGGAAGACTCTTTTGACTCAATGTTGGTACCCCAACGGAAACAAAATGATTATGAAGTTTTCTTAGGAACCACAATTTGCTTCATTTATTTAGCTTTCTATGATATATTACTGCTAGGAATAAAATGTTTTCCATCTTAGGTTTTGTTGACATAATGGCAATATGGTCTGACATTAGAATCTTAATAAAAACTCAAAGGGAGAATGTATTATGTGAGAACACTAAGCTGTAAAATTATAAATGTCATTATTTATAAGCAGTACAGGTGGAATCCTGGAAAGAGCTGGTGTTGTATCTGTGTATCTTTAGGCAAGAAACTATTATCTTTCTGAGTCTATCTTTCTTCATATGTACATTGAAGATAATGGTATTATTTTTTTCAGAGAATTCCTATGAAAGCTAAATAAGGTAATAAGTGTGTAAGTATTTCCTAATCTATACACTTCTATGCAAAGACTAACATTTATTAATACAATAGAGGAAAATGCAATTATTTGGCTAGCATTATAACTTTTCAGTCATACTCAGGGGGAGGATGGAATAATATGTTTTTATAGATATTAATTCTTTCATAGCAAAAAACAGAAAAACATTTCAGAAAATATATTTTTCAAAACATTCTATTCTACATGATTGGCACTTCTCTCCTTGCTCTTTATTATCTGTTATAAATAATTTTTTCATTATGAATAACACATCCTTTTATTTTCTTTCTTCTGTTTTTTTGAGATAGGGTCTTACTATACAGTTAAGACTGGCCTTGAACTCACTACACAGCCCAGGCTGGCCTTGAATTCTCAGTGATCCTTCTGCCTCAGCCTCCCAAGTGCTGGGATTACAGGTGTGCACTACCACATCCACCAAATAATTCATCCTTAATGAAAATTAGAAAATATATAAAAAGGCATGAAAAATTACATGTAATACCACCCAAACACTGTTAATAGTTAGCCGTATTTATTTTAAAACATTTTCTGTACATTTCTATTTTTACCAAATATTGGACTGTGCTACTAATTGAATCACGTGCAATAATTTTTATTTTATAGTTATAATTATTTTTTTCTTTTCCTTGTATCAATAAATGGTCTTCAAATATTATATACTCTCAATTTTGTTTTATAACAAAAATTATTTATCTAACCATACTTCTACTCATGAGTATTCTATTTACATTGTATTTTTATTCAAATAATTCTACAGTCAATGTACCACAAATATAATTTTATTCCAATCTGTCTCTAAGAAGTAAAAATAGTTTGGCTAATACCAAGCCTCTTAAAATCTATGACCTGTTGGGTGTGGTGGTGCACACCTGTAATTCCACCACTCAGGAGGCTGAGGCAGGAGGATTGCTGGGATTTCAAGAGAGTTTGGGCTACAAAGTGAATGTAAGGCCAGCCTGAGCTGCATAGTGAAACCCTGTCTCAAAAAAAGAAAAAAAAAAAAAAAAGAAGCTATGACCAAGTTAATCTTTTCATGAATTTTAATCTATTTACACTTCCATGAACCATGAGAGAATCCATCTCAACAAACACGTTTTCACAGTAGCTATTATATTTTCAAAAATCTTTTGCTTACTTGATAGAACAAGTGTCTCACTTTGATTTTATTTCTAATGATAGTGAAATTAAGTAAGCATCTTCTTAATAATTTATATATGCAATTGGTCAATCATAGTATTAAAATGTCACACACTGACTATAAGTTTTCCAAAACTTCTTTGAATTTCCAAACACTTTTGCCTTCTCCATTAGTGATACTATATTATGCTGTACAGTATATGAGGATTTTGAAATATTTTTATCTTCATTACTGATATTGCTATCTTTTCATTAAAATGACACTTTTCAATGTGTTAAACATTAAAAAGGCATTTAATGCTTTTGCTTTATCTAATACTAATATTACTTTCTCTTTATTTGTATTTGTCTTGGATTTATTTACTTGTATTTCCAAACATACATATTTTAGGTGAGGAAATTATAAGTAGCATATCACACATTCGCCTTTAATTTACATATATAAATAACATATATTTTTGGTTTAGCTAATATTTGGTTATCATTTACCTTTTACTGGAGAATTTAACATATATTTTGGTTTAGCTAATATTTGGTTAGGCTTCTATGTGTAGTTTCTTTTTGTTCTTTTAATATATTTGCTTGTTAGCTTTGTCCTCTTTATCCTTGACAGAGGTTTCCTTGGTTCTTTTTGTTATATATTGAGGTTTGTTTTGTTCAGTTTAGGGTTTTGACTATTGTTCATCAACTTGAGTTTGGAAGGAAGAAATTTTACATTTATTCCTTAAGTAACTACTTTAAACAATAATACTTGAAACTGTATTAAACCAGAAGAGTTAAGTGAAAATTAGTAATTTCTTAACTACTATTGATGGAAAATGAAACCCTTGTGCTTTTGCTTTACCACTCTTTAATTTCTAGATTTTAATTTAATTTAGGGTTTTAACCCTATATTTTTTCCTTCTGTAATAATTTATGTACTAAAAGACATTTATTTTAAAGGGAAATCAAATTTTGTAACCCATGTGATCCTTTAAAAATTATTAGACTAGGGCCGGTGAGATGGCTCAGCGGTGTACGCGCCTGCCTGGCAAGCGCGAGGGCCCGAGTTTGACTCCCGGAACCCACATACAAAAAATGGGCCGGTGATATCGCTCAGCGGCACGGGCTCCTGCTGGTGCATGAGGTCCTGAGGTCAATCCCCGGTACTCAAAAAAAATAAAATAAAATAAAAAATTATTACACTAATAATTTACTGTAATTATTTTTACAAATAACTTAGACTAATGGCCCTTTGCATCTTCCTTTGTCAAGAGTTTTAGGTTTTGATTCAACTTGTGTTGTTACAACCCAAGTTTCCAAATTTTTATTCAAGTTGCCTGGATAGCATATTTTTAATCCATGCTTATTATACCTTTATGCATGATAAATGAGCTGAGTGTAAAATTCTTTCAAAGCTCTGCAATAAAAATAACAACAATGATAAGAGGAGTAGGAGGAGGAGGAGAAGTGGATAAGAGGAGTAAGAGAAAAAGAAGAGGGGAAGAACTGGAAGTAGAAGGAAACGAACTCATATTTTTCACATTATGTCTCAAGTTCTTTTCTAATACCTTACATGTATTAATTCATTCAATCCTAACAATAATCATATGAAGTATGTTTATCTGCCTGGAACTATTGATGAAAATGAAGAACAAAAAGGATAAGGATTTTGTCCATGCCTAAATAATTAATATTCAGCAGAGGTGAGGTTTGAAAGCAGGCAGCCGAACTCCAGCCTCTGCATGACCTTAACTGTTAGCCGCTTCCTTTATATTCTAGTACTTAATAGCAAATAAATTCAAGCATAATCAATATCCTTTACAGGGAACTGGGGGAACATATGTTAACTTTGAAGGTGGGGGTGCTCTTCGTTTTCCTGATATTTATGTGATGCTAGGCTTTTAAGGAATTACATAGAAATCGGTGCGGTATTGACCTGAACTTCAGTGTGTATTCTAGCTTTTGAGGCTGAAATCATCCATTTTCTAAAATGGTCCTTAGACCATTGTCCTTGATTAATCCTTTCTATTTTCTATTTATAGAAGTCCTATTTTACATAAATTAATCTCTTGGATGGGTCTTTCCTGCCTTTCATATTTTTCTCTCTGAATTCTGAACAAATACATTAAATTGCATCAATTCATTTTTCATCAGACTCTCATCTACTATTTATCTTCTCTCTTTTCCTATTAAACCATGAAGTTTTCCAAATGTATGCGATATTTCCACATCACAGACTGTTAGATTTTCTTTTTCTATAATTTCCTCTCTCTCTCTCTTGCTCTCGCTCTTGCTGTCACTGTCTCTCCGTCTCTCTGTCTCCATCAACAGTTTTTTCCTAAGTCTAATGGTTTTTCTTCTACAGAAGTGAGTGTATCTTCGCTTAGTAGAGGCTTAGAATCAAATAGTGCAATGATAGAATTTTTATAGGTTTTTGCTTAAAGATTTCACATTTTCAAAGACCATAGTTTAATGCAGAAAAAATAAGGAATAAAATAAAATTACATTCACAGTATACTTGCATCATAGATTCTGAGATCTCTAAGTGTAGGGAAGCAGTGGGGGAATTGGAGCCATCCGCAATTAAAGAACTGCATGTTGCTGTTTGTGTCAAGCCCTGCTGGAAGGGTCGGCCTGGGCTTCACTCGGGTCTCTCAAGAGCTACAGCTTTCTGGTGTGTGAAACACGCCCTATATCAGGTCCTGCTCCTTCCACCTGCCCCCTTGTTTGGCAGCTGGTCAGGACAGATCTTCCTGCGGTACACTGAACACCGAGCTAAGCACTGGAAACCCAAGGAGGAACAGACGCTTCCTGCTTTCGTGCGTTTGATAGGTACATAAACACCAAATCAGCGTGTTCCGATGTAATGTGATAATGGATATGATATGTAAATATTGAAGGATATATATCACCGGTGACAAATCTTTTAGGGCTTTCAATAACAAACAGCCCGCTGTGTCACGCATGCCATAGGTGTGCCAACACTGATATATATTATCAGGTTGTAATAAACTATTAATGAAAATGAAGAACAAAAAAGATAAGGATTTTGTCCATGCCTAAATAACTAATATTCAGCAGAGCTGAGGTTACAACTATTTTTGCAAAATGGACCCACTTTGGTTGAACTGATCTTTAAACATATTGTGAAATTTATATTTTGGGGATTTTTTTTTAACATCATTACCCAATCATCAGGTTTTTTTATCCTTGATAAAATTTATCTGGTTACCTCCTCTCCAAGCCATCTCATGCCAAAGCCATACTAACAACCTGTTCTTTTCTTTTCACATATTTACACGTCTGTGTCTCAAAAACACACCCCAAAAGTTGCATTCAGTAAAGTCAGAAGTCCAGGCACGCTGCAATCAACTTGTTCTGCCTCACACATCAGTAAATTAATTTGCACAGTAAAATCAGGATCACTAAACTATATCTGAACCTGCACACTATCTCCTGACAGTTTGAATGGACATTAAAATTCATTTTGAGCAAATTATTTGAGAAATATGAACCCTAAAGAGGAAAATATTTTCCTTACTTTATACACATACACACGCGCATACACACACAAAATGTATGAATATGAAGTGTTCGATATAATATGCATTAATATTAAATATGCATCGTTTATACAATATATACACAGCTACAGCTGTATTTGTATAGAGATATATGTCAGTATCCAGCTGAAATTTGACAGTGCACTGGTGCGAATAGTAATCTGCATGGGAAACCCATTCATCATGAAAGCCATTATCCCTCCCTGATGATAAAGCAAGCATCAGAAAACAAATCTGAGAAGAGAGAGGCTGAAAACTCAAAGACTTGACAAATCATTGCACCAAGAGTTTCTTTTCTCAATTTGCTGATGGTCACTTCTCCAGATTAATAGTAATCCGATACCATATGTTTAGTTCAACCCCTACAGCTGTTAGTGCATGTCTCTTTCAAACTCAGGATGCTAGGTCAGCAGCTTCAGCTGCTTTGGGCAGTGTTTTGATTTTTCACAAGAATTGTTACTGTAACTCCAAATCTAACTGAGTTTCTTAGATTAACTTTTAAGCTAAGTGCTTTTAGCGCTTCACCAGGATATCTGATTGCCAAAGAAGCCCACAGTGTTCGTGCATATTTATATTAGTAGATAGATAATTAGGATATATAAATATTGTCTGATAGTTTATAGAGACATTTAGACAGCTGTCAATCTAATATATTTATATTTATGTGTCCAAGTTAAAATTTTGGGCATTTTTTTAATTTTAAATTTTTATTAGTATATGTTTGCATATGTAATGATTACATTCACTGTAGGAAATTGGTACATGTACATAACACATCTCAATTCTTTTTCTCCCCTTCCCTCCATCCCCTCCTTTTTTTTTTTTTTTTTGCCAGCATCAGATTCATTTATTTATCTTATATGTCCTTATAAAATTAATATAGATTAATAACCAGGCTAATAGATCAAAAAAAAAAACATATAAAACACATAAGACATTATACTAAACCAAGGTACACTTTTAAATACATTGTATGTGCTGGATTACGATAACTTTTCTTCTTAACAGTATTAGTTGGAACTTTAGGTTGTATTTCAGTAAAAGTGAAATCTCAAATGTTTAGAAAAATATTATTCTTTGTACATTTATCATAAATTAAAGCCTTTTTCATAGAAACATTTTTGTTTAGCTTTAAAGGAAATTAAGATATCACATAAGTGCATGAGAGATCAAATAAATGAAAAGCTAAAGGCCCTAATTTATAACAAATGTGGCCAGTTCATTTTTAATAAACCAGAGTCCATAAAATGAGTGATCAAGTGAACATATAGAAAGACTACCATTTAGAATTCCCTGTGAATTCTCAGATGCTCTCAATTTTGAAGGAAAATTGATCTCCAAATGTATTTAGATGTTTGTAATCTTTTTTTTTTTTTTTTTTTGGTCAAGTAAGGAAACATCACTCCTTACCATTCTCTGAAAGGTTGTAAACTTGCTGATTTAAATCTCCTAGGACACAAAGGGGAACAACAGGTATGGGCAATGACTTCAATATTTTCAGGGAATATTTGCCTCAATCTCACATGAGTAGACTAACTTGGAAAGACAGATATTCTCCGGGACATTTTTTAACAACTCCTGGGATTTAGAAATGCTGCTGAGAGAAGTCTATGCCTTATATTATCTCTAATAATTCATTTAGGGAAAATGACCTTGTTGTGCAACTCTGTTTGGAACTGTTAATTAAAATTAACGAGGGTCTTGCTGTTTTGCACTGGCTTGTTTCTTAGATCAAGCTAGTTTAATCTGGACTGGTCTGACGTCCTGCTAGGACAGGCTTGACATTCTGCCAAGAAAGCAGCAATAGGCTGGGGAAGGTTAAAAATCTGAACTGGCAAGTAGCAGAGTTCTGAAAGTTGAATTCAGGACATGAACAATAGAAAAGGGGACTGAAGCCAGAGGTAAATGTAAGAAAATTCTAAATTATGAGTGAGTGCTAAAGCCACGCCCCCATATCAGAAATGTTTGTGTTTTCTGTTATTTTCTCAGTTATCAGTTAAGAGCTATGCAGATACATTCAGAAAATTTTTAGTAATTAGCAAGGGTTTGCATTTAAAAAAAAAATGCAGATGTAAGAAAGACTGAAATACTTAATGTCAGAGACCTGCATTAAATCTGCTCTCTGTTTGCCAATTGTACATCTTAAAAATAACAATAGTACAAATTGTTTCTTATAGAGCTGTAATTTTGGAGCTTAGGAGCAGGAAATATCTCACTTTTGAGAAGTACTTTCAGAAGTGTTGATTTTTAACAACTTACTCAGTTGCCTAAAGACCTACAAATGAAATGTGAATTATGCTTGGCATATATACATACAGAGGAGGGAAAACTAGCAAGGCCTGTAACAAGAATCAAAAACTACTAGGCTGCTCAGATCAACACAGATAATTCACTTTTCCTAGTTGACTACACAAAGTAGTTTTGTTTCATCGATATTTACAGTATATTAAATAAAAACTTGACAAACAGTAATCACAATTTCTGCACTACTTAGCAGTCACATTTTAATAAACATGTCTTCCTTTCCTTATATTGCTTATAGTCCGTCCCTCTATCTGACTACGAATTATTGATAAAATAAAAGGAATATTTTAAAATGGTAGTTTTCCCAAAACAAGTTTTATTGATTGAATAAAATTCCAATCTTAATTCAAAGATTATCTTCTTTGAAGATAATCCAGTGGACTATAAATTTATATGAAAGGCAAAAGGCATTAAAATAGGAAAAAAAAATTTTTGAAAAAAGAAGAATGAAATTACAGGAATAACATTACCTTATTTCCAGATTTTCCATAAAGCTGCAGCAGTCAAGACAGTGTGGTATTACAGAAACAATAGACATATAAATCATATAAACTCTATTTTGTTTATAGAGTTTAGAAAGAGAGTCCAGAAATAGATCCATATATATGTGGTCAACTGATTTTCAGTAAATGTGCAAAAACGAATCAATGGCAAAAATGTAGTCTTTTCAACAAATGATACTGGAACAATTACTTATCCATATGGTAATAAAAAGTGTCTTGGTCTTTACAATGTAACCCCCACAAAAATTAACTCAAAACGAATTATATGCCTACATGTAAAACCATAAAACTTTTAGGAGAAAAGCTTTATGGACTTGAATTAGCAAAAGATCACTTAGGCACGCCACCCAAAGCACAAACCATAAAAATGGAAAAGAGAGAGAGAGAGAATGGATTCCAGAAAAATAAAGAACAGTCTCAAATGACGCTCCTGGATTTCCTAAAGACCTACAAATGAAGTGTGAATTATGCCTGGCCTATATACACACAGAGGTAGGAAAACTAGGAAGGCCTAGAACAAGAATCAAAAAGTACTGGTCTGTTCAGATCAACGCAGATAATTCACTCTCCTAGCTCCTAGTTAAGATAATAAAAAAACTACCAATATATTAGGAGAAAATACTTGCAGTACATATATATGATTTATAAAAAAGTACAAAGTATAAAATGTCTTTCAAAATTCATTAATAAGGAAACAATCCAATAAAACCAATGGGCATATAGTTTAACATAGAAGATATACACATTAGAAACAAATACACAAAGAGGCATTCAATATCATTTATCATCAAAGAAACACATTAAAACTATAATAAGATGTGGCTAAACACCTATTAAAATGGCTAACTTTTTTTTTTTTTTATGTGGGTACCGGGAGTTAAACTCAGGACCTTGCGCTTGCCAGGCAGGCACTTATGCCACTGAGGTATATCACTGTCCCAAAATGGCTAACTTTTTAAAGTGCTGGTAAGAATGTGAAACAAATGAGCTCCCATATGTTATTGGTGAGAATGCAAAACAGTGCTGAATTTCAAATACAGTTTGGCAATTTCTTAAAAAGGTAAGCATATACTTAATGTCAATAATCTGACGCCTAGGTATTTACCCAAGTGAAATGAATACTTATATTTATACAAATCCTCTGTGCAAACACTTAAAGCAGCTTTCTTCATAATTATCAAGAATTGGAAACAACCCAAATGTCCCTCAACTAGGAAATAAAAATGAACAGTGGTTCAGCCATATGATGAAATATTACTTAGTAAATGAAAGGAACAAACTACAGATACCTGTAACAACTTGGGCAATTTTCAAAGTATTATGTGAAAAAAGGAAGCCGGACTCAAAAGGCTATATATGTGGCATGATTCCATTTACTTGACTTTTATGCAAAGGCAAAACTATAGGGAAACAAAGCAACTCTAGTGGTGTTGAGAAGCTGAGAATGGGGAAGGGGTTTGGGACCCAGTGAACTGTTCTGTAGATTGTGGTGGGGGCAGAAGTTACATGCCTGTACATGTTTGCAAAAGCTTACACTATGAAAAGTAAGTGGAAGAAAAATGAAGGGTTGGGGAAGTATTACAAAAAATATAGCAGTTAGAGTGCAAAGTTTAGAGCCACTGAAGAAGAGTGGAGTATAATTGAGCTAGGTGTGTGGGCAACACAGGCCAGGGTAGTAATCCTATATCAGCACTTGTGATCTTGGACATATTTGGGTTCTTGGGCAAGTTACTCAACCTTCCTATGGCTCCCTATATTCTATGAAATACGGAGGCATAGCATTCATTTCATGGGTGGTCATGGGACTATATAAGAAAATGCATATGCTTTCTCTTACCACAGACCTTGACCCATAGTAAACACACTAATCAGTGCTAGCTGTAGCAGATGCTCTGGTATCCTGGGTCCCATCTCCTTGACCCAGTTCTGATTTCAGTCACAGATGGAATGGACCACATTCGTGTGCCACAGACTCAGAAGAGACCAACACCACGGTCATTTCAAGGATGTGCTTCTGATTCTTCTATACTGTCCTGGGATCTGGGATAACTACTGAGCTAGCTGAAAGTGCAACCCGTAAATTTTTCTGCATTAGGACCCCAAGATGTTCCTCAGCAAATGATGGATAAGAACTAGTTTTCTGTTCCTCAAGAGAAGAACTGTGGCGCTTCTGACCAAATAGAGGATCCTTGCTCATAGCAACCCTCATGGGAATGTACCTCCTATTATCTCCTTCTCTCCAGTACCAAACTCCTGACTCCTCTGTAGCTTCCTAAGATCACTCCTCAGAGACACTGTCTATTCCAATGCCCCATTTCAGGATCTGCCTTCAAGAGAACCCAAACCAAGACAATAGTTATTACCAGAAACCTGCATTTCAAAACCCGACACAATAACCTAATGAAATGTCCATTCCTCATACTCCCAACCTATCCTCTCTTCAGCAAGTATTGGTAGCTTCCGAAGTACCTGTCTTTTATACCCCATTATTCTGTAATCTCATCTGGGTGCGGAGTGCAGAATTTACAGATGTAGATCCCATTTTGCTTCCTGTCACTTTGCATTACAATTATATTCCACTCTCGTGTTCCCTTTGTTTTGCTAACCAACAAGAAACCTCTATTTGAAAATGGATGACACTCCTCTTCTTACCTGCCAAATTCCTCCCCATTCAAAGTACTATTGCATCACTGAGCTGCTCTGTAAGGTCTGCTGGGGTGAGGCCTTGGGCTCCAAACACATTCACCTTCAGTGCTCTCAGGGAGCCTCTTTTATCCCTACAAAATAAAAACATAGGGTGCACTCATGAAAAGGAGAAACACAGACATAGCAGTACCCTGCCCCATCCCAAGAGATTAATGCTTTGAGGATCTCCAAATATCTCCTTTTGTTGCTTCCTGTCACCCCCAACTCCCATTCATAGTTGTTTGGAAAATAGCTCATAACTATTTGCAAAAACTGCTTATACTATCAAAGAAAACTTAACCCCACACTGTGTAGCAAATAAGCCCCATTGTAACAAGATTTAACAAACACAAAGGCAGTCTTGAAATATTGTTGTATCCGTTAAAATGAGATTATTATCTATATATGGCACTTCACATCTGGTTATGATACCAGACAGCGCTTAGGATGGTTTTATAGCTTACACTTGTGCTGTCTAATAGAAGTTTTCGTGGTGATGGAAAGTTTCTATATCTGTGCTGGCCACTGAGCACTTTAAATCTCTAGGACCTAAATCATCACTTGCCTTCCATAAACAGGTCCCATCTGCTGGTCACCTGAACCAAGAAAATCAGAGTCATCTTTGATTCCTCCTCTAATCTAAATGAAGTTAAAAAAAAAATCTTCATAGCAAATAAAGCATCAAATCCTCTTTCCTCTTCCTGTCATAACCACTTAGTCTCTTTTCCTAGACATAGGCAATTCAGTTTCTGGTTAGTCTCCGCCATTTTTCCTCTGTTCAACCCACCTTGCACTGTTACCATCTAAACTTCAGAGTTAGCGCTTTCAAATCACTCCCTTTATTCCCAGTCTTCAATGGATCTGCATGACTTACACTGTATTAAACCCAAACTCCACAGCTCTCCACTCAAGAGACTTATTCATAACATCCACCCCACCTTCTCTACCAGGACTTCCTTACTAATGCAAATGCTCTCCCTCCATCTAGCCCTCGGTTCCTACTTCCAAGTTTTGGGTTGCAGAGCAGTTCCCCGGCTCCCTGTCCAAGAATGCCCTCTCCTCCCCATGCTGTCTGTCCATTTCTTGCCTCTTTCAGATTCTCTCTCTATTCAACCTTCTCCATGTGGCCCTTTAGGTACTCAGCCCCTTCTGATCTTCAAGAACTGATATTGTCAACATCACTCATCACTTGAGTCAATTGTGAGATGACCATGGGATATGTATTTGTGAGAGTCAGAATACATACAAAGCATTTGAACAGTGCCTAGGATATGGTCAATGCTCAATAACTGTTAGCTATTATTAGTATGATTATTCTTATTATTGTTACTACTAGGACAATAATATCCTCACATAATGTATTCAAATTAGTATGTTCTCAATAAATACCTTATAAAATAATTTGCATGCATAGATGCTTTCTAAAACAATTCCCGGAAGCATAGAATAGAGTTATGGGGGACTTAACTAATTATTATGAGTTTGGAAAATATATTTTGCATTGAAAATTCTTTTATGAAAATCTTTATACAGTTTGTGTATACACCAAGATTATAATATATTTAGTCTTTTCTCGGGGATAACAGCCCTCCTCCTACCCATCTGTCACGTCAGGTTGCACCGAGAAAATGCTAATTTACCTTTTTGATATACCATTTGACAATTTCTGGTTTCAGATATCACACACAAGGTTGCACATCAGTGAATTAAATTTGAATCCATATTGTCAAGTGCATATTTAGAATAAAATTATGTTGTATCTTTCATAAAAAAACTTAACAGTAAAGTTGTACATCAAATGAATATGTGCATGTAACTCAAATGTAGAAGATAAAACCAAGGCAGAGGAAGACATTATTATCTTATTGGCTATGAAATTACTAAATCCACTCAGTTGATTTATGAAAGAAGATCTAAGCAGCTTCGGTTGAACTTTGGCAGTACAGCATCTGAATGCCCATTCCATTAATTCATTAAATAAAAAGAGCATTCTTTTCCTTCTGATTATCTCAGCTACCCATGTTAAATATGCTAAAAGCTAAATATAAGCAATAATGTTCCTGTCATCTTTCTTTTTTTTTTTTTTTTAATGTGGGTACCGGGGGTCGAACTCAAGACCTCGCGCTTGTCAGCAAGCACTTGTGCCACTGGGTGATATCACCGGCGCTATTTTTTTCCTTTATGTGGGTACGGGAAATCGAACTCAGGACCTGGCACTTGCCAGGCAGGCGCTTGTGCCGCTGAGCCATCTCACGGGCCCCTGTCATCTTTCTTATCACCAACTCCTCAGAAATAACCCCTATTGAGAGGAGTATTTCTTCACTCAAAATGATTTTTACCAAGGCAAAGGAAGCAGTATGCAACAAAAATTCCTACAACCTAGTATTCAGTATAAAAATAGAAATGAACAACCACCAACAATTTAGTTCAATAGAAAGGGAAAATTTTCTTATGTTTAAATTCATAACATACATATATATTTTATATTTGACAGTTATTTTAAAGACTTTGTAATTTTACAGAGCAAATTTATTGTGAACAGAAGTATTGGAGGGCTTTTAAATTTTGAATTGAAAGTATCAATATTTAACCACTTTAAATCCAGAAAATATGAACATGATTCCAATCTCTAAAGCCAACAATTGAAGCAAGCAGTTGCAGATGTGATGAGGAAGCGCTTCACCTGGGAAAAGATTCAAATGGGAGCTTTCTACTTGCTGCAGTGGAGAAAGAGCTTCAGTTTTCTGAGGGAAGGGCCATGAACAACCTCAGTCCTTCACTGATTCATTGATTGATTGATTGATTGTTGGGCAGATATAAAGATAGAAACAAAATTATGATTAGTAGGATTCTCTACAAGGTGGCAGCGTGTATACAAAGGTCACCTTCGTTCAAGCACGCATTTTCCAGCCCCTTAACATTTGTATCACCAAGCAAAAGAAGTTGAGCAAGATACTATAAAACAGCTCGTTGCAGCAGGCAGCAAAAGGACACAATAGTATCCCCCATGAAATAAACACTGTCCACCAAGTGCTTGGTGGGAGGTTTTCTTCCTTTGGTGCATTTTGTGCAAAGCGTGAAACTGTTTCTCCACCTGCAGTTAATTTGTCTCTCTTCCATTTCTTCCTAACTCAGAAGCTTCAAAACTCTCCACTGTAGCAACATTGACCTTTTCTCCCCTGAAGGCAGAATCCAAAATTTACCATAGCTTTGTTTTTCTAAAGGCATTGCATTCTATTTATCTAAATTACCATAAAGAATTAGGGCTGTTGTTTTTTGTTATGCACTGTTTATAAAGTTATACAATTACAAATGGCCTGCTCCATTTCTGTTTTTCCATTAAGTTACTTTTTAGACATGATTTTGGGAAGCGTGAGGCTTCTCAGAAAAGCATATATCCTACTATAGCAGGAAAATATTTATATTCTATTTTAGAATTTGTCAAGAAAATATTTCATCCTTACCCTAAAAACCATATTGCTTATGCTTTCATACAGGATGCATGGCTGTTTTTCTAGATTCCCCTGCAGGTATTTACAAATCTCATCTCTGTTCCCCGCAGCCTGCTCTAGCCCTGGACTATGAAGAAATCTGCTGTATACATGTTAGGTTATTCATAAATCCACTTAGGTGGCGGAGTGCTTATCAAAAGGGAGCACATCAAATATTATTCTCCAACATATTATTTGATATTAATTGGTTAAGTCACTAAAGCATTTTATTCTACCAATAATCTGTGATTTACAACACTCTACCCTATCTAATTACAGCTGTGACTCATCTCTCCTATTTCATCGTGCGAGACTTCTTGTAAAAGATAAAAGGGTTTTGTTCAGCTGTCATCTCTCTTTTCATTGCCTGCTCTTCACGTATGCTGGTCTCTGCCATGTGGACTTTGGGATTCTAGTCACCTGCCTGCTATCTTGCTGACATATTTGGGAAAGTATTTTGGGCGTATCACTGTATACTGAGCTTTCTCTTCTCCTTTCACATAGGCTACAGACTTTAGCACTTTTCTCCTCAGCTGAACTCTTCCATCTGTTTAAAAAGCAATTAATTTTCTTCACAAAAAAATAGGCATTGGTAGTAGTTTTTAATATATCAGTGCCTTGGTCTAATTCAAGTAATACTTCTTTAGTGGTCTTATTGTTTTTATATGCTTTATTTAATTCAAATGATCCTTTTTTTACACTAGAGGAGTATGGCATGTGTATTAAGAACGTAAGCTTTAAAGCCAAGCTTTGGGCTTCACGTCGTCTTCTACTATTTACTTGCCGTGTGGTCAAATTATTTGACCTTTCTGGGCCTCAGTTGGGTCCTAATAGTAGGACATTTAAATGAGTACATATATAGGAACTGCTTATGACGTTGCCTAGTATGTGGCAAGAATACAGAAGTTTCCAGTGCTATCACTATTGTTATTATCTTCCCATCACACTGCATTTCACCATGTGCCATTCCTCAATGGTCTTATATGGAATATTTGGGTATTGAGACTGTGATGGGTCATTGATTATGTCAATTTGAGAAGCTTAGTTAAGAGAAGTTTAAATAAATTGGCTCAGCAGTTCCACACCCTAGGATGTCGAGGACCCCGCTCTGGATGGTATCAAGAGGACATAAAAGAGGAAGAAGGACAGATCTGTTTCTGTTTCTTCCAAGGAGCTCCAGTCTTTGTCTTCACCTTAGATGTCATCTCCTGGCCTCCACCACAGACTCTTCAGCCTTCCATCACAGACCCACCGGCCTCCTGATATAGACTCAAACGGGACGGGACGCTGCAGTGAGCTGCAGACCTTGCACGGAAACCTTTGGCCTCCAGTGTGCAGATGCCCTCTGCACGCTTCCTCATCCCACTCTGTGGGTGGCCATTGTAAGCCGATCTTGCAAATTCTTATACATTTGTGTATCTTGTGTTATATTTGTTTCTCTAGTAATACTGACTGATACAGAGACATAAAGGTGTACACTTTGGAGTTTCACGTGCCAAAATGTAACAAATAGAAGTTAACATCTTCAAACACACATGCATGCCCACACACATACACACACACACACACATACATGCATCAGGCAAGAATGTCTTACAATCCTGGAGCTTAAGAGTACAAAGACAAAAAAGTTGTGATTCTGATTCAGAGTTTATAATCTGGCAGAGAAGACATACAAAGCAAACAGCATAGCATACAGGCTAAAAAATAAATGTGGCAAGGTTTCATGGAGCATTTGGTAAGGACAGATCTATGAATCCTTATTGTCAGAGAAACCCTCCAGAGGAAGGGCTGCCTAAGCAAAGAGCTTAAGAGAGGGTAGCAATTAGTAAAGGTCTGCGTGAGAAGTTTCCTAGCAAAGTGAATAGCATAGATGAAGGTTCTGGTAGCTATAATAACACGTGGACTTCACTCTTTTCACTGCGCTCCTCTCTCCCTCCCAGACAAGAGCGTATACAGTGGTTTACAGTAGGAGCTCTGTAAATATTTATGGGATGAATTAATAAATTTTATCGTCTCTGTTATGTTCTGCTTACAGCTTCCAACCAGGATTTCTGGTTAGAGTAATCTGATGATTAAACTTGAAGATTTGCTGTGACATCATTTATGTGCATCAGGGGCGTACTGCACAAATAATAGTATATGTCATCCTCATGTCCATATCAAAAGTTATGCCAGGGGCGGGCGTGGTGGCACATGCCTATAATCCCAGCACTCAGGAGGCTGAGGCAGGGGGATCGCTGCGAGTTTGAGGCCAGCCTGGGCTACAAAGTGAGTTCAAGCCCTGCACTGCAGAGTGAGACCCTGTCTCAAAAAGCCAAAAAAAAAAAAAAAAAAGACTATTTCTTGTCTTTCCATAAACTTTATGAACTGCCATGAATATTCAGCGACACGTGGAAATGTGGGGTTGGGTATGTCCAAATGCTTGTATACTAGTATTTAGCGACCCATCTCAATTGTCTTTTCATCCTACTCATAAAATTGAATAAAAAGCCCCCTAAAGTCTTAAAAGCTAGTCAGAAGAAAATGCATTGTGTATGGAATAAAATAATGCAACATTTCAGCTTTAGGTTCAAGTTGAAAATTTGGCCAGGGCTCCTTAGAGAGCGCTAAAGCTCTGTCGACGGAACACGGTGATACATGAAGTTGGAGCAAACCTAACGAATGTGAAGCCCAGAGGAGCTGAGTTCTAGGAATCTGAATGATGCAAGCGCTGAGGGAAATTGTGAACCAACAAATTTATTTCCTACATCTCTCTGCTTTTCCTTTCAGATACCTTTCTCTTTTTATCACCCAAACCACCGCCACCCCAAGCATGCTCCCCCTTTGGATTTTTCCCCTTTGGCAGCATCTCACATTTTCAATCTGCGTCTTTCTCCTCTTATCTTTCAAAAGCTTAGCTAAATTGGAGGTCTCATTTCTATGTATTTGAGATAGTCATGAAGCACCCAGTAAATATCACAGAGTTGAAAACCTAGTTCATCCAGTTACTTGCTCTGTGATCCTGATTAAGTTACATGAGTGCCCTGATTCTCGTCAGTTATGACAATGTACTTTTTTTAAGGGGAAAAAAAAAAAAACCTAAGCTATTATCACATTGGGAAATTTTAGTAAATTAATCTAAGTTGGAGAGTTAATAATTAAAATACTCAATGAATCCTTCCAGAAAAATTCACATTTTCAAAGGACAGGAGTCCAAAGGAGGAAAACACAGAACATTTTCTGGCATTAATAGGAGAAAATTGAAATTAAAGACCTTTTTTAAAAGAATTTCAACTCACATTGTATGGGCAGCTATCTACTCTGCTTCTTGTGATGTGATGCATACAGAAGGTGACTAAAAAACAGAAACTGCTAGATAATCAAATCACTTCAAATCAATTACTAGGCAACAAACTGGCCCAGATCTAAACATGTTCCTTAATTTTTGTGTACATGAAATTGCCCACTGACTTATATATTCCAGTGTTCAGTGGCCTTCTGAGAAAATGTAGATACTTCTGATAGTGCCACTTCTTCTCATTAATCCTAGAACAGACTTTGTTCCTCAATTTTACATCTCTGAAATGAGGTTACATTCTACAGTTCAATTAAATATCCACTTTCTTCTTTCTTGATGGTACATTATGCAATCTTAAATTCACTAATATGTAACGTACAGAATTCCAGACAATGAATGCTCAGTAATTCCTCGCAGAAAGTCAGATAGCAAGTACACCGTGCAATGGACCAGAGTGATCTATTTTCTTCATAGATGTTTCGTCCCTGAGCACCAACTTTAAGAATATTGTACAAGGCAGACGTGAACAAGGTACATACATAAAAAGGGATTTGGTTCAAGCCACTTAAATCTCAATGCTAAATCTATGCCAATAGGTGAAGGATCACTCAACCTTTACAAAAAGTTGACATCCCAAAGGTTTTTGTTTCATGTATATTTTTAAACAATCATAAATGCATATCATTTTAAAAAGTAAAGCAAGTACATATTCATCTTATTTTGATTTACATGCCCTGAAATAATTTATATTCCCTAGGTCATCACAAAGCCTGAGTACTCCCTTGAAATCACAAATATTCATGCAAAAGTGTTCAATGTATTACAGCTCCTCTAAGTAATATGCAAACTACGCATTCTACCCAAGTGATTTTGGGGAAGCCATTTTTTAAAGAAAGAAGGAAATTGTTAATGGAGTGTACATTTATGTTCAAGTTTATTAATCTTCCATTATGAAAACATAGCCATGGAATTTACACTTTAGTGTAATTAATGTTCCTAAATAGTACCATGATTGCTGTTGACTTTCATGGACTCCCATTCTCTAAGAGAATATTTGTTTTTAAAAGACACAAACATCCTTATAGCCTGGATATGTTTTGGTTGTATATTTTTTATCTTAAAAACTCCAGGCTTCCACCACAATTTCACATATTTTTTTCCGGTCAGAGTATAAGCAAGTCTAAATGCTCAAATCCATCATATTCTCTACCTTCATGAGGAATGTCACATTAGACAGACCTGTTGTGCCATAAATTCTCAAATTTAAAGTTTCTGAAACAACTAAGAATAAAGAGTATGCTCTATTTCTGCATCTACCATTACAGGATTCAATATAACTCTTCTATTGATTTAAACAATTCCTTTGTGAAAGAAAATATTTGTCAAAGAAAATATTCCTTTGTTAAAGAAAACAGGAATAGGGCAAGGGATCTATATGAACTTCAAAAGCAAAATAAAATCCTACAAATATTAAAATAAGAGTTCTTTCTCTCCTTTTTCCATAGAACAGACCATAGACAACAAACACAAAGTTGACAAAAATCAATTTTAGATCAAAAAGTAGTGGAAACAATCCAAATATACATTAGCTGATGAATGGATATATGAAATATGGTATATCCATATAATGGAATTTTATCCTGTAATGAAAATGGAGTACAGATACATGCTGCAACATGGATGGATCTTGAAAATATTTTGATAATGGAAAAAATCATATCACAATAGACCATATATGTATGATCTGATTCATATGAAATGTTCAGAATAGGTAAATGCATCGAGACCCACAGTCAGGCCGTGACGGCCTTGGGGTGGGGGCAGGTGACAAATGAAGAGTTACTGCTAAATAGAGATGGGGTTTTTCTTTGGGGTGATGAAAACATGCTAAAATTATATTGTGGTAACAGCTGCCCAATTGGGAATATACTAGTCATTGAATTTTGTGCTTTAAATGTGTGAATTGTATTGTGTGTGAATTACGTGTATTCTATTTCCAAAGAAACATCAATAGCTCACAGGCAACAAAGTTTTTCCTCCCACAGTGGTAAAACCCTTTCCTGAGTTGAGATGGAAATGCTTTGCTGCAAGCCCTGAAAAGTGAAAATTTGCGAGGAAAAGTGTTTCCATAGCAGAAATTTACTGCAGAGAATTCAAGAAAGAAGTAATTATGCAATTCTATTATCTGTGTTTAAACAAGTGATTCTATTAACCAGGAAGTAGTTATTGGGGGCCTGATGGGTTTGCTAGACAAAATATACTAAATCTAATTAAATTTGAATAGTAAATAGTGAATAGGTTTTTAGGATAAATGTACCCAAATATTACACAAATATTAAATATTACAAACATATTATAGAACAATGGATATATACTAAAATGATGCACTACATATGTGAAAATCAAATTTATCTGGATGTCTTATACTATTCGTAGTTCTCATTAAGCAGTCATTTAGGTCTGTGATAATTTGTTTATTTTTTAGCGATATTTAGTTCTTCCCTGCAAAGAGCTTAGAGCAGTGGAAAACAGACCTGAGCAGTCTGTGCGAGATGGGTCAAAGCTGTTTCAGCCCCTGGATTCACCAGGTGCTCACTGAGTGCTTTACAGGCTGGGCGTCGTACAGGGCACTGGAGGCGCAGTAGGGACGAAGGCGGCCTCCCAGCTGAGAGTCTGGCAAAGACGCACAGGCACAGGGGAAAATGTAGTCACCAGGAAGCAGAGTGAGAAGACAGGAGGGAAAAGGGAAAGTCGGAAAACCCCAGGAGATGGGAGAGATGAGCCAGACGCCCAAACGGCCAAGAGCACAGCTCTGTCAAAGAAACAAAGTTTCACATGAAAAAAAAGTACAGCAACTGCAGAATGCAGGAGAGATGACTTTAAGGAGGAACAGAATAAGACAAAACAAAACAAAACAGGGAAGCTGTTTTTTTCTTTTAATGGTCTTCATTTTTAGAGCAGTTTCAGGTTCACAGCAAAATGGAGGAGAAAGTACAGGAGGTTCTGCCCGTTCCTGCCCCATCCAAGCATAGCCTCCGCCACCATCACCACTGCACATCAGAGCCGTGCATTTGTCGTATTTCATGAGCACATGTAGATACCTCATGGTAACCTAGATCTATAGTTTACATTAGGATTCTCTCTTAGTGTTGTACATTCTGTGGCTTTGAACAAATTTGTGTCATGTAGCCAATATTATATACCATACAGAGTATTTTCTCTGCCCCCAAATCCTCCATGCTACCTCTATTCATCCCTCTCTCCTCTCTTCCCCTAATTTCTAATAAATCTTTCTTTCTTTCTTTCTTCTTAGTGCTGGGAATTGAACCCAGGTCTTTCACACTGAACTGCATCCCTGCCCCCACCCCAATTTTTTTTTTTTTTTTTTTTGTGGGTACCGGGGGGTCGACCTCAGGACCTCGCGCGTCAGCAGGCACCCGTGCCGCTGAGCGATATCACCGGCCCCTTTTTCGTATGTGGGTTCCGGGAGTCGAACTCGGGCCCTCGCGCTTGCCATCTCACCAGCCCCCCCACCCCAATTTTTAAAAATATTTTTCCTTCTATGACAGGGTCTCCTTAAGTAACTGAGTTGCCCAGGCTGGGATTGAACTTTTGATCCTCCTGCCTCTGCCTCCCCAGAGTGCTGGTATACCAGTGTGGGCCACCACACCTGGGCCACTGATCTTTTTACTGTCTCTACAGATTCGCTTCTTCTAAAATGTCATATAGTACACAGTATACAATTTTTAGATTGTTTTCTTTCACTTAGTAATGCCATCATACTTTGGTACATGACTGCTTTGAAACTGGTCAAATTTGGTACTTGACACATTTCGATGGAGAAATTGTTGCTTGTTTGGTGCTGCATACTCAAGCTAGAACTTGTCTGTGTCAACTGCCTTGTGACTCACTACCCTTTACAGTCAAAACAATTTTTTTGGTACTTGGTTTGGGTACTTGTTGTGTATCCTAGAGCCAGTTAATGAGGACCAAGGTATCAATGTATGCAAACAATTTAAGGTTTGTCCATGTATTTTCACAGCTTGCTATCTCATTTCTTTTTAGGGCTGAATAGTATTTCATTATCTGGATGTATCCTTGGAAGGTGTCCTCAAGTGTCCAAGAACCTCAAGCCTTTGCTTAGTCTACACATTAGAAGTATTGTTCTACTGACAGAGAATGGTTAGCAGTATTGAATGTTCATGAAGAAATAAAATAAAAACTTTGACATGCCCATTGAATTTAGAGATAAAGACATTGATGGATTTGAAAAGTTTAAGTGGAGATATGAGTCAGAATTCAGATTGAAATTAGTTGTAGACTAAACAAGAAATGGGTCGGGGTGAACGAATACAGACAATGAATATATGCAACACGTTGGAGAATTTTGGTTCTAGAACAAACAAAAGTCAGTATAAAGGCTGGCCTGAAACAGGTGCATAAAACTTTTTCTTAATTATTTTTGTCCTTTCAGCTTTTTCAATTTGTAGCTCTTATTTATAGATCAATAGCAATCTAATTGACAAATAAAATTGTCCATATTTAAGATATTCAACATGATATTTCCATATACATATACTTTGTGAAATTATTACCACAATCAAATGAATTAGCACATTCATCACTTTACATACTTATTTTTTGTATGGTAACATTTAATCTACAGCAAATTTCAAGTATATAAAATAGTGTTAACCATTGTCAACATGCTGTACATTAGGTCTCCAGAACTTACTTAGCCTGCATAACTGAACTCCTGTACCCTTTGTACCCCACTCCCAGTCCTTGGCAACTGCCACTGTAATCTCTGCTTTTATTTTTTTTTATGTGGGTACCAGGAGTCGAACTCAGGACCTCACACTTGCTAGCAGGCGCTTGTGCCACTGAGCAATATCACCGACCCTTTTTTTCCTTTATGTGGGTACCAGGAGTTGAACTCAGGACCTCGCACTTGGCGGGCAGGCGCTTATGCCGCTGAGCCTTATCACTGGCCCTGTATTCTCTGCTTTTATGAGTTCAACTTTTTCAAATTCCACATACAAACAAGACGGTGTTGTATGTGTCTTCCTGTGGCTGGCTTATTTCATTTAGCATAATGTCCTCTAGGTTTGTCCAGGCAATTACAGGTGATAGGATTTTCTTTTCTCTAAGGCTGAATGATATTCCATTGACTCTGTGTGTGTGTGTGTGTGTGTGTGTGTGTGTACCACATTTTCTCTATCCATTCATTTGTCAATGACTGCTTAGGTTGATTCCATATTTGGCTATTGTGAACAATACTACAGTGAACAAGGGAGCAAGATATCTCTTCAAAATATCAATTTCATTTCCTTTGGATACATATCCAGTAGTGGGATTTCTGATGTGTATAGTAGTTCCGTGTTTAATTTTTTGAAAAACTTTCATACTCTGTTCCATAATGCTAATTTACATTCCCACCAACAGTATGCAAGGGTTCCCTTGTCTCCACATGCTTGCCAATATTTACCTTTTATCTTTTTGACAATAGTCATTCTAACAGGTGTGAGGTTCCATGTCGATGTAGTTTTGACACACATTTCCCTAGTGATTAGGGATGTTGAGAATGTTTTCATATAACTACTGTCTATTTGTATGTCTTCTTTTGGGCAATGTCTATTTAGGTACTTTCTCCAATTTTTAATCAGATTATTTGTATTTTTCACTATTGAGTTGTTTGATCTCTTAGAAGAGTTTTTAATGGCATAGATGAACACGTTTCCATGCTGATGCAGAGATACTGAGGTCTGTAGAAAGAAGTAGAAGATGGTCCAGAGAATCGTGGCAGCTCAGCCTCTGAGAAGATGGTCTCCTCCTGCTTTGTGAGAGGAATAAAGAAGATGAGGATGGAGTTTCTGAAAAGCTTGTCAACTTCATGGCAGAAAGTTGAAAGCATTTGGGGCTAATAGCTTCATTTTCTTGTGAAATTGAAGGAAAAATAATTGCCTGAGAATAAAAAGAAAAATGGATTAGTAAGAAGTTCAAGGTGAATGATGAGGAAATGGGCTGCTGAAAAAAAAAAGAGAATTTGACCAGGAGCCCAGTGTATCTGGCAATGAGGACAGTGGGACAGAGTGTCGGTGATGTAAGTCTGCTTTGCTTTGAGTAAGTATTCTTAGACTTACATGGGACCACTTTTATGTTCATATATATGCCAATGATAGAAATATCTTGATAAAATATTTGACTTTTTATATAGAGGCAAATATAAGGAACTCTATCTAGAAAAGAATCATCCCTCCTTCAAAGGAGAATATTCCATAATAAGAATCTAGGAAATTCAATTGCTGGCACCCAACTGTTTATAAACACAGAGAATCGGGTTCAATTTACTAATCATCTACAATCCCATTATCCATGGTTAGATGCTAGAGGCATTGGTTGAATAATCTAAAACAGCAGATATTCCACAATGATTTAAATTAGCTTTTGAAAAACATAATTATTTACATTAAATTTGCATTCCCAATTTGCCTCACTTAAGAAAACATTAAAACTAGTTTTCTCTCTGAAAATATTCAATGGTATCAGGGAACAGAAAATGACTACATTTTAAATAGAGTATCCAGAGAATAACAGCATCAAGTGATAAAATGAATTTCCTTGATTATATTGTCACAAATTTCAAGCAAGTCTTTTCCCAATTATGAAATAATTAATGAATAAAAATATCCCTCAATTTTCAGAACCAGAGCTGTTCTCATTCTTAGTCTAGTCCCAGTCTTATCCTGGGCTAAATCTTGACTTAGACTCTGAGAAAATTCCTTCCAACATTCATGCTCACCTAAATTACTTCTCAGTAAAATAGTTCCACTTGTATGCAATAGAGCCAGGACACCTGGCCAACCTCAGGATGATTATACTGTTCTCACATCCTTCATCCACTCACTTAATCAATTTGTTCAATCTCAGTAATCACAAGTATGGAAAGTTTGCTATTGTCAGGGACTGAGAAGAGGAACTAAGTAGATCACCGGTTTAAGACTATGGAGTTGCAAGAGCATGGTGCTACACTTCTTCAATCCTCGCTACTCAGGTGGCTAAAGCAGGAAGATTGCAATTTTGAGGCCAACCTAAACAATTCAGTGAGACCACTTCAAAATAAAAACTAAAGCCAGTATGGTGGCACTCATCTGTAGTCCCACCACTCAGGAGGCTGAGGCAGGAGGATTCATGAGAGTTCTAGATCAGCCTGGGCTACATAGTGAGAACCTGTCTCAAAAAAACAAACAACAAAAAAAAGAAAACCAAACAAGCAAGCAAACAGACGAACAAAAACCTAAAAAGAGCTGAGATTGTAGCTTAGTGGGAGAACTCTTGCTGTGTGCAAGGCCCCTGGATTTAATCCCCAGGACTGAAAAAAAAAAAAAATCTATGGAGTATGAGCATGATAGTCTGGTGTTAACTTATGAATACTTCCTAAGAAGACCCCTTTGAGTCAGTTTGTAAAGAATGGGTAAGAGTTAACCAGGTGGAGAAGAAGGGGGTCAGGAAGGAAATAAGGGTAAAGGGTTAATCTGGATGAAGAAGAGATACGATGGCACATTCAAGAAAGTAGTTTCCTCTGGCTGGAGCACAGGGGTCAGGTCTTGGAAAGACTTATAGCCCATAAGAGGATGTAGATCATAATCTGAAGGTTATGGGGCTTTACTGATGGAAACTTCGCAATGTCATGATGAGGCTTATGCTTTGCAACAACTATCCTAGCGGGATAGAAGGGATTTAGGGAAAACTCCAAGCAGGAAGCTAAGCTAAGGGGTCTGATTGAGACAGATGGGATGGGATGGAATTGGATGAGTTGAAATCCAGAAATATTAGGGGGACAAATCCCACAGGGTTAGTGATTGATGAGAAGGGCCAATGATGGGAAAGAAGAAAGAACCTAAGCTAATTCTAAATTCTTTAGTTTGAACATGGAATGAATGTTGGCAGGACCTCTCACCAAGTTAGAGACTGTAGCAGGAAAAATGGGTTTGAGTGGAGGCAATGAGATCCGAGCTCCACAGGATGAGTTTGGAATGCCTGTGAGGACATCCTTGTCGAGATCATTGGGAAATAAATCAATTAAGTAGATCTGTCACTTAAGAGAATAATCAAACCTGGAGTCATTGTAACATATGTGGGTGTGGATAAAATCATAGCTCCTAATGAGTAGAACAGAGGGGAATACACATAGGCAGGGCTTTAAGGAAACCAGAAAAACCTGTACACTTTTTATCCACTAAAAGATAGTGTCTGACATACTAGGCCTGAAAATGCTAGGGCTAAAATAGAATCTAGCTTTTCTTTGTCCCACTCAACTCAGCCTGGTTTTTTCACTCAAAATAAATTTTGAATGTTTTCATAATTTTTTCTTGATGAAGCATGTATTAGTCTCTAATAAGTATTTTCCACAATAGCTCCCAGGTTAAAAGAATTAGGTTGATAATATTGACTTACTATTTTCACATCAAGAACCTGATGCATCCAAGACATTGTGTTTATGGGTACTCAGTAACGGAGGAAAACTGAGCATAGTATTGTAGAAGACTGCGTGGTAGATGGCAAATAACAACAAATGCATCCTATCTGGCATCTGGCAATAGGACTTTTCTGATTCTCCCAAGAAGAGAGAGACTCTTACTTGGTTACTTGAATCTTTGGGGGGGGGGGCTATTCAATTTTAACTTGGTTTAGCCAAAGGGCCATCAGCAAACATGATGCAGGCAGAGACTTACAAAGTGTTTGTGCTCAGGAGCTCACCTTTCTTGCTCTAGGAAAGCCCACCACCATTTAAAGAAGCCCAAGTGAGCCCATCAGAGAACAAGAGGCCACGTAGAATAAAATTGAACCATAGACCCGAGCGTAGATCCAACCAAGCCTCCATCTGCCAGACACACAAATGAAATCACTGAGACCCTCCAGCCCTAGGGGAGCTGCCAGCTGACCACAGAGATTAACAAAACCGATTCAGAATAGAGGTGCCACCAAGCTGATCCAAAAAATTGTGACCAATTTGAACAATTACTGTTTAAGTCACAAAGTTGTAGGATGATTTGGCATGCAAAAAGAGAGAACTAAAATTTCACCTTCTAGAGATGAATAAGAAATCATTTGTTTTAAAGAGTTCCCAAACTATCTGTGATAAGAGAAACTCACTTCATAAACTTTATGTCTTCTGAGAATCGAAGGTACAGAGGTAAACTTTACCTCTTCTGCAACTTGAATGGGAAAAGCATACCACACTTAAGCATGTTTTAAAGTATATAGACACACCTTAAGTCATGACAATTAAGTATCTTCAATTTTAATCATAGTTAATAGCCTGAATTAAGTCTGAGTGGAGAGACAAGCAGTTCTAACAAGTTTTCACCCTGTAGCTACACATTTTTAAACTTCTTAATTATAATGAAGCCAGATAACAGGTTTTTAAAATCCATACAGCACACTGACACTTATTACTGAACTTCTATTTTTGTGTAAAACTTAATAGGTATTCTAAAAACTGCTTGGAGAAAGATGCCACAGTAATTTCTCAAAAAATCCTAGGATAAAAAATATCTTTTCTAGTAGGTATTAATATGCCAGCAAAATTCCAATAGAACTCTTCAGAATATCAATCTCACAAAATAAAATTAGTTTTCTTAGAATAACTTTAGAAAAGGTTATGAATTATTTATCTCTGTACCGCCCATGATCCAGTATTTATAAGTGTTCCTAAACTTCCCCTCTATATAGGAATGAGTGAATTAATGAATGATTTAGTAGGAGAATGATAAATGGGCCAATCGCATTGTTTCGGGTTTTATAATATGTGGTAGTTATACTTCGGAGGATGTGATTTGACCCATGAGGTAACTGACTTGATATAATTAATGAGTCATTTCACAACAAGGTTCTATCAGTATTGTACTCATAAATGAAACCATGCTAATGACGCGAAGAATCATCTCAACTAAGACATCCATCTATGCAGGTAGGGTTTGTCAGTTTCTACCTCTTATCTATAATGGATGGTACTCTTTCAAAAGGACAAAATCAGCCAACCTAACTTCTCCCTAATTTAAAAAATTGTGTGTAGTTATATAAAAATGTATATTATCTTTATATAGAGAGATAATGCTGGTGGCGATTGCTATCTGAGTGAACAAGGATGGCTGAGAAAACCTTTACCTGTTCAACTGTTCTTTCTACACTGTACACACTTAAAGACCATTCTACGTTTAGCAGCTGTAGCCCTATTTGCAGAGCTATCTGTGATGGCACCGTTTAAACTCATACTCCGCCCGTGATCATCATTCATAAATAGCTATACTTCTTCTAACTAGTGCAAGATAACTGTTCAGCTCATTATCACTTGGAATTCCAGAATTCCACTAAATCTCGTGAACTTTTCCTTTCTGGGATCTTTATAGTTTATCTCGTGCTCACTCTGTTTTTGCTTGTCATCCTTCAACTTAGCAAACAGCATAGACGTGAGTCTTCCGTTGTCATACATTCTCCACACCTACCCAATCTCAAAGCCTCACTAGGCATAAACCATCGTTTAGTTCCCCACTGCCCAACTTGCCTGTTTAAAGTTAAATATCACTGACAACAGGAACAGACAAACTATTCAAGAAATCATTTACTTCCTCTTTATTTATTGAAACACCAGGCACTGTTCTAGGTACTAGAATGCAGTGATAAATAGAGTCACTACCACTGTGGAGCTTTTGTTGCAGTGACACATTTCCCTTTTCACTTCAGAGCACATAGCATCTCTTCTTTAATGTCATTGGGCCACCGTTTGCACCTAACAAGTGCTTCATAAATGCTAATATTCAGATTAGCATTCTAGACAACCTCATTTTATGCTGGACTTCTGAGTGATTCCATTTCCACTCCTGGTTGCTGAATCTCCAGGTCCTCCAAGATGCCCATAAAAAAAAATTCAATGACTCTTAGCTCAGTCTTGCCAGTCAAAATAATTATCTGGCTACCACACTTCCTTTCTGCAAAGTGGGATGCAATTTTGTTCTTCCTAACTTCTAATGGGCCTGTGGCCCCATGTTTATTCTGCCAAGCTCTTCATTTTTTTATTCAATATTCCCTGAGTGGCCCCACTCTGTTCTAGGGATGCTGGTGTGGGCTCATGGCATGGATTTCTGGGAAACTTATCTGTAGCTCCACATACTGCCTCACCCTCTCACCATACATGTTTTTCAGATTTCAATACTGATCAACGCACCCACATCAGCTGTAGGCAAGACACACAAAAAGGTAGGTAGTAAAAAAAACACAAGGCATTCATTCATTTACCTACATCCTGTTCCCTACGGGCTCAAGTATCTTAGAGGTTTTTTGATCAGTTAGTTATTCCCAAGACTATTTTAGAAATCCCAAAGAGAACCACTGATATAACCCTACTATAAAAGTTGTTGAACAAATTCTGCCTACCCAACTCTGTATTTCTTACTCAATATAAATTCTCCCAAAAGAGTTCTGATTAGTTGAATTCCTAAATTCGGATTCAAAAAGGCTAAATCTTGTATTGCCCAAACTTCATTTCTTCTTAGATTTTTATAAAGGCTTTGTAATTCCCAGCCTTTATGACAAACTTAGAAAGGAGAAAGAAGAAAACTCTGGCTTATTACCAAGTAATAAATATATCCCTACAGGACGAGGAATTTGAATTGGGTAAATTTCTTTATGCCGTGGTCTGGAAAGAAAATTGTACATGCATATCTTTGTTAAAAAATTACCGGGGTGTGATCTCAGTACTTCAAGGCTAAAATCATGGAACAACAAAAAACCAAGTGTTTATTGTGTACCCCCTATATTCATTACAAGCTGCTAGTTCCAGTGAAAAGAAAAAGATTATCACTTCCTCCCCCAAGGATCCCTAAATCTTTAGTGAAGAAATGAGGACCAAATAAGGAGT
The DNA here is from genome assembly GCA_028451465.1 of Erethizon dorsatum. NCBI lineage: Eukaryota > Metazoa > Chordata > Mammalia > Rodentia > Erethizontidae > Erethizon > Erethizon dorsatum. Next base: position 11,626,263 of record CM051839.1, read on the forward strand.
TAAAAATATGAAATGGCTAAAACCAAAATGGTATTTCATACTATTTCAGCAAAATCCCAAATATCACTGAAAAAGGCAAAATCAATGGCTAATTGAATGGCATCACTAATTAGCACCAAAGGAACTCAGAGACCAGAGAATTCTGAGTTGTTCACAAGCTTCACCCAAGGGCAAGTACTCTCAGAAAAGGGATAGAATTCACGCAGTTGGACTCCTGCTTGGGGACCTGTGGGTGTGAGGACATTAGTCACTAATACAAGAATAGATGTGAAAAAACAGCTAATAGACAATGGACAGTGCTAAATTTGGGGCATGATTTATCCCCAGGTTCATAGGGTGGAAGTGTGGCCCTCAGGGGTGGTACCAAGGTGTTAGGTAGAACCTTTAAGAAGTGAGGCCTAGTGGAAAATAATTATATCACAGGATTCCTTATCCTCATGAATGGATTAATGCTGTTTCTCAAGAAGGAGTACGTTTCCCAGGTTGGATTAGTTTCTTAAGAGAATGTGTTGTTATAAACAAGCAAGCTTGGACCCTCTCCAATCTCTTGATTCCTTGTGTATACACATGGCTCTACTGGAAACACCAATTTCCTTTCCAACTAACAAGGCCTTCACCAGATGCCAAATGCCAAAGGCCATGCTGTTGGACTCTCCAGGCAGCAAAATCATATGACAAATAAATCTTATACTATAAAGTACCCAGGATCAGGTGTTTTGTTATAGCAACACAAATTATTTGAGGCAGACAGACATTTGCCATACTGCGTTGACTATCCAGAGTTTTTGAAAACCCTTCCTGTGTTGGAATGTGTGCCTCCTCAAAGTGGAAGCTATAAATTGCTTTTCTGGCCTCCCTTGGAGCCAGTCAGGCTTCAAAGGCTGCTATAACGGTGGTCCTCACTCTTGTGTACCCTGAAAACTTCAGAGAATAGCTTCGGCAGCAACTGTCCAGTAGAGCAGGGCACTCTTAAGAGTTAGAAAGTGTTCCTGGCTGCAAGGCAACCACACATGATTTTCTGGTCATCATAGGGGATTTATGATGTACCCACCGTCTAATAAACATCTTATGATGCTTAAAATAGTGGAGGTGGTTTCTGTTGTTTGCATCTAAAAATCTTAACAGGGATGAGAGTGACTAGAGCAGAATGTACATCTTAAATTGATACTAGTCTAGGAAGAAATAAAAAAAATGTATATTAATAAAACATACTGCTTTGGAACAAGTTCTGGAAAACTAAGGGGAAAAGCAAGATACTAAAGCAAGATACCAAAGATACTAAAGAGCATCACACATATAATGTGAAGGTACAGCATACAGAATAGCGTGAGCACCAGATATTATGCACCCAGATGCGCTCTTCCCTCTCTGCTGCCCTCTGCATCCAGAGAGCTGGAGTCTGCCCTTTGCATTGCTGGAAGCATTTGTTTGCTGCATTTCACCTGGGGTCCACCAGTGAGGAGCATCAAGAGACAGGTGTGAAGTGAGAGGCCATTCTCTTAACTTCCTCCCTGCAAGGTCTCCTGGGCTGCACTTTCCCTGGACCAAGGTCCTGGCTCATTTTAGGCAGCCGATTTCACCACGTTCTTTCTCTGAGTACTGATTAGTATTCCTGAGACATGGCGATGGTAGCGGAATTCCAAGCCACCGGCTCTGGAGACTACTTTATTCTTGTGTTGCCAGTAGCACGGGTCCTTGCTTTTAGTGATAATGGAGATTAAAACTGAAGTGCAAATTTACAGGGAAAAGGCTTTAACTGGAAAGTAAAAAGAGAAGATAAGGAAAGGATTCCAGCTTGAGTGACAGCAGGAGGGGACACTCTCTGATGAAGACTGACCCACCCACAAAAGAACATAGAACGATTTTATGGGGTGACCAGGTGGGCTGGGATCTGGTCAGTCATTATCTCAGTCCTTGTCTTGTAGGACTGAAGGAAGCTTCTTGGCTGGCCAGGAGGTTCTGTTTACATGAAATGATTGTCTTTGCGGTGGTCTCAGTCATATGAACTTTTTCCTATAGAGACTGAGATGTTCAGGGGGTTGCTCTGGGGGCAGGCCATAAAGCCCTGGACATAGTAAAAGCTAGTATCAGATGTCACTCCGAATCCTGAAAATTAATTTACTTGCTCTTATCTTGGTGTCCTTGTATTGAAGGGGGATGAGATAGTCTAGGTCGACTTAGGGCTAATTAACGTTGTTCTGCCAATTTTTCCTATATGTGTAACATACCATACAACAGCAAAGTTGTAAGGTAATGAAGGATACGAAAAGAAAGTCAAACTTTTTTCTGTTTTTAATACCAATTGGGCATCTGTGGGCCCAACTGAAGTTCCAGTTTTAGCAAAAATTGCTTTTAAGTCTTTGACTACTTTAGAAGAAAACTCAAATTGTTCTTTCAATGAGTAACAGTTTAAGGGCCCAGGAGTTTGTTTGTCCTTTGTCCCTGTCATGGTCTCTTGACTACATCACTTGGTGTTTCCACACTCTACATCACCTTTGCAAATAGTCCTGTGATTTCTCCATTGGGCGAGTGCGCCATCGCTCTTCTGCTGCGGCCCTGACCAGTGTTAATACACAGGAGTGTGTGTTCACAGATCCCGTAAAAGTATAGCAGCCTGCAGGGAGAGGACGCACACAACCTTCAGGTGAATGGCCAATCCTGGGCAATGGGAAGGGAATGAGAATAACTGGATTGGACAATAGTCAACGAAGCTATAGTGTACAGCAATAATATATATATATTGTATCAAGGTTTATTCTGAGACTGGGTCACAGGCTCCTACATTTTTGTATCATTTTATAACTATTTTATATTATAATCCATATTATAATCCATAAATAATTTTTTTACTCTCTTAAGGATAAGTTTAAGTCTAATTTTTTTTTTTTTTTTTTTTTGGTCCTGGGATTGAACCCAGGGCCTTCTTATTGAGCTATATCCCAGGGTTGTTTTTTTTCCTTGAGTCAGGGTCTTGCTAAGTTGTTTTAGTTGCCCAGACTGGGCTCAAACTTGTGATCCTCCTGCCTCAGCCTCCCAGAATGCTGGGATCACAGGTATGCACCACCACACCTGGTATAAACTCTTAATTATAATGTCCAACTCACCAATCTTTCATAATTAGAGCTTTTTTGTTCTATTTGAGAAATCTTTGCCTGTTTAAGAATATCTTGAAATGAAGTGTTTCAAGGCCTAAAAGCAAACAGCTTCCAACCCAGATTAACATGTCCATCAAAACTTTCCTTTAAAATAGATGGAAAAATAAGGACATCTCATGAAAAAAAAAAAGAAAAAGAAAAAGAAAAACTCAAGAGATTCGTGAATACTAAACTAGCTCTCCAGAAAATATTCAAGAATAACTGAGGCAGAAATGACAAAACCAGTAAAGCCAAAAACCCAGATGGAATGAAAACATCAAGCAAGGTCAATGGTGTTTAAACAACAACAAATGAAAGGAAAAGAAAAACAAAGGAGTCACCAGTAAAGAAGAGTAGAATGACATCAGTTAATCAACACCTCTCAGTAACATCTCTCAATGTTAATGGCCTGAACTCTCTAATTAAACGACACAGATTGGCAGACTGGATCAAAAACAGAATCAACAGTCTGTTGCATTTAAGAAACTCATCTAATCCAAAAAGATATTCCAAGGCTAAAAATCAAAGGATAGAAAACAGTATTCCATGCATCAGTGCCAGTGGTTTCTCTTGGTCCATTGAAGGGAGAGTTTTGTGCTAGTAATTTTCTGGACAATGTTTCATTCCTATATCTTGTACTCTGAACAACTACTGTGAATATAACAATACGTGGTGTGTCGATTGTTGTTACTCTCCTACTAGCCTGTTTTGAAACTCTGCTTTATTGTTATTTCTTACTTTTTTCTGTTTAAAATGAAAAAAAAAATAAGCAGAGGAACCAATTTTAATCTCAGACATTGTAAACTTCAAGCTAAAACTGATCAGAAGAGACAAAGAAGGTCACTACCTACTAGTTAAGGGAACAATCCAACAAAAAGAGATAATGCTGATAAATATTTATGTACTGAATACTGGAGGATCTTGGTTTATAAAAAATACTGTTCAACATAAAAGATCAAATAAATATTAACACAGTCATATTGGAAGACCATAATAACCCACTTTCACAAAGAGATAGATCAACTAAACAAAAGTCAATAAGAAATATTACAGCTGAACATGGACCTAACAGATATCTACAAAGTATTCCACCATAATACAAAAGAGTATACATTCTTTTTGCAGCACATTGTACTTTCTCAAAAATAGACCACATACTAGCTCACAAACCTGCTTAAATGAATATAAAAAATCAAAATTACCTGTTTACTATCAGACCACTGTGCAATGAAAATAAAAATCAACCACAGAGAAAAACACATAAAATTTAAAAGCACTTGGAAACTTCATAACACACTCCTGAATATCCAACAGGTCACAGAAGAAATCAAGGAAAAAATTTAAAACTTTCTGGAAGTTAATGACAATGCCTGCACAACACACTGAAATTTATAGGACACAATGAAAACAGTTCTAAGAGGGAAGTTCATTGTAATCAATGTTCACATAAAGAAATTAGAGAGAGCTCAAATACATAACCTATTGAAGAACCTTAAGATACTTCAGAAACAACAACAATATAAGCCCAAACCAAAATTAAGGAAGAAAATTATAAATATTAGAGTGAAAATTAATGAAATTGAGACTAAAAAAGAACAATACAAGGAATCAATGAATCAAATGCTGGTTCTTTGAACAAATAAACAAAATAGATAAACCCTTAGCCAAACTTATCAAGAGAAAGAAAGAGAAGGCTCTCTTCAATGCAATGCAATGAAAAATGAAAAGGGTGAAATCACAACAGTCACTGTCAAAATCCAGAAGATAGTTGATAGCTACTATGGAAAATTGTATTCTAACAAACTGGAAGACCTTGAAGAAATGGACAGATTGCTAGACTCATACAAATTACCAGAACCAACCCAAGAAGACACAAAAATGGTTAACAACCCAATAACAAGCAATGAAATCGAGATAGTAATAAACCTACCAACTAAAAAAAAAGCCCAAGACCTGATGGATTTGCTACCGAATTCTACAAATTCTGTAAGGATTTATATCATCAATACTCTTCAAACTCTTCAATGAAATTGAAAGGGAGTGCTTCCAAACTAATTTATGGAAGCCAGCATCACTCTGATCTCAAAACCAGACCAAAGACCTAACTAAAGAAGAAAACTACAGACCCATTCCTTAATGAACATAGATGCAAAACTAAGCAAGAGGGCCAGTGAGATAGCTCAGCAGCATAAGCACCTGCCCAGCAAGCGCAAGGTCCTGAGGTCGACTACCGGTACCCACATTAAAAACAAAACAAAACAAACAAACAAAAAAAAAAAACAGCAAGATATTAGCAAATAGAATGCAACACATCATCAAAAAGATCTTACATCATGATCAAGTAAGTTTCATCCTACAGCTGTAAGGGAGGTTCAACATACAAAAATCAATAAATACAATACACCTCATAAACAGTGGCAAGGAAAAAACCCACATGATCACATGAATAGATGAGTAGATGCAGAAAAGGCTTTTGACAAAATCCAACACCCATTCACAATTAGAAACCTGAATAAAATAGGCATAGAAGGGCCATACCTGAATTTGATAAAAGCTATTTATGACAAACCAACAGCCAACATCATATTAAATAGGGGAAAACTGAACACATTCTCTCTAAAATTGGAAACAAGAAAAGGACCCCCACTATCTCCACTTCTATTCAACATAGCACTCAAAGCATTAGCCAGAGCAATCAGATGATAGGAAGAAATAAAAGGGATACATATAGGAAAGAACTCAAATTATCATTATTTGCAAATGACGTGATACTCTACAAAAAAACTCAGAATTAAAAGCCAACTTCAGCCATGCAGTAAACAAAATAAATACACAGAAACCAATAGCATTTGTATACACCAAGAATGAACTCAGTGAGAAAGAAATTATGAAAACAATACCATTTGCAGTAGCATTAAGACAAATTAAATACATAGGAATTAACCTAACCATGAAAGTGAAAGACCTCTACAAAAAACAACAGTGCTCTGAAAAAGGAGATCGAAGAGGATATGAGAAAATGGAAACATGCTCCCGAAATGGCAGAACCAATATTGTCAAAACAGCCATACTCCCAAAACTGTTATACAGATTCCTTGCAATCCCAACCAAAATGTCAATGGCACTCTTCACCAAACTCATGAAAATGGCCCTAAAATTCATATGGAACCCAAAGCGACCCAGAATAGCAAAGGCAAGTTTGGGTAGTGAGAGAAAATCAGGAGACATCACAATACCTGGCTTCAAGCTATATACTAAAAGCAACAGTGATCAAAATACATGGTACTGGAATAAAAACAGACATATGGATCAATGGAACAGAATAGAAGATACAGACACATTCCCCAGACACTTTCAGCTATTTGATCTTTGACAAAAGGGCCAAAAACATACATTGGAGGAAAGATACCCTATTCAACAAACAGTGCTGGGAAAATTGGCTTTCTCTTTGCAGAAAATTGAAGCTGGACTCATATCCTTCACTATGTACTAAACTAAAATCAAAATGGGTCAAACATCTAAACATTAAAATAAAAACACTGAACCTACAGGAAGATAAAACAAGTAAAACACTTCAGGTCATGGGGTAAGCAAGCACTTTCTAAACAGAAATCCAGCTGCACAAGAAATAACAGCAAGAATCAACAAATGGGATTATACCAAGTTAAAAAGTTCTGCACAGCAAAGGAATCAAATAGTAGAGCGAAGAGACATGCATGGGAAAAAATTTTGCATGGGAAAAAATTTTGCATGGAAAAAAATTTTGCCAGCTATTTCTCAGACAGAGGACTATTATCTAGAATATATAAAGAACTAAATAGATCACCTAAAATAAAAGACTCAGTCAAGAAATGGACAAATGAAATGACAGACACTTCTCAGAAGCACTAATGGCCAACAAACATATGAAAAAATATTCAGCCTCTCTGGCCATTAGAGAAATGCAAATTAAAACAACACTGAGATTTCATCTTATGCCAGAAAGAATGCCAATCATCAGGAAGTCAAAGAATAACAAATGTGGCATGGTTGTGGTGAAAAAGAACCCTCCTACAATTCTGGTGAGAAAGTAAACTAGTACAACCACTATGGAAGCCAGTATGAACAATTCTCAAAAAACTAAAATTAGAAATTCCATATGACCCAGATATCTTCCCCAAAGATATGTAGGTATCTTCCCCAAAGAGCTAAGGGCATGATATTCCAGCAATACCTGCATACCCATGTTTATAGCAGAGTGATTCATAACTAAGTCCTGGAAGCAGCCTGTGTGCCTCTCAACAGATAAATGGATAACAAAAATGTGGTATTTATGCATAATGGAATATGGCTCACCAATAAGGAAGGATAAATTCAAGAGATTTGTAGGAAAATAGATGCACCTGAAACATACAACACTGAGTGGAATAAATCAGACGCGTGTGCTTAAATACTGTGGGTATATCTCAGTTGAGCGAGGCAAAGTACATACAAAAAGCAAAATAGGGCCGGTGAGATGGCTCAGCGGCATAAGCGCCTGCCTTGCAAGCGTGAGGGCCCGAGTTCGACTCCTGGATCCCACATACGAAAAAAGGGGCCGGTGATATCGCTCAGCGGCATGGGTGCCTGTTGGCGCGCGAGGTCCTGAGGTCAACCCCCGGTACCCACAAAAAAATAAAAAATTTAAAAAATTTTAAAAAAAGCAAAATAAAGGATGGATAGAAGAAAAAAAGGGGATAGACCTCTTGCAAAGGGGCAAGGGTCCAGCAGACCAAGGGGAGAGGAGGAGGGGAAGGGGAAATAAGAAGAATTGATAAGCTCTGTACAGGCACCTAATAACCACAATGAATACAAACATTACATGTCATAAAACGAGCTAAGAATAATGATACAATAATAATGAAAATGGTGGAAGAGGATTTAGAGACAAAGGGTGGGAGGTGGGTAGGGAGGGGGAAGATATTTAAAAAAAGAAATAAACTATATTATATACATGTAAATGTAAACTTCATGTACAACAAACATGTACTAATAAAAAAGAGCTTTTAAAAAGAATATCTTATTTATTAAAATATTCTCCATATTATTTTTTAAAGTTTTATTAGGTTACTTCTCCCAGTCTGTAATCTATTTGGAATTTTTTTTTTTTTTTTTTTTTTTTTGGCATATGGTTGGTATGGATAACATATCTTGGGGTTAATGTGTTTAGGATTTGGGTCTTCATGTTCAACACTGAGATTAGCCTGTTGATCTTTTTGCAATTGAGCATAGGCGATATTTCTTCCCAAAATATCTGGAGGATTCCATGGGCCTAGGTATTTCTCTTCAAGGAATTTTAAGTGAGGGACTCTATTTCTTAAATACAACTACACAGAGTTTGTTTTCTTGCAACATTTTTCATAAGTTGTGCTTTTAAAGCTACTCTCTTATATAGGGATTTTCAAATGTACTGTCATAAATTTCTACCTGTAGTATTCAGATAGATGCATGAGGCTCTTTTTACTTTCTTAAATGAACACTGGACGTCTTCACAGTTGGCTATGGTTAGAATATGGTTTGTTTCCCCCAAGACCACGTGTTAAAGGCTTGGCTCCTTGAGCGGTGCTCCGGAGAGGTGCTATGAACCCTTAGGAGGTGGAGATTTATTGGAGATGCTTAGGTAGTTAGGGACAGGATGTCATTCGTGTGGTATCCCATGGCAGTTCTTGTGATCCCCTGACTTCCTGAGAGAAAGGGTTATTACAGAAGGAACAAGCCTGGCTCTTCCTTTCCTCTGTTTGCTGCCCAGCCCATGATGTGACTGGCCATGCTCATCACTACCATTCACCATTCACCATGAGGCCCTCATTAAAACAGAACCAATGCAGATACCATACCATTGGACCTCCAGAACTGTGAGCTACACAAACCTTTGCTCTTTATAAAGTTTGCTGCCTCAGGTATTTCGTTATAGTAATTTTACAAATGACTAATGCACTATCATTCAAAATCACTCCAAGATTAAATATCAGTCTGCTATCCATATAACTTTAAAAAGAAAAAAAATCTGTTACAAATTGAATGTTTGCCTCCACAGCTAAAAGCTACCGTTAACTTCACTCATTGAAAATACAAATTCTACCTCTCCTACCACCAACTACACAATTTATGAACCTACAGGAAGCACCTGAAAAATTCAAGACTGCAACTCTGATATCAGAGTGTAGTAAGAGATTTAGATTTTTAGGTAACAGACTGGAACTAAATGAAGTTATAAAAAAGAGCTTATAATCTAGAAAAATATAGAAAGAAAAAAATGTTAAGTTTACAGAGGGGGGAATTAGTGGAAAGTAAATTGTAACAAAAATAAAGTAGAAGAGCTGTGGTGTACTCAGCGGTAAAGTATTTGCATGTTAGGCATGAGACCCCAGCTTCACTCTTTAGCATCACGAAAATAAAATACAGCAAAATAAAATAGTTAAGGGGAAAAGCAAGGGGAAAAACAAAAACATGGTGTTAGGCACGTCAAAGGAGAGTTTTAAGAGGAAATGGGTGGCCACCCAAGTCCAATTTGAATAATGGTCTTGGAGAATGAAGGCTAAGAATGCTCATTTCAGAGTAACATTTAAGAGAACAGTTCCAGTAAAGCAGCAGAGTCTGTGAGGAAATGAGTAGTAGATGTTAGAGAGGAAATGGGTAGCGCATTGTGTCTGCTGATGTCAGAGAACAGTCACACCACATAGCTAGGGTACCAGGTAGCCAACGGATGTTGAAATGGCTCTGTGTGAAAGCAAATTCTATGCTATGACCTCACCAACAAAGATATGGAAAGGATAAAGAGTTGAGCAATTACAGGTGAGCCAGGTCTAAGACACAGAGGTCAAGAGCATTACAATTCTGTATCCAAACCATAACCTCTCCTTCTGTAAGCCTGTTATCTAAAGTCCCACAAGGTTTTCATGTCACAAAAAGCACTGCTTTTCTTCTAGCCCCTGGTAGCACTTGCAGCTAAGTGTTTTACCAATCTTTATAATGAAAGAAAAAATACAACAACTCTAAGAGGAATCACCACACTCTATCATTTTAGCTGTGTTTACAGGAAAAGAAGTAATGTGCACCCCGGGAAACCAAGCAGAATGAACTCCAGTTACTCTCACTCCCCATCTTTAAAGATAGTGCAAACTTTAACAATTTCTGGATCTATCTAAGATGTAGGACCATCCTGATTCCAGAATCTCAGGTGGCACTTTGATAAGTCAAAAAGTTCTGACTACGAAATGATTGCCCAATCCTGCTCTAAATTTTTAAAAAGAAGGTTCCTTATTTTCCAGGGAATGTCTTGAATCGGGGAAATATGTAGCATCATTTTTGTTTTGTTTTAGTGTAAGGAGCTTGGCATGTGAAAACCAGAACAAGCTGGCTCTTTGGTGAAGATATTCCTTAGATTATTGGAGAGTAAACTCAGTGCTTTGAGGACTAATCAAGCCACCTGAATGCAGAGTCTAATTATTTTTAAAAATCTTTCTTGAGCATTGATTAATTGCAGAAAATACGTAGGTTTTAACTTGTCCAGGGTCTCACGATGTATTTTAGCTTCCCCCACATTCCTTCCCTAGCAAAGCATCTCATCTTTATCTTCTGCAGCAGAGGTGGGCAGCTCTTTTTCCCAGGACTGAGGCTGTTGAAGAGGGTGCTAGAAGAAATAGATGAGGTGAATCCTCAAGCCTCTTCCTGGGGGGCAGATTTATTGATTCCAGCCCCTTCCATTTCAGCTGGAATAGTGGCAAGTTTTAACTTGTAGATCCTTTTCATTTTTCTCACCTCCGCCTAGCTGAAAAGAGTTTCCTATAACTGCATGTACCATATGCATTAGAATGAAACATCACATAGGGAACTTTTTCCTAATAGTACGTTTTTGCTGTTTTCTGAACAACACAAACCAACAATCCTGGGCCATCTGAGTTATATTATCAGTGTTGCAATATGGAAGAGTTGGAAGACACTTTGGAAAGATTATAGTCCAAACCCCTGTTTCACTGATAAGGAAGTGAAAGCCCAGAGATCACACCAAACTTTTCTTACAATAATTTCTTTCTTTCTTTCTTTCTTTCTTTCTTTCTTTCTTTCTTTCTTTCTTTCTTTCTTTCTTTCTTTCTTTCTTTCTTCTCTTTCTTCTCTTTCTTTTCTTTTCTTTTTCTTCTTCTTTCTCTTCTCCTCTTTCTCCTGTCTTCTCTGTCTCTGTCTCTCTCTCTCTCAGTTTCCCTCTGTATTTCTCGTTTCTTTCTTCTTCCCTCCAGCTATGTCTGTATGTCTATGAGGGAATTTCTGGAAGAAATTAGCACTTACATCAGCAGACTGAGTGAAGCGCTGCCCTCACTAATATGGGAAGGCATCATCTAAGCCTACGAGGGTCCAAGGGCAACTAAAAGCTAGGAAAAGGGCAAATCCATTCCTTCTTCTGGAGCTGGGACATTCGTCTTTCCTGCTTTCCAACATCAAAACTGCTGGCTCTCTGGACTTTAGACACCAAGTCTTATCCTGATTCTCAGAATTTCAGACTCAGGCTGAATTACACCATCAGCTTTCCTGGTGCTCCTGTTTAGAAAGAGAAGAGCAGGGGACTTCCAGTCTCCGTAATCACATTCCAGTATCCATAAAAAGCCCCCTCTTAGGTGTCTGTTTGTCTATTATCTGTCTACTATTGGTACTGATTCTCTGGATAACCCTCAAATCTTTCCTTCTTCTCTTCTCTTACTTCTTCCTTCCTTTCTTTTATTTTTTCTTAAATAGAATTGAAACCAAAGGTTAGAAGTATTGCATATTTTCGTCACCACCCTGTCTTCCCCTCCAGGCACCATTAACATGCCTTTGAGAGTTTTTTTGAACTGAAGCTTGCCATGTAAATTCTCAGCCCATAATCTTATTATTTGTGTGTGTGGGGTTTGTAACTTGAAAATAACTATTCATGTATTTTACATTTTTTAGCACTGTATAGCTCAGTTTTTCTCTGAACTATCTGAACATTGGTTTCTTTATGCCAATGGTCAATACAGCCATTAAAGCTACTTAAAATGTATCCATTGAAATGTATCCATTGCATATTTCACTATGCAGGTTAACAAAATTTAGCATGAATCTTGTGCATCTAGAGTCTACTATCCTGTTAGGTATAATTTAAATTTCACTTTTATACTAGTAGAATTTCAAAGTTGAAAAACATAAATTTGAACACTAACCTAGTAAGTGACTGTGACAGAGGAGTGAAGTGGTTTGCTTACCAAGGTCACACAGTTCATTAACCGTGGGATCAGCACTAGAACCCAAGCCTACCCAGTTCTATTGTTTATCCCACCATGTCCCGTTGGCCTCCCTGCAAAAACAAAGGGGTCAGATGAACACCTAGTAATTTGCACCCTTCCAGTTTTAAGGTCCCTAAAATAAACATTTACCTATACACTTTTTATCAACATTCTTATTTGGGAATGAGAAGGGAAGGCATAGGATGTTTTAATTCTGTCTTCCTTTTTTGGGTTCCATCGTTCTTTCATCTTTGGCCCTTCATTGCGTTGCTCTGATGAAATGACAGACAAACCCCCAGGTTCTTGACTGATATCATCAAAGACAAAAAAAAAAAAAAAAGTAGTTCTTTGCCCTTGTGAAATAGGTTTCCTTCCTGACTGGCACAGGCTATCAATTTTATGAAAGTGGCTCCATCGAGAAGTTCTCTGTGCAATTCCTTAAGAATGTGAGTAAAGCAATGGGGGGGTGAGGCAGAGTTTCTGAGTTTTGACTTTTGTAGAAACTATATGACTTCACTCTCTGAGGAAGAACATAACTTTCCCTTTTTCCTTACAACATCTCTTCTTCATCAACACTGAATCTCATCCCAAAATGCCCCTCCCTATACAATCTCACTGCAACCTTACCAGAATGTCTTCATCTTACTTGATGAAGCACTTACCGAATAGAACCTAATCACCGGTAATCACCCTCCTTCACCCCCTCAATATCTGATTCTCTGATTACTAAACCAACTCCGCCTCCTGGGTCTCTCCCTACCTTTCTAAATTCTTCCTTGTCTTTTCCCTGCTTCTTTCCCTCTGTTCATCCCTGAAATAAGACAGCTTGCTCTCTTTTCAGTATGCAAGGTTGTTGCCAGTACGTCTGTGAAACCAGTACCTGAATGATTCCTCCCAAAAGTAAGCGTCCAGCCCAGATCTCTCTCACGTACCTTGCACAGATGAATATCTAGAGCCACACTGTCTTATAAGAAGAAAAAAAAGAAAGAAAACTAAGCACATGTGGCTACTCAAATTTAAACTTGTTAATTAATGTTACTATAAACTAGAACTCAAGTCATCATTAGCCCCATGTAGCTACTTATTACCACAGTAGACAGCACAAATATAGAACATTTCTCAGTGCAAACACTTCAGTAGGACAGAGCTGCCCTTGAACCTTCTGTAGACAATATTAAAATATCCAAATAACCCACCATAATCTTAAAGTGTTTACAACTTCTCTCATGCGAAATCTACTCTTCCATATGAATTTTCTCTCCTGTCTCCACTCTGCTCCTATTGCTACTGCCCTAGTTTCCACCAACTTTGCAAAAGTATCCTAACCCACCCTGCTGCCCACATTCCTGCACTCCAAATTCAATTTTCACAATGCAGCCAAGCATCTATTTCCAAAACTAAATCCTTGTGGTTAATCTCCTGCTAATAACCCTTCATTGTTTTCTCAGTAGTTATCTAAGGTGACCATAATAATTTATCATTTAAACCTAGGCAATTTTTGTAATTTGGTGTGACTAATGATGATGCTGTTACAATAGGACTAAACCAAGACTCTGCCAGGTAAACCAATGAGTATGGCCCCCTTGTACAGAATATGAATTTCTTAGCAAGATTTATGAGCTCGTCTGTGATCTGTCTCTGTCTCTGTTTTCAGTGCTATAAATCTCGTTGCCACTCACCAGATATGAAGTTCTGGTCACGTTCCAGTGAATTTGCTTCTTCCGATCCCTATGCTCGGGTCACCTGCACCCTCCTCGTCATGCCTGCTAAAAATATAGAATTCCTAAAGATCTCTATAAATACTATATACTATTTCATTTTAAAATGTATGTAATTCCTAGTTATGAAGTAATATATAATTCTCAGAAAAATTTGGAAAATGTAGAAAATCTCTAAAGAGAACAACATTATCCATGTTCCTAGAAGTCAGAGACAACCACAGTTAATATCCCACTGTGTACTTTTCTCTGTTTTATGTACATATGTAGTTTTTGTTCCAAAATTTAATTTTTCCTGTTTTGCACAAGTTCTTACTATGTAATACATTATTTGTATATTTCTGTCATTGAATAGCCATTTATTTATAAGGGTTTTTTTGTTTTTTGGGGGGGTACCAGGAGTCGAACTCAGGACCTCGCGCTTGCCAGCAGGTGCTTGTGCCACTGAGCAATATCACTGGCCCTTTTTTTCGTTTATGTGGGTACCGGTAGTCGAACTCAGGACCTCACGCTTGCCAGGAAGGCGCTTGCGCCGCTGAGCCATCTCACCGGCCCCGTTTATAAGTTTTAATGATGACATTCATTGTATAAAGGCACAATAGTTTAATTAGCTAATCTTGTGTTGGATATTTAAATTGCTTGAAATTTATAAAATTTATAGAATAGTTAAATATGCTTTCTCATCATAAAAGCAATTCATAATCACTACAGATTTATGGTAGAGAAATGCACAAGGAATTGAGATTTGCTACATTCTGGAAAGTGATTTTTATGATGTTTAAAAGGTAAGTTTCTATGAAAGCATATTTCTAAAATTGTTAAGTCAATCAAAAGTATTGCACTTTTAGAACTAGATAAATGTAAAATTTCAAGAATACAAGTGTTGTATCAGGGAAGTTTCTACATAGTTATGCATATTTTCCCCAATATTTAATACTGCCACTAAGCTGAATTCTTCTAAATGTATACATACTAAATATGTTTGTAAGGAATACTTCTTAAGATATATAATAGCATTTCAGAAATTCTACTCATGAATGTTAAGGTGTAATATAGCTTTTCCAGTAATTTCCACAGCATTTTATTCACAGATGAAATGTAGGTTCATTTTTCAAATGTTATGCAAAGTTTCTGACCTGAAAATTTTTGAAAATATAAATTATTTATACCAAAGATGTAAGATTTAACCAAGTATAATAGGACCTGAACTTGTGGTTTTAGGAAACATAAACATGATTAATATAACACAGGTATAGTTACTATTTGCCATTCCAGCAAGTGAAAGGTACACTTGAGAATATATGAATATCAGAATATGTACCAAAACATGATTATAATTTTATTACTTCTGCTGTTCTTTTAATTTTAAAATGATTCATTAAATCTCAATTAAAATTTTAATATGCCACATCTCTGCAGGAAAATGTCACAAATTTATTATGTTGGTCTTTGCAACTCTAGTACCTATGTTTTAATTACTTCTTTTCAAAAAAGAGAGATTGAAGTATTTGGAAGATAGCTAGGATACATACTGGTAGAGTAATATCAATGCACAGTTGGATTTGAGGGGAGGTGGTTCAGAACTGTAAAAATACCAAGAACTCTACTCTGCTCCAAGTTGTAAATGTACACATCACAGATGACCCAGAAATCATGGTTGAAGAAATAAAAGAGCTTGAGCAGAATTTCAGCAAACACCCAGCATATAAAGATAGTACCAACCAGTTGCCATAGAGAAAGAAGAGGCACGGTGGCACTTGACTATTCTGAACAGGTCCCTGAAAAGGACACGTCACATATTTTGCAGGGCGCTAATTGGGTGTACGTGGGAATCATGAAGTGTGAGAGTATAGCCCACAGGCTGTGCATACTTGTGCAGGCTGATTATGGGAATACTGAAATGCCCGCAAACACATCTTAGTGTCTTTGGGCAAAGAAAGAAGGAAACAAAGCCAAGGTGAATGGCTCTAGAGCAACACTGAAGACACACGAAATGTGCTGGTTATTTCAAGAGACAGCACCTTTGTATGTTTACTAGTGCATCACATGTGGTATGTGCTCACACAGACATTAAAATATGTGCTAACCCCAAGGTCTAAGGGGTGAATCCAAATCAGTTCAGATAAATTACTTTGCCTCAATGTTAGACTTCATTAGAGGTCATTTCGGATGGCCAATATACTGATAGAAGATCCAAAATGTAGTTTGTTAGAGGTCCCTGGTGAGATTCTCTGTGGCTTTCACAGAACAGAGAAGGAAGCAGTGACCAGTGATAGAAAATTGGGCATCAGGTGGTTGCACTTCTGAGACAAAACCCTCGGCAGCTCTGCAACTGTGAATAGCGATCTCCTGGGACTCCTGGGACTCACCACCCTGACCTGTGTAGTTATTCTCTTGACTAGGGCACACTGCTATCTTAGTTTTTTTGTTGTTGTTGTTGTTGTTTTTTACTTATAAACATTTTTGTGCTTAATTAGTCCTCCAATGCAACTTATCCCTGAGAGCTGTAAATGGCAATAGATAGAACTAATATTTCTATAGGCCAAATCGCATTTTCCTTTGGTTTGCCGTGGAATTTTATAGGAAAGATCCTAAAGTCACATAAACTAAATTGGTCACCATGTCAGACAGGTAAAATTAAGTGTTGTATTTAGTAACAATACACTGTTGCAGGTTTTAAATCACTCTTGAGTGTATTACTCCATCTCATGATCACAATAACCTAGTAAGTAGGACAGGAGCCAGTATGATTGTTGTATCAATGAGTAAACCACTCTGGATTTAGACATGTTTCATGTGTTGCTCAAGAGCCCATAATTAGCAGGTGCTCAAGTTATCTAACTGGACCTTCTGTAGTCTTCACAGTGAAAACTGGATTCTTGCTATATGTTTTTAAGTTTCAAGATATATATTAATAGATTGATACACAGATGGGTAGGGATATCTCTACATAAGTTTCTATATGTTCTTTATGTAAATTTCTAAATATATGAAGCTAGATAACGTTTGTATAGAAATACAAATACAGAAATCTTGGTAAGTTTATATATGCACATATGTGTAAATATGTATTTGTTTTCTATGTTTATACACATATTCTAGAAAGGGGAAACCTGTCTGCCTAACCTCCCTAACTCCACCCCTATCCGGACACTAGGAGGAGACAGGAATCTAACATTTCCTTTGGAATCAGGGAGCAGTGGGAGGATGACCCCTCTGCCCTGCCTCCCTGGGAAGAAAGGCAGGAGGAAATAACTCTCCACCCTGGAAATACACGAAGCGTGCGTCATCTGTTTTAATGTAATGGCCATAGTCTCTGCCATCTAAAGTCACTTCGCCTTAGAGAAAGTTGGCAGAACAATTTCCAACTTCCAAGTCAGGGACTTGGGCTAATGAATGTTTTATTTAAATGACCTTTACCTTTAGCAAATTCTGAATGTGAGGCTTCCTTCCACTCCCACAGACCTCAGACTACAAGTAAAATAGGTTAAAGAGAGGAATAAAAATGGGAAAGTTGGTAAGACCACAACTGATGATGCCCCAGTTACATGTAAAACATGAAAACATACAGTAAGATGAAGGCAAGATTTGTCTTAGGTGATTTAAATTTTCAAACCTTTTAGCCATAATTTTTATTAGCTGCTAAGTCTTAAGAATATTCTGGGCCAGTGAGATGGCTCAGCAGCGTAAGCACCTGCCTTGCAAGCGTGAGGGCCCGAGTTCGACTCCCGGAACCCACATATGAAAAAGGGGCCGGTGATATTGCTCAGCAGCATGGGTGCCCGTTGGCGCGCGAGGTCCTGAGGTCGACCCCCCGGTACCCACACAAAAAAAAAAGAATATTGAATTGGATGTGTCAGTGTGGCATCGATGGGGCTTATATCTTTTTTAATTTGGCACTTCAGTAAAGCACTTTTGCACAATTATGGCAACACATTGAGTTAGCTTTTGTCAAAGGCAAGCACTTGAATCTTTGTAAGTCATTTCATTTTTTGAAAAAGGACCTTACAGTCAAGAACGATAGGCAAGTATTCTTGGCTTCATTGGTATCTTTATTCTGATCTTTTCTTTGGACACATTTTTACAGGCACATCTGGACAAGTATAGTTACATTAAACTCAGGTAAAAGGAAGCTGAAAATTCCACAATGAAGTTCTCTATTTGACTCAAGAGTGGAAATTGAATAATATTATCCTTCACTTTGAAATTCATTTATAATAGTAACAGGTGCATTCAAGCCAGGCTGGGATTAAAAATGAATGGGGAGAAACTACAGTGACTCTTGGGTTCAAGATGTGATCAAACTTAGCACAAGTAAGGCAGAGAGTCTGACAGAGAAATGAGATCAGGATAGATTAATACCACAAATCTCATTAGCTGGAACAGAGACAGTAAATAATAGAGTCTGCTCAATTATATTTTAAAATGAAAAAAGCATATACTGGGGAGGGACCACAAATTTTAATTGCTAATTAGATACATAAATGTTAATGTTAATTTATTCACATTTCCCAAAGTAAATAAACACTCAGAGATAGTTTAATCCTCTGTTGACTAATAACCATATTACAAATATTAATCATAAAAGTCAATTCCTAGAAATAGCATAACCATGCCACTCATGCTGTCAGTGTTTTACGTGATTTCATTGCAAAGATGGAAATATTCTTAACTATTTTTCATCTTCAATGTAAATATTCTTAACTATTTTTCATCCTTTCATAGAGAGGATCAGAGGTCAGCAAGCCTACTTGTGGGGAATCTTTGGAAGCAGACCTTAGTAGTCCACCAGGGGAGGACTGACCTTACCTCTGTGGTTTCAGAAAGGGTTGCATAGTGGTCAGCTTTGAGTAACTATAACAGAATATCTCAGATAATTCACTTATAAAAGACAAAGTTTATTTAGTTTATGGTTTTGGAGTATCCAGTCCATGGCTAAGTGAATCCATGGTTTTGAGTTCTGATTAGGGTGTGGGCTAGCAATAGTAGGAAGTATGTGGGGGAGCAAAACTGCTTACAGCACAAGCCAGGGAGTAAAGAGGGGGAGGAGAGGGGCTGGGGCCCCACAATCCCCACAGGGGGCACATTCCCAATGACCTGAGCATCTACCACCAAGCCCCACCTCCTAAGGGTCCCCTGCTTCTCAATAGAATCGTTCTGGAACCAAGCCTTTGACACATGGGCCACTGAGGACATTTCACATTGAAGCATAACAGGTTGGAATAATGTCTCCACAAGAAATATTTTTGCAACCACTGGAGATAAAATATAAGAATGAAAATGGTTGTATTCTAATCTTGTTTCTATAAACTTTTTTTCTTTCCTTAAACATTTAAGAACTTGAAGTAGTCCATATCAGTAACAGGCATTTGTTTTTCCTCCTTATCAGAATGGTTAAGTACCAAACTCCCCCACAAGACAGTAAAACCCCATGAGGACAGAGGTCCTCTTTGGGTTTTGTCATGAAGATAGATTCAGCTGGAATGTAAGGAAATCTTAACTAATATTTGGGGAATAAATTTGTACTAGGTACTTAAACTTATTTCTTGAATGTTAAACATCTCTATACCCCTTCAGAATGTGTACGATGGAAAGAGCGCAGTCTGAGTTCAGGATAGGACTGAATTCTAATCTAAGGTAATCACAGTGTCCTGAGCCCCAGTGCACAGCTGCATTGTAGAATATGTACATGCATCCATGCATACACACACACACACACACACACACACACAAAGTCCAGTGTAATATTTGATCTATATTATATGTCCAATAAACTGAAATTATTTCTTAACATTTATTACCTCTATCATTCCACTAAAGTAAGCTTAAAATGTTAAGCCAAAGGCTAGTACAACATCTCATTTAGCTTTAAAAAAACAAGAGATCCATTGAAAGACTGAAAAGTAGCACTCTAAAGGTGGGCATGGTGGTACACTCCTATAATCCTAGTATCCTGGAAAGCTGAGGCAAGAGGTCCTCAAATTCAAACCCAGACTGGGCAACTTAGTGATTTAGCAAGACACTGTCTCAAAATAAAAAATAAAAAGGGCTGGGGGCGTAGCTCAATGCAAATGCCTTCGGGTCCAATCCCTAGAAAAAAATGTTTTAAATGGCACCCTCAAGGACTGTGGGGTCTGTACCAATTCCTCCTGAAAGATCTGAGGGCAGATTTCACTGGTTCAGTCCTCTATCCTTAATCACCCATAGACTTTCAAACAATTCAGCATATGCTTTATTAGGCCCCATAGAGCTTATATAATTTCTTTTCAATATTAATCTCAACCCCCTTTTTTTTTAGTTCCTCTGTCTCCAAAACCAGGTAACTAAACTTGGAGACTATATATGATGAATCTGTTCTCCAAGTGATTGTAGCATATATTAATTTAAATTGTTATGAACATTGGCTAAACTAGATCATTTCAATATTTTTTATGTATCACTTCAACATTTTAGATTTTAATTAAGATCTAAATACTGCTTGGTAACATACTCCCTCACCTCATAAAAACTCTAGAAAATTGTAGCCTGTGCCTAAGGCAAGGTGTGATATTGTTAGGTAGCAGCCTGCCACTTTACAGAAGCCTTGGATAACACCATTCTTTTTAGCAAATTAAAATTACCCTGGATGTCTTGAAAACATCTGGAGAAACCTTCTTAGCTCCCAGCACTACAGTTTCTTCTAGTGTCTCCTTCTGCTGCATCTCTTAACTACCTTGTCCACCACCATTCTATGCCTTATTCCTGCCTCTCTGGTCACTTACTGTCCTGACCCAGCATGCACAGCGGGGGCTCTGAACCAGCAGCATATTCACCTACAGTCAACTGCAAAATCCAGTAGGAGACACCCACAGCGCTGAAGCCATGGGATTGGGAACAATTCTCCGAGTCACATAGCACAATGTGCCTTGGCCAGACTTACCTTTGGCAAAAGTTACCTTATCTGCATAACGACAATGATGAAAACACTGGCTCTAGCAATTCATCAATGCTACTCAGTTCCAAGTCTGTGAAAGTGCTCTGAAACTTTAATTGCTCTAGAAATATCTGTTACCTTTATCGTTATTACAAAAGGATCTCTTTCCTCAGACTGACAATAAAGTTGCGAGGGAATTGAAAACTAATAAAGAGTTGCATTATAGCATTAATGGACTCAAGTGTGTAGAAGGAAGAGGTCAAAATATTTTGAAATGCCAGCCAGAGACATCACAAGATGGATAGATAATGCACTGAACTGAGGGTTGCATGTAGACATTTTTAATTCAGTCTCTATCTCTTACTCTACGAACAGGGAAGATTACTTAACAAATTAACAATTGCATGCCATGTACCATGCTAGATATACAATTCAAGTATATTATGTTTCATTTTAAAATAGTATAACAAAATAGATAGAATTATTCCTGTTTTGCAGGTGAGGACATGGAGACTCCAAGTGGCTTAGTAGCACACCTAAGGTGACAGACATGCTGAACAGTGGCCTTAAGATTAGGATCTGGCCTTTTTTCCAAATTCCTTTCCTTCTCTGTTCTATCATGTTATTGCTTTCTGCCTTCATTGTTTCATCCGTGAATTGAATGGTCACTACCACAATTTGCTCAGGTCACCTTCAACTCTAATATGTGATGATTGACTGTAGGCCATGAATACTTGGGTCTGTTAGTGAACTGCTCAGAACTATTAAAGTAGCTGAAAATGAATCAACCAGTGCACCTATGATAGATTGTAAAACTACCAAAATGTTAATGCTCTTTAGTCCTCAGGTTCGTGGAGAGAAGACAGAGGGTGTGGGAAGCTGGGGCTCTGGACTCAGTCACTGTGAGCACCCACTTTCATTTACTCAAGCTAGCTGTGCAAATAAGGCAATGCTCAGTGTGTCAGGAGGAGAAGTGTTTGGGAAACTCTGGTTATACAGAAAGCAAAGAAAATATTTCATAGCTCCTAACTATGAAGTCCATGTCACTCAAGCTAGTCAAGACTCTGAAAATGACTTGGTTTCCCAAGCAAAATAAATAAATAAAAAGGAAGCATAATTTATATTATATATTCTGCAGCTCATACCATTGGAATAGAAAATAAATTGTAGCATCAGACAGACTGACTGAACCAAGAAAACTAAAGACCAATCTTTGGAGCATTCCTTGGTAACTGTATTTATGTGAAAGCTTCACTAAAACCCAGTCTTGCTGCCTTTTAAGAGTTTTTTAGGCAAATCAGGACATACAGTGCCAGGTTGACCCTCCACTGCTGAACAAAATCAGTTTTGAATTCTGAGGCATAATGTAGAATCCTACTGAGTGATACTAATCTTTACTTTCCATTGATTCGGTAATTTTTAAAGTGCAGTACATTGCAGAAACATTCAAAGTAGTTACCACAGAACATATCATTGACTCCTGTTGATATTTAAAAGTTTATCAAGCATGTACATATTTGAAATATTGAGAGTAGAGTTTCCTGGACAAATTATAAAACTGGTACTTCCGCTTGCTTTGGAGGTCAGTATTCAGATTTTATAATTGCAAACTGCCCTTGACCCTCTCAGTGAAACAGCTATGGAAGCACAGGCTGTAGTGGTTCCTGCAATACACTTTTCTCCAGGAGGAGTCTTCCAGTGATGGGAAATATGCCAAGGGATAATGGAGAATGGTTCAAAAACACAGTACCTTGTGGGCAAAACCTTTCCCATGTAATTAACAGAAATTGCAACTCCTTATAAGGATATTAACCCTAAAAACTTGCTTTTCCAAAAAGAAGGCAGATATTGCAAAGTGACTGCAACTACATGACCTGCTTCAGGCTGGGACAAGTTGATACACTCCTGCAGCATGCAGAAGAAACAACTCTCCATTGCTTCCATCTGCAGCCATTCCTTAACCCATAAATTCTTCATGGATGGTATGGCTTCAAACAGATATTGAGATTCACATTTGTTCACATATGAGGTTAAGAGGAAAATGGACTCTGATATCGAACAATGAAATTATTGGTTTCAACTATGAGTCATAGAACAAATTCTCTCTTAAATACGTATGATTATTTATGGCTTACTAATATGATTAAAGAGTTTAGAGCTGGATGCTACTATATCTGCTGGCTTTAGTAAAAGGAAACAGTAATTTACTGATATAACCATAACAAGGCCTCCTTTCTTTCTCAGGAGTCAATTTATCTTCTCATATTGCTTGCTGTCTTAATAGTGAGAAAGCTGATTGCAGACCAAAATTTGCTACAGTATCTGGTACAGCATGTGCAAATTACAGAGTGGAAATAAGTCACCTTTATATAAATATGAAAGATGCTTTAAATTCTGTTGACTTTGAAGAATCAATACTGATTGTTTTCAGCACTTGGGATGGAACCCAGGGTCTTGAGCAAGCTAGGCAAGCACTCTGCCCCTGAGCCATGTCTATACATTCCCTGATTTTTAAACTGTAAAATGTAATAGACTTTTAAACATGGCTACCAGACTTACAAAAGCCTTAACTGGAATTTTGCTGGATAGAGCAAAGAAGTTATGTTTATTGACAGACCTAAATGTAGACTGTGTGGTGGGAATGCTTACAAACAGCTGACAGAAAGGGTTCAATTTAAAAAAAAAAAAGTTCCAGAAGGGTGATATTGGTCTCCTGGAATGACTTTAGAAGGGTTCCTCCTCTTCAGTTTTTTTGAAAAGTTTGAGAAAAATTTTGTGAATATTAATCCTGATATGTGAACTTCATTGGATTATGAAACACCTAGCAGGTTAGTAAAGCACATTCCTGTGTGTGTCTGGACAGGTCATGGAGTCATGGCCTTGGGTATGACAAAGAGGGTCTTTCACTAATTCCTCTCAGACACTCATCTCTGCTTCCCTGACACCATGAACTAAGCAGCTTTGCTCCCCCATCTCCTTACAGTGTGATGTCTCTGCCTTGGAACCAGCCAATCATGGACTGAAACAATGGGAAAATTAAGCCTCTTTTCCTTTAAGTTGTGGGTATGGGGTATAATATCTCAGCAACAGAAAAGCTAATACAGATTAATATTAGTTCTTTAAAAGTTTGGTGGATTTCTGCAGTGAAGCCATCAATTCCTGGGTTTTCCTTTGATGGAAGAATTTGTATTACTGATTCAATCTTGTTTGATATACTTCTATTTCCTTTTATTAACACATATTACCCTGCCAATATAACACTGGGTTACAACAACCCATCGCATACTTTTCTACTGTAAATTTGTACTTCAGCATAATAGTAGCCAGCTGTGCATCTCAGTAGCTGCACTTGGGAAATACAGGAAGCAATCTGAATGTTCACCACTTGGTATGATGAACAGCGAGGTGTGTGCATGTGTACAAAACTGTCAAACTGAGATTTTAACCCACATAATGCTTCATCTAACAGGTTTTGCATATGTTTACCTGAGCATCACAGGGGGTAAAATACACCCACACCACTCTCCTGTTCTGTGAACATGTATTTTACCATAAATAGAATGTGGTAGAATAGTAGAATAGAATAGTAGCTGTGCCTGGGGAAAGCAAAATCCTATTTGTGCATTCACCCACAAACAGCAAGGTGTGTACAAGAGATCCAAAGCAGCAACAGGTGAGTTTTACCTGTGAAATGCTCATTGCTAAATTACTGTGCATTTAGGATTTGTTTTTTTAAAAAGTTTTCTTCTGATTTTTCTGGTAGAAGTAATACAATTTGGTACAATGGCATGTGAAAAACTGAATTTGCAAGTTTTGGAGGAGGTTGAAAGTGAATCATCAGATCATTCATGCTTGGATGATGAAGATGATAATGACTTTGACATTGGCCATGTGAGCCAAAGTTCCTGTGACAGTGAAATGGAGCAGGAATGGGCCAATACAGACATAGGGAATGCAGACCTCCTTGATTCAGATGACAAAGAAAACAGCAATGGGAGTATATATGTGACTAGTAGAAACAGTACAAAATTGTCACTCAACCAAATGGAACAATCCAATGTTAGAGCTAGGTCCAAAAATATAGTGAGGATCTTGGCAGGGGTGAAAGCTATTGGACAGGTTGCCAACACTTGCATTCAATGTTGGAAATTGTTTGTAACAGATGAAATGCTACAAGATGTTGTGAAATACACAAATGCTGAAATACAAGTAAAACGTTCCATATGCATCAATAGTTATACTCAAAAAATGTATTTATTATGACACCTCACTAGCTGAACTGAAAGCATTCATAAGTCTGCTGTATTTAGCAGGGTTTTCTCATGGTCATCACAGGAATGTAAAAGACATATGAAAAAGTAATGGGTGTGGGCTTGAGGTTTGCAGAATAACAGTGACACTGAAGAGATTTCCTTCAAAGTTGCCTGAGGTTTGATAACAAAACCACCCACCAAGAAAGAAAAATAACTGATTCTCTGGCTTCTATCTGCTCATGTTTTGAGAGATTTGTGGGTAATTGTCAAGCAATTTACACACCATCTGAATACATGACTAATAATGAACATCTTGCAGCATTTTATGGTCACTGTAGTTTCAGGCAGTATATTCCCAAAAAACCTTCAAAATATGGCATAAAAATGTATACCCTTGCAGATGCAAAGATTTATTATGCTTTCAATTTAGAAATTTATCCTGGAACTCGGCCACCAGGTCCTTAATCATATAGTAATAAACCAAATGATGTTGTGAACAGACTCGTTGCTCCCATCTTCCAAACTAATCAGAATGTGACATTCAACATTTGGTTTACCAGTTTCCTACTAATATTATATTTGCTAACAGAGGACACACTGATCAGTGTAGAAACTGCACACAGGAACAAAGCAGAAATTCCAAATGAAATGTTGCAATTTCAAAACAGAATTATATAGTACAATCTTTGGATTTCAGATAGATTTTGACCTCATATATGGCAAAGAGAAGCAAACCGATACTGCTGATGTCAACATTGCGCCATGATGGAAATATTGATAGGGAAACCTTAACAAAACAGAAGCCTAAGATGGTAACTTTCTAGAACAAAATCAAAGGTGAAGGATATGTTACAATGTCACTTGAAACACAAAACGTTGGCCAATGACTGCATTTTACTCAAACCTAAATATGTGTGACATAAATAGCTCGATAGTTTACAAAGAAAATAACAAGTGCAAATTATCAGAGAAATTTTTTTAAAAGATTGGGACTGGAACTCATAACGTATCATTTATATCATTTACAGCAGAGGAAAAACAAAATATATCTGCCCAGGGAACTATGCAAAATAATTGTGGCGCATACTGGTGAACTGACAGGTGAACAGGCAGGCACAGCATCACAAAGACCTACTACAACAACAAGAAGACCAAAAAGATGTCAACTGTACCCTGCAAGAAATGACAGGAGGGCCGGTGAGATGGCTCAGCGGCATAAGCGCCTGCCTTGCAAGTGCGAGGGCCCGAGTTCGACTCCCGGATCCCACATATGAAAAAGGGGCCGGTGATATCGCTCAGCGGCATGGGTGCCTGTTGGTGCGCGAGGTCCTGAGGTTGACCCCCCGGTACCCACAAAAAAAAAAAAAAAAGAAATGACAGGAAAACAAACCATATGTGATATCGGTATAAGTGATATTTGTGTATGGAACATGCAGTATTCATGTGTGAAGACTGCCTTGGGTGAGACAGTTGAAGCAAAGATTGTTTCTGTGGTGGGATTTTGTTTGTATTTACATTGTAGTTCACATAGGTTTTTATTTCTGATGTTATCTTTTAGGTTTTGTGAGTAAGCAGCTGATGTGAAAATGCTGATGTCTATTTTAAGCACTCATTACATATTTGATATTTTATTTTATTGATATCTTATTTACCTCCTAAGTGCACATCATACAATACAATAGGAAGCTCCTGACAAAACAGGAAGACAAGAGAGGTGACAAGAATGGTCTGCCACATAGGAAAGGAAAGCTAAGCACATGTGCTGTTAGTGTAAGTGGGATGCGTGCGTGGAGGATGCAGTTGTCAAGTGTGAAGACTGCCTTGGGTGTGAAAATTGAAAGAAAGATGATTTTTGTTTTAGAGTTCTATTGGTATTTTCATTGTAGTTCAGATAGGAATTTATATTTATATATGGAATATATAATTTTATTGATTAAGAATTTATATTTTATTGATGTTATCTTTTAGTTTTTGTAGGCAAAGCTGATGTGAAAATGTTGATGTTTATTCTAAATACACAATGCATATGAATAATTTAATGCTTTGTTTTATTGATCTTTTATGTTCCTATATATGTATAACATGTACAACCTCCTGACAAAACAGCAAGAACAGCAAGATGTCAAGTATGTCCTACAAAAAGGCCAGGAAAGCAAAACACATGAACTGTCAGTGTAAGCAATACATGTATATGGAACATGCTGTTGTCATGTGTAAAGACTGCCTGAGGTGTGATAACTGAAGTAAAGATTTTTTTTTATAGAGTTCTATTGGTACTTTCATTGTAGTTCATATAGGAATTTATTTCTGTTGTTATTTTTTAGTTTGTACACCTAAAAACTATTGATGTTGAAAATTTTGATGCTTTTTAATAAACAATAAATATTAAAAATTCAGTACTTTATTTTTTCATATTTTTCCTGTTAGGTACTCATTGTTTAATAAAACTCATAAAATTAAAATTAATTGTTAATAGAAATATTCTAAGGAATAAACATGGGTATTATACACCCACAATAATGTACCTTTATGACAAAGTTGGTGTTATGCCCCTCCACATCATCCCTAACATTTGTTATTTTTTTGATTTTGGATAATAACCATTCTAAGTAGGATGAGATGGTATTTAATTGTAGTTTCAATTTACATTTTCCTGATGGTTAATTCTGTTGAGTATTTTGAATGTATTTACTGGCCATTTGTATTTCTTCTGAGAAGTGTCTATTCAGATCATTTTCCCACTTTAACTTGGATTATTTGTTTTTAATTAAGTTTTGTGGTTTTTTATATATTCTGAATATTAGCCACCTTCTAGATGAATAGTTGGCAAATATTTTCTCTGATTCTGTAGGTTGTTTCTTCACTCTGTTGATATTTACTGTACAGAAGTTTTTTAGTTTAAAGTAATTCTACTTGTCAATTTTTGCTTTAGTTTTCTTTGTGTTGGGGGTGATCATATGCAGAAAATCATTGCCTGTACCAATGTTCTGATGATTTTCCCCTATGTTTCCTGTTAGCAGTTTCATAGATTCAGGTCTTTTATTTAGATTTTGCTCTATTGTGAGTTGATTTTTATACAGCCTGAGGTATGGGGATCAAGTTTCAACCTTCTTCACATGGATATACAATTTTCTTAGCACCATTTGTTAAAGAGGCTATCCTATCTCCCAGGTATGTTTTTGGCACATTTATTGAGAATCAGCTGTGTGTACATACATGAGGTTTTTTCCTGAAATTTCTATTCTGTTCCATCAGTCTGAGTGCCTCTTTTTCTGCCAACACTGTTCCATTTTGGTTTTGATGGTCCTATACTAGGTCTTGAAATCAGATATTGTGAGACCTCTCACATTGTTATTTTTGCTCCAGATAGCTTTGGTTATTCAAAGTCTTTTGTGCTTTCATATGAAATTTAAGTCTTTTTTTCTGGTTCTGTAAAGAAGGTCTTTGGTATTTTTTATGATTGCATTGAATCTATAGATCACTTTAAGAAGTATGGACATTTCGACAACATTGATTCTTCCAATCCATGAGCATGAGGAATATTTCCATCTTTTTATGTCTTTTTTCAATTTTTCAGTGATTTTTAATTTTAATTGCACAGATCTTTCATTTCCTTATTTAGGTTTATTCCCAGCTACTTTTGTACCTATTATGAATGAGATTATTTTTATAACTTTTTTCTCAGAAAATTCGTTGTTGACAGAATAGCTACTGGCTTCTTATAGTGATTTTGTTTCTTGCTAGCTTACTAAATTTATTAGTTCTAATAGTCTTTTAGTGGAGGCTTTAGTTTTCTATATATAAAATCATATCATCTACAAATAGGGATACATTGACTTCCTCCCTTCTTACTTGTATGTCTTTATCGTGCCTCATTGTTCTAGCTAAAATTCCTAGAACCATGCTGAATAAAAGTGATGAGAGTGAACACCCTTGAATCGTCCCTCATCATAGAGGAAATGCTCTCAGCTTTTCCCTATTCATCATGATCCTACCTATGGTTTTGTCATACGTAGTCTTTATTATGTTAAGACACTTCTATATCTAATTTGTTCAAGGTTTTCATCATGAAGTATATTGAATTTTGTCACTTTTTTTGCACCTGTTTAAATAGTCATGTGATTTTATGCTTCATTTTGTTGGTATGTTGTATTATGCTTATTGATTTGCATATGTTGAACAATGCTTGCATTCCTGGGATGAAACCAACTTGATAATGCTCTATCATCTTTTTGATTGGTTGTTGAATCCAATTTACTAGAATTTTGTTGCAGACTTTTGTATGTGTGTTCATCACAGATATTGGTTCATTGTTTCCTTTTTCATGCAGTCTTGTCAGATTTTAATAACAGGGTAATTCTAGCCTCATAAAGTGAGTTCATAAGGGTTACTGTCTTAGTTACTTTTCTCACTGAGACAAAATACCCAATGCCAAAAGTTAAGGGAGGAAAGGTTTATTTGGCCCACAGTTTATAGAGGTTTCAGTCCATAGTCTGCTGGCTCCAAGGCAGGGTGACATGGCAGAGGGTCATCACAGAGGAGAAACAGTTCATGGCAGGCAGAAGGTAGCAAAGCAAGCAAGGGACAAAATAAGCTTCTTTCTCCCTTATATGGTATCCAGCCTACTGGGATCAGGGCAGTGCCAAACCAGTAAGTGGGCTGATTTAGAAATCAGTCATCCTTAATCCTAGCACTCTTAATCCTAGCACTGCACCATGAGTCAATCACACACTCTAGATTCAGCCACCTCTGAAAAGGTCCCACCTATGACTGCTTGAGACTCTGGGGGACATCTAGACCCAAGCCATAACAGTTACTTTCCTTTTGGTTCTATGGAATAATTTTAAAAGAATAGGTGTTAGTTCTTTAAAAGTTTGGTAAAATTCAGCAGTGAAGCCATATAGTCCTGGGCTTTTCTCTGCAGGTGAATTTTTACAACTGATTCGATCTTATATCTTGTTATTTCTCTATTCAGGTTTTTTAATGTCCTCTTGGTTCAATTTTGGTAGGTCATATATATGTAGAAATTTCCTCTGGATGTCCAACTTGTTAGCAAGTGTTTTTTCTCAGTAACCCCTAATTACCTTTTGTCTATCTGTGTATCCATTATTATGTTCTCTTTTGCATCTCCAACTTAATTTATTTGCATTTCCTCACCTTTTTTGTGGTTAATTTATCAGAAGGTTTGTCAATTCTGGTTCTCTTTAAAAAAAAAAAACTGTTTCATTGATATTTTTGTGTTTTTAAATGTCCATTTCCTTTATTTCTACTCTGATCTTTATTAATGCTATCCTTCTACTCGTTGGTTTGGTTTGTTCACTTCTGGGTATATACCAAAGGAAATAAAATCAATCTATCCAAAAGACATCTGCACTGTCACATTTGTTGCAGCATTATTCACTGCAGCCAGGTTAGGGCATCAACCCACGTGTCTATCAGCAGATGAAGGAGTAAAGGAAATGTGGCACATATACACAGTGGACTACTACTCAGCCATAAGAAGCACGGAATTCTGTCCTTTGTAACAGTGTAGAGAGACCTGGAGCACATTATGTTAAGAGAAATAAGCACAGAAAGACAAACACTGCATAACCTTATAAGTGGCATCTAAAGTTGATTTCATCAAAGTTGAGCAGAATAATGGTTATCAGAGACTGAGGAAAATAAGAGAGGAGGGGAAGTGAAGAAGTCAATCAACGTGTCTGATGTTACCGATTCATAGAATGAATAAGTTCTGGCATTCTGTGGTACGGCAGGGTGAATATAATTGAATAGATAGATAGATAGAGAGATAGATAATTAGCAGCAATGAATCTGAATGTACCCACCATGGAGAAATGTTTAGAAGTTTAAGGTAAAAAATAAAAAGAATAAAAAAATAAAAATAAAAGTTTAAGTAGGCATGCTAATTAGCCTGAGTTGATCACTACCCAGTGCATACATGAATCAAAAGATCGAATTGTTCCTCATAAATGTGTATATATTATGTTTCAGTAAAAATTAAAAACAAGGAAACCCTGTATCCACATCTGGGAGGCTTTTGTTTGTTTTGTTTTCTCTTTGCATAGAAAAGGAAAGATGCCCTGGGGCTCTGGTGAATTATTCCCTGAATGTGTGGTGCTGTCTCATGCCTCCATCCTTTTTAAAGTCTATGCCTGCTGTCCTGAGTGCTCACACCTTTGGCTAATGGCAAACTTAGAGTCATCATGGCAGGACCAGGTTTAATGTGGCTACCGTATTTAGGTACTGGTTCAATTGATCCGTGACATTAGGTTTGGGTGAAATTGATCCATGACATTGGCACTGATCCAAGCCACCTTAGACACTGGCTAAATTGACCCATGACATTAGTTACTGATTAAATTGATCTATGACATTGATCCAATAGACAAGTCTAATTTAGCCTGTCCCACATCATTTCATTAAGGAAGTCCCTGTTGCTAGATTTTTCCTTCTGAGCAGAAAAGCAGAAACTAAGGGAGACTTTGCTTTGTTTTTGCCCTGAGGTTTTTTGTTTTTGTTGTTTGCTTGTGTTTGGAGGATTAAATGTAATGAGTTAAGCTGCCTAGAACAAGACTATAAGTTTTTTCCATGATAAATAAATGTCTTCTAATGTTATTTTTGTTATTATGATTAGGTCACAGAGCCCATAGGGAGCACAGCTAAAAGCTGAACCACCAAGTCACACCGTATTTATGGGTGGTTGATGGAGCTCTCCTACCTCCGCCCAAGTCCTTCGCTCCCTCCCGTGTTCCCATTGCCCTTAGCACATGGTGAATGCTTCATGGTGGGTGCCAGAGTGATAGATTATTGAGAGAACTTTTCCATGCATTTTATCATACGATAAAGAGCCACATGCTTTTATTCCATGCTTACAGACTTCTGGTAGAATCCCATGTTTATCTGGTACATAGAACTAATGGCCTTCTTTTTCTTTTAACTACTAATGTATGATAAACTATGAATCAACTGATAGTATTATCACATTGATATATTTAGGAAACCTAGATATTATTCATCTTTGTTGTTATTTGTTCTTAGGAGCAAATTATCAGTAGCAAATATTTCCACAAACATTGAATCAAGTAAAAAGTAAATAGTTGGAACAATCGATTTGTTTATTCTTCCCAATATGTGATATCATAAATATTTGAAATATTAAGGTATTTGGAAACCTAGATATTTGTCAGTATGTTGGCACAGCTATAAACTAAATTCTACTTGCATATTTTCACTCTTATACAGTGTACAACTGGAAAGTGATAAACTTGATTTCTTGTGTTGCATGCAAAGGTTAGTCTGCAAGCATATCACTTGTGTGCTTTTCTTTGTCTCAGAGTTACAATGCATTACACTAATCATGAATGTGTAAAACAACCAATGTGTGATGATCTCAAAGATACAATGATATACCCCTGAATTCTAGGAAATTATAGTTTAGTAACAT
Organism: Erethizon dorsatum; assembly: GCA_028451465.1. Taxonomy (NCBI): domain Eukaryota; kingdom Metazoa; phylum Chordata; class Mammalia; order Rodentia; family Erethizontidae; genus Erethizon; species Erethizon dorsatum. The sequence continues at coordinate 11,658,985 of CM051839.1, forward strand.
ATATTCCTTGTCTTTGTATTTTTCCTGCATATTCCCTCTCTCTCCTTACCTCCCTCCCTCCCTCTCCATCCATATGAAATTTAACTGGCAGTTTTAGAGGCCTATAAAATCTGAAGCAGTCAAGCAGATTGACTCAGTCTTCAATGATTTCAACCCAAACTATAATGGCAGCATCTAGGAAAATATGAGAGTAAGACAGTAATTTTTAAATATCATCTCCCTGGCTAACGAACAGGCATTCAGCACTTTCCTATTAGCAAAGGTTAATGTGATGCTTGCATTTACCATGGTATCTGAGAGAAGTACTTGCTCTTTAAAGGCACAGTGACAGAGGCCCCCACTCGGTGGTCTATGCACCCACCCCCCTATTGCTTTTAGTCACTGTTCGAACAGCATCAGTTTGCTGTGTTGGTCAGCGTCACCCCAGTACGTTCTGTAGCCCCTAGCAACACTCTTTTCAGGAAGTGAATCACTTCACCTAGTAGATTGTAAATAAATTCCACACAGCATTAGAATTTTTACTAGCCTCCAATACTGTAGATTTCCTCAGAATAAAGAAGACCTGTACATGAAATGATCAAATATTGTATATTTGTTTGCTAGAGCTACCATAACGAAATACTACATGGCTTAATCAACAGAAATTTATTTTCTCACTGTTCTGGAGCTGAGAAGTCCAATGTTAAGGTTTCCCCTGAGGCCTTGTTCCTTCTCACTGTGTCTCACATGGCCTTTCCTCCGTGCATGAGAGTCACTGACTTCCCTCCCCCTGTACAATGACATAAGTCATATTGAATTAGGACCCTACCCTTATGGCCTCCTTTAACCTTGATTACTACTTTAAAGGTCCTATGTCCAAATAAGGTCATGTATGAATTTGGGCAAAGAGAGGAGAGAGATTTAGTCCATTACATATGGAGGAAAAGCTCTTCAAAATCATGACTTTAAGTAATCTCATTGAAAGAAACTCCTTTTAAGGTTTTCCCTGGATTTTTAATTTAACTTTGGTAATACAAATGTGTGATTTAACAATGTATGTTCTTCAATAGATTAGTTTCTTTTCTAGCCCCTAGTATCAGCCTTTGTCATAATAAAATTGACAGATTCCCCTTACTGTGTCCGAGGACATTCCAAATCTCTGAGGAAATAAATTAGGCCAAGTATAAAATACAGCTATTGTGATTTTTACTTCACACCTCAGGTATAAGAAAGGCCATTTGTTAGTTTTCTAAATTATATTTAATCTGACCAACAGGCTATGGGGAAATCGGTTTTAGTAACTCTTTTTTTTTTTTTTTTTTTTTTTTGTGGGTACCAGGGGTCAAACTCAGGACCTCACACACCAGCAAGTGCCCATGCCGCTGAGCGATATCACCGGCCCTTTTTTCGTATGTGGGTTCCGGGAGTCGAACTCAGGACCTCGCGCTTGCCAGGCAGGTGCTTATGCCGCTGAGCTATCTCACCGGCCCATAGTAACTCTTATGACTTTATTACCTACTTTTATTACAGGTATAATGTTGATCCTGAAGCTTTCATGTCTAAGAATTTTTGGAGAAATCCCTGGTTTTCAGCCCACTCTGGTCACCATAGTCTCTAGCATACTGCTCCTGGTCCAAACTGCAGGATACTCTGAAGGGGAAGGCTGGATGGAGATGTGTGAGCCGGGCACTTGGGGATCCTCCCTCCTCAGGCCATGAGAGGATAGGAAATAGGACAGAGATTTATGCTACTGTTGGAGCCCCCAAACCACCTACTTGCCCCCTTTTCAGATTAGCAAAGAGTTTTCCAGCCTTCCTACTTCTTTTTTCATGCTGAGGATGAATCCCAGGGCCTCATGCATGCTAAGCAAGTGCTCTACCACTGAGCTACACCCCCAGCCACTCCCTACTTCTACTTACCTTCATCATTCATCCTTATGTAGGGAATCTCCCCTCAGTGGGCTTTAGAAACGTGAAATGGAGAGTTCTCCTTAAATCAGTTATTTTTTTCTTACAAAAATAAAAATAACAAAAGCCCTGCACTGAGCTGTCTTGTAGGCTGACTTATTCAGTACTGATGACAGCTAAGGTCTACACAATCCATGAAAATGAAAAATTTCACATCTGTCTCAACCTAGCAACCAGGAGAGCATGAATCTCTTCTAAGAAACAAAGACAGCGTCATAAACTAAGAAGATAAAGAAATTGGATGAGTCTTATTATAGGCTCTTTAAATATCTTTTAAGATGTCTGTGCTTTATTCCGGCATCTGCCCTCCATTCCACGTTTCCTACGAGTGTCAAAATGAACCTCAGTCTTTTTTATGGCAGTAGGAAGAGTCATACCCAGAGAAAAGTGATGGGGAGACATGTGACCTTTGACACTAACACATTCTTCTCTGTTGCATATGAATCAGTGTTCAGTTTTATCCGAAGCTGTGCAAAACTATTTCTCTGGGGATTTCATTAATTCACTGACCAGTCTGGGGTTCAACAAATTGTTCAAAATTGGTGTAAGAAATTGGATTGTCCAGGATAAGGGTACAGTGCCATGGTGGAGCATTTGCCTAGGATACAAGCACTTGTCTAGCCCTGTGTTTGGTTTCCAGCAAGGAAAGGAGGGAAAGAAGGAGGAAGGGAGGGAGGGAGAGAGAGACAGAGAGACAGAGAGACAGAGACAGACAGATTTTACTTATTCCTGCTAGCTGGCTCCCAACCTTTGAACAAGACAGACAAGATTAATTTCTGTCTTCTGTGATATTTGTCAGGATTTCTACATTAAGTACTTTTATATTAAAGACATACTTTGCATAACTGTTTTTGTAAAATTAAATAAAATATAAATCAAATGTCATAATTTTTAAAATGCCATGTTAAAAGTATTAACACTAAATTTTCCCATATTGTTCCTTTTATCAAAGACTTTTGTCATTTTTAAAAGAAGAAAAATATAGAATAATATGATTTGGGGGATTTGCTTTAAAATCGTCCAGGTCTGGTGTGGAGGGTGGATTCTGGGGAAGATGAGAAAAGACTGATCATGAGATGTTAATTTTAAAAGCTCTGTGATAAATACATGGGTGTTCGTTATATTATCCGTTCTATTTTTGTATATATTTGTGTTGTTCTATAACAAAAGTTGAAAATAAGAAGTAAAACTTCAAAATTGAATGCAGGACTCCTTATAAAAAAAAAGAACAGTAAACATGATGGAAAGGTAAACAGTACTAAAGAATACTGGACAAGTGTCAGGGTTACTCAAGAAATTTCTACTACTTTTTCAGTTAAAGTGCTGGGAACCCCAGGGAATTCAGCTCTTTTGTCCTCCTCTGTCATATTTGTGAAAGCTGATGGGTGTTTCAGTCCCCCTTGAAAGTGGCACTTTGGGGAATAATATCAGTGTGTCAGCTACTGCTGCCTGGTGCTCACACTGTCCTGTATTCTCCAAGGTCTTGTCAATCAGCAGCTGCATTTCTGAGAAGAATTTAATACCAAATCCCAGAGCAACTCTGCCTACCCTAATAATCTATTAAAGGGGTAAAGAAATAGAGAGAAGCAAAGAGGCTGGCCATTCTCCTCCTACTGACCTTCATCTTCTGGCTCTGAGGCTATTTCCCTCTTTTTACCTTAATCTTTGGGGATCCATTGCAGAATAAATATATTCATTCTGGACTTACCTGCTAAATGATGTAGGAAACCTTGTCAGGAAACCTTGACCAGGGGTGAACAAAAGCATCAGCCATTCTCTCTTCCTCTACAGAGCTTGCAACTGAGTTAGAGTGAAGAGACATAAAGGTAGAATAAATTTAAAAGGCAAGACCATGTAGGCTCTATGCCCACTGATGAGCAAAGAAATCAAATACTGTAGGAGTTCAAAATAGGGACGGGCCCATAGTTAGGAAGTAATTTGAAAACCTGCACTGGAAGAATGAGGTTGAAATAGTGGCTTTAACCATCTCCACGTCGAGGACTGAGCCAGAGCCAGGGTACAGTAAGAAGAGCAGGACAACTGAATTGGCCACATCTGCCTTCCAACATCAGCTGTTACCTCAAAGCCTCGATTCTCCTGTGTGTAAATCATGCAAGGGTATTCTAAGGATTTAAAATATATATTAACACTGGCAGAAATGCCTGTAAGTATAGAAACCCCCCCAATAATTGTTTTGCTTTTTATTTTACTGGTGTAGAAAGTCACAGGATAAAAAACAATGGTAGACAAACAAATACAGCCAGAGTGTAGAGATCCTGACTGTCAGACTCAGGGACTAGACTTGTTTCTGTAGCTGGCTGTTCTCCTCCAATGGCTCCTTGAAGACAAGATCATAATGGAAAGTATTTGGGAACATTATTGCAGCAATTATGCAACCTGGTTGAGAGGGGAGAATTGGTTTGCAGAAATTCAGTAGCACGTCAATACAGTAGTATGAGCACAAGGCATTAAGGGCTAAAACTAGAGTTGTGGCCAAAGATGAATGCACCATGAGCTAATGAAAGAGTTTGGGTTCCTCTCAAGGGCTCAGAAAGGGTCCTAGAAATACCCTCACATAGTCACGTTGTTTTGCTAAATTTGCAAAAATAAGATATTAACTACTTACGACTACTCTCTCTCTCCGCCTTGACTGTCCTTCCTTATCACTTCTTCTCATGCCCTGGTGTGGCAGTGGGCGCTTTGGAAAAAGAACTAGGGGGAATTTGAGTTGGAGAGAGATCTAGTTGAGTTTCATGAGGTACCATATTTTGTGGTTTTCCGTCACTTGCCTGGATAGTTATTGCTACCTCTATCTAGACAAAAATAGTGTAGAGCTACTCCTCTGTCCCAGTGCCAATTTATCTGAGGACATACGCTCATGGCTGGATTGCAACATAACGTACCCAAGGCTCCCAGGCCACAGGTGGTTAGTAGTAGAGGAAAAACATTTTGAAAGGCATGGAGCCACGAGCAAGCCTGTGGAAAATTCTTCTAACCATCAGGTATATAACATTAAAAGTTGGAGATCTAGTTCTCACTGATGCTTAATCAAAATAGATGTTTTCTCCTGTCAGGAATATACTTGACAATTCACCGTATACATTATAACTATATAACTATATAACTACACTGTATTAATAAATATTCTAAAGAATTAATAAAACCATTCTTTGGCTTTATGTTGGAATCATAAAATAAAATTTACAAGAATTCCTGATTTTATAGAGCATAAACCTTTAGTCTCATCTCACAGTAAGTTTAAATAGCTTATTTATGAAAAAAACTTTTGATTTTTTTTCATAGATTTGAGAACAATTTACATGACATTACCAATAATGAACTGTGATGCTGAAAGAAACTTTTCAAAACTATTAATAATTTTTTAAATGTCAATCCACCCAGCTGGAGAAGAAAGTGAGTTATCTTTCATTCTCACTACAGAAAATATTATACGATCCTTAGTTTATAAAGAGATAATCAATAAGTATATAGCCAAAAAAATCAGGAAAAATTTATGTTGAGATGTATCAGGCAATTAATAAAAACGTTTGGCTATTTTCAATGATTGTGTAGTGTTTGTCAGCTATGAGCCCTAAAAAAATAATTTCTATTTGTAATTTGTATTTTAACTTTTTTTTTCCAAAAAGAGGGCTCCCTAAACCTGGATCTATTCTCAGATGGTGACAATAAGAATAAAAAAAAAAAAGACAGAAGCATTAAGGTGGCCTCAAAGATCTAGTGACTCATAGTTGTTATTTCAGAATCATGAAAAGGAAAGGTGGCTCATCTGGAAAATTGGAGGAACAAAGTGGTTTTTGAACTATTTGCTGTTTTTTTCGCATGTGGGTACTGGGAGTCGAACTCAGGACCTCGCGCTTGCCAGGCAGGTGCTTGTGCCGCTGAGAGATATCACCGGCCCTTTTTTTCCTTTATGTGGGTACTGGGAGTCAAACTCAGGACCTCGCGCTTGCCAGGCAGGCACTTATGCCGCTGAGCTCTCTCACCGGCCCCGGTTTTTGAAATATTGAATTGACTCAATGGAGTGAAATACAAATGTCAAATACGTCACCGGAGTTGGAGGAAGAGAATTCAAACTATAAACTATTGAAAGTAGTGTCCTCTCTGGAATTATCTGGAATCATGTTTGGAGAGAGTAAAGTAGTCCTGATGGTCTTTTCATTTCCTGCTGTGCTCTCAGTGTAGGCTATGGCTTGAGCGTGAGTAGTGGTCCCCAAAAGACTATATGACAAGGGTTTGGCCTTCACAATGGGTGCCATTAAAGGTGCCACTGTGGACCTTCAGGAGGTGGGGCAATGTAGGAGACAGCCCTTAGGTCACTGGGGACTATGTGATCCTTGAACCTGGCCCATTCTCTCCCCCGCCCTCCCACCTCCCTGCTCCTCTTCACAGCGTGAGCATTTGGCTTGGGTACACACTCCCACCATTGCCATCAGCACCATGAGGTGATACAGTCAAGGTGTGGCCCTAAGCCCATGCCAAACCTGTATTACATTGTTTGGACTCAAGCTTCCAAAACTGTGAGGCTAAATGAACTTTTTCTCTTTATAAAGTAAATTACCTCAAGTATTTTATTGTAGTGAAAGGAGCTAACTAATACACTGTGCTACTCCCAGAGTGCAAAGACATATTCTGTTGGCTCTTCAGAGATTGTATGAAAGATCTCCCCTGATAAATATATGTGCAATATTCTGGGTCAAAGAAAATTAGAGTTGTCACTTACACACAATTTCTTAGATCCTTTGCCATGCTAATTTACATTATTAATCTCTGAAAGAAGGCTATTTTGTTTAGCATTAAAATATTTACCACTGTGGGTGCCAAACGTTTTGGAAATGTTCTAATGACACACGTTTAGAATACTCAAGTCTAATAGAAAATGAACAATCATGAACCCCACATGCCCTCGATGTCCCACCGCCACTGCCAACACTGCACCCTGCAGCAGGGTCTCGACTCGCCTTCCTCTCTTTGAACTTATGACTGTCATCCCTTTACCCAAACCATTCTCCAAACTCCACACAAAGTCCTCTCTCTAATACGAAAGTCAGGTTATATTACCAATGTATTACTCTATCACTTTCATGAAAAAGTACCATTTCTTAACATGACTGTGGGCACTGAAGGGTTCCTTCTCAGACTATTGCTCCCGTCTACCTCTATGGCTTCCCTGAGAACTGCATTATTGCTCTAGCCACAGTCGATAGATCTCTTTCCCTGGATTTTACGACTTGGGACCGAGAGAGTCAGAGATCATATTTTCTCTTATTCAACTCTTAGAAGCAGATGTGTCTACAGAGAGAAAGAAGACAGAAGAGCAAAGACGAACAAAGACGAGACAGTGCTGATGGTATTTAAGTTCAGATGTCTATGTGATTTAGCTCCACGTCTATCCTTGGACTCTGCAGAAGATGCCACAAACTTAGGATAAAACTCATCTCACTTGAGCTAGTTGTGATGTGCCCTTGCAAGGAAAATTCTCCACCAGTGCAAACAGTTTAGCATGACTTTCATGATCTAGACCCTCTTTAGCTGTCCAAACTCATCTCTCACCCCCTCCCCACCTTTCGTGTTTATTCTGTATCATGTTCATTTGACTCCTCCTACCATCGACTCCTTCTTTGCACATGCTCTTCCTTTCTCTCTCCATCCTTTGTGTCTCTGTAAAGAGTTGCTTTCCTTACAGAGGCTTTTCCTGGCTTCCAGCTCTGGGTCATGTGCTTCTCACAACTTTTGCCCTACTCTGAGAGGGCTTACCTCACTATGTGTCATTCCCTGTTTGTCTTCATTGTGTATTTCTCTACCACACCCCTCCTGTAAAGGAAAGAACCATGACTGTCTCATTTATTTTTCAGTATTCTCTGCCTATAATATATTTTTGAGCTAATTCTACAAAGTGTGATGGAAAAATACAGTGAATATTTAATTTTTAAAATTTATTTCACTGAAAGACACATTGTCATTTATCTCCCACAAAATAGTTCTCTTTGCTTCAAACATCCTCATCCCTTCATTCTTTCTACTTTCTGAAGCAGTTCTGGAATTCCTCTTACATGAGTGCCTTTAATTGTGTTGTTATGGCTGCCTTGATGTTCTGAATATATCTATTCAAAAGATTTACCTTTCTTGGTCATTCCACCTTGGGGAAGAGCCAGAAGTCATACAGTACCAAATCCAGTGACATAATGTTTTTAAAAGCCTGCCTTTGTGTAGGGTGACACTTGGCAGCAGCATTCACATTTTTGACCACACTTTGTAAAGACACTCACAAAAGAGGACTCCCAGAACTGCTTCAGAAAGTGGCAAGATTGATAGGATGAGTGTATTTGAAGTGAGGCGGGAAGTATTTTAAGGGGATTAATGGCAATGTATCTTACATCATAATAATTTTTAATTATTTTAATTTAAACATTAGTTCAATTTAAACATTCACTGTTTTGCTCAACCGTGGCATACTCTCAATATATTTGTTGAATTAACAGGTAAATTAATCACTCAGCAACATGCACAAAACAGCAGTAAATGAATAGAACAGGATGAATACTCTTGAACCCCTAACCACTTTACAAGTGAGCATGGCTGGATCCTCGATATCCCCGGTGCATATTGCTCTGTTCCGTGATCTCACTATCCATGACCCGCAGGGATCACTACTATCCTGATTTTTGTTGTCTTTTTCTTATTGACTTACACGTTTTTTAAAAGAGTCTCATATCACATATGTAGGTGTCCCTAAACAATAAAAATGTGTTGCTTATTTTTAACTAGTTTGAATTTTATAAATACGATAGCATACTATGATTATTCTTCAACATGTACTTTTAAAGATACAAAGTGTTTCTAAGCCTCACCCCTGTTAAAGTGAAAACTTCATAATTGTTAATGTGGTAGTTCACTTGTTTGTACTGCTGCATGATATTGCATTGAATAAGCTTACCGTAACTGATGTACCCATTTTGTTCCCATTCTTCTAGCCACCCATCTCCCTAGATTCCTTCCATAATCTGTGATAAATTCTTTTTCCAAAGATGCTACAATATTGTCCATTCCATGGTCTCTTATTTTGTCATTATTCTATTGATTGGCCTTTCCTATGAATCTAGGTGGGCCTGTGACTGCTTCCTCCAGTCAAGCCTGGCAGAGGTGACACATCTGACCTCTGAGGATGGGCTATCATTCGTATGAGGATGCTGTTTCATGAATACTTGTTCATGGAGTGCTGAGCCACCATGTAAAAAAATCCAGCTACCCTAAGGCCACCATAGTTTGAGGAAACAAAGGTACGTGAAATGCTCATGTACAGGTGTCCAGCTGGCAATCTTGGTCCTCAGATCAATGCCACCCAGGTACCAGGTACATGAATAAAGTAGCCTGCTGATGATTCCTGACCCCACCCACTGAGTCACTCCCAGCCTCCAAGTCTCTACAGCTGAGTTCCAGACATGTGCCCTAGCCAAGTTCCTACTCCTAGCACACTAAAATTGGTATTGTTTTAAACAACTAAGTTTTGGAGTCACTTGTAGTACAGCTACCATACCCAGCATAATCTCTTCAGCAATTGTCCCTCCCTGGACCCCATATCTGTCAGTGAACATACTTGCTGCTTTTAAGTTTCTTCTAACTGATCAACAAATGTCCTTTATTCCAATACCCAGCATAGCTCCTTCTAACCAGACCAACTCATTGTTATTTACTCAAATGTTATAAAAATCCTTTATTAAAATCATTTCTCTGCCTCCACCAATTTCACAGGACTCCTAGCCTCCTGCTTGAGTAGAACCCTGAGTCAATCATTTCTCACTGGTTACAACATTTCATTTCTCTAAAGACTTCTTCACCTTTGAGTAAATTGGTCTTTACTTTGTTTCTCGGTGTGGTCCTGAGATCACCTGCATCCTTGTTTAAAAATACAGATTCTGGAGACCACCCAGACAGGTCAAATCAGGATCTCCAATTTGGAGCAAGCACACCAGGTGTGCCTTAAGCATTCTAGAGAATAACAATCCTTGAGTTTCCTGGGCACCCTGGGGGAAATAGCAGGATGCAGCATTGGGTGCAAACTTGAGAAAAGAGATCTGGGAAATTCAGACAAAAATTCTTTTCTTTTTGCCAACTAAAATAATTCTTTTTGCCATATATCTAGGCCTGCTTCTTTTCCTAGGCACCAAAAACCCCATGACCTCAAAGTTACATAGCAGATGATCAGAGGGCATAGCAAATCTTAAACTTAAAGTGCTAAATAAATGAATCCATGAAAGAATGTAAAACATATTGTCTACAAATAATTACAAAAGGGTTTTGCTTTTTGGATTATGATATGCGTTAGTGTCAAGGCTGAGGAGTATATTTATAACCTTCAACAATATTTAAAATACATAGTGGCTATATATACAAACACACATATTGAAATAATATATTTGCTCTTAGGAATGTGTATTTCATTAATTTTTTTTATTTTAAACAGAAAAAAGTAAGAAATAACAATAAAATAGAGTTTCAAAACAGGCTGGTAGGAGAGTAACAACAATCAACACATTGTGTATTGTTATATTCACAGTAGTTGTTCAGAGTACAAGATATAGGCATGAAACATTGTCCAGAAAATTACTAGCACAAAACTTTCCCCTCAGTGAACCAAGAGAAACCAGCTTGTGTTTATACATTTTTTTCTTTTCCCTTCCTTCCTTTCCCCTTTCTCCCATCACAGTTTTTCTTTTAACAGTTTCTTCCCTATTCACAATTATACATTTTGGATCTTGTTTACTCTTTCAGAGTCTCACACTAGTGAGACAATATGCATTTACACATGTGGGTCTGGTTTATTTCACTTACAAGTATGGTCTTCAGTTGCATCCATTTACCATGAAAGTTTCAAGTTTATCTTTTTTATGGCTGAATAGTACTCCATTATATTAAAAAACCACATCTTTTTTATCCATTCCTCAGTTGATGGGCAATTGGGTTGTTTCCAAGATTTAGCTATTACAAATTGTGCTGCTATAAATATGGGTACACATATCCCGCTGTGGTATGATATTTTGAATTCTTCTGGGAAGATACCCAGAAGGGGAATAGCTCAGTCAAATGGGACCTCTAATCCTAGTTTTTTTAAGAAATCTCCACACTGACTTCCACAGTGGTTGTACCAGTCGACACTCCCACCAACAGTGGAGAAGTGTTCCTTTTTCCCCACAGGCCCGCCAGCATTTGTTATTGGTTGTTTTCTTGATGATAGCCATTCTTTCTGGAATGAGATGGAATCTCAGTGTTGTTTTAATTTGCATCCCTCAAATGATCAGTGGTGTTGAACATTTTTTCATATATTTATTTCCCATTTGTATTTCTTCATCTGAGAAGTGTGTGTTCATCTCAGATGCCCATTTTTGGATTGGCTCTTCGAATTTTGGGGGCCTGATTTTTTTCAATTCTTTATATGTTCTAGATATAAGTCCTTTGTCTTTTGGTCAAGCTTTTGGGGTCTTCTATGTAGAGTATCATGTCATCTGTAAATAATGATAATTTAATGTTTTCCTTTCCTATCATTATTCCTTTTATTTCTCTCTCATCTAATTGCTCTGGCTAATGTTTCCAGAACTATATTGAATAGGAGTGGTGATAGTGGACATCCTTGTCTTGTTCCTGATTTTAGAATGAAAGCTATCAGTTTTTGACCATTTAATATGATGTTATGTATGATGTTAGCTGTTGATTTGTCATAGGTAGCTTTTATCAGATTAAGATAAAGACCCTCTATTCCAATTTTCTGTAGGATTTTTATCATGAATGGGTGTTGAACTTTGTCTAATACTTTTTCTGCATCTATTGAGATGATCATGTGATTTTTGTCTTTCATTCTGTTAATACGGTGTATTACATTTATTGATTTGTGTATGTTGAAACATCCCTGCATCCCTGGTATGAATCCAACTTGGTCATGGTGTATAATCTGCTTGATGATTTTCTGTATTCTGTTTGCCAGTATCTTATTGAGGATTTTTGCATCTATGTTCATTAGGGAGATTGGCCTGTAGTTTTCCTTTTTGGTTGGGTTCTTCTCTGGTTTTGGAATCAGAGTAAGACTTGCCTCCAGAAACGATTTTGGAAGTTTTGCTTCCCTTTCAATTTCCTTAAAGATTTTCAGCATTAATGGCATTAGTTCTTCTCTAAATTTCATGTAGAATTCAACTGTGAATCTGTCAGGGCCTGGGCTTTTCTTTGTTGGTAAAATTTTATTTACATTTTCAATTTCATTGGCTGATATCAGGTTATTTAGAATTTTTACATCTTCTTGATTTCGTTTTGGAAGTTGGATTGTGTCTAGGAATCTGATCATTTCTTCTGTGTTTTCCATCTTATTAGAATATAGGTTCTCGTAGTAGGTATTGATGACCTTCTGAATTTCTGTAGGATCTGTTGTGATTGCCCCCTTTTCATTCCTAATTGCTTGAATTTGTGTTTTTTCTTTACACTTTTTGATGAGGTTGGCTAATTGTTTATCAATTTCAATAATTCTTGCAAAGGAACCAACTTTTCAATTCGTTGATTCTTTGTATTTTTTTTTAGTCTCAATTGCATTAATTTCTGCTCTTATCTTTATGATTTCCTCTCTCATATAAGCTTTGGGTTCGATTTGTTCTTCTTTTTCTAGAACTTTGAGGTTCAACATTAGATTGTTTATTTAAGCTCATTCTGATTTCCTGATGTGAGAGTTTATTGCTATAAATTTTCATCTTCAGACTGCTTTCATTGCATCCCATAAGTTTCGGTATGTTGTATCAACATTGTCATTTAATTGTATATACTGTGTAATTTCGTGTTTAAATTCCTCTGTGACCCATTGGTTGTTCATAAGTGTGTTGTTTAATTTCTATGTGTTTGTGTAGTTTTTGTGATTTCTTTTGTTGTTGATTTCCAGTTTTGTGGCGCTATGGTCAGATAGTGTTCAAGGAATGATTTCAATTCCTCTACATTTACTTAAGCAGGTTTTATGAGCTAGTATGTGGTCTATTTTGGAGAACAGCCCATGTGCAGCTAAGAAGAATGTGTATTCTGATGTTTTGGGGTGGAACACACTGTAGACATGTACCAAGTCCATTTGTTCACAGGCTTGGTTTAATTCTGATATTTCTTTGTTGATTTTTTGTCTGGTTGATCTATTTGTGAGAGTGGGGTATTAAGGTCCCCCACTACGATTGTGTTAGTGCTTATTTGGTTATTCATGTCTGTCAATATTTGTTTTATGCAGTTGGGTGCACCGGTGTTTGCTGCACATATATTTATGATTGTTATGTCCTCTTCTTGGAGTTTTTCCTTAACAAGTATGTAGTGACCTTCCTGGTCTCTTTTGATCAGTTTTGGCTTAAAGTTTACACTGTCTGCAAATAGAGTAGCTACTCCTTTTTTCTGGGTTCCTGTGGCATGGAGAATTATCTTTCATCCTTTGAATTTTAGTCTATGGATTTATTTTTGGGTTAAATGTGTTTCTTGAATGCAGTATATTGATGGATCTTTTTTCTTGATCCATTCTGCCGGTCTGTTTCTTTTGATCAGTGGGTTGAGACCATTTACATTGGTGGTTATAACTGACATGTATTGGCTTATCTTTTTCATGTTATTTTCCGGTTGTTGTTTCCCTATCTTTCTCCTCTGTTTAATTGCTTGCCCTGCTTGGTGGTTTCTTTCTATTGGTGTTCATGTGTTTGTGGTCTTTGTTATTTCTTTCTAGTATATCCTTCAGAGTATTCTGTAGAGCTGGTTTGGTGGTCATGAATTTCTTCAGTTGTTCTTTGTCATGGAAGTATCTTATTTCTCCGTGTATTTCATTAATGTTAAACAACACCTGTATGAAATTTCTCACTTTGTGTACCTTTAAAAAGCCTCTCAATTCTGTTTTTTCTGATTCCAACATTGTTGATATACTTTATATACTTTGCCTTACTCCACAAAAGATTTTGAATATTTGTTCCAGGTATGCATAGAAACAAAAACAAATAGGGTTTTCCTACTCAAACCAACTGTTCCTCAGTACTGGGGGACAGAAGCAGGGAGCCATCTTCTCCCCAACTCTGTAAATCTGAGAAAATTATAAAATTTGACTGCTCCTTAGCTTGTCATAAAACTATATATGGATGTTTGAATTTAATATTAAGAAATGTGTTCTTAGCTGTATGCTTATGAATATTATATACTGTCTTTCTCACCTGCTATTCATACTTTGAGTGCTTTTTGTAAGCCATCAAAAAATGTACATGCAAAAGGCAAGACAAATAAGAAAGTAAAAGAACGAAATGAGACAGGAAAAAGGAAAACTAAGAGCAGTATTCCCCAAATAGAGAAAGAAATGTCTCTTTTTTTATTTTATGAAAAAATAAAACAAACATTCATAACCAAATAAGAGAATAACAATAGTTATTACACTGTGTAGCATTATCTTTAATAAGACATAAAAAAAAAGATTCTTACAAAGAAGAAACAAATAAAGCAGGTGAGATGGCTCAGCAGCATAAGTGCCTGCCTGGCAAGCGCGAGGACCCGAGTTCGACTCCCGGAACCCACACACGAAAAAAGGGCCAGTGATATCGCTCAGCAGCACGGGTGCCTGCTGGTGCACGAGGTCCAGAGGTCGACCCCCAGTACCCAGAAAAAAAAAAAAAAGAAACAAATAGCTAATAACACAAACTTTCTTTTTAATGAAGTAAGATAAACTATAAATTAAACAAATTACCATATATGTTGAAGTATTTTTAGAACAACAGAATATGTAGTTTAGGGAAGTATTTGAACTTCTCTCTCCTTCCTATTTATCTCTCTTCTATTTTGCTATTTATTTGTGTGTGTATATATAGAGAGATATAGGTAGATAGATAGATAGATAGATAGATAGATAGATAGATAGATAGATAGATAGATAGATGATAGATAAATATTCTCGTGCCCTTGGGTTCTGTTCAGAAAATTCTTGTTTACACCTTTGGCCTCAAGAGTTGTACCTGTTTTATCATCCAACAGATTTTTTCTGTTTTAACATTTAGATTTTTTATTCATTTTTATTTTCATTTAATACATGTTGATATGCATGGGTCTAGACTCAATCTTCTCCATGTGGATATTCAATTTTCCCGGCACCATTTATTAAAAAACTATCTTTCCTCCAGTGTATGCTTTGGTTCCTTCATCAAAGATCAAATAGCTGTATATACCTGGGCTTGTTTCTACTTCTTTTATTCTGTTCCACTGATCCACAAGCCTGTTTTTGTGCCACTGCAATGCTATTTTAACTACTGTAGCTTTATAGTATAAATTCAAATCAGGGATTGTGATTCCCTCTGCTTTGTTTTTGTTACTCAGGATTGCTTTATGTATTCTGGGTCACTTCCATATAAATTTTAGGATTGTTTTCCCTGGCTCTGTGATAAATGATATTGTTGTTTCAATTGGGATTGTAGTAAATCTGTATATCGGTTTGGAAGTATAGCCATTTTGATTACGTTGGTTCTGCCTACCCAGAAACAGGAGATATTTTTCCATTTCCTGACATCCTCCTTTATTTTCTTTTTCAGTCTGATGTAATTTTTACTGTGGAGTCCTTTCACTTCCCTAGTTAGGTTAATACCTAAGTATTTAATTTTTTATGCTATTGTGAATGTTATTATTTTCCTAATTGCTTTTTTAGCAAGTTCATTACTAGTATATAGTAATGGTATTGAGTTTTGTGTGTTTATTTTGTATCCTGCTATACTGCTTTATTTGGTTATCAATTCTAGGAATCTTTCATTTGAGTTTTTTTGGGGGGGGTCTTGTAAGTAAAGAATCATGTAATCTGCAAATAATGTAAATGTAATGCAAAGTCAAAAGACTTTGTCCTTTATTTCTTTTTCTTTCCTGACTGCTCTGGCTATTATTTCGAGGACTATGTTGAACAGGAGTGGTGATAATGGACATCCTTATCTTCTTCCTGATTTTAAAGGGAAGGCTGTCAGCTTGTCCTCATTTAATATGACGTTGGCAGTATGTTGCTCATAAAGGGCTTTATCACATTATGATAAATACCTTCTATATCTATTTCTTGATGATCATGTAAGTTTTGTCCTTGCTTCTATTTATGTGATGAATTCTATTTATTGATTTGCATGTGCTGAACCATTCTGGCATCCCTGGGATGAAGCATAATTGGTCATGATCTTTTTGATGGTTTGTTACATTCTGTTTGCAAGCATCCTGTTAAGGATTTTTGCATCTATGTTCATTAGAGAAATTGGTCTATAGTTCTCTCTATTGGTTAGATCCTTGTCTGGTTTTGGGATCAAGATAATATTAGGTTCCAAGAATGGCTTTAGAAGTGCACCTTACCTCTCAAATTCATTAAAAAGTTTGAGGAGTGTTGGTCTTAGATCTTCCCTAAAGATTTGTTGAATTTGTCTGTGAGTACATAAGATCCTTGGCTTTTCTTAGTTGGAGTTTTAATTACTGCTTCAATTTCATTGCCTGTTACTGGATTGTTCAAGATTTTTAAGTCTTCTTCATTCAGTTTTAGCAATTCATATGTATCTAGGAATCTCTCCCTTTCCTCTGAGTTCTCCAGTTGTTTGCAATATATGTTTGTGAAGTAGTTGCTAATAAATTTCTAGATTTCTGAGGTATCCATTGTGATTTCACTTTTTTCATTTCTAATTGCATTAATTTGTCTTTTCTTACCTTTTTTGGTAAGATTAGTGAAGAGTTTATTTTATTTATTCTTTCAAAGAGCCAATACTTTGATTCACTGATTCTTTGTATTTTTTTTTTCGGTTTCCATTTCATTAATTTCTGCTCTTATCTTTATAGTTTCCTTCCTTTTACAAGGTCTGGGTCTAGATTGTCCTTGTTTTTCTAAGACTTCCAGATGCAGTATGTTGTACTGGTGTTATCATTTAATTTCAGGAACTGTCTTATTTCTTCCTTAATTTATTCTGTGATCCATTGATTATTCTAGAGTGTGTTGTTTAATTTCCATATACATGCTTAGTTTCCGTGGTTTCTTTTGCTATTGATTTCTAGTTTCATTGCAATGTGATCTGATAATATGGATGGTAAAATTTCCATTTTTTTCATTTGCTTAGGCCAACTTAATTCACTAGTATGTGGTCTGTTTTGGAGAAAGTAACAAGTGTGGCTAAAAAGATTGTGTATTCTGTTGGTGGTGGTAAAACATCCTGCATATATCTTTTTTTTTTTTTTTTTTTTGGTGGGTGCCGGGGGTCAACCTCAGGACCTCACACTCCAGCAGGCTCCCGTGCCGCTGAGCGATATCACCGGCCCCTTGTTTTATCATATGTGGGTTCCGGGAGTCAAACTTGGGCCCTCGCACTTGCCAGGCAGGCGCTTATGCCGCTGAGCCATCTCACCGGCCCTGTATATATCTATTAAGTCCATTTGTTCAAAGCTTTGGTTCAACTCCGATATTTCTTTGTTGATTTTTTTTAACTGCTCCATCTATTTGTGATAGTGAGGTATTGAGATCTCCCTTTATAATTGTATTGATGTTTACCTGATCATTTTATGTCCATTAGAGTTTTTTTATAAAGTTTGGTGTACTGTGATTTGTTGCACATATGTTTTTATTTGTTGTCTCTTCCTATTGCATAGTTCCATTAACCAATATGTAATGTCCTTCTTTCCCTATTTGATCAGTTTTGTCTTGAAATCTACTTTGTCTGAAAATAAGATAGCTACTCCTGCTTCCTTTCAGGTTCCCATTCCATGGAATATTGTTTTCCATCCTTTGATTTTTACTCTATGAAATTTTGTGTTACATATTTCTCATATACACAATATTGTTGGTTTTTGTTTCTTGTTTTTTCTACTAATCTATGTCTTTTGACTGATGAGTTGAGTGCTTTATATTGATAGTTATAATGAATAGGTATTGACTTATTCCTATCATTGTATTAATTTCTTATTGGTGATTTGTTTTCTTTCCCTTCTACTTAATTGCTAGCCCTACCTGATGTATTCATTTTATTGGACCTTTTGCCATTGTTACCTTCATCATCTCCTTGTAGGATATCCTTGAGAGTTTTTTGGAGTGTCAGTTTGGTGGTCATAAATTTCTGTAGGTTTCTTTGTCATGGAAGTATTTTATTTCTCCATCAATTTTGAAATATAATTTTGCAGGTTTTAATAGTTTGAGTTAGAAGTTTTTTTCTTAAAAAGTTTGAAACTTCATTCCATGCTGTCCTTGTCTTTAAGATTTGTGTTGAATCTATCATAACTCTAACAGGTTTTCCTTTATAGGTTAGTCAGTGCTTTTCTCTAGCAGCCTTTAAGATTCTGTTCTTGTGTTGTGGTTCTGGTATTTTCATTATTATGTGGCATGAAGTTTTTTGTTTGTTTCTTTTTTTGTTTTGCTTTTTTTCCCCCCCTCTCTCTGATTAATGCTATTCTGCATTCTATATGCTTCACTTATCTGTACATTAAATTCTTTTTCCATGTCTGGGGAGTTTTGTGCTATTACTTGCACAAACAGGTTTTTTATGCCCTTTGTGCTATTTTCTGACTTTTTGCTAATTCCAATTACTCTTATATTATTCCTTTTTGAGTCATCTAGGAGCTGTTGGTCATTTTTTCATTTTCCCTTGTTGTTTTTAAGGTATCGCTCATTAATTAATCATTGACCACAGCCCTGTCCTCTAGGTCTGATACTCTGTCTTCATATTGGTCACTTCTGCTGACTATACTTTCAATCATGTTTTTAATCTCCTGGATTTCTGTCTGGAACTTTCTTATGGACCCCCTATCTTTCCAGTGCTGGGCATTCATGTTTTACATGTCTTCCTTTAGCTCCACTAGCTATTTACTGGTGTCTTCTCTAGACTCATTATAGTCATTATGTGGTTAGTTACATCTTCTTTAAATTTGCCAACCTCCTCATAGAACTGTTTTACTTCCATTGGTATCATTTCAGACCTATCTTCTGTGTAGGTTATTATTTCCTCCTTCTCAGTTCTCCTCACATCAATTTAGGGGGAATTGGGAGGTTTGGGAGGCATTTTGTTGCCTTGCCCTTTCATGTTTTTGTTTGTTTGCTTGCTTGCTTGTTTATTTGTTTTTTACGCTGGGGTTTGCAAATTCTTTGGCCCAGTGCCACATTCTTTGGGACAGTATTATGACCGCACCCCCAGGCAATCCAAGTATTGGCATAGGCACTACTATGTTACCTTGTCTATGCTACTAAATTCAGTGACAACAATGGCATCAAATGTCAACTACATATTGACAAACCTTAGGAACCACTCATGAGCATCCCTTTACCAAAACAAATAGGATTCTGATCTTAGTGTAGCCAGTTAAACTCCTCTTATGTTGACCTACAGTAATTGAGAACACTGATTTTTGCTGGATGTTGGCAGCAGTGCCAGACCTCAAACATATCACTAGACTATATGCTTTCTTTTTCAGGAACACCCCCTCTGATGATTGCTCCCACCAAACCTGGCCTCCCACAGCTGATACGGCCCCTGCAATCTTAGTGGTCTGAGCCTGGGCCTCCTAGGAGATCCCAAGAGACCCCTATTTAGCTCTCAACCACTTGAAGCCTATCTCCCAAGGCTGTCTCTCACCTAGTATCGGTGGAAGGTTTTAACTTCAGGCCCGAAGCAAAACTCCCCTCCTGGGCATTGGTGTCTTCTTTGATAAGGTCAGTGTGTTGGTTGTCACTTCTGCTGTCCTGTACTGTGGAGAACCGAGGGACTGGAGGCAGGAAGTATGGTTCCCTGGTGCTCCTGGCACTGGCATTAGCCAGCAAGCAGCAGTGTCACCTAGGGGTGGGGTATACAGTTCCTGGGTCTTCCTGGGTCCTGTGCAGTGCTCCAGCAAGAGCTGGCATCAGCTAGCACTGGGGTGCAGGCTTCCCAGGTCCTCCTGACTCAGTATGGGACTCTGGCAGGCATTGGTATTGGCTGGTGGCAGGGTGTGTGCTTCCTTGGTCCTCCTGGGTCCAGCACCAGCCCCTGCATGTGGCAGCGGTGGCTGGGGGAGTGAACTAAGAAATCTTAGTTCTTAGGCATAAGAACTGTTGGATTTTCAGACCTTAAAGATGATTCACTAGACTGTTGCATCAGCTTTACACTAGCCTCCTGGTGTTTTCTCTTATACTGTTTCTCTACTTGGTCTGATAAAAAAAAAAATATGGTGAATGTTTACATTTTTAAAAAATATTTACTACAGTAAAAGATACACTGCCATTAATACCCCTCAGAGCGCCCTCTCCCTTCATACACACTCCTCCCATCATTATTGCCACATTCTGAAGCAGTCGTGGAAGTCTTCTTTCATGTGTCTTAATAAGGTATGGTCAAAAATTGGTGAATGCTACTGCCACTTGCCATCCAATGGCAAGTTTGTGAAAACATTACAGTGAGTCTTCATCCACCTTAGTTACCAGATCTGGCACCATGTGATTTCTGGCTCTTTCTCAAAGTCAAAATGACCATAAAAAGTAAACATTGTGAATCAATTCAGGACATGGGGGAAATTAACAACAATCATCTTCCAATAATGTAAAAATTCTTCACAGTTGCAGATAAAGTGCACTTGTCCTAGTGAAACTCAAGATTATGGCAGTTCCCACATGCCCTGTAAGTTCTCTGTCAGAGAATTTCTCTTTTTTAATAAGATACAAAAATAATTCACTTTGCAACATTGAGCTATAAAAGTCATAACCATAAAAGCAATGGAAATGAATTAAATACTTAATAGATCAATATTTAACAATATGCAGATCAAGTATACTACTCCATTTCATCCTCACAGCAACCCTATAAATGTAGGTGAAAAATGAAATTATTCTTTCAGGCTTTTACCACGTGTCCTCCTTTTTTCTTACAACATACTTTCCTTGGATAGCTCTTAGCTTTCTCCCTTACTTATTTTAAGTGCTAACTCGAAAGTTACTGATTCAGTAGTTCTTGCTTGAGTATCCAAATAAAACTGTACCTGACTCCCATCTCCATCCTTAAGCCCTTCTTACACCTCAATCTTCTCCATAAGACATTTACCATCTCAAAACATAACATCATTTTTCTTTGCTTTCTCTACTTGGATGTAAGCTCCAAGCAGGAGCTTGGTCTGACGTACTCATTTTATTCACTACCATATTCCAAGGAGTACCTAGCTTTTAGCGGGTGCTCCATAAATAAATTACCACATTGTTCCCATTTCATAAATAACATGTGAGGAAGAGCAGGCTTAAGAGAACTGACCAACATGGCACATGTAATGCGTAGCAGATTAGGTTCTAGTTCACGGGTGTTCATCACAAGTCTCTCTATATTTTCAGTACCACTGCAAAGAAATTGTGCTAACTTGATGGACACTATTGACTTCACTGACATTAACTTCTGGAAAAGTAGGAGAGCTAGGACTTTTTTTTTGCCATTTCATGAATGCTGCCTGAAGAAAAAGAGAAATAAAGCAAGCTGCATTTACTGACATTGGATAGGATGACAGGAAAACATCTAAGCAACCTGCATCACACAGACCTGATGTGTATTCCCTTGGGTGCCAGTCTTAGTTCCATGGTCCCTAAATAGGCCCTTTGTAAACCATTCCTAAGTACTGTTTGACAATAAGCATTTATTCCTGCTATAATAGGAGCATCTTTAAGATAACAAAAGCCATTGGCTACTCTCAGTGGTGGGCATTTAGCAGCATGACAGGTAGGTGATATCTATGAGCGCTGGAAAGGCGAACACTCTTGGGAAATGGGCCCAATAGTTGGTGTATTTCTGTCTGATTAAAAGCATAGCAAGACCTCACGAAATTTTAAACACTCCTTTCCCTTGGCTTTTAAGGATGATTAATATGTTTTTAATGCAAAGCACAATTTGAACTAACTCACTTAGAAATACTAAACTGTCTATTGATGGCCATATTCACCTCTTAACCAGCCCATTTCCAATTAACCAGCACTTTCAAATAGATCCTAGAAGTAAAGGCTAAAACTGCAAGAGGAATAAGAGATTATCTTTTAAAAGCTCTTTTTTTTTTTTTTAATGTGGGTACCGGGAGTCCACCTCAGGACCTCGTGCTTGCCAGTAAGCACTTGTGCCACTGAGCGATGTCACCAGCCCTTTTTTTCTTTATGTGGGTACCGGGAGTCAAACTCAGGACCTTGCACTTGCCAGACAGGCGCTTATGCTGCTGAACTATCTCACCGGCCCTAAAAGCTCATTTTAAAGGTGAAAAGAATCTCAGCTAAAGTGTCATATTAGTTCTTCTCAGTCAGGAAACAGAGCAGATGTTCTAGATGTTCTTTCTATCATATGCAGTAGGGTTGCACTTTGCATACATCTGATTCCCAACAAACTGTGAGCTGGATAGACGCTGAAATTAATGGGGCTGGCCACATCATGAAGTAATGTCAAGTGATTGCAAAAATATTGTGAGGATCCACCCATGGTAGCACACAGATGTATTCCCAGCACTCTGGTAGGCTGAGCAGGAGGATCCCAAGCTCAAGCCCAGCCTAGGAAATTTAGCAACTTAACGAGATCCTGTCTCAAAATAAATGATTTATAAAAACGTTTGTGATGTGTAGCTCAGTGTGAAGGTCGTGGGTTCAATCCCCAGTAAAGCAACAGCAGCAACAACAAAAGTCATTATGAAGAGCATACATTAAATGATGTTTGTTACACTATTGGTGTTCTTTGGGGAGTGATTTATTTCTGAAAATGTATAATATCAATAAGGGTTACATATAACAAATGTGATTAATGAAAATATTTGATTAATCAGTACAATCAATTTCCTAGACATACCTAAAAGCAGAGTTTTCATTTTTCTTGAATTGCAATGTTGGAAGCCACTAAGAAATCTGCAAGGGTAGAACACTGATCTAGAACTACTTCAGCTGATGCCTATTTCATAACTCACTCATTCCCCTTAAAAACCTATAGACCAGAGATGGTGAATCTTTTAGAACTTTCAATGATAACAAACAGCCCGCTGCGGCACCCTCATCATAGGTTCGCCATCGCTGCATAGACATTATTGCCCACATCTCAGTGAGGGAGACATTCACACTAGTTATTCACTGAGCCATTTTCCTTTTGTTACTGACAACAGCCAGACTCCTGTGTTCAGCTGCTTTTGCCATTAGCTGTAGCCTCGTGACTCTGTTTGGCCCTTAGGTGTCCAGTAGCAGTGACATGTGCCATGAAGCCCTTCCCGATGTGATCCTCTATTTATCTCCTTTGTCTTCCCGCCAGATGAAAAACATCTAATGAAACACTCTGAGCTCCAGGAGATGGCAAAGCCATGAAATAGAAAGAGGCTGTATCCCTGAGTCACATTTGGAAAAGAAAAATTTAAATGCTATGGAAACCCAGCTGAAAGTCTTAGAGAAGACTTTTGACAAAGTTGTATCAGAGACAGACACTGACTAAAATTCAAACTGGAAGGAAAGAAAGCAAATTTGCTTTAGGTAGATGAAGAAGCACATAGAAATCTTTAGATGGGAAATGCTTATCCATAAACTTCCAGAAACAAGATGTCTAATGTAGTCAGAGTACACAGTAAAATATAGGCAAAGCTTGAGTCTTAAGATATAACTTGAAGTGCAGTCAAATTATAAAGAGCCTTGTGTACCAAGCTAAAGAATTTAGACTTTGCCTTATAGACATTGAAATCCAGGAAAGGTTTTAAAGCTGGAGGGTGACATAAACAAGTTTATCTTTTAGAAGGTGAACTCTAGTGTCATGTGGAAATAACTTGACAGGGGAAGCAAATATTAGAGAAGACCAATAACTAGACTTTCAGAAAAGTTCAGGGGACAGAGAGTGCAAAAGCTGATCTAAACTCAAAAGACATTGATACAAAAGGCCATTCCAAGGCCACATAATGTTTAAGTAGTTGTTAAGTTTAAGGAGTTATAAGTAACATTAAGAGAGGTAGGGAACACAAGTGAAGATACCAGTTAGAAGAAAAAGATGATAAATTTGCTTTTAAATATGTTAAATGTGAGGTCCAAACTAGAGAAACTATCCAGTGGGCAGTTTGCATTACATATGTAGAACTTAGAAAAACATTCAAAATTGGAATTATAAATTTGGGAGTTGGCAACATCGAGTCAGTGTTTAAGCCAGTGGAGTGGATGTGCTCTGCCAAGAAAAGGGTATAGAGTGAGAAGAGAAGAAAGAAGAGATTTCACAGGATACTTGAAAGAATGGTTAGAGGAGTATAAAAAGCATCAGGAGAGGAAAGTACCATGAAAACCAAAGGAAGAGAGAATTTCAGACTCCCAGTCTCACAGAGGAGGTCACACCAAATGCAGCCAGGAAACCAGACATGCTAAGCAGTCCCAGAGTAGGGTTACAGAGCCTGGAACTATGTCAGACACCGAGGGCGTGTCCCAAAGATTTGCCAGAGAATGCAAACCTGTCACCAGATGGCAGCGATAAGGTCTGGCTGGGAGTTGGAGCTGGAGCCAGAGGTCAAACGTCAAGTAAATGCAGAACCCAGGCGCTAAAGAATCAAGACTGGAAAAAAGGCCAATTAAAAAAAAAAAAAATGTTCAGAATTTTTGCCAGAGCTCCTACTAACCAACTTCTGGCCAGATAGTAGATTGAGTCAGAAAAAAATCAAGTGGTTGCCAATCGTTTTCAGTTACAGAGGCTAAAAGGGCCACTGGGGATTGGCAATTAGGTACTCAGGCAATTTTGTTCACTTTGGAGGAGGATACCACAGTACACACTGGGTGAGGGTGAGGTTTGTTAGTGACAGTGATGAATGAAAATATCTTCTTCAAGGTTACTGAAGGTTAAATGAAATTTCTTTTGGAAACTTATGTGGATGGCAGGATGAAGAGAAAACTTTTTAAAGGATATACATAAGGTAAGGGTAAGAATACACCGAAGAAGAAATAGAAGGTTGAAAGAGCACATTATTTACGAAATCAAGGTGGAAGTCCAAAGACATGGGGCCAAAATACTTAAGAAGCTAGTTGTGGAAACAATGTCCTGTCTTGTCTTATTATCTTACTTGGTGCTTCTGAAGCAAGATACTTGAGATTGAGTAATCTGTAAATAATAGAAATATATTTCTCACAGTTCTGAAAACTAGGAAGTCTAAGACGGCATCTGTTGAGGGCTGTTCTTTGCTTCCAAAATGGCACCTTGGTCTCTGCCCTCACTTGGTAGAAGCAGAAGGTCAAAAACAAGCCCAACTAGTTCTTTTCAGCCCTTTTCCAAAGCCACTAATTTCATCCGTGAGGGCTCTGTTCTCATGACTTAATCACTTCCTAAAGGGCTCACCTATCACAAGGGAGATTCAGTTTCAAAATATTAATTTTGGGGGACATATTCAGACCATAACATTTGTTTAGGGGTTTTCATTTGGATTTTGTGGTTGTTTCTTTGCTTGCTTATTTGTTTTTTAGTAGGAGGAAAATATGGGTAAAGTATAGATAAACAGTGGGGGATACTGAAAGAGTTCATAACTGATGGCTTTTGTTTTCTTAGTGAAGCCAGGCTGTGTCAGCCCCTGAGAAAGTAGAATGTGGACAGCATATACAGTCGAAGAAAGTAAAGTTTTGGAGTGGGGCTGCAGAGAAAAATGGCTGTTCTGGGTAGATGAGTGGTTAGACTCACACTGAAGGAGAAGCTCACGCAGAGCGTTCCGAGGAGAAGGAATGTTCTGTACAAATGAGTAAAACTACATGGTTAAGAACAAGGAAACAAAAAACCAGACCTTCTGTTGGGTGGGAACCAAGGAAAGAAAAGGGGATGAGGAGTTCAAAAGTGTTGATGAGAATATATTGAAAAGGACAGACAGACCAGCCTGAGCTGCCTCAGGCTAAGGTCATGGTCTTTCACAGTTCTTACCACAGTGCTCCATACATAAAAGGCACTCAATTAATGTGGAATAAGTGAACTCAATGAAAAAATGAAAAAGTAACTGCTTGAAATGCAGGCTGGTTATGGGGTAAATGAAGTGTGAGGTTATTAATAGACTGAAAGACTAGAAAGGATTAGAAAAGTAGAAGAACTGGTTTCATGGAAACAAAACAATTTGAGAAGAGAAAGACAACAAGGATGTAGGCACAGTGTCATTTCAAAATTTAGATTTTCAGAGGGGCAGTTCCAAGTGATACGGAAGTCCAAAATGTACTCCTGCAAATGGGATCAGTGCAGTAAACTGGAGGCAAATGTCAGCGTGCAGACAGGCCATTAGATGGCTCATCAGCATATAACATGAGCTCCCTTAAGATGGCAACAAAGGCCAAAGCAAAAATAGAAAGTGTGAGCTACCTTCCACAGTCCTTAAGGACTAAGAAGTAATGTCCCGGAGGTAATAATAACAAGAGCCAAAATATATCGAGACAATACTATGTATCAGCCCTTCCCTACCACCCAGAATTCTTATGAGCATCAAAGAAAAGACTAATTGTACAAATGTTTTTGTACAAATGTACAAAAGTAAGGGTTACAAGCATCCTCCAAAGGAGGAGATATTGTTAAGTGGAAATTACCTAAAACTGTCACTAAGAAGCGTCAGGGAACTGGGATAAGGCTGAGTACTCTAAAAGAAGTCAGGATATGGGAGCAACACCCAGAACAGTACTTTACTCCCCTGGGAGTAAAGCTGGGTTTCAGTAAAAGGAAAATGAAGAGAAAAGCATTTAGATACTTATGGCATGCTGAATTCCAAGAGTGTTGGCTGTATCATCTTGAATTCCCACAGCAACCATGCAAGATAGATATTATCTTCAGCTTTCAAATAAGGACACAGGGATTCTGGTTAAGTATCTTTCTTTAAATTACACAGGTATTAAACAGTGTAGTCAGGATTTGAACCCAGCTCAGGCAGCTCAAATCCCATTCCCTTTCCATTACATGACAATACATTAAACCTTGTTGTGTTCAGTGCTTTTTAGGGAAAAAGAACATATGAACATCAAAATGATACACACGCAACTAACAGAGGACAGAGACAAAAGATGATGAAAAATTATCTGGAGGAGATTAATAGAGTGTGCACAGCAGGCATGGCTGACCAGAGGGGTGAGCCATTATGATGGATGGGACTGGAGGTGCAGGGAGTGGGGAGGTGGACAGAAAGAGAATAAATGAAACTGACCAGACTTGCGTGTCAACTGGAACTTTGATGTTCAGTAGATATGGTGTTTATGTAAAGTCCATTACGACTGGACTGGAGGTTAACTGGTTCCATTTTCAATATTACATTTTCCTTTCATTTACGTGAACAGTCAAACAGCCATCTTGACACTTAAACAAACGCCCTCGAGGAATCAATTAAAAATTCCCATCCCAGAGGACTTACATATGTACAGTAACAGCTTGGGTTAATTTACTAATTCATCTAATCAGCCTGCCATATTATTAGCCAATTTCCCTAACTCTTGTTATAATTCACACATTAAAAAGGATATGTCTTCCAATTATATTTCTGCAAGATTAGAGAACACTAATAGACATGTCCTTTTAGAAGATCGCTCATGACCTCAATGTGTTTTATGGAGGACAAATGATTAAATCATCTTCTCCAAGTATTTAAGAAGTTTGAAAGCTGCTCTTTCAAACATGGTGAGTGTCATTTTTATGATCTTGTTTGTGCCATTTTTTCTGACAAATCCTTTCTTTATATATAGCACAGAGATATACATCAGTCAGGTTCCAAATGGCTCGTCAAAAATTCTGAGTTAGAGAATTTAGATTAAAGCAAGTTATTATTTAGGATAAATGCTGTGAAGCAGGGACAGCTTTTGCAGCCAGACATTTTGAGAATAGAAGAAATCTTATGTAACCCACATATGACTAGGGTTTGGGGGCAGTTTTATTTCTCACTTCTGGTTCATGTTAGTCCCTAGATGTTAGTAGTTGCATGCCTCCATCTGACCCTTACCTCTTCCCAACCTGCCCAATATGCTAAGTCCAGAAATATGGGCAAGGTTTATGGGGAACTCACACAGCAAGCAAAAAGAAATTGCCCTACTTCTCCCCATTAGGCTTCTTCTGTCTAATGACATTACCTCTTTCTTTCTTCCTCCACTTGGCCTCTCTAAAACCCTCCCTGTTGTCCTCTGGAAGCCAGCATTTTCTCACCATCCTTTAGAATGCAAGAGGAATTCATTTTTTAAAATGCCTTTCAACACAAGAAGTTCTTTGTACCAAAACTCTCATTTTCCTGATGAAAAACTATTAAGCAAAGATGATACATGTGGCACGACTAGGAATAAAATGCAGTTCTCCATATACTATTCAGTTTTTCACTACACACATCCTCCACACTGGTTTCTATAATGTGACCTCTGACGTTTGTTCCAACTCTACAATTCAATAATCTATCTATTCTGTGGCTTATGATGAATTTGGGCATTGATAGCCTAATAAAACTATAATACTGTAATATGAATGATTTGTGATAGGTGGACATCACATCTCTGTTTTTTTTTTTTTTTAGGGGCAGGGGTTAACTGACAGCTTTTGGCTTGCTCCTGGTTCTTAATAGAAAATGAACACATGACCATGGGACAACAAGTTACCATGCAACCTGAATTGCCCATCATAAACTGGGTGTTATCTGACCCACTAAGATAGAAAGTCGGAAGTGCACAGCAACAATCCATCATCAGGTGGAAGTGGTATATATGTGTTCAGTTCTAAGCAGGTCCTGAAGGCACAAATAAATTGCATTAGTACATGAAGAAGTGGCCCAAGTGTCCATGGTTCCTATTCCTGCTACATTGCCTTCTGTTTCCCAGCGTGCACCTATGGCTTTATGGGGTGTACCCTGTGATTGGTAGACCGAGGAAGAGAAGACTAGGGCCTGGTTTGCAGATGCTTCTGCAATTATGCAGGCGCCACTGGAGGTAGACATCAGATGCCAGCTTGTGGAGCCTTTAGATGCGGACTGACACCAGTACGAGTGACTCCCTAATGAGCTCCCAGACCTTCAGCCTTGGACTGACGCTTCAGCCTTGCTCCCTCTTGTTCTGAAGCATCCACCTTCTTGGGCCAAGTAGCTATTAAATCCACTGGCTCTCTGGCAAGCAGATGGCCATTGTGAATTATCCAGCCTCTGATCTTGTAAACCAACTTATATATCCCCCAAAAATATATGTATATATTTTCCTATTGATTCTGTTCCTCTAGAGAACATTAACTAGTGCAGCATGTTCATTGTAAATCAGTTGATAATAAATGCATGCGTTTATTTCTGGTCTCTGTTCTATTACTTTTGTTTATATCTCTGCTTTATGCACTGCTGTTTGGATTAGTGTAGATTTGTAATATATTTTGAAATTTAGCAGTGCGATTCTTCCAGTTTTGTTTCTTTTGCTCAAGATTTTTTTTCTATTCAAGTTCCTTTGTGGTTCCATACAAATGTTAGAACTCATTTTTCCTGTTTCTGTGAAAAATGTCATTGAAATTTTGACATTGAATCTGTTTGTTTTGGGTAGCATGAACCTTTTATCAACACTAACTTTTCAACCCACAAACACAGATATCTTATTTATATGTGTGTTCTTCAAACGTTTTATAGTTTGCAATATGTAGATCTTTATTCCTAAGGTGATATTTTTTCTTTCTTTTTTTTTTTGTTTTTGCTATTGCAAATAAGATTACTATCCAGATTTCTTTCTTTCTTTCTTTCTTTTTTTTTTTTTTCTATTCGGATTTCTTAAACAGTTTACTGTTACCATGTAGCAAAGCTACTGATTTTGCATATTGATTTTTGTCTCCTCCAAAATCTCTAAATTTATTTAATAGTTCTAACAGTCTGAGGGTGGCATCTTTAGAGTTTTCTATATATAAGATTATGTCATCTGCAAATAGAAACAATTTAATCTTTTTCTTTCCAATATGAATGCTTCAATTTCTTTCTCTTGCCTAATCACTGTGGCTTGGACTTCCATTACATTGTTGAATAGAAGTGATGAGAGTGGGTGTCCTTGTCTTATTGATAATCTTGTAGGAAAAGCTTTCAACTTTCCATCACTGAGTGTAATGACGGCAGTGGACTTGTCAAATATGGTCTTTATTGAATACAGTTCTACTCCTCCATTTAACTTAATTTGTTAAGTGTCTTTGTCATGAAAGGGTGTCGAATGTTGAATGCTTTTTCCACATCTACTAAGATGATCATATAGGTTTTGTCCACCATTCTGAAAATGTAGTATATCACATTTATTGATTCATGTACACTGAACCATCCTTGTATCCTAGGGATAATTCTTGCTTTGGTATTAGGTGTTGGGATCATGATAATACTGGCCCCATGAAAAGAATTTGGAAATATTTCTTGCTCTTGTTTTACAAAGCATTTGAGAAGGATTTTTTTAAAAGTTTGTTTGAATTCAGCAGTGAAGCCATCAAGTCCTGAGTTCTTTAATGGGAGACTTTCATTATTGATTCAATGTCCTTATTCTTTATTGGTCACATATCTACCTGCCTTTAGTGATCCTTGACTGATCTAAAAGGCTAGATAGAAGAATTGATGACCTTTGTAACATCATATCCACACACACGACTAATTGTACAGAAACCTGTGGTATTGTTTGCCTTTAATGAGTATGTAGAACTGGTTATGCTCATGTCTTTTTGGTTTTCAAGTTTAAATTGTTAATATATAAAACAGACAATCAAACATACACCTACTTCTTATATAGATCCATGCAGAAGTGTAAATGTGCTTTGTACTGTAACTAATCGTTAAAAGTTACCTAAAGGTAGTGACTATCAATTTGATTCATGCACAGCCTTGCAAATTATTCAACAGATAGTTCAAAAGTCCTAGTCCATACAGGGATGTGGCTTAATGTGTTTATGTCTTCAGGTCTTGAATTCTTGACCTGTATGTCAGGTGCCACAGTGCTAATGGAAGATAATATAATATTATCAATTCACTAGGTACTGTACCAGTTAGCAATTTGTTTAGTCCATGGCAATGTAGGCTGAGCTCAGCTGAGCAGTTTTTCTGATCTAGATGGGATTCTTCACATGCTTCAGGTCAGATCTGTTGATCTGAGCCAGGATCTTCCAGTTAGTACACCAAGGAGACTTAACTTGGTTCTGACCTTGGTGGTCTCATCCCCTAGCTCTATAGCCAGTGCTTGTTTGTCTGACTAAGGAAGGGGTCCCAAGAAAGAGAAGGCTGCAAAGTTTCCTAAGCCCAAAGCTGGGTATTCGCACATAATCATTTTTGCTGCATTCTATTAGTCAAAACAAATCACAAGGTGACCCCCAATTGACGGAGTAAGGAGCTGGACTCTTGGTAAACAGATCTGAAAAATCTCATCACAAAAAACATAGATACAAGGAGATATGAACAATCATGGCTATTATATGTGTCTCACACTGTGCTTAGCTTCACTGAAAAGATGTTTGATTAGCTAATTAATTCAGTAAATATACAACACTACTCCTAGATTACCGTAATTAATCAGGAGAATAAGACTAAGTAAATTCTCCACTCCATTAAATTCTGTCTTAAAAATACAACACAGAGATGAAATCTCAGAGAAAATATACCTGGTCCTTGAGATTCCAATTCCCTATACTTTGGGCAGTTGGACATTCCACAACAACTTATGGGGTTACTTTATGGTTTCCTGAAGGCAATGCAGAAAAAAATAGCATCAGTGCTTGGTATGACATGAATTTGGACCTAGAAATCTTTGAGTGGACAGCCTCATAAGAACGTAGCTTCTTCCAGGAAGGAAGATCAATCACCTTTATCAATCAGAAGTTAAAAGAAAGTACATTCTGAAACACTTAATTGAAAAGAAGCAGGCTGCCATCCTGTATACCATGGCATGATCATCTGCTAACTCCAAGCCAGCTCTACATTTTGCTGCCCCTTGGAAGGGTGCAACAGAGGCTTGGACTAACTGACCTGATCCTGGAGAAGGACAATACTCAGGGTGACAAAGTAAGCCCAGGGGCCAGCAGACCCAAGGAGAAAGTACAGAACTGGCCAGCAGCTTCAGGGGTTCATGTGCTACACTCCCAAAGTGACTGGGTGAGAGACAACCACAGGAGACTGCCACTGAGAGGACGCGTGCCTGACACAGAGTTTCTAAGAAGAATAAGTTCTGACCGGGAAGGACATGTGTCCTGCCCTCCGGAGGGAACAAATGGACCCCAGAAGTGTCCACATTAAGTCCAACAGTCCACTGGAACCTCTGTCCATGGCTCACATCCAGGAGCAAGTAGAGGGCTGATTGCTTTTCCCATCTACCAACATGAGAAAGGACATAGCTTGGTGTGGAAGGTTACCACAGTCCGAGGAGAATGGACAGAGTGGCCTCTGTGCAGGGAGGGTACCTCAGAAATAGGCCTTAGAGCTATGTGGGGAAAATTGTGACTGGCTAGATTCCAAGACTGTAGATCCTGGAAAGAAATCACTGATTCAAAAACACAGAGGACTTTTTTTTCTTTTACTAAATCTTTGTTTTAATGTTTCTATTTTTTCTATTTTTCTATTATTTTTCTCTTTCCTTTATCATTTGAGGGGGGGCTTGTGGGCTCTCCCTTTTGTTTTCTTTCCTTTTTAGTTTCCTTTCTCTCTTTTTCTCTTTTCCCCTTTCATCTTTTTTCTTGTCTTTTTATCTTTAAATTTCCTGTATTTTTCTGTTTTTCTTTTCTTTTTCATTCTTTCCTGTAACTGTTTTCTAACTCTATTAATTTCCTTTTACTCCTCAAACAAGCATAAAAATCACATGATCATCTCACAAGAAGCAGAAAAAGCCTTTGACAAAATGAACATCCTTTCATTAAAAAAAGAAAAACTAAGCAAAATAGGTATAAAAGGACTATCTCAATCTGACAAAAACCATTAATAACAAGCCTACCGACAGCATCATATTAAATGGGGGAAAACTGAAAGCTTTCATTCTAAAATTAGAAATAAGAAAAGGATATCCACTATCACCACCTCTATGCACATAGTACTCAAAATGTTAACAAGAGCAATTAGGCAAGAAAAATAAAATGGATATATATAGGAAAGGAAGAAATAAGTCAAATTCCCATTATTTGCAGATGATCTGATCCTCTCTACAAAGACTCATAAAAATTCACCAAACTATTCCTATCATTAAAAACCAAATTCAGCAATATAATACTATACAAAAATGAACACACAAAAATCAATAGTGTTCCTGTACACCAATAGTGAACCCACTGAAAAAGAAAATAGGAAAAAAACACAATCACAATAGCACTGAGAAAAATTAAACACTTGGGAATTAACCTAAGCAATAAAGAGAAAGAACTCTACAATGAAAACTATAGTACTCTGAAAAAGGAAATCAGGGAGGACATCAGAAAATGGAAAGTTATCCTCCATTCTTGGATAGGCAGAATATAGTCAAAATGGCCATACTTCCAAAATAAATATACGGATTTTACCCAATCCCAATTAAAATCCCAACAGAATTCTTCACAGAACAAGAGTAAACAGTCTTAAAATGTATATGGAACAAGAAGAGATTGTGAATAGCAAAGCAATCCTGGGTAACAAGAGCAAAGTGGTAGGCAGCACAATCCCATATTTAAAATTATATTGCAAAAATACAGTGATAAAAAACAGCATGTTACTGGCACAAAAACATGAGAATCAATGGGACAGAATAGAGAATGGAGAAAGAGCATCAACTCATTCAAATATTTGATCTTTGACAAAAGGACCAAAAACATACACTGGAGGAAAGACAGCCTCTTTAATAAATTGTTTCAGGAAAGTTGGCTATCCACATGCAGAAGGTTGAATCAAGGCCCTTATCTTTCACTGTACACTAAACTAAAATCAAAATGGATCGAAGAACTAAATGTTAAAACAAACTGCTGGAATATAAAATAGGTAAAACTCTTGACATCATAGGCATATGCAGAGACTTTCTGAACAGAATTAGGCAATGATTTCTTCATCGAGTCATCCTATACTCGATGTCATTTGATGTGGACTATGCCAACCTAGAGATATTAAAAATTAAATACAGAACTCAGGCATGCTACATAGGAAATGGATGCACCTTGCAACCATAATGTTAAGTGAAACAAATCAGGCTTAAAATATCACATGGTTTCTCTTTTATGAGAAACCCAAATTATAAATAAACAGCGAAGTAAAAGATAGATAATTGAAAGTTGGGAGGTAGAGCTTTCTCAAATGGAAAGGGAATTAAGAGATGGAGGGGGCCGGTGAGATGGCTCAGCGGCTTAAGCGCCTGCCCGGCAAGCGCAAGGGCCCGAGTTCGACTCCCGGAACCCACATACGAAAAAGGGGCCGGTGATATCGCTCAGCGGCACGGGCGCCTGCTGGCGCGCGAGGTCCTGAGGTCGACCCCCCGGTACCCACAAAAAAAAAAAAAGAGATGGAGGGAGGAGAGGGAAAATGGATTAAAAAAGAAATTAATATATATTATGTACATGTACCGACTGACTTCAAAAAATACAAACATTATGCACTGCAAATATGTGCTAATAAAAATTATATATTAAGAAAAACACTTCATTTTACCTGATAATGGTGTCCCTCATTCTTCATTTTGTAATTTGTCCTAAATACTGTTCAAAATCAATATATCATTAAGTGCAGCATGATAAGTAGTTTGTTTTGAATTATTTCCATTCACATTCATGAAATGAACAAGATAAAACTTGAAATCTATTTTTGAGAATCTATTTCTATACTGTACAGCTTTATTAATCCTATTTTGCCTTGCGGCAGTGTTGAAC
Organism: Erethizon dorsatum; assembly: GCA_028451465.1. NCBI lineage: Eukaryota > Metazoa > Chordata > Mammalia > Rodentia > Erethizontidae > Erethizon > Erethizon dorsatum. Next base: position 11,693,687 of record CM051839.1, read on the forward strand.
TGGTAATTGAACACCAAAAATATCTGTTTACCTACTATTTGAAAAATGCTGTGTTGCTTACACTTTTGTGCAGAAATATGAAACATACTTTTCTAAGTGGCTTGTCTTATATGCTTGTCATTTTTGAAATATCCATTCTATGGAGTTTTTAGTTTGTTTGGTTGTTTCATACATTTGTTTTTTTACATTCAAATTTAGATCTAATGATGCTGAATTCCACAGATTTCTTTCCTAAATGTTCAGATGTGAAGAGATATGAAGACATTTATTTGACTTTTTTGATGGACACTGAATTATAAATCATGAATGGTGAGAAACTGTTTAACTGGGGCTTTAATTAGAATCTTATTTATCTGGATGTCTTAATAATGAGATGCCATCTAATTTAATGTAAGAAGTTTGCCAAGCTGGCTGCTGATTTGTGATTTTATGAATGTATTAAACTCTTTCACTTTTAATAAACAGAACATTAAACTGTATTTATTACATAGCTACACTTGATTACTTTTAAGTTACTTGAAAATAGCTACACCACACCAGATATATTGCGCAAGAAACAACAAAAAAACAAGCAAAAAACAAAACCCAAATTCAAGATTTGAATATTTATGCAGGTATCTACAATTCAGCTTTTAAAACACAGCTTAATTTTCTGTATTTGAGATTAATTTCAAAGTACTACATTTCAATTAAGTATAACACTTAAAATTAATTTTTATATATGAAACTATTTATCATTATAAATTATTTTTGGAAGAAGAATCTTATCATCAAAATTAGGACTTTCTAAGAATTGTCTTCTCAAACTAAAAGGAACCTTGAGCTCGACATAAGTACTTTCTCTTTTTTCAAATTGGGTCTAAGTTAGCAGACCAAAAACTTTTAGAAGTAGAGGGCCAGTGGGCAAGGAAATACTGGAGAGAAGAGCGAGCAAATCTTAGAAATGGTAATTAACACAAAGGTAGATAACCCAACAAAGAAACTAATTATTTCATTTTTAAAATAATAGGGTTCACACTTTGAACCCTGTGGAGGGTTGTTGTTTTTTTTATACTGACTTTAAAGCAACAGGAGTGATTAACTACAGTGATAAAAATAATGCCTCACTCTAATTCTCAGTAGCTGGCCCTCATAATTTTATTAAAATTTCTTATTGTAGGATATCCTTTGATATGTAACTTAAAAGCAATTAATACATTTATGATGGCACTGTGCCTTTTATTCTTTAAAATCAATTTCTTGTTTTTATGACATGACAATCTCTTAAAGAACACAACTTTAAGTCAACATAAAATACGCAGATTTCTATATGCCAGAGTTAAGCCAACTAAACGATCACAATGACTTTGAATTCTTCATTCCAAAGATGCATTGGGTGCATTTTTTATAAACTGAAATAATAAATAATAGATTGAGTCTAAAAGTAATTTGTGTTTTTGCTGAGACATCTACTCCCAAAATATCTGGATTTTGAGTGTCTAATACATTACACCATGAATTTCATCCCTACCTCTAACTCCTAAGAGTATAGGCAAACAAAAGACCTTAGTAGTTTTGTGTTTTGCTTCAAGTTTTCATCTTTTTCTTCCTGTCAACTAAAATAATTTTTTCTTCATTCAGAAGACAGAAAAAGAAGAGATTAGAGATTATGTAATGCTCTGCTTCATCCATTCCAGGTTGTCAACCACTTTAATTTATTAAAATATGGAGTTTTCATTCAAAAGAAGTAATTTCTTAACTCGTATCTAAATTCTGCAAGAAAAAAATTATAAAAACTCAGGCAACCATCTACCCTACCCCCTCCTTCTGAGTGGGACATTTTCTCAGCCAGCAAGCCCTGCTATAATTTTCTACAAGAAGGCAGGCAGGCAGGCAGGCATTTTTTGGACTTTGCCTTATTGGCAAGCTTCCTTTTGTTTTCTGACGCCATAGTGGAAATATACAGAGATGCTAATTACTCTCATTATTTGTGCTTATGATTTAAGATCTTACACCTCACACTTGAAGTATGAGATTCAGAAAAACATCAGAAAATGAGTGTTCTGTAACTCAGTGAATCCTTGATTCTGGGATCCAATATGTGGAATATAGTTAGTATTTCAAACCTTGACTCACTGTGTGATCAAGGTTTTCTATACCCACCCATTTGGCAAGGCCTGTGTACTAACTTTTATTGTTTTGCTTTTTATGTGTCTGCATATTATCTTTGCAAACAAATTGCCACCCTAAGGTGATTAAAGAATCCATACCCAGTACATATTAGTGTTTTCTATTCTGCATATCCTACATGAGTGTTCATTTTGAAGCCAATTGAATAGTTATTTTTTACAAGCCAATTTCAATGAAATTTTATGCTTGTAGGAAAGTCCTCAGTTCTTGAGCCCATTGTAAATAAGCCCCAGTTCCATTCTTTTCTCTCCCAAGCAGACCTGCTGAATACGTTTAATTTGCAATGGAAAGAGGAAACTTGCTTAGGGCACAGTTTCCAAAAATGTGTTCCTCCGTCATATGTTATTTTTAGGGTTCCATAGTCCAGTGAGTTTGTGAAATGGAAGGTTAAAATTAATTAAAACAGAATTTTTATGGAAAGATTGCTTCAGAAATTTAATATGCTAATGAGCAATTGTGAATCCCTGCGAGAGTGATAATGTATGTGGTTTCCTACCTGGGTAACCATAAAAACCATGACTTTGGAGAGCAGCTCAGATGACGAGTGTTTTTCTTTTTCTCCAGTAATGGAGATTGAACCCAGAGCCTTCACACTGAGCTACATCCCCAGCCCATTTTCTTTTTTATTTTATTTTTTTTGGAAAAGGATCTCGTAAGTCACTAAGTTGCACAGACTGGGCTCCACTCGTGATGCTCCCGTCTCAGTTTCCCAGAGTGCTAGGAGCACAGCTCAGCGACGGCCACGCCCAGCTAAATGACCAGTTTTCTGTAGAATACTGTGACATTCCATTCTTGAACAACACAAGCATGAATATCAAGTAAATACAACAGGCAAGAGGTAAGAAGAAAGGTAAAATATGGTAAAAGTGATGTTTAGAATCAGAAGGTGTTATCCATCATGATACCTAGGTTTAGGCTGCATTGACTAATAGCACCAACGTTTACTTTTTGTTCCTGCCTCCTGTGATCGCAGGATGAGTGAGTGCACTGATCCATGTTTTCTGCATTCGGAGATAACAGCTGGAAGAGCCTCGACCACCAGAATGTCACAGATCGCCATGGCAGTAGGAAGGGAATTTGGAGAGGTACATTCAGACTATTAAAAACTTCTACTATTTCTGCTTAGTTTCCATTAACCAAAGCAAGTTACGATGCCATATCTAATTTAAAAGATCAGATTTCCAGGAGAAGAATAACAGAATATTGGTATGGATATTCTTCATATCTAGACAGAAACTGAGGAGAGCTGCCTCCCCCAAATCATATATTGTCCCATTATCCATTGACCCACCATTGCAGGTAAAAAGGCCAAGATCCTCACCCCAACTCAGGACAATTCTGATGAGAAATCCCAATATCCAAGGGATTGACTGAGCAACTCCTTCCTAAAACTGAATCATGCTCCAAACTCTCTCTCCATCCAATCCTCATCCCTTCCCTTCCCTTCTCTCCCCCTTTCCTTCCCTTCCCTTCCCTTCCACAAGATGTTATTCCCAAAGCACTAAAGATCCTCTCACTTGGTAATCTCCATCTCAGAGCCTGCTTGTCTTTGAATAGTATGAAAGCACTGCACTATAATATTCCAGTTTCTTTCAGACGATGTTCGAGGTTTATTTATATTGATTCATGTAGCTCTAATTAGTTTACGTTAGCTGATTTTTAGAAAATACAAGTTACTTATCTATTCTCCTGTTAATGAGAATTTAGATCTGTCTCAACCTTTTACAGGTACCATTTTATAGAGATTCTTTGTGTATTTACTTGTTCATATATGCAGGAGCTCCTCTGATGTAGATATATGCTGTATAAAATATACATATGCTATATGTATAGTATATGAATTGCAATAAAATAGAGTATGTGCATTCTCAATTTTATTAGGTGTTGTAGCTTCCTGAATATTAGTAGAATTGAATATAAATGGCCACTTATATTTTTCTAGGAATTACCTATTTATATCCTTCCTTATTTTTCTGTTGAATTCTTGACCTTTTCCTTATTGAGTTTTAAATGTATATTCCTGATACCATTCTTTGTCAGATACATGTACCTAAGATATTTGAAATATCTTCTCCTGGTCTGTGACTTGTCTTTTAACTTTATGTGTCTCTTTCACAAATAAATGTTAAATTTTAATGCAGTCAAATTTATCCATTTTTTATGGATTATACATTTTCTGTGTTGTTTAGGAAAAGATTTCAAGTCTCAAAAATAATGTGTATTTTCCTTGAAGGAATTACAGTTTTTGCTTTTTACATCTGAGATATTTATCTACCTGGAAGTTATTTTATTTTGTATATGATATAGTGCAGTCATGGTGAACCTATGGCAAGTGTGCCATAGCAGGCTATTTGTTATCACTGAAAGCTCTGAAAGGTTCGCCATCACTGATAGAGTAGCTATACTTTTGTTTTTCATATGGCAGCCAATTGTTTCAATAGTACTTTTTCCATCTTGATATCCCACATAAATTTATAATGTCATTTCTATAGAAACGTAAATGTGTGCATGACCCTCTTTTCTGTTTAATTAGTCTGTTTGTCCATTCTTGTGCTACTATCAGTCTGAATTAATTAATATGGCTTTATAATAAGTCTTTTTTTTTTTTTGTGGGTACCAGGGGTTGAACTCAGGACCTCATGCGCCAGCAGGTGCCCGTGCCGCTGAGCGATATCACCGGCCCTTTTTCCATATATGGGTACCGGGAGTCGAACTCAGGACCTCGCGCTTGCCAGGCAGGAACTTATGCCACTGAGCCATCTCACCGGCCCCTATAATAAGTCTTGACATCTGAAAAACCAAGTCCTTTCCTTTCTTCCTCTTTAAAATTACCTTTACTATTCTCAACCTTTTTTTGTTCCAAGTAAATTTTAGAATCAACCTGTTAATTTACACCAAATAAAATTCTCCATTGGAATTTTGATTAAAATTGCATCAGACTCATATATATTAATTTGAAGAGAACTGGTATCTTTATGATATTGAATATTTCCATTTATGAAAATGGCATGTCTCCGGAGAGATTCTTTTTAACCACACACATGCCTAAGTCTCAGCTTCCAGTGTTATGATACCCAAGAGAACACTGGACTTGAAGGAGCAAGTTATTCATATGTATTGTTCCAGTTTTCTCTTTCAATATAAACAGATTAAATGTGGCATGAATGTGATTTGGAATAAAGGTGGTGCTTTAAGAATGACTGATGCCCCACTGGCGGAGCAAGGTAGTAGCATTTGAAATGAACCAAATTCCTTTGAATTCAACAAAGGAAGTAGTCATTAAATTCAAAAGAGTTATGGAAAGGCCTTAAACATTATATGGTAAAAACAAATAAAAAAAGATTGTCCTTCACTACTGGGAGTAATGAAAGTTGGCAGTCTGATTCATTCATTCAATAAATATTCATTGAATACCCATTATTTTCTAGGCAATGTTCTGGCATTGGAGGAAGTGTAAGAAACAAAACGAAAACCTTGATCTTAGTGAATCAAGTTGGGGAAGGAACTTATTAAACACTTGGTAAATACTGAACTCTGTATAAAAACTATAAATCACTGTTTTGGTACTCAAGCTGCTTATGAGATTAACCACTGTCACCACCAAGAGAGCAACTATCAATGTCATGTCCCATAGTACAAAGTATAAGTGCAACTAAAGTTCTGGGGAAAAATGGAGACTGAGAGTCACAGTAGGTTTCCTGGAGGAAAACTATTTTATGCTGAAATTTGATGACAAGCAGGATTTGGTGCTTTAGGTAAGAACAGAATCAGAAAAGACCCTGAGATGAAATTCTTTTTCTGTCTACTCTGACAGACAGAGAGGGACTCAACATTCCTGGAAAAGAGAATCATGTTGGGTAAAAGGAGATGAGGCTAAATAAATCAAATGAAACCAGATAATGGGGGAGTTTTGATCAACAGCAAAGGAGTTTAAATGTCTGCAGGGGGCCCTCCTCTTCCCCTCTCCTCTTTCTCCTTCTACTTTCATGGCCTGGGAACTGGCCTGATAAAAAACAAAATTGTAAGAGTATTACCCAACATTGATGCGGAGGAGGCATGGGGACGTGAAGAGATAAGGAATGGAAATCATGCTGTTGAACCTGAGATACTGAGATAGGTCCAAGGCAAAGACAGCATGGTCCCTGCTTCAGGGAACTTAGAATCAACATGGGAAAGCAAGACTGATGTGTTTAATATTAACTAGTAAATGCTCGTGACCCAGATGTTCACTCAGACCTCTTGCCCCTTGGCTTGAGCCCCCAAATTTGAACCTGGATAAATCTCAAAGTCTTTCTCATGCTTTCTGTAAATCCGCAAGGACTTGTATCTCTTGCAGTCACTCTGTCTACAGCATCTGTGTCCATGTGCATTGCCTCTGTCTTTCCCCTTGACAATCTACACCCGGAACGCTATCCCTTCATCAGTTTCCATGAAATACACATGCTCCCCAAGCATTTTATGAGTTTGTTTTAATTTCCTGAGGCATTGGGAACATAGAAAGTGATCACAATCTTTCCCCACTTCTCTCAGTCTCCCTTCTCTGTCCCTCATTTCTCCTTTTCCAGATTAGTTTCAAGAGTTTCACAAGCTCCTTTTCTTTTTATATGTAGATTAATTCATTTCTCCACCAGTGCTTACCCCAAACCATCATAACCAAACAAATTAAGATGTTATTAAACAAAAGGAAAGATATGATTTCTTAATGGCAGTTAAGTTTGTAAGAAAATAAACCAAATTTTTTTCTCACACAGAAAACACATAAAGAAAACAAACCAAGGCAAAAGATAAATATATTTTAGATGGTGTGGTAAAAGCTGGGGTTATGTGGACTATAATAGTTCAGAGAAGGAAAAGATCAATCAAGAAGGGTTTTAATGGAGGAGATAGATCTTGAACTAGACCTTGAAGAAAGCTGGAATTAGTATTACAGAAAGAAGAAGCAAAAGGTTATTCAAGGTAAGGAAATAATTTTAAGAAAAGCATAGAGGAAAGAGTGAGCCTGGCAGCTGGAAGAAGAAAACTCTCAAGTGAAAATTTATAAACAAGAAAAGGCTGACTGCGTGCTGGAAACACTGGATTTCCAGACTTAAGGGTTTGTACTTAATCCAATAAGAATCAAAAGAAGTTCTAAAACATGTACTCTGCTCAGGCAACAAGAGCAACTTTGGAGGAGGTCTCAAAAGCAAGAACCAAAGGCCCAAGCCCATCTGAATTCTGTTTCTGGTCTCTGCTTTTTTTGTGCAGGTGGGCCTCAGTTTCTTGTCCTAAAAAATCTGCTCTTTCCACCAAGGGGCTGGGGTGATTTACCAGATCGCTGACTCAAAATCCATGGAGGCCTTACCTCTTGTTTCAACTCAAAAAATCTGAGCAAAAGATGGTGGCTCCTATTGGACCATATGATAAATCATGCCAGATTCAGGGAAGGGAGAAAGCAGGGGATTAAGACAAGGGTGAGGCATGGACAGCAGCACTGGGAGAAGAATCACAAGGAAGCAACAACAGTTTGTGTCTAAAATTGGACCCAGTATACAGTAGTTCTCATGTGAGGAAAATGCATCTTATTTTTCAGCAAATATTTATTGAGAAGCTATTATTCTTAAGTTTCTATTTTATATACTTATTTTTTATTTTTTCACTTTCTTCTAATGTAAGTCATTAGCCATTATTTTGTATGTCCTTTACAGCCACCTTAAATTCTTTTCAGGAAAAATTACAGTCAACTACTTAATAGTTGTTATACACCAATTATGTTAAGATACACTTCCCATTTTCAAGACTGAGTCTAAGAGGAAAGATACTGCACCATGTGTGCAAATATCTAAAGACAAAATCATAAATGTTACTTAAAAGGTATACATAAAATTTGACTTCAAAATTTATCTTACCATGAGAAATAGTATCATTGAACTGATATTTAAAAGTAGTACAGAATGGGTACAATGAGAACCTGAAGATACGTCAATGAAAGGTTTTCTGTGGGGAAGATCAACTTGAGACAAGAGTATGAAGTAATAAAGAGCAGAACATGTTCAAGAAACAGTTGAGGGGCCGGTGAGATGGCTCAGCGGCGTAGGCACCTGCCTGGAAAGTGCGACGACCCGAGTTCAACTCCCGGAACCCACATACGAAAAAAGGGCCGGTGATATTGCTCAGCGGCACGGGCGCCTGCTGGTGTGCGAGGTGCTGAGGTCGACCCCCAGTACCCACAAAAAAAAAAAAAAAAGAAACAGTTGAAATCTGACAGTATGAACCTGTGACCAAAGGGGAGTCAGCTAAAAGGAATAAAACCCTGTCCAGTCTATGCCCCAGTAGTGAGGTAGCCTTTGGAAAGTGACAAAAAATACCTCTAAAATGTGTGTAGGAAAACTTATGGAACATTGCGATAGGGTAACATAGGAGCAACTAAGACGGAGAAGTAGAATCAGTTGCCAAATTCAGAGGGTGAAGGAGCTGGATGGAGAATAAGCATTATATACAGCTCAGGTAACACCTTGCTCACAATAAGAAGTCATCGCCTCCCATTTCCAGAGACCCCAAATTTCAATCCTAATCCACGAGAGACATGCGGAGAAAAGAGCTTCCTCCTCCCCTCCCACACTTACTTTTACTGGAATTGCTGATGACTGTGTGTGGTCTGTGGAACTCATCATTCAGAACACCTAGAGAACCACTAATGGCGTCATCAACAAGTTCCCAACCCTCGAAGATCCGGATAAAAGTTGTTCAAATCATGTTCCACTCATCATGGAAATCCATAGTTTTTTTGTGTGTGTGCAATCCATGTTGGTTGGTGTTGGCTCCAAGATACCATTTCCTCTGATTAAAGCAAACATTCCATGTAAGCCTGGAAATGCCCCCCTCACCCATCAAGACTTTCAAAGTCTTCACACTCTTACAAAGTGCAGTGCTTCCCCATCAAGGGTGATTTTTCTCCCTTCTCCCAAGGAGGGGTAATTTGGCAAGGTCTGGGGACAGTTTCGATTGTCATATTTTTGAGGGGAATTACCATGGGAGTCTAGAGAGTTGAAGCTGAGGGTGTGCTCCTAAACATCCCACATCACACAGGATAGCCCCACACAGTACACAACTATCTGACTCAAAATGTAGGCAGAGTTAAGGTTGAGAAACCATGATATAGAGCCTATCATTTCTCCCCCTCCTCCATGCTCCTCCATCTTTGTAAGGTTCTCAGCCCATGAGAGGTTCACTCCAATGATCAAAGGCGATATTTTTTTGGCACCCAAGAGCAGCTGAGACCCTAAATTTTCCTTTAACACAAGCTGCCCTTTTTGGGAAAAGATGTGGTTTTAAATAGCATATTTTCTCAATACATATATAATAAAGTTCTCATCCATACTCAATTATACTTGCTTTGCCAGGAAGAGAAAGAAAGAAAGCAAAGAATGTAAATAGTGTGGGTGATTCTGTCCCGCGTTCCACTAGAGCATATGCCCCAGAGGAGCACGAGAAGGGAGATGCGAATCCGATGTTCCCTCAGCTGATCTTGGTTCCTGAATTGCTCTCATAGTATGAGCATCTCACCATGCTGAGTGTGATTCAAGTGTTTAAAGATACATTTTTTTTTTTGGTACAACATGGCCTCTAAATGCAAGCCAACTACTTCATCAGGTGTTTAGCTGAGAAAACTGCAATCTGTTCCAATGCTGTAGGAAAAACTGGCTGAGCTGGATGGTACAGCAGCTTCAAATGTGATGCATAAAAGCGACCAGAGATATTGCACTTTAAGGGTGAATAGAGGGATTTTTTTCCTTCTGACTTCACATGATTTTTCAAGTTGCTGAATGATATTAGAGCTAAACTCTATGTAAAATGCACCTCCACATTAGGTGGGAGGAGGGGCTAGAGGGTGGGGGAGAAATAGAGGTCTTGAAATAGAGCCTTGGGGGTTGGGATGATGAGAAGAAGGAATGGTGGTGAGGATAAGAAAGGCCAGGAGGAACGAGTGAGTGTACTGCTGCTCTGTCAATTTTTAGAACTATTTCTTTGATAACTGGAAAGAAAAGTTTAATTTCATAAAAGTCCCAGCTGTGCAACAGGGAGCTTAGTTGGTTGCAACACTGATACTGCAAAGATATTACTGATTAATGTAGGATCCAGGACAGTAAACCCACAATGTAAAATACCTGTAGATTTGTTAACTCTCTTTTCATGTGTGCCTCATGTAGAATTTTTGCAGCTAACCATTTTTGCCTGTTAACTCCATAAGTAATATGCTAGCTTGTTTTTTTCACTTAAAAAGCCAGAAAGTACTGTATATGCCATAAATTCTAAACAGTTTGTTTAAATATTAAACAGCAAGTGACAATGACAGCTCTTGCAGGTGTGCCTTTGAAGCCTGTGTTTGTATTGCGTGTGTAAGTGGCTTTGCATGTGTATAAACAGAGAGGTTGGAAAGCGAGTGGTCGCCAGGTATCTCTAGCTTTGCTTGTGCATTTTCTGCCAGTGAGCGGCCACCCTCAACAACTTGAAATGGAGACTATTGTTCTGCTCGCTAAGATGAGATGGGGGAGAAGAAAAACTGATAAATATCGCATGGGTCAAAAATTTTATGTGAGGTTTTGAAAGATAAATGCTACAGCAATCATTTCAGAAATTCCCATTTTAATTAAATACAATATTTTCAAAATTGTGCTGTGGTACTTAGCAGAGGCTTTCTAACTTAGAGAATGTTCTGAATAATGCACTAAATAAAGGGAAAATTGTTCTCTACTCAGTACTATTTTCGACACATAGAATTTTATAGTGATTTTTTTTCATTTGACCCCATATTAAGGATATAGATACTCTTGGTGGACTACATTGCCACCCTTTGTTGTCAGGATCCAGTGAAGTGTGTTTCAAATTTTTGAAAAGAAATTTAGAATACAGAATCACAGAAATGAAATACTAAGTTAGAAATATTGGGCTATTGGAAATGACTCAGGAACAGAAGAGTATTATCTAACAGGTTTTCACTGGCTTCCCCAATAACATTACTAAAAAGCAAGTACTATTTGGGTTACAAAGACAGAGCAATTTAAAATAAACCCTATAAATGTTTGGGACAGGATTTTACCTGGTTCTGTGAGATTCTACAGTCCATATCATTTTCTCTATGAAATGCTACTCACTTACTTAAAATGCCATGAGTTCAGTGAAATTATTTCCTAGTATAAATATATTCACACATTATTATATACTATTCACTACAGACTAATGATCTGTCCAAATATTCCTATTGTATACCATCTAAATTAATTAGAGCAATGTAGTAACATATAAATCTCCAAACCTTCTGGGGTGTATGCAATAAAATTTATCCCTCACACATATCACAGTGCAATGCAATTCAAGCAACTGTCCTCCATAGATTTCTTCCAAGAGGTAACCTGGGAATCTAATCTCCTTCCTTACTCTGATGTTACCATGCTAAATTCAAGGCCTCCCAGATATCCACGACAAAGGAGAAGAGAGTTTGAACAATCACTGGGTGGGTGGGTGGAGTGAGGGGTAACTAGGCCAGAAAGTAGAATGTGTCACTTCTATCAAAACACCAGGATGCTCATCTGTCCCCAATCCAAATGGAACAGACACTGAGATATGCAGACATTTCGTGTGCCCCAAAAAAGGAAAGCAAAAGCAGACTTGGTGAACACACAGCATTGTCTGCAAGAGAATTTACTTCAAAGAGAAAAAGGACTCTATACATATTGGGTAAATGCTGATGTCAAGTTCATGCCACGCGACACTGGGTTACAAGGAGGAGTGAAATTGTGCCACAAGAGTAATACATTTTGCAATGGGTAGCTTGAGACATCAGAAGAGACTATGCCTGAATATTAGTGGGCGTAAACCAGGTAGCATTGTCAAGATCAAATAACCCATCAGGAAAATATTAAATAGGGGGAAGTTGTCCAGTAAGTTCAGATACCAAGTGCCTGGAGAACAGAAAAGAATGAGTAGAGAAATGAGGAGAAGCAGATGGTTTAGGATTAAGGATATGCGAAAATATCATAGCTAACATTGTTTCTTATAAGCCAAATATTGTAGAGTTTGTTGATCTCCATAAAAACCCTATGAGGTAAGTCGTATTGCCTCATTTTACAGATGATGAAACTGAGTCATGAGGTTTAATCATTTATCCAGAGTCACACAGCTACAGAGTGGCACAGCTGGGGTCCAGCCCAGGCTAAATCTAGCTCCAGATTCTTTTAACCTTTACACTGTACTGCCATGCTAAAAGACAAACATTCCCAGATTTCTTCTTTTATGTGACTCCTACTGTATGGCACAGAGGCAACTTTTCAAAAAAAAAAAAAAAATGTGAAAAGCCAGATGTCAAAGTTCCAATATAATTTACCATCCACTGATTTAGCAGACTATATTCGGCCTTTTTTTCTTTCCTGGTCTCATCTCTTCTATGAAAGTAATTATTTAAGGATAAGCCAAACTGACAGATGCCTTACTCTAGCTCCCTGGTTACAGAACCCTGGCTTTACCATCCCAATCAGCAGAAATACTGCTTGTTTTCTCCAGAGAGGAAGTTCAGAACTTCCTTTGTAATCTTCTTCAGTGTTCACCAATCTGTAAGTTAAGTAGATACATTGTATCTGGAATGTATGAAAAATCGAGAAATTTTATCAAAATTCCAGGAGGGCTATTAAGTCCTGGATAGCATATGAACCAAACAGGGCAGAACATACCCCTTCTGCAGGCCCTCCACGCTTATCTCAAAGAGCTGACAAATGAACCTAGATGTTGTCTCTTTCTTTCTCCTTTTTATCTATCCAATACACAGAGGTTTTGTATATTGGAGAAGAAACTAATAGAATTCTATAGAAAGACAAGCATAACAGATGTGTATTAAGAGCTGTACTTTTTGGCTTTCTATGGATTCCTCTTTTCCATAGGAATCCTTCTTGCTTGGCCTTTTGCAGTTTGACTATCTCTCAAGAACATTCTCGGGGCTGGTGATATAGCTCAGTGGCATAAGCGCCTGCCTGGCAAGCGCGAGGTCCTGAGTTCGACTCCTAGTACCCGCATATGAAAAAAAAAAGAACATTCTCAGTAGCCTCTCAAAGCATTGGTAACAATGATAATGTTTAACAGCCTTTACTGTACACTGACCAATAAGCATGGATATCAGCCGATCAGGATGGCCACTGGCTGGAAGCAGGGAATCCAGTTGTCCGTGTACTGGCCAACTGAACATCGGCCCACCTACCCAACCTTGTGCTCTGCTGTTGTGACAGGCACCTACAGGAGACTTCTGACTTCCTGTACATTCTCCCTGTGCTAACGTGCATACTACCTCTCTCCTCATGACAAGCATAGATTAAGATCTACACTTTTTGGGTTTCAGCAGTATAGTATTACTTGCATTTCAAACCTTGCTGATTTATCTCACATAGCTAAAATTCTTGTTATATTTCAATGATTACTTTTTGAGATTGGTTTGTACTGAGTACATTTCTTCTCACTTAAAAAATCATTAATTGAATCTACCCTCTTCTGCAAACTTACTATTAACTCATCCCCACCAGAATATTTAACTACCTGATGCCCCTATCTACATTTATTGCAAAAGATGGGCCCCTTGATTTTGAAAGTATAAATTCAAATCCTGCTATCTGCATTCTGGTCCCTGACACATTCCAGTTCCCACTCATCATTTCTTACACTTCTCTTTAGCTATAACTGTAGATCTTTGTGCCACAGCTCAAGTCTATCTGCTCAGTGACGCTGGTCAACGCTTAAGGCAAAGACCGCTAATTGCCCCCATACAAACTGTACCCTCCCTATTTTTTAGTAGATGAACCCCAGTTTTATTAAGACACGTGGCCATTCAACCTTTCTTGTGGTTTTCTCTGGCTAATGTGATTTAAGCAAAAGTGAAGTGTGTATATTGCCTGGTCAAGATTTTCGTGTTTTAATAGAAAGTTGTGACCATGGTGCTGGTGACTGAACCTCTGTCACCTAGATGAAAACAACACTGCCTGGAATGGTGGCACATCAGGAAGCTCAGCTTCCTAAAGGTCTCAAGCAGCAGATCCACCTTGGCAGCCTGAACCGCACTCATTTTGCTCAACTTCCTGAGAGAAAGAATTAAACTTCTTTCCTATTTGAGCCTCTGTATTGGGTGGGGAGCTTTTTGTGTGGGAGTTTCATCTATACCTAATACAGTAGTGTATCTGAAAGACTTAACAATTTTTTTCTAGGTTAAAACTCAACATATTGCCAAATAAAATGAATGGTTAAACTTGCTAAATTGTTTTACTCCTGTCCAATTTGGATTCCACATTGTATTTTTTCTTTCTAGTGTAAGAGGTAAAATACTTGGCAATTCATACAACTTATGCTGACCAGTCAGAATAGTTCTGGTAATGACTTCCGATTAACATGTGATGATTTACACCATCTCTGCATTTGGATGAGTACAACATGATTAGAATTAATTAGGCTAAGAAGGAAGAAGTTTAGAAAGTGACCCACTAAGAATACCATTGGAGTGAAGTGAATCAGAACTGCCATGTTCCAAGGATCTGTAGTCCCCTCAGCAGGCAGTTCTTAGTGCTCTGTGACATCTTTGATCCTGAGGCTCTCACAGAGTACAAATGATTTTAAAATCCCTGTCCTAGCCTGGCTTGGTGGTCCATACCTGTAATCCTAGCTACTCAGGAAGCTGAGGCAAAAAGGTTAAAAGTTCAAGGCCAACCTGGGCTACACAGCAAGAATCTGTCACACAGTAAAATAAAAAGGGTTGGGGTATAGCTCAGTGGTAGAGTACCCCTGGGTTCAATTCCAAGTACAGGAAACAAACACCCCTGTTTTAAACTGAAATCAGGAGCCGGGTTATCTATCAACCCCACTCAGTGTTATTTGGATCTGGATGCCTGGAGACCACCCCAAGTTTTGGATATAGAGTTGTTTCTTTATATCCATGGGTTCCACATCTGTGGATTAAACCAATTATAGCTCAAAAATAATTGGGGGAAAATTTGCATCTGTATTGAACACGTACAGGCTCTTTCCCCCCTTGTTACTTTTCCTTAAATGACACAGCATAGCATTTACATGGTATGAGATTTTATCAGTAATCTAGAGATAACTTAAGGTAAATGAGAGGATGTGTACAGGTAGGTCATATGTGAATACTATGCCATTGTATCTAAGGAACTTGAGCACCCAAAGATTTGCATATCCAAGGAGGGTGCTAGAACCAATTCCATGTTCAGATAACAAGGGACAACTCTATCAAGGACTCGCTGATTTTCTCTACTCAAGATCTGGAGCCGAGTGATGGGAATACCCAGCTCCTATAACTATGAATACAAACTCCCAGGTAATGAAAGCCCTATACCCTATAATTTTTGGCTCCTCCCGTTTCTAACAGTAACCTCTACTAGGAAATAGGAATATATCATTCCTACGCTAGCTTTTATACTTCTGTAGGAAATATGGCAAAATGTTTATACCTGGTAATATGAGAGTGGTGACTACATTGGAGAATTTTTTTTGGCATGGTTAAAATATTTTATAGAACATTTATAAGCTTTTAACAAATTTATTCTTAATATTTATAAGTATTAATGACAATAAACCCTAAATGATTTCCACAATTGCAAAAGATAAAAATGAATTCAGGTGGGCTAGTTGTTCTGTTATGATTGATTATTTTTTGTGATGTCACTGTCTACCACATTAAGGAAATCTAATTAATTTTCTTATGTAAATTTTCCTTTCAAAAACTATGAATGAGGGGCCGGTGAGAGCTCAGCGGCATAAGTGGCTGCCTGGCAAGCGCAAGGTCCTGAGTTTGACTCCCGGAACCCACATACGAAAAAAGGCCTGGTGATACTGCTCAGCGGCACGGGCGCCTGCTGGCACGCAAGGTCCTGAGTTCAACCCCTGGTACCCACAAAAAAAAAAAAACAACAAAAAAAACCACTATGAATGGTGTTTGTTTTTCTTTCTGAACTATTTCTACAATCGATGGAAGACATAATGTTCCAAAGTCTACTGTTAGTATCACATCAAGCTTCTTCAGTGTGGCGTATTCTACATTCCTCTTGTTATTTCATTCACTTTGGAGCAAGTGGATTTTTAAGCAACACTAAGACTGTATCTTCATTTTATTTCTGTTGAATTTCCTTGGTTTTTCATTGGGTCAGTCTGTATAAATACAGAAGTTTCATCTCTCTTTATTGAATTTCAGTATTCAACTTCTTAAAGAAGTAAAGTGCTACAATGCCAACTTAATTTCTTAATGAGAGGATATAAATGTTAGTAGAAGTAAGCAGGAGGTCTGCACATCTGGAAAAATAATGAAATTCCTCTCATACAATAATTAACTAAAACTTAGGAATGCTCAGTTTTACCGGATGAAATGAATTCTGGAGATGGATAGTGGTAATGTGATGGTCCAACACCAATATGAACACATTTGATACCACTAATCTGTGTATTTAAAAAAAGGTTATGATGGTAGCTTTCGTTATATGTATTTTAACAGATCTAAAAAGACAAAACAAGGAATTGCCACTATGGCTTTGTCGCTCATCATATCCAATTGATCTAATATTCCCTTTTGATTGGATGAAAACTGAAAATGAAGCATGAGTTAAAATCCTCAATAGTGGACCGGTGAGATGGCTCAGCGGCATAAGCGCCTGCTGGTGCACGAGGTCCTGAGTTCGACCCCCGGTACCCACAAAAAAAAAAAAAATCCTCAATAGTAATGACCCCATCTTTATGAATATTCAGGACAGAGGGCAAACAATTATCTCAACCTGGTATTAAGCATTTTTAAAGTAATCAACCAGGTTAAAAGGAAACATGTCTACCTGTTTTGGAAAAAACAGTAAGAGCTAGCTATAATGAGCACTAAGTACTTCAAAATAAATTGTGCTTTAAATATTAACATGGCAGTACATATGCCTTATATATAGAAAGTGTACATGGTTCATCTTTAAACCTGGATATTTAATGTCAAAGATGTTGCATTAATAAACCTATACAGTACCACGTGAAAAACTATCAACACCTAAAGATTTACACCAGGCAGGGGGTTTGTGTTTGTAAAGTGGAAATGACATCTAACCTCAATTTTCACAAAAACTGCACATCACTTGAAGAAAACGTGCTGACACGCAATTAAAAATTTCCATATTGAAAGAGCCAGTAGATTGGTAACTCCAAAAGGGTTAGAGAACAAAATGCAAGATAATAAAAAGA
This sequence comes from Erethizon dorsatum, assembly GCA_028451465.1. Taxonomy (NCBI): domain Eukaryota; kingdom Metazoa; phylum Chordata; class Mammalia; order Rodentia; family Erethizontidae; genus Erethizon; species Erethizon dorsatum. Next base: position 11,711,090 of record CM051839.1, read on the forward strand.
CCATTGGAGATAAGAATGCATAGATTTTCCTCTATGCCAACTAGACAAAGTTGAAAATACTCAGCTGCCTTTGTTGGGACAAACTCAAACTTGGATTAGGTCCTTGAAATGAGCAGATGACATCTGAATACGATGACTCAGTAGGCTTCTTTAATAATATACCATTACCTCTACTTCCCTGGGAACAAAAATCCTTCAATTTGGGGAGACTACAGGTGAAAAAGAAACTTGACACTTCCAGAGATTTAGTTTTAGTTTGCTGTGTAATGCATTACCCTTAGCAAATTTACCTCTATCTTTAGGATAATGATGACATCTGTCATGAAGCTTCTTACATTTTTCTGTCTGCTGTTTCCAGTGTCATATATCTGACATGTGATAACCTCCCTTTATTAACTCTAACATTAGGGAAAAGATTTTATTCCTCTGGCTGCCCATATGGCTATTCTTGACCTATCTGCAAGCATCTGACAAGACACACTGTGCACTCTCTTATTCCGATGTTTCTATTTCTGAGACCAACCACACTTTTTAAGTATAAAATCATCTTTACTATGGGTACATAGTCATTGGAAAATTTAAAAAAATCCATGCAGCCTCACTCTCTGTGGTTACCTTATTCTCCACTGCATTAGTAACACTTTGTATCAAACTAAATAATTTCTCTAATTTCTCTTTTAATGGCTAAGCACTTAAATCCCTAAGCATTTTAGATTTTTGTAATCGTCTTTGCTAGAATAAAAAAAGTGTTGATCAAAATGTTGTCTTAGTCGTTACTGACAGCTGTTAAAATGCTGCTAAAAATACAGCGCCAACTACTGAAAAGCTAACTGCTCCTGCGAAGTCCTAATGAGAAATTCTAAATGAGTTTTTCATCAAGTTCAACAGAGATTTACATTTCCTGCACTTGGCCCAATGGATTGTTTCACTTTTTTTGTGGTTGTTAACTACATATAATACCAGAGAAACGATCTTGGTGCATAAGCCTAACGAGCACACAAACTATGCAGTTATTTATGTAAGATTAGCACAGTTATTTAAAGGTGATGAATTCCCTCCACTAAAACAAGAATATATGAGAAAGAAAGAGCAGAAATTAAAAATATCTTTATTTTTATTAAAATATACTGCTCTGGCTCCCCCCGCTTTTCAACTACAGTATATAATTTCTAAATTTAGAACCTGACTGTAGGCACAGTGAAATCTGATTTGCTTCTAATAATATGGCACACTAATTGTGATGCACGTGCTGTTTGGGGCTCCCTCATCTCAAAAGCTGGCCATACAAATGTATTAAGTTTGTGTATTTTCTATTTAAACTGCCTACAAATGCTATTGAGGTAGACAGATGAATAAACACTTAGGTAAACACATCCAGAAATTAATGAATAAAGAAAGCTAACACAAATATCCCAAAGAGCCTAAAAAATGAGTTTGGGCTATTTTGGTTAACAAAAACCCTGATATGTTTTGTATTTATCTTGTCGTCCACAATTTATTTGCTTGCAGTGTTTATAAACTGCAACATGTGTGTTTTGCAATAAACAAAGAAGTTCTATCTTACATTATTTCCCTATTCATCTTCTCTGTCAACCCCCTCCTTTCTCTCTCTTGTCTCTCTCTGTCTTTCTCAACTCTTTCCAACAGCTGGTAAGAGACAGGGGAAAAAATCCAAGCCTTCTAGAAAGAAAAAAAAAAAAAAAAAAAAAAAAGATGCCAGCATGGCTAGGCTTATTAATGAAGTTAACTATGACTAAATGATTTAGCCTTGAGGTTTTCAAAATTATTTTAATACAATGGAATAATATGATACATAATGATCTTTCTCGTCACTAAATAAAGACATAAAGGAGAGGTACATAACACATTTCAAAGTATTTTAATTTTTTTGGCTTATGATTTTATGGATTAAACAACTCTATGCCTCCCCCCTCAGTGTCAGCTGTTGAAGAAATGGTATTAGGGACAGAGAACCAAAGGGTGGATCTACAAATGCTGAACTAAAGAGCTAGAGAGGATTTTTTCCAACACAGACTTAGATGATATTAGGCTTTGTATCTGAAGTTACATAATAGAGGATATGATGTCACACATGTAAATTGCAAACGCTGAGTCGTGCCCTTCGCAGTGGCAAACCTCAGGGAGTTTGACACTAATGGGATGGGGGAGGGAGGTGTACCCAGGTTCAGAGCCTGTGAACTTAAGTGAGCAATTGTCAAAAGAGAGATGTCTGATGCTGCTTCCAGCTTTAGGCTGCTTGGCAGCTTATAGGAGATGAAGTGAAGATCCTTTATCTGAGCTTGTCTTTTTTTTTAATTTTCAATTTTTTTCAAAATTTCCGTCCTTTTTGCAAAGAACAAATATGCCTATCGAAAAGTCTGAAAAGCACAAACTTTATTAAGGGACAGTTTTAAAAGCAAGCAAATAATAACACTGCCAGGCACACACTAAGCTGATGGAAGCGTTCATGAACGGGCATGGGAATGAAGAATACTAACAACCCGGGCGCCCTGCCTTCGCTTCTGTGTCAGGAGCTCTCAAACGCAGCGCTTGGTAGATGGTTCTAAGCAAAACCAACCTTGCCTTCGCTTTAGAGCAAGACAAGGCACCTTTCTTCCACAGCTGTTCTCTCAGAGAGCCAGGAGAGGAAAATAAAGAGTGGATACCTGAAGGAAATGTAATCATTCAAACATATGGGCAAATATCTAAATACTGTACTCGGACACCAAAATCAAATACAACTTTGTCTGCTAATAATTGCAAGATCCCCTAACATATCTCCCAAGATATGAGAAAAGCTGACATATGTGGGTATATGGAGGCCCCCTCCCCAACATTTTTGTGTGAAAAAAGTATATGTGTGTGTGTGTGTATATATATATATATATATATATATATATCAAAATTTAATCGTAACCTTTTAATACCAACTATTTTAAAGATAGGGAAGATAAAAATTTGTGAAATGGCAAAAAAAATTGTTTTAAGTTACTAAGATGTTGCTGTTCTAATAACTCTACACTATAGTTTGATCAAGTTGTCTAAAATCGAAATTGATTAAAATAGTGCTGGGAATATCTAGGTAAATAATTGTATGGCAAATTATTTTGTAACGGTGGAGGGAATCGTCAAAGCCCAATTTACTACCTTCGTAAATGGAATTTACATTCTATATGTCACCTTAAATGGCAAGCTCTTTCCCTCTGGTATTTTATTAAACATGCAGAGAAGCTGAAGGGGACACCTGTACACCCAGCGCCTAGATTCCCCCATTAACATTGTACTACATGCTGTATACGCCTCATCCATTTCATCAATCCATCAATGTCTATTCATCTTTTTTTATTCATTTTCAGACTCGGTTTGTAGACCTCAGTACACTGCTAAGTGATCCTTTTTAAAGTTAATTTAAAAGTATACTACGTTAATTTTGAAAATATATTAAATATTTTCTTGGTCTCACCTCAGATATACGTATCTTCACCAATATTAACCTAGACGCCATTCCTACAAATAAGAAACAGGGAAAAGCTTGTTCTGCTGGAGGTCAAAATGCCACCAGCACCAAGGGGGTGACCAGGCAATGCGAAGCTCTCTGTTCCCACGGTGGGACCACAGTTGAAGGGCGGTGGTGGTTCAGGCAGCTCCCTGCTGAACCCTGTTCTGTGCGGGCAGAAGCAACTTTCACAGCTATTCAGAACAAAACTGGAAAGAACGGGGGTGGGGTGGGCATAAAGCCTGTAGAAAACTAGGAAAAGGCGTGTTCAGCCCGAAAGCGCTGTGCGGTCAGTTCCTGGGATTTAACTGAGTCATAAAGAATAACAAGCAGGTGAACCTGTCCATACACGGCAGTGACAAGCGCACCCCTCCACCCGAGGGTTTGTGTAACGGGGCGGTGGAAGAGCCTGGGGCTCCAGCCTCGCACACCCGCGAGTGCGGGCGAACACGCGCGCGCCTCCTCACGCGCACACACGTCTCCTGACGACGGTGACCAGTGTGCCTGGGGGCTGGGGACTTCGCGGAGGCTCCCAAATCGGGAAGCTGCGAGCAGCTCGCAGAGCAGCGGGCGCGGGAGAGCCCCGCGATCAGGGCGGAAGGCTCCCTTCGCGCACCCCCCGCCCCACCCCCACCCCACCGCCGCCCGCTCGGTCCCCCCCTTTCACTTTCGCATCTGCGTAGGTGTCTGCCGGGGCTGGCGCGAGGGCGCGGGGGCGCGCGGGGCGACGCGGGGGCGCGCGGCGTGGGAGGGGTCCTGGCTGCGGGCCGCGCTGCGAGGCTCCCCGCGCCGGGCGTCTGCGCCGCCGTCAGCTCGAGGGGACCAGCGGCGGCCGCCGCGCTCCTTCCACGCCCCCGCGCGCAGACACCCGCCGCCCGCCCCTCCTCGGCGCCCCCCACGGCGGGGTGGGGGTGGGGCGCTGGCGCCTGCAGCCCAGGAGAGGAGGGGAGAGCAGTAACCTCCCGGGGTGGGCAGCCCGGGAGCAGGAAAAGAAACTTTTCCCTCCCGGCCCCCGCGCGTGGTCCCCAGCCCTCGCCTCCCGCCGTGGGTGGGACGTGCACCTGAGGCCCAGCGCGAGGTCGGGGCCGGACTTGGGGGGAGAGAGGGGGTACGTGCATTTGGGTTCCGTGTTCTCTCCGCCTCCTAGCTGTCAGCGGCTGGGGTTGGGGGGGCGGACACTGGCGCCCCTCGCCCCGTTTCCCACCAGCCCGTGGCCGGACGCTGTGCTGCCTCCTCCCGGCCGTGAGGGTGTGACCCGGGGAGGGGGCCGTGGCGTCGCGGGCTCCCCCTGCGGCCGCCCCCACACTCACACACACGCACACTAACGCGCGCGCTCCGCCGCCGCCGCCGAGCTGTCACTGGCCACCCCAGGCCCGGGCCGGGGCGCCGAAAGCCGTGCGGCCGGACTGGCCAGCTCCCAGGTCGCTGGTGGCACCAGCGGGGTGGAGAACCAGGAGCCTGGGGACAGGGGCCTGCAGGGGGCGGGCGGGTGCCCACGACCCCCTCTGCGCGATTTGGCGCGCCGCCTCCTGCGGGGTGCCAGCACTCCTGCTCTGTCGCGCTACCCACCGTCAGTAGGGCGACCGCCTGGATTATCATCCTCTCCATCCTCACTGCCAAGCGGCTCATATTGGACTTGCTGGTGGCGGTGGCGGCGGCGGGTGTCTCGCTGTCCCCTTCCGTCCGCCCCAGCCTCCCCACCATGTCCTAGAAAAGGTGAGTGCGGCGCCCGTCACTTTGCTCGGAGAGCGGCGGGAGGGGGCCCGCAGAGCCCCGGCGGCCCCAGGCTGAGGGCAGAGGGCGCGGGCTGGCGCAGGGCGCTGGGCTGCGGGCAGGAGGCGCGGTGCCCGCAGGGCCGCCTGAGCAAGGGTGCCAGGCGAAGGGCAGCGAGCGCGGCGGCTGCCCTGGCACCGTTCTAACCTAGATTTTGCAAGAAGCTAAGATCCTGGGCAGGATTAGCCGTCCCCAAAGGAAGTGAGAAACTTAGTAAAAGAGACACGTCCATTCCTTTAATAATGAATAATTTGGCAGCGCCGGCTGAGTCTTCGCCGCCGCTGCGCGGGTCGGGGCGCTGGGTCCGGGACTCCCCTGGCTCCTGCGAGCCGCCCGCGCACGGCCAGGGCGCGATCCCTGCCCGGTTGCTCCTCCGGCGCGTAGGGCGGTGACGCCGGGCCCCGCGGGAAAGTTGGGACGCTCGGCGGGGACTCCTGGATGCGGGGGCGCCGGGGCCGCTCCACGCCGGGGACTTTGGGGCACCGGACTCGGGACCAGCTTCCCGTCACCGCTGCTGTCGCCCCTTCCGCCAGGGAGTTCCCAGCCGGGGCGGCGGAGAGTTCGAGTCTCCCTGGGTTCGGGGTCGGGAATCCCGAAGCTCGACGAAGTGTAAGGGGAGGAGGGGCCTTCGGGCACAGGGTGCTCTCCTCCCCCACGGCTTGGGCGGGCGCCACACAGCTGCCACCGTCGGCCTGCGGGTCGCCGAGGGCCGGGGGACCAGATTTAGGTGTGTACGTCACTGATGCTGACTCCGGGCCAGTCTGGAGCCTGAAACGGAACCTCAGTGGAGGCGCCGTGAAGTCTTTAGAAATCAAAGTTAAGAAGCAGGCCCGTCCCTTTGCTTAGTGACTGCAGGGTTCGGGTGGGCGGGGGGGAATCGAGGAGAGGGCTGTGGAGGGAAACTGAAATTTCTTGGTGCAGACGCTTCATTCTTAGGAAGCAGTCTGGTTCCTTTCCTTCGCCTGTATGTTTGTCACAATTATGTGCACACCCCCTTCCACTCATTATAAAGTGAATATCCTCGACAGTGCGCTTTCTTTCCTATTAGACTAGTGGAAAAATCCAATGCTAAAGTAGTCGGCAAAGCAACACTAAGGAAGGAGAGTGGCAGCTCTTAACCCCCTGGCACTTTTTTTTTTTTTTGGTCGGGGGGTGGCGGACTGGAAGGCAGGCTGTGTTTAAAGGCTTTGGCTGCACTGAAACCACCTGCTCTTCCTGCACGGTTAAAACAAGGAAATTCAAATCGAGTGGGAACGTGATCCTCTTGCTCGCTGGCAGCGGAGACTGCGGCTGCTCGGCCGGGAGGTAACTCCGGGGACGCGGCGGGGGCGGGCAGAGGAACCCGCGGGTCTGGGGTTGCCCACCCGGAGTCCTCCCCGGCTCTGGGCTGCCGCTCACCTGGCGCTGCAGGTGGACAGCGTGAGGGGACAGCACGTAGCCCGCTCGCGGAAAAAACCGACTTCTTCCGCGTCACCACACTTTTCTCATCGCTCCAGATATCCAGGGGTTGGCCGGGAGGAGAGCTAGGTAGGCTAGAGCGAGATCGCAGCGCTCAAGCCGAGGGGGCAGGGGGCAGCGTGAGGGGGCGGGGGGCTGGGGTCCTAGCCAGCCCCCGGGATCCCAAGCGCCCGCCGCCGCTGCGGCTTTAAGGAAGCTGCAGAGTCCAGGCTGTGTCGCAGCAACTTTGTATCAGTCATGTCGCCCGCCCGGTGACTGACAGCCCCGATTGTCCAATGAGCAGCTCGCCTGACCCGTGCAGCGCGGAGCCCTGCTTCCCTGCGGGCCAATGGGAAGGGCTCAGGGGGGCGGGCCAGCAGCGAACTTTATCTGGACATGTGACCCGCTTTTAAAAGGGCCGGCCCTCCAGCTGGCCCACTCCCCCTCTGGGTTTTCATCCGCCCTCTCTCCCTTCCTCCCTCCCTCTCTCCCTCCCTTTTTTGCCCGCCCTGGCCCTGCCCCTACCCCACCCCCTCCTCTCAGCGCCTCCGCGCCCGGGGTGTCATTGGGCCCAAGAGACTCGGGCCAACTTCGCGCTGCTGGGAGGAAGCCTGTGCAGTCACCTGGGTGCAGGAGCGTTGCCGCCGCGGGCTCTCCCGCTGCGGGGAGAGCGGCACTCGCCGGCCTGGATGTGGTTGGATGTTGGGGGGCTCCGCAGCAGGGGTGTCGCGGCGGTGGCAAGCGCTGCAACAGGTAGACGGCGAGCGACGGACCCCGGCCGCGGCAGGTGTGTAGGGGTGCGCGGCGGGGCGCTTCTCCCTGTGCGGCGTGCGGCGGCGCGGAGCGTGCACTTTGCAGGGAAAAGTGGCTGCGTAATCCGGAGGCACAGGCAGTATGGTGCTGTGTGCTTGTTGTTTTGTTTTGGTTTTTCCACTTTTTCCCCCCTTTGGCCGCCAGAGGACTATTTTGGGAAAGTTTGGCCACTTTGAATAAATGCCCTCTAAGGAGCAGCTCCAACCGCCTCTGGCAGTGGGAGGTCTGCCACCCTTTTCTCTCCCCAAAGAGAAATTTCGGATCGTTTTTCCCTTGTGCGAATTTTAAAGGACGTTTGAATAATATTTCTTTCCTCTTGTCGGTTGCGGAAGCTCCCAAATCTCAGCCGGAGGTGTAGCGGAATAAGGGCAGTTGAAGGAGATATAGATCCTGACAGACTGCGTGAACGGGGCTTTGGAAATTAGTGCGTTTCCCGTTCCCTGGTTTTCCCGAAACTCTTGAGAGAGGCTAGGCTTTCTGTGTCATCAGAATTGTAAGGGCAGAGGAGAAGGGATGAAGCTTTTTTTGGTTGGCATCCTTACCCTGCTGAATTTTAGGTGCGTGGCTTTTCCTCCTGAATTGTAAAAGACCAGGTTCAAATGGTAATGGGTAATGGCACCATCAGTTTTCATTATTTATTATTTCATTATTTATCCTAAGAGTTAGAAAAACAAACACCTGAATTTTAAAGGCACCGAATTTCCTCCTTAATATATCGCCATTTCTCTAGGTGCTGTTATTGATGATATTTATAGCTGTGATAACAGCGATCTGCATCTGTGAAGACCTGCCATGAAGTTTTAATTTCATGTTTGACAGCAAGACATAGTCTCCTGGAAATACTTGAGTTTTGGAAAAAAAAAAAAAACTAAAGCGGAACTTTTTTTCTTTAAGGGAAGACAGTTTTGTTTGGGGATTTTGAGAAGATCAGGTGGCTCAATGAATTAGGAGAGTGAATAGAAATCCAGTGTGCTCAATTCTAACTGGTTCTCCTGCTCTCGTAGGTGACCTTGGACAGATTTCTTTCATTTACCTCACCTGTAAAAGAGGAAGGTAATAGTTCTGAAGAACAGGATGAGAAAAATAGTTAACAGTGCACTTTTTAAACTCTGCAACCTAGCGATGACTAAAATTCTTAAGGCTTAGTTTTTAGGATTGGGTATTATGGTGAAGTAACTAGAAAATGATGCCACTAAAATGAGACTGTGTTTTGGGAAATATTAAAGTTGAAACAACTTTCAGATAAAATATAAATTCACAAGGATCTTTAATAATATTCTGGGGGTAAAACCTACTTCCTTATAGAAAAGCACTATTAAACACAGACTATAAAACATAAAATTTAAAGTCAAGTATTCCTTTATAAAAATGGTGCTTGAGAGCATGTACATGGTTTAAAGTAGAAACTGCATTAGTGCTTTTCCTACTTATGTGAATTTCCTTTATATTTCGGGAAGGTCATTTATATTAAAATTAAAGGTTCATAATGGTTTTTCCCTTGGTCCCGAGAGTCTCTTGTATAGTATTCACTGGGAGGCATACAAGCCCGATTTTAATCAAGATATATATATATATATAGATACCTGCTTCCTCTTATACTTTAGTAACTAAAACTTTACCCTCTGAATCAAGTTCTATGAAGATCGTACTTATATACTATTATTTTCAGTGTTCATTAGTTCCAATTCTGCTCAAGTCATGGTTATGTTAATTCTAAAAAGACAACTTGGGGTTTCTTGGACAACATAGGAAATAAGTTTCTAACCTGATAAATTTGTTTACAGAAAAAGACTAATAAAAATAACGGGAGAAGTCAGCATATTTCAATAATCCTATTTTTTTTGAGTCTGATCTTTGAAAAATGTTTGCAGTGGAAGTCTCGCAGTTGCTAACTGTCCATTCTTTCATGTTTGCTGCCAACCTTTACTCTATTTCCTTTGTTGAAAGTACATGAAAAAAAAAAGTACATGAGGTTGGTAGATGGTAATACCTTCAACAAAGGTAATTTAGATTTCCAGCAAAGCCTTTGGCAAATTCTTTAATGCTAGTCCTGTCAATAACGTGGTGAAGTACCCGCTGCTTTATGATATTGTTAAGAGAGTGCAGGGCTTATGAAATAGGACTCGGAAAGTTGTGATCAGCTGTCCGATGTTGGCGGATAAGGTGCTTCCTTGTACAGTGCTTCCTTGGGTGCTCACTGCCTCCGTCACAGGTTTTCTTCGAGTCCTCTATAGCCTTACAGATCTTTAGGCTCGGGCTCATGCTTTAGGGCAGATTGAGGAAAAGTGCCCCTCAGAATACTGTTCGGAGGTACTCTGTGAAGAAAGGGTGCAGTGGCCAAATTATCCAGAGAAGGCTGGATTAAGAAGTAAACTCATTTCTGCACTGTAGAATCTCCAGGGGGTTCAGCATGCAGATTCACAACTGTGAGTCTGGAAAAAGCAGTGTGTGACCATCCTTCTTGAGCGACAGTTGGGAGGGTGGCTTTTTGGAGGGGGGCCTGGGTAGGGATTCCCCCTTCCTACTCAGTGCAGAGAGCACTGTTGCCTACAACCAAGGGAGGTGGTTGTGCAAGTTAGGAGTGTGCCTGAGGTGGCCTTTGGTGAGGGTGCAGGGGTAACCCCGGGCTTTTGGGTGCCTGGGTGATGGTGCGGTGCACCAGGAGAAGGAATGGCGTTTGGGGGAATGGAGCATGATATACACGTATGTTGCAGGCTGAACACAAATCCACATATTGCTTGCGGTGTTTAATAAATTTGGACCTGAAACATCTCTACTTTAATATATGTACATTCATCTTTGTTATGGGGAGAGCAGAACATTCTTAGGTAGACTTAGAGAAAGCACATAATATTTGCTGTATTTTTCAACCCATAGCTATGACTAAAATTTTTTTTTTCAGTAAAGTATAAAAGTCTAGTAGGAGCCATTTAGGTTCCAATATGCTATCCCCACCCCCAACTTTTAATTGGCTTTTATCCATAATAATTTTTTTTGGCTGGAATTACCAGCTAACTACCTCAACCTTTGTAATTTGATTTATTTCCTACTGTTTTGTGATTGATTTTTTTATTAGGAATTCATAGAATAATGTTCTTTTAAGTAAAAGCATGCAACATAATGGTGGGTTTTAATGTCCACAAATTGAGTATTGATTATCGTATAATAGTTTAACATTTTTTATTTGCACTTTACTATCCGTCTGGGATATAGTAGTGAAATTGATAATTTCTGCCTTCTCAGAACTTAAAGTCTAGTGTAGAATACAGAAAAGTAAGAAGTAATTATACTCAAAATATTTGGACATTAAATTTCATTATAGATCCTTGTGTTTAATAACAGTTTATTAAGTAGAGCCATTATATTTTCAGTGTCAATATAAGTTTTGTAGCAAAAGAACTTTTGAGTACCATTTTTTAGTGAGGGAAAGGTAAGGGAGAGGGAAGTAGTCAGTTGCAAAGAGGGGAAAGGGTTAGAGGCCTAAAGCAATGCTTGTGAACAGAACTGCCGTAGAATGGCAGGGCCTCTCTGGGGTTATAGATTGTTTACAGCCTTGAAACATGCGTACTGACTTTTATTTTTATTATATTTTTATATTTATATTTAATTAAATTAATTTATTTATTGGCAATACTGGGGATTGAACCCAGCCAGGGCCTTCACACTGAGCTACATGCCCAACCCTTTTTTATTTTTTTGAGACAGGATCTTGCTGAGTTGCCCAGGCAGGGCTTGAACTTGTGATCCTCCTGTCTCAGCCTCCCAGAGTGCTGAGATTAGTGCCATCAGGCATGGGTAGACATTTTTTCTAGACATTTTGAAATGTACACACAAAATTTTACTGCAAATGAGTTTATTTTCTGTAAATATGTTTCTTTAAAGTGCTAGGGTTGATTTAAAGTTTAAATCAAGTAGGGGTAGTTTTGCACCCCGGAGGCATTCGGTATTGCCTGGAGAAGATTTTGGGTGTCACAACGGGGGGGGGGGGAGTGCTCCTGATATCTAGTGGGTCAGGGAAAGTGCTAAAGGCCTTTCAGTGTATAAGATAGAGCTCTACAAAAAAGACTTATCTGTCTACAAAAAAGACAATATCCCCAATGCCAGGGTTGTGAAATCCTAATAGAGAAATCCTGGGATCAAATTCCAGCTCTAGCTAGGGGTAGAGCTCAGTAGCACAGTGCCTGCCTGGCAAGCATGAGGTCCTGAGTTCAATTCCCAGTATCAGAAGAAAAAACAAAAATTCCAGCTCTGCCACTTAGCGCTGGGGCCTGTGCCTCAGTTTTTCCACTTGCATTATTTAGATAATACTTTCACCAGCTGTATAGAGTTGTTTCTAAGGATACATGAATGTAAAAGGTTTGTAGAATTGCGTTGAATTGTATAGTGCATAAGAATGTATAACTATAGCCTGTTATGAACTAAGTTTATGGGTTAGAGCTAATGGATAAGATTGCACATCTAAAACAATCCAGTGGGCACCTTGAGGGTAGGGACTGTTCCTGTTTGTTTATCACGGCAGACTTAGTGACTGGGCTTAGGCCCAGGTTAGAGCAAGTACATGGTAAACGTTGTTAGCTTGCGCTGTTAGGGTAGAACCCAGGGCCTTACACGTGCTAGGCAAGCACTATGCCATTGGTAAATATTGTTGAATGAAGGCCTAAATTTTTAGGATCCCATTCAGATTTCCTCCGTTTGTTATTGAGCGTAGAGATGTCTATTGGGAGTCTTTTTTAGCAGTGTTAACACTAGGTCAAGAGCACATCAGAGACTTGGATGATGCTGAAATACAGAGAAGGGTCCTCATGTCCCTGTAGCCTCTCAGATCAATCTGTGGACAAACTCAATCAGGACACATAAACCTTTTCTTTTAAGAGTAAAATCATCTCTACCACTGATCTACCTTAATTAAGTCTTATTGCTTTAAAAATAATTCTTGGGCGGGTGATACAGCTCAGCAGCATAAGTGCCTGCCTGGCAAGCACGAGATCCTGAGTTCAACTCCCAGTACCAGCATATTAAAAAAAAAAAATTCTTATTTTCCCATGACAATTCACTTGGTAAATTTCTATTTGGCAGTGGTAACTTTGATTATGCTTCCATATAGTTTTCTGGTTCCTTTTTTTTTTTTTTTTTTTTTACTGAGAGTCAAACTCAGGACCTCATGCTTGCCAGGAGGGCACCGTGCCACTGAGCTATATCTCTGGCCCTTCCATATAGTTTTTAACAAGGCTGTATGTATATCAGATATGGGAGGCCACTTCCATATGATCGGAAAACTCCAAAATCTTCAGAGTCAGAAGATTCAGTTTTAAACCCGGTTTTGTCACTATGTATTTGATTTTGAGCAAGTCCCTCACATCATAAGTCCTCAGTTTCTCCTTTGACTGCCTCATCAATCCCCAGGATTACTTTGCATATTACTTCATATTCATGTAAGTAAACATCTGTAAATATTCTCTGCAAATTCTAAGGGATGTGTTAGATATGTTCCTTTCATTTGGATGCAAAATAGTTTTATTTAGTTTTTTATCCTAGCTTCTGGAAAGTTAGAGTCAATATTATGCTTTGTCAGCACCTAAGAAGGTAAGTCTTAATATAACTAGGAATATTGCTTATAGTAAACAGGACGTGTATTTGTATCTCTATAAAGGAAATTTTAGAATGTCTTTCAGCGTGATCCTGCTGTTACTGACTCTAATTTTGTAATGTACATTTCTTTGCCAGCTATGGAGACCAAAGGCTACCCCAGTCTTGCTGAAGGTCTAGATATGGAAAGACGGTGGAGTCAGGTTTCTCAGGCTCCGGAGCATTCTTCCCTGGGCCCTACAGAGAGGACCGATGAGAACAACTACATGGAGATTGTCAATGTAAGCTGTGTTTCCGGTGCTATTCCAAACAACAGTACTCAAGGAAGCAGCAAAGAAAAACATGAACTACTCCCTTGCCTTCAGCAAGACAATAATCGTTCTGGGATTTTAACATCTGATATTAAAACCGAGCTGGAATCTAAGGAACTTTCAGCTACTGTAGCTGAGTCCATGGGTTTATACATGGATTCTATAAGAGATGCTGACTATATCTACGATCAGCAGAACCCACAAGGAAGCCTGAGTCCAGCAAAGATCTATCAAAATGTAGAGCAGCTGGTGAAATTTTACAAAGAGAATGGCCATCGCCCTTCCACTCTCAGTACTGTGAGCAGGCCCTTGAGGTCCTTTGTGTCTGACTCCGGGAGCTCCATGAATGGTGGGGTCTTGCGTGCCATTGTTAAAAGCCCTATCATGTGTCATGAGAAGAGCCCCTCTGTGTGCAGCCCTCTGAACATGACATCTTCGGTTTGCAGCCCTGCTGGAATCAACTCTGTGTCCTCCACCACAGCTAGCTTTGGCAGTTTCCCAGTGCACAGCCCCATCACCCAAGGAACTCCTCTGACGTGCTCCCCTAACGTTGAGAACCGAGGGTCCCAGTCGCACAGCCCTGCACATGCTAGCAATGTGGGTTCCCCTCTCTCAAGTCCCTTAAGTAGCATGAAATCCCCAATTTCCAGCCCTCCAAGTTACTGCAGTGTAAAATCTCCAGTCTCCAGTCCTAATGTCACTCTGCGCTCCTCTGTGTCCAGCCCTGCAAATCTCAACAACTCAAGGTGCTCCGTTTCCAGCCCTTCCAACACAAACAACAGATCCACGCTTTCCAGTCCGACAGCCAGTACGGTGGGCTCCATCTGCAGCCCTATAAACAATGCCTTCAGCTACACTGCTTCCGGCAACTGTGCTGGAGCTGGTGCCACCCGGGATGTGATTCCCAGTCCAGACACACACGAGAAAGGTGCTCATGAGGTCCCCTTTCCTAAGACTGAGGAAGTCGAGAACGCCGTCTCCAATGGTGTGGCTAGCCAGCTCAACATTGTCCAGTACATCAAACCAGAACCAGATGGAGCTTTTAGCAGCTCATGTCTAGGAGGAAATAGCAAAATAAATTCTGATTCTCCATTCTCAGTACCAATAAAGCAAGAACCAACCAAGCATTCGTGTTCAGGCACCTCTTTTAAAGGGAATCCAGCAGTAAACCCATTTCCATTTATGGATGGCTCGTATTTTTCCTTTATGGATGATAAAGACTATTATTCTCTATCAGGAATTTTAGGACCACCTGTGCCAGGCTTTGAGGGTAACTGTGAAGGCAGTGCATTCCCAGTGGGGATTAAACAAGAGCCAGATGATGGGAGCTATTACCCGGAGGCCGGCATCCCTGCCTCTGCCATTGTGGGTGTGAACTCAGGTGGGCAGTCCTTTCACTACAGGATTGGTGCTCAAGGTACGATATCTTTATCACGACCAACTAGAGACCAATCTTTCCAACACCTGAGCTCCTTTCCGCCTGTCAGTACTTTAGTGGAGTCGTGGAAGTCACATGATTTGTCTTCTAGAAGAGGTGATGGATATCCAGTCCTAGAATACATTCCAGAAAACGTATCAAGGTAAGTCGATTTTTCCTTCTTTTTTTCTTTTCTTTTGAAAATTACGGCTTTATAAAATATTGAAGGTTAGCTGTACATATAGGGTTGAGAAATGTAAACACCTTTCAGTTTATTGTTTTGTTTTTGTTTTAAGGATAGTTTGTGTTCCCCCTTTGCTTGTTGATATAATGGTATTAACTTTTTTTGAAGCAGAGGAATAAAAAATTCTTAAAATTTCTTTAATAATACCCATGTTGACTCCGAAGAAGCATAGGTAGGTGTTCCGCTATTGTCTTTTTAGGTGTTTGGAAAATGTTTGTTTTCTACTGCCAATCACTGTGTTTACTTTAGCAGACTAGGGAAGTAGTTTTGGTGGGTTTTGGGGGGTTTTTTTTGGCTTTTTTGTTTAGCTGTTTGCAGACTCACTGCAACTGCATCAAATTACTTTCTTTGTGGTCTTTACTTCTTTAGTTTTCCTTATTAATTACATAATTGATTGTAAAAGAATAAAATTGAACCCTAAACCTGTTACCCACGAGCTTCTCTTCTTCCCACCCTTTTCTGGGTAGGTTAATTATATGAAAATTGTGGTTTTCCAATGTAAATAAATAATTTCCTTAAGTGTTAAGGATTTTTAAACTAAAATTACTAAGTGAACAATCTTGCTTTCTTAGTCATTTTGGAAGTGATATATGTCACTGTGGTATTGAATCGGTATATTTATAAGTTTTCAGATCTATAAGAAAACATACTTACCAACTGTAAAATATCTCATAGCTTTCCTCATTACAGTTAGCATGTTGTATATATTTAGAAAAACAAGGAAGAGGTTTTAGATATGAGTATAAAGGGTGGTTCTAACTTACGCAATGAATATTTGCTTTGGACTTTGCTTTAGTACTGTTTTATTACATGGATGTGATAAATGATTCCTTATGGATATATAGAGAATACATTTTCTACATATAGTTCATTCCTTTGGTATCTAAGGATATGTATATATTTTCCTCCATTTAGTTAAAAATTTATTTTGTGGGAAGTATGTCCATCCTGTTACCAGGATACAGAGCATAGTTTATTTTTCTACATATCTCTCTCCCTTACTGTTATTTTTCCAAACAAAAACAGAAACTTTCAATTTGTGAGTTCTTCTCCTTACCACTGGCTCTCCAACCTTGCTCATGTTATTTTTATCGAAGCAAACATCCCATAAAGTATACATTGTATACTTAACAGCTCTCTTATAGCATGAGCTATTCAACCGTGTTCTAAGGCTCTCTTAAATTCCAAACTCTTAACTTGAGTCACAAGGTAGTTTGGCTGTTATCAGAAACTCCGTATGTTTTACTGCTAGCACTTTAATTTACTTTTGGAGAGGGAAATTTTTGCACATGATGTGGCTATTTTTATAAGTGATAGTTTTATGTAGTCGGAGATAGCATAGACTGGAGCTAAGGGCATCCCTGCCCTTGTGGAAACACCAGTTCTGCCACTCAGTGGCTCCTCGCCCTTGTTCATCTTTTCACCTCTTCTGTAGTTTCATCATCTGTCAGAAGTGGATTAATTTGAACTATCTTTGAGGCAGTTAAGACAATTTATGAGTTAAATTATCATACTGACTGAAAATAATCTGGTATGTTAGTAATCATTATGTACTTTTTAGTTGTTTTAAAGTTTTACAATCTTTCTGTTTTATTTTTTGTAAAGAAAACAAACTTTGGGCCGGTGAGATGGCTCAGCGGTGTAAGCGCCTGCCTGGCAAGCGCGAGGGCCCGAGTTTGACTCCCAGAACCCACATACGAGAAAAGGTGCCAGTGATATCGCTCAGCGGCACGGGAACCTGCTGGCACGCGAGGTCCTGAGGTCGACCCCTGGTACCCAAAAAAAAAAAAAAAGAAAACAAACTTTTTACAAGAAATATTTGAAAAATTTAAGTATTTTTACAAGAAATATTTTATAATTTCTTATGATTAAACTGATTTTTAAAAATGATTAACACCACCTATTTGATGCTATAATTCTGTTTATGCTTTTTTCAGTTATGAAGTGTATGGCTTTGGGTAATGTTATTTTGGTTAGAAATTTTAGAGATATGGTAATTAAAATCGTTAATTGTTATGCTTGTTCTGTGTCATGCTTTTATTATTTTAATTGTAGTTTTCACACTTCACCCATGCATCTACTCCTGACCAGTGACCCATTGACCTTGAACCGTCCTGCATTTGTGGGCACTGTCTCCTCTTGTGACTCCTTGAATTCCTTGTGTTTGGCAATATGGTAAAAGGAGATATATATTTTCTGTTTGCATATATACTGGTTTTGTGCCAATTTAGTTTTTCAAATACTTCAATATTAAAGCTTTAATGTTTTTTAAAATCTCTTATAGATTAGTAATTCTTTGCAGCTTTACCTAGTATTATTCAAGCCTGTTTGTTTTGTTTATTCCAAAAGGCTCAAAGATCAGAGGATATTTAGATCTTTTCCCAAATTTCAGTATACATGATATAATAATCAATTTAACTTCCAGGCCTCATCATTGGTCTCTTATTTGGTATCTTTTGGACCAAAATCCAGCCTTTTTGCCTGTTTCTTAACTTCTGGTGATCATATCCTACTGCAGGTCATGATGAGTAAACTAATAAATTAAATATTGAAAAGGATGAAGATTAAATGCTTCTAGGTTTAGTAGTATCCTTCATCTTTAATTAGAACTCAAAAGTATTTTCTAATAGATTTAAAATTGTGGCTTGGGGGTGGCTGAGACCTTTTCAAAGAGGTTCATGAAGTCAGAAATCATGGATTGGTAAAAGATGCACCAAAATGGAAGATAGAGCATTGGATTTTTATGTAATAATTTATGAAAAGCTCATTGATGCTGTTTCAGCTTCCATATTGCAACTAACCTTTAAGAAAATACTGTCAGTTGTCAGTGTAGTATCATATCTACAGTGGTCTGAAGAGACCATTAAAACATTTTCCCCTTTCCAACAACATATCTATAGGAGGCCAGATTTTCTTCAAATGCTTGAAGCAAAGTCTGTCATACACATTGAATGCAGAAGTAGAAAGAATCCAGCTATCTTCTAGTAAACAAAATAATAGTCCTTACAAAAATGTAAAACATTAAAGGATATGTCACTAAAGTTTTTTGTTTGCGGAAATGGTTTCAAAAGTGTGATATTTAGCATGCAATGAGTTTTTTTTGTTTTTGTTTTTGTTTTTTTTTTTTTTTTTTTGGTACTGGGAATCAAACTCACGACCTCATGCTTGCCAGGCAGGCGCTGTGCCACTGAGCTATCTCCCAGGCCCCAATGAGTTATTTTTAAGTAAGCTAAAACGTTAGTTTTAGAGACCCAGGAGTTGAGAACTGGTTTTCTCTCTTCTATACAGTTTGGAGGTTCATGGAGAAAGTATATTCTGTTATTTGTATTAGACTTACTGAATATTATTCTCAGGAAGGAGTGTCCTATTCAAATAAGAAAAAGACTGTCACCTAGATTAATTTTTCAGGCGGATAGAAGTGACTAATGGCTGGGAGGTGTGTGTTGTCTTTATTTCAGTGCATGGGCATTCTGTAAGAGCGGTGACGAAAGTCATCTGTCTGTTAATAATTCCCAGTGAAGGGATGGTCTGTGTGCCAAATTGTAAAGTAAATTATGACAAAGCTAAAGGTAAAGCCCTCAAGGTGGACACTGGACCTAGTTGTGTCATGTAGATTGGACTTGCCTTGTCAGCTGAAGTGCAAACAAAACTGACCTTGGATGAGTTTCAACTTGTCTCAGCCTCAGTTTCTTCATTTAAAGTGAAGTTGAACTCAGTGCTCTATAAAGTCGCCAGCAAAATTACTGAGAACTGTGTAGTTTGCAGCGAAGAATGAAAATCAAGCATTGCATATTTGCTAATCTGGTTTCAACTTTTTTTTTTTTACATGTCTCAATAGTTTTCATAGTAGTCTAGATAGAAAAATATCATTACCATTTACTCTTTTAAGGTAAAAGTGAGAGGAGGTTGAACTACCATTTTACTTAAAATAGCTAAATAGTTGTTTCTTTTTAAAAAGTGGTCTGTATTTGTGATACATAACATTTACACTCATTTTGGGGGAATAAGAACATATATAAATCATACCTTGATCATCTTTGGTCTCATTTTCCTCCCTCCCTGTGCCTTAATTTCCTTCTCCATCTCCAGAAAGTCTGCCTCCCTTTTCCTACCATCTCTAATCAGATCTTTCCTTTCAGAAAATTGACTTACTATGAATTCCTTGTTCTTTTTATGGACGCTATTCCTCATGGAAACAGGCAGTTTTTGTTGACATAACACTGGCTGTCGATGGCAATAATCACAGTCACTCCGATAGCACCATGACAGATGCTAACGCTGGCTTAGACTTTTTGCATTTTAAGTCCACTGTTTTAAAGGGCATGTCCTGGTAGGGAAGACAAGTAGTAGGCATTTATCTTAATTTGTGCTGATTTTTTTTCATGATAGAAGAAAACAATTTAGTAAATAATATACAGTTTTATTTTTCAATTGTCCCCAATTTAAAGAACTTTATATGATAAATTAAAAGATACAGAATTCAAGGAGTTTGTGACAACCCTTACCCTTCAGTAAACTTTCTGAATAAACCATTGAGACGAAATATTTCTTTGTAATGCAAGCTATGAAAGAGTAGTGGGTTTTATGGGAGTATGCTGTGTGTTTGAGTATTGCTTACTTTATTTTATTTTATTTTATTTTATTTATATATATATATATATATTTTTTTTTCTTTTGGTACTGGGAGTTGAACTCACGACCTCGCGCTTGCCAAGCAGGAGCTATATCCTTGGCAGTATTGCTTGCTTTAATAAATAAATGCATTACAACATTGCTTCAGTCACTTGAGATAAAAGCATGCAGCTTTTTTC
This sequence comes from Erethizon dorsatum, assembly GCA_028451465.1. Taxonomy (NCBI): domain Eukaryota; kingdom Metazoa; phylum Chordata; class Mammalia; order Rodentia; family Erethizontidae; genus Erethizon; species Erethizon dorsatum. The sequence continues at coordinate 11,730,978 of CM051839.1, forward strand.
TTATTGTTTGTCTTATAATTTGATTTTTTTTGTGTGTGGGTACCGGGGGTCGACCTCAGGACCGTGCCAGCAGGCGACCGTGCTGCTGAGCGATATCACTGGCCCCTTTTTTCATATGTGGGTTCCAGGAGTCGAACTCGGGCCCTCGCACTTGCCAGGCAGGCACTTACGCCGCTGAGCCATCTCACCGACCCCTTATAATTTGATTTTGAAACTATTGAAGTACCTGAAATTTCTCCAGCTTAGTATTCAAAATAGTATTTTTCAAATGATTTTAAAATGAGACTTGCTGCTTCTGTTGATTTACTTGCTTTCATTCAGTTACAGTATTTCTAGAGGAGTAGTGATTTCATTGGGGAAAAAAAGCCTCAGTGCTTTATAATGTGTAACACACTACTTTCAGTGTATTTCTGTAAGTTTTGCTTTTAACATCACAGACATCCTAGGTTTAAATATTAGTATGTCCAGATTTTATCATCTAAAATGTTATTTAGAGCTCTTTACTTCACACTTACAAACTGGATTTTATCTCAACTTATTTTGTATTAGATAAATTCAAATTATTCAATTTAAAGCAATTTTTATACTTGTGACTTGCCGAAACCAGGACCTGGAGATTTCTTCTTTTTAGATTTGATGCCTTTGGAGATATTGAGCTTCTGGGTGTGCCTGCCCTTTCCTATCTTTGTAGTATCAGAGTAATAGCAGATGTTATCACCATAATTTCACAGCAACACTTGACTTAATGCTTTGACAGCATTTTTTTTCTTCTAAAATAATACTTTTTTCCTGGCTTTCAGCTGTTGCTTTCATTTCCTACTACTTACCTGCTGATAAAATTTCAGCCCTGCTGCTAAATAATTTTATCATTTTCTTTCATTTATGAAATTAGGATGGAGAGAAAAATATAGCCATTAACTTGGATACCTTTGTGGATGGCATTCCAAAATTTAGTAGTAAAAACCAAGAAAAAGTAGCAGTATGTAAATAGATAAAGTCTTCATTTTAAACTTCAGGGTTTTTGGTTTTAAATTTGTCAATTATGGGCTTTGCTTTTAATTTTAAGAGCTTTATTTGGTTCTTTTTATGATAAGGTAATGATGGAGTTAAAATGTAATCGCATATGAAAACTTGTTCCTTAACTGAGCTGAAACCTCAGGATTTATGATAGTGCTATGGCCAACACCAAATTTCTATGTTGAAAAAAGGTAGAGATTGCTTGTATTTTGTGCCAGAAATAGCCAATTGTATCCTAAGGAAGAAAACAGGAGAAACAAGTAATTTGAACACTTATAAAGTTAATATCTTCGGGAGAGAATATGAGATAATAACTGCCAATCTGGATTTTTAATCTTGGCTATTGACTTAATTTTGGTACTGATGAATACTTCAGTGGTGTATAGCCTGACCTTGTGAGTTACGGGTTGTTGAAACAAGTATACAAAGATTGTAGCATGAGACAGAATAAAATATGGTTTGTAAGGGGCAAAATTGACTTTGAGTGTTTTGACAGGGAGAAATTATATGGGCAAGGCTTGGAAAATGGAGAGGTGGTAGCTCCTCAGTGTTGGTGCTTATAGTCTTGGGAAATTTGCAGGGGTGAGTATTGCCTGGTGGAAGGAGCTATGGAAGCAAACCCTTGGAGATGGACAGAAGGCATGGAATGCGGTCCATTTTGTGGCTGGTTGTGATCAGGCTGTTGTGGGGGAAGAAGAAGAGGCCTGAACAGGTTAGTTGGACTCAGAGGGGAGTTGAATTTGAAAGACACACTGAGAGCTTTGTGTTTGGTAGGTAAAGACTGGCTCTTTGAGTGTTGGGGCAGGAGGTGGTGTGAGCTACAGCGCACTTAGGGAGACCTTAATTGGGCCATGGGTGTGGGTAGATTACAGCATAAAGAGGCTTGTTAGGAAATTATTCCAGCTGTGCAGCAGACTGGGAATTAACCTTTCTGGAGCAAGGATGTCAGGAGTAATGGAAAAAAGGGGTCAGATTTGTGTTATTACAGAAGAAACCTTCATAAAAGTTGATTTTTTATATAAAAATTTTATTGTGGAATGACTACATATTTACCCAAAAAATGGAAGTTCATCACAAAGAACTTCTGAAAACAAGGACATTTTCTTATGCAGCCACAATACAACTATCAAAACCAAGAAATTAGCAGTAATAAGTTATTCTACTCCTGAGCTCTCATCCTGATTATGCCAGTTGTCCCAATAATGTCTTTTACAGCAAAACGATCTAGATCAGAATTCCGTATTGTGCCTAGTTGTCATGTCTCTTTATTTAGTCTCCTTCAGTATAGGACAGTTCTTTTACTCTTTTCTAGATTTCATGACTTTCCTTTTTTAAAAAAATCGTACATATGAATGGGGGTACCTTGTGATTTTTTGATACATGTATACATTGAGCAATCAAGTTAAACATGTCCATCTCCTCAAACATTTATTACTTCAAAATCCTATCTTTTAGCTTTTAAAATGTGCGTTAAACAATCGCTATCTGTAGTCACCCTATTATGCAGTAGCGCACTAGAGCTTACTCAGATGTCTCACTGCCATGTAGCGCCCATCGACCAACCCCCTTACTCTTCCCCAGCCCATGGTAACCATCATTCATTCTCAACTTCTGTAAGATTGACTTTTTTAGATTCCCCATATACATGAAGATGATGGGTATGTGTCTTTCTGGCCTTGGCTTATTTCACTAATGTAATGAGGTCCAGTTCCATCCATGTTGTTGCAAACGGCAGCATTTCATGATTTTTGTGGCTGCATGGAATTTTATTGTGTATATGTTTTCGTTATCCATTCTTAGCCATCTCCTAGCTCTTATTAATAGTTCTGCAACGATCATGGGAGTGTAGATATCTGTTGAAAACACTGATTTCATCCATTTTGGATATACACAAAATAACCTGATTGCCAGATCATATAGTAGTTCTAGTTTTAATTTTTTGAGGAGTCTCCATACTATTTTCCATATTGGCTGTATTAATTTATATGTTGTCCCAACATGATGGCAAGGATTCTCTTTTTTTCCACATTCTTTCTGGTAGTTACTATCTTTTGTACTTTTTGATAGTACTTACTGGAGTGATACCTCATTGTGGTTTTGATTTGCATTTCCCTGCTGAATTGTGATCTCCAGCATTTTTTCATATACCTCTTTAGCCATTTGTATGTCCACTTTTGGGAAATGTTTATTTAGATCTATTGCCCATTTTTAAATCAGATTTTTTTGGTTTGTTTTTGTTTTGCTGTTGAGTTTTTGGAGGTCCTTATATATTTTGGATATTAACCCCTTATCAGATGTTTATTTTGCAAGTATTCTCCAACACTCTTTGGTTTGCCTCTTCACTCTGATGATTGTTTCCTTTGCTGTGCAGAGGCTTTTTAGTTTGATGTAATGCCATTGTCTATGCTTTTGTTTCCTGTGCTTTCATCGTCTTAGCTGAAAAATCCTTGCCCATTTCGGTGTCTTGAATTATTTGTTTTCTTCTAGTAGTTTTATTATTTCAGGTCTTATATTTAAGTCTTTAATTCGTTTTATAACTGGCGAGAGACAGGGGTCTAATTTCATTCTATTTGACACTACTTTTGAAGGTTAAAGGCCAGTTATCTTGTAGACGTTCCCCCACTAGAGTTTAGGGTGTACTTCCTCAGGATTAGATTCGGTGACACACCTCTGGCAGGACTGTCACAGAAGCGATGCTGCATTCTTCTCCTTGCATCCCGTCAGGTGTACACGATTTCCGTATGGTTACACTTCACTCAGATCACTTAGCAGGTCCTGCGTGCCAGGCTTCTCCATGGTAAAGTTGCTCTTCTTTTGCAGTTAGAAGATATCTTATGGAGAAGTACTCTGAAACTGTGTAAACATCCCATTCTTCATCAAATTTTATTAGTTTTTTTATGTCTTTATGGCACCATGGCAGTGGATTACACCCTGCTACTGTTGTTATTTTTGATGTTCAGACCGTTCCTGGTTAAGCCAGAGGGAGCCCATCCAAGCTGGTTTCTCTGTCCTTTTTGCCTTGTCATTATTGTCTTTGAGTACTTTCTTGTTTTCTTGCTTTAGACCCATCTTGCACTTTTCCTGCACCAGTCCTGGACTCTGCCATGACTCCAAGGAGTGTCCAGCTCCATCTCTGCATGTGCTCTCCTTTCTCTGATCGTGATCCCATACCACATTCTGGTCATAGCAGCAAACAGATCAGTGAGCGACCTCCTCACCCCATGCTGGGCTGTTCCTCCCTTGCTTGGGTTCTGCAGTAGGTCACACAAACATAGAGAAGCCTGCCTGTCTCTTCTTGGACCCCATTCTCCACAGTGAGCACCAGAGCCACCTTGGGGTTGATACCTCACTAGAGGCCATCACAGATGACCATCTCCTGCCCTCACAAGGGATCCTGACTTTGTTTGCTGTGTGTATGTAATGAGTTCAGGAGCAAACTGTCAAGGTAGAGGAGGAGAGAATAAACTATGTGGAGAATCAGCAAAAAGTTCATGTTATGAGCCTGGCTGTCATGGATACTTGGAAGCAATAAAGGGGAAGGGAAAAGTCAATAGGCTTGGAGATGAAGTGGTGATATCTTGGTTGCAAAAGTTTTAAGTCTCAGAACTACCTCTCATTAGAAAGATCTTTGTATGGGTTGCAGCATTGGTCTGGAGGTGGAGGAGGCCTCTTTGCAGAAGTGGCAGTTGAGGGAGTCAGGGTGGATACATTTTGCTAAGATCTTGGAGGACTGGAACCCCATGAAGATGATGAGTAACACGTCTTAATCGTGCGGTCTTAAAATTTTCAAATTAGAGGGGCTCTAAGGCTACCAATAAATCCAGCCTAGCATGGGCACAGATCTTGAAACAAAGGCCTAGAGAAATCACATATCTTTTTTTAGTATCATACAAAGTAGTAACAGCTCTGAGTAAGTTCTACTGAGTTTGGCAAAAATACTTTGATTACTATTAGCATATTTGTAGTATTTTCAGAAAATAATTCATCGGAACTACTAATCTTGCTCTTTCTCATCTTATCAGGATAGAGTAAATGGTGATGATGTATTCCAAGCTAATTGGTAACAGATACTCTTGTTCTTAATTTTGAGGTTACTTAGTTTTCATCTACAAACTCTAAGATTCAATTCTATGTGCCATTCTGCACATTTTGCCAAATCTCTATTCATGTCACCACCACCCAGTCCATCACCTCCAAAATTCCCTTGGGTAGCCCTTTCTTCTTAATCCCTCCCCTCACTTCCAAACCCTAGTGACCACTGTATGAACCTTATCTGTATTATTTTATTTTTTATGGATTTTCATAAAAATGGGACATCATCTTATGTAGCCTTTTGGTGCATTTGCCATGACATGCCAGAGCTATATCTATGTCACTCCTTGTTTCAGGAATTTATTTCTCTAAGTAGTATTTCATTTATGGTGGCTCTACTGCAGTTCCTTCATCTGTTTACCTACTGACAGACATTTAGGTTGCTTCCAATTTTGGCTACTACAAATAGAGCCTCTCTGATTATTTACACATGAATCTCTCCATGCACATAGGCCTTTTTTCCTCAGTATGTACTAACAGTAGAATCTGCCAGGTCATATGATAGGTACAGATCTAATCTTCAGGGAACTAGCAAATTCTTTTCCAAAATAGTTTAACATTTTACATTCCTATCTACAATATATGATGTTCAAGGCCGTTATACTTGCCAACACTTGAGAGCATCAGTCATTTTAAACTTTAGACTTCGTAAGAGTTGTAGAGTGGTATCTTGTGATTTAAACTGGCATTTCCCCTGATGCACAAATGACACTAAACATCTTTCCATGTGATTATTTGCCAGCAATAGGCCTTTTTTTTTTTTTTTTATGCCTGTGAACTTTTTGGACTGTTTTTATTAGGCTGTTTGTTTTCTTCTTTTTGTTATCAGTGTATTTTAATGTAAGCTTTTTGATAGATGTAGAAGCTAGAGAAACACCACTGTTTAAAGTTCTGTTGAGAGGTAAAAACAATATGAGTGTTTCAAATTACTTAGCATTCACTTTGCTCTTACTGTAGGTGAACGAACAAATACAGAACGTCTCCACTGTGTTCCCATGGACTGTAGTTGGAGAAGATGATAGCACTGAGTGTGCACAGCCTTTTTTTTTTAAATTCCCAAATTGTTTGGTTGTGTGATGCTGCTAAGAACTGTTAAGATTAGACAAGGAAGAGTTCTGTGGTTTTCCTTAGAATAGCGAAAGAAAGCTTCATATGGAAGGTGAGCTATCAGTTGATATTTGAAGATCGGTGGTATTTGGTGGGCAGTGGGGAGGTATTTAAGGAATAAGTGATAGCAAAAGTCAAAGTTTGTAGACAGGAGAAAGGAAGCCTGCTTGGAGGGGTTAAAGGCAGTTGGGGAAAATTAAAGCATAAAAATCTGTGACTGTGGGAATGAAGTGTTCAAAATAGCACTACTTGATAAGTTTTTTTTTTAAAGAAAAATAAAACAATTTCAAAACAAGATAATAGAATAACAGTAATTACTACTTTGCATATTGTTATCTTCAGGGTACAAGATATAGGCATGAGATATTGTCCAGACAATATTAGCACAAAACTTTCTTTTCAATGAAGAGAAACTAGCAGTATAACTATCTTAACTATCTTGTTTATATATATATATATTTTTCCTTTTCCCTTCCTTCCTTTCCCCTTTCCCAGTTTCTCTTTTCTTTTGAACAGTTTCTTCCCAATGCACAGTATCTATTGTACATTTTGGGTCCTATTTACTCGTTTAGCTTCTCACACTAGTGAGACTATACGATATTTATACATGTGGGTCTCATTTATTTCACTTATGAGTATGGTCTCAAGTTGCATCCATTTGCCTATGAAAGTCTCAAGTTTATCCTTCTTCATGACTCAGTAGTACTCCATTATATTAAAAAAAAACCCACATCTTTTTTATCCATTCCTCAGTTGATGGGCATTAAGGTTGTTTCCAAGATTCAGCTCTTACAAACTGTGCTGCTATAAACATGGGCACACATATCTCTCTGTGGTATGATGTTTTTAATTCTTCTGGGAAGATACCCAGAAGAGGAATAGCTAGGTCGAATGCGACCTCTAATCCTAGTTTATTGAGGAATCTCCACACTGATTTCCACAGTGGTTGCACCAGTCTACACTCCCACCGACAGTGGAGAAGTGTTCCTTTTTCCCCACAGCCCCACCAACATTTGTTATTGGTTGATTTCTTGATGATAGACATTCTTTCTGGGGTGAGATGGAATCTCAGTGTTGTTTTAATTTGCATCTCTCGAATGACCAATGATGTTGAATATTTTTTCATATATTTATTTTCCATTTGTATTTCTTCATCTGAGAAGTGTGTGTTCATCTCAGATGCCCATTTTTGGATTGGGTCTTTGAATTTTGGGGGCTTGATTTTTTCAATTCTTTGTATGTTCTAGATATAACAACCCACAGAATGGGAAAAAATTATAGCCAGTTGTCCCTCAGACAAAGACTTTTTTTTTTTTTTTTTTTTTTTTTAGGGAATTGGGTATAAGGTTAATCTGTAAGGGAGATAGGAAATAGTGACTGAGGCAGAAACACGGTTGAGTGGCTGCCATATTTGTAGTTTAGGCAGGATAAGGGCCTGAGTAGTCAGACTGGTGCGTGAGGAATAGAAAATAGAAATAGTTTAAAGCATGAAGTGATTGCATGCCAGGTCATCCAATCTGTTCCTTATCCACCCTTATCATTAAGCCACGTTTGTTAACAGCCCCACAAAAGGTAGATTGCCAAGGAGCATAGGAAAGAAAAATGCAGAGGTTTTATAGGCACAGAGAAACTTTAAGCAGAATTATGACAGTACTATAAAATGAGCTAAATAGTTTTGTTATTTTGAAGGTAAAAATTGATAATTTGGATACCCAAGTACTTATAATACTTTTTATAATACTTAGACTACTTTTTATAAGACTTTAGAAAAAAAATAATACCTCCAGGGAATGGAAACAGGAAGAGGTGACTACTGGTTATGCAAAGTTGGAAAACAAACCGGTGAAAGATTATGTAAATGAATTAGAAATAGTGTCATATGGAATTCTGACATGCATACTAGGATATAAAGGAACAAAATCTCAGCTTGTTTGGAAGTCTGTTTTATTGCGTTTTTGAGCAACTGGTATTTGAATTTACAGTGCTCTTTCCAAAAGTGCTTATTTTCTTCTGTCACATGGTAGAGCTTGTATTTACCTTACAAAATATATTTTTATATATTTGAAGAGAGACTACAGGTGCAAAGTTTTGGAACTTAGCAATGGAGTGAGAGCAGATAGTCTTTAGTTTATGCCAATTTGGGGCCTCACCTTTATTTGAATGGAAATTCTATTCACAGAGGCGTTTGTTCTTGGAAACTTTGAGGTATGACTGAAGAATTAACTTACGGTCATGTGATACAAAGTGGGTTTTTTTTTTTTCTTCATTTCTCTGTCATTTTTACATCCAAATGGAGGTAAGTGTACATGTGAATTTTTCCACTGATACTTCTGGAAGCATTTTAGATTTCCTATATGTTGTAGAGATATGATTATTTCATTGACATATTACACTGTATTTTGGATTTGGTTGCTATGATTCAGATGAAAAATAGCATTTTTTTTTCTCCTAAGTACTGTTTTTAGGGAACTAAAGAGACTGACACATGCCAAGAGTAGGAGATGGGGGAGTTATAAACACTGTAGCCTTTCATTGTGACAACCTAAGGCTGCCACCCCCTACATTTCTATGACTTTCGAAGCATTTAGATCGATGGGTGGTTCTCAGATACCCATCAGCAAGTGCACCCTGCTTTTGAACTAATGTTCATTTAAAAAGCAAAAGAATTTTTATAAGAGAGCATAAATGTATGAGCTGTGCATTTTCGGAAGGAAGGATTCGTTGCCAATACCTGAGAGTGGAAGAAGAGCAAAGAATAGAAACCTAACTGTGAGCATGGCTTAGCTGCCATGATTTCATAACACTGATGAAATATGCTTTTAAAAGAAGTTAATCTTTGCCAATTTTATTCTAGCAAGAATAAGCAAATTCTAATATTCTGAGAGCTTTAAGGAATGTAGACATCAGACAAGTTAAAAAATTAATGGGGAAGATGACTGGATTTGTACAACTGTCAGAGTCAGTACACAGTCACTCTTCCAGAGATAAAACTGATACAGAGCGTGCCAACCCTGAGTTATTTCCAGGCTTTGAATTAATGAAGAATGATAGTTTTCTTGTCATACTATTCTTAGATGGTGTGTTGTGATGCTTTTGATATTTTGGTTGCATAACTTTAAAAGGGGGTGCCCTTTCCTGGTCTTTGCCCAAAAGAAGAAAGACTATTTATAAAGACAGAAAATTTGGAGATTTTTTTAGAGGAATGTACCCATAAATAATTATGTGAAATACCAATTCTATTTACTGAAGTCCTTGGAGTCTATAATAATGAACAGTGTACATTAAAAGCACTTAAAATAGCTCTAGAGATGCATGATGGGGTGGGGTGATGGTTGTACAGCATGAGTGTTCATAATGCCACTTGAAGATGGTTAAAGTGATAAATTTTAGGCATATTTTTAATCACAGTAAAAATAGTATTTAATCCTTTAAAATGGGGGATATCTTGCTTTGGTGAAATTTGACACATACTGAATGATACCAAGGGGTGCTGAGACGAAGCTGGGACTCGGTTTTGACTTTTCTGTATTATCTAATAAGTGCAGTGTCGTATTTATGCTCTGTTCTGCTCAGTACCGATTTTCACTCAACAAGACTTTTATTAAACACTTGACTGTGTCAAAGCGTATTCCCAGGGGAGTGGTCTGAGCAGAAATGAGGAATTCCTCATCCCTTATGAACACTTAATCCAGATATAGTCAAAATCCCATAACAGAGTAGATTGTGTTAGGTATTATCCTGGATATATCAAATAATATCGTGAGAACATGGGGAGGAAATACCTAGAAATTAAATATTAATTTCACTAGTAAAATAGTATGATGGTCATAAGTGAATTTAATGTGATCAGTTGGAACTCTTGGTTTGCCAATAGCACTGGAGCCCATCGCTTACCACCTTATGCAAACTAGAGTCTCCTGGCTGGCAAAATGGGAGAAGTTCGAGGGGAAAACTTCAGGCTTGGCTAGAGTCCAGCTTTCAAAAGGTGTTGTCGTAGATTTCCTTTTCTCTTCATTAACTAGCTCTTTTCTCTTTTTTGTCTTTTTTTTTTTTTTTGGTACCTGAAATCGAACTCAGGGCCTCGTGCTTGCCAGGCAGGCGCCATGCCACTGAGCTGCATTCCCAGCCCCATCTTTTCTTTTTCTATTCAGCATTAGTGTCAGTGCACATGGCCGTGTACCACTCTGGGTTAACATTTGTATGAGATGTTGATCCTGCTAAAAAGAAACAGGCTCTCTTTTGCTAGATTATGATTGACCAGACCCGTGCAGCTGTGAGTAGAGGTAGTGCACACACGTGTGTACTTCTGTGTGCATGCGTGTTGGGGGCAGATGGGTGCTTCCCCTCGGCCAACCCTAGGACACAGAAGGATGGTTCTCCAAAGAGTCTGGGCAGACAAAAAGGTCATATTTATCATCTACTCGATGCTCATAATTTCAAAAACTTATCATGTAGTTATTATTTCTTAAGTATTAGTCTGTTTTCTATTGCTAATAACATGATATGCAATAAAGTCTAAAGAAAAGATAGGGCTGGGGATGTGGCTTTGTGGTAGAATGCATTCCCAAGGTCCTGGGTTTAATTCCCTGCACTGCCAGCAGTAACAATAAAAAATGAAGAAAAGAGGTTTGTTTCAGCTCATGATTATTCTCAAGGTGCCAGGTGCAGTTACCATATCGTGCAAGGTGGTAGCTTTCTCACTGGTGGAGATTTGAGGCCCCAGAGCGCATCACATGGCAAGAGATGGGATGTGTGTGTGTGCCTTCTGGTCTCTGATTTTGTTATGAAGCCACCAGGATGCCGTCATGGGGTCTGTGCCTTCATGGCTTTATCTCATCCTAGTCAGTTCCAGAGGCTCCACCTCTGACCTGCATACTCAGGATAAGTTTCCACCCTTGTAGTACCTCACAATGGTCATTACATTTCAAAATGTGAACCATAGGGAGATGCACTCAAACCATAGCAAGTTGTTTAAATAGATTGGTTAACCACATTGCTTGTTTCTCTAAAAACTACCATTAATACAGTTTTCCTTTTTTTGAAATGAAATAGTGGGATCTTGTGGACCATAGAAAATTGATAATTGTAAAGGGCCAAAGAAACAGTTTTTAGAGGGAAATAGGACCTGATCATCTTTCGAGGAATACATTTGCAGATATTTTAATGACTATAAAATTTAGTAGTAGCCAGAATGTGTTTTAAGGACAAGGTACTGCATATTTATCCTCATTTTTTAATATGTAGACAATGTTGGGATTATATAGTCCTAAGAGGCTCATTAAATTGTCCCCACAAATACATATGGCGCTAGATCATCCATAGTTCATCATCGTTTACCTAGGAGCACCAAAGATGTGTCTTACATCGTATTCTCTTTGGCTTGCTCAGAGAAAGCCTATGTCATTCTTACTACAAATGATCTTTTCTGAGTATGAGAGGATCACTAACAAAATGAACGTACACCTGCCCACCAGCACAATATATGTACTTCTATGTATAATTTTGTAAACAGCTTTGAAAGACTCATGTACCATCTCCGCCACCAAGCATTTGATTGCACCATGAACTATAGATTAACATCTCCTCCTCTTGGTCATTGTTAAAATGTAACTACATAACAGGAAACAGACCATAGTAATCAACTACCAATAGAGCTTTTATAGTTGAGAATGCATTTTGAATTGTTTGTTCAACAATAGTGCGAGATTATATACTTGTTCACATCATCTTACTCCTGTGGTAAATATTTATGCAAGATGGCTGTCTGGGTAAAAGAATCTTATGAAAGAGGGAATTCAAAGAAATCCGTGTAAACAGGCTAGAGATGATTTGAAAAAGATGAGGTTCAAAAAGTTTGCTGATGTCGAGAGGTAAAGGGATAGCGTTCTCTAGGGAAGATACAGTCAGGAGTCAGGATAATTTGGTAAATTGGACAAAATGTGAAAAATAAATGTCTAGGAGAATTGTGGGGGTAGAAGGCCCAACTTGGGGACCATACTTACGCTTGTTTGTTGCATGACCTTGAGCATGTTATTTAACCTAAGAGTGAGTTTCCACATCTATAAAATACTGACAGTAATAGCTCTTACCTCTAATGGCTAGTGGGAAATTTTTCTGAGATGATTGATGTCAAGTGCAGACATATAGAGTGCTGAATAAAACTCTTATTGTTGTTGTTATTAATTTCAATTACAATTGAAATATGGGAATAGGAACAAATGAGAACTATGGGGTAAATAATTACTCATAAAATGTTGACCCAAAAGATTCCACTGTGAAAAGAATTAGCATTATAATTTTAATAAATTCAACTGTAAAACTAACATTATTCAGGAGAGAGGAAGTCCTCCTAGCTCATTGTGCCCTCATGAGATAATTGAAAACTCTGTTCTTGGAATTCCAAAAATAGAGATTATTAGGAAGATAGATTGGGTTAGTGATTTCTGAACTCTTTTTTAACAGCAATATAGATGAAGATTAATATTCACATATATCGCATACTCTGTGGTAGATTTGCTTTAAAAGCATTGCGTGGGTTGGCGTGTGTGGGCAGTACAGAAAATAGCACCGTAAGCTTTTTGTTTTGGCTATATTCATAAAAATCAATACTCGGCATAAAAATATGACTCAGTAGGAATTGCTTATTATGGGCCATTGCATAGATAGGCTGCACAATGATGTACTGTGGTGGATTTAGTCTTTACCTTTTCCTCCTCTAGGAAAACCATCTGAATGCCCACGAGAGAGTGGCTTTACACTAGGAGGAACCATGAACTGTTTTGTGTTCCTATTCTAAGAACAAATCATTCATAAACATCAGCCTTATTACTAACAAAGTATTTGTCACACAGCTCACAACTGCTCATGCCCCTGTGCAGGGTACGTTGATGATAAGCACCTCTGGTTTGGAGGAAAGCCTGAGAAGTCAGTAAAAATATCAAAAGTCCTCTTTCCCCATCCAGTTAAAGTCACTACATTTATAATGCTATTCCAGTGTAAGAACTGGCAAGCAGATAATAGCAAGATGTATAGTTGTTATCTTCTTTGGACAACAGTGAAAAACAAAAAAGAAACGGATTTAGATCAGCTGTGAAAAATCTGCTGACTTTGTATTTCAAACATTGGGCTGGAATTTCTGTTTAGGGAAGGCTTGTGTGAGCTTCGACTGCATGAGGTTTAAAAGGTAGGAATAATTCTCATGTTTGAGATGCTTTTGATGTTGCTGCACCCAGAATAGAAGTGTCTTGGATGTGGCTTTTTTGGAGATGGAGTAATTTTATTGTAATAAGTGAGCATATGTTACCATGTAGTCGAAAAACAACACAAAGATAAAAGATGTTATGTAAAGCCATCTATAGTATCCAGTCTTTACAGTTCTACAATGCTTAAAATGTAACGCCAGCCCCATACACTGGATCATTTGCAGATGGTCCATAAGGAGCCTTGCTTAAGAAAAACACTTAATTGAACACATACTGACCACTCGGTAAAGTGTCTTGCAGAACAGAGCAGTGGAAGAAAGTGCACAGCTCAGACTGGTCCTTCTGACTACTAAAAATTCAAAACGCCTACACGCTGAGCAAAATTAAAACAAAAATGGGAAATAGCGAATAGATTAATATCTCTATCCTAAAAGCTAGTACCAATCTGTAAGAAGACTTGTATTAGAAAAGGGAAGAAATAAGCAAAGGATGTGAGCAGATAGTGGATAGAAAAGCAGAGGCATACAGAGTGTGTGAAATTGTGAACTGTTCAGTCGTGCTAGGAAACAGAGAAGTAGAAACGAAAGTGATGATCAGATGCCATTTTTCATCTCTCAGTTTTTCAGAAAGAGCAAATGGTGGGTAAGGAGCATTGAAATCCTCATTTCTTGGATCTAAGAGGGGCGCATAAAGAGACACGAATCACTTGGCAGCGTGTACCATGAGAAGGAATGTGCTGATTCTGGCGCATGGACTCAAGACAGATTGTCCTGTTTGCATCTCAGCTTTACTACTTACTAGCTGTGTGACTTCGGGCAAGTTACCTAACCTTTCTGTGCCTGAGCTTTCTCATTTATAAGATGGGGATAATGATAGACTATACCTAACAGAATACCTCGTAGGAGTTCATTAAGTTAGTAAATGTCAAGTGCTTGAGAAGTGCTTCCTCATATTAAGTCCTGATAGAAATATGTTTACCTATTTTTGTTAATGACTTTGTATCTCAATAAAGACAGGTCCAGTTTTATTGTTTTATGCACCTTATAAAGAAGATCCAGTCTCTAAGGATATATTGTCAGGAAATTATTAAACATGTGGATAAAGATGCATGTATAATGGTGTTCATTTATACTTTATGAAAATTTAAGTAATGTTTTTTCTTCAGTGTATTGGCGATTAGCCAAATCTTGATAAATTCATTTTTATTCTCAAATAATAAATGCAGCTATTTCTATGAAAAAATTATGGGTAATCATTAAATAAAATCTATTTTTTTCTACTTAACATTGTGATATACAACTCTATACACAGAATTTGTGCACATTTATGTATGTGTTTATTTCATTCTCAGTAGAAGGAGATGTATACATTTCCATGATTTGTGGAAAAGAATGCTTCAAAATGGTGGTACCTGTATTTATCTCTGAGTAAGAGAATTACTGTTTTGTTCATTTTTCTTTCTTGTATTTACCACATTTCCTGTAATGAGAATATTATTTCTATTGCAAAAAATATATTATTCAGAGAGAACTGGTGTGATTTCCCTTGAGTGTAATAACATCTCCCACGTAGAAGAACATACACATCTTCGTCTGCAGATGGCGCTACCATTTCCACAGACAAGGAAGGGATTTTGGGCTGATTTAGTTAATGACTTGGGCTTTTCAGGCCATCCCTACCTACCTGAGAGCATGTAGTCCTCTACCTGCCCCCTCCGAACTCTGCTCTGTTTCTTGCAGGTTTTTGCCACTTCTAGATCCTTTAAGGTTGTAGGGCCATTTGTTATAATATCTATTAAAGCTACTTGAGATTAAATTATTATGCTTATAGTTATCTGATTAAGCATGATGAATAAAGCAGGTTTTTCCTAGTATAGTTTATTTCCTAAGCTACTACAGTAACTTTAGGAACTACGAAGCAGAGTAAAAATATTGCTTTACAAAATCCTTTATCTTCACATTTATTTCTCCTTTGCTTTAATGATCTTTCCTCTGCTCCACAATTTTACCAGGCCTGAAATTTGAGTTCTTTGGCACGTGTGACCTTGTAAGAATTTTTTTTTTTTTAGGTATTTAGATCACATGGACAGTCCTTTGCGTTTTCTTTTCCTTTCCACTTTTTTAAACATTGGATTGTTCTTACATACTTACCTGTTAGTTTAATGATATGAAGAAAAGTTAACTGTGAGTAGGCAGAGTTTTATTTATTAATCGGTATTTGGTAAATCATTGGAAATTTTGTGAGCCTCATGTTTTTACAGGCTAATCAGTTGCAAAATGTTTTAATGATTTTTTTTTTGTGGGTACCGGAAGTCGAACTCAGGACCTCGCGCGCCAGCAGGTGCCCATGCTGCTGAGCGGTATCGCCAGCCCCCCCTTTTTTTTTTGTATGTGGGTACCGGGAGTCGAACTCAAAACCTTGCGCTTGCCAGGCAGGCGCTTATGCCGCTGAGCTATCTCACTGGCCCCCATAATGGTTTTCTTTTAATGATATCATGAAGTGTTTTAAAAATAATTTTGTTGGGCCGGTGAGATGGCTCAGCGGCGTAAGCGCCTGCCTTGCAAGCGCGAGGGCCCAAGTTCGACTCCCAGATCCCACATACGAAAAAGGGGCCGGTGATATTGCTCAGCGGCACGGGCGCCTCTTGGCACGCGAGGTCCTGAGGTCGACCCCCCGGTACCCACAAAAAAAAAAGATAATAATAATTTTGTTGACAACTCTAATATTGTTAATAATTTCATAATTTGCAGTTGGTCACCTGACTGAATATTAAAGTCACTGATTATAGAAAAAGTGACTTACTATCTATAATTTGCATAGCTATTATAGCTAAGTAGCATTTTAATAGTAAAAAATATATATTTTCCGTGAGAAAAATCAAAGGAAAACTAAGCATAGATTTTTTTTGAAAAGCTCTCATGCTTAACATCAGTATATACAAGTTTTAAAAAAAAAACTTTAATGTGTTTAACCTATTTGTAGGAATATTTTAGTGTATTTTTCAAAAATAATATGGTTTAGAATAAAATCATTTAAGGTAGATAACAAAGCAGGTTACAGTTATCTACCTGGAAGCCAAATCACCTGAACTAAACAGGTACCAAGTTAGCTATATATGGGTTAGTAGTTTTCACATGATGACCTCTGTGTCTCTTTATTTAGTGTTTCTAGATTAAATTGCAAACCAGGTGCAGTAGGACGTGCCTGTAGTCGCAATACTCTTGGAGGCTGAGTCAGGATGATTGCAGCTCTGAGCCTAACCTGGGCAGTATAGTGACTTGGTGAGATCCTGTGTTAAAATAAAAAATAAAAAAGGGCTGGGGAGATAGCTAAGTTCGAAGGCCCTGGGTTCATTCCTCAGTACCACTAACCAAACAAGTAAATAAATAAATTACCAGAGGGGCCGGTGAGATGGCTCAGCGGCATAAGCGCCTGCCTTGCAAGCGCGAGGGCCCGAGTTCGACTCCCGGATCCCACATACGAAAAAGGGGCCGGTGATATCGCTCAGCGGCATGGGTGCCTGTTGGCACGCGAGGTCCTGAGGTCGACCCCCCGGTACCCACAAAAAAAAAAAAAAAAAAAATTACCAGAGGCAAGAAGAATATCCATATTGCCACTGGGAGTTGACAAATGTTAATTTGCCATTTGACTCAGATCTTTGTATAAATCAGAGGCAAAATATTACAGATGAAGTTCAAGTCTCTTTGGATTCCTTCCCCACTTCTTCACTTTCTGTCTTTGCTGAGACTGTCTAAATTAAGAATATCATGTATTCTCCGCTCTACATATATAGGTATAGGTGTTTATCCTGCATATAAAGGTATAGGTGTCCACTTAACAATTGCACAGAAATGGAATCTTACCCTTGCAAAATATACAGCAGTTTTTTGAGCTCTATGTGCAATGATCCATTTAGATGTAGTTCACTGGAATTTAATTGCTTAATAGTATTTTATTGCTTATCTGGCTCCCTATTAATGGACATTTAAGTTTCCAGTTTTATTGCTAATAAACACAGCACTATGAAGACAGTTTTGTCATCGTCTCTTTGTACACATAAGCAGAGATTTCTCTGGGATGCGTAATTAGAAGCAGAATTTCTGGGTAGTGGAGAAATGTATATGAATTTTACAAATTTCATGTGCTGCATCAGTGTGTTTGTACTGGTTTACATTCTCAACAGCATGTGGGAGGCACTGATTTCTCACATCGTTGCTGACACTTTGCATTTTGGGTAGGAGATAGTGTATCATTTATAGTTTAAATGTGAATCTCATTAGTGAGATCGGGCATGTTTTCATAGGTTTATCAAACTGGGTTTCCTACTCTGTAAATTGCTCTCCATATCTGTTTACCCACATTTCTCGTAGTTTGTTTTCTGTTTAGTGATCTCTGGAAGTCATTACAGGTTGAGCATGTCCTGTATGGGAAATGCTTAGGACCAGAAGTGTTTCAGACTTTGGATTTTGCAGTATTTGCATATACATAATGAGACATCTTGGGATGGGACCTAATTCTAAATGCAGAATTCATTTATGGCTCACATATACTTTATCCACATAGACTGAAGGTAATTTTGATGCAATATTTTAAATTTGTGCATAAAATCGAGTTTCCATTTGTGGCATCCTGTTGATGCTGTAACACCTATGCATTTTGGAGCATTTTGGATTTTGGAGAGATTAGGGTTGTTCAGCCTGTATTCTGTGCATTGAACTTTTGATGACGTGAATTAAAAATATCTCCCATATGATATCCTGTCCTTTAGTACTAACGCTGTTTTACATACAGATGCTTCAAATTTCAACGGTCAGAATCTCAATTTTTCTTACTGAAGGTTTATGCTTTATACGCCTTGCCCAAGAAATCCGTCCCTACCAAGTTCATAAAGATATTTTCTATCTTGTTCTTCCAATATTATTTTTTTCTGTCTCAAAGCCTTTTCATGTAGTAGCTGATAAAATAATTTATTTCTGAGCAATGTAGTTACTTTCGGAAATGAGGTATTGCTCCCACCGTCCTTTCAAATAATCTTCACAGCAATGGGGATAATTTCCTGTGGTATTTATGGAGCTGAGAACAGAAAACAGTCATGCACTGTGATTTCCCATGAGTAATTGCTATCTAGCTATTTATTTTATTTTATTTTATTTTATTTTATTTTATTTTATTTTAAAGAGAAAAAAAAGATACAGAATTTCAAAACAAGCTAATGGGGGATTAACAATGGTTAATATATTGCATATTGTTATCTTCAAAGTAGTTGCTCAGATTACAGAATATAGGCATGAAAAATTGATCAAACAACATAAGCACAAATGGTTCTTTTCAATGAATAGAAATTAGTAGTGTAATTATCTTAGCTGTCTTGTATATATATATTTTTTTCTTTTCTCTTCCTTCTTTTCTCCTTTCTCCCATCCCAGTTGTTCTTTCCTTTTGAACAGTTTCTTCCCATTTCACAATATCTGTTTTACATTTTGAATGTTATTTACTCTTTCAGCTTCTCACACTAGGAAAACAATATGATGTTTACACATGCAAGTCTGATTTATTCACTTATGAGTATGGTCTCAAGTTGCATCCGTTTACCTATAAAAGCCTCGAGTTTATCCTTCTTTATAGCTGAGTAGTACTCCATTGTATATCACATCTTTTTTATCCATCCCTCAGTTGATGGACATTTGGGTTGTTTCCAAGATTTAGCTATTATAAATTGTGCTGCTATAAACAACTATTTATTTAGAAGCTTTCCACTAGATAAAACACAGAAGTTGGGGTTTATTTCTTATTTGGTGAGGTTCAAGTATTTGTGAAAATATTTTGCTGGTATGATGAAATAGAGGAAACTTCTGGTTTTGATGATCCCAGTTATTCAGTGTAGATTTAATTATTTTAAATTTCTTTGACGAATAAATACATGTTCGTACAGACTGGAAAAGCTCAAGCGGCATCCAGTAATGTCCTGCACTCTTTACGTAGTTTGTCACCTGAAGTGTGGGGAGACACTTGGGAGTCCTTTTGGGATGATCCCTAAAAAAGGCGATTGTGTCCCCTGTGGTGTGGTCTAGCTCGGAGATGGGGATTTAGTCAGAGACTAAAAGAACTTTAGGGCGCCAGTAGCTGGGTTTTTGAGGATTCAGTTGATGTTGCCATTCTGTCTCTCAGAGGTGCCTAACTTTTGTTCCTGAGAAACAATAGAACATGTTTTGTTGTTTTTCTCCACTTCTCTTACTGTTCCCTCTTCAAGTTTATGGAGACACTGCCTGTGTTTTTTCACTGAAAGGCTAAATCGGAAACCCCAAACTGTGAACACTTAGTCGAAGAGCTAGTTACAGTTCTAGCTGTATTTTTTAACTCCACTTATGTATTCTAACACAATTTCAGTTTTCAGAAATTTAACCAGTTTGAACTCCCTTTCAGGAATAAGTCCATCTGCAGAACATAAGTGATTACATTGAAGGAATTCTTTGCTTTCCTAAGAGTAAGAAAGGTGCCGCTCACCTGCTACTCATGCAAAGAGAGAGTTGCTCAGTTGCTTCTACACCAGAGGGTGGGCAGCAGTGGTCAAACCTGCCTTGGGTTCAACTCGCACTACACCCACTTAGAATGTGCTTTCCATCTGTTACTCTCTTTGGTAATCGTAGGAGTTACGTGTGACAGTTTGACTTTGCTGATGAGGAAACCAGTGCTTTTGAGAGGCAGAGTAACTTGTCCAAGATCACTACAGCTGGGAGGCTGAGGCAGGAGGATCACAAGTTCAAGCCCAGCCTGGGCAACTCACTGAGACCCTCTCTCAAAGAGGAAAGGAGAAAGAAGGAAAGGAGGGAGGGAAGGAAGGAAGGAGCAGAGGAGAGAAAGAGGGAAGGAACGGCTGGGATGTAACACAGATATTGGATTCAATCCCTAGTATCTTAAAAAAAATAAAATAAAAAACTGCTACAGCTGGAATTACAGCCCAGCTCTGACCCACTTTAGGACCTCTTCTTATTCAGCCTCTTCCTAGTCAAAATGAGCAGTGGGGAGTTTTATAATATTACGGCTTTGTGCCTTGGTGTGAGTACATTTCGTTACTCCTTCCTTGGGAAGATGCAGAGGAAGAGAGGATGTCGCGGTTCCCTTGTCTTGGTAAGTGCCTGCAGGGGGAGCAGCGCGAAGGAAAAGGAAATATTTTTCCCGGAAGCCCTAATGGTTAATCTGAGAACTTGTTCTGGATGTGTATGCAGATGGTCATCTATGTAAGTGTCTTGTGATGAGGTACGTTTAGAGGTGGCAAGAGGAGACGACCATACTTTTCAGAAGACTTGAGGATAGGTGTCAGCAGTCTTTGAGTTAAAAATAAGAGACAATTATAGAGACAAGCAGAAGGTTATAGAGTGTAATATACCATTGTAATGTCATTTGTATAAAAATTTAAAAACTCATACGGTGTGTCCATTTATATGTGTGTATATAATGGAAATATAAAAGTATGGAACAAAGCCATTAAGCAGAATTTAATTAGTGCTTGGCCCTGCGGAAGGAGGGACAGGAAGAACAAAACCACTTGTTCTTTGTTTTTTTACTATTTGAAAAAGATCTGAAATGGGTGGATTTTATAAAATGTTAAGACCTTTTAAATCCCAGTAGGAACTATGTGGATGTTTTGTTACATGTAGTATTCTTACTTCTACTTTAATTTTTTCCCCCATATAACAGCAACAACCAAAAGTGATGTTAACCAGGAGAAATTGCTACCATTGCTATGCATCCAAATATACATATTTTGGAATCTAGAGCATAGGATTCCCATATCCCTTATTTGGAATAGTAAGATACTGCAATTTAGGTCTCCCAAATTGTGTAAGGTGACATCAAGTTGGAAGTTGGAATCTAGGTTATCTGAGGTTTCCTGGTTGGATTTGGTTTGATTTACGTCCCTGGTGGTTGTATGCGTTCTGTGTATGTGTGAAATCTGGCAGTTGTCTATAAAGCAAAGCGTGCTGTTCCTAGCCAAATGGTATGTGACACTGTTGTACTCTGGAGCACATAAATTATTTTAGCAGTTGTTACTTTAGGTAAGAAGGAAATCTAGATAGCCAGTGTAGAAGTACTCATTGCTTGGAGTGACCTTTTCCCCTCGAAGTCTAAGACATTGGAGTTTACTCACAGATAGGTACGAAGAACGAGTTCTCGGAGAGATACTGCTTCTTTGAGTTATGGTGCAAGTAGGTCACAAGACACTAACTTATATTTGAACTTTATTTCTGTATCTTAAACTTGGATT
This sequence comes from Erethizon dorsatum, assembly GCA_028451465.1. Taxonomy (NCBI): domain Eukaryota; kingdom Metazoa; phylum Chordata; class Mammalia; order Rodentia; family Erethizontidae; genus Erethizon; species Erethizon dorsatum. Next base: position 11,752,662 of record CM051839.1, read on the forward strand.
TAAGCTTCTGCAATTAAACTAGGATGTACTCTTAAGCGTTCCCTGATTAAGTCTCTATAAATCCAAAGCCCATAAACTGCTGTAACTGCTCAAATAAAAAAGAGAATGTGCTGTGAACTGGGGGTGAGAAAGAATCTGAACCTGTCATCTTTCAGAACAGAGTGTAGTTGAGAGCCTTTCCTCCCTTTGCTTCATTTCAAGAATGGGTTTGTAATCAAGAGTTTCTTAGGTGACTTAAGCACTTTTTTAATTTTGACCAGACTTGCAGTAGTGGGTGAGAAGAAGCCAACTGCTTCGAAATGAGCTCAGTTCAGAAAACAATTCGACTACAACCTATGTTTCGTAACAGTGCGACATTTACAGCAATAAGATTAGTATTGTATTTTCTAAAACTCTTGACATGGCTTTTGAATTTGGCAGTTCACAAATTGAAAAATATATATGTTCTTCAAAGGGTTTTCTTTTGTGTTATTAGGCAATCATTATGTCTCCCCAGTTTTTTTAATGTGACATACATAATGGTTTTTATAGGAAACATGCATAATGGTAGTTATTGTAATTTATGTACTTTGTAAAACAGATGGCGTAAAGGACTTTATGGACATTGTTTAGATTATTAATAACCCTCTCATGTCACCACGGAAAAAAATTCAAACTACACAGGAGAATTTTTGGTAAAGAGAAATACAGTATATTTTAATCAGGGTCCAAGGAAAATTAAAAGTTAAAAAGAATATAGGACTAAATTACCTTCCTTGGGACATTTTACCATGAATTAAGACACAATAATTAAAAGGGTCACCCAGACAAAAATAATTTTTACATACATTTTATATATGAATATATTTGTTTTAATATATTTCAAGTTTTTAACATTTTATTATATAATCCATTTTCAAAATACTGAACTAGAAATTTACTTCTTAATAAGTAGGGATAATTTTTTTGTTAACTAATTGTTTGGAAAATAAAAATGCATTTAAAATATGCTTATTGGAGTGTGAGAAAAATCCATCTGAAATGACAAGGCTTACATTTAAGAGTTTGACAAAGATAAAATTGCGGTAAGACACATAAGGCCCCACGGGGACCAGTAGGGCCTTGCCAGTGGTTGAAAGGTTGGAAACGTAACTTTCCTTACCGATGACAGCTCGTGGGGAATTGAAATGAGGTTCTGGATCAATTTGATAAAGAAATACGCTAGGCATTTTGGGGGAGAAAGAAGAGAAAACACAAACTACTAATAAATATATATGATGTTTTATTTCATTTAATATGAAATATAAATTAAGATGAATGATTGCTTTCCATATTGACAAAATTTTTAAAATAGTTTTGCTTTTTATACAAGAGCTGCACATATGCTTCTAATGGCAGTATAAACTGGGATATCCTTTCGGGAAAGCAGTTGGTCAATATGGTAAGGGCCTTGTTTTTTTACCCTTTGACCCGTATCCCATTCCTAGGAAACCACTCTAAGGGAAAAATGACAATGTGAGCAAACATTTACAGAGACTCGCCGCGGTGCTAACAAGACCCAGGGAACAATGGCTGATGGGAGAATTATTCAGCAAAACTTGGTACATTACTATGATTTAGAAGTGTAGTATTTTCAGTATTTTCTAATAAATGTCATGACAAAAGAAAATGCTGTTTCTTATATGGAATAAATGAGGTATAAAGCAATATATACGGCAGCATCTTGACACTTCTCATACATTCATACGTATAAAAATACACATTCTTAGGTGTATTTACGGATGAATTAGTTGAATAGACAGATAAAATAACTAAATATCAATTTATTTCTCTGGGTGGTGATATTATGGGTGACTTCCTTTTTCTTAATTTTTTCCGTCACCTGCATCTGTTTTCATAAACAGGATTAAATAGAGCAGTTGCCTGTGGATGAGCAGAGATATTTGTTGATTAGCAAAAAATGCTGTCTATTTTTTTAATAAAAGAAAATATTTTCTTTGAATTGTAATGTTTTTAATAGATGACTTGATTATTTCAGTGAGTTTAAGTCACTGAGTTTGCTTTTGTGGAGTATAAAGATTTCTGCCTTTCAAGATGATAAAACTCAAGGCAAGATAAAACTACTCGACATCCTACACGTAAGATCCTACTTCTTAGCCTACTTCTGTAGATACATTAAAATACAGGATGGACTTTTTAAATGTCCTTACATATATTTGTTGTTTATCAGTTACCTGATAATTGGCAGTGATAAGACAATTACTTTTATCATTTACTCTTAATTCATTGAGGCCTGGTTTGGCCCATGTGTGACATGTATCACTATGTTTTAAATGAAGCTTAAAACACATTTACAGTAGAGGTATTGGGTCCCTGTGTGTTGAACTATGACAGTTAACAAGGAACCTTTTATTTTTTAGATAAGGATTTTAATTTGGCCACATACTGGGCTGCCTCCTGCTTCAGAAAGGTGGCACGATGACGTAGGTGGAAGGGAGTACTTTTTAAGAGTATGTGTAGTGTTTGTCTTTTTTTTTTTTTTTTTTTTTTTTTTTAATGAGCTCTTTCAATTGCATCTAAAATTTTTGCCTTTTGAATTCCGGGAAGATTTTACTGAGGGCCTGTTGGCAGATTCTTGGGAGTTCCCTGTACATTAACTTGATATATATTGTTAGAAGAGAATACTCTTAATATCAGGGTTGAAGTTCAAGATTGAAAAACTGTTCATTAGTAAATAATGGACAAGAATATTGATCTTTTATAGAAGTGTGTGGCATGTTATAGTACTACGTAAGATGAAAAGAGCTGTTAACTGATGTAAAAATGGGATGGTGAACTAATTTCTTTGGAAGGATGTATTCCTAATGAAGTGGAACCTCTGATAGATTTGAGTGATTTACATTCATTTAGATCCATTATGTGCATATGCTTGCAAATCATATTCTAGAACTATGAAAAAAGCTATTTGGCATACGTGGAAGTCTGGCAAAATCCTGTCTGTCAGTGGTAATTTATGCAGACTTTAATACTATTTTATTTGAAGAATAAGGTGTTTAATGAATGTATCGATAAAATTTTACAAAAGTAAACCATTCAATCAAAACTAATTATATGTTTGGGAGGCATGATAAAATTGTTTTAATATGGGAAACTGTGTCGAAAGGGATATGTTTTTACAACCTGGTAAGCTACTTACGGCCAGCTGTGACCTAAAGACTTTCTTTAGTGGCATAAAATATGATCAAGTAATCCTTGTCCATAACCGGGCTTGTTGTTGTTACTGGACCACATTTCTCCTATGTCGTGGATGTCACCTTCCTAACAGACCTGTGACTTGGGTAGTGTGCAACAGCTGCAATTGAAACCATACTGACGGCATTTGAATTCTGGCTCTGGGCAGCTGTTAGTACTATGACCTTGGGAATGTTGTTATCTTCTATAAGCCTCAGTTTCTCCATTTGTAATAATCCGTTTAATTTATTGGATAGTTGTAAAGATTTAATGAATAATGAGCCTTGGCGCCTTTAACATAACACCAGACACTTAATGTAAATCTTAACTTTATGCAAATGAATGCCATTACTTAAAGCATTTTCATCACTTTTCATTACATTTTCTTAGACCAAAGCATGTCAGTCCAGTAAATATGTAACTTAAAGTCATATTGCCCTGAACCTGTCAACTGTCAGATTTCAGAACTGAAATAGGAAAAAAAAGTATTTCCTTAATTATTCTGTAGAATAGGGAATTGGTTTAACATTCTTAGAGTTTAGTATTTGAAAAGCCCTAATGGGAGCCGGTGAGATGGCTCAGTGGTGTAAGCGCCTGCCTGGCAAGCGCGAGGGCCCGAGTTCAACTCCCGGAACCCACATACGAAAAAGGGCCGGTGATATCGCTCAGCGACACGGGCGCCTGCTGGCGTGCAAGGTCCTGAGGTCGACCCCCGGTACCCACACACACACACACACACACACAAAAGAAAAGTCCTCAGTGTAAATAAGTATTTAGGATCCTATCAGTCATGATTCTTAATTAAAGCTTTTGATGGCTTTCCATTGCTCTCAAAATAAAAATTCCCAACCCTTTAATAGGGCCCTAGTCTGGCCCTGATGTGCTCTTTGTCTCTCTCTTTCCTTCTCTCTCACGATTTAGTTCTAGCTGTGCTGAATTTCTTCCGAGCTTTCCAGTGCAGATACTCTCCCTGCTGGGCCATTCTCTTTCCTTACCCCACCACCTCTGTGCCCTTGCCCCACATCTGAGTCCTTCGTGTTACAGCCCCATGACTCCAGAGCTCTGCTTACCATTTCCCCTTCAAGAAGGCATTGCACACTTTGTAACCTCAGATTCCTTTGGTCTGTTCCTACTAGTCTTCATACCTCTCTACTGAAGTATGTATATTTTAGTGTATTTTCAATTCATTGGTTAATCCTCCTCCTCCTCTGTGGAACGGGGATGACCCGTGAGGACAGTGCTGTGGCTCTGATTCATTCTTACCTTGCCACTGAGGTCAGCAGTCAAACGCTGCTCTGGAGGACTCAGAGCCCTTGGGACACACAGGTGCTCTCGTGTACGCAGCAGGGACCTTCCTGCAGAGCTACCTCTCACTCCCCTTGGAGAGCTTGCCTTTGTAAAGTGCTTTGAAATCCCAGAGGTTCCTCAAGTTTGTGTCAGTACAGAGCATTCAAACTTGGCTGGCAGCAGACTAGTTGCCCTTACTTCAGCTGAAACGCAGGGATACCTAGTTTAAAACTAATCACTGTTTTATTGCAGTGGATCTTGGTTAAACTTCGTAATTTGCACAAGTGAAATCCCTTATTGGGGAGGGGCTAAGTCTTAGTGCCTTTGCCGGGAGCATGTGTGTGACGAGGCAATGTGATCCTGGTGGTGGGCAGGTGTGTAGAGAACCTATTCTCCCTTTCCTAGTCCGGTTTGGGAGTATGTGAGAAAGGAAGGGGTGTGTGTGCATTAGTCTTTGTGTTGTTTTTGAATGCTTGCACGTGTGTGTGATTGGTGACACATCTGCAAGGTATTTTCACCTGAGAGTTGGAGAAGGAAAGATGATGGCTGTTTCGAATGCACATTCTATAGCCTTATGGTGAAAAGAATGAATTTTTTTGTACAAAGACATATTACATGTCAACTTGTCATTGATATAATCTGTTATTTCCATTTGCTGGTCTTCTGTAAACAAAATAATTCTGTTTTGGATTTTTGAGGTGTCATATGCACGGAAGACAATTTTAAAAACACTGTAACCTTATGATAGTTAAGATAGTTATACAGCTAGTTTCTCTTAGTTCATTGAAAAGAAAGTTTTGTGCTGATATTGTTTGGACAAGATATCATGCCTATATCTTACATTCTGAATAACTACTAGGAAGACAATGATAAACACAATGTATCAACTATTGTTACTGTCCTGCTAACCTGTTTTGAAACTCGGTTTTATTGTTATGTTTGTATTTTTTCTCTTTAAAATTAAAAAATAAAAAAATTAATCCTCAAGAATATAAAATATTTGAAATTAAGCTGTCCCATGACTTTGTAAGCCGATATAAGTTGCTGAAGATCTGTATGTGAGTTTGGAGCCATCTAAATCCCCTGCATGCATTGAAGTTTATAAGCTTAGAAAACTCTGCTAAATATATATGCTTTTATTTCTGGTTATTTTAAGTCAGTTAAATTTGATTGTAATTTTTTCCTTCAGGTAGCATTCCCAGAAGCAAACATTACAAAAAAATTGTGAATGTAAATGAAAAACATTAAATAGACTTTCATCATTGCTGAAAGTATGCCCCTAAGTACATTTCCCCCCTTTTTTATTGTTTTCTTGTGCTTTGATATTATGTCTTAAGATAATTTTATCATTTTTCTTCTAAAAATTCATTAAGATCCATGTATATTAGTATGAATTTGAATTTCTAGATGAGCTGGTAGATCATAAGTGTTAGAACATGATTCCTTGAAATTCACAGCCTTGCACTAGCGTTATACTTAGGCCTGTGACAGGAGATCTGGAATATTCTGTTTGCATTTCTGGGTGTAGATACTTGTCCCTTTTCCCTATTCCTTGTACCCCTACAACAAACAACACAACATACTACAATACAAAACAACAACAAAGACTCTGGGAAACTTGGATGGTCTTTGGCCAGGAACAAGATATTGCCTATTAAATAGTATTATACCTCAGTTAATACATGTATTATTCTTCTTTTGTGAACTTAAGTCCATTAAGTCCATTAATTATATGCCATAATTAATTTATACAGAACTTCTCTTTTGAATGAATCCTATTCTAAAGACGAATACTATACAATGTAAATAAACTGTATAATTTATTTTGAAATATAAAATTTTCAGTTAATTAATTTAAAAAATAGTCTGTCAGACAATGTAAAAAGTGATAATTTTTAGAACAGGATTTTTGAATTTCCACATGCATACTTATTTTCATCTTCACATTTAAATTTTCAAGTTACTTCGATCACATCTAGTAAAGTAAAAATTTGTCTCAATTTTATGGCCTCATTTTTCAATCAGTGTCTGGTTATGTATAAAAATGTATGTGCTGGAGCATGAGAATAATCTATAAAGAATATTCAGGAACAAAGTCAAATAATGTTATGTAGAGAGGGCAGGCACTAAAATCCACTCGAAGTCTTTTTCTCCATGTCATTAGAAAATAGAACATCACCCTAAACTTCTGTTTTCCTATGGGCTTGATCACCTTCTTTTCAACACTTGACTACTTTCTAATGAAAGATTTCATCTTGAAGCCAGCAGGATTTAGTCTGTAATGAAGATATTACTCAGTGAGTGGAAAGTAGACCCTAAAAAAGTATAAAACAATTAGAGGTTGGTGGGATATAAAGATGTTTCTTTCGTCTTTTTAGGATCCAATGTGTGATTTGGATGTCAAATAGTAATTTATTGAAACATACAATTGCAGTGTTTTTCTTTTTGTGGGTACCGGGTCAAATGCAGGACCTCGCGCGCCAGCAGGCGCCTGTGCCGCTGAGCGATATCACCGGCCCTTTTATCGTATGTGGGTATCGGGAGTCAAACTCAGGACCTCGCGCTTGCCAGGCAGGCGCTTACGCCGCTGAGCCATCTCACCAGCCCCACAATTGCAGTTTTATAGTAATATGAAAGGTGAAATGTAAGGATTTTATACTGCGGACATTTTCGTGTGATTTCAACATTTAGAGTTAAGCTACTTGACTCATCATACCCTTTTATCAGGTAGTTTAAAATCATTTTAAGTGCATTATTACTGACGTGTTTAAAAAGACAGCTAGTTTCTTTAAAAGTAAAATAAATTGAAAGCAGCTACATTCTAAATCACAATTAAATCTATAATAAATGTTTTAGGCAAACATGAAAACAGAAAATTAATAGCTTTCATCTGGATTCTAATAGCCACACCAAGAGTGGCACAGTTGTTACCTGGTGTATGCTAGCTGTCACTCCCTTATCTGGGTTGTTCATGGGCTTGAATAAAGCATGTGGGATCATCAATCAGAAATGAAAACCATTGAAGAGTGCCTAAAACATTAATGTATCTGGTATGATATGTGATTGGTGAGCTTATATATATATGCACATATGTATGTATAGAGCAGGTATCGTGAAACTAGCACAGATGAGTTATGTTTCTGAAAGGCATGTAAACAAAACTTTTTGTAATATTATCTTAAGCTCAATAATTATGATTTCCAAGGCTTACGTTAAACTTGTTTTCTCTCAGAATTTCATCTTGAAAATTTTGTATGCGTAACCCTCCCAAGAATTAAGTTTCTCATAATAAAAAGATTTGTTTCATTATTATCTATTGTTTGGAGAAATTATGTTTTTACTAATTGTATATAATGCATCATATTTGATGTATAGTATATAATTATAACATATCATTATGTTCTGTATAATTACTGTCTATAATATATGTAATTTTATAAAACATTGTTAGGAATTAAAAAGTGAGTGATGATAAATCATGATGATGTTCAGTGAGTTATTTACATGCCATTTTAACATAACCCTGAAGCTCAGACAAACTTGGAGAATATTTATTACATATAAAGCAGGATAATCTGTGTATTCTGAGTACAGCAGGAAACTGAGATAGTTACATGGAAACCAGAAGCAAGAGGGACAGGCTGCTTTAAGGGACTGTAAGTGGTGCTGAATAAATGACTTAAGGCCTAGAGGCTGAGCTGGACAAAGTGGCGAGAGATGACCAAGGAGAGGCCCTCAGAAGATGGTTGATAAAGAGTCGTGTCTGGGTCATCCTAATATGCAGCTGTGTTTATTTTCTAGAATGTTCCTCCCTGTCTCTCATGAGTGGTTTCCCTCTTAGGTATGGCTCAGCAAGTACCCCTTCATACAGGCTTTCCTCAAACATGTTCCTTAAACTCCCCACCCTCCTCCACACATGCGCACACACCACTCCACCAGCCTGTGTATTTCTTTCTTAGTACATCATAATTGGTGATTTTTATCTTCCTACTAGAATATAAACTCCACAAGGCATGAAAGCATGTTATGTCTCTTACATACAGAGCGTTCAGCAAATATTTTTTAATGAATTGATCAGGAATTTGAACTCTCACCAGCACCATTCCTTCTGTCTTCTCCCTGTTTTTTTATTGTGTGTTTGTGATACATAATAAATACATTCATCATGGAGAATTGGTACATGTACATACTCTATTTTGATCCTTTTGCTTCCCCTCCCCTCTCATCTTTCCTGCCTCCCCCCATACTCAGATAAAGAATGATAATTTTGAGTCATTTGTAGGAAACGGGATGCACCTTAACACCATAATGTAAGTGAAATAAATCAGACACAGAAAGTTAAATTATTGCATGTTTTCTCTTATATGAGAAACCCAAAGTATAATTAATTCAAAGAGCAAAATGAAAGATAATAGGAAATAGGGATACTGTGGAGATGGTTTTTAGATACAAACACAGAGATAGGTAGATAGGTAAATAGGTAGAAACCACATCTTTATCCATTCGCCTGTTGATCAGCGTCTAGGATGCTTCCAAGGTATAGCTGTTATGAGTTGTGCTGCTATAAACATGGGTGTGCCTGTATTATTATAATACGGTGTCTCTAACTCTTTCAGGAAGATATCCAGAAGAGACATAGCTAGGTCAAATGCACTTTCTAGTTTTAGTTTTCTGAAGAATCTCCATACTGATTTCTGTAGAGGTTACATTAGTTTTCATTCCTACCAACAAATGTAGAAGATTCCTTTCTCCTCACAGCCTCACTAGCATTTGTTGTTTTGAGATTCTTTCTGGAGTCAGGTAGAATGCCACTGTTGATTTGATTTGCATTTCTCTAATAGCCAAGGATGCAGGCCATTTTTGCATGTACCCTTTGGCCATTTGTACTTTGTTTGAGAAATGTCAATTTATCTTATTTGGCCATTTTTGATTGGGTCTTTTACTTTGGGGGTCTAAGTTTTTTCAGTTCTAGGTAGTCCTCTGTCTGAATAGTAGCTGGCAAAATTTAAGTTGTCTCTTCCCTCTGCTGGTTTCCTTTGCTGGGTAGAAGCTGAGCAGCTTTTAAATTTGGTTTAGTCCCATTTGTTGATTGTTGGTGTTATTTTTTATGCCATTGGTGTTCTGTTCAGAAAGTCCTTGCCTGTGCCAACGAATTTGAGAGTTTAGCCTATCTTATCTTCCAGGAGGTTGTCTGTATCTAGGTCTTCGATCCACTTTGATTTTGTTTTAGTACAGGGTGAGAGGCATTGGTTGATTCAGTCTTCTGCACGTGGATAACCTGTTTTTATCCAGCACCATTTGTTAAAGAGCCTATTTTTCCTTGAGTGTATGTTTTTTGGCCCCTTTGTTAATAATCAGCTGGTTGAAGGTGCCTGAGGTTGTTTCTGCATCCTCAGTTCTGTTACATTGATCCACATGTCCGTTTTGTGCTATTTTTTTTTAAAATCACTGTAGCTTTATAATATAATTTGAAATCCAAGATTTTGATGTCTCGTGCTTTGCTCTTGTTGTCCAGGATTGCTTTTGCTATTTGGGGTCTTTTCTGGTTCCATACAAATTTTAGGGTGGTTTTTCTAGTTCTGTGAATAATGCTGTTGGTATTTTGATAAGTATTGCATTGACTCTATATGTCATTTTTGGTAATATGGCCATTTTGGCAATATTGGTTCTGCCTATCCAGCAACAGGGGATGTCTTTCCATTTTTTGATGTCCTTTTCAATCTTCTTTTTCAGAGAACTGTAGTTGTCAGTACAGAGGTCTTTCATTCACTTCCTTGGTTAGGATAATTCCTAGGTAATTGGGTTTTTTGAAGCTCTTGCAAATGGCATAGTTTTCCTTCTCGGTGAGTTCATTGTTGGTATACAAGAACGATATTCATTTTTGCATTTGGATTTTTTATCCTGCTTGTTTGCTGAATTTGTTGCCTAGTTCTAGGAGTCTTTTGGTGGGGTTTTGGGGGTCTTCTCTGTAAAGGGTTATGTCATCTGTTAATAAAGGTAGTTTGACTTCTTCCTTTCCTATCCATATCCCACTGCATGACTTTAGGCAAAGTATTTAACTTTGAGCCTCTTTCTCATCTGTGAATTTGGGATACTCACACCTTAGGTTCTTGTCTCATATATAATATGAGTTAAGGTAATATGATATACATTAAGTGTCATTACATAGAAAATACATACGTATTAAAAATCACACCAGCGGTTTCACAGAAGTGGTATTTTATATATGTACTTGGGGATTTAAAGGGTACGCTGATCAACAGAATGTACTGACATTGGTTTTTAGTAACTTATTTGATTATGAAAAGTTGGCCCAGAGTAAAAACATTCTAGTTTAACTTGTATTTGTTAGAGAATTAACTTTGCAGTTTTTGTGATGGATACCTATGGTCAATTGAATAGGATCCCCTAAAAAGATAAGTCCCAAGTCCTCGTCCCTGGTACCTATGATGGTTACCCTATTTGAAAATAAGGTCTTTATGTGTACAGTTAAATTAGGATTAGATCAGCTGGGTTTAGGGTGGTCTTTCTGTCCATTGACTGGTGTCCTTATGAAAGAAAGGAGAGGACAGTTTGAGATATACAGGAAAGCTGTGTGACAGTGGAGGCAGAGGTTAGAGTTGTGTCACAAGCCAAGGATACCGGGGCCAGCAGAAGCTGAAAGAGCCTGGGAAGGATCTTGTTTTAGATCCTTGGAAGGACGGTGCCTCTGCTGACCCCTTGATCAAATTTCTAGACTACAGAACCTACTATAGAATAAATTTCTGTTGTGTTAAACCACTAAATGTGTGGTAATTTACTAGTCCTAGAAAACTAATATAGTATCCCAGATATATTGAGTTTAGTGAAAAACAACAGAAGTTTAAGCAATAGTTTCTAGTTTTGGATGTTCCAGCTGGCTGCATCAGGCCCTATTCACTCAATCTGGAGTATTCACATTTATAAGAACTTCTCCAATGAAAACAATTGGTTCTTAAAGCATTAGGAGGGGGGAAGGAGTCCTTTGTACTAAAATTGTCCATGAATTATGACAATGCTGTGAAGTAAAATGAAGAGTGACACTTAATGGGGAGAGAATTACTTTGTCCACTAAAGGTGTAATCAGGCATTTTGGTAATTAATGTTCTTGCCTGAGCATTGACAACTTTGTGTGTCCTGTCAACTGACTGACTCAGGTCCATAGGTCTCAGGTAGCAGAGTCAAAATCAGAACCCAGGACTCTCCAACTTCAAAAGCCTTCCTATGTACTTTTACCACACAGGGCTGCCTGAAAGAGAATCACGATAAAAGTTTAAGGCTCACCATGGGGCAGACTGCCCTGCCCCTCGGGGTACTGCGCCAGCTGGGTGGTCAGGTCAGCAGGTCCCAGACCGAGGGAAAGAGTCAGGGCCGATCCTTGCTGGCTGTGGTTTCCAACCTGCACCCTTGCATGAGGTGAAGTGAAAGCAGCTGCTTTGCAGCACAGTCTATATAATCCATGAGGCTTCCAAATTTAAAAGTTCACTGGAGTTCATGTGGCAGATCTTGATACTGGAAATCCAGAAAACATTTATAAAAATCAGTTTACATTTAATACTTGAAGTCTTAGAATTCATCAAAAAGAAGGGACCTTAGGTTTTTGAAAAGGGATGGAATGAGCAAAATGTCAACTTCTTCAAATTGAGTTATCCTCTAGATACAGAACTAGGTACTGGTGGGAACCACATTCCGTTTGTGATGTACTTACTAGGTAAGGAACAGCTTAGAAGGTTAATGAAAAGACTCAAAATTGCTTTAGAATTATTCAATGTTTATTAGTCAGAGTATATTAAGTTTTCAGCTAATCAAGAATAAATTTTACTTTATGGAATACATTAAAATGAGCTGTTGTTTCTATATGAATTTAAAATATCTTTTTAGTGCCTACAATATTTTCTAAGGAACTGGTTTTATGGGAACTCGTTTCCAGGGACTCATACATTTTTGTCCCTGTATTATCATTTTGGCTTGAAAAATACCAAATCATGGTATAAAAGTTGTGCACATTTTCCATAGTTTAATGAAATTGTTTTTCTCAACTTATTCAGTTGACTACAGCAGGAAAATAATTTTTTTACTCAGCTTCGATTCCTTTGCTAAAGTCTTCGTTAGTGGGAGGTACCTGGCTGTACAACATTGATGGTAATTTAGACATAGGATGATTGGATATACATTTTTCTCAAATTGAACTTTTAATGGATAAAATGAAGAAACTTTGCCCAATGGGGAACATAGCCATTTCAAGTTTTATTACTCATAAGTACTAACACATGAATTTTTAGTCTCTGTTTATATATATAATTTATTTTATGTGCTGCTTTATGTATCATGAAATATTACTTATGATATGTTCAGTGCAACTTTGGCATTGGGGTTGTTCCAGAGAGCTGAAAAGTTGCTTAAAATTCAAGACTGTTTTGTTTTAGAAACATTTGGAATAGAAATCTTTCTGAAATAAATGGCCCATAGTCTTGTCTCCTTAAATAGATTGTACTGACCAAAACCCCTCCTTGATGAATGAGCAAATTCTACTTTATTTTAAGCTGCCCAGGAGCTTCCTTGTGTTCATGAGTGTAGTAGGATGCCTGGTCTCAGATATGAGATCAGTCAGTTTACTGCAGTGAGCAAAACTATTATACCAGAATATGATGCCCTTAGGATCAACTGATAGATTTAGTGAACTTCGCCATCATAGTGAATAACCTCAGGCTGCTGTTGCTGCTTCCTGTTTTGGGATTTAATCTTGTTTGGCTTGTGTAGCTCAACCTAAGCGCCTTCCTCCTCTGTCATGAGTTTGGAATGTTTAATTGAGTGTGGCTCAGTGTCATGTCCAGTGACAGCAAACACGTTCAAAGACCCAGACTCTCTGTGCATGATCATATTTTGCACGTAAATTCAATGTCTCTTTTAATCACAGGAGTCTATTTTCACTTCATTTTTCTGCCATTTACTTCAGTCCTTTTCTTTGGAGAAACAGATCCATGAAGGTTGGGGTCATTTTCTGGCACATTTGTCACCCCACAGCTCCTTGTTGCTATGCCTTCTACTTGGTTGGGACCTTTTAATGCCATGTTTGAAAATGTAGAGCATGAGGCTTGTCTCGCTGCTGTTTCCACCAAGTACCCCTAGTAGTGGAAGAGAACCAATGCCCATCTCGCAGGATTTGGGTAAAGTTCAAGCCACCAAGGATAAGGTTTCTTGAAGTCATCTTCTGTACTTTATCTTAAAAAGTAATGCCAGGCCGGTGAGATAGCTCAGCGGCATAAGCGTCTGCCCGGCAAGCGCGAGGTCCTGAGTTCAACTCCTGGTACCCGCATAAAGGGAAAAAAAAAAGGGCCGGTGATATTGCTCAGCAGCACAAGCGCCTGCTGGCAAGCGCGAGGTCCTGAGGTCGACTCCCGGTACCCACATTAAAAAAAAAAAAAAAAAAAAGTAATGCCAATTTGACATCTATACATTGTATATTCATATTTATTTTAATATAAAACTTCTAAGCAGAACATTGTCTGTACCCACACATACGTACTAGTAGTTAAGAACATACCTGTTTTTTGTTGTTGTTGTCGTTATTGTTGTTTTTCAGATTCTCTCCCCACATACACACAGTTTGAAAACTTTGTGGATGAGAGACAGGTTTATTTCTAACCCACTGAATCCTGAGCTGTATATTTTACCCCTCCTTTCTGCTTACTGCCTGAACAGGTTCTACTTTAGGTCATTTCCCCCCATATGCCTTTATCATAGACAAACCAAATTTATTTTCAGCCTTCTATCTAGAAATCTTTTTTTTAGACTTTCAAGTTCTTTTATTATATAGCTTTTTTTTTTTTTTTTTTTTTTTTTTTTTTTTTTTGGGTACCGGGGGGGTCGACCTCAGGACCTCGCGCGCCCGCGGGCGCCCATGCCGCTGAGCGATATCACCGGCCCCTTTTTCGTATGTGGGATCCGGGAGTCGAACTCGGGCCCTTGCGCTTGCCAGGCAGGAGCTTACGCCGCTGAGCCATCTCACCGGCCCTATTATATAGCTTTAAAAGATCCCCAGCAAAACGCTTTATTGCCTGCTTAGTTATATAATTCTTTTCTTTTCTAAAAAATTTTTTTATCAGTCCAAGTTTGCGGTACATAATATTTACATTCCTCGTGTGGAGCTGGTACGTGTACATACATTTTAATTCCTTTTTCATCCCCTTTCCCTTCCTTCCTCTCTCCATCTCTTGATCCCCTTCCCATTTGAGAAAGATCTAACTCCCTAACACCTATTATGTCTTTTATTTTGCTCTATATTTATAATTTGGATTTCTCATATAGGAGAAACCATACTATATTTAAGCTTAGAAATCTCCTTAACCAGACCTGTGAGTTCCTTAGGTCCATTTTCTGTCTTTCACATTATCTCAGGCAGAAATGTCAGTTATTTCCCCCACAACAAACAGCTGCTTCTCCCTTCTTTAATTATCTGTGTGTTAGTTTCCCTGCTTCTGTCTACAACCCGGGCCTCAAACTGACACCACGTGGGTTGGGTTTTTATTATGGCAGCGCTCTACCTTCCGCTACCATTTTCTGAATGTTTTTGTGTTTCTTCTTTAGTAAATTTCTCCACACTTAATGGATCTAGCAAGAGCTATTTATTTGTGCAGAATTCTGCAGTTTGGATTGGGCTTTTCTGGGCCCACTTGGGCAGCTACGTCCCCTGCTGGCTTCCTTGGGCCGGACAGGTGAAGATGGCCCCCTCACACATGAGGGCTTGGTGCCGGGCACTCACTGGGCGCGCCCTCCTCTCTGTGTGGCCTGTCATTATTTAGTAACCCAGTGCAGGTCTCTCCACACAGCAACAGGAATTTTGGGGGCGGGGCGGAGGGCGAGGGCAGTAAGGTCCCTTGAGACCCAGTCTCTGGAGCACCCACGGGGTTACCTCTAGGTTCTCCCACTCAGAATAAGCCACAGAGCCATCTGTAACTCAAGAGCTAGGGAAATAGACTTCTCGTTTACAAAATACTATGGCCATGTTTTTCTTTTTCCAAAACACCACCTCACTAGCGCATGATACCTTCGTATTCTGGCCTAGAAGTAAAACTTACTCAGTGCTGTTGCTTTTCTAAACCAAGGATGACAGATCTGTCAGGGCCTCAGTGGGGTCACTGCCATGTTTTAAAAACCCAACATTTGTGCTTGCTTCGGCAGCACATATACTAAAATTGGAACGATGCAGAGAAGATTAGCATGGCCCCTGCGCAAGGATGACATGCAAATTCGTGAAGCGTTCCATATTTAAAAAAAAAAAAACCTTTCCAAACCAAGAGATTTTCCGTTACACTGAGTCATGCTTTCTGTCTTTTCTTTAGCAGAATGGAAGCTGCGGTCGTACCACGTGTGCGTTCCGTGTCTCTGAGGAGTGGGAGCTAAGGGGGTTGCCCTCTTGGGGTGGTGTGTGTCTTGCACAGTTTGTCACAGTCCTCATGACTACCTCTTCCCTCATTCACATTGCCCACCCCGCTCCCAAAGCGCGTGAGCCTGTGACAGCTCATCGGCCAGCCCTGTGTGTCAGAGTCGTTGGGAGGGTTTCAGACTACAGATTTCGGGGCGGTACCCAACGTTCGCCGGGTACGTGTATTTTCACAAAGGTACATGAGTTAGGTTTGCTGGTTGTATGTGTATTCACAGAGGTTCCCAAGTGTTTCTAGTGTGTGCACCTGTCATTAAAAATCACTGATTTGAGATAATGTTCCCATGGATCAGTATGAAAAATGACTGTTCTTTGAATTGACTTATTTCTGAACTAAAATGTTATGTGTATTCATATTTCATTTCTAAACTGAACCTCTCTGAGGAAAGAATGTGATGAAACTAAGACAGACAAATTAATTTGTGAATTGCTGGAAAATCTGATTTTGTCTCCTTAAACTTTCTCCATATTTAAAAAAAAACAAAGAACTTCAGCATTTATTACAGCTGAGGAACTCGTCCACTTATAGTAAACTAATGTAAAAACAATAAATTTTAGCAATGATCCTATGTAGATCTCTGCCTATAGGAAGATGGGGGACAAGTTTGTGAACCCACATACCCACTGTATGCCTATGGAAGATACTGTGGAGATGGTACCACTTACCTTGACAGTAGCTAAAATCTAAGTTACTTCAGAGATACTAGGAAGTGACACAGAATTGCATGACGGAATGTACATGTCTTAGAAATCATTGTCTGTTGCAGTATTTTTAGTAAAATACCTTTACCTTCCTCTTACTAGAGAGCCGTCCCAAAGAACCGTGTTTTATGATCCGCCTTTGTT
The DNA here is from genome assembly GCA_028451465.1 of Erethizon dorsatum. Lineage (NCBI taxonomy): Eukaryota > Metazoa > Chordata > Mammalia > Rodentia > Erethizontidae > Erethizon > Erethizon dorsatum. The sequence goes on from CM051839.1 coordinate 11,769,466, forward strand.
TTCCTTGACTTGCCTTCTCAGTTTTGGAAGGCCAGTCTTTTCTGTCTGTGTAGTACGCATTCCTAGAGAGGTAAGTGTGTGCTGGGCTGAATTCTGGGGACACCAGGAAGACATCCCCGCTCTCTGTGCAAGAGCAGTGGCAGAAAGATGCAGTGAGAAAAGTTATAGCGTACTTGTCATGGTTTGGATAAGTGTTCTCCTTAGGTCCATGTGTTAAAAGTCTGGTCCCCAGCTTGGCACTGTGGAGGATGGAGTAGAACCTTTGAGAGGTAGGAACTACCGGGAGGGCTTTAGATGATTGGAGACATGCCCTGCAAAGGGACCATGGAACTCTGGTCTCTTCTCCTCCTCCTTCTTTTTACTTCCCCACCATGAGGTGTGTGGTTTTGCTCTGCCCAATGCTTCCATCATGTTAGGCTGCCTGGCCCCAGGTCTAAAACAGTGGAGCCAGCTGATCGTGCACTAGAGCAATGGTGGCGAACCTATGGCACACATGTTGCAGCAGGCTGTTTGTATCATTGAAAGCTCTAAAAGGATTGCCATCACTGGGCTAGTACCTCCAAAACTGAGCCTAAATAAACCTTTTCTCTTTATCTGTTGATAGTCTCAAGTATTCGTTATAGTACTGGGAAGCTGACTAAATAAGCATTGCAAATGCCCTGAGAGGTCCTATTAGCTGCTCTGGAAGACAGTGGGAAAAATACAATTTAAATCTTGTTTCTAGCAAATATTTCAGAAACACAGTATTTCCCTATGGTGAAAACAGTGAGGTCTGACCTTAAAAACGGAGAGAGGGGTAGGCACATTATCTTTCCTATTTCATAGTATAAGATATTCATAGAAAATCAAAATTGATAATATGACCTGAAAAGAGTCAAAAAATAAGTTTCTTTAAAGTATATCTCCAAGGACTAACTCTTCTAAATTGAGTTCCTGCATCTTATTTATCCTATCCGATCTTAGATATATTTTGGAAGCTGTGCGCATTTAGTGTATTTGCTGGACCAGATTGTTTTCAGGCCTTTGAAACATTGCCCGCCTTTCCCGTGGAGTGCTTCTGTTTAAACCACACATGCACTTCACCATAGTTACTAATTTTATGTTTAGGAAATTATTCACCATCTCGACATACGTAAATTCTTACTTTCCCAAAGGTTTTTTTTCCTTTACTATTAATTAGAGTGGTTTATTATATAAAATTTTTTCACTAATTCTCTAGTGAAGGAGACATTGGACCTTGCATGTAAGTACTATACATATTACTTATTAGTACAGTATGTGTTTTGTCAACTCCTGCTAAACTTGGATCCAGGCCATGGAATTTTCTCGTCTATTTGGAGAGAAGTCTCCGCGTTACTCGTACCAGCTACCTACTCAATGGCGGGACAATGTTAAACTACTGTCAAGGCCAAAGGTAATATTTATAGGAATTACACAATATGCCATTAAAAGGTTTTCTAAAATGAAGAAAACCTTGATCTTTTCCCCCTTACACGTTATTATAGCCCACTTTAAATGTACAACTCCCAGTTGTGAATTAAATAAGAATAGAACAGAAAACCATTTGTGTTCTTTATTTCATGCATTGTTACATGTTGTGGTATCATGAAATAGATTTTATAAGCTTTAAAGGGATCTAATAAGAGGCCAAGACCCTGTTTGGTTTATAAATATGTGCAGGATATTATTTAAGTATTCAGAAATAAAAGCAGAGAATCATTTTCTTATGTTATCAATTCCTCTATGGAAGAGTATATTAAAATGCAGAAAGTATAATAGTATGTAATTTAGCAACATAATATACAATGTGGGTTGAGAGACAATTACCGTGTTTTATTTCCCTATATTTTCCTTTTTAACTGAATGCATTTTAGCAACAATTGGTTTCTGGCTGTAACATTATTTTAGCTGTTTCATAAAGCTTTATAGCAAATTACTGTGGTATACCAGGTAAAATAAATTCCTGACTTCACTGTTAAAAGTCATATTACAAGCAGGCATAATTTTTTACTTTTATTGGGAAGCATGTATTTTATAATATTTTTGTGTGTGCTGTCAATAATCTTACTTCAGGATTGTTGTTCCTAACATTATTTGAGTAGTTTCCTCTGTATTTAAGAGTTTTCTTATGCAGCAAATCAACCGTGTTATGCCTGTTGGGTTTATAGCAAGCTGATATACACAATCCCGAGTCTCCAGTACACACAGCTGTCTGAATAGGACCTTGTGTTTTCCATTCACACAGTGCCGCCAGTGTCCTGTCCCCTCCGCAGTCCTACCTTGTCCTCTTTTCAGGTAATTCTGGCACTACTGTTTGGCCCTAGTGACTACTTCCCTTCCTGTTGCTCTTCCAAAGCATTTGAAGTCTTACAACAGCCTCATACTTTTTACATAACCTCAGATCCCATTTGGGGAAGATTTTTTGCTATACTGAAAAGACTAGAAAAGAATAAAATGAGCAAACGCACATGCATTTCTCCCTCCAATTTTATTGTCAACATTTTGCACGCTTACTGCAGATTTTTTTAAGGAAACAATACATACTTAAGGGGTTCCTGACAGTATTCCTTCCCTCCTGGTACTGCTCTTTTGGGGAGACTGTCTCCAGTCTGTTTTATGCTTCTAGCACATTCTCAGATACCCCAGAACAACATGAGTTACTGTATCACATGTTCTTAAATTCATTTCTGTAAGAGATAATAATTTTAAACATTGAGGCATAGAGTTACAGGTGACATTTTTACATAATCTAATCTCCTTTAAATTTTATAATTCGACATGCCCTTAATGCCACGTTAGAATAACTGAAAAGGCCTTGTGTAAATTTAAATGAAATAATGAATATGTACGTCCTGATAATCTCAGTTTAATAACCTGTAAGATGATAGAAGTTGTGTTATTTCATGATGTACAAAAAAATTTAGTTTTATATTCTCTTCTAAACGCATTTTATTATTGAGAGTTAAACTGGGATGGTCTCTAAATGAGGACTTTTTCCTGAAATTATGAAGAGAAAAAGCTCCATAACACTTCACAAAAGCGATAGGGGGAGAAAAAAGCGGAATGAAAATAAAGGACTGGAGACTTCTATAACTACAAAATTCAGTATAGTTTTACATAGACCGAAAAAAAGCAGATGTGGGTAAGTTTACCACCTTACCTATTCTGGCAGTAGTGTGCTATGTTGGAAACTCTTACCTGCTGAATCCTGCAGCTCAGCTCCCGTTATCTCTGTACCCCAGAATCGCGGTGGAGCCCCTACTCCACAGGAGACTAGGTTCTGTCTGCGGTGACCTCTTTCTACGGGGCTCTGCTTTTCTGCATGGTCTGGCCTGGCTCAGCCCTGCCTTTAATTACAAGTTGGATTTTTTCAGAAACCTGGGGATGTGGCTGAGAGAGGCTTTCTTTTCCTCTTACGGAGAGCCATAGATGATGCCTTGGTAGATGGAAGTGGAAATCTGAAATGAAAGGTAGCCCTTTAAATTGGACATCACGTCAATCAAGGCATAACATATGTCTTGAAAAATTAACATGTCACAAAACTTGGTTATGATGTATTAGCCAGGCAAAGTTTCCTTTTACAAGCAAGCATGCTATTGGATGTCGTACAGAGGCCACATACATGAATGCTTATGTCCCTTTCCAACGTGCTTGCTCTGGATCTGTCACCCACGTCCCCTAAATAAGGGCAGCAGATCTGCTGAGGAGCCAAGGAAACTACTTGCTCACCTGGGACTTCCGCAAGTCCTGGGACAGAGGACCTTGGAGTCGTTAGCCATTTCTGCTGGCTCCTCTCCCTTACCTCTCCTTTATTAGCATTTGGGCGAAACAGTGAATGCATGATGAGCAGTCTTAGGAAATAGCTTGGTTTAGTTCCCAACCAATGTCTGTCTAGTGTTCCCCCCAACTCAAATCTGAAGTTTTTCATTTTTTGTCTGGAATTGGTGTTGATGGTTGATATAGTTTTTTTAACATGATACTGTGAAATGATGTAGATATAGTTTTGGAAGAGTAAAATGTGTGCAATTTAAAATTTAGGAGAGTGGCTATCTAAGGCCGATGCTTGCTCTCAATATTTTGTCTTCTTAACATAGCGGACTTTTGTTTATTTGCCTAAGGTGCAGGAAAAAAGTGAACTACTGTAACATACACATTATTCTCTGAAACGTTTTCTCTTTCTGACTTACTAGAGTTTTCAAATGAGACAAGAATAAAAAGGAGTGTGTCCGGCAGTCAGTGTTCAAATTCGTGGGTAGTCTCAGGGATGACTTGGCGTAGAAAATGACTTCTGAGAAGTACAGTGTAGCAGCAGGATTTACGGTGATGCATTCATAGTCTATGTTTTTGGCTCAAAATATTTTGATAGTAAATGGGTAGCAGGTTACCTAGAAGTTTTGTACCATCTGTAAACATGCTTGCTCTAAATTTTGGAATGAAGACATTGAGTATCAGCTATTTAGAATAAAAACATCCTTCTGAGAAAAGCACATTCTCATTTGTATGGGAGATGTTGCCATCACTCCTTTTTTTTTTTTTTGTGGGTACTGGGGGTCAACCTCAGGACCTCGTGCGCCAGCAGGCGCCTGTGCCACTGAGCGATGCCATCACTCTTAAATTCTTGGGGATGACCACATGTACACAATATACTTAATCTTTTCCCAGGATACCATCATTTTTAGCACTTTGTGCATTGAGATGGCTGTATGTTTACAGTATGGTGGTTACTTCTACAGGTCATTTCCCTCCCCTGTTCCCAGCAGTATCGTTCTATGTTACTTCACATAAGCATTAAGACCATGGCTGGTCTAAACATGCTGCCATAATTTGAAGTATACAATTGTGATTTTTTGCTGGGTCCTTGCAAAAAGCAAAAGAGCTCCATGAAGAGCAAATGGCACAGACCAGTCAAACCTGTTTTAAACTTTCTGCAAGAAAGAAAAGTAAAATCTTCTTTTTCCTTAAGGAGCCTTTCTGAAAGGCTTCTGTTTCTCCCTCCTTAGGCAGAACTAGGGTTACTTGCCAGCCATGCTGCAGCAGAGATTGGGATATGTCATTCCTTAGCAGGGAAATGCTGCTCTGCACGAAGCGGAAGCTGTGTCCCTAAGCAAAAAGGAAGACAGTCTTAACTCTGTAGACAGAAGGATCCACCACATGACACCTGTGTGCAAGCGGTTGCCATGGCGAGGAGAGGGGCAGAGATGAAGGAATCACATTTTCATTCGTGGGTTTAAGAGCAAGATAAAAGTTGACTGCTAGGAACAAGTTAAAAAGAAATTAACAGTTCATGTAGTCCTTTCTTTCAAAATTGACCATAGGGAATTCTTAAATTACAGCAATTTGTAGTGCAATAGAACTTCTATAGCCCCTCAGTTAGAAGACCATGGGATCTGGCCCTGGATCTGCCAGTATCTGACTTTGTTATGCTCGACAGATCACCACATTCTTCCTGGTGTTAAGGGTTCCTCCCTTCAGCTCTGAAATGAGGGAGTTGAACTAATCACTCTGATCCTTCCAAGTAAAAGACTTTTGATTATCTGAGTTTATTGCTTGCAATTTACTCAGTTTGAGTCCAAATCTAGCTCTCTTTAGATAGTACCAGGTGGGGAAGTTTGACAAGCATTGTATTTGTGGTCATTTTTATGAAAAATTACCATCAGGTTACTTGTTTCCCTTAGTTGTTTGAGTGGAAATCTAAGGCATGCTTTTCGTTTTGTTTTGTTTTGTATTGTTTTTTAAATAAGAAATGCCCCTTCTGTGAGACTTGCCTGTGCCTTGGACATGTGGCCACACAAAGGAGTGGCCCTGTTAATTTTGGTGTTAAACTCGTATTTTGTTTCTTGGACTCTAAGGTTCAGTGCTGTAGAGTGGGGAGGGAAAGCTTTAAGTTCATATGCGCAAGGAGAGCTTATCCCCAGCATTCATCGTCCTTGGTGTCAAAGTAGCTCTGGTCCTGGGAGCTGTAGTGGTAGGGTTTAGAGTGGTCTCAAGGTTCTGAACACCAGTAGCCTCCTTTGTGCATGGGTATGCGCTACTCAACAGAGCTGGCCAGAGCTCCCCAACCTCAGTGTGGACCTCTAGACAGAGCGCTTTGGTACACCTGCATATTAACAATGGGCAGACGATTAAACCCATGACCATAACTCTGCCTCTAGGGGCCAAGTGCATCAGAGAGCAACCTAAGGAGGCAGTGGTAGAATCACTCACATGATCTTAGTGATGGCAGGAAGCAACGCAGGAAGGTTTTGGAAGGTGCCTTAGCCACGTTTCCTCAGCTTTGGAGGCTGCAGAGGGTCATGGGCCCTGAGCGTGGCACAGGGGGTCTGTAGAATGTGGGTGGCTGGGGAGGGTTGCATGCAGCAGCAGGAGGGCCCTGGGCAATGTCTTTTCTTTCTCTGGCTTTAAGTTAGTATTTTATTCTAAGCAGGCACATCTTTGTGTTGGTAGAAAATGGTAGATAGAAAGTTTAGTCTCTTAAGGCATTTGCCCTTGAATAACAAAAGAAAAAAGAGAAAGATTTCAGATAGAAATGTGAGCAACTTGAGGTTTCCATATGGAATATAAGAGTCGCAATGAATAATTAAGTAAGTTATAGCTAATAAAATATACAGCACATCGCTTCAAACTAAAACATTGCAACTCTGCCTTAAGGGATGAATGCTTTTCATTATTTTTTAATTGTTGCCAGGGTTCACCTTGAAGATCTTTTCTGGCAGATAATTTGTTATGGTAAGAATGAGATCACTAAGCATTTTAGCACAAGCTACATGATGCATAAAGTTTCTTGCTGTTATGTAATGGTGAAGCGGTAAGTCCGTTTTCCTAGGAGTTTGCTCTTCTGTTTGTGTGGTAGCCTCACCGTCAGATTTTGTCTTCAGCAGTCTCATCAGTGCTGTCCTACAGGAAAATCTCTGAAGTGGTGATGCCGATTTCTGAGCTTCTGTCATCCTCAAATGCTTAAGTGACTGAAAACTTCTAATGACCCCAAAACACCAGAGGAATGATGGGCCAGTTGGGTAAAAGGGCATGGGAAGACCAAGGACTGACTTTCCCCTCGCAGGACAAGGGCATTTTGGAAGATAATCTTCAAGGAGTAGAATGGTACAGATTTTGTTATGATGGTCTAGTTATGTTGTCTTTCTTACTAGTTAGTCTTCCTTTGCAGTCCTTTGTTAGTCTGTCCTTAGTGGTTACCAGTATGCCTACTTACCAGTATGCTTACGGTTGACGTTAAAGTGAAACACAGGGATAGGTCATTAAATGTTTTATGAACTTAATTCACATTTTTTCATTTATATTGCATTTTATGAAGGACAGATAATCGATCACTGTGGTTACAGGATGATAAAAGCATGGGGAGAAATCTGTAGTCTTCACCAAATAGAACAAGAAGAACCTGTTGTATTCAATCGAGGAATTAAATTCAGCAAATAGTTTCTTGTTTGCTTCGAACGTGTACTGAATCTTGACTTGAGTATTAGGTTCGAGAACAGGCGATGTTGATATGCATAAGGTTAGTGGGTTTTATGTATACAGCTTGAAAAAATAATTTTTATTCTGTTGATTGTACCATATGGTATGTCTTTATTTCTCTCTTAGCAACATGTAGGAAAAAAACATAGTAATACAATTCTCATGCTACTTTCTTCCTGACAAAGAAAATTCAGTGTGTTTTGAAATATGATGATTGGTACTGTATGTGAGACATATATGAGAATACAAAATGAAATTGTTATCAAGTGTTCACATGTTGATATGAGAACATTCGGTTCCTATTATTGCATAGAAAATATACATGTTAAATATTTTTAGTAATAGAAAATTTGAATTATCATAAATGACCGTTTGAATTCTATTTCAAATATGTATAAAAAGAGATGCCAAGTGTAGTCTACAGAAAACGTACTGCTTTTTATTCTGAGAAATTGCCTGTACATCTTATTTCTTAAAAACCAACAAATTCCACTGATGATTTTACTAAGTGAATAGTTCCGTATTACTGTCATTCCAACTTTAAAAGATGTTTATTTATAGATCCTCTGAAGTCAACATGTGTCCTTGGCTTCTAGTGCTAGAGCTGTAAACTTAGGCCCTTTGCACAGGTGATGTCATTTTACACTTTGGCCCGATAAACCCTTGGCAAACAGCTGTGGTTTAACATTTATAAAACTTCATAGAATTACAGTAAAGGTGTCATGTTTGATTTTAGATAAAAAGTACAAAAAAACCTCATAATTGTTAACCAAGGTCAAAAGTATGAAATTATTCCAAGAGAAACAAAGGTCCACTGGATATCCTGGATAATATTACTGGAGCATAAGAAAAATATGCTATAATCAAGTTTGTCTTCATTTACATGAAGTTAAAGTGCCTCTTAATGCAGTAGATTTATCTCCTTAATGCCTAAGGCTTGGTTTTCTTGACTTGGAAAGCAAAATGCTTGAAAATAATTCAAGATCACTGCTTTAATTCCTATTACCACATTTTTTATACTGTAATGAAATATACAATGTGATGTTGGTTCATAGTACACTATATGGTATCATACATTAAATATCAAGTTGTGACTGTATAAACTTTTGTCAGGATAACTTTGAGATTAGTTTGTTTTTGCTTATTCAATGTATAGATCATCTTCTCTACATTTCGGGCAAATTATATTTATTTGTGGTTGCAAACTGGGTTTGAAGATATTTTCTCTGATGCAACTGAAATTTTAGCCACTTACATTTATTCTTAAGGGTACTGGTGGGGGCAGGTCTTTGTTGTTGGAGAGAAGAGGTGGTTACTGTTTTACGTGCAATCCCACTTCATTTCTAACATCCACTTTCCTTCTTGTAATGTTACTTACTGAGTTTTACTTACTCTTTTCTCCAGATCAGACCCATTGCTGGAAAATAGAAGTTGGTAACTTACAAATGGGTTATGCTGCAGAAAGTCAGCAATAGACTAATTTCTGTTTTCTGTGTAAGAAATTATATTATGAATTAAAATTCCTAGACTAATCCGTTTAATATATAATGCCATGAAAATTATAGACATTAATTTTATATGCCATGAATATGTTATTATTGCATCTATATAATTTATATGAATATTTTCCATACATTCCTTACTGATTGTGCTCCTTGAGGCTTTGTGGCTTTGGAGCTGGACAGGTTGATATTTTGATTTAGGCTTGCCTACTGGTTGGTTTTGTGAGCTTGGACAAACCACTTCTGAATCTGACTTCTGTATGCTACAGTAGGGTCTGGTGAGGATTAAAAGTGATAATGTGGAGGTGGAGTAGCTGTTCCATAATTAGTGCTTGATTAATATCAGATATTTATTAAGTACATGGAGCATCTTATTTTTATCTTTACCACCTCATTCAGGGTCTGGCACTTAGGTATAATAAATGTTGAATGATGAATCTAACCATTTAGAGATCCTAGAATGGACTACAACTAGTTTTCTGCCTTCTTATTTGGAGGTTATTCTTGTTGACTTGACACATTCATTCATGAAGGCTTATGTGCAAAACCTTCTCCACTGTCAACCAAGCAAGAAGGCGAGGGATTGTGTCAGTTCATAATCAGGCTTCCTTTGTCTTTCTGTGAATTTAATTTCTTGTACTGATATATGCCAGAGCTGCTCAGTGGAGGGAATGGTCAGGAACAAGTTGATATAAAAATGTGTTTAGATCTCCGTATATGACAATGGTAAGGGAAGAGAAAACTGAAGAAAATTCTAGACAGAGAGACTTGCATGAACCCATGGATAAAGGCCAGAAGTACGAAGTACAGTACTGTAGTGAAGGGTTAGCGGTTAGACCAGAACACCTAAAACACACACATGCAGATGTTAATGGAGTGCGCTAAAGGGGTAGTTTTCAGTGGAAAGGTTATGGCATGATTTAGTAAATGATAAAGCAAACAAACCCTGCAGGAGTTAGAGTGGTCTAACTTAATGACTTAATTGATGCCATGAAGAGTACTTTGAGCTTTTGATTGTTTATTTTATGTTTTAAAAATTAGGAAAATTTTGATTGGGGTTTTCACATTTGCACATCACTGTCATATTAGTTTTTATCATACAGAGGTCTTACATGTCAAAAGTGTGGGCAGTATATACTTTTGTCATATGCGGAAGTATACTTTTAATACCTAAATTAATAGTGAAGTGTTTCTGAATATAATCTAAGTTAATGTTTTACTTGGTCTAGCAAATAGGTCACAGAAGTTAGTTCCAAAACAACTTAAAACCTTAACAAATAATACAATTTAGTGATTATGCAGAATCAACACATTTTTCCCCTAGGGGAATAATAAAGATCATTTGAATGACTGGATAGCTTATTTGCCACCATATACTACTCTGCTGCAAGATATGTAACTGCTTTTGCTAAATTTTATTATTATTCTAATGTTTCTGTGGTAGGACATTTTTGTTAAATGAGAACTGAGTGTGTATTTACTGTAAGTTTATAAATGTAATTTATATCAGTGTATACATATATAAAATTTTGTGTATGTAATTTAAAATTTACTTTTAAAATTATCTTTGGATAGTTTTCTTAGTCACAGAATTAGTGATTTTTATTGCATGTATATCTTCAGTGAGGGCTAAATACGTAAGAAAAAATTATACAAGAATTTGAAATTTCAGTTCCTTCTTATTAAGGATCATTTGATCAAGCTAAACCATCTGTAAAGCTATTCTTTTTTTTTTTTGTGGGTACCGGCGGTCGACCTCAGGACCTTGCGTGCCAGCAGGCGCCCGTGCCACTGAGCGATATCACTGGCCCTTTTTTCATATGTGGGTTCCAGTAGTCGAACTTGGGCCCTCGCGCTTGCCAGGCAGGCGCTTACGCCGCTGAGCCATCTCACCGGCCCCTGTAAAGCTATTCTTAAAGCTTATGTTTTGAAGAAAATGCTCAGCATCATTAGTTGTCAGGGAAATTAAGACCGCGGTTTTCCGGCTATTTGTTTCGAGACAGGGTCTCACTCTGTACTCCAGGCTGGCCTTGAACTCATGATCGTCTTCGCTCAGCCTCTTGAGTGCTGGCAGTGAAGTACCATTTCGTGCCTGCATAATAGACAGTAACAAGTCTTGGAGTAGATTTGATGACACTGGAACTCTCTAGCATTGCTGGTGTGAAGGTAATTTAGCAACCACTTCGGATGACAGTCTGGCAGTTCCTCAAAAGGTTAAGTATAGAATTACCATATGAACTAGCAATTCCAAGAGAACTGAAAATATATGTTCACACAAAACTTATACATATGTGTTCATAGCAATGTTATACTTAATAGCCAAAAAATGGACACAATCCAGAATCTTATCTGATGAATGGATAAGCAAATTTTGTGTGTGTGTATATGTATATGGATATGGATATATAGATATATCCAAAAGAAATAAGCCAGACACAAAATATCCCATATTGTCTGATTCCATTTACAATGAGGTGTTGTACAACTTCATATAAAATGGTTGTACAGATCTGTGCATATACTAAAAACTACTGGTTTGCATACTTTAAAAGATCATGAATTGTATGGTATCTTAATTATATCTCAGTAAAAAGAAAAAGTCTGGGTCCATTCATAGTATCACTGGCCCTATACTTGCCCTAAATTACTCTTTTGAAAGAAGGTAATTTAAAGTCCCTTTATGCCTTTTTTGAATAAGAATCATTTAAATCTAATTTAATGAATTTTTTCACATAGTCCTTAATTTTAGTTTTCTAAATCAGGTAAAAATAGATGATTAGTTGGAATTAAAGAGTATTCACACCGAAGTATGGACTTCATAAAGGGACGTGTGTGAGGAAGAGTAAGTAAAGAGGTCAGCTTGAGTCAAAGCCTGCTGCTTCTTACCCTTAAGGTTTGGAAATGTATTTCTTAATTATGGTTTGAATGCTTTACCACATCGCATCTTTGTCTTTATTGCTGACGTCATTGGAAAGTGGAAGTTGTGTATTTAGTAGGCAGTATAGATAGGAGAGTACAATTTTTTTTTCTTTCAAAGTTGATCTATTCCATTGTTCTCATTGGTTTCTTTAAAAAAAAAAAAAGTAGATCTGTTATCTCCTACCAACTCTTGTTTCTGAATCAAAGCCTAATTGTTAACAAAATGCTGATTTCATAGACCCCTCTGAGAATTCGGCTTAGCAAATCTCCCTTGGCTTGCTGGTGTCTCTCTGTGACCGCGGGCTTTGCTGCGGAGCTGGTGAGGGCAGGGGAGCTTGCTGTCCCTGTGATTGTCACACTGTGTAGTTCTGCTCTGCCCATTTGCACACCATGGCTCGAATCCTTTCCTCTCTTGCTGCCTGGACGCACTGGTGAATTCCTAAACCGTTGAGGATGTCTGGTGTCAAAAAAATTACTTGGTTTACATCCTGAAATTGAGTCAAGGAAAAATTATTTAAAATTAACAGCATGCATACTCTGAAAGAGATATCTGGAGTTTTCAAAGAATTAAATTTAGCCACATAATTAAATATGAGATAAATTTTAATTCTCAGTGTTTTTCAAATTAGATGCTTTACCTCTAGTAGTACCTTCTGGCTTTTAATCTGCATATGATATGCCATATTGTGTAATAATTTGTTACTTGTTTGTCCATCTTTTTTTTTTTCCTGGAGAATTTTGCTGGTGCAGTTTGATATAGTATAATAGATTTTCATTGTTCTATAATATTCTAATATATGAACATTGTTTCTTCCTTTAGATGACAATTCTGTGTAACCTTTCTCTATTCCAAATCAAATGCAGTGAATATTCCGCTGTGTTCTCTTATACAAAAATATGATTTCTCTAAGGTATATACCTGTTAATGAACTTGATAAGGCAAGGGGTGTATTTATCTTCCTTATATAGTTGTTACAAAATTCTACAATTTATAGTCTGCCCAACAATGTATAAGTCCTCTTTGTTTCACATTCTGGCCAGTACTGTTATTAATGACTTTAAATTTGTTGCTGCTCTGATGGGATCTGATAGGTATGGATGTTTTATTATCTTTCAATTATGTTTTTTTCTCTCTGACAAGCCCCTTAGGCAAAAAGCAAGGAAATTTAGGGAAATTGCATCTTCATATTCGTCATTCATATTGTCATTCCTCTCAGCACCTCCGGTGCCCACGTGGAGGGTCCCGTGATAGAACACAGAGTGGAACACGAGGAGGTCCCTCTCCTCCCTCTCGGGATGTCCATCTCCAAAGTCTGGGTGACCTGTTGAAATGGCACCAAGCCTCCCGTGCAGTGCCAGCGCAGTGGTCTTACTCGTTCTCTTCTCAGGTCCTGCTTTTTCCTGGGCACTGGGAGGTTCAGCTGCCTGTATCCCTGAGAAGATCCCCCACACTGCCTGTCACCAAGGACAAGGAACAAAACACAGCAGTGGCAACAGAACGGAATAAAATCTACCCAAGATGTTGTCTTGGCGCTTCTTCTCTTCAGCTCCTCACGCTCTCACAAGGTGCCTCTTCCAGGCTGTAAGACCTTGTAAGCTCTTTCCAAACAGCAGCTAGCAGTCGTGATTATAATAGTGACGACTATCACAGTTTAGTGCACTGACCTCAAACCTTTTCTTTCTTTCCCCATTCACCTGCTCTTTTCTTCCCTTTCCTCTTGGATGCTTTTGCCAGCTGCCAGTGCTGTAGTCACAGAGCCAGCTCCTTGTCTCAATTTGTGGATAGCATCAATGTTTATCTAAAGCCTCTTTTTTAAAAAAAGAAATAAGTTGTGTTATATACACATACCTACTCCCCACGACGAATGTAAACTTCACGTACTGCGAACATGTACTAATACAATAAAAATTAAAAATAACAACAAACCTTCTTTGCTCTCTGCTGTCCCCCACCTTTGGGAGGAGCTTCGTGACAGTTGAACATACTTACTTATTTCATGAGAAGCCCATCCTTTCCTGATCAGAACAGCTAACTCCTCTTTCCCCTGCCCCCGGTGAGGTAGTACTCTCGTACCTTGCAGGGGTAAGCCCCAGAGTTACCTTTCAGGGAACACAGCCCTAAACTTCCTGTCCCAAATGTTCCTATCTTCTCGCCGTGAGCCACATCCTCTCATTCCTTTTCTTTTTTCCTCCTTAGTAATGATTACTATCTAATAGTCTGCACCTTACACTTAGCATTTGTCTTCCTTCTCCAGTAGAACAAGATGTCAGTGAAAACACTAGAAGTTAAATTGGGGTGGTGTCATCTTTTGCAGTGGCTGTTACGATTTTAAAACAACATTTGACCCAAACAAATATGTAATCCTGGTTATAAATAAATAAATAGAAATATCAGTGTACTTAATTTTAATTTCCATTTATTGGAGCATACTTTCAAAAGAAGTATTAGTTGGAGGGAAAAAATCTTTTCGATTTTAATGTTGATCATAAAACTAACTTGGCATTTTTTATTTACTTCTGGAAATGAACTAGGAATGTACTACGTTGATGTAGTTACAGAGTCTGTAATATAATTTTCCTGATGTCAGTTTACTTGTTAACATTTTCTAATAATATAACAAAAGGGTACACTTTAAATCTGGCCAAGAAAGTCGTAGTTTAGGCTCTTGTTTCAGGGTTTGCTGTCCTTGGAGGACAGGGTTACCTGTATTGCTAAACACCATGTTGGGGCATTTGAAATTCCAAAGTTCAAACCAAATTAATAGATAGGTCAGCTTTGTATAAACGGAATAAAAGGTTATTTAAAGCGAAAGCTGCAGTTCTCAGAGCAGTGAGCTCTGCCCCTTCCAGAGACTTGCATGTCCATGGTTTGAGAGCCACCGAGGAGAGGGTGGAGAGGGGCAGGGCCGGTGCCTGTGGAGCTGCATTCCTTCCTGTGCACGGTCTCAAACGCGCAAGCCAGCAGCCCCACACTGAGCCCTTTGTTCTTCCGGTTGGGCAAAACACTAGACAGCTTACTGTAAATATGGCCAAGGGCCAAGCTGTGGCGCAGATGCTTTTTTCTAAATACTGTAAACTGGCACCCGCTCAAGAATTACAGTTCTTCCTTTTATTTACTTTCCCCTTCTATCCTGAGCAGTTTCATCTGTTATAAAACAGAAACACAGTTTTTGTTTTTGGGGGTGGCTGATACCCAAGCAGCCCTTTTTTGGGGAATCGTCCTCCTAACCTTGGGTAGATTTCTGATGAAGTAAACACAGTAACTTTTATTACTGTTAAGTTTTAAAAGCGTGGTTCCTCTCATGCCCCATGAAGAAGACTTAAGCACAAACAGGATACTAATACTAATTCAAAAGCGGGTTCAGTATATGTGTTTTCCCACTTTTGCCCATTTCCACTTCGGAGATGTTATCATGGTTTTACTTCTGGTTGTCTTAAGATACTTTTGGTTTTAGATTTCCATTTTTAATGTGCCTGCTTTATTTCTGACATTACAGAGTTGCCGCCCCGTGTCAGAATTTGTGACTGCTACTGAATTGAAAAAGGGGTATAGGGGAAGGGCGTGGTGCTCTGCCCTTCAGCTACAGGGTGTGTCGCTTTCGAAACTTTTCCTTTTTTTTTAATTTAAGAAAAAGCTTGGAAATTTTGCATTTCTGAAAAGATTATTTGCAGTTATTAAAATAGAGATGCCAGAAAGCAGCAGATACTTTCTTGATATAAAGAGCTCTTTGATAAAATTTAAAGTTTTGTAGTTTTTTGATTACCTTTGCTTTGGAGAAGCAAACTGTAGGCCTAAGTAGCAATTAAATGTATATTGTGATTATTTTCCTCCTAAAAGCAAGCAAAGATTGTATGTATTGTCTTTGCCTGATTCATGGACATTAAAATTATTTTATGTGATGGATACATGTCAACATGTTTACTTTATTCATTAGTTTTCTTATAAAAAAGTGTTACTAGGATATAAGAGATATTTCTCTTATTTTCAGATATAATTAAAAGTGGAAAGTTTTATAATCAGATAGATTTTGTCAGTCTTTGTAGGATACGTGAAGGAATCTAAGCATAGACAAATACCAGAAAATAGTGTACTTCTACAACTCTGCTAGTTACTCCAATCAATTTTTTTCATAGCACAATATATTTGTAACTCTAGGGGGATTTTCATTAGACTAATTGAAAAATTTTCAAAATTTGGGCAAAATATTGACTATTTCTATGTTAGTTTTCTCATATAAAATTTAGGTTATTAAACTAACACATAAGGATCCACAAAGTTATTTTAAGCATTGACATGTAAAGTTAATAACTCTTGTTTTCAATGTTCCTTTAGAAATTTTATATATAATTCCACTAGCAGAGTGGATAAAGAAATTGGGCTGAGAATTAGGAGGCAAGCTTCTTCCTCGGGTCTTCACTCAGCAGCAATATGACCTTGAGGATATCGAATCGTTCCACGCCCAGTTTCCTCACCTCCTCATCTGTGAAATAGGGAGTAGAATGAGCTGTTTTTAGGAGTAACCTACAGTGTGAAAAATCTAGACAAAATTCTATGGTGATTTTTGCCTTTTATATAAAGTGGAATTTATTAAAAAAAAACACAAACATGATATTTTAATATAGTGCATATTTAATTTACATTCAATAATTTTGGTTTAATACAACACTGTATCCGTGAATGTGCACAGTTCTTGTGTATCAGTTAAAAACAAAAAGAATGCAGGTGTTAAATTTTCTAATTTTTATATAATTTAAATAAATTATTCTTAAGAGGTTGAGTATTTTTTTTCTTTTTTTAATGTGGGTACCAGGGGTCGAACTCGGGACCTTGCGCTTGCCGGCTGGCGCTTGTGCTGCTGAGTGATATCACTGGCCCAGGTTGAGTATTCTTTATCCAGAATGCTTGGGACAGAAGTGTTACAGATTCTGGATTTTGTTCAGGATTTCAGAATATTTGAATAGACTCCACAGGTTGAGCGTCTCAAATCTGAAAACACAAAATGCAAATTTTGTGGAAAATTGGAAAATGCAATTTCCAATTTCAGATTTTTGAATTAGGGATGCTGAATGGTATCCTTTGTTCCTGCTAGTTTTAGAATCTTTTTTCTTTTATGATTGGCAACCATCATTTCATGTCACTTGCAGAGTGCACATGAAAATGGCTTACAGATTTGGGTATTGGGTCATTTTAAAGAGGTTTTGGTGCAGATAAAATCTTCTTGGGGGGTACTTCACACTGTGAAAAGCAGCCTCAGAACACCAGCTGTAAGACCTGGAGCCCAGACCCTGCGTTCAAATCCTACCCCTGTTGCAGAAGAATTTTAATCCCTAAGATAACTTATTAACATGTTCTTTTTTTTTTACTTGTTAATTCTTTTTTCTAATATTATTTTATTAGTATTTACCATATATGAAATGTACATTTATCTTAGGGAATAGGTACATGTATGTAAAATATCTTCTTTTTTTTCCACTTTCTCTCCCACTCACCTCTATCTCTAGGTCCCCTTTCCTGATTTGCATTGTTATTACTGTTATTATTTTAGTTCATGTTTACAACATACAGTGTTTACATTATTGTAGGTATTTGGTACATGTACATGACACATCTTAAGTATTTTTACTTCTCTTTCCTCTTTCTTCTGCCCCTTGCCCTTGGTCTCTTGGACCCCTTCCTGTTTGAAAAAGATCTCCCAGTTTCCTTCTTCCAGTCCTTCATCTGCTCTTTAGCTGTATGTATGTATGTATGTATGTATGTATGTATGTATTTTGAGACAGGGTCTTGCTCTGTTGTCGAGGCTGGCCTTGAATTCACCATGTAGCCCGGGCTGGCCTCAAACTTGTGGCAGTCCTCCTGCCTCAGCCTCCCAAGTGCTGGGATTACAGGTGTGTGCCACCACAGAGTTTTATTGTACTTTTTTTTTTTCTTCTTTTTTTGTGGGTACCGGGGGTCGACCTCAGGACCTCGCACGCCAGCAGGCGCCTGTGCCACTGAGCGATATCACTGGCCCTTTTTTCGTATGTGGGTTCTGGGAGTCAAACTCGGGCCCTTTCACTTGCCAGGCAGGTGGTTACGCCGCTGAGCCATCTCACCGGCCCTATTGTACTTTTATTTGCACCTTGCCTTACACATATGACAGATACCATATGGTATTTAAGCTTGTGTATCACGTAACATTGTCTTTTCCAGGTGTATCCATTTTCCTACAAGTGTCTCAAATTTATCCTTCTTTATAGGTGAGTAGTAGTCCGTTATGTATAGATACCAACATGTTCTGATTCTAAATTTCCTTGCCTTAAAATGAAGATAATGTCTGTTTCTCAGATATATTATATGCATTAACTGAACTAAGTTAGCATGCATAACTGCACTTAACTTCAGTTCTAACATTTAAAGACGGTCAAGTTGAAGTTGGGAAATCTTTGTTGGGCACCTAAGGTGCTGTGCTCGAAGGAAGCACGTACATGTCTGACTATAACACAGGAAGGCGTGAGAGCAGCAGTTAGAAGCGAACGTGAAGAATGAAGTCGTGACGTAGATGGAACCGTGATTGCAACTGATGAGGTCGTGCAAGACTGAACAAGAAGGTGGTTTGCGCTTTGGAGAATGGGTGGGATTTTACCAGCTAGAAAAGGAAGGAGAGAGGCCAGAAAGGCTTCCAAGCTGGAGGAAGACTGCCACCCGTGTTGGATGGCTTAATAAGTTGATGGAATTTGCCTTCCTTTGAAAAGAAAGACAAATAAAAGTTATTTATAAAGAGGAGGTCAAAGTATAGCGTTGCTTTATGGAGCCAGAAGTAATGTTTAAGCCTATCAGAAATTAGCTGTACTCACATAAAGTGATGGATTATTCTAATGTCTTGAAGATATCTGCCTTCTTGGGATCCTTTTCCAAATCATGAAACAAGTGTATATGTAGTCAGAAATTGCCTAAAGGACCATCAAGTGTTGTATAAATTCCTCTAGTAGTAGGACATGTCCCACTCTTGGTTTTTGGACTAATTAAGATGAAAAAGTTCCATAATGGTGTTAAACTAGCTGAAGCATAGAAATCAGTAGAATATTGGCATATTTAATCTTGGTTGTTATCCCTTAAATTCATGTCATAACCTAATAATTCTTTGGAATTGGTCCAGTGAATGTCTGAATTTTATAGTTAAGGCCTCTGAAGAATTAAGAAGCTATCAGCTTTTTCCTTTCCATATGCTTTCCCTTTGATGACTACTTTTGAGTGTTTCAAATAAATTTGAATGAATTAGATTGCTTGTAGGTACACTGCATTTCTGACTGCCAGTAAAGAATATCTTTCTCACAATTTGAGTTAAAAATTACATGTTATGAAAGCTTCTTTAGTGTTTCTCCTCATCTGTTCACTTTAGGGGATGCTGGGATTGCAGATCACCTCACCTTTAAGAATCTGAATAAAATCACTGAGAAATAGTATCTATACCAGGGTTTTTCTTTGAAGAAAAGATGAACAAGGCATGTAAATGAGAGGAGACATAACATTTTTAAAACAGGAGACCAGAGTGAGTATCTAGAATTCCGTTTCCACCATTGTCATTAACTCATGAGGAGGTTTTCAGAAGGGAAGACATCTTTTTGTTTTGGTTTATTGGTGGATAGAGCATTTTAAAGAAAGGACAGAGGATGGTACCTGTGCCATATGTGATCAGAGAATAGATCTCAATGTGGCTGCATTACATGCGAAAGACCATATTTGCCAGAATATCAGCTGATATATTTTATTTCTGCTTTTAGATTTATTCTAACAAAACTGTGACCCTGAGTTTTTGGCACATGACAATACTCGTTTTTACTTCTTTTCTGATGGGGGCCAACTCTGATTGGCATATAATAACAACAGGTGTTTGTGGCTGGATCAGTGAAAAAAATCAAGAGTATAGAGATTACAGTTTTTATTAAGAAGTGCTGAAAAATTGTTTCTCCTTTACTTCTTTTAATTTCGTGCTATCATTTGCTAGCTTATGACCTTAAACAGTGACCTTTCCAACATCTTTAATCTTTAGATTCTCTAACTGTAAAAATTGTCATAGTACCTGTTAGGTAAGTGATGATTAAGTTAATGTTTTAACTGTAGTGCAGTTTTAAGGAAAATGTACATTATACATTTGCTTGACATCTGTCTAACTTTCCTGGTGCTTTCGAATATTGTGTCAGTTTTCTGTTGCTGAAGCAAAATAGCAGAGATAATCAACTTAAAAAGAGGAAAGGTTTATTTTGCTTCACAGTTGTGGAGGTTTTGATCCGTGATTAATTGCCACATTGCTTTTGCTCCTATAGCAAGCCAGTACATCGTGGTGGGAGCATGGAGTGGAGAAAACTTGTTCACCTCCTGGCCAGGAATGGAGGAGAGAGCAGCAGAAAGGAGGAAGGTCCCACAGTCCCCTTGTAGGACATGTCCCCAGTGACCTAAAACTTAATTCACCCCCCTTTTTAAAGTTTCCACTCCCTCCCAGTAGCACCCAGCAGGGTACAAAGCCTTTAACACTTGGGTCTTTGGGTGACATTCCCTCTGCATACAGGTCAGAGAAAAGCTGGCCATATACTAATGAAAATTAGAAGTAATAAAAAAAACTTCACATTTATGACTTAATATTTACTGGCAAGACTGATTCTTTTTTATTTTAAAGTTAGTCAGACGTGGGAGTATCTTGTCTCCCCCCCACCAGATATCTAAATTTCAGCACCCTCTGCTATTCATCCATTTTAATTTCTTCTTTACTTCCTAGTTGGAGAAACTCCAACCAAAAACCCTTGATTTTGACAGCATTTCATGTAATTTACCCCAAACAATGCACATCTGTTTCTTTCACATGTCAACATACTGACACACACACAGAATATTTGAGAAAAATGTTATGTAGGAAGGCTAATTATATGTTTCTTTTAACTGTACTATTTTCATGACTATATTCATAGGAAAAACTTTGGAAAATAATATTGAATAGCAACCTTTTCGTTGCTTGGTAAAGTTACTTTTCCTTTCACCATTGAATTATTTTAGTTTGTTTGTAGTCAGATTGCTCCCAGCCCTGATCTATAGGTGAGCGAGCGTTCAGCAGTCGGAGCGATTGCCTTTTGAAGTCTCGTGTTGGTTTCTTCATCTACCTCATCCTCTTCGACCTGGTCAGTCATGGGGATGCTGGGGCGCAGGGGTCCCAGCTTCTTCCTATAAGGTGCAGGTGCTCCACTTTGTTCTGTGGTCAGATCGCATGGCTGATTGTGCCCAGTTGTCTTGCACCTGTCCCTGGCCATCTATCCTCTTGGGACAAATCCTCCCATCCATCACCACTGCTAGAAAAACACTTCAGAGTGTCTGTGTTCCTGTAGAGGGGCTCATCATCTTGGGTGCACAAGAAAGTGCACTGTTACAGGTTTGGAAGGTCATTGCTTCTGAAATGCCGGTGCCTGGTTCCATCCTCTCAGTGTCCCCCAGTGCCCCCCAGTGCCCCCTGTGCTTTGTGACCCGTGAAGAGACAGCGTAAGCCAGGATAGCTGGCCATGAGCTCAGTGGCAATTCTTGTTGCTCTCTGGTCACCTTTGCCACCTTTCCTCCTACAAAACTATTGCGGTTATTTTGTCTTGTTCTTCTCATTAGGATCCTGTCAAAGGGGCAGACGAGCGTCTCTAGGTAAAGATTTAATGACATCAAAGTAGGCAGAGTCCGTTTTGCTATGGAGAAGTAGATTATGCTTTAAAATGAAAAATCATGAAGTATTTAAGAGAAAGGTTGAGTGTTAGGAGTATACTTGGCAATACTGAGGAAGTACTTAAATTCCAGTTTTCAGATCTTATCAGTTAAGTTTTGTAAGTTTTTGTTTTTCAAGTCCAACTCTAAATTTTATGCTTCAATGTGAAGTATAGTTTCTGCTAATGTCACCATTTGGGGTGTATACATTTCTACAGGCAGATTTCGTACAATGCGGGGGTGGTGATGGAGTAGTGCAAGTTAAGCAAATTGGAAAGTGATTTATATAGATCAATGTGAAATTGCATTCTCTTTCATTTTAATTCATGTTATGGCTACTTTAAGAATCAGATTTTCTAAAGAGCTCATTTTATCCATTTATAGCAAACATTTAAAAACTATATAAAATCATTAATTCACTGCCAGGTGGATCACAATTTAGATACTTGCCCTTGTAATCTATGCTGTGTTATTTTTATATAAACTGAATTAAGGGAAATAACATCATTCCATGATGACAGGTATTGCAAAAGTGTGACTAGTCCTGCTACTTTCCAAGAAGGCTAAAATACAGGTTGTATTTTTACAGTATGTAGTCAATGGCAACAAAGGGGTGAAAGGGGTAGAAGGCAAGGAAGGAGTTCAATTTAAGTATAGCAAAGGACAAAAGGAAAGTTAGTGAGGACCAGAAAAGATACATGGTATGATCAAAAATATGATGAATATTTAAATATTTTAAAAAAAAATTATTACAGTAAAGAACATCACCATTAATCCCCCTCAAAGTACTCCCCCTCACTTTGAACACATGTATCCCATCATTCGTGCCGCTTTCTGAAGCAGTTCTGGAAGTCCTCTTTTGTGCGTGTCTTTAGTTGCATTCTCCCGGATGCCATGATGCCTAAGTTGATTCAAAAATATTTTATCTTTTATAGTCATTTTTACGTTGAGAGGAGTACTCACGATGTATAAATACACTTACTTTATCCATTCATCTGTTGATGGATGTGTAGGCTGCTTGCAGACTTTACCTGTTATGAATTGGGGAGCTATAAACTTGTATCACTGTAATGTGATCTCTTTAACTCTTTGGGGAAGCTATCAAGAAGGGGAATGGCTGGATCAAGCGGAATTTCTAGTTTTAGGTTTTTGAGGAATCGCCATACTGATTTCCTTAGTGGTTGTACCAGTTTACACTCCCACCAATAATGCAGAAGCGTTAGCTATTGTTTGTTTTGATGATAGTGTTCTTTTTGAAATAAGAAGGAATCTCATTTTTATTTACATTTATCTGCTGGCCAGAGATGGTTCGCCATGTTTTTCCATGTTTTTGTCAGTCATTTGTGCTTCTTCCTCTGAAAAGTATCTGTTCATTTCAGTTGTCCATTTTTTGATTGGATCTCTTATTTCCTTCTCTTATATGAAAAATACAAAGTTTAAATAATTTCAAAATAACAAACTAAGAGATAAACAATAAGGAATGGGAAGATGGGTCTTTTGCAAGTGGGAAGGGGATCCCCAGACAAAGGAGGGGTAGATGGGAGGGGAAGGGGAATAAAAAGAATTAAGATGTGTGAAGTACATGCACCTACCCCCCAAGATGAATGTAAGCATTATGTACTGCCAACATGTTCCAACAAAAACTGAAGAAAATAAAAGTCGCATGTTTCCAGATCCAGTGAATAAGGTGGATGAGGATACACTGTAATGTTTTTATTTGACAGAAATTAACATAAATGGTTGATCAATGAGGGGTAATCAAGAATATGGTGAATGTCTAAATTAAAAGCAGTTATTACAGTAGAAACACATTGCCACTAATCTTCCTCAAAAGAACTAAGAATACTCCCCCTGGCTTCGAACACATTTATCCCATTGTTCTTGGCAATGTGTCTTTTACTCTAATAAGCTTTTTTTTTTAAAGCATTCCCCATAATTTTCTGTAACTCCTGTATTCCCAAGATAGTGTAAACAAACTGTAACTCCAGGTAAGTGTGTCTTTCCTTTGGGAAGTCAAGCTGGATGAAGCCATGCAGGAGACGTAAGAGTCGAGACTGACCACTTTCTGGGTTCTTACTCGTTAATACCTTTTGTATTGTCCTACCATTTCTTTTATTCACTCTCTCCTTTCCATGGCTAGATTACATACCGTTTCCATTTCAAGTGTCCTCCTGCTGCTTCCTTTCTCACCCACGTTTAGAATTCAGTGAACCGTTCTGTCCTGATGAATTGTATAGGATTCCTTTTGTGGTCAGTGTCACCAGGGCCAGGGAAGGATTGAACATGTGATTGCCTATGTGAAAGTACCATGTTATTTTTTATTAATGATAAAAATATACTAGTCTTGGCTGTTATTGCTGTTAATAATGATGTTATGGTAACAATAGCAAGGGCATGGGTGGGGAAGCTAAAACTAACACTATTCCCAGCATGGGCTTCTATTTCTTTTCCTGGATCTTCTTTTTCGAAGAGGCAGTAATTTAGTTGTACAGTTTCTTAATAGTAAACCACTTCCCAACCAGGAACACAGCAACTGTTGTTAAGCCACGCCCTGCCATGTAAGGGGCTAAAGCTGGGAGTGTGAAAGGCTCAGAGGTAAGAGACCTGCAGCATAGCCAAGGAATATGCAACTGTGAGGTCTGAGGAACTGTGGAGGCATGAGAGGGCAGAGGTGACAGGTGTGTCATGGATTGAGGTTGGTTCATCCCCAAGACTGGACATCATAAATGGGATGGGTCTGAGAAACACTTAGGCAGAATCTAGGAGATTTGATAATTGATAGGGAATGGGACTTGTGCAAGGACAAGAGTTGAACATGGTACCTGGGGACTAGGTTTGGACATACAGGTAGGTGGTAGAGGGAACTACATCAAGAATGCAGGTTTATAGAGGAAAACCGTTGCTTTGCTGTCTCTCTGAAGGCCATTGGGAAATTGGCAGAATTTCTCTTTTTTGAAAGGGGAAATGTATTTTTTTCTTGAGATGTTTTTAGTGAATCTAAGAAGCGCACAAGCTTTTAATGGTTTTTAAGAAGTTAACATCTTCTTCAAAGACTGTTCTAGTTCTCCTTTTACTGCCACTAAAGTAATGCTGAGTATAAATCCTTCATGATGTGAATAATGAAAAATTTGTGTAGTTCTCTAAACTTGGGAGGTACATTATGTTTGCCTTTGTGACTTTATGGATATTAGGTTTGGATTGTGGGTAAGCTAATGAAGTGAAAAACTCAAGGTGATAGCCTCATCATTCAATTCAGCAGCCCATCTTAAATTTCAGGCTCATATCTATGTTTATACATGATTGCTTAGCCAGAATTCTTTTGGTACATTAACATTTTTCATACTTAACTCGTGCTGAATTTTAATAGACATTTTTTTCAATTTGAGACTACCTTAAACTTATAAATATTTTATAGGTTTTACTTACATGATGGCCCTGTAGATTTAACATTACAAGTGTATTTATGTGATACATCACAGACCAATAGAGCAATCATAGTATATGGTACTGAAAATTTATGATAGTATTTGGGTTGCTGTATCAGCTCAAGCAGTTGCATTCACTGAAATCACTTTTGAACTTTTTTTTGTAGCTTTTGAAGTACAGCAAAATACAGAATCTCTTGACAAATCCATTTTTTGGACTGTGACTCAAACAGAGATCCAGGAATCATTTTGCAATTTGCAGATGACATGAACACTGTTTAAATTGGTAATCCTAGAAATACCAAAATTCTGGGTTTTTAGAATATAACATTTGTCTTTCTGTCTCTATAAGAAACTTTTTTACGAATTAAAATATTCACAGTATTGGCACACTTCATTGAAAAAATAAGTAATCATATATACATCATGAAAGTGAAATAGTTTTTTAATAGATGAGAGTTGTGGAAGTCACATAGCCAAAGTAATTGAGTATTTTATTAGCAAATTTCAAATATAACAAATGTAAGGTCATCTCACTGATGATATTCTACAAAATGCATTTCTATTATGATAGTACAGGAAGGTTTTTTGTGATTTTAACACTTGATTTTTGGGATATATACACTGCATTTAAGACAAAGAGGAACTAACGAGAAGTTTTTGATGATTTAATGGGTCTTTGCTTCATGTGTGAGGCAGCCTGTGAACTGATAAGAATAGAAATATTGTTTCATTCAGAAAGTCGATTTAGATTTGACTGAGTTAGTACTTGCCTTGAAATTTGTACAGGAGTTCCAGACATCACCTCCTGAGCTCTGCCTCACGTCAGATGAGAGCAGCCTTAGATTCTCCCAGAGCTTGAGCCCGGCAGTGAACTGTGGAACAAAGCAATCTAGGTTGTGTGCCCCTTAGGAGAATCTAATCCCGCAACCACCCCCACCCAATCCACAGAAAAATTGTCCTTCGCGAAACCAGTCGCTGGTGCCAGCTGCTTCTGCACAAGTACAAGTGTTTGCCTCTGAGGGTCGCTGCCCAGCGGCTAACAAAATCATCTCCTTAGTTTGGGAGGTTTTGTTTCTGTATCTGCAAGGAATGAATTTGAGGTTGCTTTGAGGCTTCCGGTGTTTTGTCAGGGAGAGTGGAATGGGCTGATGCTGAGGCTGAAGAGCAAGAAATGAGTTCGTAAATTCACAAAATCTGTGGCAAGAAGGGCAAACGAGGGCTTGAGGAAAGGGATGCAAGCAAGTATATCCTTCTTAGTGATTTCTAATAGCCTCGCGTGGTTACAACTGCCACATTATCTTTTATTTGGAAATCAAAATAAATTTATTCAACAGCGTTTTTGTTTTTTTTTTTCTTCAGCAGACTGGGTTTTTAAAATTCCAAATTTCCTGAAATCATTTTAGGGATTTTATGTAAAGATGGGAATATTAAGATTGGTAGAGGTTGGGAAATAAAAGTTTTGGATTTATTAAACAGAATTTTCTGAAAGAATTTGGAGGGTTGATGCTTAGCATTTGTTATTGATACCAAGGACAACTTTTATCATATTTTGGAATACTTCAGACTTTCCATGGCCGTTTATATAGTTAGTGAACTTCATTGGCAGAATTGGCTGGGCTCCCAGTGGACTCTTAGAATTTCCAGGAGTTCAAGAAATACATGGATAAAACAATTACACTCCTATTTTCACTAATATCTAATTGCAGTTATTTCCCTTGATTATGGACGTGGTCATAGTAATACTGACAAAACCTGTACTTTGTTGTTGATAGAAATCAAAGTTATTTTCATATCACAATATAGCAACTGTAGAGATCTGAAACTATTAAACTCATCATTACTTCAAAATTATATTAATTTTGAAATTAGAAAAATACAAAAATCTCTTGACAAAGAAGGCAGTAAATGACTATGGTCTTGTTATTTAATAAGGAAGCCAGTAAATGACTGTGTCACATTTTAAAATATTTTGATAACTGTCAGTCTTACTGATTTCTATGTAATCTACTTATGACACTTCCAAAACGTCATCAGGGAAGGGGTCTATAGACTTCAGTAGGGAACCAAGATGATCCATGGAACAAAAATGGTTAAGAATTACTGGGTAGGGGAACAGATAGTAGGTATTCTAGAGTTGTTCTACCTATAACTCACTAAGTGACCCTGCGCATTTAGGTCATATGGTGCTTAATGGCATTTGATGATGAAGTCTGAGATGATTGTAAAGATTATATGGGGGGAGTAGCTTTGAAAAAATTTATTACATGCAGAAGATGTTACTAAACAGAATTGTTTTTGCCTTTGTAAGGACATGGCACATGTTAGTACGGATTTTTAAGACTACAAACGAAGCATCTAATATAAATTCTACTTTCACTCTGCAGTTTCGAAGCATGGCTCGAGTACCATTACTCTTTACAGTGAGCTGCTGTGGAACATGCCAATTCCAATATAGCTCCTAAAACATTACTGTTCATGAAAGCAAAGAGGATTACTTTTCCCTAAATATTTCTTTTAAAATTGATTTCTGTACTCGCCAATCCTCCATTCCAAACTGATGCACTTCAGTGCTCTCAAAAGCAATGTGTCCGTTATGCAGTCTGGAAGATAAGTGCATGTTTCATTTCCAGCAAGCTAAAGGCTGGTCATGTGCTGAAACGCCTCTATTTATTACATATTACTAGTCAAGGAACAAATGAAAGGAGGGAAGGACATTGTACTTGGTGCTGTATTTTACAAAAGTTTAGTTTTTTGAAAACCTCATGTAGCTCACGAATACTATGCCATTTGACAAATGAATAAACAAAGCAATAGGAAATGTGCTAAATGTTCACATTCCTAAAAAGTTACAAAACTTAGATTCAAATTCAGGATTAAATACAAGGCCATCCTGTTTAATTAAAATAGAATTACTGAGTAAAATTACATGGGCATTAATTTTGAAATGTGAAGTATTGTCTAGAATTTTCTTTTTTTCGTGCCTGATTTTTTTTCACTGATATTTGAGACAGAAGAGTATTTTTAACCCTTTGAAATTATTGGTGAGGGTTGCTGAAAAGCATAGACTCTAGTTATTATCAACAGTACCATATTTTTATTTTAAAACTCCTATCTCCTGATGCCCCAGACTGATACGTATGCATACTATGAAAGTTTAAGCGAATGAGGGACTGAAAAGTGGATGGAAGGTATATTATGATTGGTCAAAATTCTGACTCAGAGATAAACAGGACATTGACTTGGGATAAATGCCTCTTCAGAGAACCCTAGCAATAGTAGAAAAGATAACAAAACAGGAAAATGTCATGGGAAAAGTAAGTTTGCATTGTTGACTGGCCCCTCGTGGCCACCAGGAGTTTGGGCACATATCATTTTACATTTGTTCTCATTCATAGGTGTGCAGGCGGTTGATTCAGGCATTGTGCTCCCATTTTACGGATAGAGCACAGGGACGGGAAGCAATATTGGCACTTTTACAAATGAAAGCCAGTGGCAGGTCATCTGATTCAGGATCTGGCCCCCCTTCAACCAAATGCCACCATTTCATGTGGAGAAGGGAGAGGACAGGAGGAGGGAGGGAGGGAAAGAGAAGTGCATATCATGTATTATATGAAAAGCTGCAAAATAAAACAGAGAAAGAGGTCACAAACAAACACTACGAAGCCTTGGAACACGGAGCAAGATGCTTCCTTCATCTTCTGCTGAAATGTGCCTTCTTCAGAGACCTTTCCTGTCCTTCCTCATCCCTGTTCCTCATCAGGCTTTCTTGTGATGTGTCACTTCCCCCGTACTCCACAGCAGTTACTGCAATTTATAATCATTATTTGGCTCATTTTTTTTGTCAGCCAACTTTCTCCTTGAATCCTAGATTGTCAATCTGTGGACAGGGGGAACTGTGCCCGTTTTCTTCATTACTGTGGTTTCAGGGCACAGTGCCTGGTACTCCACAACTTTTCAGCAGATGAAAGCAGGAAATCAGTATATGTAGTTCTATAAATGAGTAGAAATGATGGAACAACCAACATGTATGTGAAGGCTTGGAGGTTTTATGAAAGGAAATAATGCAAATAGCCTGCAATCAAGATATGCCATGTGTCCTGAATTTTCTAGGCAGTCCGTATGCTAAATTGTGGTAATCGCCTTGTTATGTCCCTCAATTTTTCATTCAGATAATATAGATGATTGTAACTCAGTAACAATTAGAGGTAAAGTACATCTTGTAAGAATAGAAAAAGGAAGGATGCTGAAGGTAGTGAATGGGTATTCTACCTCTACAATTGGCCCAGAAGAGGTATTGAAATCCATTTTAACAGCTGTAAAGATGGTAGACCCAGGGAATTTAGCCTGTGCAAGAAAATAATCACTCTGGTAAGGTGTCAGAGCTGGGATTACAGTCAGAGCTCGTGATTTCCCTCTAATTTCATGGTGTTTGAGAAGGGAAAAGAACATCTGAAGACCTCCTATGGCATCAGCTTGCAGGGATGGGGCATGGGTCATTCTGGGGCTCTCTGGCTTATGCCATCTACACCCACCTCCAAAGTCCTCTGTAATAATGATGTTCGTGGTAATTATTAAGCCCATTGACAGAGTGTTGAATTATATTACTTTTAAGAAAGAAGAATGGCCACGCATGGTGGCGCACACCTGCAGTCCCAGCGCACGGGAAGCTGAGCATCACTGCGAGTTCAAGGCCAGTTTGGGCTACAAAGTGAGTTCAGGGAAGCCTGAGCTGCATAGCGAGACCCTGTCTCAAAAAGACCAAAAACAAAAAGAAGAATGTCATAGCATAAAGCTTTCTAGTAAAAAAAAATGAAAGATAAACCCTTTAATTCTGTTATTGAAGATTCTTTTTTTTTTTTTGTGGGTACCGGGGGTCGACCTCAGGACCTTGCGCGCCAGCAGGCTCCCGTGCCGCTGAGCGATATCACCGGCCCTTTTTCTGTATGTGGGTTCCGGGAGTCGAACTCAGGCCCTTGCGCTTGCCAGGCAGGCGCTTATGCCGCTGAGCCATCTCACCGGCCCTGTTATTGAAGATTCTTATATCTAAGTCAATCCTGGGTAACTTACGTTGGCTATCGATTTAGAGATTATTTTCTTTTAAAAACTATACTTGATGTATATTATCTTTATATTTTTTAAATCCTCGTCTTCTACTACAAGGTCATTGATAAGCAAAAACTTCATTATTCTCATGCAGCAGAGATGCGTTATCAGGTAGTGGAGTGCATCGTAATTAAAAAAGTCATGCCCAAACTGACATTTAAGTCAGCAACACTGATCACATGTATGACGGTGGTCTCGCAGATTATGTTGCCTACTGATGTGGAAGGCATTTTCAGTGTAAGTTCACCCTTTGATGTTTGCATCATGAGGAATTAGGGGATTTTGTCATCATGGCTACATCATGAAGTATGCTTACACAAACTAAGGTAGCTCTGATGTCACTGGGTGCTATAATCTTATGGACTATCATATATATGATATATTTCATTGAGCCAAATATTACGTGGTTCAGGACTGTGGTTTTTGTCTTTGAGGAGTTCACAGTCTAGCATAGGAAGAAAACACAAAGATAATTCCAATTCAGGTTGTTTATGCCACAAAGGGATTTGGGTGATACTCTGAGGACACCGTAAGGGTGACAGCTGTAGCCAAGGTCATGAAGCCCCAGATTTTATGGGTCTAAAATATAATTTACTGTTACCATTTCTTGCCAGTGTACACTTAATATTATAAGTAATGTTAACACTATATAATTAAGATGAAAACTTACATGAGAGGAATTATAATACCTGGCACATAGCGCTTAAAGCATTTAAAAATTTCTCTTTTATAAACCCAGCTAATTACTCTGCAAATTGGAATACTCCAGAATCTAAGAAATTATGTTTCAGTGACTCAAAATCATGATTCTGTTTATAATCCAAACATATTCTAAATCCAAACAGGAATGATTAATCTTTTCTGACATGTCAGATGCTTATAACATTTTTAAAAAGATTCTTCAGTGTAGAATGTGTTTGTTACTGAAAAACATATAGTTCTAATTATAATACAGTTTTGTGTTACTTTTGACTGAGTTTGTGATTCCGCTGAGCTTCCGATCACGACAGTAAGACCCTTTAATGCAGACAGCATAGAGTAGGAAATTTATAAGCATACTTACACTGCACTTAGAGGGTATGGTTCTTGGACCTTATCGCTATGATCCAGTTTCAGTTGAAGCTTATTTTTGGTTTTGTTTAAAGGGGAGAGCACGTACTGTTGTGTAGGACGAAGAATACATATACAATACTCTAACGAGTGTGTCTGTATATATAAATGTGTTAATGAAATAATCAGGTGTATTTTTCTACAGTTCTTTACAGTGCTTGATGCTAAATAACTAAAATGATATTGCAGTACAAAGTAGGCGGGGTTAAGAAATGCCTTTGCCTTGCCAAGAATTTACTAAATGGGTTAGGATATCCTTTCTATACTGTTTTTTTTGTATTTGAACAGAGTGCCTTAGAAAATTCCACTTCTTTCCCGGTGCTGTCACTAAGCAGCTGTTTCACTTTATTTTCCTACCATTTCTTTTTTTTTAAAAACAGAAAAAAAACAATAAAATTTCAAAACAACGTAGTAGGAAGATAACAGTGGTTAATACATTGTGTATTGTTATCTTTAAATTAGTTACTCAGAGTACAAGATATCGGCATTCAATTGTACAAACAATATTAGCACAAACCTTTATTTTCAATGAACTAAGAGAAATTAGTAGTATATCTATCAACTATCTTTTATATATATGTTTGTTTGGTTTTTTTTGCTTTTCCCTTCCTTCTTTTCTCCATTCCTCCATCCCAGTTTCTCTTTCTTTTTGAACAGTTTCTTCCTGTTTTAAAATATCTATTGTACATTTTGGATCTTATTTACTCTTTCAGCTTCTCACACTAGGGAGACAATTACACATGTGCATCTGGTTTATTTCACTTATGAGTATGGTCTCAAGTTGCATCCATTTACCTATAAAAGTCTCCAGTTTATCCTTCTTTATGGCTGAGTAGTACTCCATTGTATAAAAATACTGTGTCTTTTTAATCCATTCCTCGGTTGATGGGCATTTGGGTTGTTTCCAAGATTTAGCTATTACAGTGTGCTGCTATAAACATGGGTGCACATATATCATATATATATCATATATCATGGGTGGTACAGTGTTCTTAATTCTTCTGGGAAGATGCCCAGAAGGGGAATAGCTGTGTCAAATGGGACCTCCAACCCTAGTTTTTTGAGGCGTCTCCACACTGATTTCCACAGTGGCTGCACCAGTCCACACTCCCACCAACAGTGGAGAAGGGTTCCTTTTTCCCCACAGCCCCTCCAGCATTTGTTATTAGTTGGCTTCTTGATAATAGCCATTCTCTCTGGGGTGAGATGGAATCTCAGTGTTGTTTTAATTTGCATCTCTCGAATGACCAGTGATGTTGAACATTTTTTCATATATTTATTTGCTGTTTGTATTTCTTCATCTGAGAAATGTGTATTCATCTCAGATGCCCAGTTTTGGATTGGGTCTTTAAATTTGGGAGGTCTGATTTTTTTTTGAGTTCTTTGTATGTTCTCGATAGTAATCCTTTGTCTGAGGAACAGCTGGCAAACATTTTTTCCCACATTGTGGATTGTCTCCTCACTCTGTTGGTGGTTTCTCTTGCTGTGCAAAAGCTTTTAAATAAGATGAGATCCCAGTTGTTGATTCTTTGTGATACTTCCTGTGCCATTGGGGTTTTAGTCATAAAAAGTCTTTGCCTACACCAATGTCTTCAAGAGTTTTACCTATTCTATCTCCCAGCAGATTTAATGTTTCTGTTTTAATATTTAGATCTTTGATCCATTTTAAATTTCGTTTAGTGCACAGTGAAAGATATGGGTCTAATTTTAATCTTCAGCATGTGCAGAGCCAGTTTCTCCAGCACCATTTATTAAAGAGGCTACCTTCCAGTGAATGTATTTGGCACCTTTGTCAAAGATAAGGTGGCTTAGTATGTCTGGAGTTGTTTCTGCATCTTCTAATCTGTTCCATTGATCTTTGGTTCTTTTTTTTTTTGTCAGTACCATGCTGTTTCTATCACAGTAGCTTTATAGTATAATTTCAAGTCAGGGATTGTGATGCCCCCTGCCTTGCCTTTGTTGCCCAGAATTGCCTTTGCTATTCTAGATCTCTTCCTAGTCTCTGGTTCTTTGGTACTGTGCCACTGTATTTTCTGTGACCCTTAGTCAATCTCAGTCATGGAATACCAGGAAGAACAGCTGTTTAGAACAATTATGCCACTTTTGGCTATAGTGGTACCAGAAGCATTAAACAGCCCAGAAAATGACAGACTGAGCTAACCAGTTATTTGCCACTTTTAACCATATAAACTAGGTTTGTGGTTATATAACAAAGTCTAAAATGAGCTAACCAGTTATTTGCCACTTTTAACCATATAAACTAGGTTTGTGGTTATATAACAAAGTCTAAAACAAACCATAAAAGTGTACACAGTATGCAAGTTCTTAATATGTCAATTTTGCCCTCAGGAGTTAAAATTTAAAATGAGTTAAGGAGAAAAATAGAGAAGTGGAAGAAGAGGAAGGAATTAGAAGTAAGGCTGGAGGACAAAGAGGGATCACTCTAACTTTGGGAAAGTGGTGCAGAAGACTGGAGGGAAAGAGAAGGAAGGGGTAAAAGGAAGAACAGAACAGAACCACAACCACAACCACAACGAAGCTAGAAACTCCGTTTACATGCATATAAAAACAAGATCGAACAGTGAAGGAAAAAACAAAAAAACCAAAACACCACCACCACAACAAAAAACAAACAGAGAGGGAAAAGAAAAATTCACTTCCAGGTTTGTCTTTGCTGTTGCTGGTAGACACCTTGTGGAGACAGAGTCCCGATCCGTGCTCTCTTCACTCTCTACCTGGGCTTCAGATTGCGCCTCAGCCTTCCTGGGTCCAGGGGACCCACTTCCCTCCTTGTCCTCCCCCAGCCGCTATATTCCAGCGTCTGGAGGGCGACTCTGAGAGGCTCTCTCTCTCTGCCGCTCACCACTCCGCCGTCTTCCCCAGCCCCTTCCTATCATTCTTTCTGCTTAGACCTGAGCTGAGCCAACCGCAGAGGTCTGCTGAACCGCTGTGCCCCAGTTGCTCATCCATACCGACCTGCAGCATTTCCTCCCTGGGGCTCCAACCCTGTTTTACGTACTCGGGATAGTTCAGTTGTGTGTGAAACTTCTGATAAGTATGCTGCTATACCTAAAGTTTATAAACTCTTAAGGTGGGTGCTTCTGGGAGCCTCTTGAGATTATTTGTAACATTTTGTGGTTGTGTATATGTGGAGGGGATGGGTATACAGCTTTCATCTGTTTCTCAAGAGGGTCTGGGATACCAACAATAAGAAAATAGTGGGAGCTGATTCCGAGATTTTCACCAATACCACTGTATCTTAAAAACAAAAACAAAAAAACACCTTTGAACTTTGATCCTTGAACAGCAGCAAAAGATATAGTAATGACTGATTTATTTGAGCATATACAAAATTTTTGGTGTTCATGTTTACTCTGTGGTTTTATTAGATGTATCTGCCAGTTTTGAATGGTAAAACCAAAGCCACTGGAACCCTTGTGATACAGGTCCTGTGTGTGACCCAAGTGGCTGTGTATCACCTATAGGTAATAAATCCTAACTTCTGTCAGGAGCATGTAAGAACTTTGTGGCCCCATACATACTAAAAATTATATCCAGGTTTTGAAGTATTCAGATTATTATCTTTTTTCTTTAAATACATCTGCAGGATGTACAGATTAAACACATTTGATCAAGTGTTGGGTGTAATTGCTCTAAGAGAACTGGCTTACCATCTTTGTAGATAATATTCAAGTGGAATGATCCAGAAAAGAATTAATAGAGAGGGCCGGTGAGATGGCTCAGCGGCGTAAGCACCTGCCCAGCAAGCGCGAGGGCCCGAGTTCGACTCCCGGAACCCACATATGAAAAAGGGGCTGGTGATATCGCTCAGCGGCACGGGTGCCTGTTGATGCACGTGGTCCTGAGGTCGACCCCGGTACCCACACGCACACAAAAAGAATTAATAGAACTAGGCAAGGAAGTTGGACCAAAATTATCGAGAAGTAGAAGTAATTCATTTATTAATTCATGAGTTCTTCCTTTCTATACTTCTTTTCTGCTAAAATGATCCAAAGGAATGATGCATGAAAAATGGGTATATCTCCTGGTGATATAACAAGTAAATAATATACATAGCATTTGGGTTTTTTCAATGTATTTGTCTTTATTATTGTGTCAGCAAATTGTGGTTTAGCTTATTTTTATATCTACTTAGTATTTTTGTAGATAGTTTTCTTTTGTAAGACCAAATTTGGCTTAGAGAAGTACTTTTATTAGTATGGTAATATTATGCTTTAAGGAAACTACAAATTAAATATTAACTTATTATCCAGGTACTCTAGTGGATTAGTGATAAGCATGGCTGTATCTTGAAAATTGAAGCATATTTTTCCTGGAGATTCTAGGACCTACTGTTTTCAGAATCGCCATGATTAAACAGTTTCATATAATTTAAATTTAGGAAACAACTTAGGCATGGCATTTTAATAAGAGGTTCATCTTATACTAGAAAGACATAGTCAAATAAATACAGTTCTTTGAAAGGACATGTTTAGGGCATTTTTATAATTTAAATATATCTATTCTTTAATCTTATACCGTACTCTCATATCAGTACTCTGTAAGGCAAGAAGTAAAAACTTCTGTTCTCAGTGCGCGCGCGCGCGCGTGTGTGTGTTTAATGTGAGTACTGGGAACCAAACTTAGGACCTCGCGCTTGCCAGGCAGGTGCTTGTGCTGCTGAGCTATATCACCAGCCCTGTTCTCAGTATATTTATCCCTTTTTTACCCTCTTCCTCATCTGCATAGCCTTCCCCTTGTTTTTAAATTTAACATACCATGAACTAAAATACTTTAACATCAATATAGCATTTTATTTATTGATGCTAATTTAAAAGGAATAGTTATAAGGGGTTGAAAAACAATACATACTCTATAAATTAGCAGAAAGAATGAATATTAGATAAAAGGAGAGCCAACTGATGGAGGCCTCCTTGTATTTAACATACTATCCTATTGGTATTTTCCTAGATTCCTCTAGGAAGACATTTAAAAATTTTGGCATCACAAAATCTTTTATATTTGGAGGAATATAGGTGTGTGTAATAGTTGTTTAATTGACTTGGGAAGCTTTCATGTTATATTTATCAGAAAAAGAGATGCAGTCTAGGCATTGAATAGTTTAATAAGTTTATATTGGGGAATATATGTTACATAAAGGAATTTCATCCTCTGCAGGGGACAGTGATGAGTATGACATAAAAAAGCATGGTTGGGGCCGGTGAGATAGCTCAGCGGCATAAGCGCCTGCCTGGCAAGCGCGAGGTCCTGAGTTCGACTTCCGGTACCCACATGCAAAAAAAGGGCCGGTGATATCGCTCAGCAGCACGGACGCCTGCTGGCGCGCAAGGTCCTGAGTTCGACCCCCAGTACCCACAAAAAAAAAAAAAAAAAAAAAAGCGTGGTTGCTTTTTCAACAGTGTCAATGTGCTTATACTAATGCCTCAACGCAGAAATAGATCCAAATTTTTAAGGTTTGCAGATCAAGGTAAACAACCATTTTTGTAGGCTCATTTAAAAATAGTGATTTTTTTGACTCAAAAGTGTTTGCTAAGGATTTATCTCCATATATGCACACACACAACACTTGAACACACACAACACTTACGCGCACACACACACGCATCCTCTGTTATTCACTGTAGTTTCATAGATTTTTAAAATACTTACAAATGCATGTTTCGACTCGGATTGTTCAAACTGTGTTAAACTGCCATTTGAGGGTTTTAGTCTCTCCCTGTAATAATTGTTCATGTGAGGAACCTGTAGTATTGTGCCTTCCAGACTCTAACTTAAGTGTCTCCCGTGCACATGTGGACACATGCCCAGTCTTACTTACTGCGTCCTTTTGCTCTTTGAAAATATCGGCATATGAGAGAAGACTTCTTAACCACAGACCAGAAACCCAGGGTTTCTTCCATTAGAGAGCTGTCAGAAAGTGAAATTTTTATTTTCATAACAAGATTGTTTTTATACACACACACATAAGCTACAAAGGCACCGTTTTTGTAAATCAGTCTGTCCTTGGGGACTTATGCCATATACATAAGACTCCTTGAGCAAGCAATCTTTTCA
Organism: Erethizon dorsatum; assembly: GCA_028451465.1. Classification (NCBI taxonomy): domain Eukaryota; kingdom Metazoa; phylum Chordata; class Mammalia; order Rodentia; family Erethizontidae; genus Erethizon; species Erethizon dorsatum. The sequence goes on from CM051839.1 coordinate 11,806,785, forward strand.
ATTGTGAAATAATGTCATGGTTATATGTGGGTCTGGAGTATTCTACTTCTCAAATTTAAATTTACACCACATAGCTTTATATTAAGCTCCCAATATATTTACATGTAGAAAAAAAATGTGGCTTAATAAGCTACAGCATAGATACACCACATTTGTGGATGGAACGACTGAAAAAAATACTTTTTCTCCCCGTTCTGGACGTCTTATTTCACAGATGCCTACCTTCAAATGAGAAGCTGTTGTTTGTCCATTCATAACGTTTTTCTTCAAAAGTATATAACATATATAAAAGTATATAATAGAGAGGGGGCAGCACACAATTTAATAGAATTTGCAAAATAATTTATACATTTATAACAGATTGGAGTTTTCATCGGTATTCTTGAGTCCATCAGATTTCTTTCTAGTACCTTCAATGAAATTCTCTCCAGTATACAGAGCCGATGCTCTTGATTATTAGCAATAACAGTGGCTTCCTCTGTTTCGTAAGGGCAACGTATGAAATATGTTTCAGTGCATCCCTTGTCATGTGCTTCACTTGCATGATGAGTTTTATGTGTCTGAAGGTGACAGATGAAGCTTGTGTGATTTTCATGTGCAGGATCTTGACTGATGGTGGCAGTCAAGTCGGTAAACACTAGCCGTGTACCAGGCTGGGAACTTCGTCCCCTGGCCATTTGATGCTCACCTGCCCAGGGTGGTAGACCTAAGCTCCACACACATTTTAAAAACAAGGGAATAACAGGCTTAGTGAGGTTAAGTAATTGGGCCAGGATCAGGTGACAAGGCCAGGATGTGAGCTCCAAAACGGAAACTTTATTTTCCTCTTCAGTTTTCTGACAAGCAACCTCTCTATGTAAAATGTGATTCTTAGCATTGTTTCTGAGCTTCATTACCGGCCCCGTGCCAGTGTCACCCCAAGGCTGAGGTGGAGCCCCACACTGCAGATGAGTTTTGAGGACTTTGTTGCTTACTGATGATGGGCTAATGAGGGACCTCTGACCACGTGGCCCTGCGCTTCCTGTCGTGGGGGCTCAGATGCCGACTGCGCACTGTGGCAGGTGTGCTGGCATTGTGTAGGGTTAAAATAGTTTTCACATGTTTAGATTATTTTAGGAACTATGGTTTATATAGTAATTATTTGAGCTCTGTAATGGTACTTTCGAAGGATGGTGAAAGGTGTTCATGTCTAAATGAAAAGCGCCATGAAATGCGACTATTTGGCATGCAAGGGAACGTGACGAGGATGTGGTTCCTTATTTACAACCCATGGGTTTGCCTCAAGTGACTCTGTTCTACAAAACAGTAAAATATTGACTGAACACTTAGGTCAGTAAGAAGAATGACATTAGACCCTCTGATATGACTCATCTCATCTCCAGGGAGTCGGTTGTTGCAATAGCAGCCATGGTCTTTTCATATAGCACTGTACCTACAGGAGCAGTATGCATGCACCTTAAAAGTATAAACAATTTTTCACTTTATAAAAGTGCAACACTTGAAGCCAGGCATGGTGGCACGTGTCTGCAGTATCAGCAGTCCAGGAAGTCGAGGCAGGAGGATCGCAAGTTCAATTCACACCTAGGCGATTCAGTGAGACCCTGTCTTCAAATAAAAAAAGGGATGAAGCTGTGGCCCAGTGGTAGAATGTCCTTGGGTTTGATCCTCGGTACCAGTCCCCCCAGTTACATTATTATATACTTCGGAAAGTATAAAATAATGTATGCGTATATACATATACATATACCTATCTTTTGTTGATATATTTGAACAATCTCCTATTATTAGTTTTTATAGTGATTTTGATAAACTAGGTTCAGCATAAATTTTTTTGGATTTAGATATAAACATAAAAATGAATTTGCGTTGATGAAAATATATCAGTGCTTCAGTGTATATCAAAATTTTAAAGTAATACAAATAGGGATTTTATTGTAAACCAGCTTACAAAGCAGGATTTAAATTTAAATATGTCTAGATTAATTATAATTTAGGATCATTTTGAGATCGCATTTACTCATGTAGGCAGAAAAATGAGATTCTTCTAGTTTTATAAAAATGTGTACATTGCCCTAAAATACTACTTCACTTTGTTGTTCTCTGTACTCTATACAGTTTTAAGGAGATTTTAAATGTTAAGGTCTGCTTTGTCACCTCTGGTGGTTCTTATTAATATTTTTCATTCATTGTTTTCCATGTCTTTTACGTTATTTTAGAAAATGTTAATGTAACTTGTCAGCTACATTACATTTGAAGTCACATTGTATAAGAATCTCTATTTTTTAGGAGTTTGCTTTGCCAGTTCATTATCCCAAGATATATATTAAAAGATGCTTTCATGAAAAATCTGTAGTTTACTCTCTGCTGAGTTTCATTGTGGAGGGAGTCTGTTGCTATTTAATCTCAAACATGATTATTTTAGGAATAAGATAAATAGAGCTCACTGGCTGAATGTGTGCACTGTTTCATCTTTTTTTAATGGCGTGCTGACGCCAAGAGGGGAGAATCCTCACCACAATGTTGGGATGCAGCCTTGCGTTTCCATCCGAGCCACGGTCCACAGCGTCACCGTGCGATTTGCAGCCCCTGGCTGAGTAAAATCTCAGATGCCAGGCATTGTTCTGGATAGATGCACAAGGGTATATAATGGCACAGTTGCGTAGAGTGAAGATTTATTATTTTAATACAGAAAAGAGAAAACAAATAATCTGAGTAACCTCAAAAATAAAGTATAACCCCCTATAAATTTTACCCCACAAATCACTTTTTCTTAAAATGATTTCTAAACACAGAGAAGAATCCAGACAAATATTTGCAGTTGTTTCCTTGCTGGAAAGTTGGTAGGACACTGTTCTTTCCGGACTCATATTGCAAAAATACATACTCTTATTTAAGGAAGTCTCAGAAAAAACAGATCTGATTTCTCAGTCTGCCTTGTCCCTCCAGCAAGTCAGGAAATTGAATACCTTATCTTCCCACTGGTTATTTGAAGAGTAAGATTTTAAAATTCCTTTATTTTTTCATCTACACATTCATTTACCCTTTAAGTTCTGAGTTCAGGATACTGAGGAGAGACCTTTGAAGAGATGTGCTTAGCCTAGGATTGAGAACAGAGTGGAGTCTGAATTCTAAGAAAGCCTTCCAGGACCCAGCCCTGTCACCTACAACTCCTAGTGTCACCTCGTACATGGGCGTGTGTCACCCTTTTATGACTGAGGAGATCTGGACTCAGAGATTGTCACTGTCAGTCCATTTATGTGCTAAGCATTGGCTGAGCACCTGCCAGCTGTCCTGGGGAGACTCTGAGGTACAAAGAGAGCAAGGACTCTCCCTGCCCTGATCTCAGGGTGCTTATGGCCAAGCCACACTGTGGTTGTTCGGCCGTGGGGCCAGCAGTCTGGGTAAGGCTCTCCCAACTGCTAATAAAAGTAGAGGTCGGGACCTGCACTGAACCGTGAGGTAATAGATGTTCCCCCCAGAAAGAAAGAGAGGCCAAATTGCCTATTAGAAAAGATGTGTCACGGTGAATCAAAAAGAAACTGGTCAATAGGAAAGAGAGACTGGAATAGGGAAATGAAAGAAGGGAAAGGGAAAAAAAAATTGTATATATATATAAGATGGTTAAGATAGATACACTACCAATTTTACTTAGTTCATTGAAGAGTAAGGTTTGAGCCAATAATGTTTGGACAATTGAATGCTAATGTCTGGTATCCTGAATAACTAACTTAAAGATAATAATACGTAATGCATTGACCATTGTTACCCTCATATTATGTTGTTTTGAAAATTTGTTCTTTTTTTGATTTGTTTTGTTTTTTCTTCTCTTTAAAAAAAAAAAAAGAAAAGAAAAGATGTGTCAGACTAAAGCATAAAATTGATACTAAAACAGAAGAGACTCTGGGAAGCTGAGCAGGCGATTGCAAGTTTGAGCCCAGCCTGGACGATTGGCAGCTTGGTGAGATGCTAACTCAGAAATTAAAAAGAAGGAATGAATGAATGATGCAGAGGCCCTGGTTCAATCTCTAGTACCACCAAAACCTAAACAAAAAACCAGAATATCAGATTACATATGTAACTACAAATATTTTAATTGTTAACTTAAAAAAAGTGAGACGTGAGGCTGGTGAGCTGGCTCAGCGGCGTAAGCGCCTGCCTGGCAAGTGCGAGGTCCTGAGTTCGACTCCCAGTTCCCACATAAAAGAAAAAAAAGGGGCCGGTGATATTGCTCAGTGGCACAAGCACCTGCTGACAAGCGCAAGGTCCTGAGTTCGACTCCCGGTACCCACATTAAAAAAAAAAAGTGAGACGTAAGCAAAGAATGCTGGGTAGGGTTTTCTTTTTTGGAGTGAATCTTATTTTACTGAACACCATTGATGCTGTGACTCACTTGTTTGAGGGCAGCGGAGGTCTCTTGCTGTCTTGGTACCTCCAGCATCTTCCCAGGACAGTGGCAGGTGATCAGCAAATGCTTATTGAACAAGTGAGTAAATAAAAGAGCAAATAAATCGACTGATAATGACAAACCCCGAGTCCAGATTTCCTCAGATGCTTTGGCATGCACAGAGGTATGCAAAATGTAGTGTATTTTTCTCAAGGCGAGAAAGAAGGAACAAAACACAAAGAACAGTAGAGGCATAGAAGTGTATTTGGTGCCAAGATTGAGGCTATTAATTTACCTCAGTAAACATTTACTGAACTAATAAAACTTGTTTCATGCCCTGGAGCTCACAGCCATTCAAGACACCTGGGACAGGTGCCCGCCACAGAGGCCATCATCCGCCATGCTTTGCGGGCATGGTGTGTTCTGAAGATGGGGTCCCTGGGGGGCTTCACAAAGGAAGGCAGCACACATTTACATTTGTGTTTTATGTATTTTGTGAGGGATCAGTTAGGAGACTAATCCAGTCATCTGAGAAAATAATGTGGCCTGAGCTAGAGTGTAATTTGGAAATTAAGCTCAGAAATTTAAAACAGAACAGCTTTTTAGAGACATATTTCGACCTTTGAGCTTTTTCTATTAATATATTAGTACTAGTTACTTGAAAAATTAAGTAAAGTATATAAAGTGGCATTTTCTACCCAAATACATGCAATTTAAAAAATCTTATTCATTAGTTCCAACCCTAACACATGAAATTTCTTGGAAATTCCCTCTTTCAGCAACAGAAGGTCATTAATACAGATAATTTCAAAAGTGTCAGCATGCAAGAAAATAACCATGGAGTCAAACAGACCTTCATCCATACCTCGTAATTGTTTGTGTTCCTTGACTTGCGCAACTGAATCATTCTCAATATCAGTATTCTCATCTATCAAATGGGAATAATGTTTGATTCCTTGGCTACAGAGCTAGGATAAATGAGAGAAAACATCTAGGCCAATAGTAACTTATATTCTAAGCAGTAAGTGAGGATTTTCTTATTTATAATAGGCACTTGTCTTTCAGAAAGGAAAACTATATTGTAATTTGGAATTGTTTGGTTTATTTTGCCACTTGTATAATAGGATCCTTGTTTGCATATTTCCTCAATTTTATGTTTATCTAGCTTATCTTCTTCCTCCAAATGTTCTCCCTTAGCCTCATAACATTGCCTTGGGAGCAGTATACTGTAGTGTTATTTGGTACCAACAATGTAGAGCATAAACCTGTCTTTTACATTTTTCTGGGGACTCAAAGAAATTTAGCAAATAATGAAAAATTGTCTAATGGGAAAAGGAAGTCATGAAATTAACTAAGATATTGCTTATCATACATTAACATCAACAACAGAAAATCAAACGAGTTACAAACACTAAGGAAAGTGTCATTATGAACTCTTTTTTTTCTCCCAGGCAATGAGCAGAGCTTTTGTAGAAGAGAGATGATACACAATAAACATTTGTTTGGCTCTCAGATGACAGAGCATCACTGTAGGCATTTGCAGTCCCATTTTTGTAGGGTGCTCTAAAGTGTAGGCATTTGTGATATGTCTTCCATTCTCTTGAGTGTAATTTCTATTCTTTAAGGCTTGTTTTTTAGCTGACCTCAGTAGCATTTTCACCAAGCAGAAAAATGAGCTGTCCCTGGAAAGGTAGTTCATCTTAGACTCAGATTATGGTACAAGAGAAACATAATGAAACCAGAAAAGATACCAAGACACCCAAATAAAAGATCATTGGCCAGGAGGGACTCTTGTGAGACAGCATACTTGAAATACCAGAAATTTAAAAACTTATTTTGAGCAGTATGTAATAATATTTTTAACAGCAAGAGATGACATATTCTATATATTGGCCAGCTTTCCTGGGACAAAATGCCTTACACAGAGAACTTGGAGGAAATGGCTTATTTGGCTCATGGTTTCAGTCCACAGTGGGCTGGTTCCATTGCTTTGTGTCTGAGGTGGGGCAGAACATCATGGCAGAAGGGTGTGGCAGAGCAAAGGTACTCACTTCATGGTGGCCAGGAAGCAAAGAAAAGGGGAAGAGCACGAGAGAAGGGGCTGGAGACCAGATACAACCCACAAGGTCACACTTCCGTGACCCAGCAGACACACCCGGAAGTATGCTTTCCTAATCCCCTAGGCATCTTCAAGCCAGGCAGTTTGACAATCAAAGTTAACCATCACGGTCTGAAACACTTTTTAAAAGATTTTTATTTGTACATTTGCAGTACATAATGATTGCATTCATCGTGGGCGCTTGGGACCTGTACATAACACATTTTAATTCTTTTTACTTTGCCTTCCCTTCACCTCCCTTCTCCCACCTCCATCTCTTGGTCCCCTTCTTGTTTCTGAAAGAGCTATCTCCCTGTTTCCTATTACCTTTTTTTTCTCTCTTTCAATTATTTATACTTTCCCAGTCAGATTTTTGGTTAATGGTAAGGACAGATCCCCTCCAGATCTTTCGAAGTTGTTACTACTTTAGTGAAACAAATGAATAAATTAATTTAATACATATTTAGTGGTTCCATTTTTGTTCTAGAGTTACTTTCTTTGTGCTTTTCAGCAAAAATAGAGTAACATTTAAGTTAATCTTAAGACTTGTAAATGGTTGAAAAGTCAGAGGGAAGAAGGGATGGAGGTCTTTTAAGCAGTGAAAACAGATGTTAACAAAACGTCTGTACTAAAACCTGTGCCCTTTGATAAGGTCAAGAAACAAGTATCCGGTTCCCTGGATTATTGTAGATTTGAAGCAGCAAATTAGAGAATGAGACCAAAAGCACTGTAAGTGGTAGGATGGGATATTAAAGCCCTTACAAATAGACACAAATCTTAGCCCAGCAATCGGGGCTTGTGTATTATGCAGACAAAGGGGACTCTCTAAACCTCATTAGCCCCCCCAGTGGCATCTCTGCATTTACAACCAAGTACAAAAACTAGAGTCTATAATGGTGACCCCGGGAAGGTCTAATGACATTTGTCTCCTGCCTTACAAAAAGGCAGAGAAGTCTGAGAGGTTTTTCTCTGGTAAAAATAAAAGTTTGGGCCTGTACCTGCATAAAATGCCTGAATTTGGAGTTTACTTACATGAATTTAATATTTTCAAAGCACCTCCTATTCTCCAGGTTTTCCTCTAGATGTTGGGTGTACTTTAAAAATATGCATATGTACAATACCTGCCTTGTGGGCTATCTAACTCACATAGTGTAAACCGACACCCGGGTAGGTGCTGCTCTGGAAGGACAGGGCACATCAGGTTTGTGGCTGAGAGCCTGATGGGGAAATATAATTTAGGTCCCCAACGAAAGTGACTTCGACTTACTCAAGCAGAGTGTAACTCGAGGGCCCGCTGTGAGGAAGTGAGCTTTGCATACTCCATTCTTTCTGAAATTCTGCAGAGAGGAGGACAGCCCCTGTTCCATTTCTCTTCCCTTTTGGAAGTCCGGAGGTGGAAAATAATGTGAAGGAGGAATGCACGGTGCTGGGAGAATTTATAAACCTGATTAGGGCACTTAGAGACTTTACAGTCTGGGGTGTTACTTTTTCTTTGCTTTTGGTTTGTTGGTATGTTTGTCTGTTTGTTTGTTTCCATCTGTAAAATAGGCCCAGCACATGACCTAATCTGTAAATCTGTAGTGACCATTAGAGGAAGTAATCGGTGTGAAGGGCCTGATAATGCAGTGATTGGCTGTGTAAACCATCACTGCTGTGCTGATGATGGTAATCCTAACCTCTTCTCTGGTCTTCCTGACTTCATTCTTGCTGTGACAGTGTTGCCCAATTTTTGCATGGTTCTAGTCATCCCCTCACAGTTTATGATCTTTCATTAGTTTCCATTTTCCTTCACATAAACTTCCACTATGCTTCATTGCACCCATTAATGTCCCCGCTGTGCCTTCTTTTCTAGGTGTCATCTACTTGTCTCTTCATTTCAGCCATTCTGGCTCTTTCCTTTATTTCTCACTCACGCTTCTCCCACCCTCTCCTTTTGTGTAGCTAAGTTCACTGTGCTCCTTGGATGAGTTTGGTAGACTGGTCCCTCACTATCATGAGCCTAGGGCTCTCAGATTCTTACATCTCCCTGTTTGAAAATCCTTACATTTGGTCTTCTGCATTGGGCTATCAGCTGCAGGAAGGCAAGAACTAGGTCCTTCTTTGTTCTGCTGTATGTGTAGTATAAAGTACCAGGTCTTTAGTCAGCATTTCGTAAGTACTTGGAAATGAACAAATGAATAAGTCCAAGAATATATCTAGTGCTGAGTTCTCCAAGTTTCACTAACCTTTACGCAGTACATGAACTACTATGGAACAGCCTAACCTCTGCCTGAATACCTAGTGACGGAAAGCTTTTAACTAGGTGGGCATTGATTCTTTTGAAGAAGTCATTGTTAAAAAGCTGTTTCGTGATATATAGAAATGATGTCTTTTGTAAGAAAGTGACTGTACACTGTTTAAAATGCTTTAGCATGATCCCTACCCCCCAAAATACCCCATAAGATAAAGATTGCATTATTCTACTCTGTTTTAACTTAATGTTGAATTTGATTATTAGTTGCATTACAAATTTAATTTTCTATTGAAAAACAAAACAATGTGTATATATTTTGCACTCTTGCCAATTTTGAGAGAAATAAAATACACCAATTAATTTTTTATTTTCTTTCTTGCCTGGGTCTGTGTATATATGTTCATATGCATACATGTGCACATACATGTTCCTGTGGGTGTATGTATTATCTGTTTCTCCCTAAGGGGAGGGATGGAAGAAAAGTGATCTAACTATGAAATACCCAGTTTTCCATTAGAACTCATTTGTTACACGTTTCTACTTTTCAGTTACTTCTGAACCACAGAATCTGGCAGGCCTCATTAGAAGGCATTTGAGGATAACTGTTCTTTCTGGAATCTAGCCATTTACAGTATTTGAAAGCAAAGAACAAAACAAAGAAAATGAGATTATTTTATTTTTGGATGTTTAAAAGTTTGGGAAAGAACAATTAAAAGTAAAAAGGAATCTTTTATCGGTGCATGATATGAGAATACCAAGTTTTCTCAACCTTTAATTTTGTGCATTTGAAAACCACCATGAATTTGTTTGTGTTTAATCCTTTGCTAGACAGTGGAATGTAAATAGGCAGAACAGCTAACCCTAGATGGCCTTGGAGTAATGTTAAAAGGAACAGGAGAATTTAGTGAGTTAATTGCTCTTCTTTACACTGTAGTTTGAAATGCAACTGTGGAGCCAGTCTGAATCACACATGCTGTTCTAGTTCTTTCTCAAGAGAATTCATATTTAATCATCAAGAAGTTTTAGAACTTCTAAAACCTTTTAATAATGTTACGCATGTTGAGCAGTAGTAGTAATGTTGACCTCCCACTAATGACAGAGGGGCAATGGAAAAGTGTTGGGTTTTGGAGGTGGACAGATGTGGCTTCCTATACCAGCTGGCTGTGGGCTGCCTTCAGCTCCGCTGATAGCAGCTAACATTTATTGAGAGCTGACCAGGTGCCAAGCACCGCGCTAGGTGATTTAGGTATGTTATCTCATTGAGCTTGGAGGACAAAAGTGATCTCTCCACTTCATATAATTTCAGAGGTTGGGTGACTTGCCAAGTTTGTGTAGTTCCTGGTAGAGTTGGAGTTGTAGTCTTGGTGTCTGGCATTAAAGCCCAGTCTTTTTCCAGCTATTCTTGCCCTGATGTTTTTAATTTTTTGAGTTAGTTTTGTCATTACTTCTAATTTCAGGATTTCATTATGTTACATATAATTCTAATATTTTAATTAAATGGGATATAAAGATATGTTGGAATATTTTCAGAAAGTTTAAAACACTAGCTTTTGATATTTCTGAGAACATGAACCTGCAAGTGGCCGTTTGTGGTGCACATGCATGGGTGTGTGTGTGTGTGTGTGTGTGTGTGTGTGTGAGTTACTAGAGGTTGAACCTAGCTTCTCGTGCATGCTAAGGCTGTGCTGTGTGGCTGAGCTGGACTGCAGCCCCCATATTAAGACAGAAGCTGAGGGAAAATTTCTTTTCCTGGTTCGAGTAAGGTCAATCCTAGAAAAAGAATAAGGATTTTTTTAGAACTATTCTTTGTGAGGTTTTGAAAGACATGGGTCCGTTGTCCTTTTACTAGATATAGCTGATGCCTTAGTTGGTGATCAGTGATTAATTTAAAGCTTTATCACGAATTGTCAACAACTTCAGTCCTAGTTACGACCCTTGGGGCTCCACAAACAGCAATGAGAACAACCTCACGATATTTTATATTTTTTAGCTGAACCAGGTCCCCTTTGCAACCTATTTTTTAACGGAACGTCCATAATACAATCCCAGAATTCTAAATGTCCTGACCTCAAATAGTACTTATATTTTCTTTTTCCTTTATGGGGGTGGTGGTGTTGGTTTGAGTGCCTGTTTTTATATTACTAAGTGACTTCTATGCCCTAATCTGATTTTAATTTTTCTCATATATCTTTAAGGTGATTCTTAAGGGGGAATTTCATTTCTCCTTTATCAGGTTGGTCCTGGTTTCTGAAAATTTAGATTGGAATTGCATACAGATGAAATGAGTTATCCAGGCTTCCTACCATCCACCCCACCTCGGACTTTGAAGATTAAAAAGAGTGAACCTAATAAAATACTGGGGTGGGTGTCCCAGGGAACAGGGTGACCAGCAACCTAACCTTTTTCTTCTTGAAGCTCTGGTAGGTTAAAAGAAAATAAACAAAAACAAAACCACTCCACCCCTAACCCCTGGCCGCCCCCTGCCTGGGGGTTGAATTAGTGAGAGCTTAGGCAGATGTAAAGGGTGAAACTCTTGTCTGTAGTGGTTCTTCTAATGCTATGGAAACCGAGGAAGGTCAAATAATTGAACTTGAGCTGAAATAAGGACTAGCGGAATGGAGCGAAGGTGGTAGGGGAATCGGAAGTTTCGCGTGACAGTAAATAAAGTCTCACATCAGTTTTTGCCTCAGGGTCCCGCTGGAGGCAGGATGGTGAGCATTACCTTGCTGTGTCATTCTCAGCATTTGGGCTGCTTAGTTATCTTTCCGAAATGAGATTAAAGAGGAAGATGCCACAGTATTTGATTTAATAATCACCACAAGTCAGGTGAATTCCCGTCTGTATCCAACTACCATATTAATCTCCAAAATGGATTCTGTTTTTCTTTCAAAGAATCAACTAAAAATCTGCCCCTGTCTTTAATGAACTAAAGAGAAGCATTACTTTATATCTGAAGTAGTTGCATTAGTGATGGACCCATTCCAGGTACTTTGAAGTTTCCCATACCTGGTAAACGATGCCAGTTAGCCTTATAGCTAAAGTAATTTACAGTCTAAAAAAAAGACAGATCAAATGATTGAATCAGTATTTCTGTGAAAATCTTAACTGTTATTTAAAAATGGGTGAGATTTAGAAATAAGATAAAGTTTTTCACAGCGCTTTAATGCTACAGCATGATAATTGTGTGTGTTAATAACAAAGGCATTGCAAGGGATTAGAAGTTTTAGTCATTGCTAATAGCAATTTTAAAAAATCCCCACAGCAGGTTCAGATATGCGGGAAGATTATAGTGAAAGCCCAGCTTAACTCATAAGGGGCTTATTATGGATTAGCAAACTGGAGCTCATCAGATAAGAAACACAGGTGTATTCTCAGGGTTGGTTTACCATGGGCCACCTGATACCTGTCACGAGAGATGTATGGAGAGCCGGAACAGAGAAATTTCTACTGTGCCTTTAAACATTGTCTGCTGCTACATGGTGCTTTTAAGTAGCTTTTTTTTTTTTTTTTTTGTACCAGGAATTGAACTCAGGGCCTTGCACTTGCCAGTCAGACGCTGTGCCACTGAGCTACATCCCTGGCCCTAGGTAGCTTTTCTATTAAAGAAATAACTTAATGGATTTCCCTATGGGCCTTTCCCCCCTCACTTCCTTTGCTTTGTTTCATGCAAAATGCCTCCAGTTCCTCGTGTGAACTCTTGATGGTTCCTCCAATTGGTCATGAAGCTGATTCTTTCGGAAAATTTTTATTTGGTCTATCCTGGAATCTTTGTCCTTGGGCTTCTAAAAGCTGAGCCTGTAGTCATTCAGTGTGACATAGGACATGCAGGTTTTCCTCACTTTAATAGTTTGTTTGAAATTTCAATCTTTGGGGTTAAAAAATAAAGAGAGCCCAATGGAATTTGTTTGTGTTTTTTTTTGACCCAATTATTCCCCTTCTAGATATATTTCCAAAACAGTTAAAGACCATTATACCACAGTGATGCATGCATGCCCATGTTTATAGCACCACAATTCATAACAGCCTATAATGTTCATCAGTAGGTGAATGGATCAAAAAATGTGGTATTTATACACAATGGAATACTACTCTGCCATAAAAAAGAATAAACTTGAGTCATTTGTAGGAAAATGGATTTGCCTCGAGACCGTAATATTAAGTAAAGTAACTCAGATACACAAGCTTAAATATCTCATTGTTTCTCTTAAATGAAAAACTATATATATAAACTATATATATATTTAATAAAATAAAAGACAATAGGAAAAAAGATAACAAAAGGTATTGTAATCTAGTACAGACAGGTGTATCTAAAAGCATACCTTGACTTAATACAGTTGTCTTACATGTTTTATATGTGCTTTGTCCTATTAGTCTGGTTTTTTATCTATATACATATAGATAATTAACTTTATAAGGTCTTATAGATAAAGGAATCTGATGCTTGAAAAATAAAAGGGCGGGGTGGAAGGAAAGGGATAATGAAGGGAACTGAAATGTGTTATATACCTGTACCAGTCCCCTACAGTGAGTGCAATCATTGTGTACTGCAAACATGTACTAACAAAAGCCAAAAAAATAAAATGAAGAGAGTAAAAGTTTAAAATGCAACAAATCTCTATATGATATTTAGTAATTTATTTTAAAAGTTGCCTACTAAACTGTTTACCTTAAAATTTTTAATTGCTGATGGTCTCTAGTCTTGGAAATTGTCTATTTTACAGAAAGCGGTAACTGTAACCCTAGTAACAGCAAAAATAAACAAGCGCATCAGTCATTTATACTCTTATTTATTTTACAGTCCCAGGAATTGAACCCAGGGCCTCATGGTTGCTAGGCAAATGCTCTACCACTGAGTCACGGCCCCAGCAGCATTAGTTATTTAATCCAAATCACTAGAAGTTCAGTGGGTTGAAACTGCGCATGCGTTTTGCTCCAGTCCTTTGTGTATCTTGAGCCAAAGGTTAGCTGTTGCTTCCTACGTCCTTGACACTATGGCCGACTTGCTCGCATCGGAATATGCCCTCAGAGACGGCCGACTCAGTATTAAAATCTAATCCACCCACCAACATGTGCTGGCCATGGCTTCTAGGCAAACTGAGTGCACATCAGAGCAAAATTGTTTTGATTAACTCATTGCTATTTGAAATCATTAAACAAAAAGCATCCAACTCTTTGCCTTCTGCAGTCGCGATTCTGAGTTAAAACCCTCTTGCCCTCACTGTTAGAAACTCTAAATGTTCAAGTCCAGTTTTCTATAGAGCTTGAGTACTTAGGAGAAAAGCACAGATTGATTTCAGTGTCTCAAGGCACTTCGGAGTTTTCCCACCAGGAAAAACATCAGCTGTTAAAGTAATTCTTATCGAGTGTTTGTAATGGCCTAGTGTAGGGTCTTGTACATAATAGATTTCCTACAAATGTTTATTGGGTTAAACAGAGATCTTTCTGAAATACTGTGTAATGTTGACCATCCCGTGTCTTTGTTCTGAACACCTGGGGCCCTGACTCTGTGTGTGTCTGTGTGTGTGTGGTATTACTTACAGTACAGTACTAATGTGACCTGTTGTGCTGTACAGAAAGCTACCTACCACAGCCCTCAAGTACCTCTCAATACAGGGAGCTCTTAGGATCGGATCACGCAGCTGGGCCTTCCCCAGAGACCTCAGGCTCCGGATGTTTGACTCCTGGTAGCTGTCACTCAGTCTTCCTGTTAGCTTTTTCTGTACCCTTACGCTTCTTGTCATGGGTGGGACTGTCTTCAGCATATGAATTATTTTCCTGATCTTCAGGTACTCTCTCTTGACTTAAAAACTAAGGGGATGTATTAAAATGGATATGTACATGCATATCATGCAAGTGTATTTTTTAAATTAGAAGTATTTTCTGGAATTTGAAACACTCCAGAAGGGTTGTTACTGAAAATGTTTTTGGTGAGTGGAAACATGTTGTCACAGGTCACAGACTGTCACCCATACTTGGCTTTTAGATAGGTTTGGTTTGGCTCCATTTTTTGGTTTATTTTTAGTTAAATTGCCCCTTTACTCTTAAAATGGAGGTATTTCCGGTTCTTGGAGGCTGGAGAGGTAGGGCTGGGACGGTCTGGCGTGACTGGACTTGAATTCCTGCTTGCCCTGAGCAGATGCGTCTCTCTCGGGCACCTGTCTTCCGGCTGTCGCGTTTGCCACTGTACCCTTGGGCTGCTTTGCGCGGAGGCCAGGGTTGGTTGCTGTTAGACAGTGGACCTGCCGTATGCTGTCCTCACAGCTTTCCTTCTGCATGTTAGCTGCCTGCCCCCAACACCAATCTGAGTTTTGATCCCTGATTTTCACATGACTAGACTAATCCTAGATAAATTACGACAGCTTTTATACCACTAGCAAAGTGCCTAGTAAGATACCATCATCTCTACTATTTTAAGATAAAAATATTTGGACTTTTCTCTTTTTTAATAGCGCTTTTTTTTTAAATCACTTCACATTTAGTACTTAGATATCCCATTTCTGATGATTAGTCTGAGTGTAAGACTTCAGAATACCAGATGTTTTAATTTATGGAGCACTGGATCTGCTTAATTTGTCATTTAACCTTTCTCTATTAATTAGACGTTAAATATTGTAGTACAGCACAGAGGAACAAGTTCATAAGTGTATTTTCTTCTAAGGTTATTAACACTGTGGGAACATCTGGAATTTCTAAAGGGAAAGTAACTTTGGTAGGTTACATCATAGTTTTGTTATTCCCTGTAATAAGGGGTGCCTTCCTTTTTGAGAAAAAAATTTATTCCTAATAACAGTAACAGAAGGGCCATATATTGTGCCCACTCTGTACCTATGTACTTAACATAGAACATTTAATCCTTATACTAGTATGTTAGGCCAGTTCTCCTATAATCCCAGCGCTACAATGGTGGTGGGGGACTGAGGGGATATTGCGCACATTTTATAAAACATACTGAATAATTGCCCAGCTGATGCAGAATGCAAGGTAGGAATCTAGATTTTCTATCTTTATAAGCTCTTAAGCACCATGTGATGCCTCTTTTCCAAAATTACTAGAACTAGTCTTTCTTCTCCTCCCTTCCCCTGAGAAAACAGAAACAGAAAGTGACTTCCCCTGTTGTGCACTGAAACCATTGCATTATGAGTGTTAGTGAGGAGACCGATTTTCTTTGCGTGAAATGTTAGCTTAATTGTGCTAATATATCATATGTTTCTGCTCATCCAAAGGAGCATTTTTAACATTTCAGTTGTTAAAAGCCCATTTTAACAACAGCCCTTTCTGAACCCAAAACCAGTTTTTCAGACCAAAGCAAATCTTTTAACATAATAAATTATGTTTAAACTTACCAGCAGCAAATTCTACTTTTAAATATATTTGAGATCTATAAGATAATCTTTAAAAAAACAACTTTTCTTCCTAATGTTTCTAATTTATAGTCCATCTGTTTAAAATCTGGCAAGTCCACACTCGACTATAACTTTTGTTATCACGTAAGTTATCCTGAAAAATCAGGAATCAGAAAAATTATCAGCAGAAGAATACGTGAACCAAAAATCTCCATGACTTTGGTTGAAAAGGAAAGAATATTCTAATCATGTTTCCATTTTGTACTTTTTTACATTTTAAAAGTAATAGAACCAAAAATAGGAAAAAGAAAAAATCAGTGTTTCTCCTTTCTATGCCATGGGAAAAGAAGAAAGAGCAACTATTAGCATTTTGACATATTTCTCACAGGCTTTTTTTTTTTCTGAGTGCTTTAAAGTGACAACAATGTAAATATCATCGTACTTTCGTGTATTTTTGTATTCTGTCTTTCCCCCATAGCATCGTATTATAAAAACTTCTTAGCGTAATTATAACATTTTCACACCATTTTAATGGTTGGGTAATAACATGATTCTCAATGTACAAGCTAGGGTATGAGAGACATTTATACTGCACTTCCTCTAAATTTAGGAGACGCTGCTGTGTCGGGGTAGGGAGGGGGATGTGGCATTTTTGAGTGGGAGCTTCTTCCTCCCATGGCCTTGCAAAGATGCCACAAGTGTGCACTGGGTACGGCACTGTGGAGGTTCACCAGTGAGGAGTTCTCAGACCCTCAGCACTAGTGTGCCGGTATAAGCCATCATGATTTTCCAGCGTTTGGTGGCTTTGTCTCTTGAGTACCCTGGTGGGCACCAGAATCCTGTCCGGTCCTCTGGAACTGGGACTCTGCCTGCACAGACCTACGGTGTGGCCATTGCTCTGGGCGTGCCACACGCACGGATAGGCTAGCGTGTGCTTGGCTCTGCCAGCTCTCTTTAATGCTGCCGTCACCTGCAGCTCTCCAGTATGTGCCTCCTTTCCCTTCCCACCCATCAGAGCTCTTGGCCTTTCCTCTGTAGGAACACAGGCTTCTAGGAGGTGACAGGGAGTTGGGTTGTAAATGACATCTTCCTCTGACTCTCTGAGACACCATCACTGTAGCAAGAGAAGGATAAGCCATTCCTGGCCAGTGAGGCATAAGGGAATAAAGGAAGAGTCGTAGAACAATGATGGGTATCCTCGTGTTATCCGTTCACAATTGCATCACAGTACCCAGGTATACTAGAGTTTGCTAACCGTTCCCCCTTCTCAAATAGCTGTTTTTCACTGTTGTCAGTGTTACAAGTAAACACTGCAGTGAACATTTTATACATAAACTTTTTTCTCTGATTTCCCTGATGTAAATTATCAAAAGCAGGTTATGTAGTTTCTTAAAATGACTTTTCAGACACAGCCAAAATATTTTCTAATACGGGATTTGAAAATTGGCTAGAACAGTCTGTGGGATGAGACTTTGCAGAGTCATTACCTTTTATCGACTTTTGTTACTTTCATTGGTGAATATTCAAGCAATTCTAATGCTTCTTTTTAATAAAATTTCCCAATTTAACCAACCTCACACAGCACACAGAAATACTGGAGAGGATGATTAAGTAGCTGCTATTGTGTCAGGCTGAGCAGTGGCTCTTGTGTGGGGGACCACACCTCCAGCTTTGGATTTTTGGAATGGGACTCCATGAGTGCACCAGGGCCATGACATATTTTTAGTTGTTACCACTAAAATCTCTTAATCAGTTAAATTTTTTTTTTTTTTTTTTGTGGGTACTGGGGGGTCGACCTCAGGACCTCGCGCACCAGCAGGCGCCCGTGCCTCTGAGCGATATCACCGGCCCCTTTTTTCGTATGTGGGATCCGGGAGTCGAACTCGGGCCCTCGCGCTTGCAAGGCAGGCGCTTATGCCGCTGAGCCATCTCACCGGCCCCGTTAAATATTAATTTGAGTTGTTTGGTTCATTTATTTTGTTTCAAAGACTTCGTAAATTAGCACATCACACACACACACACACACACACACACACACACACACGGAGCAGTATTAACGCTACAGTTGCTTGCACCCACTTGCCTTCCACCAGCCATGATGGGAAATAATCAGAATCATCTGGTCATGGGTTGAATTCCCTTATAGTCCTTTTCTACATTGAGACCTGCTCCCTCATACTCAGAAAGTGACCTTATTTGGAAATAGGCTCATGGCAGATGGGTTAAGTTAAGCTGAGGTAATATTGGAGTACAGGGAACCCCTAATCCAGTATGACTGATGACCATATACAAAGGGGACATTGAGAGACAGACATCCAATGAGAAGATGGAAAGGAAGATCGGTAATGCAGCGGAAGCCAAGGAAGCCACAGATCGCAAGCAAAACATCAGAAGCTGGGAGTGGAGCATGAAACAGAATCTCCCCAGAAGGAACCAGCTCTGGCAACACCTTGATCTGATGCTTGTAGCTTTTAGGACTGAGACAGCACAGTTTGTTTTCTTTTAAATATTTTTTATTGTGTATGTTCGTGATACATAATATATTCATCATGGGGAATTGGTACATACACATACTGCATCTTTTTAGTTTATAATTACTTTATGAAAAAATAAAATTTGATAACACAATAGAGTTATAATACAAACTATATTATAATCATAAAGGTATAGTACTCAGAGTATAAGACTTAGACAAAAAAGACTCTTACAAAGAAAAAACAAATTGATAATAGCACAAAACTTTTCAGTGAACCAAGAAACTATTAGTGTAAATGAATTAAGTTGGCATATGTATTAAAATATTTTTGAAACAATGGAATAAAGAATTTGGGGAGTTACTTCAACTTCTCCCTACTTCCTATATCTCTCCTATTTTGCTCTTTATTTGTGTGTGTGTATATTTTGAGTTTCTCATATACGAGAAATGCGATATTTAAGCTTGTGTTTCACTTATTTTACTTAACATTATGTTCTCAAGTTGCCTCCATTTACCTGTGAATGCCTCAACTCTGTCTTCTTTATAGCAGAGTGTTACTCTATTGTGTATAAATATCACATTTTTCATATCCATTCATCTGTCGACTGACATATATGCTGTTTCCAAGATCTAGGTATTATAAACTGTGCTGCTATAAACATGGGTATGCATGTATCTCTATAATATGATGACTTTAACTCTTTTGGGAAGATACTAGGAAGTGGGATAGCTGGGTCAAATGGAATTTCTGTTTTTAGTTTTCTGAGGAGTCTTCACACAGATTTCCATAGTGGGTGTATTAGTGTGCATTCCCACCAAAAATGTAGAAGAGTTCCTTTTTCACCACATCTTCACCAACATTTGCTATTATTAGATTTTTTTTTTGATGATAGTCATTCTTTCTGGGGTGAAATAATATCTTAATGTAGTTTAATTTGCATTTCTCTAGTGGCCAATGATGTTAAAATTTTTTCATATATTTATTGTGCTTCTTTTTCTGAGAAGTGTCTGTTCATTTCAGTTGCCCCTTTTCTGATTGGGTCTTTTATCTGGGAAGTCCAATTTTTATGAGTTCTTTATATATTCTAGTTGTTAGCCCTCTGGCTGAGGAATAGCTGGCTAAAGATTTTTCACATTCTGTAGGATGTCTCTTTACTCATTTGGTTTCCTTTTCTGTGCAGAAGCTTTTTAATTTGATGGGATCCCATTTGTTGAGTCTAGGTTTTATTTCTTGTGCCACTGGGGTTCTGTTCATGCAGTCCTTGCCTGCATCTATGTCTTCTAGAGTTGTACCTATTTTGTCTTCCAGTAGATTATGTGTTCCGGTTTTAACATTTAGATCTTTGATCCATTTTGATTTCAGTTTAGTACATGGTGAGATATATGGGTCTAGACTCAATCTTCTGCATGTGGATATACAATTTTCTCAGCACCATTTATTAAAGAGACTATCTTTCTTCCAGTGTTATGTTTTTGGCTACTTCATCAAAGTTCAAGTAGGTGTATATGCCTGGAGTTGTTTCTGCTTCCTCTATTCTGGTCCACTAGTCTACATGCCTGTTTTCATACCAGTGCCATACTATTTTAATCACCATAGCTTTGTAGTATAACTTCAAACCTGGGATTGCGATGCCACCTTCTATGCTTTTGTTAACTAGGATTGCTTTTGCTATTATGGGACTCTTCTGGTTCAGTATGAATTTTAGGATTGTTTTCTCTAGATCTGTCAGAAATGCTATTAATATTTTGATTGGGATTAAATTAAATCTCTATATAAATTTCAGAAGTTTAGTACAGAAGTATTTTGGTTATATTGGTTCTGCCTATCCAGAAACGAGATAGCTCTTCATTTTCTGATATCCTCCTCAATTTCCTTTTTCAGAGGGATGTAATTTTTATCATAGAGATCTTTCACTTCATTGATGAGTTTAATTCCTATTTAATTTTGATGCTATCGTCAATGGTATTGTTTTGATAATTTCTTTTCCACTGAGTTCATTGCTAGGTTATAGGAATATTATTGATTTTTGTGTGTTTCTTTTGTATCCTGCTATATTGCTGAATCTGGTTAATAATTCTAGTAGTCTTTTGGTGGACTTTTTGGGTCTTCTAAGCATAGGATGATGTCATCTGCAAATAATATTTTCACTTCAGGTTCTGGGTGTTTCTTAATTGGTAGTGTTTTTTATTAATGCTTCAGTTTTATTGCCTGTTATTAGATTGTTCAATGTTTTGTTTTGTTTTGTTTGTTTGTTTTTTTGTGGGTACCGGGAGTCAAACTCAGGACCTTGCGCTTGCCAGCAGGCACTTGTGCCGCTGAGCGATATCACCAGCCCTTTTTTTCCTTTATGTGGGTACCGGGAGTCAAACTCAGGAACTCGCGCTTGCCAGGCAAGCTTATGCCGCTGAGCTACATCACCGGCCCTGTTCAAGGTTTTTAAGTCATCTTGGTTCAGTTTTGGTAATTCATATATATGTAGGAATCTCTCCATTTCTTTTGAGGTCTCCAATTTTTTGGCATAAATCATTTGCTAAGAATTTTCTGGATTTCAGTGGTGTCCATTGTGATTTCACCTTTCATTTCTTTTTTTTTTTTTTTTTTTTTATGTGGTTACCGGGAGTCAACCTCAGGACCTCGCGCTTGCCAGGCAGGCGCTTATGCCACCGAGCTATCTCACTCGCCCTCACCTTTCATTTCTAATTGCATTGATTTATGTCTTTTCTTTACTTTTTTTGGTAAGATTGGCTAAAGGTTTGTCTATTTTGTTTGTTCTTTCAAAGAACCAGCTTTCTGATTCATTGATTCCTTGTATTTTTTTGTCTCTATTTCATTGATTTCTGCTCTTATCTTTGTAATTTTCTTCTTTGTTCAAGCTCTGTATTTGGATTGTTCCTGTTTTTCTAGGACCTTAAGATGCATCATTAGGTTACTTATTTGGGCTAATTCTGTTTTTCTGATATGGGCTTTCACAGCTATAAACTTCCTCATAGGACTACTTTCATTGTGTCCCATAAATTGGTGTGTTGTACTACCATTATCATTTAATTCTAGCTGTCTTATTTCTTAATTTCATCTATGACCCATTGATTATTTAAGAGTGTGTTATTTAATTTCCATATGGTTGCATAGTTTCTGGGGTTTCTTTTGCTGTTGATACCTAGTTTCACTGTGATCTGATAATATGCATGGTAAAATTTCAGTTCTTTTACATTTACTTTTACATTTACTTAGGCTTTATTAGCTACTACGTGTTCAGTTTTGCAGAAAGGACCACCTGTTACCAAAAAGAATGAGCATTCTCAGAGCTGGTTTCTCCCATACCCGTTTATCCCAAACTTTTCAAATCAACTTTTTGGCACCGTTAAAAAAAAAAAAAATGCATTCCATTGTTGGGTGGAGCACTTTATATATGTCTGTTAAATCCATTTGTTCAATGTTGTTCAACTCTGATTTTTTTTGATTTTTTTGTTTAGTTGATCTATTTGTGATCATGAGGTATTGAGGTCCCTCATTTTAATCGTGTTAATATTTACATCTGATCTTTTATATCTATATCCATAGGGTTTACATCTGATCTTTTATATCTATATCTATTTATATGTTCTATATTTATGAAGTTGAGTGTGCCATGGTTGGGTCCATACATGTTTATAATTGTTATCTCTTCCTGTTGAATAGTTCCACTAACCAATATATAATGTCGTTCTTTGCCTCTTTTTTTTTTTTTATGTGGGTACTGGGAGTTGACCTTAGGACCTCGAGCTTGCCAGCGTTTGTGCCGCTAAGCGATATCACCGGCCCTTTTTCTCCTTTATGTGGGTCCTGGGAGTCGAACTCAGGACCTCACGCTTGCCAGGTAGGCGCTTATGCTGCTGAGCTATCTCACCGGCCCTCTTTGCCTCTTTTGATCAGCTTTGGGTTGAAGTCTACTTTGTCTGAAAATAGGGTAGCTACTTCTGCGTGTTTTCAGGTTCCTATTACATAGAATATTATTTTCCATGCTTTGGTCTTTAGTCTGTGAATTTTATGTGTGTGTTAAATGTGCTTCTTGTGTACAGCATGCCATTAGATTTTGTTTCTTGATCCGTTGTGCTAACCTGTGTCTTTTGATTGGTGAATTAAGCCCATTTACAGTGATAGTTATAATTGATAGGTATTGACTTATTCCTGCTATGGTGTTGTTTTTCCTGTTGTTGTTTTGCTTTCTTTCCCTTCTACTTAACTTTTAGCCCTATCTGATGTATTCATTTCATCGGATACTTTGGTATTGTTAGGTTCATTGTCTCTAAGAGAATGATTTTGGTGTATTGGTTTGATGGTCATGAATGTCTTTGAGTTCTCTTTATCATGGAACTATTTTATTTCTCCATCAATTTTGAAAGATAATTTTGCAGGATATATCAGTCTGGGTTGGAAGTTGTTTTCTTCTAGATCTTGAAAGACTTCATTCCAAGCTCTCCTTGCCTTTAAGGATTGTGCTAAGAACTCTTATAATTCTAATGTATCTGTGTTCATTAGAGAGATTGGCCTGTAGTTCTTTTCTTTTTTTTTTTTTTTTTTATTGGATCCTCATCTTGTTTGAGTATCTGGATCCTTTAAAGGTATCTAATTTGGTACTTTTCTGTAACAGTCTGTAAGATTCTGTTCCTGTGTTGGATTTCTGGTATTTTCATTATTATGTGGCATGGAAATTTTTTTTTCCCTGATTGTGCCTATTTGGGGTTCTATATGCCTCATTTCTGTGTATTTTAATTTTTTCCATGTCTGAAAAATTTTCTGCTATTACTTCTATAAACAGGCTTTTTTATACCCTTTGTGTAGTCTTCTGATTTTTCATTAAAGCCAATTACTCCTATATGAGTCTTCTTTGAATCACTTAACAACTTTTGGATCCATTTTTTATGTACTCCTGTTGGCATTAAATGATCACTGACCACAGCCCGTGGTTCTGCTTATATCTCGTGGGTTAGGATTTAACCGCATGGTCGTATTTAGCTACAAAGGAGGTTGGGAAATGTCCTTTAAGTGCATCAGTATGTCCAGTTTAAAATCTGAGTTCTTTTACTAAGAATGGGGGGTTATAGAAATATTAACTCCTGTTGGTTATTCATGACATAAAAAGAATTTTTTTCCTATAACTTTTTAAATGGAAAATACACAAAATGAGCACATATGAAAAGTAAGTTTCTATGGATTTTAGTTATAGTCTTGTCTGAATATGCGCACACACACACACACACACACACACACACACACACACCCCTACCTCCAAAACAACCCTTTGGGAAAATATTCACCGTTTTCTAAAACTGAATATAATGACACACTGGCAGTAGCCCATGGCCAGCTGTAGCATTGCACTGCACTGTATGCCCTCTGGGACACCAGGAAGCAAAGCCCTGTGTGAGGTGGCAGCATTAGCCCTGTCTTGAGGTAGATGTATGAGGTTTTGACCAAGGTGCTTTGCCACTGACATTAGTGTACGAAGGACAGTCTCACTGCCATTTTGGTACAAATCGTTGTGATACAAATCAAGAGGCAAACAAATTTCTTAGAAGTACTGCTAACGAATGTTGGTATATATTCTTCTGAACTTCATAAATGAGAGGAGGAAGAGTGTGTATTCATATAAATATCACAGAACTATTCAGAAACCAAGATATTCCCAGTGGAGTTTTCCATCAAAGGTTATAATGGTTTAAATTTTAACATATTTCAGATTCTGGCCTCCTGAAAGATTGTATTTACCAAGGACAGTCGTCATTAAAAATATTATAATCTTGGATTAAAAAGTAATCTTTATTTTCAGTTTTTTATTGCCATGATTATCTGCTTATACTGATTTATTGAATATACTTCTTGTTCTGTTTTATTTAGATATAATTCTCATACATACAGTTACTTAAAATGTACAATCAGTGATTTTTAGTGCATCATCACAATTATTTTTTTTCATTTCTTATATAGATAAGTTGCATGTATACCACTTTTGAGTTTGTAAAGTTTCCTAATATTTTTGCATTGCTTTTTTCCAAAATAATAGCCTTTATCTCTATGATTTCTGGTTTTAGTGCCAGAAATCAGGAAATTCTTTTTTTTTTTTTTTTTTTTTTTGTGGGTACCAGGGGTTGACCTCAGGACCTCGCGCTTGCCAGGCAGGTGCTTATGCCGCTGAGCCATCTCACCAGCCCAGGAAATTCTTTCTCACTGAACAGAACAAAACTAGATTGTCTTTTGGTATAAACCATTATGCTTTCTGGATTTTTTTTTAAAGCAAATAATATGCAAAGGCATGTAGTTCTCCAGCACCTCTCCAACTTCAAGCAGTGGAACTATGAAGAAAAATGGATGTGCTCCAAGGCAGGAGTTGATGGTAGCACTAATTACTAAGTAATTTAAAAACAGCGTTTTGTATGTGACAGGGTCCAATGTCCTGAGTTGGATGCAATGTTTCATCTTCTCACATGCTTGTTCACCACCATATGAATGTCAGGATATACAGATAACTGTTATCTCCCTTTGCAGTGTCACTGCAACATTTTTCTGAGCAAACGGCTACATTCCATTTCTGAAATAAAAATATGTGCATACATATTTATGAAAAAGACAGTTTTTCTCAGCATTTTTGAATAAGCGTGGACGAATATTTAAAAGTTCTGCAGAAGTATGGAGGAAAAAGGTTTTAAAACAATTACTTCGAATTTTTATGGCTATGTCATTTATGTAACTTTCATCTTGAATATATCTCTGATCTATAAGTTTTATAATTAGGATGTCCTAATTTTTCAAATGGGGATAATTACCTTGGTCATTCAAGGTAGTATTTTATTTGAAAGACATTGTCATCTCCTCTTTATCCTGCTCTATTACATGAATGGGTGTTGTTCTCTCAGGATTTTCCTAAACCACTGTTCCGCTGATCCTTTTGGGGAAATCTTTTTTCATTTTTCTTTTATCCCACCTGCTCCTTTTTACTTGTAAAAAGAAAATTTCAAAGACTCGTAGGCATAACTTTTGCTGCTAACATAAAGACCCTTTTTTCCCCCTGTACTTGTCAAGAAACCTCAGAAATGCCAAAGATTAAGATTAAATCTACTTCTCTTCACTGAATTTAGAAAAAAATGTATGTATCTTTGACTGTGAACACCACTGGGTGTTTTGCCTGAGGGCATAACATACACCTAAAGGTTAAGGTTAGAAGGAAAAAAGAGCTTGCAGCTTATTCTTCAATCTTTATTTGCTGATGTGAGAGAAAGCAAAATATAGTATTAACAAAGATAAAAAAAAAATTATAGTCTGGTGTCTTCCCACTGCTTGATACCCAAGAGACCCTGTTTTAAGGTTGTTGCAAAATTGGAGAGCAAAGGTGTAGTCTGATGGAACTTCTGGAAACCCAAGGCTGTTGGTTGGTAACACAGTTGTTTCTTCAGGACTTCTTTAGATGGGCCAGTTGAGAATCCAAGATTGTAGTTCACTGTGTGTGTGAGCCAGAAGCCTCATAAATTATGAAACCACAACTTGTCTAGTTTATAAATGCCTGCTGAGAAAGAATCTGACCTAACATGTATTGTGAGGCTGTCATTAGGATTCATTAGCTAATATTAGCTGAGTTTTATGAAGACAAAAGTCATGTAGAGGTGTTAAGAGGCAGAGTAATTTTTTTCCACTTACAGTAACATCCAAGTATTTTCTAGATAGTGAGAAATTGTCCTTATTTTTATTACTTAAAGTGATTACCATTTACCAGAGAACTGTCTTGCAATAAAAAAGGAAAGTGTTGTGAAGTTTTAGGAAAAGCAACACAAAAGTATAACACCTATAAGCAAAGACAAATGAAAGGAAATCTAGTTGTTCTTTGAATGACTTGGAGAATTAATATAGTCTATATTGGAAAACTCATATAAAATTAGGAGTTGGGGCATAACAAGTGCACTGAAAAGATAAAAGCATTGATATATGAGATGTGATAAAAATACAGTGATTGTTTAAATTTTTAAAATTATTACAGTAAAAGACATGTTGCCATTAATCATTCACAAAGTCCTCCTCCTTCCTTCAAATACATGTATCCCAGCCTGATTGCCACTTTCTGAAGCAGTTCTGGAAGTCCTCTTTTGTGAACGTCTTTTCATGGTTGCCCCAGTGTCCTAAATTGATTTAACATGTCTAACTTCCGTGGTGGTTTTGACTTTGGGGAAGAGGCAGAATTTTCATGGCACAAGATCCTGTGAATAAGGTGGGTGAGGATACACCATAATGTTTTTATTTGGTAGAAATTGCTGTAAACATTTAAAATTGATTCAGGGCATGGAGGGAGGCATGAAAAGACACTCAAGAAACAGGACTTCCAGAACTGCTGCAGAAAGTGGCAAGAACGATGGGATGAACTGAGGGGGAGTATTTTGAGAAGGATTATGGGCAGTGTGCCTTTTATTCTGTAATAATTCTTTATTTTTGTTTCCACATTCACTGTGGTGTTTGAACACACCTTGTATAACACATGTACATGAATACATGTTTAATCCTATGTGTGTGCATATATATTTTTATTTTCTATACTACATTGCTAAGATTGAATCACATTATATCAGAGGGGAGGCACAACAGAAAAGCAAGAAGTGGGGGAAAAAAGAAAGGAATAAATCCAGATACTTTAACTGTTTCCAAAGCAGAGGGATTTTGTAGACCTCAGCCTGATGCTGAGGCACTCGGCCTGGTGCTGCTCAGGTCACCAAGGTGCCACCCACTGCAGTCTCACCCCCGGGCCTGGCTTCTCCATGCCCCTGCGCAGTGACCAGGTGCTTGCAATTTTGACTTCTGTTTGACCTTTATCACACCAATGATTGTTTTCTGATCTCTTATCAATCTAGAAGTTTTAGATTTTTACTGGTATAAAGGGTGAAAAGGGAGAAATAAAAACAGATTTTATCAAGAAATCTGGCAGAAGTGTGCAGAAGGGGTGGGAGGACCTAAGTGCTTCAGTTGGTTTGGAAACACAGCCATGGATTGCTTCAGAATGCGATAAATTCTGACAAACCTATCATTAGGTGATTTCATCATTGTACAAACATTGGACAGTGCACTTGTGCCTGCTAAGATGGCTGTGGTGTCACGTGGAGAGTTTTTATGAGCCCCAGCTTACATGCAGTCTTTGGTAGACTGAGTTGTTACGTGGTGCATGCCTGTAATTGAGAATTTATTTGGAATCAGAAAATGTTAGGTAAGACTCTGTGCTCTGCCATTTATTTCCTGTAAGACCTTGGACCTATTTACACCAGGACAGTACCTGACTGATTGGTGGTTTTTTTGCTTTGTTTTGTTTTGTTTTGTTTTTGGTACCAGGAATCGAACTCATGGCCTCATGCTTGCCAGGCAGGCGCTATGCTGCTGAGCTATCTCCCTGGCTCTGATTGGTGGTCTTAGCTTCTGCCCTTTATTGAGACTTGAAGATGGTGTTGTATGAACAATGCTCTTCTTACTACTGACACTAAAGGACACTGGTTTAAGAATGTAGGTGGGCTGGCTGGATAACTGCTGGCTATTGAGGACAAGTAATTTGGTTGTGTCATTGATGAAGTCTGTACTTACTTGGCAGTTATTTATTCATTATTTTATTTATTTATCTTTGGTCTACTCCCATTCCCTACGTTTTTCTTTCTTTGGTGCAGAAAGACAAAGGAAGCTGCTCGGGGCTGTGTCAGAGTCAGGGCTTTGGCTCCGTGTCTTCTCTCCCTTCACAATGCGCTCTGTGTCCACCTGGCAAAAGAGAATTTGTGGTGTTCTGGTGGGAAGCAGGTCTGTCTGGTGCCAGGAATGCTTCTCTTTCCTTCAGCACATCTTGTTTTCCATGCTCATTCTTCCTCTACCTTCTTCTCTCCTCCTCCTCCTACAATGGAAGTAAAGTCTCACTTCTGTGGCCCCTTCCTGTCACTGCCCCCTGTGGCTCTTCGATGTCACAGGCATAGGAGGAGGTGCAAGGTTGCATTCCTCCTGCCCCAGCTGCCCCTCTGTCCTCGCACTCTAGTCATTTCTACAGCAGATGTGGCCTTGACTCCCAGGGCCGGAGCCCTGGCAAGAAGCCAGTGTTGAAATAAATACCCAGAGTTGCTGGGTCCTCCTGTTGCCTCTGGAAATGACAGGCTGGGGCATGGCATTCAGGCAAGAAAGGAACAAATGTGAAGACCGGAATGCCCCCACAAGAGGGACTTAAGAGTGGAAAAACACTTTACCAAAGAGAAAAAAGTGGGTGCTAGCAGGGTGGGCTGTGCTGAGAGATGGTAGCGAACAATTTCATCCCACTTTGGTAATGGTGATGAGGGCAGGGCTGGCAAGAACGACCCTGTGCATATGACTTGGGTACCAGCGCACGCCCACCAGCCCTGTCCCAGTGCTCTTGCCCCTCCTTGGGCAGCCTCACCCGGAGCTGCTGCAGAGGGGCTTTTAGAGCTCCAGAGTGGTGCTGTCAGCTCTCTGTAGACTGTGGAGAAGGATGAACTTTCTAGAACCCCTCACTGCGATTCTTTCCCAGGTGCTCCAGCAGGTAGTCCTGTTGTTGCGACAGTAACTGTCCCCAGGACCCCACTGTACCCTTGTAGTGGGTTTGAAGGGAATGGAGCCATCTCCACGATCGGAATAGGTTTTGCTTTGCTTTTAAGGTTGGACACTATAAAAGTTGAAGTCACATTGCAAGATTCATAGATCCTCAACTAAGATAGCTATAGATCCTTAATTTTAAAATGTACCTCTTCTCTCCTCCTCATTTGGAAGTTTGGAAATTGCAGTTTCTTTCCATTAGTAAGATCATGTACTGTAGGGTCCTTTTTCCAGATAAATCAATACTGCATCAAACCATTGTGACTTAGATTTGAGGAAAGATTTTTTATTTGTATTCCTATTTGAGCCATATTGAAGGAAGATTAATGTCCTAAACCCCTTACATCTTTTTCCAGTTTAATTTCAGTTTCTTTCCATTGTGTAACTCCTACATATGTAGAACTGAAGAATCTGGAACAGAATAATCAAAATCATTCTTACTCAGTAATGAACTTAGATGGTGTATCTGTAAAGAAATATTTAAAGTTGTATTTTAGATCCATTCAAGTTAAGTTTTATAAATATATTTTAGCAATGTTTATATTAGCTTTTACATATTCCCATTTTCTTTATTTTCTGTTAATTTACACAGCAGAATTTTAAATAAAGACTTAAAAACACTTAGATTCAGCCATAAACACTACACAGTAGAAGTGGTCAGTACAGGTGCAAGTTTCCATGATGAAAGGTAGACATTGTTATTAGTGGGAAACTTCACTGTAACAAGATTAATTCTTGTTCTTAATTTATTGTTTAAATCTTTGTATGACTTAAAGAATTGGTATACAAATCCTTCAAACCCTAAACAGAGCAAAACTTGAGTAGCTCCAGTCTGAAAGATTGACAATTTGTGTTCTAAAACAAAAAAGCATATAATAATAATAATAACAACAATAATAATAATACATTTGCCTGGACTACCTCTAGCTGTGTAAACCTCCTCTTGCTTCTTTTCTCTAGAGGATTCAACTTGGATTACTCACTGTGGCAACTTGAAGCTTTACATAAAGGTACTTTGGAAAGTACACATTTTAAAAAATGAAACATCTGTGAATTTTTACCCTAATTTGGGTCTAATGATTTTTTTGGTTGAAGTTCACATTGAAGTTGAATTATAAATTAGAGATTAAGTGTATTTTTGAGGCTGAAACTTGTATTTGTCCAGAACGTTGGTAACAGTGGTAAAACTTAGTGACCAGAATAAACAGACAAAACAAGATTGTTTTAAGGGGGATCTTGCCATACTGTTAATTTGCAGGCCTTAGCAATAGCAGTAAGTTCTACATTATGTTCTACAATAGAAGATAGGACGCCTCCCTCTGCTTTATGGAGGTATAATTGACAAATTAAAATTGTGTATATTTAACACATACAATATGATGTTTTGATATATGTGGACGTGGTGAAACGAGTCCAGTCAAGCTAACTAACATATCACCTCAGATAATCGTCCTCTGTGTGTGTGTGTGTGTGTGTGTGTGTGTGTGTGTTGTGAGAACCCATAAGACCTTAACAGATTTCAAGAGTACAGTCCAGTATTTGTTAACTATAGCTGCCTTTGTGTACATTCACACCCCAAAATTTATTTATCCCAAATAATTGAAACTTTGTACTCTGACCAACATCTCACCACCTCACCCCCCCCCAGTTTGTGATAACCACCATTTTACTCTCTAAGGTATCTATGAATTTGCAACATTATTCACAAATAGCCAAGGTCTGAATACATACCCGAAGGAGTCCAAGTCAGCCTACAGTAGACATACCTACACACCCATGTTTATTATGGTCCTATTCAAAATAACCACATTATAGAACCAATCTAGTGCCCATCAAGAGTTGAATAAAGAAAATGTGGTACATCTACAGAGTGGAATATTATTGAGCCATAAAGAAAAACAAAATCATGTAACTTACAGAAAAATGGGTGGAAACTGGAAATGATCGTGTGAAGGGAAATAAGTCGGACTCAGAAAGACAGATACCATGTGTTTCCTCGCATTTGTGGCATTTAGATTTTTTAAAAATCCAAGTAGAAGAGGTACTATGAGGGGAGTAGGAAAGGTAGATAAGCTCAAAACACATTTTACGCATACATGAAAATGTCACAATGAAACCAGTTATTTTGTAAATTAAGATGTGCTGATAAATATAATAAAATAAAAATAAAATAGTTATAAATTTAAAATGTGGTACACAACACACAGACACACTGGAATATTATCCAACTCCAAAATAGATGGATATCCTGCCATATGCAGCAAGATTGATGAATCTAGAGAACGTTGGGCTAGGTGAAGTAAGCCAGAACAGAAAAACAGCTACTGCATGATTTCAGTTATATGTGAAATCCAAAAAATACAATGGTTCTTTATCCAATTAAAGATGGATAATCTTAATTACACTGTTGTCTCTGGTTAATAATGGAGTGTCCAGCGAGATAACGTGACAGTGGTGGATGATGGTATCACCGGCTGGTTGTCACTTGCACTGGGATTTAGATTTGTCCTTCACTACGTATGTCCTTTACTTACGTAAAGTTTAGAAGAACCTAGGTATTGATGCTTTTTAAAAATGAGGTGGACTTAATTTTCTTCTTTCATTTTAACTTTTCCCACAGAGCTATCAGATTTTCATTCTTACCACACTACTTCTCCAGTTGTACATATGTTTAAAATGATGCCTAAATGATTTATGTTATATTTTGCAAGGAAGATTGAAACTAAGTTCTTTGAGGTCATTTTTTGCTTGCTTAAGTGTTCATCACCTCAAATCCTCATGATCCCTGTCTCCATCTCCATCATAACTGTGCCTCTTCTCTTACAGCTTGAAACCTTTTCATGAGTTGCTCAAGAAAAAGTGCAGCGCAGCCTGGTCTCGTTATATTTTTGTGAAGAAAATTAAACAGATTGGATTGCCTTAATTTTTATAATTGCAAAATTTAAAAATACCCTCTTGTTTCACTCAAATCACTCTTGTGAAAATTTTCTTAACACAGGAATTGTTGTCCAGAGTCATAGCTCTGTGAGTTCCTAAGCTTCATAGGACCATGGTTTTACTTTAAAAAGTACTAATGGATAAGAAAGATGTGGTATTTTTATACAATGGAGTACTATTCAGCCATGGGGAAGGATAAACTGGAGACTTTTATAGGTAGATGGATGCAGCTTGAGAAAATACTCATGGGTGAGGTATACCAGAAGCACATGTGTAAGCATCGTATTGTCTCTCTAGTGTGGGAAACTGAGGGAGTAAATGGGATCCAAGGTGTACAATAGACATGGTGAATCAAGGGGAGGCTGGTCAGGGGGGGGGGGAGAGACTGGAATAGGGAAAAGAAAGAAGGGAGGGGGAAAAAAATTGTATATATATATATATGGGATGGTTAGGATAGATACACTACCATTTTTGCTTGGTTCATTGAGGAGTGGGGTTTGTGCCAATAGTGTTTGGACAGTTGAATGCTGGTGTCTGGTGTCCTGAATAACTAACTTAAAGATAGTAATACGTAGTGTATTGACCATTGTTACCCTCCTATTATGTTTGTTTGAAAATTTGTTCTTCTTTTGATTTGTTTTGTTTTTTCTTCTCTTTAAAATAAAAAAAAAATAAATAAATAAAAAAATAAAAATAAAAAGTACTAATGGAGGATATTTGATTTTTTAAATATAGTATTGAAAACTAAAATGCATATATAATACCAAAGTAGGATCACATGCATAGATTAAAATCGTATCACTCTAAGCATAACTTTAATTATAACTTTTTCTGTTAAAAATTAAAAAGAATTTCATAAATACTCATCAGTTCATATTTATCAGAGATCTAGTTATCCCTTTGTATATTATACCAAATTTTGCAGCCTGTCGCTTTTTAAAGAACGTGTTAAGTAGTATTTCCCCTCAAATTCTGTAAGAAATGGCTTTTGTATTAAATCAGTACCTTATAGAAATTCATATTTAGTAAATGAAAGGTACATTTACATGTATTGTCTTCCCAGAAAGTAAATAATCTCACTTCTTTCTTACATAATATAAAAATAAAATTGGAACATGCTTTGTTTAAATATATGTAATTTTTATTTTTATTATTGCATATAAGAAATATTACTTAATAGTAATATATATGCATATATGTGAAACATAAGCAAACCAAAATTATTCAACAGTACAGGTGACCATTATGAATAGTCTATATATTTCCTTCCAATCTTCGTGTTGAACATGTGAAATCACATTTTAGAATCTAGTTGTTTTTCGTTTAGCATAGTATAAGCAGTGCCAACATGAAATAATAGGTTTAGTGTTCGACAGAATTTACCTCCTATGTCATATTTCATGATGTGGTTTTCTCTTTTTGCCCTTCAAGTTATTGGTGGTGTTTTTTCCTTTTATCACTTTTAATGTGCATATTTGTTTATAAATACTTGTCTGAATGCTGTTTCTTTATGATGAATTCCAAAATGGGGGATTGCAAGGCAAAGAGGAAGAAGTTTTGAAAGTGTACATCACAAAAATGTGTTCATATCTGTGGTACAATTTTATATTACTATCACTGTTGTAAAAACTGTTTTTCCAATTTTCATAGATCAAAGTATACATGATAACACTGTGAAGCTTTGAGGCATATTATAGAAGCTGAATCATATAAGCATGCTAAAGGTGCATTCTGCAATTCTTTTGCTAGAGGCAAAAGTTGTT
Organism: Erethizon dorsatum; assembly: GCA_028451465.1. NCBI lineage: Eukaryota > Metazoa > Chordata > Mammalia > Rodentia > Erethizontidae > Erethizon > Erethizon dorsatum. The sequence goes on from CM051839.1 coordinate 11,840,616, forward strand.
TCTTTAGAATATTTGTCAGATGAAATGGTTTGGTTAATCAAGATGTCTAAAAAAACTGATTTTCAGAATAATATGAATGTAGAATATCTTTATAAGCTACATCAAGCAAGCTACTCTGAAGGTAGACTGAACTACCCGGAGAACACTGCTGGAAAGAAATAGAGTGAGGCAGCCTTAGGGAGGGGCTCACGGTTTTCCCGAAAAATTTATTTTTATCGTCCTCAAGTTTTATTTCAGGGTTGGATAGTTGGGAATACTGAGGCTCCTTAACATGGTAGATTGGAGGTGGCATCACAGATCCTTTTGCAGGGCAGGTGGGCACTGCCCAGTGAGAGCGTCGCACCACTGAGGGCGCTGTGCGTTGCCATGGGATGAGACTGGGAAGGCCCTGCTGGACTTTGAGAATCGCTGGCAAATCCCAGTGGCTGAATAGTGAGCCCTCCATGTAGGAGGAAACAGAGTGCTGGCCCAAACTATTCTGGGCCCATGACATACTGGAAGAGCTGTGTTTTAAAAATAAATTCTCATAGCAACTTTGATACTGTCAAAACACTGGTTATTTAAAACTTCTATTTGCCTGGATTACAGATAATCAAGAGTGTACATTTAAAGCACATAATTGTCGCTTATTGTGTAATGTTTGCAGACCATGGTGTCAGTGTTAGGATTTTGCATTATAAAGATTTTACAGCATTTCATTTTATGCTGTGGAACTTTCAGTGTGTTTACCATACTAATGATAGTTGTATAATTATTGGATAAGACTTTTCTCCTTAGTTATGAGAATATTATTATATTATGGCAGTTTATTTTGATGTTAGAAATAGGTATAAAACTTGAAATTACTTTGATAAATGAACTGTAATGGAAGGCTTTAGATTTTAATTCTCCTTTTTAAATCTTCTGTATTATTAAGACATCAAATATTTAGTTTTCATTTCTGAACCAAAGTAGACATTAAATATTTCCAAATGAAATTATCCTTTGTAATAAATTATAAAACTTTGAAAGTGATTATTATTAACATCAGGATCATGTATAAAATAGGGACATGCACGTGGTTTCATAGTGTTTGATTAAAATGCTGTATGAAATGAAGGTTTTAAGTACTCAATTTCCATTAGTGTGTAAATTGTAAAGTATAAATGTAAAATAAAAATGTATGCCACGTAGGTCATTTAATGCAACAAACCTATTAAACTATGTGCACAATAAGTACACAACTTTTCCTATTACCAATACTAAATAAATTTCTTAACTGGAAAGAGTTCTAGTATTTTAGGCATGATTATATATCTAAAAGAACAATCAAGCTTTCCCAAAACTGAAAAATGGCCAGTTTGATCCTGTGCTGAAAATAGTGTCCTTGCCTCAGAAGCTGTTGATTTCTAGTGAAGTGTGGAAAGGTGGATGCTTCATCTCCCTCCCGTCAATTTCTCTTTCATTTCTGCCTCAAACTATGTAATCATTTTATTTCTTAAAATCCCCCCACTCTTTTTATTGTTTAACTGCACCCATTCTTAGTTGCTGTCATAGACTCTGTGATTCTTGGCCATATTTTGAATCACAGCACCGTGCACCGTGCACTTGCTCTCAGGACTTGGATTATTTGCAGCTTCTGCAAAAAAAAAAAAAAAAAACCTTTCCATCACCTGTTTTCCTCCTAGAAAAGATGTAACACACAGAGTATCTTACCATTTTCATAAAACTCACAAGTTTGTGCTAGCAAGAGGGGCTTACCATACGATTTAGGGATCTTAATTCTTATTGTTGAATGTAGTGAGAGAATTGCTTTGCCTGGGGTTGTGTTTAACTTTTTCAAGACAAGCTACAGGAAGGGGAAAGCCAGGCCGTAGGAGGTAAAGTCAAAGCAATCTTCTAAGCAAATAAAGTCTGAAAAAAAGGTGTTTGAAGAACAGTTGGAAGATCTGTATAATGTAATAGAAAGAACAGACAATTCAGAGTCAAAACCCCTGATTCATTTTCCCCATTTACCTGTGTAGGCTTGAGTAACCCACTGAAGTTCCATCTTCTTTCATTTTAAAAGTAGAGCCAATAGTATCTACCTCACAGGTTGCCCTCAGACTTTAGCATTTTGTTAAATTCACAAAATCTGTTTTGCTAAATTCACAATGTTTTGTTGTTTTTGTTTACAAAATATTCATCAAAAGAATATTTTTCAATCAATGTGAGGCCTGTGAGGGACCATACCGAAGTCTATGTTTGTCATCCAATAGGTAAATTGTCTCACAAAAAAGAAAACACATTGAATGGTTTCAAATATTTTTATGCATCTAAATTTGCACTTTGTCAAATGGACTTGTTTAAAATTTGTAAGTAGGTTTATTTGAAGTGGTTGTGTGTGTGTTTTAAAGGTTTGCAATAAATCTGTTTAATACTTATAAATGTTGGATTGTAGCCTAAGGACTTTCTAAATACTAAAATGTTCCCTTTCTCTGGTAAATTATGCATCATGTTTTTATGTCATTTTGGTATGTATGGCTTATTCCCTGCAGTTGGTAATAAAAAAAATTCCTGGGTCATTTAAACAAGTAATTAAGAAGACCATTTACTGTTTCTTCCCTTTGAAATGCATTGATTTTATTTGTTGTGGGTTAACGATACATTTATTGTCTGTGCTTATAGCTTCTAGTAGTTCAAAGGCGAATCATTCTCCAAGTAAAAAAAAAAAAAAAAAAAAAAAAGAATTTTTCCTCAGTAATATTTAATTGTGCTTCTGATCTTTAAAATTTTATGCTTTCTAAAAGACCGTTTTACAGATGTAGTGACATGTAAAACTAAACACAATCCTGAAGCAAGAATGTATCAACTTAGAAAGTCAGAATATTTGGATAAATGCCAGCTGTAGCTAAATTGAATCGTTTTATGAGACCTTTATTTGAATTAATGTGGCATTATTAGTAGAGAATATATCGTATAATACTGTACATGATTTTTAAAAGGAGAATATATTAAGGTTTTGCAGTTTCTTCCTTCTCATTAAACTTTTGCAAGTGACTCTCAGAGAAATTCATTGTGTCATTTCTTCAGTATTTTAGGGCTGACGGGTATATGCTAGGTACTCTACTAGGTGCTTGGATACAACGTAGTACAATATGCCAATCAGTGCCATGCCCCTAATAGTAACTGTTTAACACTAGTTCTCTGGAAGAAAAACCTTGATATACATTGCCTGTTGATTCCCATGGTGTCAATATTCTCGCCACAACAATAAAGCAAATTAAATAATGGGAAGAACATAAAGTAAACTTCTTACAGTTGTCTCTATTTTATATCTCAACAAGGGGAATCTTTTCTAGCATATTCTATGACTGAAACTCAAAATAAGGCCAGAGGGCTGGTTTTCATACAAAGAAGTGTGAACAGACTCATTGAAGAGCTCGACATGAGTAGACGCATCAGAGGGTCGAAGTTTAGACTCTGCAGCTTTTTTAGACTTGCTAGCTTTTACTATTGTAGAATTATTATTTACATTTTATGTTTCTTCGTTCTCCAGTATGTTCTAACAAGGTTAAAAATATTGAACATGATTTGTTGCTAGAGATTTGGTCATCGGGAAATAAAAACTCTTTTTTTTTTTTTTAATAAGTTCTAGCAATACTGAGCCCCAAAGATCACATCACACCTGCGTCCCAGAAATGAGAAACAGCTTCTGCGTGTGAACAGGGCTCTCCCGTTTAACTTGGTCCCTAGCAGCCTATTACACTCCTTCCCGGCCCTGAAGGCACTGTGTCACAACCCCGTGCCAGTGAGCCTCCAGCTCTCAGGTTCCCCTCACCCAGGGCCTAAAGCAGGGTAGGTTATCAGTAGGAATTTCTGGACTAGAGAAAAATACCTGAACAGTGAAGCAGCCACAGCTGCCCTCCAAATGAGACGGAGCATAAGTGCCTAGCAAGATTTTAGGATGAAGCCGCCTACCCCGTGCAGAATGCCCCAGAAGGGCAGCAGGAATGGGCTCCATGGCCTTGAGGACTGCTGTTTACTTCCAAGTAGCTGTCACCCCTGTGCTTTGTTGGGAACTGTCTGGGGTGCTGAAGGGTATGTAGCTGTCTGTCTTTAAATGAACCAGTGATGTGTCACCATGGTATTTGTGTGTTTTAATCAGGAGTGACGGACAAAATGTGTTTTTACATTGCTCAGCAAGCTAGAGCACCAGGCTCACACTTGCCTTATCAGGGCAGACTGTTTCGGCCATACATCTGCATCTCGAACATAACCATGATGTAAGGGTGCCCCACGGGACACCCTGCTTTTTAAAATTTTAACTTACCTAATTTCACCCTTTCAATTGTTCCACAGCAGTTTATCACCTGTCCTACTGTGGTTTTTTTTTTTTTTTTTTTGGTGGGTACCGGGGGTCGAACTCAGAACCTCGCGCGCCAGCAGGCACCCATGCCACTGAGCAATATCACCAGCCCTTTTTTCGTATGTGGGTACCGGGAGTCGAACTCAGGACCTCAGGCTTATGAACCTGTCACACCACTGTAAGTGGGAAATCACTGTGCCTTATATAGAGGCGTATCCATTGTGGGCACCCCGATGTCCTTTGCCCCTACCAGGAGCGCCCTGGTTGTAAGCCCAAGAATCTAAGGCCTGTTGCCATTTCCCTGTGTGACTGAAATGGGATCATGCTCCCATTTTTGCTTTAAGAACTGAGCACCTACTCTGTCACATGGTTCTAGGTGATGGCCGCAAAGGAGAGAAGTAGACAAAGCCTCCCTGCAAACTTACTCTCCAGTAGAAGGAAACAGATCCTGGCGTGCGGTGGGGGAGAAATCAAGGCCTCAAATAGGGAAAGTTAGAGTTGAGCGAGGGATACAAAGTTGGGAGCAAAGGCAAGAACTAGACAGACTCCTGGAAACTTACACTCCAGCGGGGTAAACACATCTTGGTGGGGGGCGGTAAAAAAGAAAGACCTTAAAAGAGGGGAGGTTAGAGCTGAGCTAGGAATACAAGGTTGCTGTTTCCACAAAGGTAATAGTAGTCTGGAACTACAGCGGATGCAAAATCTACCTGTGCTACTAGAGCAGGTTGTTCCTTTTGTTAATTGCAAGCAACATTTTTATATAATCTGTTGTTTATTGAAGTAGAACTGACTTTTCTGGAGCTGCATCTCTTTGTGGACAAATAGGCACAGAGGAGCCAAGGCGCTGCTTATGCTGGAAGGGTAGCCGTCCAGCCCGGCCCACTTCAGGCTCTGCCCCAAAGATCGTAGAGGGCCCGCCTCCTGGGGCCTTGCAAATTGGCCTGGACTTCTGTGAAGCAGCCTGAAGGGAGGGGCTGCCAGTTTGCTAGCCTTCCTGTGCTATTGGCCCTGCTCCCGCCTGCTCCCCAAGGGAGAACCAGCCTGAAACACCTCCCCCTCTCCAAAGGAAGCCGCCTGCAGCCTTCTCCCCCAGGGAGAGGCCAGTGGTGGGAAGCCGGGGCTGCCCATGCCGAGGGCTCGGGCCTAGCCAGCCCTGCCCACTCCTCCGAGGGAGAAGGGTAGGGACAGCAGCGCTGTGCAGTGGGAAGCTGCCCTAGCCCCCAACCTGCAGGACCCGCACAAATAGCCCCCTGGGGCCCGAGCTGTGCAGGCTGCCCACCATCTACCCCTCTTGCCCATCTGTAGTCGTTTCCACATGCTCTACGCTGGGTGCCTCTGGTGGCTGGGCGGGCATGCTCAGGGGCAGCCCCCAAGAGTGCCTGATCCACAGGGCTGGGCCTGGCCGCCCATGCTCTTGAATATGCTGCCTGCCTGTGCTGGCTCTGTGGGCCTCAGGGCAGTGAGCTCAGGTGGCCAGCACAGCCTGTGGTGGCGCGGTGAGGCAGGCAGAGGCAATGCAGGCAGCAGGCGTAGAGTGACAAAACACTGTCCGGGCAGGACAGCTGACCAGACACTCCGTGGCGGGCCTTCTGTCCGCCCCCCCCCTTGGATTGTCTGCTGATGTCACCACAGGCCTTGTTGTGGACACTTCCCCACCCCCAGGTGCAAGAATCCAGTACCACACTGGCCCAGCCCACATGCCACTCAGACTCCTGGTTACTAGCCCAGCGTGGGGCATAGGTGGAGGTACTTGCTTGGCTTGGCTGCATGGCCACCCCAGCCGAGGGGCCACACAGACTCCATGCCCCATTGGATCTTAGCTCCCAGTTCCGTTCAGCCCCTCCTGGCTCTGCTGGCTACCTCCTGGCTGGCTTGCCAGAACTGTTACTGGATGCTGTGATGTCCAGTGGTTCCAGGTTCTTGATCCATTCAAAGAATTAGGCAGGACAGCCAATGAACTGAAAAGTTCAACGTTTATTGAAGGTTAAAGAAGAAAAGAAGTAGAAATGAAAAAGAACTGAAAAGAGAAAAAATACATCCTGCGCACAGAGCAGGTCACTTGAAGTGAGAAGACATTGACCTTGAGGACCAACAGCCGCTGTCTTTTACATCTGACTTCTGGTGTCAGATCTGGGCTGTGGGTGCTGTTCTGTGCTGTGATTTGACAGCTGTCTGAGAGCGACAGGTCGTGTCCTGTTGTCCAGCCTCCTCGCCATGCCCTGATTTCCTGTCTCATTACCAGATGATAAAGCAGCAATGGGAAATAAGCACTGGGGTGTGTGCCGTAACCAAATACCTGAGATGCCCAGTTTATGAAGAGGAGAGGTTTATTTTGGCTTCTCGTTTTGAATATTCCACTCCGTAGTCACTTGATCCCATTGCATTTGGGCTTGTGGCAAGGTGGTATATCACCTTGGGTAGCAAGTGATGGAAAAATCTGCTCACCTCGTGGTGACCAGGAAGTAAAGAGAGCAAAAGTGCTGGAGTCCCAGTAATCCCTTCAAGGGCGCACCTGACTTCCTCCTTCTGGGTCCCTTCTCTTAAGGTTTCCATCCCTCCCAAAGTGGCTCAGTCAGCCAGACTTTGAACACATGGGCCGTTGGGGAATAGTTCTCCAAAACACAGCTTGCAGCATCTGTGGGAAGAGCATTCCAGGCAGAATGAATAGCAGGTATGAACATTCGGGTGTCATTAAGGAGGCCACTGTGCCTAGTGCAGATTAACTGGGGTGATGAATAGGGCCTTATTGGTCTTTAAGTTGCTGTTGAGATTTTTCTAATACCCCAAATGAATCGTATATGTCTCAGATGTCATGAGATTACTGTGACTGCTGTGGCAGTAATTCATCCAGTGACCCCTTGGACCTTGGGATCAAATGACTATGAACTGAAACATTCAAAACAAGAAGCCAAAATAAACCTCTCCTCTTTATAAGCTGATTATTGCAGATGCGTAGGTACAGTAACAGTAAGCTAACACTGCGTAACTTTTTCCTTTACCTTCTTTATGAGGTGATGGAGGGTAGCGAGACATGACCAAGTCCTGGAAATATGATAATGGTGGAAATGATTAGATTTTCTGACATGGAGTATGAGAAAGAAATAGGATTTTGCTTGAGCAGCTAGAAGAAAGTCGTCATTAATTGAATTGGGGAAGATTGCTGCAGGTTTGGAGAGGAAGAGAGTATGTTGTTTTGGGTATGTTATGTTTGCGATCCTAATAGACATTTAAATAGGTACGTTGAATGGGCAGTTGGATTTCTAAATCTAGGGAGAAATTTGATTTAGAAATATGAATTTGAGAGTTGTAAGAAAAGAGATGAGGCTACCAAGAGAAGGCAATAAAGTTCAAGAGAAGGCCAGTAGGAAGATGCAGCGCTCACAAGAGATCGAAACGTGTAGCGTGGATGTTAGAAAGAAAACAAATACTACACAGTGGCAGGAAAAACAGGGAAAAAAGCAAGTTTCAAGGAGGAGAGGACTGTGAAGTATTTATTGTCACTTTATTAGACATAGTAAGATAGTTCATCAGAGTATTTGGAAGTTGTAAACCCTAGAATTTCTAGCAGAAAACATACTTTGTTATTTAAACATTATTTTAAAACTTTTATTAACATGTATTGATTATAAATATGAATGGGCACAGATAGCATTTTTAAAGACCTACACTTCTATTTCTCATTCTCCCCTGTGCCTTTTTTTTTTTTTTTTTTGTGAGTACCGGGGTCGACCTCAGGACCTCATGTGCAAGCAGGCGCCCGTGCCGCTGAGCGATATCACCGGCCCTTTTTTCGTATGTGGGTTCCGGGAGTCGAACTCGGGCCCTCGCGCTTGCCAGGCAGGCGCTTATGCCGCTGAGCTATCTCACCGGCCCCTCCCCTGTGCCTTGTTCTCTGGAAAAATCTTTATTTTTATTTTCACTAATTTTCATGTGTTGTCTGTGTATTAACTAATGGCTGTGATACATCAAGTATTGTATTAGTCCGTTTTATGTCATGAAAACAAAACACCAGAATCTGGGTACTTTATGAATAAAAGAGGATTATTTAGCTTACAGTTTTAGAGGATGAAAACTCCAGACCAGGTGGCCCTGTTGTTTCAGCTTCAGGTGACCCCATGGTGGGACAGCATCGTGGTGTAGGGACAGATCATATGGCAAGATGAGAAGCCAGAGAGAAATTAGGGGTCAGGCTTGTTGATTATAACAACTACTCTCAAAAACTAAATAGGTCCCTGCAGAACTACTTAATCCCTTTTGAGGCAGCACCCCAGTGACTTCTCAGTACACTCAACTCTTAAACACTTTACCACTTCGTAAAACTGCCACATTGGAGGGTGGGCTTCCAACATAGAAAACTTTGGAGCCAAACTACATCCAAACCTTAGTACATATTATCATCTAATTGTTCCTGGAACACATTATATGAGTTTTATAGCTACTGTGGTAAGGAATCAATAAGGAGTCCAATGTTTTAGGTTCACATAGCACATAGCAGCTGATGCCGATGTGAACTTGGACATCGGACACCTTGAATTTGGACAATTCCTACTTCTATTCCTCTTCTGAGATCAGTAAAATAAGGATATGAAGTTTTCCAAAGTCTATTCTTGTTCTAGAGCTTTAGCTGAGTTCCTTAGGAAAGGACAAAATTCTATTTTGTCTAGAATGGTGGAATAAATTTTCAGTAAGTCATTATTAAATAACTTTAGTTTTAAAAAATAGAGCTTTGGGAAGGCTGATGTCCCTTTTGTTCTCTACTTCAGGTATTACTTTCCAGCACATAGTAGTTAAGAATGGTGGTGTCTTTCCCCTTTTCTGGTGGCAAGTGTGTAGTAATATTGTATACATTGTGTGATTGCTAGAGTAAATACACAACTTTGTATGCGGGTGGGTTTCAAGTAGAAAACAGACTAAGATCATTGAGATTCATATGTACAAGTTTTCCTATCATATATCTAGCATTCAAAATGTTTAGAGTTTTATTCTTTGGAAATGTTTCCCCCATAGTGTGTAAAAGCACAGATTTTAATATAGATGTTGCTAGTGTGTTTGTATACTTTTTTTTTTAATGTGGGTACCGGGAGTCAACCTCAGGACCTCGCACTTGCTGGCAAGCGCTTGTGCCGCTGAGCAATATCACCGGCTCTTTTCTTCCTTTATGTGGGTTCCGGGAGCCAAACTCAGGATCTGGCGCTTGCCAGGCAGGCGCTTATGCCGCTGAGCTATCTCACCGGCCCTGTTTGTACACTTTTATATTTGTAGTATGGTAGAAAATTATACCGATGGGCTTCCTGTCTCCATACACCAGCAGATACCAGCTTCAAACTTCAGACCCTGGACATGGAACTTAGCATGTCTATGGGTGCTTCTAAAAACCCCAGTTGATGTAAATTTTGTTAAATGCTTTATAATAGAGATGAAGGATACCATGTCCCAAAAACATCATAGACCATAACTTAGAAATCACTGGTAGAGGTCCCTTCTTCGGAATCTCCATCAGGCCTGCTGCGTTGTGTTTTCCCCTGATCCTGCACCTCGGGAGTCCTACCTTCTTTGTTTTTTCTGTGTCCCCATCCTAAAACTTTTTTTTCTTTTAAGAGTATCTTCAAATCTGTTTATGATGCAGAACTTAGTTTCACACGAACTCTTCTCGGATACACGAACTTTTAAGACAGTTTCCTTTGTTCAGTGTGATGCACTGTTCTCACAAAGCACATTTGTTGTCAGTTGTGACTTTGGTCTTCCTTTGGGCAGAAGAGGCTGGTTGACTGGGTTTCCCAATTAACGCTGCCCCTCCCCACCCTGAAATACCACTAGCACTGTCTCTGTCATTTTGTGTGTTAGAAAAATATAAATTTGAGGTCTTGAAGTAAAGAACTAGTCGTGTTTGGCTTCACAATGACGTGATTTGGGTATAAAAGATCTGTTAGTAGTTGTTATGCGTCACACATCGTTTATGTCCTCTGAGCCTTCATTTGTTGGTTGTTGTGTGTCAATCTCAGGTCATCCATACCTGCATCGGTGAGTTACTACTTTGGGCAGTTATGTTGGAAATAATACAGCATAATAGAAGTACATCACTGAAGTACTGACTTCTTGATTCATCATTTCAATTTCACCTTGTAGTAGTACACACATTTTAACTGCTGTAGTAAATTAGATCTGAAGTTGTCAGAAATGATTCAAAAGTTAATTCAATCGAAAAGCTTCTTAATTTAGAAAAATAACTTCCATAATTGTCACTTTTCTTTACCAAGTCTTATCTTTTTTGTATTTTTACCTAATGTAATATAATATCTAACTCTTCCGGTTAGTGCTTCCATATAATTTAACTTATTAATGAGATAGAAGTAGAAAAGTATTTCAAAATCCTAAACTGTAACAAAAAATCCATGTTAATATTCCTCTACTGTGTTAAAATATTAAGATGTAAATTAAGAAAATATTCCTAGCTGTTATTTATAAAGCTGTCATATTTCACTCATTAATCTATTGAAAGAGACACATAGTTGTAAACAACTATTATGTCTTAATTATGGCTTTATCATTACAAAATTTATTTTATTTTTATTTGCCCCATAAGGTATATGTGCTGTGCTCTATTTTTAATGTATCATAGCATGTTTACAGGGTGAAATTATGCATTCAACTCTATAGGATGCATTTGGAAACCATCTGTTACAAGTAATCAGAAAATAGAAACTTTCCACCTTAATGTGTTCCCTCAATTTACACACTTGATATTATTCTTTCTATGACTGAGAGAATGAAAAATACTGGAAGTGAATTCTATTGTGCTGCTACAGGGGCATTCAAACTTACCGCTTCATAGTCTGTGATATTTCAGAATTGTTGTAGCATAAAAATAGACATTGCTGGTTTACTGAGGCAGAAAAAAATTGTTCAGTTTGTATTTTTAGTATTTTAAACTTCAGACCGTGTTGGAGGAGTAAACTCGAGAGATGTACCCTCAGACACAAGAGTGATAATTTTACATACTTGAGAAATTCACTCGGTTGGGGAAGGTGAATCAGGGAGTGGATTCCAAAATGAATACATAACTTCTGATTTCAGGGAAGCTTAACAGAGCTGCAAAATATGCATAATAATTTGTAACCAGAGGATGTAAGATGAGTCCAAAGAGAGGGGTATGTCCAAAATCTTGTTCTGTTTCTTCCTTCTTTGGGTTGTTACTCAATTCATTCTCACTTCTTTTTGGAAAAGTGTAGGTGATACAGTCTAGAACTATGCCTGAGATGTGCCAGAAAAACAATATTCTGCTTGCACAAATAAGTCTTCGACTATGAGGTACCGTGCAGACAAAAATAAGACAGTGGTAGGATGCACAGTGTTGGCCAGACAGGTGTCAGGCTCTGACTCACTTTAAAATCCAGTTAACTCTAGCACTTCCCATAATCGGTCCTCAGGACCTTCCCGTGGCACCCTATTCCTGTAAGCCTGCCTTCTAAGAAATCTGGGACCAGCTGCTTATTTGGCATATACTATAAAAGCAGCTGGAACAGCCAGAGCACATTCTGAATCTATAGATCCCACGCGTTTTTATAAAACATTCGTGCTCCTCAGAGAATGCTCACCTGTTTTGATAGTAGTATCATTTTTTCCATTCTTTGTCCCCCGAACTGAGATGCCTGTGAATCCAGTCATTTTTAGTTCTGTCATGTGTTTCCATGCACGCACCATGTGATGTTTTGTTCAGTCAGAGAGGAGCTTTTTTTCTTTTTTGTGGTGGTGGTGGGGAAATCTTGCCAAATTGCCTAGGTGGACCTCAAACTCATGAGCCTCCTCTCTTGGCCTCCTCAGTAACGTGCCATGTCATGAACAAGAGGAGATTTTCTGTGGACAACAGCAGAAATCGGTTGTCTTGGAGTTCTCCCAAAACGTAGCTTTCTGCATCTTGGAGGTTTGCAAAAGTATTCTGCAAGTTGTGATTTTTAAAAAAATAAACAACAGAATGCTCAGGAGCTGGTAGGATGGATGATGTCACCTCTGTAACAGTTTTGCTGTGCCCTGCCTCACCTGTGTCCCGGCCTGGAGTAGGGGCACCCAGCAGATGGGACCTAAAGTCCCCGGGCTGGGACTTTGCCTGGAGAAGCTGCTTTTATCTGCTGAGAAGCTTCTTTGACTTCGCTGCTTCTGCTCTTTATTGGCTTAAGAAGAGCCTGTTTTATACTGAGCGACAGCGAGGAGGAAAGGTCTTTTATTTCTTCTTGGATTCCTCCAGAGCCTATTTGGTGCAGAACAAAAAATTGAGAAAAAAAATGAAGCAAGAATCTGGATTGAACAGGTGCACAATGAATGATTTAATACTTCCTGTTTCTACCTACTATGTGTGCCAGAACTTTTTGTCATTCCAATGATAACAAACACGTGGTGCAGGGTTTTTTCTCATTATTTTACAAATGAGGCCTTCATCGTTTCATTGACCACTCAAGAACTGCAAGAGATGGAAAGATGACATCCAGAACTCTGCACAGCTTGGTCAGTAATTGAGGGTAAATTTTGAATATGAAAGCTCACGTGAGACATAACATTTTGGGTAGTGTTTATAATTTCCTCACAGCAGGATAACTAAACTCTGTGGCCCTTGCTGAACTCTGGTCACCTTAGTGCTGATTAACACCGAAGGAGAACAGGCTAACAGGGACAGATGCTCTGCAGAAAGCTGTCTCTGACGGCGTCCCTGCTGCCTAAATCATCCACAGAAATCATTAGATCGTTTCATTATATTTCGGTTCAATTTGCCTTAATTGATTTGGAAATTAGCTGTGCCTTTTCTGGTAAAAAGAAACTAAATTAGCAATTAATTTGTTCTTGTTTAATGCTATTTCCTTGTTTTGTTTAAATACCAAAGCCTATAAATTCTGTAAATAGGAGCCAAGGGGCAACATCTTTCCATTCACCTCAGTCACTCAATCTCTCAGTCATCTTCCAGAGACTTTTACTGTTCTGGATTTTCTTTTACTTTGTTTTACCATAGGTTAGTTTTGTGTGGTCTAGAATTCTTACAAATGGAATCATAGGGTATATTTTAGTTCTTCCACTTACCACAATGCTGTTGAGACTTATTCATGTCATGTATAATTCTTTTTTCTTGCTGCATAGTATTCCACTGCCTGAATGAAAATTATTAGCAAGTCTCTTTGTTGCACATGGTTTCATCTTCATGAGTAAATATCTACAGGCATAATTGTTGGGTCATTGGACACATGTGACTTCAGCCTTAGAAGAAACTGCTGGAGTTAAAGCATTTTATGTTCCCCAAAACAATGCCTGAGAGGTTTTTTTTTTTTTTCATATCTTCACCAACATTTTGTGTTGTCCATTTTTACCATTCTGGTGATGTGTAGTGTGTGGCTTACTCTAGTATATAGGTATATTGTACACGAATCCTGTGCTTAATTTGAATACTGTGAATTATTTTAAGTTATTCCTATGCATTTAGAAAATATGAACTCTTTTCAAAATTGCACAGATAGGGGCCGGTGAGACGGCTCAGCGGCTTAAGCGCCTGCCTTGCAAGCGCAAAGGCCCGAGTTCGACTCCCGGAACCCACATACGAAAAAGGGGCCGGTGATATCGCTCAGCGGCACGGGTGCCTGTTGGCGCGTGAGGTCCTGAGGTCGTCCCCCCGGTACCCACCAAAAAAAAAAAAAAAAAAAAAAAAAAAAAAAAAAAAAAATTGCACAGATAGTTTTTGTCCATTGGTTTGAGTGGAGAAATTTCATGATTAACAATCATAATGACTAAGGTTAAGAGGTACAAAGGGTAACTAGGTGATTTTGAGCCTTCTTTCATTTGATGTGATAATTTGTTTTTAACAGGTCTGTTTGTTCATTAGCTAAGTCTTGTATCCATTGATTCATTAATTTGTAAATAATTTTCATTGCAATTGTCTGACTGCCCAATAGATAGTTCCATGCTGGTGGAAATGTGCATTCCGTGTTATTCAGCACTGTAGCCACCAGCAACATGCAGCTGTCAGACACCTGAATTGTGGCGAGTATAACTAGACAACTGATTTTTAAATTATATTTTTAAGTTATGGCCAGTGGAGAGACTATTGGGTAATGTATGTTTAAATAAATACATTCAGCTATTATCTTGTCTTTTGTTATATTATTAAAAAAAAAAAAGTCTTATTTCTGTGCTAGAAAGCCCAAACCTATCAGTTATCAGTGTCTTTAATGTCACTTAGATACTTGATATTTGGAATATTAAACACAGAATTTCCAGTAACGTGAAGTTGTGTTTTGTGTATACTTGGTCTAAAGCTTATTGTTTTTATGGGTGGCTATGATTCCAGGCATTCATTCTACTGGTGCGTTCTTCCCATGGATGAAATGAAGTGGGCAGCTGATTTAGACTCCCTTCTGTTTTTGGCAGTGGGAAGCTTTCTCATATGTTCCATTTGTGTTACAGGCACGTGTGTTTTTTTAATTGGTCAGATCATTACTGAGCAGATTGAAATCATAAAGACAATGAATCATTAAAAACAATCCAGTTTTCTTAAGAATGAAGTCATTTGGTTTCAATGATTATGTGATTATGAAAGGTATAATATCTCAGAGTGAAGAATGAAAACAAACATTCTAATTAGACAGTTCTCTTTTATTGCTGTATATAATGGGAGAAAGTAAAATATTATTTGTTTCTGTTTTCTCTAATCTAGTCTTTTATAGATCTTAAGGAATAACTGTGAATACCACTTTTTTGGGTCAATTCCCAGAAATGTGGTACCATCTTAAATGACATTAGAGAACAGATAGTTGATAGTAAAATAAAATACTCCTTTCATCCTTCAAAATAATTTTTTTTTTTTTTTTTTGTGGGTACCGGGGGGACGACCTCAGGACCTCACGCGCCAACAGGCACCCGTGCCGCTGAGCGATATCACCGGCCCCTTTTTCGTATGTGGGTTCCGGGAGTCAAACTCGGGCCTTCGCGCTTGCAAGGCAGGCGCTTAAGCCGCTGAGCCGTCTCACCGGCCCAATAATTTTTAAAAATAATAAAAATTGTTAAATATGTTTTGATCATTGATTTAAGGAGGCTGAAAATCTAATAAGATAGTTTGTGACCTTCCTAAGGTCATCTTATATCTGCCTAGCACTATCTTGATGACCATATTAGTCAGATTTCTGCTGTTATAAAAAAAAAAAAACAAACCTATAATCAACATACAGAAAGAAAGGCTTACTCTGGCTCATGGTTTCAGAGGTTTCAGTCCATGGTCACTTTGCCCCATTGTTCTGGGAACTGTGATGAAGCAGAACATTACGGCGGTGCTAAAAGAAGAAGAATGTTCACCTCATGGCAGCCAGGAAGCAAAGAAGAAGAAAACAAGGGTCCTCTTCAGCATCACCCTCCACATAGTGCCTAACTTCCTCCCACTAGGCCCCACCTCCTACACGGTCCACTACCTTTCAGTAGTATCACAGGCTGCAACCAGGCCTTTTACACGTAAGCCTGGGGGGACGTTTCAGGCCCAAACCATAACAGTGATCCCACTGTGATCTCAGTCCATTTCAGGGATGCCTTTTTTTAAAGCAGAATTAAAAACTTGAGTAAAATTGTACTATTTTTTCTGTGCTTGCTATATTTCTAGATGAGATGGGTTGATTCCATAATAATAATAATAAAAACTTTCTTAGAGCCTGTGGGGCTGCAGCCTGTGCATGCTACAAGCTGCACGGAGATGGGAAACTAGTATGAGTGGGCAGGATCGCATCAGATGCCATTGTGAATGCCCTTTGGGGTTGCATCTATTGCAGCTTCATGCAGGAGCATCTCTCTGCAGGGGATATGGTAAAGGGAAGGAGACTTAGTCTGTGTGGATGAATTCCTATCCTAGCTGAGATTAGGTAGACAAGTGTCAGACAGATCCACTGAAATGACTATCATGAGGGTGTGGAATCTCATCCATCTTGGAGGATCAGGGACCACTGTGTGTGGGCGCTGGCATCAGAGCATGGCCTCATGGACTGGGCAAGTCAAGATGGCAAGAGAGGCGTTCTAGATGGAGAAGATGATGCACCCACAGGCCCAGAAACCAGAACTGTCAGAAGGGTCTCCGCACTGGGTCTCCAGAGTGCAGCCTGCGTGCCAGGACTTAGCATATGCACGAAGGGAAGTCAGTACGGCCACAGGAGCCCAGTGACGAGGGTTCTCAGCCTGAGTTATCTATGGATTTTGGGTATTATTCAGGGCAATGCTTGTTTTTATTCTTAAATGTACTGCTTATGTCATTCTGTTTTCTTAATTTTGCTTCAGTTTTTTTGTTGTTTTACTCTATTAGTAAAATTTTTAAATACTGAGCTTAAGAAAATATTTTATTTTGAGATGGAGTCTCGCTGTGTAATTCAGGCTGGCCTTGAACTCACTAGGTAGCCCAGGTTGGCCTCAAACTTGTGGTGATCCTCCTGCCTCAGCCTCTCAAGTACTGGGATTACAGGCATGTGCTACCTCACCTTGTTCAGAAAAGATGGTCTTACAAAATATCTTATTTTAAAGAAAAATTCTGGCTTTGTGGAATATTTAAATTTAGTGATCATGCTCTTTTACATTTTTCATTTTTGTGGATACATTTAAATTGATTTTTAAATATTTGTCAATATTTAAATAATGTCAGAGAACTTATCACTTGATTAATGTCATTAGAAAGCAACATATTTTCTAAGATCAGTGAAGAACTCTAAAGGGAGTTTTTTGAGCTAGAATGAAAGTATAGGGGATACTATACTATTAGATTGGAATTTAGATTGTCCACAGTTGAAGTATTTACATTAAATTATAACAGAAAACAGGATAAAGGATTACAGTGTGAGGGAGGGGGTAATGATATCCTTAAGATATATCAGACAGTTCAAATACTGTACTGTCAAAAATAGTAACACAGGTTGTCTATATGCAGAAAAAAGTAACAGATAATAATGTAAAAATGTAAATATAACAAAATTATATAATATAGATGAAATCACCTGGAATTTACCAAAAATAAAGGATGAGACTACCATCTATTACTTGTCTAAATTGCTGATGTGTACTTGGGGATTGTATAGCATGCTGGCCATGGTCCTCTTTCCATGCCAAATATTTGTCTTGCGTAATCCTCAGAACAACAGGGAAGTAAAGCATTATCCTCATTTTACAGAAGAGGAAACTGAGGCAGAATCCATTTAATTCAAGATCACACGCTGCTAAGTGGAACACTGTCCTTTAAACCTAGCTCTGTTTGCACAGAGGGTCATTCCTTGAAAGCATCAGTTGATTTCTCAGGATCGTTTTTTTGAAAGAGCGTGGAAATAGGACACTCACGGGGCCAAATCCCTCGTCTAGATTAAGGGGATGTTGAAAGAAGGGCTGTGAATACCAAAGACGACCTTTATGACCTTGAAGGCAAGATGGGTCTGTTCCCACCGGGAGGATTTTGCTTTGACACAGGAAGCAGATCGGGGCACCCCAACAAGCTGGGCCGTGGCTGAGAGGTCCCTGGTGGGTAGGAGCACTGCTTCCAGGAGGACTTCTGTAACCATCACCTGGGGAGGATCTGGAATGCTGATAGCTAACTTGCAGTTGACCGAACTGACCTCTTACACCATTAGAGGCAGTGAGCAAAAGCTCACCCTCCTCTCTACCTCTGAAACAGTAAGTGTCCAGGCAGGATCATAAATGCATGCAAACAGCTCATAGTGAAGAACAAGTAGTGAAGAACAAGACAAGTAGGGGTTGTAAGAATATAACTTAGGATGCCAGAATTTTAACTGTATATATGTTGCCCTTAAAGTCTTTCCAGTGAGGAGTGCATTGGCGGAACCCCACCCCTGATGCCGAGCCAACCACGGCCTTGGTAGGCAGAGTCACCGGCTGGGTGTCCCTCAGTAATCAGCTGTCTCCAGGTGAATGACCTGATTACATGTCCTTTTATCCAGTGGGTTCTACTGCTGAATCCAGTCTCAGACCCTACCGCAGCAGAACCATTTCCCTGCCCTTGCCAAGTGAGGGATTTCATCTCCTGAATGAATGCTTAGAGATTGCCTCGACTGTTTTTGGAGAAGTGTTTCTATCTAGTTTGACTTTTGTCTATGGTCAACATTCTGATAGGATTATATATGGATATATATTTCTTTGTAGTTTTTAGAAAGAGATGTAAAAGTTCTCATTATAATTCTCTTAAAAAAAAAAACAAAACTGTAATCCTTGCTGTGAGTTCAAATGTTCTTATTTGGAGATTTTTTCCAGGTCTTCTAACAATAAAGTTAATTGTTAACCTTGTCTCATATCACACATTTTCTCAAACACTCTTAAGTCAATACATGTTTTGGTGCTGTACACAGCAATTCCTCAGTGTCATTTCTTCATGCCCTTTACCTATCAGAGCCCTGGTGTTTTGAAGGCTAGGAGTATACTTTGCTTGTTTAACAGAATATGCAGAATAGATACATGCTGAGAAGTTGTCTGCCAAATCTATTATTCAGTAGACTTTAACCTCTCATGTCGGAATTATGACTGGCTTGGTTGCCCAGTTTCTGATAATAGCTGTAAGTAGTCAAGGGACCTTTGACAGCTGTAGGCAGGAGACAGTTGAGAACTCAGCTGTTTGAGTTTTTTTGCAAAGATTTTATTAAAATTTCTATCATGTTCCCTCACTGTTCTTCAGCCATAATCTTAGAGAAGCTTCATATTTTGGCCATCACCCTGGGATAGTTTGCTGTGGACTGTAAACTTGATCAGACAAGGGCTGAGGGACTAGTATATTTCTATATGTATGTCTTTACATTCCAGCTATATAAATCATCACAGCAAAATGTTGTATAAAATATTAGAATCTGGTCTTTTAGTTTCTTTTCTATGATTATATGTTACATACCATGTATTTTAGCAACATTAACATGACATTTTATATTTTTCTTTTTAACATGATTATACAAAGCAAAAAATATTTAGTGGGTATTAATACGTACCAGGCAGCATGTCAGTTAACAATCCTTGAGAGGTAAATCTAGAACCAGAATAACAATTTCTTATAGGGACTGTCAGGAACTGATTTTATGTGTACTGTCTATAGTGGTTACTCTTTTCTATGCTATAAATTACATCCAGAGTTAATGGTAACAAAATGTAGTAAGATTAAAAGAAATATGTAAATTTGGAAAAAAATGGAAAAAGAAGACATAATAGAAAGTTACATGGAATACATGGCAGTTCCAGGGAAAGAAGGGAGGAAAAGAGAGATGGGAAGAGGGGAAGGGGAGCAGAGGGGTAGAAAGGAGGGGAAGGTAAGAAGGAAGGAGAGGGTGGACAGGGAGGGGAAAAACAGAAGGAGAAAGAAGGAAGGAGAGAGGGCAGGGAGGGAAGGGGCAGGAGGGTGGGAAGGAGGGAAAGGGAAGGGAAGAGGAAGGGAGGGAAGGAAGAAAGGAAGGAAAGATGTTACTAGAAATAAAGTTGAGAATGGTAGTGCTTCTGTAATATTTGCTCAGTAGTAAACTCAGTGTTTTAAAAATGTTAAGAAATTCAAGTAACCAAAGATGATTTATGATGTGGTGGAAAGGTCAAAGAAAAAGAAGGCATGGGCTGGTGAGATGGCTCAGCGGCTTAAGCGCCTGCCTGGCAAGCGCAAGGGCCCGAGTTCGACTCCCGGATCCCACATACGAAAAAGGGGCCGGTGATATCGCTCAGCGGCACGGGCGCCTGCTGGCGCGCGAGGTCCTGAGGTCGACCCCCGGTACCCACAAAAAAAGAAAAAGAAGGCAGTAGAATCTCTTCGCTGTGTGTAAATCCTGGTGAGGACTGAATGAAAGATGGGGCTTGCAAGCAAGAATTGCATTTCAATGAGTAATGCCCGATAGCATACTGCAGTTCTGATAGTAGCAGGAAAAGCTATAAACTCCAAAAGCAAGATCAATAAAAATAAGCCATTTTAAATACATTTTTTAAAAGTTTACAGAGTTGTCATCTAAGATAGAATTCATCTTCTAAAATACATGCACGGAGGCACTAATTTGGAAAATAGTGTATCAGAAGGCTAAATTTGAGATGTTGCCCATGATTTTTCCTTATTTAGAAAATTACAGATCTTTAACATAAAGGTTTAAGTGGTAAATGCCTCCTCGGAATGGTTGGAAGCTACAATACCAAGTCATAATGTAGTTACAGGTCCTTAATTAGGAAGGAGGAAATAAATTTATAGTGGAAAGAGCATATTTTTGGACTGTAATGTGGGTCATTCTTTTTAAAGTAACATATGGAATGAAAGATGTCCGCTTAGGGAGCTAGTAGGTGTGTATGATCTCTCAATAAAATGATAATTTGATATTTATAAGTGGATAAGTGCTGAGGCTGTTTGTATACAAAGGCAGTTAGAAGGAGATAGATCTAACAGTTGAAAAAAATCATTTGACTGCTCATTCTGATGGTATTTTGTCAGGGGTATCAGTTTTTTGTTAATTAAATGGAATCAATGACCATCCCCTCTTTACACTGACATTTCTGAGTCTTCAGAAACGTTGCATTTTGACAGTATAAGTACAGGAAAACCGTAACAGAAGCGATGATTTACTGGCACTTAGTAAAGACGTATTCGAAGTCTGGAATTGGTGCTACAGGATGGATCTGTTTGGGTTCATGCATGACAGTTGTTTGACAATTATTTGCATTGAAGGACAGTGACCATTTTATGTATAAATGCCTTCAAAACCAGGAATAAAAATTTGCTATGTTTAAGTTCACATGAGAAGTTTTAATAATGTTGTTTGTCAATGGGCCCAGGTGGTGAATGGTGATTGTAATTATTTTATTTACTTTATTTATTTTATTTTTTTTGTGGGTACCGGGGGTCGACCTCAGGACCTCAGGCGCCAGCAGGTGCCCGTGCCGCTGAGTGATATCACCGGCCCTTTTTTCGTATGTGGGATCCGGGAGTCGAACTCGGGACCTCGCGCTTGCCAGGCAGGCACTTACGCCACTGAGCCATCTCACCAGCCCGATTGTAATTATTTTAGCTGGTATATAGTTACCTGTCGCTCCAAAATCAATTACCCCAAATCTTAGTGGCTTGAAACGATATTTATCATCTTGTATTTTCCGTAGATCAGAACCCAAGAGCAGTTCATTGCCTTAGGGTCTGAAATAGTTGAATGGTGTCCCTGCTACCCCCTCACTCCCCATCCATGTGCCTAATTCTAACTCCCAGTACCCTAGAACATAACTGCATGTGGTGATGCTGGCTTTCAAGGGGAGAATTAAGTGACAACAAAGCCCCTAAATGTGGCTGGTGTTCCTAGAAGAGGAGGAGAGTCGGACACATGTGTGTGTCCTCTGTGTACATCGGAGAGGCCTTGCGTGGGCCCAGGGAAGAGTTTATTTCTGCAAGAAGAAATCATAAGAGGAAGCTAAATCGGCCAACATCTTGACGTTGGAGTTCTGGCCTCCAGGACTAAGAAATGAAGTCCTGTTGTCGAAGCCACCCAGTCTGCAATGCTTTGTTTTGGAGGCCTCAGCAGGTGAGCGTGGGGCCTCCGTAGGCTGCAGTCCTCCTCACAGGCCGCACTGCAGAAAGCTCTGTGACCAGGCATGTTCATCTGGTAGTGGACAGTGGTCGGTGCTTTGCCGGCTGTTGAAACAAGGGCCTCAGTTCCTCCTAAACCATTGTCTTGTGCCGCCTGAGCTGTTCCATACTCTATCGCAGTAAGCAAGAAAGGATAGACAAGGCAGAAGGGAGCGGAGGCAGGAAGTTTCAGATTTTGTCATCTAAATCCAAGTGGCATCTCATCACTTTTGTTGTTTCCTGTTTGTTAGAAGTGAGTCTCCAGGGCCAGCCTGCTGTGCGAGGGGAGGGGATTATTTGCCACTGTTTATAAATCATCCAGTCTAAGGTATGTAAGTGTGGAGAGCAGCCTGAATGGGTATGACACCATCTATTTTCTTTATGCTTAGTGAGTCATTTTGATTTTTAAATGCTTTAGTTGGATTATGTAATTTTCAAGTAGCAGGCTATATTTAAAATTTTTTATTGTGAACAACAAAACATACAGAACATCAAGAGAAATGTTTAATGCATACTCATCACTAAGATTTATCAGTTGTTGACCATTTGTCATATATGTCATTTTGAGCTTTGGGGTTTTGGTTTTTTTTTTTTTTTTGGCTGTGTTAAAACTTTAAAAATCATTATCATAGTGTTTTTACTTTCAAATTGCAATAGTCATCTTTTAAAAAATATGTATTGTCTCAATATGTTATCAATAGTGATGCCTAATAAAATGTATAATTAATTGCATACTCAGTTCATATTTAAATTTTCCTTGGTTTCTCAAACTTGCCTTTTTTATGGCTGATTTATTCAAACCAGGATCCAGTCAAGAACCTTTTGCTTTTTATGTAAGTTTCTTTTAATATACCACAATAGCTCTTCCTATTTCACCCTTCTGTGTGTGTGTGTGTGTGTGTGTGTGTGTGTGTGTGTGTGTATGTGTCACCTTGAAATGGGACATATTTATGTATTTCTTTTTTTTTGGTGCTGGGGATCAAACCCAGGTTGTCACACTTGCTAAACACATGCTCAGCACATGCCCTGCCACTGAGCTACATACAAGCACAGCTAAGGACATATTTTAAATCAGCACCCCCCACAGATTTCTTTACCACTAAAGTTGCTTATTCACACTGTAGTCTCGCAGTGGAATCCCACTGTCGTAAGTAGAAGACGTAAAAGAGGAAAGCAGAGGCAGCTACTCTGATTCGGCATGATGCAGTGACTGTTTCCCGCCATCTTCCTGGCTGGACTCCTGGGTCTAGCACCGTCTGAAGCACTATTTTAAATCCTGTGTGGTTGAGACTGGACGACAGGGTAGAAAAAGAAAGAAAGGAGGAGAGTGGCTAAGAGAGAAAAAGTAAAGCAAATAGACGGGACTCGCATCTTGAATCCTTTTATATGCTCCAGAGAAATTGGTTGGCATCCAGTAACCATGTGCTAGGTGCAGGCTGAGGATAGGTTGACTCAGGGACACTGGCTGGCATTTCCAGATTCTTCCTGACTGTTCCAGATTCTTCCTGACTGTTCCAGATTCTTCCTGACTGTTGCACTAGAGTGACAGCTCCGCAGGGGCACGAATGTCTATCTTCATAAGTGCCTAGAACAGTGCCTGGTATTTAGGCATGCTGAATTAATATTGACTAAATGATGAAAACGGAATGAATTATAAGCACCAATTTTATATGAGTTACGTTTTGTGCTATTCACATAGTTGTAAGAAGATATTTATGTATTGTTAGATCCTTACATGAGTATTACTGTAACCACCTTCCATAGAAAGAGAACTGAGCTACAGAAAGCAGTTTGAATTTGCCTAAAATTAATTCAAAGCAAGATTGGATAAACTCTAAAATTCGTGTTACTCATATAATGCTGTTAATGGAACTCGCAATAGCTAGGAGTCATGAGAGCCAGCTTTTAATTTCAGCTTTATTTTGATTCTATTTACAGACTTTTTTAATGGACAAGATAGTATAAAATCATTTTGATTTTCTGTTCTTTAATCCTTTTATGAAGGATGTAGTTAATACATTTCATAGATCATTATGAAGGTAAATTTTGATACAATGTGAGGAGAAATATTTTGGAAAAATAACCCCTTAAGTTCTTGCTTCCAGAGTATTCCCTGTTACTATAATATTCAGCATGTAGCTGACGCTTTTTAATTCTTTGCTTGATTTTAAGAACATTGTTTTGTTTTGTTTGCATAGTGATCATTGAACCCAGGGCATTCATGTAAAGCCGCATCTCCAGCCCTTTTTTACTTAGGTTTTTATTTTATTTTTTATTCTTAATGATGCAGTTTACACATGTCATTCTGTGCACACCATGTTTCTGTAGAGATCTGTAACCAAAAACCAGCAGACACTTTTCCAGGAGTTTATAAAATCAATATTATTTCTGACACAGACCCAAGGAACTGTTTGAAATATTCTATACTAGGACTTGGTTAATAGTGAACTAAAATGAAAATAATGCACACCTGATTATTTTATCACATGGTTTTCTCTTAATGATATTCACCTTAATAGAATCTGAATTTTTTAAGTATAGTAATTTTATAGAAAAACTTTGACAGTTTAAGTTGGCAATTCCGAATCAGCCCACTCATTGTGTTCACTAAAGTGTTCTTCCAAAAATAAATGAGTGGGCTAGCATTGTGTTTTAAACATCAAGCTAATTTTGGTTAATTGCATAAATCTAGAAGCCATGGCCAAGGCAGCGGTTCTGTTTCACTAGGTGGTGATCAGTGGAATTGGGAGACAGCGTGGTGATCGGTGCCCGTTGCCCTAATAACTTCAGTGCATTGTGCTCGCTGGGGCGGCGCATCCTATAGGAAGCCTTCCCAGGGCTTCAATCAGGGGCTTGTGAAAGCGTGCAAAAGAGGGTACAAAGTTAGAAATAGTAGTAACAGCTCTGACCAGAATTCAAAAACATTAGAAGGAAAAAAAAATATATATATGGTTCCCCTCCCTAGCTTAAAATTCTCTGTTAGATGATGGAAAACGGGCTGAGCAGTCTCGTGGGTGATCCCTTCCTGGTCCCGTATCACTGGTTTCTGTTTAAATGAAATAAGAATGCTTCATTCCATTAGGCTTCCATTTACAGTAGTTGGAATTCGTATTCTGCTACGAGTGAACAGGAAACAGGAGAACGAGAATGGGGCGCTACAGGGGAGTCTAGAGCCCTTGGCCCTCAACAACTCTGCCATTCAGAAAGGAGTTTTGACTCCCTTTGTGTGTAATCACAGTCATAAGGGCAGAATTACATTCTGAGATTTTTTCGCTCTTACTGAGTTTAATCGGTGTATTTATGTGGAGGTCCAGAAGAGGTTATGTTTATTGAAATGCTTCTTGGAGTGGACATGGCTTTCTTTAACCCTGTATTCCCTCTCGTGTCGAACACTGGGCGCGTGGACTATTAGCATCTTTGTTCTGGACAGGTGGATGATTTCCTCATCCTGGGAGATCTGATCGCTGGTCATCTCTTGGATTATTTCAGGAAAGAGGTGCATACCTCCATCCAGATTCCATTGGACATACCCAGAATGACTGTTCAGGCTGTTCTACTTAGTAAAATAACACATTGGACAGCTTTGGTTTTGTTTTCTCAGTGACCATATGGTCATCGTGAAGATCTGTGTAGTTATTTGTAGAAGTGAATGTAACAATGTCACTTTAGATAAAACTAACATCCTTCAGTTGACACATTGCTTCCTAAATCTCCTAATCATATGTTCATTACAAAACAAGAATGATAACTGCATTTTATTTGTTTTGTTTTTCTTAAACATACATTATAAAATTATTATTTCAATGAAACTAAGATTAGTATTTTCTCCTAAAATCTATGAAAGACAGTTATTTTATAGAGAGATGGCTTTATTGCATACCACATGCATGAAACAGAAGAGTGAGAAAAATTATACAAGAAAGCATCAAACCCTTTTTTTATTACATTTAGGTCTTTTATTTCTTTCATTTAGAACACAAGTTCTGTATATATTTTGTTACATTTATACAAAAATGTTTCACTTTTTAGCAGTTATAAATGGCATATTTTCAATTTCTGTTTTGATGAGTTCGTTAGTATAGAGAAATACAATTGATTTTGCCTTCTGATACTGGGTCTTATCGTACCGAAATCACTTAATTTGTATTTTTGTTCTTTTTTTAATTTAAGTTTATTGGTACAATGTAGGTATATACAGTGATCACATTCATCATAAGGAATTCGTGCCTGTACTTGATAAACCTTAATTTGTCTTTTTTTTCCTCCCATTCCCCTCCCCTCCCTTTTACCCTTCTTATTTACAAAGCTTTGTTTCCATTTTATCCTTCTTTTCTCATTTTTTTCTTTTCCCTTCTTTCCTTTCCCCCACCCTACTCCCTAGTTCTTTTTCCTTTTGAACAATTTCTTCCCATTTCACAATGTCTATTGTACAGTTTGGTTCTTAATTGCATTTTCAGTTTCTCACACCAGAGAGACAATGTGATATTTACACGCGTATCTGATTTATTTCACTTAAGAGTATGGTCTCAAGGTGTATCCATTTAGCTATAAATGTCTCAAGTTTATCCTCCTTTATGGCAGAGTAGTACACCATTATATAAAATTTAAAAAAAAATCCTTTTTATCCATTCATCGGTTGGTGGGCATTTGGATTGTTTCCAAGATTTAGCTATTACAAACTGCTGCTGTAAACGTGGGTGCACATATATCGCTGTGGTATGATGCTTTTAATTCTTTTGGGAAGATACCCAGAAGGGGACTAGCAGGGTCAAACGTGACCTCTAGTCCTAGTTTTGGAGGGAACATAGATTTGGCTATGTCTGACGTTCCATTGTCACGTTGCCATGTGGAAGGCATGGTGAAGCCGCTACAGTGTATGCCTAAGGAGGAAGCTTTTTAATTTCAAAAGGTGAGGCACACGCTGTGGTCCCATCTAGAAGCCAGGTTTGCCAGTGAAATCTGTGCAACTCCAGTTTTATTATTCAGGAAAGAGCCAGTTTTTCTTCACCTGCTACGGTACAAGTTACTGACGAGAAAAGTTGGAGCTTTCAGTTAATTAATTTCCATAAATTGGAATTAAATTCCATAAAGTGGGGCCTGTTTAAAAGGGGAAGAAAGCTTCCTTCTTGTGGTAGAAAACATTGTAAACCCTGGTCTTTTCTGAGCCTCTGGTTAGATGAGTCTATGGGACCCTCAAAGTGACTACACTCAAATCGAGAGCTATAGGCTCCAGAAATATTGCTATGTTGCCAGAGTCTAGAGAGGTGGAGAGAAGACTGGTTTCCAAGCTGTACAAACCTGGTTCAAGGCCAGCCCAGTCCCTGCTCTATAACGAGAAGGTACTTGGATTTCACTTTTTCTTCGTCCCAGCTCATCTGTCAAATGGGAGCAATGATCCAGAGCAGAAAACCTTTTTTGTAGGATTGAATATAATACATGGAAAGATCCTGGGCGCCCAGTGTTGTTAGAGGCGTCACGTCATGACCACGTCCTCCCTCCGCCCCTCGAAGGTCAGCAGGTTTGCGCTGTGGCCTGGGATTCCAGTGTCGCTGTGCCATCTGATGGCAGGAAGCCAGGTGCTGTGCGTCAGTGTGAAACAGAGGGCCGGTCACAAGCAAGCCAGCCAGGGGACCTCTCCCCGTCCTTGCTGGTGAGAAGGGTGTAACCCGGAGATTCTTGGCAGCACAGTGGGCCAACAGGAATCCTTAGAGTAGATAACCGAGTGCATTTATTCATTTAACTGAATTGTTTTGGAGGGAGGGAGGGCGGGCAGGCCGTAGTCCTCTACCTAAAACATAGTTGGTGCCATTATACACAGAGTCAGTTCTGTACCCAGACTTGATTCTGCCTTGGGCTGCGGATGAGCACTCAGGTGCATTCTTCCCCCCTGTGGTCAACTCGTTCATCATTCATGTCAGTGAACTAGAAATTGAGTATTAATCTATGTCAGATCTTTTGCTGGAGACCCAGAGATTAGAAAACAAGGCCTCTGGCTCAAGGAGTCAGTGGGCTTATGGAGGACGCACATGTACAGAAAGTGATCCAGCGGCATCAGTGTCAGCAAAGGCTCGTGCAGTCCCCCCTCCCGTGCTTTCCTAGGGCCCACCCTCTGCTGCCATCTTCCTCCTGTCCTCTCTACAGCCTTGCTTCTCGTGGAAACAAGGTCCATCGCAAAAGGCAGAGAAAACATTTCCCAAAGTAAATGTAATTGCTCTGGGAATGTCTTGGATGTAGCACAGTGATTACTCATGTGGGTGGAGAGGGCAGTAATCGCCCTCAGCCTTGGTTGTCGCCTGTGTGACCAGAGGAGTTCATGTCCTTTTGAATTTCTATCTTAATAATGATTTGCCAGGATCCGTGGAATCAAATGTAATTTAATGAACTAAGTTACTTATTGTCTAAGCCGCACTTAAGAATTAATTAAGAATTGGGTTATAAGATGCTGGTTTTTATTATACAGCTTGCATAAGTTCTAGCACTTTTCATATTATATTCTAAAAGCGGAGAGCAAAAAGCAGAAGTGCCTTTTGCCAACTGAGTTACAATAAAAAATAAGACACTGAATGTATGGCTGTAAGTGCAGGTCAACTGAAAGCAACAATCGTGTAAACTCGCGGTTGTTAACACTTTTTCAATTTGTTAACAATCGTTCAGGACTCTGGTCAGCTGTAATACAGTGGGAAAACCACTGAGAGTGCTCAAGGTCGGTGCTGTCCTGTTTCCCTCATCAGTTTGCTTTTTCTGAAACCATCCCTTGGCATGAGGGGAACACTGTAAATCCTAAAGGTGATAACCTTTGCCATTCCTTTGAAAAGCCTCATCAGTTTCGTAGTGCTGTAATTTGCATAGACAAACAGGGTGCACAAAGTAGCTAACATTGCCTGATATGACCAAATTCTTAAAGTCATTTTAATTTTTTTTTTTACTTTTCTTAACATAACCTTTTTTTTTTTTTTTAACAGATACTGCTTCTTACCTTTAAAGTTAGTGCGATCGTTTAAAGTGCCACATGTTTGTAGGGATAGCACATAGATTCTTAAAATAACTTTTTCTTCCGGTTTCCTATGTGTGGTTTTTGTCCTCAACTCTGTTTCCTTCCTTTTCCTTCTAAATTCATCTCTCACTTCATTTTTTTTTTTATGCGGGTACCGGGAGTCGAACTCAGGACCTCGTGCTTGCCAGGCAGGCGCTCATGCCGCTGAGCTATATCACCGGCCCACTTCATTGTTTTTGTTCCTCACATCCCCAAAACACAGTCCTTCAACTCTTATCTTTCCAGAATATAATCTTTGGCTTTCCTTCTTAGATTCCTAAGTCCTGCTCTTTCTATTAATACCATGGTTTACTGATGGTTGTCTTATGTCACTTCCTGGAGAACCCTGTCTTTCCATTTGATTCTGTATTTTCTTTTCCGTTCTTTGCCATCATCCTTGGATTCTTTAGAATACTGTTGCCAAATGAGTTTTAGGCAAATACACAGGTATTTCTGTTCCTTTGGATAGCTCACTCTGTCCGTCTCTCTCTCTCTCTCTCTCTCTCTCTCTCTCTCTCTCTCTCACACACACACACACACACACACACACACACAACGTTTTATTTGGTGCTTTCTTGTCTTCTTCCCAGCAGGGACTTTGTCGCTGTCCCTCTGCGTTTTGCCAACACAACTTGCTCAGTGAATGTTTGCTGAAGAAAGAGTCTGTTCTGCTTTTATCCTTCCTGCGTGTACTCTTAACTCTCCCTGTCAGGCTTGCCTATAGTACTTACCTTCAACAAATTTCCTTTTAATTTTGTATTACATGAAATCATTCTATGTGTAATTATTTTTATGCCTACAATGTTGGAAACAAACAATCTGTAGGAGATACATAGAAAAATTAATGAAAATCTTTAGATGTTAAAATCTGACCTACACTTCAAGGCCCACTTCAAGTATCACTGCACCAACCATGAATTAATCTCTTCCTTTATTTTCTTGATGTCATTTCTACTGTAATTTCCAGTACTTATAAATACTACATATTTATATCTGTATATGCGAGGCTTTACATATATGTGTTTCCTTATTATTTTCTTGAAATGACAGGAATCCTCTTTCTCTTTCCCAACAGGATAAGTTGCAAATTCCTTAGTAGGGCAAAACATGGTCATTTGTCCTTTCACGCCATCCTACTTTACCAGCTATATTTTCCATTACTCTGCTTCCCCTAAAAACAACCAACTCTCATGTCACAAACAGCCAGTATTCTTTGTATCACTATCATTTGTACATATTCTTCCCTCTTTCCTTTGTCCTTGATTTACATCATGCAGTAAGGCTCAGTTAACTGCTGTCTTTTCTGTGACACACATAGTGCTTCCATGGTACCTAGCATATACCTCCTTAGAGTGTGTATCACAAGATACAACCCATACTTCATGCCAGCTTCCCTGATTACACCAGGAGACATTGTTTTCAGGGCCAGATCTATATTCTGTTATCTGCTAATTTCCTAATTTTTATGTTCCCATTCTTTGTGTGGCTATTGTGAATAGTAGAAAAACAACGAAAGTCAAATGAATTGAAAAAATTAGTCCAGACAGGAATTAGTACACATATTAATCTGATTCCATTATCCATGCATGGATTTTCCAGAGAAAATAGTGTTGTGTGTGTGTGCGTGTGCGTGTGTGTGTGTGTTGGGGTAGGGGAGTCTGGTGTGTGTATATCTGCTCTAAAACAGAATTAATTCTATCGCTGTACTTGATACAGTAAAGCAAGATGAAAGTCGTGTCCCATCTTCGTTATTTTTAAGGACACTGGATTTTTCCGTGCTCTAATTGGCTTTATTTTTTGGTATTGCTCATAACTTTCTTTCTGGGTTAGCTCTTCTAGGTGAACAGGTAAATGTATTTATAAACTGAAATTGCAGAAGCAGTCATTTTTATTCCACCAGGGAAACAGAATTATAGTAACTGATGGTAGTTAGCAAGACGTGTACTTCAGAAATTTGTGAGAATACGTTATGCTTTAAAATTTCTTCAAACAGGTGTCCCAGACTGGATTTATTCTCCCATTGGAACTCAGTGAAATTTTGTTAAAAAGCAGGTTTATCTAATGTTATGAAGTTTACATTTTACTGAGGTAAACAGATTGTTTTAGGGCAAAAATAAGCATTTTTATCAGTTTGAAGCCAACTAAAATTACTTCTTAACAAAGCGAGGTAAGGAATGTAGGCAATGCTTGGTTTGAGCAAGTTAAATTCTTAGTTCATCAACCTGCATCAAGGATTTTAGGTGCATTTTATGTTTGCCAAGATGTCACTGGACGGGGCCCAAAGAGGTCCTTTCAAAGAAGAGACGGAGCCCCTAACCTGCTGCTGCCCATATTCCTTGGTTCTTCATGGAATGGGTTCTTGCCTTGTCACAGAATAGCATTTCGGAGCACATCAGTGACAGGCATGGGCATATTTATTCAGCAGAATCAAAAAAGTACACATTCAGAAAGGAGTGCTGGCACACACGGGTGAGGCGCAGTACGGCCTAGGGCTGGGGTGTTGTGTGATCTTGGGCTGTTCTCGAGAGTGACCTAGGCTGTGTATTCCTAGCACCTGTGAGGTTAGAGTGCAACCCATTTGCCTGCATTTGAAGTTTGCAGATGTGGCACCCAATTAATAGTGTTGTTTCCTCGAGGGTAGAGGTCTGTGGAATTTGTGAATCTGTAGCAGCGGTGTCGAACCTATGGCACACATGCCACGGCGGGCTCTTTGTATCATTGAAAGCTCTAAAAGGTTCGCCGTTGCTGCCTGTTGCAGAATAAGCTTTGGCTCCCCGAAAGGTGATTGGCTGTGTGACTGCAGTTGAGGGCATCGCTTTTAGGAAGAGGCATCATGAGTTCCAGATCTTGGGCTTTCAGTTGGCTGTTGGTACAAAGGACCAATAAAGCCACAGCCATAAAACTTGCAGGGTTTCTGCATGAGAGCGGGGGTGCGTAGGGATAATGGAACAGCCCTTCTGAGGTGTGGGTTATTTTAAATTTGGGGGCCTCTTGTACAATGTTTGTTTCCTTTTGTTCATTTGACTTTAAAATGCTAATAAAAAGCACACGTAATTTTGATGTAGATCACTTTGTTTGAGATTTCAATATTTTAATATATTTAGAATAATGCAGTATATATTCTTCAGGATAACCAATGGCCATGAGGGGTGGAGGGTGGATTTTTTTCTATATAAAGATGATTTATTATGTTTTAATGGTCTTTAAGTGTTTTCTGTGGATATTCCTCATCCTAATATTACAAAGTAACAGACTCAAACAATTTTAAAGCTGAAATTTAAATTTTTTATATATCAGAATATTCTAATCTGTAGATTTTATGGTAGCATTTACCAAAAAATAAGATAATGATCTTCAAGTCACTACTGTATCTGGTTCCCGTAAAATATTTGTTTTTTTTTGTGTGTGTGTGTGGTTACCAGGGGGTCGACCTCAGGACCTCACACACCAGCAGGCGCTCGTGCCGCTGAGCGATATCACCGGCTCCTTTTTCATATGTGGGTTCCAGGAGTCGAACTCGGGCCCTCGCACTTGCTGGGCAGGCGCTTAAGCTGCTGAGCCATCTCACCGGCCCAAATATCTGGTTTTTAAAGTCTAATGCCAAAGATATTTATGAATATTTTGATTCTTTTTTGTTGATTGAAAGCTTGTTTCTAAAAATCAAGTAAAATAGGTGTCATTAAATGTTAAATCATTGAAGACACAATAAATTACATTCAGTCTTTGCTTGAAATACTACAAAACATGTAAATCAGATATTTTAATTAGAAGCTACAAGAGAGCTGTCAATATTCTTGAAATTGTCCATAAAAGAAATTTGTCATTGAGTTAGGGTGTTAATGTTATAAACTAGCAATGAGTGATTTCATAGTATGAAAGAAAAGTAGCAAAACTGTTGTCCTCTTAATATCTTTGAGAAGTGGCACCTCACGTTTAAACAAATACGAAATTGTGATACCCTTTCTGAACGACTGATGGTTGTTTCTCAGGAACAGCCTACCACGAATTGTGGGCAAGGGGGGTTGCCAGTACCCATCTGTCTTCATGGACACCCTTTTACTGAGCAGGTGCCATTGTGTAGCTGTTCTTATCAGACAGCCCTTTATCGAGCTTTTGGGTAGAGCATGCTCAGTCTGTACCTATCAGGAAAAATGGGAAGTCCCTATTCCTATTTTACTGAAATATCATTATTTGTTTAATTCTTATACTAGGGTTCTTCTTAACTTTATAGAACCCTTTGAGTAATGGGGTTACTATTGAGTAATAGGAGTAAACTTTCCTTTTTTTGTCATTAATTAATGTTTTCTGAGTTGACTTTACAATCTGTAGGATGGCAAACCCTAAGACCCACTACATCAGAACTGTAGGTATTTAAATGACATAACTATATCCAAATTAATTGAAACCTGTAATCACTAATTTATATGCAGAATTCCAGTATTTAATAGGTCATCAACAAAATAGCATCTACCTCCCCGCACATGTTTCCCCGCCCCACTACAGGAAATATCCTGGGATCGAGTATTAAGGCTCTTCGAAGTGTGCACAGAAAGTCTTCTAAGATTGTGAGAGACGTGAAAAGTCTTATATTGGGTTAACCGCACTGTGTTGTGGAATTATTTAATACCGCTTTTAAGAAGAAGGGGACTGGGAAGTAATATGCAATCATTACAAAATTTCTTGAGCTAAATCTCCCCATTTTTACTACAATGGCATTTTAGGTTACATTTGTTATTATAATGTGTTTATTTAAGTAAGTCCGTGTTGAAATAGGTCCCTGTTTGAAGAATCGTAAACCGAATTAGAAGTATGTTCAGTAGTGTCTGTCGAGTCTCAGAAATTCCAAATTTTTTTCTCTACACAATTGTATGAATAACATAATAGATTTTATATTTCCATATGGTTTATAATATAAAGCTAGCTTCACTTTATAGTATATTGAGTACCTCATAAACTCTTCTTGACTTTTGCAATTAAACTACAAATTATTTTCTTACGCTACAAGTGCATAGTACAAAGTTATTTTCTATCATAACAAGTCTTTTTTTCCCTACCTTTAATTTCTTACTTAAACTTACTAGAAAAATACCATGTGTACTTTAAGGACAAAAGCCCTTTGCCACTCTATCATAAGCAAATTTCTAATGATCTTTTCACACTGCAAGGCTATAATTATTTCAGTTAATAAATAGTGTTCTCCACCCAGAAGATAAACTGTGAGCTTAGATGTAATCTTCAGAATATTTGTTCCCACCTCACATTTACCTGTGATATTATCTTCTTCTTTCTGCTTTGAAGAAATACCATTTTGAGGTAAATTTTCTGACTAAATCTTTATAAATATCCACCTTTCTAAGACTTCGATGAATTATTTGCCATTTGTGTCTTTGAATACCATCTGTCCTTAGCAGCGTTCCCATGAAACACACCGTATTTGGAAAGTTTGTGCTACTTCTGGCTACCTGTTGTCCTAAAAGCTTTATTTTTCTCCCTTTTCTTTCTCTCCTGCCTTAACTATCTTTCCCCCTGTGATCCGCTTCTCTGTGCCTGTTGAGCACATTGGCTTCTCCTCTTGCTCAGTGTGACACAGACCCAGTGCAAAGCCAGCTTCTGCAAGTCTCAGAGTGACTCTGCCCTTGACCCCATCACCTATCCCACACACACACACACACACACACACACACACACACACGCACAGTTCTACCCCAGCCTGCCTCAGAGCCTCACCCTGTGCCCCCTTGATCACTGGCACTCTGGGGCCCAGCTTCTCACGGCTTTCTGGCCTGGAACCTTTCCGAGGTTATGACCTTGGGCATCTCTGTGCTTGCTGGCTCTAGCTGGTTGCCTGTCTGTCACCACCTCTCACTGCAGCCTGTCTGCCTCACCCCACCCAGCCCTATCCCAGCTTTTTCTTCCTTCTCTGGCATCTGCTTTGGCTCTTTCAAGCTGCTTGCCTGTATCTGCATCATACGTTGCTGGGTTGACTCCCTCTTCTTTGTGGCTCTTTGAAAATTATCAGTTTGGGTAAACTTTACTAAACTAAGGAGAGAAAAGGGCCAAGATGCCACTGATTCCTGAAAGTCATTTAACGAAAGAAGAAACTGTTGACTGTTTTCTTTAAAGCATGGCAAGTTTTGCCTAGATGTATACCTGCATGTGTATATATTTGCATGTTGTTTCTTATATTTGCAAATAGCTAGTTACTCTTCCTCTACTAAAGAATGAATGGACTACATACATTATTTCAGACACAAAGAGGATATTGCTATAGGTTTCAAAACTTTGAGCTAATGGTACAATTTTAATGGAGGTCAGAGAGAGTGTCCTTGAAATCTAGCCATTCTGATTTTATGGTATTGAGATTAAACATGGGAGGTTTCATAAACCATTTCTGTGGGGATATTTCCATTTGGTGAAATGGAAGGGTCGAGGCCAGGCTTCCTCATGTGTTTGATGCTGGGTTGCATCGGCGGAAGCAGGTGACTTTCCTGTTCCTTGGCAAGTAGCAGTGCCTGGCTAGAAGACATTATTGAAGCCAGATAGATCTAAGTGTCTTCAATGCTTGTTGCAGTTAAAACCAAAGAAATTGACTTCCTCAACTTCACTGTCTCTCACCACTATTTATAGGAACAGTGAAATCCTTTTCTTTTTTCCCAAACCCCAGTGGAAGTACTTATTCCTGACCATGAAACAATGTCATGTTGGCTTTGATATCAATGCCATTTGCCTTGTTTTAAAAATCTTTTTCATCTTTTCTCAGATCAGTTCCAAAGACAAAAGCCTAACTTTAATTTTAAAAACTTTTGAGAAAAGATCTGAAATTGTTTTGGGGAATATTAAGGAGAAGATTAAAGTTATTTTGGTGAACAATTGTCTTTTTTTAAGTATGAATTTTTATAACCTTGGAAATAACTAAATTGAGTATTAAAAATGCCAGCGATAAAAATACAAATACTTTTTTACTTGAAGGGGCTACCGTGTCTCATCGAAAGCCAGAAAAAGACTGTAATATTTACTTAAATAAATTACAAGGGTATTTACACACATACACATATACACCATAGGCAAAATAGTAGAAGTATGTATTTAAATCCTGACTCAATACTCTTGGGATTACTTTCTTTATTTTCCATAATTTTTATCTCTTGTATCAGAAATAAAAGTTGCATTAACTGAATTTAAAACATTTATTTTGGTTTTTCTTGCTTTGAGGAAAGCCATTTTAAGCAGGGTTGATACACATTTGGAAGAGTGAGGAGAATGATATAAAATTGTTATAAAAGTTAATGTATATACAAGTTGAATGTCCTTAATTCAAAAATCCTGAATCAGAAATGCTCAAAATCTGTAACTTTTTGAGCACCAACATGTCACAAGTGCAAAATTCTACACCATGAAATTTCATTTCATGCACAGAATTATTAAAAATATTGTGTAAAGCTGGACATGACAGCATACCACTGTAATCCCAGCTGCTTTGGAGGCAGAGGCAGGAGGGTTTAAGGCCAGCCAGGGCAATTTCCTGGGACCCTGTACCAACATAATAGTAGTAGAAGTAATAGTAGTAGTAGTATAGTAGAATAGTAGACTAGGGTATAGTCCACTGGTAGAGTGCTGCTTGACGTATAAGGCTGTAAATTCAATCTCCAGCACTTCCAAAAAAAAAAAAAGAAAGGTCTAAAATTACCATCAGACTATGTGCCTAAGGTATATATGAAACATAAAATGAATTTCATGTCGGATGTTAGTCCCAGCCCCAAGATATCTCATTAGATAAATGCAAACATTCCCACATCCAAAAAAAAAAAAAAAAAAAGTACTAAAACCAAAAACTCTTCTGGTCCCAAGCAATTTGGGTAAGGAATATTCAACTGTATTAGTTTCTTTACTTTCCTGTAGGGATTTTTCTGCATCCACTCATTTCTTACTGAGCACGAAGTGCAGGCACCCAGCACTAGATACGAGTTTCAGAGGTCAGGGTTTTAGTGTATTTTGTGAGATGTATCACGGGCCTACACTAGTGCCTGGTTTATGTTAGGTACTCAGTAATGGCGTCAAATAAATGAAAAGAAGGATAAGACCGTTGTTGCGCACCTGCTTATTGCTCAGTACACACAATTACAGGCTTAGCGGGGTGTCCAGGGGTAGCCGTCCCCGCTCCTCAGTACCAGGACAGCCACACAGGCAAGGAGAGGAGAGAAGCACAGGCCAACTACTAGAAAAGAGGTGAGCGTGGTGAGTTCTTCCTTGTACACCAACTGCTGGCGAACACCCAAAGGGCTTTTTCATTGAAATGTTTAAATACTGTTCATATCTGCTCTAACAAGGACAAAATATACTCATACCTTTGGTAAGGGTGGAGATTCTTTTTTTTTTTTTTCCCCAAGGCCAAAAGTATGAGAGGAGGGTGGAGTCGGAGGCAGAGGGAGAAAGGGACAGAGATGAGAAGAGGTAGAGTATTCGGAAGTTTTTTTTTTTTTTACTTTATTTTATTTAAACGTAGACTAGAGTGCAAGATGTCTTAAAATGATGGTAACAAAGGAAATAAATAGATGCATATTTCATGTACCAATGAGTCGGCCATACATTTTAGGTTGCATGTGCATGGATTATCCTATAACCAAAGAGTCTATCTGAAGCCTTAGGTTTCAAGTGTTTTGGAAGCAAGAAGTCAAAAGAAACTGCCCCAAACTTCAAACCCTTGGAAAAATGATGACCCGGAGAAAGTACTCAGGATTTGTTGTAGTTGTTCTGTTCATGCCACATCAGGAAATGGGCACAGTTGAGCTTATTAAACTAATTTTTAAAATTAACGTTTTCAGGCCGGTGAGATAGCTCAGTGGCATAAGCGCTTGCTGGCAAGCGCGAGGTCCTGAGGTCAACTCCCGGTACCCACATTAAAAATAAATTAGCATTTTCACTTAAAGTGAAAACAGTACAATTAAACTGAAAAAAATGCATACAAAAATAATAATAACACCATAACAATTAAAAAAAAAAGAGCCAAAATTGATGGAGACTGTGATAATGGAAGAACCTTCTGAGAGTGGGAGAAACAACATCTGACTTTATCCCAGGACTTTACTGGGTTCTTCTCCATGGCCTTTGGCCACCATTCTTACAGCCTAGGTAGTAATACATAATCATTTTATTGAATTGGAAATGCTGTCCTGCCGGACCATGGTTTAATCATTAAAATCAGAGGTCCAAAAGGTGTTAAATGGGACCACAAGAGATCTCTTATTTTGCAGGGGAAACAATAGAAAACAGCCTTGTATTTCACATGGCCTTGCTCTCCAAATTGTGCTTGAGAGGGAGAATTTTTGGAGAAAGTCCTGGAGGGAAGTTGAGGGTATGCCTGAGAAACCAACGTTGGAATACTACCATTAATTCATCAGTTCTGAGGGACACTGGGGGCAGGTTGGAAAGGTGGCTGGGAATTTGTTTGCAGATTCTTAATGGCTGCTGTCCATGGCTGCTCCTACCTGTACCCTCTGTCACTCTCTCGGGATGGGGGGTGTTCTTAATGAGAAAATACCTGAAGAGCAGCAGATTGCAGAACTGCGAACGATATTTGCACGTTGGATGTGTATCTGTTACTGTGTGTGCATCTTCAGCACTTCCCAGTGGACCTGTCTGTCCCGTGGAAAGCACTGTGCGGCCCTGACAAAGCCATTCCTTTGGGTGATGCCTGTCCACAGCAGCCAGGGACGAGTCAGTGTGCCTTGAAGCAGTACAAGGGCAGCGGTGATCTTTACTGCATGCGGTTATATTCCAGGCTTCCATCAAAAAAATATCTTTGGTGACCAGAAAATATTTTAGAGTGTTTTGTAAAGGGAAAGATTTTGTTACGGATTCCTCATGCCTTTGCTGAAGGATTACATTAAGCTAGCCTTATAGGAGTTAAATTTTTGCACAATTACAGAATTAGGTTTAGGAAAATAAGTCTCTTGCCTTATAATAAAAATAATAAGTGTGTTTTTTAAATTTTTTTCTTTCAAGTGATATCTCATTGATTATTCAGAAATGGCAATGTTAAAGAATGATCCTGTGAATATAGGCATTCTTTAGGACTTGGTGTTACCTTAAGATGTTATTTTTAATATTTTGCTCACAGTCAGATATTAAGAACATTTGAAATACATATGACACAGTGCTGTCTCAGCATGATCACTCCATTATTGTCATTAAGTGAACCACAGATTTTAAAATGAGCTTGTCTAAAATCTCTCACAAGGAAATTCCTGAAAGGATAAAGATATCCCTTTATCTTGTTTTCAAAAACAATATAAGCAAGGTAATGGAGAGGTAACAGAAATACTGTGATCTTAGGTTGAATCATGCTCAGCACCAGTAGCAGTGGAATTGAGTTGGCGATTTGGAGGAAATGATTATACATCAGCTTTTCTTAAAATGTGGTGAACAAAAAACCTGTGGAAATCAATCTCTAAATAACCTAGGTTCAAGATCTGTAACTGAGTCTAAAACCCGTCACTCCTCAGTGTCTCATGCCTTCTGTGTCATCATCTAAGTCTATATCTTAACATCAGGATAGTTAATGTTTAGGGGAAAAGTTAAATTTATTTATTTACATATATTATATATAATATATAAAAGATACATAAAATATATATACACCCAACATATATGTAGGCAACATATATGTAGGCTGCTCCTTCCATGGAGGTAGGATCAAATTAGCTAATATAAATTGCCCTCACTTTTTCCTGTGGGTAGACTACTATTTAATATTCTCGTCATTACATTATTTACAAAAATAAGAATCTGCCATCCCATATATACTGTTCTATAGTTCTCTACTGCAAATCAGCCTCCCCAAGTCACTCGTGTAGACATTGCAATCTCCACACCAATCTTACTCTAGAGTAAGATTTGTGTTTTTTTTTTGTACCAGGAATCAAACTCAGGACCTCGCGCTTGCCAGGCAGGCGCTCTGCCCCTGAGCTATATCCCCAACCTTAGAGTAAGATTTTTAAATGCCAACCAGATCATGTTACCCTCCGCTTCCGACACTCCAGTGTTGACCTCTCTGCAGAGAGCGCTTAAACCAACACGCTTCCTCTTCATCACAGGCTTAAAACCCATGTGGTCCATCCCTGCCACCTTCTCACACCTCCTACCCCGCACTTCCATCAAACCTTCCTCCTCATTCAACTGCATTTGGACCACATTGTCCTCGTTTTTGTCTCTGAAAGTGTCACATTCATTCCTGTAGCAGGGCCTTTGCCTTTGTCCTTCTCCTTTGTTGGTATTTGCATGTGGCTGGTTACTTTGTCATTTCGTTCTTCCTAAAGATGTCACTTTATCTAAAGAATCTTGTTCTTTCTAACTCCCCACCCAGTCTCTGTCATTTCTTCCTAGTACTTATCGCTATCTGAAATGACTGACTGACTTCTGTTACTGTCTGTCTCTTCTTTTTATTTATTTATTTATTTTTTGTGGGTACCTGGGGTTGACCTCAGGACCTCGTGTGCCAGCAGGCGCCCGTGCCACTGAGCCATCTCACCGGCCCCACATTATAGATTCTTTTTTTTTTTTTTTTTTTTGTGGGTACCGGGGGTTGACCTCAGGACCTCGCGCGCCAGCAGGCGCCCGTGCCGCTGAGCGATATCACCGGCCCCTTTTTTGTATGTGGGTTCCGGGAGTCGAACTCGGGCCCTCGCGCTTGCAAGGCAGGCGCTTAAACCGCTGAGCCATCTCACCAGCCCCATTATAGATTCTTAATGAGCCCATTTTGCCAATAATGTTTTTGATCAGTAAAAGTAATTTTTAAAAATAGCTTCTTATTGCTCCTCCCTATGCCTGGCCTTTTCAATCTCTTTAGTGGGTCTTTAGAACTATTATAGTTGGCCCTGAAAGTGATTGCAGTTCACTTGTGTTTTCCTGAAAGAGATGCTCTCTTTATAAATGGAAATATCATGTTCTTTCATTTTTGCTATACAATATCTTAACATAGACATG
The DNA here is from genome assembly GCA_028451465.1 of Erethizon dorsatum. NCBI lineage: Eukaryota > Metazoa > Chordata > Mammalia > Rodentia > Erethizontidae > Erethizon > Erethizon dorsatum. The sequence continues at coordinate 11,881,518 of CM051839.1, forward strand.
AAATCCCAAGAATGTCCTTTGTCAATTAATGTGTCATTTTTGTGAACAATGCTTCTTTGATTTCCAAGACCAAAAATGACCAGTTTGAGTAGTGCTTCCAAGTTGTCAATATTAAAATGGTTTTTGAGAGGTGGAATATCATTTTATTGAATATATTATATGTAAATTTTAATGAAAATTGGCACAGATAGATCCAATAAATGCAAGAAAAGATTTTAGGTGCCATATAATTAGCTCATCTGGAAAAAATCATTTTTCATAATTTTTGCTTGATTTAGATCAAGCAATGATTATTTACTATATCTTAATATACGTACTTTTTTTTTGAGGTACTGGAGGTCAAACTTAAGGATACTCTACCCCTGAACTATACATCCCTAGCCCTTTTTTATTTTTGAGACAGGGCCTCAGTTGCCCAAGTGGGACTCCTGTTCATGATTCTCCTGCTTCAGCCTCCCTAAGAGCTGGGATTACAGGCAGGCACCACTGCACCCAGCTATAATATACTATCTTTAATTTGAGCATGAAACTCAGTTTGGATTAAATTTGATCCTGATGGGCTGTCCCATTTAGCTTTTGTAACTGTTTCTTAAAATGCTATTTTGGAAAGAGTTTTAGCATCATTTCAGCCTTTTTATTTTATTGTGACAATTACGACTCAACAAAGTGAATTTTGCTAAGGTTTTACCAATCATGCATGAGCCAGAATTAGAATCCAGGCCTCTTTTCCCGCTTTCGACCTCTGCATGTTTTGCACTACAGTGTGGGCCTCATCTCCCATATAGAAACTTAGCAAACTGATCATACTTGAGAGACAAATTATGACATGCAGATCACTGGGTGATCATTCAGTAACACACTCAGTGTCTAAGAAATGAGTTCAGGGTCCGTCCCTCTTCCCCCATCTGCCTCCTTTCCTCTCTCGTAATATATAGAAATGTGTTTCTTGAAACTAGGTATCTATCACCTCCCAAGCACATGCCATCTTTCAGTTTCAAAGGAACATGATAAGGTATCAATCAGTACAGACTGGAGTTTTCCAAACCTATCCACACTTTGGGGCTGTCTTTTGTTTTCATAGTGCATATGTTTGTGAGACAGCTGGCTGAGCTTTTGAGAAGACTCTGTGTCCCTGGGTTCCCCCCACCCCGTGCAAAGCTAAATGAACTGTATGGGAATTGAACCTATAACCTTGACCTCATTAATTTACCTTCTGTAAAATTGCCCTCTGTGAATTTGTGTTCTACTATAATGAGATTATGAGTATGATTTCATTCATTCAATAAATAGTAGCAGCACACGGCTAATGGCAGTGGAAGCCCGGAGATCCATGTGATAAGGGTTTTTGCCCTTAAGGGTTTAGGATATGTGCATAGGTCACTAATGCAAGGTCAGAAATGATGTTTGTGGAAGGATTGCATCACAAAATGCTGAGGAGTTTAAGAGAAGGGAGGACAGCCTGCCAGGAGGACATTGGAGCCCTCTAAGGATGGATAGGTTTTCCATAAGTGGGAATTGGAAGAGGAAATGCTCAGTTGTGTAAATAATGGTTGGCCAGATGCTTAACAGGAGTGTTGACACGTGTGGGACATAAGGCCGGACATTAAGGCCAGACGTTATGGGCAAACCGTGGCAGGGAAGGTCCACGGAGGGAGGGGTACTCAGTGTGGACAGCTGAAATCTCTGAGCGTGAAGATCATACAGTCAATGGTCATCGTGGAGTGTGTCAGTCACTAGACAATGACTTATAGGGAGGAGAGGCCAGACACGTGAGGGCCCTGTGAGGTACCAGCGCTCGAACCAAGATACCAAAATGGCAGGGTGCAGAGAAGTCATGCGAATTTGCACAGCTGAAACAAACGGTGCTGAGTAACCGATTAGCTTGAATAGTTGAAGAAGAGTACAGGACTCTCTGCTTGTCTGCACTCTCGCTTGCCATGGTTTCAGTCAGCTATGATCTGAAAATATTGGATGGAGATTTCCAAGAATAACAATAAGATTTAAATTGCACACTGTTCTAAATAGAATAGGGTTACACTTCCTGGGTCACTCCTCTGTCCAACGTATCCACACTGTACACAATACCCCGCTATTTGTCAGTAGCTATCTTAGCGAGTTGACTGTCACTCAGTGCTTTTGTTCAGTAACCCTTATTTTACTTAATAATGTCCCCCAAACACTAGAGTAGGGATGCAAAGGACATAAAACATCAGAGGATAGGTTAACTCCAGTGACATATGGAGCTTTGCAGGGCATGTGGGAGAAAGCATGGTATCTAGAGGGTTTGGTATCATGCATGATTTCAGGCATCCACTGGGGTTTTGGAACATATTCCAATTCAAGGCCAGTTGTACAGGGGTGAGTCTGGGTAGTTAGTAGATTGCAGTACTCTCCGGAATATCGAAATCTGGAAAAAGAGTAAATGCAGTTTTGAACATGGTATGTTTAAGAAGCTAAGAGAATGGAGAATCAAGGAAGTTACATATAGGAGGGGATAACATAACATTAGAAGAAGGGGAAGAGGGTGGAGGAGCCAGTTATAGAGATTTGGAAAGTCATTCACAAGAGAGCCATTAGAATCTGACATAGTTCATGAGATCATTAAGGGAGAGGGTGTAGGATTGACAAAAAACATGGCTAAAGGTAGAAGCCTGAAGTTAGTGATCAAAGAGATGAGGAAGAGCCTGAGAAATAGAGGAGATACTGTAAAACAGTAAAAAAACCGAAAGGCACAGAGAGGCAAGTTTGTTGTTTTGTCATTGAAAGATCTTAGTGAACACAAGGGAAGAATTAACATTTGCTTTGATTTGGAAAGTAAACAAATTTACTGTTCTAATCTAGATTTCACAATGCGTCTTTTTAATGTTGATTTTCTTCTTGACTTCTCAATTTGACTCAGCTGCATGCTTGTCACTCTCCTTTACACAAGAACTGCAGCGGGACGTCAGAATTGGTGGGGTGGGGTTGTAGTGAGTCTTGAGAAGATGCTAGTTATCTGAACCCTCATTTGCTCAAGTGTTTATTGGGTGCTGAGTTAGTGTCCATCAACTGTGGCTACATATGTGGGATAATCAACTTAAAGAAGGAAATGGTTAATTTGGGCTCACAGTTGCAGAGGTTTCAGTTCATGGTCCTTCTGGCCCGTAGTGGAGGAAATCTATTCACCTTGTGGTGACTAGGAAGCAGAGAGAGAGAGGAAGGGGCCAGGATGTGAGAGAAGAGGATATTTGGAGGCAGAAAAGATCATCATAGTTTAGATATAGTGGCTTTGCAGTGTATATTGGACACCCAAATGGGGATGGCAGGTGTGCACTTACGTACATATAGGCGTGTGGTTCTAGGGAGAGGTCTGGGCTGGAGATAAACATTGTGAAGTCTCTAGCGTATTGATGGTTTTAAAGCAAGATAATAGATGAGATCACCAAGAAAGTAAGTTCGGATAAATAATGAGCAGAGTTCCAGAGACCGAAGCTAAGCAGCTAAAGAGCTTTTTAGCTAAGAAGCTAAGAGCTAAGTATTGGGACCAAGACCAAGGCCCACAAAAATGCTGAATAAAAACTCTACATGTACTTGTCATTGTGAGAAAGCAATTACATTTTAATGATGATTTTACATTATATTCTAAGTATTTACAAAGTTGTGGCATTTCTCTGAAGTGTACAATGAGTCAGCCCGAGTATGGATTGAGTTTTACTGGCTAATACGTTGAGGAAGTCACTGGTGCCGAAATGGAATGTTTTGTGAAAGCTATAAAGAAGTCAAAAGACACCAATAAAAATAACAAAGAGCACTTTTCTCAGGAGGAGAAACAGCTTTGGAGAACATTGTTTCAGTCCTTGATTTAAGAAGTCATTTTCTAGAAGGCAGTCACAGTACAGTACTCTGAGCAGCTGGATAGTTCGTTCCTCCAGCTATTTTTGGTGAGAGGGTAGTTCAAACATTTAAAATCATTTTGTAAATATGATTTTACTATGTTTTAGCCAATCTGAAAACAGAAATTGACACCATGCCATAATGATTTTGGGCATTGCTGTATTTTCCTGTGCGTCTTTTCTCACATGCCTACAGCATCCCACAGAGGCAGGAGCACTGACCATAAGGTGACAGTAGTGACATATAGAGCTGTAGTAAAGTTTTCTGAAGGAGTCCAGTTTGCATTTTTCTGAACCACTGTGCATTCTGCACCCCCAACCCCTCACCTCCCGCTTTGTCTTGCTGTCACCTAATCATGCTTTGAAACTCAGTTCAGCCGTCACATTCAGATGAGTTTTCAGACCCCCATACTTTGGTCCTCCCAGTGTGGGTGGCTGAGCCCACCCTGTGCCGCCATATCACCCTGCACCAGAGTGGGCCTTTGTGTCCCAACTAACTTTGGGGCAGAGGCTGTAATTTTTACATTAATTTCCTCAGTACCTTACAAATACGGGTAAATATTCTATCAATATATGTGGTCTGTGAACAAATAAGACAAATTCTTTACCTGCCCAGTATACACCTCAACTGTCCATGAAATGTGATTCCTTATTAGAATTTAAAACATTCTGTTCGTAACCTGCCCTAAACTAACAAAGTAATGTATAACATATCTTGGGAAGATTTCCCTTAAAGAGAATTCAAAGAGATCGTTGCTTAAACAGTTACTTTTGTCCCTTAAAAAAAAAAAAATTTCCCAGAGCCCTTCAATTTCTTATCTTGAAAGACACCTGAGACATTTACTGTATATGACTTTTTGTTTTAGTGTTGTTAGTGTCTTTTCAAATTAGTAAGCAAAATGCAGTACATCAAACATACCTAGGTAAGGTAGCATGGAAAAATGCAAAAACAGAAGGGAAGGATTGCTGGGATCAAGCCAAGAAATGAAATTTTTACTTAGTGGGTGTTTTAGAAGGGGAGTTTAAAAAAATCTGGCATAAATGAGAGACACAGTTTGTGTCGGAGTGAAGAGTATTGGCGACTATTGTCATAACTCTTTGATTTACAACCAGAGGATAGCAAATATTACCGTGATGGTTTGGTTCAAGATTTTTCTCAGTTCCCTCCAAGAGTGCCAAAATGGTGGGGGGTTTTTTGTTTGTTTGGTTTGGATTTTTTTTTGGGGGGGGTGTCCTCAAAAACAGGGATAGGGAAGGAAATATTAATATGTGATTTTCTCAGTACTCTCAGGAGAAATTTTGCTATACCATTATTGATAGGATTACTCCATTGATAAGGTTTTATCTTCATTTTACTGAGTCACATAGTGTGTGATCTTGACATGCCAGATTCATTTTGATCTGTGATTATTGACTGATTTTCAGCTGAGCTGAACAGGATATTAAATGTGCCATACCAATGTGGTTATTTAAATCTTAATTTCTTTCCCCAGCTCTACTTTACGAAGTGTTTCTACTGGATCCTCAAGACCTTCCAAAATATGTTTGGTGTGTGGGGATGAGGCTTCAGGATGTCACTATGGGGTGGTGACCTGTGGCAGCTGCAAAGTGTTCTTCAAAAGAGCAGTGGAAGGTAAATGTTCACGTGGGTGTCCCCTTCGCACATCCCTTCTCGTGTGCCATTGACTTGCGCAGTTAACCTTCCAGCCGCATGGGAAAATTCTTCAAAAATATTTTTGATGTAATCTATCCATAATGAATAAGCATAATGCCTTATCAAAAAAACTGCCTGGAGATTTTCCACTGAGCAGTATTTCATAGGCACAAGGTGAAATTGCAAGCAGAGATCCACCAGTCAAAAAGACTGTGCTGTTTTTGTTCCTTGAGTTTTTCAGTGAGACTTAGAAAAATAATTCTGTGTTGTTGTAAATTTAATTGCCTGACCAAGAACAGCATATTTATTAGACATCATCTCTAATGCCTTTTCTGTGTGTGTGTGTGTGTGTGTGTGTGATCAGAACTTCAATATTGGGATCCAATCTGTGATTTGTTTTTCATACAGAATAATTTCACCTAATACCTGTAGACTCGAGGCCCTCATTTGTGTCCTATCTTTATTTCCATCGAAGCTTTCCAGACAAGCTTTGAATGGAACACCTGCCCGAGCCTTACCACCATACACACTTAGGCTAGCTTTTGCTTCTGTCTACTCATTCTTCTTATGCAGAAATAGTTGTTTTTGTCTTTTCCTTCCCTCACTTACAAGCAACTAATTAGTATCAGACTTAGGCCAGATGGATTTATCCATGTTGGAAGCGATGTATAAATGTGTAGAACTTTTGCTCTTTCTGCAAGTGTAATTGTCTGTGACACTTAGGTTCCCTGAGAAGCGATACATGAAGACCTCCTGAGGTTTATTTCTCAGGGATGTTTTCTGAGAGATGAGTTAATGCCTCAGAGATTTAAACAACAGAAAATTGAATGTTTCGCTTTTTCTTCTGTCAGAGACCACAAGGTAGCTAACTAAGAGATTATTTCTTTACCACTGGGATTGATTTTGCATTATTTAATTGATACTACATGGTTACTCATTATTTATGCTACTCATTATTTGATCATCCCCAAACATTTGAGTTGGTTAGTAGGAATTCAGTAATTCTACCTCAGGATCTGGCCTCTTGGTTACAGCTGACAAATAATTTGGCATAAACTGGCTAAACCAAGGAAAATATGTTGGTCCACATACTTGGTAGTGTAAGCTTCACCTTGGGCAAGTTGTGGTTTATGTGGGGTTTTTTCCTTCAGCACCGGGAATTGAACCTAGGGCTTTCACACTGAGCTACATCCTTAGCCATCTTTAGTCACTAAGTCACTTAAATTGCCTAGGCTGGGCTCAAACTTGTGATCCTCCTGCCTCAGCCTCCCAGAGTGCTGGGATTACAGACATGCACCACCACACCCGGCTAAGTCATGATTACATCAGGTCACTAGAATGCAGTCCCATTCCCTCCTTCGTTTGGCGTTATTCTCACTTTGTTCTCGTGCATGTTCTTGTGGTGCTAGGCCAGCCACCAGGCCTTCAGTATTCCTGGAAGTTCCTGTCAAAGTCCCCGACAGAACCTCCTCAGATTGAATGTGGCTACTACCATGGTGGATGCATACAAGTAATAGGATGGGCTAGTTCTGCCTGGGGTTGGACACCCAGAATGATCTGGACCAAGAATGGGGAAGAGAGTTTCCCCTCAGGAAACATGGGTTCTGTTACCAGAAGGATGATTTTTCAGGAAGTGGGAAAAATAAATTTGTACAGTATTGAATTTGTTCTATTTTTAATCCCTTCCCCCCTCCCCTCTTGCCTTAATTACCTGATTGGCTCAGTAGACGACAAATAGTTGACATTTACTTTGGGCACCTTCCTAATGCCACTGTGCACCTTCCAGGATAAGAACTTCTCTTCCGAGGCTCACTCATTGGTGAGCACATCAAGTGAGATGGAAAAATAAAGTGCCCTGGAGTAGGGCATTTTGTAGCAGGAGCCTCCCTAACACCCCACCTTCTGGTCAGCTTCGGCCAGTACCCGTTAGGCACAGAATCTGACCCTCTTTGCGCCTAGAAAAGAATTTCCCGGAAGTTCTTGCTTAGTTTGCATTGTTTAAATTTCTATTGAAGTACTTGAAAAACACATTGTTTTTACATGTCATGTAAAAATAAATGAAGAAAAGCTTAAATATCAGTATATCTTTTTCATTCATTGGAGAGCTGATCAATCAGTACTGGACAGTGAAACTTGACAAAGGTCTGTTAAGACTTTTGTTAATATAGCTTGCTCCCTGGTTACCTGAGAATTTGACTGTTAGCATTCGTCCGCATGAAAAAAGGCTGTAGATTTAAAATATAAACTTCGCATAAGTAAGGAACTTTTTTTATATTTGTGCAGTTTGTATTTATTTACTCTTGTATTCTGAGAGAATAAATTTATGGGAGAAATAAGGCTGTTTGTATCAGTGCTTTGGGAATTAACAATGTGAGACTTTTTATAATACTTTGTATAGTTTGAAGCACACATTTCACACAGTAATGAAGTTTGAATGTCATTTTTTAATCCCCTTTTTCCAGACGAAGACATTTAGGATCAAACCTAGTAAAGCAATCTACTATCAATCATAAGGCCAAACTTAGAACTAGAACTAAATCTTACGACTCCAGGCCCACACCAACCCCAAAGTCTCAGAACTTTCATTCTGGTAGTTTGTTCTGTTTTGCTGATTCAGTCTCAAGTTCATGAAAATTCCACCCTCTGTGTTAGTTTGTCCTACCTAATGGGTCATAATGAAGGAAATTAATTTTAAGCATTGAGGAGACATTGTTTGGGACCCTTAGTATGTGGGCATATGTGTGTATAATACAGTCTACATGTGTGTGTATTTGAGTATTGCTAAGTTTGTTTTCTGATTTTCTTTGATATCCTTATACACCTCCTTAGATTACAATAGTGAGAGTTCCTGAGAATTCCAAGTGAGGAGAGGTGTGGAGGAGCTGAAATGAGACGAGTCAGCTGTTACTAAAAAGAGTTAACACTAGGAAAGATCTGGGGCTGATCACTAGAGAGCAGATAGGACCTCCAAGTTACCAGCTTAAGGTTTTATGCTCCTGAGTGTGTTTCTCTGACCCTTGATGACTTGCATAGTGCTGGCTGTACTAGAAATTATTCTTTGTATTGTTTAATGGGATGAATATATGCGCTTTCTTTTCTTCTTAAACATTTAATATAGAGACACTTAAAACTCTCTTCCAGAATTCCTTATTTGCCAATACCATCAGTTAATTATTATATCTTGCAAATGGAAGGTTATAATTTTATTTTAAAATTTGAATCACTTATTAACCTTAAAGGTTTTCAGGACCCTGCTTGCTTAAAAAGAAAGAAGAATAAGCATTCATACTTTAAAAAATTCTATAGATTTCTCTCTTGTGGTGGAAACTGGACTAGCTTTAGACTTCAAACACCTAATTTTCATTTCTGGCAATACTTACTGGGTGTGAGATTAAGACAATGTTATTTAACTTACCTGGGCCTCAGTTTTTTTGTCTACAAATGGGAAAGATAGCATCGCCCAACCTTAACATTGCTCTGAGAAAGTACATGAAAACACAAATTCTGTAAATTGCAAAGTGGCATCAACATATGAGATCACTATTACTCTCCAAGACCCAACACTGATGTTCCCTGGTAACGTCTGTGCAGAGAGATGATGAAAATGATTCATTGCCTTGCTGGGTCTTCATTGCTCGGTCTTTACTTTTCTTCATTAGCTCCTCTTCACTTTTCCTGTGTTATGTTATTTGTCCCTAGGGCTGCCTTTTGAGTTGGCAAGATTCTTCTGGACTAGTGGTTCTCCAAGGGTGAACCAGAGACTGTGGGGAGCAGAGGGGGTGTGGGAAGCTCCTAGACAACCTTTCCCAGTGTCAGCTGGACTGTCGAGGTTTTCTCCTCTGGAGAGTTCCTTCTGAGCCTGTGTAGCTGGTTAAGGACAGTCCCACCTTTGGGAGTCACACAAATTGTCTCAATAGTGAGAGCCACCAACAGGGTCTTATCATGAAAGCTCAAGCCTGGGGGTATTAAGTAGCCATCAAGTAAATGCTTGAATATGCATATGACATGCTTTTGTGGCAGGAGAGCAATCAGGGTTAAACGACTTCCCTCAAACTGATAAATTACCAAGGAAACTGGTCCAAGAGTTCATGTAGGCCTTTTGACTTCTAATCTGTATTTTCTAACTCTTAAGTTTTTTACTCCCTCAGTTTCTTTCCAACTGTAAAGTGCTATTTCATCTCATCTTTGTATTTTACATGGTGATCCTTCAATGAACAGAGCTGACTACATTGAGCACACTATTTTATAACCTAATTTCCTTTTTGGATACACAGTACATGAGCAATATCTCAAAGACTCAGCTACCACAAATCACTGAACAGTTATAAGGCTGTAAAAGAGGAAGAGAGTTCATTATTATGTAAAGTCGGCTGGATTTATATTTTTGTTATCAGACCTGTCAGGCTGAGGAGTCTCCATCTTGGTAAGGTCTGCCAGATCATACCATGTCTATTTCCACACTCACTCTTTCCCTCCGAGGAGGGGACTTACAAGTCCGTTTCTTGAAATGAAGTTGCTTTGATATAATTGCAAGTAAATCTTAAGGTTTTTCAAATATATAGCACATGAAAACAACAAAGCCTCTCACAAGTAGTTTTCAGCATTCAGGTAAAAACCATTAAATTTATAGATTTTTTATTCTGTAGGAGAAGTGTTTTTAAGGAAATGTTATGTTTGATTAAGAGTTAATTTTCTTTGCTTCTTTAAAATTAATGATTGAGGGCCAGTGATACAGCTCAGCAGCGTAAGCGCCTGCCTGGCAAGCACGAGGTCCTGAGTTCGACTCCTATTACCCACATATAAAAATAAATAAATAAATAAAATAAAATTAATGATTGAACCAAATGAGCCCAGAGCAAAGCATGTCTCACTGTGTCATAAACCCAGATTATCCCTAAGAGTACTGTGTGCATGCAGGTTTATGAGCAAGAATGTAAGTGTGTGTTGGGGAAGGGATATAGACAGTTGTGTCAGCAAGTAGAGAAGCCCAATTTAGTGGGCACATGCTAAATCAAGATGGCACATGTAACCAGTCAAATGTAGCTAGCCCCTTGTAACTGTCAAGATTAAATTAAGGCGGTGATAAAGCAAGGAACTGATTTAATGTCTGTTTATCAGATGTCTTCAGTTAATGGTGTAACATAGCCCCTGTTGCTCCCAAGCACCACATGCAGGCAGTGAATGTGCGACCAAATCCATTGTCACTGCTGCGGTACCTGCAAATTCAGAGGCACCAAAACAAGAACTAGCTTATGATTTTCTCAGGAGATATTTTTAAATTGAATTGAGGTTTTGTTCTTCTTTACCAGAAATTAGGAATCAAGTAACATGACTCTATTTACTGTAAGAGCGTCAATAAATACCTACTCAGTAGGTTCTAACTACAATTTTTATGAACACTTTTCTTCCTTCTGTAAGCACTAGCCTTTAGTATTAATGGCAAATGGTTGTCCAGGTTTTTGATATTGCTTCGGTTGGTTGCTATAGAAACATAGGGAGCCATCACATTTAGGTGACCCTGGAAGGCCAGGGAAGGCTTCTCTAAGAATTGCCCCTGAACTGAATCTAGAAAGATTAGAATTAGCAGTAATGAGTGGAGATAAGGACAGGCAGTCTGCACAGGGCTCCAGAAACAATTTTGTGTTACCTGTGTGTAAAATTTGAGGTGTGAAGCGTCTTTACACTGAGGGAAAAGGCAGGATTGAAAATAAAGGTTTTGGGACCATCACCCATGAAAGTAGAGACAGTTGCCCAAGGAATATGTATTTATAGAGACGGGAGGCCAAGGTTAGAACCCTAGGGGACTTTAATCTAGGACATTGTGTGAAGGGCATATGTGCATGGATAATTTGTCTCTTTCCTCCTTGAAGTTGTACACAACGAAGACTTACTAACTTAGTGTCAGATTATTAAGGGCCTTATTGAACTTCTGATGTTAGTTGGGCAATTTGCAATCTCAGATTTGTTTTCGAATTCATCATTACACTTTGATTGTTATGGAATCTGCACCTACCCAGAGCCCAAAATCAAACCTGATGTGAAGGGAATGTGAGCCACTTACCAGTGCCCTGCTAATACATGGCAGGCTCAAGCGACATTTGTTGATTGTTTGACAACTTATATATATACATATACGTATATATATATATATATATACATATGCATATATATACACATATATATGTATATGATTCATCTTGTTTCTGTCTCCATGCCATTTGTTTGTTTTTCTGGAGTAGAAAACAGATTGGAGGGAGAGATAGTTAAAGTAATTTATTAGAAAATGTTTGATATAGGGACATGTGAGCTAAAAAGGTAAATTAGTATTATCTGAAGAGAGCTTCTTGTAGCTGAACATTTTAAATCAAGGTGCACTTCATGTGGCAAATTTGAATAATATAAATCAGAAGCACAGGAAGTAGTTTTCAAAGCATTCCCCATATTTATGTGTTTATTTACACCTGTTCCTGTCCCAGAAATAAAACTAAGCAGCTTAGAGATTTCCATGCATTAAAATGAAATTTAAAATAAGTGCAACACAAACTCAAGCACCTTCATGGACCAGAGAAATAATGCAAATGTATGAAGCAACAAGAAGTAACAATAGAGAGTGGTAGCTAAAAAAAAGAATAAATGTCAGGTCTAACATTTCTAACAAATTCATGTATTTAAAAATACACGAGTGTGAGGGTCAAGGCTATAGCTCAGCGGCACAAGCTCCTGCCTGGCATGCACAAAGTCCTGAGTTCGATTCCTGGTACCCCCCCCCGCCAAAAAAAAATACTGTGTGGGATAAACACGATATGACCTAAAGGTCACTGTTTATAATTTATGGTTTAGGGCATTTCTAGTTTATATTACAGCAAGCTACAAAATAGTACTGTTTCAGCCATTTTCCTGTCAGTGACATTCATAACATAAAAGAGCAGAGGTTTATTTTGCCTCACAGTTTCAGAGAATTCAGTCCATGGTCTGCTGGCTCCAAGGCAGAAACAGCATAGCAGGACAGCGTGGCAGAGGAAAACCGTTCTCAGTCTGGCAGCCAAGAAGCAGAGAGAGAAGAGAGGATCTGAGAACCAGAGTACACCCTTCCAGGTCTTACCCTCAGTGGCCCACCTCTTCCAGCCAGGCCCCAGTTCCCAAGGTGAGATATTGGGGGATATTGTAGATCTAAACCATAACAAGCGCTATCAAATACTACTAAAATGGCAATTATCCACTGAATGCTTACTGTCCATCAGGGGTGATCATGCTAAGTCCTAACTATTGAATTCTTGAAACAACCAAGAAACTTATTATTCATACAGATTAGAAACTGCAGCTAAGAGAGTTTGAATAATTTATCCAAAGTCTAAGAACTATCAGCAGTTGGGTCTGGACTTGACTCAGACAAATATTTTTTAATTGTATGCATTTATGGGGTACAATGTGATACCCCAATACATGTATACAACATGTAATGATGAAATCAGGGTAAGTAATATTTCCATCTCCTTAAATCATTATCATTTTTTTGAGTTGAGAAACCTTGAGGTTTGTGAGGCAAATAACTTGTCCTCTCTTTCTTTATAAAATAGATAATACATTGTTTTAATTCTTAATTATAAAAAAAAGTAAAATCCATGAAACAAAAAGCAGGAGAAAGGGAAGATGAGAGCAAGGAAGAGCAGAATAGTGCCAGGGATGTGGAAGATCCAGAAAATGTGTGCCCCACCGGCCTCTCCTTTGGCTTCAAACTTTCTAGCAACCAACACCAATGCCAAGACAGTGATGTCACCTGACTTACAAAGTTCTTTTTAAAACCGTTTAGGAAATTGCCTGTTTATAATAAAAATGTCCTCAGCTACTTTAGTTTTAATGTACCTGCCCCTTCCTTCTGAATTATAACTTGAGATTTAAAAAGTAACTGTCCCATTGCCACTAATAAGATGATTTGATTTATGTTTAAGGGGCAGTGCTAAAAACAATGCTTTGTTGTGGTGACCAACTGCTCCTGTAATAATTATTACTATTTATTGAGCACTTACCAGGTGCCAGGCACTGTGAGAATATTTCCTCATGTATTCCTCTTAACAGAAGAGCTGTGTGTATGCGTGTGTAAGTGTAAGTGTAACTCAGGGCTTCATACATACTATGCAGGTGCTCTACCACTGAACTATGTCCCCAGTCCTCGTAGCAGCTTTCCTGAATCCATGTTTCGTGCATTCAGAAAGGAATTATCTTCGAATCTGAAATCTCAAAGTAATTGTTGTGACAGAGAATACATTGACTTTTAAACAAGGCTTACTGGTCTGATTTTTAAACTCTTAAAAATAAATTTATTGTGTTCATTATGCCAAGCCCTTTATTCTATATTCTCATTTTAATCCTTACAGTAATCCTGTGAAAGAGCTAAATTATTGTCCATCCTCATGTTAGAGATCAGTCCACTGAGCCATAGAAGAGGCAAATAATTTGTTCAAGGTCACCTAATTAGAAGGAGGTGGCAGAGCTAGGATTTGAACCCAGATATCTCCAGCACTCGGCCTGTAGGTACTTAAGATACAGGCAATCCTGCTTCTCAGGGTTCTATCAGATTCCAACTATTTTTACCCATCAAAAAGTAGAGCAAAAGCTCTGGCTGTAGAATACTTTGGAAGAACATATTATAATTTAATAGTTATCTTGCTATACTCTAAATAATTAACCAGTAGCCATTCCAAGATGAAACTCTAATTTGAATTCCTGTTGTCCTAATGGGAAAGAAATTGGGTAGTCGCTATTTTTTTCTTAAGGGATGAACTTTATCTTTTAAAAAAAAAATTACCATTACCATCCTGAAGTATCTCTTTAACATCTTGGTATTAATCTAAATCTTAAAAGTTCTTATCTTCCTGTGTTTCATTTCCTGTGTGTGATAAAAATTAGATGTATCAGGCTCAGAGAACCACTAGGAGAATGGTTTTCCCCGTGCAAACCTGAAAGCTAATGTCTCTGGTGTTCTTTGATGTCTGCTTCATGCCCCATGGCTCAGAATTGTACCGAAGAGTCAAGCGCGCGGAGCTCCTCTCTTGGCTCTTGCTTTTATGCTGTAATTGGGGTTGTGCAACTTATATGATTTGATATCCTTGGGAATGATTGGACACTGAAAATGAAAATTGCTAAATCAACTGCAATCAAATGCCAAAATAGAGCCCTGGGAGGGTGAGAAGGATGGCTGGGCATTTAGGCTGACCTAGAGGGGAGATGGTGGTGGATGGAAAGCTGGAGAATTGAGTCTGAGGACATCCTCTTGACCAGATGGAATCCCCAGAAAGTCTAGGCTGACAGGAGCAGGTCCATGCCCAGGAGACAGAGATGCAGACTGAACAAAGACCCTGGAGTCCAGGCCCTAAGACTGGAATGAGAATTCTTAGCCCCTCTCTTAACTACAGCAAATCTTTTTATAAAGTTCTTTATGATAGAATATCAACAGTGGCTTTGGCTGTTCCATCTCTTGGTGCTGTGCAGGGTCCCCTGAACAGGGTGGCCTAGAGAAGGAGAAGCCAACTGAGATGGGATTGTGGATGATGGAAAGAAAAAAGGGTCTGGCCACAAAAGGAGTTGGTCTTATGGAAGGGGAGGCCAGACTACAGAGGCAAGGAGGAAGAGCGGGCAGGACGCCATGATGGGTTAGTTCTGGGGATGATGGCAAGTCTTTGACAGAGACGGGAAGGAAATGTTGTGAGCGAAGTGCAGAGGAGTGGACTTTAAAATTGTCAAGGCTCTAGGGATTATTTCTCCACAGGGAATGAAGTGGTCTGGGTAAAGAGGAATGGAAAAGCAGAGAGACAAAATTTTGAAAAAGTTCCCTCTTTTCTTGGCAACATTTTCTTGAGAGTTTTAAAATAAACCACAGTGCGGTATTAGGCAGTTTGGCAGTAGCTTGGCTTGGAGAGCCAGATGGCAGCAGCAGCCGTGGCCGTGTGAGGCCGTGTATGGCAAGTTATGTGATGAATCCGAAAGCTGGCAGAGGTGTGGGGCTGTCGGCTCCAGCGGGACGGGCCTGCCTGGGATGGTGATCACTGGAGGGAACTGCCTGGCTGTTACTCCTGATAGTACAGGTACCACGCGATGATGTTTGCAGCTGTGACACAAAAGGGAACTGTAATACGAAGCTGCTAGTGATTGGGAAGGCTGAAGAATTCTGTGGCAAACACGAAAAATGCCAGTCTTTCAAGACTCCTTAATTCTTCACATAATCTTTTGTACTTAAAGACATGCATCATGTGAAATATTTTTTACTTTTAACCTTACTTCTTGGTATCTCCATTCACTGTCTCTCCTTAGGTAGGAAAGAGGTAGAGGCTGAATGATTATTTTGGAGATAAGCAGACACATGTAAACTACACACATTTTTCCCAGAGCTTTGCCCCACCTCACTCAGTCGCTGAGTGATTGCTTTCTGAGGCTAAAGAGTGGGCAGAAAACCTTTCCTTCCACAAAAAAGTCTTCAGAACCACCTGAGGTTCTATTAAAACCATCTGTATGTGTCTTTGCCTTCTCATCCCCTCTCCTCCATGTGTGTCTCTCCCTCGCTTTTCCAGTACCATAGGCCAATGAGGGCGAACCTTTTAGAGCTTTCAGTGATAACAAACAGCCCACTGCGGCATGCGTGCCATTGGTTCGCCACCACTGCCATAGGCCACATCCACATCAGGAGAAGAACAGATTAATGCCGAGGAGTGATGCTGGTAACTGTCACAAAGTAATACAGTCATTTCCACTTTGCCCTCAGGTTGGCCTTACTTGAAACTCTTCCTAAAAATGCTCTTGGGCTATCATATTATATTTCCAGGAGCATCACTTCCCCATATGTGCTCTGTTGCTAATTAACAGCAAACTCTTATACCTTGCATCATAAAGAACGATCCCTAAGCAGGAGCGAGGAATTTATTTACTTCTTTCAGGTGTAAGACCTTAAGTCTGGCACCTCTAAGTCTTTCATATTTTTCATGAAGTCTTTAGTTTCATTAAATCTCTGACAATTGAAATATAATACACCTTTATTAGAATGGTTTATTTACTTTTCTTTTTTTTTTTTTTTTTTTTTTTTTTTGTGGGTACCGGGGGGACGACCTCAGGACCTCGCGTGCCAACAGGCACCCGTGCCGCTGAGCGATATCACCGGCCCCTTTTTCGTATATGGGATCCGGGAGTCGAACTCGGGCCTTCGCGCTTGCAAGGCAGGCGCTTAAGCCGCTGAGCCGTCTCACCGGCCCGGTTTATTTACTTTTCTAACATTAAAAACAGGTGATGCAAAAAGATCAAAGAATGCAAATCTAGAAGGGCATCGTCCCGTATCAATAAGAATTGACATCTCACCAGGATTGATCACTTACAGCAAATTAGCTGAGGGGTAGGTGGTGTGAGGTGTTATAGAAATTTTATAGATTTTTAATTATGTGCTACACTGTAGATAAAGTATAGACTTTATTAAATTATTTTTGTTCATTTGTTTAATGGAAGGAAAACTATTGAATTTGAAAAAATTCAAGCAAATCTTTTTTCCTCTTGATTCTTTTATTCATTTTATGTTTTTCTCCAAGTCAGAAAGAAAAAACAAAACTTGAGTTTGGAGATTCATGCCACCCCCATAGAAACCATTTACTACTACTGCTATTTTATTTCCAAACAATTTCAATCCTTACCATGCTCCAGAAAGATGCTGTGTAATCATTGTCAGCATAGATTTCAATATTATGTTTATGGAGAGTATGCAGAATGGCACTGCCCACTCTGAGATGGAGAAAATAATTGAATGTCTGTTTCCTCTTCTGTAAACAAAATAAATTTTAAAATTATCTTCCCCACCCATCTCGGTGTTAAAAAGATAAAAATAAGCACATGTATGTTTAAACCATATTAGAAACAATAAAGAATTGCTTAATAAACCTCCCAAAACATTTTCTTCCCCTTCAGAATTTAATCATCATACACTGGTTCTCGATCAAATATGGAATATTTAAACTGCAGCTACTTCATGTGCATGTTAAATATTTGGATTGAAGGAAGAAAATGTAAAAATTACAGAAAACTCAAGACAGTTTTAATGCTTTTTCTAGATCTTAAACAATTTGGAAGATCACAACTACTTCTTACTTCCTTTTTTATCTTTAATTAACTGTAAAGATTTCTAAAACACACTGCATTCTCCTACTCTCCCACTCTTGTCAAACAATTTAATTGGAAAACCAGTGCAGAATTAGTCTAGGTTGAATTTTTTTTCAAATCCAACCTACACCTCAGCATTTTCTCAGTAACTAGGCTCTGTAATTTGATATTGCTGGATTATATAACTACTAATTGTTTTGTTTTGCTTCTTACTATCCAGTATGAACTGACATCATGTTAAAAATAAGAATGAAGATTATTAATAACCATTAAATAGTACTCTTAAATAAAAAATACTGTTTTTAAAAAGAGAGTAGTTGAGGGTTTTCTAGAAATGCCGTTACTGAATGATATTAGGTCAAAAACTCCTTCAAACAACCTTTGCCTTCAGTTTTGTAAATTAAGTGTATTTCAGATACATCTGATTGGGGTTTATTTGAAGAGCTTCAGGTGCTGTAATTGCTGATACTTAAAACTCAGTGTATTTTGTCGCATCTTGGAGACACTGAAATAGCTGACCTTTGCCTAATTTAACCAGCATCTCAGAGAATAGGGCTGTAACAGTGACTGAGGTCAGATGTCCCTGAAAAATAAAAAGCCAGCTTCAGAACATAGAAACTCAAGCCAGGAGCAGGTGCCAGGAGGACAAATTGAAGAGGGAAGGTACCAAGCAGAGCTGGAGCAATGGGAGGTAGAGCAGTTACTGGAAATGGAACGAGAAGCAACCATTGCCCGCCATACGGAGCCGGGCAGAAACAAGATGCATTCATTCAGTTCGGCATGTGTTGAGTGCTGTGCACAAGGCGGGGTGTGCTCAGTGACCGTTACCCTCAGCTCACAGAAGGGAGGGACGTCAGACACCCCCTGGCCTCTATTCTCAGCAGTGTGCGTTTTTTTAAATCATCCGCTGTATTTTGAGAATTACCTATAAAAACGAAATAATCATATGGAGCCTTAAGAATTAACTTTGTGTCTTTTCAGCAAAGCGATACAAATCATGCAAAAATCAAATAGAAGCCAGAAAGATTTCCTTTTTACATTATTTCTCACTGTGGAACTCAATTCACTGGGCCGAAAACTGGAGTTTGCAGATATTGATAGCTATTTTCTTTATCAGGCTAAGTA
Source organism: Erethizon dorsatum (assembly GCA_028451465.1). Taxonomy (NCBI): domain Eukaryota; kingdom Metazoa; phylum Chordata; class Mammalia; order Rodentia; family Erethizontidae; genus Erethizon; species Erethizon dorsatum. Next base: position 11,900,301 of record CM051839.1, read on the forward strand.
ATTTTTAGTAGTCACCCATGGAGAAGAGATGTAAACAGAAAAAAAATTTTTTTTTTTTTTTTTTTGTGGGTACCGGGGGGTCGACCTCAGGACGTCGCGCGCCAGCAGGCACCCGTGCCACTGAGCGATATCACCGGCCCCTTTTTCGTATGTGGGTTCCGGGAGTCGAACTCGGGCCCTCGCGCTTGCCGGGCAGGCGCTTAAGCCGCTGAGCCATCTCACCGGCCCAAAATATTTTTTTTAAGGAGGAAAACTTACCTCTATTGAGCCATGAACACATTTTCTGTAAAAATAAACTGGAAAATTACTGCATTTCAAAATCACTCAGAAAATCAAATAAATTATACTATTTTTCTGAGGGAGCACATCAGAAATGTAACCTAAAAGCATGTTTCTTCATTTACATAGAAAAGCAAAATGAGACTTCTGTTTTGTCTTTGCTATAAGATACAATGTAAGTGCTAATCATGCTTTTTTCTTTTCCTTCTGTCCTCCTTCCTTTTTTTTTTTTTTTTTGCTATCCTAAATTACATTTTAAAGACTAGTAATAAAAAGAATGTTAATAGACATTAATAAAAAGGCTATTTTTCAAGGAAAGTAAATTCAAAATACTTACAGAAATATGATTATGAAATGATTTTAATTAAAGAATTTTCCCTTTAAATTTTTAAAATTAAATATAGTCTTAGCATAAATCTGATTCAGAGGGCCGGTGAGATGGCTCAGCGGCATAAGCACCTGCCCGGCAAGCGCGAGATCCTGAGTTTGATTCCCGGAACCCACATACAAAGGAAAAAAGTGCCGGTGATATCACTCAGTGGCACAAGCGCTTGCCCGGGAAGTGCGAGGTCCTGAGTTCGACTCCCGATACCCACATAAAAAAAAAAAAAAGAAAAGAAAAAAATCTGATTCAGTGCTTGGAAAATCCTCAGTTGCTAACTGGATTACAAGGAGATGATTTCAGATGTGTGTGGATATGGTACGTTCACTCAATCTGTTTTTTAGAACTTTAACTCTGTCTTAAATATTTTAACAGTTACTGAAATGCATCTAAGAGTACAGTTGAAACATTGGTAAATATTTTTCATTTTTTTCACCTTGAAAATAATTTTCTTCCCTTAAGAAAATGCATTATGATATTATTCTAGATATTTAGGTGCTTTGGATTCATTGATTCTTTGGGAAAGAACAATTATGTCAAGAGGTGTGCACCTGTGAGGAAGTCCTGCTGCCCACTGTAGATCCGTCCTTTTAAGATTGAAATTGCCCCATGAGGCTTATGAACAGGGCTTTTTGCTTTCTTTTCAATCATCTTGCCATGGCATCAACCATATTTTTATACTTCAGTTTCTAGAATGTATCACATCTACTTGCCCATTCTTATTGAATGGCTCCTTAAGAAACCAAAGGGAAATTAATTTCAGACAATGATTTATCTTATGTCACACAGATAGATCATAGAGTAAATATTCTTGTCTTGCTTATGATTCTTCTAAGATCATAAAACAATTCTGCTGTATGTAAAGCGGGTAGTAATTCTATTGACTCTTACAAAATTTCTGGGGCCGGTGAGATGGTTCAGCGGCGTAAGCACCTGCCTGGCAAGCGCGAAGGCCCGAGTTCAACTCCCGGAACCCACATATGAAAAAGGGGCCGGTGATATCGCTCAGCGGCAGGGGCGCCTGCTGGCGCGCGAGGTCCTGAGGTCGACCCCCGGTACCCAAAAAAAAAAAAAAAAAAAAATCTCCGTAGACGACAGTGTTCCAAGACTTGATTGAATAAAACTAAATGTTTAAAGGGTTTTTTTTTTTAACATGTGCTTTTTCTTGATTTTAATTTTAATTGAGACTTAGATGATAATATCTCATTTTCCACATTCAGTTTAGATGCACCCTGTTACAATGAGAATCATAATCTTAGGAGGTCAGGTTCAAATTCTAGTGTTACCATATATAGTATTTATCATAGTTAACATTTATTAAATACCACTGCAAGCCAAGCCCTGAAGTTGATATTCTGTGGTTTGCTTTCTGCATAAATTCTATAGGGGCTAAGCACTATCTGAATTTTCAATGAGGAAATTAATTAGAGAAATTTAACAATTTGTCCACAGCCACATAGTATATACAGAGCTAGAAATTATGGTCAGGTCTTTCTGTATCCAAACTTTCTTCTTTTATTCTACCGTGTGGCAAACAGCTGGCCTTTAGCAATATACCTCTGATTCCTCACTGTAAAATTAAGGTTGGGTAATACCTAACTTATTACAGTATTTCAGTGATAGGAAATAATGTATGCCAAGTACCTGACATAATACAGACATTAAAAAAGTGATAATTATTTACAGTGCTCTTATTACTTCTCACACTGGACCTATATAGCACATACTATGCGAAGTCCTCTAAGTGGTTGTTTGATAGAATGGTGTATAAAATGTCAGAATAATAATTTTGTGTATCACATTCTAACACCACCCAGTCCCACCCCGACATGTACTAAATATAAAATGTGTATTTGAACCCCGGCTGAGGAAAAGACGTCCATTGTAATTAGATGTGGACTTAGGCAAGCAGCTTTCCACTTGTTCAAATAGCTCTGTTTTATTAATCAAGTAGAGTGATGGATGACATTCAAAGCTGTAATGCTGTTTTCTAGATGAGATTCAGTGCATGGTGTTAGGTGTGGGCAGAGTTCAAAAGTCCTAAACTGTAATTTTTCTAAAAGGACTAATTTAAATTCTAACTTGAAACGAAGTTTGCCAAAGTTCTGCCCGTACAGGCTTAAAATGGCAGTATGTTGGTACACGTTAGCCAAAATCTGCTGTGATGTAAACTCATTCGGTTATGCACATTATCCTCTGTCCCTCAGAACAACCTGTCTTAGTCACTTTGTACATAGTGCTGGTCATAAATGATGAAACCATCAGGACATTCACACAGGCAGAAATGGTGGCAGCAGTCACATAGCACTTTCCCCAGTAAAGTGGTACCAGGGTCATACCTGGCACAGGCTTTAATTGCTTGTCATGCGTTCCCAATGCGCTCTCCTGCGGCTGGGAATGAGAGGGACTCATATTTCCCATCTACCAATGTTTTCTGGTGTATTTTCTCTGACAGCAGGCAACAGGGATGTAGTTGTGAGTTCTGTTCTGAACTATTCAAGTAAACCCCGTTTAAGAAAAGTCTATTATCTGAAAATCTGGATTTATTAAAATTAAAATTATATAAATGAGGCTTCAAGGAGTATATATTATTCCTCAGGTATTGGGGAGGGTACCATGGAAAGAGAGGTCTCAAATAGAACTCAGAAAGCATACTAAATGAATCCTGGAAGTCCTTTTAAAAAGCAGTCAGTGAGGTAGCTAACTAAAGTAAAATTAACTTTGTTCTGAGTTGCTTTTTGTAATCATAATTAGGATATTAGTGGTGCTTAAGGCTATCCTGTCTATCATGGGCCTGTTTCCCAAACTGAAATAAGAGCCTTCCTAGCCAACTAATTATTTTATTAAAATGAATTTTTAAAAATATCTGGAAGTAGCTGGGCAAAGTGACATAATTTCAGTATTCTGGGAGGCTGAGGCAGGAGGATCACAAGTTTGAGCCTTGCTTGGGCAACTTAGCAATAGTAAGACTTTGTCTCAGAAATAAATAAATAAGTAAATCGATAGGTAAATAGAGGAGGTAGCTACACTACAAAGGCCCTTGCTTCAATCCCTAGTACTGTCCCCTCCCCCCAAAAAAGAAGTATGAAGAAGACCTGCCACCTAAAACAGTGACCTTCTAACAACCAATTAATGTGTTCCTACATTTATTGCAATCATTTTAGTGGTATTTTCTTATGACTGTGTTATTCTCATTGAAGACACATAAAATTTTTTACCTGATAAAACGTGTTGGAAAATAAAATATGTGGAGGTTAATGCAGTAGTAATTCACTCATGTCAGTGGGAAGCACAGAGGATTTATTCTTTTGTTACAGTTTAGGTTCATTTAGGATAATGTCCTCAAGAAAAATATTTTGTGGTGAAAAGTAACTCCTCAAGACATGATTTACTCTAGTAGCGAGGATGAAAATCAGTGTAAGTTTGGGGTGTAGCTTAGTTGTAGGGTGCATGCATGGGGTGCTGGGTTCAATCCCCAGGGAGAAGAAGGAAAGAAGGAAGGATGGAAGTCAGCCAATCTGTCTGTATTTGAATAGTATTTGCTGGAATGGTTGTGTTAGATAGTGTGATCAGGAAAGGCCCATTGGAGACGTTACTGGAGACTCGGAGTATGAGATAAAGAGCTCAAAGTGTGTTGTGGGGACCGTTCAAAGGTCCTAGAGAAGGAGAGTGGCTGGATGATGTCCATGTGGCTGCAGAGAGAGTGAGGTGGAGCTGAAATGAGAGGGTGGCGTTAGATTAGGGTGGAGAGGTAGGTGGGACCATGTCACATAGGATCTCAAAGACCATCCTAAGGGAATAGGGTTTTATGTTTTTTTAAAGTACTTGAAAGCAAGCTATGGAATGATTCTCCACCCTTCTTAGTTCCAGAGAAGTTTATCTCTGCATCCTAACAGTAAATCCAGGAAGAATTAAGACAGATGACTCAGGCCCTTGTGTGCTAGGCACAGCCCATGGCAACTTTTTATTTCCTCCATGTGGTAGGTGAGGTCATGATAGCTCGAGACCTGCTTCTCACTTTTGCACCGCAGCAAACACAGTAGATGTGTTCCTTTGTCCCCCTGCCTTTAATCCTAGATAAAAGGAGTGGATGGGATAAGTGTTGGAAAGCAAGAGTCCGCGACAGATAGGACAGCAGGAATGGGTGTTTCTGGAATGGGGTGCCGTAGGCTTTAAGTTACAAGCTTGACCCCCCTCTGCCACTTCCCCATACCTAGACACAGCCTCTGTTGCTGCAAATATTTTCCAGGTAGAGCTGACATCCCAGTAGTGGGAGCCACCCCTAATCCTAGGCTAGCTGCTCTGCCATGAGAGAAATGTCTGTTCTGATGGCCTTTTGTGGTACAAGGCAGATGGAGTAGTCTGTAAAATACTTAAAACCTGCCCTGTCCACTGCAGCAGACGCTAGTCACATGTGACTTTTGGACACTTGAAGTGTGCCTAATTCTGAAATGTGTTGAGAATATAAAGTCCACGCTGCATTTTGAAGACTTGCATGAAAAAGAATGCAAAATATCTGCAATGATTTTTATACTGATTGTATGACGAATTGGTTAACATTTCGGCTAAACTGGGTTAAGTAAAAAATACTAGTAAAATTCACTTCACCTGTTTGTTTTTACCCTTCCTTGTGACTCTCAGGAAATCTAAAATATTAACCCTTCGTCTGTTATTTGCTTCTCTCTCTCTCTCTCTCTCTCTCTCTCTCTCTTTCTCTCTCTTTCTCTCTCTCTTTCCCTCTCTCTCTGCCCCTTCTTCCCTTCCTTCCCCATCTCTGTTTTTTTGGCCACGCTGTACTGGCTAAACACCATTCTAATGAGGAAAGAGAGGAGATCAGCAAACTGAGGAGAATGGTCTGTTCTCTGGAGTATAAGATTGACCTCAAGAATCTGTCATAGGCGCTTTGATAAGATCTCATTCTCCCAAGAGCTGAGAGTCCCTTTTGTACCTTTTCACTTGGTGTCTTCTTCATCTCCCCAACAGGCCAAAACACTGATGGCATTTTTTGAGTAACTGGGAGCCTCATGCAGTTTCTCACAGGCAGGGGGTTGGGACACTTTTATCAGTGGGAACTTGGAGAGTGCGGAAGACTCCTGATGGTGCCTTTGTAGTGGTGGTGGTGCCGGACCCAGGGCAGCCCAGGGCTGTGTAGGTGACTCACCTTGTGAAGCAGTCAGGAGGGGAGAAGAGGGACCCAGTGTCGCCCTAGAGACTTCAGGATTTGCCCAAGGCCTCAGACGCCCCTGTGACAACCGCAGGGACCACACTCATTTTGCCAGTCCGAGATCCAGGCAGAATTGGAAGGTCGTGTTGCCGTTAGTCATGATGGGAACTCTGCCCAGGGACAGAGGCAGTGGGGAGCAGTATTGGGGAGAGCGGGCAGCCTCCTCAGCACTCATGTACCCACATGGTGTGACTTTCGGGGTTCCCAGAGTTCTTGAGCATCATCTGTGAGCTCTGGAACCTGCTCGCTTCTCTGGCTCCCAGGTCTTCAGCTGCGCTCAGCTTGTGAAAGTGCCAGTGGCTCTTGTTCTGTCAGCCGCCTGTGCCACCCTCTGGCCTTGCCACTCGGAGTCTCGGAGTCTGTTTGGTGATTCTCTTGTCATCACTCACGGCAGCTCAGCCACCTAGAACTTCACCAGTTTGGTGGTGGCAGCCCGTGGGAAGCTCTCTTGACTCCCATGCGTCCGTGGCACCTGCACTTGGCTCACCGCCGTTTTAACTCTGTTAAAATTGCCTGTGATTCCTTTTTTAGTGCACTGCTGAAAGCAGCGACTCTGTCTTGTTTGATTTTGTAGGTGAATGCATGAATGAATGAGCCACAAACCCAGATACTGGCTCTTCTCAAAGTCACGTGTTGATGCTAGACGGGTGTCAAATGTCTGTTTTGTCTCAGATCATAGAGAATATAATATTTAAAAATTTAACAGTGGAGGAAAATGGAACCTTATCTTTTGAATTGGGTCCCTGTAGCGCACCTTATTTCAACATTTAATGACAGTCTTTTGATGGAATTTATATGTATTATTATTTTTAAGTCGTTCTTACATTTTTGATAGCTTACTCCAGTTCTATTTCTGTGTTGGTTTCTCTGACCTATCCCTTGTCTAACAAAATGACATTTTATTGTTGTTGTTGCTGGTGTTGGCCATAGTGGTTTGCTCAAATTTCTCACATTCTGACAGATGACATTAAGAAATAAACGTTATTTTTTACTTATTGGACCCATCCACTGGTGAAAGTTCAGCTGAGGGGAAGTGTTGTTTTAGCTGTGGGAAAAAAATACAGAAGATAAATTTTGAGCATCATTTCCATCTGTGATTGCATAGGATTTCCTGCTGAGGGTTTCATAGTGAGAATACTTTTGCAAATAAAGTTGCTAATTTTAAATAAAAATAATAAAATAATAATCGAACTTATGAATTAGATAAAAGGAAATGTACTCGATAACATCCTCACATGGTTTGTTCTAAATATTAGTGGAAAAGTTACATTGCTTTTTCTGCTCTGGGAGCCTCAGAATGTTTCTTAATTTCTCCTGATGATATTTTATATAAATGGAATAAACTATCAGAACCAGTATTTAAGCCAGTATCATCTTAATATCACAGTATTTAAGTGAATGACGCTAATAGTTTTGGAAGTTCACTCAGAAATAATTTTAGAAAATATATTGCTTGTTTCATGAAAAGAAAATTCACAATGCGACTGTTCACCTATTACAAACCATTTTAGCTTCATGCCGTGTATTTTAATCTATAATTTAATGTTTTAAATGTAAATCATTTTGGCTTCTGCATAAAAAGCAACCCCAAAAATTCCCGTTTCATTCTTGGGCAGTACTCCAACTTACAAAATTATTGAAGTGCTGCAGAATGTAAATTCATTCAGTTGGACTAACAAGTTCATAAAACTCTACCATACTTCAATATAATCTCTTCCCTAAAGTAGAAAACCCTCTGGCTTATAAATTCCAGCTGTTTTTAATTTTTGAGTTTGATTTGGGTTTTAATGTTTATGGACATAAATGCTGGCTAAGAATTTTAATTATGACATTTTTAGTGTGAAAAGACCTTAAAGGAAATTGAAATGTTATTTAAGCTCTAAGAATATCTAAATGATATAAATAGTTGTGGGGAATATCTCAAGTTCAGTTTTTTCTTTCCTTTTCAAAAGTGTATGCACTGAGTTTCAAGCTTGTCGTTGGTATTTTTATAGTGATGATGGTTCTTGGCAATGTTTCTTAAATTTTTCAATGATCAATATGTGTTTTCCCTAGGACCGGATTTTTTTCCCCAAAAATTTGGGTTTGGTCATGGTCATAATTTGCATTTGATATATTCCGGCCTATTTTACTATATTCAGTATTGTTCATTATAGTTCATAGTGAGTGATACTCATCATAAATGTGAAGGAAGGGATGCTAATGGTACAAAACCACAATTGTAACAACCCAAGGGATGGGGTTGAAAAGGAGATTCCTTTTAGCTTCTCCTTCACTGGTGGTTAAAGCTTTCCAAAAGCAGGAGCTTGAAAATAACTGTTCAGGAATTAATTTTAATCCCTGAACAATTGGAAACCATAGCCAACTCTCATTACACATAAAAGTTTTAATGTTTCTGCATTGACTTGTGTATAATTAGAGCGATTTTACGTCCCAGTTTGCCTGGGATAGTTTTAGTTCACACCTGTTGTCCTGGTACTACTCTTAAAAATTTTTGGGTGGGGGGGTGGATCAAACCCAGGGCCTCACTCATATTAGGCAAGTGCTCCACCTTTGGTCTGTATCCCCAGCCCTGTGGTGCAATATATATATATATATATATTTTTTTTTTTTTTTTTTTTTTTTTTTACTGGGGATTGAACCCAGAGCCTTAACACTGGGCTACATCTCCAGCCCTTTTTTCAATTTTTTTATTTTGAGACAGAGTCTCCCTAATTTGCTAAATTGCCCTGCCTGGGCTTAAACTTGTGTTCTTCAGGCTCAGCCTCTCAGAGTACTGGAATTACAGGCATGTGCTGCCATGCCCAGCCCTGTGGTACAATTTTTAATAGAGCCTCCCTTGACACTCAAGTCTTTGGATAACAGATTCTGTGATTACTCTGTATGACAAATTATTAATCATGACCATGAGTGTCCAGCTGTATATACTTTCCTAAAAGCATTTAATTTTTAAATGCTTAAGGCAGTAAAAGATGAGCATCATGACTGGTTGTAAATTTAAATATATTTTATTTACGCAAAGCCTACATCTTCAAAGTTGCCTGTGAATATCAGCTGCTAGTTATACATAAATGGTATACATCCAAAGGCAATTGTTGTTTTTTCCTTATATGGAAAGCCTATGGGGTTTCATTAGAAAAATCAACCGTTATGGAAATTTTAAATGAAAGTACAAATGTTAATTCCTGGAGCAGACCCTGAAGTGACACAGACCAATTTCTGTAGAAACCAGTGTCAGAAGCCACTGCCAGATGGATGCTCACCAGCCCAGCTCTCCAGAGCCTGGGCGGAAATGATAGTGGACCTGTGACAGAATCAGTTGGCCTGAGAGGACAGTCTTACTCAGGCCTCCTTTTGTGTGTCCAGTTTTTTCCACTTCTTCAGAAAGGGAGAGATAAGTTACAGTGTCGCTATCCCTCTGGGGATAGCAGGGAGTCAGAGCCTCCCCGGGCTGCCCTGGTCTAGGCTTGGGAACAGGAAGGAGTCAGTTCAGATCTCCCCTTTGCCCACCTCTGCTTCCGGTGGCCACCAGCCAAGGGACAAGTTACACAGAAAGGGGAACGCTGTATGTCTTCCTCAAGCTTGGTGAGAAAGAAATATGTCAATGTAGATGGGCGTGGAGGGCAGCTTTAGTCACAAACTCTAGTTGCTACCTGGGTTTTAGGGTCACTGATATCCCAAATGGAAGAAAAGAGGCCTGACTTGAACCACGAAACAGTTTACCCTGAGCATCACTCGGGCAGCGCTTTGGTCACACACTGTCTGTCCCGGGTGTCATTCGGGCAGGTGTCACTTCAATGAGTCGATTCTTGTATAGAACAAATTTGATAAAATTGTCGTTTTTATATTGCCTGTTATCTTATAAAAGCTAATGAAAAAAAACATGCAATTTTTGGTTGTCCTATATTTAACGAATTGGACTGGAAATGTGTGGCTAAGCTGTTACATTAACCATTGTTTAAACACAGCCTTCTTTCGCAATAGCCAAAAATATAAAATAGTCCCACCCCAACAAAAATAAAAAATTATCCCAGTTTAAAATTAAATCACTGTTCGAATGGTTGAATAACTGCGTAAGCTAACTCTAAAAATCAGTGATGTGGGCCAGTGAGATGGCTCAGCGGCATAAGCACCTGCCTGGCAAGCACAAGGTCCTGAATTCGACTCCCAGAACCCACATACGAAAAAAAGGGCCGGTGATATCGCTCAGCGGCACGGGTGCCTGCTGGCATGCGAGGTCCTGAGGTCGACCCCCGGGACCCACCAAAAAAAAAAAAAAAAAAAAAAAAAAATCAGTGGTGTATTGTATGAATGTAAATTATACCTCAAGCAGTTTGGAATGAAAATACAAAATCAAATTTCAGAGTTGTTGTGTTATATTGTTAAGATTTTGCTTAAAAATCCACCAAACCATTCTGCTCTTATTATATTTTAAAAAACTGGTGTTTCATTTAATCATGGAGATTTTTTATTTATTTTTTTTATTTTTTTTTTTTTTGTGGGTACCGGGGGTCGACCTCAGGACCTTGCGCGCCAGCAGGCGCCCGTGCCGCTGAGCGATATCACCGGCCCCTTTTTCGTATGTGGGTTCCGGGAGTCGAACTTGGGCCCTCGCGCTTGCAAGGCAGGCACTTATGCCGCTGAGCCATCTCACCGGCCCCCTAATCATGGAGATTTTTTAAATACACAAAAGTGGATAAAATTGTATAATGAAAGCATTTGTAATCAACACCCAGCTTCTCCACTTACCAGCATATTTTTTTCTGCTTTATTGAATTATTTGAAAACATGTCCCAGGTAGCCATACAATTCTTCAATATTGTATCTTTAAGAGATAGGACTCTTTTTTATAATTGTCACTTAAAATTTTAGTTTAACTGAAAGAATCATTGAAAATTTCCTTAGTACCATCTTATAAATATCTTTTTGTAATTATTCAAATTGGGAACCAACCTGGCTCCACAAATCTTAATATCCTAAATAGCATGTAATTAGGATCTTAGTGGCTACTAGTTATAATTTAAATGTGATTTATTGACCAGACCAAAGCTCTTGTACATGTTGTATTTATGATATAATATCATAAAACAAGAGATATAGTGTAGTGTAAATACCCTGGGAAAATATTCACGTTTAGCAGATCTGTCTCAGTTAAAGTTTAAAAATCATTGATTATATGTCACCTTCCTTTAGTCTAGCATGGAGAAACTGAGTATGTTGGTACCATATATTCAATAGGCAGAAAGCTTCATGCTGGGACTCTGCACTGTGTGTGACAGACACCAAAATTGCACATGGGAATTACTTTGGGGGGATTGCTTGTGAGCGATGGTCAACCCCTTTACTCTTCAGTAATAAGGACCATTTATTTCAAAATTATTTATAGGGATGTTATTTTATCCTCTCAATGAATATAACAGAATTTGTCAGGAGTTGTGGCATTTGTTTTTTAGGGCAAAAGAGCTGAATTTTAAAAGTTTTACTTATTTGTGCAAAATCACATTTTTTTTTTTAATCTGGACTTAGAATGTAGGTCTGTATTAGCACTGGATACGTCCATCTCTCCTAGAAAATGGCTCTTCCAGTCATCAATTTGAAGCACTGAGCTTCAAAACTCTGTTTTAGATGATTAATTTGTCATAGAATTGGAATGCTCACCATGGGATGAAAATCACCATGACAAAAAGGATATTAGGATACCTTTTATTTGATACTAAAAATAAAAAGCATTCCTACCTATTGGGCTGTTATGACCACTGTCCACCTCTTAGACTTCATTTTGAGTTCATATTGCAAGAGCTTATTTTCAATAATTAAAGTCTACATTTTGAAAAGTTGATAAGCATTTCTTTTTCATTTTTTAACTTACGTTAAACTGTAATGTGATACTAGGAAGCCACATTGTCTGTTGGATCAGAACTAAGACTTAAAGCATAATTACATTCTCCCATTTTTCAGGTGGAACTTGACCTTGTACTTACATTTACTCATGGCTGTAACTGAGCACATAACTTTAAATGAAACACAGGAAGAGTTTAGTTAGAGCCCACGCAAAGGCATTGGATTAAGTGGGATAGTCTATCACTGAGGATGCTTTGGCTGTACAGTTAATTAATTTTTTTATGAAATTCAGCACAAACTGACATCAGTAATATAAAATCTTACTGACTCAAATAATTGTAAATCCAGAGGGAAGGTAGCTATCATGATAGAAGAGAAGAGCAATATCAAGATCCAGGTTCTTTCCGTCTCTCTTCTCTCCAAGGCTGGCTTCCAGGACTAACGCCATGTGCATTCTCATTAATGTAGAGAAGAGAAGAGACACTTTTTTCATTTAAAATAATAAATAAATGAGCTGTGTTTCCCAGAACCCCTAGCAGACTGTTGGCCCTAGAGTTCTGATTGTACTTGAGAGCAGTCACTGACGAGGGGATCGATATTACCTTGGAGAATTAAATTCATCGGTGGAGTTGAGGTAGGCATTAGCACCTTCAAGTTCATAAGCTATGTGGGAAGGGGTGAAGGGGAATGAGTTCTTTGGGGAAGGGAGGAGGAGGAAACAAGTAGTAGCTGGGGTGCAATAATGTCTACTACAATATCTCTTTAATTTCAAGCAACTTACAAAAAAAGCACATTTTCTTATGACAGTTAAAATTGGCATCTTCGGCCAGAGATGACTCTGGTGACCTTCAGGTTGGTGTCTTTGCTTTGCTGTAGTGGCTCTTAGCACTGAGTAACTTGAGTATCAGAGGATTGTCTGTCACAGGTGCCTGTGGCCCGAGAATGTCAGCACGCTACCCGTATCTCATCCTGCCATGGGCCGGATAGCATTTTTCTGTAGAATCAGAGCATAGGACTCTTTTGTTTCTTAAGGGACCATACGCACAGGTTTATAATCTCATTTGGTCCCTAACTGGCCGACCATACGCACAGGTTTATAATCTCATTTGGTCCCTAACTGGCCGTGCACATGGGTTTATAATCTCATTTGCTTCGGTCTTCTTTCAGGACAGCACCACACGATGGCTTCTTACCGTATGCATCGCCTCTTAACTCAGTAACCTTCAGAGTACCTCTTCTGGTCCCTTACTCTTTCCCCGTAATCACTGATCTCCTCTAGGTCTCCAGATCTTTCGGTGGCATCGTGCAGAAGTCCTGACTGTGCCCTTCCTTTCCCTCCTGCCAACGGTCTGGCTGCAGTGCATTTCTGATTCTCTGAACACTGTTATTATATAGGCCCAAATAAAGGTTCTCTGAACTGTAGACTCTTGCTTTGCTTATTAAAACCCCTTTATAATATTCAAATTTTAGTACTTTTCCTGACTTTGTAAAGTTACCTTCTATTTTACTGTCTTTTGAAAATTTAGATGCACAAATATTGGACTTCATCACAGTTTTAAACTCTGTTCAAGATACCATTAAGAAATGGCAAAGGGAAGTCATAGACTGAAGAAAATATTTACAGTGTATGTCTGACAACTTCGTGAATAAGGTCTGTGAGTTAGTTAATAGTATTGTATCATAGTTTACTAATAAGTATACCATGGTTATATAATATATTAACGTTTGGAGAAGCAGAGTGAAGTATATATAAGAATTCTATACATTAGTCTGAAGTTATTTTAAAATTTAAGGTTAAAAATACAAGCAAAAGTCTTTAAAAAACACTTAACCAAAGATGCTGATTAATAAACACATGAAAAGATAGTCGACACTGTTAGTAGTCAGAGAAATACAATTATCAAATTAAAACCTCAATTTTATACTTAAGATATCAATGATAGAGACAAATAATATCAACATCAGAAGGATATGGATTAGTCAGAAGTCTCATGCTTTCTTGCTAGGAATATCAAATGGCAAAACCACATGGATACGTGGTTCATCAGTGTCCTAAAATGCTCATATACATGTACTGTAGGCCAGCCTAATATACACCCCGTGACTGATGAATGCTCCTCCCAGTTCCTTGTCAGAGAAAATGAAAAAATAATCATACAAATCCACACATGGTCATAGCATCTTTATTCATAATATAGATTATCTGTGTTACAAGTCCATAACCAGTATGTAGGTTCGCATAAGTGTTCTGCGCACATTTAAGGTAGCATAGGTTGAGCTAGGATGTTCAGCAGATTAGCTTTGTTAATGCATTTTCAACTGGTGATATTTTCAGTTTATGATAAATGTATTGGAATAAACCCTATCATAAGTCACACACCATCTGGAATACTCCTAATGAAAAATAAAAAACTACTTAGAATACAGCAACATGGATGAATTTTAGACACTTTACATTGAGTGAAAGCAGTCAGACGTAAAAGAGTGTGTACTGTATGGTTCCCAAACCCAGACTGGTAATTGAAATTAGAATAGTGGTTGCCCAGTGAGATATTCTGGGGTGATGGAAATGCTGTCTATCTTGATTTAGTGGACTTACATATTTATCCTCATCTATTGGGTTGCACTGTAAATCTTATTTCGGTTAAATAAAAGGCCTAGAATAAAGCAGAATGCCTGGTATTGAATGAACTCTTATTAAAATTTTAAAGTATGAATGGTCATGTATATAAAACTTTTAGTAGCTGTTCCATAGTAGACAGTTAAAGAAATTTTACTATATATTATTTTCAGATGACATATATCTTAGGATATCTTACCTAAATTTTATATTTTAGGTTATAGACACCTAAAAATGTCTACTCTTACTGAAGTGAACTTCTGTATAAAGCTAGGGCGCTCGCAATTTTGACAAAAACACTCGTCAAAAGGGGGGAAATGACTCAAATTGTAATACAACAGGATGTCCAATGTTTTGAGTTCAGTTTAAGTAAGAGTACAAAAACACGGGGATTATATTCTTCTAGGTAACTTTGCATTTGTTTTTACATATCTTGATTTGTAAGATTTTACGTATCTTGCATTTGTTCCGTTTCATTTGGAGGGTGTTTGCTTTTTAATAAAATATTTTTCATGTATTTTTCAAGTGACATTTTTCTGGAACTCAGTAAATTTGTTACTATTTTACAAGAGATACTGAAATTTTCTTCTCAAAAGAGCTGTTTAAAAATCAGTCAACTTTTAATATTCACTAATTATACATAATTCATTAGGAGATGTTGGGATGAATATTTCCTAAATGAGTATTTGTGTCAGTTTCAGCAGAGAAAAAAATTAAACTCCTACAGAATTCATAACATTGTTATGTATATACTTTGATAAACAAAATTCTGGAGAGGATGGAATTTATATTTTTATGTCTTTGGAGACATGATTTTATGCTGTTTCATAATGAATTCTGTTGGCAAACATTAAGTCATATTTCCTGACATGTAGGTGGGTAAACTTTTCTATAATCTCACACAGCGTTTTATAGACTATTGTTTCCTCTGTCATTCCTACGAGAGCCACTGTCAGATTGTCAAATCTACCATGTCTGCTGCCCTCCGCCCAGATCCATGTAGATTTGGTCACAGGATTCTAGAGAGTTCTGTGTCAGCTGGGGTTGGGAGTTGGAGAGATTCGATTCCAGTTAAGTCAGGAGGCTTAGAGAGAAAGAGAAAAATATCGGCAGTATCTTCATGGCTTCCTACCTACCCAGGGAAGACTTAAGGTTCCAATTTTACACAGTGACATCCTTCTTGCAGTTAATATTCCCTAATACTTAACCCCTAGTACTAAGCTCCTCTTCGTCCTCAGTTTTGCCTTGCTTTGGCAGAAAGAGGAAACAGACGAATAATTGGAAAGGAGAAGCTGAAATTTCAACTCCAGTTTTTCTGAATGTTAACTTTTCAGAAATAAGAGGGAAAAAAATCCCATGTTTAAATTTCCTTCATCTAGTCAGGCCTCACCTTTGCTGTTCCTCCCCGCACTGTGCTCTCGCTGGACTCCGTGGACGTCCACGACGGGAGAAACCGCTTAAACTGACAAATACTTGATTCACATCCAGGTGAGGGAGGGCCTCACTTTCCACGACCTCCATGGTGCAATGCTACCTCGCTCTTCCTGTCTGGACTCTTACGTGCATTTAAAATATCATAAAACAGTAAAATACATTGTTTTGACTAATACAGAGAATTTTTAATTTTTGTTTTTATTAGTATATGTTTGCTGTACATGATTCTTACATTCATCATGGCGAGTTGGTATATGTACGTAATACATCTTAATTCTCCTTTTTTCCCCCTTCCCATCTCCCCGCCCCCCTTCATCTCTTGGTTTCCTTTTATAAAATATTTAAAATGAAATTCCATTTTTCTCTTAATCATAACATTTTGGCCATCTAGCTTTATTTTTTTTTTATTTTTATTTTTTCCCTCCAGTACTGGGTATCGAACCCAGGGCCTTTACACTAAGCTACATCCCTAGCCTTTTTTAAATTTTTTTATTTTGAGACAGGGTCTCCCTAAGTTACCCAGTCTAGGCTTAAACTTGGGATCCTCCTGCTTCAGTCTCCCAGAATGCCAGCTCATTTAATTTATGGTAAGAGAGCCTGCTTCTTTCTAAGATTAAGATTGGAAATTTCCATGTTGTCTATACTAATTCACTCTTTATCCTCTGCTTTTTTTTCCTGCACATTCCCTCTCTTATTTTTTATCCATCTTCTTCCCACCTGGCTTGAGGTTCGTGACTCTCTCTCTGCTCTTTTCCTTTTTTCACTTAGTCCTTTTGGTACATACAGTCACTGTCTCTCAAATCAATGCCTTCCTTTGTCTAGCTTCAGTTCTTCAGTTTTATATATTCATTTGCCTACAGTATCTTCCTGTGCCTATATTTTACAGAAGGCTGAAACGTAACAGAATGAAAATTTAACTTCAGAGCCTTCCTGCAAACTTGACAGTTCTTTCCGAATTCCACATTACTCTTAATGATAACACTGTATTTCAGGCACTAAGGTTTATAACCTTAAAGTCATTTGTGATTCATCTCTTGCCTTTGTTCTTTTTATAAAAGCCGTCTCAGAGTCTTATTAACTCCTCGTTCAAAATACTGCGCTGCCTCCTCTTTCCTTCCAGTTTCTATCCAGGTATTTGTTCTCTCGCTTGGCGGACCCCTCCCTGTCTTTACGCTTCCACTCGGTGGGCATTTATTTCACCAGTGCTTCTTTCTTTGTGCCTCCCTTTAGTAAGAGTTTATCATAGCTCAGTAAAGTCTGATGTCTGCTCTTAAATCAGCTTCCACCTAGACACTACCAAATATTCACTGACAGCCTGCCAGACCACGGGTAATGTGTAGATCATGTAACACACAGTCCTCACGCTCAGCCTGGGTATGGTCAGATGGGAGCATTTAAACGGGAAAACCACACTGAAGTACGTGGTAGTCGTTCAGGGGAGTCAGGAGTGGTTCCTTGTGGGTCTTAACCTGAGTCTCGGAGATTAATATGACTTCTGTGAGCAGAAAAGCAGGGGTGCTCTTGAGACTGTGTGAAAGAGCGAACAGAGAGTTGGAGGCACGCAGAATATTCCTACCTTGATGTGCAAAGCTGCGCTGCTAAAGGGGCACGTCAGAATAGGGCAGGGTCGACGAGAGGGTGAGAAGTGGGGCTCCAACCACAATACAGTTTCTGCCTACTGAATTGCTACCCCTTTTTGAATATGCTTTCTACAGTGTTTCTAAAAAAATTCTAGTTCATGTTATTTGTTCCTAGTGAGTTGCCTGTTTGATCTTTTCCTGATATCTTTCTCTTCCATTTTCCCACACACATTTATGTGTATCTTGCATCATATCAGTCTCTTCCATGGGGTCACGAGAGGATAAAATGTTATTTGAGAAGTTTTTGTAGTCCTGTGGCATCTCACAAGCTGGAGGGACATACTACCCGGTCAGTAAAATAGTTGTTTAATTAAATTGTAGTACAGTAAAGAGCAAGTCCCTACCTTCTCTGCTCCTTCCATGTAAACATTTCAGGTGATAAGATATAAAGTGGTTTGAATTAAATAGGAATCTCAATCAAACAGACTGTATAAACTCCATTTAAAATTGCTCTTATGTTTTGTTAATTTCCTTCGTGCTACCATTTGTAATAAAAAGTATACTGAAGTTTTCAAATCATTTATAAATCAGTGTAGGCATCACTAGCTAGGTACATTGCTTTTCCTTAAACTGTCATCTATTGAAAATTTCATGAATTATTACCACTTTTCCAAGATAGCAGAATCACTGATGAAGAAAATACAAATTTTTCTATCTTCTTTTTAGTGATATTGGATAACCAAAGTGAATTTCCTTCAGGCAGATATCATAGGTAACATAGGCTTTGAGTTCATTTATTAAATCAGTAGTCTTTTAAGTACATACCACAAAGTTCCTTCTAAGTGAGGAATCTTAGTGGTAATTTTAATCATTTATATTCCCCCCTTCCCATAATTGCAAATAACAGAAAATTTGTCATTTTATGTGCTGCTTTATGATTCCTCATAAGATATGTGGTAATTCCAGTGAGGTTCCACTAATACAGTGATAATGTTACTATATAGTAAGCAAGCAAAACTCGTACTTGGTATCAGTGACTTTTTTCTTCCATATCAATGACACTTAAAATAATAGCTTACACTTATTGTTTACTATGAGCCACACATAATTTTTCATATTATGTTAACTCATTTAACACATTAAATACATACACAAACTTATAAGTCAGGTCACTGTAATAATTCCCTATCAAGATGGTAGCACTTTTTCTAAATCTGACTTTACAATATATGTTTTGCCTTTATATTAAATCTTATAGTTAGTAGAGGTTTTATTCATTTCTAGTCTTGGTACATAGAAAAAAGTTACTTTTATCAGTATGTTTTAAAGAAGTGTATGTAATTCGCTGTCATCTCCTCTTCTACTTTTTAGCATCAATTTCCTTTTTCATGTGTAACATTTCATGACATACAGTAGTATGACAAACAATTAAGTAGATCGTCCTTTTGTGTCTGAGAAGTAAGAATGACGATTGAGGAAGAATTAGCCTGTGACTTGTACATCCCACTTCAAGTGACTTTTTGGTGCTAGGAAAGCTCGTTTGAGACTTAGCAGGAAGTAGTAGTCAGAAGTAAATTATTGGTAAAATTGGTAGGCTCACATAATAATAAAAGCTTACAGTTTTTAAATATATTTTTGTTAGTGCCTATTTTACAAAATATTGGGTTTCAGTGTGGCCTTGTCATCGGTGGGTACGAGGCTTACAGTTTCCCTCTCAAACCCTTCAGCCTTTCTCCTTGACAGCAGTGTCTCAGAAGACAGAGAAACAGCCTGACAGCGCCCAGCGTGCAGCATCCCAGATGCTTTGGGTTTTAGACTCCTGCGATGCACAGGCGCTAACAGATTCCCAACAGTAACCCCATCTGAACCTCGGTGTCCTCTGTGGTATATGTCCTCAGTTGCTGTCCTCTTCATTTTACTCCCCAGTCTGTGACAGCAAGGGCCGCAGGCCTTCAAAACTGTTCATCCCTTCCGAAGTAGAGAAGCAGATGTTAACAGCCTGGGAGGTCAGTCTGCTCTGAGGCCTGGACATCCACACAGTGCTGTCTCCTCAGCACCCAGCCTGTCCCAGAGCCTCCTCGGAGGAGCAGGCTCCCCGCCAGGAGCTCCCACCTTCTCCTCGCAGGCCTCTAGCTGAGTTCCACAAGGAAATTTTCCTGTGAGTGTAGGTATTGTTCGCCTGACTCCGTATGTGGAAATGCTTCCTGGTGGCGTGTCTACTCACAAGTTAATCCAGTATTTCCTCAGCATATGGTCTTCCATCTCAGTGGTTCCCAATCTTTCACACTCTTAAGAATAAAGAAGAATAAAGATTCCAAAGAGCTCTTATTATGAGTTGTAGCTATCAGTATTTACACACTACAGATTTAAACAGACATTTGAAAAACATTTGCTTCCTTTAAAACTAATAATAAAAAACCAATTGTGTTAACATAAATTATTTTTGTGACAGTAACTATAAAAAGATTTCTTTAAAAAACAATTAAAAAGGGCCAGTGAGATGGCTCAGGGGCATAAGCGTCTGCCTGGCAAGCGTGAGGGCCCGAGTTCGACTCCCGGAACCCACATACAAAAAAAGGGCCGGTGATATCGCTCAGTGGCACAGGCGCCTGCTGGCACGTGAGGTCCTGAGGTTGACCCCCCAGTACCCACACAAAAAAAAAAAAAAAATTAAAAAATCCATTGCATGTTAACATAAATTACATAGTTTTATGGAAAGCAACTATATTTTCTGAGAAAAATTAGTAAGAAGAATGGCATTGTTCTATATTTTTGCATATCTCTTTAGTATCTGCTTTGATGGAAGACAGCTGTATTCTCATTTTGTTTTGTTGAGGTATATCAAGAAAATTGGCCTCGCTCAGATATACAATTTGAAAGAGGAATTTTAACTACCTTTTCAGATCATTGTGAATATTTCTTATACTCCATGGAAAGCTCCATTGCATATTCAAAGTTTGACAAGGTAAAAGGCAAATAATGACTTAGTATAATTATGAAAATACTTTTGACTTTTTGGACTCCCAAACATGGTAGAGACCCTGGATCAGAATTTGAGAATTCCATTTTACCTCATCAAAAAAAAAATTATGTAAATTTGAGTGTTCCATGCAAAATAAAAACACTACAAACTTATAACCAGGATATATAATCTGTATACTCTATATATAATCTCTATAACTCAGAAATGATGCAACAACCCTCTTAAAAATGAACAAAAGATTAGAATAGACATACACCAAAGAAGATTCATGAATGGCTAACCATTGCATGAAAAGATGTTTACCACTGTTAATCGTTAAATGCAAATTAAACCATCTTGGGATATAACTGCACATTACTGAAATGGCTATAAAAATAATTTTTTAAAAGTAGACAATCCTGGGCCGGTGAGATGGCTCAGTGGCTTAAGCACCTGCCTGGCAAGCGCGAGGGCCCGAGTTCGACTCCCGGAACCCCCATACGAAAAAGGGGCCGGTGATATCGCTCAGCGGCACGGGCGCCTGCTGGCGCGCGAGGTCCTGAGGTCGACCCCCCGGTACCCACAAAAAAAAAAAAAAAGTAGACAATCCTGAGTGTTTATGAGAATATGGAAAAACATCTCATCCACTACTGGTGCAAATGTAAAATCCTGAAGCAAACTTGAAAAATAGTTTGTCACTTTCTTAAAACATTTAAACATAAATTTTCTTTAAGCTCAAGCAATTATATCCATAGGTATCTACTCAACAAAATGTAAATATATGCCCACACACAGCTATGCCAGTGTTCATGTGAGCAGTATTCAATCTAAGAAAACATGGAAACTACCCAGCGTCAATAATCAATAAATGAACAAACAGCATGGTGTATCCACATGATGGAATATTATATAGCAATGAAAAGGAGCCAGCTGCTGGTACATACTGCAACTTGGGTGAACCTCAAAAGCATCATGCTAAGTGGAAAATACCAAAAGCAAAACACTATGCATTGTACAATTACAATGCTGGATTACAGCAGCAATCCAGAAAGCAGATTGATTGTTGACAGGAGGGTGAGAACAGGAATTGACTGCAAATGAGCACAAGGGGTCTTTTTTAAAATAATGAAACTATTTAAAAAACTGAGTTGTGGTGATGGTTGCACAACTCTGAAATGACCGATAATCATTGAATTGTACATTTAAAATGGGTAGAGGAAAGAACAGTCTCTGTTTTTAATACATGTATATGTGAAAAATAAGACAAAAGAAATAAACCAAGTTATTGTTCAGATGAAAACAATAAAACCACCAGGCAGATAGTGAATTCTTGATGCTGATGACAATTTGTGGTTTTGTCCTGTAGCCTTTATATCTCTTGGAACAGTAGCATTTCCTATGATTCTGCAGAGTCAGGCATCATTTATATGATGAACTTTTCAACTATTAACACATTGATTTTCACTTAAGGGTACTCTTTGTACCACACTCTTAAAAGGGTGTTTTGTTTTTGCCATTTTTTTTTTTCCTGGTATTACCCTGATGTACTCTCATGAAAATCTTATTTTCATTGTTTCTCATTCATGTACAACTATCAATTGTAACTGTATTATTTTGTTTTTGTAAACAAACTCAGAGCAAATTCACAGACTTAACCCGGTCTAGACAGTGGGTTCTCAGTGTCTTGAGAAGTTAAGCTTCAGTGTTGGTCACTTTTTCTCTTTCACCACTCTGTCGGAGTTACATGGTACCCTTAGAAAATGAAAACAAGATAGCACAGCTCTTTATCTAGATTGAGCAGACCTGGCTACAGATAAAGACATGAGGCTGCAGTAGATTTGCCCTGGCTCTCAGAGTTTTTCGGTGTTCTTATTTTCAAAGGTACCAACGTTAAAAGTTCTTGCTACCAGCTGCAGATGTTCATCTTAAGGGCTGAAGTCCACTGCACACAGGTTCCGCCTGCTGTTTAGATGTAGTTCTTCTCTGTGTTGTACTTTCCTGTTTGTAGCTCTGGGCTTCTTGAGTATAGTACTTGATTTGCAGCAAGTACTCAAGTCTGGTCAGACTTTCAGGTCCCAGGATTCTGGGTCTTCATTTGCTGTCAGAATATGTCAGTGGACAAGAAAAGGGAAAGATGGAGTGGTGTCAGCAGAAATAGCAGCAAGCATACTGTCATGGGTCATCAAAAAGAAAAGAAGGAAAGAGGCTGAAACCTCATTGGTTGAGTAAAATCACAGTAGCACAGTGGATCTGTTTTGAGAAGACAGAAGTAGTAACGTTATTCAAGTGAGTCCCCAGAATCTGTTACAGGAATGGCCTTTTACTCGAGGAAATTCAGGAAGACCTGAATTTTCTCCCCAGGCTGAAAATCTCTAAGGTGTAATGTACCAGTGGTGATCTATGGAGCATGAGAAGATTTTTCTGTGTACATCTTAGGCACTTTCTGTATTTCTGTTCTGTTCTGATATAGAACCACATTTTTTTGCCCAGATTCCCTTCCCACATGGTTTCCACTAGGTTAGATCTAGTAAGGGAAATCTTAAGAGCTTCATAGAGTGAGTTCTTTCCCAGGCAAAGACTAAAATATTCCCCGGAGCTTGAATGAGGAATTCTGATCCCTGAGAACCTGAGATAGTTATGCAATAAATACTGTGCCACAAATTAGGTTGGTTTATCTATGCTCATTTGATTTGGAAGCATTATTTAAAGTTTTTGTGTGATTTCTATTGTCTTTTCTAGCTTTCTTGCCTCTTTTTCCTCTTGATACAGTGTTGGCATAGAGTTTTAATTCAACCTGGACTCATCCCCAGTCCTGTGGCACTGGTTTCTAGCAAAAATGGCTTTGGTAATAAGATTTAGGCCATCATCTGGGACTTAGATCCTTGTAGGTCTGATCTATAATTTGATGTCTTTAAAGAACTTGCCTGTGATCACGAACATAAACTGAGTCAAAATAGCAGGGTGATTTGCATTCAAGATACGTAAGTGCTTTGTCAGTAGGGCCATGTCTGATAATACTCGATCCCACAAAGCGAAGGTCTGGGCATGTTGTCGGTCTCAGTGACTCTCCAGAAATACTTGTGAGAAGTTTTATTTTTTTAACACAGAGATCCCTTAGTCCCATGTCTAGAGGTTTTGATTTAGTAAACTGAGGGATCCAGGTATTTTTTAAAAGCCTCCAGTGAGGTTCTGATACCCACTGGGGTTGAGACCCACTCAAGCATTTGTGGTCCGCAGGATGTAGGCTGCAGCCCGTGGCCACTCTGTTAGGTTTGAATCCTCGCTCCTTCATCTCCTATCTGTACTCACTTAGGCAAGTTACTGACTGCCCCAGGCCTCAGTGTGTTCATAGTTAAAATGGAGACAACAAGAGTGTTTCCGAGAGCCTTTGTCGTGGTTAAATGAAGCGATCTGATAGAGTCCTCAGCACAGCCTGGGTGAGTGGTGTTTGACCAGGACACGCTGTGTCTTCCTTATACCCAAGACTGTAGATCTAGTTCCCTGGGGAGCTTTATATGGGCTGAGAACTAAATATTTGGGGAAAATACATATTTAAAAAAATATTATTTTGCAATACATGAGAAACACACAGGATTTACACTCCAGTGTCCGTCGGTTTTATTGGAGCAGAGCCACGCTCGTTCACGGACCTCTCATCTGTGTTTGCTCTCACGTCACAGCGGCGCAGTTGGATGGTTGTGATAGAAACTTTATGTCCTGCAGAGTCTGAACTATTTACAGTTTGACTCCTCCCTTTGTGGAAACTTCTCGGCTCTGGCTGTGGACTCTCGCAGGTTAATTGCGCCTCCCTGGAGTGTGCGAAGAATGAGGGGAAGCCCTTCTGCCTTGATGTTCTTACATGTTTTTATCACCAGCGTTACTTTCCAGGGGATCGTTAAAGAGGCCCGAATTCCATAGCTGTCTTAATCCTGAAGTCACAAATGCAAACCTTCGGTCATACCCACTGTCGTGGTGATGCGGGTTAATAGATGACCTCTTCCTTCTCCTTACTGTTTCTGGCAGCATGTGCTGCCGCGTGAGGAAGGCTGGGGTAGCTGCTGTCACTCACGCAGCGTCCCTGCCAGCATGCGGAGCGCGTGGATAAATGCCTGGAGGGCGTTTAGTGACGTTTGCAGTTTAGTGAACTGGAATGGTTTTCCAGAGAACCGAGGTCTCTCTGAATGTTTTCCCCTCCGCTCTGTGAAACACCAGAGGCAGACGGTGAATCCCAAGGACAGAAGGGTAACGCCGGTCAGATGCCTGTATTCCAGGTGCTCGTGCTCCCTTTTTAGGCTCACAACAGAACTTAGGTTATCTGAGTGCCAGCTTCCAGGGTTGAAGTCTTCTAAGGATAAAAATAAGGCAAATACAGAAGGAAGCAGAAGACCAGTGCTTGAATAGCAACTGAGCTGCTCACACCCTGTATCCTTTAATTTTTGAAGACCGCCTACAGCCCTAGGGCCTGCCCGGGTGCTCTTGTACCCCCCAGTTCTTCATCCCCATCGCTCCAGATTGAAGCTCAGCCTGACAGCAAGGTGTTTTGTTTGGCCTGCACAATTTTTAAAAAGTGTTTTTAATTAGTTGCCAGTGTTTAAAGCAAGGAGATTTCATGTAAATCTGGATGTCCAATCTCTCCTGAAGCAGGGGGAGCTCTGGCAGCACCAAGCCTGCATTCCAGCATGCCAGGGATTGGCAAGCCCTGGGTGGCAGCTGCGGCAGCTGCTCCTGGCCTGAGCCAAGGCCTTGGATCTCCTGCTGCTGTTTTCCTCTGTTAGCTCACAGTCCCAGGCTCCCTGTACTTTGCTGAGCCTCCACGCACGGCTCAGGTAGCTCCTCAGAAGGGTCTGGTCTTTTCCAGTTCCTTTCTTAAGATACTTCACAGTTGTCTGAAGGGCTGTGTGAGCACGGAGCCAAACGCAAGCGTTGTAACCCGGTCTGTGATTTGAAAATCCACTGATTTTTTGTTTTCACAGTTGGGAAAACAACCTAGGGCTGGAGACAGCTCCTTGGTAGAGCACTTGCAGAGCACGCTCAAGGCCCTGGATCCAGTTCCCAGCACTGAAGAGAAACAAAAACGAAAAACAAAACAAAACAACCCAAATAGGGAAAGTGGGTGCGTGGTTGTCATATTACTGCAGTTTTCCACATATATTTTCTTTAATTTCTCAAAAACAAGACAAAATAACAACCACGTGGACAATACGATGGACTGACAGCCAGGAAATCTTGCTTATGAGCTCAATGCTCAACTTTATAATTAATATTAGTAAGTAAGTGCTATAGGTGTCTATTTTGCTAAGTACATCCTTTTCACCTTAAATATGGTTTTTCTTTCTTGTCTTCAAAATAATCTAGAAGGATAGATTACATGTTTAGAATTGAGCAGATGAGGAAGTTGACCCGTGTAAAGTCAAGTCACTAACACATCTAGTGCTTCGAGGAGTTTGGTTTCACACCCATGTCTCCTGATTTAAAGTCAAGTCCGTCCAATACCTCTGTGACTGGGGTGGGCCCTGTGATGAAATTAACTGGCTTGCCTCCAGCTCTAAAATTATAAAATTTTCTAAAATTCAATAACAAAAACTTTCAGTTCAGTCATTCAAGGTAGTATGAGTATTGAAACTTCAAAGAGAAACACTTGCACCATTTTCCTGTGCGTTTTTAGGATCCCAGGAAAAAAAAAAAAAAAAAAAAAGCTCTGTAAATTGAAAAGAATTCCACTGACAGCCACAGTGACTACGGTTCCATGGAATATTCATTAAAAGACTTCACTGGGTGAAACAGAACCCAGTTACAAACATCTCATTTGTAAAATTCTAAAAACTTTCCACACCTTGTTGAAGAAAATTTTGTTACTGTAATCACGATTCAGTTTAAATAACGTAGTGTTTTTAGGCAACCTGGTTGTCTCAAAAGTCTTCTTAAACGGTTAGATCGCATTGACTTAAAGGTCGGGTGCATCATAAAGACCATATGCTTTGCAACTGCTGCATAATAGTGCTCAGATACTGTGCGCATTAGAGTGGAAAGCTGGTTCTCGACTGAGTTATCATGTAACTCCAAATGTACACAGGAATTCCATCATTGCTGGGATCGGTTCTAACCGTTTGTTTGACATTCCTGAGGTTTTCACACCATGTCTAATGATTTCTGTTTTTCCTGGAGTTGGGCAATACTAAAGTCTTACTCAGATTTAAAAAAAAAAAAAAATTTTTTTTTTTTTTTTTGACACTGATTTTAAAATCACTTCCATGATTCTGTTGAATCTTGCTGGGCATCTTCGTGTGTAGTTTGTTGTGAATCCTACGCTGAAGGCACTGTGTGCTGTAGAACTGAGGGGCGGTGGTGTTACCCAGCTTATAGAGGTGTTGTCTTATGGAAGGGAAAGCATGGTCATCCTTTCTCCACCTTCTCAGCTTGGAGAGGTTGCATTTCTCCTTTAAGATCCAGATGAAAGACGACTTCTCCCAAAACCCCTCTGATTTCTACTTTATCTCCTCTTCCTTTCCTTCTTCATTTCTTCCTCCTCAGTGACCTCTTCACACTTTTTACTCCTTAAAATGCACTGCACACATTTATCATAGGGAGGTATGTGTAGTTCTGTGTACTTCTTGCAAGCAGCCATTTCTTCTTGCATACCTTTGTATACTTAGTAAACCTGGTGTGTGACACTAGAGGTGCTCACAAAGCAACAGAGGCAGGAACCATGTGATTAGAAAATACTTTTGTTAACATAAATGTATTGTGAGATTAAACTTTGATTAAATGAGAATCTATTTTTCCTCTCACTGCAGACTACTAAAAATAGCCAAAATGTACTTTTTATTTAATTCTCTTCTCATTCCAATGCTCATTCAATTAGCTCTTTCCTGCCCTCCACCCCTACCCGTATCATATCGTGATCCAATGACTGATAGTTTTTTCTAGGGCAAGGTTTTGAATAACGATGCCTACTAGTCTGCCAAATTGGGAATTGCAAGATTTAGAAGTAAACTCCAGGCTGCTAGCATATTACTCGTCCTCAGTTGAGAAGGGACATGTGATCCAGCTCAGGTATTACCTGTTGCTAATCAGGAAGACCCTGCTGCAGTGCCAGCTCTGTCCTGACTTCTTAGAGTAAGAGGTTACCGCCTGAGTCATGTACAAGGGAACGGGAGCTCTGTTGCTGCATGAGACAGGATCCCCGCCTTAGAGATGCTCTGGTACAGATAAGAAAGAATGACACACAAGCACCCAACTAACCTTCACAGAGGAAAAACATCTGTGTTATTCTGCCAAATGAAGGTCATACAGTGCCCAGCTCAGAATGGTGGTCAGCCAGTGTCAGCTGGGCCCCTGCGGTTTCCCTAGAGTGTGGGGACATTTCACAGAACAGATATTTCTGTGCTCTTCGGGAAAGATAAGCCAGGGTCTTAATGTAAAGAGGACCCAAAAGTTTCTGACTTCATTCTCCAGGATAGAAGGGAAAATAAGTTCATGATAGTGGTCAAAGCCTCCGTTACGTGAACATTTGTACTGTAGACTGGTGGGTAGTTATTATTATGGGTAACAAAACCAAGTCTAACAGAAAATGACGGGCTCTGTCCCAGCGTATATGCATTGCTGATATCTGACGCGCGCCCTCCACCTTGTTTCGACAGATGGAATCCAGAGCTAGGAAAAACCAGGCTATTTTTGGCCTGCAAGCTGTATTTTATTTATCTCCATCTCACTTCATAAAGCACATCCTTTCGTATAACTTGATCTGAGGTGTTAACCAGAGTGCTTCTTTCATATTCTTCCAGTGAAGCCACAGCTTATCAAGTGTGGTAATCTCCTCTAATTTTTCTTTAATAGTACCATTTCTGTACTTTTTCCTGGTAAGTATTTTTTAGTTTCATAATTGCAACATGAAAATCAGTATATATATATATATATATATATATATGTCATATATATACACACACGCACACAATGTAGCCTTCTTAAAACCTTCTAGAACTGCAGTGAGCAGATAAAAGGGGAGTGAAGCAGATACCTCTGCATTTTATCATCTTGGAATATGTAATGAAAAATTCAGGATTCTTTTTAAGGATTCTAGTATGATCGCTGTTTAGCTTGCAGTGCTGTTAGAGCTATTTAAACTGTGTGTATGAATAGGTACCTGTGCACATATATACACAATCTTATGTTTCCCTGTTTTTGTCTCCTGGACTACTTTCCTAGTAACGGTTTTCAAAAAAATAATTCCCTTTATCTTTGACTTAGTCCTCTGCGGCCTCAGTGACTGCTTTTGAAATCTTTAAATTATAATTCGAAGACTCTTCTGTGGGGCGAGGACAGGGATTAGCGGTCCCTGTGGCCCGTCGCTAGCGATTTGCTCTTAGTTAGGTTTCCCCAGGTTCGGGCTGTGCTTACACAGGCCAGGCCAAGAATACCTCTCTCTGTTTGCCACCTATTCATGCAGATGCTAATTTACATCTTTTCTTCAAGAGTTCATTCTTCCCAGGGATACAAAAGAATGAGATAGAGGGACAAGGACAATCAAGATCACCCTAATCTCTTTAATTTTAATTTTTGATTTTATTGGTACATTTTAGATATGCGTAACGATCACATTCATCGTAGGGAGTTTCATCATACGTCTTGCTGTTTCTTTTTTT
Organism: Erethizon dorsatum; assembly: GCA_028451465.1. Taxonomy (NCBI): domain Eukaryota; kingdom Metazoa; phylum Chordata; class Mammalia; order Rodentia; family Erethizontidae; genus Erethizon; species Erethizon dorsatum. The sequence continues at coordinate 11,929,265 of CM051839.1, forward strand.
CCCATTCCCCTCCACTCCCTCCAGCGGGGGAGGGGCTAAGGTTCTCACGAGGAGGACTGAGCAAGTAATGGGTTCACAGATTATAGAGGAATTTATACATGAAAATATTGAACATATTAGAGTAATAATTTATTGGTACTTATGGGTAGAGAAAGCTTTAACAACACGTTATGATTACTTTGCTCTTGTCATATCTCAGAGTTTCTTCATTCTTATGGTGTGACACTGTACTTGGCATATCTAAGGATAAATAGGGATAAGAGTGTGGAAGGGGCCCATGGTCTCCCGCTGCGGTCTAGGGGAGTGCTGCAGGAATCCTTGGGGGTCATGGAGCAGGTGGGCAGAGCATGAGGATGAGAATCAGGTAGACAGTGGGCTTGCTGCAGTTTTACCCATGGTTCGAGGAGCTTAAATAGTTACTAGAAAGTACCGGGGTGAGAGAGGGAGCCGCTAGTAAGAGCAAACCAGGAACGTAAGACAGGTTTCTGGGAAAGAAACTCGGGATGGGAGGGAGAGGGGCAGCCCAGACTTGAAACACTTTACTAATGTGCATAAGGACACTAAATGACAAATGGGAAAGGGAATTGCCTATCATAAGTCACAGGGCGTAGGTCTGTTTCCAGCTGTAGAGAAGATCAGAACCTCGGAGGCAATGAAATGTGGACACGAGCAAGCTTCTTTCCGTTCCCCTTCATTATCCATTAGCAAAAAAGATTCGTCTTCTAGAATCTGATCCAGCCAGACCCCCTGCCAAAGAGAGGAGGGCACAGAGCAGAAGGATCTCACCGGTGCCTAACCTGGGAGTGACAGGTGGACTTGGTCTGGGGAAGGGCCATGCAGCCAGGGAGCATGGCTCTGTGGCACAGTGGGGCTATGAGCTGGGAGAAGTGCAGAGCGCAGCTCTCACCAGGTCCTCAGGCCAGCATCAGGGACTGCTGAGTGAGCAGGGCTGGGCACTCACATAGGCCGCGAACATGAGTGAGCTTTTCTCTTTTATGGTGATTGTTAGGCAATCATTTGTAAATCTGTTTATTTTCCTAATGGGAATAAGGTAATTTTTGCATGTTCTTCATGCCAAGTTCTGACTTTTGGAGAGCAAAGACATACAATATAATTCCAAATAAGCTAATTGATGGTTTTTCTCTATTGTATTCGTTTTTCCATGTAAGGAAATGGTGATAAGAATTTAGAAAAAGGAACTATTTCTTTGGAAATTACAGTAATAATGGGTCAGACTGGAAAGGCCGGTGTTTCTCAGAAAGGTAGGACAGTAACTGGGGCATGGGTGCAGGTGCCAGGAGGAAATACAGCCCAGAAGGTGGGGCACACACAGCCCGGGTGGTCCCAGCAGGACATCGTGGAACTCTGGGTGCCACAGGAGGCCGCATTTAGATGCCTCAGCAGTGGGCTTCTGAGGAAGGCAGATGTCAGAGTCCCAGGCTTAGAGCTGGGGTTTGAAGAGAGTCAGGGGTTGGGAATTTTTCCTGTGAGAGTTGGGGTGTCATGCAGGTGGGAATGGGACATAGGGCATGTAGGCATGAGTCTGGCTGACAGAAACTGGGCCAGAGCTACAAGCATAAAGAAAAGTAGGAAAGGAACGTAATGCAGAAACCCCGAGTTTGGAATTGGGGAACCAGATCCTTGGGCCCGAAGTCGGGATTGGCCTAGACTGGGCTAAACCACAACCATTAGGGGAAGTAAGGTACCATTACTGTGCCCACTTTGCGGCTGAAGATAGTGACGTCTGGGGAGGCTGGCTGGCCTCGGCTCTGGCAGTCAGTGGGCAGTGGGACCAAGTAGGAGCAAAGCCAACTGTTCCAGGAACAGCGCTCTGCCACCGCACCACTTGGCTTCCAACCTCAAAGGCGGTGACCTTAGGGAGGGGCAGGTGGTTTGTTGAGCACCTGTTGTGTTCCAGATGTGAAGCTAGCATTTTAAAAGTACGGTTGTATTTGATCTTTATAAGTGTCCTGTGAGATAAGTTTTGTGACTCCAACTTTATACATGAGAAAATATAAGGTTAAATGGTTTGCTCGGTGTTAAAGAGCTGATAGTGACCGTCTGGATGTCACCCTCTGCGTATAACCCCAAAGCCCACGACTGCATTACAGACCACATTAGAATCTCTGTTGCCCTGAGTTTCAGCTGTGAATAAGCACGAAGCTATTTTCTAGAAATGAACTTCTTTATTTTAAGCAGTTTATTCAAATGATCAAACGTGCAAGGTGAAAATGTGTATTATAAAAACTTCTTAGAAAGCAATAGCTAGGGGCTTCCATGCATGCTGAGATCTCAGTATCGCTTGTGTCACTTGTGACTTTGGTGAGCACCATCTTTTGTCAGTCCTGGGCTCAAATCCTGTATCACCTCTGGCTAAGTGAAGCACCAATGACAGCTACTTATTTCTTTGTTTAGGACAAGAGCGTAATATCCCCTCTCAAAAGGGCTATCATAAACATTCAGTGTGATAAGAACATAACTTTCCCCATCTTATAGCCTGCATCATGGTTTATGTTCAACATCTGAGTCCTTTTCGCTTGCATTACACATTGTTGGTCATATTTCCAAGGCTGCTCCACACATGTATGACTGGCCCTCACGCAGCCCTGCTCTTCTCATTCTCCACAGATGGCTTGTCCTATTTTACAGAACAGAGAGTAGTAGGCTTAATTGCCCACAGTTCCTCTTCCATCCACTTTCTCTGCCGGAGTTTGGATCTGTGGGGGTCCCACAGAGGTCCATGTTTTTCAGGCTTGGTCCCCAGTTATGGCTCTACTGAGAGGTGTTGGAACTTTTAGGAGGTAGGACTTAGTGGGAGTGAGTTAAGTTATGAGGGGCCTGCCCTTGGAAGGGATATTGGGTCCACTGCCTGTCTCCCCCCACATACCACCTTTCCCCCCACCTCCTTCCTCTCTCCCTGTCTCCCCCTGCTTCCTGGCAGCCATGAGGTGAGCACTTGCTCTGTCATGTGCTCCCACCATGATGTTCTCTACTGCCACAGGCCCAAAGTGACAGGGCCAAGTGAACATAGATTGAAACCTCCGAGAGCCAAAATAAACCTTGTCTCCTTTTAAGTTGTTTTTCTCAGGTATTTTTTTTTTTTTTTACAGTAATGGACAGCTGACTCACACCCATCAGATTCTATTCAACTTCAACTGATAAATGTATCTTATTCAAAGTTACAGCAGACGCATACTTATCTTTTGTACCATATTTTCCTTATAAGCACAGGTTGCTTGAAACCTACTGCAATTGTGAGTTATTTGCATTAGGAAGAATTGGGTAACAGGAAGACTGGCAAGTTTGGATGTTAAAGCAGAGGATACCTGCTCTGCTTTGGCAAGCCAAGGAGGAGGTAATGGAAGCTACTGATCTTATCTCCAGCATCACAAAATCTGATTCTTTGAGGCAATGGTGGGACCACGCAGACCTAAGTCAACAACTTTGAATTAGAAAAATTAGAAGAACATGGGACATTTGCATGGAGGACTAGAAAGATGATTTAGGATGGCCTCAGCTTTTCTGTCATGGATAATGAATGGTTGTCAAGGCAAGTGAGGCTATGGGGAGACAGGTTTGGGGGTAGAAAGTAAGAGGAATGAGGATGGTGAACTGGAATCTCGCCTAACCAACCTCTTTGGAAACAGTGGTCTGGATGCTAAGCCTAACCAGTTTCTTTGCCACTGTTCCAGGAAATCTGCCACTAAGCTGCCAGAGTGAACTTTCTAAAACACGAATTAGACCTAGACTGGCTTTCCCATTGCTAAATATTCGTGTCCAGGCCATGTAGCCAAGCATAGCCAGTCCTCATGTTCTTAGTGTTTACTCTTTTTCCTCACACTCCCATGCTCCTGTTGCACCAAGCTCACCATCCAAAAATGTGTGATGCCTCTGATGACATTCGTTTTAAAAATGGGTTGCCTCTCTGGCTAGAAAACTTCTCTAACTCCCTTTCCATCCAACAAACATTCTTCAAGAGGCAAAGCTAATATTCTTTCTTCTCCATAGCCTTTTCTGATTTCTGTGCCAAGGATAGTTGCTTGGTCTTCTGTGTTCTTGTAGCACTTATTCAGGTGCTCTCCTTGCCCCGAGGTTTAATTTGCAGAGGATTCTCTCTCCCACAAATGTCTCATCCCAGTCACCTCTCTGCCCAGTGCTGACTACAGTAACTGGCATGTCATAGCCACCCAAAAATTATTTGTTGAATTATAAAAAAACAAAGAGACATCTTGAATTAATAATGCCTAACTTCAGAAGCAGAACATATTTACTGGTTTTAAAAAAAAAAATACATGTATCCTAGAAAAACCTCTGGAAGGATGCAGAGAAACTGATAGCAGTGGTTGCCTTGAAGGAAGGGAACTGGATGTCTAGAGGATAGGAGAGGGCAAGGGAGCCTTTTTACCCTGTTCCCCGTACTGCCTTTTAAATTCTGTACCATGTGCATGAATTCTATCATAAACCCCAATATAGTCTAATTTAATATGTGTGGGCAGTCTCCTATCAACTGGTTTCATAATTTTTTTTCTAACAGAAATTTAGCGTTTTGGTAGAAGTTTACAAGGCAGTTGTCCTTTGTTGCCAGTATTCAGTCTCATCTGGGGTTCATTTAGGCCTGGAGCCGTGTTGATGTTCAGAAACTGGGCTGTGCCTGAAAGGGCGAACAAGGACCCACCAAACTGTATTAAAACTTTCAAACCAAGAGTCCCTTCTCTCTACCCTGGCCTCATTTCTGCTTTTCAGATCTTGCGGGATTAACTTGTTAGGCAAAAGTGAATGAAATCTGGTTGCTGAGAACCCAGCAAACAGAATCCTTCTGTTCTTGCCGCGATGTGCACATGTCAGCTTTGAGCTCAGGTAGAGAGGTACCTTTGGATAGGGCAGGAAAGTGGTGTATTTGGCAGTTAAGTGTGGCTTCCTCTGTTGGGTATCATTGGAATTGTAGACACATCTATATCCATTGGTTACGCTTCTCCAGCGTCAGAGCAGTTAGTAATGTTTTGGTCTGCAGTTACCCTTTATAATCTAGCCTGGGCACGCCAGTCACTGAGTAGAATCTGTTTCTGCAGCATTTTTCTATCAAGGTTTAAGGCTCGAAAGGACATTTCTGATAGAAAGAGTATGTGCTACAATGGAGATCTGAGTATGAATCCCAGCTAAACTATCCACATCATTTAACCTCTCTGCATGTGTCCTCATTGGTCCTATTATCCCTAGTTTACCAATCTCATAGGCCTTTTAAATGAAGCATTAAATTATATGATTGATAAAACACCTGTCACATAATAGGAATTCAACAAATGTTAATTCCCTCCCCACTGCCCTGAATAGCTTACTAGTTTATATAGATAACAGATGTTTTTGCATAGTGAAGTACAACCATGTTAAATTCCTAGTACTGTATGTGTGTAAGATGTCAGTCAGTCCTCCTGAAAAAATGTTCCTTGTTCCTTGTCAATAACTTGTCTTCTCTCATTGCATGCCGTAATGAACGTTTCTGGAAGTTAAACTCTTACAACTCCTGGATTTTTAATGTAGTTTTAATTCTCTTTTACTGAAATATGCTAAACTTCAAGTCATGATAATCGGAAGATACATACACACACAAATGTACGTACATACATACATTTTTAAAATGTATCAAGAAAATGTTTATCTAGAGAGTTTGTGCTTTCATATCAAGAAAATGTTTATCTAGGAAGTTTGTGCTTACTCCCCTGGGGAAAACTCCTAAAGCACCCCAGGGGGGAAGATAAGTCTAATCTGAATTCTAAATTAAAATTATAGAATCTGAAAAACATAACTTCAAAAGCTTTGTGTTTCAAGGTGGCAAGGGCGGCCCGTGCTCCTGTGGGTTCCTTCTCCCCCTGGCATTTTAAAGCCTGTTGGTCTGGCTCACTCATAAACCTGGGCAGCAGGGGATCATTGTTCATTGGTCTATTATGGGCAGAGCAGACTGGTTTGAACTGAGCGGAGGAAGTTAATTATCAAATGTTTTAGTTGGCTCTAACAATGAATAACCAGTTCTTGTTGGACAGCAGGCTTACGGTGCAGCATTATAAGGGGGGGGGCCGGGGGATGGGAAATCGCCCATCAGCATCTGCAATGGGGGAATTTGCTGGGACTGCCCTAATCTGTTTCCCAGGTTGTTTGAACCAGTTCAAGAGCAGTTAAACAAGGTTATGTAAGGGACATGTGATGTAGCCCAAAATAGTGACTGCAAACACATGCTGCTGTTGCTGGGCAGTTGTCAACCACTTAAAAAAAAAAAAAAAAAAAAAAAAATTCTCCACCAGAACAACAAATAGGCCTTTAAAAATGAAAATAAGATTTAAGCAGAAAAATTTAAAGGGAATTTGGTAAAATTGCTTTACTGATGTTGAAAAAGACTGATTATGTTTTTTTTTTTTTTAATTGAAAAAGGGGAACTTTGAGGTCTGGTTATTTCAGAGGACCCACTGGTAATTGAATGAAGAGGTTTTCTTAACGAGTTTGCTGCCCTGCTACAATGCTTAGTTCTCATGTTTTAATGAACAGAACCTAACAGCCAATCCTTTAAATGTGCTGACTTTGGGCACGTCACAGATTATTAAGCAATATATCATTCCACGTCACAAACATTAAACTGTTTTTATAAATGACTGTCCTTTTTAGTTAAAAATCTCTTGCAGCTTTACGATGTGAAAAAGAAAGTTCTCTCTCACATGACATGGTAAGCATCAAAATAATGCTGTAAAGGAAAACACGACTCGGTAGTGAGCTTTGACAAGATGATTTTTTTAAAAAGGAAAACCAAAACAACAGGGAAGAGTTTAAAATATGCCTCAACTGTCGTCCAGAGGTTCGTAGCCCAGCCCTTGGATTCCCATGGTGACCACATTCTGAGGGTTCCCTGCCTTTCAATGAGCTCCAGCTCTGGGAAACTCAGAAGCAAGGAGCAAGGCAAGGGGGCCGTCTGCTAGGGGGAACCCCAGGCCCCTCATGACGGGATTCAGGCTCAGAAGCTCAGAACTCAGGGACTGGGGAACTCCCTGTGTGTCCCTGCCATTCAGATCTGAATTGCAGGGGCTCCGCTGTAAGTCTCTCTCAGTCTCTAAGGGTCTTGTTAAATAGCATCCTCTTTCCCCACCCAGATTCTTAACAGATTGAAAAGCAAAGGAGTGGCTGGTAGGAGATAGAATATCACCCTTTTTTAGGTAAATAAGTCGGATACGATTTAGTGGTAAGAGCAGAAAGGTCCTGCAACACAAGCTATAGAGTTAGGCACAGGCACAGTTGGGTTTGGTTCAGTCTCCCCCAGTGCCCTGCAGGCTGAGTCCCTGCTGTCTGAAGTTTTCCCCCAGGGAAGAAGACCAAGCTGAAGCAAGCAAGCCAGACTTAACTCTCTCAAACCTACAGTTCAGAGCAGAGTGAAGGGAACAGGAAGCTTCAAGCTTCCTCCCTCTGGAGGGAAACATCAAGAGTGAGGCACAGTTGTTCCTGGGGGGGGGACCTCATTCTGAGGGCACAGAACTGCTTCTCCGGGGAAACAGAAATTTGAAACAAATTCCAAAAAGTCCGCTAAATCAGATTTTTAAAACATAAAATTCTGGACATTCTGTTCAGTCCAGGATCCCTTTAATTCTCTGCCTGGTTAAACGCCAGGACGTGAGATCTAGTTCAAGTACCTCCTTCTCTGTGAATCCTTTCTTAAAGATTCTCAATGGTATTTGCAGATGTTTGACGTGGATTTACAGCTTCTAGAACCTGGTGCCTTTACTGTCTCATTTTCCTTTAAAGCCTTAGTGTTTTCACTGATCAAAGCATATCACCCCTACTTTCAGCTGTGTTGATAGAGGCTGGAGTTTTAAGGCTAAAGGATGGTGTGTCTTGAGGGTAAGGTATTCTCCCAGATGTATGAGAGGGACAGAACACCGATGGGAGTTGAGGGACATGTGTGTATCCATCGATGTTCCTGCATGTGAAAATAGCTGAGCCAGAGAGAAGCAGAAATAGGACTCCTTCCTAAAATAAAAATAAAAAATTAGAGGTAATGGGAAAGATGTGTCACAGGTATGACCTAGCACTAAATACTGGCCAGAACCAGATAGGCAGGAGATTGAGGCTGTGCGCTGTGTCACCCCTCTGTAATTTTAGGATGCCTGTAAGTTTAATGTTTATGCCCAGTTTTTGTTTTTTTTTTTAAAGCCACAAGTATGTTCTCCTAACGCACCAGGAATAGTAACAACAAAACACCAAACTAAAAAACGCCAGTAAAAGAAGTTACTGGATCATGCTCTGATGCAAGCTATAGCTGCTGCTCTGCTCTGCCCACCCTCCCTCCACCTGCCCCCGGCTCACTGCATCCCTCAGGATGAGAGCTGAGGTCCTGAAGGGCCCTGGAAGCCTTGAATAACATAGATTTGTGGTTCAGAAGAACCACTGCACAGTCCCTGAGGAGGATGGCTAAAGCTCCACGGAGGCGCACAGTCCTGAACATGTGCTCAGAGGAGCCCAGGGGTGCCTCTGAAACGCATACTTCTGAGCCCCTGCAGGGGGAAGTGGGGGGAAGCGCCAGCCCTGTCCCTTACATTCATTTCAACTGGAGCAGCTCCCCTTTCTGTTGCTTTGTTTTCTTTTTAACATATGAAGATCTATGTAAGAGTTAATTTTCTCAAAAACTACTTTGAAGTCTAAGACTCTTTTGAGCTAGAAGTGGTAAACAAGTAGGAGCAGACAGGCCAGTTACAATCCCATTGGAACAGTGATAACTTGTAGAAATGCATGATAGTGACAATAGAAGTAGTAATGACAGCAGCAGTAGTACAGTGATGAAGATGACCACCATTCATTGAATCCATTCATTGAGTCGTCTTCATGACTCATAAAGTGTAGGTACTTCTGTAGTTCTGCATTTAACAAATCAGGAAGCCAGGGCCGGTGAGATGGCTCAGTGGCGTAAGCGCCTGCCTTGCAAGCGTGAGGGCCCGAGTTCGACTCCCGGATCCCACATACGAAAAAGGGGCCGGTGATATCGCTCAGCGGCACGGGTGCCTGTTGGCGCGCGAGGTCCTGAGGTCGACCCCCCGGTACCCACAAAAAAAAAAAATCAGGAAGCCAAAGCACAAAATGTTAAGTAACTTGTCTAAAGCCATGCAAAAAGACCAAGACTTCAACCTCTGTAATTTAGAAATTACCCAAGGAATGTTTTAGTAAGGAGAGAAAGTACCAGTGAACATAGATGGGATTCAGAAGAAACTTAGGGGAGAGAAGAGTCAGGATTCAGTGACCATACAGTTGAACAAAGTGAATTTCAGGGGATTGGGAGGTGAATCAGGGATGGCTTTGAGGTTTCCCCTTCACAAAACTGGTTGAAGCTTTAGACCTGGGACTAAAAGATGCTGGATGGGGGCTGTTTTGGGGGGTAGGAATGTTCCATTTGGTTTATGAACACAGGATTTGAATTTTCAGAAAGATCCAGATGGAGACATTCAGGGAACAGGAGCATATGAGGGCCTGGAACCCAGAAGAGTGTGTGTTAGTCAGCTTTCTGACATTGCAACAAAATACTTGAGATAAATCAACTTACAGGGGGAAAGTTTTATTTCAGCTTATGGTTTCAGAGGTGTCAGTCCATGGTCACTTGTCCTTGTTGCCTTTGGGCCTGGGGGCCACTTTGTACTCATCAAGACAGGAGCACGTGGTGGAGAAAGCCTGTTTATAGCATGACAGCCAGGACACAGAGAAAGGAAGTAGCCTGGGTCCCAAGTGCACACCTTCAGTGACCTAACTTCTGCTTGGCCTCACCTCCCCAAGGTTCTTTCACCTCCCACTGGTACCACAGGCTGGGGTCTAAGTCTTTGGGGGATACTCCAGATGTAAACTGTAGCAGAGAGGAGAGGGCTTTGTCTACAGAGCTCTGGCAGTTCCCTGGACATCCTCTCATTACCACATCATGTAGCTACAGCTTGCTCCTCTCCACTCCGCCTACCTGAACTTCAACCAGCCAGACCAGTTGCTCCCTGCACCTTCAACTGTGTTTTACTCTCCCTTGGATACTCATTTGTTTGAGACGAGGTACACCTGCCTTCTCCATGTTTCAAATTCAAAACATTCTTTGAGGCTTGCCTCAGATGTTTTCTTTCTCCATAAAGGTTTCCTTATCCCCCACTCAGATAAAGCATTTCCTTCTTTAAAGTTACACCATATCAGTACCACATATCTTAATCATTTGGATTTTTCCAGTCTCATCCCACCTCCTAGAATATAGCTCTTGGCAGCAATGGAGTACATTTTGCTTCCTTATTAAACCCTGCCTTAAAAATCTTTGTTTGGCCTGGGGTGTGGATAGCTTACTGGAAGACTAGTATGCTTCAGGCCCTGGGTTCTGTCTCCAGCACTATAAAATAAAACAACAACATTTAAAATCAAGAACCTCTTTTTCTTATTCCCGGGGGCCTTGGTCCTCAACCTACTGTATTTGTCTGCTATCCTACACTCTCTGATCGGCTAGGGTATAATTTTACTCAAGGGATTCATTCTTCTTACTTTTAAGGGTTTTAATATCAAGAGCAACAATACGAGGAAGTTACAACTTTCCAGAGTCTTACATCTCTCTTCCAGTGGGGACCCTCGTCTAGAATTCTTAGCAGAGCCGCAAACAGATCCGAGAGCCTCAGCTCTGTGTCCTTGTTTACTTTAAGGATATAGTTCAGCACTCGCACATCCTTGCCAGCTTTTAGAAGAAGTTAAAACTGGAAGATGGGATCAGAAGTTAAGTCTTTGTCTTGTCTCAAGTGGGCCCTTTTTATCTGGGGACCTTCCCCCCTCAGTGTGATATTCTGTCTGCAGGAATTACTTTACTCACTTGTAGTTAATTAAAGAGTTAGCTATATTTGTTCCTTGAATTTTCTTACCCTGCTTTAAAAAATAAAGGGAGCCAACCAAATAGATAGGTGATAACATCACTACTGCCATTTTTTGTTTGAGTCCTTCAAGCTTTGTGCTTCTTGTCATATGTGTGTGTACATACATATATATTTTCCATTTGAGTCTATTCCTACATATTCATTCATTCATGCATGCATTCATTCATTTAAACTTCCTATAAAGTAGACATTAATATCTCCACGTATGGATTGGGAAACCAAGACTCAGAAACTTCAGCAACCCAGCTAAGACTCATACTTTCTTGGTGACTGAGCTGCAGATCGGAACCCAGTTGTTCACAAAGCTGGTGTCTCCTCCTCGCCTCTGTTCTGCCTTCTCTGTTCTTCCGGTACTGATGCTTTAAGGCCAACGTGTTACCCAGTCTGCCTGTTCTCCTCTGGGACCAGCCCGAGTAGAATGAACAGTCAGTTTTTATTTCAAAGTAATCAAAAATTTTAAAGATGATTTTTATCGACTTCAGAGACTTTTAAAATAATGAAACTTTTACTGAATTATTCTAGTTAAAAGACGCATCATAGTTTTAAAATAGTAGAGGAGAAAAGCAATGCCTTTGCTTTACATTATATTTTTGAACTCAACTTTGTTGTTTTGCTTTGCTTTTTAAGTCTTTAAGGCATTTTTTTTTTTTTAAGACTGACCTAAGTGTCTTGGTGCTTCATCCAGATTTATTCTAACCTGGAAAACTCCGTTTTCTAGAATGGTTGCCTTTTTCCCAAAACACTGCCACAGCTGGGTGAGCGACTCCTTGAGTGCTACTGGGTAGATCTTCATCCTTAAAACAAGACGCTTTTACATCCAAATGAGTCTGTAATGACCACAATGTAAGGCAGCCTGGCCAAGTGCAGTGAGGAATGATGTGCGCTGTGTGGGGAAAGTATTTAGGACCCAGGACACCAAAAGGACACAGAATCTGAGCTTGAGGTGCTGCCCCCAGGTCAAGCTGTTTCTTCCTTTCATAGAAACATCTACCGCTTCCTTACAGATGTTCCTAATTCTTTTCTGTAAGGAGTGTGTTCACGTACCAGTTGCTGAGACAAAATACCTGAAGTATACAACTGGAAAGACAGAAAGTTTATTTTGGATGGTGGGCTGGCTAAAGGCAGAAACATCATGACAGAAGGGCGGGGTAGGGGAAGCTGCTCACCTCAGGGCAGCCAGGAAAGCAGAGAGAAGGGAGGAGCCAGAGCCAGACAGGAAGGGGCTGGGGACCAGATGCATCCTCCAGCCCACTCGCAGGAACCTGCTTCCTCCCTCTGGGCCCCTCTTTCCAGTAGCCCATTCCACTCTGAACCCACCGATCAGTTCATTGGTGATCTGGTCACCTGTCTCCCACTGCTGAACTTTGCTGTTTTGGGGGATTGGGCCCTTACTACGTGAGTCTTTGGGGGACATTTCATATTTAAATGAAAGCAATGGGCTTATGTGTGAAAGGGGAGTTCAAAGGGTAGAATGCTGGAGATGGAGCAGAAATGATTTGTATGTGTGGCTCTTTTGTAAGCTAGTGAGGAGGGAGTATGTTTGTGTGAACATCGATTATTTGGATTTGTCTCTATGAACATTAAATACATAGTATAGGAACGTGTACATTTTGCAAGTTGTGTGGCATTCTAATTTACCTGTATGGTATTCATTCTTTTTTTCAACATATATTGAGCATCAACTATGTGCCAGGCAGTATGTTGTTTATACTGTCTTTACTTTCTCCATTAGCTTAAATACTAATTCTCCATGGTACTTGGTAGATTATCATAGTGCCTGTGGATGAATGCTTAGAAAACTTTGTGCAAAAGTTTTATTTTAATAGAATATTTGGAATGTTCAAACTCTATTCCTTTTACCTGAAGCTATTTTTTCTTTCTATATTGTGAAAATACATGTATTTTTCCTTTGTAGTATCTATTACAGTGCATGTAACCCGCTAGCTACACAGGACTTTCTCCATATTTTAAGGGAAATAATTGTAATCTGTTTGGAAATTGTAGGACTTTTGCATTTTCCTAAGCCTTTGATTTATTTAGTTTCCAGGTTCTTGTAGAGATTCTTAATATGCATTTTACCATATGAGTATTGAAAGAACAGGTTATAGGTTTTTAAACTTGGCCAGGAGTGGTCCCTGGATTCCATTTTTTAATTGTAATGACCACTGATGTTTGTTTTCTTCAAAAAGAAAGCATATTAAATGCTGGTCACTTTTTACTGGCATTTCCAGGAGTGCAGCCATTTATGTAAATAACCCTCAGCTTTATCCGTTGTTATAAATTTGTCAAAAAAAAAAAAGCAGTAATGTAAAAGGTTCAGTATTTCTGAAAAGAGCTTCTTTTGTCGAAGCTGAATTTTATGTTCTTATTTCCACAAGACTGAGGCTTCAGTGAGCTTCCCCATGTATTTCCTGCTTTTTGCCTTCTGGACGTAAGGGAAGAGTCCGGTTCCTGGCCCCCTTGTGGTTGGGCAGGATCATTGCACCAGATCCGAGCACTGTCCTTTCAGAGCCAGAGAACTAGATTTCCTAAATCAGATTCTCCTGAGTTTGCCATGAGCCTGACACTTTTCACAGTGGTGGCGACACCCATCATCCTAGGGCCTGGAATGAGAAAACATGGAACAGCATTCCCATCCCATCTGCAGTTGCCTAATTTATTCATCTTTAAAAGAACCAATTAGTTCTGATTTTTTTCCATTGCTTGCCTTTTTTCGTTGTCATTAATTTCTATTGCTTATTATTTAATGCATACTTTACTTTGGACTTTGTTTTTTCCCCCAACTCCTATGGTAGAATCTTAGATTACCAGTTTTAAACTCTTCTAATATGAGCTATAATATAAAGATAATTTTTTACTAAGTACTGCTTTAGTTGCAACACGAATTTAATATGTTTTTGTTATAATTTAATTTGAAATATTCAGTCACTGCCCTTGTGTTTTCTTCTTTGATCCATAAATTCTTTAGAGATGTGTTGCTTAATTTTCAAGTACATGGGGGCCCTTTTCTATATCCTTCTGTTGCTGATTTTGAATTTTATTCCTTTATGACTAGAAAAAATATTATACATGATTTAAATCCTTTTAAATTTTGTAATTTCCTCATCATGTGTTCCATCTCAATGAATATTCCATGTACATTTGAATATGTATATTGTACAGTTGTATGACCTAGACGCTAATAAGATCAGTGTTTGATAATCTTTTTCAAATCTTCTGTATCCTTTGTTTTTCTATGTAGTGGTTCTATTGATGGCTGAGAAAAAGGTTTTTTAATTGCCAATCATGATTTGATGTGTATCTTTTTTCTTCAGTTTTATCAATTTTTGCCTGATATATTTAGAAGTTTTGCCATTAGATGCCTAGATATTTGAGTTTCTTTAATCTCAGTTTGATAGATACCAAATAACATTCTTTATCTTTGGAAATATCCTTTGTCTTCAAGTCTTTGTCTGATTTAAAAATAGTTACATTAGGCTTCTTATCCTACTGTTTGCCTGGTATATATTTTTCCATCCTTTAACCTGTAACCTGTCTGTGCTTTTTTTTTTAAATTTATTTATTTATTTTTTTTTTTTTTTTTGTGGGTACCAGGGGGACGACCTCAGGACCTCGCGCGCCAACAGGCACCCGTGCCACTGAGCGATATCACCGGCCCCTTTTTCGTATGTGGGTTCCGGGAGTCGAACTCGGGCCCTCGTGCTTGCAAGGCAGGCGCTTACGCCGCTGAGCCATCTCACCGGCCCTTTTTTTTTAATTTAAAAGGCATCTTAACACATATATGGGTCTTGTTTTTTAAATACTCAAAAGTCCATTATCTTTGACTTTTGAGTATTTAGACCATTTACATTTAATGGAATTACTGCTGTACTTAGGATAATATGTTTTACCTTGCTGTTTGTTTTCTTTTCATTCTGTTTTTCCTTTTACATCTTTTCTGAATGGAATATTTTTCAGTATGCCATTTTATACCTCTGTTGTCTCAAGCTACATTTTTTTAATGGTTGCTTCATGGTATATGCATCAGATTTACAGTTATGTACAGTACTGATTTCTCTTTCTGAATTACTAGGTTTGGAGAGGGCATTATAAATTTAAATTTTTGGTCAGTTCTTAAGTGATTCTAATACAACTGGTGCAAAGACCATACTTTGAAAACCACTGCTCTGGAGATCACAGGGAATAGTCTTTACTTATAGTCTACCTGGAATTAGTTTGTTCTATTTCAAATGTAATGTAAGAAACTTATAGTAGTAGAATTTCACTTACGTTCCATCCTGTTTTTAGTGCTATGCTAACAGATATTTTGTACATAAGTATTTTATAAGCCCCATAGTGTGTTTTCATTATTTTTGCTTGATGTAGTTGACTTTTAAAGGATTTAAAATAGAAAATTTCTAAAAATTTTTCCAAATATTTACCATTTTCAGTTCCTAACTTTGTCATATAGCCAAATGTATCATTCTTACTCTGCTCCTCTTTGAGTAGTTTTTCTTTGTGTGTATCTTATAGTTTTCTTTTAATTAAATTTGGAACTTTTAATATATTTTTTTCTGACCTGCTCTCTTTCTTTTCTCCTTCTGGAACTCTAACTACACATGTATTAAATTGATAATGTATCCCACAGACCGCTGATGCCTCCTTCCTTTATTTTAAATTTTTTTCTCTTTGTGTTTCAATTTGAATGATTTCCATTTACATTTATTTAACCTCCTGGATCCACTCTTGAGTGTCCAGTTTATTGTTAATTCTAACCAATAAATACTTTAATTTCAGGTACTGTAATTTTCAATTCTTAGATTTCCATTCGTTTTTGTATTCCTTGTATTGTTTTTACATTTTCTAAATCACTAATTCCCCATTTCTTTACCTCCTTCTGTCATCTTTTCTTGTATATTCTAACATATACATTTTTAAATCCTTATGTGATAATTCCAAACTCTGGATTATTTGTAAGTCTATTTCTACTTACTAATTTTTCTATTGACTTTGGTTCACATGTTCTGGATTTCGTTATAATTTCTGTAGAATATTAAGTTTTAATGGTCAGTGCTTTCCTCCTCCCCCTCCTCCTTATAGGTTGGTCTATTTTGCCTTAATCCTGGGGTATAGTATTTCTTCCTAGAGCAAAGACCTTCTGGAATTTCAATGGAAGGTCTGAGGCATTTATTGAGTCTTCTTAATTTAATGGGATTCAAACCCTGTCCCCTGTAATTCTGGCAGCAGCTGAAATACCTACAAATCTTTGCAGCTTTAAATTATTGTTTTACCCTTGAAAACTTTAGAGTCTTACGATCATTTCTGAAGTTACCCAACAATTCAGAGGGAGTTAATGTGTATATTTATCGTCTCTATTCCCCTCTTTTAGAATTGTGTGCCTCTCTATCTGTTATGGCTGTCCCAAAGTCTGTTCTGTGCTTTGTTAGACAATTAAGACTGAGGTTTTTTGCTTGTACCGTTTGGAATACAAAGCCTTCAGGGAAGAGGTAACTCAAACACAAAATCTTACCTAGGGTGATTCTTGAAGAGTCATTTTTCCTCCAGTTTCTGCCAGTTTTTGGTCACCCCCTCAATGCCTTCAGATCAATAAATCAATCTGTCTGTCTGTATCTGTCTCTCTCTCTTTCTGTGTGTATGGGTTCGTGTGTGTGTGTGTGCTTGCGTGTGTGTGTGTTTCTTGCTCTGTCTCTCTGTGTATCTCTAGTATACGTCCCTTTAATCGACAGTTTATAGTTACCCATGGGAGGTTTACCTGTTTTACATTGTTCTACCATTATTAGAAGTAGAATTCTCCTCAAAATGGACAAGTAACATAAAGAAGAAATAAATCTTTCTTTGACCACTAAGATTTCTTCGTAACCCAGGCATATTCCTGTGCCTATATATTCTGACTTTTGTACACCTACCAACTTGGATGAGGCCATCACTGAGAACTTTTCATGAGAATGGCTCGTAGTGTGAACTTCCTACTTCCATTCTGCCTACCTATAAAATAACTTTAAGATTAATATTTCTAAACCACAGCTCTGGACCTGGCGCTCTGTTAGCAGGCGTCAGCAGTGACATTCAGCAGTGATAAATGACAGCTGAGTTCCTTAGTTTCTCATTCAAGACCTCCAACTCTCTGGTCCATAGCATCCTGGTTGACTGCCCTATGTTAGTTTTTACAGAGAAAATCATTTACCATACAAAGCCTAAGTTGTGACTTCTTCCAGGTTAGCTGTCTTAATACTGAGAGAACATAATGTTTAAAAATCATGATCGGGCCGGTGAGATTGCTCAGCGGCGTAAGCGCCTGCCTTGCAAGCGCGAGGGCCCGAGTTTGACTCCCGGATCCCACATACGAAAAAGGGGCCGGTGATATCGCTCAGCGGCACGGGCGCCTGCTGGCGCGTGAGGTCCTGAGGTCGACCCCCGGTACCCACAAAAAAAAAAAAAAAAAAAAAAAAAAAAATCATGATCAAAAGTTTAAGTCTGCTAGGTACATTCTCACTTTTGTTGTTTCTATTGTTATTGTTGTTTTAATATGGATTAAGAGATGAGACACGTTACATATTTGTGAAGGTGAAATTTAAATCTTTAATGTTTATATAACTAAAAACAACATAATTGTCTGAAATTTGTTACAACATGTCTAGTTGTCTCTTACCATTCTTGTATCCTGTACATGGAAGAGGGAATGCTGAACTGGAAAGAAAATCATTCAGAAGTTGTTACAGTAATAACGGATTTTTAAAGGATATTCATTATAAAAAAACAATGCTTACAACACAATCCCAGCTTTTACATGTCCCTATTTTTGAATGCCCAGAGAATAAAATCACCCAACATGTACCTAATATAGGGAAAAATTTTTTTACACAATCTTGTATGCCTACAACCGAAAAGATGTGGATATGGAGATTGTTAATTCACAGAAGCGGAGAGAGCCTTACACCACCCCAGACTAATTCCTTATGCAAATACTTTGTGGCTTTGCACACATAAGAGGTTTCCCATAAATACTTGGTGAATTGAAATAAATTAAAATTACATTCAGTTGTTTCTTTTGACTTTAAAGTTTATTCAAATTATTGTGAGTTCTAGAAGAAATCTGTGGTTTCGTATTCAGTCTTATACCATGCAAAAGACACATACTGCTGGTTACCAATAGAAATTCTGCCTGGTAAAGTAAGTGTACTTCACTTAAAGAATGTTCCTTTGCTTTTTATTTCCAAAAAGCACTTTCAGTACCCTGTGAGACCACCAGTAAATTATACTGCAAATTGCTCTTTAGGAAAACCTGTTGGGCGTAAGTTACAGCAGTATTATCAGACTTTCTGAATTCTGCTTCTGTTTCTACCTTTTTGGAAAGTCAGTTTACCAATTCTAGCATGAGTTTCTTCTTGTGAACAATAGCAGTAACAGTAATTGCCTCATCTGTGTTGTGGAGTTGTTCCAAGGCTTGCATAAGATAGAACTCTAATAGGGCTTTAAATTTTTACTTTAAAAGTAGAAACACCAAGATGTTGTACAGCATCATGAAATATTACATTAATCAGTTTCTGTTTTTTGTATGGGTATTGATTGCCTGCGTGCAATTACCTACACCTACCTATATTCATTAAGAACCTTCAGTTTTTAAAGAACACATTAGATTATTATAATGACGGGGTTTGGTTTCTTCACTTTAATAGATTTCCCTATTTTATTACTGATGTTTTACTGTTATTATTGCTGAGATTTACTACAGTGTTACAGAGGATGTGCTTTAGATTAAGTTACTTTAATTACATTGATACACATTGTTTTTATTGGCTATTCACTGTAATTAGTAATTCTCAACCAAGGGCTTGTGATGGCACTGGGCCAATGGGAGGAGCCTAACTCGTTCACTGTGTTACACCAGTCAGTTTCCCTCTCTCGTTTGCATATGTTCAGTGATCCATGACTCAGTCCCCAGACCTTTTCTCTTTGCAGTCTACATTCACCTACCAGGTGATCGCACCACGTCTTATAGCTTACAACAGAAACCATAAGCTGACTGCATTTCTAAGCCGCACATCATCCTCACCCCAGATTGGGTATCTGATCCTGAGATCTTTGCTTGGATGCCTATCAGGCATCACAGCCTTAACACGTTATGCTCAAGACTGATCTGGGGTAATTTCCCACAGACCACAAGCTCTCATCATCTTCCCCATTTTAACTCATGGCAGTTCCATTTTTCTAGTGGTTCAACCCAAGTATCTTAATGTCTCTTTCATTTCCTTTTTCCTCTTTCAGCAAATCCTAGCAGTCCTACCTTCTGAATATGTCTAGGATTTATCTACATCTCACCATCACGGTGATCCAGCCCACTTTCATCTTTCCCTTGTATTGTGATAATTACTCCATGCCCCTAGCCTCTCTGCTGCTGTCCTTAGTCCACCACAATCAGTTTTCAACACAGGAGCCAGAGTGATCCATCTCAGTCTAAATCATATCGAGTGGCTTCTCTGCTCCAAGCCCTCTAGCCTGGTGGCTTCCTCTCTCAGTCAGAAGAACAAAATCTTAGCTGTGACCTTTAAGATCCTACAATCTGCATCATGTTAGCTCTGCACCTCCATCTCTCCTTACTCTCCACTCATTCTCTTCTGCTCATTCATGCTGGTGTCCTTATTCTTCCTAAAATAGGCTAAATATCTCCTAGCCCATGCCCTACCTCATTTGCTTTTCCCTCTGCCTGGTGTATTTTCTGTCCCAGATGAACACAGAGTTAGATTGAAGACCTTTAGACTTTCATTTAAAAAATCACCTTCCTGGGAAGCTCTCCCTATACACACTGAAATTTCAAAATTTGGTGTAAACACTGGGCTGTGTGCCCCTTCCCTTCATTTTTCTCCTTAGCACTTAATTACTGTCTAATCTTTTCTACATTTTGTCTATTGTCTGTCTCCGCTAGTTGAATGAAACTTAACAAGAACAGAGACGTTGGATCTACGTTCATTGTTAGATCTGTATTGTTTCTACCAGTACCTAATACCTAGTAGAGGTCCAATAAATAATTTTGAATAAATAAATGAATAGCAGATCTAGGCTACAATTTCATATTTTGCCAATAGATGTTAATCTCTAAGCCTAGATGACAGTATGAAAGAGCTAAACATTTCCAACCCTCTGACTTAGAAGTCTTCCCAGTGAAGTCATATGTGTCAGTAGTGGGTAGGCGTTGCAGCGTGAAAAGCTGAGGTAGGCCCCTTGTTTCAATTAGTTCTGTTGTGATATCCGAAGGAAATTCCCACTATTGTCTGAATCCGTGCAGCTATCAGTAAAACTAAAACAATGAGGGGAGGTGGCGCTTCTATAAGAACGTGTTTGTAAATCAGTGTATCGTAATCATAGGTGCACTGAATTCTCAGCTTCATTGAGGTTATAACCTGCTTGTCCATATTATCCATAAATAATATTTTCTTCTTCTGTTTTATTTTATTTTTTTTTTTTATTTTTATTTTTTATTTTTTGTGGGTACCGGGGGGTCGACCTCAGGACCTCGCGCACCAGCAGGCGCCCGTGCCACTGAGCGATATCACCGGCCCCTTTTTCGTATGTGGGATCCGGGAGTCGAACTCGGGCCCTCGCGCTTGCCGGGCAGGCGCTTAAGCCGCTGAGCCATCTCACCGGCCCTCTTCTTCTGTTTTAAAGAAGAGATTTCATAGTCAGAAACTGGGTATATAATGTCTTCGTTATACTTGTTAATATTTTATATTAGTGTGATAGTCATTTTAACAATTGTTTCTATTATTAAATCAGGGCAACACAACTATTTATGTGCTGGAAGAAATGATTGCATCATTGATAAGATTCGACGAAAGAATTGTCCAGCCTGCCGACTCCAGAAATGTCTTCAAGCTGGAATGAACTTAGGAGGTGAGTTGTATAGTGTAAGTTTTATAAAAATTGTTAAGAAGAAATATAGCACCATTCAGATCTGTGTACTCTCCAAATTGGAGATGAAGTAACATAATGCAAAGGTTTTAAAACATCTAATAAGTCCTATTTTCATGCCAAAACATTTCAGGAGGAAAGTATTTCTTAGTTGGAATTAAAAGAAGATGTGTTGTATGGCTGTAGTGCTTGTGAATTTTTCAAGCCTGAGTTTGCAGTTTCAAGAACTGGGCATTCAACCAAAACCAAAATAAAAATGAACGACTTTTTACATAAAACTGTAGCCAACAGTTTTTTTTGTTTTGTTTTGTTTTTTTTTGTGGGTACCGGGGTGTCGACCTCAGGACCTCAAGCGCCAGCAGGCTCCCGTGCCGCTGAGCGATATCACTGGCCCCTTTTTCGTATGTGGGATCCGGCAGTCGAACTCGGGCCCTCGCGCTTGCCGGGCAGGCGCTTAAGCCGCTGAGCCATCTCACCGGCCCTAGCCAACAGTTTTTATTGCCATATCTATTGAGAAATAAGACCTAGACATGATAACATTAAGCAGATAGGAATATATTCTTAACTCCAAAGGTAAACTTTGTGAAAGAGACTTTAAGGTGTTACACAGGCTCACCAAAAGAGAGGGAGAAGGTAAAAGACTAGAACCAAGTGCAGAAGTGTACAATGTTCATGGATGGGAAGCGCTGATATCCTAAATATATGAATGTGTACCCTAAGTCAATTTACAAATATAACATAGTCCTAAGAAAAATGCTAATTAATTATTCTAAGTTCCTATAGAACAACCAGAAAAATTCTGGAAAAGACAAATAATACAGGGAACTAGCCCTACCAGACACAAAACATATTATACTTCTACTAGAATTAAAATAGTCTGCAGCATATGTTTGATTGGCAGACATATCAACAGGAAGTCAATAAATAGATCCAAATAATATGGAAATTTTTATATAATAAAGCTGGCATTTCAGATCAATAGGGTAAGGATAAATTATTCTGTGACATGTGCTGTGACAACTGCATCACCATCTGGAACAAGAAAGTTGCATCTAGTTCTTACTGTACACCAAAATAAATTTTGATCTTCAGAGATTTGAACTTTGAAAAACAATCACATAAGTACTAAAAGAAAACATAACTTTTTAAATAACTCTGAGAAGACCTTTCCAAGTATGAAATAAAACCAAAAGAATTAAAAGCAAAAAGTTGAGAAAATCATCGCTATTTATAAATCAGATACTATTGCGTGTATAATAAGAAACTGGAGAGAAATACTTGCAAGTTAGAGACAAAGGTTAATTTTCTTGTAAAGGGCTCCTACAACTCCATAAGAAAAAGAAGCCAACCCATTAGAAAAATGAATAAAGATTATAAAAACAACATTCACAGATTTTAAAAAAATGCAACTGGTTCTTGAGAAAAATCCTAAACTAATTATACTAAGAAAAATTTAAGGGGCCGGTGAGATGGCTCAGCGGCTTAAGCGCCTGCCCGGCCAGCGCGAGGGCCCGAGTTCAACTCCCAGAACCCACATACGAAAAAGGGGCTGGTGATATCGCTCAGCGGCACGGGCGCCTCCTGGCGCACGAGGTCCTGAGGTCGACCCCCCGGTACCCACAAAAAAAAAAAAAAATAAATAAATAAATAAATAAAAATTAAAAAAGAAAAATTTAAAATGTATTGGGATATACATGGGATAATGAGATTTTACCAATTGGTGAAAGTAAAATATTTTTATGACCTTATTTGATGAAAATACAGAAGTAAAGGCAAACTGAGTTGCAATCTGATGCATTCTAGGTGGGAATATAAATACATACATTAAACACATAAATAAATACACTAAATCTGTTCAAGAATGATTAATTATAGAATACTTCAACATTAATAAAAATAAGGGAAGTCTGTATGTGTACTAACGTGGACTTCCCTCCAAAGTACTGTTTAGCAAAAAACAGCAGGTTGCAAAGTAACATATTTATATAAGTTGTATATGTTTTAGAAAAAGAACACGTATTGTACAGCACGTTTTGGGGTGGCATACAAGAAACTAGCCGTGGTGCTTGTCTCAGTAGAAAGGACTTGGGTAGCTGGAAGACGAGGGAAGGAGCTCTGATTGTCAACATACAGCCTCCTGTGCCTTTGACTTCCATATTGAAAGTACGTACTATGTGCACATTTTACCTATTTAAAAGGAATAAAATAATTTTTAAAAATGAGAATTCACTTTCTTTGCTTTGATGAGTGAATCAACTTGCTGATGAGTCAGGACTAGGGAGTAAACAAGGCTGCCTGAGAAACAGAGCAGTTAATCTTAGAAGTCAAGAAGAGGGTGCTTGTGCCCAGGAAAGAGTGGTATCGTGAGAACATATCCCAATGCCTTCACCAACAGCTCAGAGAGATGCGTGCTGATTAAGAGCACACTCTGGAGCATGACTGTGTGTGGGAGCCCTTGTTCTGCTACTTGCTGACCTTGTCATCTCAAGCAAGTTATCCTTTGCCCATGCTCCGCTTCCCTTATCTTCCACTTGAATTGATCAGCATACCTATCGCAGGATTAAATGAGTAGATGATGAAAAGAAAGCAGCCACGCAATGCATACTACTTGGTATTGGTTGTGGTAGTCAACTTTCCATTACTGTGACAAATACCTGAGATAATCAGCTTTACAAAAAGAGGGGAGGTTTCTTTTTGCTGACAGTGTTGGAGATTTCAGTCCGTGCTAGATTGGCCCTGTTGCTTTTGGACCTGTGATGAGACAGCACATCATGGCGTCAGTGTGGTAAGACTGTTCATGTCATGACTGGGACACAAAAGAGAGAAAGAAGAGAGAGTGGAGACCCAGTATTCCCTTCAAGAGCACACAGTCTGTGAGCAGAAGTCCTCCCAAAAAGAGCCTCCCTCCTAAGGATTACACTGTCTCCCAACAGTGCCATGGGCTGAGGGCCAACCCTGTAACAGATGGGCCTTTGGGAGACGCTTATCTAAACCACAGTAGGGATGAGGTTAGCAAAGATGGTATACTTCTTGTATGCTGCAAGTGTAGCATGAGGTATATCCTCCTTGCAACTTCCCTAGAATTTTCACACTTTATCTTACTTAACAATCCTCTGAATTTCCAGGAAATTTACTCTTGCCCCCTGCTTTGGTGATGGTGAGCCCATGTCCATGGAGAAGTTAAATGACTTGTCCAGAGAAGGCACAGTGAGATAACGAAGCTAGTTCTTGTATATCCAGGCTCCTGGTCTGCTGTTTCTTGTCTACCATACTATTCCCTCTTCCATATGTCCAACTCATCACAGATGTGACGCAAAAGATCAGCTTTTGTAGCAAGTGTGTGAGGATCAAGACAGATTACTAACAATTTACAACCTAGAAATGGTACGAAGATAGTGCCGTTGGTTGTAAAGTGACTGAGTCTACTTTGTAAAATCCATCACCTGAATTTTTAAAGCAACACATACTCACAAGATATGTTTTAAAGGATCTGTACAGAATTGATATTACTTTATAAATGTTGTCTGATATATATTTACATATAATATGTAACTATTACTATAAATATGTATATGTGCATAGTATTGTTAACTGCATTCCATAAAACATAATGACTATTACCTCTTAGGGTTGTTTAACTGATATAGTAACCTTTAGAACATGGTTTCCCAACCTCTACATGTTGACATTTTAGACTGATTTTTTTCCCTTTTTTTTTTAAAAAAAGAACTGACCTGTGAATGGTGGGAGGTCAGGCACATTAACATCCCTGGACACTCTCTACTAGATGCCAGTAGCAATCCTGTCTCTCCCAATAATTATAATAAAAATATCCCCAAAATTGCTAAACATCCTCTGGAGGCATTGAGCCCTGTTGGTTTATTAGCTGTGATAATAATACCAACCACTGTCTAAGTGTTAGATGTTATTTTTTCTAGGTTATGAATTCCACCAAGGGGGGAATCTGTGTCCAGCTTTTTCATTGCTCTACTTGCAGTGGCTGTAACCATGCCTGGCACACTGGTGTTCAGTAGCTACTTGTTGAATCAATGAAGTGACATTTTGGAGGGCTCAGTATGTTCCAAGCACTGTAAGGATGAAAGAAACCTTCTTTCCACCCACTGAAGGGTTGGTAATTTGAATCTATAAAATAAACTGGCAACAGGCGGATTAGCAGGAGAAAAGGCGTGCAAGTTTATTAACATGTAGGGACACAGGAGTCCCGTAAAAGATGAGAGCCACAGAAAGCTGGATGGTAGAAGCTTAACTATCCTGTTCAAGGGAGGGGATGAGGGGAAGTGGGTGGTTTTATAGGAATGGTAAATAATTTCTGGAACAACGAGTGGGCTTGAAGGACAGACAGTAGCCTGGGACAAAATTTGTTTGGGTTGGGGTGTGATGTTTGACTTTCATTCAGTCTTTTCTGTAATGTGAGTTAACCCTTCCTTGGCCAGTGGAGTACCAGGGAGGAAAGAGAAGACAACTCTGAGTTTTTTTGGTGGATCTGGTCTCTAGGTAGGTGGGAGAATTTCAGAGAAAGCTCCTCCCTGCACTTTGTGGGGGGGAATAGAGGGGAGAAATGGGGTGGGGAAGGCAGTGAGACTTTTCGTCTCCATTCAGAGTACTCAGCGTATCAAAGTGCCACACTTCGAGGGGTCTTTTTCTGAAACCCAGCAGTGCTCTGCTAAGCCCTTCATGTGTGACCATTTTACAGGTGACTTAATGGAGGCACAAAGAGGCTGAAAAGCTCCAGGCCACATGTCCCGGGAGTGGCAGAGCCCACTCAGCTCTCTGTTCCTGGCACAAAGCCCACGTCTGATGTAGCTCAGCTGCGCAGAGTCGGCCCACGGAGTGTAGCCTGGCCCGGTTGGCCCCCACTGTAGCCGTGGCACACAGGTGTCAGTGCGTGTCTGCAGTTACCTGTACGTGAGGTTTGGCACAGTGTGTGATACTAAACTCGGGTTAAGTGGTTGGCTTCTCTATGTGCAGAGTAGGTTTTGTGGTTTTTGGTAAAAAGTGTGACTCATGAGCGCCTACTTTGAATCTTGCGGTCACTGAAACCAGTGAGCAGACTGGAAACTGACATTTATGAAGAAGTTATATTTTCTTTAGTTTCAAGCTATAGTTTAAGCCCATCTGGTTCATGAATTAAACTGTTAACTTTAATTGTCCAGGCTCAGTAACACACATTGTAATTTTTTTTTTCTTTTATGATTTCTCTTAAAGCCTTGATTTTAGTTTCCATTCGTGGAGAAGAAACAGAAGCAATGTATTACATTAGAAAAAATGAAAACGTAATGCTTAACCTTTAATGTGAAGCAACTCCTAGAATGTAAAATGTGAATTAAATTAAAAGCTCCTTAGATGCGTGTTAGCCTTGCCCCTGTTTTCCAAAAAAAGCAGGGCTTATCAGGGTTCTAAGCACCATTGTCTTCACTCTGGGGAGATAAGGTGGATGGCAGCGTAACATAATACTGCTTGGAAGACCTTTCTTTGAGTAAATGATCATGACTCTGGAAACAAAATCCAAAACTTTGGAGTAATTTTTTTTCCTATCCTATCGACTGTTGTAGATGCAAGCCTAGCCATGTTCCCAGTACGTTGTTCTACCTCAGAAAATGGAAGGAAGGAAGGAAAGAGAGGAAGGGGGAGGGAAGGAAGGAGGGTGTAGTTGTATTTCTCAGAAAATAAAGCTATAAAATGTCCTTTTCTGTAGACCCACTCCCTCCCTCCTGCTGCAAGTACTTTCCTTTTCTTTAAAATCCTGCTGGGCTTTAGGCTGCAAGCAAAGGAAAATACAGCAGAAGATGTGAGAATGTCAACAGAGAAATTGAAAGGAAAATAACAGCTCTTTTGGCCCCAAGCTGAGCCTGCCACTCTGGCCATAGCCCCTGTTACTAGATTTCAGAAAGTCACGGCGCTGTGTATAGGAAGATTTGCTGCTTTCTGTAGCCTGCTCCAAAGGAATTAATCACATCATTTTTACATGCCAGTCTGCTTAAAGAGTGATCCATACATGTCTTTTTGTTTCTTCTAAGATGTATGGAGCATGGCACTGAAGCCAACTGGCACCTTGAGCCAAGGAGGAGTCCTCCCAGTACTTCCAGTTTGACTGTGCTCTGGCTAGAGACCGTAGAGAGGATCTGAGAGGTCTTTCTGTTCCACGCCACCCATTGGAAGGGTGATCAAAGTGGTATCATTAAAGACCTGGAAAATGCAACATAGGATCCTAATTCCGTCATCTTTCCTGTTTTCTTAACCACTCCCCACCTCATTTCATCTTCCAACAGATATGCAAAGAAGTCCATTTTCAGAGGGCTCTAAAATTTTAAAATCTCGCTTTCTGCAGCTTTAAAAATGTAGACTTTAGGGGAACCAACCTTGGAAAGTTGAGAATAAAATTAAAATAAAATAGATTTTCAGGTAAATATCCCTACAAGCTGTTTCTAAGATTGGCTTCTAATTCTGGTTCCAATTTACTTCCAACATGTATCTACAGCTTTCCCTAATTCCAGAAATCACTTTTATTCAATTTAGCAGAAACGGTTACAGGCAGACATATTGAGTCCACCTTTCCCTCTTGGTGTCTTGTGAAGAGAAAGAAGGATCATGCACAGGAAGTGACAGCAATAAGAGCCATCATGTTACTTTTGGGGAGATGGAAAGAAGGCAGGTGAAAAAGGAAGGGAAATATAACGCTAATGCTGGGACTATTCAAAGAAATAAATACGATAAGAATGGAACCAAAGCCAGGAAAATGTTTAAATTAAAATTCATCCACATAATGTGGTATTAATCAGCCAATAAAATTATGACTGGGAAAAACTCCACTAAAAAACTGCTAGATTTAATAAGCAAATTCAGTAGTGTAGCTGGATACAAAGTCAATACTCAAAAGTCAATAGCCTTCCTGTACACAAATAACAAACTTACTGAAAGAGAAATTAGGGAAACAATACCTTTCACAATAACATCCAAAAAAATGAAATACCTAGGAATCAACCTCACAAAGGATGTAAAAGACCTCTATACTGAAAACTACAGTACTCTGAAAAAAGAGATTGAAGAGGATATCAGAAAATGGAAAGATATCCCTTGCTCCTGGATAGGAAGAACCAATATAGTGAAAATGGCCATACTTCCAAAATTGTTATACAGATTTAATGCAATTCCAATCAAAATTCCAACAGCATATCTCACAGAATTAGAGAAAACAATCCTAAAATTCATTTGGAATCAGAAGAGACCTAGAATAGCAAAGGCAATTCTGGGCAACAAAGGCAAGGCAGGGGGCATCACAATCCCCGACTTGAAATTATACTATAAAGCTACTGTGATAAAAACAGTGTGGTACTGGCAAAAAAACAGACCTGAAGATCAATGGAACAGATTAGAAGATGCTGAAACAACCCCAGACATACTAAGCCACCTTATCTTTGACAAAGGTGCCAAACACATTCGCTGGAAGAAAGATAGCCTCTTTAATAAATGGTGCTGGAAAAACTGGCTCTACACATGCCGAAGATTAAAACTAGATCCATATCTTTCACCATTCACTAAACTAAATTCAAAATGGATCAGAGATCTAAATATTAAAACAGAAACATTAAATCTGCTGGAAGGTAGGATAGGTAAAACCCTTGGAGACATTGGTGTAGGCAAAGACTTTATGAATAAAAACTCAACCGCACGGGAACTATCCCAAAGAATCAATAACTGGGATCTCATCTTATTAAAAAGCTTTTGCACAGCAAGAGAAACCACCAACAGAGTGAAGAGACAACCCACAATGTGGGAAAAAATGTTTGCCAGCTGTTCCTCAGACAAAGGATTACTATCGAGAACATATAAAGAACTCAAAAAAATCAGACCTCCCAAATTTAAAGACCCACTCCAAAAATGGGCATCTGAGATGAATACACATTTCTCAGATGAAGAAATACTAATGGCAAATAAATATACAAAAAAATGTGCAACATCACTAGTCATTCGAGAGATGCAAATTAAAACAACACTGAGATACCATCTCACCCCAGAAAGAATGGCTACTATTAAGAAATCAACTAATAACAAATGCTGGAGGGGCTGTGGGGAAAAAGGAACCCTTCTTCACTGTTGGTGGGAGTGTCGACTGGTACAGCCACTGTGGAAGTCAGTGTGGAGATTCCTCAGAAAACTAGGGTTGGAGGTCCCATTTGACCCAGCTATTCCCCTTCTGGGCATCTTCCCAGAAGAATTAAAAACATCGTACCACAGCGATATATGTGCACCCATGTTTATAGCAGCACAATTTGTAATAGCCAGATCTTGGAAACAACCCAAATGCCCATCAACTGAGGAATGGATAAGAAAGATGTGGTATTTTTATACAATGGAGTACTATTCAGCCATAAAGAAGGATAAACTGGAGACTTTTATAGGTAAATGGATGCAACTCGAGAAAATACTCATAAGTGAAATAAACCAGAAGCACGTGTGTAAGCATCGTATTATCTCTCTAGTATGAGAAACTGAAAGAGTAAATAAGATCCAAAATGTACAATAGATATGGTGAATCAAAAAGAAACTGGTCAAAAGGAAAGAGAGACTGGAATAGGGAAAAGAAAGAAGGGAAAGGGAAAAAAACAATTGTATATATATATATATAAGATGGTTAAGATAGATACACTACCATTTTTACTTAGTTCATTGAAGAGTAAGGTTTGTGCCAATAATGTTTGGACAATTGAATGCTAATGTCTGGTGTCCTGAATAACTAACTTAAAGATAGTAATACGTAATGTATTAACCATTGTTACCCTCCTATTATGTTGGTTTGAAAATTTGTTCTTCTTTTGATTTGTTTTGTTTTTTTTCTTCTCTTTAAAAAAAAAATTATGACTGGGAAAACTTACAACCACATAGAACACTTTCTGAAAAAGTAATAATGAAAAATTAGTATGTAAAATTATTTGGGTTACTTAATTCTGTGATTAAAAATATACATTAAAAAAATTGCATGAGTAAAGAGACCAGGAGGAAATATTAGAATACCAAAAATGGTTTTCTAGTAAAATTATGGATACATTTTTTTCTTTCCTATCTTGTTAGTATTATAAATGTGCTTCATAGTAATGTTTAAAAAGATAGACTTCACTATTTTTAACCAAGAAGAAAGGAATCATGACTGGTTAATAGTACTACCAAGCAGAAAAGGTAAAGAATTAGACATACAGATTGCCAAAAGAATTTATTCCTGAACAGGAAAGGGGGGGGGATAAAAATAAAACACCAGTTAGAGACATTAATCATTGCTTGCTGTGAAATCCTTTAAAAACTGAAATGGAGAAGTTAGGGGAAACAAAGACCCAAAGATGAAAGACTGGCAGAGTCATGGGAGAGAGAGAAAAAGAGGGAGGGAGGGAGATTGAGATTGAGAGATTGAGACTGAATATGACTGTGAACGTGTTCGAGTTTTTATTTGAGGAAAATCATCTTTACCTGCCAGCAACTCGCTGCACCTAGCCGGCTGATCACCTCCAAGACTCACGTGCAGTGTCGGTCTGGTGAGGAAAATCACAGAATGAATGCCAGAGAGAGCGTGGGTCCAATATCTGCAATCCAAGAACGAAAACACATTACATCTTCAAGAGTCTCCCGAGGCAGGATATCCAGTCGTTGCAGAGGGTCAGAAAGGCCGAGTGTGCTAAGTTTTGTGAAGAGACACGATTTTTCAGATTTTCCTTCCACTCCTGTTACTTAGAAAGCACAGGGAATAGGAAGGTAGACTGCAGAGTTGGGAAGGGGATCTGAGCTGGGGTGGCGAGAGATAGGAGGGGAAGGAAAAATGATTAAGACGCAACACGTATGTGTACCAGTGCTCCAAGATGAATACCATTATTACATACAACAAAACACATTAATTAAAGAAGAAAGTAAAAGAAAGAAAAACTGTCAGTGGGACTTCCGAACAGTAAAGTGGAAAGGGAAATAACACATTTTTTTAAATCAATGAAAAATATGTTTTTGGAATCTGTATGTGTAAGTGAAGCCATATGAATCATCATCATTATGAAACCTTTGAATTAAACAGTGAATACCCTGTTAATTAAACAGTTTTCCCTGTAAAACTTTGTGGAGGGAAGCTCAGGATTGAATGCAAACAGAATGTAAAAGATTTTCTATTATCTACTCAATTTTAAGACTTTTTTTCAGATTTTAACTATTATGGTTACAGTTTGCCACCGATACCTACATTTAATTTTTATTCATTTCCTTCAAATCTATAATTAAATCGCCACTTTATTTTTTGAGTGGTAGTATCTTAGAAGAGAAGCAACACAGGTATTAAATGGAAAAAGTTCATCCCTCTTCAGGCGTGTACACATTTTGCACACGCTCACGCACACTCCTAAGTGAACTTAGCCAAGTAGGGGGCTTTTCTTCAGGTCCTTTAGAATATAAAACCCATGCATGTTGGAAAATTCTGCTTCAACATATAGATGCCTTCTATTAGTTTCCATTCTTCCTTCAGTTTTTTCATTTACAGTCTGTCTGAGAGGTTGTCATCCCTGTGTTGTGGAGAGGCCTGAGAACCGAGCAGCGTAGGCCTTTTATGTCTAAGACATCTTGTCATTTGTCCTTGGTGCTCTCAAGAGACCTAGAGTCATAGCTGTCCTCTTTTCAAGTAGCATCCTTAGGGACACAGTTCTCTTCGGTCCAGTTCTCAAGCACCTTTCAGTTTTAGGCACTCACTGATCTTTTGAGCAGTACACACTTGTTTTATAACCCTGTTAAAATGGTGGATTTTTTTTTGTCATTGTTCATAGCACCTCACATTACTGTTACACTCTTTCAGGCTATCCTGGATGATGGGTTTCTATTATGAGAATATTATAATTGCACGATTATTGTGAAATATTAGAATATCATTTAGGATATGGCAAGCTTTCAGTTTATAGGATTTTAAAATTTTTTCTCTTTTTATAACTTGCACATTTTTACTATTTTCACATCTAATCCTCTCTGCCCAGCCTGTTAGTTTTACTTTCTCATGGTTTGTATTATGCACTTCTGTTTCATGCATTTCTCTCTTCCTAGCTCTTAACTAAATTATCTGAGCTCCTTCATTCAAAATTCCTGAGAAAGGGGTCAGATCATGTGGTTGGTCATGAATCAGGAGCTTCAGAACTTCTGCCTGGGTTGAGTCTTCCAGAGCATATGGAAAAGGGGCTGCTCTGCCTCCCCTGCCCGTCCCTCAACCTGACAGGTGTGATGAGAGTGTAGACCCCTTTTAAGAAAGGGACTGTGAGCATACCGATCGGTACAAACCCAGGTGTGTTTATGGTGTAAACTCATAACAGTTATGTATAGTTAGCTGTTAATTGGTGAGCATCCCTTAAATCATAGCAGTTTTTCCAATGCTCAAATCTTTACTTACCTACTTTTAAGTTATCCATACATTTGAAAGTGAAAGAGTATCCATTTTTATTAAGCAGATTGGCAAAGCAAAATAATAGCTTTTCATACTTCCTGGGACAGAGCTATTAAAGGTCTTATTTTGGAATTGAAGACTTTTTGATATTATTACTTTCAAAACATAGGAACCAAAATCACAAAAAAAAAAAGCATAAATGAGGCAAATCTTAAACTTTTTAGAAAAGAACATCAGTAAACATGTAAGGTGGACATTCTCTTGTAGATCATTTCTCTACACTTGACCTGTTCTCTGTCCCTAAATGCCAGTACTCATCGCAGACTCCAAGATTAGGGATGAGGTCCAGGATGAGGAAATGAATAGGAGATGAGGGATATGGAGATATTAAGGGAAGGGAGAACCAACCACTTAAAACCAAGTGTCATGGGTTTGCTGTACTGATTCATATTAGAAAGGGGCAGTTAATCATTCTAGGTAAAGTACCTGTCCATTTTCTGAGGATTTACTTGTATTGTCTGCCTCAGGCTGTGATTTTTTTTTTAAAAAAGTTGTAATCATTGAATTCATTTCCTATCATTAAGAGGTATATCCACTGAGGGATAACTTAATTTTCTTTCCATCTGAAAAATTTAGTGACTAGTGGTTTGCTTCTTATAAGCTTTCTAACATCCTCCCCTCATCTTCACAATGAATTATGTGATGTGAAAAGGGAGAGGGAAAGCTATTTATGTTACAGTAAAATCCTGTGTTTTCACCTCTGGATTATTCTGAAAACCACTCGACTAATTTTCCTTTGACCAATAGTATGTCAGTCTTCAGTAGTAAGTTTGTGTGTAGTCCAGTATTGTTAATTTTAGGTGATGG
Organism: Erethizon dorsatum; assembly: GCA_028451465.1. Lineage (NCBI taxonomy): Eukaryota > Metazoa > Chordata > Mammalia > Rodentia > Erethizontidae > Erethizon > Erethizon dorsatum. Next base: position 11,962,358 of record CM051839.1, read on the forward strand.
TTTTTCTGGACAGATGTTGTACCTTCAAAAGCTAATCCAATTTTAATACTCTAAAACTATTTTTACTGATTTGCCAAATTATAAACTGTAGAGGTAGCAGGCTACAAAATCAGCATACAAAATTGATAGCTTTTCTCTATACCAATAATCAACTTACTGCAAAAGCAATTATGAAAGCAATCCCATTCACAACAGCTACAAACCCCAGAAATACCTAGGAATAACCTTATCCAAGGAAGTAAAAGATTTCTGCAATCAAAATTGCAAAACACTGATGAAAGAAATTGAAGAAAGCACAAAAGGACGGAAAGGCTTCCCATATTCATGGATTGGAAGAATCATGGTTAAATGCTTCTGTTTTCCAAAATGTGCTGTGAATTTGATGCAGTCTCCTTCAGAAACACCAATGCCGTTCTTCACAGAACTGCAAAAAACAGTGCTAAGATGCATTCTCGGTATTCACAATAACCCACTTACAGAATCAAAGTACGCGCACATCAATGCATAAATGATACAAGCGTGAGATGTATATGAATATGTCTATAATCTCACATATATAAAATGGAACATTAGCCGTAGAGAATAGTGGCAGTGCTGTCATTTGCAGCAAAATGAATAGAACTGTACGACAATTATGCTACATGAAGTAAGCGAGACACAGAAGACCCATACCGTCCTCTCCTATATGAGAGCTAAAAAAAATCAATGTAAAAGTAATACAGTGATTACTAGAGGTTGAGAAGAGTAAAAAAAAGGGTAACTGGATGTGATCAGTGCTCACTGTATGCATTTATGGACCTGCCATAATGAACCTCATTAATATGTACAATTAATATGTTAATAAAAATAATTACAAAGCCCATGCTTATTACAGTGGCTAATAAAGGAGAGTAAAAGTTTCCTGTAATAATGGGAGGGAATAAAGATGGAGTAAGAGGAAGGATGTTTGCTGAGCACTTTATTTGCTGATTAAAAAATAATGATTTACTGTTTGAAAGAGAGTCTCTTAAAAGCTGAACTAGCAGAACTAATAAAAACAGTTTTAGGGCCGGTGAGATGGCTCAGCGGCTTAAGCGCCTGCCTTGCAAGTGCGAGGGCCTGAGTTCGACTCCCGGAACCCATGTACGAAAAAGGGGCCGGTGATATCGCTCAGCGGCATGGGTGCCTGTTGGCGGGCGAGGTCCTGAGGTCGACCCCCTGGTACCCACAAAAAAACAAAACAAAACAAAACAAAAAAAACAGTTTTAGCAGAATGTGCTGCTTCATTATTTTGAAAAAAAAGATTTGTCAACAACAAAATAAAGAGAATTGCTGGTTTAGGTATTGAAAATAAACTCCAAAATGTAACTGTGTTATGTTCTTCCTCAGTGTTTTCTACCACGTTTGTTTCGAGAGGAGGAGGAGGATGTGACATACTTCTAAATAGTGATGAAAATAAGCATTCTTCCGTTAGATATAATTGTTTTTACATTAAGATCAGTTGGATTTCCACAGAAGGGTCACATGGTGTTTAAAAAGTGCACGTCTCAGGAATCCATCTGTTCCTTGGGCCAACATCCATCGCATACCTCCGAGATGCCAGGCATTCCACACAGCAATCTGAGTGTAGCAATGAGAAAGTAGCGCCATTCTTGCTTCCATGTCGCTGATGCTTAAGAATAAACAAATGTACTGTAGGCCACATACGCATAGGACGTTTAGCAGAAAAGTTTGTGAAGAGCTTCTCGAGTGCTAACAATTGCCCAGTCCCTAGAGCACTTTCTCTGCACCTTACAGATGATGTTGGCAACTACTTGACTTTCGTTGATTAAAAGAAGGTGGCAACATCTCAGGATAGCTTCATACAGCTCTGTCCCTCTGTATATTGACGGGTTCATCTAAGATGCTCCCTTTGTGCAAGGATCCCATCCAGAGGCCCTCTGGTTGTCTGGAAAGGGGAGCCTCACGAGGGTGCATGGCTCTGTCCCGAGCCATCTCAGCTCCAGCCACGGCAGCTCCCGGAGTTGCAGCTCTTCCTTCTGTTTCTCGTGGACTGAGACTATGAAAATCAGACCTTCGTGTTCTTGCCAACTTTCCCATCACAATTTCTGGCCCCTTAGAGTTGTTTTAAGTCACTTCTAGTCTTGAGAAGGTAGAGGCTGCTTGGGATGATGTGTGGCCACCTCTGTCATGACCAGGTCTCCCAAGGGTTTTGTACCAGGTCCTAGGCAATGCCTGTGAGGCCCAGGCAGGGCCGAGGGTGGCCACCATCTGGAGCATCTTCCTGTCATCACCTTCAGATCTCAAGCTACCTTGACTCATTACTGTCCCCTCTGAAACCCTGCCAGAGAACTGAGAGGCAAAGCCTGATAAACCATTAACTTATTGTTTAGTTCCTAAAGGGTTCATTCAACACAAAGTTTTCTTACTCTAGCATTACTTCAAACCAACATTCTTAATTCTAAAATTCGACTGATTCACAAGCAAAAATTCAGTTTCATTTTTACTGCTGTGTACATATGAAAGCATAAAACACATCAAAGTAGAGAAATAAACAAAAAATAAAAAAATAAATGAGACATTTCATGATAATCATAAATTTTTGCATGTTGTAGCTGACATCTATATATTTATAGGCAAAAAATTTAAATCTCATGACCTAAGAACACTTTTCCATTCTGTATATACTCAGATTTTAAAGCCGAGTCACATTAGACATTTTCAGATAAATTGAAAAGGTTACACGAAGGAATGATGGCTGCTATATTACCCACCACCTGCCTGTCAGGCGATTCTCTATTCTCACCGCACGTCAGAATCATCCATGAAGTTTTTTGCTAAGCACACTGGCTTCCGCTCTCTAGTAGAGATTCTGACACTGGTAATTTGAATGAAGCATGATCATTGTAACTTTTATAAAACTCTAAATTAGACCTCAGCTTACTAAAGCTAAGAAGCACTGTTCTAGTGGTTACTAACATTGGCTACCTTCTTCCCCAGAATAAGAAAGGCCTTTATTTTGTTAACCCCTTTGGTTTTAGTTTTTCTCTATGTAGTGCCATTTTGATTTGTTTCAAGGAAATGACTGATCACCATTTGGTAAATAGTTGTTCATGGATTGAAGTCCTTGCAAATGATACTTTAAGTTAATGTATTTGCATTTTCTTTGCAAATCCTAGTATAGCCTTACAAGGGGACGTGTTAGCTTTTAGTTCACTGATGACCAGTTTGGTATGCACTAAGCGGTAGCTTTAAGGATATTTGATAAGCCATGTGTTTAAATGCTACAAGCACATGGGATTCAGCAGTCATGTTGGAAGAGGAAGGTGTGTTCCGTAGCCTCTTAAACGGGGCTTAAACAGGGACCAGCTGGTTCTGTATCGGGGTTTGGGAAGAAGGTTGATGGAGTGAAGGAGGCACCGTAAGTGCTACCTCTTCTGCTCATCTGCCCTCACTGCAGACCACAGTAGAGAGTCAGGAGGAGGAAAGAGAGCCAGGGTTACCTCTCCCCTTCCCCCCAGGCTCTCTGTGCCTCAGTCAGCAGGGCTAGGAGGAAATGTCCGTGTGCCATGTCTTCAAGCCCTCAAGCCTGCTCTCCGTACCATTTGTTCTTTGGAAAGTAATTTGTCCTGCTTCTCCGTCCTCACTCAGTTGAGATGGTTTGGGTCACTTCAGTCAGCTGTCCAGATAGTGTCACTAGTGACTGTAATTGGCTTTCCTGTTGATTTACGAGTAAGGAAAAATGCTTATCTACTAAGGCATTACATTAAAATACTCTGGAGTTGAAAACAAGATCCAAAACAAAAGGGAAACTTAAAGGAAATGACTTTGTTTGATTTACTTACTCTATGAGTCACCGGTATCATTCCCAAACAGGCTTTCATATCCTACAGGTCAATTTTTCTCAAATTATTTGACTTTTTTTTTTCCTATAATAAAATCCAAAGTCTCCCCTGGGGTTATTCGAAATTCAAAATGAATGGAATCCTATGACTGAACATACGGCTGTCACCACAGTGCTACTTTGACTTCAGCCCTGGGACTCACACACCCCTGTCTGGTCTCTTCCCTGTCCCTTGCAAGGTTTTGAGCCCCTCCCAGGAATCGTCCTGTGTAGCTCGTCCTGCCAGCTGTTCTCAGGTCCTCTGTTCTTGGTCCCACTACTTTGGTGCTGAGGAAGGCTCTGCTAAGTAAGTCGAGCTGATTCAAGTGACAGGACCGTCTTGGTCCACCTCAGCAAGGGCCTTTCATTTGCCTCAGATACACAGAAAGGCCAAGAAGGGCTCAGCTGAATTCCTTTGTGTATTAGTTTCCTGTTGCTGCTGTAACATGTTACAAGTTTATTGATTTAAAACAACCTGTATTTACTATCCTGTAGTTCTGCAGGTTAGAAATCCAAAATAGGTCGGACTGGACTAACATCAAAGTGTCAGTGGACTGAGTTCCTATGAAAAAGCTATAGGAGAGAATTCATTTGCTTGCCTTCTCTAGTTTCTAGGAGCTGCCAGCCTTCTTTGGCTTGTGGCCCCTTCCATCTTCAAAGCCAGATGAGAAAGGCATCATTGCCGTCTCCACTTCCATTGCCATGGCTCTGTCTCTCTCCCTCCTGCCTCCATATTTCACTTACAGAGACCTTTGTGAGTACTCTGGAAAGACCCACATAATCCAGGTCCATTTCCCTATCATCTTAAAATCCATAATTAGATCCACAGAGTTCCTTTGCCATGTAAAGTAACACATTCACACATTCCAGGGATTAGGAGTGAACTTTTTTCAGGGACCATTATTCTACCCCGCATAGTATATAATGACCCGTTTCCAACAAAAACATATCATCACATTGTGATTTCTAAATGCTTTCCTGATGTCAGTCCTCTTATGTCCTCATCCACTTCATTCCCCTTTGTGTCCATCCTTACTTCTACCACCTCCAGTTTCCATGAAGTCTTGTTTACAGCCTTCTGGTTGTGCCTTTATCTACACAGCTCTTCAGTGGTCCACATACTCCTCCTCCAGTGTGTCTCCATTACCCGCTCAGACCTACCTCAGAGAACTCAACACTGCCAAATGAAATGTACTCCTCAGAGCCCAGTCTTCCACACAGTGACAAGAGCTTTCATTCCCTCTCTATTTTAAAACGTCACATGTGTGTATAATTTATTACAACTTTTCCTATAAAGTTTTGTATGACTTCTTCTGATGGAGTTATAGAGTTGATTAATACCCCCTCTGTGCTTCCAAACCCTCTCTTCCAGCACTTGTCACACTGTATTGTGATCATTTATTCATAGGTATTTCTCACCAAATACTCTTTGAACTTCTCAGGAACAGGGCTGACCTTTTGTCTTTAGATCCAGAGCACTTAGTGTGGTGTGCTTCGTAAGTGCTATTGAATCAAATGAACACAGTTACACTTTGCACATATATGACTAAGCTAAAAAAAATCTTTGGTTTTGCAATTATTAAAGACAAAAAGAGAATTAAGATTGTTTTCATAGCAGAACTCCCAAAGATTGTGTTTTAACACAGTTCTGGTATAGTATTTTTTCCATCCCTATACCAAGAAGGTGTAGTTTGCGAAATACATCTAATTCTTTTTTTTTTTTTTTTTTTTTGTGGGTACCAGGGGGTCAACCTCAGGACCTCGCGTGCCAACAGACACCCGTGCTGCTGAGCGATATCACCGGCCCCTTTTTCGTATGTGGGTTCCGGGAGTCGAACTCGGGCCCTCGCACTTGCAAGGCAGGCGCTTATGCCGCTGAGCCATCTCACCGACCCATCTAATTCTTGACTTAACATTGACTTACATAATATAGCTTGGCAACTTCTTAAATGATAATATATTGTAAAAAAGATGGAGCATTTCTCTTCATTCCTTGACGTGGGATTTTAAATGGTGTATGAACTCTTGATTGTGTTTATTTAACTACAGTTCCTGCCCCAGCCTGGAGTAGCAGGCTGTTGGCATAACCATTGGGAATCCTAGCCCTGGCCCGCTGGGTTGCGGTGGAGTGTTAAGTCCTAGGGGAAAGGAAGTTACAGTGAATTGAGCTAGAATAAAAAAGTAGAGAAATGAGCTCCCAAAATAATTGTAAAAAAGTGCAAGGGTCAGGAGTAGGGGAAAGAACGGAAAACCAAAAGAGTGAAAGCCCAAGATGATCAGGTTAAGATAAAGATTTAGTTGAGTTTATTCGAGCAAAACCCTGGGGATGCCAACTAAATCAAAGAATCCACAGTTTCCAGAACAGTTGTCAATCCAAGGTTGAAACTGGGGAGATGTGATAATTTCGGGTGGGAGAAAATCCTTTTCTTCTGGGAACCTCGAGACTGGCAGAAGTGCCCAGCCTGGGTCTGTGTGGCCAGCTGAGGAAAGTGGAAATGATCAATGCTATGTTCAAGACTGTAACACGCAGACAGGCTTCCGGCTCCACTTCCGGGAAGCAGAGAAGCCTCCTGGGAAAGGGCAGCCCCTTTCATCGTCTACTTACGAAAACACCTGAAGAGTGAGAACCAGCGCTGGGATGGAAGTAACCATGTGTAGATGTTACCTGGTGTCCAGAGTTGTATTTCATTGCACACTGAAACTGACCGGTTACAGGGCTGCCGCTCATGAGACAGGGAAAGATGTACCACTGGGAGATGAGACATAGGCTGTAAACCCAGGGGTGCGGGGACCTTGTGACTTCCAGGTTGTGCCCGCAGGAGACCAGACCTGCCACAGGGCTAGAAGGAAGCAGAGCCTGTGGCAGGGAGACCCTGCTTCATCACAGGAACAGATGTTTCTAATGGATGGCTAGTAAGGAAGTTTATTGCATAAAACCAGCTTGGATTTGAATGTAGGATGAATTATGAAATCAATCATTACTCATTTCTTTATGAGTGTAATAACATGCAGGATACCACTTGTCAGTCAGCACATACACCCTTCAGGGTGGCAGGGCACTTGGCTAGGACTTGTGCATTGTCATCCTGACGCTGTAAGGACAGCTGAGCTTTGGGGATCTCTCTAGGGGCTGCAGGTGTGTGTGTGTGTGTGTGTGTGTGTGTGTGTGTGTGTGTGTGCGCGCGCGCGCGCACGCCTTTGTGCTTGTAGTTTAAAAGCACAGTGCTAATAATGAGTCTTGCACATCCCGGAAACTAAATGTAAGTTAGCTATGTGATAGGTTCTAATATCCTACAACACTAGTGATATCTTTAAAGGAATTTTCCGTAGAATTCACTTACCTATAAAGCATGGGGGAGGGAGGTCAGGTCTTTGTTGTAATGCGGGAAACAGGCAGGTATTGACCAGGTTTTAAGAAATTTTTTCAGTAAATTTCAAAAATGCAAATTTGCTAAACATGCCAGATTTTGAAAAATGACAAAAATTTTTTATTATGCATAGCTCACTTTCAAGTTTATGACACTCACTATTAAGGAAACTATAGGAACATAATGAATTAGCGGGCTTCTTTTTTCAATTCTCATTTGATTTTTTTTTTTAACCTAGTCTAGGGATTATATTCTCTTTCTAGCTTTCTGTTTGTTTGTTTGTTTTTGACAGCTTCCTTAGTGTAAACTATTGGCTCTCCACCAGAAGCAAAATTACATTCAGTAGGGACATTCAGCAGACTGGAAACAGTTTTGTCATAGCTGGGGTTGGGGAGTTGTGACTGGTGTGTGTAAAGGACCTGGGTGCCCCTAATCATTCTACAGTGCTCAGTCCCATCCATAGAGCAAAATGTCAGTAGGGATAAACTTGAGAAACTCTGATGGAGAGCAGATTTTTAATGCCATTCATTCATTTGTCCCTCCTTCTCCCCTCCCCATCTCTCTCCTTCCCTCTCTCCTCTCTGTCCTTTCTCTCCTCCTCTCTCTCCCTCCTCTCTCTCCTTCTCTCCCTCCTTTTCTCACTCCTTTTCTCACTCCACTCTCCTTTCTTTCCTCCATTTCTTCCTTCAGTCTTTTCTCAGGCTCTCTGTTTCTCCCTCTTTCCATAATCTCATTCACAGTCTTTAGTGGGGTAGTTCTCAACTTGCCAGTGCACAAGGGAAGCTTGTTAAGCGTGAAGGCTGCCAGATCCTGTTTATAGGTCTTCTGACACGTGGTCCTCAGGCAGCCTACGTTCTGTTTCTTGAGCAGCCCCCCTGGGGCGACTCGAAGGGAGGTCAGTCAGTCATGGCCCACAGTTGGAGAAAGCAGTATGATAATCTTTGTTTTTGTGATCTCTGGCCTTATGCTATTTTTGGATCCTTTATCATTAGAAATCCTTAGATATATGCTATTCTTTTTCTTAAATACTATACATAGCTTTTAATCAATATTTATACTTTGGAGAGTAAATATATTAATATCAAAGAACTGAAATTATTATAATTGTGTTTAGTCCTTATACATTGTCCAAGTAACTGGATAGTATATCTCAGTTTCTTTCCAAAATTTCTAATTTCTTTTCTCTTTAGCATCACACATTCCTCTAAGCTCCTCCCACATGAAAAATTCTGAGGCTGACCCTGCTCACAGGCCTTGAACTCCAAATGAGGAGACCCAGTGTATATGCCAGCTGGAATGGCAGGCCAGCCATTCGTCTTTCTGGCATTTTATTCTATCTGAGTTAAAAATGAGGTTAAACTGGCTGTTTTGTGGGGCCCTTCTGTTTCTAGAAAGGGTGTAATTCCTGGAGGGTCTTCACCTCCAATCACTGGTCAGTGGGGGAGGGAAGCTCTCGGCCTTTTTCCTGCATTCCCCACAGATGGGAGGGGCAAGCCCAAGGATGTTTCCCATCATCCCACCTCAGAAAGGAGCGCAGACTGTGATGCTCAGTGGGGCCTCGGATTAGGGATACACACTGCCTTTTTTCTGCATTATATCTCCAGAATGTGAGTCTTCTATGAAGCTAACAAGGTACCAGCCTATTTCTGTTTTTGGCTTCTCCCTTCTTCATCTCCTAAGACCGTTGCAAGGTTAGAAAAGGCAGAGTGGCCTGCTTGGTTGCTGCCCATCCAGGGAAGCCAGTAGCTGGCCCCTGGAGGACCACAGGCTGCCTGGTCCTCTGTCCTGGTTCTCAGCAGCTGCTTCCTGGAGGGCACTGGCCTGATACTTGGGTTTTTTTTGTTTTTTTGTTTTTTTGTTTCTAATAAAGGAGATGGGTTGAGCCTTGGCTTGAGTTGATTAGTAGATAGACTAGCCAAACGTGGGGTTTGGGTGAAACCTAAGGACCTATTTCTCTTAAAATCCTTTTTGGAGAACTCTGGCTGCAGTAGCCTCATTAAATAATGTAACTGGTTCTAGAGGATCAGCAAAGCATTCATCCTTTTGTTTATTTACTCTTTCCTGCACTCTACTCAGTAAGTAATTATTTAATGCCTACTGTGTGCCATGCAAGAAAATACTTAGTCAGGGTCTAAGTATTGCAGAGGCCAAACATATGAATGTAAAATATGTCATTGTTTTGGACACGGTCCATGACCTTTACTCTCCGTGGTCCTATCATGAAGGGAGACTATCTGAATCTAAAAGAGAAGTCCTCACCCTAACTATATGCCCAGAAAATACCACATTAGAATAGAAATTGTCTAAAGAGAAAGCTGTAGGCTTGCATCATCCCTGTTCAAATACAGGGATTAAAAATTACAGTGGGGGTTAACAGTTTTGTTTCAATCCATTTGAAAATGATAGCATGACATTGGCCTTAATCCACGTCAGCTGGGAGAAATGACTCCAGGTACAGCCGAGAGTCCTGCTCGGGGTAAGAGCCATAGGCCACCCTGCAGCACCAGGAGGGGCTGGTTCTACCAGTGGAATGCGCCCATCAGAGAGCCTCTTAAAAGTGCCAGGTAAAGGGAAGCCTGCCTTTGGGACACAAGCAGAATCCTAAGAAGGAAATGGCAAGCAAGTGGAAAGAAGAAACAAACACTGTTTTTGTGTAATTTCCTTATTATAAACATGATGTTACTTTAAATAAACCTCCCCAGAAGTCCTGGTGGGAGGAGGGGGCAGCTTACCTTTACCTTCACAGCTTTAAATCTGTGGTTCAGTTGCTTATATGAAAGAAAAATACAGATGAGGAGGAATCAGTAAAAGTAAAAAACCCTTGAACATCGAACTTCTAAAAGTTTCTTTGCAGTGAGTTAGCACCTTGTTTATTGAGAACTTTCTTAGACCTTTTTTTTGTTTTTTGTTTTTTGTTTTTTGTTTTTTTGGTGTAGTTAAATGATGTCAATGTGATGAATACTTTTGAAATTAAGTTGGAAATCATATCCTTTTAAAGAAGCTTTTGTCCACTCTGATGTGCTGAGTTTGGCTCTGAGAGAATCACCAAAGCTCTGGAATTTACACTGTGGCAGAACACCAAGGTAAAAAATAGAAGCCGGCCTGTGAATGGCGCTGGGCACGGCAGCCTGTGAGACTCCGCCCAGCAGCAGGTGTCGGGTGTCCTAAGGCCCCGCCAGCACAAAGCCTGGACAGAGCGCCTCAGGGTGCTGCAGGACTGACCCTGCGGCAGAGGACAGCCGGGCTAGAAAACTGAGGAGCAACTGCAAGGGGTCACTTACTCAGAAAAGCCCATTTGGTTTGGCTCCCACTTGGTCTGGGAGTTACCAGACCAATTCAGCCTGCATCCTTAAGAGAACCCAGCTTAGAAAAATAACTTTTTTGTCAAGTACATGCATCACTGGCTACTATTAATTCTTAATCTAGATGCATTCTGATCATGTCAGTGGAATAAAACGCAGAATAATATTTATTTAGAATGGATAGGGCTGGCGAGATGGCTCAGCGGCCTACGCGTCTGCCTGGCAAGTGCGAGGGCCCGAGTTCGACTCCCAGATCCCACATTCGAAAAAAGGGGCCGGTGATATCGCTCAGCGGCACGGGTGCCTGCTGGCGCGCGAGGTCCTGAGGTTGACCCCCCGGTACCCACAAAAAAAAAAAAAAAAAAAAAAAGAATGGATAAAAGCTATAAATTTCCTCCTGCCGATTTAATCGTCCTTCCCCATGAGAGGCACCCTGCTAACTCATTAATATATGCTTACAATATTATGCTCATCCTTTTTCATATTAGTGTTAATTTCTAACTTGAAGATTTTTTAAATTCCATTTGGCTTCTTCATTTTGTTTTTTAAATGTTCTTCATAGTAGGATGATAAAACTGAGAAATACATATTATTTGCATTTTCTGCATTGTACCAATTGTGAAAAATATGTGTTTTTGTATCAGTTCACGGGTCAATTATTTCCTTCAATTGTGTTTCTTCCACTCCTCCTCTTACTAAGCAATTTTAATGATTTTTTAATCATTCAGTTATAATCTCAACACTGGTTGTCTCACGTAAAACTTGCTCACCTTACTTTTCATATAAATAATGTAAAGTAGTACCGGTTCAATTTAAGATGATTTTTTAATAAAATATGCCTTTAATTAATAGTCTCTTAAAAAAATAATGAAACTGATAATGATGTAGCAATGAGTAATTATCATACAGAAAGAATATTGAACTCAAATATTTTTAAGAAAATTAGTATTGGAGATTAGACTAGTCTCCTAGTCTGTACATTTTTTTCATTCCTTATGAATGGTTTTTATTTCTTACGTATATAAATGATACTAATAATTTTAAAATATCTAAAATTGAATTCAGGCAACTTCCTTAATTACCTTAGAATTCTCAGGCAGGTCCAAGTTGTGCGGGCCCTGGACAATATCAGAAGACTGAAGACAAAAAATCTTTTGCAGCGGAGTAGCAGCAGATGTCCAGAGGGAGAACAGAATAATCAAAATGGGCTAAAAAAAAAAAAATGTACAAATGAATGTTGGTGCATTATATTTGGAATGTTTTTTAAACACTTAAAGAATATTCTGTAATTTTTGTGACGAAAAATACCATTGTCTAGTACAAATATTTTCTCTATATACCTGTTTGGTAAACGCTTTGTATTTGTGGTGCTCATGGTGGAACCCAGGACTTCACCCATGCTAAGTACACACTCTACCACTGAGCTACACCCCCAGCCCCAAAGACTTACTTTTCTGTATCATATTTGCTTAGGGAAGATCCTGCTTGAGGTCACTTCCAGTTTAGAAGCCGTCATAGGGTCCGTCCTGTAGGTTTTCTGCCCAGCGTGTGTTCTGTCACCTTACTGGTCCTGCTTACCTGAGGCTTCGGTGGCTTATGCTAGACCTCTGGAGGGCACAGGCAATGAAGCGGGCCCTGTAGTCCATTTCCAGGTCACTGCCTTCTGCCTCTTCCTCATACTGTGTTCACCTCCGTGACCTTGTTACAACAGTAATGTTTTTTCATAAACCACTCTTAATGAGTCTATTTACCTTGCATACCCAATGAGATTGTACTTCGCGAAATAAATTCTCTGCTCAAACATATGCCAAGAAAGCAACCCTAGCAGCTGGTAAAGAAGTCACTTGGTAACTGGTTGGCACCAGTTATTATAGTGTTAGTTTCTCTATTTTAAGTGCCTATATTAGAAAACTACTTAGAGGTTTTGCATGCATGTGTTTATCAATCTTCCACATAGTAATTTGCAGGGAATATGAACATACAAAGGAGGTAAATTATCTGTATTTTTAAAAGAATGTAACTTGCTTTAAAAGATACAGATGTCTGGAAAACCCAATTATCAGTTACACGGAGAACTTTAGGAACCTTGTGTTTTAATGAGAAATAGGAAAGTTCTACCCCCAGTCAACTCTAGATCTTACACAGACTGACTGGTTTGATCACTGCCTTTCTAGATTTTGCCTCCTGTTAGAATTAAGGTGTCATAACCAGGAGCAAAAACAAAATACCTGGGTTGTTGTCCATCAAGCAATAGCCCCAGGTATGCAGTGGTGGACTGTGCTGCCCAAGGATTAGCAAAGAAAGCCTCCCATATGGGATCAGGTCATTTCACGCCTCCTGTTTGAAAGGCTCCTCTCCGCCAGTAGACATGCCCCATGCCCCATGCTAACCTTACAGGTAATTGAGACAAGTAATATTGGCTGTAAATCCTCTTGTGACCCCTTTGACCTCTTACTTAAATGCCTGCTGCAAATGTAATGAGGTTTCTTTACTATAGTTTCCCATATCCTTACAGTAAATGATGTCCTTCTGACTCTAACCCCTGTAATAACTGCGAGTATTTGTCCTTAATGCTCTACAAATCACTTCCCTCCATAATGGTGATAACACTGTACCTACCTCACAGAGTGCGTAGGAAGACTAACTAGGATAGCTAAGATGCTGCCTGAGCACCTTTACTACTAGCTCATTACTATTTTCCCCACTGATAAATTTGTGTACATTCAGCATTAGGAGAAGCCCAAGAGAGTCCTTTGGTGGTGTTTTAGTGGTGTGTGGTGTGGTGTGGTGTGGTTTTTGTGGAGCTGGGGAGGGAACCCGGGTTAACTCATGCAAGCTGGCAAGCACTGTGCCACTGAACTCAGTCCCCAGCCCAAGAAGGTAGTTTAACTACAGACCTGAGCAAATAGTCCTGTATCTTGTAACAGTGCATCTACTTTTAGTAGTGGGGTAGGAAGCTGAGACAGAATCATAGAGGACATCACAGTTGATTTTTTTGTTTCATAGCTCTGAATATTCCTTCAAGCACGTATTCTGAGATCACAGTATTTACCCTTTGTGCATATTTTGAAAAAAAATTTCCAAAGTTATCTCTTAGCACACTTAACAAGCATAAAGGATTTATTCCTGTTTTCCAGACAAATATGAACCAGGGAAGTTCATTGCAGACGAAGGTAATGCCGGAATGCACATTGGAAAGTCTTATTTACTTCCATGGCAGGACCTCCGGATCTCTGAAACTCATTTAATCACTCTCTTCTACCTTGGGGCAGAACTGCACTCAGGGAGCAGGATGCCTACCTGCCTGAACTTCAGTGTTTTCAGAAAGAATATTACATGTCCTTGCTGGTAGTACATTCCAGGCCCTCTCCATAACACATTCCAGAATGCTTGGAGGAAATTCTCCTGATGTCTAATCTAAATCCCTTCTTCTGCCCTTTTAACCCTTTGTATCTAATCTTGACCTCCATGGAAACAGAAAATAGATATTTGCCATGATTTGCCAAATATTTCTTTTTCAGTTTTAAAAACTGCTGTTGAGATTCTCATTATCTTCAGTCTCCACTCTGGAACAGGTCACTTCCAGTATTTTTCCACCTTTTTTCTTCCATGTTTTGTTCAAGGCTTTGTGCGTAGAGGAGCATTTGTCACTTTGTTGCTTCTCCCTGTGGTATGTCCCCTGTGTGTATCTGCACAGTGATGCAGGGCCCAAGGAGGAGTTGTCACACAGAGCAAAGCCACTGTCTGAGGAACCTAAAGAGGTACCAGAGAGAGCTTTAAAATCACAGGGTAGGCTCAGCCCATCTGTCAGTCAAGTTTGTGTGTGTGTTGGTGGGGGAGTTATCTTGTTTTAATCCAAAACCATCCAAGGCTTCAAAAGAAGAAAGTTCTGGAAGGTTTGCCCTTTGCCCACCACTGATTACCAGGATGTAGGTGATTCCTCTGATTCTCTGAGTTCCTCTTTCTCTGAGGCTCTTGCCAGGCTTCCCATAGTCCCCAGTCTGGCCACACCTTGAAGACATGTTGTCCTGTTTTATAGACCTGGCCCAGGATGAAACCTTCCCACCTGTATTTTCATATGTACACACATTTCTGAGAAAAGGAGTGAGAAGAAAAAATATAATTACACAAAATACAAATGCTTTAAAAATAACCATGTTCACCACCTCTCTAACCAAAGAGGGCTCTCACCAAGAGCCCTTTCCTGACTACCTGTCTCAGAGAAGGTATCAGATTTCTGTTGCAGGGAAGACATTCTTCAAAACCTTGTTATTTTCTTAGTAAAACCAGAGGACTCCTGTTCCAACTCCCTCATATTCCCATAAGCCTCTCTGCTCAGTTCTAGCTTCAGGCCAGAGAGGATCGCTCCTTACCTGGATCGGTGGTGTTTGATAGTGGGTGGACCCCCACTGGCCGGGTCCACTCCCAAATCGCATCAAAAGCAAATCTGGGCCTAGTGAGAAAGACCACAGATGGCACAGGAAAGGGTGAGCCCCATGAAGAGATGAAACAACTTTTCTCCAAGTCCATAGTCAATACCCTCACCCAAGATGCATCATAGTCCGCTTTGTAAATCTAATTCCTTTATCAATCTGATCGTGGCTCAGATTTTGTCAATCAACATTGGACTGCTCCTAAAACAGGATACTTCCTCCACAATGAATGGATATTAGTTATTTACTAATTGCTAAGCAATTTCTGTAACAATAGGAACAAAAATTTATTTATTATGGGCATAAGTGAAGATATCTAAGGATAGCTTTATAGATATTAAAATTTAATATATGGAGAGCCACTAATTTGGAATATCTTTTCAGGTGGTCAACGTTTGGCTTTGTGTTTGACCCAAATCTATATTTTCTGTGCTAAATCAATAATGCATGTTAATTTGTTAAATTGTGTAATCTGAGAATGCTCAAAGATTCTTTTGAAACACCCTGTTTCCCACTGTTAGCCACTCTAGTAGTATTTATAAACAATTGAAATGCTGCTTCCTTATAATCAGCTGAGCAGCTGATTATTCATTCATGAAGGCAGCTTCTCCCTGGACCCTCACCCCATCCTCAGTGCATATTCCCTTGAGAACGGTTTAGATGCTCTTTTCCCTATTAATACACATTAGAATAGTTTAGACTTTCCTTTGGTGTCATGACACGGAAATATTTAATTGTCCCCCGTCTCTGAGAATATTCCTCCTCTGACAGTAGAAAGACGAAGAGAAATCATGGTCAGAAAGCACAGTCAGGGTCATTTGGCTGAAGCCAGTGGCCCAAGTAGGAGAGTGGTGAAGCAAATGTCTTGTGAAAGGAAGAGGATGGGAGAGATGCTGTTACTCTTCTCTGGGCTATAATTACATTTGGCCCATGAACACAAGAAGTGTATATTCTAACATAATCAGAATATATCCTCTCTAATATTCATGGCCAAGACCTTAAATTTCAAGACATAGCATGATGAGCTTCTAAAATGACCGAAATCTCATAATTTTTTCTAATAAAATGATAAAATGGAAAAGTTTCCATATTCTTCCAGGTAGCAATCTTTTATTCTACTGGGTGGAGAGGATTATTCCTATTACATATCTAAAATGAAAGAATTCTAAGAGATGCAAGACTCCTCTTCACCATCTATCTTCTCACTGTGGGATGCACGACCAGGCAGCTGTCAGTATGTCACACCAGTGCAAGCAGAAGGCTATGTTGCAAGTCGTATCAGCCTCAGGAGCAGAGCACACAGAACAAGAAATCTTAATACAACATGTTTCAGGACTTCTGTGAATCCTGAGATCTCATGGAAAATTTTCATAGTCCTTTACAGAGTCTGACCAAGGTGCTCCCTGCTTGTTCTACGTGTTGGTCAGGTAGAAAGCAGGGCCTCCCAGTTGCCAGCTCCTGAGGCAAGAATTTGTGGAAAAATCTGTGGAGGTCTGTCTCCTAGCAGTGCCAAGAGAAAGTGGCTGCCAAGATGCTGCCAGTAATTAAGGGCTTGGAATCTGAGGGCAGCCACTAAGCACAGACTAGTTACTATAGCATCCAGGTTGAACAAACGAAACTCCTCTTTTAAGTGAGTCGAAGTGGGATTGGGAGACGTAGTTTTATGCATGCAGCCTGCACACACATACACATACACACTGATGCTGCTGGCAGTTAAGAGGTCGACTGTGGCTTCAGCCACCCTGAACCGTAAGATTCCCCAGAGCCACTGGCTCTTCACTCCACATTAATTTGTAAGTTGCTAAATAGTGATAAGATCCAAAATTTATATTCCCTGATGCTTTGGGTAATAAAAACATGTTCATTAAGTATCTTTAGCCAAAAATGTTTCTGCATAATTAGCAAACATCTTAATTATACACTTGGATTTGAAGCTTGTGTTAATCTTAAAGTATAAAAAAATACAAATTAGATAAAGAGGAAAGGATTAGAGAGGCTGCATGGGGTAGAAGTTAAAAGTCTCTGCTGGATTGAGATCCTTGTTCTGGCATTCACCAGCTCTGCAGCACTGACAAAGGATTTCATCTCTATGCTTTCATTTCTTCAAAATGAAACAGAAATAATAACAGTGCCACGTCGCAAGGTCACAGTGCGCATCAGAATGCTCAAAATGTACACAGAAAGCACCTTGAACTGCACTTGCAGCCTAAATGCTCTATGAATTTAGCTCATTGTTATTTTAGATAGGACATTTTAAGAGTAGTAACTCCACAGATGGATCATTACACCATAGAAATTTTGAAAAAGAATAATAATTAGAAACTCAGAAATTTTACCTTGAAATATCAGAAGTTTGCCCGTTTCCCACAGGGAAGTAAATTAATACGTCATATATGTAATCGTTTGTTAAGTTTATTAACATTTGAAAATGAAATAAACTTCTTCAAGAAACATTTGTCAGACACTACTAATAGGCATTATTGGAAGTGATATGTTATAGTAATATATAAGATTTTGGCACCTTTGAAGAGCTTAAATTTAGGAATACAGCATGTATTTAATGGAACCATATAAAATTTCCAGGCATTTTTGAAAGGTTACTATGACTAAAATAACTGTGACCATGTTCCCTGTGAGTTAGAGTAGTTATTGAGTAAATACACTTGGCTAAAGGATCTGCACGCTGAAGATATTGATTACCTTGAACTGGTTAAGTAACTATAGATTACTCAATACCAGGTGTCCCACACACATTTGCAAAAATCACAGCATAAAGATAAATGGAACTGAAATGCTGAACACAATATTGCTAATCTGCGTAATAGATTATGCTGCAGAAAACAGCATGGTATGCACATGCTAGAGGAGACATTGTCTTCACAATGTGTCGTAGCATCGACCTCAAATCAGCCATGAGAATAAACACAGAATGATAGGCCTATGACCTAAAACAAATATGAGTCTTATAATTAATCTGCATGCAAATATTACTTTTAATAAAATTTGAAGATATCACCCATGGCTGTTTCTAGTCAATCAAATTATGGTTATCATCAAATGTAGTCTTATAAAGGATGAGGACATTTTAATAAACTAGACTGTTTTTAATACAGAACTTTCGAAAAGAATGAAAGTGACATTGAAATATTATTTCAGATATCAACAATCATTTCCAACATGTTTTTAGTCCTTTACCTGAGACAGGAGCTGACAAGGTTAACGTCCCATTTTTCAGATGAATCAGCCGAGGCTTGAAAGAAGTTGTATGAACCAGCATTTATGGCTAGTATATACCTGTTTTTCATTGAAACAGATTTTTCTTCCTTATATCTTGTATTAAAAGATATAGTCTATAAATTAATGATTGAAATTTAAATTTTTTGTTAATTTTAACCTCCTTAAAGACAAGAATTAGGTCTTATTCATCTTTTAAGTCCAGTTCAAATATTTAATGACTGTAGCAAATATATCTGTTTTTTGATGGTAGCTTGTCTTTTATCTGAATTGTAGGTTTTTTTGTGATAGCTATTAATGGCTATAATTATAAATGTGAAAGATTATTTTTAAATTCAATTAATTGGTGGTGTTGCAGCCCTATTCTGTTAAGTTTGGGATTAATGTTAGGAATAAGTAAAGTGCATGGTTCTTCAAGAATTTCTGAATAAATGGAAAACACTACAATTCAAAGTAAGTTGTTACCATAGCCCTAACTCTTTTTGGCACTTTAGAGTTTTCTAATTTTATCCATTCATTCATTCATCTTCCCAATTTTCCATCCTTCTGTATTAGTCAGCTTGCCATTGCTGGGACAGAATACTTCCTATACACAATTTAAAGGAGAAAAGAAAGGGCATCGTGGCACACACCTGTAATCCCAGCACTCCAGGAGGCTGAGGCAGGAAGATCACAAGTTTAAGCCCTGCCTAGGCAATTTAGCTACTTAGTGAGACCCTATCTCAGAATAAAAAATAAAAATATAAAAGGGGCTGGGCGGCTATAGCTTAGTGTGAAGGCCTTGGGTTCAATTCCCAGTATTCTAAAACAAAATAAATGAAAAATAAAGGAGAATATGTTTATTTCATCATGCGCTTTCAGAGGTTCCCTGGTGGTCTGGCTCCAAGACCGAAACATCATGGCAGAAATGTGTGACGGAGGAGAGCCACTCACCTCACGGCAGCCTGGAAGTAGGGAGCAGGGGATGAGCCCAAGAAGGACAAGAGAACAAGTCCCTGATGTCACACTCCTATGAGGCAGGCAGGCACACCCATAAGCATGCTTTCTAGTCTCCTAGGCATCTCTCAAGCCAATCAAATTGGCAGTCACCATTAACGGTCACACCACACATCCATCTCCCTCTCGCAGTTCGCGTTGTGTTAGCAGACGAAGTAGTCGGTCCTTCCTGTGCACTCTCCGTCATGTACACTGGTTATATGATCTCAGGCAAATTTCTTGATGTCTCTGGTCTCAGGTTGTTTAACAATCATAATAGTACCCAGGCAAAAATTGTTAAATTGGTTAATTTTTATAAGACCTTTAAAACAGGACCCGGTATTTGTGAGCATTCAATAAATTTTAGCTATTTTTGTTCTTATCGTGGGGCCCACCTCTGTGTGCACTGCCCTGCAGTTTTGTGATACCTTTCTTAGCTCTTCCCCAGAAAGGCTGCACAGCTGTTGAGGACCAGGTGATGCACAATTGTACTACAGGTAGGAGCTGGGTTCCTATGCAGCTTCTTGCATATAGAAACAGGCAGCAAAGAGCTGTAGAGGGGATGAATGAGGCATTTGTTACCCAAATATCTGAAGTAGTAATAACTGAGCTTTATATGTTTTTTCTTAGAAAAAGATTTAAAAGGTAGTGTTCCTATTAGGAGGGACAAATGCTTTAACCAGTATGATTGTAATTTATCTCATGTACAAGGGCTGATCAAAAATTATGTGTGAAGATATAGAACGGCCTTATCTCAATCTGATAAAAGCCATTTATGACCAACCTACCGCCAACATCATATGAAATGGGGAAAAACTGAAAGCTTTCCTTTTAAAATCAGGAACAAAACAAGGACGTCCACTATCACTGCTGCTATTCAAGCCAGTCCTAGAAACATCAGCCAGAGCAATCAGACAAGAGAATGAAATAAAAGGGATACATATAGGAAAGGATAATTTCAAGGTATCATTACTTGCAGATAGCATATAAATACAATTTCTTTATCCATTCATCTGTTGATGGACATATACACTGTTTCAAGACCTAGCTATAATGAATTGTGCTGCTATAGACATGGGTATGCATACCTGTAATATGATGACTTTAGCTCTTTTGGGAAGATACCTAGAAATATATGCAATGGAATACTACTCTGCCATAAAGATAAACTTGAGGCATTCGTGGGCAGATGGATGCAACTTGAAAACATAATGTTAAGTGAAACAAGTCAAACACACACGCTTAAATGCCTCAAGGTTTCTCTTATAAAACTCAAAATATATACATAGAAAAATAAAGAGCAAAGTAGAAGATGAAAAAAGGTAGGAAGCAAAGAAAAGTTGTAATAACTCCCCAAATTCTGTATTCCTTTGTTTCAAAAATACTTTGATATATATTCTAATTTATCTCATTTAAACTTCCAGTTTCTCTTGATTCTTTGAAAAGGAAGTTTTGTGTTATTATCTGTTTGTAAGAGACTCTTTTTTGTTTATGACTTAAACTCTGAGTATCATTTTGGCCTTTCTTTTAAAATTATAGTACACACTGTATTAACTAGTGTTATTCTATATTTTGTTATGAAATTTGTTATAGTAGTAAGGAAAGTAATATTGTCTTTATTAATATCTACTTGTGTTACATTAAAATTAAAAATAGGGTGTGTGTTTAAATTTTCAAAAATTATTATAGTAAACAACACATTGCCATTAATTCCCCTCAAGAAATGCCCCCCCCAGAGCTTTGAATACATTCACTCCATCATCTTGCCACTTTTCGAAGCAGTTCTAGAAGTCCGCTTTTGTGAGTTGTCTTTAAGAGGTGTGATCAAAAATATGGTGAGTGCTGCTGAGTGCCATCTAATAGAAAAGTAAGTTCATAAGAATATTATGGCTTGTTGTCACCCACTTTATTCACCTGATCTAGCACCCAGTGGTACTGGCTCTTCCCTAAAGACAAAATAACCATGAAAAGTGAGTATTTTCAGTTGATCTGTGACATCACATGTCACGAACACTCTTGAGAGAGGACTTCCAAAACTGCTTCAGAAAGTGGCAAAAACCATGGGATAAGTGTGTGTGAACTGAGAAGTATTTTAAGGAGGATTAATGACAATGTGTCTCATACTGTAATAATTTCTTTCTGATTTAAGTGATTATACCTTGTGATCACAAAAATAACTTCCAAAGATAATTTTCCCGTGCCTGATCTGTGATTGGTTTTGGCAGCTCGAAAGTCCAAGAAGCTGGGTAAGTTAAAAGGCCTGCACGAGGAGCACCCGCAGCCGCCGCCCCCACCCCCGCCGCCCCAGAGCCCCGAGGAGGGGACCACGTACATCGCTCCCGCGAAGGAGCCCTCGGTCAACACAGCACTGGTCCCTCAGCTCTCCACCATCTCTCGAGCACTCACCCCGTCCCCTGTGATGGTCCTGGAGAACATCGAACCGGAAATTGTATACGCGGGCTATGACAGCTCGAAACCGGACACCCCGGAAAACCTGCTCTCCACTCTCAACCGCTTGGCTGGCAAGCAGATGATTCAAGTTGTGAAGTGGGCAAAGCTACTTCCAGGTAGGACTCCTCTCTGCCTCCACTTGTGTCGCCATCTGGGGACACATCAGCGATGGCCTTCGCCCCTGGGAGTCCCTTTGTTACATCCTTGTATCAGTGATGCGATGTGTGGGAAAAGTCAGGTTAATGGGCTCATTTCTTCTGGCAGTTTGGGGTTCAGGATTCCAGTGTTACATTTCGTATGTTGGTGACCGAAGTGGAAAATTTTATCCCAAAGGTATTAATAAAGTAACATGCAATCTGATGGTGAATACATGGTGGAGCCCGTTATTAGTAGCGCATAGCCGGGCTGATCTGTGCACAGGTCAAGTAAACCCAGGCCTGTGAGTCTGAAGAGAGGCCAGCATCTCTTTTATCTAGAAAAAATATTCCCATATCCCCAGCATCCTTAAAATTTCCTTTGTAATTCCTACTTTTTGGTCATTTTCTATGATACAGGATTTTTATTAACAAGGCGCTGCTAATCTACGAAAAGTATCACTTAGAAGTGTTATCACACTGTCTCGGTTTATGAATCCAAAGCAGTTTCTCAGCTTAACTGTGGTCAAGCAGCAGTCATAACATAAAAGATTCAGAAATGCTCCTAGGACTGATTCAAGTGAACTGGCTCAAGTGAACTGGCCCAGGTGAAAGTCTACAGCAGGAAGAATAGCACGATGCTATTGGGAACAGAAGGGGCGAGAAAGGAGTAAGAAAGTCATGAGATTGCTTAATGAGCCAGGTGCAAAGATGCCTGTTCTACTACAGGATGTTTTACCAGCCATGGACTAGCAGCACAGGCCTGTAATCCCAGGCAGTCATGAGGCAGAGGCAGGAGGATTACAAGGTTGAGGCCAGCCTGGTCAGTGTAGTGACGTAGTAAGACCATGTCTCAAAATCTAAAAAAAACAGTTTTTTACAGGGCTTGGCATGTAATACAGCAGTAGAACACTTTTCTAACTATACAGGAAGCCTTGGGTTTGATCCCTAGTACCACACCAGAAACAAAACAAAGCAAAAAAGTCATCAACATCTAGTATTTTCCCAGACTATGAAGCAAGAGATAATATTTTTAAGTACCAAAAAGTCATGAAAAGTAAAACCTTTTGTGATTTTTACAGACATGCAGATGTCAACAGTTATTACCTTACTCTTTAGTGTGATGAATTGTGTGGGGGATGGAACAAGTTTTAAGGTTAATACAAATGTTTCAGTCCAACCAGGAGTTTGGGCTGCCATCTACATGGAATCTCACTGAATTCTCCAGTATTGGTTTCACTTGGCCGTTCACACTTGCTGAGCGTTCACAGTGAATTTAAAATGAAACCGTAGATGGGCCAGGCATGTGGTGAGGGCTGTGTAAATGCCCATGGAATTGATTCATGTCCATTAGGAAAAGGTGGCTATGTGGGCCTGTCTTAAGCTTCTTTCTGGAATGTGCTTAAATGCTAAGTGTCTTTCTGTGATTAATTGTTCTGCTCTCCAGGATTTAAGAACTTGCCTCTTGAGGACCAAATTACCCTAATCCAGTATTCTTGGATGTGTCTATCATCATTTGCCTTGAGCTGGAGATCGTACAAACATACGAACAGCCAATTGCTCTATTTTGCACCAGACCTAGTCTTTAATGAGTAAGTACCTATTAATTAGCCTCGATAAAACAAACTGCAGAATTATTCGTTACAGTCTTCTTTTTTTCCTGTTAAATAATTTCTAAACAGATGTTCATGTGTGAAGGAATCTAATGAAATGGGCATTTTTCAAGAGTAAAAAGTCTATATTGATTTTTGAGAAGGTAGAAATCACTTTTTAGAACATTTCAATTACGCACTTCTGAGTATATGTAAATCCTACATAGTTGTATGTGGGAATTGTCCCAGAAGAGAGATAATCCAGTTGGCTCTAAAAACTCAACTGGTACAAAGCCACAATTAATAGAAAACAGTCTCTTTTGGTGTCTACTGCAGTTGGGAAGACGATCTAATTTCTAGGAAATGTGAATGTGTGAAAGTGCCAGTTTTCGTGAGCATTTCATAATGGTGCTTTTGTTCACCGTATACAGCTGCTCGATGCGTTTTCACGACAGTCATAATTATCCTTCTTTCAGTCACCAAAGAAGCCAAAATGTTATTCTGTAGCGAAACATTTTTATTTTATGATGCATTTTAAAAGATTGAAAGAATTTTAATAGAATTCTTTTTGGCTATGAATTCCCTCCTGTTTTAAGTTTATATTTTGATCGTGTCTGCGTTCCCCATTAGCAGATTTCATTTATGTTTATATTCAGCGATGCTTCTTTGTAATTGTTGGGTCAGGAAATATTTAAAAGAGAAGGTTGGAATTATGAAAGTAACCAAGCCATATCCTAACAGATGGTGTTCTCTAGAGACAGAAAAACGGGGGTTTCAGGAAAGAGGGAAGCAGGTGACAAATGCGTTGGTGATAAAAGACGGACACGGTGCCAAGACACCTCAGCACTACCTGTAGTAATCTGCCTGAGAGTACCAGTTCACCTCGTGGTGTGCCACTGAGACAATTTCATCCTGAAGAAGAAGAATATCATTGGTATCTCGAGGTGGCCCATTTTGGCAACTAGTGAGAAAGAATCATTCTGGTACTGTATAAATTTTCACCAGAAACATGAAGTAAAGCCAAGTAACTGACATGCACATTTTAATTCACTTGTTTTCCTCGGTAATCAGCTGATACATTATTAAATAGTAAACTGGTTTCATAAACCAAAAGAAAAAAAAAATACTAAGGGTTCTTGTTTTTGAAAGGAAGTGTGGGTAAAAAAGAATTTCTCCTAGTACTCACAGAGTATCCACATTTCAGTTTGTTTCAGCGGAAGTTTAACATGATCCATGTAGTCTTTTGTGGTGTATCTATCCATTTTTCATAAAATATAACATTAAGTTTGCCCTAATTCTTAAGTGTACAACTTACAGGCATTAATTACATTCACATGGTGATCTGTTTCCCATACCTTTTCATCATCCCAAATTGAAACTCAACCAATTCAACTATGATTCTCCATTCTTCCCTCCACTAAACTCTTGATAAACACTAGTCTATGAATTTGCCTGTATTCTGGATATCTCATAGAAGCGGAATTATGAAGTGTTTGTTCTTTGCACCTAGCATATTTCACTTAGCATAATGATGTCAGTGTTTATCCATATTGTAGCAGGTGTCCAAATTTCATTCCTTTTTATGGCTGAATAGTATTCCATTATTTGTATACAGAGTGGATCTTCATTTTCCACGCTTGTGAATTGGCCTACTGGCTACTCAAAGTCAGTCCTCTAGGTATTTTAGCCATCATTCACAGACTCACACACTTGCGCAAAATTTGAGTCACCCACAGTGCACATTCCAGCAGAGATCAAATGAAGCAAGCTCACACACTGCATACAAGCCCCTTTTTTTCTTTTAGTGCTACTCTTTTTGCATTTTGTGCTTTCCATTGGTGGTTTCCCTGTTTAAAATGGCCTCGAACACAGCACTGAATGCTGTCTGGTTGGTGTAGCTAAATTCAAGAAAGCCGTAACTATGCCTCACAGACAAGTTGTGTGTAGAGCAGCTTTGTTCAGGCACGAGTTACACTGCTGCTGGCTGAGAAACGATGCGTATTAAGGAAGGCATCTTTGAACAGAGACACACATAAAAGAAGGTCATCTATGGATCAGTGGACCAAAATGCTGTGGCCAGAGGCTCCGTGGACCCGAATCCTTTACTTCCTCTGGGAGAAGTGGTTCAGTATTTAGTAAGTCAGGGTTCACTGTGACTTTCTGGAGTATAACTACTGCAAATAAAGAGAACTGACTACATTTTGTTTTTCCATTCATCTCCTGGTGTCATATAGGTCGTTTTCATGTTCGGGTATTGTGAATAACACTGTTGTGAACATGGGTATTCAAATATCCCTCAAGATGGGTATGTCGAGGCCAGTGAGATAGCTCAGTGGCATAAGCGTCTGCCTGGCAAGCACGAGGTCCTGAGTTCAACTCCCGGTACCCACATAAAGGAAAAAAGGGCCGGTGATATCGCTCAGCGGCACGGGCGCCTCCTGGCGCACGAGGTCCTGAGTTCGACCCCTCTACACACACACACACACACACACACACACACACACACACACACACAGATGGCTATGTCTGCTTTCAGTTCTTTTGTACATATATTGAGTAGAATTGCTGGGCATATGATAATTCTATGTTTTAATTTTTTGAGGAACCGCCAGACTCTTTTCAGACTCACATTGCAGTTACAGTGTTTTACATTCCACTGGCAAAGTACAGGGTACCAATTTCTCCACGCCCTTGCCAACACTGCAGGCTAGCAGGTACAAAGTGGTGTCTCATTATGGCTTTGATCGCAGTCCTTTAATGACCATCAGGGCATCTTTTTACATGGTTATTGGCCAATGTGTATTTTCTTTAGAGAAATATTCAAGGCATTTGCCCACTTTTCAATTGGATTGTCTTACTGTTCTTCAATTGAAGAAGTTATTTATATATTCTGGGTATTAAATTCTCATCAGACATATGATTTATAAGTTTTTTCTCTCACATGTGGGTTCTCTTTGCATTCTCTTGAAAGCATCCTTCGATATACAAATTTCTTAATGTTAGTGAAGTCCAACATATCCTTCTTCCTTTTGTTGCCTTTGGTTTTGGTATCATCTTGTAATTTTTAACATTTGAGTGTAGAGAATCCAAACAAAATACATAATTGTAAGTATCTTTTTCAACAAATGAAACATAGGAGAAATCACCTTCTATTTGAATTTTTCAATGGTACCTCCTCAGCAAAATCACAGACTCTGTTTTAGACATTTTTGAGGGTCTAGCACCTAGAATTGTGCCTAAAGCATAGTAGCTACTCTGTAAATATTGCTGAATAAATAAATTATTGAACAAATGAACTGAATAATCTGTTCATCAATCTGAAAGGAGATTTCTCCATTTACATTTATAATATGAGGATAAAATTCCCAATAAAGGATTATAATATGGGCATCCATTTTTGTCATGGACAGAGGTATTGCTATATTTAAAAAGAGGAATAAAATGTAATAGTCGATCATTCGTGTTGACCTTCAGCTTTGAAATGAAACTGCAAGTTGCTAACGATCTTATTCTTCAGCTATGTAGTAGCCATATTTGAGCTGAAAGAAAGGCAGGCAGTAGAGAATCACAAAGGAAACATCCTTTCTGATTTTTTATTAAGCATTGGGGTGAAAATATGAGTTAATAATTTTAACATGGAACTTTTCTTATTATAAACTCAAAACTTTTCCAGTATGTATTAAATGATTAATTATTCAATTTTACCTTGAAACAACTTATCATATATTGCTATAGATCACTGCGACTATTCAGATTTCTTATCAATTCAACACACATATTAAAACTTCCACTTAAGCCTGTAATGAAAGTTTTCCAGTTTTTTCCCCTGAGATGAAGGTTCATTGTAACACTCTTCTTTTAAGCCTTAGCTAATATTTTAAAATTAGAAGTCTATTAAATGCTCACACACACACGCACTGTGTCGAGAAGTAGCCCAACAAAAATGAGTTTGGGGTGATCTTTCACTGTCTTCATCATCTGGGCCTTCTACTGTTTTGGTCCCCACCCTGTAAGAGCCAGAGAGCACGGAAGTCTTTGTGTCACCTTCCTGACCCATCGCCGTGCGTTCAAGCAGACGTCCAAGGAAAAGGGTTCGACTCAGCGAAGTCCTGGCAAGGCGAAGTCAGTCCATGCTGTCCTGCTCTGCAGCACCGGTTGTGTGACAGCAGCACCACCAGAAAAGGAGACAGCTGGGTCGTCAGTTTTTTCACGTTGTGTTTTCCTGGGCCGCTCATGGTCCCTTCTGTGTTTCTGCCTGCCGGATCAGTGTGCTGCCCTAGTGCAGTGGTACCCAGTCGGGGCTCCCCCTGCCCGCCCCCACTGGCTCAGAACAGTGAGGAGCTCCAGACTGAGGGACTGAGGGAGGCAAAGTCCATCTCCCCTATGGAGGCCCGGTCATAGCACCCTCAGAGGCCAAGAGGCGCAAGTTATGTTACCCAGAGCCCGCCTCCTTTCCCTTCCTCCCCTCCCTCCTTCTCCCTCTCCCTCCACCTCCCCAACACACACACACACACACACATTCACATACACAGAGAAACACTGTCTTCACTGAGAAAACAAGTAGCATTTGAAAATTCCATCTTTTTAAAATTTCTGGGTAAATATGTGGGAATAAACTTTAAAAGCAAAAAGTCCTTCTGTGCCTTGTCTTTTCGCTGGACCTAATGAAAACCCAAGGAGACCTTAGCAGATGGAGGCCCAGGTCTTCAGCAGCGTCTTGATCATTGCACTGGGTGCATGGAGCGGCAGCTCCTCCCGTGGGCCACCATCGTGCCCAGTACTACCTGCCACTCTTCCCTGGCCCTGAAGAGATTGACGTAAAGAGTCCTGGATAAAGAAAATCAGTGTGAGAAGTGGAAAATAGCCAGCCCTTATCTGCAGAGGGCAGGAGTAGCACGATGAGGAATTAGGTCTCTTTGGCACAAAAGTGGGGTGCAAAGGCCAGTCTCCCCACCTGACAGAGGAGGCTTGGCAGGGCAATCTAGAGGAATGGGCAGAGGCCTGAGGAGGGTTGATAGCATGTAAACAAGTCATTCAAGCATGTGGGGGGTGGAGGGGACAGTCCCCTGAGTGAGATTTCCTTCCTTCCTTCCACTGTTTCTTTCCCTTTATCAACCTCATCCGGATATTCAGCAGGGGATGTGAATTCTTAAAAGAAATGGGTGCCATGCTGCTGCTGAGTGACTTTTCATATTCAGAGTTCCTAAGAAAGATGGAGACCCTGAAAACTGGCG
Source organism: Erethizon dorsatum (assembly GCA_028451465.1). Lineage (NCBI taxonomy): Eukaryota > Metazoa > Chordata > Mammalia > Rodentia > Erethizontidae > Erethizon > Erethizon dorsatum. Next base: position 11,990,943 of record CM051839.1, read on the forward strand.
CCATGGATTGACTTCCAACTCACTTCTCGAGCTGTCTTTATTTTAGCCAAACCCTGCCTCATTTTGATCCCTCTGAGGCGCTGCAGAGCAGTGGTGTCAGTTCCGTCTGTTCATGCAGCAACTGTTTCTTGAGCAGCATCAGTCTGCCAACCCCCGTCCTGTGGTCGACCCTGGGAACACAGCAGCCAGTGAACGGAGATTCCCTGCCTTCATGGGGCTCCCACGAGCGGTCAGTGGAGAGGCAGGGTGGGGAGCCGAAGAGGCAAAGGCAGCAATGTGAAGAGAGCCTGCCTGCAGGATGAGCGGAGAGAGTAAGCTCAGGTGCCCAGCCGTCATCCTGTGCTCAGCAACAAAGAAAGAACGGCGTTCGAGATCGTGGGATGGAGTTCGAGTGAATTCCTCCCCGGCGTTTGCTGAGCCCTGGGATAGGCACACGGACCTGGGGGAGCTTTGAGGGTGCACATTCGTTTTTGCCTCCAGCCCTTCACACCTGCTGCTCACTCTGGCTGGGAGACTGGCTCTTCCTCACTGTCTTTTCTCTGCTCAGAATAGTCCTTATTCAGACAGACCAGCCCGACCACCGGCTTCAGAGCAGAGCTCTCTGCCCAGACCTCCCCATTCTTTCACCCTTTACGTCGCTTCCTTGTAGGTCTTCTGCCCCCATCTGGGCGTCTCGGGGCAGGGGATTGTGGGGGTGCTGGCTGTCTGGTCTAGCTTTGCATTGCCAGCACCTAGAAGACTGCCTAGCATTAGGAAGTGCATGACGAACTAATTAATTTTAAAAGGCTCTTTTCGGCATTATTTCCTGCTGCTTCTCAGTGTAAACTGTGCTTCGGCCAAATCACCCTTTCTCTTTGCTTAGTCCTGTCTCCATGGCAGTACTTCTGCTCCTAATATTTTTGCTTGTCCTTCAAGCCCAGTCCAAAGGATGCTTACTTCCATGATGACTGCTTTTACTGTTTAAAAAGTGACATCAAAAGTGGATCCCTTCCCAAACTCCTCTCTCCTCTACTTCCCCTCTCTCCCTCTCTCTCTTCCTCCTCTCTCCCTCTCTCTCTCTATCTCTGCCTCCCTTCTCTCTCTCTCTCTCTCTCTCTCTCTCGCTCTCTCGCTCTCTCGCTCTGTCACTCTCTGTCTGATGAGAATGGAACTCAGGGCCTCACACAAGCTAAGCACAAGTTACCACTGAGCAGTCAAATTCCCAGTCAAATTCTTCATAGCGCTTTTTTTCTATATCAATCTTTTGGTATTTTTTGTGGCCTGTATACATTTACCACTCCTAGATCACAGAAGGTATGCTTTTTAAAATTAACTCTAAGTCTAACGAAATGCTTGATGCACAGTTGGCATGCAGTAGCTACTTTCGGTTTGCTAATGAGTACTTTTTTCCTGGCAAAAGGGTCAGAAACAAGATTCTTAATGTGCTCACCTTTATCTTATTTGGGGGGCTTAACATTAAACTTAATGAAAAAGAGCCATTTTTGTAGAGTTCTTTCTAATTTTACTTCAAGAAAACTGCTTTATGTTAATATTTCTTGCCTGATGTTTCTTACAGTATACTTGAGAAATTTCCTAAGGAGTTAATGAAGCTGGGTAATTGCCAGTATGGAGTGAAATTAAGGCAAAACAAATATGAGACTGCAAATGGAATGAACTGCTTAAGCTATCTATAACTATATTGAGATCCCATAGAGTAGTAATGATGCAAGAAATATAGCCAAGCTTTACTCTGGCTAACTAGAGGGAGCTATTTTTCATTTTGAATAAAAGTCAAAAACAATTTAAGATTGTATGTTATCTGTAAAAGGCTTGGTGCATCTAATATTAGCATATTGCTTTTTTCAGTTTAATGTGCTCAAGGGCTTTGGTCTTTCAGCTGAAAGTACTGTTCAATATAAAATAAAATCATTGAAGTCAATTTATTGAAAATTTGATGAGTAGAGAAAAGTGCTCTTCTGCAGTAGGTCTGTTGCAAGACTGTTACCAGGAATGAATCAGTCAGAACCAAGGAGGGGTCCTGGCTTCCTACCTTGACACAAATCACAAGACACAAAAAATGTAACTTTTGGCATTGCACTGACTGAAAGAGGGGAGCAGGTGTCCATATGTCTTGATTTTATAAAAGTGTTTTCTGAACTTTAATCTTTATACCCTTCCAGAATCAAAACTGAGCCGCATGATTATCCCTTTGCCTTGTATCACACATAGAAGGTGAATTTGGTTGTATGTGGTCCCCCACATTCACCCATGAGCCCCAGCCTTGTGTAGAAGGGCTGTGAAGAGGTTCTTCGAAGAGGCATTTGATGCTGTTCTGAAAGAAGCAAGTGGAAAATGAAAGAAGCAAACACAAAAAGCTCTTATTTGTACTCACATCTCCTTATTAGTTCACACCTGTGCACTTGGATCACTAGTGCTGCACAGGCCTCTTGCCCAAGTGCTGTAAGTATTCACAGGTGTGGCAGCCTTGCCGAAGGACAACATCACAGATGGCATCTGTGCCCCCTGCCTTGAGACAGGTGCCGCCTCAGTGGAATCCGTGGGATAAGTAGTTTATAAACTCCTTGCCTCCTTTTTGCTGCAGCTGAGACATCACTGTCCACGTCTGCGGACACCGCAGTGTGGAAGAAATATCAAGTAGTTTATGGGGGATTTGAAGAATTCAATCTGAGGCTGAAATCTTACAAAAGGTGTTACGCTAAACATCATCTCCAATAGATGGTTTTATTTAATCCTCTCAGGTCTTAGGCAGGAATTTATTTTCCCTCTTGTTTTAAGGATGAGACCAAGGTTCAAAGTTTTAAATGCAAGGATCTCTCAGTCCAAAGCTCTACATTGCTCAGCGACGTCAAGACTTCTGCATTGACTGGAATTTGGCTTTTCGGTCTGCTGCAGTGTAGACCATTGGAGCCTCAGAATGGTTTCAGATACTGTGTATGTTCGCAACTCTTTCTTACTAACCATGTCTCACCTCTCATAGAAGTTATCTTTTAAAATAGGTAAGAACTTACCAGTGTACAAACAGCTCAGATGGGAAATAAGATGTTCTTAGAAAAACTGGAACTATGGCTCCGAGTTTACATTATTTCTTCAAATCTGTTTTGTTCTCTTTCCGATACCATGGCAGTATTTAAGAGCTCAGCTGCAGAAGAGCTAAGGCCCAGTCCCTAACTTTGTTGCTGAGGACCTTGATGATGTTAAATAGATGAGTTAATTTTGTGATGTCCTCATTTTTCTTCCATAGAATAAGGAAATTGGATTGTATGAGTGGTTTGCAGATTTTCTTCTCAGGATCTCCTTTACACTTAAAATCATTGAGATCCCAAAGAGTTTTTGTTTGTGTAAATTACACCTATTAGTAGTAGTTACACATACTAGAAATTAAAACAATTTTTAAATGTATCAGTTCATTTTAAATTAATGACAACAAACCCATTACATATTCCACAAATAACATTATACATGGGTGCCTTCACCAGCCATAATCATGGAAAAAGTTAAATTCGTGAACCAAGGCACCATTGTATAACATATAAATATCTTTTATGAAAAATAACTTTTTTCCAAAACAAAAAAATATTAGAAGAGTACCATTGTTGGCATTTTTGCAAAGCCTTTTCGTCTGCCTTCTTGGACGACAGTTGTATTCTCCTACCTGCTTCTCACACTCAGTCTGTTGATAGGTTATCTTGGACAGTGCACATGAGAATAGTTCAGCCTCACACAGATGTGAAGTTGGGAAAAAAGGGCTTGGGGAGCTTCCAGTCCCTCTTGCTCTACTTTGAGAGCTGCTAGCCTAGATGGTCTTAAACCCAAGCCAGACTCTAATTCTCCTTGGCCTTGGGGAAGCCTCACTTAGGACCTGGATCTCTGTTTCTTTATTCAAAAAAAGACTGAATAAGTTGTATCCAGACACCAGAGATTCAAAGCTGAGCAGAACGTAGCCCCTTCACTTCAGGAGTCTAGGTCTGCTAGCAAAATACCCACTGAGCCTACCGTGTGCCGCTCACTGTTCTTGGCTCTTTTCTGTGTATAACATCACTTGTAAACAGTCATAAGGAGGATATTACTATTACTGTTTTATAAATGATGCACGTGCGTCAGTCAGAGAGAGGTCCGGTAACATAAAGAACACGTGGCCATTGAGAGGTGTTCTCAGTTTGAGCACAGGTGCGCTCTCACCGCTCCTGCTGGTTTTGTCCTATTGCATCTCTCCCCATGTGCAACATAAAAGAGGCAGAAAGGTCCCAGTGGTCCCTTCCATCTCCCCATGGTTTACAGTAGCGAAGTTCTACTTTACCGATGCGACACTTTATTCTTGCTTCTATGAAAACTTGTGATTAGAATGAGGTTGAAAAAGAAGACGGGGGTGCCGGTGAGATGGCTCAGTGGCGTAAGTGCCTGCCTGGCAAGTGCAAGGTCCTGAGTTCGACTCCCAGTACCCACATACGAAAAAAGGGCCGGTGATATTGTTCAGAGCACGGTGGTCACTGCTGTGAAGAATCTAGAGAGCGAATGACAGTTTCCAGCCTCCGGAATCCTGTACTGTGGCTGTGACAAACGAGACACGGGTGCATGGATAGTGCAATAACTAGATGAAGACAACTGACGAGCGACGGATACATTTCACGGGTGGGTGCTTCAGCAATTGAAAGAGAACGCAATTGTTCTGGGCAGAAGTGGTCAAGTGAAGCCGCCCGGTGACATCATCTAGCTTGAAAGGCCGGGCCGTCCTCCGGGAGGGTAGGATGTGGGTGCACATTGTTGGGGGGCAGGCATGAGAAAGGATGCCAGCAGGGATGAGTCTGAAACCTAGAGTTGAAGCCATCAAGCCACAGGGCATGAAGACGTGGATTTGCCTGTCCCAACGCCGCGGGGCATCCTCCGCTTTCCTGCCGTTCACTGTTCTTCCTTGCCTCAACCTTCTTTCATTCCCCCATATTCAGTCCAGCCAGCACTGACATAGACAGTGAGCACTTCCCACTTCTCGGTTCTTTTCCTTCCTTCCTTCCTCTTTCTTCGTTCTTTCTCTTTCTGCTACCACCTGGCTCGTCTTTCTCTTTCCCTCCCTCCCTTGTTTCCTTCCTCCCCTCATCTTTCCACTTCTGCTTCATCCTTTTTCTCCTTTTGGCTCCGTAACCCTTTACTGTTTCTCTTGCAGAGTACGACATCAGCAGAGCTTCCATTTATTACATAAAAAGTCCACTTCCCACTTTCAGATTAAGTGTGTGCAGTGTTTTATAGACTTTTCCAGAGGGAAGAGAACTGACTGGACAAGGTGACTGCTTTGAGTCCAGTATAAACTTTTGTGCTATTTTCTTCAGAGTGGATATCCTAAATGAAATCTTCTAAAGGAACCAGCCTTGGTCTTACAGTCATTGAAATTTCTGTTCCCATTTGCTTGATGAAATGATGTTGCTTTATGACTGCTGGTGTCGTTACTGGTTACCCTGCCTGCCTGTCCCAGTCTGTCTGCTGCTGCTGCAGAATACCTGGGACTGAGTAGCTTACGAACGACACATTTCCTTGCTGTTAGTTCCGAAGGCTGCTAAGCCCGAGGCTTGGTGTCTGGGGAGGGCTCTGTCTGCTCCTATATCTGCTGTGAGGCCACATCCTCCAGAGCGGAAGAGCACTGTGTCCTTACAGGGATTGAAAGTCCGAAATTGGCCCCCTCAAACCCGTGTGTAAGGGTCCTAATGCCATGAATAAATACCTCCTGAAGGCCCCACCTCCTAAGACCATCACACTGGCAGGAGACAAATTCACTTAGACCGTGGTACTGCTATTCCTTTTCCATGTTGCAGGAGACACTGCTGCCAGCTGACTGGTCTGCCCTTCCCACCCCCCACACACACACATACACACGTCTTTGTGCTGAGCATTACAGAGGATGAGGGACTGGGGTTGCACTCATTTTTCTCTTCCGTGAGGTTGCCAAGAACTGGTGCTTCATGGGACCTACTAGTGTCCTGCCTGCTCAAGAATCACAGGGCGCTAACACTTCTGAGGTGTTGACCTTAGCGCTCATTGGTCCTAAGCAGTCACCAGCCAAACCCAACAAATCATTCACTGGTAGAGAGAAACTGTATGGCCGTGTCGTTAGAATTTCAAAGGGGAAGATTAGAAAATGTCAGCTGCATATTTCTGAGCGATCTCGACTAATGACTTTATAAAAGTGGATGAAGAAGAAATACTTCGGCTATGCATTGTGTGTCATTTTGTGTGCACATTTTATGAGAAGTGCATGTCGCTGCTGATGTGGTAGCCTGGCGGTGTGACATTGTACCCCGTAATGCATAATGCAGTTGTTCGTAATGTCCTGAACAAAATCTGCTTTGTGACAGATGTTCCGAATCAGTAACAAGGAAGACACGTGGCTAATCTCTAATTAATTAATTAAATTAATTGATTTAAACTTTTGTTTTTGCTATTCGGGCAGACAGTGTATCAGGTTTTAGAATGATTCAGTCAACAACAATAAAACTCCTTTTCATCCAAAATAGTGGAACCTCGAAATGTTTTCAGGTTTAGTTTTCTTAATGGAAATAATAGCACATACGATTAATTGCATCTCTGGAGCTTTGTGGTTGTCGTCTTCTCACAAAGGAAAACATCGGAGCTCAAAGGGGTCTGTGATCGTACAGTGTGAGCGCAGTTGCCTTCTATATCCCCACCTCCCGTGTCCACCTTCTAGAGTCCCCTCTCCAAGGGCGAGCCGCTCTCTGCCGTCACCTTGGAAGCTCAGCCGCGTACTCAGAAGGTCCTTCTTCATACTACGCAGGTTCTGGATAGTCTGAGTAGTCACATTATTATGTGATTTTTGCTTCAGAAAGAATATGACTTCGTAAGTTTCTAGTTAATGCAAAAAAAATTTGTAGCAGAAAAAAGTGATTTGTTGTCATTCTTTTTTTTTTTTTTTGGAGAATGGGTCTCACTGTGTAGTTCAGGCTGACCTTGAATTTGCAGTGATCCTCCTGCTTCAGCCTCCTGAGTGCTGGCATTACAGGCGTGCGCCACCATGCCTGGCCCAATTTGCTGTCATTCTTTATCCAAACGATACTCTAGTAGCATTTCTAAATCAGCAATTAGCTTTGTTCACATTCTTGAAATGCAATATATTGTATATCCGGTAGTATGCCCCCTTTTGCAAGTGAGGAAATGGTCGCTTATTGAAATTAAACAGCATTTTTAAGTTTAGATGCCCCCAAATGTCCCTGAATGGAACAGTAATAGCTCACTGAAAGTTTTCTGTTTTCTATTTAACCAAATAAGTTAAGATCTACAAATCATTAAACTCCCAAAATTTAGTACTGAAGTCTGTAGCCTACAAGTGCAAGACTTGGTAATAATAATAACGTCTTTCACTAGAGGTTGTTGTCCTTTTACATCTTATCTGTCATACAGTGATACTTGGTATCCAAGGGGGATTGATTGGCTCCAGGACCCCTGTGGGTATCAAAATCTGCAAAAGTTCAAGTCCCCTGTATAAAATGATGTAGCATTTGCACATCACTTACGCATATCTCTAGATCATTTACGATGCCTAGAACAATGTAAGAGCTATGTAAATAGTTGTTACACTTCACTGTTTAGGGAATAATAATGAGACAAAAGTCCGTATATGTTCACTTCAGGTGCAGTTTTCTTTCCTGACTATTTTTGATCCATAGTTGGCTGAATCCATGAATGTGAGGCCCGTAGATAGGGAGCGCCATCCGATAGCGGTTCTGGCACTAGGTATTAACATTGTTTAACATATATTAAATGTCCACGAGAGCCCAAGCATGCTGCTTAGTGCTTTAACCTTACTATACCCAGTAAGAACAGAGGCTCTGAGACCAGACTGCCTCATTCCCAATCCTAGAATACTGTTTTCAGTGAGGTTTGACTTTCTTTCCAAATTTGTTGGAATAAATAAGTCGTTGTAGCCTAATCAAGAACCAGAGCCAGTTCCTCTGTGAAGGAAGGACATACAGGGTAAACTTCCTTAACCAAAACTGAGAATCTACACAAATTTTGGCACTTGTATATTCAGCTGTCCGATTCATTTCTTCTGAAAAAGAATCCCTACTACCGGTAGGAAGTGTCAGTAGTGTTCATGCCTTTGCCTATACCAGAGGCCTCACTGTTGGTATAGATAATAGCTAGTAAACCAGGATTTTTTTTAATCCTCTGCAGTTTGCTGTATTCCTGACCTTACTTTAGTGTGCATTTTCTAGTCATTTATCTTGGGGACAGGTGTGCCTCACATGGTACAATAAGAATTTTCCTCTCAGTTTGCTTAGCACTTTGTTAAATGAATTATATCATTACTGGCCTAGGAAAGTTCAAAATTGGAGAAATATGAATGTTAAACCTTTATTTAACCCCCAGATTTTTGGTAATGTGATTCATCATAGATACCCCCAACTTCCTGTAAAATTTGAATTTTCACCGGGGTCTATGGCCACGTATTTTTTTTCTTCTACCAAAAATCTGTCCTTGTGATATAGGATCCCCAAATTATATAAGGGAAATAAATGTAACTCCCTACCTGCTAGATGTCTGATACTCCGAGTTCATGTTCCCCAAAATTGAAGAATGAATTCTAAGGAACAACGGAGGTTAAGAGTAGGAAACTTTATTGAGGGGAGGACAGCTCCTGAGAGAGAGAGGAGGGGGCCCGAGTGGGTTGCCAATGAGCCCACTTCTCAAAGGAAGTTCAATAGAGCAGAATCATGAGGTGGGTACAACATGGGACAAAACTATGATCAACTAGTAAGATTACAAGTATAGCCTCTTAGGTAATGTTGATCCAATGGGGAAGCAGGTCATGTAGCAAATATGCATGGAAAGAACAAGGACCTTTTTTGGAAGAGCTGAGTCAGGTGGTCCTGGTTGCCCACCTGGGTGACTGATGTCTATCTAGACTTTATTGGTCCAGGTGATAGCAGTTGTAGTACATTACTTAATCCTTGGGGAGGCATGTAGACCTGGTCATTCCATCTCTATCTTGAGGCCTGGCCTTCAGTGGATTCATCTCCAGCCACGGTTGTAATGAGTTCTCATCGCTCTGTCTGACATAATATTTCTGCCTATAATATTTCTACCTGATTTAGCTGTCTGTAATACTTATATCCATAAGAAACTGCTGACTGTGTTAAATATTGAAAAATCTATGGTACAAATGAATATTTTAGGAAATACTGTATGTACTATTCATGGTAAAAACATTTTCCCGTGCTCTGAAGCTGTCTGTGATAAATTACGGTTGCCATGTAACCAGGCCCCTTTGAGATGTTTAGATTGTCACATGTTATTTTGACCAATGTAATGTCCATTAAGGGTAGAGGAGATTGTGACACTAAAGTCCAAGGGCAGTTCTGTGAAAACGTATCCCTTTTGGAACATCAATTAAGGTGACAAACAAAACACTAAATTGGCTTTTAACTATTACTAGAATTGACCATGTAAAATGAATGGAGACGGGATGGCTGTCATAAAGGCACTAATTTCTCTAAGGCCTCAGTCCAGGAAAGCAGACCCCAAGCACCGTTCTCAAGTGGTTCCTCTATCGTGGCTGCATAGAAATTGCATAAATGCTTTAAGAATGAGCAGACATCAGAACTGCAGCTAGCAAAATGGTCCTTGGTAAATCTTGTTTGGAGGGTTAAGAGAAAAAATCTAGGAGGACATTGAGGGGGCAGTAAACTGGAATAATTTGAATGCCCAAATTGAGGTCATTTCTATTCTAATTAAGGTTTGAAAGGAAGAAAAATACCTGTTTCTGTGACTGTTTCTTGGAGAAATAAGCTTGAGGCGGGGACCGTCTGTTTGACTGACCGTGTAGCAAGATGTTAGGTTTATTCAGAAGTAATGATGCGATGCGCAGCGTCAGATGAAGGGTCTGAGCTTTCAGATCTGCTGTGATCTCAAGATATTTAACTCTGCTGTAGATTGGCGCTATTGCTGCCTACGTCGTGACAATAGAACACACGCATTCCTAGAGGCAGGTGACTGAAAGAATAGCATGTTAGCAAACATGCTCAGTGACAGGTCTCCTCTTGAGAGTCCAGAAACTTGAGAAAGTTCAACCCCAATTAAGCATTGCTTTGTTTTCCAAAGAAAAGAGCAGCTCAGTGTCTATGAAATCTGTTGGATTTACCTCTTCGCAGTTGCTGCCAGATATTTATTTACCATTCACATAATTATGAACCCATGCAGCATATAAAAATATCATAGAAAGATATGTGCCCTGCTTTCAAGAAGAGAGATAACAGAGAACAATAATGAGAGTCGTCTGGTGTTTCATGCAAGGACTAATGCGAAATATCTGTTTTCTTTCTGTAATCCCTTCCTGAACAACATGATGTCCTATCCACTGGAAAGGTGTTCGGTTTACGTACAGTTTAGGGCAGTATTTCTAAAAGGTCTTAAGTAAAAAATGTCATGGTACTTTGCACAGGTTCCGATAGGTACGAGAGCTAGGGACCTCTTGTGCTTTAGCATTTATAAAATCAGCTGGTGTGAAAGGATTACATTTATTAAGTGTGAATTTGTGGATAGAGAAAGGAGTGATAAAGGGTGTTCTGTTTTCCCTTCTCCTTTAGGGCACCAACACTGTGACAGACAGGTCTCTGGGGACCTTTTGAAATGGTTTATTAAAGAATTTTTCCCCTTTCTGCTTTCAAAAAGTATTGAGTGTGGCTTGCAATAAAGGCACAGATATGGTAAGACTAAAAATCTTATCAAGACACAAAAAGATAAAAGGCAAATTATAAAAATAGAGGAGAAAGGAGACACTATATTTTGAGAGAATGAAATGCCTGAACCCTAACAGAAGTTACTTAATGAGATACAACTTTCAGTTTCTTTTATAGCAAGTAAAATCATGGACTGCAGAAATTCGTTTTTGCTTTGCTTTTCGTTTTTAATTTTGAAAATTTTTTAGTAGTGAGAAAATACGCATAACCTGAAAATTTAACCATCTTAACGCTTTTTGAGTGTGCGGTTCAGTACTACTCCGTACACACTGTCTGTAGTATTCAGTTTCCAACTTTCACACTGTGAAACTGCAGCTCGGTACCACTCAACAGTCCCCTACCTCCCCTCCCCACAACGGTGACCACCGTGCCACTGTCTGTGTGTTGGACTGTTCTAAACCCCGCATACATGTGAAACCGTGCCCTATTCATCTGTTGATGGATGCTCGTATTGATTTTATCTTTCGGCTACTAGTAATCCTGCAGTTAGGTACACATATCCTTCAACCTGTGTTCTCAATTGTTACAGAGATTCTTTGAGTAGGAAAAAAGCATTAAGAAAGTAGCTTTTTCCAAGCCCAAAGATCAAGACCAGTGTTTCACATGGGTCTTTCTGTAAGGATGGCGAGTGATAAAAAGTGGGAGAAGTTATCCTCAGCAGCTGTTTTGCAAAGATGCAGGGATCTCCCACAAAGGACTGTCCCTTGGGGCAGCATACTTTTTTTAAAGAGAAAAAAATATATAGAACAAAATTTCAAAACAAGGTAATAGGAGGGTAACAATGTTTAATAAATTGCATACTGTTATCTTTAAATTAGTTACTCAGAGTACAAGATATCAGCATTCAATTATCCAAACAATATTAGCACAAACCTTTCTTTTCTATAAACTAAGAGAAATTAGTAGTATATCTATCTTAACTATATTATATATATATATATACACATGCATACATATATATATATATTTTTTTTTGCTTTTCCCTTCCTTCTTTTCTCCATTCCCCATCCCAGTTTCTCTTTCTTTTTGAACAGTTTCTTCCTCTTTTACAATATCTGTTGTACATTTTGGATCTTATTTACTCTGTCTGCTTCTCATACTAGGGAGATAATACAGTGTTTGCACATGTGTGTCTGGTTTATTCCACTTATGAGTATGGTCTTGAGTTGCATCCATTTACCTGTAAAAGTCTCCAGTTTATCCTTCTTTACGGCTGAGTAGTATTCCATGGTATAAAAATACCACATCTTTTTTATCCATTCCTCGGTTAATGGGCATTTGAGTTGTTTCCAAGATCTAGCTATTACAAATTGTGCTGCTATAAACATGGGTGCACATATATTGCTGTGGTTACAACGTTTTCAATTCTTCTGGGAAGATACCCAGAAGGGGAATAGCTGGGTCAAATGGGACCTCCAATCCTAGTTTTTTGAGGAATCTCCACACTGATTTCCATCAGTCTACACTCCCACCAACAGTGGAGAAGGGTTCCTTTTTCCCCACAGCCCCTCCAGCATTTGTTATTGGTTGATTTCTTGATAATAGTCATTCTTTCTGGGGTGAGATGGAATCTCAGTGTTTTAATTTGCATCTCTCAAATGACCAGTGATGCTGAACATTTTTTCATATATTTATTTGCCATTTGTATTTCTTCATCTGAGAAGTGTGTATTCATCTCAGATGCCCATTTTTGGATTGGGTCTTTAAATTTGGGAGGTCTGATTTTTTTTTGAGTTCTTTATATGTTGTCGATCATAATCCTTTGAGGAACAGCTGGCAAACATTTTTTCCCATGTTGTGGGTTGTCTTTTCACTCTGGTGGTGGTTTCTCTTACTGTGCAAAAGCTTTTTAATAAGATGAGATCCCAGTTGTTGATTCTTTGTGATACTTCCTGTGCAGTTGGGGGTTTATTCATAGTCCTTTCCTACACCAGTGTCTTCAAGAGTTTTACCTATTCAATCTTCCAGCAGATTTAATGTTTCTGTTTTAATATTTAGATCTTTGATCCATTTTGAATTTAGTTTAGTGTATGGTGAAAGATGTGGGTCCAGTTTCAGTCTTTGGCATGTGCAGAGCCAGTTTTTCCAGCACCATTTATTAAAGAGGCTATCTTTCTTCCAGTGAATGTGTTTGGCACCTTTGTCAGAGATAAGGTGGCTTAGTATGTCTGGAGTTATTTCTGTGTCTTCTAATCTGTTCCATTGATCTTCAGGTCTACTTTTTGCCAATACCATGCTGTTTTTATCACAGTAGCTTTATAGTATAATTTCAAGTCAGGGATTGTGATGCCCCCTGCCTTGTCTTTGTTGCCCAGAATTGCCTTTGCCATTCTAGGTCTCTTCTGGTTCCAAATGAATTTTAGGATTGTTTTCTCTAATTCTGTGAGATACGCTGTTGGAATTTTGATCAGAATTGCATTAAATCTGTATAACAATTTAGGAAGTATGGTCATTTTCACTATTTTGGGTCTTCCTACCCAAGAGCAAGGGATATCTTTCCATTTTCTGATATCCTCTTCAATCTCCTTTTTCAGAGTACTGTAGTTTTCAATGAAGAGGTCTTTTACATCCTTCGTTAGATTGATTCCTAGGTGTTTCATTTTTCTGGATGCTATTGTGAAAGGCGTTGTTACCCTAATTTCTCTTTCAGTGAGTTTGTTATTCGTGTATGGGAGGGACAGTGCACATAAAGTTAAATATTATCACTGTAAAATGCAGTGCCTTACAGGGCTACCTGTGTGACTTTTAGTGATCTGGCTGAATGCCAAGGGTCACACACGTGAGACCATTAAGGAATGAGTGGTCAGCATTGCCCTGCCTCCGTCCCCAAAGAGATGCAACAGAGCACTTGATGAGATCAGCATGAGAGTTTATAATGGAGGCTGCTGATGAGAACCCAGGAAGGGCAGCAGGGAGATGAGGCTCAAACCATCCCACAAGTTTCCAGGCTGGAAGATGGAAGAGCCCCGCTCACATTATCACTATAGATGGCCACCACAGCAAAGGTCTGGGTAGACATTTAGGCTAAAACTTAGAGCACCCGAGCTCTGAAGCTCCCCCAGGTTGGGCATGTTGTGTAGTTTGGGCTTGTCAAATATTTGCTTGTATCAGAGTAAAACATAAATACAGATAATGATTACAGTGTGGGTTTCATCGCTGCTTACACATGGATCTCCGTATAATCAAGTGAGTAAGCTTTTTGAGTACTTAGTAATATAAGCGAGGACCTGAATACCAAAACAAGAGTGCTCCATTGGCCTGTAGGTTCAATAGCTTATTCTTGTAATGTAAAATAGGGCAACACTGTGGACATGCCATAATGGCAAAATAGCACGAGTGCTATAAAAATTGTTTAGATTGTTTAGGTACTAAAAGCAGGCAACTAGCATACAGATCATTTACATTATGGATGTTTTTCCTGCTCTGATTTAATGGGACTTTTTCTAATTCCTGCTATTATTACGTGAATAAACTCTATTTGTAACCGCGAGTTCTCAAAATCAAGGAAAAAGTATTTTCTAACTCTGAATATTCACTCTTGTTCCAAGTGGAATTCAGTGTGGGAAAGTTGGATTATTTTAATTTAATATTTTAAAACTATTGCAAACTGATCATATGATTTTAGTTTAGTAAAATGGGTGTTCTGAGAGGACCAGGTGAAATGGTAGCTATGAATAAAATTGGTTTCGCTGTTTGAGAAAATTTCATGTTTACAAAAAAATACTGAAGTATTTCTTTGAAAGTATTTTAGAACTGTTGTTTTCATAGAATTTAATCCACGTGCCTTAGAGTTGGAACTAAAACACTATGCCCACTTTGGTTGTTGTATTTATTTACAAATTAGTGTTTATTCTGTCCCACAAATGACATGTGTCAAAACAGATGACATGTACAAGGATGTTAGTGTCCATGGTCCAGAAGTAGATAAATAATTCTCAGTCATTCATGTGTGAAGTTTGTCTTCACACAGGACTCTTTCCTACCTCAGTAGACTTACTACCTTTATTTTATTCCACTGTTCAGGATGACTTTTGATCATTTGTTTTTGTATTTTAGAAGCATTATACATACTTGCCTCTTTTTCCCAAAATAGTCAAGTGAATTTTTATATTGTTCTATTTAAAGTGAGATAAAATTATAAAATGAAGAAAAGTATGTAGCAAGAAGTATTTCTGCAAAATAATATTGTAACATTAATACTAGTATCATACCAAAAAGACTGTCCTTGTTTTCACTTCTTTGGATATACATTTATGTACATTTCACCTAATTTTGCAAAAATGAGGTGATCTGAAATGTGTTTCCAAGATGGCCTATTTTCATGAAATTACAAGCTATATCGAGTACACAGTACTCCTCATTTAGAGAACTCAGTTTCATACCATGGAAACAGCAGTGGAATTTGAAACACAAAATCTTACCACGTAGTGGGGAGCAAAGGATAAACAAATGAGTGACAATGAAAACAAAGCCTTTGAGGCACTGGATCTCTCCATAGCTGGATGACTGAGGAAAGAGCTAAAAACTTACTCAGGTTGGCAGAGAGAGCAAAAGGCCTGAGTTTTGAAGTAAAATACCGAGGTTTGGGTCCTGTATTTCTCATGTACAAAATTTCTCATCAAGGACATGACAGCTCCTCAAAGACATTATTACAAGATTTAGCAAAAAGAAATACAGCTGTGGAGTGTGAGGGTGAGCCACCGTAAGCGACAGCCAGGAAGCTTGGGGTTACTCGGGCCTTACTCCAGCAAGGAGTTAAAGAGACGTTGTTCATACTGCAGTGGCAAAAACGCTTTCTTTAGGTGTGTTGTCACACATGAAAGGCCTAATCTGTTTTCAGGTAGAGTCTGAGTTTCTAACCTTTGATCTGCGTGTGGAAGTTTTATCAACACATCTCGATAACAGAAACACCTTGCCAACGAGGTGTTTGGTTCTCATGTCCATTGCAAGGCAAGTCACTTCCACCTTCTGAACAACGCTCTTATCGCTGATTTTTCCTTTGGTTTACTGTCCTATGTAGAGAAACAAGAATGATGAAATGCTGTCTTCCCAAATTGTCATTTTAAGAATTTGATGCTCTCTTGGCTTATTTCAACCAAATTGATCACTGGTCTCTCAAGGAGTAGTGTATTTCCCGCATTATGTTTAAAAAAAAAAAACACCTGTGTTATGAACTTTATAATTTAAGAAATGCCACATAGTTGATTCCTATATCCCTGCAAGCTTGGGATTATTAGCAGCCCAGTTTTAAACATGATAAGCCTGAGTGTCAGAAGTTACGTAGTATAGAACCACAGAGCCAGCAACTGGAGGACGGCAGGCCATGCCGCGCAAGGCCCTCCTGTGGTAAAGCCAAGGCGCCTGCTCTGCTTGTGGTACGGGCAGAGGAAGAAATCAAGCTCATACGACTCGGTTTTTAGAACTGCAGTGTCAAGTGATGCTGTACACTCGTCCATGGAGGTCCTGAGTTTGCAGTCTGCTTTATCTCCATCTATAATCTCAGTCAGTCAGTCCCCACCTCCCTCTCTCTTTGAGAACTTTCCAAATGCCACATCTAATTTTTGGGCCACTTGATAATCTTACTTTCAGTCAATCGTGATTGTTGTCTTTGCTTAACCATCATTATCATATACAGATCTGTGTGTTCAGTTCATTTCCTTGTCTTCTCTTTCCTTTTTCTTTCTCTCATTTATTCATGAAATGTTCACTGTGCAAATATTGACACTTAGCACTTGACTGTTATTTTCTTCTTGACATTCAAAATGATTAGCTGGATACAGATCCTGCCTTTAAGAAGCTTATAGTTTGCAATCAGAATGGTGATACTGAAACAAACCTTTTTTTTTTTTCCTCTAAACACATACAAATTTTGCATTTAAGAAAATCTTACATAGGCAAGCTCAAAAGAAGAAAAGGTGCAATAACAGAGAATTCACAGCCAGGGTAGTTTAACTCAGAACAAAACCTTCAGCTGCCCCACCCCACCCCAGACTACTGGATGCAGACGTAGTATGCTTTGGAGGTAAGCGGGAATTAGAATATGAACTTGAAAAGAGAGCAAGAACTTAAAATCCCAGCAAGTTTGGGGCCTGTGGTAAAGCCTCCTGCATAAATCCAAGGCTCAGCGAAGAGTTCATTCTCTAACGAGAACAGTAAAACTCAACCAACTAGGGACATGACCAAGGACATGACAAGGAAGCAAGAAGAAATAAGAGACTCAGGCCTATAGCACGTCATATATGCTATCTAAATTTAAACTGTATGATTCTTACAAAGAGCATTTCAGCTGATAAATTCACATAAAAACTGTGAACAAGAACAAGGAAAATGCTTATACTCATGAGTGTTGTAAATGCTAAAACTTCCGGTAGAGTCCCTTTCACAAGCCAGTACTCATGGGGTTCACCCAGAAGACAACATGCCAAGATAATGCAAAACTACAAAATGCATATGCTTAAAATATCTGTCAATGTAAGGATATATATTTTCATAAAGGAAGAAAAGTTTTATGAAAAATAACAGATTTGAGAAAAAACTAAATAGAGCATTTCTAAGCTCTTCAACATGAAAAATATTGCCACTAAAATTAAAATGCTGGGCATTAAATCGTGGACTAAAAATAGACAAAGAAAAAATATTTAATTGGAAGATAGAGCTGAGAGAAACACCCATAATGCAGTACAGAGAGCTGAGATAGGAAATATGGAAGGTAGGTAAATGTGGAAGACACACTGAGAAGGTCCAACATACTGCAAATAGGAGTTCAACAAAGAAAAATGACCAGAATGGGATGAAGGTGACATTTAAGAAACAATGGCTAAGGACATTTCAGAACTGAAAAAAATACCTTTGTCTTCAAATTTTAAAAGGACATTGTGCCCTGATCAGGAGAAATAAAAATTAGTCCATACCTCTAAGAACATCATAATTAAACTGCAGGCATCAAATAAAAAAAAAAAGTTAAAGCCACAAAAGAGAAAATGTAGGTGTCTTAGGAGAAAATCACAATTAAACTAAGTGGAAATTTCCTCAAAAACTGCAGTGAAGGCCCAGGTATAGTTGGCAACTGTCTTTAAAAGAATTAAGGGAAGTTACCTATCAAGCTAGAAATCTATAGCTTTTGAAACTACCCTCCGAGAACGAAGGTGAGAGTCGGACACTTTAAGAAAAGATGAAACTAAAAGACAAACTTCTCTTAGCAATTAACTCTCCTGAAAAACTAATAAAATATATTCTGCAGAAAGAAATTGAACCTAGAAGAGTGAAGTGCAAAAAGTGATGGTAATCAAAGAAACACGTTGGTAGATCAAAACAGATGTAGCATCTGTAACTATGAGAGACGCTTGTTTCAGTGGGGACTTGAAGACAAGTTGAAATGCACACGCTGAAGTACAGTAACATGGCAGATGCGAAACAGGGCAAAGATAAAACAGTCTAAATTTTGCATGTTTCTCATGGAAAAGTTATTGATTACCTTTAGTTTTAAATATCAGAGTTCTTAATTATTTGAAGTATGAAAAAGTATATTTTATACCTAGATACATACATGTATACGTACACACATGCACATGTATAGAGAGAGTGTCTGCCGAAGTATGTATACTTGGAAAAGAAAAAAACTTGTGTAAGTATTTAATATTAAATTTTTTGAGATGTCATGAGATGAATACAAGCTGCCTTTGGCCTCTACAATCACAAAAGGTGCCCAACGTGGTGGCCATTGGCTTCCAGACATTTATCAGTAGGGTGAACTGCTGACGTGTGTCTACATTTTTTTTTGGTGGATTCTGTATATACCTTCTGATCCAGTAGAGAAGCACAGAGTTTTAAAAAGTTGATCTAGGGCTGATGAGATGGCTCATCGGCGTAAGCGCCTGCCTGGCAAGCGCGAGGGCCCGAGTTCGACTCCCGGAACCCACATACGAAAAAGGGGCCGGTGATATCGCTCAGCGGCACGGGCGCCTGCTGGCGCGCGAGGTCCTGAGGTCGACCCCCCCGGTACCCACAAAAAAAAAAAAAAAAAAGAGTTAAAAAGTTGATCTAATTAAAGGAAGGAAAGTACAATAAGAAAAACACAGAAGAAAAAGGGGTAGAGAAAAAGTTAATAGAATGAAAAATTCAAATATATTAATAATAATGATAAGGAGACAGATTAAACTGAGCTATTAAAATACAAAGACTATCCAAGTTTTTTAACTCAGCTTTCTGCTGCTTAGAAGACACAGAGGGGTAGTTTGAAAATAAAGAATTAAAGTAGGGGAAATACCAGGCAAGCTGTAAAGAGAGAGAGAGAAAGAAAGGGGGAGAGGAGGAAGCCATTAAGATCATAAAACCTTTTAAGGCAAAAAATATTATCAAGAATAACCCTGGGAGCTTGGTATAGTGGCATGTACCGATGGTCCTAGCTACTTGGGAGGCTAAGGTAGAATCAATGGAGCTACATCTCCAGCCCCTTTAAATTTTTATTTTGAGACAGGAACTTGCTAGGTTTCTAAATTGTCCAGCCTGGGCTCAAACAGGGTGATCCTCCTGCCTCAGCCTCCCAGAGTGCTGGGATTGCAGGTGTGTGCCAACATGTGTGGGTCATATGCTATTTATAGATACTGCATAGTAAAATTTACATATCTGAGAGGAAGTGATATTCCCCCACTGAGTAGTTCCCTTGAATGAGAAAGAGATGGGTCAGAACAAGGAAGAAGACAGACGGCCTCAACTCTCTCATGTTCAAGCAAATGTGGCACCGGTATTAGCATTTGTTCATGTTGGTAGCTTTGGGTGGTAGATCCATAGGCTTCTGCTATTATTCTGTATGTATATTTAAAATATTTCCTTGGTTTCTGCTATTTTGTGTGTTTAAAGTAGTTTCTTCATGTAAAATAGTTTTTAGCTAATGATAGGAGAAGAAAGATACACGATAATAATTTGGAGCAAAATGTGCTGTTTCACCATGGGCTCCCTATAGATAGCACTTGGAGTTGAGCCGTGAGGTATTTCTACCACTTGTGAGGAGTCCAGAAAGCGTCCTGGAAGACTGATTGCAGCATTGCTTTCCCGCAGGCACCTGCCTGCTTGCAGGGACCCTGAGAAACGCATCCGCATCAGGACCTCTTCCTCTGTCTTTGGCCTGCCAAGTCCTTTCCCTTTTTTTCCACCACTAGACTTTTTTTTATTTTTAGCTTTTTGCAGTCTGGTCATAAACACTAGTAATTTAGGGCCTTCCAATAGGTTTTTACTTCAAAACATCTAAAAACTAAAGTGACACCTTACTTCTCGAGGAAAGAGGAAAGAGTGGCTCCTGTGGTCACATAAGTGCATTTTTATGGAAATGGGTGGATCACGGAGGGAAGGGATTGGTTGCGTGTATGTTGGAAATGTGGACATACGGTGCCAGGGTCCTGTATTACTTGCTTTGTTGATCAGAGCAATTCCACCTAGGGTTTTCACCTTTTTAATTTTTTGTTCATTTTCCCCTTTGAAAACCTATTGTGGTAGTAGTCAATATATTCCATGACTTCAGCAAGGACCCGAGACTGGCTGTAGCAGTCCTGTCCAGCATCTAGCCCTGTCCTTTCCTAGCAGCCAGTCAGCGCTTGACTCCTGTGGCCAGAAAGGAGTGAGAGGCTGTGAGCTCCCCATCACAGCAGCATCTTTGTCACAGTGACACACATGGACATCATTCAGCACAACTCCCAACAGAAATCGAAGCATGGCATACTCTGAATAGGGCTGGGCTTGGCGCTTCTCGTGTGTTCCAGGGCACTAGGAAATGCACAGCAGTGCTGGTCTAGAAGCAGCTGACCAATCACCGTGAAGGACATCTAACTGGTCTTTAAAATACATGTCTGCTCCATGTTGAAGCCAAAAGGTGTATTTGGACTCCAGTCTCCTGCTAAGCTGCCTGGGCCCACCAGCCTGGGTGTGATCGTGAGCCTTTGTTCTCAGACGTGTGCCCCTTTTCCTTTGCAGAGAGAAGATGCATCAGTCCGCCATGTATGAACTGTGCCAGGGGATGCGCCAGCTCAGCCTTCAGTTTGTTCGACTGCAGCTTACCTTTGAAGAATACACCATAATGAAAGTGTTGCTGCTACTAAGCACAGGTACATTGATGTCCGCCCTGGCACTCGTTCTGCATTGTCAGATCATCTTCCCTGTGGGAGAGGAGACCACTGATAGTGTTCAGGTTGTTAGCACCAAAAATAATGATTTTGACGTGATGGGAGGAGGGTGTTGGCCTTTGACGAACCGAGTTACTGCTGAGTGTGGAGCTTTGTGTGTGTGAAAGAGCACAGCTCCTCATCCTCCATTCATCCAACCACTAATGCTTGTTAAGTGCCTGTGATGTGTACGGTAGGGTCACACCATTCAGGGGACACGGGGTGAAGAGTGCGGTTTCCACCCTCGGGGAGCACATACCGTAAGCTGAGTTCAAGGCAACTTCAGTGCATTGTAAGAAGTGGTGGTCTACGACGAGGGAGGCAAGGAGAGTCGCGGTGGCTCTGAGGAGGGAGAGCACTGCAGTTCAGGAGCTGTAGATCGGACGTGAGGCTCCGATGCCGTTCCTGTCAGGACAGCCTGGCTACGGATGGACACGTGAGAGGCGGGTGCAAGCCGTAGCACTTGGTTTGGCAGCGGAGGGGGCTGCCTGTTAATGTTTAATTTTGTGTACGTATTGATTTAATTTTTCAAGGTGCGTCAGATTATGATGGTTCAGGAGGAAGTGGGGCTGTTGGGATGTTGGTTGGACAAGGTTATTCAGTGCCCGTTGGAGAAATCGGAGTGTTAGTAGGTAGGCAGGCAGCACAGAGCAAAGCTGTATTTCGTGGCTTCGTGGAGATGTGTCTAGCAGGAGGACGGACTGAAGGGAGGGAGAGAGGCAAAGGCAGAATTAGCCTGATGAGAAGCACAGGGAGCTGCTAGAGTTGTGGACATGGGGCCTGGATTTATGACAGTTGGTTGCGTGATGGACAGGGAACAGGTACCCTCAAGAAACACTGCAGAGTCGGCCTTGGCCACGGGCCAGAAGGAGAAATAAAATTGATGTCAGAAATGGTGCAGGTTTTGAGCACAGAAAAATGACTGCACAGTCGTGATGCCTCTAACAGAAATACGTTGATGTTGGGAGTTGGAGAAGATCCCACAGGGTATAAAAAGAGTTCTTTTTTTGATAGGTTAACTTTTCGATGCCAACTCTGTGTACTAATAGATGGCCAGAAGATGGAGAAAATCTGGGGCTAAAACTCAGGACACGGATCTGAGATAAAAATTATTGTTAAGGAAAATTGTAGTTGAAACTCCAGTGGTACGCGGAGTTGAGGGGAAAGAGGCAGTTGAGCCACGTTAAAGGCATGCGGCAGAGGCTGAAGGGACAGAGACTGATCGCCAGAGAGGTCAGGACCTGGGAGAGTGTACACTGTTGGAAGCCAAGAGTAGCAGCTTCCCCAAAGGGGTACGACTAACGGTGTGGCTTACACAGAGAAAATCGAGATGAGCAAGAAGGCGGCTGCAGTTGCCTGTTGGGCATCCAGCACGTACCAGCCAGCCAGCGACTTGCAGATTGACGGGAAGCTTCTTTAGGATCCTGGAAGAGAAGAGTTGAGGGCAGAAGGTGCCAGGGGAGACAGGAGAGGACAGGGTTAGCCTTGGGAAGGATCTTGGGCACTTATTCCTCACAAGTGCCACAATACAGGAATTTTCCAATGGGGGAAGAATTTGCTCACAGGGGAGAAGGGCAAGGCCTAGAACAGCAGCAGGAGACAGTTCAGAGAGGACAACTCTGAGGCAAGTGCTATGGCTGCCCAGGAGCCTGAGGAATGTTCTGGATATCAAGAGCCAGCAAGGCAAGTAGGCTGCAGAGGAGAAAGCGTTGAATGTGACGTAGAAGAGTGTCCAGCCCATCCATGTTCAGCCCTCACCTGGCCTGAATCTGATATCAGAGGTGTGGGCAACGGCGCAGTGTTAGGGAGAGTCCTTTGGAGGAAAGTGGCCTCCTGAGCGAGACGGCCAAGGTGGAGCAGGCCTCGAGACATTATTTCCAACCAAGAGTGACCGGGTCTGGGGACGAGAGAGCTTGAATCAGGTAGTGATAAGATGAAAAATAAGAGACTCAGGGGCGACAGTGGATAATACTCCTGCCTCCCGTGTCGAGCACCTCACAATGCACAATACGCTTTTCCCTGTATTATCTAACTTAATGCTTAAAGCAACCCTGGGAGATTGACAGCCCCACTGTAAAGTGGACAGAAGGAGGCGCCTGAGTGTTATGTGTTCAGCATCCTGCGTGAGTCAGGGCCCAGACCTAGGGCTCTGGGCTTCACATCCACAGTGATTCCCGCCCTGCCAGGACCCGGGAGCCTGGGCTGATGGCTGCGGGGCCGGACGGCAGCAGGTAGCAGGGCAGAGCGTATGGAAGGAAGCGTAGGCACCACAGCAGAGGGGCGACCTGAGCCCCTGGCAGGGAGCAGGAGCAGCAGCTCACAGCTGTGTTGTGTTTGGCCAGCACAGGTTCGGAGGGCTGCTTTTGGCCTTTTGTTTTCTTTTATTTTCATTGAATCTGATTGCCCAGGGCAGGGCACGTTCTCGCCAGTTCGCCACAGGTCCCACCACTCCTCACTACTTGTGCCCAACCCCACTTCCTGTAGCTTTTTTGTTCCCATCTCCTCATCTTGAGGAGAGACAGGAAAAACAAACAAACAAAACCCAGGCTGTTTCTCCTGCGCCTTTCTCTAATAATGTTGACCCCTTTCCTCATTCTTCCTTTCTGGAATATAACTTTGGAAAAGTAATCTTTCAATTCAGTGAAAATGATTTTAGTCCACTTTCAAACCATGTCATGAACCATTCCCAGTTCAAAAAATATTTAAAACATTATATCAGATGGAGGATAGGTTTTAAATGAAGTCTTATTTTCTAAAAATACCTGTGTTGCTAATTCTTTATATTCTACTATATCCATTTAGTCTTTTAGCCTCTAATAGATTCTGGTATCATTTTGAAGTTACCTCAATTTATTAGCTTTCAAGTAGCTCAGTGCTTTCAATTCTGGACTTTTAAATGCAGAAAAAGTGCAATTAAAAGGCAGGAAAATGTAACTAAAGAATTTCATGAGTCACAGAAACTGCAGGCTGTAGCGAGCTTATTTTGCTAATCTGTGATAGACTGCATTACATTCCTTTTTGTTTAGGAATGTAAAATTGCATACCTGACATCCAGTGTATCAAGACAGTTTTTTTTAGCAATGACATCAAAAAAAATCTCATGTTCTTTATGCTTACAGAGAAAAACAGACCAACTTCTATCCCAGTTGTGTCTCTGCTCTTCTCCAACCCATAGATTCTGGATGTTTTCCAGCAGCCCTGCTGCATTTAATAAGTAAATTCAGAAATTCTGGGAAGATCTCCAAAAATTGAGGTTTTGCTTAAATTCCCTTTATTTATTGGTTTGTTTCAACTTCTAAAAAATCTGGCTGGGAAACTAATATAATATATTTCAGTTACAGCACTAGAATGTAAGTAATAATATTTGACACGAAATGTTATAATCTTGAGACTTTTGGGCAACACAGCCATCAGAAATGGGAGATCTTTGATTAATCTTAGTTGATATGTACCAAAGAATATTGGAATAGAATAGTGACATTTATTCACTCTATTTTAATGGCAGATAATTTTTTAATGTATAAGGTTATATCCATGTAAGTATCTATATTGGAAAATTAAAGGTTTGCTTTATACAGTTTTATAACAAAAACATGTTAATTTGTGGATGGGTAGTATAGGATGTTATTTGCAAGCTTTTAATTTGTTTTAGAAAGTTTTAAGTTACTGTTAAAATGTGGGTAGAAAATGGATCTATAGTTTTACTGTCAATGTACTAGTTATTACCGTGCTTTGTTTTTATTCTTTTAAAACAATGTTTTTTAATTTTAAAGAAAAATACCCTACTTGTTATACAATGACGGCATTTAACTCTTAGTGTGAGAGTCAGATATTTAAAACCACAACTAATACTTCGGCAGCCTCAGGAATTTGTATAGTCACTGTTAGGAATTTATTTTTCTCCTATGAAAAGTAGATTTAAATGAACTATAAATCAAAGGTCTCAACAATTATACTGAAGATTATTAGTATAATACTAGAAGTTATATTGCAGGATAACTATTTAGGATAACAGGGTTTATTTGGAAACAGTGGTTATGCCTGCTTTCAGGATCACAGTAATACTCAGAAACTACAGAGCCATTCCAGAGTGCTGATGACCAAAGGAAGTTATTATTTATACCAGTTATGAAAAAAGTAGCAAATACGATGCAATTAAGAAGCAAAAATAAGAGCAGCTTCAAACTCAAAATGCTAATATCCCAAGATGACTTTTCATTAGGTCTTCCTCTCCTAAAAACAAAGTTCTAGGTGATCTTCTTTTTCAGAGTTGAAGCATACACATAACTACTTATTGGCCATAGTGAAAAACAAATGGTGCAAGTAGATTTTCAAAGTGGGTATCTTTAGTCTAATCTCTGCCCCTACCTCTCCTTCCCTTGCACCCTTTCTCAATAAAGCACCTTTCCAGGAGTCCTGGAAAAGAACATAGCCTTTCACCATTTGCAGGAGCAACTGACCTGTTAGGAGTCTCAACCTCCAAGTATTCTTTTTTAGGGTACGAAGGTGCTGGGGATGAGACCCAGGGACTCACACATGCTAGGCAATCACTTTACCACTGAGCTTGTACCCTCAGCACCCAAAATATTTTTTTAAGTGAATTTTATTTTGTTAAACTATAAAACCTAGCCACTCCATAAAAGGAAGGAGGAAAACAAAATGCTTAATTTTGTATCTCATGGAGATAAAAATTACACTATTTGTTCTCTTTGAAAATTTTAAATTTTTCCTCAAATGTGGAGCCACTGTTGGTGTTACCCCAACACAGATCAGAACCCAGACCTGCCTCCAGGTCGTTCTGGGGGCTCACAGGACAGTGCCCCCATATTCAGGGGCTCTCAGAGCAAAGATAGTGAGTGGAAAGTGATTTTCTGTACGCAGCATCCTACCCTTGGGAGACAGCCATTGCCCCAGAGGGCCTGATATTTGAACTTGTGGTATAAAGATGGTGCTTTCTAATGCTACCCCCAGCTAAGATCATCTGCAGCTCTTCAAATTGTCCTGCAAAATCAAAATATATTTCCCTGTCTCTGAGGTGTTGGCAAATTAGAATTCATAAGATACATTGACGACAGGCCACAAGCCATGCAGCATTGTGCATAGGGGGCAGGACTTGAAAACAGACAGACCTCAGTTTATACTACCCCTGCTGTGCCATTTATTTAGTGTGTGCTTGGGCACATGAGTCCACCTCCAATATAGGTTCCTCATCTGGAAAATGAGGAAAGCGTAACAGTTATGTTCTTATATTGGTATCCGGATCAGCTGAGCTAATATATGCAAAATAGTATGCATCTGAGGCATTGTAATTTTGTATATGTACCTGTGCTTATCAGTATATAGTTGCTATGTTCATTCATAATTGCAATTAATTGAGATTTAGTACCCAACCTCATAGTCAGTATATAAGTTGAAAATATTCAAGGCCATTTATCTGCTAAGATACTGAAGCTGTTTTTCGTCCTGGGAATTCATGTCTGTATTCCTTAACACAGTTCCAAAGGATGGCCTCAAAAGCCAGGCTGCATTTGAAGAAATGAGGACAAATTACATCAAAGAACTGAGGAAGATGGTAACTAAGTGTCCCAATAATTCTGGGCAGAGCTGGCAGAGGTTCTACCAGCTGACCAAGCTTCTAGACTCCATGCATGACGTAAGTAGAGCCCTTGGTTCCTGTTAAGTGAAGGACCAACAATCACACACACACACACACACACACACACACACTGCTGGCCAAATGAAACCAGAGAACTGAGAGTTTTCAGGGCTTTGGGAAGAGCTGGAGTGTATTATCCAGTGGGCGGCAGCAAGAGTTAAATCTGACTAAGGACATTTTTCTTTGGATAACCTTTCAAACAAACCTCATTTACAACAAAGGTTATGGCTCTGTGCCCTGGACCAGGGAAGGCCCTCAGATTTGCTACAGGTGTGAGATTGAATTTCACATTTTTGCTTGCAATTTAGAAAATGTTTGGTTAATAAAAATGTTTCTTTAACATTGCACAAATAATGTCCATCTTCTACAACTGTTAATCTAATAACCCAATCTTTCAAAAACATTATTAGTGGTTCAGGGCCAGCTGGGTTCATCTCAATCTTGGCCAAATTTTGAAACCCATATTCATGATTCTTCATAGGAGTTACCTTTCTTGTCCTGTGTAAAAACAGAAGATTCTGAGCTTGTTTCTAATCTAATCAATTAAAGATGAAGTTCAGATATTTGTTAGCAGCTTCTACAAAATATTGATTTGGATAACTTGCTTTGTGCGTCATTTAAAATATGCTTCTTGTTTCGCTGTGCGAGGAGCTTTCCCAGTTCTGGCTCGAAGTATGTTGTATGCAGTCATGCTAAATTAGTTCTTCATGCTTGTGAAGTTTCCATACTTTCTTTGGGAGAATTTATTATTCAAATTGGGTCTATATGATTTGAATAATAAATTATTTTTCAGATATTTCCTACAAAGGAAAATGTTGGCAGGCATAGCAACCAATATTATATTAGGATTCCTATCGAGATAATGCTTTATCCTTTAGATGTCTATGCCAGTAGAATGTTATCTTTCTGGTGCTAATGGCATAGGGTTGGTTAATGAAAAAATATTTTCCAGCATTTTATATTGAGTCCCTTGCACATTCATTGACCTTTGCTTTCTCTGGACTTTTCCTGCAACAAGAATCAAATTTCTCTCAAGGTGAACTCAGCGATAAATAGTTTTGCTTATTCTTGGGGTTTTAACGAGTGCGATTTGCTGGGAAGTCTTGGGAAATCAGAGATGATGATAGACAAGACTTAGAGGAAAGCAGCTCATAATGCTCCACCAGAAGGAAATTCACAGGCAACCAGAGCCATGTTTTCCTGTAAGTTTAATGTTAAAGCCACATGTGACTTACATAGGATGCAGCGCATTCTCTTTGTTCCATTGATTTCGTTGAAAGGCCTTCTTAGCAGAAATTAGAATGAACTTTTGTGGTTTTTTTCCTTAATGAGTTTTCTTAGTTGTACAGGCAGGCACAAGTACAATATCTAAATTAGTATCTAATTGTTATTACAAAACATGATAATAAATCATGTTTTAAAGCAATTTGCATGTAATGAAACCAAACACAGAAGTTAAAACTTGTGTTTTCCACAGCCTTTCTGGCTCTGTGGGCCTAAAGCAGCACAGCACGGTGGGGACACTAAGGGGCCATGCCTGGGGCCTGTGGGGCGAACCCTCCTCCCCCGGCTGGTTTTCAGCGCCAGCGCGGCGCGTGGCACAGGATGGGAGCGCAGTGAATCGTAGTCAGGTGGTTAAGTCATAAGTGCTGATTTTTCTGTAAAACTTTCCAGAGAAAATTAGGGACATTTTGGATTCTTAAGATAGCAACGTAATTGACATATGATAAACTGAACAAATTCAAAGCGCACGGTTTGGTAAGTTTGGACGTCTGAGCCAGTGCCTCTTAGTAGATAGTTGTTCATAGGTAGACAGCACCGATGACGCTGTCCACACAGTCAAGGTAGCAGACGTACCTGTCACCCGAAAAGTTTCCTCGTGCCTCCTGCTCCCCGAGTTCTTTCTGCTTCGCTTTCTGTTAGTGTAGATGAATTTGTCTTCTCTAATGTTTCACATAAACAGTGTTATGTAGGAGCTTTTTTTGTGTAGTTTCCTTCACTGGCTCTAATCGTGCTGAGATTCATCTGTACTATTTCCATACCTAGGTCAACAGTTAGAGGATTTATTTTGTTTTTCAGGGATTTTTTTAACTGAGCAGTAGCCACTGTATGGATATTCCACAATTCTTTTGCGTACTCATCCATCATGGATGATAGGGTT
The DNA here is from genome assembly GCA_028451465.1 of Erethizon dorsatum. NCBI lineage: Eukaryota > Metazoa > Chordata > Mammalia > Rodentia > Erethizontidae > Erethizon > Erethizon dorsatum. The sequence goes on from CM051839.1 coordinate 12,019,653, forward strand.
GTTTTCAACTTGAGGCTATTAACGAATAAAACCGTGCTAAGCCTTAATAGACAAGTCTTTGTGTAAATAGACTTTTCATTTTCTTGGGGTACTACCAAGTAGTAGAATGTCTGTTTATATTATAGGTATGTTTTCATTCTTTAAAGAAAAGGCCAAAATGTTTTCCACAGCGGATGTACAATCTTACATTCCCGTAAGAGGTGTATGAGAGTTTGAATTGCTCCACATCCTACCTAACCCTTGGCATGGTTAGTCTGGTTGTAGCCATGTGGTGGTAGCAGGAGCTGTGTATCTCACTGTGGTTCCTTCATAACTGATTATCTTTTCATATGTTCATTTTCCATCGTCACGCCTTCTTTGGTAAACTGCCTGTCAAACTCTTGTCATTGTTTTCTGATGGCTCAGTTCTGTCTGTACTCTAGACTCGCATCTTCTGTTGGATATATGATTCACAATTATTTTCTCCCAATCTGTAACCTTTCCTTTCATCCCCGTTACAAGTGTCTTTTGAAGAGCAAGAGTTTTTAGTGTTAACAAATGTGTTAGTTTTCTATTCCTGTAACAAATGCCTGAGGTAATCAGCTTACACAAGGTTTATTTTGACTCGGGTTCTAGAGGTTTCCATCCATGATCGATTGGCCCTCTCGCGTTCGGGCCTGAGGTGTAGTAGCACACGTGGCAGGGGCAGGTGGTAAAGCAAAACCCGCTTCCCTCATGGTGAGCTGGGAACAAAGAGAGAGCGCGGAAGAGACTGCGATCCCACAGTCTCTTTTGATTGGGTGCCCCGGTAACCTGCAGACTCCCCACGAGGCCCCACCTGCCAAGGTTCTTACCGCCTTCTGCTTGTACCACAGGCTGGGGACCAGGCCTCCATACAGGGGCCTTGGGGGACCAATTAAGATCCAAACTATTTATCATTGCTTTTTCTACAAGTGATGTATTTAGTGCTGTATCTAAGAAGTCCCTGTTAAGCCACTGTCGCAGAGGTTTTACCCTAGTGTCACTGTCCTTCACTGACAGCCAACATCTTAGAGGCCATTTTTGTGGGAGTTTTTCCTGAGCATTTATGGTGGTTTCAAACAGAAGAGTAAATTCAATTCAACTTGTTCCACTTTAACTGGGAGAAAAACAGACTTTCTGGAATCATTTTAATCCTAAAATCTTTCCACAAATCTTTAAGGTGGCCTACAGAAGCGTCTTGAATACTCTGTCTCTGTTCCAGACAGAACACTGGAAAATACATGGCAGTGAAGGCAGACCTTGTAGAGCGTCCAGTGATACAAAGAGCCTGCTGCACCACGTGTGCCATGGGCTCACCACCCCTGATCTACGAGACTTTCCAGAGCTCATGCTCACTCAGCCTTGAGACCGCCCACAGCTTTTTCGTTAGAGTGAGTTAGCGAATCAGCATTTGTAGAATATTTTTCAAGGAAGCAAGGAGCTACCCCACACCCTGACTCTGTACTTAGAGCCCAGTTTCTGTCCACCTTGTGGAAACAAGAACATTGTTTCTAAGAGTCACACCCATGAGAACCATCTAAACCATCTCAATGTAGATCACAGGTTTTTTGTTTCGTTTTGGTTTGGCTTGGGTTGGTTGGTTGGTGGTGTTGGGTTGGGTTGGGTTGAGTTGGTTTGGTTTGGTTTGGTTTGGTTTTGCACTACGGAGGTTTGAACCTAGGGTTTTCACACTAAGCTATGTTCCCAGCCCTTTTTTATTTCATTTTTAAATTCTGAAACAGGGTCTTACTAAGTTACCCAGGCTGGGCTAGAACTTAAAAATCCTCCTACTCAGCCTTTCACAGTGCTGGGATTATGGGCATGAGCAGACACATCTGGGTGTAGATCACAGTTTTGCTTTAAAAATGTGCATTTAAAAAATGGGTGGGGATGTAGCCCAGTGCAAAAGCCTTGGATTCTATCCCTAGTACTGAAAAACAAGTGCACAGGATGCTCGATTCCAGGACACACGCCTAGAGCTCTCCAGACACGTGTACATCTGTTCCACGCGGTGCACATGTGTGTTGGCGGAAGAATGGCAGGGTGAGTGAAGGAAGACTCTGAAAGGACAGGTGGACAGTTGAGTGCTGAATTGGTCAGCAGCTGTAATGACTCATAAGCCCTCTGAACATTCATCTTTCCCTAAAAATGATTTCAAAGAAAGCAGCTGTGGTAAGTAAGGTTCCTAGGAGTAGATGTGTTTTTGCATGGTCAATGTTTGGCGGTTGTGTGTAAAACATTCAGATTCTTTATTCTACTATAGAGAATTGACAGTAATCATTTTGAAGCTATCACTAGGAGTAGTCATGAATTTCCTGAGTATAAGAAGCACATTCCAGTGGGTCTAATGAATTTATTGCTAACTTGTATTTGTTTTTAGAGATCAAGGACTGCTTATGTTATGGTCAGTATATCGAACAGAAAATACAAAAACTATGTTAATAGTATGTCTTGGGCCGGTGAGATAGCTCAGTGGCATAAGCACCTCCCTGGCAAGCACGAGGTCCTGAGTTCGACTTCTGGCACCCATGTACGAAAAAAGGGCCAGTGATATCGCTCAGCGGCACGGGCTCCTGCTGGCACGCGAGGTCCTGAGTTCGACCCCCAGTACCCACAAAAAAAAAATAGTATGTCTTGATGCAAAATTGCCCTTTCCTATTAAAGAGTATGCATTTGTGATTTTACTTAAGAATGTACACTTAGCAAAATGCACCTTATGCCTAGCAATATGGATATACCACAAAGGATACAAAATAGGTGGACGACACGAACCTAGCCCTTGATTAGCTTAGATTTCACTGAAGTGGCTGCAGCACAATGCAAGGTGGAAGATAATCAGGTGCTAAAATTGGTCCCCTGAGCCATGGGACACTCGATAGCATGTGCGTGCTTCTACATTTGTCCCTTGGTTGGCAGGGCCCGGCTGTGCTCTGAGGCCAGACGTGCAAGTGTGAGTAGAATGCCTGTCCTGAGGGACCTTACTTGTCTGGGAGAGGATAGACGTTGGCCTCCTTTGCAAACGAGTGCATGTCTGAAAGTGCAGGGCAGCCAGACAGCATCTGGAGGTCCCAGGGCGGCACACTGAGACCCGAGAGTGGTGACGAGGTTTGCACACAGTGAGCAGCAGGTTCATGGACGTGCATTCTGCGTTGATACCAAGCCTCGTGGAAAAGGTGTGAAGCCAGCTGTGCTTGGCACAGATGTGGGAGACTCCCAAGGGAGGGTCAGAGAAACATCTGTGTGGAAGAAGCCAGAAGCCCGAAGAGTGGTTTCCCAAGGTTCCCAGGTAGCTGGTGGCCGCTGCAATCTCCTAGACTCTGCGGTGCTCCTGACGCCACACGGGAGGATGGAGCGCTTCCGGCTGGCAGCAGCTGCTTGTTTGCAGGCCGGGCTGTACTTTGGAGATAGGAAACCAGCACCACGAGTGTTAGAAACAGCTGCACTGTTCTTCCGCTCCCCTCGGACTCTTCCTGGTTGTCCCGGAAGGCATCGTGTCCGTGAGCCACACTGTCACACATCAAGGCCGTCCACCTGGATTTGTGTGAAAATGTCCTATGGGTTTAACAGTTTCCAAGATAAAATGTTAGGTCTGCCCGAACCTCAGCCAAGCAGCCTTGCGTCTGGAAGCTTGTTTCTGGGTATGATCATTAAACCTGGCCACGGCCACTCCTGGGCCTGGCAGGCAGCACTGTGCCACTTAGATGCTGACTGTTCTGTGCGACAGAAAGGAAGGCTCTGAAGATCCTCTGCTCCATGGTGCTGTCAGTGCCTCCACAGAGAAAGCTGCAGAGCTCAGTGATTCTGCCGTAGCCAGGCCCTGGGAGCCAATGGTCCCCCTCTCCATGTGGCTGGGAGGAGGAGCAGAAATCTGGGGATACAGTCAGTATAGCCCCTGCATGCTGGGGAGACTTCGTTCTTCGGGTGGAAAGGGCGTTAAGTTTCAGTGACACAATAACCTACAAAAGTGGCACTGCTGCAAGCAGCCCAGACTATTAACACATTATTTTGAGATTCTCGTTGCTCATTTAATTAGTGGGTGTTCTTGAATCCAGGCTGCGGTACTGGTAATTTCCATCGTGATTCCGCCATAGGTGGTTGGGAGATAGACACAAACCCCTATTTTCAGCATCCCTTACGCATTCCAAAGAATGCCAACTGTCACTTCAGCCCATTTCTCTGTTTATTTGGGCAGCCAGATCGCTTTCCCATTGGATTTTCTTAGTTTTTCCAGTTGATTTCTCCTCAGGAAAAGTTCTGAGGCCAAACAGGAGCTCACCACAGAGATGGGACCATCACAGATAGGAAGACCTTGGGCTGCGGTGCTGCCCCCCATTTCTCTCAGTAAATGTGGGCCCTTGTGGGGTTTGATCCTCAGTTCCTTCAACTGTAAAATGCAAGGAAGACCCATCTTACAGGGGGTTTTGAGAAGCAAATGAGCATCCAGGGAATCTGCCACATGACACACACTGAGCAAGATTCACCCTCTCTTCCTGTTGCCCAAGTGACAATGAAATGAGATTGTTTGAATCTATTTATAAAAAAGTGCCCAAGCCGGCAATACCCCATGTGTGTGTACGTGTATATCTCTAATCCAGATTCAAAGCCACAGTCTTTCTCACTGAGCTAAACAACTATTTAATACAGTTTTTAGCAGTGTTCTGCTGCCTTCTGTGATGACATTGTAACTAAGAAAGATTCTAAATTCAGGAAGAGTTGTTTATTTCAGAGTCAGCTAAGTGAGCAAAGCCTTCCGATCTCCCAAAGCCCCAGGGGCGACGGGAGGACACTGATTCCACCAAAAATCACTCTTCTTGGACAGGAAATCTTCACAGGTAAAGATTTCAAATTCAGTGCATAAGTAACAGGCAGATCCTATTCTTTATGTAGTTGGTGAAATCAAGAGAACAATTGTTAGTTTATACTATGTCTTTTGAATTCCCCTTGTAGATAAGGGCTGGCATTTGCACTTCCATTGGGTTAGTTTGTTTTGCACATTGCACATTTCTAATTTTGAGGATTTACAGTACTGTAGTTCAGCCTGTACTCTGTCTGGGTGAATGGTACCTGTGGATCATTATTTTCATGGCAAACATTTCTATGTGTGTATAATTTTTTAAATGCCACAAATATATTTAAAAATAAAAAATGAGAAGAATGGGAACTAATAGGTCAGAATGCTCCATTATTTCAGGGTGATGGATAAACAGGAACCGAAGGCTTTGGGTGTGGTGTGGAAAGATCTGGGCAGCCCGAGGATCTGTGTGCATCACGCGCTGGGAGCTGGAGCCGTGGAGCCCAGCCGGACAGTGCGGTGTCCCGAGTGCACTTCCTTCTTCATCTCCATCCACCTTTCATGCTTGGTCATGGTTTTCTGAGGCCGACTTAAGACAAAATCTGGGTCATTTCCTTATCTTTTTGGAAAAGATTTGATTTAAAATATTTAAATATGCTCAGTGGCTAATTTTTAGATTAAGAACAGTGCTTACCAACTGTTGGTCCATAGCCAAGCAATGTCCTAAGATGCAGTTAGACCACATTTTGGAGAAATAAGGAGGAAGAATCCTGTAATAGAGAAACTCTGTCCTTCCTTTTATATTATTGTATTTTAAGTTGTGGCAAAATACACAAAATTTACCATCTTAATTGTTTTGAAGTCTACAATTCAGTAGTGTTAAGTACATTTTACCTTGTGTAACCAGTCTCTAAAATTCTTCATCTTACAAAACTAAACTTCTGTGTCCATTACACAAAAGCTGCCCCCTTTCCCTCCCCGAGCGCCTGGCAGTTACTTTCCATCTCTGTAAGTGTGACTCCTTTAGCCACCTACATGAATGGAATCTTGTAGTATTTGTCTTGTATGTCTGGCTTATTTCCCTTAGCATAATATCCTCCAGGTCCATACATATTGCAACATGTGTCTGAATTTTCTTATTTTTTAAGGCTGAATAATACTCCTTTGTCTACATGTATCACAAGCTGTTTTTGCACTAATCTGGCAAGGGACACTTGTGTTGCTTCCTCTTGACTATTTTGAGTTCTACTATTATGAATGTGGATGTAAAACGTCTTTTCAACCTTGCTTTCAGTTCTTTAGCGTATATTCTCATAAATGTAATTGGTAGAACATATGGAAATTGTATGCTTAATTTGTTGCAGAAGCACCAAACTGGTTTTCACAGTTGCTATACCATTTCACATTGTCACCAACCATGCACACGGACTCCGATTTCTTCATATCCTCACAAACTTATTTTGTCTGTCATTTGTTCTCTTTTTTCTTTTCTTTCCCTCCCTTCTTCTCTCTTTCTCCTTCCTTCTCTTTCTTTCACTATACCCATCCTAATGGTGTGAAGTGCAATCTCATTATAATTTTGATTTGCATTTCTCTAATGATTAGTACCTTTTCATGTGTTTATTGACCATTGGTATATCTCCTTTGGAGAAATGTCTATTAAAGTCTGTGGCCCAATTTTAATTAGTTTTCTTATTACTGATTTGTAGGAATTCTTTATATAGCCTAGATATTATCTTCTTACCAAATATATGATTTGCAAATATTTTCTCACATTCTATATTTTTGTTTGGGTGTTAAAAATCTCATATGAACTTACTCTGATAACAGACAATAGTTGGCTTCTTTTAATCCTCAACAACAAAGTGGAAGTTGTCTTATTCCAGTTCACTCAAAGAGGGGAGAAAGCATTTTCTTCCTGAAGTCAGTCAGTCCTTTTGCATCATTACACGTTAGCCTCGCCCAGGTGGCATCCCCACAGGACCTGTGCCATCATTCACAGTTGGTCCTGAAAGCCGGTCAGAGCGTACCTTCCCATGCTAGTGAGAAACAAGGCTCTAGCCTTGCCTTCCACACGCACCGGACACATGAGATGTATCCTGCCTTGGGCTGAGCTTTCTGGAAAGACGAAAGTTCAGGTAGAAAAAACCACTGAGAGCCATGCTTCTAGAGGATCTCATCTAAATCAGACCTGACACAAAGGAATCTCTACCTAATCTGATGTATCTAGAGGAGATTTTGGAAAACTGTCTCATTGTTTAACACCTGTGTCCATAAATTCCCCCTTCTTATGCAGCCTAAATCCCTCTTCTCACAGTATAATAATAAAGATGTAATTCCTAGGCTTTACTTAGTGCCTTTCTTCCTAAATCTTGTTATTAATCCTTCTAATGCCTCTATAATGTGAGGGTGAGTAAATATTAGTACTTAAACTTAATTGTCCTGTCTTAATTCTTGTCTCTATAAAAAGAGAGTAATGGTAATATTTACTCAGGTCTTTTTTTTTTTTAACCCTTTTTTATGGGGAAAGGAATTAAAACAGGGCAGTCAACTGCAGTTTCCCAGGTTCATGCGTGAGTCAGGAGCAGAAGGTAGACGTGCAAGAGGGAGAGTAGCCCCTGAGAGAGATGTCACCTGCGGGTGGCAGGACCAGTCCTCTACCTGATTAGTTGTCCCTGGCAGAGTAGGCGTTGTTCTGGACCTTTCCACAAAGTGGGCATCATCAGGGCCAGTGTCACAGCATGTGACCTGGGCAGTCACACATGGAAGGGTCTGACTCTTGCCATGATATTGGCTGCTGCCATCTTGAAATTCGTAATACACTTGGAACAGAGGCACTAGGCCCCACAAGAGATGCAACCTGTCCTGGGCATGATGTAAACTACCTAAGATGGTGCTGATCAGAGGAGATGGGGAGTGTGGAGAGCCACCTGTAGGTAAGGATCAGTAGCAGGTGTGCTGAGGGAAGAGGGCAGCAAGCTAACAAAGCAGAGCACAGGTGGAGCAGGTCAAGAGGGACGCAGGCCTCAGTGCCATCGTAGACTGCAGGGAGCACCTTTAAATGGCTGATGCACAAAAGGCCAAGGAGATGCCAGTTGGCCAGTGAAGTTTACCAAGGTCACGGGACTAGAAAGTGTATATAATTACATTACATCACTCCTCCTCATTCTCACATTCTGTATTTACCAGTTCACTGAATTCCTCAGATTTATTTGTAAACAAATCCATGCCAGGGTACTTTTGCAGTGACTGTCAGACATTGCAGAGCAGTGGAAAATGTGTGCCACCGACGTGCTGGTCTGTGTCTAAGGTTGACAAGGTGACTCTTCCGTCTTGTTTCAGCTCTCGTGCTCTAAGTAAGTGCCACATTGAACATTTGAGGCTTTTGTTGTTGAGAAGACTCCCAACCTCTGTCTGGTCACAAAAAAGGATGTGACATGGCTTATGGAGAAAACACACATCTGAAAAGCTCCATTCAGGCCTGAGCTACAGTGCTATAGGCCATGAATTAGCAATCTGTACTAATACGGTGGCTTTAAACAGAGACGTGCATGAAACAAGGTTATGCATTGATCCTTTGATGAAAACATTGTCACCAGCAGCTGGTGGGACTCTCACCTTGTATTTCCCACAGGAGTAGTCCCTGGGGATTTACTAACTCAGTAACATTTTTTGTTTTGGTTTTTTGCAGGACTGAGGATTGAACCCAGGGCTTTCACGCTGAGCTACATACTCAGCCCTTTTTTGTTTTGTTTTATTTTGTTTTGAGACAAGGTCATGCTGAGTCACTAAGTTGCCCAAGCTGGGCTCAAACTTGCAATCCCCCTGCCTCAGTCCAGAGTGCTGCAATTACCAGCATGTGCCACCATGCCTGGCTTTCACGGTGACTTTACAGGCCATAACTGCTGTGAGCGTTGGGAGTTGCTTGAATGCATGTAACCTACAGGGAACATGGGCTCAACAGGAAAAGACTCCTGAAGGAATAACCAACAACAGAAGACAGGAGGGAGGCTCTCTATTCAAATGACAAGTTCTGGAACCTTTAAGCTGCACAGTATCTCCTGGCGTCTAGCTCTCTCCCCGTGACTTTTTCCTACAGCTTTTCCCAAGGGCTGGAAGAGTCTGTATAATAACTGGAAAGCCATATAAGGCTACCACCATAGTTTTCAATTTGGAGACCATTTTCTCCCACATTTCATATTTCCCAGATGCCATACTTATGTATTCCAACAAACAGAAAAAAACTTGTTTTCTCAAAAGCTGTTGTCACATCTCCAAAATGCCTTCTAGTCCAGGGGCCAGCCAACTTTTTAGGTAAATGAACCAGATAGTAAATATTTTAGGTTTTATAGGCCATATGGTCTTACAGCTATTTAGCTGGATGATTGTAGCATGAAAATAGTAATGGTAACACAGAGGCCATTTTCACTTAAACTGTTTCGTATAATTTTAACACATCAAAAAATAGTTTTTAAATTTTTTTCAACCTTTTAAAAGGTATAAAAAATACACACACGTGAAAAAAACTTACAAAAACATTAGGCCAAATTTGGCCTGTGGGCCATAGGTCACTGACCCCCGTTTGGTTCAGTAGCATCGCAGAGTGAGGGGAACACGGAGGCACCTTGGTCTTAAGCATTCCTGCTTACACCTGCCCCTGGCCACTGGGACCCGCCCCTTATTACTTCACGTTCTGTTGGTTTTCTTTCCTTTTTTTTTTTTTCCCAGAGATTGAAATAAGAATTTAACTGCTTAATCTAGATCTAACCTAATATTGAGATTGGTGACATATAAACAAGACGGTTTAGATTTTTTGGTTTGCTTAGTGTAGTGTACATGTGCAAGAAAGATCTAGCAAATATTGAAAACAAAATGAGGGAAAGTTCATACTTCTATATACAGTAACATGCCCATGTGTGTCAGACACAACCCTTTCATTAGATTTCCTTTGTGCGGCAATGTTCTAATTATCCCTTTATCTTTAAGTTCTGCTTTCTTCTTTTCCATTGTGTCATTTTTCTTTTGTGTTTTTCACATGTACAATAGACCTTATTCACGAGAAGGCGGAGCTGCGGTTTGGAGTGAGGCTTGTAATACAAGGAAACTTAAACAGGGTGGAAATTAAATAAATTTAAGTACCAAAAAAATTAGAAGGAAAACGAGCCCGTTTTGCTTAGCACAGCAGTCACGTGACACTTTTGGGGGATTTTAATATTCATCACTGACCAGCGATCAATGATTGGTGTTGAATTTATTATAAAAATGGTGACGAGGAACGAATTAAAATACATAACCCTCAGAGGCTACTGGAAGGGGAGTGGGATGCAGAGTCTGCAGAAGGGCCCTGGGTTTTTCCTGAGTCATGGGACAGCATCCGCGTCGCATCGCAGCTCCTGCCCACTCCTGGTCTAACCCAGACTTCCCTGCCTCGGTCACTCCCTCAGGGCAGGCTGGACAGCGCGCCTTGCCGCGGTGTTGGAGGCGTCCACGTCCTAGCCTGGCAGCCTAGCCTGGAATTTGTGAGCAGAGCTCTCATGGTGATACAGCAGAGCAAGTGGTCCCATAGAGCCCTGTCTCCTGCCATGGAGACACCTGAAGCTGGGTGTCCCCATCCACTGTGCGCTGGCCCAGGGCAGAGGAGAGCATTGTCTTAAAATGGGGAATCAACAAATGATTCCATTTGCCCCTGTGACACCTCAGAGCCCCCAGGCAGCTCAACAGTGTCCCCAAGTGCCTCTGAGACACTCGCGTGTTCTCACTGACAAACCTTTGGTCACGAAATGCCTGTCGATATCCCCCGTTCTGGTTCCTCGGGACTTTCCTAGGCTGAGCCCTTAAGAGAACCCGCCAGCAGCTCTCAGCCTAGTGGCACTTTGGATCCTGGGTTTTCGGAAGGGAATGTATGAGTCAGTGGTAGTATAACCTTAGTTTATGTTTACTTCGGGTCTGGAAACAAAACAGATGTTGCTAAGGCGGCAGGGGAGGGACTTGTTACCATGTCACATTTTGCTGAGACATGGTCGACCAAAGAAGAGCAGGGACACCTGGCCACAGCACCCCACCTGTGTACTTGCATGCGTCACACCTGCTCACCTAGCTGGGAAGAGGTTGGGGGTCTTGAACTTGGTTTTTTTCAAAAGTGATTTTTATTGCGCTAAGATGTACATAACACATAATTTACCACCTTCACACTGGCAGCATAGCATTCCGTGGAATTAAGTATATTCATGTTGTGCCATCCTCACCACAGTCCATCACTCTGAACAGAAACTGCACCCACTAAACATCAGCTCCCCATTCCCCCTGCCTCCCCACTGGGAAACACGACTACCCTCTGTCTCTCCTGTAAGTGAAATCGTATAATAATCGACTTTTCCTGTCGGGCTCATTTTACTTAATGTTTTTGAAGTTCGTCCGTGTTGTGACATGTTTCAGAAGTCCACTCCTTTTTAAGGCTGAATAATAATCCTTTGTGTGTATATACATTTTGTCTATCCATTCATTTCCTGTGGGCATTTGAGTTGTTTCCAACTTCTAGCTAGTGTGAATACCACTGCTGTAAGCATAGATATACAAGTATCTATTCAGATCCCTGCTTTCAATTATTTGGGGTGTAGACGCGATTGTGGAATACTGGATTATGTGGTGATTCCATGTTTAATTTTTTGAGAAACTGCCCTCCTGTGTCCCACAGAGCCGATATACTTCACATTCCCACCAGTGGTGCCCACAAGTTCCAGTTTCGCCACATCCTTGCAAGAAATTATTTCCCATTTTTTAATAGCTATCCTATTGGGTGTGAGGGACTATCTAATTGTGTTTTTGGTTTTAATTTACATTTCTGTGATGACTAGTGATGTTAAACATCTTTGCATTTGTTTAGTGGCCATTTTTGTACCTTGGTTGGAGAAGTACTTGATCCATTTTTTAAACTGGATTGTTCTTGTTGTTGAGTTGTAGCATATATAGGCATGCTATTAAATCCTTATTAGATAAGCAATTTGAAAATAGTTTCTCCTACTCCATGGGTTGCCTTTTAATTCTCTTGAGTGTCCTTTGATGCCCAGTTTCTAATCCCAATGTAGTCCAGTTTATTTTCTGTTGTTGTTGCCCATGCTTTTGGAGCCATAGCCAAGAATAAGCCCACTTCATTTTGAGTGAAGGCCAAGCTCCTTATATAATCGCTGCAGGTCATTTTCCAGTATTCACAAGTCTATTTCTGGAACACCTAGACTAAACAGTCGCCGGGCGTTTGTGTCCAGTAAAACTATTAAAGTATTTACAGTTGAATCCATGGATCTTTTGCCCCAACCCCATCAATACACCTGGCTACATTTCTTTGTGTGGGTGTGTGTGTGGGTGTGGGTGTGGGTGTGGTGCTGGGCAGTGAACACAGTACCTCATACCCTGGATCACACACTCTACCACCGAGCTGCACCCCAAATCCTAGGTGGTTAAATTCTGATCTTTGAAAATAAAGCTGCAAGCCTACCCCACAGCGTTGGTTTCAGGCAGGGGTCCCATCTTACTTAGGTGGACAATCTGGACCAACAACTAGGTACAGAAGCGAGCGGGCTCTGGCAATCACTTGGGGCCCAGTTCAGAGAGGCTGCTGCCCTGGCTCCATCACCGTGAAGCAGTTGTGTGTCCCCAGACGAGTGGCAGGCGGGGGACCCATGCCACGAGGCATTCTGAGAAGCGGTGGCTGGTGGACTGGCAGGTGTGGTGTTGGCTGCCCGCGGTGACAGGCGATGACTCAGTGGAGAGAGCGGGGAAAGGGCACAGAGGGAGCCCAGAGGCCCCACGGCAGGGCGGAGCCAAGTGCCATCGGCTGCCCTGGGACCTTGCCGGGCTTCTCTGCCACGCTGACAGCTGTGGCCCATTGGCCTGGGAGATGAGTGCTGGGCCTTTGCTAAACTTCTGTGATCCCAACAGATGTGTTTTGCCCTGAATGAATGAAGAGTCACTGTGCAAATCTTTGTCTGATTCCTAATAATGTGGGACTCGTTGCTGATTATGATTAGGGTTCTTGCCTCACCATCCAGCCTGGTGTTTACCAAGGAAAGCTGACGGGGTCAGTACTGAGGCTGCAGGCCAGGCCAGGCCATTTTTCGGTCTGTAATTGAAGATGCTGGCGCTGTCAGCAGCCCGGGTTGAGCTCTTAGTGACTCACTGTGTCCTCACTCCCTGCTCTTGTGTTTCTCTGATCACACTGACAGGCCCAGGGGTGAAGATGCATTAAACCCAGCATAAACACCACGAAGGAAATCGGGATCCCAGGAAAAGATGGAAAGAGGTTCTTTATTTAGTGTTACTAGAATAGAGATGGCTTTGGGATAAGCCGGGATTTGGGATAAGTCAGAGAAACCAGGACCCAGGAACCCAGGCAACTGTGAATCCCTTCGGTGACCTCCCCAGGCCCTCAGCAGTGCCACCTGGGGGCCTCTTTGAAATGTGCCTCTTCTCGATGGGGGAGGAGAGCACACCTACAATCCCAGCACTTAGGGAGGCTGAGGCAGCAGCCTCACCTGGGCAACTTGGTGAGACCTTGACTCAATAAATAAAACATTTCAAAAGGCATGGGGATGGGGCTGGTGAGATAGCTGAGTGACATAAGTGCCTGCTGGCAAGCGCAAGGTCCTGAGTTCAACCCCCAGTACCCACGTTAAAAAAAAAAAAAAAAAAAAAAAAAGGCATGGGGATGTAGCTCAGTGATGGAGTGGCCCTGGATTAGATCTCCAGGATGACCAAAAAAAAAAAAGAAAAAAAAAAGGTTTCTGCCTTCAAGGAGCTTGCAGGCCACTTAAGCTGCTGCACCATAAATAAAATCTGAACCACAGAGATGTGAACAATGGGACAAAAGAGGAGGTGGTGTCATTTGGCTGCACAGCTAAAGGTGTCATCTGTGAGGTCAGAGGAGAGGGAGGCCTCCCCACGAAGAGGTGACTGCAGGGAGAGGGCAGGTAACAGGAGGAGTCCCTGGGAAACATGCAGAAGCAGTCCTGGCTCGCATCATCGGCAAAGAATGACATTTTAAAAAGTCATTCCACGCCCAGTGAGCATCCAGGGAACGCACAGGAACATCTCCTGGAGCACTGTCCACGGTCACCCTAAAGGGAGTTACTTTCAAAGGTGGCCTTCAGGAGGCTCTGGCTTCCCCCTATCCCAAAACTGCGGCACATCCTGGGAAGTTCGCATCCCACTAGCCACCATCTGTAGCCCAGCCAGGGATGCACAGTGCAGCTCACACGTGACCCATGTCACATCTAGTGTGCAGTGTCAGCCTGCCCTGCCTCTGCTGAGTCTGTGTCCGGGGCACTGGCCAATCCGGTACTGCGAAGGGGACTAGGGACGCCATCTGCAAGGACATGTGCCTTGTACCCTTCATCCTTGATCCTGGGCCCTCTGGGCTGGGCAAGAGCGACAAGTGCTTGTGTTCCTCAGGGTACATTGTGTGTGGCTACACAGGCATGCAGGAGCCACTGTGTGGGAATATACAGTGACTGTTCGATACTTCCCTGTAACCCAGCAGTGTGGCTTATAAACTGTGTCCATGCTGGCCACTCAGCATCTGAGCTGACCCAGCTGTTCGACATGGGGCTCTCACGGCCTTGTCCCCAGCTCCTCAGGATCTGCCCCTGCAGCTTCTGTCATGTTCCTGGCCTCCTGACCACTGACTTGAGGACCAAGTAGGGCTGGGTCCTGCCCTCGAGGCCCCTGGGCCACTGGCCGGGGCAGGCCAGGATCAGAGGAGGGCTGGGGAGGGCTCTGAGGGTCCACAAGTGCTTGGAGGCAGAACCTGCTGCCCGGCCCATGTTCTCCTCACTTAGTGACCAGCATCTCCTGGCTTCTGTTCTTTCAGAGGCTCCCTGATCTCCCCAAGGCTTCTAGCCTTCTTCCCAGAAAGGGTGGCCGAGGCAGGCTGAGGCCCTCTGAACAGCCAGCCCTGTGGTTGGCCCTGCCTGCTCCAGCAATTAAGGTGACCCCTTCCTGAGAGTGTTGGTAACTCCCCCACCCCCAGGCCAACCCCATGTGAGGCTCTGACACTGGCCACCTCACCTAGAAGGTGCCATTCCTCTGCAGCTGACCGAGGCAGCAGCAGAGGCCCTGGCTGTCAGCTCATGACTGGCAATGAACGGCCTTCGCTGTCTGGGGAACAAGAACAGAGGTGGGTGGGAAGCGCCAGTCCAGGTAAATATGCATGGTAGGTGAGAGGTGTCCGGGACACCTGTCCTCAGCCAACCTGCAAGGAACACCTCCCAGTCCCTGGCCTCTCTGCACTGGTCCTTTTTCTTAGCATCTCTCAGGCTAAGGACACACCGATGCAGGTAATATGGATAAGGACAGAGGCAGCCAGCAGGCCTGTCCCCATCAGTAGGTTCACAGTCAAGCTTCCCCAACATGCTGCCTCGGGTTTGAGAACTGACTTCCCTCCTCCTCCTCCTCTCCTAGCACACAGGAAGTGATGCCATTGTCTCCTGTGTGCAAATTGGAATTCCCCAGGCCATAGCAGCGGTTTTGGGTGTCAGCGGTCCCACCGACAGACTCTCCGGCTGTTCCCCCATGGCCACATGTCACATACTCTTTCCTCTTTCCTCTTTTAGGTCCTGTGCAAAGGCCTCCTATTCTGAGTACCTCCCAGTGCTCCACCTTCCAAAAACGTCACCTCCTCCATTCTCCTCACACTGGGGGCATCTGACTGTGTGTATTGATTGCATTTGGTGGGACAAAACAGAGCTGCCCCAAGACGGGGCTTCACTGTGCTCACTATGGTTTCCCCAGCCCTGGCACAGAGCAGGTGCTTGGCGTCCTGGGTGGATTGATGAAGGGGCCAAGTTGTGGATTAAGACAGTAGCCCTTCTACACGCCCTAAGGCATGGAGACAGGGAGCTCATATCACTGGACATGAACAAGGCCCAATTTAAGAGCGGTGAAAGTGATGGTCACTAGGTAGACTCATTCTAATGGCGATTGGTGCTGCCTAGACAGAGATGCCTTGTCTACCTTTAGTTAAAAATTTTTAATGTATTTTTTATTGATCCATAGTAGCTTTACATATTTGAGGTACAGGGTGACATTTCAGTACATATATAAAATGTGTAATGACCAGAACAGGTAAATGGCATAACTTACCACCTTAGTCATGCATCACGCCATTGTGTTGGAAACATTCACAGTTCTTCCCACTGGCTACTCTGAAGTCTTAATTGTTCTCAACCATACTTATCCTGTACTGTGTTACACATCAGCAGTCACCCCTTCTCTCCAACTTCACCATGTACCCGTTAACTGTGCTTCCTCAGTCCGTCCGTCCGTCCATCCCTACACTCTTCCCAGGCTCTGGTAACCATTGTTCTTTTCTCTCCTTCTTTGACATCAACTTTTTAACTGCCACATATAAAGTTACAGTATGCCGTATTTGTCTTTCTGTGCACAATTTACTTAACAAGTCTTCTAGTTCCATCTGTGTTGCTGCACATGACAGAAATTCATTCTTCTGATGGCTGAATATTAGTCCACTGTGGATAGCTACCACATTTTCTTTATCCATCCATTGGTGGACACTTAGGCTGATTCCACACCTCGGCCGTTGTAAACAGTGCTACAACAAACGTGTGAGTGTAGACATCTCCTGGTCATACTGATGTCAGTGCATTTGGTTGTATTCCAAGTAGTGGGTACCTGGATCATATGGTAGCTTCATCTCAGGCTTTTTTGTGAAACCTCCATACTGTTTTCCGTGGTGGCTGAACTAATTTACATTCCCATCGACACTGTATGGGAGTTCCCATTCTCCCCATCCTCACCAGCATTTATTTTTTGTCTTTTTCAGTAATAGCCATTCTCCCTGGGGTAAGTTGATATGCATTATGGTTTTGATTTGGATTGCCCTGATTATTAGTGATGTTGAGAGTTTTTTCCACGTACTTCTTGGCCACCTGTACATCATGTATGAAAAATGTCTATTCAGGTCATTCATCTATTTTTAAATTGGATTATTTGACTTGTTTTTCTTTTGGTTTTTTTTTGTGTGGGGGGGGTACCAGGGGTCGACCTCAGGACCTCGCGCACCAGCAGGCACCCGTGCCGCTGAGCGATATCACCGGCCCTTTTTTCATATGTGGGTTCTGGGAGTCGAACTCTGGCCCATGCGCTTGCCAGGCAGGCACTTATGCTGCTGAGCCATCTCACCGGCCCTCTTTTATTTTGATGTTGTTCAGGTTCCCTGTATATTCTGGAAATTAATCCTTTGTTGGATGTATAGTTGGCAAATACGTCCTGCCATCCTGTAGGTTGTCTCACCACTTTACCTCCATTACTGTGGAGAAGCTTTTAAGTTTGATACAATCCCATTTATCAACTTTTGCCTTTATTTTCTGTGCTTTGAAGGCTATATTAAAAAAAATCCTTGTGCAGTCCAATGTCCAGAAGCATTTCCCTATTATTTTTTCTAGTGGTTTCATAATTCCAGGTCTTATGTCTGTCTGTGATCCCATTTTGAGCTGATTTTTGTATATAGTAAGAAATACCTAGTTTCTTTGTACTTCTGAGAAACATCTATTCATTTCAGATACCCATTTTTGGATTAGGTCTTTAAACCTGGGGGTCTGATTTTTTTTTTTTTTTTAGATCTTTACATATTCCAGATATTAGTCTTTTGTCTGAGGAAGAAGTGGTAAAGATTTTTTCCCATGTTGTGGGTTGTCTCTTCACTCTGTTGGTGGTTTCTCTTGCTGTGCAAAAGCTTTTTAATTATTGTTGATTCTCTGCAATATTTCCTTTGTGACCAGGGTTTGTTCATAAAGTCTTTGCCTACACCTATGCCAAGATTTTTACCTGTTCTAACTTTCAGCAGATTTAGTGTTTCTGTTTTAATATTTAGATATTTATCCATTTTGATTTTACTTTAGTGCATAGTGAGAGATACGGGTCTAGGTTTAATCTTCAGCGTGTGGAAAGCCAGTTTTCCCAGCACCATTTATTAAAGAAGCTGTCTTTCTTTCCTCCAGTGAAGGTTCTTGGCCCCTTGTCAAAGACAAGATGACTGAGTGTGTTTGGAGTTCTTTCTGCGTCTTGTATTCTGTTCCATTGATCCTCGGGTCTGTTTTGCCAGTACCATGCTGTTCTTTGTTATTGTTGTTGTTTTTTAATCATGGGACTTCGTAGTATAATTTCAAGTCAGGGATTGTGATGCCCCCTGCCTTGCCTTTGTTGCCCAGAATTACTTTTGCTATTCTAGGTTCCTTCTGGTTCCAAATGAATTTTGGATTGTTTTATCTAGTTCTATGAGGTATGCTATTGGTATTTTGATCGGGATTGCATTAAACCTGTGTAACAGTTTCAGAAGTATGGCTATTTTTACTATATTGGTTCTGCCTTCCAAGAATAAGGGATATCTTTCCATTTTTTGATGTTTTCTTCCATCTCCTACAGAGTACTGTAGTTTTCAATGTAAAGGTCTTTTACTTCCTTTGTTACATTGATTCCTAAGTATTTCATTTTTCTTGATGCTATTGTTAAAGGCATTGTGTCCTTAATTTCTCTCGCTGTGAATTTATTTGTGTACAGGAATGCCATTAATTTTTGAGCACTGACTTTATATCCAGATATGCTACTAAATTTGGTTATTAAATTTAGGAGTCTTGGGCTAGTGATATAGCTCAGCAGCATAAGTGCCTGCCTGGCAAGCACAAGGTCCTGACTTTGACTCCCGGTACCCGCATATTAAAAAAAAAAATCTAGGAGTCTTTTGGTGGAGTTTTTGGGGTCTTCTATGTAGAGTATCCTGTCTTCCACAAGTAATGATAATTCATTTCTTTCTCTTGTCTCATTGCTCTGGCTAATGTTTCCAGAACTGTTATTAAATAGGAGTGGTGATAAGATGCCCTTTATGTCTTTCTTTTGTCTTATTGCTCTAAGATTTCCAATACTTATTTAATAAGAATGCTGAAATTGGACTTGTTTCTGTCTTACAGAAAATGATTTTACCTCCTCCTGTTCAATATACGGTTGTGGGTTTGTCACATATAGTCCTTACTGTAAGATGAGAATTCCTGCAGCTGTGTTCATCAGGAATATTAATCTATAGTGTTCTCTCTCTCTCTCTCTCTCTCGCTCTCGCTCTCTCTCTGTGTGTGTGTGTGTGTGTGTGTGTGTGTGTGTGTGTGTGTGTGTGTGTGTGTGTGTGTGGTGTTGTCTGGTTTTGGTAATCAAGGTAATGCTGGCCTCAAATGAGTTTGGAAGGACACTAAGCCTTTTTATGCTTTGCAATAGTTTGAGAACTGCCAGTAGTAGTTCTTTAAAAGTTTAGTAAAGTTCAATGAAGTTATCCTGGGATTTTCTTTTTTGGGAGATTTCGTATTTCTGATGTAACCTCATTACATATTATTGGTCTGTTCAGGTTCTCTATATGATCTTGGTTCTATTTATTTCTTCTAGTTTTTCCAATTTGTTGACATATAGTTGTTCATTATAGTTCCTAAGGTACCTTTGTATTTCTGTTATATCATTTGTAATGTGTCCATTTTTATCTCTGATTCATTCTCTGTCTTGGCCTCAATAGTCTATGTGAAGGTTTGTTGACTTTATCTTTTCAAAAACACAATTTTTGTCTCATTGGTTTATTTTAGTCTCTTGTTTTATTCCTACTCTGATCTCTGTTACTGCTTTTCTTATTTAGGTTTGGTTTGTTTTTTGCTTTTCTAATTTCTTGAGTTGCATCTATAGGTTATTTAAAAAATTTTTTGAGACATTTGTTTTAAACTTCCATCTGAGTATTGCTTTTGATATATCCTATAAGTTTTGGTATATTCTATTTCCATTGTTACTTGTTTCAAGAATTTTAAAATTTTATTTCTTCATGTCCATTGGTCCTTTAACAAAAAGTTGTTTAATTTCCATTGTTTATACAATTTCCAAAGCTGCTTTTGCTGATTTCTAGTTTTAGTGCATTGTGGTCAGAGAAGATGCATGTTACAATTCTAATCTTTAAAAAATCCATTATATTTCTTTGTGACCTAGCATAGTCTCTCCTAGAGAAGAATGTGTACTATGCAGCTGTTGGATGGACTCTTTAGAAGTTCTCTAGATATTAGTTCTATTTATTTTATAATATAGTTTAACTGCAATGATTCTTTGTTGGACTGATTGATTTTGGTCTGGATGATTATTCATTAATGGAAGTGGGATTTGAAGTCCCCAACTATAATTGTATTAGCCTATATCCTTTTAGATTGAGTAATTTTTGTTTTATGTAATTGGGTGCTCTAGTATTGGATGTATTTATACTCACAAACATTATTTCCTATTGTCAAATTGATCCCTTTATCATTATATGGTGACCATTTTGTCTCTTTTTAGTTTTTGGTTTATTATCTGATATCAGTTTCTCCTGCTCACTTTTATTCTGCATTTGTATGATATATCATTTTCCATCCCTTCATTTTCAATCTGTGTTTTTCCTGGTGAAATTAGTTTCTTCATTGGGCCTGGGGTTTTGTTTTGCTATGCTTATTTTCACTCATTCACCCCGTCTGTATCTGTCTTTGATTTGGGGAGTTTAATCCATTTCCATCCAAGATTATCTTTGGTAACTAAAGACATATTCCTGTCATTCTGTTAAGTTTCTTCTGATTATTTTGTATATCCTTTGTCATTTTTTTTTCTCTCATTTGTCTCGGTGGCTTGTTAATTAACTACATTGACACATTTAATTTCTTCTTCAAGTATCTGCTCTACTGTTGAGTTTTAAACTTTTACATGATTTTATGATGTTGGCTTCAACCTTTCACATATAGTTTAGCACTCTCTTGTGAATTTCTTAAGGGTTACTCTCACTCAAGTGGTGATGATGAACTCTTGTTTTTGCTTGTTTTGGAAGGTCTTTATCTTTCATTTCCCAAGAATAGCTTTGAGGTATATAGCACTTTTGGTTGGTACTTGTTTTCTTTCAGGGCTTTGAAGATGTCATCTCATTTTCACCTGACCTGCAAGGTTTCCACTGATAAGTCTACTATTAGTCTAATGGGATTTCCTTATTAGTCTAGTGGGATTTCCTTATAATTCTTCATCCTGTACTATTTTTATTAACAGAAAAATTATTAACATAAAAACAGTACAGGATGTACTATGTATTAATTGTGCATATTAATGGGGTCCATGTAATACTTCCATACACATATATAGCATCCACTGATCAACTCTAACCATCTTCTCCCACATCCACTCACACACCCTTCCTAATCTCTAGTAATCACTATTCTTCCCAATTATTTTAGGTTCCACATAAGAGAGAGAATGTGCAATATTTATCTTTCTGGTTTTATTTACTTTCACATGATGTCCTGCAGTTGCATCCATTTTTGCTACAAATGACAAGAATTGTTTTTTTTTTTTTTTTATTTTATGGAAAAAAGTAAAAGAAAATTTCAAAACAAATAATAGAATAACTATAGTTAATTCATTGCATATCATTATCTTCAAAGTAGTTACTCTGAGTACAAGATACGGGCATAAAAAATTCTCCAAACAATATTAGCACTAGTTTTTCTTAGTTCATTGAAAAGAAAGGTTTGTGCGAATATCATATGTTCTTTTTTATGGCTGAATAATATTATTGTGTATGTATCCATGTTTTCATTATCCATTCATCCACTGATGGGTACCTAGATTGATTCTGTATCTTAGCTACTGTGCATAGTGCTGCAGTGAACATGGGTATGCAACTCTTTGGTGTGTTGACTTCATTTTTTTGGATGTACACCTAGAAGTGGGACAGCTGGATTATATGGTAGATCTATTTTTAATTTTGGGGGGAACCTCCGTAATAGGTGTACTAATTTAAATTCCCACCAATAATGAGAGTTCCTTTTTTATGTGTTGATAATAGCATTCTGACTGGAGTGAGATGGTATTTTAGTTTTCGTTTGCATTTCCCTGATGGCTAATGATAATGAACATTTTTTATGTATTTTTGGCCATTTGTACTTCTTTTGAATTCAGAACATTTGCCCTTTTTTTTTTTTTTTTTTTTTTTTGTGGGTACCGGGGGGTCGACCTCAGGACCTCGCGCGCCAGCAGGCGCCCGTGCCGCTGAGCGATATCACCGGCCCCTTTTTCATATGTGGGATCCGGGAGTCGAACTCGGGCCCTCGCGCTTGCAGGGCAGGCGCTTAAGCCGCTGAGCCATCTCACCGGCCCCATGCCCATTTTTTAAATGGATTACTTGTTTTTCTGTGGTTGAGATTATTTAATTTATTGTATAATCTGGATATTAATCATCTGTCAGATGAATATTTGGTAAATAATTTCCCTCATTCTGTAGGTTGTCTTGTCCCTGTATTGTTTCCTTTGATGTACAGAAGCTTTTTAGTTTCATGTAATCCCATTTGTCACTATTTGCTTTTGGTGTCATATTATTCAGAAAATCACTGCCTCTACCTAAGTCTTGAAGTGTTTACCCTGTATTTTCTTCTGGTTATTTCAGTTTTAGGGCTTACATTAAGGTTTTGATCCATCCTGAGTTGATTTCTGTATAGGGTGAGAAACAAATTTCAGTCATCTGCCTGTGGGTATCTAGTTTTCCCAGCATCCTTTATTAAAAAGGAACAATCCAGTGCATGGCTTTTGGCTCCTTTGTTAAGAATTAGTTGCCTGTAGACATGTGAAATTATTTCTGGGACCTCTGCTCTGGTGGCCTGTATGTCTGCTGTTATGCCAATACCATGGTGTTTTGGTTACTGTGCATCTAGTATGAGTTGGAATTGAGATGTTTCAGCTTTGTTCTTTTTGCTAAAGAATGCATTGGTTATTCTGGGTCTTTTATATTTCCCTACACATTTTAGAATGGTTTTTCTAGTTCTGTGAAGAATGTCATTAGTATTTTGATGGGTTTTGTATTGAATCTGTAGATATCACTGGGTAGTATGGATATTTTTACAGTATTCTTCCAATCCTGAAATGGGAATATTTTTCATTTTTTCTTTGTACCTCTTTCACTTTTTTTCACTATATTTTGTAATTTTCATTGTAGCGGTCCCTTCACTTCCTTGGTGGTTTATTTTTCTAAAGAAAAAATTTGGTAGCCACTGTGAATGGAAATGATTTTATAATTTCTCAGCAGATTCATTGACCTATAGAAAAGCTATTGGTTGTCACATGTTGATTTTGTATCCTGCCACTCTGCTGAATTTATTTCTTAGTTTTCATAGTCTTTTGGTGGAGTCTATATATAGGCTTCTGAACATAATCATATCATCTGTGAACAAGGGTAATTTGAGTTCCTTATTTTTATATGCCTTTTATTTAGTTCTTTTGCCTGTTGTCTAAAACTTCTAGTACTATAATGAGTACACGTGTTGAGAGCAAGCACTCTTGTCTTGTTCCTGATCTTGGAGTATTTTCAGCTTTTCCCCATTCAATATGATGTTGGCTATGGGCTTGTCATATAATGCTTTTATTATGTTAAGATGTTGTCCTTCTTTAAATAATAATTAAAGTTTATGATGATGAATTTTATCAAATGATTTTCCTGTATCTTTTGAGTTGATTAGGACTTACATCCCTCATTCTGTTGATATAATGTATTATATGTATTACCTTTATTGATTTGCCTGTGTTGGACCATCTTTGCTTATTGAGATGAAACCCATTTATCATTGTGAATGATCTTTTCTGATTTGATAGTATTGCATGGAGATTTTCTGGATTTATGTTCAGGGATTTTGGTCTGTACAATTTTTTTTTTGTTGCTCTTGTATCCTTGTCTGATTTTAGTATTGGGGCATTTCTGTTCTGGTAGAATGAAGGTAGAAGGCTTCTGTCCCTTTCAATTCTGTAGAATCACTTGAGAATAATATTATTTCTTCTTTAAAAGTTCAGTAAAATTCAGTCCTGAGCCTTTCTTTATTGGAAGACTTTGTATTACTGATTCAGTCTCATTTTTGTTAGTCTGTTCAGGTTTTTTAATATCCTCCCAGGTCGGTTCTGGAAAGTCATATGTGCCCATAAATTTGTCCATTTCTTCTAGGTTCTATTTATTAGCATACAGTTTTTTATAATAATCCCAAATGACTCTTTGTATTGATTCTAGTATCTTCTTTATCACCTCTTTGTTTCTCGGTTTAGATCTAGAATGTCCCACAAAAGTCTCATGTGTTGAGAAGTGGGGCTTTTGGAAGGTGACATGGGGGCACTACACTGATTGTGTTGTTAGGAGGTGGGACCTGGGGGCATGACCTGGAAGGATGTATTCTTGTCCCCAGCCTCTCCCTTCACCCTGCTTCCTGGCCACTGTGAGTTGAGGATCCTTTTCCTTCACCATTCCCCTCTGGAATCTGTGCCTTGGAGTTTGCCAAACCTTGGACTGAAACTGTGAGCCAAAATAAACCCCTCTTCCTTTGAATTGTGGGCTCAGACGTTGTGTCACAGTGACAGGAAAGTGACTTAACAGTCTAGATAAAGGCTTGCCGGTTTTATCTTCTCAGAGAACCAACTCTGTGGTATTGATCTTTTCTATTTTTTCTGCTCTCAGTTATGTTATTTTCCTTCTACTAATTTTAGGTTTGGTTGTTTCTGCTTTTCAAAGTTCTTGAGATGCATAAAAGGTTCTTTATGTGAAGCCTTTCTATTTTTGATACTATTTATTGTTGTAAACTTCTCTCATAATGATGTACTGCTTTGGCTCCACCCCACAAATTTTGATATGTTTTCATTTTCCTATGAGAAATTTTAAAATTTTCCTTCTCTGACTTCCTGAGTAATCTACTGTTTTTCAAAAGTATGTTGTTTAGTCTCCATGCATCTGTGTACTTTCTAAAATTTCCCTTGTCTTCTAGCTTTATTCCATTGTGATCAGAAAACATATAATTATTTCAAATTTTTGAATTTGTTAAGACTAATTTTGTGGCCTAATGTAGTATTTGCTAGAGAAAGTTACATGCACTGACCCAAAGAATGTGTATTCTGCAGCTTTTAAGAGGAAATATTCTATATATGTCTGTAAAGTCTATTTGATCTGTATAAACTCTGATGATTCTTAGATTTTCTTTTTTGTTCTGGATTATCTGTCCATTGGTGATAACACGGTGTTGAGAGCTGCCATTGTTGTATTGGAACCTGTCTTTCCCTGTCTAATGTTTGTTTTACAAAGTTGAGTGTTCCATCATTAGGTGCATAGAGCTTTTATCATCATTATCTTGTTGTATTGACACTTTAATTATATAGTGATTTTCTTATCGTTTTTGTCTTAAAGTCTATTTTGTTTGCTATAAGTATAGCCATTCTTACCCACTTTACAGTTCCAGATGCTTCAAGTATATTTTCTATCCTTTCAGTCCGTGTGAGTTTTGTAAAATAAGATTCTTGTAGTGCCTTATTTGTCTTTTAATCCATTTAGGCAGCTCTTAAGTTGTAATTAGATAATTTAGTCCATTTACATTCAGGGATATTGATATATAAGGACCTAATTCCTGTCTCTTTGATTTTCTTCTAGTTGTTTTGTATATTTTCTATTCATTATACATCTTTATGATTTACTGTATTGATGTTAGGTTCTTTTCTATCTTTTGTATATCTACTATTCTAGTGTGATTTATACTTTTATATGCTTCCTATGCTTCCATGATAGTAGTTATCCTTCCCTCACTTATAGGAGTATCTTAATCATGTTTTGAAAGGCGAGTCAGATCATTATGAATTCCTTGTTTTTGTCTTAGAAGGTCTTACATAGTAATCTTGATGGGCAGTTATTTTCTTTCAGGACTTGAATATGTCAGTCCATTTCCTCCTTGCCTGTAGGGCTTTTGCTGAGAAAGCCTTGGTTAGTCTAATGGAGGTTCCCTTCTTAAATGTGACTTGTTTCTGTTGTACTTTTGGCAGTTTGATTACAGCATGCCCTGGTAAACTCTTCTGGTAACATCCGTGGTCCTATAAATCTCATTGTGTGTGTGTGTGTGTGTGTGTATTGTATATATGAAGGTATTTTTAAAATGTGGGTTTTTGTTCACTTAATGGTGTCCCATTAGTCTTGATTTGGGGGGGCATATGGCTGGGATATTTCAACAGACCTGTTTTCAAATTCAGGTATTCTTTATTTGACTAGATTTAGGCTTTCAACTATATTTTTTATTTGATTTATAGAGCAGTTCATTTCCAAAGTTCCTGTCTGGTTCTTTCCGAAATTTGTTGCTTTGCTTAATTTCTCATTCATAGCCTTGTCTTCCAAATTTTACTTGTGTTTAAGTATTCTCTTGGATTTCACTAAGCTTTTTAATAATCATTCTTTTAAATTCCTTCTCAGGTGCTTCATCCATTTGTATCTCTTTGGAATCTGTTGCTAGAGAATTATGTTCTTTTGGATGCATCATATTACCTTGGGTTATTTTTTTCCATATTTCTTGTGTTCTTACATTGAGATTTGCATATCTGGTGCATCAAGTATCTCTATCACTTTCATGGGGTGGTCTTCTTAGGGACTTTCTTCTGGAAACATCTCCTGGGTGTTTGTTAGGCAGTGCTGGCTTTGATTTCACCTGCGCAGTGTAGTATCCCTATAGGCCATGGTTAATGACCTTGGGTACCATGCACACATGGTGGAGTAAGAGGTCTACTGTCTCTGTAGAGAGACTATGCAAGAGTGGAGACACTCCAGCAGTTCAGGCAGGTGTGGTGTAGTCAGCAGTGGGTATGGAATATTCACTCTATGGCTGTTCCTGCAGTGGGCATGGTGGCCACCATAAAGTGAAGGGGGCTTTCCTCAGGCATCATTGATTCTCCCCTTGGCATTGGCAGTGCCAGTAGTGGTAAGCAGGCTGAAGCACTGGACTCTGACCATGCAATGTCTGGACGTCCACCACTGACTAGAGAGATGACTGCAGGAACCTTGACATTCCTCTCTGCCCATCCAGGAGTAGAACCACAGCCCCACCTGAGCAAAGTTGCACCCCTCCACACCAGCTAAGGCCATGTATCCCCAAAGAAAGGTCACAGCTAGAGCCATACAGTTGCTGTAAGCTGCCTAAGCATGCCCTCATGGGCAGGGCCATTGGAAACTTTGGTATTCCTTCCCTGCCTATACAGTGATAGGTACCTGAGAGCAGGGAGGAGCAGAGAGTAGCAGGAAGCACATGGGTGCCTGCTTTCAGTCCTCCTCTGAGTTCACACGTGCGTGGCCACACCATTTGTCTTAAAGGACAAACACCCTGATCTCCTAGTTCTTGAGTATGGCAGTATACATCACCTATGGACTTATGGTATGCATGCCCATAGCAGGCTGTTTGTATCATTGAAAGCTCAAGAAGGGTTGCCATCACTGACCTACACTATAGAGCCCCCAATGGGCTTAGGTCACAGTTACTCTGCTGAGCTGAGTTCATGAGGTAGCTCTGCCCACCTACACCATGTCAGTGCAGTGAAATGACTATGGGGCCCCAAGGATGAGCATATTTCTGACCCCTAAAGCAGCCCCAATTCAGCCAGCAGTTCCCTTCTCAAGACAGCTCCCGGCTACAGCACTCTGAGCGTTTGCCATGAGATGGAAGAATCATTTCCAAAGCAGGGCTACCATGGAGATTTCAGGTTGCTTGTCTAAGTGGACGCAAGCTTGTGAGTATTGCTGAGACTTCCCGGTAGGTAGAACTGCAGGCTACACACTGACAGTTTGCTAGGACCCTTACCCCTACAAAGGGGACACTCCCCTTTCTTGGCTGTGGAGCAGAGGTGGCGGGATACCGGGGTGTTTTCTGTTTCTTTGCTGTGGTCCCAAGTCTCTCAATCTTCCAGTCTCACTAATTTCCGGTGTTCTCCCTCAGTCACTCACCTCAAAATGCAGCGATACCCTTGTTACTTTGGTTTCCCTCATGGACGAGGAAGTCAGTCCCAGGCATTTCTATTCTGCAGTCTTCAGTCCCACATCTCTTGTCTTGTAACATGCATCCAAAAGAGTTTTTGTGGCAGGGGCCCTTTGAGGGAGTATACTTGGATGTTTGTATCTTCTACCAGATTTAGGAAGTTTTCGAATCAGCAGTTGTATCACTGGGCATAACGTGTACACACACCTGTAATTCCAGCACTCAGGAGGCTGGGGCAGGAAGATCACAGATTCAAGGCCAGCCTGAACTACACAGTGAGACCCTTTCTCAAAAAAAAATATTTGTCTTTTCCTAGCTCTTCTCCTTCTAGAACCAAGAATACGAAAGTTTGCTGGTTTAATCACATCTTGTAAGTCTTGAAGATGCTACTCTTCAGGCTCTGGTCAGTTCTGCTGTTGGGACTGTCAGCTGTGTTTTTAATTTCACTTATGGAGTTCTTTAGCTCCATAATTCTTGGTGCATCCTTTTTTGTGCTCTTTGCTAAATTTCTTATTTCACGAATTATTTTCCTAATTCTTAAAAAAAAAAAAACTTTCTGCTTACCAATTTTTGGCACTGGGGGATGGAATCCATGGTGTTCACACTGGGCTACCTCCCCACCCCAGCCCCTTTCTTTGGAAACTTTTAGGTTTTTTTCTGTACATATTTGCAGTACATGATGACATTTACCATGGACATAATACAACTTAATTCTTATTTGTGCCATCCTTCCCTGCTCCTTCCAACTCTTGAACCCCTTCCATTTTGAAAAAGCTCAACTCCCATTTTTTCTTCAGTTCTCTTTAATGCTTTTTCCCTTCCTTCCCCCTCCAGCTCCTGTTCCCCTTCCCATTTGAAAAAGATCTACTTCCTATTACCTATCCTTTATTTTGGGTTTCTTGTATAAGAGAAACTATGCAGTACATAAACTCGTGTGTCTGATTTCACTTAACATAGTCTCGAGGTGCATCTAAACATGCGTCAGGTTTATTTTTAAGGCTCTGGGTATAAACACATTTTCTTTATCCCTTCATTTGCTGATACACATACAGGCTGTTTCCAAGATTTAGCTATCATAAATTGTGTTGCTATAATCATGGGTATGCATGAATCACTGTTATATGATGACTTTAACTCTTTCTGGAAGATTCCTAGAAGGGAAATATGTCGAATGGAATTACTACATTTATTTTTTTTGAGGACTCACCATACTGAACGTATTAGCTTACATTCCCAACAACAGTGTTGAGTTCTTTTTCCCCACAGCTTCACCAACATTTGTTATTATTTGATTTCTTGATAACCATTCTTTCTGGAGTAAGATGGAATCTCAACATTAATTCGCATTTCTCCGATGGCCAGCAATGTTGAACATTTTTTCATGTATTTATTGGCCATCTGCACTTCTTCTGAGCAGTGTCTATTCATTTCAGATGCCCATTTTTTGATTGGTTCATGGGGGGGTCTCATTTTTTGAGTTCTTTATATACTCTACGTATTAGTCCTTGAGAGAGGGTCTTGCTAAGTTGCTTAGGCTGGGCTTAAACATAAGATCTTCCTGCCCTAGCCTCACAGAGTGCATTGAATTATCTGTCTAGATTGTTTTGTATCTCATTTCCTTAAAATCATTTGAATTCCATGTTATGCAAGTCATCAATTTCCATTTTCTCTGGGTCTGTCGCTAGCAAGTTTTGTTCCTTTAGCAATATCAGCTTGCTCTGTTTTTTCGGATTCTTGTGTTCCTGTATTCGAATTTCTGTATCTGTGGACTCTACCAAATTTCACAGATTGGCTTTCATAGCAAAAATCTTGCTGCTGGCAGGATGGCCGAGGGTGCTGACTGGATATGCTGTGTTGGCTTTGGTTCCAGGGGGTGCTTTCGTGTAGTGTTTGTGTAGCATCTTCAGTCATAACCAGCAGAGGTGATGTTAGCAAGTGTCTCAGTGACCTACACTGCAGGCAGGAGTTGTGGGACTAAGCTGCTAACTGGGACACAGTGGGGTGGACACCTTGACAGCTCTGGGCAGTCTGTGGGGCACCCATCAGCTGCCATATGGTCGACACTGAGTGGCCTCCAGGTGCTAATCTCACCTGCCAGTTTCCCTGGACTGAGGGTGGGTGGGCAGGGCCTCAGTAGGCTGAGCTAAGCATGGCCTGACACTAAATGATTCTTGGGGCCAGGGTGTAACTGAGCTGAGCTTCTCAAGAATCCAAGTCCAGAGTGCAGAGGCAGGGCCCCATGGCCGCTTCACAGGGCTCCGTAGGCACAGCTAGAAGGCAGCTGTGCAGCCACTTCACAGGATCCCAGGGAGGAGGGGGCTCAAGATAGCTCCCTGCATCTTTGTTCTCGGCGGAGAAAGGCACTACGTGAGTTTTTTTCCTCCAGGGCAGTGCAACAGTGTGGGCTGAAGGACTACCTGCACCCTGCTAAGTGAAGTCCCTCTTTGTTCACAGCTCATCTCAGATGAGAAAAATGGAGATGCTGTGTGCTTAGCTCCCCACTCTGTTCAGGCCACCATGCTTCAAACACTCCACTGAAGGAGTTGTATTTTTCTTGTTTTGGTAATTTTTGGTGGAGGGAACCACACCGTTAGTCACTCTTCTTGCTGATGTAAAAACTTTTAAAGGCAAAAAAGGTCCTCGTTCATAGCCCATGGAAGAACTCTAAGGATAAGAGAATGAAACTGGCCCAGGGGTTCCACAGGGCTCTGCTACTTGAGGTGGCACCACATGTGGAAAGCCCTGTCCAGGCTAGATTTGGCTTTGATAGCCCTGGTGTACCACAGGAAAAAAATATAAATAGGAGGGCATGTTTAAGAAATATTTTTTGGGCCAGTGAGATAGCTCAGCAGCATAAGCGCCTGCCTGGCAAGCACAAGGTCCTAAGTTCGACTCCTGATACCCACATACGAAAAAAAGGGCCAGTGATTATCTCTCAGGACCTGCTGGCGCACGAGGTCCTGAGTTGGACCCCCGGTACCCACACAAAAGAAAAAGAAAAAGAAAAAAAAAATTTTTCCCAGAAAGGCATAAAATAAGTTTCTCTCATCCCTCGTTTTATACAGAGGGAACTAAGACCCTGGTTCCACAAAGACAAGATTTTGCAAGCTGCATTTTGTAGAGGAGAATGACATTTACGGGTTGAAGGACTAACTGGCAGCTTGTTCCATCTAGGTGAGGTTGCTCTTCACCTGTGTTCCGTGCTCTGCACAACTCTGAGGCTCAGGTATGATACTATCCTCACTTCACAGATGGAGAAACAGAGGTGTAGCATTCACAAGGTGTGCATGGGTGAACCTGGGTACGTGTTCAGAGGAGAGTGTTTTGTGCTGTTTCCCAGCTTATTTGGCTCCAGCATCCTTCAAGCACTTGTTCACTTACTGCCTCTCGGAGGCCTTGGAACCTGCCTAGGGAGCCACCACTGTAGGCACCACCACTGCAGGCTGAGCGCAGAAGGCTGAGCACAGGCCCAGACAGAGGCGCTGTGTTCCCTCGTGAGACTGTTGTCGGCTCCTGGATTGTGCTGAAGGTCCTTGCCAAATAGTTATTTACTGCCTGACTCAATTTAAGCTTCCTGAGTTTTTTAAAAAATGCAGGAAAATTACAGGCTTGGTTTCATCAAAATCACTGTATTAAGACTACTGACTTTTAATTTTGATAGGCAACATTCATGTTGTCTGTTGGGATATAACAGGAAATAAGCAAAAGTCATTTTTCCAATACAGGGTGTGTTATTGTCACAAATACCTGAGATAACCAATTTAAAAGAGAAAGGGTTGCTCAAGGCTTACCATTTTGGAGGTTGCAGTAGATCATTAGATGTCTCATTGCTTTGGGCAACTATGGGGGACACCATGCTGGCCAGTGACGGATTGTGGAGGGCTTCCCACTCTCCTGAGCACCCGCTGTGCGTAGACCTGAAGCCAGCCCCTGCTTGGGAAGGCCCATGCCAGCGAAAACCACTCATACCCTGGCCTCAGCCAGTACAGTGTCACTCTTTGCCCTGTTGCTGTCCCTGTTGTCTCAGATGTATTCACTGCTTCACAGTTACACAGGTCTCAGCATAACAGGTGATGGGAACCACCTTCTCTATCTCCCCCTAGTCCCAGCTTGGTACATTGTTTAACCTGGTTTCCCATCAGGATTTCGGCATGTCGCTCTCTGGGTTCACATCAGTTAGGATACAGAGGGGTCCAGGGCAGGACGGAAGTGAGCGCCTCACGTCATGTCCCGTGTCTGTGTGTTGCAGCTGGTGAGTGACTTGCTGGAGTTTTGCTTCTATACCTTCCGAGAGTCCCAGGCCCTGAAAGTGGAGTTCCCTGCAATGCTGGTGGAGATCATCAGCGATCAGCTGCCAAAGGTGGAATCCGGCAATGCCAAGGCCCTTTACTTTCACAGGAAGTGATGGAAGACGTCTTACTAGAAGAACTTTGCCTTAAGTTTCCCCGTGTTATTCCACGCCCACAAAAAGGACTCAAGAAATCATGGTTAATTCACACTTGTCAGCAGTCTCTCAAGATTAAAATCATGTCAAGGGTTTGGAGCTGGGAAAGCCATTTGACATGGATTTGGCAAGATCTGAGCAGTCTAAAGGACTCTTCCCTCTCCAGTCCCCAGTGCTTAGAAACATGTTCCTCTGGATGAAAAGCCATATCTAGTCAATAACTCTGATTTTGATATTTTAATAGATGGAAGTTTTAACTATGCCATGTAGTTTCCAGTATCGTTTGCTTGTTTTAAAAGGGTTCAAGGACTAACGAACTTTTTAAAGCTTACCTGTGGTTTGCACATAAAACGTATAGTCAATATGGGGCATTAATATTCTTTTGTTATTTAAAAAACACAAAAAAAATATATACAGATTCCTGTTGTGTAATAACAGAATACGTGGCTTGGAATAGCAGCCCTCTCTGGTATACACACTTGTTAGCATCCATTTATTATTTAATTAGAATGGATAAGATGTTAAATGCCTTGGTTTCAATTTCTAGTACCTATTGTGTTGGCTTTACAAATAATTTTTGCAGTCTTTTGCTGTGCTGTACATTACTGTATGTATAAATCGTGAAGGACCTGAAATAAGGTGTAAGGAACTTTTGTAAATGAGACACATACAAAAAAAAAATTTAATGGTTAATAGGATGAATGGGAAAGTATTTTTGAAAGAATTCTATTTTACTGGAGACTATTTAAGTACTATCTTTGTCTAAACAAGGTAAAAATTTTCTTTTGTAAAGTGAAATGTTCTGCATGCATAATGAACCGTTTACAGTGTATTTAAGAAAGGGAAAGCTGTGCCTTTTTTAGCTTCGTATCTAATTTACCATTTTACAGTCTCTGTTGTAAATAACCACACGTAAACCTCCTCGGTTGTCTTTAAGCCTTTCTACCTGTTCTGTACTTTGTTTTGTTCTTGGTCTCCCGCTTGGGGTGTTTGTGAGACTTGAGCACCTTTTCCAACTTCTGCTTCATCCTGCTTCCATCGGGGCGACATACCGGGTATCCACAGCTCCTTGCAGGCGTCGCTGGACAGAAGGTCCTGGGGGTGCTCAGCTCTTGGAAAGCTGCCTCTTTCCCCTATTCCGCAGGAAGCAGAATCAGCTCTTGGAGGAGGAGGCTGGAAACTCCACTCGGAGAGCACAATTCTCCACCCTTTTCAAAAAGGCCAATTTCTCCTGTGGGGCGGGGGGCTGTGGTCCATGCACTGTCTACATCTGTCAGAGGTCAGACAGTCATCACTGCTCCTGGAAAGCGTTTGGCACTCCTGGAACTGGTCGCGGGAACAGGCAGATCGTGGCAGGATGTACTGGGACAATCCATCTCGGCAAGGTCCATCAAAGTGGTATGGAGACTGGAAGATCATTAGAGGGTTTTTAGATTTTTTAAAGGTAGGTTTTAAAAATAAATTTTATACATAAACAGTTTTGGAGAAAAAAACACTACAGATCATATAAGATAGTGGCACTAAAATTTTTAATTCATTAATCTGTCTGGCACTGATGCAATTTATGGCTTTTCTCTTGCCCTAAATCACAAATATAAATATATATAATATATATTATATATAATATATATTATATATTATATATATCTTTGGAGAAACTAACAACATGATTGCACTAAACTACTTTGAATAGAGGCCAAATTAACCTTTTAAAAGTGGTGATGGTAACCATCACTTGACTCAGTGATATCACATTTTCCAAAACCTAGAAACTGTCGCTCAAGCCGAGGCTGGGAGGAGTGATCGGACCCACACTTCTCCAGGGTTCACCATGCAGGCAACATTACCCACATTGTCTTTTAAAAGACACCTGCCTTACGCAAGGGGAAACCTGTGAGAGCAGCACTCGGAGGAAGGACGTTTCCTTACACAAGTTGCAATTTCAAGAATTTAATTTCTAGACAGATCCTTAAACTCAGTCAACTCACATGCACAGCAATATGAAGGCCACACTCTAAAGGCGATAAATACACAGCATGCAGACTGGGGGTTTCTGGAAAAAGAAATGGTTATAAAAGCAGTCTTTAGTTCAGACAACTTTTTATGAAATCGGGATTTCAACTTTTAGCGGGTATGGGATGAGACGGTCTGCATCAGCTTTTTGTATTAACAAAGTTACTGGCGCTTTGTGTGTCTCCAGGTAACTTTGCTTGATTAAACAGCAAAGCCATATTCTAAATTCACTGTTGAATGCCTGTCCCAGTCCAAATTGTTTGTCTGCTCTTATTTTTGTACCATATTGCTCTTAAAAATCTTGGTTTGGTACAATTCATAATTCACCAAAACTTCTTCATATAATTAAACACTAAATTAGTTTAAAATGAAGCAATTTATATCTTTATGCAAAAACATGTCTGTCTTTGCAAAGGACTGTAAGCAGATTACAATAAATCCTTTACTTTAATCACCTGTTGTTTTGGAAATGGTTTATTTGAGTGTCTTTAGGTCCAGCTAGAATTCGTGCCATTCCAAATTCTGATTATATATGGTCTGTCTACAGCCAAAGAAGAACAGCCGGAGTTCTGTCCCTTGCTCCAAAGAGCTCTATGTGAATGACAGGTTTACTCTATCTTTGGGGACTGAAGAGACACCCTGTTATTGTTAACATTGGGTTCATTAACTAACATACCCCATAACTAGTTAACAGTATCTGCTGTCATGTAGTAGTCTGCACCCTAGACATACATTGCTTCATGTATCTCCACAACCACAGAAAAACTTCATCTACAGACTTCTGAGACTCACCTGAGTGAACCAGCAATGTCCTGTCTGATTCCAAAGTCCCGCCTCCCCTGTCTCTCACCTGCTAGTTTCTTGGGCTATCAAAGCTCAGCTCTTCACTGGCCCTGATGTTTGCCAGATGCCTCCTGGGCCTCTTTCCTTGATTCCAATCATTAACAAGGACCACAAAAGAACAGAAAGCAATTACCAGCTCATTTCAAAATAGAAAAACGTTTATTTCCCACAAGATAAATTCAAATTCATTTCTAATGCATCATTTAAATGCTGATTGTTGTGACTACTTGGTTTGAAAAAAGAGAAAACTGATAAATTCGACCCTGCTTTAATACAGTAATCTCGAACATAGTACAGCCACTGAACACAGCACAAGAAAACAGTTGGGTATCAATGGAGGGAATTTTGTATTTCTTAAATTAAGAAATATTACCTTTTAAGGAGCATGACATTTCACAGAGAGCCCCTAATTTGAAACGAAAGCCATCTTGGGTGATAAGCCTGCAAATAGGCCCCTGCCAATAAGCTTGTTAAAGTGGGTGCCCTTTTTGAGTTGAGTAGGCTTATTCTTGGGTTAAGAATTCAGCTACACATTTAGGAATCATTAGCTGGGAACTGGCTCTATCAACTGTAATAGCCAGCTACTACACGGTGGAAGCCAGGCCTAGTCTTGCATGTAAACTGAGGGTTTTGTTTGCTTCTGTATGTTGAATACTCTCCAAGCAAATAGAAAACATTGTCCCTTTATGTTAAAAGTCAGAGTTAACATACTTTATGGTAAATACAAGTACTGTATACACAGATTTAAATGATTTGATTTCTAGTACCACTGGCACTTTCATTTCAAGTCATCCAGTTGCTAGTGCAGCACACCTCATGGAAGTGAAACAGTGGATTCCCAAGCAATGTTGGGTAAGAGGATTCAGACTCGATCTCGATATTCAGCATGGGCCAAGACTGTCCAAAGCAAAATGAAGCATGGGACAAAACAGAAGGCAGTTAGCAACTGCTGCATAACGACCACCCCAGAATTTAGTAATCAATAAATCAGCATTTATCATTTCTTACAAGATTTCAAGTTGGCCCAGGGAGTCTTTTTTTTTTTTTTTTTTTTTTTTGGTGGGTACTGGGGGTCGACCTCAGGACCTCGCGCGCCAGCAGGCGCCCGTGCCACTGAGCGATATCACCGGCCCTTTTTTTGTATGTGGGTTCCAGGAGTCGAACTCGGGCCCTCGCGCTTGCCAGGCAGGCGCGTACGCCGGGGCCAGGCTCAGTCAAGCTGGGCTTGTTCATGCATGTGTGGTCAACCTGCAGCCATCTAGGCTATGATAGTTTTACATGAACTCATGTAGTCCTGGTCCTTCAGCAGGCTAGCCTGCAGAGACAGAACTCTAAAAAAGAAGGTGAAAAGCTGTGACACTTCCCAAGTCCTTGGTTGTATCAGGTTCGCTTCTGCCTCACTACCCAAAGCAAGTTACAAGGTCAAGGCCACGGTCAACAAGGGAGTGCTGTTTACACAGGAACATGGAGCCAGAGAAGGATCAAAATTTGGGATCAATCTGCCACTAGCACTTACTCATATATTCTTATGCAGAATGTGTGGTTTCTAAGTTTCCCCTTGTCTGAAAAACTCACCATTGTGGATCTAATAGATCTTCATGCCCTGGGCCAGCCTAACCCATCTGGGTCTGAGCATGCTCCTCCCGCTTGGCCTCTCAGCATTTCCATAGCTGCTAAACTCTCCAAGGAAGAAATCCAGATACCAAGACATGGCACCGAGCCTTCTCAATGTATCCCAATGTATCCCCTTCTCCATATCCAATTTTCCCCTTGGGAAACGATACCAGTCCTACTGGATTAGGGCCCAACCTTACTGCGCTCAATTTGGCCCCCTCTGGAATGACCGTATTTCCATATGAAGCCACATTCTAACACACTGGAGATGGAGATTTCAACATACGGATGGGGTGGTGGGTGCCATCTGTAACTGTCTCTGCGGACCCCCGAGACCAGATGGTGCAGCAAAAAAGGGTAATTCACTGACTGACTGACCTAGAGCAAGTGCTTTACCCATTTTCTCATCTCTAAAATGGGATTATTCTTCATTCTTCCTGGTTCACACAGTCACTGTCAGGAGTAAATGAGGTAAACACTCATCACTGGCAGACACCCCTTCCTTTCCTT
Organism: Erethizon dorsatum; assembly: GCA_028451465.1. Taxonomy (NCBI): domain Eukaryota; kingdom Metazoa; phylum Chordata; class Mammalia; order Rodentia; family Erethizontidae; genus Erethizon; species Erethizon dorsatum. The sequence continues at coordinate 12,056,716 of CM051839.1, forward strand.
ACCCATACCCCCAGATGAATATGCTCCTGCTGTCACCCAAGCAAGCAGGAGGTGGCAACTACCCACAGTCTTTTTGGCTCTTTTCTTACCTGGCATCCCCTTTATGCATGCAGGGAAAGGCCCTATGGTGCCACCAGCAGATGCAGGCCCTGCCTCCCCTGCTGCAAATAAGACACACGAAGTCCAAGTGCTCTCTTTTGCCCAAGACACCATTGTGGCCTTTGCATGAACACAGGCTGCAGACCTAGTCCCAGGAGTGGCAGCCGGTGCTACCAGCACCAAGCTGTGGAGTTGAGAGGCCAGAGTCCTGACAGAGGCATGTCTCCACACACAGGTGAGCCCTCGGCAGATGCTCGGAACCAGCCATACTCATCCAGCAAAACACACACCATTTCTCTTCTAGGGAAAGGAAGATGATCCACCAATGTAAGAAAACACCCCCCATCCCATTACTAAGGATATTTTGGGCCCTGCCCAGGAGAAAGCTCTCTGCCCAGCAGCCTTGCCAAGCCAGGCCACACTGTGCTCCAGGGTCACGTTCTCACAAGAAAACACCCGTGGCTCTCTGGCACTACCCTCTTCCTCTCCGATAAACACAGGCCAGGTCTGCTCCACTCAGGGCAAAGGAGCCTTTGCAGCTGTACCACTCTGGAACTTTAGTACCATCGGACTGGCATCTTCAGGAACCCAGAGGGCCCTCGTGACAAAGATGCAAGTCATGGTCACAGCAGTAAAATAAAGGGACCACAAGTTCCCACTAACTGAGCACATACTGGACAGGTTACTCCTATTAGTTCATTTCAACTCCAACCTCTGGGTATGATTTTTTGTGGGGGAGGCAGGAACAGAAACATGGAGGTAGTTTACCTTGCTCACGGTCAGATGGCCACACTTAGTGGTAACTTCCTTAACCAAACAGTGGTAAGGCACTCGGGGGTACATACACCATTGTGAACAATGGGAATCTTCCTCGGGCAAGCAAATAAATCAAGTCCTGATGCAGTGTGTCATGTTTAATGCTCCCTAGGACACAGCTATTAGGAATACTGACAAGACACCACTCCCAGTGCTCCCTGGGCCCACTGCCCATGGGTGTACTTTTCCTACAGTGTTTTTGTAAACTGGGACACTGTTTTAGTTACATTCTCATTGCTGAGACACAATACCCAACACTCACAACTTAAAGGAGAAAAGGTTTGTTTTGGCTCACAGTTTGTAGAGGTTTCAGTTCATAGTCAGCTGGCTCCAAGGCAGGGAGCATGGCAGCAGGTCACGGCAGAGAAGAAACAGCTCATGGCATGGCAGGCAGGAAGCAGAGAGAGATCAAGGGAGGAGGAGGGTATATTTATATTTATTTCCAGGTCATGCCCCCAGGGACCCACCTCTTCCCACCAGGCTTTACCTCCCCAAATCACTCCCAGCTATAAACATAAACTCATCAGTGGACTAATCCAGTACCACACACCCATGATCGAAACACTTCCTGAAAGCCCCCACCCATGAGCCCATGAGGCTTTGGGGGGGCATCTAGATATAATCCATATAAACAGACACTCTTCTCACAAACCAAGTTTCCCTCTTAAATCCCTAGGTGATGAGTAAGGGCTGCAGAACATAGGGCACTGAAGTTTCTGCCTTCCCACCTCTGAAACCAAACTGCTACATACACAGGCCTTCAGGCCAGCTGCTGTAGGGTGGCCCTGGGCTCCTCAGCAGTCTCAAAACTCTCCGTGGAACCTATCATTTAGTATTTTAAATTGTGTTGTTCTGAAATTGTCCCTATTTTTATTTACAACAGGCACTTTTCAACAAGCACATCCCTCTCCCATCCTTACCTCCTTTGAGAGTCAGCTTTTTGTTAACTGTAACAAAATACTTGAGATAATCAACTTATAAAGACAAAAGGTTTATTTGACTCACAGTTTGGGAGGTTTCAGTTCATGACCAACTTGCCTTACTGCTTTGGCAGCACATCATGACAGGGAACATGTGGTAGAGCAAACTGTTTACCTTGCGGCTGAGACACAGAAGGTGGTGGAAGAAACAACATCCTGCATTTCCCTTTGAAAGCATGTCCCTCATGACCTAAACCACCCAAACAATCCCAATCCCTAAGTTTCCACCACCTTCCAATAGGAATACAGGCTGGAGACTAAACCTTAACACACAGGCTTTGGTTCCAGGTCCAAACTACAGCAGCTCCAAACACAACCCTTATGTGGCCCACACAAGGTGACTTCAGAGCTGTCACCCAGCAAAACAGCAAGCTCGTGAATCAGTACACCTGGGGAAGAGGCAACAGACACACCCTTCCTCAGATAAATCCTCCAGAGAGAAGTCTGACAGGTCCAGGAACCTCTGCAGGGAAGGGAGACACATCACCTCTCCCTCCACCCAGCAGCATCTGGTGTGCGGCCAGCTTCACTGTCCTGGGGCCACTAAAACTGTGCTTCATGCTCAAAAGGAAAACCTGCTCCTTGCCCGAGTCGCTGGCTCGGCCCATGCCTGCAGTCAAGGCTGAGAAGCACAAGGAAGATCCGAGCAGGGCCTGCCCATGCTGCGGTGCTCGTCAGCCTCAGGCACAAAGCACCCACGGGGTCCTCTAGGGAGGTCTGGGATCTTGAGCTGCCAGCCTCCGGCCTTGTCCAGGGGGATCAGTGCTGAGGCCTGGAAGACACAGGATGCACTGGGTGATGTGGGGGAGACTTGCCCAATGAAGCGAGTCAGGAGGGCTGGCCAACAGCATAAATGCAGCTCCCACCCTGTATCAGTTAAAGAGTTCACTAGAGAGCCGGTGAGATGGCTCAGCAGCGTAAGTGCCTGCCTGGCAAACGCGAGGTCCTGAGTTCGACTCCCAGTACCCACTTACGAAAAAAGGGCCAGTCACTCCAAAAATGGGCATCTGAGATGAATACACATTTCTCAGATGAAGAAATACTAATGGCAAATAAATATACAAAAAAATGTGCAACATCACTAGTCATTCGAGAGATGCAAATTAAAACAACACTGAGATACCATCTCACCCCAGAAAGAATGGCTATTATTAAGAAATCAACTAATAACAAATGCTGGAGGGGCTGTGGGGAAAAAGGAACCCTTCTTCACTGTTGGTGGGAGTGTCGACTGGTACAGCCACTGTGGAAATCAGTGTGGAGATTCCTCAAAAAACTAGGGTTGGAGGTCCCATTTGAGCCAGCTATTCCCCTTCTGGGTATCTTCCCAGAAGAATTAAAAACATCGTACCACAGCGATATATGTGCACCCATGTTTATAGCAGCAGAATTTGTAATAGCCAGATCTTGGAAACAACCCAAATGCCCATCAACTGAGGAATGGATAAGAAAGATGTGGTATTTTTATACAATGGAGTACTATTCAGCCATAAAGAAGGATAAACTGGAGACTTTTATAGGTAAATGGATGCAACTCGAGAAAATACTCATAAGTGAAATAAACCGGAAGCACATGTGTAAGCATCGTATTGTCTCTCTAGTATGAGAAACTGAAAGAGTAAATAAGATCCAAAATGTACAATAGACATGATGAATCAAAAAGAAACTGGTCAAAAGGAAAGAGAGACTGGAATAGGGAAAAGAAAGAAGGGAAAGGGAAAAAAAATTGTGTGTGTGTATATATATATATATATATATATATGATGGTTATGATAGATACACTACCAATTTTACTTAGTTCATTGAAGAGTAAGGTTTGTGCCAATAATGTTTGGACAATTGGATGTTAATGTCTGGTATCCTGAATAACTAACTTAAAGATAATAATACGTAATGCATTAACCATTGTTACCCTCATATTATGTTGTTTTGAAAATTTGTTCTTTTTTTGATTTGTTTTTTCTTCTCTTTAAAAAAAAAAAAAAGAAAAAAGGCCAGTGATATCACTCAGTGGCATGGGCGCAAGCTGGCGCATGAGGTCCCGGTTCGATCCCCGGTACCCACACACACACAAAAAAAAGTTCACTAGAATAACAGATGTAATATAATAAAATAGATTTTTATTTATGTATTTTTATGATTTACAAGGCAGGCTAACAGTAGCTGCCTTGCAGAGTCAGGTGTGGGAAGAATCCAAAGGGCCGTCTGTGTGCTGGAGAGTGGAATGATCCAGTCAAAGGTGGAAGACCTGGAGCTCACTGCAGATTCCTGCTGGAGTCTGTATTGGGCAGCCGAAGGGTCTATGTTAGAAGGGTGGAGAATCTGCTGGAAGCCTGGAGAGGAGCATCCGAAGGTGATGGCGAACACAAGCTCCTCAGAAGCACCAAAAGTGAGACTTCCTTCTTCTTCCCCTTTTTATTCCATTCAGGCTACAAGCCTATTGGTTGGTGCCATTCATGCAAGGTGTGTCTTCCCTCATCAGTAAATCCATCCAGGGGCTGAAAAATCACAAATTATTCCAGGGGGAATGAGTTCCACCATCCCTGCCCCCACAGTAGACCACACATATTGAATAGTATATTACACTTTATTTCATTTACAAAGAGATCTTTCTTGGGTAAAAAGGTGGCACAGGGCAAACAGCACTCAGGTGAGGAGCCCCAAGGAGGAGCCTGTCATAAATAAGCCAGTGTGCTCAGGGCAGGTGGAGTGAGTGTGGGGTTCCCAGGCCAGCCATTCAGGAAGGAGCAGGATAGGAAAGGGCCGCTCTCTCTGCTTCCCCCAGGTTGAGACCAATTCCCCTGCACCAGCAGCCACCTGCACCCAAGCCTGCTCCCCACAACTGCAGCCCAGTGGAGGAAGGACAGTTCCCTTTAACATCCTGGCAGCAGGTGCCAGGAGGAGAGCGATCCTCCGCGGGTCTGGTGCTGCGGTTGCCAACGGAGGTGGCAGACAGCTGTCCTCCCTCTCCTTCTATAGGATGAATAATTAAAACTCCCCACGTCCTGATGCTTGACAAAAGAAAACTCCATTCTGTTAACCGATGCTTGTCTACTCATCCACCAATCCACATGGTTCTGTGCAGCAAGTTCCATCCACATTCCCTGGCCCTGGAGTGCCGAAGGTGACTGGTGATTCCCGAGTGTGGTCATGGGGTGTGAAGTGCCACTCCCAGGCAGGTGTGTGGGGGCCAGGGTCAGCAGGGGCCCTCTGAGGCCCAGGGCTACAGCAGCTTGACGTAATTCTGGGGAATCAGACCCCTCTTGCCATTCAGAGTCCCTTCTAGCCAGCCAGGTTCCCTCGAGGTTTGTACTGGAAAGGAAGAGAAAGCACTTTTAACAACATGCCCTCCCGCTGCACCTGCTGCTGACTACACAGCCGAGTTTCACCTGGGCTCCAGCAGGAGCAGCCAGGAGAGAAGAGGGCGATACCTGGGGTATCCAGTTATGAAGTCTGCACCAGGGGGAACTGATGGCTCTGCCCCCTGGACTAGCCACCAAAATCCTGTCTTCCTGTAACAGCCTCTCACTGGTCTCTGCGATTCCAGTCTGCCCCTTTCCAATCCACCAGGCACAGGGTGAACTTTCTAGGATACAGGGCAGAACATGTCATTCCCCAATTAAAGTCACACTCAAGCTTCTTAATGGCCCTGCCCACCCCTCCAGCAGCACCTCACACTCGTGCAATACATCTTACTGTCTGCTGCCCTGAATCACCAGGGAAGCCCCAAGTGGGGCTCCATGCCTTTGCTTGTGTGGTGTCTTCTACCTGGAGTGCTTCCCGACCTCTTCACCAGGAAGTTCGTTCTCCTCAGAGACCTCACAGGACAGCTCCTCCCCCGGAAGTCAGCCTGGACCTTCCTCAGCACTGACAGGCATTTTCCAGACCCTGCTCTGACTCGCACACTGGATAAGGAGTCTGATGACAGGCCTGGCCTTACACATCTGGGCACAGAGCTTGGCCCATGGCAGGTGTCCATAAATATTCATGATGCACATGTGACCACAGGCTGGGCAGCAAGTGTACAGGCTACGGCCCTCCTCACCAGGGTTTGGAAATCAAATACAGTGGCATTTAGTGGCCCCAGCAGAGGCCCCCAGCCATGGCAAAGAGCAGCAGTTCTGTGCCTAAGGAAAGGAGGGGGGTGCTCCTCACAGCTCAACTCAGGAACTGGCTCTGAGATGCAACTTCTGATTCCAACCCATGAGAACTACGTGTATCACAAACCAAGAGCATGCACACATACACAAGACACTCAAGTCTCGTGAAACAACACTTACTCCTACTGTGGACAATGCCCTCTCTTTCCTTATTCTTTTTTGAATGCCAGCTGAAAAACTGATTTCATGACCCACTATTTTGTAGCAACCTCCAGTTTGGAAGACACTGACCAATTCTAATAGCCCTTCAGAACAAGGTAACCCCAATTCTAATGGTTGAACTCAGTGAGGTAACCATTTGCTCTACCCTCTCTTGGAAGATGTAAGTGCACATGCGGGCTGTCTGCATCATCTTGGCCTTCTGCTATTTCTTCACATTCACCAAACTTCCTGCTTTAAGCTCTCTACGTGCTTGCTCCATCCACCCATGTCTGGATAGCACCAAGTCAGGCCTCAGACACTGGCTTCAGCATCCCATCTGCTGAGATGCCCCTCTTGCCCCAGACGAGATGAGGGGCCCAGCCATACACCCTACATATTTCATGTGTGTGAGCTTCTCCTAGCCTACGATACAACACGAGCACATCACAGACATGTAACACGAGAATTCCCACTCCCAGCACCTACCACAGCGCCCCCTCACACACAGACAATTACTTGTGTAATGAATGGACAGACAAATCAGAGATATGCTCTCAAGTTGATATGGAAGCATGTCCCTTTCTGCATATCCTTGATTACCCTCACCCTGACACTGCAGCAGAGCAAGATTTTATTTTATTTTTTTTTTTTTGTGGGTACCGGGGGGACGACCTCAGGATCTCGCGCGCCAGCAGGCGCCCGTGACACTGAGCGATATCACCGGCCCCTTTTTCGTATGTGGGTTCCGGGAGTCGAACTCGGGCCTTCGCGCTTGCAAGGCAGGCGCTTAAGCCGCTGAGCCGTCTCACCGGCCCCCAGAGCAAGATTTTAAAGGCTTCTCAATTTCTTCCAAACCCTCGACCCGGCAAAGCAACCAGTGTGCAGCTACCATCAGGGAAAATGACTGGATTCTATGCAAAGGGCCCCCTCAGAGATTTGGCAAGGTGGCCTTCTGACGGGAAAGGTCCTGGGGCTGAAGTGAGAGACCTGGAGGAAACTCCTGGCTGATGCGTGCTAGCAGAGAAATGACTTCATCCTCTCAAGTTACGTAGAACCCATTTGCATGTGCTTAGCATTTCTTCTCCTGTGTGTACACATACTTATAAAAACACAGATGAGGCATGAATAGAAGGAAGGAAGGAAGGAAGGAAGGAAGGAAGGAAGGAAGGAAGGAAGGAAGGAAGGAAGGAAGGAAGGAAAAAGGAAAAAAAGAAAAGAGAAGGGAAGAAAAGGAGAGAGTGAGAGGAAGAGAGAGAGGAAGAGAGAGGGGAAGGGAGAAGGGAAGGGAGAAAGGAAGGGAGAAAGGAAGGGAGGGAGAAGGAAGGGAGGGAGGGAGGGAGGGAGAGTTCCACAATGGTGTGGAAAGAGAGACTTGGAGAGAAAACCAGGGCCAGGCTGGGAATCCTCCCTGTCCCCATCAACACACAGATGCTCATCCACATCCCTGTTGTCCACCTCCCAGCCCTTCCTCCCTTCCTAGGAGTCCATCACTGAGAAAGGAACTCCCAGGGGCTCCTGTATCTCCCAAGAGGCTGGAATGGTGCCGGGTGGGCAGTAGAGAATTGGGATGGAAAGTGCAGAACCCCAGAAGCTGGGTATCCCTTATCCTGTAGCTCCTGCCCCACACCAACCACAAATGCCTTCACAGACAATGTAGATGTGAGGACAAAGCCCAAAACCTCTCCACAGCTCAGCTGTGAGAACTTCCAAAGCACTACTTCCTTTCTTCCTTCGTTTGTTCCTTCCTTCCTTCCTTCCTCCTTCCCTCCCTCCTTCCCTCCGTTAATGCACAACCTCAGGGCAGCCCATGGCATAGGCAGGACCAGGTGGGCACACGCTGCTCTGACAAGCGGGAATGGTCTGGCAGGAGGTGCCTTCTCCACAGAGAACTGACTTCTTCATGGGGAGGGATCTGCTTTTCCATCTTTATGGGCAGAAGAACTCACTTCCATCATTCCCTTGGGCCCTTCTCTGTGTGCCATATTCTGCATTTGGTCTCAGACAAGGAGCCTGGCCCTCCTTTGGCCATGCAACCTTTTCCCAGCCATATGCTAGAAGGACATCACGATACACAGCCAGGTGGTGCAGGGCAGGTACACTGACCAACCCTGAAGACAGCAAATCTGTTGCACACATGCTCCAATAGGCAACGGACTTGGGAAAAGAGCAGGGAAAATAACTTACTGACAGCTTCTTCTCAATATTCGACACTGGGCTGCCACCAGCCACAATCTCCCGTAGGGAAAAGGACAAGTAATAGCTCCGCAGTTCACTCCAGGAGGCTTGGAGACATGCACAGGACACAGGCAGACGGGACAGACCCTGTCCTGCCACCTGCAAGCTGTGAGACCCTGGACAAGCTGTGTGCCCTCAAAACCTGACAAAAGTTATGACCAATGCTCCCTCATATTAAATGTTTTTAACTGTAGTGAAACATGTACATAAAACTCACCACTCTAACCATGTGAAAGTGTACAATTCAATGGCATATGAAGACAAATCACAACATTGTATAGTCATTCCACGTGCAGATTTTCCATCTCGAACTGGAACTATGTATACATTAAGCAATAATTTTCCAGTCTCCCTCCTCCAGCCCCTGGTAGCCTCTATCTTATTTCATATCTCTAAGAATTTGCTAATCTAGGTATCTCACAAAAATGGCATCACATGATATTTGTCCCTTTGTGCCTGGCTTATTTCACTTACCGTGTCTTCAAGCTTCATCCAGGTTGTAGCATGTATTAGGATTTCCTTCCTTTTGTGGCTCAGTAATCTTCCTTTGTGTATGCAGGCTACATTTTGTTTACCCATTTATATGCTGATGGGTGTGCAGCTTGTCCCCACCCTTTGGCAACTGTAAATACAGTACTGCTACTTTGTCTTCTTTGCTGCTTCACACCCTTCCAGAGCAATCAGAAGCTCCAGTATGTTTTTCATTCTCTGACCCCAGCTGTAGTTAAAATAAGGTTCATCACACAAGTCTATCCCCCAAGTAAAATATTTTGCTGACTTCTGAGCCTCACTAGCACCACCTTATGCGCAGACATCTGGCACTGAACTTTTTTTTTTTCTAAGATTCCCCTATGCTACAAATATTTCTAGGAATAAAACCACTGGGTTGTGAGGGCCACACAAGATCAACCTTCCAAGATGAGGCCAAGTTGTTTTTCAAGGATTATTCTATTTGACGCCTTTAAATTTTAATTACCAGAGGCTTTTAAGGATTAATCAGGATCACACCTGCTCCCCAAGCAATGGAGACATCATGTCTATGCCTATAAGCCAACACAGAGCCTGGGGCCCGCAAGAACCCAACCACACCTCTGAGAGCCCACAAGCTCCTGCAGATCCACCCCACGGGCCCTTGAATCCTTCCAGCCAGCCCGAGGCACACACTTCCCATCTGATGGCTATCTGGCAGCTGAAGGGCCCCCGAAGTCTATTTCTAGAGTTCCCCAGGCCCAGGGAAAAGGGGATGGTCCCTGTGGCAGCTATAGGAACATCCTGAAACTTCACAACAGAGCCCTCCCTGGCAGGATTTGGAAGAAATCTCCCCAGAACTGCAGAAACGAATCATCAGCCAGGAACTTGAACCCCCTTCCTGAAGTCCAGACCCACACAGTAGGAGCAAAGAGCGTGAACAGCAATGGAGCTATGCAATTACTGAAGACCACCTTGCTGTCCACTAATTTAGAATTTCTCGCTGTGGTAAATATTTCAAACCCTGTAACTACTGCCAATGTGGCCCAGGGTCACTCTGACCTGAATTTTGTTTTCTTCAACTGGTTTCCTTTGTTGCCTCTGGAAGAGTCCAAATGGAGAAGTGACCACAAGAAAAATGTCTCGGGTGTTTCAGAGACACTGAGTGTCTATCACTGGTGTGCGGAAAGGGAGGGTTCCTGGCAACACTCTTGAGGGTTCAGTGGCAAACGGTGACACTTCGGGCACTGCATGGCCCCACAAACACTGAGGTCCCACTACCTGCCTGTACAGCTTGCTCTGTGTCCGACTTCAGAAGAAAAGACCCCACAGCTACTAGAGGAAGGGCTTCCCCAGACACGTCCTAGAAAAGCAAGGGCTTGCTTCTACCCAGCTGAGCAATCAACCATGCACAGGGGAAGGTAAACGTGACACAGAAAGCAAGCAGCCTGCTCAAGTACCTTCAACTTACTGTGCCCTTAAAGAACCATCCCTAGGAAACAGCAAGTCTCGGGGTGCCAACCCCTCACATCTTCTGCTAAGCTCATCATCACCCCTATCAAAGGATCAGGAAGGCTCTTGCAAGACACATAGCTCACAGCAAAAGAGAGGCTCGCCTATTTGGGTAAGGAAGGGCTGTCAACACATCAACAGGTATCTTTGGAGTAAAGAGCCAAGAGGGGAGAGTGAGGAACTGCCAAGACTCCCTGGGTGCCCCAGCCAGCAAGTCTAGACTGAATTGGACACTGGTACCATCTGGCACCAAATTAGAGGGAGACATGAAACATGGCCACAACCACAGCACACCATGATGTGCCCCATGAGGCACCACAGCTAGTAACATCACTCGCAAATGTCGGCAGCACTCACAGCCTCATCTTCCAGTAGCCCCAAATGCTATCCCAGTGACATATAAATGAGATTTGGGGAAATGGGGAGGGGGTGACAACACAACATTAATCAGGCAGATATGCCTGAGAACTAGGATGATGAATTTGATGCAAACATTACTGAAGGAACTTGTCTAGGATCACACGGAAAGTAAAACAGCCAAGGTCTGACCTTGGTAAAATAACTGCAAGCTATAATACACTGCCACCTGCCATCAATCACTTTCTCTTTCAGAAACACATTGAGATACTCCTATGTATGTGCATGTATGTATGTGTATGTGCATATGTGTCACTATATGTACACCTGCATGTATGTGTATACACACACACTTTTTTCAGGAGGACTTCTGCAAGTTGTGGAGGGATTTTAGAGTTGGAGAATCTAAGTCGCACAGGTCACTGACCTCCTGGCCTTTCTCCTTTCCGCTGTGCTGGCAGACCCAGATCTCATTTAAGCACAGACCCTCACTCACATGGCTGTGTGGTGTATGTACACCCAGCATGATTCTCACTGGTCTGAGTCCTTGCTGGTCAAGGGCTTAGGGTGAGAGTGTCTGACCCAGTTCTGACTATTGAGCAGTTAGGGCAGATAAAGTAGAGAGAAAATTCTAGAAAAGTATTCTCAATCTTCAAAAGGAAGAGCACGAAGATGAGATACCTCATTTTACTCAAGTTGAGTGTGGCCATGAGGCCTCAAACTGGCAGCCATTTTGCCCCAACCAGGGAGGCAAATGTACAAGTAGAGCCAGGGTCCAAATGTACAAGTAGAGGGCCGGTGAGATGGCTCAGTGGAGTAAGCGCCTGCCTTACAAGCGCGAGGGCCCAAGTTCAACTCCCGGATCCCACATATGAAAAAGGGGCCAGTGATATCGCTCAGCGGCACGGGTGCCTGTTGGTGCGCGAGGTCCTGAGGTCGACCCCCTGGTACCCACAAAAAAAAAAAAAATGTACAAGTAGAGAACACTTCAGCAGAGACAGAAATGCTTTGGTCTTTGACAACCTACATAAGAATGTGAATTAATCAAATGGAGCACCCTACTTCCAGACTTATTAGTGTGTGAGCTAATCCATTTTCATGGCTGATTTAGCCATTTGTGTCCAATTTTGTTACCTGCAGCCTAAGGCATCCTTATACATCTTCTACCAAGGTAACTATCTCATAAAAAAATACAAAACTATGCAAGAAAATCCAGAGGCTCCTAAGGAGGTATCACAGGAAGTAAAAATTCCTCACCATTTTTTGAATGGGTGAGTTTCAATACTACTATCTCAGCTTTCCCTTCTGCCGTCTGCTGTGGCAACATGTGACAGGTGTGGAGTGGGGCAGCTTTGTGACCACACTCTCCTACCAAAATTGTACTTTTGTATATTATGGTTGTACAGGAGAGATCTTGCTTCTACTTCAAGAATAAAGTTTCTTCACAAAGTATAATTCTGTCACATGTCGGGCATTGGTGCTGTTGTTTGTTTTCTGATGCAATCAGGAGTCTCTGGCGCTCGGGAGCACATACCATGATCTATTCTAAATGAAGTGACTTGCTTTCTAAAACACAATCATCACCAAATGCTGCATTACTGACAGCACACCACAATGCATTGTGTTGATGTATTCCACAGACTCCAAACATTCTGGCTCATCAGCCATTCCATTCCAAGCATCCAAGGTTCCTGCTGCTTCCCTGGAACTCTTCTGGGGAGCTCCACCCACACACGACATCACTGTTTCCACAGCAACCAATGAATTTCATAGTGAGCAGACTAGGGAAGGAAGAAGTCAAGAGCAAGGGGGAAAAATACATATACTGAAGCATAGGAGAAACCTGTAAAATATTAAGCCAGTCATAGCTTCTAAATACTTGTATGTGAATGTTAAACATTCAAATAAAAATTCTCTTGTTTTGATATGCAAGGTCAATACCCACATCTGGAGATTCACATACTTTTCAGGATGGGAAAAAAATGTAAAGCGTAGGACTGGTAAGGGGATTAGAAATCAAAACGGGCCGGTGAGATGGCTCAGCGGCATACGCGCCTGCCTAGCAAGCGCGAGGGCCTGAGTTCGACTCCAGGAACCCACATACGAAAAAAAGGGCTGGTGATATCGCTCAGCGGCACAGGCACCTGCTGGCGCATGAGGTCCTGAGGTCGACACCCGGTACCCACAAAAAAAAAAAAAAAAAAAAAAAAAAAAGAAATCAAAACAGATTCAGCAAACCTGAAGCATTTAGGAGGCTCAGTCAGGGATTCTGGGAGAACCAAGAAAACAAAGAAGGTAGATCAGAAGTATTTCTTAACTCCAAGCGTACTAGCTCATTTCCATAAATGATGTCAATGGAGTCTCATCACCAAGACAGCAGAAGGAAAGTTCCAGTCCCCAGCATAGAGCCTCCTGGTGCTCAGGATCTGGAAGCCAAGGGCCTCAGCTCTCTTCTGTCCAGGATGTTACACAGCCACAATCAGTGACCGTGCTTACTCTACGTGAGACACTCTAGGGTGACAAAGAGTATCTCCCACCATCACTTACCATCCTCAAAAATTGCTCCTATTTCAAAAGATAATTCCGAGCTGTGTTCTGCTTCACACGGGTATACTGCTCGAGCCTTCCGATTGATAACACTGCAGAAGGAACACAAAAAGACTCAAATGAAAATGTGAAGAACAGGGAGAGAGAAGCCTCCTGGTCACCCCCAGCCCTGCCTCCATTCCCTACATCTCATTATAGGTCACTGGTGGGGCAACTCCTTCCAGAAAAGAAAGGGACAGAGACAAGAACATCAGGCAAAGTCATAGCACTTGATTTTCAAGTCAATGGTGGGTTTCAAAGGCAAATCTCTCCTTAGGGAGCCTCTCTGGGAAGCTGCTGCTGAACCACTTGTCTAATTCTCCTCCCAGCCTGGTAGGAAGAGCTTTTCTACCACTCAGTGTTATTGCAGCCACAGGGTGCATTCACCTCCTAAGTGCTTCAGCTGCACATTTGGAAAAGCATCCTCGTGTGGCTAGGCTAGCAGTGGAGGAAGAAGCACATACAGTACATGCTAAACAGGTTTCCAGTGAGCCACTGACCTCAATCTGTGTGCCATGACCTCTGGAAGGGGCTTGAACCCAGGATCCTGTGCGTGCAGGGCAAGTATTCTACCCTGTGTTACATCCCCAGCCACTCCCCCTAACTTTTTTCATGGTACTAGGGATTAAACCCAGGGCTTCGCACATGCTAGGCAAGCACTTGACTACTTAGCTACAAACTTTTTTTGTTTGTTTGTTTTTGTTGTTGTTGTTGAGACAGGGTCCTGGTAAGTTGCCCAGGATGGCCTTGAACTTCCAATCCTCCTGCCTCAGCCTTCCAAGACTGGGCATACAACATGTGCTACCACAGTAGGCTCCAATATTTATTTTGACCACTCCAGAAAGGTATACCAGACTCAGCTTCTCCCTGCTTGTCAAAACCTCCTGTGTGCTCTTGTAGGAAAAGGAGATAAACCACACTTTTAGTCAGATATGAACCAAAATGGAAGGAAGTGCTCTGCCTCATCAGAGTTGGGAAAACCACTCCTGGTAAGAGCAACCTTAGCCAATCCCCAGAAAGATGCACTTGCTAAAGGTCAGTTCCTCTGACCTCTATAGAACCAGCCATTAAATGGCCATACATTTCCAGGGCCCATTCTGCCTTCTTTAAAAGACTATGCATTATATTCACGTACAAGAAGTTCTTTCAAAATGACTAGTTTTACAAATGCACAACTAGCACCAAAAAGACAGAGTAGGTTCAAGCAGTTCTCATGTAAGTCAAATTCCTCTGAAAAATGCACAGTTACCTCTGTGTATCCCTAGAGGGTTCTATATCCACTACAGACTGAAAATATTTCTTTAAAAATTGCATCTGTACTGAACACGTACATACTTTGTTCTTGTCATTATTCTGTGAACAATAAAGCATAATTATTTACTTAGTTTACATTGTATTAGATACTAAGTTATCTAGAAATGATTTAAAATACACCGGAGGAAATATATAGGTTACATGCAAATACATGCCATGTTGTCTAAGAGACTAGAATACAGGCAGATTTTAGTGTGTGTAAGAAGAGGGCCCAGAACCAATCCACTTAGGAAACCAAAAAAAATGACGACTGTGCTTGCTATTGAAATAAAGCAGAGAGCCATACAAAGTTGGAAATGTCGGCCATGAGGTCCAGAACTCCAGGGGCACCTGGGCAAGCCTGTTCCACCACAGAACACAGGTTTATAGAGCCCCTCAGTTGCCACCATTGTATTTTACATCATGTTTCAAACCACATACCTTTCTGGTGGCTTGTCAGCTCTGGTGGCAGCAGGAGAGGCGGGGAAAAGAGATGAACTGGGTGAAGGAGATGGAACAGCTGGGTTGGGGCCTGGTGAGGTTGGAGATTGTGGGTTAAGCCATTGGGCCATAGATGATCGAGTCTGGCCTGGGCTAAGGATGGAAGTTGGAAGGACAGGATTAATAGCATGAAGGCCACAGAACTCCACATGTACAGCAACCCAGTTCTCAGAAGACCAGCTCCTGCGTCTCTCCAGACTAGTAGGGACAAAGACCTCTCTACATCCTCCCAGGCCTTAGCCCAAAGTACCTATCAACCACCCAAAATCAACCACAAACTGAAACCAGAGCTATCACATTATACTTCTGCAGATTTGTGGGGGAGATACCACCTCGTCTAACTGAGCACTGCATCTGTTCACCATCATGTGCCCAAAATGGCGTGGGTGCTCAAGACACAGATTTTGTTTCTCTTCCCTGGGATTACATTCTGAGAAACTCATCATAGCTTGAAAATACTATAAGCCAAAGATGCATTTAATGCACCTCACCTACCGAACATCTTAGCAACGCATTATACCGTAGAGCATCCATTGTTTCTCTTCATGATCCCATGGCTGGCTGGGAACTGTAGGTCAGGACTACTCCCCAATGCCGAGAGGGAGGACCATACACCTATCACCAGCCCAAGAAACGATCAGACTTCAAAGCACGGTTTCTGTGGAGTGAGTGTCACTCTGACATTTTCATAAAGTTGGAAAATCCTAAGTCAAATCATCCTAAATTGGGGACCATCTGCATTCATTTCTTAACTACTTCAAAGGCAAATCACAAGAATCTTAAGTCAAGTCTTTGGCCTGTAGCTGCCAAAGATCAACACACAATATTTTAATACTTAAAGGACTCTCTGTGGGTCATGTATGTGTGGAAACTCAGGGAAAAAAATGGACATTAAGAGTTAGGATTCCTATAGAAAGAAAAAAGACTGGCATTAAAGATTAAGAAACCAATGAATAGCAAATGATACATGCACTCAGCACTTCCAAGTTGAAAAAGATGATCAATGCAAGACTTGTGGAGGAGTCTGTAAATACATAAATATGTGGTGGCCTAAATTATTCTTCAACGATCTCAGACATGGAGCCCTGTGTCTAAGGTATACGAAGTTTGCTTCAAAAGTATAGTACAGAAAACTCTTCCTTTTGTAAAATCCTCACTCCATCCCCCATGCTGGGAATCAAACCCAGGGCCTTGTGGATGCTAGGTAAGCGCTCTACCACCTAGCTACACTGCCAGCCCCTCGACTGAGTTATTTTCAACACAACTGTATTCAACATGTGCCATACGCAGACACTCTTTACCACAAATTCATCCTCTTCAGTATAAACCAGTTCCCATGAGCAGCTTCCTTGTCGTTCTGCATTGCTAAGACCTGTCTTTGCCTCTTCTGTAGCAGAACCAATGCCATGGTTTGTCCATTTTTAATTCAACAGAGCTCCTGGGCTGCACCTTTCTACCTCCTCTCACCAGGAGAAGATTCCACTTGCACTACTTCATGTCTTCACTGCCAGCATGGTCTTCTTGCTAGTCCCCAGCTCACTGTCCAAGGCTGCCACAATGAGCAGCCTTAGGCAGGTCTATCCCATTGTGTCTCCCTGAGAGCCTCACGTCTCTCCAGCTGCCCCAGCAACCTCCTTCTACTGCCAGCCCTTCCCACCTCTGCCTCACGCTGGCCCTCTCTGCCCTGGCTTCCTCCTCCTCTGCCTGCACAGGAGACCGAGCACCTCCAAAGCCTTGTCTCACCTACACATGGGCAGGTAGGCTGGGCTTAGTTGTTCTCTAATGGTGTCAGGTATTTCTCTTGCCCTTGTGGCAAGATCAGGTCCTTAATTCTTTCTGTAGCTCTCACTGAGACAGATGCAATGCTAGGCACATGAAACTTTCACCCAACATGTGCAAAGCAATTCTAAAGTTCAAAGACCACAACTGGATAGTGTGAAGGACTGCATTACTGACTTGGTAGATATTTAATGCACAGGTTTCTTAACCTATGCTCAGAAAAAAGGGAGAGAAGCAAAAACAAACAAACAAACAAACAGTATTCTTTAAAGAACTTATTTACAATTCCCCTATCCAGCCATTCATTTGGGAGTCATAAACCCTATTTCATCCTAAGCCAAGAAATCTGTAAGTCTTAAAGTGATCTGAATTATCAGCTACAAAAGGCAGTCAATTCTTCAGCAGAAAATGAACTTTAGGGCCGGTGAGATGGCTCAGCGGCGTAAGCACCTGCCTTGCAAGCGCGAGGGCCCGAGTTCGACTCCCGGATCCCACATACGAAAAAGGGGCCGGTGATATCGCTCAGCGGCACGGGTGCCTGTTGGCGCCCGAGGTCCTGAGGTCGACCCCCCGGTACCCAAAAAAAAAAAAAAAAAAAAAAAGAAAATGAACTTTAATGGTGTCTTACTAATCAGGAAGGTAAAGGAGAGGAAGGGATGAGTGAAGGTTTGCTAGGGGATTTAAGGCTACAGTTGAGCCAAACAGTTGCCATGAAATCTCCCGGCAATTACTCAAGGTGCTTCCAGGGCGGTGGTGGGTGATGACAGGCTGTACCACACCCCGTCAACTCTGCCTCACTGTAAGAGGTCAAGAGATTAAGTGATGGCCATTCATTTGCTTAGAAGGAGGACAGCTACAGGGCAAAGATAAACAATGTGACTATTTATGAGGCCCTTTAAAAATAAAGATCATAAATTGTATAGCTATTACCTACTTAACACTCACACTTTTATTTTTAAAAAATTCACTCTTTCTTCATGAAGAGAAAATATCCCTTGGGTTTTGTAAAGTGAAAGAATTTTGGGAAGAGTAAGTGCAGGAGGTAAGGTTTGTCCCTTAGTTCTCCCCATTGTGTCTCAAACTACAAAGTCAGAATTAGCAATCCCTGGCCAAGGTCAAATTCTAAAATTCACTTGTTATGTTTCTTCGCTCTCTGAGAGCTTTCTGTTGTTGTTCCACGTATATACGTGATATGTAATCCAGCAGTAACTAATTTCCCAACACAACCTTTCAGATTTCTCAATTAAATTTAAATTTTGGTATCTGTTTTCCTGGCTTTTACCCTGCAGTATCTCAGAAGCCTCAGCTAGACACATCTTTGGACTTCAGAATCCCACATGGACACAAAGGCTGTGTAAGCTGCAGCATTCATCTGAGGTGCCAAAATGCAAGTGTGGAAAGAGTCATGGAAATGAAGGGTAAGTCTCACAGAGAACTGCAAGCTGTGTGAAAGAGGAGACCTGTGTAGCTAAACAAGGTTTGGAAGCCAGAGTAGAGTAGCTGCCTAGACAGAAGGAACTGTTCACAGCCTTGTCCTCCAGGAAAGAGGGAGGAGAAGGTCAGAATTGAGGAAGCAAATGTACTCTACTCACACAATGAGTCTGTGCATCTGTCAGCAGAGGCGGAGGGTGGCTGTTTACAGGGGTCTCCCAAAGCTAAGCTGCCCTTGTACCTTTGAGAGCCAAAAATTGTAATAACCATCTCCTACTTTCTAGAATTTGGAAAGTTTTTCTAAAAGGACTAAAGAAATTTTAATACCTATATTTTCTCAAAAAGAAGTAGAGGAAAACACTGGCCTTAAAAAGATTTTCTGGGGCCGGTGAGATAGTTCAGCGGCTTAAGCGCCTGCCCTGCAAGCGCGAGGGCCTGAGTTCGACTCCCGGAACCCACATACGAAAAAGGGGCCGGTGATATCGCTCAGCGGCACGGGCGCCTCCTGGCGCACGAGGTCCTGAGGTCGACCCCCGGTACCCACAAAAAAAAAAAAAAAAAAAAAAAGATTTTCTGACGTTTACAGTATCTTGAAGGAATACTAACGAGGCTTTTCTTTATAGAATGCCAGCCCACTGCTCAGGCCTTCCAGTTTTCCTCAACCAGGGCTCCCTAATACATGTGCATACATAATGAGGTCGCCACCTCTCCTGTCCACCGGAATGGTTCTATCCAATCCGCATGTCAGGTAGGAGACCACTCTCCACGCGTCTCTCGTGTTTCTGCACACACAGTGGACAAGAGGTACCGTACCACCCTCTTTTGTTCAATCTTTTTGAGGCCATATATAGGGCAAAGGGTCTTGGAAGACAGAGACTGTATCTCTCTGGAGTGAAGCACAGTCTCTACCCACCAGAAAAGTTCTGGGTTTTCTGAGCTCTGGGTCACTGTCCCGTAGCACCCCACAGGCTGCTGTTATCTGGCCCACAATGCCTCACTTCATGAGAAGTGGGACCCTGGGAACAGGTGCAGAAAAGCACTGATACTTCCACTACTGCTACTACTGTGGTGAGCAGCGTCCTTTGGAGCTAGCCGGGAATCCCATATCTTCTGCCAGTATCAAATAGGTCCCGACAGGCTGAGTAGTTTGCAAACAGGGTGATATTTCAGAGCGTGTACTGTTCTTGAGAGTCTCATCCTCAGAACTGAGAAAATACTCAGGTTGAGTGTCTTTGGGTTAAAGAGCAAAAATGACTGCATTTGAGAATAAAAAGCTCAACACATGCTAGAACATAATAAAATAATTTGAGGGCCGGTGAGATGGTTCAGCGGCATAAGCACCTGCCTGGCAGGTGCAAGGGCCCGAGTTCGACTCCCGGAACCCACATACGAAAAAGGGCCAGTGATATCACTCAGTGGCATGGGCGCCTGCTGGCGCGCGAGGTCCTGAGGTCGACCCCCGCTACCCACCAAAAAAATAAAATAAAATAATTTGAGTAACCTTTTCTATCAATCCTCAAATTTAAAGTACTTCTTAAAATCTATTTACTACCTCCTTCCCAATGCCCCTCTAACTAAGCATTTTTGATTGGCAAGACTAGCTTGAGCACAAACCACCGAATCTATTTAATGATGAGCTACTGACCATTTACACAAAGTACCTGAGGGCCACAAATTCCTTGCAAGCCAAGTTGTTGTCTGCAAAAATGGAGAAGTCCACTCTTCCTCAAAAGCTCAGAAACTGCATTTACCAAAACAGAAATGAGTTAAAGAGAACACTAAAATCTGTGCGCCATCTTTCCAATCCAACACTTAACTGAAAGTCTTCTCCTACGGTGGGATGACTCCATTCTCTGAAAAGCCAACATCACCTGAACGTCTCCTTCTCAAGGAAAGGAGAACCAACAAAGACAAGAGCATTTCACTAAAAACACATCAAGACATCAAACTGCTAGTTCAGAAGAAACACATTCCCGAAAACACCTGTAAGTCTGTGTGACTGAGACAACAGAAATTTGCAAGACTAGAGGTGTGGGGGTGGTAGAGGAGTTGAGAAAGACAACAGGCTGGAGACAGAATATGCATGTGTGTAAATGATGAGGGAACTCTGCTATAAAAAGGATCAAAACTCCTGCTTTGGAAAAACAGGCTGAATATCCAGGAAAGACGCTATAGGTTTTGCAGGGGTGGTGGGGAGGTGAAGCAAAAACAGGAAATTATGGCAGTAGCTGTCTATGTGTACACTTTATGGAGTTTATTTTATCAAATGTAATAAATCAGCAGTCCAGGCTGCTTCTGAGTCAAACTGTGATCCGATCTTCTCCAGTACCAGACTCTATGCTCCATGCATATTAAAAACTTTCTGGCAACAGAAGAGCACAAATGTTCTGGAAAGGCGGTAGGGGGCTAGGGCCTTAACTGTGAAAACTCGCCACCAGCTGCACGGGGCCTCCAGAGAACTCCTGCAGCTGACAGACATTTCTTACATAGCACAGATGGGTCTGGCTTTGGGTGGCACTGGTGATATAAGAGCCTGATTCCAGGCTCTTGGAGCATTGAGCACAATTTAAAATTCAAGGAGGTAAAGCAGGGAAAACAGTGTCAAGAAATGACGGCTTCTCCGAGTGACTAAATCCCCCAAATACCAAGATATTTGATTATGACTATATGATATCAGAATCAAATCAGAAGTTTGCACTGGGATGAAAAGATTTTAAAACCTCATTTGCAAGGTCTCCAAGCAGGAGCTAACACATTAGTGAAATGATCTTTCATGCCAGTCTGGGAAAAAGTACAACATAAGTCTAGAACAGCTGTCCTGGGCAAAAGTGTTTGAAAATGTTAATAAAGACAGAAGGAAATATTGTGGATCTGTATATGATTGGGAAATCTCTGTTCAAATAAATGCCACAGTTATTCCTTAAGTGCCAGAGACGGAAGATTCCACAGCAAGCGCATTGTTTGGCTCCAAACAAGCACATGGAGGGGGAAGAGAAGTGCAGAGAAGCCAAGGCCTGTGCCCGGAACGTCACCGTCATGTCATCCACAGGGCTGAACATGGAAGCTTTCGCTGCCCAGAAGGAGAGTCTGACATGGGCCCCCTCGGTCATCACTGATGGTCTGACAACTACCTGTCAGGCCCCATGCTCGGCTTTGGGGACACCTAGGGGGCCATGGCACTAGCTGCTCTCCAGGAGTTCCAACAGTTAGCAATCATAATGCTGGATGAGTGCCACGGAGAGGTGTGTCCAGGTGCCCCTCAGGAACAGAGGAGAAGGCACTAAACAATCACTCGGACACGTGGCAAGGCTCGTGGTGGAGGCAGTGTCCACACATCCTCGCCTCCCCCTGCCATGTCCGCCTGCACACTGCACTGTGCTAGACCAACTCACATGCACAGTTCACTTCCTCTCAGTGACCTTATCATTCCACGACTCCTACACCTGAGAGGACTAAATCTTGGAAAGGGTGAGATTCAGCAGTAAGCCCTCTTTGGACAAGGTAGCACAGAGCTCAACTCCTCAAGCCCGCAGTAGCTGGAATATATCACAAAGAGAAGAACGAGATACTCAGAGGCAGGACTGTGAGTTACTGGTGAGGAGGGACTGCAGAGAAATTATACTCGTGCCAACTGTGGTTGCCTGAAATGCTGCCTGCCATTCCACAGAGAGCCCTGGGTTCCAAAGCCGCTGCTGCCACTGGCTGCCTGCGTGCTCATCTGCAGTTTCACTTCCTAAGTTTGCCCCCTTTTTTGGAAATAAAAGACAGGATACTACTTGCTACCTAGAGGCTGTGGTGAAAGGGAAGAGAATGGCCCCGAGCACTTCCCACAGGTGCACAGTCTGCATCATTAGTCCATGCCTGGGTCATCTGCGACTGAAACTTGGCCACATAACTTAAAGTCTCCTCAGGTAAAATGGACAAGGTCATTATTCACAGGCTGGGTCACTTTGTAATCTAAGTGAGATAGGGAGTCTAAAAATGCATAGCACTGACTGGAGAATAGCAAGTATTCAATAAATGCAGCCCTTATGACCAGCTGTATTTTGGAGTCAGACTTTGCCTCTATTCTAGGGCTACATCGTCACTAACAAATCATTTTGTTACCACAAGAGCAAATAAGTTATGTCAGAGCAGAAAAATTACAAAGATATTAAGTGGATCTGATCGTTGGAAAAAAAAATGGTAATCACATACAATGTGGAATCCTGGAACCAAAAAAGAACACTGGTGAAGTCCATATGAAGTCTTAAGCTAACAGTACCGTACCAACATTAATTTTTTAAAAATAAAGGTACAATGGTTCTGTAGGATGTTTACAGAGAAAGTAGGTGAAGGGTCCACAGGCACTCTGTATTATCTTTGTAACTTCAGTGTAAATCTAAAATTATTCCAAAATAAAAATTTCATCTTAAACAGAAGATTATAAAAAGAAAAACTCCCAATAAACTTTGTAGTCACTGAAACACTAAAGGTCTTTTGAAATTATAATCATGTGCCTGAAGGCAGCCAAAACCATAAGGAAAACTGGGCTGGTTCCATGTCAGGCAAAGATGTAGGACAGTTCTGTCACAATCACCTGCCGCACTCATGGACCAACACCGCGCGGCAGTTAACCACTACCCTCGAAAATGACTTCAGAAACATGTGCTTCACCAAGCAGATCAGCTTGGGCTATGGATTAGAATAAAGCCAGCGAGCTTGTTCCGTAAAGGGCCACACAGGAACTACTTCAGGCTTTCCGGGCCACAAGGTCTCTCCCAACTACCCACCCCTGCCATCACCGTCAGGCAAAAGTGGCCACAGACAAAATGCAATGGCCCAAGTGTGGCTGTGTTCTCCTGAAACCACTGACAAAAGCAGGTGGCTGCGTGCCACCCCTGCTCTGGACTAGATGGACCACATGAGAGCTTGTCTGGCTAGGCTGAAGTAGGCGAAGGCAGCACAGATGGCAAGCTCCCCCTTGCTTGAGAAGGCCCTGTTACCCCCAGCCTCCCTGGCTTGGTGGCTCCAGCCTCCCTGATATGTGCTTGGAGCGAACCTGCAAACACCAAATGCTTCACAGCAAAAGCTCCCTTCCATCACACCCACCACCTCTCATCCAGGAAGGAACAGGCCAGCTCACCAAGCCAACACACAAACACCGTCACTTATTCACCTTTGAGAAAAACCCATCTTTTGTAGGAAGTGTGAGTAGGGGTAGGAGGAGAGCCCTGGAAAAGTCCTTGGTGCCTCACAATGGGGAACACAGGCACACTGCACACCTGGTCCTCGACAAGAGATGCTCAGGCCCCTGATGGCCTCCTTTAACAAGAAAGGACCACCATCTTGTCATCTGGCATCTTACAAAGTTCACTCCCAAGGGGAGCATTCTTGGTATTGCTATGAGAGAACTGTGTTAGAATTACATCTCTGACCAATCTTCCACACCGAGAATGCCTTAAACCCATCTTCCTTCCTTCCAGATGATCGCTGTGGAATCAGGTAAGAGGGCTGAACCTGAGCTTGTCAGCTGAGCAGAAAAGGAACTACAGCTTCATTTCAGAAAATTATGGGGCTTTAGAGATCTGAGGGTTGTAGTCTTGCGGGGTCACCCTCAGGAATGTTTCTACCAGCTTAATTCTTGGGTGGAAAATAGCTGCCACCTAACATGAAGGTTGAACACAAACAGAGCCAAGCACAGTTCAGAAGGGGCACAAAATTGCTCTAAAAACAAAACAAAAAAAAACCTGTGGTTACTTACTGAGCTGATTAATGGGTTACCTGTTTTGACAGGTGAGCCACCCAGTGTGCTCAGAATAATTTACAGATCTGGCTGAGTCCCGAGGGCTTTCCCATGCCTTGGCCATGTAGTATCCAAGGGCCAAATCTCAGAGATCCAGGGAAGCTAGAAGAGGAGGCCAGGGAGAATCCTCTAATCATCACTAAAAACACAGTTTCAGGGCCACAGCTCCAAGACTACCAATGCTATCTCCCCCCTAAGCTGTTTAGTGAGATGATTATGTAACTGACGAACCAGGAAGTCAGGGTTAAATTAGACTAAGAAGATCAAATTAGGTTCTCGGGGGGAGGAAAATCCCAGCAGGTTGCTGTCTAGAGTCTCAGGGGACCCATAACCGGGTTTTATTACATGCCATATCTTGAAACCTCACAACCATCCAGAGTGGAGGGATGTAATTACTCCCCTTTTACAGCTAATCTTGCTAAGTCTTGGTTTGCTTAAATAACTTATATAAGGTCTCTAAGGTTTTAAGAGGCAGGATGAAGAAGCAAATTCAGACCTTGACTCTGAAATCAATGCTTTGCCAGTCTGAACTGTCTCCAGCTTATAGAGAAAGCTTATGAGGCCCCTGAGATACAGCCAAACAGATCATAAACAGGAAACAATAAATTCCAACAACAGCATCAAGTAAGATAATCTTTACTGTAACAAAAAAAAAAAAGAAACTAAAAAGAAAAACAAAACCAAAATAAGACTAACATAGGACCTGATGATTTTTAAAGTCTTAAGCAGTCAGCTACTCCAAAATTCAAGCATGAGTATTTTAGAAAGTCAACTTTTCATTATGGGACTTTACAGTTACAAAGATGATCAACATTCTGGCTTAAAAATAAAATCTCCAAATTTCAGAACTTGTAGTCACACCACGGCAAAAGAAGATATGGTTCCAGCCACACACAAGTGCCCAGTACCCAACGCAAATACCAAACTCACTCTAGCAACCCACAACAGATTCATATCGAAGCACATAAAGACACTGGGCAGTTGGAATAGCATTGTTTCTATTCAAAGATGGAAGGTAAGAACTTAAGGAAATAAAAAGGACAAACGTTGTACCCCCAGAATAAATGTCAATACACGTGTATGGTCAGTGGCCAAGTATACCACCCCTATGAATAGCTTCAATCAAGAGATTCACTGATGCTAGAAATGGCAACAACTGATCATATTCCTGGTAAAAAGATTAGGGATGTTGCTGGAGTGCAAAAATCAAGATTCCAAGTCTCTTGGCCAAGTTTGGGGGTGGGGCAGGATGCTGTCCTCCCCAAATCTTCCCAACTTGTTGTATAAATGCACAACAACCACATTCAAGTGTTTATTCCCCACAGATCATTATAAACCACAGCCCTGTGGCTTAACGAAGAATTATGGGTCCCTCTGCAAAAAGGGAAGGGACCAGCTAACAGCCATGCCTGTCACACTAGGCTGGGGGGGTCCCATTTGAACAATGGCTCCATATACAACTAGACAATTTCAATCTATACAGTAAAACCAGCCTAAGGTAACTATAAAGTAACAAGGCAGGAAGGTTAGGAGTCAGAATTAGCTCACTAGTCCCTCACTAGTCAAGTGGCTTGAGCCAGTTTTCCCATGTGCTTTATTCCCCTGATTTCATTATCTTTAAAAATGAAGCTCCATCTACCCTGATGGGTGGACACAAGCATTCGGATGAACTATCATTTAAAAAGCAGCTAAAACAAAGTCTGGAGGCCCACAGTACCTAATGCTCCATGGTCTTTGATTCTAAGAAATGTAAGAGTGTAAGTAACTAAGCCTGTCCACAGCCTCAAAAACACCAGTCCTACACTAAAGCAAATGGTCCTACAACCCTTCTGGTCCCCAGTCCTCTGAGAGGTACAGAAAGGAGGAATCCTCTGTGCAGAATTTAAAAGCCTGCTATGGACTCACAGCAAGGTACCACGTGCCCTCTGCTCTTCCTTACACTCGACCTGCCTTAGACTCCGGTCTCTCTGAACGTGCTCAGTGGCCCTGTTCCCTGCTGTGGTATAGGAGCAGGCACTGCCCCCGACCCCTCCTTCAGAGTACTAAGTACCACACAGCACATCATTCTCTAGGAAGGCACTGGCTCCGCTAGAGATCTCAATGCTTGGAACTCATCATATTCTGGAACCAGGGTCAACTTAGAAGAAAGAAGACTAAAGTTCTTAACCTTATGAGGAAATAAAGCTGGAAATTCTTGTAATTGGCAATTCGTTCCTCTGGGTGAAGTATGACGCTTGATTTCTGTTATGATCTAGATCTAAAATGGCGCCCAAAGCCTCACATGGGTGAAAAGTGCCTGGATTATGAGGCATCATAGCTGACTTGATGTTAGGAGGTGGGGCCTGGTTAGAAGTGGTGGGTAACTGTGGGAATGATCTGGAAGGGTATATCTCCCTTCCCCTCCTCCCTTAACTCTCTGCTTCTTTCTGCCAGAGCATGAGTCTCTCTCCTCTGCTATGCCTCTCCACCATGCTGCCCTGCCTTGGAGCCCAACCAATTATGAACTGAAACATGAGCCAAAATAAACTTCTTTTCCTTTAAGATGTGGGTATCAGGTATTTTGTCCCAGCAACAAGTGAAGTAACTAAAACAACCTCTAAATTTATATACCGTCCCTCCTCTTATTATAAGCAATGTGTCCTCTTTTTCGTTGGGAGCAAAAAAGCAAAACTTTACAAAGATAAATTCCATAATTTTCTTTTCAAATAATAGTCACAATATTATGGTTAAAATATCAAAAAGACACCAACTTTTAAGGTGAACTCACTGCCCTGGTCCAACAGGTTTGGAAGCAGTGAGAACAAAGAGTGCCCAAATGGGGTTGTGGGTATAGCTCAGTGGTAGAGCACTTGCACAGCATTCAAGACACCCTGGGTTCCATCCCAGCAAAGCACACATACACACACGAGTATGTGACTGAAGAAGCCTCTTAGAACAGGGAGGAGAGAGAAGGCAGAAAGACAAAGAGGAAAGGAGGAAGTGAAGACAAAGTCTGCCTGTGGCTATTCCCCTGTAATTTCTAGGGATGTGCCAAACTCCTCAGAAATCTGTTGAAAACTTGTTTAAAATTATCTTTCTGAACTTTGGATAAATCAAAAACTACTGCAGTATATACTAAGTCAGAAATTATATTCAAAGAGTAACTTACTATCTCCTAGCAAAATTCATTACCTTGCTGAAAAGTGGTCCTGGGGCAACAGTGAAGTAATCTGAAACACCAAGCAGTTGACTCTGGGAAACCTCTATTTGGTTAAGTTCATATAAGTTAGGTTGATAACATGTACAAAGTTTTTTTTTTTTTTTTTTGTGGGTACCGGGGGTCGACCTCAGGACCTCGCGCGCCAGCAGGCGCCCGTGCCGCTGAGCGATATCACCGGCCCCTTTTTTCGTATGTGGGATCCGGGAGTCGAACTCGGGCCCTTGCGCTTGCCAGGCAGGCGCTTACGCCACTGAGCCATCTCACCAGCCCCCAACATGTACAAAGTTTTGTATGGGAAATGGAATGTCCTATCGAATGACTTTGTTTTTTTTTTCTTTGAGACAGGGTCTCACTGCATTGTGCAGGTTGGCCCCAAACTCCCGGGCTCAAATTATCCTGCTACCTTAATCTCCCAAGTAGCTAGGACTACAGGCATGCTCTACGGCACCCGCCTTTTACCTAATGCTTTTTAATAACCGGTATCAGGCTGCAAGTACAGCTCATTGTTAGAGTGCATGCTTATCGTGCATGAGGCCCAGGGGTACAGTCTCCCACACCAAAATAAACAAGCAAAAATAACCAACCAACCAACCAACCAACATCAAGTCTGCATAGGCACAAATCTCTGGGGTACAACAGTGGCTCAGGGCAGCAGCCAGGATATATGTTTTGGGAATATCTTAACATTCAGTATAAACAAAGCCAAGCCTCTCAGCAGATAGGAGAGGAAAGGCCTAGCTGACCTGCCAGTCCACTGTGAGATGCACCTAGGGGTACAGATATCCCCAGCTAGAAAAGCTTATACTAGGGTGCCACCATCTTGAATATACAGAAAAGGAGGTGTGCCGTTTCATCCGAAATCTGTAGAGAAAGCAGAGAGCAATGCCTGATATTCTTAAAAGAGATTTTCTTCTGTGGCAGAAAACCTAAAAGGACTGCTTGTCAAGGACCTAGCTCTATCAATTACAATTGAAGAAAACCTGTTTAGAGGAAACTACTTTATTGGGGGAAAATGACTTTGGAACATTTGAAATACCTTGACCTATGATGTAATGTCCTCCAAAGAGACTGAGCTAGCAATTCTCCACTGGCAATGAAGTCACCCATCACCTTACTGAGTGCACAGGTAAGTAATAGTTCCAGATGGACTGACTGAAACGAATAATACCCACAAGTCATAAACATCAGCAAAAACTCAAGAAATCCAATTCTGCTGCATTGTTTTCCACCTGCCAGAGGCCACAGATGTATTTACACATTGCCTCTACCAGAATCACAGCTGTAGGTTTCCCTCTGCGAATTTTCTTTCCATGGCTAAGGTTACAGGATTTCTGTACAAGAGGGCAATTGGGTTTCTATGTGATGCACATACAGTTGGACTCCATTCCTTGGGACCTGAGATAAGTGTTACTTTTGGAAAAGAGAATCAACCACCCTGGTTCTAAACCAAGCAACACAGGCAGTGCCTCCTTTGTAATGCCCTGGGCAGAGTTTTAATGACTCCATCTCACCACTCTGGTTACAAAGGAACTTAATCAGCATTTACTCAGAACCTACAACAGTCAACACTCAGGGATGAGGGAAGACGGAAGAGAACACACACACACACACACACACACACACACACACACACACACACACACGGAGGGAGGGAGGGAGACAGGGGGAGGGGGAAGGAGAGAGGGAGGGAGAGAACCTTGTAAACACTAAGGAAACAAAGTGCTGTAAAGAGAAAGTGAGGAGGCTATTTCGGTGGAATTCCTGGAAGAAGAATTTTTAATCTTTCTTTATAAGGAAGAAGGAAGATGGATCAGAAAACAAACAGGTAGTCTAAGAGACATAAGATGATAAGCAGACAGAAATGGGATTTCAAAAAGGCATGCATTTTTATAAACACAAAATAATTAATCCAAGAAATTAAATGACCTAATAACTATGTCGGTATCAGAAAAGGTTTAGGGCATAAGATGCAATTTCTATCACCGAAATTTTATGATCTAGCTTGGGGCAAGGGAAAGACATACAGAAAGATACACACATGCCATATAAATATCAAATAATACTAAATGGCAAGTAGTACCAATACTCAAAAGCAATATTTTACTGATGCCAAATAATGAGTATCAGTAAACAAAGCTATTATTTAAAGGCCCCCTTGTAGACCAGAGTATGAAGGAAGACTTCCTGGAGATGAAAACTCAATCAGACCCTGAGGACAGGTCAGATTATCGTAAAGAAGTAGGCAGGAAGACACTTAGGGCATAAAGAATCAAAATATTCAGGAAGCAGGGTGCTGGAAAGACAGCAAACATAACACCCTAAAAGTGTGGTTTTTTAGTGCATGTTTTCACACTTATACACAGAAGCTAAAATCACTGATTTCATGGAAGTAGAGCATAGAACAGGGCTGGCAAATCTATGGCACTCATGTTATTTGTTTTTCTTTTAAGACAAAAGATGTTGAAGTATAAATTGTTTTTTGTAAACTAAAATCTCAGTATTCAGGTTTAATTGCAGTGTTGGCTCTTCATAAGAAACAAGTGGGTTTTGGGTTGCAGTTTGGGAACTTGTCTCTCAAAGGTTCGCCATCGCTGGCATAGAACAATTAGTTCTAGACACTGGAAAGAGTAATATGGGAATCGAGAGAGGACGTTAACTGGTACAGTGATGTGGTTGAATGCGGAGCAACTTCTAATGTTCTACAGCACAAGTAGGGTAACCAGATGCATATTTCCAAAATAACAAGTGCAGACAATCTGGAAAGGTCCCAAAACACAGAAATGATACACGTTTGAAGTGATCAATATGCTTATTACCCTGATCTGACCATTACACATTGTATGCATGTATTGAAATGTCACACCGTACTCCATAAATATATGCAGTCACTGCATGTCAGTTAAAAATAAAAACACATATTTAAAAATGGGCAGAGAAATCACTTATCCTAATTACACTGCCAGGAGAAGCTGTCCACAGTGAACACAGTAGAATCAGGAGGTGCAGGAACACAATCCCCCAGAGATCAGGACTCACCAATCACCACCTGGGAACACCACCCAAAACATCAGCTCTGGGGTGGGGTCTTCCAGTGTGGCTTTTTGGTTTTATTAACCAAATCCAGGACGTCAAACATGCTAATAAGCATGTGCTCTATCAATGAGCTGCACCCCTAGCCCACAAGTGTGGGTTTCATAAGCTCTAACAGGTGACTCTGAGGTGTGCTCAAATTTTAAGAGTGCTCATCTATACACCAAAGACAAAGCTAGGTTAATAGATGCTCACAAGTAAATCCTAAAACATACACCAGAAGCATTCTAAGACCCAAGAGAAACAGAATATGTTTCATCCATTGCATTAAAAAGATCTAGTTCCTAAAGTAGGGGCAAGTCTACATTTTAACAATATCTCCTTTCCAGACCTGCTTCCACTACGCCTGCCGTCCTCTCTTTTTGGATTTCAAGGTTGGTATTCTTCTCATGACATTTTCAAATGTGTATGAATAGGAAACTGGGGAATTCACTCCTCATTTGATTAATGAGCAAAAATATCAAGTTCTTCCTGTTTCAGGCCTGGGCGTGCTGTGAATTGAACATTGGCTATCCCACGGCTCATAATGTCACTCTGCCGCAGAATCACTATGGAAGAAAGACGACTGACTAAACTGTTCTCCACTGACTGTGATTCACTCTTACTGAAAGAAATAATTAGGGATCCCGCTTTCACTGAAACACACACACAGGCTAAACTCCATCTCGAGCACAGCCAGGATTAGGATTCTGGGCTCCTATGTAACTAGCTTTATTGTTGCTTATAGTAGTAAATTCAAAAAGACTTCTTAGTGTGAATAAGAAATAATAAAGACGGGCTGGGATGTAGCTCAGTGGTAATAGTGCTTGCCTAGCAAGTATGAGGCACTGAGTTCAATCCCCAGTACCCAGAAGGTATGGGGAGAGACAGTAAAGGTGAAATTTGAGTAATAAACATATATGACAATCTCAGGAGAGAAACAAGCTCATTTAGAGAATATGTTTCTATAGTTGGGCACTTCACTCTGATTTAAGTTAGCTTTTCAACATCTTCAGGTCGCCCCAAAATTTCCACATGCCAAATTTCTCCAGACTTTAATACTTAATAGGTTCATAATGATTTCATGTGAATTCTGCTGTAACTATAAAAAGCTAAGTAATGTGAGGGACACTTTCCAATCCATTTAAAGTCCCAAGAATTCCTAGCTAGGGTCAGATGACATCATTATCTACAATTTATTTTTAGCAACTTTGGTTTTAAAAAAATCAACGCTCTACAGCTAAATTATAAATATATTTTTGGATGTAATTTGATTGACTAATCAAGTAATATACTGCAATTACAAATGAAGTTGTTTTTGTCTTCCCTCAACAGTTGTTTAAATTCGATGTCCTTTCGAGGCCCCACACCAACCCCCATTCTGCCCTGACTCCACAGCCTCTGTCAACATAGCAGGACAAACTCTTGTGCACTCAAATGAGTTGAAGGCATTTTGTATTTGTTTGTCCTCGTATTCGTACTATATGTGCTAATATACCTGAGCTGATCTGCACATGTCTGGCACTAAACCAAAACACAGGATATAAAATCAGGTATCATTTGTCGAGTCTCCATTATACAGGGAGATATGGGGTAAAACAGAGCAGAATGCTAACGCAAAGCTGTCAAACATTCACAAAACTAAAATATCACTCTACAGGCCATCCAACACGTATGCATTCTCAGCTCTCTCAAAGTTTGCATAAGTAGTAAGACAAAATCCTAAGTAGAACAGTAACAAAGTCCATTTGAATGACCCAAAACTGCCACAAACTGAACCATAAGATTTGAATTCATGATGTAGCCCAGGTTGGCCTCAAACTCATGGCAATCCTCCTGCCTCAGCCTCCCAAGGGCTAGGATTACGGGTGTGTGAACCTGAAGATTTGAAGTAGTACCGATTTCCCCTTAGCCTATGGCCCATTCTCCCTGGGGTAGCTACAGTGAATAGAGTAAGTAGCTCTAATGGCTTCAGTGCCCACTGGCCAAGTAAATGTCAATCCAAAGGTGGTCACAGCTCTCTTTCCCTCAGCACTGAACTGAACAAAGCACAGCAACTTACATAGTGGCTGCCAAGTCCCCGCAGGTTCCTCCATCTGCCAGGAGGTGATTTCTGTCTGGTGCAGGGGGCCCATGGACAGCTGCAGTCGTAGGAGAAGGGGAAGAAAGCGAGTCCTGACTGCTGGTAGGGGTGTCCTCCTTTGGAGAGTTAGGACCATCACCTAGACAGAAAAGAGCATCGAATGTCAAACAAATACTCAAACAAAAAAGTAACTCTGCTAATAATTATACACCATTACTTGATTAGTCAATCAAATTATATTCCAAATTGCATTTACCATTCAGCCTGAGAGCATTTGGGTGTCCTGTCTTTGCAGTGGTACGGGAGTGTGTGTGCGTGTGTGTATGTGTGTGTGTGTTTCTCAAAGATGTTTAAAATAAACCACAGGCTGCTACAGTTTGGATGTGAAATGTCCTCCAAAGGCCCATGTGCTAAAGGCTTAGGCCCTAGTCCATGGTATTACTGGGCGATGGTGGCAACTGTAGGGAGGTGGCATCTTGCAGGAGGTCTTGTGGTCATTGAGGGTGTGCCTCTGAAGGGGACAGAGGGACCTATATCCCTTCCCCATCCTTTCATTCATTCCTAGGTAAGAGGAGAACAGCTCTGCCATGGTCCTTGCCATGATATGTTGCCTCACCACAAGCCCAAAAGCAAATCGGCCAAATGGTCATGAACTGAAGCCTCAAAAACTGTGAGCCAAAATAAACTTTTCTCTCTAGAAAGCTGATTTATCTCAGGTATTTGTTTCACTATGGGAAAGCTGAGTAACATAGCTAATACCCAGTAAGGAGGGTTTTTCTCTACTATGCACTTCCTTGGGGCTTCAGCATTTCCAGGTCCTATTGGTGCCCTTCAATCATCATGAGCAACCACTTCCTACAAAATTAAGAGGTTTTCAGATGTGACCCTCAACAATGACTTGCATTACAGCTGTCAGTCTGGGGCTTGGCTGGAAGCAGCATGGTGTCATGGGTTCTAGGGCAGAGCAGCAGGCTTTCAACAGTAAGTCCCATGCAAGTGGCTCAGGGCTTTCAGGAGGCATCGTCCTGGCCCCCAGCTTCCCTGGGTCGCATTCCCTGGCTGTGGGGCAGGGCTTGCCAGGTAGAGTCTGGGACCAGCTTATTCCCTGACTCATTCCTACCAGGAGGAAGATGTCAATGAAAAGCAAGTTTGGGGAACTGCAGACCAAAGGTTTAATGTTACTTTAAAATGATGCCGGAGACCTCTTTCACAGCCAGATACAGCAGCTCATTTAGGTGTCTAATCCTTGCTCCCAGCAGACTGACACAGCACAAACCATCATTCAACATACTGACTCACATTCTATTAAGAGAGTTCTCCCTTCCTTCCTGCCATACAGTGACAATCTGAACCCTCCAGTGAAAATAATATTGGGAGAAGGAGCTATATTTTAACAGACTGATCAAACAAAGAGATACCTCCCTCTACTTTCCAAGTGCACAAAACTCCTCTCTCCTTCACTGTTCAGGGGAAGAGAATCACCAAATTCAAGGAAAGAAGAATATCACAAACATTATATACATAAACATTACTTATGAGCATTTCTGAAACTTTCCCAAAAATCAAAGTGCCACTTTCTAATTAGTATAATCACAGTAAAACTTTCAAAATTTTTTCTGTGTTCACCAATTTCTCCGACAAAGAATAAAAGTCCTATACTACTTACACTTGACAATTAGTCAGACGCCCTTGTCGGCTCTCGCCTGTTATTTCAGTAGTCATGAAACCTGCTCCCTAGGGCAGGTGTCACCCTTTAATTGGCATCTACAAAGACCTCACATGTGAGTAAAAAGAGAAAAATGGTGGTGAAGGACTTTCCCTAGAGGAAACCCCAAGATGGAAAACTCACCACAAAATTATCCGCTACCAAAGGGAAAAGAAAACAATGTCCTCACCACATTGGCTTAATTCTCACTCTTCCACACAGCACTTGCCAAACTACCTTCCCTGCCCCTTCTCTCCTCTCTCACAATATCGGCTGCCATCAGTTTCATGGTCACACAACAGTTTCACAGCCTGACTTGGCCTCCTATTTCCATGTACATTTTTTGAGGGTGGTGAACATTTTGCTAAGTCTTTAAGAGCACAACGCTCTGCCAGCCAATAAGACCATCTCAGGAATCCAGTGGCCTCTGCCACAAGAAATGTCATGAATATGGAAAGTCACTACTCTTAAAACTGAGAAGAACTAAAACCTCAAAGTGTCCTCACAAAATGGACAAGCAGCTTCTCATCTTCTCCCTTCCCAGCCACAAGCATTTCTCACCCTTTTTATTCACTCAGCTACCATTTCCTGAGCTTCTCCTTATGGACTCAGCTCACCACGAATGCTGAGTTATAAAGGAAAATATCAGTCCCTGACCCAAAGGTGCCCACAAGTACAGTTACCGATGACAGGAAAAGATGAACAGGCAAAGACAGTGTTGCTTATAATGTGTGGTTCTCAAGGAGCTTGGAGACTCAGAAAAAGGAGTTTCTAAACCTGCCAGTTGGAGAGGTGGGAAACGTGGGAATCAAGCAACGAAAATAGGGAGAAATGACTACTAGGCTTTCAAGGAGGGAGCCCCTAGTAGAGAAAATATCGAAGTTGAAAGAACCAACAGGAGGGAACATGGCAGTTTTCAGAGGTCCAAGTAGTTGGGATTGGCTGGAGGATAGGCTCAGAGGAAGAAAGCAGGTGTACGAACAAGGCTAAGGAGCTTCACCTATGTGCCAGGGCTTATGAATTTATTCTGCAGGCACTGTGAAGTTCCTACAGGGATTAAGCAGGGAGTGATATGATCCAGAGAGTGGATTTGAGAGAAATTCAGGCATAACAGTCATTAGAACTCAGTAAATGCAGATGGGGGGTGAGAGAAACAAGGTGATTCCCAAGTTCTCATAAAATTCGGACAAAAGGACATGAAAGAGAACATGGCTTTCGGGATAGCTACTGGATTTCACTATTCAGAACGGTCTGATTTCTCTATGGATGTGGTGCTGGGAATTGAACCCTGGGCCTTGCACATGTTAGGCAAGTCATCTACCAATCAACTACACCCCCAGGCCCAACTCAATTTATGAGCCTGAGCAAGTGACAAAGTGCTTTATTATCATAAAAGACTAAAACGATCTTCAGAGATTGGGAATAAAACTCCAATTGTTTGGGAATAAAACTCCAATAATTCTACCATGTCCAATAATTGAGAGGATGCCTCTGTCCTTAGTTTTAACATTTTGATAAGCTTTTATTCTAGTTCCACTTCTTTGTTCTGATGACGACAAACTACTCTTCCGTTCATGTCACCTCAACAGGCCTGCTACAAGGCACGGAGCTTTGTGTTTTCCTTCCATTTCGTTCACTGCTCTTCTTTGTCTTCCTCTCCAATATATTTCCTAACAGTTAAGGAGTCAGTAACTGCTCCCTTTGCATTGCTTTCCTGCTATTCTTCCATATAGCCTGAAATGTGAGACATAAAAGCATGGAAGGTTTCTGCTATTCTTCAATAATCCCGGGAACCAACTGTCTCCACAGAGGCTAGGCTATTCCATGTTCCTTATTCAATTCCTGGCTTATGTGTTAGCAGAATTAAGGCAGAAACGGAGAAGACAACAGAAAAGAGGAATGAAAAAAAAGCATGAAAAGAACAGATCTTCGTCCAAGCATCTGCTGATGAACATATACGCTGTTTCCAAGATTTAGCTATTACAAGTTGTGCTGTCGTAAACATGGGTGTGCACGTATCCCTGCAATACAATGTCTTTAACTCTGTTGGGAAGGTACCTAAAAGGGAGCTATGTGGGTCAAATGGAATTTCTATTCGTAGTTTTCTGAAGACACATGAGCTTAAACATTGCATGGTTTCTCTTACATGGGAAAAAATACACAGAGAGAAATAGAATATAGATAAATAGGAAGTAGGGAGAAGTTCAAATAATTCCCCAATTTACCTTTTCTGTTGTTTCAAAAAATATTTTAATACATATGCTAATTTGCTTCATTTATACTACCAATTTCTCTTTGTTCACTGAAAAGAAAGTTTGTGCTTTTGTTTGTTTCTTCTTTGTAACAGAGAATCTTGTTTGTCTGTGACTTGTACTCTGAGTAACATATTGGCCATCCTTTTAATGATACACACTGTATTACTATTGTTAGTCTCTGATTATTTTGTTATGAAATATTGTTTTTTTCATAGAAGAGCTCTTTTTATATTTTCTTTATTAATTTCTACTTGTATTACATTAAAATGAAGAAAGATCAGAAGAGATCTGGTGTATTAGTTGAATTTAATTTCAGCAAAGCTCACAGTGATGCATTTAGTTAGCTGGGAGACAGCTGCAGGCTGCCACCGAGGGCTCAGTGTCAGGCCAGAATCATCTCAGATGCTTCTAATTATCAAATAGTTAATCACTAGTATCAAAGAAAGATTTACTGAGAACAAAGGAATTGCACTTGTAACAACACAGTAACACTTTTCTATAAAGGCCAGTCAGGAAATCTCCAGCCAGATGCCAATGAAATTCTAAGTAGAATTCTACCACTTCTCCCACATATGCCAAGCAACACCAAAAACATAATATTTTAAAAATTAAAAGATATGCATGCACTCATAAAATTGTTTTGTATATCTGTGCAACAGAAACAGGAAACATTCACAGACCAGCAAAAAGCTACCGCAAAGCTCAAACACGCTTTTTAAACCTGACAGAACCAGCCAGCCACTGCAATCTTGTGGAGCTCTCGGTCCCTAAGATATAACAGGCCAGGGGCTGCGGGGCTAGAATTTGCTCTCTGTGTGAAGCAGGGGCTAGAAGAAGCTTCCCAAAGTAAATGGAGGCCAAAAATACATGATTAAATGCCTTACATTCCCAAGGAACAGGATTTGACATTTCCACCCCTTTCATCCCTGGGACAAGAGTTATGAATCAGCAGTAATATGAAGTGGTTCTCAACCAAGCACCTAGGCAAGCTGGTGGAAGCAAAAGTAGAAAAAGAAAAGGAAGGACGGAAGGAAGAAAGAGAATCCAACCTCGTATAACCACGCACACACACACACACACACACACACACACAACCTCCACAATGGACTGGTAGACAAAAACTTCTAAGAACAAAAAGAAAACTAAGTCAGTAAATTCAAATAAGAAAATGTAGATGGGGGAGATGTTTAAAAAAAAAAAAAAAAAAAACACTTTAGTGCCTAGTGATCCATTTTTGGAATGCCCGTAACAATGGAACATAATAAAATATGTTCTCTTCAAAATCTTGTTCCTTGAATTTTTCTAGGTAACATATATAAATTTCATGAAAAACTCGAAGAATTTCAATCTTTGGCATAATGAGTTAAAACGTGTTAGATGTATTGTGTATGTACCACCAACATGTACTCATAGAAAATTTAGAAATTTGGAGATGTATACTATTGAGACGAAGAAATGTTCAAAGAAATATTTCTTGGAGCTATTTCTTAAAGATAAAGAAATTTCAAAACACCAATCTAAATGGCTCAGGCTATCAAAAAAGAGAAAAAAATTCTACACATAAGATTACCATGCAATATATGAATATCAAATACAAAGAAAAAACAAAAACTTACAGATATAAAGAGCAGATCATATAAAAAAAGAAAAATAACCATAATGACATCAGACTTGTCAACAGCAAAACTAAATACAGAATAAAATGGAAGTAATTTTAAAGTACTAAAGGAAAGGAATTCTGAGTAAAGAACTGTATATTCAAGATGTCAAACTGCCATTCAAATGTGAGGACCTAAGAAAAAATTATCAGACATAAAAATTCCCAAAAGTTTGCCATCCAACGAAATATATTGGTAATGAGCGAAGAGAAATTACTCAAGACTTCAATAAAAGAAGCAACACAAGATTTTCAACTACCTTGATAATGTCTATTATTGCCTTAAAAAAGAAAATTAAGGGGGCCGGTGAGATATCTCAGTGGCATAAGCACCTGCCTGGCAAGTGCGAGGTCCTGAGTTCGACTCCCAGTACCCACATACGAAAAAAGGGCCGGTGATATCGCTCAGCGGCGCGGGTGCCTGCTGGCGCGCGAGGTCCTGAGGTCGAACCCCATACCCACAAAAAAAAAAAAAAAAAAATGAAAATTAAGGACAATAAGAAAAGGGAAAAAAAAAACTGCAATAATACAGAACCAAAATTTTAGAAAAATACCAACATGGGGACAGGGGTTAGGCCAGAGGAATTAAGAGTCCATTCAACTATATCTTACTGAAGGTGGAGGGAAAAGTATACAAAAATAAAAAAATAACTCAACAGTCAGCTGTGGTGGCACACTCCTGCAATCCCAGCACTCAAGAGGCCGAACAGGAGGATGGTCAGGAGTTTAAGGCCAGCCTGGGTCTCACAGTGAGTTCAAGGCCGGCCTGAACTACATATTGAGACCTTGTCTCAAGCAAACAAAAGACAAAAAAGAATTCAAAAAATAAGACTAAATGACTCAAAATAAGGACAACCACTTCAGAAACACAGAATACACATCATTCTCCTTGGCAGCAACAGAAGAACATTAATTCTTTTAAAAAATGAAATAGGAAAGAAAAAAATCAAAAGTAATTAAAATATAAAATGACAAAAATCTTAATAGCAATCACAATATATAAAATGGGTTAAACCTGCCAATTAAAAGATAGTGACTCTTCAAATACATTTCTTAAATCCAACAATATGTTGACTAAGAAACATGCTTAAAGGAAACAAAGGTTGAAAACTAAACGATGAAAACACTAGGCAAATATGAACCAATGGAAAGGCAGTGATCTTAATAAATTACACAAAGGTCATGTTAAACAGGTAAAGTGACAAGGTGATGTGATAAGAAGATAAACCCCTGATGATACAGCCTCAAGCAACAAATAACAGGCACAGAAAAATAGAAAACTCAGACACTGTAGTTGGAGTCTAACATGCTCCTCTGACACTGATACCAGGCAAGAAAATAAAAAGGAATGGGGACGTATGTACAGCCAACAATACAGAGCTCATCTACACGTTGTTTCATGCACACACACACACACCCGTCTCTCAAGAGAGGATATATCCTCTTTTCAGTATCACATAGGTTTCTGAAGGAAGGCTATCAAGTCTTACCAAATATATTAACTAAATTCTCTTTTCAGACCAGAATTGCAAAACAATCAGCAGTTAATACATAAAACGATACATTTTACAAT
This sequence comes from Erethizon dorsatum, assembly GCA_028451465.1. Taxonomy (NCBI): domain Eukaryota; kingdom Metazoa; phylum Chordata; class Mammalia; order Rodentia; family Erethizontidae; genus Erethizon; species Erethizon dorsatum. The sequence goes on from CM051839.1 coordinate 12,096,400, forward strand.
TTCCATATGTTAGTAAACTATAGTTAGAAAATCATACTGGAAATTAAACACTTAGAACACAACAATAATAAAAAAATGATTTCATATTAAAATTAGTTGATATACAAAAAAATCAAAGAGATTTACAGCTTTAAAATATTAGAAAACAAGAAAGGTTCAGAACATTTTTTGCCATATTTAAACAGACAATCTCCCAACTTTTATAGTTAAACCATAATCATGACCGTTTATTCAAATTAAAATCAATGTGAAGTCTCAATGAAAGCAGAATTTATTGAATATGTTGATGTCTTTTTTATACTGGTGTACCCATCCCACAAGGATTACTGGTATACTATAACTAACACACACAACTACCCCAGAAAGTAGAAAGCTAATATTCTTAAATATTACTTTTATTATTTATTAGCATGTAAAGCTTGCTTAGAAAAAAGTCTCCAAAGTCATTATGGAAATTGAAAAGAAAATGTGATCTGACATTAACACTCACTCTAAATATAGAGAAATAAATCGCCAAGCTAAAAACATCTAGTTTATGGGATGGGGATATAGCTCAGCAGCACAGTGTCTGCCTGGCAAGTGCGAGGCTGTGAGTTCGATTCCCAGTACAAAAAAAAAAAAAAAAAATATATATATATATATATATATGTACACATATACATATATATATGGATATATACGTATATGTGTGTGTGTGTGTATATATATACACGTATATATATATGGCTTATTTTTGATGGTGGCTTCAAACAAAATTAGGCCGATTTTCTCCAGGCGAGGGCCAGCAGAGTATCCTGGCTGATGTGCACTCCCTGCCCCCGGGCCGCGACTGATCCACCTGTCCTCCTGCATTTCCGGCTGTCCGCACAGGGATACCCAGAAGTAATCTGCAATCTCGTGCCTCACCTGTCTCTTTGCCCCACTGATGTGCCTGTTCTAAGGCTGTTGCACCCAAGGAGGCCTAATGCACCGAAAATCCAGGCTTAGTCTCCATGTTGAAGAGGGCGCAGGAGGCGAGGAAGAAAAGACGTCCTCAAGGACACGCGTCTCTGAGCACACATCCCGCATCGAGCGGACGGCTCTGAGGATAAAGCCCACGAAAGAGGCTGCCACGGAGGGCCTCGTAACACTGCAGCAGCAGGGCAGCTTGGTTTGTGTGGTTAACTCGTTTAAAACTATTTAAGCCTGTTGAAAACATAACCTTTGGGCTAGGCAGCAGACAGTCATGCTCTCATTTCTACCACGTGGCAGATCCTATGACATCGACAATACCTTACCACAGTAGCCTTTCATCCTAACGTTACGCAAGACATACAGAGCACTAAAAAGGAGAACGGCACTTATCATCAGGAACAGAACCACCAAGTTCATTTCAGATACACCTTGACACAATTCCCGCTTTGCTAGAATAAAGTCTGGACTGCCATATTTTACCACAACTAGTGCCAGGACTGGGGATATAGTTCAGCAGCACAGCACCTGCCAGGCAAGCGCAAGGTCCCAAGTTCGATTCCCAGTACCCTAAGGGAAAAAAAAAAAAAAAAAATAGTGCCCTAAATGCTACACTGGTCATGCAAATTGTAACATGCTAAAACTCAGGTTTCCCTCCCCCAGGTCAAAACGCCCCTGGACTTGACATTGTAAACAAAAGCTAGTGCTAAAAAACATAGGTGGAGATGATCCATATAAATAAAGTTAAGTCTGTCATGGAGCTGGTGAGAAAGTTCTGCCAACTTAATAAATGGGATGGGGAACCAAAACTGAATTTTAAGATTGATACAGACCAAAGGAAACAGCTGGAATCCATTCTTTAATGATGAGCACACGGAAAGAGCAGGGGCAGCAGGCACCACGGAGTGCTGTTTCCTACAATATGAGTATTTCACGTCGCGGTATACTACCTGACTCACAGAAAGTGAAACATGTCCTAGCTTCACACATTGGACCAATCAGAACAATGTCCCACCTCGTATGGAATTTTGCTTTTTAACAAGGACATCCAAGGATGTTCTACTTGTCTACAGCCTTATTCTTCCTACCTAAGTCTTAGAAGTGCATTGTAAGTCTGCTGGTTTTTAAACTACTAGGTGAAATGGCTGTGAGCCATGAAACATTCAAGATTTCCAATTTTGAATCAAGGAATATGATCTCCAGGACAGCTTACTTATTATATCTTGCTACTGTGCCGAAGGCAAGATTACAGTTCTGCCTGGTATTTTCTTTTGTGCCTTGTTCTTAACACTAGCACTTCCATAACTATTGACTTTCAGAATGCAAGACCCAGATACCCAAACTTACTATGAGACTGAGGAAAAGGTGACATGACCATGCCTACACAACACCAAAGAACAACCTCTCTTTCCTGGCTGGATTAGCTAGGACTGATTTCCTCTAAAAAACCTACTTCTTGCTTGCTGAACAAAACGCTTATTTCTTCACAACTTACTGAGATGCTTGGCTGGACCAGAACATCATGACCTCCTCTAACTAGAAGATACATTAACCAAATGGCATGACCAATGGCCAGCAGAGCCGTGAGCAGCATCATGTCAAATTCAAAACCCAATTAACGCACAGCCAGCCAAAGAAAACCTAGTACTCCTCTTACACCCCTTCATAGGTTAGTTAATAACTGAATTAACTAGTAACATGGTCAAAGACCTGAGACAATGTTCTTTGTGAAACACTACCAATAGCAGCACAGGAAAGATCTACACAAAGAAAGCCAAGCAAGGCAAAAAAAAAAAAAACCTTCAATACCATACAGAATTTTCAGGCCAGGTATTTATTCTCTTCTCCTCAAAACCTATACCAGAGAATTACACCATATTTTCTTATACATTAGTTTCCCTTACCTGGCAAGAGTGTACAGTACACACATATGCACACACATATGCATTAATTAAATACACCTTGAAAATACAGGTTAGGAAAATCAAAGTTTGACTTTAAAATTAAATTCCTAAAATTGTAAATGTATTGGACATCTTTCTTTAAAAAGCAAATACAAACACATCGTTCGAAAGAAATTCTTTACTGTCCATACAGCAGCAGGTAGAAAAGAATGACTGTTAGAAAAAGCAGTCCAGATCCTTTGATCAGAAAATGCTCCTTAGGTCTCACATTAAGGAAGAAGTGGGAGAGGTGAAGACAGTAGCCCTGCCAAGTGCCCAAACTAAAGCAAACTAAGGTGCTTCCCAGCAGTGGGAGGCGCAATGAGATATGGGTTATAGCTGCCAAGTGGAAGTGAGGTTCCTCACGTCCTACTTAACCCAATTCTCAGTTATAGTGCAAGTTCAATAATGTCACCCTGGGTAGGGGACATAATTTCCCCATTCTTTTTATTTCATTTTGCCGTCATGAAAAAAGGCAAACAAAAATGAGAACCTTAACGAAGCTGAATAAAAGATTAGTGACAGTAGAGATATAAGAATAATTCACTGGGGTGATGCAGTTTATTTATCTTAAGTCTACAAAAGGAAATCAAGGAAACAGCCTCTTCCACCCTCCAATCCCAAAAGCACAAAACTACATAGAGATCTGTATCCTCCCATACATGGAATTTTAAAAAAAGGCAACTCCTGAACTATAAACTGAAATGTCACATTAAGGCATGAAAAGATGTAATGAAACTGCCATAAACTAATGAAGCAGATTTCCTACTGCCCAAAGATCTTTAAAAATTAAGCATAATGCTTGCCTTTAAAAAAGCCACTGGACAGCTTAAATATGCCAAAACCTATACTGGGAAAAGCTGATGAAGGAATCAGCTGTGTTTAATCAATCAAAGGACCAAAAATACAGGCCCCATTATAAAGTTACAGCAGCAGATAATAGGCATTGGGTTACAACTCAAGGAGCCACCTCTGCTACTCAGAAAGGTTGACAAAAGTCAGCAGCAATTCAATTATAATGCAAGTAAGACCTGTTCACTTGCAATGTCAGGAAAAGTCAAGGCAAACTGCTTTACCCCATAAAGCAGAGAGAATTTTTATATCATAATCACAGTCCTGGGGCCTTATTTAGAGACTGAGATTTCTGACTACATCAACAAGCAAAATGAAATGTAACAACCATCTACTATTATCCTTAGGAACCAAAGAGTAATAGGTACTGAATCAAACTGTCTTGCATAAACTCCCAAGGATGCCTGCCACTGGCAGCTCAGAAAAATTGAGATCTGTGCTCAGAACACAAACTCCAGGCCAACAGAGACGATGAGGGCAGCCCAACTCCAGCTATTTACCTGTCCGCCACTCCTAGCTCCTCTTCTCACCTAAAGAATGTTAGCTGTCATCCATTGCCAGACTAAGATACTAGCAACCAATAAGGCTATGTATTATGTTGAGCAAAAATAACTAAAGACTAAATTACATTTTCTTTGGAAGCATATCACATGTGAAAGTACATTTAAAGCTCTCCTAGTTCATATATCAGGGCCTCAAGAAAATGTAAGCTAAAATTCTTGAGAATTTACTACATATTGGGTGGTTTACATCCATCAACTCAGTTGTTCTTGGCAAAAAGTATGTCAAAATTTTACTTCCCAAACTCCTGAGGCTTAGAGGGGGATTTGCCGAGACCATAAAAGTCATCAAGAGGAGGCCAGGGATTTCAATTCGGGTTCTTTTAAATCCAAACTTAATCACCAGCAAGTCTACCATTCAGTGACATTCTCTGCTATCTCACCATTTCCTATAACAGTGATCCCTGAAATTTGAGGCAACGTAGTTATGAAAGAGCAGCCCAGATAAAAGGTGAAGGATGCATTAAATCTAACAGGAAAACAGTAAGCAATAATGGCTGGTCATGCTCGCAGAAATGCCGACAACTTTGTCCAGATCAACTCGTGCTAGGGACGCTCCACACCCTTTCTTCCTAGGTCTCTGCTTCTCATTCCTCCTGCTTCAAAACCTTAAACAACATAGCAAGCGTGAAGTGTGTGCATTTATGAATACATGAATGCATAGGTATGTGCAACAAGCAAGCACTACAGAAAAGGACAGGTAACAGAAAAGAACAGGTGATAAAGAAAATCACCAGACTCTCAAGCCCTAAGGATCATCACTGCAAAAACCATTATTTTTCTAGATTTCTATGTCTATACATCTATTTTCAGTTTTTCCTTTAAAAGTGAGTTTATTTTTAAAATTCTATCTTGCAACTTGCTTTTTTTCATTCAAAATTATACCATGTACTGGTATATTATTTCTATGGAAACATATTTATCACCATTAGAAAGCTAGAAGCCTGGGTGTAGTTAGGGATTTATGTCATGTGACTGTGCTTATCTAGATAGAGAATACCTGCAGTAGAACACAGGCCCTCCTAGGAGTATACACATAACAGAATGCATAAAATACTATACAGCAATGAAAAAAGAAAGCTCTTTTACTGACAGGAAAAGCAACACAAATATATACTAGATAATCAAAAGAAAGTACAGAACTCGCTCTTTATCCTTGAGTAAAGAAGGTTCTATATTCATGTTTTCATGTATATGCATGCGCATACACAGAGTTCTAGAATGGTACATAATAAACTGTAGGTTGAACCATGAGAACCTACAGATATTCAATCATTTCTGATACATATGGACAGTAGTTTCACATGGCCCAACCTCACTAACACTAGTGGTTATCAAATCTAGTTTGAATCCCAACTCAAACGATTTCAAAAACTAGAGGTTGAACTACCTGAAATTCCCAATACTTTACTAGTTTTGACCTTTACTATTTTATTAAACAGAAAGAAAAAAAAAATCACTTGAAATGGCTGATCTTAGATAATCTGCGACCTAAAAATGGCAATCTCACATGGCTCGGCCTATTAATATCAGTAGTTAGAGATTTGGCTTGTAGACACAGAAACTGAGCCAATGGGACAGAGTCTTTCTACTTAGTGTCTTTTTATGCTTGTTGATTTTTCAAACCTAGGAATGCACCGTCTTTTTTTTTTTTTTTTTAATTAAAGAAAACAAGCGGGGGAGAAAATAGTGAAGTGACAGCAAAGTGCAGCACAGTATATTCAAGCAGCATCAAATCCCTGATTGTGTTCACTTTCCAAATGTGTAACAACCTGTCAAAGCATCGACACCCTGAGCTGTACTCTCCACAGCCAACCCGAGCTCAGACGTCTGGCTCACGTGGCCAGTACTGCATAAATTACAGTAAAATGCTTTTGTAGTACTAATATCACTGCGTTAAAATGGCTTGTTTCTCTCCCACAACGTTGAGTGCCCACGTTTGTTACACAATGTCCTGGTCCCAGCTTTAAAGTCATGGTAATTCCCAGCTCTTCCTTCTCAATCTCTAGGGTCAAGACCACTGCTTGGATTCCCTCACAGCGAAACTATTTTTCTAAATGAAAAAAAAAAGACTAAGAGTCAACTTATCATTTAGAAAGAATAAGTCAATATATTGTTCAACATGCATAAGCTATCCCTGAAGGTGTCTGCTAACCCCAGTGAAGAGCAGTACTTGTGTGTAGGCAGCATTTTAGCAGAGAGGTAAAGAACCCAGACTCTGGAATCTGACTGCCCAGATTCTGTCCTGGCTTCGTCACACACAAGCTCTGTGAGATCTGGACCCTCACTGTGCCTCCGTTTCCTCAACTATTCAACGGGGATAATAACACTACCTAAAGGATTGTATTATGCTAATAAATATTGCTAAGCACCATATATAGCATATAACATAGTGATATGTAACTGTATAACATCATTACTTTCTGAATCTATCATGTGCTTGCATGCACTGTTAGAAAACTGAAGAAAAAGCATACCTTTAGAAGAACCAAGATAAGAAACTGTTTCAAATAATCACTGTTTCTGCTATGACCCAATGAATCAAGATCATGACCATGGTTCATTTCAATCTTGAAAAACTATGCTGCTGATCTTAGGGACTATTAGTAGATCCAAAATGCCAGCCCAAGAATCCATTTCAATAGAACTGAAGATTTTTTTTTTTCTCCAGAGGTGCCATTGTCCTCTTACAAACAGGAATGACAGGGAAAGCAGAATGAGCATTCAGAGGGAGCGGGCTACAAAAACGCTATCCAAAGCTAATAAAAACCAACAGAGACAAGTCATGGTAAATACAAGTAGGAGTATTCTCTACAGTTGTACCGTTTCTGTTGCCTCAACAACTGGTAAAGATTCACTAAGTAAAAATGAACTGCTCATGGATTTGTTTCTGTTTTATTAATTGTAGACACTTTATATCAGGGTAGTTTCTCATATGGGCCTTCAGGGTTTTCTGAGCAACACAGGTCAGCTGGAATTGGCCACACTGAAATAACACCTTCCCCTCGAAGAGTTCTGCTCATCTTTCTGACTACCAAAGAAAATGCTGTAAATCAGTCACTCTTCACAGGCTTAAAAATTCTATTTCATTCAGGATAAACAATACTTTGGTTGGTTTGAAAAGATGTTTCTTAGACAGCCCGGCTACCTCCTACACCACAAGAGTTTCAAAGAGGGCTATAAAGAGAGTGACAGCTGCTGGAATTCAGAACTAGAAATTAAAATAAAAGCTATTAGAAGTGAAGAAAAAACCCACTCCACAGGGAGACAAGCTTTAAAGAATTTTTCTCTCGTCTATAAATTCTAGTTACCTGCCATGAACTTATTTTCACCACAGAGCAGCTATGTATTTTTTAAAGGCTTAAATAAGCCCTTTTTCCCCCCTCCTCCACGAAAAGAGGGAAATGTTCATCCCACACAGCAGCAGAGTTAAGATTACATAGGAAATCAGAGAAGAAGTTGCCTTTTGCTTTGTCACTAGCATTAGGGGGGCTGAGCTTCACGGGAGGCTCAGGGAGACGCCTATGCAGGGGAGGCATCATGCATGAGTTATCGGCACACCACGACTCTATTACAGCCCCGAAATTTCTGGCTGCCTTTTCTAACCCACTGATCTCATCACTGTAAAAGCAAGTTAAGAAATAATCTGTCTGCATTCACTTTGTCACAGATTCAAGCTTGTTCTGAGAGTTAACTTCACAATACAGTAATACCATGTCAAGGAAGCTGAACATGCTCTAAGGAGAAGGCAAGCGGCCTCCATGCTTGACAAGTTATCCACAGCCAACCTAAGAAAGGAGAAGGATGGAGAGAAAGAGGATTTCCAAGCACGGGACAAAAATCTGCTTGTACCTACCTACCTGCGTTGATTACAATTCTGTGCTGAGCTCATCAAGGAAACCCGAACAGCTGCAGGATACCACTGAAATCCACCCCAGCTACGGTTCTCCAGTGGTCCTCACACTCCTCACTGTGTAAATGTCCTATTAAGAATTGAGGGAGGGCAAGGTAGCTGCACGACTCGCTTATAAAGCATTTCATTGGCTCTCTAAAGATGCCCTCTTGGGAACTGAGGTTGTTGGAGGCTACAGGGCCGCCATGAGCGTCAGCTCTCCGTGGGCTCCACAGGCTCTGGGGCCAGTGCCTGCCTCCTGCTGTCAGACAAGCCCATACATGGACATGGACATGCCTGTAGAAGGGGAAGTTCACCTCTACCTTCCTTCTTCTATGAAGACATAACACTGTGGCGATTATTTAATATTCCTTTTTTTCTGCTGACTTTCAATGTGCAGTATCTTTCTATACCAACACTTCTTCTATTTTTTCTTTACTAAACCATATTCCAATGTAGTAACATAAGAAGACGTACTGAACACACTAACCAAATGGCATGTTTCCTTCTTCGGGATAAAAAGATGGTCTAAGTATTTTTAAGTTGACATAAACAGAACAACAGATGCACCTATGAGACTAAACCACAGCTGCTGACCTCTTCTGATTCTCTGACTTCATTTCCCCATCTCATCTGTTAGGAAGTCCCAACAACTGGCTTTAGCAGCTCTCCCAGGTATCCATCCCATTTTCCCTCCTGAGCACGAAATTAAGCCCACACCACACTAAGCCTAAGTTAACTTAACCAGCCTTTTACCATGACCTTCCTGATTTCTACAGGTAGCCAGTTAGGTTTCCTTAAATATGACAGTCAAAATGTTACAACTCTTCTCCCTTGCCAACAAATATTCAGTGGTTCCTCTCATCCCTTTAAACTATAAGGCATCTTGATCTACAGTGCTCAGGTTCTAGGAATAATGCTGAAGAGCAACAGCCAATGTCTGAGTGTCTACTATTGTGCTGAACACTTTCACCACATAACCTTCTCAACTATCCTCAGCAGGGCTGAGGCTGTCTTTCTGAGCCTGCCCTGCTCTCCTCAGCCCATCTGTCACTAAGGATCCTGTCAAGCCTGCCACTTCTCATCAGGCCAGTCTCCTCTTCACCCCATACCTTGCTCTCACTCTCTGCTGCAACCCTGTTGCCATATTGTTTCCATTTTCACTCTGTGGTGGCAAACATATGAGAATTTAAAACACTCCTTGGAAGCACAGAGTGTTGTGTGGCATGATGGGGAACTTAACAAGAACTCTTCAAGATACACATGATACAATTCCCGTTTTAGTATCCATGACCACAAAAACCACTCACAGTGCTAGAGGTAGAAAAACTCAAAACATCTAACAGCATTCCATATTTTAGAATTAAAAATCTACACTTAGAAAAATCTACAATTATAAGATCTTTCAGTGACCTGCTTTCTAGTTTTCCTCTCTCTTTCCTGAGGCCTTAACTTGAACCAGATTCTCTCAACCTACCAAAGGTGGCTCGTTTACATCATTAACACCACCCTCACTGACACGTGACATTTAAATGTTAGGCAATTATCCAAAGTTCTAATTTGAGAATGTTCAGGCTGAAAGGACATCTATATATGACCTTTTTGTCCCACTATGATTTTAGAGACTGGTCCAGATCAAGAGATGTTCCTACTTAGAACACAGGAAAAGGACCATGCTCTGACATTTATCCAAAATAAGCCTCTGTACCCTCCTCACGATATCTACCACATTCCAGGACTACGATAACACACACTCAACAAAATGTGCTGCAGTTAGCAAATTAATGATCCACATGTTAAAAGTGCCAACCCAACTACACCTAAGACCAATCCTAGAATATCAAATCCTGCCACATGACTTACAAGAAGTTTTGTTTTCAACCCATGTTAAATCATTCTTTAAGTTGCCTAGATCAGTAAACTGCTATATCGAGTACAAAAGAAGATAGGCAGGAAATGTGTAATTATGTACAAGGAGATTCTATTATGGCTTATATCTAGATGGCCTTCCAAAGCCTCATGTGGTTTTTCAGAGGTGGATCGAGGGTGTGTGATATTGGGATTAAGGGTGTGTGGCAACTAAACTGGTTTAGCTAGCGTAGTTCTGGGTGTGAACAATGGAAGCCCCACCCTGGGTATGGGTTCTACCAACCATTAGGCTTATAGCCTGAACAGAATGAAAGAGAAAAATAGAAGGCAGGCTGCTGCTGCTTGCTGTCTTCTGCCTGCCACACCATGAACTGTTTCTCCTCTTCGATATCCCTCCTCTGCCATGCCACCCTGCCCTGGAGCCAGATTATGGACTGAAACTTCTACAAAACTATGAGCTAAATTAACCTTTCCTCCTTTGAGTGTCAGGTATTTTGACCCAGCAATGAGAACAGTAACCAAGACAGATACATATAAGAACTAGTCCCAAAAAGTCTAATCTTGTTTAAATTAAAGCTAGTATAGACAAAAACAGAGTCAAAACTCGGATGATAATCCTCTTATTCCCCACTTCCCAAACCACTGCTTAAAACTTTTTTATATCTTTAAAGAAAAATAACAAAGATCACTTTCACCTCATACAAATTCATGGACTTCTTTTGTTCAGATTTGGGATTACAACAAACACAATAGTCTCTTTTTACATAAGAGTTAGTAAAGACAAATTTGGAATGGCCTAGAGAAAACAAATGTACAGCATGAGATTAGTAAGTGCGATATGAAAAGGAACAATACAGATTCTACAAAATAATAAAAACCAAGAATCTTGGTGTAGACTTCATTGCTGCTTTAATTAAGAAAACTGGCTAGATACTATAACCATTGTACTTCACTTTAATCATCAGTAAAGAACTTTAAACGAATAACTAGAATTCTTTTGGAGGTAATATGTCTAACATAATTTAATTTTAATAATGACAAAAATAATGAGCAAGCATGTTATGGCTAAATGGGCTAATGCCAATTAAAGTCCTTATAAAGGTACTAAGCTTTTGTGGTTAAACTGATCATCTTTTCTACTGGGAATGAACTCAATAAAACAAAAGAAAAGTCATGTCTACTGCCAGAGGATCTGTCTGTTTCTTAGTGTGGCTGGGATTCTGGGCTTCAAGCTTATCCTACTATGGCTCACACTCACTATCTGATCTGCTTGAAGGTAAAACTGAAACCAAGTCAGAGTATTTTTCAAGACTGGCTGTTAGAAGAAGAAATAACATAACACAAACCACTTAAATTCCACATATGTGACCAAATCATAGGGCCAGAGATAATCTCTAGTCTTATAATCCAGTTCCTCAAATCCTGGCAGATAACCTACCTAACCTTTCAAGTAAAAACTATTTATCCTGGATTTTATTCAGTCAAATTTAACTTACACTACAGTGAGTAAAGGGGAGAGGATGGATATATAGTTGCATTTAATTTTTTCTTTCCATTTAAATTTCCTACCAGACTCAGATAAACTAGAAAATTCTGGGAAAATGATCAATATTATCTATAATGCATATTTTAAACAAAACTAAATATAGGAAGTGACTTTATTACTATCAACAACAATAACAAAAAAGATTAAACTTTTGAAACTTTCTAGTAGTGTTGATAATTAGATGATTCAGCCTACTTTTAAAAAAAAGAAAAAGAAAAAAACATTGAAGCTTTAGTATCAAGAATATGGGCTTTTTTTTTTTTTTTGGAAGAAGTAGTTTTCAATATGCTCAGAGGCACTGAATAGTAAGAATTCCTTTTTTTTTTTTTTTATCCATTTCCTATGTGTTTTCCTCAAAAGTATATTCTCTACCTCTCATTTATCTCCTAATTGTTGCAGAATTGTCAAAACATCAAAGTCTGTAACAAAATACAGACCCTAGTTTGTTCCCTCTCTGAAATAAGTTTTTCACACAACTTGAGTTTTACTAAAGCCTAGCTACAAGTAACTAACAGGAGGATACGAGTTTTTAATTACTTTACATTACGCTATGACCTCCAAGATAAAAAAAATACAATCATTTCGTGACCAATCTCGTGGGCTTTCCAGATTCTGAGAACACACACACACATGAATGAATGAACAAATGAAAGAAATCAAGACTCCAATCAAGGATTAATGTAGAGTTATGAAATTCTTCATATGACACAAAATACATAAAACACCATAAAATAATTAACAACCCCAACCCAGAGGAACTAAATATTTGACAGTCTTTTTTTCCCCTTTAAATCAAAGTTTTTTTTCACAATTATTGCATCAGGGCTGGGAGGGGATGGCTCAGCAGTAGAGTGCTTGCCTAGATATGCAAGGCCCTGGGCTTAATCCCCAGCACCAGGGGGAAAAAAAATACTTTATGATCTAAAAATTAGGAAAGCTGTGATTGTGCAGCATCTTGAGCTTTTCATATATGATGTGCTGAATGCTACAGAAACCTCTTAGCTATTAAAAATCATTTAGCAGGTCAGCAATCAAAAGATTAGTACCGCCATAAATTTGATCAGATACAATGATTCTATTCCTATGAATACCAGAAAAGTAGACATCATCATGAGACAAATGTCTATCTTTGGTCATATCCTTTATGAAATATAGTCAGCCAATTGCTGTATTATTCTGTATCTTCTGGATTTCTTTTTCCCCCCTTCTACTTTCTCACATTTGCTTATTTCACTATTTATTAACACTTCTACAAGAGGACAGGTGAGATGTAAGAGAAGGTGCAGTTCAAACCAGTCAGTTTGACTCCTTATTAGCAACTCTGTTGAGAAAGAAGGAAAACAAGAAAAGCAGAAAAAAAAAAAAAGAAGAGCTAGCTGGGATCAGACACCAACATCTAAAGTGCAGCTCTGAAATTATAAGTTGATTTTTATGATTCATGCCTTTCTCAGGCAAATTAGGATCCAACTGTAAAACTAATGCATGTCTCATATGTGCACATGTCATAAGCAATCTAAAAGAATACACCAGTAGGTCTCAGCCCCTGGTTTTACAACAAGGGTGTTCTGAGTCTTCCTGTAGATACCTGAGCTCCCCAAGGACAGCTGGCTCTTTGGATGTTAGGTGCTTGGCAATTTCAATGTATGGCTGCTATCATGAAGGTACTGTATTTGTTCCCCTTCTCATTCTCCTCTTGCACCTCATACTCCCAAACCAGTATAACTTTAGTAAGTCAAAGGATAATATATGGAAGATATTTTTTAAAAAGATGAATGAGAGCAGGAAGAAAAATAAAATGAATTTCAACTTTTGGAAATGGGCTGAATATGAGAGAGGCCACCATCAGAGTCAGTTTCAGATATGCACCATGAAAATGCAGGCTTGGAGACCAGGTCACCTTATTCTCCACACCAATTCCCACAGGGTCACAAATCACCAGTGTGTGTCCTCTGTGTGGCTCACAGTCTTGTTTTATATGGATCAACACTTAAAACTCCAATGCCCAGGCTTTCTTTTAAAAGTGGGCAATCTGGCAATGCTGAGACATGCAGCTGAATGGCAACAATGAGCTGGACTGTGGTAACTTGGGTGGGACATGAAAACCACCATGCGCCAGTCTCACCGCAGCCCGATCTTGGTAGGGAGGTCCATTTGTCATCTCTGTCATATGATGAAGTGTTCTGCCTTGTGAGAGAGTCAGACAACTAGATCAAGTACAGGGCAGGAGCTCTAAACTTCAAGGCAATAATGATCTGTGTATTTAATTCAGACACACATTTAACAGTACACTCTACCAGCTTCTCTCTTAAAAGATCTGCTTTAATTTTAGTTCCTCTTAAATTTGTTTCAGGGTTATGTAACCTCACAGGAGGTCACACAAGTTTCCCAAAAAAGAAATGTAAGCTGGCTTAAAAAATAAAATTATGCATAGCAAAGACAAACGCGAAACTGAAACTTGCATTTTTCTCCATGACAAACAAGCTTCATCCTCCCTGTTAATCTCAAAAACGATAATCGTAAGGGAAACAAATTAAAACACAGGGGGCCCGTGGCTTGCTATGACATGCTATAGCCTCAATATGCATCAAACAAAAAGTCCTAATTAACATCTTACCATCTTCCAGGTCAAGACATAGATTGTACACGGCCACAGGTCTCTTCATCCTCTGTCCTTGTCGCTTTGATTGCCTTGGTGGAGCATTTGGGGGTGAAGAAGACAGGCACATGGACTCGGGGAATGTGGTATCGGGTGAGGTCCGAAAAATCTGCCACCAACGCATAAAGAACATCAGTTGTCGGCCATGAACAGAAACCTATGTATTGCTATGGTGAACCAATATCAAACATTTGATTTCGATTTCATCCAAGATAGGTTGGAGCCAAAAAAATCCATTCCTTCCAATTTGAATAAGCCACAAAACTTTTACTTCTTTATTTTTAACAGATTTTAAAATAAAATTTCTCATTAAAATTATGTAAAAACAACACCAAATCATTTTATTTCAACTATCCTTCCCCAAACTAAACAAGTACAATTATCTTTACGAGGTATAGACAGTAGCACAGCTCTTTATTCCCAAAGAAAGTAGCCAGGATAAAGAGTCAAAAACAAGTGTCCCATTAAATTTTCACAGAGGGTTATATTTATGCTAAAATGCTGGTCTCGATTTTTTTTTCTAACTACATAAACAGAAACATCTGACTGAAATATTTTTTACACATTTAAAAATAGCCTGTGCTTATGAAATTACCTTTCTGGATCCCTGCTTACATTTTTTCATAAAATGCTTCATAGATTTTATCAATTCATTAATACCCTCCAACTTCTCTGAATGATTTCCCTCTCTATTTATGAAACCTACAACATTGGCACCCTGCTTTATCTACAATGTCATTCATCTATCAGTAATAATAACATTAATTAAATTGTGCTGCTTCTTTGCTTAGTACTTTTTTCCCCTTTGGAGTAAAGGAAAACCATACGATGCTAGAATGATTTGTAATAGATCTTCCATGACTACCAAGACCTGAAATCAGAGGCTGCCCTCCCACAACACTGGAGACCTTTTAGCCTTCAATAAAGTAAAAGAAAATAAAATATATTAAAGACATCAACCTAACAGACAGTTTCTCCAAAGGACTGATGCTCTTCAGGTGGAAAGACAGCCAGCCAATCAGCTTCAAACAAAACAAATGTATCACCCCCAATAAAAGGTACTGTATAGTATAGTAAGAAAACTTATTAAAAAAAACACAACCTGTGACATGAGTGAAGGCATCATGTGCACGTGTATTATAGCTTAAAATTAAGAATGATATTGGAGTTTTAACTGCACAAAGTGCTCACCTAAAAACTACGACATACCAACAAAAAAAAGCAATTTCCACAGAGTGTTGCCTGTATAGTACCATACTGCCCCCTCATGTGTAAACAGAGTTTTAAAACCACTTGGATTACTGTGGACAAATATTTGCTAGTGAAAATCTAATTTACTGCTCCAACTGGTAACCTGCTAACACCGTATTTTCACAGAAGCTGTGTTCCGATAAGGTACTCTTGCAAATAGCAAACTACTTACGGGCCTTAAAGTTCCGCTGCTGCCTAGACTACTGTCTACAGCTGGTTTACTGCTGTCTGCCACTGTTCAAGTTAAGAAAGTTGTGGAGTGGCAGGAACACAAAGGCAGTTAGGTGGAGAAGAGCAGAAGAGAGAGATGGGATGCATAATTCCACTGAACGACAGCAGCACTGGTGACTACCATTTGAAACAGCTCCTGGACATACCTATGCTTCACCTTCCAGATGTGGCAGATGTCTCTAGGATGCTACCAGAATAGGAAAGCAAACAATACACAGAGCCAGGATATCCAAAGCATGGACAGGCCATGGAAAAGTGAGATCCCAGGAACCAGAACTGGACACCAAGCAGGCTTTCTGCAAGGTTAGACTGACAGAATGACACAAGCACCCAAAGTGCTTCACCTCTTCCTCCTCTGCCATGGTGGGGGGCGCTGTGTCTAAGGGAGGTGTGTGGCAGCCCCAGCTGTGCAGCTAGACTACACAGCCACACGGGATGTGGCACTGTGGTTCTAACACTCCCCACAGACTCAGATGAGTCCATCCTGGCTCCTCAGTCTAGATCCCAGGGTGGGGCCCAAACCTGGTCAGTCTCCAGAAGACTTCAGGCACTGTTTAGTTTCCACCAGACTTTCTGGAGATGGGGACAGGGCTTCCAAAGACAGGTGTTGTCTTCTTTTCTTTGCTTTACATTATATAGCTCCCAGGGTATTTCTTCATGGAGCCAAGTGAAAGAAACACTGATTTGGACAGTCATTCCACAGTTGTCTCAAAACAAAAGTCACAATCAAAACACTAGAAAAAATTCATCAGAAAAACCAGCACTGCATATACACAATTCCTCAGGCTATCCATGACCTCCTAGTTAGGCACATAGTGGTTTAAAGATACTAAGGCAGAGGCATCACAGAGAGCTGAGTTACCCACCAGACTGGGGCAGGTACTGATTCACAGGTGATTGCTAGAGACAGTACCGCTCTGGCTTTGAAGTCTTACCAGCTATAGAAGCTGAGATATATTCCTTAACAGAGTGTCCTGAAATTTTTCATGTGAACAATGAGGGTCATCACACCTACAGCTCAAGATATGATAAAGACTGAATGAGACGGTGCTTCCCAACTATTCAGTTCAGCACCTAGAACATGGCAACTAGAATAAATCTATGTATTTGTGAATACAGTCACTTACACTATGTAATGATAAAAAGTAATTCCCACCATTATCATTCTGCTTAAGCATCCTTTTCAGAGGACCACTCATTTCCTAAGGTCTTGACTACTCCCCCAATTCAGCCCTGAGTAGTTATTCCAAAGGTTTCTGGAATAGGACATCAACTAATGAGCTGAAGGAAAGGATCAAAAGGAGCATTTTTCCAAATCCCCAAATCATCTAGAACCAAACAACTGTTTTGTGTCTTTATTTCTGTACTTTAGCACTGAAATTTTAGATTTAAATTACTTCCTATCACATTTAATATGTGTAACATTTAAATGCCTACTGGGTGCCAGGCTTTCTTGGAAGCACCTGTACAAGGTTTGATAAAAAATACAGCGTGTTTAAATTTTTAAAAAATTATAATTAAAGACACATCACCATCAATCCCCTTCAAAAAATTCCCTCTGGCTTTAGACACAGTCATTCCATTGCTCTTGCCACTTTCTGAAGCAGTTCTGGAAGTCCCTTTTTTATGAGTGTCTTCAATTTTGCTGGTGTGGCTGCCTTAATGCCCTGAACAGATTCAAAACATTTACATTTCATGTCTGTTTTGATGTGAGAGAAGAGCCAGAAGTCACATGGTGCCAGACCTGGTGAAGAAATGGGGGACGACACACATTTTACAA
Organism: Erethizon dorsatum; assembly: GCA_028451465.1. Lineage (NCBI taxonomy): Eukaryota > Metazoa > Chordata > Mammalia > Rodentia > Erethizontidae > Erethizon > Erethizon dorsatum. Next base: position 12,113,931 of record CM051839.1, read on the forward strand.
TGCTGCGTTTCTACTGGATAGCACTCTGCAGCTGCACTCGCTGTGTTTTTTATCACACCTCCTATAGACACTCATGGAAGAGGACTCCCAGAAGTGCTTCAGAAAGTGGCAAGAACAATGGGGTATGTCTGAAGCAAAGGGGGGTGAGTGATTTTGAGAAGGATTAACAGTAATGTGTTCACTGTCATATATTTTTAAAATTTAAACCATAGTTTTTGATCACCCTTTGTATAGTTTCAACAACATTTGAGCTTAAGTACTGTTCCCCACACATTACAAATGAGAAAAGCTCAAAACTTAAAGCATCCAGCCCCACGTGCCAGAGTTTAAAAATGGTAACACTGGCATCTGAACTCTAATTCCAAAGCACCTGCTGCCAAACTATAAAAATATTATAGTTTATGAAACAAACAAAATATAATTCTAGGGAAAAATTAACATCAAATACTTCTTGAATCTATTTAGGAAAAAGCAGTACAGGGCAATATCAACATAAGAACACCATAAGACCACTACACCCACCTAATGTTTTAAGAATACTCTGCCATTCACGTGTATTCAACTTGTCTCTCAACACACTATGATCAACTCTAAAGTCTCTTTTTTAAGCTACAAAGCTATCTGTGGCTTATGATTCCATCCAAATGATTCTCTTCAAAACGCCAGGAATAATTTTAAAGGACATTCTTTAAGATGTAGAAGAGGAGGAAATATTGAAACTATTTACTTTTAAATGCTGACCTGTTTTCTGGCAATCTGATTATAGAAATTAATGCTTATTTCATTCTACATTGCCAAGATGTATGCTGTTTCCAAATACAACACTGATTTTCCAGTTCTAGAACCACAGCAAGGACAGAAATTACTCTTACTACCCAGGTCTCTTTCCAAGTTTCTTTCGACTTCCCTATCTTTCCTAGCATTTTGCTTGCCACTGCCTTTGTTCGAGGGTAAATGAGCACATCTTAAGTAATACTGAGAAGCAAGACATCAAGTCTACTCCAAACTTTTTTTTTCCAGGATAAAAACGTCTTCCCACACCTACATATTTACAACATAAGAAAAAGTCAAACTGAATAAGCCAATGCCAAAAACACAAACCTCCACGCGTAGGCTTGTCAGGTAGAGAAGCGCTTGCTTATTCAGGTATCCTTAGTGCCAGCACAAACAGAAGTCTGGCACTGCAGCTCACAGTCACAGATTCCCGAGACACAACACAATGGATGTTTACACCCGTGGGACTCAGCCGCGTGTATAACCTGTCTGCAAATCCTCCATGCCCTGCCACCAGAGGACAAGCGTGGATAGGACTAGATCACTTCTGCCAAAAATACTCTGCAGGTAACAGGAAATAAGGATAGTTTCTGAAAATGTGTCCTGGTACCCAACTCAAACCTGTAGCACTTAAGTCCACTGAATTACTAGTGTGGGTACAGGAAATTAAGGAGGAGAAGTGATTCTCTTTTTTACAAGGATATTTCTACAGAAGAGTTCACTGGTCTTTACTGTTATAGAAAGATCCTCAGTACATTTTTATACTCAACTTCCAAAGATGACCTCACTTCAGGGCTTAGCTACCATGTGAATGGTATAAAGAGCGTTGAAAACATGTTTCCAGCTGTCTGTCCTTAATCAGTACTACTCCAATGACTAAATGCAGGTCTATTGTAGAACACTCAACCAGGCATAATAAAAGGGACTGACAATGAAATATATACTAGTTGGGCTAAGGCTTGAGGATGGAAATATTCTGAGGCTTCATGTTGGTTCTGGTTCATTAAAACTCAGAATCTCAGAGCTGGAAAGCATCCTGGTTTTCCCTTAAGCCAACCCCTCTATTTCACAGTTGAACAAACTGAGGCCCCTGTGGTTAAGGATTTGCTTATATTCTCACCACCAGTCAGTGCCAGATTTGGGTCTTACTCCCCAGCCAGGGCCTCGATCTCAACTGCCACTTCCCATTTTGTTGGCTCTGACCCTTTCTCTCCAACAAAGTATGCTTTATGCATGTGCAGCCAGCCCTCCACATCTGTGGAATCCAATCAACTGCTGAGAGAAAATACTCAGAAAAAAATTACCTCTGTACTGAACACATACAGATTTTTTGTCTTGTCATTATTTACTAAACAATACAGTGTATTTACATAGCACTTATATTAGGTATAAGTAAAGAAGAAATGATTTAAAGTACTATACGGGAGGATGTGTCCAGATTATAAGCACATATTATGCCATTTCATATAAGGGACTTGAGCAGCCATGGGTTGGCATCTCTGTAGGGTCCCCTGGATACCAAGGGACAATGTACTTCCTCTTCTGGAGAGATTCTCCTCAACTGTTGCAATTCCTCAAATTGCGTTCACAGGCACTCGAGGGCTCCAGCTGACACTGGAGCATGTTAAGGACCCTATCTAGAGTTTGTTGCCATGCACCAGATTAAGGCCCTTTCCATAGCCACAGGAGATGGGAGAGGGAAGAGAGGACCTTCCAATTCCTGCGGTCATTCATTCTACAGGCTGAGGTCCTAACTTAGCAGAAGCTTTTGGAAAAATTCTTCAATTCTGATTTGTAATGACAACAATAAAAAAGGACAGAAAGAAAGAAAAAGAAAATTAAAAGCATATGTTTTAGAATATATAAAACTAAGAGTTCTTGTTTTTCTAAATGGTGTGGGCTAATTTCAGGAGACATTTTTAGACCCATTCCCAAACCCCAGTGGATACTGATACGTGTGGCATTCATATACTAAATACTGATACCTAATTGACTTTGGATTTTGCCTTAGAATTTTCAGAAAACAGCCTTTATCATCAGATTTTATAAAGAGGAAGCCACTCCTAGGACTCTATTTGCAATGGCATTAACCTGGAAACCAACAGCAGTGCCCCGCCCCACTGTTCAACAAAGACCAGAAGAGGGAACCGTAATAATGAGTAACTTTGATAGTATGCTGAGAAGTGCCATTAAGAAGTTTCCACATGTGTGCTAGTAACTTCCTCCCTGTTACATAAATGGAACCTCTCCTGATAAAGCCAAAGCTGTATCACTCCCATATTCACAGTGTGAACATACTTCCCCAATTATAAAAGGCTGTTTTTTCTGGTTTTCAAACCTTTAAAATCACTCCAGGTGCAGTTTTATCCACTTGCACCTGCAATCATTTGGAAAACACAGTCTATAGTTTCCAAAGTCAGAAGAAAGCATCTCCCAAACACAGCTGCACTTTTGGCTCTTATAACCCACACATCTATGAGTATTCTTCTTGAGTAAAAAGTCAATGCCTGGCTAGAGTGTTTTTTTCCAATATGTCCTTTGCTCGCATGCAAACAAACCTTTACATTTCAGCAATGAAGACCCAGGATAACATCAACAAAATCTGTTCTACATCAACCATAAGGCATCCTCCATACGTGATATTCCTTTGTTTTGGCTCTTCCTTCTCTTCCTTCAATTTTGGTTCTTTTTCATCCTTCTTGCTTCTGAGCCTCAAGCACCCCTTAGAAGTCGCTTGATATTAAAAGGAGCACAGAAGATCTGAACACAGGAAGTCTGTCTGCAGCCCCAAAGATCTAGGGGTCCCAAGGAGAGGTCTACGCCCACGGTCAGGCCATGGGGACTCTGACAACAGGATCCTCTCTCAAGTACCACTTGGGAATCTTTAAACTGAATAAAAATAAACACATTTGGAACCAAGTATCAAACTGTTGAGGTGAATGGTATTTTTCTTTTGGCATAAAAATCATGACCTAGTCATTTGGGTAGTTCCACAGAAATAAAAAAAGTAAGCTATGGGCCCATTAATTCTCCAAAAGGAAATGTGTGAATTTCAATCACAATGAAGAACTCATCTCTTGAAGACATGTACAGATATATATATCTGAATCATCTGAAACCTTCTCCAAATACATACGCCCACCAGACTGGCCTATATATTTAAGAGGTAATACATCACTCGATTTTTCCACATTAGCTCTAATAAAAATAAAATGCCCCAAAGCAAAAACGTGTTTTGAAGGTGGTCAATGGTTTTACTTTATGGGAGGTTGCGCTGGTGTGAGAGTAGGATGAGATATCACTGGCCTTTATGTTTAATTTCTGTTTCTAAAGTTTGGGGAATGGTTTGATTTTTCATTCTTTATTGAACAGTGTTTTCTTTTTCCAAATTACAACTTACTTGTGTCACACAGGTGTTAACTGATATGTATTGTGTTCCTCATAAAATGTTCATAAACAAACAAGCACTTAGAAGAATATTTTAAAACACTTACTATCCTAAACACAGAAACATAAATGTTAAAATTTTGGTAAGTATTCTTCAGAGGTTTTTTTCCCAACATTTTGTCCTACTGCAAAGAAGAAATCAGCCAATACAGTCCATACAACTTTATACAGACTCCCCAGGTGCCTAGATTACATGGTCGGCCGCTAGCTATACATAACACGTGACCTCTGCTACACACATCTGTGAAGACTAAGCTTTGGAGCAACATTCAACTTCTAAACACATTGGACTTTACCTTCCAAATAAAATGTTTCTAATCAGGAGTTTTAAAATACTCATGAATATATTTAACCAAACAGCCTACTATTCCAACCCTCACCCTGTCAACCTAATTGTTCAGAGAAGCCATGGACCCAGGGTCCATACCAGCCTCTCTTTCCATGTGAACTGCACAATTCATTCTGATAAGTCATAAATATGATGGCAACATACATTTTTCCCTGCATCCTAAAAGAAATAAAAGTCCTTCACCTGAATTATTGCTGACATCCAAATAAGTGCTGGGCACTCACATCAGTAAGAAATGTTAAGGACCTGTCAAATTGGGTTGTGCATGCTTACCTTTGTCACAGGAAGGATTTCAAGAACCCAGCACTGTCTGTTATGATTATATGTTTATTTACTTGGAGATGAACACATTAAGATTTTCATATAATTTAAATCCCATCTAATAAATGGGAAGAACCAACAATGAATGCTAAATCTCAAGGGTCAGAGTTAGCTGAAGAACAGGATTCTTAAATATTCTCAGAGTATCTCCTGACAAAGTAGTATCACTTATAAAGAGAAAATAGGTGCATTTATAACTAAGAAATCTGCCCATCACTACCTGTGGCAGTTTTAAAACATGAGCACGATTCATTGACACTCTATCAAGAGGTAGCACCCATCCCCCCACCCCCAAATTTAGGCAGGCTCAGGACTGCTTCAGTCCACAGCATACATGAAAGTGAACCCCAGGACTTTTGATGCTAGAGCCTCAGTTTTGTTTGTTGGGACCCTCCGTGGAGCCCTGAGTGGCCGCGTCTGTGAGGAAGCCCATGCTATAGGAAAAGGCCAGGCTCAATCAACCCAGGGGAACTCAGCCCCGAGTCAGCCCAGGCCAGCCACCGGATGTGAGGACAGAAACCTCCAGATGATTCTAACTCATAGCCATTCCAGAGTCCCCAGCTAAGGCCCCAGGCATCATGGAGCAGAAGACAAGCCGACCTCACTTTGCCTGTCTGAACTGCTGTTTGTATAATCATGAAAAACAATAAAACTGGCTATATTTCAGTTCTTCATTTTGGGTCATTTGCTATGCTATGATTAAACGATAAGCAGAATACTATCTTAATCAGGTGATAAAAATACCTTCACGGATAATTGAACAAACTGGTGTTAAGTGCCTACTGATGTGATTCACTGAGAAAAATTAGCACTTATGAACCACCCCAGAATATATACCTTAAGTGTAATTATAAAGTTAGAGGCCGATGAGATAGCTCAGCGGCATAAGCGCCTGCCTAGCAAGCACGAGGTCCTGAGTTTGACTCCCGGTACCCACATACGAAAAAAGGGCCGGTGATGTCGCTCAGTGGCACGGGCGCCTGCTGGCACGCGAGGTCCTGAGTTCGACCCCCGGTACCCACAAAAAATAAAGTTAGTCAAGTTAAAGATCATTTTATCAAAAATTGCTCTGTATACTTCAAATGTGACAATGCCATGAAAGACAAAGACCGAAACATGATTCAAAATAAGAGACTAAAGAGACATGACAATTATCAAACACAATACATGGTCTTAGGTTGGATCCTGGGCAGGAGGGAATTTCTCTACACAAGATATCTTTTGAAGACAGGCAAAGTACCCAGTAAAGCAGTGTTTGTCAAACATTTATCCACATACAAATCACCTGTGGTCTTACTAAAATGCAGAATCTGATTCCACAGGGCTGGAAGAGTGAACAGTCTTCACTTCCAACAAATTCTCAGTTAACGTCAGTGTGCTGGATTCTGGGTTACACTTGGAGTCATGACGTACTGATAAGCACACTGTGTCAGCATCAAGGTTCCTCAATTTGTCCTTGTTTTTAAGAGGCTTGTGTTCAAAATTTAGGGATGAAGGGTCGTGACGTAAGAGAACTTGGTTCCCAGTATTTCAACAGCAATAGCAAAAATAGAATTATAGTGTGTGAGGTATATAATACACAAATGTTTGTTGAGCCATATTCAAGCTTTCTGCAGGTCTGAAATTTTTCAAGACAAAATTTGAAAAAGAAAAGGTATGTAAGTTATAAGAACAACCTTGTAAGTTTGATATTTTTATCTCAGTGATACAAAGGAGGAAACACATGGTTACAGAAATTAAATAACTAGGACATGATCATATATATTACTAGTGAAGGATCCCAAGGTTATACAATAATAGTGTTCACTGTAACTAAAATGCACAGTGGCTTTGGAAGAATAACTTCTCTAAGGCTTCAGTTTCCTGATCTAAGAGGGCTGCACCATATCGGACGGTTTCTCGTATCTCAGACGTCATACTATAAACTCAGGCCTACCATTCCATCACCACATTGCTCACATGCTTTACTGGAGCAGGACCTCATCCCTCCCTCCACACTCATGGCAGAATTTTAAAAAAGAGGACATGCATAAAAACTCTAACATCCACAAAAACTGCATCCTTACGGCGAGAACCAAATCAAAGACATGTATAAAGTTTTGAAATACTTAAGTACAGAGAATGTAAAGTCTAAGATTTTTCAAGTTGAAGAATTAAACCACATATTCATTCTAAGAAGTAGCAGTACCACTGCCCCTTTTTCAGACACCAGAAACTTACGTTTCACAAAAGTAGACTTCAAAATATTTTGAGTAAAGTTGTGTATGCTTCTAACACTTGTGGTCCCAAGACTCCTCTTGGGAGTCAGCTCAAGCACCAAAGCCATTTCCAAAGATTTAACACGTTCCTGCCAGCTTGAGCCACTTGTGGTACACCCATGGCTGTTCCACCGGGCAGCCTGTACTGCTGGTGGTGTAAAAGGTACAGTCATGCATGTACCACCAGTGGCTCAAGTCACCCAGCAGTGAGACATAAGTATAACAGCCCCATTGTGAACGCATTTTTGATGCACATGAGTGAGGACAGGGAAATGAAGTTGAGAAAAGCCTTCTGAGTACACAGAGATACCAACTTAGGCTCTGAAAGCTCATTACTAAAAGAATGGCAATCAGCTGGAAATGCAGGAAAGCATACACCCAGACCAGCACTGGTTCACTATACACATGCAAGTTCATTTCTTTCAGTACAAGGCTTCCAAGTAGGAAAACATACCAAAATTCTGTACATAAAGATTCTAGCAAGACCTTGAAATTGTCACTTCTGATACCCTTGCACAAAATGAAGAAATATGGCATAGATCAGACAATCGTAACATTTTTCTTCTCAGATCTCCTGACATTCTTAAAAATTGAGACTTTTTGTTCATGTGGATTACATCCATTGATATTGGTAGTGTCAATTCAATGCTTGAATTTTAAAAGTTGCAATATATATTTATTTAAAAATAAAGCCATTACATATTAACATAATGTTTTTCATAATGTTTTTATTAAAAATGTTTCCCAAAGCAAAAATAATTTAGTGAGAAGACTGGCATTGCTTTCTATTTTGCAAATCCCCCCCATGTTTGACTTAACAGAAGACAGCTGGATCCTCCTGTCTACTTCTACATTCAGCATTTTACAACACCTCTGGAAAATGCCACTACACTACTGTAAAGAATAAGACTGAAAAACTACGAAGAATGAGAGTGAAAAGGGAGATTAGGAAAAAAACACCTCTGACCTCACAGATCCCTGGAAGGGTCCTGGGGATGCCCAGATCATACTTTAAGAATCATATTTGGATACTGATACAGTAAGTTCAATTAACAAAATTAAAAATATCATACCTAAAGGACACCACTCAGTAGAACTACAACAATCTAGATGAGGGCTTCTCAATCCCAGCATGACTGACATTTGGGCATGGTAATTCCTTGCTGTGGTGGACTGCCCTGTGCACTGCAGATGTTTAACACTGTCCCTAGCTGCTAGCCAGCAATGGCATCCCCATACCCAGTGGTGACAACCAAAACTGTCCCCAAACACTGTCAAATGTCCCCTGAGGAGGAAAAACTGCTCATGGTTGAGATCCACAACTCAAATCTAAAGAAATATTTCTAGTATTAGGCTCCAGCACTCTAGTTCAGTATTTGTTTGCATTGGCTTGGTTTTCATCAGCAGATGATGTGAGAATGGGAGAGATACTAAGTAATTTCCTGAGCAAGAAGTGCATCCAAAAAGCTTTCAACAGGTTGGAAATAGAGAGACCAGCAATATAAGATCCAACAGAAAGAAAAAAACATATTTTTGTGCAGCTGCACAAAATATGATGAGAAGCCTATGCCTCAGTGACAGCAAAGGGACAGTCAGTGTGGACAGGAAGTCCAGACCGAGGCCACTGACTGGCAAACTGATAATGCCATAGATGGGCTTGACAGACACAGGGCACACAGCGGACAAGGACGAGGCTAACACAAACTGAGCTCCTTACTGACCAAACCACATTTGGGATTATGTTTGGTTCTACAGAGAGTCACCATGTGACAGGATTGTCCCCAGAGTGGAGGTGAGAAATTCAAAACTAAATCATGACTAAAGGAGCTGGAAAGAAATCCAACAGGCCACAGTCCTGATTCTTAAATGCTTAAAATACTCTCATGTGGAAGAGGGATTAACCTTGTATTTGGCCTCTAAGCTTAAAACCAGAGCTAATGGGTTGAGAATGTATGGTGTATGCAAGGTGAATGTGCGATGAGAATTAAAACCTTCTAAACTGTTCAAGTTAGACAATTCCTAGGTAGATTAATTCAGGAGATGGGGAGTTCCACAAAATTTCACAAGTTAAGGCTGAGGGTCTTCCAAAGCAGCTCACGCCTACATGCAAAGCTTCAATGCTTGACCCATGAGTCTATGAGCAAAACATACACCCATGCCTCAGACATTCTCACCCAGTTATGGAAGCCAAATGAGCCACTCTCCTCCCTGCAGAGCAAGCCTGTCAAGCTGACCTGTCATCCTTTCCATCAGTGCAGGGTAGCCTATCCCTCACCTCTGATACACACAGCCTATGCCATGTGGCACTGCAGCTCCGTGTTTGCCCTGATCTGTTCACATGCCAGGGGGTGGCCCTGATCCTTTTAGGGAAGGCTCAGTCTCATCTTAATGCTTCTTTTCATTCTGATTTTCTCTTTGCAAAAAAGAACAGGTTAGATAACAAGTACATGAAAAGGAAAAGGTTTCGTAAACTGCAAATATTCATATTCCTAGTAAATAAAATCATCCTTATTTGGCCTCTTAATCTTTTACTTCTCCCATAGACATGGAGAGATAATTTTGTCCAAGTGCAGGATGATTACCCTTCTTGGAGCTTACTAAGTTCCACAGCACCTATAACCATTTTAATCTTATTTTCCCACATATTATGTAAAACTATGTATGTGGGGAGTGGCTAAAGCTGGAAATTGATCACACGTGCAGAGGCGAGGCAAGGCCGGTCAGAGAGCCCCCGAGCTGGGCTATGTGAACAAGCTGCTCCAGTCCAAGGTTCCTAGGCAAAGGGGTGTCATGTGACACCAACCTGTGAAAATGTATAAATAAATGTGCTGCGGTGGTTGAGCAGCAGTTCCTTTTCCTCTCAGCCAGAGAGAGGGCTCCACCTGACCTCAGCTTTCTGTATACTGTCTCTTATCTTTATTTCTCCATCCTTCTCACCATCCTTCCCCCAGGAACTTTGAGAGCTGTGCTGGACGTGGCATATGTAAACCAACAGAAACCATACAGGTACTATGTTACTACTGAGGATAGTTCTGAAAAAGCTCAGAAAGTTCCACCAATAAGTAGGTATGTTAGGGAAGGCTGAGCGAGAAGGGAAGGAGTGGGTGGAAATCTTAGTCTGGTGGTGAAAGCTCTGAAATTGCCATCAATATGGTGAGAATGTGAGAAGAGGATAATTAATGACCCATCAGATTCTGCACAGTATTTTCATTTTCAGAATTTTTATGGTACAAAAAGACGCAGATACCATGGATGTTCTTCCTTAAATACATAACCTTTAAAGATATTCTGTTTGTCCTCCATAAAAGAACATTCCTCTGAAAGTCAATAGGGAAACAATTCACAAAACCTAAGTACATTTTCATGAAACAGTGAGACGAGTCTTTTGTGATGGTTAATCTTGATTGTCGACCTGATTAATTGAGACACTCCTGGCAGATTAGTAAAGCACACTTCTTTTGCTCTAGGGCATTTCCTGAAATGACTAGCATGTAGGCAAGTGAACTGCATGGAGAAGACCTACCCGATGTGGGCAGCTTCATCCAACAGGTTGCAGACCAGAGAGAAGAAAAAGCAGATGAGAGGGAGTCGCCAGCACACAGGCAAGCTTGACCATACTCTAGCCGGTACATGTTTTGCTGCTGCCATGGCCTGTGGACATCACTCTCTAGGCTCTTGAGCCGTTCAGTGTAAACTCGCACCCTTGACTCTCCAAGGAGCTTCTGGGTCTTTAGTCCTGGAAGGTGCTGCATCCTCAGTCTCTCTAATTCCAGCTTCTGGTACGGAGTAGCTGTTGAATCCTCCTGCTCTCCCATGTGCAGCCAACCATGTGTACTACCCAGCCTCTGATGTCTCTGGAAAGCTCCTAACTACCACCACTTTATAATTTTCTGGTTCATGAATTTGAACATCGCACAGCAGGAATGATCAGCCTCTACTGGGGCCAGCTGAATGGCCAGAGATAGAACACAGTGACAATCAAGTCGGTTTCCTTGGCTTTCTGAAGCCTGGGATAACCAAGACATACCATCTTATGCCTGATGCATTCTTAAATGGGCAGGCTACAGCAGTGAGGGCTGGCTGTGCATCTCAGTCTCTCCAGCCCCTACAAGAGCTTGCTTCCTCATGGTGTGGCAGAACAAAGCTGCCAGTCTCTTTGGGTCACAGTTAGGAGTTACTTCTGCCATAGCCTAATGATCAAAGTAGTCTCAAGATCCACCCACATTCAAGGAAAGGAGACACAGACCTCCATGCCTCCATGGTAGAAATGGACAACACGGTGGCCACCTTTGATCAACCACAATGAGACATGCGTATTTCGTTTTTCTATCTAATGTCAAATATACCTAACTAGACAATAGTTTGGATGTGAGCAAAGTAACCACTCCCAAAGTAACTTCAAGATATTAAAAAAATGCTTCACAATAAACTATGTGCTCAACAGATCATACACACAACACTTCTTTCCCTGATGCTTCCAGCTTTTCTTACCCAAGGACAGCAAAGCCACACAACAGGGGAAATGCACGGAAGAGTGTAAGGAGCTCAGACTCAAAAAATCAGAGCCATTGTTAAAGGGGTTTTATCCCACAGACTAGTCAAAAAGATATTTTTAATACATAATACAGAACTAGAATATTAGTTTATTCAGTGATATAAACTTAAGTGTCTAATGGCTCGCTTTTTTTTTTAAGTCAAGGAAGAAAATGACAAGTTGCCATAATTTCCCTATGTTGATAACACTGTTAATGGTATTTTGGTATGTACTGAACATCAGAAAATACATTTATTTAAGCCTTTCTTCTCCCAAACACCAAGTCCCCTCTTTCCATAAGAAAACCATGAGCATTAGTTAGATTCCTTCTCAGAACATTTTTTTTTTTTTTAATGTGGGTACCAGGAGTCCAACTCAGGACCTCGCGCTTGGCAGCAAGCGCTTGTGCCACTGAGTGATATCACCAGCCCTTTTTTTCCTTTATGTGGGTTCCGGGAGTCGAACTCAGGACCTCGCGCTTGCCGGGCAGGTGCTTATGCCGCTGAGCTATCTCACCAGCCCTCTCAGAACATTTTTAAAAAGTTGCCTATGTGTATACCTACAGGTATATGTAACTCTACTTAGATACGTTAACACATGAGGGATCATACTTGAGATACAGTTCCACACCTCAATTTTTAATTATCCATTCAAATATGAACTGAATGCCTACTATGGTACATGCAGAGTTTAGACCTGGGAATAAATGATTAAGTGCAAAGACCCTAAGGCAGAAATGTGCCTGCATGTTCCAGGAATACCAAAGAGGCCAATGTGCCTAGAGTATAGTAAGTGAGGGTGTGAATGGAAAGTTGGATCATTCAGTGGCATGAAATTTTTTTAAATTAATGCAGAGTGAGGGAGGGTGCCAGTGTCTTGGAGATCATTCAATTTTAGTGTATTAGTTTTCTGTTGCTGCCTAGCAAATTACTATAAACTTAGTGGCTGCAAACACCTCATTTAGCAAGCTTTGTGTTTTCTGATTTATGCTGCACGTAAGGCAGCTATCAATCATCTCAATGTCTGCAGGGGCCTGAGGTCCGAGCACAGCTCAGCTGGGTCCCCTGCTTGGGATGCCCTCTGCTCCTCGGGCTGTGATCAAGGTATCACCAGCCTGGCTGCATGGTGGAGGCTGCCCCAGGAATGAACCTGCTTCCACGCTCCCTCAGGTTGTTGGCAGAATTCATTTTTTTGCAGTTGTGCAACTAACAGTTTGGATTTTTTTTTTTTCCTGACAGTGGCTGCGTGGGCTCCTGGGGCCCTCCACTCTTTCCACTGGCAGGTCACAAGATGCCTCCCCATTTCTTCAAGGTCAGCAGGAGAATTTCCTGTGCACTAAGATGGAGCCTTGTATAACAAAATACCAACACGTTTGCTATATTCTACTTGTTAGAATCATATAACAGGTCCTATCCACAAACTAGGGCCTGGATCACTGGGCATCACCCTACGGCGTGGCATGTCTGCCATACTTACTGAGAATATTTACAAACCTCTTTTCCCTTTTTTTCTTCCCACAGCAATGGCGCTCTACCACTAACCTATATCTGCAGCCCTTTTTATTTTTTACTTTGAGATAGGGTCTTGCTAAGTTGCCCAGGCTGGCCTCAAAGTTGCCACCTGCCTGCCTCAGCCTCCAGAGTTGCTGGGATAATAGGCTCATGGCTCCAAACTCAGTTACTTTATTCTTTTTAAATAGGTTACAGAGTATTTCTTCTCATGGCTACAACATAATTTATTTAACCCTCTTTCTCCCCTTCTCCAGTTATTTTGAAACAGGCAACACATCATTAACTACAAGCACCCAACTGTGCAACAACAAAGCTTATTTTTCCTACCTAACCATAATTTTTGTATACACTGACCAACCCTTCCCCACCCCGCTGTCCTCCACAGTCTCTCAGAACCACTCTTTTACTCTAAGATGTTTAGATTCCACAAATGAGTGAGACAGCATGTGTTTTCAAAGCACAAGTACATTATAAACTGTGCTGGACAATGCCAGACTGTCTCAGAACGGATGCTTCAGCTCACACTCTCGGCAGCAGCACATAAAACCACTTATTTCCAGCTCTCAAACAGCTGTCTCTTGGTGCAACTTCACTGCCATCTTCATACAGGTGTTCTCCATCTGTTCCTTCCGGCTCACACTCAGGTAATTTTTCTTTTTGGAAAACACTCTTAACTGGACCCATCTTCCCACTGTATTTTCTGATTCTTGTATATAAGGAAGCTATCAATTTTGATAATTACTTTTAATCTTCCATCATAATGAATCATTTTAGTGTCATTAATACTATAGTTCTTCATCTGTTCTTGAGGGCTGTCTACAGATACAATCTTTTCTCCTTCCGGGATTTGTATACCACCTTTTATTTTTCTTTTTTTCTTGTCTAGTACTTCCAGAATAATAGCTAATTAGTAACAGTGAGTCATGCTTTCAGCATTTTAAGGATTTTAAAAATCAAATGAAATGCAAAATTAAAGAGGAAAATATGTATTTTAAAACTTTAGCAAGTAGCCAAAATTTCTGCTTCATGAAATTTTCTATAGTAGAAAAGCAGAATGACTGAGGGAACCCATACCTTTTAGAGGTTGCAAGTCTTTAGCCAAAGGCTCCAAAGGAGAGACACACATGTCCCTGTCCCATGTCCATTCTGCGAAAGGTCAAGCTGAGAATAAATCAGAGAAGGAATTCTCCGAACATTTTCTGAGACTTCATTCACTGGTCTTCTAAGTATTTTCTTCCATTTGATACCAGGGTATTATTTTTCTTTTAACCTATTTTTGCTTTGTAAGATTTGAGTTCTGTCTTTATCTTTTTTTTTCCTTTCAAAATTTTTATTAGTGCATGTTTGCAGTACATAATGATTACACTCATCATAGGGAGTTGGGATATGTACATAATGTAATTGAATTCTTTTTCTGTCCTTTTCCCCTACCCTCCCTCCACCTCTTGGTCCCTTTCCCCTTTGATGTCTTTACTATCTTAAAACACGTGTTTGAGATATTTCAGACAGTGAGTGAATAATACTTGTAAATACATAAGTAAAAAAAAGTATCCTGAAATACACAGAAACTTGTAATCTGAGACGCTTCACTCTTCCCCTTTCTACCTACACTGTGTAAATGGACCATATATTTTTATTAAATTACTTTAGTATCGCCCTAGTTTACTCCACCTAGAGCAGTGCTCACATACCACAGAGGGCTGTTTGTATCACCGGAAGCTCTAAAAGGCTCACCCTCGCTGACCTAGGGCAAGGGTTCCTAAGGAAGGTCTGTTCACAGGCTTCAGAGTTACCGTGTGCCCTGAAATCACAATGCAAATGCTGTATATGCACTGGCTTTTTCAGAGGGTAGGAATGTTACCTTTCATCAAATTCACAAAAAAAAAAAAAAAAAAAAAAACGTGAAATATAAAAACTGAGTAAGACTCAATGATCTAGAGTAATGAGTGTGAAGGCTGCCAAGAATAGAAAACAATGGAGATTGAAAAAATACCTTACAAGAGTTTGGATTTATCTGAGTAACAATGTGAAAGAATTTTCTTTAAAGTACATGGAATTTGGATAAAATCACAGCAGACTTCCATAAAAATCAGACCAGGGATGTGTCTGGACCAGAAACCTGGTCCAAAACGAACCACAGAATAAGATGATTACACGCAGAAACAATTCTCACTTAAGGACCTTTCCACATCAATCCATCAAAAAGCACAGCTTACTTGTGCTTAGTAGCACATTAAGCACATGGGACCTAATTCCTTCATTAAACTTTGAAAGAGATGACTAATCCTCTTAGTGGTCATTCTTCCATTCCAGGAAAATCCAGTGTTCAAAGCCTTCCTAAGGAAAATACATCAACTTTTACTTACTGCTGAGGTAGGGGATGATGAATAATCTCCTAAAAAAGCAGTCACCTATAAATAAATAAATTCCACTTTCAGGGGCCAGTGAGATAGCTCAGCGGCATAAGCACCTGCCTGGCAAGCCCGAGGTCCTGCGTTCGACCCGCAGTACCCACAAAAAAAAAAAAAAAAAAAAAAAAAAAATTTCCACTTTCAACATATACATAAAGCAGCAACAAATTAGAACGGGAGGTGGAGGCTGACAATAACACGCTGCAGAGTACAATCCAGATTTTGTATGCGTTTCTGATGTGTACTATTTCTTTATATGAACATATACAGAATTACTCTCATTGACAAAGGGTTATAAATCTTCCTCATAACCTATTAATCCAACCACTATATAGATTTGATTTGGTACAACCTGCAGTCTGTAGCCCATGTGCACTATTGGTAATTAAAAGTAAGTAATAATGATGACAAACACCACCCCAGCTGTGTGGTGATTAGTAAGAACTTTCTTGTGCACACCGCCAGGCACTGGCATGTGTGGCTCGAGTGACTATATAAAGCTCATGACTTTATCAAATTAAATACAGGGATTTCCTTTATGACTCCCACACATTCCAACAGAGGCTCACATAAGCACTTTTGTGCAATTTAAACTTGGAGCTATCCACGTAGTAATACTGACCAAAACACTATGCATCATTTAACCTTAAAAAGAATAAAAAAACATAGACTTGTTTTTCTTGGGACTGTAGAAAGACCACAAGGAACTTTCTCACTGTGTGGCTCAACTGCCTGAAAACTCTTTTGGAACAAGGCAGGCTAGAAATAAATAAACCAAGCAGTGTGACCTTGGGTAAGTTAATTTCAACTCTCCAAGCTATAGCCTCATGCATTTACCCATGAACTGCACACAGACCGATACGACCTAACTTGGCAGGCTGATTCAGAGTTCGTGTGGACTACAGCTAGCCAGGGCCTGGAACACCAGGTGCTCAGTGATCTCCAGTGCCTCTTCCCTCAGCAGACTGGAGTGCTTAGGAAAAGGAATCTTGCATTTCATAATCATATCTGTTCCATCCCCTGTCCTCTGCAGGCTTAGCTCCTTCTGTGAGTAGAATAGGTAAATAAACAGCTTCAGAGGAAACAATGGAGCTGACTCACAAAGGGATACCTAGTGCGTCGAAACTTCAACTCATCCAGGGTCTTGCCCACTCTCTGGAAAAAGTAAAGTAGACTTCTCAGAGGTCCAAACTCAAACACACTCTCTTGGGCCACATGCCAGGTCTCCATTGTTAGTTAGACCTCACAGCTGTAATCACTGTCTTTCTCACTAGACATGTAGAAAGAAATATGCTTTTTCTGTCTTTTCAGTCCACCTATACAGTACACAGCATGTAAGAGAAGCTTACTAAATATTTTTTGAGTGAATAACTGCATGAAAAAAGGTTGTCAGCTACAAATATCAGATCGTTCAACTATTACCATGAATAATTTCGGGTGTGTGTTCACCTGAAATTTCAGATGTGTCATACACACAAATTATTTAAAAGAATAACATAATTAATTCCTATGAACACATCATCTATGTCCCTTACTAACCAATGACCAATCTGCAGATAGTATGGGGCCCACGTGGTTTGGTGCAACCCCCAAGACTGCTTTAAGCAAATTCCAGCCTGATCTTTAAGAAGCTTGGGGCGATGAGGTATGGCTCTCCTCCAGAATTCTAGCTCTGTAGTTACAAGAAACGTTTGCTCTTCGGTGTTCTCAGTGAGAAGGCTCAGTACATACCGATCAACAGAACTCACTGCTGTCTCATCAGGAATTGCTCTGGTAAACAGAGGACCTATGACAGCAACAAAGGTGAAAACCAAACTCTTCCCCCAAATCAACAGATTAGGGGATACCTTTAGTAGGACTGTTCAAGACATTTAAAAAGAATCATTCTGCAAAAATCTGCATGAGAAGAAACAATGACCTTAAGATAGCTCACAAGAGGAGGGGGATGGTGTGCATACCAGACAGCATGCTCGCCTGAATACTGCAGAAGGCTAGAGATCACTTTAAGAATCTTTTTACACAAAGGTTTTTAAGGGGAAAAAATTCAATAGGTAAAGGGAAAATTCTAGTTGGGTCCATGTAGGAGCTGAGATACTGGCATATGGCCAGCTAACAATTATCCCTGACTAAATGATTCTGTGTTCCAGAACGTCTTTGATATGGGAAAAATTCAGAGACACATTCATATGAGATGATGAGCTCACATGGTGAAGACCTGACCACGACAGAGGTGACCTCCTTAGTCTTCGCTCCCAATTCTACACTCAGATAGAAAGCCAAAGACCAGCAAATCTCAAAATAATGTAAAGTGGCCATGTTTCATTAAGCTATGAAGTTATGTAAATTATTATAGAATTATTTGTCTGTTTTAGTGTGGGTTCATACTTCCCATGGCCAAATTGAGGAACTGTTGTTTTAATGAAAGGTTTCCTTGGTGGCTGATCCCACTCAGATAAAAACCAAGCGCACACACTGCTACCTGACAGAATAAAGCACAAGTCAGAGACAAGCGGACCCTCACCACCTCCCCCTTCCATTTCCTGTGTGGAAGCATGGGAAATAAGTCAACACCAAAAGACAAGAAGGCTTACTTCTCCAGATGTGTCCCAACCCCAGCTTCTCCGGGATTATAACATAGCTCTTTGTTTCCCTGTAAGTCTAGGGTCATAACTTGAGAGTGCCCCAGATTCCTGACTGTGTGTGTGTGTGTGTGTGTGTGTGTGTGTGTGTGTGTGTACATGCATGCTCCTTTTGGTATAGGACATTTTCTGGGAACAAAACCCAAAGCTTTCCCTAAATTTTCAAAGTGGTTAGTATTATAATAAAGCTTCACAACTAGCTGGAAGAAAAGGTTACCAGAGGTGGAAAAGGACTTTCAATGCTAACTGACCAAACGAATGGTAGATCAGAAGACCAACCAGCCGGAACACAGGGAAAGGAGGGTGTATCAGAAGAGAGGCTGAGATCTTGGAAAACAATGACTCAGTAAAAGAAATGATGTAGAAATCAAAAGAAAGCTAGGTTTAAGCCAGAAGTAGCCTACGATGAAGACTGCAGAAGAGGATCTAAGAAGCTCTAGTAATAAAATTGTAGAACAGAGCAAATGGTTTAGGTTGAAGGGCTTCAAAAGAGCAGTTTCCAGTAACTGAAGGTCACAGGAGTCAAGGCTGCAGCTTCCATATCTCCATTCATGCATCTCCGCCTGAGGGCAGGTCCTCCTCACTGGCTCACTGCCTTCCTGTTCTGCCTACACTTGACCCAGTCCAGTGATCTGGAGCCCAGAGGCAATTTCACAGCAACTAACTCAGTCTCTCCAAATCCCCATCTCAAACTTCTAGGACACAGTCAGACTCAGCCCAGATTCCAGTTTCACTCCACTGAGTGTTTCAGTCTGCCTGTCACCAGCAGACCTAGAGAAGACAGAACCGAGTCTTTCAAATGGGGCTGAAGAAGCCCATCTCCACAGCGAGCAGACTCAGAGGGACTGGGTTTTCGCCCAAAGTAAACACTTTTACCAAGCCAACAGGGGGCACTACAGCCTGAGGTACCCAGAGGGGTAAAAAAGGAAGTAGCTGTGATTTCAGGTTCTAGAAAACTACCCTTTTCCCAGCTCTGCCTATCTAAAAGAAACAAGAACTCTTGGGGTGCGGGGCAGTTTTCTTGCAATTATCCTAGTTCGGTGCAAACGGCTATACAATTTGCATATGCTAGAGGCTTCAACACTATACTTACTACAGGTTGAGCATCCATCTTCTGAACATCTGAGTTCTGATATACTCTAAAATACACTGCCGCGACACTCAGAAAGTTTCAAATTTTGCAGCATTTTAGATTTTGGATTAGAAATACTCAAGTGGTGGACTCTATGGAAAAATATTCCAAAATCTGACAAATTCTGAACTCTCAAACACTTCTGGTCCCAAACATCTTGGTTATTCAACCTGTGTATCAATAACTTTTATTCTTAATTCCGAAGTCTTTGCTTAAAGCATGTAACTTATTCTCGGTATCTGTTTACAATTCAGAAAAAAGTTCCTTACATATCACTGAAGTGGTATTTCATGTTTATATTTTCCCACTTACATTCTTTGGTGTAATTTTAGATTTCTGAGAATATTTTTGAGAAATCAAAATATTCTATTTCCAGTGATTAGTGCAATGCACAACTGTCCCATAACTGCTATTTCTGAGCATCAGGTTATAGTGGTCCAGCCTACTAAACTGTGACAATGAAGATTAAAAAACGCCTTCCTCTTACAGCCATTTAGAATGGAAGGAGGCTGACAAATGTTCCAAAGCCAGATAGTTCTGGGTTTCAATCTCAGCAATGTGTCATCTTGGGCAGATTTTTAACCTAAGCCCCACTTCCTTCATTTGTAAAATGGGAATAATAATAGCATCTAAGTCATAGAGTCACTGAGCAAGATACTGGATGCATTCACAATGTCAAGTACCCACCAGAGTGTGAAAAATTAACAAATGTCAAGCATACCGTTTCTGTGTACTGATTATGTTGGTGGTGATGGTGATAAAGATGAGCAGGAGGAAGCAGGTAACAGGACTTAGCTAAAGCTTCTCCAAAAGGTGAAGCTGAGAGGCCTGACCCTGCCTGATGCCCCAGAGGAGGATGCTCTCAGATGTAAGGTGCCCACTGAGACAGAAGCCTAGAGTGACTTTGAGGGAGGGAAGGTGGCCAGGTCAGGAGTTACCTCCCTGTCATTTCCCACCAGACTGAAAATCAGTTAAACCCTTGGTTTTCTCAAAATGCAAACCAATTATCATAGTGGTTTAATATAAAATGTGATTATCCAAACATGTTTGTCCATGCATGGGTTAAAGACAGAGGCTTTAAAGATGGACAGCCTGGGTTCAAACCCTAGCTCAGCCACTTTCCATGACCTTGAAAAAGTTAACAATCCTCCATGAGCTTCACTTTCCTCGTGTGGAAAACAGCAGTGAGACGCACCTCATTCCTGCAGCCACTCTATTGTGTGGCTACTTCAGGTATTCATATTTTACAGGCAAGAAAACGGGCAATGAGATTAAACAGATCACCCAAATCACACAAAAGTCATAGAACTTGAAGAAACTGTGATTCCAGCCCAAAGGATTTTACTTTAGGGCTCCTATGCTGCAATGGTCTCCAGACCATTTCAGCGAAAAGCCACGCGAGGAGCTGAGCATAGGCCAGGCACGTAATCATCTTTCTATCCATCTTGGCTACTGTAATTATTATTGTTCCCAATGTTTTCTTGAGAGCTACGGAAGAGATGGCCTGAAAGATTTATTTCACAAAGAATAAAATAGTAAGTGCTAAGGCCATGCAAAAAAACCAAACCCAAACACATTCACAATAACTTCTTCCTAACAAACCACCTTTACAGCCCACCTGCACATACACCACCCAGCCTACCCTCTCAACTCCTTGATTCTTGTTTTCCCTTCCAACTTCTCTTCATGGTGCAAGGATTATAAACAACTGACAAATGATATGAAGGAAAGCATCATATCATTCATCGTTATTTTTGATTCTGCAAATGCTGAGCAAAAGCCAAGCTGTAAGCACTAGGTGAGCTCCAAGGGCTGTCTTTGTGGTTTCACATCTGCAGACCCCTTGTCAGAGAATTCAGAGTGGGCAGCACCCCAGAGGTCTGTGAGCCTTACTCCAACTCCCCAATCCATCTCTAACATGAACACATTCTCCTAAAAATATGGTATTTTTCTTTCTGCTGAATCAAAAGCTCACTTCCTAGCAAGTTCTGCTCCCCTGCAACTGAGTATGCTTTCTAAGATAACAAAGAATAAAAGAATAAATTTGCTCCACTCCTTATTGAAGCTCTTCCATTTTCTAGAGACTGCCTCAGTGCTTTGTCTACATTGGGTGCTCAAGTGCTGTAGAATAAATCATCTCCCAAGTCTCCTCTTAGCAAACCACTATACTCAGATGAGAAAATATTATCTACCAGAATTGAGAAGAATTGGGAAACAGAATTGGCAAGACAACCCCATCATTATTTTCCTTTACTCTATAGAGGAAAGAGAAGGCAAAAAAAGATTTTTGTGCTTTTAAACCTTTATTAAAAATACTCCCCAAAATGTAAGGCTAAGATGAGGAAAAAAATATACAGCAGCCAAATTTTCATGGTAAGGCCAAAAAGACCAACATTCATGAAAACTTGAGATTCTGAAAATTAACCAAATATTCTTGTTATACGGTTTTGACTTCTACACTGAACAGCCCCTTCTCAGACAGATGTTAAGGCTTTTAGAAACTTTGGAGGAGGAGGAGGAGGAGGAGTTGTTGTTGCTGTTGTTAAAGACACTTATTTTTCTCTCACATGAAAACTGCTGCTGCCTAGCAACCCAGTGTCAGTAAAGCTACATCAAGAAGCATTTCAGACCAGAATTTTGTTTTTTAAAAGATTTCTTTTTCCCATTAAATGACAAGCATGCTTTACAACGGCAAGGTTCTTTGCCCCTGATGGAAAATAGTTTGCGTACCACTCACTCAGCCTCTTCTACATTAAAGGATGACAGAGGTTAAGTGGGAGAAGGTAGCTGGGATGTGTGTTGTTTTGTAGCAGTAAGAATGGAGCTGTAGGCTACCCTTTGTGTCAGGAACAGTCCACATGTGACTGCTACTGGGACAAAAAGAGGTTGGGCCTGAACGGGGAATCCCATTCCACCACCAGACCTAGGAACAGGGATGTGTTCTTCCAGCTTTTGGCAAAGATAAGCATACATAAATCAGAAAGTTGGTTGCAAGGTAAATAAGAGTAATGCAATACACTCAGATATACCTCTGCGTGTCCATAATTTACTATTCTAGTGATAATGTTAAGGTAACTGATGGGAGGCCAGGCATGGCAGCACATGACTGTAATCCTGGCTCCTCAGGAGGCTGAAGGAGAAGGATCCCAAGTTCAAACCCAAGGTAGGCAATTTAGCCAGACACTGTCTCAAAATAAAAACAAAACAAAACAAAACAAAAAGGGCTTGGGTAATAGCTCAGTGCTCCCTGGCTCCAATCTCCAGTACTGGGGAGGAACATGATGGGAAACAGAGTTGTCCCCTAGTATCTGTAGGGGACTGGCCCCAGGACCCTATCCATAGATACCAAAATCTGTAGGTCCTCAGGTCCCTTATATAAAATGGCTTAATTTCAAATAATCTATGTACATTCTCCCTCCTGTATATTTCAAATAATCTCTAAATTAGTTATAATACCTAAAACAATGTAAATACTACATAAACAGTTGTTATAATCTATTGTTTAGGGGGAAATAAGCTTTACACTTTTGGTACAGATGGAATTGTTTGCCTGATATCCTCCATCAGCAGTTGGTCGACCCCACAGATGCAGAAGCTGTGGGCACAGGGGACTGGCTGTGTACTCATCTCAGCTTTACTCTTCCATTTTCTGTGACTGGAAGATTCTGGCTAACCAGGGACTCTGCAATGCATACCGCCAGCAGGGATAAATCAGTGTCCCAAAGGAGCCACTCGAAAGGATATGGACATCGGCTTTTTCCACAAAAATTGATCATCGCAAAGGACCTCCATATTCACACCCAGAAAAATGTGACATAGCCTCCCAGGGTACCCACTCCAAACACCTTTTCTGGTAAAAGAATCCTCACCAAGGAGACACTTTCTATGAATAAAATGTAATTATCTCTCGGTACCTTGTGATCTAGAGAGAGCACAATACACAAAGACTAGGACTGCAGCAAACATCTTGACTCTTAGTCATCGTCATCAGGGAACCATGAAACACCAGGGCACACAAAGACCACACAAGGTTGAGGCCAAGCCCAAGTACCACATCCTGCAACTCATATCGAAAAAAGCCAATTAAAATGCTCAGTGAGATAAATATAATGTAGATAATTCTGTTAGTGTAAAAAGTGATTTGGTTGAGAGCAACATTCTATACTTTACATGAATTGCCAATCTTTTGGTATTGACAAAACAGTAAATCTATGAAAAAAAAACCACCCTAATAGTAATGTTTACTTTGATGCTTATCAAAGGCTCTTCAGAATTTCTCATGGGGAAGATGGAGTCACGTTATAAACCTCATGTATGACATTAAAATGTGTAAGGTATAAGAATGGGCTCAACATGCACAGACCCTGTAACTCCTGGAAGGGCTTGATACCTGTCTGGGTCCCTTTACAGCTGGCCCTTTCTGCATATGTGAGATAACAGGTAGCCAGACCATGAGAGGGATCAGCAAAATGTACACAACTCAGATGCTAGCTGCCCTGCCTGCTCCTTCCCTTCCGTGCCAATTCTGACTTTATCTCCTGCTATATCGTGCTGCCACCTGACAAATATACAAGTAAGCCTATACTATCACCCATTCCTGAACACTCACTACATCCTTGTGAGGTGATTTCAGCTCTTGCTCTCAACAGAAATCTCCTCCTTCAAGGCTCTTCCTACCCCCGCTAGCCCCGCTATCTCATCTCCTGGGCAACAGCTGGCATCCTGGACAATGCCCCTAGGACCTTCTGGCTCTTTTACTATTAACAGTAAAATCTTGGTGTTTTTCAAGGATATTATTCTTATCCTACTGATGAAAAGTAAAGGCTTTGGGATGAAACAGTTTCAGTTCGAACCCCCATGTTGTCACTCTCTAGCTGTGTGCCTGTGAGCAACTCATCTCTCACTTGAGCAAAGGGTAGTGTGTATACAAAGACTTTCGCATGTGTGTAAGGATACACTCACATGTATTTATGCAATAGGGATTTTATATGTTCTAATATGTATTTTAAGCATATACAAAAAGACAAAACATCCACCCATAATAGGGTTATATGACCCAAATATCCTTAAAGTAAACCAAAAGCACGTACTACCATGAGAATCCAATCAGTATTTTCTTATGCCAACTTTATGTCTTGAACATTACACTTTCTACCCTTAAATTCTCTTACAACTTTGCACACCACATCTCTTTGCACACCCAACTGTCTACTGGGTTTATCCTGCTGGACAATCAGACAATTAAAATTCAGTACGTTATAACCTGAATTCATCCTACTCCCACCCAAGCCCATTTTTTCTTGTTTTGATTAATGATATCAACATTCCCCAGAATAGAATTCTTCTAACACTTCCCTCTGAGATGCCCCACAAATTCGTGGCTGAACTTTGTCTAAGAGATGCTTTTCACCCTGGAATTCCCCATCCTCCTAACCATGACCTTCAGCTGAGTCATATGACTTCCCACCTGGTCTTTATTCCCCTACCTCCTAGTGCAATCCCTCCCGTCACAGCAAGCTGTCCGAAGCAGTTTACTTGAAAACTGTAAGAATTAAATGTAAAAGTTCTCAAGTAATATTCTCAACCTCCCCACCCTGAATCTCTTTTCAACTCATCTCACACCATTTCACCCAACTTCCCACAAGAGCCATGTTCCCAGAACACATTCCCCGCTCTGCTTCTCTGATGACATGATCTTCCATACCTGACCAATCTCAAGACATCTCCACCTGTTCAAACTCCATTCTAAAACTTATTCAAACCAGTCACTCAGGGAAACTTGCTAGATTCCCTCTAGCTGGAAGTAAATTCTTCCCTGAACTCTCAGCAGCATTCTTTCTCTATCTCTCTGAGAGCACTTAGTCTCCACCAAATCTTGTAGCCACTTTTGGACATTTCTTCTTTCCCCTACTGGGACTCACCTCCACATCTGACGCACAGGACATACAGGGTGTGGGGGGGGTGCTCTGAATGAATGTGTAACAAGTATACATTCTTAAGAACAAAACTTAGGCAAAACTCACAAATTCTAAAGCCCAACCCCCATTTGAAAATCCTTGGGAAGCATACAGCAGCCTTTCCCTACCTGAGAAACATACTTTCCTGGTTTGCAAGGGAGGACAGACTTTGATAATATTTTTGGCCCATGCACATATCTTTTAAAACAACATCTTAATGTATCATGTGTAAATGAAGCCAGAACATATGCAGCATGTTTCCTATCGAGTACATATGAATTTTATTAAAAACAAAAACAGCCAAGAAGCTGAAATAAATTATGATCTCCAAAGCAGATTAACAAGGGATTTTCTCCTAACTCCAAAATCTAGCTAGTGTTATCTTGCTTTCATTATATGAAGTTTCCTCTTTGCTTTAGTGACTTTCCTAGAGATTTTTCACATTCTGGAGAGGGAAAGTAGGTAAGGGAGGAAAAGAAACTGTCTCCCCTTCTTCTCACTTCCCCACTGCCTATTCGCTCATGGAGACTAACTTGGCCTGCCCCTTCCTTTCCTTTACAGTTTACCCTTTTATTTCCGTGCCCTCATCCATTATTGTAGTCTTTCCTTCCTCACAAGTCTATTCTCTCTAGCTTTTCTTCCCCTTACTCTCATTCTTCTTGTCCCCAAGCATTTACTCAGGGAACTACATTCCTGTCTTGCCACTTCTGAATTGACACCAAGTCTCTGCAGTGGCTCTGTGGGTTTGTCATCAGGGACGCCTATATCAAACAGGGATACCCATGTCCATATGAAGTTCCTCAGGACAACCATCCTCGTCAGCATAAATATTCCTCCTCCTAGCAGGGCCGGGACTCTGAAGATGAGGAGCAAAGAGCAGGCAATGGACAGTACAAGGGGAAATTTGGAGAGAAAAGGAGTGAAGACAGGGAAATTTGAGTTTCCAGAATTGTTAATTAACACAATCTGAGACCCCTCACCCCCAACCACACTACCCTCTGCTTCCAAACCTCAACTCACGCACACAGGGAAGAATCGAAGGCAATGTCCACCTCCTCTCTTCTCAACAGGATACCTCAGCGCTTTAAATAGTAACAGTTGTACATGCACAGCAGTATCCAGCCACAGGAGGGAAGAGAAGTCTACTAAAGCCTTCAGCATAGCTCTACAAACCATCATTGAGAGCAGAGCCTCTTTCACCTGCTGTGACTGCGCTATCCGGCTTACTAGCGCTACCTGGAAGTCCCCAAAAGACTTGTTAACCAGGTAAAGGTGGCACTATTGCATCCCAACAGGAAAACCACGGATTTCCCCAGCGTCAAATGAGGCAAGAAAACAGGAATCTGCAGCATAATGTGGAGACCCACAGCCCACATTTTCACAAAGACACTGCACCAAAGTCCCCTCATTAAGAGTTAATCAAATGATAGCTGCGCTACTATACCACTGTTTCAAAGCCTGTAGTCTGACTCTTTTTCTAAAACTGAACAGGACCCATTTTCCCATGAGCACTCTGGCTGGCTCAGTGCACACGAATGAGATTTAAGGGCAGTGTGTGAAAGGACCATAAATGGAGGTGTAAATTCACCACCGCTGGCTACCAAAAATGAAAGAGCAGGAGACTTCTTACACCCATAAAAATGAAGCTGCTGTTACCATACTAGTAAAGAAAATCACCAAACCAAGTTTTGAGGTTAACTTTCCAGCAGGAACAATGTTCATCCGCAAGCTGATACTGCTCTAGCAAACAGTAAATGAAACTAGGACCCAAGAAATGCTCTCCACATACTTTGCTCAAGGGAGTATATAGCTCTATTGCCTGTCTCTTTCCCATGCCTCTAACTCCTTCAAAATGTACTGAATGTGTTAATGCACTGAATAAATATTCACTGAGCACCTAATATTTGCCAGGTCTTATCCTAAATATACAAAAGATCTCTGCCCTCAAAAGTCTAGCAGAGACAGACACTCAGCTAAGAAACTAAGTTACACAATGTATTAGCCTGGCAAAGTATTATGGCTCCCACCCCAGACTGACCACTGTCTACCAGATGCTGTAAAATTTCATCTCTACATTCTAGCACCTGCTATACTTGGCATACGACACAATCTCAATTTTTAAAAAGTCTTTTAATGCACAAATGAGTGGTCATTTTCAAAGAGTTTTCAAATTTCCTGTCTTAGAAGTGGAAGGAACATTCTCAGCAAGTTGCTGAACTATAATTAATAGAATGAAAAGAACAAAATCCAGAACCTCTTAAGAGAGTCTAAGATGTTCTTTAAAATCATGTCTTCCCTGGATTACAGAGAAAAAAGTCACAAAACAGATCAGTTAAGAGATTATGGATTTTTAACCAGAGATTCTTAGCTCAGAGCCTCTCAGAGGTCTGTAATTCCAGAAATACCAAGGAGCACTGCTCTAAAGCAGAAATGCTTTTGAAAAACTCTATGTCTACCAGTGTTAACAGTAGAAGCGTGCTCTCGCTAATCCTGTTAATCCTGAGTCAGCATCTTCATTTTTCTCAACAGGTGGAAGCTTTGAGGGAGACAGGCAGCATCAAGTCCTCAGGAACAACGCAACATGGTAGTGTCCAGGACCCACTGTCCACACGTCCACCCCAGAAGGGCAAGAAAACTGTTTCAGTGGATACCAATCCAAACACAAACTGCCACAGGCGGACCTAACACTAGCCAAGGACCTAACTCCGTTTTGCTTTAACTATTATAATTAACACCTCTTGCATATGAACAAGACCTTCTCCCATGTTCCAGCTTGAAGCTCTTTCTAAAGATCTTAACAGACAGGGAGGAGACGCTTGCTCCCTAAGCCAGCTGCTTTCCTTGCTGACTGAGTCCCGTGATCCTTATGACAGTGAAAATTGAACAAATATGCACGGCTATGCAGCCATTTAAAAGGGTCCCGTGGGTGATTCTGATGGCTCAACAGGGTTGAAAATTCCTGGTCTAGAGCAGGGATCTGCAAGCATTTCTGTAAAGGGCCTGACAGCACATATTTCTGCCTTGAGGGCTATCTGGTCTCTGTCATAACTGCCCAACTCTGCTGGTATATAGTCAGATATGTGATTAAGGGGGAAAAAACAGTAATCTAAAAAGGATGGCAAGGTGACAATAACAAATGCTGTGGAGGCTGCCTAGATATTCTGAACTGATCCAAAAAGTTTACCTTTCGTGGTCATTTTGACTTTGGCGAAGTGCCAGAAGTCCCACGGTGCCAGATCCAATTAGTAACATGGAAGAGGACACACTATCATGTTCTTATGATCCTGCTGTTACGGCTTGTGTCTAGACATCCCCCTCAAAGCCTCGTGCAGTCACGGGTGGGGTTTTCTGAGGTGGCTGGATCTAGGGTGTATGATGCTGGGATTGTGTGATGTTGGGATTAAGGGTGCCCCATCCTGGGTATGGGTGGCACCACCCAAAGGGTGAGTAGCCTGCCTGGAATATAAAGGCAGGCTTGGCTGCTGCTGATGCTTCTTCACTGCTCTGCTGCCTTCTGCCTGCCATGGACTATTTCTCCTCTGCGATGCCCCCTGCCATGTACCCTGGTTTGAATCCAGTCAAATATGGACTGAAATCTTTATGAAATATGAGCTGAAATAAACCTTTCAATCCTTTAACTTTGAAAGTTCTCAGCACTGAGAAAAGTATCTAAGACACCTGCCTTTCTGTTGGATGGCACCTGGCAGCAGCATTCACCCTATCTTTTGCATTAGTACTTGTCTGTAGTACACAATGTTCATATTCATCTTGAGTATACCTTGATTCATTTTATTCTCCTCCCCTTTCCCTGCCTCTCCCCTTCTTCCATCTCTAGATGCCCTTTGCCAAAGATCTATCTTCCTGTTTCCTACTGTCTATATTTTGTTTTTAAATTATTTATACTTTGTGTTTTTCAAATAAGAGAAGTTATGTGATATTTAAATTTGTGTCAGATTTATTTCATTTACCATTATGTCTCAAGGTACATCCATTTTCCTACAAATGACTCAAATTTATCCTTCTTTATGGCAGAGTAGTGCTCCATTGTGTATAAATGCCACACTTTATCCATTCATCTGTTCATGATCATATACGCTACTTCCAAGATTCACCTGTTATGAATTGTGCTGTTCTGAACAAGGGGTCACATGTACCACTGTGACAGGAAGTCTTCAACTCTTTTGGAAAGACACCTAGAAGCATTCACTGTATTTTTTTTTTTAATCACAACTTATAAAGACACTAAAGAAACAGGACTTGCACGATGCTTCAGAAAGTGGCAGGAATGATGGGTATGTTTGAAGAGAGGGGAAATACTTTGAGGGGGGACTAATGGTAATGTGTCTTTTACTGTAATAATTTTTTTAAATTTAACCATTCACCTTATATTTTGATCACACCTTGTAAATGCTGCACGGTTCACAAAAAATAAAATGTGAATCAACCCAGATGCCCTTCAATGAGTAAACAGAAAAAGAAAATGTGGTATATATACAAGATGGAATATTCCACCACAAAAAATAATGAAACCCTGTCATTTGCAGCAACATGGATGGAATAGGAGGTCATTATGTGAAGCAAAGTGAGTTGAGAACAGAAAGACAAACACCACGCATTCTCACTCATTTGTCGGAATCAGTAAGTCAGCTTGTAGAACAGAATAGGACACTGGTCGCTAGAGATAAGGAAAAGCAGGAGGAGTGGACAGAAAAGTTCAGTAGGGGGCACTTAACACAACAGCATGGAGGAATTATTTCTGGTTCTTCTTCAGCACAGTATGATAACTACGTTTAAAAAAATCTATGATGTTTTCAAAATGACTAGAAGAATACAAGATTCCCAACATATAAAAATGATTGTCCGAAGACGAGAAATGCTAATTATCCTGCTTTTATTACTACACATTGTATACACATATTGGATTACCATAATGTACCCCAGAAAGATGAGCAAACATTATGTCTCAATAAAAATAAAACCCAACGGAGTTTTCCATGGATATGGTGAGAGGGAAGAGTACACTGAAGTTGTCTGTGCTCACCCTGACCCCAGGAATATGTGCCCTCCCCTCTCACCCACCTGGATACACTGCTAGAGGACAGAAGGGGTTTACCCTCCCCCAACTTCCCCTTTACTTGCTATCCACAACACCTGGTCCAACCAGGAAACTCCTCTGCAGGGCTGGGTGACCCTTGTAACAGCAGAGCAAACAGATCCCAGTCCTGGCCAGCAGGTCTCAGGGGAACCTGCCCTCCACATGCACTCAGGGACACTCATCACCCTTTGACAGTTTGGATCCTCAGTGTCTCTCAAGAAAGAGGCCCAGGTGATGCCAACTGTAAAAGGTGGGGCCTAGGGCAGGAAGTTAGGTCATTGGGGGCGTGGCCTTGACTGGGATCTCAGGACCCACCCCCTCTCCCTCTCTGTTGCATCTCACTCTCCACAAAGTGAACAGCTCCTCTGCTGTGGACTTCTGCCCTGGAGTACCACACTCCCACAGGCCTCGGGGCAACAGGGTCAAGCAATCAAGGGCTCTGAAAACATGCACCAAAATAAACCTTTCCTCCCTCAAAGTTAATTATCTCAGCTATTTTGTCACAGCAAACACAGTTCTTGTACTCCATTTGACACCCTTTCAACTTTATTTGCCTTATTTTCTCTTATTTTCTAAACTGCAAAGCTCTAACTTGATCAAGAGCTCAAGGGTGCTGCAACACACAGAAGTTGAGTGAGAAACCCAAGGGTAGAACTGAAAACAAAAAGAAAATCTGAACAACTCAGTGTCACACAGCCAGTATTCATTTCCATCTGGATTAAATGTTTCTTCGTTAAGACCAGGTAAGGTTCAGATGTTCAGAACTCCATCAGAGAACTTGTTAGGAACAAATTCATTGCAGTAATGGAAGGAGGGAAGGGAGGAAGGGAAGCAGGGAGGGAGGGAGGGGAAGGGGCACAGACGCAGAGAGAAAAATGAATCCAAGAGGATAATACATTACGTGGTAACCGGACAAAAGCAAGAACTCTTGAGGAGGAAAAAAAGATCACTTTACCTTTTCATGGTTTTCAATTAGAATTTCCACAACAATATTCTGAAACTTCAGATCCATGATGGCAGCAACAGTTTCTTCCTGTGGCCTCATCAGTGTTGGTCCAAACACCACTCCTAAATTTGCCACAGTCATTAGATTCTGCTTGGAGTGATTGGAAACACTAATATTGACAAGGGAGGGGAAAAAGATCTGTTTAATTAGAGAGCTAGAATCACAGAATTCACAGAATTTTGCAATGCTGTCCCCTTAGGCACAGGACTCAACTGTCCTCGGTGTCTACCTCTGACATACCCAGACCACACCCTACACGCTGAGGCCCCAACTGCTCTCTTACTTCTGGGATGCTCTAGTCACAATGGCTCTCTAAATAAATCCATGTATGTGCTCAGCTTCCGCCAAACTTTACAACACTCTGTCTTGCCCCAGGTCATCATATTCTCGCTTCCAGGGACTAGTGGATTGCGAGGCACCTTTGTAAGAATTAGCTTCACAAGCCTGTGGAGCTTGATCAGAGCACTCGGCTGGCTTCTGCAGCCCAGTATCACTATGCAGCGAACAATACAGACTCACCACTGAAACCAGGTCTCAGCACAAAGACCTCATTCTCAAAGAGAACTAGTTAGAGCCTAGTGTTCAACATATATTCTTTCCCCTGATTATATTTTGTGCGTTTTTTTTTTTTCGGCACTTATCATCTGAAATTATCTTGTATTTAATTGTTATCTGTTTATCTTTTCCCCCGTAGAAAGTAAGCTTCATGAAAGTAAGGACTTTATCCAGTTCAAATGTGTATCCACTGGCACTAAAAAAGGCATTAAATATTTTTGGATCAAATAAATGAACAGCTATATTTCTGGCAAGTCACGATATCCTCAAGCCTTCAGTCTTTTTTTATATGAGTTCTAAAACAATGCTCCTCACCTTCTTCTCACTGTTAGTTATAAATGATATGAGTCACTTACATTTGAAAACAAGGCTAATTTCCCCACCAAATTATTAGATTTTGTTTGCTTTTTAAAGACAGAGGAAAAAAGAATGGACCCCAGGAAGTAATTGCCCATTACTGGATTAAACTTAAAGGCCGTGTTCAAACTGAAGAGTTACGTAGGTGTGAAACCAAGCTACATTTGCTAACAGACTTACAATTCCAATTCCAGAACCTGCGTATGGGGCAATAAATATATAATACTCTCTTCTTTCACTTCAAATCAAACCCTGAGTTGCTGGCAGTGATGTTAAGTAAATAATTATACAACTTCATGGAAACATCGTATTTCACCACTCTTGTCCAAAACACACAAAATGAGTCAAACGTCCGGCCTGCCCTTCCAAAAGTGGTCCCTGGTATTGTGTATACAGCTTCAGCTCCGGCACGAGAACACGCACGGCACCCTCAGCAAAGTGGAAAGTATGAAAGGAGAAAAAGAGGCTTACTTTGTTAAGTGCTTCACTAAAATATCTAACATTTCTTTATTCTTCTCTGGCAGTTTGTGCACCAAGAAATGGATAGCATTGACACGAGATTCTGGGCTACCACTTTCTGTGAAGAGAAAAAATAAAAATAGTTAATAGAGTACTCAGAATCAAGTATGTTCCCCCAAACAATAACTGTAACAGTGCATCTGTTCAAGATCTAAAAATAGTGTAACCTTATTTTGCCACCTTTAAAGGAGAACAGAAAGCCTATCTTTCCCACCATTATTGATCTAATGCCCCGCCACTGGTATAAGGTAATGTTGGCATTGCTGAAACTATCACCTTTCTCTGGGCTTGTGTCTGAGAGCAGACGGCTGCAACAGCTTCTCCTGCCTCCATGCATGCTTCAAGTCAGCTCATGGCTCACTTGATGGAGCCCAGTCACGGACGACGAGCCCACAAAGGGATGCAAGTCAGCTACCAGTGAACAGATGATTCCCTATCAAGGTTTTAACTGGATCTCTCAAAGAGACGCGCTTAAGTTCTAAGCCTGAGGACCTCAGAGTATGACTTGATCAGTTGTGGTAAGACATGGAAGTAAGTGTTTACTTAAGACAGAAAAGAGTGCATACTCCCAGCACCCTAGAAATGGAAGGCCCGGCAAGCCATGTGGGGCCACAGAGGGCAGGCCTACGGTGGCTAGCTAGTTGGGAGGATTTCGGTAAGCTCTGGGGGAAGGAGCTGGCACCTGACCCTGAGGCACTTAGGGAACAGAACACTGGCCTGAAGCAAGAGAGCCCAGCCTGAAGGAGGGGCTAAGAGGGTTGGGATTTGGATGGTTTGCAGATGAAAAGTACCCTGGGGTTTTTTTTTTATCTCTAGGAACAGAGCAAGGCCAGGAAGAGGCAATGAGGCCTCAGACATCAAATTATCAGAATTCAACACCACACTTAATACACAACCCTACTGGGAAACAGTCCTGGCAGATGTCATTTAAGATGACTTCAGGAGGGAAGAGGGAGGGGTCCCTTACTTCAGTAAGATTAGAGGCCTAGTAAGAAAGCAAAGACAGAGGGAAGATGACCAAGGAAAGGCAGACACAAGGAAAGATGTCACGCAACAGAGGCTGTGACCACAGTGAAGACTCTGCAAACTGAGGTACTGGAGAGCTTCTGGGAACCATGGGAAGTCGGAATTGCAAGAAAAGATCCTCGCCCTTCAGACACCAGGGAGAACATACCTCGAGTTCAGACTTCCAGCCACCAGAATTGTGGCAGGAGAAAACTCTGTGTGCAGTACTTCTGTTTACAGCAGCCCTGGGAAACTAACATACTCCCCTTGCCCCTTAAACTCTGGAATTGCGATCAGTGGCTCCTATTAACAATATATGCAGATTTGTTTATTGTGTCCTTGATGGGGAAATTATCAAACAAATCAATAAAACATTTATTAATGAAGATAAGGTTGAGTTTTCAGGGGTATCAAAATGACTTGATGAAAATTAGGTGCTCAGTTTATTGTAACTTTGTAACTTTTTTGAAATCATAATTTTTTCTCATGATGAAAATTAAATATCTTCTGTGAAATTTTAGATAACAGAAAATCAAGTAAAAAAATCACTAAAAATCTGAAATATATGTTTGAAATAACATGAAATCAAGACCATAAAGAACTTATACAAATCAATCCAAGAATGAGAGTAGATAACCCAACAAGAAAACAGGCAGAACCAACTTCACATAAGAAATGTAAACATCATGTACTGCAAATATATACTGAACAAAAAGGGGGAGGGAGGTGCACAAGAGATGGGAGGGGGGGCCGGTGAGATGGCTCAGCGGCATAAGCGCCTGCCTTGCAAGCGCGAGGGCCCGAGTTCGACTCCCGAATCCCACATACGAAAAAGGGGCCGGTGATATCGCTCAGAGGCACGGGCGCCTGCTGGTGCGCGAGGTCCTGAGGTCGACCCCCCGGTACCCACAAAAAAAAAAAAAAAAAAAAGAGATGGGAGGGGGAGGGAGGGAAGGGAAAAAGAGCATGAAAACAGGAATTAAGATGTGTTCTGTACATGCACCAACTCCACACAAGGAATGTAAACATTATGTAATACATGCATTTACTACCAAACTAAAAAAAGACATAAAATATATTTTGCTATCAAAAGCAAAACAGGCAGGAGACTAGAGCAGAACTTCACAAAAGATTTATACATCTGAGCAATAAGCATAAAAATGGATTTAAACCTTTATTAGAAATTAAAAAAAAAGAAACTACTTAACCCACCAGAGCTTTTAATGAGGACTAAGCTTTATTTTCTAGCTTCATTCTTTTTTATTTTATTAGTACATGTTTGTAATTCATGCAGTTTACAATCACCTTGGAGAGTAGTTACATGTACATATAACAGTTTGTTTTTATCCTCTTCCCTTCCCCTCCCCTCCTGCTCTAGTTCCCAATCATCTTTTTCATACCTGTTGATACTATTTGTCTTAGCACATGTTATGGCATTGATTTGGGTTATTAGGTTCCTGTACATGGCATAGTTCTCTCATTTTTCCCTTCCCTTGCCCAAACCTCTCTCCTTGACCCCTTGGACCATTTCCCTACTGGATGAGATCTGTCCCCTTGTCCCTTTCTAGCCCTTCTTTGTATGCTGCCTCACTCAAATGAGTACCACATGGTATTTAAGCTTGTGTGTCTAATTTATTTCACTCAACATTATGTTTTCCAGGTGCATCCATTTTTCTACACATGCCTCAAATTTGTCATTCTTTATAGCCAAATAGTATTCCATTATATATAGATACCACATTTTGCTTATCGAGTCATCTGCTGATGGGTATACAGGTCGCTTCTAGGAGTTAGCCATTACAAATTGTGTTGCTATAAACATTGGTATGCAAACATTGCTGTAGTATGATGACTTAAGCTCTTTGGGGAAGATACCTAGCAGAAGGATATCTGGGCCTTATAGAATTTCTAATTTCAGTTCTTTGAGAAATCTCCATACTAATTTCCATAATGGTTGTACTAGTTTACATTCACACCAATACAGGAGGGTTCCTTTTTTCTTTTTTTTTTGTGGGTACCAGGGGGTTGACCTCAGGACCTCGCGCACCAGCAGGCGCCCGTGTCGCTGAGCGATATCACCGGCCCTTTTTTCGTATGTGGGTTCCGGGAGTTGAACTCGGGCCCTCGCGCTTGCCAGGCAGGCACTTACGCCGCTGAGCCATCTCACCGGCCCTAGGAGGGTTCCTTTTTCACCACAGCCTTGCCAGCATTTCCTATTGTTTGATTTCCTAATGATTGCCATTCTTCCAGAGTAAGATAGAATCTTAGTGTTGTTTCAATTTGCATTTCTCTAATGGCCAGAGATGTTGAATATTTTTTCATATTTTTGATGGCCACTTGTATTTCTTCCTCTGTGAAGTGTCTGTTCATTTCTCTAGCCCATTTCTTGACTAAGTCTTTAATTTCAGGTGGCTTAATTCTTCTGAGTTCTTTGTATGTTCTAGATATTAGTCCTCTGAGGAGTAGCTGGCAAAAATTTTTTCCCACTCTGTGTGCCATCTCTTCACTCTGCTGATTGAATCTTTTGCTGTACAGAAGCTTTTTAGTTTGATATAATCCCATTTGTTGATTCTTGCTGCTATTTCTTGTGTGACTGAGGTTCTGTTTAGAACCTACTCCTTTCCTACTCCTCTGACTTCAAATGTTTTACCTATCTTGTCTTCCAGAAGGTTTAATGTTTAGATCTTTGATCCACTTTGATTTTAATTTAGTATATGGTGAGAGATAAGGATCTAGTATCATTCTTCTACAAACAGATAACTAGTTTTCCCAATGCCACTTACTGAATAGGCTGTCTTTCCTCCCTCTTATATTTTTGGGCCCTTTGTCCAAAATCAAATAGTTGAATATGTCTGGGGAGACTTCTGTATCCTCAATTCTGTTCCATTGATCCACATGTCTATTTTTGTTCCAATACCATGCTGCCTCCTCTTTTCTGCTTCCCACTTAGCTGGTAGAAGGAAAGTTTCTGTCCCCAGTCAGCTACAGCCAGGATGTCACTGTGTTCCTCTCTGGAGGGGTTCCAGCAGATGGACCATATCGGGGACAGGGAGCCCCCTGGCCACTCAATCTTCACCTTCTCCTCGCCATTCTTGATGCAGATGCTGATGACCCCGTTCATCATCCCCAGAGCCAGGTACTGCCCATCGTTGGTCCAGCTGCAGCAGGTGACCTTGCTGCTGGACTTATGCTTGGTGACTGACTTCTGCTCCGGGGACCACAGCCCAAAGTCACTGGAGGAGCAGGAGGCCAGCTGGTGGGTGACAGGGTTGTAGGAGACACACTGTATGGAGTCATTGTGCATGTACTTCAGGATGCCTTCCAGTTTTGATGTCCAGATGATGACGCTTTTGTCAGCCGATCCAAAAGCAAAGTGCTTGCCATCCTTCGCATAGGCCACACAGTACACTGTGTCTTTGTGTCCCTTAAGGGGCTGAAGCAAGGTGCCATCAGAGGTGTCATAAACCAGCAATCTGTTTCCTGCAGCCAGAATCAGCTGGGTTCCATCGGGCTTGAATGCAAGGTCATATATACACTGCTCCGCTTTATCTCTCCACAGCAGCACAGCCCTCATTGCGGCTTCTGCTGCGCTTCGGCCTCCTCCATCCCGCCACAGCAACGGACGCCACACTGAGAACTCAGGACTAAGCTCTGACAAGAATCTGAGGCTACTCAATGCTGACTAGGTAGGGATTTTTGGGGGGAGGGGTATGCTGGAGATGGAACCCAGGTTCTCAAGAGTACATGCCAAGCATGAGCTCTGCCACTGAGCTACATCCTCAGCCATAGGTGGAAATGATTAAATAGCACAACTGCTCTGGAGAAAGAGCTCAGCAGTACTACTAAAGCTAACAAACATGCACTGTGACCCCAAAATTCCACTTTATTCATACATAACAAGGAGATATGCAAATCAATGTCCATTAAAAGACATATACTAGAAATGTTCGCAGCAGCAATCTTTGGAATCACCCCAAACTGGAAGCAACCCAAATGTCCATTAATTGTAAAATCAATAAACATACTGTGTTCTAGTCATACAATGGAATGCAATAAAGGTGAATGGACCAGCATTTCCTACAGTATAGATGACTTTCACAAGATGTACACAAAGCAGCCAGATTAGAGTCTCTCTTTCCATTGGACTCCATTCATATGAAGCGTAAATGCACCAACCACCAACCTGAAATGTCAGAAGTCAGGAGAGCGGTTGCACCACGTAAGGGTGATCCATCACATTGGTGTGATGAAGGGCTTCTGAGGTTCTGATAATGTTTGATTTCTTGATCTGGAGCTGATTACATGGGTATTTTCACTTTGAGGATATTCATTAACTGTACACATTTGTGCACATTTATATTACACTTCAACAAAACTTGCCTAAATTAAAAATAACCCATAAAAGAGGGCCGGTGAGAGAGCTCAGCGGCATAAGCGCCTGCCTGGCAAGCACGAGGTCCTGAGTTCGACTCCCGGTACCCACATAAAGGAAAAAAAAAAGGCCGGTGATATCGCTCAGCAGCACAAGTGCTTGCTGGCAAGCATGAGGTCCTGAGGTCGACTCCCAGTACCCATATAAAAAATAATAATAATAATAATAATAACCCGTAAGAAATCTCACCAAAAAGTGAGCTGGTAGATCTTAACTTTATGGATGGCTTTCCATGACATTAAGTGGAGTGCCACACATCAACTTTATGACCACTGAAGTTGTTCCCAATGTTTGTAACGTTAAAGTTGTTCCAGCGTGTACTCCCTATGACAGTGTCTGAGAGTGAGGAACTAAGTTTTACAAGAAAACCTTCAGACAGTTGCCCCCAAAAAGAATGGAAGCAAAGAGGCTAAGAAACTAAAAAGCATTTGATGAAGCAGAGCACAAATAGTTAAGTCATATCACCAAACAAAAAACTTTTAAATATAGACTAAATTTACCACTGAAAATGGAAGTACAACCGTGTAGAGTTAGGTGATAAGTTATAGCCCAGTTCAACATCTAAAGTAATGACCAAGACACGCATCAGTGTTGCAGAAAATGAAAGCAACAGAAACAGAATTTCAATTCATAGCTTTGATTACAAAAAAAAATTTAAGCAGAACTCTGAAATAATAGTCAAAAATTTCAAAGGATTTTGGAAGGATGAGAATTTGTACTTCAAAAACTAAAAACTTTTGAAAACTTTGTACTAAAAAGCTACTTCTAACTCAGGAGTCTAACATTAATAAATATCTTTCTCCAATGAATACCTAGTTTAAATTTTTTTAGGATTCATTACTTACTCAGAAACACAAGCTACAGAAATTGTTTCCCATCCTCTAGGGACAGGGGCCTTCATTTCTAAAAATAGTAGACTCAGTTTTGAAAAATAGTCAAAACCTTCCACTTTCTCTCTTCAAAGTCCCTGTGCTGTTAGGCCAAAACAATTCTCTAAAATCAAACATACATCTTTTTCCAAGTCTTTTTCTCTTTAAAAAAAATTTTTTTTTCAGTAAAGTTTGAAATAAAATACTTTTCTGTCTTTTTATTTTATTTTATTTTATTTTTGTGGATACTGGGGGTCGAACTCAGGACCTCGAGTGCCAGCAGGCACCCATGCCACTGAGCGATATCACCGGCCCTTTTTTTTCGTATGTGGGTACCGGGAGTCAAACTCAGGACCTTATGCTTGCCAGGCAGGTGCTTATGCCACTGAGCTATCTCACCAGCCCTCTTTTCATTTATTTCTGACGTTACTCAGAGCTTTCTATTAACAGATATTTTCCATATGGCTATAACATAATTTAAATCCTTCCTATGGCCTTTCTAAAATAAATTACCCCAGACACAAGCCTATAATCCCAGCACTCTGGGAGACTGAGGCAGGAGGATCACAAGTTCGAGCCAAGAATGGGCAACTTAGTGAGACCCTGATTCAAAAAAAATAAAAACAAACAAAAAAGGCTGGAGATGTAGCTCAGTACAAAGGCCCTGGGTTCAATCCCAAGAACTACAAAGAAAAAAAAAAAAGGTATCTTCATTTGCTTATGCTCTATGTATTGTTATATTTTACTTGGTACTATCTGACAAAAAATGAGAGGCCTGACATTTTCTAAGTCTATAGAAATCAGTTAATTATATCCTAAATTCCTGAATTTGCCAGGGAATTACGAGTTTACTGTAATAAAAAAATTATTTTAACTGTGAAACTGTAAATAAGCATTCATATTTTAATATCTATTTGCTTATGATATTATTACAACTAAAGGACTGATAAAAAGATATGATCAAACTTATTGGAACTTCTCAAAGACACACAGGTAAATAAATGCTAAGTATTTTAATATTGAAATGCTGTCAATCATACTATAATTTAAGGAAGCACTTCCTAAGGTACAACAGAGCTTCAGTTAAGAGACATCAAGCGTTCCACCTCTTCTGAGGTGTCCGTCTACTATGAAATGAATACACCATGCTAAGGGACATAGGTGCCATTAAACATTCTATTCCTTTAGTTCCCAGTTTCTGAACACTTCCCCACCAAGAATCACATGGTTTTGCCTTGTTCCCTATGCAGATTTACCAGCAAGGATACAACACTCTGGTTAGGCAAACACCAATGCACCAGACCCTGTAACAGTTATGTTTCTCATCAAAAATGACTCTAGGACTTCGTAGTTACTGATTCTGCTTCCCAGAAAATTTGAGTACTAGAAGAAATTATACTCGACACAGCAATACAAGCCTTCTGGTGTGCCCTTTGAGAGATTTTTTCCATATAACCCAGTAGGCATCCAGGCTTTAGTTGTTCTGCTTGTGCTAGGTTTAATGTGAGACCAACTCAGAAGCAGGGTTCCATGCTCACCAAAATGATACATCAGCACTCTGAGCCTACAGATGGACACAGTCTCTTGCCTTCCTCTATGGACCAAGTAAACTGGATTTTTATCTTATAAATTTCTATAACAAAACCCAGTGCTGTATAGGATTCTCACAAAGCGGATGGTCTCTAGGCTCCTTTCAGTAATTTGAACAAACTAGCTAACAGTTTAACTATTTCAATTTTATGAAAGAAAAACAATTCTTTTGTTTACAACCTATTTAGCATTCAGTAGTAAGTCAGTAAATTCATTTTTTTTTTTTAGAACCACGAACCAAAAAGTTTTGCTTTTTGAGATGACAATATAACAGAAAATGGCCCCTCTAGCCAGTACAATTCAGTTTCTTAGTGGTCCAGGTAATAGTTCCTTTTCCAGTTCTGGCTGCTTCTGTCTCTTAGAAATGGCTGGTCACTGTGATGCATAGTTGGTCACTATGATGTACATTGTATAAACCAAACTCCAACTGACAAGCCATTCTGTCTCTATACTTCCTGCTTGTTTATCCCATATAAGCCCTAGGCCACAAGAGATCAGGGCCTGATATTCTGGGAATGATCCTCATCAGTGCCTGTCGACATAAATAAATCTGCTTCCAAATCCTGGGTGTCGTTTCGGTGTTTCTGCTTGCCTTTCCATCTGGTGCATCGGCCCAGAAGACCAACCGTGCTAACCTCTTTGGTCACTGGTCACGGCCCTAGCAGACACAGCAAGGACCTCTCCAGGTCCTGACGGGAACGAGTGCCCTTGAGATTTCTCAAGTCCTCTCGGAGGTCTGGAGGAGGATTCCTGACTCCCTGCTTGAGCGGCTCATACTGGACCCCAAAGGGAGGAGGACACAGTGTGTCTGTCTGCCTGATTCTGGTAAGACCCCTGGGGGCACCCCAGTTAGTCAGTCTCTCAGTCCTGATCAGTTTGAGCAAAAGAAGAGCTTGATCAACTCCTTGTTAGTCAATGCCACCCTCAAGGGAAGGGGGTTGGAATGTTTAACCTCTGAGTGCTGCTGAATGAATGTTTGAGTAAGTGCAATGGACAGCATAAGCAATAGGCTGCTCCATCTGTGCACCAAGACTGGGAAGCACTGGTCGCAGTGGCTGATTGGGCCCTTACCTGTGGTTCCATGGCAATCAACATATGGCATAACAGAGGCCTCACACCCTCCTTAGCTAAATCCCGCCTAAGCCCCCGCAAGGGGTGCAGCCAGGTGGGCATCTGAATGGTCTTTCACTGAGGGGCACCCACCTTTTGTTTGTTGTGCCATTGTTCCATGGTACACAACACAAACTAGGAAGTCAAAGATGGGAACTAATTATCAAAACCGACAGTCCCTGACTGCAAGAAAAAGGGCTTTTATGGAGTTATAAATGAACCACTCCCTGAATCTCAAAGGAAAAAAAAGAAAAAAAGAAAAAAGAGGCCCACTCTTCCAGAGAATTCCACCTCGGCACCCTCATTGGCCACTGCAATTGCTGCCAACACCTGTAGCTTCATTCCCCACTTCTGACTCATCTACTTCCAGCCAACTGAACTAGCCACTGCCTGCATTTGGCCACAGGGGCCCTCCCTCCAGAGCCTTGTGCACACGCCTATCCTGGTCAGCTGGCGTCATCTAACACCCACCTGAGACAACTGTTGGCAATTCCTACTGAGTTCCACATTTTGACTGAGGAAAACTGGACTGTCAGCCCTGACAAATGAGTTGCCATGGCCTTTTCAAAGGTTGCCTTGCCTAGAAACAAGCCAGTTGAGAGCTTCTCAAAGACATCAAAAAGGTGGGCTAGAAGCACATTAACTACTTGCCCATTAACTACTTGTGCATTAACTACCCAGAAACCTGATAAAAAAGGCATCTGATGTGTGTAAGAAAATCCAGTCTGAGAGACAACCATACCCTCTGGCTATGAGTTATAAGGACTATGAACACAAAAAAACAAATAAATAAATAAAAAGATAAGCATTCTCAAAAGCTTCAACCTGGATCAGATAACAACCCTTTCATCGGTCTGACAGGCTCAGACTAGGCAAGACCAGGCGCCCTTCTTCAGCGGGGCCACCAGGAATCCATAGTGCTATCATCGGGGCAACTGGGACTTCTGCCTCTCGCCCCTTCTGCCAGGCGCAACCCTGCAGCCTGGGAGGACGTCTCACCAAACATGAATTCCTGTATAAGCCAGTCCCCCCACACCACTTCTGGGAAGAGACCTCCTCTTCAAGTTAGAAGCGACTGTCTCCTTTGAACCAAGCCAGTCAGCCTCCCTCATTTTTTTTTTGTTTTGTTTTGTTTTGTTTTTTTAAATATGGGTACCAGGAGTCAAACTCAGGACCTCGCACTTGCCAGCAGGCACTTGTGCCGCTGAGCGATATCACCGGCCCTTTTTCTCCTTTATGTGGGCACTGGGAATAGAACTCAGGACCTCGTGCTTGCCAGGCAGGCGCTTATGAAGCTGAGCTATCTCACCGGCCCCTCCCTCTTGTTTAACCCTGCACTTTCAACTCTGACTGTTCCCCAAGAGGAAGACTACACCTGCATCAGCCTGAGACATAATCACAATCCTGAAGTTCTGAAAACTCTCCTCCCAGAGGTATAAAGACTCACCTTCAGGCCTGGCCATCAACCATGCCACCTCACCATGACCCCTGTTGCTGTCAGATGTCGAGGGAAGCACTAACAGTCAGCCAGCCACACATCAGCCTGATAGACTGTTAATCACCTTAGGCGAGATCTCCATGCCGTCAACAACACAGCCACAAGGATTTGGGAACTCTCCCACTATTTTCAGGGAGGCTCTGACAACAGATTTGGCCACCCTGAGAGAGCCTGCTTCTCTGTCTCTTCCAGCTCCACAATTCTGTCACTGTCCTCTGGGCCCTGAGATTGGGCCATTGACCACCTGGCCTCTGATTGTAAAACTCCATCCCAGGGCAACCCCCACCTGCATCAAACAGTATCCCATGCCACAAGAGACTCAACTAGAAATTTCACCACACATCCAGAGGTTTCAAAACTGCAAAATGTTTATAGATTGTCAAACTGCTGAAATATACTTCTCCTGCCTGCAAAGCCAGTTCAAGATCTCCGAACTGCCAATGTCACCACCATTGCCCTCCGTATACAATGCCTCAGTTTTCTGCCACCCACAGCCTGCTGGTAC
The DNA here is from genome assembly GCA_028451465.1 of Erethizon dorsatum. Classification (NCBI taxonomy): domain Eukaryota; kingdom Metazoa; phylum Chordata; class Mammalia; order Rodentia; family Erethizontidae; genus Erethizon; species Erethizon dorsatum. The sequence continues at coordinate 12,157,805 of CM051839.1, forward strand.
ACCTGCCTGAACCTAAAGAATGCCTTCTTCTGCCTTCAGTTGGCTCCTGTCAACCAGCCCCTCTTAGCGAAGATCCCAGTTCTGGACTCAAAAGTTAACTGACCTGGACTCAACCTCCCAGAGGTTCAAAACTTGTTTCCTCTTCACTGCGCCTCTGATTAATGACACCCAAGCTGCCTGTTGGAAAGGCACAAAAGCCCTGCTACAATATCTGGCAGAAACTAGTTACAAGAAAAAAACTCCACAAATTTCCTGGAGCTGCTGGCTTCTATAAAATCTGGATCCTTGAGTACACAAAAACAATGATGCTTACTCAGACTGTCAGCCCCAGGGAGCTCCCAGTGGGCTACCTGTGACTCAGTCGCCAAGGGCTGCCTCCCCCTTTGCCTCTGCACTCTAATAGCCACTGTCCTTCTGATCAAAAAGCTGACAAGCTCGCCTTAGACTGAGACCTAACTGTCCAGGTGCCACATGCTGTACTGGGATGGACTACTCTAAAAAATGGACCTTCTGGGCCGGTGAGATGGCTCAGCAGCATAAGCGCCTGCATGGCAAGCACGAGGTCCTAAGTTTGACTCCCAGTACCCACATATGAAAAAAGGGCCGGTGATATTGCTCAGTGGCACGGACGCTTGCTGGCGCACGAGGTCCTGAGGTCGACCCCCGGTACCCACCCAAAAAAAAAAAAAAATGGACCTTCTAACAGATGCTGAGCACACCCTGTTTACAGATGGAAGCAGCTCTGTTAAGAATAAAGTCCAACAGGCTAGATATGCTGTGGTCACCTTGGACAAAACTATTTTAGCCAAAATTCTCCTGCAGAGATGATCTGCACAGCAAACTACTTCCTGCTGCTGTTTGGAAACCTGCCACCAACGACACAAAATAATCCAGTCAGATGCCTAAGCCCCCTCCAGGGATCCAATTGACTGAACCAGAAAACCTTTACCCGGTATTCCTGGAAGATCAGAGCCAGACCTGCCCCCCACCATTTGTTCTACAAGCTCAAGCCACAGCACTGGCACCCGTACCTCTGCAGCCAGCTCAGGCTTCGGCATCTGTGTCACTGGCTCTGACCTCATGCATTATAGTGGACTCTCACCATTTAAATATGTATAGACAAAAACGGCTTGTAACTCACAGACATACAACCCAGGTGCATATTAACTACCTCTACAAGTTTCAGAAATCCAGCCTTAAATCCACTGAAAAATTTACCTGGATCAGACAGCTCATTCTGAAGAGACAATGCACTCAAAGCTCTGCTCTGGTCACTCTGGATGTTGACCAGTCCTCACATGGCTGAAGCCTAAGAACACAGTTCACAGGATTGCTCCATACCCATTCCCCTTCATTTTTGTGTCTTTTCAGGTTGTTTACCCCAGTCCTTGCTTCCCTGCCCCCCACCAGCTGTGATTTTTGCCTTAAATTCTACAGACGATTTCCCCAAGAGAACAGAACAATAAATCAAACACTTGACCAAGATTTGATGAGCGTCCAAGGCATACTGGACACTCTCCTAGATCAGATTAACTCCCTCACTACCTTGCCAGAGTACTGTTACAGACCAGACAGGCCTAAATTATGTCTCTTCCTAAAAGCAATTTAGGGAAAAACTCTGTAATAAGACAATCTTGGAGACCTCGGCTAAAGCCCATCCTAGGATCACTGACAACCATAATGTTACTGCTTCTAGTTGGGCCTTGTCTCAAAAGATCACATGTAATACTCCCAGCAAAGATTTGCCAGGGAAACTAAAAGAGGGGGAAAATGTAACAGTAAATGGCCCTCCCAGCCAGTATACTTCAGAGTTTCTTAGTTGCCCAAGTAATAGATCCTGTTCCAGTTCCAGCTGCTTCTGTCTCTTAGAAACAGCTGGACACTGTGATGCATAGCCGGTCACTATGATGCACATTGTATAAACCAATCCCCAACTGAAGAGCCATTCTGCCTCTGTACTTCCTGCTTGCTTATCCCATATAAGCCCTAGACCACAAGAGATCAGGGCCTGATATTCTGGGACTGATCCCAATCAATGCCCGTCGACATAAATAAATCTGTCTCCAAATCCTGAGTGTCGTTTCAGTATTTCTGCTTGCCATTCCAACAATACAGAAATAAAATTCGTATTTGTATAATGAACTTGAGAAATTAACTTAGAGGTTCTCAACAGAAAACTACAGGAAAGAAACTGATGACAGAAAACTAAGGGAGCCAGGAGAAACCATCAGTAGTCCCAGCAGGAAGAGAGAAGAAACAACACAAGCTCAATACCACAGAACAGATGGGAACCACCATACATGACGAAGAAGAATCAGAACTTAGTTTCCATGCTGGTATGAGAGGCAGTAACAAAGACCAGTGATGGTCGATAATTTTAGCGATCAGCTTAGCTAATAGACATTTTAGCAAAACACAGTAAGCTATGCCATTGTTAACGGAGAGTGATATCTTAAACCACAACCCCCATTTTCTAACAATATTCAGAAGGGGTGACTAATTTCAGCCATCTGAGTTCTGTAACTGTTTTATTCAACATATGCAAAAGATATGAGGATCTGTTCCCTCATTCTCTCTTAAGTATAGAGAATGGAAAAATTAAACTCTACCCTAGAATCTTTAGATCCTAAAAAGAAATCCATTTAGTACATGTACTTTTTCTCACTAAATAAGGTTACATTCCAACCACAGCTCAACTTAGTAAAGCCCATGGCAATAATTACAGTAGCTACAGTACTCCTTCGGAACAGTCCCATTATTTAAATCATTATGAAGACTATTATAGAATCACCACAGTCAGGAAGCAAAACACAAAGTACTGGTCCAACAATGAATCTCTTACAGTTGTACAATTCTTCACACTACACAGTTCAAATATACCTTCAACAAAATCTACCACCATGGACTGCATTATCTCTTAAGAAGTTCCTAATAAGTAGGAATTTCCTCAGCTAGTAAAATCCATTGATATTAGAATGTCAAACACACTTTTCTTTTCAGTTATAGGTGTGATAGTATTCATGACATTAACTTTTGATAATTTAAAACTTTATTCCATAATCACTTTATCTTTCTCCAGTTCTCCAAGGATTCTAGATTCAAGCTGGCACCATTCTGCTTTTTCCAGTCTCTAAGGTGAACAACATGAAACAACTGTCCTCCAACTAAGTTTAATTTGTCTTTGCCTAGTTTGCCAAAAATGCCACAGGGAAGAAATCAAAACAACTAAGTATTTGCTTGAGTTTTTGCCAAGAAAACTTTCCCCCACTTCCTTGATCACATAAATTCTCTTTAAGTGGGGGGGGGGACTCTTTATCCATGTGGAAACAAAACTGAACAGAACCATATTCTTGCCTTTTCCAAAAACCCATTTTATAGGTAGGTGTAGTCCAAGGGTGCCTACACATCGCTGGTCTCTCCAGTGTACCAGTAACTTTAGCCTGGCTGGAGGAAAGACCTCACAAGAAGAAAACCTTTAAAGCCGTGTTCAGGCAGCAGGCACACAGGACCCAAAGGGACTGCTCTAAAGTTTTCAACACATTAAACTCTGGAAAACATCCAAAGGGAAAAAAATAAAAGGAAATTAAAATTCGATTTCAGCTACTGTCAGCACACCTGTACAAACCAATACTGGAGAGTTTAGCCAGGGGAACTGGGGTTTTGGATTTTACATTCAGTTCCCTATAATCTGGTAGTTTACTTAACATGTCTCAACCTTCATTTCTTTAAATATTAAATACCAAATGCCAGGATACTTCAGAAGACTCAGATGATTAAACAGTATATATCAATTACAAAAAGTGAGCTGTATGATAAAAGAAAACGAAAAAAGCCTTCAGTGAGTATGACTCACAAAAGTCTAATCACAAATTAAAATTCCACCAACTACGGGCCTTTTTCCTTTAACATTTTATCACATATAATTCACTCCGTCAAATATTGTTTGGGCCTCTGGCATTATCTCATAATATTCCTTCTGTCTGTGATTTCCATTTAAATGTCTTTATAAACTATCTCAAACCCACTAATCTCTCCAAATCTGCTAATCTCTCCAACCTCCTGCAAGTTAAATACTTTTGTGTTCCGGAAGCATTCTGTTCACGCAATTATTATATGTTTTGTAGTATAACAAGAAGTGCATATGCCCCAATCTTTGCTACAAAACTGGCTCCTGGGGTCAGGAATCCTGTCGTGGTTCTACATATCTAGTACACCAGCAATTCACACAATAATAATTAATATTCATGAATGAATGAATAAATACATTGCCTTTTATTTTCCAAAAGGAAGGAACAATCAGCCACCTTCTAAAGTGATTTCTATTTTTAACAGAGAACAAAATAACACTAAGATAAACTTTTCATATGGAAATTTTTAGTTTGTATACAATGCGAGGCACTAAACTGTGTCTGTACCCTCTACAGAATACTTACTGGCTGGAACAATGAAATCTCCATGTAATTCATAGGTCATGAGAGGTTCTGGAAGACTCCTGTATAAAAAGAACAGCTCAGAATTACCAGACAAATCCAAGCAGGTCACCTTGTATTTTCTTTATAAAAGGGTGTTAAATTTGTACATTTCTTAGTTAATGTGGAAACATTCTCTAGGGAATACTTTACATATCAAAAATATAGATAAATCAAGTGGATCATTTTATTAACTGCTATTTGTACCAGGCACTATCAAAGCTTAAGCAGCCACAAATCCCTATCAGCTATTTTATATCTAATCTTGGAAAGCACCTTTATGAACATCTGGTTGATGTGTGTGACTTCCTTCTACACATATACATAAAGGCAAAAATTCTATCTAAACAAACAGGCATGTAATTTTGAAAATTATCTTTAAGATGTCAATTAAAGGGACCATAAAAAAAAAATGGAAAAAGGTTAGGGAGTGGTTTATTAGTAGTCCCTCAGTGTGATCCCCAGTGCTGAGACAGACAGAGACAGAGACAGGGACAGGGACAGAGACAGACAGAGACAGACAGACGGACGGACGGACAGAGACAAAGAGACAGAGACAGAGATTAAGCAAACCAAATCCTCCCCTCTTAGGTATCTCCAATATAAAATTGTTTTTATTTTTGCACCTATACGATAAAAGAAACATGAAAAAATTGATGACTTTTAAATTTATGCCTAAAAAGTAAAAGACATAAACCAGTAATTTAAGAATATACATGGCATTTTAATTTTCTTGAAAACAAATTATATGAATGATAGTATAGCCTATCCTGTGATCAATAGAATGTTGCAGTTCAGTAAACATTCTTAATATCTTAATTTTTGCAAACCAGATCTACAAATTTTACAAAAATGTAGGTAACACTTAGACAAGTATCAATCTGCACAGCTTTTCTGGAGGTTAATCTGGCAAGATACTAAGAACTTTTTGCAAGTTTGAAATTCCTCTTCAAACTTTTAAAATGAAAATCAAAGATGCACACATACAAAAATATTAAGCATATGCACAAGCGAAGAATAACATCGGGGATAAAGTTCATTTAACATTGATAAAAAGTTCAACTCTTCAAGAAGCTACAACAAAATTAAATGTTTGCGGATCCAATAACAAAGCTTCAAACTGTATGACTTAAAAGCTAATAAACTGCAAGGGAGAAATAGATGAATCCACAACTACGATCAGAGATTTAAATAAAACAAGTGGACAAAAAATTTGTTAGCATACAGAAGATTTGAACAAAACTATCAACCCATTTCATCTAATTTACATGTCCTTCACCAACAGCACACTCAACTCCAGAGCAGCAAAACAAACATTCTCAGCGCACACAGACCACTGGTTTTCCAAGATGAACCATATTCTGGCTCATAAAATAAATCTAAGTTAAAAACAGTCCAAGTCATGCAGAGTATGTTTCCTGATAAAAATTAAAAATCAGTAACAGAAAGATACCCACAAATAAAGGAAAAGTAGAAAGCACTTGAAACTAAATGAAATGAAAATTAAACATCAGATTCTGAGAAAGCTGATAAAGCAGCAGTTAGGGGAAAGTTTATAATACTTCGACACCTATATTACAAAGGAAGAAAAATCTTAAACCAATAACTTTACTTTGAAGGTAGAGCTAGGGGAAAAGTAAATGAAACTCAAAGTAAACTGAAATATAAAGATCAGAACACAAATGAATAAATTTAAAAAATGATTAAAAAACAGTTATTTGAGATGATCAATACAACTAGTAAATCTAGCTAGAGTGATTAGGAAATAAAAAACATAAATGATCAATGTCAAGAATGAAAAAGGTTACTGCAGGTTTTAAACATATTAAAGAAAGTGCACCTTCAATAGCTCAGCTGGTAGAGTGCAGGACTATAGACCTGATACATATATTAAAAGAGAACAGAAGCAATTCTACACCTATAAATTCAACAAGTGACATGAACAAATGTCTTAGACAGAAACCACTCATGAAGAAATAGGCAACATATGTAGTTCCACGTCTATTAAAGAAATTGAGTTTGGAGTTAGAAATCTGGCCTATAGTTAAAACTCTGGGTCCAGATGACACTGCTGGTACATTCTACCAAACAAGAAAGTACATCAATTCTATACATTTTTTTCCAGAAAGCAGAAGAGGAGATACTTTCTAACTCATACTGTGGGGTAATTATTACATTAATAATACCAAAATTAAAGACATTACAAGAAAATGACAACCAATATCATGAATAAACACAGGTGCAACTAGTCTAAATAAAATGTTAATAAATCTAATTCAACAAGATACATAAAACAGATCATGACTAAGTTGGCTTTATCACAGGAAATGTGACACCAGGATAGCATTTTTTTAAAATGCTATTTGCCTTAACAGTAAACTAAAACAAAAGAAAACCATGTTACCATCAAAACAAATAATGTGGAAAAAAGACCACCCTTTCCACAAATGATACTAGAACTAGATATTCACATGCAAAAAAGAACTAGAATCCACACCTCACATCTTATTCAAAAATGAACTTAAAATATATCATAAATCTAAGTAGGAAACCTAAAACCATAAAATGTCTAGAAGAAACTTAAAAGAAAACTTCTGTTACCTTAAGATATCTTGATATACCGGGTATAGTAAATAAAATCTGACAAGTTAGTCTTCATCAAAATTAAAAACTTCTCTTTGAAAAACACTATTAAGAGAATTAACGGATAAGCTACACACTGAAGTAAACATTTGCAAAGCACATACCCAAAAAGGACTTGTATCCAAAATATTTAAGTACAATATCTTGTAAAATGCAGTAAGCCAACCAAATTTTTTTTAATTGGACATAAAACAGGGATGAGAATGTAGCTCACTGATAAAGAGTATTTCCCTACTATGCATGAGGCCCTAGGTTCAGTTCCCGGTACACAGAAAAAAAATTTAATTAAAAATTGGGCAAAATACATGAACAGATATTTCACCTAAAAACACAAATAGATGGCAAATGAACACATGTAAAAATGTTAAACATTACTAATGACTACAAAGTTCACATAAAAAGTATATTCAGGTACCAATATGTACCTATTAGAATGGCTAAAATGACTGAGTACATCAAAAGTTGACAAAGATTCAGAGAAGTGGACTCTTAAGCACCTTTGGTGGGAATGTAAAGTACATCAAAATTTGAAAAAACACTTGGTCAGTGTTCCAAAAGTTAAAGCATACATCTACCAGATGATCCAGATATTCCAACCCCAAGATTTAGCCAAAAGAAATAAAAGCCAATGTCCATTTAAAGATTTATCCACAAATGTTTATAGTATTTTTATGTGCAATAACCAAAAAGCTATAAACAACCCTATTAGCTAGCAACAGGCTAAGGGATTAAAAAAATAATGGTGCATCTACACAATGAACCATTAGCTTTGTAGTTTGAATAAACAATGAGAACATGCTATGAGATAGGTAAATGTCTAATTAATTAGTAATTAAGTGACTAATCTAGAATTTCTTTATACTATATTTGCATGCATACAGAATTATAAGGAATGCAAATTAATACATAATGACAGAAAGCAAGTCAACAGTTACCTACAGATGAGGCTATGAGAAGAGAGGAGTGCAAAGCAGGCATTTCTAAGGACAAGAGGAAACTAGGGGAGTGATGTCTATTTTCCTATCTTCATTATGGTGGTAGTTTCCCAGATGTATAAAGACAATAAGCTCATCAAAATGTACAGTGTATATATATATATAAAATGTAGCTGATTATACTCCAATTACACTTCAATAAAGCTGTTTAAAAAACAAAAATAAGGGGCCGGTGAGATGGCTCAGTGGCTTAAGCACCTGCCCTGCAAGTGCAAGGACCCGAGTTCAACTCCCGGAACCCACATACGAAAAAGGGGCCGGTGATATCGCTCAGCGGCACGGGCGCCTGCTGGCGTGCAAGGTCCTGAGGTCGACCCCCCGGTACCCACAAAAAATAAATAAATAAATAAATGCAAAAATATACTTACAAGTGCTTTACATACAGCTTCTGGTACTATAGTATAGCAAACATATACACAGGACAACAACCATATACAAACTTAAAAGCATGAGTGAAGAATTAGCTGTTCTCTTTGCTTTCCCTCCTCTTGCACATTTAAAGAAAAACACCATCAATTACATCACAGTCTAAAAGCAGGACAAAGAAAGGCAAAGAAGAAGTCAAGGGTTTTATTTTAAAGTGTGGACAAGCAGGAAGTAGCAAAGATGGAAACCAGTTACCAGCAAGGAAGGAGCGTTATAGAGTGCTGACTCGAACACAGTGAAAAATGAGAATGCTTAGAAAAACCATCCAGAGCACTTCCTCTCCAATAAAAATGAATGTGTGTCTAAATATCTTCTACAAGCTACTTATATCATTGCCACATGTCCAGCTAGGCAATGCAGCATAAGAAATAAAAATCATTAATGTTAGGGAAGCAGTAATAAAAATGACAAGTTGCCCATACAAAATTTATTATCCTGAGTCGCCGCATCTCTTAGCCTCTCAACCAACATGTTTTTAAGCCACCTCTCTTTGCCACAATTCGGAACTGTTGGAGGACATAACTCATAGTATTTGCCCAAGCTGGCATTTCCTTCCCCCCAAAAAAAATCCCTTTCCAATTTCCAGGCTTCAAAGACGTTTCCTCCAGGTAAAATCATTCTACTAGAGACGTCACAGAAGAGCTCGTTTGTTGCCTCACAATGGGAAACTGTTGTGAACACATTGTGGAAAATCAAAATCATGGTCTGCAGAGATAAAAATCCTTCAGAGGGCTTCAGAGCCCCCTCAGGGCTCTACAACACTAGAAATAAAGCCTTGAATCGGCACAAGAAGAAGGGAGGCACCATGCATAGGTCCGTTGCACATCTTTTTCCTTTTCCAAAACCCCGAAAGTTTTGCTTCCTGTTTTAGTTTAGTGTTTTAAGGGTTTGACTGTTTGCATCTTCCCTCTCTAGCCTCTGAAACAATACACAGTGACTGGGTTATCTGCAGTGAGAAGAACTCAAGAGTAAGAGTGTTTTTGGTGAGAAACACCGTATTTTAGCTCTGTGCCCTGGTGTTGTGGGTGATGGGGTAGGACCCCCACCCTGGAAGACTGGCTGACTCTGCTCCACGCCCTGACCGTCACACACCACCACTGCCTCTCGAGCTGAAAGAAATACATTTTCTTTGGCCCTAACTGTGTAGCCAACATGGAGGTAGATTAAAAACTCAGCTTTCTCCCATTTGGTCCATCAAGAGAAAAAGTGTCATTAAATCCTAATTACTGCATTTTCAGTTACTAAAAATAGCACAGGGGAGAACAGCAACCTAACTTTCCAATCTCCCAAGGCATCGGCCATCTTATGATAATCAGTTCCTCACAGTCGGGCAGTGTGTGTGTATTGTTAGGAGTGAAGTTATATAATAACAGCATCTCATAATGTCGTTCTACAAGCAATGTTTGCTTCAGCAGCATTCAATAGGATGAAACAATGTAATGAGAGAGAAGGGTAGAAAAAGCAACACAAAACCAGGGGCAATAAGAGACTAGCTTCAGAGAATATCAAGGTCCAAAAAGAAATTACATGTACTGAATAAAATGATGCTCTAGCTTATTAAGCTAATTCCTCCCACAAGGGAAAAGAGAAGAGTCACATGAAGAAGGTGAGAAAAAACACCTCTTTACTACAAAGAACTGGATATTTAGCCTTAGTTTTCTACTGGTAACTGAGTCATCTTGGTCAACTCCTTTAGTCGTACTAGGTGTGAGTTTACCAGGCAGTGCAATGGATCTGAGGCCAACCTGCTAGGAAGGTAGAATTCGCTCCTAACCAAGTTAACATAGGCAACTCACTATATTTTTATATTCTCCTTCACTCTTTTCTTCATCCATCTGAAACAACCTTTCTCAGCCTCAGCAGTGCTGACATTTTGGATTAAGTCATTCTTTACGAGGAAGAACAAGCTATCTTACTTCTTATAGGATGTTTAATAGCCCATTGCAGGCTTCTACCTATCAGAAGCCAGGAGTGCCCTCTCCAGCAAGTGTAATAACCAAAAACATCTGCAAACACTGTCAAATATCCCCTAGGTGGCAAAGCCAGCCCTACTTGTGAAACAGTGTTCTAATATTTCAACAGTAGGAATGGCCCAGTTACTGGGGATACTGCAGCAAATGGGACATGCAGGATACTGACCAGAACAGGACTGATGAGAGAGTCATCTTAATTCTCATCTAAACCACAGTCACTATCAGTGGCAATCTTGCTGGTACTAAGGGCATAGATTTAGCCTTAATTTTATCCCTTTACCAACTAAGGGTAACAATGATTCACTTAATTATTTAAGAAAAAAAAAGTGCTATAGCTAAAAGCATCTTTGATAAAAGTATTCAAAAACAGGTAATACATGAACCCACCGACAAATGTTAATATAATCACGAAGTAAGACAACGTGGACCACCTGAAAGCATATAAAAGCAAGAATACAGCTCTACTGTAATGGATTATTGAAATCAATCAATCGATCGTGATCTGAATCTAGCAGACTATAGATTAAAGTATGTGCAGGAAATATAATGGCTAGATACATGCTAAATGACACCATGAGGACATAATATGCCCTAAGATGCAGAAAATTCTATTTTTAAAAATGACCTCAGAACTCAATCAGTAGCTCAGTGGTAGAGCATTTGCCCAGCATGTGTAAATGTGTGAGGCCCTGGGTTCAATAACCAGTAGAGTAAAAAACCCAGGTTCATCAACAAATCAATGCCAGTGGTGAGGGAGGGGGAAGAACTGTACAGATGAAAAGAAACTAAACACACAGACCATGTGAAATGTCAACACTGTTTAAACCCTGTGGTATTTAAACTAAACACAAAAAGACTTAAAAAATCAGTAAAGGGCTGGTGAGATGGCTCAGCGGCTTAAGCGCCTGCCCAGCAAGCGTGAGGGCCCGAGTTCGACTCCCCGAACCCACATACGAAAAAGGGGCCGGTGATATCGCTCAGCGGCACGGGCACCTGCTGGCGCGCGAGGTCCTGAGGTCAACCCCCCGGTACCCACAAAAAAAAAAAAAAAAAATCAGTAAAAACTGAACACGAACTTAGTACTGGAAGATATTCGATTTCTTGGGTATAACAGTTATATTCTGATTGCATTTTTGAAGTCTTGTATCTTTTCTGAGATATATACTCAAGGATTAATGGGTGCAGTAATATGATGTTTCAGAAAATCTTTAAAGTATTATCCAAAAATAGTGGCAGGATGTTCATCACTGAAGAAGGGGGATGATGGAGCCATGAGGATTCTTCATATCAATCTCTCTGGTCTTCTATATTTAAATTTTTTGCTTATTTTTTTAAAACAATAACTAAGTAACATAAGTAGATTCTAATGTGCTCACTGGAACCCAAGTAATTTTTACATGAAAAACCACTGTAGGTAGCTAATATAACTGACCTTTGGAGAACCCAGTCATTTATTTGCCACATAAAAATCGAAGTCTCTAAGAGAACCACAGCATGGCATAACAGTGCAACTCTTGTTTTTCAGTCTTTTATTCACTTCTTTTCATACTTTCTCTATTTATTCTTCATTAAACTCCAAGCTATTGATCATTAAATTCCTTTCTTTTTTAAGGAAAGGGTAATAACTCACTAAAACGATTGAGCCCTTTTCTAACTTCAGTCCTATGTGTTTACATATAATAAATGGTCAATTTAAACGTACCTCAAAACCTCATCAAATAAACCTCTTCTTAAGTAGCTTTGTAATTAAGTGTTATAAACCTCTTGTTCAAATCAATTAAATTTCAACTAGAAAAATCATCTTCATCTTAAAATATAAATAAAAGATTCAGGGAATTCAACAAATAGCCTCCATCATTGGTTCACAGCATTTAATTTGTAAAATTTCCATCTGCAACAAAAACCTATCTTAAGACCCAAGTCTATTCCAATTGTGTTCTGTTGCAATTTACTCGACAACTGATACTCATCTACTACTTACCTCAGTTTCTGGAACACTGTTAAATACCTCATAAATTTTCCCCTTTTTAGTAAGATTTAACTTAATGACTGGTATTTATGTATAGAGTGGGCGATCTGTTTTAGGTCACCCATCCAGAGAGAAAGGACCTTACCTCAAATACTGTTTGAGGGCACTCGTTATGGTCTTCACTTCCCAGTCTATGGAATTCTCCAGGTCCAGCTCACTGCAAGTTTTTACATCTAGTGAACAAGCAAGAAAGAAAAATTCATTAAAACTTGGAGCACTCAAAGGCCCTTTTGACAAGCTCACAAAGCATCCATTTTTAAATAGCCAAACCACAAATAAATTAGTCCTGTGGTTTCCTACAAAAAATATATATACAACTTAAAATACTATAAGCCATGTTCTATCACTAGACATTTCTAGCACTTCAGAAAAACTGTAGTAGAGATCAAAGCAAAACGCTAGACGTTTGGGCTAGAAGTAAAGAAGAATTAGGAGTACAGCACTTCAACATCCTCCACTGCACTTATTCATGAATAGCTAATGTTATCATCAATAGCATCATGTCAAAGGTATTACTCAGTAGCCATGGCTTAGGCATGGGACATTTTCAGTTGGATGAGTAGTTAAATTTGCTTTGGGTGGCACTATTGCTATTACATGGCATTATTTATTACAACGCAACCAGAGGATGGACCCATTAACATCAAAACAACTATCAGAATGGCAACAAGTCAGTGGGGAAAAGGACAATAAGGTTGGTCCCACATTTCAATGTTTATATTCATTACACTATTTTTCTGTAGAATAACGCATGACCAACCAAAACAGAAAAATATAATGACACACACTTTAAAAAGTCATTTACGGTTTAACCTGATTAAAACATTACACGATACATGTACTCATAAATCAAAACATCACATTACCCCATTAATATGTATAATTTTTATATTTTTATGTATCAGTTAAAAATAAATTTAAAAGAAAAGCCACCTAAATTGGGGGGAGGGTCATTTATGAGGAATCTTTCACACTGATATTAAGGTGTATACACTCATCCAGGGAAGAGTCAGTCGGACACTTCTGTGTAACACCACTCGACAGTCAACTCTACATTGAGCTAGTTTTCTTGTCCTAAAAGTGTTAAAGATGTGCTGCTTTCAAATGCCATTTAAAATAGTAAGTTTTAAAGAAAAGATGTGTGGTACAAAAGAAATGGGGGCGGGGGGGGACAAGGAATAGTCAGAGTCAACCTGAGTTGAAATGAAAAGAAAGCATGGTGGGAGAGGCAACCTCCCTGAGTACGGTGGTGTCTTTGATCCCTGTTCCTCTGGCCAGTACACTTAGCATCCCTGGCAGCAGGAGGACCACGGCATGGACATCCCACCCATTCCTTCAATGCCTGTGCCATCCTGGACCAGCAGGCTGCTCCAAGCAAGGGTGTGCCAAACCTATCTCAACTTCCAGTCCTCATCTCCATGACTGACATCACGTAAATGCTCTCACAGAACTGTGAGAATCAAAGCAAGTCAAGAACATACACATATTTTCATGAATTATGAAATGCAGCAGGTTACTGCCACAGCTAAATCACTAAAAAGCATAACAAGCCTTCAGCAGGAGACCCTACCCCAAGGAAGTAGGTGGTAAATGGGTTATGAAGAATGGTATCAAGCCAACAATATAAACTTTCCTAGTTTTCTACATTCTCATCATGTAAAGGAGGAAAGATGAAATTTACGAAGACACTTTCTTCCTCACTCTTGAACAATGTCTCAACCATGACCCAAAAAAACTAGCTGTTGTAGTTTTAGTTTTTTCCCCTCTCCCTTACACTGTAGTCGTCTATATAAAGAAGAAAATGTCTTGTTAGTACGTCCTTTCTAAAAACACTAAAAAGTAAAGGCTGTCAAAACGGGACCACCACATGAAGTCACCCATGCTGTCTGAAAAGTTTTAGGCGTGGCCAGGATGAAGAACGGATGATAACTCAATGTTAGACTCAAACTTTTTGAAAATAAAACAGGAAGCAATGGTTACTTCATAGCCATAACACCATACAGATGAAGTCAGTTACTCAAAGGTCTGGAGTCTTTTTAAAGCACTTCAACATTTCTTGATTACAGCAACTGACAGCAATATGCAATAAACTACAACAATGGCAATTGACACTGATTACATTTTGATCAGTTCCTACAATTCAGAACTCATTTGTTATTGAGCTTGTCAGACAAGCCACAGATACATTCAAGAAATCAAATTAAGCACCCTGATTAAAGATGCAATCCTTTATAACTAGGACTAAATAATTCTGTTCTAAAGGCTTTGCCAACCAATTACTTCTGTAACTGAATATTCTGTCTCTCATTAAATCAATTATTTAAATCTCATTTTAACATACAAGTCAGATAACATTTTCAATCAACTTGCTACTGGCAAATCACCATTTTAAAATCCAAGAGGCTTCTAAAGGAAATCTTTTATTTCCAACTGTCTACCAAATTATCATTCTATATTTTGAGAATTCTTTCCATGGAAAAATAAGCTATCCTTCTAAATTCATGGAATTAGAAAAACAGCTGTCACATCAGAAGCTAACAACTTCACAGTGTCTATATTATTAATCCTCTATTAGATTTTCACTGTTTTCAAATAACTCAATCATCCCCAGTAGTCCTTAACAATTGGTGGATGCACTGGGACTCGGCAGAATTTGTTAATAACTTATTCAGGATTCCAACATAAAAATATGTTGGGAGTGTTTGTTGAGATTATATGTTCCACCATAAATGAAGGAAAATTTCTGCTTCCTTTCTAACCAAAAAACAGTATCTTGTGATTAGCTAAAATCTAAACTAACAGGAACAAAGAGTTTTTGAGTTGGGTGAATGCTGCGTGCTTGCGTAACCACTGGTCATTTCTTCCAAATGTGCTGGAATATGCAGCACAACCTAAATGCAAAGTGCAATTTTATGCAGCAGCTAACATCCTATTCAGCGTGGACTTGAGGCCAGTTTTAAAGTACCTGAAGAAGCACAATGACTGGACGAGTTTTGAAAATATGCTTTATAATCAAAATTCAGAATTTTTTTTAGCTATGTTAGTTCACTTTTGCCCCCAATCCAAATGACTAGTCATCCTACAAAGTAAACATGGTAATATTTTAAAAGCAAAATTCTAAATTATTTTTCTTATTTTCTATGGTTCTGTGTCTAAAAATAAATAAAACCATGCAGCCAGCTCTGCAAGTAAGATTTAGAAATAACCACCAAATCCACCAGACCACACATATTACTACCTCATTTTCTCACCTGCGCTGGCTTCATTCCAAAGTGGGAAAGAAAGAACATGCTCCTAAGATAATTCTAACTCGAATCAGTTCTCATCTACCTCTCACTATTGGTAGCTGTCTTATATTCTCGCCTCGTTTACTAGAAAGCCATGATTGCCTCAAAGACGTTTTACCCCTTCTTGCTCCCTGCCTTCTTCAACTGTTCCATATTTCAACTCACTCAGTGGGGCTCTGTGCTGTTGTTCTTCTTCTTGTTTTCAGAAACTTAAGCTCGGCTCAGGGCAAAGCTTAGAGGCTGGTGGAATTTCAGAACATTGTCTTCTGCTCCCAGCATGAAGGAAATGCTTAAGGCCAACAACTGTCAGCACCCGGGGAAGAAAATACCAGCCCTCTCCTTCAGCTGGCCTGAGGGAGCTTTAATGAGTGCTCTATTGAGACCGATTTCTCTTCTCCGGGTCAATAGCTATCACTATTTCATGCTAGTGTGAGACAGAAGATGAGGAAAAGGAAGGGGAAGAAGGGGAGGAGGAGGAAGGAGAATTGGAGGAGGAAGAAGAGGGAATGGATGGGGAAGAGGAGGGGGAGGAGGAGAGGGGGAGGAGGAGAGGGGGAGGAGGAGCGGGAGGAAAGAGGGTCTGAAGGGAAGAGGAGTTGGGAGAAAAGAGAATAAAGGAGAGAAACATTTTTCTCTATTTTAGTCTTAAATGTGAAGGAGAAAATCAACCACAAAAAGAAGACAAGTAACAAGAATATGCAGAAGATTCACGCACATATTCTTTCTTTAGAAAACTCCAAGTTTTACATGTTAGTATTTAAAGAACACTTAAAACATTTTACACAGAAAATGCAAAACATTTTATGTAAAAATAGCGATCATTTTTAAAAACTAAAGTAAATAGCTCTCAAGAGCTAAAGCAAATCAAGGAAGCATTCCTTGAAAAATGCGATGGCTTGGAACTTTTTCTCAGACACTTAAAAAATCAGATTAGCTTTCATTTTTATAAAGAAAAACACAGCACAAACAAAACAGGCTTTGAAAAAAATTCAAATTTGAAATAAACATGCTACTTTCAGGAATAATAATAGAAGATGCCCATTGGCTTAAAAAAACAAAATTAAAAATTTGGCAGGTCCACCCATTTTGTTTTGGTTTGGTTATTTTTCCTCTTTAGAAAAATAACGTAGAGAAGCGAGAAAAGTTGAAGCTATCTGTGGGATTCCACATACATGAATTTTCAAAACTAAAAAATTTTTGGAAGAGGTATTAAATTATTTCCATTTGAAGACTTAATCAAGTTGAAAAGGAATAAGGAAATTTTAAATTAGGAAACTGAATACATCTATTTTGTCAAAAGTAAGGTTTGTGTTGGTAACAAAGTAACAAGAAAATAGCATTAATGCAAATCCAAAGTTTTTATCGACAATGTTAAATTCATACTAGGGATTTTTTTTATAGATTAATAAAAACAAATTTATACTGTACAGCCCTCTTAAATGAATTATTTAGTCAGGAAATAACTCAGGATCTTTCTCTCATGCCAATTCTCAAACTTCCTCTGTTTGCAGAATATTACTGAATACACAGCATTTCTTTTGCCAGCAACTTGAATGAGGGGGACACACTTGTGTCCTGGACTTCTCTACTCTGAGGCTTATGGAAAGTAACAACAGGTTCCCAGGTCATGAATTTGTGGAGGGGTCATTTAAAAACATCTCATAAGGTGAGAACTGTCTTGGGACATGTCCCAGGAGCAGGGGAACCTATCACCTGCGTTTGACAACGTCCTGCATGTGGGATTTTATGAGATTAGGGACAAATTTTGCGACAGCTTAACACATCAGGGTGACTGCAGAAGCACCCTTGTTCAAACTTTCCTTGAACATGAACAAGAAGGTGATAGAAATAATGCCAGGATTCTTATGGCCAATTTATCACCAAAATGTACCTTTCAGGCCAAATCTCCCATTCTGATACCAACAGCGTTTTCCAGTTCTAATCACTGTAACACTGTATTGGAAATGAGAGAAGTGTTTCTAATTTTAAAATTAAGTAAAAACAGATGCTGTAGTCCCATTAAACTCTTCCAGCTGCTACTGAATCCCTGGCAACCTTAGTCTATTTAATTTGGAGCCCACTAATGGTAAAAAGGAAAATATGTCTGCCAGAATCGCACACCCAAGTCAACTCAGAGAGACAGAAAATGAAAATAGATCATGAAAGGGAATGTATACTAACAAGGCTCTCCAAATGATGATGGGCAATTTTTTCCTGTGGTTAATTGCTAAAAAAAGGTTGTTGCTTATGAAATCCTTAATTCAAATACAGCCAAACAAGCAAGTACTATCCGTAACATGTCAGTGGACTTTGTTCACCTTAGTTTATGCTTTCTAGAAATGAGTCTTTGCTACAAAGCTGTAAGATGCAGACAGGTTTAAAAGCATTCACGGCATACCTGAGGGCATTGTTAATACTGATTAATTAAAGGGAGATATCGAGTAAATTAATACAGAGCAAGGTCAGAATGACAGAATGGTTTGACAAGCCTCCAGCCTAATGAGCTATTATCACTCCAAGAGGCAGCAGGCTTTGTGGCAGGGGGAAAACTGACGTGTCTTACAGGTGGCACTGAACTGACAACAGTGTGTAATGGAAAAGTGCTTTGTCATTCACATAACGTCTGGGGTAATGAAATGAATTCACTTTCTGGCTTCCTCTAGTCTGTGATGCCAAAGAACACTGTGTTATCAGCACAGATGGAGCAGGCATGGTTCTGGAGAAGAGCCTGGTGCGAACTACAAACAAGCCACTGTGCATACCAATGAATCCCCGAGACTCAGACCCTTGCTGTCAAATGACAGTTTTAGAAGCTCCATAAAAATGAGTGAGTCCCAGTGGTCTTGTCCAACCAAATGTACTGTCAAGATTCTGGACAGGCAATTTGGAAGTTGGGCAAATTACAGAGGCCTGGCTGCCACTTTGCTGTGGAAAGCAAGCAGTGGGAGACATTAGCCCAGGAACCAGCCCATGAGCCCCATGCTTTTTTCCTTTACCTCTTAATAAATAACAAAAAAGGAGAGCATCTAGAGTGATGCAAATGCTTATCTGAGCCAACTGTCTCTGCTCAGGAGACAGTTCATCTACGCAGAATGGATTCACCAGTATGAGGTACGTTACTACAGAATATTAAGTTGTAAAATCAATGAACATAAACAAATCATGGAAAAATGATCAGAAAAGAGGCATACCCATCAACATACTCAGAAGTCTCTGGACCTTTGAACTCACCCCCACGACTCTGTACAATCCTTGGTCATTTATACCTATTGGAAGAGACACAATGTTAGCAAAATACGAGACTATCGTATCTCAAAAGTTGTCATCACTGAACAGTTGCACAGAATCTTTGCTAACTCACATTAGCAGCATTCCTGTTGGAGATAAAAATAACACTTGACAAAAACAATGTTTACCAACTTGTTTTACCAGCTTTGTATTCTTGAGTTGTGGTTGGAAAATAAGCTCAGAAAACAATGTTCCATGTGGACAAAAATGTAATGAATCAATGTTAACAAAAAGTCAAGCACCATGGATACATTAAAATGCATCCCAATGCACTGTGTGAAGATCCATTAAAATTTTTGGGTTTTTTGTTTGTTTACTTATTTACATTTTTCTTGGAAAGTTTTAACCCTTTACAAATAATATGGCGATTAGTACACAAAAAGCAATCGTTGTTTGGATGATTCCTGAAGACCTGGAAATTCAGTCAAAAATAAAGCAGAACTGAACTTAGAAAAAAAAAAAAAAATTGTCATATGCCCTGCCCAAGTGAGCATCACCACCCACTTTACAGCAAAACAAACCAATTCAATGGCTCCTCTCTCAGTGGAGATCTAAACATCAGGTGTCCTTGAGCTCAACAGTCAGAGGCAAGAAAAGCCATTGTCCAACATAACTTAGGATACTGAACAGTTGCCCTTATTTGGATTCTGATCAAAGCAAAAGTATTATAAATGACATTTTTGAAGCAATAGCGAAACTCTGAGGGGCATTAAGCTTCTGCAATAAAAATGCCCATTTAAGGCTGTATCCTGAAATAGGTGGAAGTAACCTAGCTTAGATTTGCTTTGAGGAGGGGCCGGTGAGATGGCTCAGTGGCTTAAGCGCCTGCCTTGCAAGCGCGAGGGCCCGAGTTCGACTCCCGGAACCCACATACGAAAAAAGGGGCCGGTGATATCGCTCAGCGGCACGGGCACCTGCTGGCGCGCGAGGTCCTGAGGTCGACCCCCCGGTACCCACCAAAAAAAAAAAAAGAAGATTTGTTTTGAGGAGTAGAAAGGGATAGATGAAGCAACTGTGGCCAAAGCTACACACACAACTGTTGAATCTGGGTGATGAGAATACAGGAGCTCACTTGAGCAATCTCTCTACTGATTTATACTTGAAAACGCCCACCCTTCTCCCACTCTACCTCCCCCTCCTCCTCCTCTCTCTCTAGTCCAGCATGAATTTCTGCACTATGAACATTAAATAAGAACAAAACAAGCTGACAACTCCCATCTCCCAAGTTTCTGCAACAAAAAGACCATGGAATTTGCCCAAGGGGTTTAACATTCTTTTTACCTCCTTGCCTGGTGAAAAGAATACTTGACCAAGTCTAAGGCAGTGCTGACGAACCCTTTAGAGCTTTCAATGATACAAACAGCCCACTGAGACACAAATGCCATAGGCTTGCCACCAGTGGTCTAAGGACTGTGTTTGAGTCTAGTTCACCACACATAAAAGCAAGTTCAGGAAGCCTCTGAGTCCGGATGCTACATCTGATATCAAGGGCAGCATCCTACACCTTGTACTATGCTGGGAGGGAAACGAGATGATTCCAACACGTTTTGTAAATTACAATGGTCTGCACATGCACAAACTTTCATTACTCCTTGCCAAAATCAGTATTTCTTTTTCTCCTTTTTGTCATTTATGTATACATCCTTATTCATCTTTTAAGCTTCTAAATGTCCTATTTTTTCCTTTAGTTATGGGCCAAATTCTAACTTTCCAAAATCTGTATGTTTAAGTCCTGTCCCCCCTGTATCTCAGAATGTGATTGTCTTTCAAGATAAGGTCTTTTTACAAGGTAATTAATTTAATACAAGGTCATCAGGTATTCCCTAGTCAAATTCAACTGGTGTCCTTAAAAGGAGAGGACACTTAGACAGGGACAGGGACAGAAAGAAGACCATACAAGGACACAGGAAGGAGACAAATTGAGGAGAAAAGCCTCAAAAGAAATCAACCCTGTCAAAAGCTTTATATTGGACTAAGCAGGTACTTTGTCGTGGCAGCCTTAGAAAACTGATACATACACCTTTCTCAATGATCTGACCTGAGCTCAAAGGAGGAAGAGAGCAAAGGTTAGCCTCTGGCCCAGCACCAGTCTGCTCAGAATGCTGAAGAATCCAGCAGTAGATGTGACCTTCCTTGGGAGACACTCCCAGGCCACAAGAGAGGAGCAAAGGGCAGCCCTGCCAGCAGCTGGAAAAAAGGCGAATTGCCAAAACACAAAAACAGAACCCTAGAGCCTGCTAAAGGAGAAAGATTGAGCCTCTTCCAGGAGCCAGAGAGCATGCCCACTTTGTTTAAAACACCAGAGGAGGGCTGGTGAGATGGCTCAGCGGCATAAGCGCCTGCCTTGCAAGCGCGAAGGCCCGAGTTCGACTCCCGGATCCCACATATGAAAAAGGGGCCGGTAATATCGCTCAGCGGCACGGGTGCCTGTTGGCGCGTGAGGTCCTGAGGTTGACCCCCCGGTACCCACACACACAAAATAAATAAATAAATAAATAAATAAATATTAAAAAAAAAAAAAAAAAAACACCAGAGGATTTGTTCAATACAACTCTATTTAACAAGTTTGACCTCAGTGCCAGAAGCCAAAAGAGCAAGTCATATGCTGCAGTCCAATGTGTGCCTCTGAGAAAGGTGCTTGAAGTATATGGAGAGATGAAATAAGAATGTTACTTCAGCAATAATAATCACTCCATGCTGGTAATTACTATCAGATAATTGATCAAGTTCAAATTCATCGACCTGAGAGAAGTAAAGTTAATTGCTAATGCATAATGAAAAGTGCAAGGTAGAATTAAAGCTGCTCAACACAGTTTTTTTTTTTATTGAAATTTAAATAAACCTCCTACAAAAGCTGCTTAGAAATGGCACGTAAAATAAGTCTTGTAGGATTTTTGTTTCTTGTTATACTGTTCTTAAAAGCTCTGGACTACAAAATAGGAATTGGAACATACGTCATACCTAGGAACACATACATGTTCATACAAAAATATCAATTATAGCGAAGAACATAAACCCATCAACACACCAAGTCACATTAATGGGTTTATCATGTCCTTTCCAACTTTTCCAAATATCCCTCTTTCAGCCAAAGAATCACTACTTCTAGTAAAATTAGCTTTGACTTTTTCCCTGTCACTTTCCAAATTCAAGGGGGTCAATGTCCACTCTTTCTTTAAAAGCTATAGACTAATCTCTGCTTCCTCAACACAGCCTTGAACTTTATGCTCATATATTACAGAATCCCTGCCAAGAAACACACACAACCATAATCCATTCCCATGCCATCTTCTTTTTTCTTCCTATCTTTTTATTGTTCACATCACTTTCACTATCTGTAGTCCTCCAAAAGCCCATTTTAAAAGTGAAAGACAAGTCAGATCAGATTACTTTCCTAGCTTAGCAAGTACATCGAGCTAAAACACACGAATACCAACAATGGGCGCCACCTCATCTACTCACTCTTTCCAGAGTGTTCATCTTAGAGCAGATACTGTCACCCTCAACCAACCAAGTTCACACTCTCTTCATGATTATATTCAGGCTGGAATCTTCCCCAACAGGGACATTCAACCCCTTATTTTCACAAATTTACTCTCATCTGACATATGTATTTACTCATCAAATATCTGCCCAATTCTAGCTGCCCAAGATTGAACAAGGAGTAAAATACAGCTCCATCTAACCCTTCAAATGAAATCCCACCTTTTCTGACACCCACCCATAGAAAGTTATCTTTTCCTGAATGTAACTCATAATTAATTCCTTTTAATTCAATATTGAAGCCATTGAAACCCATAATCTTAGTTACATTTCCAAAAATCAAAAATCCGAATGCTTGACCTGACATCGTTAAGTCTTATTTGTCCCACTCAGCATGAATGTTCATTTTCCACCATGTTAAAAGCAATTTCCACAGCAAATCTATGTGAACATGCATATACTATGATGTACATGTCCCATATCACCTTTAAAAATGTGCATTCAATCTGTATTCCAAAATGCATCAAACCATAGTATTTTTAAATAAACAACAGAGAAACTGTGTTCTACCCTTTCACCCCCACCTCAATGCAGACATACAGTACCTGGAAAGATACTAGGCCAACCTAGTATCAAAATCAACTTCGTTTGGTTTTTTTTTTTCTTTCTTTTTCCTATGGTAGCTTGCATAGAGTAGGCAAAAGCAAATAGCTATGGCTACGTTGATTTGGCTTGAAACTAATTGAGAAGTATAGCTCTCTTGTGTGTGCACGTGCTCGCTCTATAATCTGTATATAACTGCATATATACATATATATGTATTTCTATATCTATAGATGTATCTATAGATCTACAGAATCACTATTTCTAGTCATCAAATGTTAGAACTGTGAAATTAGCTTTGACTTTTTCCCTGTCGCTTTAAATTCAATGAATATATATAAGACCAATATATATGACCACATACATACATTTCATATATTTAGATATGTATGTAGACATATCTGAATATATTTAGATATATATAGATATATGACTAAAATGAAAATCGCAATTCTGAACTGATAGTCAAAATATCCAAGTGACTAACTTTTTCAGGATATAAAAATGGATATCAGCAATGGACATCATTAATAAAATACTTTATGACTTTTCACAAAAACGTGTAATCTTGTCAAGGTGTTTATAGGCCCAGATGTTTTTTTCTTTTACTAAACAAGATTGGTTCTGATGGGTAGTAAAGGTAAGCTGCTCTGCATCTCAGTAAGGAGCAGCTGATGACAACTGTCCCCAGGTAAGGTGGATAAGGAGAAATCAAATGTGCTTTACTTCCTACTTCCTATCTCCTCCAATCTGCCACAGTGCTGTCATCGGGTGAAACCCAGTCTTCCATGAGAAGAGGGTCAGAGAGTTTCAGCAGCAGTAGCTCTGCCCATTTGTTTGCTTCTCAGAACCCGAATGATGTCACCAGAGCCAGAGGACACCAGCACAGACCTGCTGAGCTCTGGGGGGCACCCTCAGGACCACGAATGTGGGCTGGAAACACAAGAGGAAGGGAAGATACTCAAGGCCAGTGGTGGGGAAGCTACAGCACATGTGCCACAGTGGGCTGTCTGCATCACTGAAAGCTCTAAAAGGTACACCACTGCTCTAAGGCAATAAGGAACTATTATAAGGGTTAGATGCAAAAGGAAAATAAGATTTAAGAAGGCTTACGAATTCACTTAAACAACAAAAGTGGAGGCAAACACTGGAGGGGCTGTGCATTAATCCATGTTCTGCTGCTGTGACAGAATACCTCAGACTGAGTATCTGATAATGAACAGAAATTTATTTGGCTTACAGTTCTAGAGGCTGGAAACTCCAAGATCCAAGAGTTGCATCTGGTGAGGGGCTTCTTGCTGTCTTCCCATGGTGGAAGGTAGCAGGGCAAGATAGTGAGAGAGAAAGGAAAAGGGGAGGAGCAAGGGGAGAGGGGTGGGGGACGGAACTCATCCTTTAATCAGGAGCTCGCTCCTGCAATAACAAACCCACTCTCTGGGTAACAATATTAATCCACGCATGGCAGCAGAATATTCACCACCTCATCGCCTCTCAACCTTTTTGTATTGGGGATTAAGTTTCCAACACAGAACTTTGGGAGACACATTCAAATCACAGAAGGCTGCGACTGGCAAGTAAATGCAGTAAATAAAAAGAAAACAGAAAGTGGCTTTTAGAGAAAATAAAGTATAAAAGATACGTATTTAAAAAACAAAGATAAGCAGGAGAAAATTTAAAATGAAAGGAAGAAGAAACTGGAAATGAGTGATAGCAGACCAGAAGGTCTGTAAAATGTAATTTTGGGCCGGTGAGATGGCTCAACGGCATAAGCACCTGCCCGGCAAGCACGAGGTCCTGAGTTCGACTCCTGGAACCCACATACGAAAAAAGGGCCGGTGATATCGCTCAGCGGCACGGGCGCCTGCTGGCGCATGAGGTCCTGAGGTCGACCCCCAGTACCCACAAAAAAATAAATAAATAAAATGTAATTTCCTAAGAAATATTGAATACTTACACACTTTAGGCACTGAAATAGAACAAAGTGAAAATATAGCATAAAACTAAAGAGAGAACTAAATTTGTGAGAGAGCTGCTTGAGACCAACAGATCCATAAAGTCTTTTTCACTTTTCTTTTCTTTCTGCCTTTTGGAGCAGGGTCTATAGCTCATAATTCTGTATTCTCTAATAACATTCCAAAAGTTCCTCAATATACAGTATGCAATTAAAGGAATGGAATAAATTAATAAATGAAATTAATAATGGATTCATAAACTAATGATTAATTAGCAAAGGGAATATGGAAAGAAAATACCAGAGATGGAAAAGGTCTCTCAAATATATGTATCATAAATATATAAATTGGGGCCGGTGAGATGGCTCAGCAGTGTAAGTGCCTGCCTGGCAAGCACGAGGTCCTGAGTTTGACTCCCGGTACCCACATACGAAAAAGGGCCAGTGATATCGCTCAGTGGCACAGGCGCCTGCTGGCGCACAAGGTCCTGAGGTCGACCTCCAGTACCCACAAAATAAATAAATAAATAAATTGACTATATATAAATAGTATAACTAGATGAACAAGGGCTCAAAAAAGATCACAAACACTTTTGATGGTAACAGATTACTCAAAAAGATTTTGCAGGTGTATGTTTCTATAGAAATAAATGATCAAATTCCACGGTCTATAAACATTCACTCAGCTCTCATCTAGTAATGTGCAGAGCACACGAACAAGGTACTTAATATCTGTGGAGTGACTGAATCGTTTATTTGCACTTGTGTGTGTTGACAACAGGGTAGAAGGTCATTAACGTTCATGTTCACATTCACGGGACTTACATCAAAAGTCTGCAACACTTCACTTTTAATGAGGCAAGTGTAGATAAATACATGCATGTGCATGCACAAACACAAATACAGGATTATGTATCTCTCTAGCACTGCAAAGACAAATTCCCCATGAGTTGTGTAATGAAAAAATATACAATTTTATGCATATATAAATACTAACAATTATTTTAAGTATGTCCTAATTATAATTATGTATTTGTATATTTTATATATGATTATAAATATTAGCTAATGTTGAAAAACTCTCAAAAAGAAAAAGAGAAAAGCATAATGATTGGAAAAACTTGTAAGGAAATCCCTAGCAACATGCTAAGAATGATATGCTACAAAAGGCGACTCATAGAAAAGCAACGAAGAAACTGATAGATACTTGATGTTGTTTCTGGTCATAGGTGGATTACAAAACTGTGATAATGTGTTTTCCACATATATTTACAACTAATCCTCAATAAACACTATTTTTAAATACCTGTGTCAATATAAACACTTTCTGGGCTACCTGCCACACTGGGTTACATAAAAATAAACACATACATACACAAAGATATCCTTCCAAAATATTCAATAATTCTTAACATTTTAAGGTTCTGTTAAAAATACGTATTTAGACTTTCAACGACGAAAAAGGAGGAGGAGACCGGGGCACCCTCTCCCTCTCCCAGGAACCACGGCGCGACAGAAGCTCAAATCTGCGGACACACGGTGACAGCTGGCGCCCCGGGAGCCCCCGCGGAGGATCGCGAGATAGCGGCGGGGCAGGGTAGCAGCGGAGGACTGCGCTGGCCGGCGGTGAGTGTCTCTCAGGCACAGCTGTCCCAAGCCAGAGAGCAATTGGCCGGGCGCCATTGTGGGGGTGCGGCGAAAGAGCGCAGCGGGAAAACACAGTGCTCGGGACTCAGCGCGGTGCCACGGCTCTCAGGCCCTCGGAAAGTGCGCTGACCGGGGCAGGCGAAGGAGACTGGTCTCCGCCTGAGAGTGCAGGCTTCTGCTCACCGCCCCACCAAAGGGCTGCTCCTGGCTTGCAGGGACCGACCTGCACGGAACAGAATTCTGTCACCACACGGTGCCTGCCTACAGCAGAGTCAACGCCTGGAACTGATTCTTTTTATTTTTTTTATTTTTTTCACTCTCATTTGTTTTTTGTTCTGGTGAAGGGTTTTTTCTTTTTTTTTGGTGGGGTTTTATTTTTGTTTTGTCTGTTTTGTTGTTTTTATCTTCGTATTTGTTTCTGTTTGTCTATTTGCTCTTTCCTTCACTGTTCTCTCTGGTTTTTATATGAGTGTAAACAGCGCCTCTAACCTCTTTGTGATTGTGGTTGTGATCTGTTCTTCCTTTTATCCCTTCCTTCTCTTTTTCCCACCAGTCCTCTGCACCAGTTTCCCAACGTTAGTGGGATCCCTCTTGGTCATCTAACCTTACATCTAATTCCTTCCTCTTCTCCCAATACTCTATTTCCTCCTTAACTCATTTTAAATTTAAACTCCTGAGGGCAAAATTCACATATTAAGGACTTGTATACTGCATATAATTTTTCTGGTGTGTTTTAGATTTTGTTATATAACTGCAACTCTACTTTATATGGTTAAAAGTGGCAAATAACTGGTTAGCTCAGTCTGTCATTTTCTAGGCTGTGTTTGATGCTTTAGGTACCATTAGAGACAAATGTGAAATAATTGTTCTAAACAGCTTTCCTTCATGATATTTCATGATTGAGAATGACTAAGGGACACAGAAAATACAGTGGCACAGTACCAAAGAACCAAGGACTGGGCCAAACAGGTAGCAACTTCTTATACCCAACAAATTGAAGAGGTAGGATCTGGCAGCAAGCTCAAAACCCAAAAACAAGCTTCACTTGGAAGATACTGCAGAGAAGTAGTCATCTCCTAAGGATCTTGAACACTAGCAATAAAGTAACCTACCATAGGTAATTTATAAACATCACCCCAGGAATTAAACTAAAGAAAGAAAAGAAAATGAGATGACACTTAAACAAGATGCAACCCCACACATCCAATTCACCAAAGGCAAACCTAGGGGGCAACGAGGTGGGACAATCCAAAAGCCACCCACTTGGCCTATCTGAAGTGGTAACAACAAAGCAACTGAATGAGGCTCTGGAAAAAATTAAAACAGAAATAATTTCACAGATAACTGCAGAGATAATGTCCACAATGAAGACCATGCTTAAGGACACTATAGCTGATACAGACAAAAAAATAGACGAGCTTAAGAAAACTATAGAAATCATGAATGCTCAGCATAGGAAAGAAACGGAATCCATAAGGCAGAGTCAAGCAGGTATCCAGGAGAACTAAAATTCCATTGAAAGTATTTGTAGCAGATTAAGCCAATGTGAGGACAGGATCGCAGATATAGAAGACAGGCTTGCAATTAGTGATCATGAAAAGAAAGAATTCTTAAAAACAGCAAGGGACCATGAAAAATCAATTCAGCAGCTGCTAGATGACTCAAAGATAAACAACTTAAGAATAATTGGAATAAATGAAAAAGCAGGAGATAGCATCAATGACATTAGAACCTTATTCACAGACATTATCAGGGAGAACTTCCCCGGAAGAGAAAAAGAATTTGATCCCCATGTAAATGAGGCTTTTAGAACTCCAACTAGACATGATCAAAAAAAAACTTCAGGGCCGGTGAGATGGCTCAGCGGCTTAAGCACCTGCCCGGCAAGCGCGAGGGCCCAAGTTCGACTCCCAGAACCCACATACGAGAAAAGGGGCCGGTGATATCACTTAGCGGCATGGGCGCCTGCTGGTGCGTGAGGTCCTGAGGTCGACCCCCCGGTACCCACAAAAAAACAAACAAACAAACAAAAAAAAAACTTCAGCCAGACATATCATAGTCAAGATCCCAGAAATTCAACAGAAGGGCAGAATCTTAAAAGCTGTTAGGGAGAAGAGACAAATCACCTATAAAGGAAAACCCATCAGAATCACAGCTGACTTTTCAGCACAAACCCTCAAGTCAAGAAGAGCTTGGAATGACGTATTTCAAGCTCTAAGGGAAAATAATTTTCAACCCAGATTGATGTACCCCACAAAACTATCTTTCAAAATTGATGGAGAAATAAAATACTTCCATGACAAAGAACATCTGAGAAAATTTATGACCACCAAACCAGCACTCCAAAATGTTCTGAAGGACATTCTAGAAAGAGATAGGAACCCCAACAGAAGGAATCCACCAGGCAGGGCAGATAATTAAATAGCGGGAAAGGGGAAAAGCAAACAAAGAGTGGGAACCAACAACAGGAAAATATCATGACAAGTATAAGTCAATACATATCAGTTTTAACCATCAATGTTAACGGTCTCAATTCACCAATCAAAAAGCACAGACTGGCAAAATAGATCAAAAAGCAAGATCCAACAATATGCTGTATACAAGAAACACATTTAATTCAGAAAGATATTCATAGACTGAAAGTCAAAGGATGGAAAACAATACTCCATGCAACAGGAACCCAGAAAAAAGCAGGGGTAGCTATTCGTTTTGCAGACAAAGTGAATTTCAAGCCAAGAATGATTCAGAGAGATAAAGACGGTCATTACATCCTTGTAAAGGGAACAATCCAAGAGGAAGAGCTAAAGATCATAAATATATATGCGTCAAATACCAGTGCACCCAGCTATATAAAACAAGTACTAAAGGACATGAAAAATCAAATAAGCACTAATACAATTATATTGGGAGATCTCAATACTCCACTATCACAAAAAGACAGATCAACTAAACAGAAAATCAATAATGAAATAATAGAACTGAACCAAACTTTGGAACAAATGGACTTAGTAGATGTCTACAGAGTGTTCCACCCCACAACATCAGAATACACATTCTTCTCAGCTGCACATGGGACGTTCTCCAAAATAGACCACATACTAGCTCATAAAACCTGCTTAAGTA
Source organism: Erethizon dorsatum (assembly GCA_028451465.1). Taxonomy (NCBI): domain Eukaryota; kingdom Metazoa; phylum Chordata; class Mammalia; order Rodentia; family Erethizontidae; genus Erethizon; species Erethizon dorsatum. The sequence goes on from CM051839.1 coordinate 12,187,722, forward strand.
AATGCAAAGGAATTGAAATTATCCCATGCATATTATCAGACCATAGTGCAATGAAATTGGAAATCAATGGCAAAAGAAATCACAAAAACTCCCTAAACACATGGAAATTAAACAGCACCCTCCTGAACAACCAATGGGTCACAGATGAAATTAAAGACGAAATTAGACACTTTCTACAACTAAATGATAATGACAGTACAACATACCAGAACTTATGGGATACAATGAAAGCAGTCCTAAGAGGGAAATTTATAGCATTAAATACCTATATGAGAAAAATAGAACAAGTGCAAATAAACAACTTAATGGCAAACCTCAAACTTCTATATAAAGAAGAGCAGGCTAAGCCAAAAGCCCATACAAGGGAGGAAATTATAAAGATCAGAGCAGAAATTAACGTATTGGAGACTAAAAAAACAGTACAAAGAATCAATGAATCAAAGAGTTGGTTCTTTGAAAGAATAAATAAGATTGACAAACCCTTATCCAACCTCATTAAAAAAAGAAAAGAAGGGGGCCAGTGAGATGGCTCAGCAGCTTAAGTGCCTGCCTGGCAAGTGCGAGGGCCCGAGTTCGACTCCTGGAACCCACATACGAAAAAGGGGCCGGTGATATCACTCAGTGGCACGGGCGCCTGCTGGCGCGCGAGGTCCTGAGGTCGACCCCCTGGTACCCACAAAAAAAAAAAAAAGAAAAGAAAAGACTCAAATCCATGCAATTGAAAAGGAAAAGAGTGATATCACGACGGACCCTGCAGAAATCCAGAAGATCATCTATACCTATTTTGAAAACTTATATTCTACTAAGATGGAAAATGCAGAAGAAATGGACAGATTCCTAGATACGTATGAATTACAAAAGCTGAATCAAGAAATAAATAAACCTAAATAAACCAATATCAACCAATGAAATCGAAGATATAATTAAAAACCTCCCAACAAAGAAAAGCCCAGGCCCTGATGGATTCACTGCCGAATTCTACAAGAAATTTAGAGAAGACCTAACACTACTACTTCTCAAACTTTTTAATGAAATTGAAAGGGAAGCAATACTCCCAAATTCATTCCTGGAAGCAAGCATTACCCTGATACCAAAACCAGAGAAGGACCCAACTAAGAAAGAGAACTACAGGCCAATCTCCCTAATGAACATAGATGCAAAAATCCTTAATAAGATACTGGCAAACAGAATGCAGCAAATCATCAAGAAGATTATACACCATGACCAAGTTGGATTCATCCCTGGGATGCAGGGATGGTTCAACATACGTAAATCAATACATGTAATACACCATATTAACAGAACCAAAGACAAAAATCACATGATCATCTCAATAGAGATGCAGAAAAAGCTTTTGACAAAGTCCAGCACCTTTTCATGATAAAAACCCTACAGAAAATTGTAATAGATGGTCTTTATCTCAATCTGGCAAAAGCTATCTATGACAAACCAACACCCAATATTATACTAAATGGTCAAAACCTGAAAGCCTTCCCTCTAAAATCAGGAACAACACAAGGATGTCCACTGTCCCCACTCTTATTCAACATAGTTCTGGAAACTTTAGCCAGAGCAATTAGACAAGAGAAAGTAATAAAAGGAATAATGATTGGAAAGGAAGAAGTTAAATTATCATTATTTGCAGATGACATGATACTCTACACAGAAGACCCCCAAAACTCCACTAAAAAACTGCTAGATTTAATAAGCAAATTCAGTAGTGTAGCTGGATACAAAGTCAATACTCAAAAATCAATAAGCCTTTCTGTACACAAATAACAAACTTACTGAAAGAGAAATTAGGGAAACAATACCTTTCACAATAACATCCAAAAAAATGAAATACCTAGGAATCAACCTCACAAAGGATGTAAAAGACCTATACACTGAAAACTACAGTACTCTGAAAAAGGAGATTGAAGAGGATATCAGAAAATAGAAAGATATCCCTTGCTCCTGGATAGGAAGAACCAATATAGTGAAAATGGCCATACTTCCAAAATTGTTATACAGATTTAATGTAATTCCAATCAAAATTCCAACAGCATATCTCACAGAATTAGAGAAAACAATCCTAAAATTCATTTGGAATCAGAAGAGACCTAGAATAGCAAAGGCAATTCTGGGCAACAAAGGCAAGGTAGGGGGCATCACAATCCCGGACTTGAAATTATACTATAAAGCTACTGTGATAAAAACAGTGCGGTACTGGAAAAAAAAACAGACCTGAAGATCAATGGAACAGTTTAGAAGATGCTGAAACAACCCCAGACATACTAAGCCACCTTATCTTTGACAAAGGTGCCAAACACATTCACTGGAAGAAAGATAGCCTCTTTAATAAATGGTGCTGGAAAAACTGGCTCTACACATGCTGAAGAGTAAAACTAGACCCATATCTTTCACCATTCAAAATGGATCAGAGATCTAAATATTAAAACAGAAACATTAAATCTGCTGGAAGGTAGGATAGGTAAAACCCTTGAAGACATTGGTGTAGGCAAAGACTTTATGAATAAAACCTCAACCGCACAGCAACTATCACAAAGAATCAACAACTGGGGCCGGTGAGATGGCTCAGCGGCGTAAGCGCCTGCCTTGCAAGCGCGAGGGCCCGAGTTCAACTCCCGGATCCCACATAGGGAAAAGGGGCCAGTGATATCACTCAGCGGCACGGGTGCCTGTTGGCGCGCGAGGTCCTGAGGTCGACCCCCCGTACCCACAAAAAAAAAAAAAAAAAAAAAGAATCAACAACTGGAATCTCATCTTATTAAAAAGCTTTTGCACAGCAAAAGAAACCACCAACAGAGTGAAGAGACAACCCACAACATGGGAAAAAATGTTTGCCAGCTGTTCCTCAGACAAAGGATTACTATCGAGAACATATAAAGAACTCAAAAAAAGTCAGACCTCCCAAATTTGAAGACCCACTCCAAAAATGGGCATCTGAGATGAATACACATTTCTCAGATGAAGAAATACAAATGGCAAATAAATATACAAAAAAATGTGCAACATTACTAGTCATTCGAGAGATGCAAATTAAAACAACACTGAGATACCATCTCACCCCAGAAAGAATGGCTATTATTAAGAAATCAACTAATAAAAAATGCTGGAGGGGCTGTGGGGAAAAAGGAACCCTTCTTCACTGTTGGTGGGAGTGTCGACTGGTACAGCCACTGTGGAAATCAGTGTGGAGATACCTCAAAAAAATAGGGTTGGAGGTCCCATTTGACCCAGCTATTCCCCTTCTGGGTATCTTCCCAGAAGAATTAAAAACATCATACCACAGCGATATATGTGCACCCATGTTTATAGCAGCACAATTTGTAATAGCCAGATCTTGGAAACAACCCAAATGCCCATCAACTGAGGAATGGATAAGAAAGATGTGGTATTTTTATACAATGGAGTACTATTTGGCCATAAAGAAGGATAAACTGGAGACTTTTATAGGTAAATGGATGCAACTCGAGAAAATACTCATAAGTGACATAAACCGGATGCACATGTGTAGGCATTATAGTGTCTCTCTAGTATGAGAAACTGAAAGAGTAAATAAGATCCAAAATGTACAATAGACATGGTGAATCAAAAAGAAACTGATCAAAAGGAAAGAGAGACTGGAATAGGGGAATAGGGAAAAGAAAGAAGGGAAAGGGAAAAAAATTGTACATATATATAAGATGGTTTAGATAGATACACTACCAATTTTACTTAGTTCATTGAAGAGTAAGGTTTGTGCCAATAATGTTTGGACAATTCAATGCCAATATCTGGTATCCTGAATAACTTAAAGATAATAATACGTAATACATTAACCATTGTTACCCTCCTATTATGTTGTTTTGAAAATTTGTTCTTTTTTGATTTGTTTTGTTTTTTCTTCTCTTTAAAATAAAATAAAAATACGTATTTATATTAAGTTGATTTTAAATGCAAACAGACAGAATCAAGTACAATTTGTCCTGTTCCATCCAAGGCACACATTCACTAACATAAATTTCAGATACTGTAGTGTTATGATGCAGATCTCAAAAATCCCCAAATCTTTTATGTGTATGGAAGATGACTGGATGGATTATGGGCACACTATATTCATCAGTGGATTAATTCACTGATGAATCCACAGTTGAATATGGTCTTAGGAGGTGGACCCTGCTGGAAGAGCTGGAAGAAATGGTCACAGGGGCATGAACTGGCATGGTACATCTCCCTCCTAGGCTCCTCTCCTGGGCGCTCTTCCTGGCCACCATGATGTGAGCAGCTTTTCTCTGCCAGACCCTTCCACTACACCCCTCATTACTGCCCTGGAGCCAGCCAACTATTGACTGAAAACCTGTGAGCCAAAATAAACATCTCCTTGAAGTTGTGGGTGTCGGGTATTTTTCACCCCAGCAGAAGAAAGTGACTAAGACACTATTTACTTCTGAACCCTAGCACTAAGAATGAATTATTTTTTTACACAATGCATTAAATATTACAAAGAGCAGGGTAAGAGGTAATTAATAAGCACTGAGATAAAGATTATCTGTAGCTATATGAAGATGAAAAGCTCAAAATAGTACCCACTAACATTTTTAATCTTTCTAGACCTTAGTACCTTTATTTAAAAAAAAAAAAAAAGCATATTCTAGGAACAAATTTGTAAAGGTTGGGCTGGTGAGATGGCTCAGCGGCGTAAGCACCTGCCTTGCAAGCGCAAGGGCCCGAGTTCGACTCCCAGATCCCACATACGGAAAAGGGGCCGGTGATATCGCTCAGCGGCACGGGTGCCTGTTGGCGCGCGAGGTCCTGAGGTCGACCCCCCGGTACCCACAAAACAAAACAAAACAAAACAAAAAAATTTGTAAAGGTTGTAAGATAGGCATTATTACAAGTTAAAGTTACCAACATCCTAGAAATGTCTAACTCCACCACCCCCTACTGTGTGACCTGGAAGCTGCTCAATCTCTCTACGTCTCAGCCTCTTCCTCTGAATAATGGAGTTAATGGTGGAACAGCGTTGTTTTGAAAATTAGAGATAATGTTTGTAAACCATAGGCATGGGCCACATATATAATTAATTCAAGCACTCATTAAAAGCTTTAACTGTAGCATAAATTTCAAAATAGCTATGCACAATACATGTAAGTCCCCCAACCAAGGCATGTAAGTCTACAATCCACTTTCATAAAATAAATCATACTCTAGGAAGAGAGCCAACATTTATTGAATAAGAATGACTCATGGAAAATATAAAACTGCTGCCCACCAATAACATTTGCAATGTCTTCCCCCGGATGATAATTATTTGGGCAGCAGACAGAAAAACATTACAGACAGCTACTACCTGCCAATAACGTATCTGCCTTTTCCCTTCTACGGGGTCTTGCATTCCTTTGCACATCGGCCTTCAGAGATTCTGCTTGTGTAAGCTCTTCTGTATTCTGAGGACCGGCCCCCACACCTGCAGGCACTTCTATAAAAGTCTCACAATCTCATTCACATGGCCTTCTTCCACCCAGACAAACCAGAAACCAATTGCAGAAAGGAGACTGCTTGGCACCTGGGGGTGGCTGTGTCCACAAGGCTGGCCACCACCTCCATTTCTGCTTCCCACAGGAGCAAAAGAAAGATGGAAGAAACATAAGGCAAGTGTCAATTTCAGGTTTGAGCCAATGTTTTTGGAAGTACTGGTAATTCAGGACTCTAAAGACAAATCTAGGTTTGGCTACATCTCATCCTCTCAAATCCAAACCCCAAATACAACAGGGAGCTACAACCTTCATCAAAATGGACTGTAGACTACATGTGACTGGCTTCACTTCCAGTCCACAGGCAACACAGGAGAAATGTTGCATCCCAGACCAGACCGCAACTGTCCAAAGCCCTGGGCAAAGTGTCTCGACAGGGACTAGAGGGAAGCTACAAAGGAACGTGGAGCTTCCTTGTTCATCAGGGCCACTTGGGACTAAACACTCCAGAGGTCTTATACTGACCTGTCCCGGGATCTCAGTGGCACCAGCTGTGACTCATTCCAAGTGCCTTTCAGTTCTTTGTCACAATATGAGCCTTGGCAAAGGGCTTATTTTACAGAGAGAGTGAGGTCCCTTTTGGCAGAACTCAGTTTCTCTGTCATCAATAGGTTGCATCAACTGCCCCTATCCTCATGGCTATTGTGGACTGATCAGGCTCACAACCTCCTAAATGAGTATATGGCAAATGGCTTAATTAAACAGAGACAATGGAATGTGATTTGTAGGGAGCCCAGGAAGATCAGAACTCTTTCAGGAGTAAAGACAAAGAGCTCCACCAGACAGCCCGTATTTATTTGGTTTCAAATAAAGAAAAGGGATACTGAGGCAAGGCAGGAACTGAGCAGGACCTTGGGAAGTTAAAGATTTCTCCAAACAGTAAATTTTGCCAATTAAGAGAACTGTCTTATCTCTAGGTTGACATTTACAGCAGGAGCCAAATGGCTGCAGCTGCAGTCTTCATCTTATAAACTGGGGTCAGAGCCAGGTGTCCTCAGCTGTGGCCTTGTCTTGCCCTTTGACGTGTCACAGCATCACAGGCCATTACAGGTCTCCGCTGGGACCAGTGGTATGGAGAGGTTCACTTACTGCATACCCGCTGCCACTCTCCAAGCAAGTTGCGTAGGCCTGGGACAGACTCATAAGTAAATATAGAAAGCCAATTGATTAATTTTAAATCCTGCTCAGAGCTGCTTCATAGTGGTCTCCATCAGTGGCCATAAGGCAACTTGACTAATAGGAACCAGAATCCCAATCTTAGCATTGCCACTTTCTAGGCAACCCGTGGCAGGCCTACCCTAACTTGCTTCTAGCCTTAGATCCACCTATACAACCAAGCCTAGTGAGTGATACTATATTTGCTTGATGGCCTACTGAGTTCTCCGGAGACTGCAAGAGAGTAAGTGATGCTATATATTAGGGTATGATCTTGTCCAATACAGACTCCACCCTGACACAGCCGCCACCCAGAGACCTTGTGAGGTGCTGCGCAGGTTCTCAGGCAAGGAGCCACCTTTCTCTGGCTGCTGCTGCATCTTCCGGGGTCTCTGAGGGAGTCAGTACGGAAAGAAGCCGGGTGCACTTCACAACAGCTTAATCTAAAACTAGGCGAGCACATCCAGAGAGTCACTGAAACCTCCCCTCCTCTACTGTCTGCGGCTCCCGACTTTCTGTCACTGTAGAAATCCATCTCTTTCCTTTCCAACACCTTCAGGAGACGAGCCAGTAGAGTCTCCATCTCCTCACTCGCTGTGGTTAAGAGCACGGGCCTAAAAACCCTGAGTCTTCGATCTGAGTTGTCCTCCGTGGCCTTCTGGCTCTGAGACCTCCACAAGTAAATCGTGGGTCTTCACGTCAGGTGCGCGTGTGACCGGGAATGAGAAGTTGTTACCGCTCTTACAAGGCTCTTGTGAGAAGAAGAATCCACCAAAATGCCAAGTATGACCTAGCTACCATTATTTATCTTCTTGACTTCAGGAAGAAGGTGGTTACTTGGTTCTCCTTCTACCTAAACTTTCTGGAGCCTCTGGCACAGCTGGCTTTTTCCTTTCAGTCCCTCGCCTCACACTCTCCTGCTTCTCCCAACTGCTTCTTTGGCTGCCTATGTCTTTCTGTTCTTCCTCTCATCCTCTCAGTGCCAAGATTCACAGAGATGCTGTCCTTCACTTCCTTCTCTTCTTCCCCTACCATCCACCAGAATGGCTGTTCTGGTACCTCAAAGTTCAGCTCTGTGACAATGATGTCCACTAGCTCTCCTCTTGCCTTCAGCCTCTTTCTGACAGATATATCACAGGTACACTGAATTCAGAAAATGTGAAACCAGTCTACCCTCCTCCCAAACATCCTGCCCATCATGAACTCTGTGCCTTGCCTGTAGGTATCAGATACCTACCTTGCTGGGAAGCTCAGTCAGTTCTTCCTTCTCCCTGTCCCTTTCTTCCTATCTCCAAATGCTCATCAGATTCTGTTCCGCTCCCAAGTTCTTCCTACCCATATCTTTTCAATCCCACAACTTCATTTTTATTTAATGTTTAACTGATATGTGAAGATATTGAAGTTGTGTATATTTACAGAGTACCATGCACTATTCTAATACACGCGTACATTATGTCATGTTTACAATAGGTTCGACATATTTATGCCCTCAAATATTTATTTATTTTTTTTTTTTTTTTTTTTTTTTTGTGGGTACCGGGGGGACGACCTCAGGACCTCACGCGCCAACAGGCACCTGTGCCGCTGAGCGATATCACCGGCCCCTTTTTCGTATGTGGGTTCCGGGAGTCGAACTCGGGCCTTCGCGCTTGCAAGGCAGGCGCTTAAGCTGCTGAGCCGTCTCACCGGCCCTATTTATTTCTTTATAGTAAAAAAATTCAAAATCTTTTATCCTTTTATATTTAGTCACTCTGTTGTGCAACAGCACACAAAAATTTCTGACTCCTAACTATACCTTAGCATTTATCCTTTTCTCCAGCTCTCCTTCCCCCTACTCTTCTCAGCCTCCGTAACCACCATTCTGCTCTCAATTTCTATAAGAAGTTCAACTTTTTTAGATTCCACACAAGTGAGATTATGCTGCACTTGTCTTTCTGTACCTGGTTTATTTCACTTAGCCCACTGAGCTCCAGTTCTAGCCAAGTGGTCACAAACGACAGGATTTCACTCTTTTTATAGCTGCATAATATTCCTTGTGTATATATATATATACAATTTCTTCATCAGTCAGAGGATTAAGTTGTTTCCACTTTTTTTTTTTTTTTTACTATGCGGGTACCGGGAGTTGAACTCAGGACCTCGTGCTTGCCAGGCAGACGCTTATGCCACTGAGCTATATCACCAGCCCTGTTTCCACTTTTTTTAGCTACTGTAAGTGCAGCAATGAACATGGGATGGCAGAGATCTCGTACACCTACTGATTTAATTTCCTTTGGGTATATGCCCAGTAGTGGGATTGCTGGATCATATATTCTACTTTCCATTTCAGGAACCTTCATACTATCCATACACTAATAAAACTCCATCATCTCGTATCTAAATTATTTCTAAAATCCAAGCATCCATCTGCCTTCCAGCTTCCCCTATTTCATCAGTTCTCTTCCCTGTCAGAGATCTCAACACACTGCTATTCAAATCTGTCAACAGCTCACCCTGGTCTACAGAACCAAGGCCCACCATGTAACACTGCACCTGGGACCTGCCAAACACTGGACTCTCCTGCTTACAAAACATCTTTCACACAACCACCCATCCTCTTCCACCAACACCCCCAGGACAGCATAAACACCTTCTGTTCTAATGTCTCCCTCTAGAGAGAAAACCAGGTTTACTGACAACCTTGCAAAATAGAGATTATGTCTCCCTTCAGATCAAAGGGTGTGCTGTTAGAAAATCTGAGTGTTGTAAATTCAGAGTTTTAACCCTATAACATATCCAACATCAGCAGGTATCAGCTGGACACGCTACAGTGGCCTTGGGAACTTAGGCTCACAGAACCTGTACAAAATGCAATATCCAGGTGCTGAGAGTAATACACCACCTTGAGTCTCTAAGCTGGGAGTCTTGGGTCACCTACCAGTCTCCACTGAACTGTGCAAGGATAACTTGTTAACACAGAAGCAGCACAAAATGTCTTAAAATTAGGCTGAAGCTAATTTTTAAGAGTTGGAACCATACCGCCACCATTTTTCCTCAGATACCTTTCCTGTGGCAAACACTGAAATGAAAAAGTGTCGACTCAAGTCCATCGAACATGTGTGGCCAGGAATAAGTAAGTCAAAAAGTAAGCTGGAATGGGTGGAGCAGCTCGATAAAAGTAAATTTATTTTCAAACTCATCACTGATTTAGTTTAAGTTTAACTAGTGGCAAAATTTTACTAATATAAATAGGAACAAGATGCAGACCCAAGGCAAAAGTTGGCTGTCGCTGTTTCACAAGACTCCTTTTATGCCTTTGCTACAGAGATAAGAACATCACAAAAGGCCTAGTGGTGTCTCGCTGCTGCCACCTGCCTCTCCACCTCAGATGAGCCACAGCATCAGGTACTGAGCCAATGCCAGCCAATCTCATTTCTGTCTCTGAGACAGGGTCTTGCTATATCCTCCAGGCTGGCTTCCCACAGTATTCTGCCTGGGCATCTTCCTTTTTCTGCTCTCTGGCTATTTTATTGCTCAAGATGTTTTACTGTTCAAACATCCACAAGACACAGGAATAAGTTAAAAGCCAAACCAATTAATGTCACTGCTTGTGACAAAAGCCACATAAAATTACTACAGTGAACTCAGGTGACTTATTTCCCTATGTTAACTGCTGTTACCAAGGGGGAGGAAGTGTTAGTTCCTCTAGTACTCCTAGATCCTTGAATCAGTAATAGGACTACTTAATTATAATTGGCCTCGATTATTAGATTTACCTCTAAATAAGCAACTTCTGTTTACTAAGCACTCAACATGTGCCAAGTCTCTTTTCATTCCCACAATCCTATGAAAGAGTAGCTACCATTATCTCATTTCACAGATGATAAAATGAAGACATGAAGAGGTGAAGCAACTATCTTGACCTGGTTGCAGAGTTAATAAATGGTGAAACCGAAATTCCAACCCAGAGTCACTTTAGAATTCATGCTGTTCAACATTATGTTAAGAATGTAGGGGCCGGTGAGATGGCTCAGCGGCTTAAGCGCCTGCCTGGCAAGCGCGAGGGCCCGAGTTCAACTCCCGGAACCCACATACGAAAAAGGGGCCGGTGATATCGCTCAGCGGCACGGGCGCCTGCTGGCGCTCGAGGTCCTGAGGTCGACCCCCCGGTACCCACAAAAAAAAAAAAAAGAATGTAGAGAACACTAGGACAAAATATCACGAACTTCACCAGCACTTAATAGCAACACAACATCTAGCCTGCTTATCCTATAGCAAAAGAGCTTTCCAAATTTTTCCTGTCTAAAAACACCAATGTTACTTGAAAATATGCCACTGTCATTCTCTTAATCATAATCATTCTCCAACCCAAACAGACCCAAAAGCAAGATGATTTATATAGTGACTATACAAAGTGCTATTAATTTTCTTCACTCCTATCCCATGGATGTGTTAAAGGAGGGGAAAATGAATAAAACTGCAAGTAACAAAAAAGGTTGGACACTTCAGAGGCTGAAAAAAGTCACTGGACAAGAAGAAACTAATTGCGATAATCAAACACTACAGCACATAAGCAAGGACTTCAAGCATACCATCTTATGTGAACTATTTTCTCCTGTTATTTTGGAGGCTAATAACTTTTCGAAGTTTTCTTAAAAGTAGTAAGAGTGCTAATTGGAAAAAATGAATATTCAGTCTTGACTTGCCCGGACTTCGTGTTTCAACTTTGCATTTGCATTTCTGCAGACACCACAAGACTTCCCAGCTTCCTCCCACATGAGACTGTCCTGCGCTCCCTCCCACACTCACCTCACACCCATTCAGATGAAAGAAGAGACAGCAAGCAAGAAACTCCAGTTTGCTTGCTGTAAATTTCCAGAAGACCATTATTCTTTATTTTCTACATTTTGCACAGAATTTGCCCTTGGCGATTTAAGATTAATGTGTAATCAAAATATGTTGCAAGACCACTTTGGATATCTCCCTTCTCACACCCCCCGAAGATTAATGCTGAAACTACACATTATCAACTGCCAGAGCCCATTGTGACAGCCCATGCCATCATCCCAAAGTGCTCTGTAAACAGAATAATCCTCAACCCAACTTCAGAAAGATTCCCCCCAAATCCAAAACTTTGCTCTTCAAAGGGAGAGAAACTCAAACTCACTTTTACATGTGACAAATCAAGAACTGTCACATCTTATATGTGGCTTCCTACTTCTATCCCATGAATTCACAGCTTGGTACAATGCTGAATATGATTAACTGACAGCTTGCCTAGACCAAAATTTTAATGCAATACTCTAGAAAATTAAAGCGAATATTCAAATTAGGCACATATGGAAGATTTTTAAAAGAAACTTCATAAACAAAAGTAGCATACAAATTTAGTTTTAAATCATAATGACTATTGAAAAAAACAGCAACTAAAAGATGTTTTTAAGCAAAAGTATCTCTGTTTTTGCTTATTTTAAAGTGCATACAGCTGAAGATTAGGTGTCATGCAGGTCCAGAAAAAGGCAACGTACTGGACATGATTCCTTTTTAGAAAGGGGAGATATTTATTTGAGGCAATTATGTAGTTACACTGTAAGCTCTGAAGCCACGAGACCCTTTCATATGTAACATGATCATCTTTCCATGTCTAATATATTACTCGTAACTCAGAAAGATGCTGACAAATTCATGAGTTCATAAATTCATAACAGGATGCAAACAAATCCTACATATACTATGTGAAAGCACTAATTCCAACCACACAAAGAATAAATACATCCAATAATCTTACAAGTTATTATATTTGCCAAATTGCCAATGTGATATTTTAGTCAAACTTCTGAATGCCCAAGCAAAAAGCAATCACTTATTTAGGGCTTATTATGTGTGCAAGGTCCTGACAGTACTTTTCAGTATGTATATAAAGGATTAAATAAGATATGTTCTCCATTCCAAGTAAATACTAAAGTCCCATAAACAAAATACTATAGAAAATATAATTAACGATATCAAGCGGTGTAACTGCAAAATGTAAAACGTGCATATTTCGGGATAAAAAGAATACAAGGGGAGGCTGGATGGAGGAATAGAAGGCAAACTTTTAAATGTCCACTATTCACAAAGATTAGCTCTTTTAATCTTCACAAATCTGGATGTTGGGTAGACAGTATAGTATACATGAACTTCCTACTTCTTTTTTTTTTTTAAGAAACTTCAGGCCTCAGAGGTTAAGGATCACTTCACAAGCATCTTATCATTCACTCTGGAGCTTTAACCTGACAATTTATTGTCCAAAGGCAAAGGAAACCCTTCATCAGTGATCCAAGGATCTCCCTTCCTCTCACACTCCTGCCCTGCCTCTTCTCTTTGTCTTGCTGGATAACTCCCAGATACATCATATTCTTTCAAACATCTATATTGTGACCCTCGTTCTTTCCTGTGCCAAAATCCCTTCCTTCCAAAACCCCACATTTGTGAATCTGGGCAATTCCTCTTTTTTGTGTGTAATTCAACTTAAGAGTTGAGTCCTTGCTTTTGTTTCCTGGCTATAAAGGCCTCACACCTAAGAGTTTGCCTTCAGTCTTGGAAATGCCTTTGAATTTGGACTTTTGAGCAATACTTAAAGTTAAGACTTTGGGACTCTTTGGGGTGGAATGAATACATTTTGTGCCATGAGATGGGACCTGAATCTTAGAGGGAGGCAGGGGCAGACAATGATCTTACATGTTCCCTAAAGTTCATGTGGTAGAGCCTCGGTTCTCAGGGACGTGGTAAGACTTCTAAGAGGTGGCACCTTAAGATATTAGGGGCATGCTCTTGAAGGAGATTGTGGGGTCCCAGCCTCCTCCTCACTGTTGAACATAACAGAAGAGGTCTGATCCACCATACATTCCTACCGTGACATCTTGCTTCACCACAGGCACAAAGCCAACCAGGCTAACCAATCATGGCTTGGAACCTCCAAAACTACCATCCGAAATAAACACTGTCTCTTTATTTGTTGTGGGGTGTGTAGAGGAGAAGCCCTGAATCAGAATGTTTCAGAAGTCCAGAAGGGACAAAGGAAAACCCTGAGTCCACACATCATCTTTTCCCAGAGACGCAGACAGAGCAGTGGGCGCTGTTACAACACAACATCAACACAGCATGGTGGCTGCACAATAATGCTCACTGTGAGCAAGGTTAAGGCAATGGAGCAAATGATGGGGCGTCTTCCCACAACAGGGGCTTTTAAGACCACTGCCAGGCAGCAGACATGAGGCATAACACCAAGACAGCACATGGGAGGGACAGGAAGCATGTGCACACAAGAGCTGCACAAACACTCCTGAATTGGCCCAGGACTCCCTACAAAGCATTTCCACTTGGCTTCTAATACATGAAAGCATGGCCCCTTTTAGCCATGCTATTTCTTCTTTCAACCTCATATTTAGGATAGATGTTCCACTATACATCCATATGTCCTCTCCTGTAATACCAAAAGCTACATCGATCTAACCAGCGTCTGCATAAACCCCACTCTCAGGAAATCTCCCATGGTTTTTTTTCTCCCTTAAAACCAGAAGATCAGAGGCCGCTGAGATAGCTCAGCGGCATAAGTGCCTGCCTGGCAAGCGCGAGGTCCTGAGTTCAACTCCCGGTATCCACATATGAAAAAAGGGCCAGTGATATCGCTCAGTGGCACAGGCGCCTGCTGGCAAGCGGGAAGTCCTGAGTTCGACCCCCGGTACCCACCAAAAAAAAAAAAAAAAAAGAGAGAGAGATCAGAAAACTCCTATCTCCATGTGACTCTTCTATTCTTACTGGAATCCTCATTGTCCACAGCAATGCCCAGCCATGATTCTAGTATATGCCCTCAGGTCAGCCCTGGACCAGAGTTTTTTTATTATCTTTTGTTTCTCAAAGTACAACTTGAAGGTGACATTCCTTGCAGATCTCTGATCTTTTTACATGCAACGAAATGCATCATATGTGTGGGACTACTACAGCAAAACCACCTGACTGCATGCATGCAGTGTGCCCTACTGCCAAATCTACTGTCCACAGTCAGTTCTTACACCACCCAACCCTCAGCCAAATTCTGTGCATCCCACACGCGGCTACCTTACAAATTTCCAGACTAACCTTTTTAGGTCTGTAACTCTGCTCTCTGCCATCTTCTAATATTTACCCAGTAACTTCTCAATTAAGTGCAAATCCCTGAGCACCTGCTTTTACTGTTTCATTGTGTTTCCTTTCCAATGAAGTTTGGTTTGTCTTAGTCACACATGATCTTCACATCTCTGAGGTTTCTCTAAATGCCAAGATTTACATTTCTATCCTTTAAATCTAAGGAAGCCTACAGGTAAACACACTCTTCAATTAACACTGAGTCTTTTCCAGTTCATCAATGTGCACTCAGGTACTCTCGATTCGTGCAAACTTGTAACATTTCAATTTCATCAACTTGGATATTTCCTTACAAATATCCAAGCTTACATGTTGCTTACAAATCTGTCCTGTCTACCATTACTGGATGATGGATTATATGGAGCCAACCTTTAACACATATCCCAAAGGCCTAGAGCAAGGTTATGTATACCCTGTGATTGCTCAATAAATATTGGTTAACTGATGGCTGCAGAGCAGAACAAAGGCTAAACTATGATAAGTCATCTGTTACTGAGGAAAGGAAAAGAACATTGGGCTATTTTCTTCAGAACTTTCTATTTTGCTAGTTTAGACTGGGTTATTTTTAAAAAGAGAAAAGATCCCCATATAGCAGGACACTATCAATATGAAGATAATTATATATCCAATTTCTCCAAGAAGTAAGCAATGCTTCCATTAGGACAATGGTTTTCAAACTTTCCTACTAGATATTAGGATCACCTGGGGACTTGTTTAAAAAAAAACCATTTCCTACATAGTTCACACCCTCTAGCATTTAAGTCAGATCGGGTATGACAGCACAGCATCAGTATTTTTAAAGGTCCCATGTGACTAATATGCAGCAGTTTGGGAAGACTCATTTCATGAAGTCCTTTGGCTTGGTATACACCGCCACAATTTCCTACTGGTACAGGTGATACCGACTGTATTCTCAACAAACACTTGCTTAATGGATGAAGGATCAGAGGATTTGACTCCCATATATGCTGTAACTTCATGAGCAAACAACTCCACGTAAATGAATTATTTGATCCTGATACAGTGGCAACATTGAATTTTTTCTCATCTCAAAAGTAGAATAACCACTCATATAGTCTCACTCATAGTCCCCAGTCTCACTCATAGTCTCACTCATATGATTATACAAATCATGTGTGTTATAGGTTTAGATAGGTTAGCATTTCACTACAGTAAAAAGTATTGGGCCGGTGAGATGGCTCAGCGGCATAGGCGCCTGCCTCGCAAGCGCGAGGTCCTGAGTTCAACTCCCGGAACCCACATACGAAAAAAGGGCCGGTGATATCACTCAGCGGCACGGGTGCCTGCTGGCGCGCGAGGTCCTGAGGTAGACTCCCGGGACCCACAAAAAAAAGAAAAAAAAAAAAAAAAAAGTATTATCCTTTCTTAGGGTACTGAGGCCTACAGTAAATTTTAGACATTTGCCTGAGGACTTGCAACTATTTCAGTGACAGCACCAGTAAGGTGGATAGTTTTTTAAATATCAAATACGGCTTTTTTAAAAGGCATGCTAAGAAAAAGGTAAGCAAAAAAATTAACTTTACCCTACTGTTTTAATCGAAATATATAGAATGGTAGTTTTCAGACAATGCTAGTGATATTCAGAACACTGGAAGCAGTGTTTTAATAACTCTCCAATAACATCTTATTAAATGCTGCCGGCCATTTGGCATGTAGACTCAGAAAGTGCTTGGCAGTCATTACCGTGCTACTCACCAACTACTTCCAACTCTCAACCTGGGAAACCATGACTTTTTCCAGGCTCACTGTAGGTTGTGCTTTGAGGGCCTTCTGAGGCTGAGTGGGACCATGAGGCTGTTTATGGCCAGTTGGGGGCAAACAGTACTCACTTCCACGTCAGAGCATTCACTCGCTGGTCTGAAGTCCACCATACCTGTCGCCCTCTAGAGAGCAAGGCAACCGGGAACTTTGACCTTGGCTGCCCCAGAAGGCCAGGTATCTGAGTGATGAGCAAAGCCCCCACTAACACTTGATGAGTGAAAAGTTACCTCTTATGGTTATTTTGGGGAGGGTACCAGGAATCAAACTCACAACCTTGCGCTTGCCAGGCAGGTGCTGTGCTGCTGAGCTATATCCCTGGCCCAGGTCTTCTGTTTTAAACCATGGAGATCTGTGGGTTTCTTATTACAGGAAAACATGCTAGCTTTATCCTGATAGAAAATGTAAGACGACACCACCTCTAGCGTAACAAAAGAGCAATAGCAAAGAGAGCCGATTTGGGGAAATCATTAATAGCAATGTATCTGGAAGGGACTTCCAAATTTAAGACAAAAACTTCAGACTCTACAATGCTCCTCATCATTTTTAATAACATGATCTGACTGTGGACTTTTAAACTATTTTTAGTCTATTACTTCACTGAAAGCAAAAGGCGTCAATAGCAAAGACCTTTGGGAATAAAAGACTTGAGAAGGAAATCACGATTTTGTTCTCTTTATATGGGAAATTCTATCATAAAATGCATACCTTTGCTGAAAAACAGATATAACACAATGCAGATTCCAATATATTCAATTCAATGGATACAACACTCCATAAAACTATACATCCCAATCAGAAAGCCTTCAGCTAGATCTCTATCTGTTCAGACAGAATCAAGTATATATAAAATATACCCTTTGAGGAAAGAATTTATCGAAATTAAGCATGCACATGATACAGTTAAAGATCTAAGGACCTCAGGGAAAAAAAATGAGTGCTGAGCAAGAAATATTAGAATTATGGTAATTTTTGAAATTTCTGAAGCACTAAGAAAATGAACAAATTCGTCAGTTCAACTTCCGCATAGGGTGAATGAATGAAAACCTGATGCCAGCCTGAATCACTGGGGGAATAATGTGGAGGAGAAGGCTTTTTGTGGCTTGAGCCATTACTGATGAGTGAACCCCCAAATCATAAAACAGTTCATATCCATCAATCACCCAGCACTCTACTTTCACAGGTTGCTGTCTGGCTAACAAAGACCTTGTTTTGACAGAAATGTGAACGCAATGCTTCATCCTACACTGAATCATCCAAAATAGGACAAGAATATACAATACACGAGAGTTAATTACATATCCAATTTACCCATATGTCACTGGGTCTCTAAACAAAGGAAACTACTACTCCCACAAACAGTTCCTTTTGCAATGTTCATTATCTGGTTTCTCCAAAGTCTGCAGAAAGGGCACAAAGTATAATAGCCCTGTTCTGGTCTTAGGAACAAAGGAAAACCCCTTGGGCTTTTGGTCAGTGAAAGGATTAACTTTCCTTAAATTTAAAATGAAAATGACCCAAATATTTACCAGCATGTCCACGGATAAACAATACGGTATTATCCATATAATGGAATACTTATGTCCACATAAAGGAATATTACCTAGCAATAAAAACAAATGACCTAAGATTTCACCCAAGAAGAGGAATCCCAAAAGCACTATGCCAAATGAACCCAAAATCAAGACAATAAAACTGCATGATTCTATTAAAATGAAATGTAATTTTTTTTTTTAGGCAGAACTATGGTGATAAAACGCAGCTCATAGTATGCCAAATATTAAAGTAGGAGTATGAAGTGACTACAAAGAAAGGAATTTTGGGGGAGGAAGGGTCACAAATCTTCTATGATTGTAGTAGTGATAGTTACAAAACTGTACACATTTCTCAAAATTCAATGATTTGTACAGTTAAAATTAACTGTATACAAATTATACTTCAATAAAGGTGTGGCTCCTTCCTTCCTTCCTCCCTTCCTTCCTTCCTTCCTTCCTTCTCTCTCTCTCTCTCTCTCTCTCTCTCTTTCTTTCTTTCTTTCCTGCTTTCATGATGCTTGGGATGAACCCTTCCCCTGAGCTACACCCAAAGTCCTAAAGATGAGTTTAACAGGGGCCCAACAAGACAAAGGAGGATGGTGAACATTTTCAAGGTGCTTGAACCAAAAGCAGTTAATATCATTTGTACAACACTGATGATTCTTCCCATCATTTTTATGAGCCTGAGCACATTTTTATGTGTCCCGCTGGAATTCACAGACTGAGGCCCGAACCCCCAGTACTTTATATTTTGAGATAGGGCCTTTAAAGAGGTAAACTGCATGAAAATGAGGACATTAGAGCCCTAATCCAATATGACTCAAGTTCTCTTAAGAGGATATTTATATACGTACAACATACAACAGGAACACTCATGCACACAGAAAAAGCCACTTGAGTACACAGCCAGAAGGTGCCCATCTGCACACCAAGGAGCGAGGCCTCAGAAGAAACCGAGTCTGCCAACACTTTGATCTTGGACTTCCAGCCACTAGAACTACAATAAATAGCTAAGCCCCCTGCCCAGCCTGTAGTGTTTGTTATGGCAGATCTAGAAGCAAATGCAACTCTCATTTCAGTACTGACCATCTGGTTTAATACCAAGGAGAATGTATAAATTTCTCCCACATATACATGCAGAAAAAGGACAATCCCACAACGTCATATGAGTAAACTGACTCTGATACCTAGAATAAGCACTTTGCATTAACACATTTCATGCTACAACACTTAACCATGCAATGAGTATTTTAAGTGGACTTTTAGATTTTACATACTTATATCCTTTCATGAATAAAATTATTTAATCACATTACCTCGTGTTTCAACTGCATTGATGCATTTTCTCAGAATTGTGAATCCCATTGTATCCAACTGTGCACCTAAAAGAAGTAGTTAAAAAATATTAAGGGCACAAGTGCTCAACATATCTGCCTTCCTTACAAAAACAGAGAAAAATAGTTTAACTGAATCCAATTCATATTTCACTACTTTAAAAAAAAAAATCTAAAGGGCCATGCATTTCCTGTGTAAAGGATGGAAACATGAACTTTGTATGTTTAAAAGATCACTTGCTGAATCAGGACAATGTATAAGTACAGTTGTTATAATTTAAAATAATTCAACTGATGCAACTTCTTTTAAACAATTGAAAAGAAAGTGACAGAAATCTCTAAGAGAAGCTATCTGGAAATACTTAAGATGTGTTTTGCCAAAAATTCTAACAGTAGCTCAATTAATGAGAACTACATATACGAATGAAGGCTCTTAAATTACATGAGCATTTAAGAATATAAACTTTAAACACAGTAGAGAAATTTTTTAGAAAAGCTTTAAAAGCTCTCTGGGCAATGAGATTTAATTAAAATTTTGATATTTTATAACATGCTCCAAGCTTTTAAAATAATATTTATTTTCATAGTAGATGAAAAACAGATGATTCATGTGGCAGAGCCCATCATTTTGAAAATATAATTTCAAAATTTTTCCTAATCTAGATGCTTGCCTATGAACAGGCTCACATATTTGTTCATATTCTAATGAAAGCCAATGCTTGGTTCAATTAAATTAAGAAAAGCAGTGCCCTAAGTCACCACATTTAGAACCCAGGGAAATTAACACTAAACCTTGGCTTTTCAACAGGGAGGCAGAAACGATACCTAAGTATGAACTTTACATGTAATCCATCATGCTAAGCTTGAGGAGAGTTTTAATGATGGAAATTAGGTGGTGGCTTACTCAAGAATCTATTCTTCACAAAGTTTTACAAAACACAAGTGTTTTTTTCTGCTTAGCAGAACTATTCCCCACCCCCGCCAAAAAAGGATGTTTCAACTTTTCTATAATAAAAAAGAAAGAAAACAGCAAGAAGAGAACATGGAAGAGTAGGGTAAAGAGAAGGGAAAGAAAGGGAAGAGGAGGAGGAAAGAGGAAGAGCATAGAACAGAGGAGAAAAGAGGGGAGAGGGGAGCGGTCTGAGCAGGTGCTCACTGCCAGGCGAGAGGAGATGTCTTTCACTCAGCGTGGGCACAAGTGATCACAATTATTTTGAGATCATACATTACATAATGTAGTGTTTCCAAACTGCAGCTATCCGATTATGTAACCTTAAGTTCTCCAAATATATCAAAAAATAAATTCATAATGGCCAATAAACTGTTCACATCTTTATCTCAGTATTAATCAATAGTACAGAGCTACACAGTATTTCATTTTCCTCTAAGTATATACAACACACATGAAGATCCTTGTCCTAGAATATATGAATATATTTCATTTTTTGTTGTTGCTGTTTTCTAAAGTGTCCTTGCTGTATTATTTATAAAAACCCATACCCAGATGCGGTAAAGAGAATGGGTACCAGGGTTTGAATGAATACAAAAGTTGCCAAAATCTAAACGGAGTCACTGTGTCAACCCAAATTGAGAAAATAAAGCCAGGAGGGTGTGAAAGAAAGATTTTTTCCATGTGACTGCCTGAGAATAACTATCACAGACAACTCTGTCAGAACCACAAGCTTCAGAACAGACCACAGCAACCTTCTACCAAAAACCGAAACAAAATAATAAGTACTTCTACAAGGACACCTGTCCAACAATAACTGCTCAACCTCAGGCTGGAGCCACTCATTAATCATTGTGGCCAAAGAATATTGTTTCAAAATACCTGATGTAATCCTCATTTTTGCCTTTAAAGTTTTCTTTGCCTCAGCATCTCTGAATATGCCTATAGTTTACGATGGCACGCATATTGTCATTGCACTGCTCTGCTATTCCCAAATAAATATCAATGTTCTCTGGAGAATCTGATTTTGTGTGTGTGTGGGGGTACCGGGGGTCGAACTCAGGACCTCGCGCGCCAGCAGGCGCCCACGCCGCTGAGCGATATCACCGGCCCTTTTTTCATATGTGGGTACCAGGAGTCAAACTCAGGACCTCATGCTTGCCAGGCAGGCGCTTATGCCGCTGAGCTATCTCACCAGCCCGAAAATCTGATTTTTTATTTAGATTGACAAAGAATAGGGTGAGGAAGGTTGGGAACAGGATTTTGCAACTCAACCAGGAATTGCAAGATCATACCCCAAATTTTTACATGATGATTTATGGCTAAAAGAATAAATATCAAAGTGAACTGCAGCGAAAAATCACATAGAAAAGCTCACTGGTAAGAAAGATTAAAGAAGGCTACAGCAGCCCAGAACACTTTGAGAAAGTCTCTAGTGGATGAGACAGAATACATATGGCAGTCAGAGGACGAGCTCAAATGGGGTACCGAGAGTGTGCCCCAAGCAACACTCTCGTATCCATAATGAACACAAAGTAACACATGAAAAAAGGAAACCCAACTATCATTCTTATAAATTAGCACTTACTTCCTTCTGGCCTTGGGATGATGGCTCTATTAAAACTATGGAACAGCTAGTGAGAGAGAAAAAGAGAAGGAAAAATGGTATTTTTAACAAAGCAATAAAAATGATCCCAATAGGTCCACTTAGGGCCATGCAAAACAGAAACTTCATACTGGTTAATATGGTATAATAAGAAATATATTTGGTCTTTGTCTCTATTTTGTGGTACAAAGTTCTAAAACTCTTGAGATGGCCTGATAAAAATATCTTTTGTTACTCATAAGGAGCCTCCTTGGATGTCACCTGAGTTTATGCTAATGAAGTGACTCAGGATTAGGACAGGGACAGACAGCCTCAAGATGGGGCTGGACACTAGGACATCCTGATCTCTTTGGAGGCCCTGCAGGTGAAGCACTATAAAACTCCTAACAAGGGGCTATGAAGAGCTTCACTGGGAGGGTGGTGCCCCCTAGAGGGCGGGAGAGCTCTGTGACCCATTCTAGCAAATCAGTGAGCCCAGGAAGGGGTCACAGGACTCCCCCAGCACAGCCTGTCAAAGGGGGATTGCGGAGACCCAGACTTGTGACCAGCATCTGAAGAACTTGGGGGATTCTGCTGCTAACTCCAGATAGAAGGGTCAGAATTGAGTTGAACTGTAAGACACCGAGCTGGTGTCAGAGAATGTGTGAGGACAGGAAAAAGCCCACACAATCTGGTGCTGAGTGAGCTCATACAAAAAGCGTAGTGCTTTCCCAGTTTGTTACACATCACCATGCTCTCAGGTACAAAGAAAAATAACAAAGAAAACCTCCGAGTCAACTTCTCTCTCACAGAGGTATGTCAAAGAAGCAAAATATGATGAAGGGATTATGGTCCTTAAGGAATTTGCTGAAATGTATGTAAATTTGAAATATATAGCCTTATAGTTATCGGATGACAAACTGCTGTTGTCAATAAAATGAGGCTCCTTTTTTCCTTATTATTCCTAAACCTGCTATTTACTTAAGAAAGACACCCCTGCCCATCATTCAAATAAGCATATCTGAAATATCAAGGCAGTAATTCTGGGCAGCCTCTAAAAATTCTGCTGGCTCATTTACAAGGCATATAGCACCTGCAAAAAATATGCCCTAGCTCATGGTTCCCCATATAAAAGGCAGCCCTTCACCCCAATGTCCTCTGCTTCACCAAAGTGCTCACAGTGAGCATGAACTAACATTGTCCTTAGCACATCTCGTGAGCTCTGTGCTAAAATCTCTCACTGTGCCATGCAGGACACCCCTATCTTACTTTTTCCAGTCACATTCTTTCCTTTTTTCCTAAACCCTTCAGAAATGGCAAATGCTTGTAAACCTAGCTGGTTCCCGCTCTGGCAGTTTATTGGGAGTCATAGTAGTTGATGCAGACTTTATTTTAATTGGTTCTGTGGTCTTTTCAATAATTTTCTTCACTAAATCCCTGATTCATTATGTGATCTGCCAAATTCTCAACTCCCAAAAGCCTCATCTCCACAGAAATGAAAACAGTGCTTGAACAAAACGGCAACAGACTGAATTCAGGTGCCTTCCGACCTGTATCTCTACCTTTAATTTATTCCTCTAAGCAATACAAAAGGTAGGCATGGAGGTGCATGTCTGTCATCCCAGTCCTCTAAGAGGCTGAGGCATGAGGATTGCCAATTCAGGCCCAGTCTGGGCAACCTGGCAAAACTCAGTCTCAAAGTAGAAAATACAAAAAGGGGCTGGGGATGTAATTCAGTGCAAAGCCCCTGGGTTCAAAAAAAATGAGAAATAAAAACTAATGATACACCAGTCAGGTGTGTGCTGCTGCTACCCCAAGCCAAATTACTGAACTGCTGAATACAGAATTTCCAAGATAGTTCAAATACCAGTTGCAGCAGAGAACTTGTGTCAAACACTATAAACCAAAAATAACCCAGAAATGAACACAAGCCAGCTCTACAGGATCTGAAGTAAGGCTCCACGGCCGATGATGCTTACAGCCTCTCTTCCACCCAGCGCTTCTAGCCACTGCCTCCGCTCCTCCTCCGAGAATGCC
Organism: Erethizon dorsatum; assembly: GCA_028451465.1. Lineage (NCBI taxonomy): Eukaryota > Metazoa > Chordata > Mammalia > Rodentia > Erethizontidae > Erethizon > Erethizon dorsatum. The sequence goes on from CM051839.1 coordinate 12,211,760, forward strand.
TGCACGGTCAGGGACACACCGGGCCTGGAAGACACAGAGCAGAGCAGGTCAGCAAATCCTCACAGCAAAGCTTCCCCTTACCCTTGAAAACACTTTCCTGATGATTAAGCTATCTTTTTTTGTGGGTACCGGGGGTCAAACTCAGGACCTCACGTGCCAGCAGGCGCCCATGCCGCTGAGCAATATCACAGGCTCTTTTTTCATATGTGGGTACTGGGATTCGAACTCAGGACCTCGCGCTTGCCAGGCAGGCACTTATGCCACTGAGCTATTTCACCGGCCCAAGCTATCTCTTTTTTAAATGCTTAACGGTGGTAAAATACGCGTAACTTAAAATGTACTATCTTAACCATGTCTACGTGCACAATACAGTGGTATTAAATAATTCACACTGATGTACAATCGCCACCACACCACCTCCATTACACAGTAATTCCTCGCGCCCCGTCACCTCAGCCCATGGGGATCACAACCCTACTTTCTCCCTTCTGTGAACTGGATAGAGGAAATGGAATCATAAAAGCATTTGCCTTTGTGACTGGCTTATTTCACTTAGCATAATTTATTCAAAGCTTACCCATGATGGAGCATGAATCAGAACTTTCTTCCTTTTAAAAGCTTAATAATAGTCTACCGTATACATATACATCACATTTTATGTATCCATTCACACATTTATGACACTTCACTTGCTTTTACATTTTGGCTACTGAGAACAATGCTGTTATGAACATGGATGTAAAGATATCTACTCAACTTCCTACTTTCGATTCTGTTCAGCATATGCCCAGCAGTGGAATTTCTGGACCATTATGATGCATCTATATGGATATACAGAGCCAAATAAGCAGAAGAAAAGATGCTCCCTAGTGTATGTCATCAGGGAAGTACAAATTAAAACAAGATACCAAAACATACCCATGAGAAAGGCCAAAATCCAAATACTGAAAACACTAAACATTGGTGAGGGTGTGGAAGCACAGGAATTCTTACTCACAAAAACAGCTTGGGGATTTCTCACAAAAGGAAAAGTAACAGATAGCCAAGTACCAATGTTTGTTGGTACAGTATTTACCCAAAGTTGTTGAAAAACCCATGTTCGCACAAAAATCTGTACAAGAATGTTTCTAGCAGCTTTTTCATAATTGCCAAAATTTGGAAGTTACCAAGATGTGTTTTAGTAGACAAATAGATCAATAAATTCTGCTACATCCAATGGAACATTATTCAGTGCTAAAAACAAAAGGGAATATCAAGAACATGGAGGGACCCTAAAGGTATAATACTCAGTGAAAGAAGCCACTCTGAAATGGCTACATGCTGTATGATTTCAAATCTATGACAATTCTGGAAAAGCCAAAACTATACAGACAAGAAAAAAATCAGTAGTTGCCAGGGATCGGATGGGAAAAGATGAATAGGCAGTGAAAATACTCTGCACATTATAATAGAAACATGTCATTAATACATTTGTCCAAACCTACAGAATGTACAACCCTAAGAGTGAACTCTAATATAAACCATGGACTCTAGGGAACTGTGACATGTTCATGCAGGTTCACTGACTAAACCTGCAATGGACACCCTAGAAGGGGGCGGATATGGGAGAAGCCATACATATGTCAGGGCAGGGGGCATATAGGAAATGCACTTTTCTCTTAATATGGATGGGAATCTAAAACTGCTCTTTTTAAAAATCAAGTTTCAAAAGCTTTACTTTAAATGCAGAGTCATCTAAGGAACACACACTGGAGGCACAAAGATCAGTCTCACTGCTACTCCCATAAACCAAAAGAGAAGGGCACAATGAAGAGCTGCAAGGCACCATGGGCCAGAGACACAGGACTCTGGTGGCCAGGCTAGGGGTCTGGTTTATTCCAAGCATCACTCAAGGTGTTTAGCAGGGGAAAAACATAACCAGTTCTCTCTCTCTCTCTCCCTCTCCCACCCTTCTCTCTCCTCTCTCTCTGTCTCTGTCTCTCTCTCATCAATAACTAGTAAAGGAATTCAGTGGAAGCCAGAAACAATATAGCAAATAAAGATGTAATAAAGTGAAACTCACAAATTCAGGTAACAGGTCAAAAAGAAAGCCCTTATTCTAACCCCAAGGATTTATCACTGATGCTTTAAGTAGACGTTGGATATTCTTAACCAAGCTGCACATGGAACAGAACCTAAAGATGAAGAATGAATGATTCTGTCACTTGGAACATAAGAAGCAATGAATGACAGAGTTTAAGGAATTATGAGCTAGAATTATGGATACCACTGTAGCAGAAAATGCCCCACCCCCATCCCCAGCCAGTATACTTCGTTAGTTGCCCAGGTAATAGTTCCTGTTCCAGTTCTGGTTGCTTCTGTCCCTTAAAAATGGCTGGTCACTGTGATGCATAGCTGGTTACTATGATGCACATTGTATAAACCAATCCCCAATTGACAAGCCATTCTGCCTCCGTACTTCCTGCTTGCTTATCCCATATAAGTCCCAGACCACCAAAGATCAGGGCCTGATATTCTGGTAATAATCTCGATCAGTGTCCGTCGACATAAATAAATCTGCCTCCAAATCCTGGGTGTCATTTGGGTGTTTCTGCTTGCCTTTGCACCATGATGGGAGGGAGCATTTCCCAGGGTTCAGGTTAAGCAGCCACATGACACATGGGTGCAAGTCCAACACGGCACAAAACGTTTGCATTACTCTAATCCTTGCCTGTAAGCACAGTGACTCAAACCAGAGCCACCTCGTCCTTAGTAGAACACAAGAGAGAGCCATTCCCCTCATCAACACCTACCTCTAAAATGTGAGTGAGGAAGATAAAACATCGCACACTCAAAACATGTTTGAACCATCTTAAATCTCTCAAGTTTTTTTTTTTTTAAATAATCAACTGCTAAAAAATTATTAAGCAAAAATCAGACATCGGGAAACACTGGGAACATTTCCAAGTGAAGTATTACAGGCTGGTGCCTGAAGTACTTCAGATTGGGGGAGTTGGTTTGGGGGACTTTTGCAGTTGAACATCCCTAATCTGAAAATGTAAAACGAATGCACTACAAGGGGTCGAGGGTGTACCTCAGTGGTAGGGCAGGTGTTCTGCATCCAGGAGGCCCTGGGTTCACTCACCAGTACCACAAAAAATGATCAACAAATATGACAAAATCTAAAACTTTTTAAGCACTGACAAGCTGCATGGAGCTTTTCAGATTGCAGATTATTTCAGATGAAGGATGTTCCATCTATAACAGCATCTCTCTGGTAAACTAAATTATAAAATTTCCATAGTTCTTCAAACAAGGAAAGACATGTTTTGTTAATAAGATGCAGTGGATCTATAAGACCACAAGGCAAATACATGGTTGGTAGAAAACAACATTTTACAACAAAGTGTTAGATTAGTCACATTTAAATAAAGAAGAAGCTGCTGCACCTTCACTCCATGCAGAAGGTAAGTGAGCAACATTACTGACTCCATCGGAGCTGGGATTAGAACTGAGAAGGTTCAAACTCAGGGTTCCTACAGCCAATACAGCCGCTATGCATTACACTGGCAGAGCTGAGAACATTGCCACTCACTTGTTCATCTAACCTTTCATTTCAAACAAACTACAAACTGAGAACCTACTAGCTGCCAGAAACAGGGTTAACCTCTGAAAAATCTGTCATACAAAGTGAGGCAAAACTGACTCTTGATTAATACAAAGGCAACAGTACAAACTTCACGAAGGGAAAAATGAACCAGATAAGAGACCAAGCTGCCAACTAGTCTTTCTTTACTTAAACCATAATTAACATGTGTAGAGGATAAGGTTGGAGTTGAAATCAGCAGGAGGAAACATGGTAAACAAGTTTTCTTCTTAAAGGAGCACTTCAACCACTTTTCATTTAAAAGAGAAAAAAAGGCAGTACAATTCAGGTACCAGGTTAAGCCCTAGCCTGAGAAGGATAAGGAGCTACGATCTTGATTCTACATTTTACTCCCATCTATTCATTACCTTTAAATTGCATTTTATAGTTCTCTCAAAGCATGTACAAAACACATTTTCCTTGTATTTTACTTGATAGGCCACTGAGCTTTTAAATTCAGAAAATATCCAAAAGGATAAAAAGAAAGAGACGTTCACAAGTATAATGAGACATTACTGTAAGTGGAAGAGTTGCTAAATAAAAAGATAATCAGCAGCTACTAAAACTTATGACAGTAGCAGGAATATGCCAATGCTTTTCTAAGAGGAATACTGAAAGAGGACAGGAAAAACCAAACCTGCATGTTACAGATCCCACACTAAATTTTATTAAGAAAAGGGAAAAGTGACAGTGTTAAACAAAAGACTTCTGAAGGTTACAGAAACCTTAACAGTTGTAATCAATTTCCCATAAGAGTTTCTAGTGGAAAATAAAGTATGAATCTATGAATTACACATTTTCCAGAGATTTTAAATGTATGCTGCCTAATTTCACTCTGGGTATCTATGACAATTTTTCTTCTGTCCACCAAAGAGTTGTTTCAAATTGAGCAAATAAGCCATAATACAGTCAGAAGTAGTATTATATATTCCAACAAAAGTGAATTCAAACAATCATTGGCTGACTGATGCTTTGCTTACAATGGAGAAATTTATGAGAGATCATCATTCATACCTGTAATGGTTGATACACTGTGTCAACTTGAGAAGTTTAGAAGTTTAACTAAGCCACTTAGCAGGGGGTCAGGATCCTCACTTTGTAAACATCCTGAGCCTGTGCAAGAGGAGGGACCGGGGATGGTGTGAGTGCTGCATCCACCCAAGGGCGAGGGCAGGTAGCCTGCTTACAATATAAGGGAGGAGGGGCTGGTGAGATGGCTCAGTGGCATAAGCGCCTGCCTGGCAAGCGCGAGGTCCTGAGTTTGACTCCTGGTACCCACATATGAAAAAAGGGCCGGTGATATCGCTCAGCAGCACGGGCACCTGCTGGCGCACAAGGTCCTCAGTTTGACCCCCGGTACCCACAAAAAAAAAAAAAAAAAAAAAAAAAAAAAAACAATATAGGGGAGGAGAAGAGGCTTGTGCTCCCCTCCTTTGCTTTTGTTGCTTCTGCTGTCTTCTGCCGCCTTGAACTGTTGCCCGTCTCCAGGCCACCCTGCCTTGGAGCAAGCTGACTACAGACTGAAACCTCCACAAACTGTGAGCTAAATGAACCTTTCCTTCCTTAATTTTGGGTGTCGGGTACTTTATCTCAGCAACAAGAGAAAAGTAACTACGATAATACCCTAACGAGAAGATGGGGAACCTATAGAATTATAGTTTTACTCTTTCTAACAACCTTGTAAGGAGTAGAAGATGGCAAAAACCCTAATGAACCCAAATCCAGAAAGTGACAAGCCATGCGTCGGAGAGAAAGCACGTTCATGGGTGTGAGCCCACACAGCTGTCTTCATCCTTCCTGAAGCAAGAGGACAAAGAGAGACACTGGCAACACAGAAAACAGTGGAATATTAACTAAATTTTAAAAGTAACACCCAGGCTGGTGTCATTACACCTGTAGAATTTCCAGGAAGTGTAGGCACAGAGTCAGATCCTCCCACTCTTTTTCCACAGAGCTTCACCCGTCTTCATGAGGAAGTCCAGGCAGAATGACAAGGACTGACCCTTCGGGCAGTGTCCTCCAATCACCTGAAGTCTTTGATAAACTGAATCTAAATGAACTCGCAACAAGGCCCAATCTCAGCTCAACACAAACTCAGCCCTCCACATGAGGAGCCCAAGGGAAAAGAGGGCATAACCTTAGCCAGGCATTAATATTACTTATTTTAGTGTCTGTTGTTCTCATGGAAATAGTACCTGGAATTCAGTCAAAAAAAATTATGAAACATACAAAGAGGCAATAACATAATCCAGAATCAAAAGAAGATGCAGTAAATAAAAGCAGACCAAAAAATAGCCAGGACATTATGGAACTAAAACTATATATATACATCAGATTATAATCTGAAATACAGACCATGTAATCTGACAAAAAGGTACCAAAATAGGAATATTAAATATAGAGTATCAACAACCATTTGAGACCTTAACAGGACACCTGTAAATAGCACATGAACACCTGCATCATAAATACACAGGAAATTTATTTGGAACTGAATCACACTTAAAATATCAAAACTTATGGGAGCAAGTGAAAGTAGTCCTCAGAAAGAAATTCATGGCTTTAATACCTGTATTCAAATGCAAAGCATAGAATGAATGATGGATCTATGCTTTCAACTTTAGTAACTGGAAGCAATGTAAAGAAAAATTAAGTCCAAAGGTTTAAAAAAGAAAAATCAGAAGTTCATGAAATATAAAATGAATGACATTGGTTCTCTGAAAATATTAACAAAACTGATAAGCCTCGAACAGAAACCAACATTAGAGACCCATCTTCAGTCCTTTAAAAGGGGCAGCAGCTTTTTCTTGCCAGCACAGGTGATTTTTCCTGAAAGTACCAGTCTGTTGCTTAACATGCCCCCTTCTCAGTGACAAGGTCAAATTCACATAAATTGAACAGCTGAAGGTTGAATACTGTATCTGGACAAACAAGGCCACAAATACATCACTGCAAAAATGAATATAACCAAAAAAATTCTATCAACTACAATCTCCATCAAGAAAATACACACACACAAACACAGGCGCACATGAATTTACACAGGAACATAAAAAGACAAGGCAACAAAAAGCCCCCAGGACCTGCCAACTCTCCTAAAGCAATTCAAGGGGAACCAATGGAGGAGGAATGCAAACACCAGGTAGCACAGGTGCACCAAATAAATAATGAAGAGATAAAGAAACGTGGAGAATTACAAAGAGGATGCAACCCAAACGATAACAGAACTAACATACAAATGGAACAATGTGGATAGGGGAAAAACAAATAAAAAATTGGAAAAGCTCACCAAGATAGTTCAGAACATGAATGACAAATTTACCAAAGATAAAGATTCCAGGCAAAGGTGCTGGAAAGAAATACCAGAGATAAAAAATTGCACAGAATTCATAAATCGCAGAAATGATCAATGTGAAAACAGGGTTTCTGAAATCGAGGACAAAATGATAAATCATGACAAGTTACTCAGAGAAGCCTTAAAAATGATTACAGAACAAGAAAAATTCAATCAATAGCTACGAGATGACACTAAGAAGACTAACCTAAGGACAAGTGGAGTTAGAAATTAGAAGACAGCACACATGGATTAAGACAATCTGTTTCTAGAAACTGTAACAGAAAACTTTCCAAGTATGAGAAAAGATTTCAATGCACAGATAAGTGAGGCTTACAGAATACCAACTAACTATGGCACAAAAAAGAAGTCCCCAGGACATATCTTAGTCAAACTCCCAGATGTCAATAAAAAATAAAAAATAAAATAAAATAAAAAAACTTTAAAAGCTGTCAGAGAAAAACAAAAAATCATGTATAAAGGTAAGCCCAACAGGATTACAGCAGACTTCACAACACGAACTTCAAAGGCCAGAAGAGCTTGGAGTGAAGTGTTTCAAGCCGTAAAAGCAAACAACTTCCAACCCCAACTAATATATCCTGCAAAATTGTCTTTCAAAACTGATGGAGTACTAAGGGCATTCCATAACAAAGAACAACATAAGACATACATGAACACCAAACCAGCACTCAAAAAATACTCAAGATTACCGTAGACAAAGGTAATGAAGCCAAAAAAATCAGATGGGATGAATATATCAAAAGCAAGTAGTTAAACAAAAAGAAGAAAAATAAAGGAGTCATCAACAGAAAAAGAACACAAGGACAGGGCAAAAATATTAGTAACTTTCAGTTATAGCTTTCAAGTTAAATAGCCTCAATTCCCCAATTTAAAAGGCACAGCCTGGCAGACTAGATCAAAAAACAGAATGTAACATCTGTTGCATTCAAGAAACATATCTAATCGAAAAGAAATTCATAGAATAAATATCAAAGGATAAGAAATAATATTTCATGCACCAAGACCCTGAAAGCAAGCAGGGGTAGCAATCTTATTCGCAAGGTAAACTTCAAGCTAAAACTGATCAGAAAAGGGGAAAAGGATCACTAAATATTAGTTAAGGGAACAATCAAATAAGAAGAGATAACAGTTGTAAATATGTATGCACAGAATATTGGAGCACCTAACTTCATAAAATGAATACTGCTGGACATAAAAGATCACATAAATACCAACACAATTATAGTAGGTGAATTTAATACCCCACTTTGGCAAAGAGATAGAACAATTAAATAAAAAAATCAACACAAATATTAGAACAGAACCACATCCTCAAAAAAATGGACCTAATAGGTATCTACAAAGTGTTCTGTCCTCCTGCAACAGAATACACGTCCTTCTCAGAAACACATGAAACTTCCTCCAAAATAGACCACACACGAGTCCACAGAGCATGCTTAAAAAAATACAAAATAATCAAAAGCACACCGTGTCTACTATCATATCAGTGTGCACTGAATCTAGAAATCAATCATGAAGAAAACCACAGAAAATTTATACAATCCTGGAAACTTAGTAACAGTCCTGCACACTTAACAGGTCACAGAATCATTCAAGGAAGAAATTAAACAATTTCTGGAATCACATGCAAGGCCAGTAAAACGCACCAGAACCTATGCAATACAATGAAAGCAATCGTAATAGGGACATTTACTACACGCAATGCTCACATTAGAAAAACAGAGTGAGCACAAATAACCTAATAAGGAACCTTAAGATAATCGGAAACAACAGACCAAACCTAAACCTAGCTTAAAAGGAGAATAAGATCAGAGGAGAAACTAATGAAGTTGAGACTAAAAATCAATATGAAGAAAAAATTGAAGAGATCATTCTTTGAAAAAACAAATAAAATAAATAAACCCTTAGCCAAACTCATCAAAAGAAGGAAAGAAAAGACTCACATCCATGCAATTAGAAGTAAGAAGGGAAAAATCACAACAGGTGCCACCAAAATTAATAACTCCTAAGAAAAACATACTCCAACAAATTGGAAAATCTTGGAAAAATGGACAGAGACTCAGACACATAAAGATTACCAAAACTGAACCAAAAAGACAAAAATTCTGAACAACAATGAGAAACAAAACAGGCAGTAATAAAAAAAAATCTACCAACTAAGAGAAGTCCAGGACTTCAGGGATTCACTGCTAAATTGTGTAAGAACTTCAAGGAAGGTAAAACACCAATACTCCTCAATTCATTGATGAAACTGAAAGGGAAGGAGTGCTTCCAAACCAATTTCTGGAAGCCACCAACACTGATCACAAAGCCAGACAAAGACCCAAATGAAAAAAGAAAACATAGCCCAATCTCCTTAATGAACATAAAGGCAAAAATCCTCAATGAGACATGAGCCAATAAAATGCAACACATCATCAAAAAGATCATAAACCATGACCAAGTAAGCTTCATTCCAGGGATGCGGAGATGGTTCAACATAAACAAATCAATAAATGTAACACACCACATAAACAGAAGGAAAGACAAAAATCACATGATCATCTCAATAGATGCAGAAAAGACATTTGACAAAATCCAACAACCATTCTTGATAAAAACACTGAAGAAAATAGGTATAGGAGGTCTTTAGCTCAATCTGATAAAAGCCAACTATGACAAACCAACAGCCAACATCATATTAAATAGAAGATCAAAGAAAGCTTTCCCTCTAAAATCAGGAACAAGACAAGGACTCTGCTGTCACCACTTTTGTTCAATACAGTTCTTGAAACATTAGCTAGAGCCATCAGACAAGACAAAGAAATAAAAGGGAGAAGTTAAATTTTCATTATTTACCGATAACATAATCCACCAAAAGACTCCTAGAAGTAATAACCAAATTCAGTAACAGGATGCAAAGTCAACACTCAAAAATCAATATTGTTCCTATAAATGAACAATAAATACACTGAGAGAGAAATTAAGGAAACAATATCTTTCAGAATAGCATCAAGTAAAATGAAATACTTGTGAATCAACCTAACCAAGGAAGTGAAAGACCTCTACAATGAAAACTACAGAATTCTGAAAAGAAAAAAAATAAATAAAAGATATCAAAGAGGATATCCAAAAACTGGAAAGATATCCCCTCTGTTCCTGGATAGGCAGAACCACTATACTGAAACTGGCTATACTTCAAAAACTGCTATAAAGATTTACTGCAATCCCAATCAAAATACCAACAGTATTTTTCACAGAAGTAGAGAAAGCAATCCTAAAATTTATATAGAACCGAAAAGAGACCTAGAATAGCAAAAGCAATTCTGCACAAGAGAAAGGCAGGAGGCATTACAATTCTAAACTTCAAGTTACACTACAAAGCTACAGTGATAAAAACAGCATGTTATCGGCCAAAAAAAAGAAAAAAAGAAAAAAAAAAAAAGCACCAGACTTGTGGATCAATGGAACAGAACAGAGGATGCAGAAAGAACTCCAGACACACTCAGCTCGCTTATCTTTGACAAAGGGACCAAATACTTTCACTGGAGGAGAGACAGCCTTTTTAACGAATAGTACTGGTAAAACTGGCTACACACATGCCACAGAGTGAACCTAAACCCGTATCTCTGACCATGCACTAAAGTCAAAATGCATTGGAGACCTAAATGTTAAAACAGAAACAATCTGCTGGAAGACAGTATAGGTAAAATTCTTGAAAACACAGATGTAGGCAAAGACTTTCTGAACAGAACCCCAATTTCACAAGAAGTAATACCAAGAATCAACAAGTGGGATCACACCAAGTTGAAAAGCTTCTGCACAGCATAGTGAAGATACAAATACACAGAGTAAAGCAACAACCCATAGAATGGGAAAATATTTTTGCCAGCTATTCCTCAAACCAAAGACTAATATCTACAATATATAACAAATGCAAAACAATTAAACCCCCCCATTTAGAGACCAAATTTAAAAAACAGGCATCTGAAATGAACACACACTTCCCAGATGAAGAGGTACAAGTGGCCAATAAATACAGTAATACCTTGGTTCACAAATGCTCCTGTTCACAAACAATTCACTTCGCAAACAGAAGCATTCAGAAAACCTTGCTTCTGTTCACAAACTTTGCATCAGGTGATGAATACAAACAAGGCCATCTTCCAGAATCATAGAAGGAATTAAATTCATGAAACAAGGTACCACTGTACATGAAAACATGTTCAACACTGCTGGCTATTCAAGAAATACAAATTAAAACAACACTGAGATTCCATCTCACTCCAGAAAGAATGGCTGTCATTAAGAAATCAAATAATAAGTGCTGGGGAGGCTACAGGAAAAAGGAACCCTTTTACATTGTTTGCTGGGAGTGTAAACTGGTACAATCACTATGGAAATCTGTACGGAGATTCCTCACACAGCTAAGTATAGAAATCCGTCTCCCCCAGCTATTCCCCTACTAGGTATCTTCCTAAAAGATTTAAAGACATCATTTTACAGCAACACATGCATACCCACGTTTGTAGCAGCAAAATTCATAATAGCTAAATCTTGGAAGCAGCCTCTATGTCCATCAACAGATGAATGGATAAAGAAAATGCGTTATCTACATGTAATGGAATACTACCTGGTGATAACAAAGGATAAGGTTTGTGTCATTTGTAGAAAGTGTATGTAACCTGAAAACATATTAAATGAAATAAATCAGATATATAAGTTAGAATACCATCAGGTTTCCCCCATGTGAGAAATCCAAAGTATAAGTAAAGAGCAAAATAAAAGACAGATAAAAGGAAATGGGGAGGGCCAGTGAGATAGCCCAGGGGCATAAAGCGCGAGGTCCTGAGTCCAACTCCCGGAACCCACATAAAGGAAAAAAGGGTCAGTGATATTGCTCAGCAGCACAAGCCCTTGCTGGCAAGCTCGAGGTCCTGAGGTCAACTCCTGGTACCCACATAAAAAAAAAAAAAATGGGGAGATAAATCTTTTGCAAATGGGAAGGGGACCCAGAGTGGAAAATGGGGAAGGAGGAGGGGCAAGTGATGATGATGATGTCGTGTACATGTACCAACTCCTACGATGAATGTAATCATCCTGTGTCACAAACATAAACTGGGGAAAAAAAAAAAGAGGAGGGAGGGGGATCCAGAGATGGTAGGAGGAAGGAGAGGAAGGAGGAAAATGGAAACAAAAAGAATCAAGATATGTTAAGTACCTGTACCTACTCCCTAAGATAAATATTAACATACACTGCAAACATGTACTAACTGGGAGCAAAGCAACTGATAAGCCTCAAGGTAAGACTTAGAAATTAAAAAAAAAAAAAAAAAAAAAAAAAGAAAATTTCCAGTATTAAGCAGAAAAGAGATCATTACAGATCCTACGGATATGAAAAAAGTAGTATGAAGAAGTTTATGCAAATGAAGTCAACACTTTACAGGATATAAATCCCTTTAAAACTACCAACTTATCATAATACACACAAGAACAGGAAATCTGAGCATCCTTCATACCCACTAGATAAATTGATACTGTAATTTTTGAATTTCCTACCCCCCCAAAAAAACTCCAGGTTCAAGATGGCTTCAGAGGTGAATTACAGCAGACACTGAAGAAAGAAACAGTAACAATCTTATACAAACATCTTCAAAAATCAGAGAAGGAAGGGAGGGAAACTTCCCAATTCTTTTCTGAAGATATTATAGCTCTGATACCAAAGTTTTTTTTAAAGGACCATAACACAGTATGACATCACAATAAATACAAAATTCCTTAAGCAAACATTAGCAAAGTGAGTGAGGCAATATATAAAACTAAGTACATCATAACAAAGTAGAGTTTGTCTCAGGGAAATGAGGTTAGCTTTACTTAGAAAATTGAGTGCCATTTACCACATTAATAATTTAATGAAAATACTGTATTTAATAATCATTTCTATATTCACTGAAAATATTACATCAAAATTCAAACTTATTCCGAATTTAACTTGGAAATAAACAAAAATTACTCGATATTAAAAAAGGCACGTACAATTTTCAACTAATGTCATATTTTAGGATAAAATAATGTTTTTCCCCTAACATCAAGAATGAGGCAAGATGCCCAGCGTCACCACTACTATTCAACTTTCTATTGGAAGTTTTAGGCATGCAGATTGCAAATGAAGAAATAAATCTGCTTTTATTCACATATATCACTGTGTACATAAAACTTAAACCCACTGTCTAAACTAATAAGTGAATTTAGCAATATTGTAGGATACAAAAACCAACTACATTTCTGTAAACTAACAATGATGAGTTGGAAAATGAAATGTTCAACAAACATCTAACATAAAACACAGGGAAATTTATGAAGATGCCCAGAACATTTATGCAGAAATTAAAGAGAAATTAAAGATCTAAATACATAGAAAGCGGGCCGGTGAGATGGCTCAGTGGCGTATGCACCTGCCTGGCAAGCGCGAGGGCCCAAGTTCGACTCCCAAAACCCACATACGAAAAGAGGGCCAGTGATATCGCTCAGGGGCACGGGTGGCTACTGGCACGTGAGGTCCTGAGGTTGACCCCCGGTACCCACAAAAAAAAAAAGAAAAAGAAAAAAAGAAATAAATAAATACATAGAAAGGCAAGTTCAAGAAATACAAGGCTTTATATTACCTAAAGATAATATTGGACAGGGAGCTTTTGGAGGTTTTTCTAGTTCTACCCAATCCATGCTTTACCAATTCCATTTAAATTCTTTGAAAATAACTTCCTTTCCTATTTTCTCTACACTGAACTCTTAACCTCTTGAAACATCCACCATTCCAGAATGGACAAGGCCACACAGAGCTCTCGCATTTGCACGTATTTACTTCCTTGCCTCTGCTATAACCAAATGAAGCTATTATTAAACTTTGTTATTGCAAAACACACCTCCTACGTGTATTTACATAAAAGAAACCATTGGTGGAGTCTGCCTCTTATCAAATGCTTCAAGGTAGGACCTGTCAGCAGTGGCCGCTACTAAACTTCGGACCAGAGGATGCCGGCCTGGATGCGGTAGGCTGTTCAGCAACACAGCTGGCCTCCGTCCACGAGCCGTCAATCGCAAAGGCCAGCCCTCTCCCGGCCCCACCCTCATGCCCCTCCAAGGGACACAAACACATACAGTTATGATGTTTAAAACATCTCTAGATATTGCCAAATCCCCCCCGGACACAACTTCACCCAGGCTGTTTTCAGCTATTTTTTGAATCACTGATTCAAAAGATCATCTTGGCATCTTTCAAGGCATCCTGTGATTCCTTTTCCCTTGGCCTCCCTCTAAGCTTCTAAACTGTTTCCTGATCTTCAGTCAATCTAGGGGCAGGTTCAGTGTCTGGTTTAGCATACCTGAAGCCCTGAGTTCAATCCGCAGGATGTTACAAGATAAAGGAGGAGGAAGAAAATGGATTTAAAAATCACTTTCTCTAGTAAGCTATTCCAGCCAGCCCCACTCCCTCTTGCTTCTGTGCGCTTGCAAGGCGCCTTACACCTCTGAACCATTACTTGTTTGTAAACCCTCCTCCTCCGTGAGTTCTAAGCTGCGGCCTTTTGGTCTCTGGTTTATTCTTATATCCTCAGTGCCAAACCCAGTCAGCAATTATTCAGGTGCCTCGATGAGATGCACTGTAGTATACTCACAAACATTACCCCAGTTGGTGTGTTACATAAACATTCTGATCATTTGGTCCAATTGCACAGGCTCTGGAAGCAATATGTTCTTAACTCACTCTTTTAATGTGAGAAACAGTACAGAGTACTGCACAGTACAGAAACAGTACAGTGTATACCACATAAATAAATGCTAAATAGAAATACTGGTTTAAAAAAAAAAAAAGCACTCTAACACCTAACGCTTCGGGAACTGTTCCCCCCTTGCTGTCATCTTGCACATCTAAATGGGTAAATTATCGAAGAAAGAGGTATATTGCCCTCCTTTCACGAGTGAGCCGCTAGGAAGGCAAAAATCACACCGAAGACAGGATTTGAAATGTCAGATTAATGAGAAAAATGGGAAGCATTTTCTTTAAGCAGTGCCTGAATGCAACGTGTGGGAGAACTTCACAGAATGGCAATTATTTATCGAGCAAATGTGTGGGGATCACAGCACAAAGTGGCACATGGCGAGCATGCCAAGGCAACGAGGGGCGTATTATATAACCACTCAGCTGAGGCAGAGGAAGGTGAGGTACCGCCCTCCAGGGGAGAATGTGACGCCTGTAACAGACCACCTTGCCATGGTCAAAGCAACTGCACAAAATGCTATTTCTCCATCCTCAAACAAGTGACATGATTACTCACAGCCCATGGTATCTGCAATGTGGCTGGCACGAAGTAGTAATATTTAGAGTCATTAAGACCCTTATTTTGGTATTTCTTTATTTGCAGCTGTATTCCTTTTGTCGGAAAAAAAATCTCTGAGATATAATTCATACCATAAAATCACCTCATTTAAATCATACAATTCAACAGTTTATCATATATACACAAACTTGTGTAACCACCACCAAAATTAATTTGAAGACATTTTTACCATCTATGGGGAGAAAAACCCATATTCATTAGCCAGTGTTTCCCATTTCCCTCCAAACCCCCAGACATAGGTCTGATATGCCTGTTATAAATACTTTGTATAAATAGAACCCTCTAAACTGTGGTCTTTTATGACTGGCTTCTGGCTTCTTTCACTGTTTTCAGGGTTCACTCATACTGCAGGTGTACTAGTTCTTCCTTTAAATTGCTACATCATTTTTCATTACATGGATACATCACATTTTACTTAACCATCATCAACATACAGACATTCAGGTTGTTTCTAGCTTTTGGCTATTATAAATAATGCATCTATGAATATTCATGTGCATGTTTTGGCATAGACACGTTTTTACTTCCCAAATATATAGCTAGGATAAAATTTCTGGATCAGATGGCTGTGTTATGTTTAACTTTTTGAAGAACTGCCAAACTGTTTTCCGATGTAGCTATACCATTTTAAATTCCCACCCTCTGTGTTTCCACATCTTGCTAAAACTTGTTAAGTCTGACTTTTTACATGCAGCTGTCCAGATGAGTAGGAAGTGGCATCTTACTGTTATTTTGATTTACATCTCCCTAATGGCTAATGATGTTAAACATCTTTTCATGTGTTTATTCACCACTTGTGTATTTTCTTTGGAGGAAAACCTAATTCATGTCTTCTGCCCACTTAAATTCATATATTTTTATTATTGTTAAAAGTTCCTTATAGGGCCGGTGAGATGGCTCAGTGGCATAAGCGCCTGCCTGGCAAGCGCGAGGGCCCAAGTTCGACTCCCGGAACCCACATACAAAAAAGGGGCCGGTGATATCGCTCAGCGGCACGGGCGCCTGCTGGTGCGCGAGGTCCTGAGGTCGACCCCCGGTACCCACAAAAAAAAAAAAAAAAAATTCTTTATATATTCTGAAAGTAAGTCCCTCACATCAGATGTACAATTTTCAAATATTTTCTCCCATTCTGTAGGTTGGTTTGTTTTTTTTTGTTTTTGTTTTCCTTTCTTCTTTTTTTTTTTTTTGGTACCAGGAATCGAACTCAGGGCCTCACAATTGCCAGGCAGGTGCTGTGCTGGTGAGCTACATCCCCGGCCCTTTCTTGCTATTTTTTTTGTGTGTGTGTGTGGGTACCGGGGGGTCGAGCTCAGGACCTCGCGCGCCAGCAGGCGCCCGTGCCGCTGAGCGATATCACCGGCCCCTTTTTCGTATGTGGGATCCGGGAGTCGAACTCGGGCCCTCGCGCTTGCCAGGCAGGCGCTTACGCTGCTGAGCCATCTCACCGGCCCTCTTGCTTTTTTAATAGTGTTCTTGGACCATGCTTTTAAATACTACCTCTTAGCTAAGAAAATATTCTAAGTAACCTTTTTTTTTTTTTTTTTTTTTTTTTGTTTGTGGGTACCGGGGGGTCGACCTCAGGACCTCGCGCGCCAGCAGGCGCCCGTGCCGCTGAGCGATATCACCGGCCCCTCTTCCGTATGTGGGATCCGGGAGTCGAACTCGGGCCCTCGCGCTTGCAAGGCAGGCGCTTATGCCACTGAGCCATCTCACCGGCCCTCGAAGTAACCTTTTAGTGAATTGAGGGAGAATAAAATGAAGCACACATTCATCCAACAACTAACGAGATAGTAATGACTTGTAGATCCCAGCCCCACCCCAGATTAGTCATCTCCTCCTTTGTCCTCAGTAACAGATTCCCTAAGAATTAGATTAGCCCATGGATGCTGGAAACATGACAGCAATTTCTAATCTAAGGATGTAAAAGTCTCCCTTGCAATGAGGTGTAACCATATATGATGCTACTCAGGCCAATGGTGTATGGGCAAAAGTCGTGTGTGCAACATCTGGAAGTGTTCCTATGACTAAAGTCAGTGCTACATGACAAACAGTAGCAGGCTCTTGGAGCTGAAATACCTGGGAAGGTGAGCCACTCCCAAGAGAAAGCAAAACCTGACACCAAAATAGCTTCTGTGAAACCTGATATGGCTGGCTCCAGTTTCCCAAATGAGTAAAAAAATAAACTTTGACACCGTTTAAGGCATGTTGACTTTTTCTGTTACAGGCAACAAAACCTGAGCTGAACTAATGCCACAGTTAAGTGAAAGCTCTTGATTTACATATGCACCGATCAAATACAAGCCCCAGAGCCACTCTGCCCCTTACTAAATATCACCTACTGTCACAGTGCTACCTGGCTGCTCTTCTATCTTAAGTAAAAATAGCAAAAATGGATACTTGGAAAGAAGGCAAAGTTTCTTTATATTAAACCTATGCAATCAACTATGAAATTGCTATACAAAAAGTCCCAACAGGAACACTGTATAAACTCCCATCAGAAACCCATTTACAAAATCCACACACTCAAAAATGGGTTTAAATGTATTTTTCTTTAAGTGGAATGAAAACATCAGAGCTTGTGATACAGCAATGCAGTGGAGAAGAAAAGGATGGTTGACGCTTGATTGAATCTAATCCCAGCTCTGTCACTTGTGAGCAACAATTCCATTTCATTTAATCCAGGACAAATTTGGTGAATGTCCACCATAAATAAAGCATTACATTTGGTACTGCAGAACCAAGCAGTGCTAAATGAGACAGAATTCTTTCCTTCTTGGAATTCACAATCTAATAAACAAAAAACAAATTACTTGTAATTCCTAGTGGTCTGCTTGGCCAGGAATGAGGGAAACATGCAAGAAAAGAGCTGATTTCAAATTTTCCACTAATTAAGGCCTTCGAAGCTCCAGAATTACACCTCAGTGTACATTCGCCCCTCAACCCAACCCTGCTAGGCACTAAGGCTCCCCAAGTGGACAAAATACCAACAGTGTAGGAAGAGGCTCCTACCCACCCAGGGTCCCAAACACTATCCACTGGTAACAACTAAAAAGAGCAGATGTTTTGCTGCTCAGAAATTAGGGAATAAACCAAAAACAATAAATAATAAGCATGAGAAATTTTTAAGAAGTAACTTGACTCTAAAGACTAAAGGAAGTCACAAAGAAAATGTATTCTAAATACTGTATTATGAATAATTTAAGCTAACCCAAGAGCTTTAGAAAAAGGCAAAACTAACATTAAGCATATACTACTTTAAAAGTACTTAAATATACTTTAAAAGTATATTTCTATTAGTTTTTAAATAAGATTAAATCAGTATACCTATATAAGATGTTGGATCCCATAAAGATAGTCTACCCCCCGCCACGAAAAATTAATGGGTTCTGGGGGCATAGCTCAATGGTAGAACAGTTACACAGCACTCATGGAGCCCTGGGTAAATCCCCAGTACCACCAAAAGATTTTTTTCTTGAAAATTTTACAAAAACCAATCAATACATCCCCCAATTTTGGCACTGTTTGACATCCCAGTAGGCAGCTGGATATAAAGAATCTGGAATACAAGTAAGAGATAATAAATTTTTGAGAGTTATCTATATGGATGCCACTTAAAATTATGAAGCTGAATGAGATAAGGGAATGTGAGTCAAGAAAGAAAGAGATCTAAGGACTGAGCCCAGAGAACTCCAAAATCAAGTGGTCTGAGAAAGGAGGAACTGGTGAAGGAATGTAAAAAACTAAAAAAGCTAGTTAGGTAGGAGAAGTTATTTTGAGTCAGCTGGGGCAGGGTATCCTCCCAGGCAGAGCAAGTGGTATATGTGGAGGTTTAAGACCAGAGAGGGGGTCCCCATTGGAGGTCCCCACTGGAGGTCCCCAGAAGAGATCCAGCATTGCTGGAGCCCTTAGCTGAGAAGAATGGGAGGTGCAGTGGGAGACAGGATGGGGGCCTACACTTGAGTTTCTCAAGCTTAATCCATGACACAGTTTTAAGCAGGGCAGCGATAATAAAAATAATTATATTTGTCTTTTTCAAAGCTTACTCTGGTAGAGCAGAGAAAGGTTTGGAGATAAGAGTGGATAAGAGTGAGTAGTTGAAGAGTAGAGGAGAGGATCACCATTGGTGTGGGGACTGGGGGCAGAAGCTGCGGGGATCCACGTGAAGATTTTTAGACATAAACCAGATGCAGGAATGTCTGAAGGGGAGGCTTCTGATGTGAGCAACTAGGTGGTGCCATACTAAGGTGGGGAGCAGTTTTCAGGAGGTAGAAGGATGATAAGGTGAGCACTACTGTAGCTGCCCAAGCACTACACCTGATTTACTACTGGGTTTCTTTCATCAGTGACCCTGAGCAGGCTATTAGCATGATCCAATCTGAATTCATCATCACTCCCTCCTCGTGCTCCCTGCTCCCTATCTTAGTATGGCACCATCTAGCTGCTCACACCAGAAGCCTCCCCTCCAGACATTCCTGCATCCAGTTTATGTCTAAAAATCTCCCTCACATGGATGATCCTCTGCCCCAGCTGGCTCAAAATAACCCTTCAGTTATCAGCTGTAACAGCACAGCCTCAGCACACCTTCCTTTAACAATCTCAATTAGGTTATGTCCCACGGCCAGGAGTTCCCATTAAAAAAAAAAAAAAAAAAAATTCTGGATGGCAACAGAAATAAATGAGAGATTATACAAGAAAAAGCAGCAGCAGCTGGAAGGATAGAGACCTAGACCCTCTCACTCTGTTTAGTAAAGTTTTCTTTTTCCCTGTATTACATATGCATAAATGTAAAATTTTGCTTGAAAAGAGTCTCTCTATAGAGCAGTTTGAAAGCCACTAGAAAAGATCATCTCTTAGTTCCTCACCAGTTATGAGAATTTACTCATTAGATACTAGCTTTTATATGTGAAAATAACCCCAAAGTTATCTCTCCCCAATCTTTGCAAGCGATAGAGAATAGTTACAATCATAATAAGGACTGGGCTTAAGGAAAAGCATTTAGCATGATCGAAGTCACACATAGAACATGGGGTTGGGCAAAAATAATAAACTGCTTTAAAACAATTACAAAAGGACTAGAACTATCCTGCTTTCAAAACAAAATTAATTCTCCTCACTAACATTTTTTGTTAAACAATGCTGCAGATTCACCTTTGTCAATTACTTAAGAAGCACCCTCATCCCACAGCAACCTGCTGGGGCCTATAGCACAGTGGTAAGAGCTCTGCCTCTGGGGGCCAAATACAGAGGTTCGAATCTCAGCTCTTCCACTCCACAACTACATGACCTTCAGAGACTCGCCCAAACACTCAGCCTCTCAGCACAAAACAAAGGATCACATCTTGCAGGTAGAGGTACAGGGAGGACGAAATGAGACAACACACACTGGCTCCAGACTCCAGAAAAGCTAGCTCGTGCTAACCTGCAGGCCTGTGCTCAGGTTGTATAATACAGACTAAGGCTCCCCTTCTGGTTTTTGAACAGGTTCTTTCTGCCTTAAATATTAACCTCTTTTACACCAATACAGTCATATCTTGGTACTCAACTGCTTTGAAATGTGACACATTTTGACAGAAAAATTTTGTTCTGGTATTCGTCCTCTGTATGTGTAAGCTAGTCACTGCTTTGTGATTCGCTATCCTTCTAGCTAAAACAATTAGTTTGGCACTCAACACGCCTCCTGGAACTAATTAACGATGACTGCTGAGGCACCACTCTACTCTTTCTTTTCCAACCTTGGTCAAATGCTTATTCCCCTACTTATCTTCTTCCTGGTGGTGCCAACTTTATCTTGGTTCTTGAAGGCACATTTTTATGTACCTGGTTATCAATTCTTTCAGTTCCTTCTTAGCACATATCTTTCCTCCTTGTTCCAACTTGGCTATAACATTTAAATGCAGCTTTAATTATTTCTGTCTTCTTGGATTCTGACCTGAACTTACGTTTCACTTCTAAAAATTGTGTCTCATAAGCTTTTATTATGCAAACATGAAAGAGCCTTATCTAAAAATCACTGCTGCCAAAACCAGGGCTGGCAAGAAACCACTCTCCTGCTTGATTAAAAAAGAAATGCTCTATGAGTACCATGATTTCCTTAGCACTACTGAAGAACACAGAAATTAACGGGAAACAGTAATATTAGTGGATGAACTTTCTTCTTGTACAGTCTCCTCTCTGATACAAGATTCTGTTATAAGGAAATACAAGTCATCTTATAACAAGAATTAACTGGTCTCTGAATAAACAGAGAGGGTTTGTGTAAGACCGCCCATCACACACGGAGTACACACACTGAAAATATACCCCAGAATGAATATGGTTCTATGTCATTGCTGCTACCACTCCTTCTTAGCTCTGCCATCCATTTCCTCCCTGTCCCTTCTTACCCTCTTCCAGCCACAAATTAGAACTCAGATCAACACTGAAATGCTCACTCTTTCAAGTGAGAAAGTTAGAATAATTTCAAACTTCAGCCACCATGAAGCTGTCACTCTGCCTCTACACAGCAACCAGGACTACACAGCACAATGAATCCACAGACTGGAAGAGTGACAAGATGACATCCTCCCGGGCCATGGAAATCACAGTTGCAACTCAACTCTATTTGTTAATCATATTTTAAACTAATTCTTTCATCATAGCCAATAGTTCTAATAACTTACCGGTCAGCAGCTTCTATGTCAAAACAAAACCTTCTGTCAATTGAGTCCGCATGCCTTTTGGTACATTCTTTCAAAAAGAACACCTCTCCATCCCCCTGAAAATAAAATAAAATAAAATACGTTAAAGTCCTCAGAAATGTGTAAGCATTTATGCACTGAGCCACTTATCCTGGAGGAGCCACAATTCAAGATTTTAAGTCTCGGGCCGGTGAGACGGCTCAGCGGCTTAAGCGCCTGCCTTGCAAGCGCGAAGGCCCGAGTTCGACTCCCGGAACCCACATACGAAAAAGGGGCCGGTGATATCGCTCAGCGGCACGGGTGCCTGTTGGCGCGCGAGGTCCTGAGGTCGTCCCCCCGGTACCCACAAAAAAAAAAAAAAAAAAAAAAAAAAAAAGATTTTAAGTCTCTTATCTTTATCCAAATTTCTTTCAAGTGTCTTCTCTCTATCCTATTTTCTTTAAAACTAGTTTATTTAAGCATTATTCAGAATCTAAGTCTTAATCATTTTTGGTCATTCTTCTGCTCTTAATGTTTTCTAGCTCTTTCTCTGACTGTATTAATATTAAACCAGACTTCACCAATGCCAAGTTTAAAAGGTAAATCAATAGCACAGTTTCAAGATGCTAGAATGTGTTATTCTCTTACTGTACTTTTTTTAAAAGTGAAAATTTGTTTTTACTTTATGTCAGAGTCAATATATGGCCATTTTTGACCTACAAAAATTGCAATTCAAGCCAGGAATGGTGGAAGGTACTACAGTCCCAGCTTCTAGGGAGGCTGAAGATCGCTTGAGCCCAGAAGTCTGAGGTTAACCTGGGTAGCAGAGCAAGAACATTACCCCAAGAAAAAAATATTTGTGGGCCGGTGAGATGGCTCAGCGGCGTAAGCGCCTGCCTGGCAAGCGCGAGGGCCCGAGTTTGACTCCCGGACCCCACGTATGAAAAAGGGGCCGGTGATATCGCTCAGCGGCATGGGTGCCTGTTGGCACGCGAGGTCCTGAGGTCGACCCCCCGGTACCCACAAAAAAAAAAAAAAGAAAAGAAAAAAATATTTGTAGTTCCATATGAATTTGTATCAACCTGAAAGTACACTAAGGGCCTTAGATCAGGTGTTATGATCATCTAAACCTACAATCTGTACAGTTTTTTGTTTCCTAACTTCATCTGACTAAACCATCTCCTCTATGAGCATAAGAGGATGAAGACAGGAGACAAGCAATTCAGGCAGAGAGGTATTCAGCAAAGAACAACTCTAAGTATATACTTCCAGAACATTTTAGTATTTTCTACGTTATTAGGATCTCTAATATTTTAAACAAATACACAGATACTCAGAAATTATAGCCATATTCCAAATGCTGCAGCTATATTCTGACGTGTGTGTGGCTTTTTAGCATTTGGAGACTAAAAGAGAATGACCTCACTACATGGAAACAGCTCAGAACCTGAATTCACTCTGACAGCAAACTTGGACTCAGTGCTCAGTGTTAACCCAACTGGCCTTCAGGAGTGCTCTCCTGGCTTCATGCCTTCTCTATGACCCTGCTTTTATGAGCATTTCCTCATTACCTCAGTGTGTTCTTATTACAACCCGCTTTAGGTATTTTTCAGGAAGGAGCAACATATACCTACACAGAAGTGAGCTTACTTCCATGTTTATCTAGTTATGTTCATTATTAGTGAGAGGAGCTCCATCTCCCTACCATCATCGTTAGGAGCTACAACTTCTACCTAAAACACATACAAAGATTGTCTTTCCTACCAGCCAATTCCTGGGGTCTTGTTGCTCTCCTCTTATTATCATGCTTCACTTTGCAGCTAATTTCTTTTGGAAGAGTAGCTAATTGAATGGAGAATGCCTACATAAGAACTTTTTATGTCTAGCTGAGTGAAAGCAAAATTCATTATAGATCAAGCAACGAACAGACAATGTATGCGTAAGTCAGACTTCCTGTGTAATTAGCAGAAGAGCACTTAAAGCTTACTGCAAGTCACAAAAGCTTACTGAAGGTGTCATCTTTACCTTCCAAAGATAGTGACATAAAAGGTTTCCACTATTTTCTTTTTAAAAAAAAAAAAAAAAAAAAAAACTCTAAGAACTCATGGATGCAATTCAAAAAACCTAAGAATTATTCTGTTTTCTTGCCTATTTAAAAACAGAAGGGGGCCGGTGAGATGGCTCAGCGGCATAAGCGCCTGCCTTGCAAGCGCGAGGGCCCGAGTTCGACTCCCGGATCCCACATACGAAAAAGGGGCCGGTGATATCGCTCAGCGGCACGGGCGCCTGTTGGTGCGCGAGGTCCTGAGGTCGACCCCCCGGTACCCACCAAAAAAAAAATAAATAAAAAAATAAAAAATAAAAACAGAAGGGCTGGTGAGATAGCTCAGCGGCATAAGCTCCTGCCTGGCAAGCGCGAGGTCCTGAGTTCGACTCCTGGTATCCACATTAAAAAAAAAAAAAAAAACAGAAGAAAAGATTTCAATCTTTAAAAAACAGAACTTACTATTAGTGAATATAAACCATTACAATGACAACCCCAAAGAATCTCACACAGATAGAGAGTAAAAACAAATACTTACAAGCTTCCCCCCAGATCTGTGCTCAAACGGGATAATGTTGAACTTCTTGGCCGCTTTCCGGTACATGCAGTAGTGTTTGACCCAACTGGAACCAAATGGAGCTGGCCCTTCAACAAAAAACACAACTTTGCATTTTTCCTCACAAATAAGCAGACACACAGACAGAAGTCTGCAGAAGACAAACCCAATACACAGTAACAAGTACAGATCAGCAATAATGGTTGATCTAATCGAAGGGGAAATAAGATGACCCATAGAGATAATTTGAGTCATGATTTTAAGATATTTCAGCAACACAAAAATGATCTAAAGACATACATTTTAAAGTGTTCTAGAAAAACCAAAGTTATCTCATGGATGAAAATCTCCCAATTATAAACTCTATTTTTTATTTCTAGGTATTATAAGCTCACAAGAGTTTCAAAAGTTCTGTTCAATATATGTGATGATTCGATGGTCGATTCTGGTTTTTCAAAATAACAGAATTGTAGAACCACAGTGCTAAGTAAAATCATCTCATACAGAAGCCCACATAGGGCTTTAAATCCACTAATAGCACCTCGGTAAGCAGCTGTGCAAAGAAAAGCTTTAGAAATAAAGTATGTTTGGCTAAGGGTGTAGGCCAGACATAGTGCTTGCTTATCCTACACAAGCTGTTTGAACTCCTAGCACTGTGAGAGTCACAGACAGACAGACAGACAGACAGACAAGGAGTTAGAGTAAGACAGAAAGTCAAAGTGAGAGTGACAGAGAGAAAAGAGGAAATATGAATAAAGAATGTAAGACTTAAATGGGGGGGTATCCCTACATGCACCAGAACATTGTCAGAATCCCCTTTTAACTCTTCTTAGTAAATCACTATTTCCACAGTCAGAGAGCTCTTAGAGGACAGCGGCATATGTCAGGGGTCCCCAGCATCTAGAATGCCACACGCCAGTAAAAGTCTAGCCATCAGGGCTGGGGATACAGCTCAGCAGTAGAGCATTCGTTGAGCATGTGCAAGACCCTGGATTCAATTTCCAGAAAGAAAATCTAATTATCATAAGTCACAGATTAAACTCAACAGAGGTTGATAATTTTTTCTGTCATCAAGTGAAGCCATTTTCTTAAAGAGTAGTAACACTTATTATCACCATAATTTTCCTATACAATCAAACAAATAAACCTTGTATGTCTGCCTATCACAAATGACAAACTCGGGAGGGGGGAAAAAAAAAACAAAAAAGAATTCATTTAAAAGGAACGCATTTAATTTTAGGCAAAGTTAATTAGATTATGTTGGGAGAGGAAAAAGACGGAAGGGTTACAGATCACAGCAGATTTCATCTGGAGGGAGGAAGAGGGACAGAGAGAGAGAGAAAAGAGGAGAAGGGGGGGAAAGAGAGAGACAGAAGAAAAGAGTCATCTGGTGTCTGTGGAGGATGGGGTCCAAGACCCACCCCATACCAAACTCCTTGACTTCCCAGGTTCCTTAGATAAAATGGTAGTGTATTTGCATATAACCTATATATAACCTCCTATACAGTTTAAATAATCTCTGAATTACTTAAAGTACCTAATACAATGTCAATGCCATGGAAATAGTTACACCGTATGCTTTAGTAGAAAAGGAAAAAAAGCCTGTACATGTCCAGCACAGATGCAATGACTTGTGCTTTTTGTTGTTCTCTCAACCATTTTCAATCTAGTTGAAGCCACAGATGAAGAACGTGCAGGGACCGAGCGCTGACAGCCGGGTGGGTTTGCAGCCGGCTGCATTTGCAGCATTTGAGGACCTCTTACTTTTTTCCTGGACATACAGGTAGCCTTCTGCTGTGAACTGACTTGCTCGTTTGTGGTCTTTGGGATTCTGTCTGATTTTGTTCATAAGCTCTTCCACTTCCGACCTTGTTCCTTCAAATCGATTTCGTGTCTGAAAGGCGTAAGACATGCAAATACATTTTAAGTTCTCATAAATTTTTTTCATGTACATTTTAAAGTCTCTGGGTAACTGGAATTAAATATGTAGGAATTTTTTTATACATCTGTCAAAATGAAAAGAATGATGGTAAAATAGTTAACAGAGGAGCATTACGCCACGGGAACCAGAGGTTCTGTGCTTTTGAAACTTCCTAACAAATGAATAATTCTATTCAACTGAAAATTCTCCACCTTCAGGACTCACACTATTATTAAACTTTAGATTAAAAAAAAAGGCCAAAAGATTTCTACCTGAGAAATTTTCTGCAACAACCAACCTGACCCAGGTTGTCATAATTACACTAGCAATCTAACCAATAAGAACCTGAAATTTTTTTTTTTTTTTTTTTTGCAAACTAACGAACATGAGTGTCCATTTTCAACAATTCTTTCCTGAGAAGTAAGGGAGAAAAAAAAAAATCTCACCTACAAATAACAACTTTGGTACCTGAAGAGACAAATCACATTTGTGAAACCCAGGAGACTTGGTCTGCCAATATCTGTCACACAGCTACCCTGGAACAGTATGTGCAAAGTAAGATGACAAAATTACCATGGCAACTGTGATGAATCAGCACGGCCAGGATTCTGGACATTTCTTTTGCCCAGACTGGAAAATAATTGCATTAATCTTGAAAAACTGCTGATGTGAAACTGCAGAGGAGCTGAGAGAGAAAATTATTATTGAAATTTCTCTTCTCTCTTCCCTACAATGAAAAAGGTTGCCCAGGGTCTTCAGAGTAGAAAAATGGCACAAGAGTACTTTCTTTTAGGCGGATGGCAAGTCTGATAAATGTAGGCTGGAAAAGGGAAAACCTATCCACAGAGGTTTTAAACACAAACTAAGAGCTAAGCAAGTATCACTAATCTGTTTATGTACTTCTAAGAAAGTGCAAGGCTCATGTGGTGAAGCAGTTCCTTCTTCCCCCATCTCTCTTGTCTTAAGGGATCTTGTTCCCGTCATTATACTGACTGCTCTCCGACTTCACCCCTTCTTCATGTTGCTGAGATTCCTCCCACCCCTCACCTCACTTCTACGTATTTGTGAGAGTGTTCCCTCCCTCCCCTCCCTTACTCCCTGTGTGTGTGTTGCTCTCTCATTCTCACCCCCCCATTGAACTCAATCAGTTTGTATCCAATACTCTCATTATTTCTGTTACAGCTCAAATTAATTGTTCTTGATTTGTCTGGCCCAAGCACCTTCAGGCTGGCTACTCTCTTGCCATGTCCCCCGATTCTCTGAGCAGTTCCTCACTTGCTAGTGTAATAAGGCATCTCAAATTTATGTTCCTTCCCCATCCCAGTCCTTCTCCAAAGGAGCCCTCGCTCCTTTCAGTGGAGGAGAGCACTTAGAAACCAAGACCTGGGCCGTGTGCTCAACAGCCAAGGTACTCAAATCGTTCTCAATCCTTTCAGCAGACAGACTTAGGAAATGCATCCGCACACGTACACATACGAGCAAATGTATCGCTATTTCCACATCTATGTAAGTAAAAATCTGAGTTCACTCAATAAATCTAACTCCACACCAACACTTCAGGTTTCTTTCCGGCCTGTCCCTTTCCAGATTGGTAGATTTCTTCTCAGACATGTTTATGCTTATTTATCCCAATTAACTTATCTGTACGATATAAGCAGCCTCACACACAATCCATCCTCTTCCATGTGCCACCTCAGGGTCCTCACCCCAACTCCCTGCTGTACACATCGCCATGCAGCACCCCTTCCACCTCACTGCCCTGTTTCCTCAAGGCTTAGGTCTCGGTACAGTGAAGGGAAGGTCTGGCTATTTTTTAGATGTTCCATGTTCGGGTCAATGATTACTCAATTGGAGTAATCTGAACACGAATCAGTACAGTAGATAGAACTAGCAATTTCCAATTCTGAATTCCAAGTACATGGGAAGATGTCCTCCAATTATAATCGCATTAGGTGTGAATGTTACGGAAGGTCACATTTAAGTACTTAATGTTGTAACTGAGCTCTAAGGCTGTAGCTCAGTGGCATGTATGGGACCCTGGGTTCCAACCCCAGCACAACAAAAATAAAAAATGTTAAAAACCACCGTGACTTAGACTACTGAAAACACTTTACAGTGCTTTAACCCTCACACTAACCCATGAGGTAGATCTCCGACCAGCACCATCCTACACCAGCGAGACACCACCACTGCCTGAATTCCTTTCTTTTACATGACTTAGCAAACAAACATTTCCAAATGAACCAGTCTTAAGTTACTAAGCTCTATAAATTAACCCTTTTATTACAATACATATCTGGGAGACAGGATTCTATCTGGGGACGAGGCGGGACTCCAGACACTTGAGCATGTCTGGAAAGCTGAGGTGTCAGGCTGAGCCACAATACTGAGGGGGTAAGGAAGGGGAGAAGGAGCTGTGCACGCTGCATTCTACCCAGTAATACAGCTCTGAAGGTCAAGGCAGAGAGGGACTGCAAGAACAGACCACCATTTTTATGTTTTCCCATCTCTCCCTCTTGGTGGTTCATCAATTATGCAGTACTTCACATCCATGGGGCAGAGGTGGCAGAGTGCAATAAAATCAGAAGAACGTTTCGGGAAATTACCGTAACACACTGGGGGCAGACTCCATGCTGCCCTGCTCTAGCAACCTACACACACACACCATTATGACTTGTGTCTAGATGTCCCCCCAAACCCTCATGCAGTCATGAGGGGGCAGCTTTTAAGAGGTGGGTGGATCTAGAGTGTGTGATGCTGGGATCAAGGGTGTGTGATTACTAAATCAGTCCACTCATTGGTCTGGCATAGTTCTGGCTGGGATTAAGGATGTGAGTGCTACACCTGCCCTAGGGTGAGTAACCTGCATAGAATATAAGGGACAGAAAGAGGGCTAATGTGCTCTGACCTGCCTGTTCGCCATGGACTATTTTGCCTCTGGGATGCCGCTCTGCCAGGCCACCCTGCCTATGAACTGAAAACTGAAAACTGAAGTAAGAACTGAAACCTCTACAAACTATGAGCCAAATAAACCTTTCTTCCTTTAACTTTGGGTGTCAGGTATTCTGTCCCAGCAACAAGAAAGTAAGACACACCTTCCCTTACCCAAACCGCACTCCATCCCCTCAAAGGCTCTATGCAGAGAGAGGCAACAGCAAGGAGCAGTGGCTGGCAGAACCCAGGCACTAGGACATAGCTGACCGAGGTGTAAACACTCTTAAGATACCTTCTACCAGGTGAGGAACAGACAGGTTACCATCAATGAGAGGGAAAAGGGAGTGGAGATCTCCCATCAGGGGCTAAGTCTGAGTTTTTGCAGTTAAGGGAACTCCCATGCCATCTACAAGTTGTTATGCTTCAGGGAACCAGACAGCCATATCAGGATATTCCCCAAATCCTGTATCTACTGATCCCAGGTACAGCACATGGGACCCTCCTCTAACCCAACACTAAATCTGAAACTAAACTCACCTCCTCGGCCCTGGAGCAAGTCTGCCCAAGTTTCAGGGCTGGCCCTGCCCTTAAAGCTGTCAAACTTGAGAAAGGATTTTTCCTGCAAATTAGAACACTGAGATTCCATCTTAATCCAGTAAAAATGGCTATCATCAAAAAATCAAATGACAACAAATACTGGTGAGGCTGCAGGAAAAGGAACCCTTCTCCACTGCTGGAGGGAATGTAAACTAGTACAACCACTACGGAAATCAGCATGGAGATTCCTCAAAAACTAAAACAGAAATTCCATTTGATGCAGCTATTCCCCTCCTAGGTATCTTCCTGAAAGAGTTAAAGACATACTATAGTGATACATGCATCCCCATGTTTACAGCAGCACAGTTCATAACAGGTAAATCTTGGAAGCAGCCATTCGTCAACAGATGAACAGATGAAGAAAATGTGGTATTTATACACAATAGAGTAGTACATCTGCCATAAAGAAGGATAAATCTGAGCCATTTGTAGGAAAATGGATGCACCTTGAGACCATAATGTTAAGTGAAATAAATCAGACACACAAGCTTGAATATCATAGTTTTTCTTTATATGAGAAACCCTAAGTATAAAAAACTCAAAGAGCAAAATAAATGGATAATAGGAATCCAGGAGATAGAGCCTTTGCAAATGTGAAGGGGACTAAGAGATAGGGGAAAGAAGATGAAAAAAGAATTAGATGTGTTATGTATGTACCTGTACCAACTCCCCAAAAGGAATATAAGCATTATGTACCGTAAATATGTACCAATAAAAATTTAAAAAAACAAAGGATGTTTTCTCTCTACACCCCTTTATATCACCTGTCAAAATAGGAATAAAGAAAAAACCTACATCGTAGAACTTTTATGAACTTAAATGGGTATGGTCCAAATAAAACAAGGCAATTATCAGCATATGGTAACAATTTAGGCAACACTACTTTTATTAAGTCACTGAAGAAAACAGGTATTTCCTAACTAAGGAAAAATATTTGCATGTATTCTTAAATACTTCTTATCCATTCTTAGTTTCTTCAAGAGATTCATTATGAATTTTTTTTTTTTTTTTTTTTTTTTTTGTGGGTACCGGGGGGTCGATCTCAGGACCTCGCGCGCCAACAGGCACCCGTGCCGCTGAGCGATATCACCGGCCCCTTTTTTCGTATGTGGGATCCAGGAGTCGAACTCGGGCCCTCACGCTTGCAAGGCAGGCGCTTATGCCGCTGAGCCATCTCACCGGCCCTCGTTATGAATCTTAAAATTTCTCACTGTATTTCCTTCCAGGAACAATTCTATTCTGGTCTTCCTCCTTACCCTATATTCTGAGAACAGAGATCACAAGAGCTCAAAGCTACTTTTTTAAAAATATCCTTTAATTTTGATGCAATTTCCATTCTTCTGAAAAATGTATTTTCTCAAAGCCATCTTGCTACTTTCTTGCTTTTCATTTATTACTCTAGATTACAGAAAATGGATGAAGACTGTATCCCTCAAAAAAAGTATAACCATTTTTACAATAGAAAAGGTATAATGAGATGAGGGAAATGGGTTGTTTTCACTTCTAAGTAACTTATATCATTTTTCCAATTTTAAAATGGTTTTGTTATTGTTTTGCTATAATAAAATCCCAAAACGTTGATCTAAATTATTTATCATGTTATGACACAGAGATCATTAACTCTAAGATTTAGTATATTTCATATAGAGCATAAAAATAACATAACTAGGATTTTCTTCTGGCAATAGTAGTTTTATACAGCCAGCATTTTCCCTTCATTATACTAAAAGCTGACATCAGGAAACGAGATGAGTGACCGAGAAATAAATAAATGACAGCACCACTGAGGTACAACAGATGGTAAGGATGGAGGGTGGGTGTTTCAAAGGTGCTGGGACTTCAGATGGAAAAAGAATTAGCTAAAAGCAGAACTGAAAAGCAGAGGTACAAAGGCCACACCTGTACAGCTAGCTACTCCATACTTCAAATCCAGCCTGGGAAACAAGCAGGACTTCTGCTACAGAGCCCTGGGTTCAATCCCCAACACAGCCAGAAAAGAGGGGCTGAGAGACAAAAGCAAAGACAACACCCAAGGGCAAGTGCTCTCAACAGTAAAGTTGAGTAGGACAGAAAGAACAGCTTACACAAGAATAAAACCAAGCTAGGAGTATTTGAAGAAGGTGAGGGTTTAGAGTGATTCACCAAATACCATCTTTAAGTTTCAGAAAATACAGAAAGATACCAAAAAAGGGATTTTTAGCAAACTGACATTTGTCCATTTCTCTTTTAAAAATTGTGTTATGGGGCCGGTGAGATGGCTCAGCGGCATAAGCACCTGCCTCACAAGCGCGAGGGCCCGAGTTCGACTCCCGGAACCCACATACGAAAAAAAGGGGCCGGTGATATCGCTCAGCAGCACGGGCGCCTGCTGGCGCACGAGGTCCTGAGGTCGACCCCTGGTACCCACAAAAAAAAATTAAAAATTAAAAATTAAAAAAAATAAAAATTGTGTTATGAGGGGGCCAGGCATTTAGCTCAGTGGCACAGCGCCTGCCTGGCAAGCGCGAGGTCCTGAGTTCAATTCCCAGTACCCAATTAAAAAAAAAAAAAAAAGTGTTGTTATAGTCATACCGTGTACTTTAAAATTCTTCCTGCTGATCTTGGGACCACAATCACAAGAAAATGAAAATCTATTCAAGGACTCTACGTACATGTGCCCAGCTAAATGTCCATATGATCTACAAACAGAAAGTGACACATGAATTACACAAGGCATTTTATCATCTACATTTCTATGTACAGAGAACTAAATAAAACTGGAATCAAAATGTGCATAAAAGGCATCCGTCTATAGCTTCCAGTTGTGCAGCAGAGATTAGGCACCAAACACCACAAAGATGTCCATCCACCTGTCTGTGTCCCCTCTGGTGTGTGCTGTCACAGGGCTGCCTGCTCAAGCCCTACAAGGCCTCCATTCCTGTTAACTCGGCCTAAGCAGCATTTTCACCGGGGCACTTCTAAGATCAACCGAAGTGCTGAGTGGAAAAAGCTTTTACCACCTAAGCAAAATCACACACAGCACAATGCTTAACAAACTTATCTAAATCTTTGTATCAATACCTGACAGAAAACACACATTTTCCAAAAGAAAACCATGAAGACCAAAAGCACCAACACATCAGTCAGCGTGCCTA
Source organism: Erethizon dorsatum (assembly GCA_028451465.1). NCBI lineage: Eukaryota > Metazoa > Chordata > Mammalia > Rodentia > Erethizontidae > Erethizon > Erethizon dorsatum. The sequence goes on from CM051839.1 coordinate 12,244,957, forward strand.
AACTGTAGGGAAAAAATTCCCCTTGCGCTCTAAGTCTGTCTAGGAATAAAAATCATGAGAAGAAATTTAACTCATTGTAATTTAAAAGCTCTAACCCTAAACAGGCATGCTTTGTCGCACTGTCAGGCGCAGCTGACTCAGAGCTGACCAGTTTTCCTTAGAGCTGCATAGGAAGAGCCGCCAGGGGGCAGAATTTCTTGAGCCTTGATTTAACAGAAAAGCAGTTGTAACACCAAGAGCTGACCACTAGGTGGCAACAGAGCCCCACTTTCCCATTACCTGCTCTTAGTTTAAGGATTTCCATACAGCAAGCACATGAAAAGTACATACTCCAAACATCTTTTTTTTAAACACCAGAAAGCTTCCATTTCCTTACATTCTGAATGTTGATCTGTAGTTCCATTTTGTAGTGATTGAAGTCTTTGGCAAGTTCATGGCCCTGATGATAGAAAGTAAACATTCCCTGAAAAAACGACAGCATCTAAGACAAAGGAGAAAGAGGGCAGTTAGCACAAAGAAAAGGTCAGGAGCACAAAAAAAGATTCATATCAATATCTCAGTATTTCCCTCTCATCTCACTGCCTTCCACAGAGGTAATTTACAGGAAGTCACTAGAATTCAAATCACTCTGCACATTATTTACTAACGTACCTTTATACAAAATAAGATTTTTATCACATATCAGCACCATTAGACAATTTTTATAGCATGCTCTATAAGAAAAATGTAAGTCTAAGTCATTCATTTGTCCATATTAGTCAAGAGAATCCCAACACTCATTAGTAATTTAAATCTTAACAACATAGGTCAATATGTAGGAAAGTAAAATTACAGAATCGAAGAGCTCAGGTCTCCCGTGGCATCCAAGGCACTGCGACCTCCGTTTTGCCGACAAGGATGTTCAGTAACTTGCCCAGGGCAGAGGCAAGATAGTAATTAAACTCTTAATTCTCTACCAACTCCCGGCCTGCCCCTCTTAATTAGAGGGCAGACTTCTGCCCCATGTGTTAAGTGCATCTAGAGTGAGTCAAAGTGACCTGGAGAGAGAGTCATGAAAATCCTGATACTCATTTTCTTCCCAACTCCGCACGGTATCTGGGAATTTGAGGCTCTGACATCAAAGGGCCAGTAACCACTTGTTTGGAATCTTGGGCGAATCCCTGCCACTTGCTCTACTTCATTTCCTTATTGACTAAGTGGGATACTAAGAACATCTCATTGAGTTACAGCAGGGGATAAAGAACGAAAGCAGCACAGTACTCAGAACAACTAAGTACTGAGAACTACATGACCGAGCGTTGTAAACGTCCAATAAATATAGTTACACCAGTTCACATAAAAGGAAAACTTTAAAGGAGGTTTAATTGTCCAATGACTGTTTAAGTTGATTTTATTGCTCATCTGGCTAATTTTTAATTAATCACAGCTTGGAAGTTTTGTTTCATAAAATCACACACATAATGAGTAAACTGTATAGTACTTCAATTATCGCTCAATAGAGCTGTTTAAAAAAAAAAACAAAAAAACTTTATATTACAGTTAAAATTGAGAATAACTTCCAATATTTATTTTGCTAAAATCCAGTGTAAAATACCCTTTAGTTTGATTCAGAAAATACCTGTATTCGTATGTATACCTACATGTACATAATCAAAGGCAAAAATCATGCGCTTCTAATATAAAATAAAGAAATGCTAAAGTCAGTCACAAAATTGCTTCAAATGTCCCACATATAGGTTTTCCACGTAGATTACCATAGGAATGAGTTATTTTAGAAATCAGGATAAGAAATACTGTTTAAGAAAATCGAAGTTTGAAAAAAACCTGACAAAAGGCTTCTCTCACAGAGCACAACTACTTTCAGTCACATTCTAATATAAATTCTTTCAGAGGGATTTTTAAATGGTGGTGCTGCGAGAAAGATGGCAGGAACAGCACCCCAGGCAGTCCCGGAGCGACAGTCATTACACACGGTTGTGTCACCAAGGCTGAGGACCCTTGACTCTGACTGTGTCCACCCTTGGCCGTGTGTGATGGCATCTTGCACGTTTACACATGACAGCCTCCAGCAACCGTACTGCAAAGCTTGCTCTAATACTCACAGGTTCCACAAACTCGAACTTCTTTCTTTCCTGTATTTCCTGAAGCTTACAGACGTATTCAAGAGATAGTTCATAAAAGTGCTGCCGGTTTTGCTCCAGTTGGAGATCTGCCTGTGTTAAAACAGATTGAGGTTAGTCAAACAGGAGACAGGGAAAGGTGAAACATTACACCAGGTGGACAGACTCCAGGCCACAGGCCCAATCTGGCGTGCTGCCTGTCTTTGGAAATAACGTTGCATCGCAACGTGGTCACCACCTTTCATTTCTCTCTCACCTATGGATTCTGTTCTGCCACAACGGTAGTGCGTGGCTGCAACAGGGACCTCGAGGTCGGAAACAGTTACTATTGCATTCGGGAAGTTTGCTGACCACTGCTCTGTGTGCTAACGCCAACCACCAACAATCGGAGATGTGTTTGGCTCTCTGCACAAACCTCCCACCAACCACAACTCTAACGGGGAGACCCGTACATAGAGTCACATCACATAAATGACATTCGCAAGAACAAGTCCTGCAGAAATGAAGTCAGGCTGAAACGCCAGCAGTCCCTGCAGCACCGGGAGAGTGAAGGCAGCAGCGGAGGAAGAAGCTGGCCCTCGCAGGCGGGCCGGGGCTGCGCGCCCACCCGTGGGTGGTCACGCTCCTAAGCCTTCACGACGGCCGGTGCTCGGGAGCGCAGGGGGCACCAGATGACCAGGAGACCGCTCCAACCGAACAGTGCCAGCTTAACCTGCTTCGCTGGAAAGGAACTGCGAGGGGAGGCCTGGCCCACACGGAACAGTGGGAAGAGAATTCTCCTCTCAGAAAACATGCCTAGAAGGCTTGCTGCACTGTTCCCCGACTTGGTTAACTTTACTTCTAAATCTATTTATCGAAGCATTTCTGCAGAAAAGATACACAAACGGCAAACAAGCGATTGAGAGGAGGCACAGCTAATCACGAGGGAAGAGCAAGGCGATACCACCTCACGCTCGTCACGACGACCATCATCAAACACACGCATACAAACACACGTAAACGCGCACATGCGCGCAGGCACGCACGCACACACGTAAGCGCGCACATGCGCGCAGGCACGCACGCACACATGCGCACACGCGCACAGGGACAGAACCGGCGGGGAAGCGGTGGCGAGGTGGTGAGGGCGCAGTAAACTGGAAGTCTTGTACATTATTATAGATGCGAATATAAAACACGGCAGCTGCTGCAGAAAACCTCATGACAGTCCCTCAAAAATTAGAGAATTACCATATAGTCCAGCAACCATGCGCGGTTATGGATCCAAACCATGTTTGGTTATGGATCCAAAAGATTTAAAAGAAAGGACTCAAGTAAATATTTGACCCCTGTGCTCACAGCAGCAATGTTCCCAGGAGCCAAAAGGCAGGAGTGATCCAGGTGATCGAGAGAGGAACAGACAGACAAAATGTGTTGTATACACACAACACAGTATCATTCAGCCCTTAAAAGGAAGCACATTCCGACGCGTGCTATGATCTGGATGAACACTGAGCATTTTATGCTAAGAAAAATAAATCAGATTTTAAAAAGACAAATATTATATGATACCAAATATGTACAATACTGAAAAGTCACAATCTCAGTGGATTGGGGGAGGGGTGCTGCGTGGGGAAGGAGTTGCTTATGGGTACAGAGTTTTGGTTTAGGAAGATTTTTTAAAATTCTGGAGATAGAGGTGGCGATAGCTGCACAACAATGTGAATGTATTTAATGCTACTAAACGAAATACAATGGAATTTATGTATATTTTACAATTACTTGCTAGGTTTTTGAAAAGTATTGTTCTAATATCTAATTACAAATGTTATCATCAAATGTTTTGAGTTAAACAATGCTTAAATACTAAACCTGACTTTCTACTTCAAAACCACGATGTATTTATGCCTCCAATAACCAGTTTGAGTGTTCAGCCACTAGCAGTTAAAGGCTAGAATGCCCAGCAAAAACACTGCAGTCTTGTTGAGTATTGAATAAAATGAAGACATGAGAAAATAATTGTTGAATACTGAATAAAAGGAAGATATGTGGTAAGCGCAGTTTCTTCATGTTATTATTACTAGGAAAGCCCTTAGGAAAATTTTATACCGGGGTCAAATTTCCCAAGTAGATTTTGTCTTTTACCTGATTGTGCTGGTTGTTCCTGCTACTGCAGCGACCCTCACATTGCCAGCAACCTCTGTCACCACCCCCTCAATATTCTGAGTATCCAGAATTACCACACCACTGCTTCACAATGAAGTCACCTGAAACCTGGGGTCAAAGACAGCCCATGACTTTCGGCAACAGCAGATGTCCCCGCTGCATGGAATGACTTCCCTCACCCTAACCAAGCCCAAAAGGCCACTGCTCTCCTTTCACCACACGCTGTGGCTTGCATATGGCTTGCGTGTGTCCCCCACAGGTTCATGTAACAGCAGGTCGGCCTCCATGTGTCAGCACTGGATCTTTACGAGGTGAGGCCTTAGGAATGGTAATGGGATGATGAGGGCACCACTCCCAGAAGTACTGATGCACATCTCACAGGTCTGCGTTAGTGCCTGGGAGACCAGATTGTTATACGCCTTGCTCTCCCTCTGGATGTCATGCCCCTGCTATGTGATGGGATCTACATGAGGCCCTTACCAGTGCCAATGCCAAGCAGATGCCAATGCCATGCTCTTGGACCTCAGAACTATGAGTTAAATAAACCATTTCTTTATAAAATGCCCAGCCTTGAGTATTTTGTTACAGCAACACAAAATGCACCAATATATATTACACCAAAAAAAAGTTACTAGTTTTTTTTTTTTTTTTTTTTTGTGGGTACCGGGAGTCGACCTCAGGACCTCGCGCGCCAGCAGGCACCCGTGCCGCTGAGTGATATCACCGGCCCCTTTTTCCACATGTGGGTTCCGGGAGTCGAACTTGGGCCCTCGCGCTTGTGAGGCAGGCGCGTACGCCGCTGAGCCATCTCACCGGCCCCTAGTTTTTATTACCAAACATACAATTTCCACTTGATGATTAATTTTTGGAAATTCTTGCTGTAAGACTAGTAAATGTGTGTAAGATGAGTCTTGCACACAGTTATTTAAAGGATTTGCTTCTCTAGTAATATTTATATTATCACTTGGCATCTCCAGAAAGAAAATAAACTTCACAAACAATTCTTTCAGATATGTAATAGTACAAATATTAAGTAGAATTTAGGGATGAGAAGGGAGGTGAAAGCTATTAAGCCCAATAAACAAAGCAGCAAGTCCCAACAGGATTACAAGAATAGCCACCATGGTGTACACTACAATTTTCTGCGGCTATTTTCATTTAAAACAAGAGGAAATTATAAATTACACACATTTCCATGCCTTTGTTCAGTACTATTCTCAGCAATGTTTATTAATCTCTGGACCACCTCAGGTCAACTCATTAATGATTTTCTGGTCTTTGCCAACTGGCAAAAGTAATGAATATCCCAACCACATGTACTGGAAGACACTTCCTCTCCCTTTCAATAGAAGGCTGCTTTACATGGGGGTTTGTATGTCTGCAAACAGAACAAAATAGAAAATATATGTAATTCAAATGAAACCAAAATTATTCATCTCTAGGGTCTCTTCAAATTTCTGATCTGGAGTGTAATTATCTTTGGGATTGCTGAACCTGCCACAGTGATAGACACACCTTCAGACTTGCTTTATCTACACATTCATGTGAGGTATTTTCTTTCTGAAGGGTAGAGGTAGGTTTTGCTTGCTTCTTTTGTTTTTGTTTGAAAACACTGAGGAATGAATCCAAGACCTTCACAGTGAGCTAGATCCCCAGTTTTTCTTGTTATTTTTTGAGACATGGTCTCACTGAAGTGTCTGGGCTCGAACGCGCCATCTCCCTGCTTCAGCGTGGCTACCACGCCCTGCACTACTGTAGGCAGTGAGGACAGTGTATGAACGAAGTAATGCCGCTGCTTTCAAGGAACTCACATGCTGGTGGAAGAAGCCATGTAACAAAACAATACATGGTATGTCAAAGAGCTGCAAGACTACGAAAAAAAGGAAGAGTAAGGGGGAAATTCTAAACAGGGTGCCAGGGATAGCTTCTCTAATCAGGTGTCCTCTAAGTAGAAAGCATTTGGAAGGGTATCTGAAGGAGTAAGGTGTGTGGATGCAGGGTGGAAACATACAGGGCAGGACCTGGGATGTACTCAGTGGTAGCGCACTTGCCTAGCATGCACTGAGGCCCTGGGTTCCAGCCCTAGCACCAAAAATAAAAACTAAGCAGGAGGAAGAAGACATGCAGTGGCGCTGTGCAAGGAATACACCTGCCCACAGCTGTGACCAGAGAAACACAGGGTCGTAGGGGTCCTGAGGCTCTGGTTAGAAGAACTTGGAGAAGAGCAGGTCATGAAAAGCAGCCATGCTTAAAGTGTATTCTGGAGTTCAAAATGACATTTGCTGAGGGACTGGGTGTGGAGAGTAAGAGAAAAGGACCCACATGACTCCTGTCATTCTGCAGAGGTGACAGTTAGAACAAGACACCTATTAGAGAGTGAAGTGGAGATGGAAATTTACTTGGAGCATAAACATCCTCTTCCAAATACCTGAGAGCACAAAGACCAGAAGTGAAATCTGCTAACAGCGTGGCTGTAAAAGCAACAGCTGTCACTATAAAACTGACAAAGGGCAGAAGACAAGAGAGTACCTGTAAGCGCAGCATGGTTTTCCACACAACACAGAACACAGAGAGAATGGAGCCCTGGCTCAAACACCATTGTGAGGATTAAGTGGTATAAAGCTCCTTTCTCTTTATATTCTATCAAGTGCCATCCAAATGTCGGTCAAGGTTATTACAGAGACAAAAGAAAATGTCACATGTGGATAATGTCAAACCAACCACACAGGGTCACATACACACAGTCTGCAACCAATATCTGACACTTAAATTTAACCTGGGTTTACAATAGAGCTGATGCCGCCACCGGTGTCATTTGGATGATACTGCAGTAAGTACTTATTATACCGGTGCATTATAACCAGATATCTTATGTGCTTTAAAAAGAGGACCACACTTTTCTGGGATAAGTCACGATCCTAAACTGAAACAGAATTATTTTTAATTAAAGCCTATGTTTCAAATTGCAATCAACTGAATTTTCTATTCAAGCCTGTCTGTGAGAAAAACAAACAGCAAGGGATCTTAGAAAGAGAAAAATCAGGGCTGGTGAGATGGCTCAGCGGCGTAAGCGCCTGCCCGGCAAGCGCGAGGGCCCGAGTTCGACTCCCGGAACCCACATACGAAAAAGGGGCCGGTGATATCGCTCAGCGGCACGGGCGCCTGCTGGCGTGCGAGGTCCTGAGGTTGACCCCCGGTACCCACAAAAAAAAAAAAAAGAGAGAGAGAAAAATCAGAGATAAGATATAAATTCCTTTCTCCTTCCATAGTGCTCCCTCAAAAAAAAAAGAAAAAAAAGAGTCTATTAATAGAAGTAAAATCAACATTCTTTCCAACGAAGCTAAACCTCCTGAATCCTGGGCCTTAAATAAGATTAACGCAGCCTTCACATAAAGCAAAATGGTACTACAAAAGCTTACTGAATTGGATTCATTTCTTCCAGAAATCTTGAAAGCCAATTAAGAGATCTATTCCTACACATAATGTATCTGCTCTTCAGTAATGGCCGCTAAAAATGATTGTCCCTATTAAAAAAAATACTCTATCAAACAATTTACTATGTTGAATCCATGTTTAATCCATCACTATCAGACAGTCATCATTTTGTCCAGTTTCACATGAAGTTTTTTCCTTAATTTGTTATAAAACTTGTTCTATTTATCTCTATATAATCCCAGGTGGAAAGTTTCCAGAAGTAAAGCACATTTTTTAAAAGGCTGTACTGTTTTTTATGGGGGGATTAACAGGAAAAATACCTCTTGTAAATGTGAGTCTTTCTTTTTGGCTGACAGATTCAAATGTTTCTCAATTAGGCTATAATTCTTCTCTGTCTCTTTGTCAAACTTCTTTTTTTCTTCCTACGAATAAAAAAAAAAGACAACTGTGATTAAATAACAAAAAATTCATGCACACAGTTAAGCTCAAAATATGAAAAATACTTACGAATTAAACAAAGTATCACTGACTGATGGCGCTATCTGAAAAACATCTGTAGAACCCAGGTCACCGCTGATAAATCAAGTCAGCATGAGGACTGTAGACAGTTTGCTTGTTTTCCATTAATGGGTTTTTTCCCAAGCCTGTTATTTTTCAAATCTTCATACTTACCCATGTCACATACCAAAAAGAATACACAAGAACACATAATAAAAGAACATAAAGCTTATAAAAGCAATCTTGGTCCAGATTTTGGCTTAGAAATGGAAGTCTTTTAAAATTCAGCAAGTACTGCTGTAGATTCTTTTTTTTTTTTTAATCACAATAATCACTTTTAGAAAACATATCTTGGGAAAGATCTCCCCTCAATGGTCCAAGATGAATGTACAGTAAGAGCCTCTGGCCAGAAGCGACACAGATCCTCTCAAACTTCGCCAGTGATTTCTGTAACACTACTTAGAATATGTGTTAATAGGTCAACAATCTAAAACAATACTGACATCCTAGTGCTGAGCTCCTCTGGCTAACATCACAGGCTTTTCTCAGAGCCAGCATTTGCTTTTCTTTCACTATAGAAGCTTTTTGAGATAAACAACTGACCAAATTATTCAATGCAGAGAAGACAAACTATCTCCCCTCAAGTTGTTGGCAACTTGATAGGTTTTCAATAAACATTTTTGAGCATCAGTAGGAACACACTGTGTCCTCACTGAGTGAAATGTTTCCACTCGCTTCAAACTCCCCACCACGTCCTGGACAGGAACACTCCCTTCCCTGTTTTCCAAATTATTTTTTTCTAAAGCAAAGGTAATAAAATATTCTTGCCTTTTCCGGTATAAGACTTCTAGGTTAGGCAAAGAATCAACACAGAATGTGAATTCTACTGCTTTGCATTTACACACACACACACACACACACACACACACACACACACACACACACACTTTGGATTTATCTCCCCCCACTTGAGGTCACTTGGGGCTGTGAACTTGTTCTGGGAACCAAGGACAGGACATCCTTGACCGGGTCATCTAAAGACCCTAAATTCATCTGCAGACTGATGGAGGAGAGATTCGGGAATGGGTGTTTCTTCCCAAATCTGCTCCAAGTTTAGTTTTCAAATTGCACAACTTCAGAAAAAAAAGGAAAAAAATCTGACAGCACAGACGTAAATTTTCTTTATCAACATGATCAGGGATTGTTCTATACTGACTCATTCTAGGTAATCCCATGTTCATCTCCGAGAAAAAGAAACCAAGTAAAACAAAGAGTTTTACTTTAATCTCTTTTTTGAAACAGAGTCCTTTATTTTTTTATGACCTAGGCTTTTTAATTCAGAATTTTTTTTAAGTCTAAGCTATTACTACTACATACTCTTTTCTGCTTTTCACTATGTTACTCACCAACTTTTAATAGAAGATTGTTCATTTTTAATAAAACAAACACATGCTCATTACCTCAAAACCTCTGCTAGTTTAAAGAAGCTGACAGTGTGGAGTACTTTCTAAGACCGAGGTTCCAGTCCTGGTCACTTACGGAGGCGACCCTGCACCGTGGTCACGGCATTTCCTGAGCATCAGTTTCTCAGGTTATTAAAAAAAACGCTTGGCGTGGAAGCCAGGCTGCCTCTGCACTTAAAGACAGCTGCAAGTCACAATCACCTGGTAAGAAACGCAGACCCGCTCACAGTCTACAGACTAGTACTCACCAGGGATATGCAACAGGTTTTTACTCACTTATCTGATGCCACTGGAATGACAGAGAGGGACAAAAGAAGAAGCAAGCTGAAGTCAGCAGACAAAACACCCAGCTCACTCAGCAACAGCAGGGGGTGTAAATTAACATGTGGCTAAAGTCAGGAATGAAAGAAAACAGTGACACAAGGCTTCCTGAAAGAAGAATTTAGCCTAAGAAACAACACACCACCCACCAATTAGTATAGAAATGCATTTGTTCGTACATGTTACGGTATTATACAAATGCTGCTGTGTTTTGTTTTGGAATCTCAAGACTGGAGTAATGATTTCTTCATGCATTTGTTTTGAATGTGATTACAGGATATTGTTTTGTTTCTTTGTACTCATATGATTTCTTGTGCTGAAATAATTTTAAGATTGTTGTCAAGTAGCAATAAAGAATGGAGCATTTTTCTTTCCAACAGCACATTACCATAAAGACATAGAATATAAATTGACCAGCATAATCCAAGAAGTTCATGAAGGATCAAATTAACTATAATGTGAAAATGTTTCTTATAAAACAGACTTTACGAACTCAAGAAAGTCTAGGCTAAGGAATAGTACAATGAATGAAGCTGACTGGAAAAGAAATATATTAAGGAAAGTCAGGCAGGGAAAGGCAGACAGTCACATCCACTCCAGGGAGAAGGGACAGCCCTGCCCATGAGATGATATAAGCCCATTGCCCAGACCACCTCTTCCAGGAATGGGTGAAAAACCTACTGATTTTTAAATGGTAGCCAAAAAAACATGCGTGAACATAATAAATGAGTAAGCTAAGCAAACAAAATTTATGTTTACAGGTGAAAAAGAACTCTCAAGAAGTTAGCTTATAAAGAGCAATAAATTCCTGATACCCAAAAAAGCCTATAAAATTGCATGTGCAAAAACAAAAATCATAAAGATACGACAGTAAAATTGGTCAAATAAAACCTATGCTGTATGATTATTTGGCAGAGTGCATTCATGAAAGAATGAACAACTGAAATATAATCAGATCTTTCAAATACTGTAAAAAAAAAAATATATATATATATATTCCATCAGAAGTCATTGGGCTAAAAAAATTATTCAAACAATAGTGTTGGTATAATTGTATAACTACTGGAAAACAGAGAACCTCTCAAAATTAACTCCAGATGGATTTAAAGAGTCACAAGTAAAAAATGAAGCTACACTAGAGAGTATTAGTTTCATCAGATCTTAGAGTAAGAATCTTCTAAATAAGAAAGAAATGAAGTCATAAGAACCTATAAAAATCAAAAAACAAAAAATTAGACAATTAGGCTAACACATAAAGTGATGGGACCTGCAACCACTATGTCAGAAAAGAAGAAAACATTCTTAATACATAAAGCATTCAGTGTTCATTAAGAATTTTTTTCTTTTGCAAAAGCAAAGCTGGGTGAAGAATTCCTAAGAATTTGAATTTAACTGGCCCATTTTCTTCAGGTAACAGAATTTTTTTGGTTTCTTTTGGGAGTAAGAACTTTTTTTTTTAAGTTACCAGGTGACTTTTCGATTTTTCTGCATTTTACAAATTTTCTAAGATGAGGAAGTGAAAGGGCTTATTTTTGAGCTATAAACATTAAAAAATTATTTCATGTTTGACTAATCTGGAGAAGAAGGTAAAACTGTTCTTTGGTTTTTTTTACACAGTGCTGAGGACTGAACCAGGAGGGCCTCTGCACTGAGCAACATTCCCACCCTTTTCATTTTTTATGTTGCAGCAGGGCCTAAGTCACTCAATTCCCCAGGCTGGCCTCAGACTTGTGATTCTCCTGCTTCAGCCTCCCAGAGTACTAGGAATACAGGAGTGTACCCCAGAAAGACTCCAGCTCCTTCTCCCTTTTTATTTAAATGTCGAGGTAGGATAAGACTTGCACATGAAAACAAAATACACACTGCAAGCACATTCTTTAAAGTACAGCCCTGTAACCCCAGCTAATCAGAGTCCTGCCACCTCTCTTCCCATTCCTCTAAGCTCCCTTAGCCTCTGCGAAGAGCTGAAAATTCAGCTTTTCTTCCCTCAGAATCCAGCCCTCCACCCCACACCCAGCACGTGCCCGGAGGCGTCTGTCACGGCCGCTGCACAGCAGCCCAGGGCTGCAGCAGCGCTCCGCCACTTCCTGAGCTCTCCCCCTGAATCCCATCCACCCAGCCCCTCCTATTTGGCAAGAATCATAACCGGCAGGCTCTGGCGTGTCACGCTGAAGCCTGGGGCACAGTGTGGACAAACACCTGAGCCGTTCTTTGGCAAGCTGGCAGAATACAAGACGTAAATGGGAGAATAAAAATAACTGCAGCCGTGTACAGCAGGCCCTGTACTAGACACCTGAAGTATATGGTCAGGTTCATTCAATTTTCACGATAACCTCCGAAGCAGATGCAATGGACCTCATTTCACAGATAAGAAAGCAGAAGCTTAGAGGTCTTCAGTAACTTGTCCCAAACCACACAGCTCATGAAGGCACTGGGAAAGGATTCGAACCAGGAAGAAGCCAGCCTTCCTCAGAGCCTGTCTGGCGTTCCAGAGCTGAGAAGGCAGAGCGCATTACAGAGCCCCATGACCACTCGCACTGCGCATTTTTACTGCTTTCTTAAATGTCACAGCCTCCCACGGAGCTGCTACCTTCCCAAAGGGCAGCCAGTGCTTTAACTCACTGTTTTATCCCAGGGCCTCTCACACGATGCCATATGATAGGTAATAATGTCTATTTTATTACTAAAGTAAACAGAATTAAATCAATGTGTCTGCTTATCAAACATAATTTGAGAAAGTTATTCAAGCTTGTTTGTTTTTTACTCATATGTTACAGTCACTTACAGAATCTTGGCAAGCCAGGTTTACTTAAAAATGTACTCACTGGACAAAGACTTAGAACAATAAAGAGAATCAGAGGTAAGAATCGGGTAAAAGGGTTCATGAGGTGAAATGATAAGTCATATATATGAAATAAGCATTTTTTCAACCCTTCTGTTTAAACTTTTATCCTGTTGAGTGAAATTATAGTTGACTTCTCCCAAGATGGCATTTGAATAAACTATTGTCAACACAGTTTAGTTATCCAGATTAGAGGAGGTGCACTCAAAAGGCTCAGACAGAAGGGGTGTGAGTTCAAGGCCAGCCTGGGCAACTTAGCAAGACCCTGTCTCAAAATTAAATTTTAAGAAGGGCTGGCTCAGTAGTTCAGTGGAAGAGCACTTGCCTAGCTTTTGTGAGGCCCTGGGTTCAATGTCCAGTAACACACAAAAAAAGAAAAAACTCACATACAAATACATACATACATAGATCAAAAAATTAGTCTATCTACTTGATTATTTGCATGCTGCTTGTCTAAACCACATGGCACTAACTGGGCAGATGTCTGAAAGAGCGATTTTAAATTCTCCAGTGGAGTCATGCTCTGGTACTTCTCGGAGATTTACTCAACGTGCTCGGCTCCCATGTTCCTCTGCATCCAATTTAGTTTCCCATTGGCGACATCAGCATCCAAGGGCAAAGGCTAAGAAAGTCTCACGGGATGCTGTGAAGCAAAATGCCAAAGGGAAATAAAATGACCCACAGGAAATACGGTGACAAGCTCCCCAGGGCGGGGAAAGGGTAAAAGGAGGTAAGAGGCAAGCTTCGAAGAGAATCCCAAACGGCAACTTGGTGTGTGAGAACCTAGCAAGCCTGTAAGGAAATGCAGCAGAGCCCACCGACCAGAGGGAGGAGGCCAAGCCCAACAGAGGCGACTCAGGAGGGCACATCCCAACCGAGCCGAGGGGGAGAGAATACCTCGTGGCTTTCTAAAAATCCAATTTACAAAAACCACCTCGCAGCTGAGATTACACTGAACCACACTTAAATGTATAATTGGGCTTCTGGGAACTGGAAAAGGCATGAGCCCCTGGAACCAAAAACGCTTTGACAGAAAGGTGAAGGACAAGGCATTGGCAGAGGGCGAAAAGGAACACACAAGATAAAAATGTTGACACGTATCTAAAAAAATCTAACCTGGTAAACTCTTAAAACTACGTTTTTTTTTGCTTTTTGTTTTTTTTTTGCCCCACATGAAAGCTGTTTTGTGTTTTTTGTTTGTTTGTTTGTTTGTTTAAAAAAGCTCCTTAACTCGAGAAACAAAGTGTTCTGGTTTGTTTGTTCATTTTTATATTGCTGGAGATTGAACCCAGGGCCTCACACATGCTAGGCCATGAGCTACGTCCTCAGCCCTTTTTAATTTTTATTTTGAAATAGGGTCTTGGCTACGTTGCCCAGGCTGGCCTTGAATTTGCAGTCCTCCTGACTCAGCCTCCTCAAAAGTTAAGATTACAGGTGTGCACCACCATGCCCAGCTGAACGGTGTTTTTAAATATCTCATATAAACAGATTGACCAGAGGAACAAAAGTGCTCACTTGCCAAAATAGGGTTGAACGTTTAGGAAGTACAAATATCCAAACTACACACCTTATCCTGGTTCTTAGACAATTACTAGTTGACTCATTTATTAGATTATCTTCTATAGTACGGCAGAGTAGAGGGTGGTAGAAGAAAGCACAATCTTCTAAAGGTTTAACAATGTAATGGAAAGGACGGAAGATTATATAGTACTATATAACAGGATACCACATTTCTCTGTTTATTATGATATATAACAAACCGTCAGCTAAAAACAAGCTTGTTGACCATTTTTGGCTTTGCCTACACAGAAGACACTAACATCAACCTTAGGTAGGTAGTTTTTATATTTGTAATGGGACCCATAAGAACTGGCTCCCAGCAGGTAACATCAACAGGCATGAGCTACTGGCATTGTACCCAGCCAAAACACACTCCACTAAGCAAGGATGCAGGAAAAACCCTTCAACGACTTGAAGCACAATGAAGGGGTAAATACACAAGACTTCAGGATAGAATGTGGTCACTACACAGCGCAAGGCATAGACTGAACTGAAATACTTTGGCCTTTTAAAAGGACGATTTGGGCCAGGGACATAGCTCAGTGGCACAGCACCTGCCTGGCAAGCACAAGGTCCTGAGTTCAATTTCCAGTACAGGGGCGGGGGAGGACAATTTATTTTACAAGCTGCTCTGCAGGACAAGCATTATGTCAGAATCTGGGAAAGCTTGTTGTGGCAGGGGAGGAGTCAATGGAAAAGTCTGCTGAAGGTCAGAAATGGATAAAACCCACTAGGGCAGACGGCATATTAAAATAAATTCATATATATATATACATACACACACATACATTTAAAATGCACTTGTTTTTCACCTTCATAATACCATCTCTGCCCCCTCCCATCATCATCCAATTGAGTAAGAAATGCTTTCTGTGTTCATCTAGTAGCTGCCAATAAAATGGTAAAAGAACCAATACATTCAAGCTTCAGAGCAGCCTAAGGAGACGTGGTTAGAGAAAACAGAATCATCAAACTGCAAAGCTGTCAGATCTCTAAATCCTTCACCGGACAGAGTCGACTCTGCCCAAGCTCGCAGGGAAGGGGAAATGTGGCCTCCAACCTCAAGCTGTGCAGCAGGGGAGACAGTCGAGCTCATGTGTCTCAGCAAACATCGGCGCGGGGGTGCTCACCGCTCTTGGCCTTCCTGGCCTGAACCTCAAAATTCACAGTCCTTCATTAAAAACTGTAAAATTTCGGGCCAAACACAAATGCCAAACAAATAGTTTAACAAGTCACTGAAAGGAAAATGGAGTCTGTAAACAGCAACTGAAATTTGGGATGTTTTGGGCTCATGTGTGTAGTTCCAGCTACTAAGGCAACTGTGATTATTTATACCAAGGGGTTTTAATAGTTTTTTTTTATTCTTTAGGAAAATGTTTAAAAAATCCTCACATCCCCAGCTACATGAGAGAAAAATTATAAATATAAAAACTCTCTTAGCTAAGATTGACGTTAGTGTCTTCTCCGTGGCCCAAGTCAAACGGGAGTAACAACACACAAATGTTATTTTTCCCCCCTCACATACATACAGAAAATTCAGGAGAGAATGGTGGAAATTATTTCTCTGCAATGGCTAACTGCAAAGCTCAGATCACAAACCTTAGAAGTTGCTAATTATATTCCAGGCCCCCTGTGGCAAAGTCACTGTGTTATGCTAGAAATTCTGGCTAATCCAAGATCACTGAGTGCAGACTCTGCTTCCCTCATCTATGAATCCCCAGCACAACACAATACACAATACTACAGAAATACTGGCACATAATAGAAGCTTAATAAATTTTTGGTAAATGGAAGGAAATTACATCCCAGTAACTTAATATTCTCTTCCTAGTTTTAATAGCACCATAGTAGAGCAATGTCTGTCATCTTAAAACTCTACTTTACTGCTACACTCCTCCATAAAACAGAGGTATACAGAGAACTAACTACACCCCCCATTGTGGTAAAACCCTTCTATTCAGAGAGAATGTGCTGTTTGGTTAGAGATATTTCCTAAACTCTATATGGAAAAGTGCAGCCAAACAAGATTACTAGAGGTTTTACCACTCTGTCCAGGTGTTTTTGTTTTGTTTTCAATGTCATCTCCCCAAAGGGGAAAAAGAACATTTAAAACATAAAACAACAGATGGTTTACTCCAGTGTCTCTCTAGAAGCTGCCAAATGTGAATAAAGCAGACAATGAAGCAGCGGCAGCATGGACATTTTCTGTTTACAAGTGCACTCAAATTAGACACAAACCTTTACAGCTCCGAGTTGCTCTTTTCTGAATTTTTCCAAGGGCTTAATCAGGGTTTCAGTTACACTTAATGCCTAGAGAACAAAATGATAACAAAAGAACACAGCATTAGGTTTCCAAAAAAGGAAAAAATTCATATTGCATTTCCCTCTTGCACCCCACCCAGAAATAAAATAAACAACATATTTAACTGCTTTATCTCACCCTGCCGATGAAACAGTTAAATCACTTCCCAACTTATTAAAGCACTAGAACACCGTAAATATTTTTGGGGACAAGGATGTGGGGCAACTGGCCAGGGAAACACAACCCCAGCCTCTTCAGTGAAATAGCAAGAGGACTTTGAACAAGGAAGGGTCTATCACATTCATTAACAGAACACTTCTGTTGGAGATATTTTTTCATCCTACTCCTCAGAAATTTAAAATTCAAATAAATTCCTTTATTGGTAATCAGACTACATTAAGGAAAGGGCTAGGACTGTGGCCACCCTTTTCAATACAACCAGTTCGCCCTTCCTTGCTGAAAATGCGTCATAAGGATTTAAGGCACAGGAGCACGAAGAGGCCCCGAGGCTCGGGGCAGGGTGGGCTGGCAAACGTCACAGTGGGGAGGCGGACAAGACAGGAGCCACATGCCAACTCCAGTCACAATCACGAACATGTCTTATGTTGGCTGACTTGGGGCTTCTTGTCCTAAGCCACAAGATGCTGAAAATGCAAATAAAAGGGAACATTTACCTAAGGAGAACATGCTTAATAACAATATGCTGCCAACTAGGGTTTTTTTCCGTCTCCATTTCCAAGAGACTGAAAATATCCCAAGTGGGAGGAGGGGTGACACCGCAAAACACTACACAAGACTATGCCATTCACCTTTTTACAATACATCCCCCCAAGTCCAAGCTTAAAATTACAGAAAAAATAAAGTGACTTGCAAAGGAACGTGATGGGAACTCGATTCAGGGCCTTCCGCAAGCTGGACAACCCCTTTACCACGGAGCTACACCCCCAACCCATAGCAAAGGATTCTGCATTTACCCGGAACCTCCTTTGCCGTGTTTCATTACGCAAGGACTGTTCCAAAGAGATAACTCGGACTATTAGGCACGGAACACTCAGTGTAAGTGACTATACCCACAGTCAAGATACCCAGAGTTTAACCTTTCTTCCCCAGACCAGCTCCTGGGTTCCACTGTCACTTAGAAAATTTGTTAATTAGGTGTAGTTAGGTGTAATTTGTTAATTAGATCTGGGTCAGCAGACCTCAAGGAAATAATAAGACCAACAAGTTGCCAGGGTCAAAGGATCATCTTCAAAATGCATTCAGTTTATCCTCTCTCCATTTTAGACCATGTGACCTACAAAATGGCAAACCAAACCTGCAGTATTACTAAAGAACAGAGCAGAAGCCAGGCCTGATAGTGCAGGCCTGTGATCCCACCACTCCGGGAGGCTGAGGCATGAAGACTGCAAAGTGTGAGCCCAGCCCAGGCACTTAGTAAGAGAGCTAGGGATACAGCTCAGTGTGAAGGCCCTGGGTTCAAACCCCAGTCGAGGGTAGGGTAGGAGGCCAAGAGCAGGGATGAAGCAGCACAGACAGGAATCCTGACCACCCAAATAATACGGAATGCTCAGGCTCCATTTGGAAAAGCACATCTGACACTCGGCCATGTATTTTCAAGGTGCTCCAATTTACACAGTCTCATATATTCAAGTACTTACATAAGTACTATATCTGTGTCATTTCTGAAGCTTCTCCTGAACCTAGCCTACCATTTTTACTGAATAAACCTCCTGACCACACTTTTTCCAGTTCACCCAGCACACATGCCGGGATAACATGGATAATAACTGCTCGAGGTCACAGAAGATAGGAATGAAAATTCAAAATCATGTAAGTCTGAGGCCAAGCTTAAGTACGATATGACACTGTAACAGAAGTGCCAAATGGGTCCTGCCCCATTCACACTAGCCCTCCTAATAAACAATCTTAGGAAACAAGTATCTGCTGGGCATCCAGTGCCAGGTGACGAGGAAACAAGAATGAAGAATACAAGCATAATTCCTGCCCTCATGGAACTTACTATCTTATATCGGAGACATTTAATGGACACAAGAAAACATAAGATATGTAACTGTGAATTCCAGTAATGCTTTCCAATGAGTAAAAGCAAGGATACAGCAAGAACTTCATCAGAGGAGGTGTGAGGAGAAATGCACTCAGACTGAACCTTGTCAAAGGCATGAAGTTAAGGGCTCAAAGGTAAGAAGAAATTTAAGAATGCAAAACACACAGGAAGTTGTTTCCAACCCCAAACCAGCAAGGCAAAGGATTATGGGGAGAAGGAGTTTGCGTATTTTTGCAAAGGTCAAATGCCAGCATAGCTGAGGCAGAGCAAACAATGAAATTAACTAAAAGGGACACGTGGTAGAGGAGGACCAGAACATGTTGAGGTCTGTGGGTGCATAGAAAGGGCTAACATTTTATTTTGGGTTCGATGGAAAGTCACCGAAGTGTTTTGAGCAGGGAACTGACACAATGGTAGTTAGATCTGTTACAGATTACTGTTATCTGCTCTGAGGAAGAGAGATTTTAAGGTGCAGAAAACAGGAAGAAGAAATTTTCATCAACAGGCTTCCAGAGTAGTAAAGGTAGGAGATGATGATGGCTTGGATAAAACAGTGACCGATTTGGGATAATACTTTCTTGCAGGTGGAGTCCAAGCAATTGGTAATGGCCTGGAGGTGGAAAACGTAGAGATTTCTGGACTCCCAGATTTCTGCATGAGCAACTGACTACATAAGAATACTGCTCTGGTTTGGACCCTAAGTTCCATCCTACCACCACCAGCAGCTTTCGGCATTACTGAGATATGGTGGAACCTTTAGGGGGTAGAGCCTGGTGGGAAGACATTAGTCACTGGGGCCATGCCCTCAGGGATGGTGGACCCTGATCCCCTCACATCTCTTTTTTTCTTTCTGGCCCCCATGAGGTGAACAACTTTTTTTCACCAAAGATCCCTTGGATGATGTCCTTTACCTTTGCCCCAGAAGCAACAGAGCTAACCAACCATAGACAAACTCTGAAACTGTGAGCCAGAAGAAATCCTTCCTTAAGTTTATCTCAGATATCGTCACAGCAGTTCAGGAACTTAATTCTTCCTACGATTCTGGTCTCAATCCAAACTGAACAAGAAACGGATCAAATTTTCCCACAAGGTCAACACTGAACCTAACCATCGGATTGGATTTGGTTCTTGTCCAATTCGGTTGGTGACCAGAATCATGGAAAGAATTAAGTTTGTGAACTAAGGTACCACAAATCCTATTTATTGGGATTGGAATATCTTGAGGAAAAGCAGCCAGAAGAACACAACAAGGGCTAATGTCAAATTTGAGATTCTAAGAAACACCCAAAAGATTAAAATGAGTTGCCAGAGACAAGATCCACAGCCTAGAAGAGAAGTCCAGATCAGAGACATAAATCTGGCAGTCATCAACAAGCAGCTGCCATCTGAAATCACAGAAGCAGATAGGCAGGATAGAAAATAAAAAGCATCCCAGACCAAGCACCCAGCTGAGGATAAGGCAGGTAAGAAAAAAAGACAGCAATGGAGACTAGAAGAAGCTGCCGGGGTGCTGGATGATCGAAGAAAGGCGTTTAGCTGTGTGACATTCAGAAAAATCAAAGAAGGATGAGACCTTCGCAACATCCACGGCAAGGTGGGGGAACGAGCCCCCAGGGTGGAGGCAACTGATAACTGAAAGGGGAGAACATGCAAAGGAACAGCCCTTCTTCAAAGGACAACCAGGACAAGCCCTGTTATAGTCAGGGCTTACAAGGGAAAAGATTTAATACAGGCCACATGACTTATGGGATTATCTTATAATATGCACCCAGAGAGTCAAATGCAAAAAAGTACAGGGGATCTGTCCACACACTAGAGACCCAAAGAATCCATCTGAGGACCTGGATCACACAGCAATGTCCTGCATGAGTCCAGCTGGAGGCCCAGAGCCCACGACAATGTCTCATGCAAGTCTGTTTCACAGATCTGCACTGGGAAGGCCCAAAGGTCAGTGGTAGAAGCTAGAAAGTCTGTGCCAGCGGGATGAAGGATCTGTGCCAGCAGCTGAGGGATCTGCACCGGAGCCAAGAAGCAATGTTCAAGGTAAGGACCAGAGCTCCCCGGAAGAGAATCACAGCCATCCTCAGCAACAGTGAGGTCCCGAGCTCTTCCAACGATGAAAACAGCTGAGTTCATATCAGGAAAACCAGTGTGACGAGCTTCTCCAGGAGAATCAACAGCACCCCATCTTCCCCTCCAGTTCTTTTTTATGCTATTAGCAACAATCTGCAGATGGCCTTCCACACCCAGAACCACGTTGATTCGGTTCAGCTGGGTGTCACAAGGTGACCATTAGTTAATACACCACAACCATGAAGGACAATACACAAGATGACTGCTGAAAGGGAACACGAGGTAAGGGGAAGGCCTATTCCTTTCTGGTTTTTAGTTTAGTTTCTAAGATGGAATATCAGTACTTAAAGACCTGATAGCATGTCTAAATGCCCATGTGAAAGTCCAGGAAAGATGATGCGAATTCTGTAACGTGGGAAGATACGGCATGCTGATCACGCGTAGAGAGCTGTCCCGTCACAGGTTTAAAGATTGTTCCTTCACTTCTAACAGATGTCGATACCAATGGGTTTGTGGACTTGACGAAGAAAAGCTGAGAGTTGCTATCACATGGTTTATTTTCTCCCTGAAGTACAAGGCAAAGTCATTTACAGAGTTTGGGCACAGCAAAAAGTTTGAAGAGATGGGAGAATCAATGAAAGAATTGTGACAAATGGGGCATACCTCAGAAACAGGAACATTCCAGAGCAGAGTTGATGGCTCTGTGACAGAGGCGAGAAGGCATATGCATCTGCCTTGTTTCAGGATTTTCTCCAGCTATGAAAGGAGAAGGTGGGTGGCTGGGTTCATCCTGGGTGAGAGAATTTCCAAGAGCTGTAAACACATCACCATCACATGATGTGGTATGTGACATGTTGGCAGGCTGCACAGATCTATGGGGCACCAGAGGAACCCCCTGGGTAAACGAAGAAGTAAAACAGGGAATGCGTTCAGAGAAGGCAAAGGGCAAGCGTTAACTTTCCACTGCTGTGACAAAATACCTGAATGAACAACTGAAAAGGAGCAGAGATTTATTTTGGCTCACAGTGTCAGAGGTTTCAGTCCATGGTCCCTGGCTCTGTTTGCTTTGGATATATGGCAGCACAGTACATCATGGCAGGGAACAAATGGTGGAGGAAGGAAACAGCTCACCTCATGGAAGCCAGAAAGGGAAAAACATAGGGAACACCAGAGTCCCAACAGCCCCTTCAAAGGCACAGTCCAATGACCTAACTTTCTCCACTAAATTCCAAATCCTTAGGGTTTCACCATCTCAACGGCTCTACAGGCTGATGACCAAGCCATCAACATATGGCCTTTGGAGGATATTTACGATTCAAACCATAACAGGGTAATAACACCTTCCAAAAAAGGCCTTCCATTCAGAGAAGGGAAAACAGAAATTTCAGAGCATGGAACTCAAAGAGGATCACAGAGGAGGCTACAGACATAGATGGCCTCCACTAGCCACCAGAACAGGACCCTAAGAAATACTTGGAAAATTCTAGGTGCAGGCATCAATAATATGGATATGTGAAAGCCTTTTAAAATGACAGCCCCAAAATTCCATATGGGGGGGGCAAATATTTTCCTTACAGAAAGGGCCAAAGATCACACATGAGCAACTTTAGATCTCTACATTTGTCCTTCATTTGGAGAATTAATTTGATACAACATTCACCTAACCTCCAAGGGCTGACAATGCTAATATGGGAAAAGCATACAAGGGTTTCTACTTAAGCTTTATTATAATTTCTCTCTCTTTTTTTTTTTTTTTTTTTTTTTTTGTTTTGTGGGTACCAGGGGTTGACCTCAGGACCTCGTGCACCACCAGGCACCCGTGCCACTGAGCGGCCCCAATTTCTCTTCTTTAGGAAAGACTGATTTTGTAAATTTGGAACAGAATCTAAAGTCTAAGAAGAAAATAATGAAGCAGACACTAAATGTTGTAGTAAGGCAACCAGTGCAACAAAGATTGTTTTCTTCCTTTTCTTAAAATAGATACTCCATGGAATCTTTCAGTTCCTTTTATAATTTCACAGAAATATTATATAATGTTTGTCGGAAGTGCTACTGATGTTTTCTAATGCCAAAACACAATTCTTCCCTGGCGACAAGTGACTACCAAATCTAGAATAGCCCCTAAGACTCTAAAGCCAATTTAGGCTGATTACAATTTCTCAGTTTCAAAGAGACAACTGAAGTAAGAATAATGAGAACAGTTTTCAAATAGCAATTAGAAATCAGATAAAAGACAGCAAATACAGAATGGGATCCTACAACCACATATGTAAGATTATATAGTCATAGTCCTCTCATAAAATACTTGCAAAAAAACCACAGAATTCTCTGCTAATGAGCCTTGGAAAGCGTTTTGGACAGTCTTGCTCAGGCAGACACCAAAGGCAGCTACACGAACATAAAACACATTGATGAGTCAGGTGCTCTACCCACCAGTGTAGCAGACAGCTAACTTTTTCAATAAAAGGCCAGGTAATAAATAACGTGTGATTGCAGACACGAGTCCTCAACTCTGCCACTGCAGCACCAAAGCAGCTGCAGACGGTGTATAAAGGCATGGCTGCCGCTGTGTCCCAACAAAACTATGTACAAAACAGGAGGCACGGTGAATTTTGCCCATGGACCACAGTTTGCCAGACCCAGCCTGAGAGAATCACCTTATTGTGGCATAAAATATGTTCCACTTAGTTTTACCTTGTGTCTTTTTTTTTTCCAGGATTGCATATTGAGCTACGTCTCCAGCCCTTTTTTATTCTGAGACATACTAAGTTGCCCAGACTGAGCTCCAACTTGCGATCCTCCTGCCTCAGCCTCAGAGTGTGATCAAGTGACAAGCAAGTGCCACCTAGTCCAGCATATCTTGTATTTTTTAAATATACATTTGCCGTATTTGCATACAATCAGAGGTTGGGTGGAAGGCGGAATGCTGGATGAGAGAATCGCAGTTCAAGTAGTTCTCACACAGAGAGGGACTCAGAAGTACAGCCATGTATTCACTGGAATGAGCCATCTACTGGACTTCACTGCTGCTTAACAACAGTTTATGTGAACATAATAAAGGGCTTAAAGCCTCTAAAATTTTGCATTAACTGAATGTTCAGCATGAACCAAAAGAACCATCAACAGCACCAGAAGATAATGAGCATGGTATTAGTCGGCCGTCCCACTGCTTGCACAAACACCCAACACTCACAGCTTAAAGGAGGAAGGGTTGGCAGAAATGGGATGGTGGAAGAGCCAGATGGAGGAAAGTTGCTCACCTCATGCACCCCAGGAAGCAGAGAGAAAAAGGGAGAAGCCAGGGACAAGAATACACCCTTCCAGCCCATGTCCTCAGTGACCAGCCTCTCCTGGCCAACCCCAACTTCTAACAGCACATACAGCTCTGAAGTCAACAATGGACTAATCCTGGGGCCGGGGATATAGCAGCACAGTGCCTGCCTGGCAAGCATGAGCTCGTGAGTTCAATTCCTGGCACCAAAAAAAAAACAACAATGGACTCCTCCACCGATCAGTACAGTGGCCCATGACCCAAGCATGTTCCAAACGCCCCACTTCTGAACATGAGACATTTAGATCGAGACCGTAACAAGCACATACACAGGTTACACATATTGCTCAAATCCAAAGGAGATGGCCTTCCAACTCCACACACTCACGTTAGAACCCACCTCAACAGTACGGTGACCATATTTTCAGAAAGACAGTTCTGACCGGGGTAAAGCAGGCATGTGACCGGAATGTTAAAATGTCTTAGTAGCAAGAGGTAAGAACACCAGAGGTGTTTAATGGGAGTGGGCAGGAAGAGAACACTTAAAGGGAACTTCAAAGCTGTCTTCATATATATATACGGACACCAAGAGAAGAAAAAAATTATTTTTGTTTGTTCAAAGTGGGAAATCTAGCTTTGGTGGGTAGAAGCCATAGAGCAGAAGATCTGGGTTTGCTCTCAGCAAGAACTCAGTAAGATGGGGCCGGTGAGATGGCTCAGCGGTTTAAGCGCCTGCCTTGCAAGCGCGAGGGCCCGAGTTCGACTCCCGGAACCCACATACAAAAAAGGGGCCGGTGATATCGCTCAGTGGCACGGGCGACTGCTGGCGCGCGAGGTCCTGAGGTCGACCCCCCGGTACCCACCAAAAAAAAAAAAAAAAAAAAAAAAAAGAACTCAGTAAGAACTGCAATGTACCAGGCTGCTTTCCAAGGTGAGGACCTCTAGAGGTCCTTCCACATAAACAAGCAGAGGATTGATGATCAAGGTCAGGCATGCTCTACCAGAGTCCTGCCTGGAAGAAAGTTGGCCTAGGACACCCTCTGAGGTCCTATTCATCTCAGATTTTGGCATTCTAAACAAGCTGGGAAAAGCCAAAGTGCAAAACACATTTCCATGTTGTCTTATAATGCTATGATGCTAGGATGTTCTAGACTCCATTAGAACTCCACAAGTCAACGCAGAAAAATAAAACGATTATAAAAAAGTAGGGGGTTTAAAACTCTTCCAACAACTACCCAAGTCTGAAATCCCTCTTCATTACACATTTGGATGTAAGAAACTTGGATACCTACAAAGGAAATGAAAGTTAGGTTAGCCGCCCTTCCAGTTTAAGCTAGAGCTATGAAATCTGTGAACAGTATCAACTGATCAGTGGAGGTTCAAAAGCTGCTGGGGTTGAGGGGACCACTGCAGTGGCTTTAAGTTGCCCCCACAATGGAGATCAGAGGCTAAGTGCTGACGTTGTCAATTCTAAAAAGAATAAGCTTCAGGCCAGAAACCCATATTCACTAAAAAAAAGGCAACGAGGGCATAACTACATCCTGTGATATCTTTAACAACAATTTTTTAAAGTCTCAATCTAGGTAAAACAGTGAACAAGTCAGTGTGGGTACTGAATCCTGCCTTTCCAATTACTTAGTACTAACAAGGATACACCACGTACAGTGGAACAAAAGGAATTAAGTCCATTCCCCACGGTCCTCGCTATTTTAAGCCTGGATTCCAAGTGTCTTTGACCCTCAGAGAAATGCATCATCTGAGAGCAAAAGAGAATTTCCACTATTTTCTCCCATGACCTTCTGGATACTTCCCATTTCATTACACTAAAGGGAAAACTCTACTTTCCCATCCCAATTTCAAGAACAGCAGCAAAGGAACCACTCAGCAAAGACGCGTCCTTACTTCCCTTGAAACAGAACCTTGAGAAAGTTTACCAAGGATCTGTATAACGTGTATCTGCACATTGCAAATGGTTTTCCCAAAATCGTTCCTCAAAAAAAGGAAGCTGCTCTATACAAAGGTTTTTACACAACTTTCTCAAGAAGTGTACTTCCTATTCTTCTGACCAAATGCTGAGGAATTCTAGTCTGAAATGGCCCCTATCAAATCTAAGTTTCAGATGCTTAGAGATCACATATAAGACTGGGTTACAAAAAAGAAAAGAAAAAGAAAAAGTAAGCTAATAAATTTAAGAGGTTTAGTTATTGTGGAGATAATCTCAAAAGTTCTATGTTCAGTGTTTGTAAAGATCACTTTAAAAATAAAATCTTGAAAATAAATCTCAGCGATAAGTATTCAAAAGAGACTAACTGTATTGCAAATGGATATTTATGGCTTGAGATAAAATTCTCTACGAAAGAAGGATCAAAGATTTTTAAAGGTGCCACATGTCAAACAAACTCAGGCAGATGCAGCCATCTGTGCACTGGGAAGCTATGCTGAAAAATTAGAATGTAGTGATGTCAAAGGTGTTAAGAGTTGGAATTCTTTTTCTTATGAGACAGGGGGGCAGGGAATATTTCTAAGTACATGCTAGTCTTGTGTTAATTTTAAAATATAGACACAATTTTAAAATTTTAAGTAATGAAAGCAGACATCTGATTATCTAACAGATGCACATATGCATATCTAAAACGTACACAATCAAGGTGACAAGAGTTTTGTTTAATCTTCTCACAGGAAAAGTGTTGTCTCACAACCTGGCATATAAATTATGTGTAGTCCTTTCAGGCTACTCAGCACCTGAAACCCTTTCCTGTGTAAGAGGGAATTCTCCTACCTAACGAGGTAGAGTCCACCTCCCACTGTAAAAGCTGAAAAAGGGCAGACACTGGCTTTCCCAATCATTCTGCAATAATGTAATGTCACCTAGCATTAATCACATGCTTCACCCGCAACTCTGATTTAGAAGCCAGTGCTCCAAAAACATCACTGACCAAAGGCCACGATCCTACCAGTAGCCACGAGGGACAGTAGTGTTAGGATACAAACTGGTGTCCACACCCACTGACATGAATGGTGTCTTCTCAAAGCCCAACTTTATGGTGCAAGTTGGCATCATCCTTGTCCCCAAAATCTCCTAGATACTGTAAGCCACCTAGTAGTCTTTTAATCCCTTTCTGTTCATAAGGACTAGTGCATGCCAATGAGAATCCAGACTATCAAGGATTAGAATTTTCTAAATTAGTATTTCACTCTCCATCCATGCTCGGAATCTGGTATCACTTTCTCCATCTAGCCAGTCACCCCTGTACTGTATCCTTCCCCATCAATCTAGGCACAAGATGCAATGAAATGATTAACATGGCCAATAAAGTCCTCCTATTTTTAAATAGCTGAAATAACAAAAGATCAGAGAGTCAAAAAACTCAGATGTTGACAAAATATGAAAAAGTTTCACAATTTTGGTAAAAGAGTCTTGCCACCATGAAAAAAAAAAAAGAAGCTGATATTTTCTCATTTTGGCTCTATGCTAAATAGTTTTATCTTTGGACCACAGAGGGTAAATTTTATCTTGTTTCCTGAATATTCTCTTCTCTAAAGAAGGAATATACTTGATCTATGCCTACTTACTACAATAAGGAAAAAGAAAAGAGTATCATACTTGAAGAAATTTCAACTTCCAAATAAATCCCTGTACAGCATTTTATTTTTAAGTACAGCTCAAGCTAATTTAATCCACCCAGTAGGAAAAAATAATGTGTAAAAATCAAATTAAATTTTATAGTAGCAGTTCAAACTCACTAGCTAAGAACCAGTGAGAATTTTAATGAATCCATACATACAAAGTGCTAACTGGGAGAGATACAGGCTATATATTAACTCTACAAGGTTTAAAATTGAAAATTAGGAGCCAATTCATACAAAATGGTTCCTCGAATGCCTGCTTCTTTCAGCTCACAGCAGGAATCTCAGTGCAGAAATCCTAGGTGGACAATATGTGTTTTAAATTTACTAATCCAATTAGCACACTTCTGCCTTCACACACATAATCCAAGAACAAGAAGACCCCAGTAACAGCATTCATCAGCTTTCAGGAGTGACAATGATTAGCTCGAAACCTAACAAAGCAAAAGGACAGGAGCAGAAGGTCTTGACAGTTTCTGGTCTCTGATTTATTTCTCCAAGTAGCTGATTATCACTCCTCCCACTACCCTTTCAAAAAAGGCTTAGGGCTGTTTCACCTAAGTTTAAGATTCCCTGAGTGTCTTTCCTCAAATACTTTAGGACTTCTTTGCCCAAAATAGGAAGGAAAGAAGGGAGGGGTAAAGGGGAACAAGAGAAGGAGGAAGTGAAATGTAGCATCAATTTTAAAGGACATTAATTGAAACATGATAGTAACAATGTTATTCAAATTAGGCTCTACTAGTAAAAATATTTTTAAATTATGCTTAGGATGGGGCTGGTGAGATGGCTCAGCGGCATAAGCGCGCCTGCCTGGCAAGCGCGAGGGCCCGAGTTCGACTCCTGGAACCCACATACGAAAAAAAGGGCTGGTGATATCGCTCAGCGGCACGGGCGCCTGCTGGTGTGCGAGGTCCTGAGGTCGACCCCTGGTACCCACCCAAAAAATAAATAAATAAATAAATAAATAAATTATGCTTAGGAAAAAATATAAAACAAAAGCTATTGAGTATACAGCCAGCACAGTGCCACATGCCTGTTAATCCCAGGTACTTGGGAGGCTGAGGCAGGAGGATTGAAAGTTCCGGCTGAGACTGAGCAATTTAGCAAGACTGTACCTCAAAATTTAAAAAATAAATTTTAGAATGAGAATGAAGCTCAATACAAAGGCCTTGGATTCAATCTCCAGTACTGTTTAAAAAAAAAAAAAAAAAAAAAAAAAGCCCCTTCCAATGACCCAGTGAATATATTAGAAATGAGTTCACCTAATAAGGATGTGCATGCGGGACAAGGACCTCATTTCCATTTTTTTGAACAAAATAAATACTTGGGCAGAACATTATGAGACAAAACAGCCCTACAGAAATAAGTGAAAAGATAAGGTTGTCAGAAAGCTATAAAAGAATCACGAGACAGAAGCTGAAATTGGTTTTTAGTTTTAAAGAACATTTTCATTTCTTAAGTGAACAGTATTTGTGAATCTTATCCACAAGGCGACAAACTGTTGAATCAGGAAAATAACCGAAAAAGAAAGAATGTTCAGAAACAGCATCTTTGACTAATGTAAAAGAGTTGCCCTCAGCCCTTCTGTGGTGTACAGGCTGCTTGAGTGACCAAGAGAAATAAAAGGAGGGGCCTGGGGCTGCAGACCTCTTGGTAATTCATTCTCCACAAGGCAGCCACCAGCCAAGCATCTGCTCTTGGATGAGCGCCTCATTTCCCACTGCCAGGCGTGGTGCCACACAGCTGTAATTCCAGCACTCTGGGAGGCTGATGCAGGACTATATCAAGTTTGGGCCCAGGCTGGGCAACTTGGCGAGACCCGTCTCAAAATTTTATAAATGAAAATAAAAAGGGCCGGAGATGCAGCTCAGTCCAAGGGCCCTGGGTCCAATCCCCAGCCCTTCTGGGAGGGGTTGGGGGAAATGCCTGAGAGAGAGGCGGCAGGCACACAAC
Source organism: Erethizon dorsatum (assembly GCA_028451465.1). Taxonomy (NCBI): domain Eukaryota; kingdom Metazoa; phylum Chordata; class Mammalia; order Rodentia; family Erethizontidae; genus Erethizon; species Erethizon dorsatum. The sequence goes on from CM051839.1 coordinate 12,274,632, forward strand.
AGTTTGGAAGAGCTGCCAGATAGGGTCAGGACAGACCCCAGCGGGAGGCTGCAGGGAAGGAGGACAGGGGGCTCAGTCCCTGGCTGGGGGCAGACCGTGGGAGCTGAGCCCCACACTTATGCTGTGAGTGGAGCAGCCGGGCCCCGGGATCGGGAAGTCTTCCTCTCCCCACCCCAGAGCTGCCTCTTCGCCACCGAAACCCCCACAGTGCACTGTCCCCACACAATCGTGGCCACTGCCCACTGCGACCGCTCTGGACACCCGACGCGTCTCCCCGTCAACTGAGTGCTGCCATTCATTGACTGAAACACACCACTAAGTAGAAAACAGCCTGTTATTTTATATATTATGGAGGGAAAGATGCTAATTAAATTCTTTTAGTTTATGGTAATGAATTATTTTCAATTTTAATTTTTCGTATTTTCTATCTTTCTAAAATGAACATGGCTTACTTTTTAAATTTTGAAACATATTTTAGATTAAGGCGATAGAGAGTTATAGTGATAGGTAGTAGTTTTTGTTTCGTTTTTTTCAATTTAAATCCCAACAGAATAGCTTAATACTTTTATATTTTTTGAGAAAGCTCTTTCAGAGTGGTATATTTTAATCATGTACATACACAAAAAAGGAAATAAACTATACATATTAAGATGTTCCTAAACTTTCTTCAGAGTCTACTTCTTCTGAATGACTTTTCATCTTGGTCACTGAAATCTGGTTTTCCCCACACATTTTTTTGTTTTCCTGTGTGTCATCAAGGATACTGAAGATACATTATCTCCTTACAGGGCACCACACTAGGGTACCCAGACACCTTCCTGGCCTAACCAGCTACTTCCCTCCCTGACCTAAGCTAAACCATTAGGATTTGCATTCTTAAGTGGTCTTTAAGTGGTTTGTTGACTGAAATACTGAGGAGCTGCAGCTGCCCACACAACTACAAAGGAGAAGTAACAACCAAATTCCTACCTCTCCATGGCTGCCGCCTAGTAGACAACAACTGAGACACACTCATTTCAATAATGTTTGAGGAAGAGGGAAGGGGCCGGGGGATACAGTGTGTGGTTAGCAAGCATGAGGCACTGGGTCCAATCCACAGGAGTGGAAAAAATGTGGAGGGGAAGGTATTTAGTCTTACAAAGAACTAAAGACAAGGAATAATGTCTTGGGGAGTCCAGGAGACAAGAGAAAGATTCTACTTCGTCTCTGTCTTCAATTTAGTGATTGATGTAGAAGTCACTCCACCTGACCCAGATTCAAATAAAGAGGTTAAAACTAAGCTTCCCAAAATTCTACCTTAGTACTTTGTTTTAATCCTTTTATGCCTAGTGTTCCATTTTTAGAAAAGCACATAACAATGAAACATAATAAAACAATTTTTCTCTTCAAATTCTTGTTACTTGAATTTTTCTTGGTAATATATATCAGTTTCATGCAAAAATTCAAAAAACTGCAACCTTCAGCGTCAAGAGCCAAACCACTGAGTGTTTTCATGACAGGATCTAAGGAACGCTCCTCGGTGCCCTGGTTCGGTCATCTGCTCTGTGAAACAGAAGATCCAGCTAAACCAATGGCCGATGATAAATCACTGCTCTGGATTACGCAGTAAAGTGAGTGGGCTGGTCACATTCTCGGCGCCCGTGTGGGGAATGTGTGTGCATGTGTGTTGGGGTGAGAAAGGAAGAAGAGCCAGCTAATTCCTCAGAAGAGAACAGGCCCCAGGGATATGAAATACAGGAAATGCAAGTTTCAGTGGAGAAGTAGAATCTGGAGGAGAAGGCGGAGAGGCCAGATGACAGTGAGTCACCCCGCAGAGTCCCCAGCAAGGCCTCCTCAGAGAAGGCTCGGGGAGGTGTGCGGGACTCCTGCCCGAGACGGCATCTTATTCTGGAATGTGGATTTGATCTGGTCTGCACTTAATCTCTCCAGGATTTGAGGTGGGAAAAAATTTAACTTGCCAAAGGTACATTCCTGACAAACGGGTTTCACAATGGTGTCCATAATACTGAATCATAATAGGTTTTTAAGGAGTAAAGATGAATATTTGAAAAAGCGATGTCACTAAATGGTAGTGACAGTTCCAAGGGGGAAAAAAATCCTCCTAAACTTAGGTCATGGGCAGCTTTTAAACCAAACTGAAAAATGTTTTCATCAGTTAAGGGCAAGACAGATTTTCTGCCATTCTGAATGTGCCTGCCAACAGAAATCCATACAAAAAATGTGTCATTTGATCTGTAGAACTGATTAAAACAATTTGATGACCTATTATTATAATAATGGAAATTACTGTAAGACTGAACTAAAGGAATAATCTGTCCAATAGTATACAATGTCTTAGGAGTCGCCAATCCTTTGGAAGAAGTAAAAACTTAGGCTTTTAAAGATTATTTTAACCTCTTGGTTGACAATAAAGTCATCAAAAAGAAAAAAACCTAGTTTATATTCACTATTCAGGTAGATCTAGCTTTAAGGCAAGGATTATCAAAGGAGATTTCTCTGGCACCCAAGCCAATGGCTCAGCACATCTGAGTCACCTGGAGGGCTGATTAAAGCACGGGCTGAAGGACAGGCCCCAGAGTTTCTGACTCCGCAGGTCCAGACAGGGCCTGAGAATGAGCATTTCCCATCTGTTTCCAGGAGATGCTGATGGACCAGGAACACGCTCTGAGAATGACGGCTCTAGGACGCACTGTAGAAGGACTGTCATGCAATTTTCTCCCCAGAGGTTAAAAAGAGAATTAACTGACTTGAGTATTATAAAACTTATATTACCAAATTACAAATTTTAGAATATTTGTAGGACATTTCTGAAAGAAAAAATAATAATTTGCCACAAAAATCAGCGTCAAAAACACAAGCAGTTATGGAAGAGCTGGAGGCAATGAAACAACGATGCAGAAGGAGCAAAGCCTGGCAGAGCAGAGCTGGGGCCTCGCCTAACCATCCGAAGGACCAACGCGACCATCAGTACTCAGACTTAGTACCTCCTCTGAGGGACACAAGCTCAAAGCATATCACCCAGCAGAGGTTCCCTGTCCAGTGTTTTCACAAGGGTGAAGCCTAACAGAGGGAAAACACACACACGCACACGCCGGACTCGAAGGTCTAAGGTCTGGCTGGGGAAAGCCATCTTGCCCGAGTGGGGAAGGGATGCAGCAGGTGGACAGGGCAGCTGCTCGCATCTGCCTGCTGCCCCGCCAGCTCCTGCACCCTTGGGATGAGAGGGAGGTGCTGCCCAGCCCCGTTTCAGGAAACTCTGGGCTCCACTGCCAAGCTCTCCTTCCCTCTCCTTCCAGACCCTCGGGCTCCCGCACCATTGCTCTGCTTTGCCGGAATCCTCAGAAACGGAGCCATCACTTGTAGGCTAACAAGGAAAACAAAATAATCCAACATAGGGACCCATGTGGAGAAGTAAACACAACACGCAGGGCTTTTTAAAGAACATCACCAAGAGTGCAGTGCTATTTTAAAAGCCCTTAGATTCCTGGCCAGCTGCCCACCTCAGAGAAGTACACCACGTTCTGCCCCGCCAGTGAGACCGTCCCCGGAGTCCTGGCAGAGGAACGCCCGCCACGCGGCGCTGCGACCGCAGCGACACGCCGCCCAGCACCCAGTCTCCGCTGCTCGCGTCCACACTCAAGCTACTTGGGTCTTAGCATGGTCCTGATAAAGACAGTGTTGGCTTTGGAAAGGGCCAGGCACATCCAGCCATGGCAACTGGACTTCTAAGTGTGGAGGGAAGCAATGACTTCTTTTCTTAGACCATAGACCTCTCCACTTCCTTCTCCAATACTTCGTGCTCCAGAGTTTGTTTGATGTTTGGTTTTGTACGATGCTAGAGATGGAACTCGGAGCCTCGCCCAATCCCAATAATCCGTTTTCACAGCAACACAGCTGGACCTCAAGATGGCAGGGGTACACAAACACAATCATCCCCGATGTTCAGATTCAACCAGTTTCCCTCCATCTTTCCTTACCCAATTCCGATTCATCCCTCAACTCAGCTCAGAATTTACCTCTCCAAGAGACCTTCCCCTAAATTTCCCAGTTACTCAGTTACTCCAAGCATGCTGAAGGTACAAGCTTTGGGCTGCCTCCCCCTAGGGACAGCCACCAACTCCAGAGGGAAGGAACTATGTCTTTTCTTGGCAAGCCATAAGCACACAGTGGTATTTGCTGAAGCAAATGCACCCTATTTAGGTATACAGATTAGACACATGGACACAAATACCTATTGGCTCAAAACCAACAAAGAACAACTTGTTCCAGTATCTGAGCTTCCAGATAGGTGACACTGTCCCTTTAAAATCCAAAGCCCTATGTAACGCTTATTTAAGATACAGAAAACTTTTGAAAATAGTCGTCATGCTGGGCGTGGTGGCACAAACATGTAATCCCAGCACTCGGGAGGCTGAAGCAGGAGGATCACCTTGAGTTCAAGGCCAGCCTGGGCTAAGTAGTGAGTTCAAGGCCAGCCAGAACTACACAGTGGGACCCTTTCTCAAAAAAAAAAAAAAAAATTGTCATTAGTCTTTGCCTTCTAAAATAAAGATTTTTATATTTAAATTTCTGATTTAATGACTCAGTCTGACTTATGAATATCCAATCATGATGCTGCACCACTATCTAATTCAGGAACTTGGGAAATAAAGCTCGTTACTTTTAAAGATGAAGTGAATTTTTAAAGATGAGGTGAAAATTGTATTTAAATTCTAGGAATCAATTTTAGAAGACTTCTCTATGCCACAACTGTCATCTTGCATTCCTTTTTTGATCTGTGGTTTTTAACACACTTCTGGTTTACACTAGTTCTTTTGCAGTTTTCAGAATTAATGCACCTGCGCCCACTTTACCTTCATTACCACTACGTTCAGGGTTCAGGAGCAGGAGCCACGAAGCCATTCGAAGGCCTCCCCGAGCTCCTCCCGCAGACTCCCGGCTCCAAGGCTAAGTCTTCCGGCTTCTTTCCCGAGAGCACGGGCTCAGCTGCTCCTCTCTCTGTATCAGCCATCTTGATACCTCTCTGTTACTAAACTTAGACCACTGTAATGAACTTTCCACCAGCTACTCTCCAGAGTAATATTGGAAATTTCTTGAGGTATTTAGTCCTCTTCAAAAGTTTAAGGCTAATGTCTAGGAATGCGGTTATTTTTTATCAAGCATTCAAAAGTATTACAGAAAATTGGAGTGGTGGTGTGTGCCAGCTACTGAGGAGGCCGAGGCAGGGGGATCAGCTGAGCCCAAGAATTCAAGGCCAGCCTGTACAACATATGGAGTCAAATAAGACCCCAACACACCCCCCCAAAAAAAAATACATTTAAAGAAAAAAATTTAAGCAGGGCTTCGTGCGCATACCTGTAATCCCAGCTACTCAGGATGCTGAAGCAGGAGGATTCCAAGTTAGAAAAAAAGTGAGAGACAGATAGACAGACAAAGACAGATCACTGACTATCAAGTTCAGACATAAATACCCAGGTAACATCAATATGACTTAAATGTCAAGTTTTTCGACTTTTATTAATTTCATTATTATGCTTGAGATAAGATGCTACTCAGGAAAGCAGCAGCTTAAAGACTTTTTAAGGGCAAATTAAAAAGTATCAGAAATTCTTGTCAAGGAAGAAAAAAAGGACCGTCTTAAAGTGACTTAAAAAGTTACTCATCAGGGCCGGTGAGATGGCTCAGCGGCTTAAGCGCCTGCCCGGCAAGCGCGAGGGCCCGAGTTCGACTCCCAGAACCCACATACGAAAAAAGGGCCGGTGATATCGCTCAGCGGCACAGGCGCCTGCTGGCGCACAAGGTCGTGAGGTCGACCCCCCGGTACCCACAAAAAAAAAAAAAAAAAAAAAAAAAAAAAGTTACTCATCAAATTACACACTTGTCATTCCAGCACTTTGGGAGACTGAGGCAGGAGGATCATTGAGTTTGAGCCCAACCTGGGCAACTGAGTGAAACGCTTCTCAAAATAAAAATAAAAGGGGGCTGGTGAGATGGCTCAGCGGCGTAAGCGCCTGCCTTGCAAGCGCGAGGGCCCGAGTTCGACTCCCGGAACCCACATACAAAAAAGGGGCCGGTGATATCGCTCAGCGGCACGGGTGCCTGTTGGCGCGCGAGGTCCTGAGGTCGACCCCCCGGTACCCACAAAAAATAAAAATAAAAATAAAAGGCTGGGGATGCAGCTCAGTGTGGAAGCTTGGGCTCAATCCCTAGTACTAAAAAAAAAAAAAATTTACCTGTCAAATTTAATTTATTTGAACACAGGACACTGTTCTTACAAAGTGCTGCCTTTCTGAGACACACACTGAGGTATTTGTGGATGAAACAACACAAAGTTGAGCTTTCCATCGGAATAATGAGAGAGAAGCGGGGAACACAGGAGGAAAAAGGCTGGCTGCAAAGCTGGGTGCTGAGTGCACGGACCTGCATTGTATCTTGCTCTACTCCTGGACATGCATGTTGTTTTCCAGGCTACAAAGAAGAGTTCTCTGGCTGGCTGCATTGCTCTCTACTGCTTTCTGGCTGGAGGCAGTGTTCTGCTACCAGCAGGTGTTTCTCTCCCCACGAGTGGGTCGCAGCACACTGTGCCATTCCTCTCTGGGTTTCATGCCTTCTACAGACTCCATCCCTTCTCACTACTGCCCATTCTGGGGACCCAACCTCGTCACCCTCCTTCTCCCCAGGACGGCGACCCTACCAAGCACCACCACACAGCTCAAGGCTGAACTCAGTAAGTCAGCTAACAAACTCCGAGAGCCATGCTATCTCTATCACACAATCTGAGCTAAGGCCACATTTCAGTTTCTTGACCACTTCATTTCAAGGTGTCTAAAATGGAAATAGGATATGAAGGCACGCGATGGTCACACAGCGTCTCTGTAGAGCTAAAACCTAGCTCTGCTCTGCCCAGAACTCTCCTCCCCCAGGCACAGGAGGACACCTCACAGTCCAGTCCGGGGCAGCAAAGGCCTTCAGCTCTCTGCCACTTTCCATCTCCACTACCCCAGCCCCACCTCTGGCTCCTTTTTCTTCTTGGTTTTGCTCTGCGGCCTGCTACCAATTCTTAACCATGCTTACTTATTAAGCTGTCACCTCCTCTTCCTAGAGTCTAAGTGCCACACAGGCAGAGACTTTAGCTTAGCGCGCCTGTGTGTTCTCAGATTCTAAACAGTCACTGAAACACAACAGGTATCAATAAATTCTTTCTGGATACTCAGGATCCCAGAAAAGAACATCTAAATAACAAGGACTTTTGAACACACACATACACACACACACAAAATTGAGACTACTAATAAACTAAGACTCTCCATCACCAACCTACACCCATTTCATGCAGTAGAAAGGTGATATCATGTCATTATTTTTCTCCCCATCATATTTAGTCTTTCCTAAACAGCTGAAAATTCAGTGACTCGGGATCACTTGAGTAACAGCTGAATCTGTCAGCATTTGCCAGGAAAACCTAACAGAACCTCAATATGTTCATGGGGCCTCCATGGAATTTACGCCATACACAAAATATATCAGAATTTAGGGAACAGTGCAAATTGTATGAGGGCTTTTAGAAGACACATATCTCTGTTACTTTAAATCAAAATCAGTTAGTTTCCCCCTTTTACTTTATCCATACTCCAAGTCCACTGGAACGAAATTCCCACACACACATCTGTCCCCATCAAGCAGACGACAGAAACTTCTAGCAAGCTGGTGCCAATGGCAGATGGGGACTCAGAGTGCCTGCATCTCACACACACCAGCTCTGCCTTTTACCCTGCCTCATATTCTGCCACATGATCTTGGACAAGGCACTGTGCCTCAGTTTCCTCAGGTGTAAAATAGGGTGCAATGATAGCATCTGCCTTAGTCAATGTGATTACTAAATGACTTCAAACTAGGTAAGCAGCTGAGAATAGTACTGGCAGCCAGTCAAGATTAACTGTCTTAGTTACCGCAGCCAGTGTTAGCATTACTACCACTTCTGAGCCCACTTTAGACACTTACACTGCACCATTCTAGGTAATGCTCATTCTCAAGAACCTAGAAAAAGTTTGTATTTTTTTAGTTTTTGGTGCTAGGGATTGAACCTGCTAGGGGCCTCGTGCATGATAAGCATGCTTTCTACCACTAAACTAGTTTGTAATTTTGTTACACCTGGAGAAACTGGTGAGAACAGTGTGTCACAACCCAGTGGGGATTCTACTGCCAATCTTCGAATTAATGAATATCATTAAAAAGGAAATACGAGCTTTTTAGAAAGGTGGGCGAATATTACGTGATATCCCCAAACTTCACTGCTGAACAAGTGTTAAATAAAGTCGCCCACTCGAGGCACTGGGCAGAGCACAGGGCCCACGGAGCGCATCTGATGAAGGCCAGGGATTCTTCTTCGTGTTCTGATGGTCATCTCCGCGCAAAGTGTATTTCAGGGACTTCCAGGCCTGAGATCTGTCCCTCCTAACGCAGCCTATAAATCTACAGCGCTGAGTCAGGCCCTCCAATCACCCTGCTGTTCCCTCTGCCTCTGCATTGGCTCTTCTGCTTTTGGCTTCATAAGAAATTAATGCTCTGCCTGACGTTCTATTTACATGAAAATGTTCTCCTGAAACACAGAACTAAAAAGCCCCCAGCCCTCCATTTTACAGATGAAGTTACAGGGCTTTGGTCTAAATGGCCGTGGCCCATCCTGGAACGATGAGACCCCAGAAAAGCCAATGCGAGGGAGAGGGAACAGCAGGGTGATTGTAGAGCCTGACTCATCTCTAACATCTCTAGGCTGCGTTGGGAGGGTCAGACCTCAGGCCGGAAGTCCCTGAAATCCACTTCACAATGAGATTACGACTATGGTTCCTTCCACTAAATGCCCTACTATACCCACAGATAAATGCAATCAAAACTTTCACCAGAATCGGCTTTTAAACCCTGACTTTCCCCCATTTGAAACCTGATTTATTAATTTACATTCCTGTACTCACCATAATTTCTCTCTGTTCTTCTAGATTCTTCAAAAAATTTGAAAATTCACGTAAGGAGGCATCTGTAAGGAGAAAGGAGTTAGGATTTGGCAGCTGAGGCAGAGGAAGGCAAGGCCAGCCTACGTGGACGTACTGTACCTATACAGCGCTCATCGTCAGTCTCTGCATCACCGATGAACTCAAACTTGAAGTCTCGGAGCGAATGAGCAAACTTGCGCTGGGCTGCCGAAAGACCTGCAAAGGAGAGTATAATCATTAGCTGGGTTCTCACTGTTAAGCCCAGGGTTCGAGGACATTTACTCCTTCAAAATGGGTAACGGTGTTGGGCTCCCCCTCCACCTGGCCCGTGAGATGGCACAAACCAGTTCCCATCAGCCTCAAACTGGCACGTCTCCTATTCCACACCCTGGCACACAGCAGGTGATGGAGAACCATTACACACACACACACACACACACACACACACACACACACGCATGCACACACGCACACGCGTGCGCCATCTTTTTCCCCAGATCGGATGATTTCACATCATTTCCCCAAAGCACTTTCCTTTTCCCTGCCCACACAAGTCAGAACCTGCCCAATTCCAAAGTTCAGGCTATGATTAAGAACACACACGCCTGATAGTACTTCTCGGGGCTTGATGAGATCTGGCTGCCTGCCAGAGCTTCACACGTAAGGCCTTCCGAAGCACAAGGGCAGCCAAGCAGGTGCTCTGTACTAACTGCCAAATAACCACTCCAGCCGGCAAAGCCCAGAAGATTCAAAAACAACGTTCACAGAAAACAGCAGCAGGGAGGTATCCAAAGGCCAGTGAAATGGTAGAGAAAAGTAATTCTTCAAAAGAACTACAGATGGGCCGGTGAGATGGCTCAGCGGCGTAAGCGCCTGCCTTGCAAGCGCGAGGGCCCGAGTTCGACTCCCAGATCCCACATACGAAAAAGGGGCCAGTGATAGCGCTCAGTGGCACGGGTGCCTGTTGGCGCGCGAGGTCCTGAGGTCGACCCCCCGGTACCCACAAAAAAAAAAAAAAAAAAAAGAACTACAGAGGTCGTCCTTTCTGTTCATTAGAGATTAAGAGAACAGTGGAAAATTCTAAACTAAGTTAACAGCTAAGGGTATGGCTCAGTGGTGCAGCACGTGGGTAAGGCTCTGGGTTCAATCTCCAGCATCACAAAAAAAGAAAAGAAAAACAACCCTTGTAGTCACTGAGGTTTAGTCACTAGCCCAGTGTGACAGAATTACTGAGCTGGGGGTGTAGCTCAGTGGTAGAGCACTTGCCTAACACCCACAGGGCTCTGGATTAGATCTTAGCATCACAGAAACAAGTAAATAATATGGGTGAACATTTATTTTAAGAATGATCTACCACACAAGGTTTGGTGTACGTGTGTGCATAATCTCACTCAATATTTTCCAGAGATATAGAATGGAATTAACCCACTTTTCTAACAAGAGCTACAGATCAGAGATATTAAGGAATTTGCACAATCATTGTTGTACAGGTGACACAACTGCAAAGGCTTGCTTTTACTCTAACACCGTGTGTCCAGGCCCCTGGCATGAGCAGGGCACTCTCCTGCTGGTGGTCTACACCACTCTCCACGAAGCTACTCACTGACTCGTTCTCTCCACCACTGCTGCCTCAGCACAGTGGAGACTAACAGAGTCCTATTATTCAAAAATAAAAGTTTATCTCCAGCAAATTGAAATGCTGGGGGAAATGTGATCAGCAGCTGCTGATCGAAGTCCTTACTTCCTATCAATAAACATGGACAAGAAAGTAAGCCAACAATGTACGAATTAGGTATTGTTTCTGTAAGATCGTAAGATAGGAGGGGCAGATTTCTCTTTTCTCCATTATATGACAGCTAACAAATGGAATGAAAATGAAAAATCTTTATTTTCACATTAGAAAATGCTACTTAATTTTTTAACCTAATCATTAGGTATAAAACCTATCTCGGGGGCCGGTGAGATGGCTCAGCAGCTTAAGCGCCTGCCCGGCAAGCGCAACGGCCCGAGTTCGACTCCCGGATCCCACATACGAAAAAGGGGCCGGTGATATCGCTCAGAGGCACGGGCGCCTGCTGGTGCACGAGGTCCTGAGGTCGACCCCCCGGTACCCACAAAAAAAAAAAAAAAACCTATCTCGGGGCTGGTGAGATGGCTCAGCGGCATAAGCGCCTGCCTTGCAAGCGCGAGGGCCCGAGTTCGACTCCCGGATCCCACATACGAAAAAGAGGCCGGTGATACCACTCAGCGGCAAGGGCGCCTGCTGGCGCGCAAGGTCCTGAGGTCGACCCCCCAGTACCCACAAAAAAATAAATAAATAAAATAAAATAAAATAAAATAAAATAAAACCTATCCCAAAGCCTCCAAAGACAAGCTGTTTCCTCTCATTCCCAAACTTTCTAATAATGCCCACCAACGCTTTCAGCTGCTGTCACATTTTGTTGTTGTCACGTAGACTTTTTTGCATTTACAGCCAAACTGAGCTGAAGGCCCAGAGATTTCCCATATACCCGCTCCCACACGCAAACGACCTCCCCCGCTGCCAACATTCCCGACGGTCTCGGTTTAGAAACTTCATCCCCCTCCCATCTAATTCATGTCTATCTTACGTTCTCAAGGTTCTTTTCCCTTTATAACAAAAGGCCCACTGAGGGGCCTAAGTACAAAAGGCAAAAAAAAACTGTACAGCTACTGGAAGACGACACAGGATTGAAATTTCTTATCCTTGAGGAATGGAAGAAAAGCACAGTCCACGGTGTGGAACGTGACATACCGCAAGCTCGGTGTAATTCCTCACCTCTCCTGGCACAGGCACCTCTGCGGTGGGACTCCGCAGCTCCTCCTATGGGCGGCTCATCTACTTTCCCACCCTTTGAGTCTGCGCTGCTCTTGTGTTCAACAGAATACTGGACAAGTAACACTGGGCCAATTCAGATCCTTCAGCTCAAGAAACTCTGCACTCCCCTGTTCAGCTCTTTAAACCCTCTGATCGCCACGGGAAGATGCCCAGGCCACAGGTCTGCAGGGCAGTAAAAGAGTTGTGGACCAATGAACCCTAGCTGCCCCAGCAACTGCCCACCACCCACCAGAGCTTGGCCTCTCTGCACGTGCGGGCACCTGTGTGTCTGGAGATGGGAGCTGCCCAGGTCAAGTCCAAATTGACACTCGGAGTGGCCGCTGTTTCAAGCTGCCAGGTTTGGGAGTGATTACTTAGAAAGAAACTTAGAAAGCTAACATTCAATGTTTAATGAAATTTGACTAGGTTGGAATTTTAAAGACAAAAGAGTGAAGATTAGCACATAGTCAAAAGGCATGAAGAACTGCTATACATCAATTGCATAAGGCAGAACTCCAATAAAAATAAAACGGGCAAACTTGGATAGGCATACATCATGAAAGGAAGTGAAGGAAATTCCAACAGCCCGTAGCCACATGAAAAATGCTCAAAGTCATTAGCGGTCATAAAAGTGAAAATTAAAACCTCAAGATACCTCAAAAGTTAATAATTCTGGCAGCTCCAAGTACTGGTAGGATTGTATGTGTAGGAACAAATCCTCTAACACTCCCAGAGAAAGGAAAATTGGCATTAATTACTTGTTAAGTAGTTTGACATTTTCTGGAAAAACCTGATGATATTCTACAACCCAGGAATGTTGGCGACACTTCCAAGATAAAGCGCTTGCACATGGGTATCTGTGAATGTATCCTAGAAACCCACAGCAGAAGTGATCACAATAATAACCAAATCCTGGAGAAAACAAGTATCCGCCAACAGTACAAATGGATAAATTATAGTAACCACAGTTACACATTGTAAAGTTAAAAAATACAAACCTGGGCCGTTGAGACAGCTCAGCGGCATAAGTGCCTGCCTGGCAAGCACAAGGTCCTAAGGTCCCTGATACCCACCAAAAAAAAAAAAAAAAAAAAAAAAAAAATACAAACCTGCACATCAACACACAGGAATCTCACAATTTGGAGTGAAAGAAGCAAGTCACAAAAAGAATACACACGGTACGGTTCTCTTATAAAGTTTCAATACAAGCCGCACTGAGGCAATTCTTTAGGTTACACATAGAGGTCACAAGATCACAGAGCAGCAGGTGAATCACCCTTTCTAACATGTTCACCTCCACATTTGCAAGAGGGCAATGGCATCAGAAAGGTACAAGGGGATTAAAGATTTTATTTTCATCACCTCATGGAGGCCTGTGAATACTTGCTTTAGCATTCTTCTTTAGACTGCATCTTCGTATATCAATATCTCTACATTTTGCCATAATTGTACAGTTAATATTTGTGGTATGCTGGGGATCAAACCAAGGGCCTTGTGCATGCGATGTACATGCTTTACCACTGAGCTACACCCTTAGCCCCCAAAATAAAATTCTACAAACCATAGCTGGGTGTGGTGGGGCATGCCTGTAATCCCAATACTCTGGAAAGCTGAGGCAAAAGGACTGCAAATTCAAGCACAGGCTGGACAACTTAGCCAGACCCTGTCTCAAAAAACAAAGGGGCAAGGCGGGGCATGGTGGCACATGCCTACAATCCCAGCACTCGGGAGGCTGAGGCGGGAGGATCGCTGTGAGTTCAAGCCAGCCTAACCTGCATAGCAAGACCCTGTCTCAAAAACAAAACAAAACACAAAGGGGCAGAGGGCTGAGAATGTAGTTCCGGGTGAAGGGTCTGGGCTTAATCCCCCTATAATGGAGGGAGAAAGAAAAACACCATAAAACACCTAAAGCCTAGCTCTTTAGGCCATTTGAAAGTAAGTTTCTCTTGCAACATACGCATAATCATTCGGTAAGAACGCATAATCATTCGGTAAGAATGACCTGCTGCCACACCAGCAGGTCCCGGGCCACACACACACCCAGCTCACGTCCAGCTGAGGTCCCTGAAAGCTGCTGCTCCCCCGGCCACATCTGCACTCCACTCCCTCCTTCTCAACACCGAAGCTCAGCTCAGAAATTCCCCCTCTCCTCTCACCAGCCTCCCTAAAATACCACCACCCCTCTTCGCCACTGTTTCATAGCACTTGTCACCCAGAATGTTCTCAAGGAGCTGGTATTTCCTCAGTACCATCCACCTTCCCACTTCTCACACATCACTGCCCTGAAGGAGATTTATTTGTATTCTTACACCTCACTATACATGCCTGAAACACGGACCGCAACTGTGAATCAGACATAAAGAAATAGGTTTCCTTACAAATTTATTTCATGTACCTTTTGCTTATATTGGCAGTTCTCAGGCTTATTTTTCATAACCAGATAATATTCCACGTAGCTAATGTTTGGTCTGCCAGGCAAATAAGCTGATCATATTTATTTGTGTTTTTATTTATTTATATAGAAGTATGTGTTTTCATATATTATAATCCACATACTGCATAAATTATATGCCCCACCCTTAGAGCTGTTTCCTGGGAGTATTTTATCCAAAATCACCAGGCTACTTTAAAGACAGCATGCCTTGTGGTCAAAATCAAATGCTCTCCTGAAAGTTAAATTTTAAATGTTATCAGTTTTTCAAAATTCGTAATTCCTAAGGTTAACTGAAATGGTTTATAATAGATTAAATCTGACTTCATGTACACAGCTAATCTATTTCTCACTCTGTAAATAGCAATTACCCCTGTGCTAGAAGGACTAGAGTCACATGATTTGTTCCTTTTAAAGTGTAAGCTTTTTTTTTTTTTTTTGTGGGTACCACGGGTCAACCCAGGACCTCGCGTGCCAGCAGGTGCCCGTGCCACTGAGTGATATCACCGGCCCCTTGTGGGATCCGGGAGTCAAACTCGGGCCCTCACGCTTGCCGGGCAGGCGCTTACACCACTGAGCCATCTCACGGGCCCAAAAGTGTAAGCATTTTCCACCATTCATTTTTCTATCGCATTTGATCACTTTCTGTTGTTACCAGTTTCTTACGCAAAATTTTACTGTTTAAACATGTGACCACACCAAATTCTATTCAAGAATTACAAACCTTATCACTCTTCCATGACTTAGTACATTTTAAATTTATTATCTCACTCAATTCAAACTTTTACAGGTATCTTCTGTTTTCAAACATAATATAAAATCATAATACACTTTCCTAAATTCAACGCAGTCCATTAATTGCTTTTTCCTTCTAACCCTGTTACACATGAAACTCAACCAATTTCTAATCAACTAAATGCAAAGTACAGCAATAATTGTTTATTAGAGCCACAAGAGGAAACTAAACTCACTGGGTGTCTGCTATATGCTGACTTACTAAAATTACTTTATTTACTCCTTATAATGAGCCAGCAGGGGAGCAGTTGGTGTCACCATAAACACATACATAAACACACACACACGTATACAGAGGCACATGTGTGTACATATACGGGTACACAGGGTCAGAGACGAGTGCCTCAATCACAGACCTCTTTACACTGCTGATACTAAGAATATACGCCCCGGCTCTTTGTTCAGACTTCCATCGATGTTTTTTCCTGACACCAGTCTGACTTCCAAGACACTCTGTATTATTCCCAGGCCCTTTGCCCAGTTCTCCACTGGCAAGAAACCATGAGCCTCCGAGTGGCTCCGACGCAGAATTCCAACTCGATGGAAAATTCATATGCACACACCCCACACCCCGCCCTCACATGCCTGACAAAGCCCTGGGTGCGTACCGTAAGTGAGCGCGCTCTGGACACGTCGTCCAGGCCGCCGTGCACTAGTGCTACAGCCAAGCCTCAGCGTGCACAAAAAGCACAGTTAATGAGAAAGAATTAACGGGCCTTGTACTCCCTCAAACTAACTTGCCATTTCAGATTCTTCCAGACTTTTGTTTTTAGGCACTCAAACTACAGACAAATTGGAGGGAAAATACAGGTAATATAATTCTCCCCAGGGTTAGAAGCAGTCTGAGCAATGAGGAGGCACATTTGAGATGTGGTCAGTGAGATCTAAGACATGGAGAAACCTAACTACAATTAATTTCTTTTTTAATTTGGAGGCATCTTTCAGTAAATTTATTTTCTCTTTTTTTTTTTTTTTTTTGTGGGTACCAGGGGGTCGACCTAAGGACCTCGCGCGCCAACAGGCACCCATGCCACTGAGCGATATCACCGGCCCCTTTTTCGTATGTGGGTTCCAGGAGTCGAACTCGGGCCCTTGCGCTTGCAAGGCAGGCGCTTACACCACTGAGCCATCTCACCGGCCCAGTAAATTTATTTTCTAACTGATAGATGAAAACAAAACTTGTATCTATTAATGGGATACCATGTGATGTTTGATAAATGTATAAACTGTATAATATTGAAATAAGATTAAATATATCCCCCCAAACACTCACTTCTTATTCAAAACCCTCTCTTCCACCTTTCTGAAATATATAGTACATCATCATTATCTACAGCCACTCTATTGGGTAAGAGCACACAAAAATTTATTATCCAGCTGTAACTGAGGACCCACTGGTCAACCTTCCCCCACTCTCCCTTCCTAGTCTCCCACGGCTGGTAACCAGCACTCTAAACTTCAAAATAAACTTTTTCATAGTCAACAGAGGAAGAAGATCATGAAGCAGTTATCTTTCAGTCTGGCTTATTTCACTGAAACTAACGTTCTCTGCTTCCATTCATGATATCACAAATAACAGGAAGCCATTCTTTTTATGACTAAATAGTATTCCACTGTGTTCACGTGCTACATGAACCATCCATCAGCTGATGGACACAGCTTATTTCCATTTCTTCCTCATTTTGAGTTCTGCAATGAACATGGAGGTGCAACTTTTTATCGAAAAGTTTCATTATAGAGATCTTTCACCTCTTTGGTGACAACTATTCCTAGTTATATTTTTGTAGCTATTGTAAATGAGAGTGCTATCTTGATTTCTATTTCAGATAATTTGCTATTGGCATGTAGAACTCCCAGTGGTTTTTCTATACTGATTTTTTTGTAGCCAATAACGTTGCTAAATTTAATTATTTGTTCTGCTAGGGGTTTGTACTAGAATCTGAGGTCTCATACATATAAGACTATGTCATGCACAGTGACAATTTGACTTATTTCCAACTTGGATGTCCTTTCTTTTTCTCACCTGACTGCTTTTGCTTACAGGATTTCCAGCACTGTGTTGAACAGAAGTGCTAAAAGCAGGCATCCTTGTCTTGCTCCAGGTAACAGAAAGCTTGCTTTCTGCTTTTCCCGAATTCAGTATGTTAACTGTTGGCTTATGTATGGCTTTTTTACACTGAGGTACATTCCTTCGGTACTTCACGTTTAGCATTTTTATCACAAAGGAATGCTGACTTATGTCTTAGTCACTTTTTCGTCACTGGGACACAATACCTGACACCCACGACTTAGCGGAAGAGAGGTTTATCTTGGCTCACTGTTTCAGTCCACAGTCTCCTGGCTCCCCGGCAGGACTGCATGGCTGAGGGCATGGCCCAGGGCAGCTGCTCACATCATGGCAGCCAGGAAGCAGAGAGAAGCAAGGAGCGAGGGAGGGAGATGCACACTTCCAGGTCATACCCTAGGGACCCACCTCTTCCGGCCAAACCTCACCTTCTATAATCCCTACCCATGAGAGCATGAGACTCTTGGGGGACATCCTGAATCTAAACTGTAACTTTCTGCTCCTGGCCCCCAAGACTCATGCACATCTCTTTGCAAAAGGCATTTAGTCCATCTCTAAGAGATGCCCAAGTCTTAACAGTTTCAGCACCACTGGAAAAAATCCAAGTCCGAAGTCTCCTCTGAGACTTAAAGGAAACTCTTAGCTGTGAGTCCCTATAAAAATCAAAAAGAAAGTTAAACACTTCCAACATACACCACCACCAGATAAACATTCCCATTCTAAAAGGAAGGAACAGGTATAGAAAGGAATGGGACCAAAGCAAGACCAAAACCCAGCAGGGCAAACATTAAATCCCGAAGCTCCATGTCCAGCACCTGGGGCAAAAATGTGAACTTCAGAGGGCTTGGGTGGCCCCGCCCATACAGTATTACTGGTTGCAGCTACCATGGCCTCTCTCTTGGGGTGGCTTTGCTCACTGCCTGCTGCTTTCCTCAGCTGACGTTCAGATTTCCAGCATCTCCAACTTCCTGGAATCTCCATTGTAATTTCAGCTTCACTCACACTGCCTCGCGGGGCACACTGCCTGGCATCCTAGGCCTTCTGAAATGTGGGGAGCCTCCCTGGCCCCACAACTCTTGCATTCTGATGATGCCAAGGTTTGCTGCCAGCTCAAACAGTAGGGGGGCCTCCTTGAACTATGGTTGCAGAAGTCTCTGAATACCCGGAAGGCTGAGCTCCAGGAAATTACTTCCTTGTAGGCCTCAATAAGCTGGATTCCCTGAGGCTCTCTTCCCAAAGCAATGTTTTTCACTTTTGCAAGCAAGAGGGGGTTTGCTAGTTCCTGGGAAGCCCTCAAGGCATCCCTCCTCTTGGCCTAAGACAAAGTACTTGGCTTCTTATTAAAGCTAATCTTTTGAGCAGCCATATTCTCCTCTGCTCCAACTTTGCAGGCCCCAACTTTAGAGACACTTCCTGTCTGGTGCAATTCAAAATGTCACTCGGCTGAGTCATTTGCTCTTGATTCTCAATGAAGATGCCCTCCAACAGTTCCCATGCCATAGCCTCAATACTGGGCTTCCTTGAAATTTCCTCCACCAGATTAATTAGTTTACCACCTTTAAACTCAGTCTCCCTCAAAGTCTCAGAGCATGGGCAAAATGTAGACAAATTTTCTGCTACACCATAATACACAGCCTTGAGTCCAACAGCCAGTAGAGTCCTTTTTCCCAACTGAAAACTCCTGAACCTGGTCTTTACTTTCTGCATTTCTATCAGCATTCTGGTCTTCTAAGCTGTGACTAGAATCTCCCATCAGGTTCAGCTTATATAGCCTTCTAAGTCTTCTCCAGCTGGTATCTTTAGACCTTTCCAAAATCCTCAAACCAGTTCCAAAGTCTTTTAAACAAACCACATAGCATCAGTGCAACAATCTCACTTCTCTGGTATCAGAATATATCTCAGTCATGCTTTCATGAGTGGGACACAAACCTGACACAAACAAGTTAAAGGTTTATTGTGGCTCATGCTTTCAGTTCACAGTCCACAGATTCCAAGGCAGGATGGCATGGCAGAGGAGAGCTACTCATACCACAAAGTCCAGGAAGCAGAGAGAAGCAAGGACTGAGGCAGGGAGATACAACCTTCCAAGTCATGCTCCCAGTGACCCAACTCTTCAGGCCCCACCTTGCCTGTGAGCACATGAGGCTCTTGGGGGGCATCCCACATCTAAACCATTTATCCAAACAACTTTCGGGTTTAGTTCTTCATTCTACCGATGTGGTGCATCGCATTTTGTATTTGGGTATGTTGAACCATGCTTGCATCCCTGGGATGAATTCCACTTGGTCACAGTGAATCATCTTTTTTAATGTGCTGTTGGGTTCAGTTTACTCCTATTTTGTTGAGATTTCTACACCTACATTGATCAAGCATATTGGTCTGTAGTTTTGTTGTTGTAGTCGTTGTTGAAGTTGTGTTCTTACCTGGTTTGGGTATCATTTCAGTGCTGGCCTTACAGAATGTGTTTGGAAGAATTCTTTGCTTTTCAATTTTGTAGAATAATGAAAGAAAATTTGACACTGGTTGTTCTTAAATGTTCTTAAATGTATTCAGCAGTGAAGCTGCCTGTTCCTGGCTCCTGGGCTTTACTTTGAAGGGAGATCTTTTAATACTGATTCAACTTATTACTTGTTATTGGTCTGTTTGGTTTCTATTTCTTGGTTATTTAACCTTGGTAAGACGAATGTGTTCCATGTCAAATTTGTTGGCATACAATTGTTCACAATAATCTCTAATAATCCTATGTACCCACAACAGTTTAAATTCAGGTTTGGAGAGCATCCAGACCCTGATCCAAATTCCCATGGCTTGCCCTTAACAAATCCACACATGAGAAAAGTATTTCTTATAGCAGAACTATCTTGTTAGCAGTTTGAGCTAAGATCATGAAATTACTGATAAATGTAGGTATTTGGCTACCATGAGTAGCAAGCCTGTTTGGGTTGTTCTGTTCTTACTGTTCTTCTAGGTGCATGGTGGTTGCATTACATAAATACAATGTAGCACCTAAAGTTCCCAGCATGGCCCTGGTCAAGGGTTAAGTCTCCACCTGCTGCAACTTCCACCCCACCACAGCAAGCACCAGTGAGGATGCTTGAAGAAACGTGGCATGTGGCATGTTCTATAATCCGTGCTTGGAAAGGAAAATGAACAGTGAATACATGCAGTTTTCTCACTCGTTAAACTTGAAATACAGGATTTTTTACAAATCATATTGGATTCCGAAGCTCTTTCTTAACTAGAGAAATTGCACCTAGAAGCTCACATTTTTTTGCCACCTAGAGACCCAAATAACTAGATTATCAACTATGCAAAGATCTGCCAAGAGAACTGCCCCTCTGTTCTGCACATCAAAACATGTAGCAAAATTCATCCATGTTTTATTTACAGAGGAACGGGTACAGGCTCTAAGAACTTAATATCCTTCATGCCACATTCTTACCAAGGAAATAATGCTGATGTTAATCCAACTAACTTGGAAGTAAAACAAAATTCCTCTAGAAGCATGCACTGGCTTCATATTTTCCTTCATGTTTTCCAGTTTTATAAAACCAGCACTGGTGCTATACCCAACAACAGTCCTATGGCTTCTCTCTACAAGTCAAACTAAAGAAAGTAAATAACATTTTATAGGTTTTTAAAAATGGTACATTCTCTTAAGTCCAGAATTTATCACGAGGCAAGTCTAGCCCTGACGACCTAATCATGGGCCATTCTAGTGGCAGCTCATGGGCCAACAGCCTCTGATACCATTAAATTAAAGTGTTGCTGGCTTGGGCCGGTGAGATGGCTCAGCGGTGTACACGCCTGCCTGGCAAGCGCGAGGGCCCGAGTTCAACTCCCAGAACCCACATATGAGAAAAGGGCCGGTGATATCGCTCAGTGGCATGGGTGCCTGCTGGTGCGCGAGGTCCTGAGGTTGACCCCCGGTACCTACAAAAAAAAAAAAAAAGTGTTGCTGGCTTTAGCTCCCCAAATCCAACAATCCTGGGATGTTCATGTAGTGAGTTCCTCTTGGTCATAGAATGAACAACAACACCTAAAGTCACCAGAATGACTTGAAGTGACTAATAGGGCAGAAGGAAAACCTGGGGACTGACTACAAAGGTGCATATGCCCCCAAAACCGGCCATAAACCTGGAATACAGGCTCAAAAAAAGCCAACAGAGCACCTAGCGGACAACCAAATACTGTACTGTTTACCAAAATAGCCAATTAATTATGATGAACCCTTCAGAAGGGAGTGAATTCCACAGAAAAGTCCACACTGGAAACCACCATCCAACCTTCCCAAAACTACACTGCACACTTCAATTGCATCACATACACCCTGCAGAATCGACTGGGGCTAGGTACCGTGTACAGAGGGAGCACCCGCCCCAGCAGGCCGGCTGGTGAGAAGAGGGGGCTGGCAACCACCTAACACACTGGTTTTGCAACTGTCTTTGCCCACAGATTGCTTTGTTCAGAGAATAATCTTTGTTACAGCAAGAACAGAAAAAAAAACAAATGAAAGTTATCACTCAGGTATTAATTTCCTATTCATGCTATAACAAACTGCCACACGTCTAATGGCTTGTAACAACACAATTTATCTTAAATTCATGGAAGTTAGAAATCTAAGATGGGTCTCACAGGGCTAAGAAAATCAAGGTGTGAACACAGCCATGTTCCTTCTGGAGGTTCCATGATTCCAACTTCTACAGGTTGCCCACGTTTCCTGGCGCACGCCAAGCCATCAGTGATATCACTGACTTCTATTCCTGTCATCCTATTTCCTTCTATGACTTTTAAGGACCTCCATGATTATGCTGGGCCTAGAACAATCCAGGAGAACCTTCCTGGAAAGGTCCTTAATTTACTCAACCTGCAAAGTCTTTTTCCTTAATTTAATCACATCTGAGGAGTCTTTTTCACCATGTAAACATTCACAGGTTGAAGGATTAGGATGGGACTTCTCTAGGAGGGCCATCATTCAGCCAGCCATACCCGTGTCAGATAGTCCTGTCACTTCACATTTATTGATTTGGTTAAGGGTCACAGCAACTACGAGGAAGGCGATATTAATAGGCCTATTTGCCAGAAGAGGAAACAGACACTCAGGGGACAACTTTCCCAATATTATACAAGTAGAAAGTACTAGAACTGAGAAAGAAAGGCAAAGCTGCTCAGATAGAAGGGGGGTGAAGAACACTGTTCCGTCTCTCAGAGCGGTCCCCAGTGAGATCAGACACTGAAGACTCCAATCTGAAAATCCCTGGCGACATTCCCCATCCTCACTGGACAGTCTGGGAAATGAAGGCATTACAATCCTGGGAAACCAAGAACCTTCGCACACCCAGTTTCAGGACAGCGCTGTCGAGAACATCAGCCTGTTCTTCCTCAGGCATGTCAGAACTGGTCCTGGTTTTAATACAGTAATCTGGCAAGACCCAGACTGACAGCAATAGGAGTTCCCATCTGAAGAATACAGTCTGGCAACTGAACAGCGTGCCTTGGAGAACAGCAGCAAAGGACATTCTGTGCTTCTGGTACCTGTGTATGTGTGCTGGGGTAAGGAGAAGTGACGAAGTGCAAAAATGAATGCCCAGTCTAACTCTCTCCCTAACACCCACCTTCTCTAGTTTCTCCTCATAGAGAACGAGAATGAATGATCAGCCCACAGGCATTACAACAGCAAGATTACACGCTGCAAATTAAGGTGGCGTGCAATTTCCAGGTAAGCGCCTATATACAGGTACCAAAAACTTGTGGTCCTATAGGCTTTATGTGGCCATTCCTTTCATTTACATTTTAATCTGAATCTCTCCAACACTCTAGTTACCAGTGGCTCCACCACTCCCTATTATCTTCTACTCACTGGTTTCACATGTTTACATCTGCCTGGTCACTGGAGCCACTTGGATTTTCAAGTGCTGACCTAAACTAAGGAACTTCGAGAGGAAACAATCTTGGAGGCAATCTAGTCCAATGGTCCTATTTTATATAAGAAAAATCAAAGCCAGAGTAAAGTAGACCCAGAGTGGTTTATTAAAAGGAGAAAGAGCCAGACATGGTGGCTCATGCCTGTAATCCAAACACTTGGGAGGCTGAGGCAAGAGGATCGCTGCAAGTTCAAGGCCGGCCTGGGCCACACAGTGAAACCCTGTCGCAAACGAAAAGACAGAAAGAGAGAGACACTCTGCTCTCACAAATCTAAGTTCAAATGCTGGCTACCTACCAGGTGTGTGGTTTGGGGCAAGACACATAAGCCAAGTATCAGATTTCCCATTTATGAATGGAAAATAAACAGAATGTCCCATCAAACTAACATGACCTCCCACTTCTCTTTCTCAAGCAAACTGCTTGGCCCAGAGCCACCATAACCTAAACTGGCAGGGTTTACAGTGTACGACCCTTCTCCAACTTCATTAGTGGGAGCTGACCTAAGAACAGCACCCCCAGAAACAGACATCTGGCCAGAAAGAGACAGATGCCACACAGATACACAGAGAGAAAGAGAGAAAGTAAACGCGGTAAAATGTTCAACAATTGGTGGAACTAGGGGAGGGTGTGCCTAAGTTCATTATTCTAGCCTTACAACTTTTATAGTAAATTTTAAGAAATAAAATGTCGCAAAAGAAAGTAAAGTGATCACAATTTTATGTACAAAAATGAAAGAAGCAAGCACAAGTGCACACACACACACAACCCTCTGAATCAATAAAACATTGTGTTCTCCTCCACCCCATCTACCCCTCATCTCCTGTACTTCCAGGGACCCAAGTGGCCAGAATCCTGGTATTCTTTTCCTAGAATTCCATTCCTTCCTCTCCACATCCACATTCCATTTGTATCGTTCATGCATCCAGACATCTCAGCAGCAACAATGTACCAGGCATGTTCAAGGAGCAGATGATACAATAGGCACACAAATCATATCAACTGGGGTGACAGTAGGGGACAGGCTGAGGGAGAGCGGACATGAGAGCAGACAGATGACAGAGCAGAGAAGCTGCAGTGTGCTGCATGGTCCATGCCATGAGAAATACGAAGGAAGGCAGGGGAAGTGAATGCCTGGGGATAAACTGGCAGGTGACCATGGTTCTTGTTGAGGAGATGGCATCTGAGCCATGGCTTGAAGCAGGCAAGTGAGCAAACCAAGCAGGTGACTAGGAGATGTTCACGGGCCTGACATGGGGACGGCAAGAAGCCACTGTGGCTGGAGCTGACAGGAGCAGACAAAGCGGTGAGCAGGAAGGTCAGAGCCCACAGAGGGCCAGCTCAGGAAGGGCGCGCTGTTACGTGAGCACGACGGGGAACCTCTGCAGAGCTCTGAGCAGACAGGGACAGGATCTGACCCTTAGCGGCGTCATTCCTGCCGCTGCCTCGAGAACAGGCTGAGCCTGGACACCAGCAGCAGCGGGAAGCCAGGTCGCCCTGACCCAGGTGGGAAACATGGATGGCTTTTAAAGGTTTTCCGGAACTGTCCAACTGGCAAGACTCAGGTCTCAATCTAATAATCTGAGGATTTTATGTGCAGTAATTTCCCCACGGATAGCTTCCCCAAGGCACCTGTGAAGCTTCTTGACCAGACGCCATGACAGCCGGGTTTATGAGCACTGTTGTGATGAGTAGGGAGTTTCTGCTTCCCGTGTCGTGGGTTGAATGGGGTTCTCCAACAACTTCAAGGCTGAAGTCCTAACCCTAAATTCCTCAGAAGGTGCCCTTAAGTGGAGACAGGGCCTTTACAGAAGTACTCAGTTAAGGTGTGGACGTAAGGGATGAGTCCCAGTGTAATACGATTGGCATCCTTTAAAAAAAGCAAAGATGTGGACAAGAGACAAGCAGAGCAGGAAGGCAACATGAAGAGATGCGGGAGAGGACGGCCACCTACCCGGGGAGGGAGGCGGGAAGCACAGGCGGCCCTCGCCCTGCAGAAGCAATCACCCCAGCAACAGCTGTTCCTAAAGATCAGGGGTATCAAGCTCAATGACAAAAGCAGTGTACTATTCGAACATTTTGGTACCACATGTAATAACTTGGCAAATAAAGTGGTTTCTAAAACGTCCTAGGAAAACGGAGACAAAAGACCCATGTACAGGGGTAATTTCATGAGGAGTTCAGTACACTCTGACAGCCCAAAGTAAATCCAGGCATCAGCAGGGATTGAGAGGGCAGGTGTTCACATGGCTTCATGAATGTGAGCTTTTTCACCATTCTGCCATCACAGTGTCACCAACGGCACAAATGAGAATTATGGTTGCCACCAAAGCCAGGAGTTACTGTGCAACTCCCATTTCCAGCAAACGCTTCAGTTTTTTTTGTTTGTTTGTTTTGGTTTTTTTCATTAAAACAAATTTTTTTAAGAAGTTAAAAAAGGCCGGTGAGATGGCTCAGCGGCTTAAGCGCCTGCCCGGCAAGCGCGAGGGCCCGAGTTCGACTCCCGGAACCCACATACGAAAAAGGGGCCGGTGATATCGCTCAGCGGCACGGGCGCCTGCTGGCGCTCGAGGTCCTGAGGTCGACCCCCCGGTACCCACAAAAAAAAAAAAAAAAGAAGTTAAAAAAAAGACATCCTAACAAAGGGCTAAAATGTCTTCTTTTGTGCCCTAATTCAGCCAGGACTAGAAGAGCTAAAAAAATGCCAGAAGAAATGGCCAATGACCCACTGGGCATCTTCTACTGGCTCAGCAGAGCCCATGATGTCATATGCATGTGAGGAGGACAGGGCCACTGCCCGAAGGGGTCACAACATAGGTCACACAGAAATAAAAAAATCACCATCACATGTGACAAACAAACCCAGGGGTCCAGATTACGAATTTCATCTGGAGGTTAATCAAAGACAAACTCGGGCTGGTGAGATGGCTCAGCGGCGTAAGTGCCTGCCTGGCAAGCGCGAGGTCCTGAGTTTGACTCCCAGTACCCACATAAAGGAAAAAAAAAAAAAAAAAAGACAAACTCAGAAAAAACATTAAATAGCCATCCAAAGCTTAAGACATTTATAGCTAAATGGATGCACCTTGAGACCATACTCTTAAGTGAAATAAATTGGACACACCCGTGTAAATACCACATTGTTTCTCTGGTGAGAAACCAAAAGTGTAAATAAGGACCAAAATGTATAACACATATTGTGAAATAGGAAGAAAATGTTCAAATGGGAAGGGGAACTAGGGAGGGGGAGGGGGAAAGGAAGGAAGGAACAAGAAAAAAAAGAATAGAAGGAAGAAATGGAAACAAAGCTTTTGTACATAAGGAGGGGAAAAGGGGTTGAAGGGAGGGGAGGGGAAGGGAAAAAAAGGATCAAGATATATCATGTGCAGGTACAAATTCCCTATGATGAATGCAATCATTATGTATGCCTAAAATGTACCAATAAACTTAATTTAAAAACTCACACTGAATAAATAAACAGCCATCCAGAAAACACAGCCCAGAATAGGGGGTCTTGAACAGGGTTCCAAAAACAAGTATAATTCTTATGACTATAGACTCCAGAAGAGACACTGAAAGCACTAGGGATAAAACGAGAGGACTCCTTTAGATGAGAATTAGAAGGACTACATACATATACTATATGACTGGATGTTTGACTTTGAGACAGAGTCTTGCTAAAGTGCCTAGGCTGACCTCAAACTTGTGATTCTCCCAGCCTCTGGAGTAGCGGGGATTACAAGCTAGCATCACCATGCCCAGCCAGGTTAATTAAGAACTTTTGAATGCAAGGAATGAAGACTTAACCATAATATAACAGCAAAGAGCCCACACAAAAGTGAGCAACTTGCCATAATTACCATGACAGAAAGGCCTCACCACACACCCATGTTCTGAGATCTTCTCTCCGAGCCTGTGACACTAAGAAAACTTGGCTTCCGGCATGGCCTCTCTGTCACGTCGACTGCCGCGTCTTTTCTTCTACTCTATCAATTCTTGCTGTCAACAGGGCTGCTGGCTCGGATCTGTGGCCAAGTCACAGCCTAATAGGGCTCTTCCTGGCATTCTTTGGACTTCAGCTTTCATTACTTTTCCAAATTAAGTTTCTCAAGAGCAGCAGACTGGCCTTGCTTGTTTCCCACTGGCAGCCACAACAGTGGAGCGGACAGGTATCCCGCCACAATCCAGCCATGCACCTCAAGGGGAAGAGGGAGTGAAGGAGGCCCCTCAGGCCTCAGAATGCCCTCCTCAGGGCGGTGTGAGCAGCAGTTTCCGGATGGGAGCCTTGACGTGGGGAACGGGTATAACCAGTGACAATCTGGGTCCAAGGCCAGGGAGTTCAAAAATCATCACTTAGAAGCCAAAATTCCCTCTGAAGATTTTGGTATACTCACACACAAAACTCCACCCAAAAAGGCCCTAAAGGTAGGAATGAGTCCATCTGAAACTGCAGCATACAGGACCTGAGTCCGAGAGATGGGCCACTTTAACATAAGGATCTGTGGGCAACATGAAAATCTAGCTCATATTTAACGAGAAAGTTGTTGCAAAGGCAGTGTTTGCAAACAGCTGGAGTGTGCGTGAGGATCATGTATTCTTTATGCAGCACTCCCTGCTGGCTCCAATAAGTACCTTGCCCGTGTTAGTTCACTGCATCCTCACCACACCCAAGCAGGTGAGCGGCTACACCCTGCATTTTATAGTGAGCACGAAGGGGTCCAGAGGAGACCATGGTGTTGAGCAGCGACACTAAGGTTAGACCCCTAGGGTCAGTCCTAGTCTAAGCCAAGATGATACACAGCACAAAAACCACTCAGGTCACATTCAGCCACCAGATCCTTTCATTATCCTGTCCTTATAAAATGAAGCTGAATCCCTAAAATGTCTTGACTACACGGCAACATAGAGGAGCGGCAGAAAGCTAAAGACCAAAAAAAAGTAATTTTGTGGATAGCTCCTGGTGAAGGAACATTTTCTAAGCATGGTGGGGAAGGAGACAGGGACACTGAAGAACACACAGCCAATGGAAGAAAGAAAGGAATGATGCAACTTTGGAAATGTGGTAGCTAAAAGACGAGAGTGTTAACTGGACAGTGAGGTTCAACTCAAGGTCAAGGCCAGCATACACCAAGATCCCAGGCAGCAGAATCCACACAACCCATAGCCCCCTGAAGCCACTGCCACTTCCGGTTAGAAGATATTATACGAATTAAAAAAAGGCATCTGGTCAACTGACAAAGAGTATAGGAAAAGTATGTGCACATAACCACCACCCACGCTGATATTTTAACCAGAATTTTTCTTTCACATTCTTCCTACTTTTCTATACTTCCTTAATGCTCCTCACTGAACAAAATTCTTTTCTCATGAGAAATAGTTACAGCTGATGAAACAGAGGATGAACAGATGGATAATATCTAATCATCAGGATGGGCTGAGCCGCGGAAACTGCTTGCGGGACGAGATCACCACTTCAGGGCTGGGGCTCAGAGCACACCAACGCCCGCTCAGGCAGACGGGATGCACGGACCTGACTCGCTGCCTACGGAGCCGTGAGCGCCTTACACACAGTGAGGTCACACCTGCTAGACACCCCCTAAAGGAACACAAGCCACTCTGCCAGGGGGCTGCCGCGACAGAACAGAAAGGAGAAAGGGAACAATTCTCTCCAGAGGTCGTTGGGGCCCAGGGCCAGCACCCAACAGCCAGACTTAGGGTTCCAGTTAGGAAATGGTGAAAGCAAAAAGAAAGGGTGGCCCTGGTTGCCAGAAGCTGTGGGACTGACTGAGCAGCACAAGGAAGATGGAGACGCGTCCAGAGCCAGCCTAAGGACCACAGGAAGGAGTGGATGAAAAGTTCCAGGAAGCAAAAGAAGTACTAGATTCGAGCAAGTTAAGAATGGGAGAGTCCTTGGGCGGCTCAAGTGGCTCCTCAGGAATTTGCTCAAGATCAGAAATTTTTCTATCATTTCTGCTCACTGCTGTATCTACAATCAAATTCTGTGCACGGAGTAGGTACTCAGTTCCCATTTGCTGGATTAATAAAGGGTTAGAGCTCTCCGCAATGGCCTCAGGGAGACTCCAGAGCTTATTTTCAAAAGGCCCCCGACGCTCCAAGCTCTATCCTCAAAGAGGTTAAGTGGCACTGAGCGCCCCTGTCCTGGCTGCTGCAACTACCCACCAAGCACTGCAGACAGCACTGTACTTGGGTTTACATTTTGCACAAATGTGACTCAGAGTTGTGTCACTGGCCAGGCGCAACACATTCTCTGGCTGAGTCTGTCTCCTTAAAGTGTGGCTCTTTCCTACCAGGCATTGTCTAAATAAGACAATTAATGTAAACGTTACTTAAGAACTTAGAAGTTGTAAGTAAAAGTGAGGTCCCTTCAACTCACTTTCTGATCCAGAAGCCAGAAGACTAACTGTGCCTTTTAGTTCATCTTTACCAAGTTTCAGGCCTAAAAGGTCGACGACGACAACGACTTCAACCATCATGATCATCCGTGCCACCATGCACCGGATAGAAGCCACCGGTAAACACCAGAAGAACAAGAAAGCAAAATTCTACTTCCCACTAATGACAAAAATGAAAATTTAAAATAAGTTTTTACTAGACAGCCAACAATATTTTAAATAATGAGAATCAGCCTTTGCAAGGCTATGGGTAAATGAGTCCTTTCGTGTATTAGCAGGGCAGAAAAAGTGAAGAGCACCCCTCTCTCACCAGTGAAGGGGAAATGAAGTAAGTTGACACAGTAAACTTAGTTTCTTTTATGTCTATAAAAAGATGTATGTATAGCACTTCCAGAGAAAACAATGGTAGCTAGCAGGGCAGTTGTTTATACTATATCAGTCCCAACCTCTGAAAATCTGAGGTGTTTTAAAAACAAATCAGGTACTAGTTTAACACAGTGACTGAAAGCATAAGCACTGGGGTCAGCGTGGGACTTATACACTAGGGTCACGAGCAACCAGCAGTGTGGCCCTGGATAGGTGACAACCTTTCCAAGCTTCTGTTTCTTCACTGACAACCTGGAAATAATACTGGATTTCGTATTACAATTTGTACAGAAGGAAAAGAATGAACCAAGGATTACTAAGTAATCCTGTCTAGATGACCCAGAACCAGTGGAACCATTAAAAAGAAAACAGAAGTCAAGAGAGGAAGCCATGCTGGGCATGATGGTGCATGCCTATTCCCAGCACTCAAGAGGCTGAGGCAGGAGGATTACATCATGGACTACATCATGAGTTCAAGGCTAGCGTGAACTATAGTGAGACCCTGTCCCCCCCCCAAAAAAAAAAAAACCACGAAGAGAGACAGAGATGAGGGGAGTTATAAGGTTAAAAAAAAATTGCACTTCTGGTATTTCAGAAAGAAGATAAAACAAAACTTCTGTAAATACTTGTAGGTAAAGTTCAAGTCCAGAATTTGTCAATTATCTGAAAAAAGGAAATCAAAGTGAAATAAAGAATGGTTTTCAAAAGGAAAATGTGGGTCCGGGATATAGCTCAGTGGCACAGTGCCTGCCTGGCAAGCGTGAGGTCGTGAGTTTGATTCCCGGTATCAAAAAAAAAAAGGAAAATGTATGGAAAAACTCTAAAGCAAAAAATACAGAAGCCAGCCATAAGGAGACTCACAAATGGAGAGGGACAGGAAATGACACCAAATTGAGGTACAGAAAGAATTCAGAATCAAGAAAAGATACAAAGCTTATAATGCCCAGAAACACCAAATATTTTTTAGGTTGTTAGAACCAGCGAGAAACAGTTCTCCGACAAACCATGCTTGGTTCTTCCCCTTCACCAAAGGCCCACACGCACCCCAAACACCCCCATGTCCTCCCGCTTCTCTGTCGCCCCTGCCAACACAGCCTAAGGTGCCATCCACACCACTCCTGACTGGCACCGTGCCATCTCCCTCCCCCTCCTCTCCTGTGATAGCAGTGTACCCTGGCACGGTGGCACACAGCTGTACCAGGGAGGCTTAGACAGGCATCTCCCTTAAGCCCAGGAGTTCAAGGTCAGCCTGAACAACACAGACAGACCCCGTCTCAAAAAAATAATGGCATTATACATAATGTATATTTTCTCCTTAGTCCCCTGCTTAAGACCTTCAGTAACATTCTGTTGTATTTAGGATAAAACCCACTCCGTCCCTGCTTAGATTTGCACCTTGTCACCTCCTAAACTCATTTACATCCAGCTCCCCCAGCCTTGCTGCTGGGGGAGAAAAGCTTTAGCTTTTTCCTTCCTTCTGGTCTTTGAATATACTCTGCCTCCTGCCGGGAAAGCTCTTCTCCTGCCTTTCCCCAAACCCAGTACGACTGGAGTGAGAAACTCCCAGGATCGCTCCCTGGCTCGCTGCTTTAATAACCGAGACTCCACGGCTGTCACGCAAGTGTACAGCAGACACAGGCAGCTGGAGTGTGCAACCCACAGTTCCCGTCCTCAACCAGCTTTGACTCCAAATCAGTAGATAAATGAAAAAATCATGCAAAGATGCACTGTAAGAAGTAACTGTATAGGAACCTAATCAATGTAAACATGATAAGCCATAGCATGTGCTAAGACAAATGGTACCAACAGGTCCAAAGAAGGCGAGTGGGGAACCAGAGGAGGAGGGGGAGGGGGGAAGGGGATTTAAAATAAAAACAAGCTGTACTATGTACATGTAACCACTCCCCAAGATGACTGTAAACTGCATGAATACAAACATGTTCTAATACAATAAAATGAAAAAATATTGTGTATATACTGATCCCCATTCCTCAAAACTAAAGCTTATTTTCCAGTTATAATTCTGCATTCCTGTGACTCTAGGTTTACTTTTTTAACGTTGAGTTCCCCTACCCTACACATACACAAGTAAAGGAAGGCTCAGGACCTTTATGAACTTCTCCTGGACCATCAGTATCTTCCAGGCTCCAGTTCAAACAACGCTTCTCGGGAGATCGGGTAACATCTCCTATTCACCAAGCTGTGTCACAGAAAGTAAATTTATCAGCATAGGAAAAAGAAAAGTCTGAATCACTAAAGTAACCATGTAGAACAATTCTAAAAGAAAATGCTGGCTTTCTTTTCCTGCAAACTAATAAAGCAAAGGTGTCTTAGTCACTTTCCTTGTCCCTGGGACAAAATATCAGACAACCCCACAACAAAGGAGGCGAGGATTATTTGGGTCAGCCGGCTGCAAGGCAGAAGGTCACAGCAGAGGGTTATAGCGGAGGAGAGCCGCTCACATCACAGCGGCCAGGAAGCAGAGAGACAGCAGGGAGACGCAGGGGAGGGGGACCCACCCTTCAGGTCATGCCCACAACTCACCTCTCTGACCAGCCCATCAGCTCTATCACCCCACAATTCACCCACCTGCCCAAACCCCTGCCTAAGACTGCATGAGGCCTTCAGGGGACATTCTTGATCTAAACCAGAACAAAAGGCCCATGTTGCTTCTCAGTTACTATTAAAACGCATTGTCTGACAAGCACCTAGAAACCCAAGGATCACGCGTGTAAGTTACGAACTTGACGTTCTCACGTCAAACCCCATCTATACCTCAGCACTTTGACCCTGACTACATGATTGCTGGAGCTCTATAATGGGTATGTAGTGCTTTACAATATTCAACTTTTTTCTAAATCTGATTTTTGTACTTTCTAATTTTTATTTTCTCCAAGTATTTCCCTGGTATAAATCACTAATGTATTGCTTGTATTTTCTCTATTCCAATTTCATCAAAT
This sequence comes from Erethizon dorsatum, assembly GCA_028451465.1. Taxonomy (NCBI): domain Eukaryota; kingdom Metazoa; phylum Chordata; class Mammalia; order Rodentia; family Erethizontidae; genus Erethizon; species Erethizon dorsatum. Next base: position 12,307,407 of record CM051839.1, read on the forward strand.
TCCAATTTGATGTATAATAAATGTCTTAAACATTTTTCTTCTTTTGTGGCCTTTTTGCATCATGCCATTCAATTCTGTATATTTTTTCCATTATTTTTAAGAACATGTAGTTTTTTCTCTTACTAATACACCTAAAAAAGCACACAACCCATTGCAGCACTTAACATTTTGGAAATAATCAGTTTAATGTTCCTACTGCCCAAAACTTTTTCTTAAAAACTGAAATTCTGGACTCTCTGAGCTATGCTGTTGGTTCCTCTTCCAGTGCAACATTTTGAACCATATTCTCACTTCAGTTTTTATTGACTAAAAACTGAAATCACACCTATTATTTTTCTTTTCAAGGACTTCTTATATCTATGTCATCTTAGATAAGTTACCTGACTTTCCTATGTCTCAGATTTCCCCATCTGTAACTTAAAGAAAGATAAAGAGCACTTATTTTTTTGTTTTGTTTGGTCTTTTTTTTTTGGTTGTCTGGTTGATTGTTTGCTTAGGCAAGGTCTAGCTGTGTCATTCAGGCTGGCCTTGAACTCACTCTGCAGCCCAGGCTGGCCTCGAACTCATGGTGATCCTCCTGCCTCAGCCTCCCAAGTGCTGGGATTACAGGCATGTGCCACCATGCCTGACTCCAAAGAGCACCTATCTTATAGGGCTTGTTAAGTATTTATCAAGCACATAAAATGATACCAAACCTATTATCCAAATTATAAATAGTTCTTACAGAAGCAGCTTCATAGGATTGTGTGAAGAACTGAGTTAGGACATACAGGACTTAGCCTAGCACAGACCCGATACCTCTTCTAAGTAGAAATCATCACTGAAGTTTGTGGAAGAAAATGTATTTAGAGTAGAAAAGAAAACTATATCCCCACTGCTCCCAACCGACCGGCCACAGATTCACCTTTCAGGCCAAAGCAGGCATGAAAGTCAGAGGTCTGACTTGAGGTCTCTCCAGCACGTGACAGCACTAACGTTCCGCTCCATGAATGGAGGAGCAGGGCAGAAAGGAGAGGAGAGGCCAGTTCAGAAACGCTCCTCCCGCCGCACGTTAGCACAGAAATGACTGCTACTGTAAACTTGTATTTATCGTCCTTTTGGTTTTGCTGCTTTTATTTTTTTAAGTACTATTGCCTGCATGAGAAAGAAAGATTTAAAGGACTGTGCATAGTTTGGAGGACGGATTTTGAAAGAACAGTGGTAAAACAGAACACCCAGGAAAAACGAGTCAGGATGAGGAGGAGTACAAACCCCCCTGTGCTGGGAAACTCGGAAGTGGAGCCCCCACATTCGCTTCTAACTAAATAGATCTGTTACATTCACTCCAGACTCACCCGAAAGGCCAGGCGGAAGCTGAAGGAAGGAGATTTGGTTGGGTGTGAAGAGCTAGCCCACTGTCACGCCAGGGGCTGTCTCATGCTAGGCAGCTCAGACACCAACGCCAGGAGGAGACTGCAGAGACGCAAGGCACAGAGGGCAGGAGGCCAGCAGCGTGGCCCGAGGCGCCCTGCCCGAAGCCAGTGCGCTCTACTCTGACGTCCACAAATGGCTGGTGAATTATCATCACTGACACCACCGGCTTGCCTCTCACACCTCAACCACACTATGGCCTGAAGAAATCCAACCATCAAATTTTATGAAGCTTCACTCCAAATTCTAAACAAGCGGCTTCAGCGTGGCCAGTCTGCGCTGGAGTTTCACCCGAAGTGACAGGGGTTCGCCAAAGCCCCCTAAGCATAATTCCCTTCTTTGTACTGATCAGAGATTTTACTTTTTAAGTAGCAAAGAAGAAGGAAAAAAAAGAAGCAGAAACAAAGCGAGCCCCCCCCCTTGCTCATGAGCCCCACTCCTCAGACCCCCTGGGTCACCATTTATCCAAAGGACATTAGCAGAGTCTGTTTACCCCGATTTACTGTGCCTGGTTCTTCCCTGCCTCAAAGAAAGTAGTAAATACTTCCCATCCAGATCTGCAGAGTTCTGAGATTACTTCAACTCTGACCCAATTCTCTGTAAGACCCTGAGAACTTAAAAATACTACAAACAACTGACCAGTTATTTCTGGATTTATCCATTTTTCCAATTTTACGACACAGAAAACAGCTTTATGGGAAACACTGTGAGAAGCAGCTGATGACCCAATGGAAAGTCCCAGGCAGCGCCAAGCTAGGAGGTTAATCTGTTTGTGTGATACCACCAGTTTTAATTACAGTGTTTACTTTCTTTGAAGTAGAATGCAAATAGTGATAACCACTTAAAGAACTTTCTTTTGCAAGAAGAAACATTTTATAAGATCATTCAGGTATTTATAGTTAAAATAGAATGTATGTTAAGATTTTATAAAAAAGGATTAATGTTAAAATTGAGATAAATGGGCCGGTGAGATGGCTCAGCGGCGTAAGCGCCTGCCTTGCAAGCGCGAGGGCCCGAGTTCGACTCCCGGATCCCACATACGAAAAAGGGGCCGGTGATATCGCTCAGCGGCACGGGTGCCTGTTGGCGCGCGAGGTCCTGAGGTCGTCCCCCCGGTACCCACAAAAAAAAAAAAAAAAAATTGAGATAAATACATAACATGATATTGAACCTCAGTCAAAAAGACTGAATTCTTTTCTTTCTTTGACCTGGTTTTACACCTGAAGTATTACATCTTCTGGGTGTTAACGTAATTAAGCCCAGAGCACTAGGACAAACCACTGGTTTTCTTCTTTTTACTACAATAAAGAAACACCAGAGTCCCTCCCAGGAGCCCAGCTCTTGTCTGGATTCACCGACTAACTAGCAATGGAACCTCTAGTCCAGTCACTAACCTGACTGATTCTCAAGTTTCCTGACTTATTTAAAATAAGACTGCTGATGGGTAGAATTTGCTGAATGTTGAAAAGTAAATGCTAAATTTTCTGACATTTTAAATTGCTTTTAAAAATCCAACATTTAAGGATGAACACCAAGGGGCAAGACGGCATGGGTTTGTTTTTCGTTGCTCCTCCCCACAAAGCACTTTAAATCCTACAAATAACATGAGGGACAACCAAAGAATTGTGAAGGGCACTAAGAAGAAAGAAAACGAGTCTGTAGTTATAACTGGGACTGTAGTTATAACTCAGCAACAGGTGCCTTGCATCCTGCCACACACTTACCCAACCCAGTTCTGCTGCCGCCCAACTCATCCTAACAACAGATGACCCAGGTAGGCACATTCCTACCCAAGATCAAGAGAGAGATCCTCCGACAACATCAGACAAGTCCTGCACCACCCAAAAGGAGGGGATCAGCGTGAAGCTCCCCAACAAGCAGCAACTAGGAGAGCTGCACGTGCAGCAGAGCTGGCAGACTCAGCAAGAAGGTCCGGCCACAAGGGGCTTGGCCCAAGATGCCTCTGTAACCCCACAAGCCTGGGACCCAGCAGCTTTGCCCGGAGACATCAGGAACCATGCAGTACCACTAAAAAGATCCTACATCAACAAAACCCCAGCTCAAGAACAACGCTCTGTCACCCACCCCCACCCCGTCCAGGCCTCCACAGGCAAGGGGATCCCGCCACCATCTGGAAAGCCCAAGTCTCCAGAGGCCTGAGACTACCTCCCCGACCAGGACACACCCACAGCCCAGGCTAGGGAAAGCCCTCTCATTGCAGGCAGCACCAGACAGCATGAAATAGGAGCCCCAGGGATGCGGGTTTCAAGGGAAGCCAGCTGCCCTAACAAAACAGGCAACATATCCAGGATACAACTGAGAATCGCCTACCATACCAAGAATCAGGAAAACCACCACTCGAATAACAAAAGCCAATCAAATGAAGCTGACCCTGAGGTTGGAATTGTCGGATAATTCCATTAAAGCAGCTGCCACAGAAGTGCTTCGACAATTATAAATTCTGTTGAAACGGGGAAAAAAAGGGAAAATCTCAGCAACGAAATGCAAGTTATTTTCTTTTAAAGGACCAAACAAGTTACTGAAAACACAGTGACAGAAACAAAAATTCACTTGCTGGCCTTCATAGAAGGACATATCTGTGAAGAAAGAGTAAATTCACTCAACCTGAGCAACAGAAAAGAAGCTGAGAAAATAAGCAGAGCAAAAGATATGACATTTGTATCATCAGCGTCCCAGCCAGAGAAGAGAAAAGAAGGGGGCGAAAAAACTATTCAAGGAAATAACAGCTGAAAACTTCTCAAATCTGGTGGTGCACATGTACAGACTTAAGAAGCAAACTTCTGAATCAGAAAACACAAAGAAATCTGTGCCAAAGCCAGGACCAGTGGTGAAATATGACAACGTCTTAACAAATTTGTGAACATTAAAAACAAAGAAAAAAAAATCTTGAAAGCAGCTGTTGTGGCTTATGTCTAGATGTCCCCCCAAAGCCTCATGCAGTCATAGGTGGGGCTTTTTCAGAGGTGGCTGGATCTAGGGTGTGTGACACTGGGATTGATTCACGGTGCAGTGCTAGGATCGAGGGTGCCAGGATTAAGGGTGTGAGTGCTACCCGCCCTGAGTAGCCTGGATAAGATAAAAGGGGCAGAAAGAGCTGTGGGTGTCCCTTGTTGCTTTGCTACTTTCTGCCTGCCAGGAACTGTTCTCCTCGCAATGCCACCCTGCCTTGGAGCCAGCCGATAACAGACTGAAACCTCTACAAGCTGTGAGCTAAATTAACCTTTCCCCCTTTAACTTTGGGTGCTGGGTATTTTGTCTCAGCAACAAGAAAAGTAACTAAGACAGCAGCCAATGGGAAATGACAAGTTATCTACAGGAAAACATCAATTCAAAACCAATGGATTTCCTATCTCAAACCTTGCAAACTAAAAGCAGCAGCACAACATTTCTCAACTACGAATTCCATATCCAGCTAAACTATCCCTCTAGAACAAAGGGCAAACAGACACTTTCAGAGGAAAGAAAATTAAAAGAATGTGGTGCAAATACAACTGTTTTTGAAGAATCAATGACCTTTAAGCAAAGAATTCTATTTTTCAACGCAGAAGATCCAAAATGGTCTATAAAATGACCTCTAATTTCAGAGTTTATAATCTAAGCAGAGAATGACACACATAGAACAAAACTGTAAGTAATAGCAGGTCTTAAATAACACAACCAAAAACTAACAAAGATGCTTCAGCACTAGGTACCAGTATTTTGTACTACTGTGATGAGAGACAATCTCAAAGACAGGGCATGACTTAAACTGGCTTTTGAATAACGCACTACATTTAAATAGAGCTGCTAAAAGAGTGTGTCCTTTATGAAAAACCACGCAAGCAAAACTGAAGAGATGTGAAAGCAGGAAGTGTATTTACTGGAGAATACAGGGAGGGACTCCTCCTCTGACATTTATGAAGCACCTGACCAGGGCACAAAGAATGAGTCACAATTCCAAGCTCTTAGTCTGAGGAGAGAAATGCAGAGAAAAACAGAGAGGATGGATAGGATTGGAAGTTAAAAAGAATGGAAGAAGAGCATGGCAGTGCACGCCTACAGTCCCAGCTACTTGGAAGACTAAGGCTGGGGGATAGCTTTACCCTGGGAGTTCAAGACCCGCCTGGTCAACACAGTGAGACTCTGTCTCAAAAACAAACAGAAACACACCCGAGAAGGATAGGATGGGGGAGACAGGGTGCTACAGAGAGTCTGTATGGACACACTTCAGGAAAACAAAGCAGACCAACACTTCCTGGGAAAGGCAGGGGAAGTTTTACAGGGCTGGTGACAAATGGGTCGGACCTGAAAAGATGACAGAGATATGACAAATTGGGAACTTTTGGAAAGGGTAATTCAGACCATGAGACTAACAAAGAACTCCAGACAGGCTCTGTCACGCGTTGTAAGGAGGGCAGCACTGGATAAGGCCAGTTGGGGTCAATGGCCCCAGGCTAGGAAGGTACATCTTCAACTTGAGGGTAATAAGGAGTCAGGGAAGAATTTTAAGAAGAGTGACACAGGTGAGAAAATAATTTTAGTAACTCTGAGGACATTTACAGATCAAATAAAAGGAAAAACGGACAAGAGGAAGGAAGATCAGTTAGAGACTACTCCATTCACTGTGGTTCAATCAAAGGCTGAAAACGCCATGGCAGGCTCCAGTCAGATGCTTCAGATAGAAAGATGATTCTCAGCGCTGTCCTTCCTAACCGGGGCGATGCCGACATGCAAAAAGAAGGAAAGAGAGAGGAAAGCACGTTGTGAAGGCGTTCAGAGATAGAGGCGACAAGATTCTGCGAGACAGCAGCTAGGCAGCATGGAGGACAAGACTAGAATGAGGTTTGCGCATATGAAGCAGAACTTTTAAATATGGGCAGTATCCCCATTGTAGCAATAAGGAATAAAGGAAGTAGCAGCATTTTGGGGCAAGATTAAGTCGTAACATACGCACTTCCTTTAGGTTCCCATGCTGTTGTCTCTTGTGGGAAGACTCTCTCCACAGCCTGTCCCGCCATCGTCAGAGGGCCCCTCCTGCTGTGCAGGGGACAGACATGCTCACAGCGCTGCGTACTTCACACAGTGCGTTACATGTACATGTCTGCCTCCCCCACTAGATTATATTAAGAGCAAGAATTATTATATCCGTCTTTGTGGGGTTTGGTTTTGGTTTCTTATGTTCTTACCTTTGTTTTGGGGTTGGTTTGTTTTTGGTTGATGCTGTTTTTCACTTTTGTTGTTTGTTTTATAGTATTAGGGTCTGAACTCAGGGAGCACTGAAATAATTAACTAAACTACACCACTAGCCTCCTTTTTTTTTTTTTTTTTTTTGAGACAGGATCTGGCCAAGTTGTTCAGGTCAGCCTCAAACTTAAGACACTCTTGCCTCAGCCTCCTGAGTAGCTAGGATTTTAAGTGTGCATCACCACGCCCAGCTTCCTCTTTGTATTTCTATTGCATGATACCCAGTAGGGCTTCAACGAATGTTTAATGAATGAGAAATTACACACTTTAACAAAATTATTACAAATTTCCTATCATATTCCTAGATGTCTTTCCCCCTACTACCAGAACAGGAATATATGCAGTTCCAGACATTCTCTGTATTTCTCAAGAATTTAACAAAGTTAATCACATCCTCCTAAAGCATCACTGACATTATAAAAGTCAATCAGAAGACAGATCTGAAGCTCCAGCAAGTGCTCACACTGAGCACCAACTTGTGTCAGGCACTACAGGGAATAATGCAGAGCTCCTGCCTTCCAGGAATTCACATTCCAGAAGGAGTGCTGTGCTAGGGAACCTGTCATAAAGAAAGGCCGATCTCCTCCAAAGGACCCAGCAAGAATCCTCTGTACGACTCATGGGCAGGCCAGCAGCAGAGCCTCCGCTCGGGCGATGGAAGGCAATTCTGAACTACAGCAGAACTCAGACCTTCGTATAAGAAGTTTTTGAGTAAAAAGGGGAACACAAGGATGCAGAGAAGGCCAAAGGAAAAATGCAAGGACACTAACGTATTTTTACAAGGCATTTTCAAAAGGCAAGCAGAACACATTTAAATCTACAAATGCCCCCTCTGACTACCGGCTGCTATCTAACTAAGAAAGCCACAGGGAAAATTAACGTTTTACTAGTTGCTACACTTACATGGAACTGATTATAGTCACTGGCAAAAGTAGCTGGAAACCTCAAAACATGCTTTAAATACTGAGACAGTTTTTTCTTTTTATGGTAAAGTATAAATGATGACATAATTGGAAACAATCTACCTATCTATCAGAAGGGGACTCATTAAATGAACTGTGCTATCCTTACATGCTAAAACATGAGAACATTAAAAAACTTGGCCAAAAGCACTTCATGGCATTGAAATATGTTCATTTCTAGTCGCAAGACTGTTGGCTACTCTGATCTCTCAACCTGTTTCCTCATCTATAAAATGGGGATAATGGAGTACTAGACAACAGGAATAACCCACAATTACAATGCAACAGCGTAGGATATGAAAAATACACACTACATCATTTCCTTACCAGAAAATACAAAAAAGACCAAAACAACTTGCTACTAGTCAAGACTGTGGTTGTAATGTTCTCTCTGCTTGTGCTCTGGATGCTCGTTACAGTACCTGGGTGTGTTTGATTCATTAAAATCCATCCCTCCACTCACCTATCAGTGCACATTTCTACATATGTGCCCAATCTCAATAAAAAAGTTTTTAAATTGGGGATAATCACAGGATTCTCTGCACGGGGATGTTCTGAGAATTAAAATCACAGATATAAAATGTATATAAAATGTTTTCTGCCTAATACACAGATGAGTGTACAGTATTTGGGTCCTCTTATAATCCGCCCAATGCCAACCACATGAGAAGCTCTATTAAATATCCATTAAAAGGACACATTTATCAGGTAAAATGAATCACTCACAACCTCTGCAACCCCAAAACCACTGTGTAATTTTACAATAGTACTTATTTTGCACTTTGCACCATAATCATTTGTGTTCAAGCCAGTCCTGCCCCTTCCTCCACTTTCAACTCCCTAAGGGCAGAGAATATGGCAGTCTTGGTATCCTTTCCCAACAAAAACACCAGGTCATTCAACACATACCTGCTGATTCTGTGATTTGCAGAATATTGTAAAGAATAAAAGAACTGCTTGAACATTACAGAACATTTTAACTGGACACCACAACATCCTTTCTCAGCTTTATTGTTTAAAGTGCTGAAAACCTGCTTCAGGGGTGAATTTTATGTTAAAAACGCCCATATGTTCCTACGTGTTCCTTTATTCACTCGTTCCACAAACATTATCAATGCACAAAGGGACATGGGACCAAATTCCCACATCCCAAGAAGCTTATGCTAAGGGGGCAGGCACACGGCAGAGAGCGGTCATTGGTTCTGGTTGTTTTCATGTTGGTTCCCAACTTGGTGATTCCCAGACAACTTGGGTCGTATGCACATATAAACCTAAGAAGTGAGGGACCACTCATGCTTTCTAACTTCAGAAACAGATCAGAGTACTTTCATCCTCTGCCCAAAGCCCAGGCTGAAGTGGACAAACTGCTTTGTATTTCTAGCTAACTAGCAGCAGGAGGAGATTCCAGATCATTTCTTTGCTCAAGGCCCAATTCTTTCTCTACATGTGGGTATTAAGACTCCAAGCATCCTGTTTCTCAACCCTCCTATATAAGTTTAACTCCCAGGATACTGCTCTGAAAATATGTTCTTTCTATACTGTCAGATTCTAGTGTTTTCCATTCTTTATAATCACAGCTGTGTGATATGCAAAAGCATGTTTGTTATGCTTTACCCAATACTGCTACCCGATTACCTCCAATACTCCCACAGTTTCATAAAGCTCAATTATCTGAGTTTATAATCTGAAACTTAAAAGCACAAAAGAAAAAAAAATCCCACCGAGAATGAAACAACAGACACTACAGAAGAGCAGAAATTAGACCGACCTTGAACTTTAAGTAAGAGATTTATGAGACTATGAAACCAATAAATGTAAAAAGATTACACACATGAAAGCAGGACACAAATACAAGTAAATAGTGGTAATACAAATGAACCAGCACCCATTTGGTCATCAGTAAACATCAGGTTCTTTTCATAAACACCACTACACGCCAACAGTGAGCAGGGTAGGCTTGTATGTTCCACCACCTCCATACCGGCTGGCACATTACAAGGGAACCAAGCCTTACCACTCAATTTTACCAAACCACAAATGTTTATTCATGAGAAATACACATGCAAAATGAACTGCTTTAAAGTAGAAAATCTAGAGCAACTTGCTGTCTTATCTACTGCTTGTGGGAATATAAATTTGTACTTCATTGAGGAAAAAAGTCATTAGATAACAAAGATAAACAACAGAATACCTACTCAAGCATTTCCAGCCTAGATAATATTTGAGGGACCATCTTGATCATAGCCAGCAAGATTCACAAATAAGAATATTCACCAAAGTATTGTTCTTAATCTCAGTACTGAGAGAGGCTGAGGCAGGAGGGTTCCAGGTTTGAGTCTGGCCTGGGCAAGTCTGAGACTCTGTAAAGTAAAAAATAAGAGTGAAAGATGTAAAGAGCCCTTGGGTTTGATCCCCAATACAGAAGGAAGGAAGGAAGGAAGGAAGGAAGGAAGGAAGGAAGGAAGGAAGGAAGGAAGGAAGGAAGGGAGGGAGGGAGGGAGGGAGGGAGGGAGGGAGGGAGGGAGGGAGGGAGGGAAAGAAAGAAAGAAAGAAAGAAAGAAAGAAAGAAAGAAAGAAAGAAAGAAAGAAAGAAAGAAAGAAAGAATTCGTAAGAATAGAAAACTACAAATGCTTATCCAAAAGTGAAATGACAGAAAATATTCAAAATATCAACATAGAAGAATGTTAAACAGTAGTGAAAATAAATGCGCCAAAGCCAATGCAACAACCAGAATAAGTCATACTAATGATGGGGAATAAAAAAGGCCTGGAATGAGAACCAACTCAGTCACTGGACACTTCCGAGTGTGGAAAGATGAGCAAACAGGTGCCCAAATCAGCCCTGTGCAGCGACATCTACATGTGAGACAGGAAATCCTCCAAATTATTCAGGACCAAACTGCATGAAGCAGCGTGTTATTCCCAGGGTCACACTGCCCACCAGGTTGTCAAAGACAATTTCATATGAGGTTATATGCTACATATGGATGAAAGCAATCAGAGGTGTGAACAGAAAGAGTAATCAAGTTAAAAACTGCAAAACTGAAATTCAAATATCTGGAAGCAAAGATCCACAAAAACAACTTCTTACTGAAGATCCCTATTGTAGAAGTGTGTCAGGAGCTACAGTGTTCTTAGACAAGGCCCATCCCCTGCAGCAGCTAATGGTGTCTGGTCTCTACCATGAGGCCCTGCATTCCTCAAAGTGCAATGATGTTCTACAGCCCAAGGCCCTAACTGTCTTTAGTCAGCCTGTAACTAATGATACAGAATAATGCAGATGGAATGTGCTAAGTCTGCTGTGGAAAGCTGCAGGCAGGAAGTGGAGCCAGCCCAACAGATAGGCCATGTGGGCTTCAACCAACAGTGCTGTGGGGGTAGGACTACCCAAAGCCTCTGGAGCTCACATCTCACCACTACCTGCCCCAGGTACGAGGCATGGAGCTACAGGATTTAATGTTTGCCCTGCTGGGTTTCAGACTTGCTTTGGTCTGGTTCTTTTCTATCCCCTTATTCCTTCCTTACAGCCTTTACTATGGCCCACTGTGTGCTGGAAGCACTTAACTTTCTTTCTGATTTTCAAAGGGGCTCACAGCTAAGAATTTGCCTTCAGCCTCGGAGAAGACTCTGCACTTGGACTTTTCAGCAGTGCTGGAACTGTTGAGACTGTGGCAACTCTTAGACATTTTGCATAATGAGATGGACGTGAGTCTTTTGGGAGCCATAGTGGAATGTTTATGGTTTAGATCTAAAATGTCCCAAAAGTCTCATGTTCAGAGGTGGGGGCTGTTTGGAAAGGGTGGGTTACTGGGGGCATGATTGGAAGAGTGTATTCTCATCTCAGGCTCCTCTCCCCTCCCTCTCTGCTTCCTTGCCACCATGGGCTAAGCAGTTTTCTTCCACCATACACTTTCACCATGTTGTTGCTGCCATGCAGCCAGCCAGCCAACCATGGACTAAACCCACTGAAACTGTAAGCCAAAATAAATCTGCCCTCCTTTCAGCTGTGGGTATCAGATATTTTGTCTCAGCAATGGGAAAGCGGACTAAAACTGAAGAGTTATAAAAATAAAAGATTACAATTTCTTTTCAAAACAAGGCCCAAAGACCACAAAGAGAATTAGCAATGAGGAACTACAAAGTTCAGACCAAGAGCTGGGGATATAGCTCAGTGGCACAGTGCCTGCCTGGCAAGCACAAGGTCGTGAGTTCAATTCCCAGTACCAAAAAACCAAAAGTTCAGCCAGTATAAAATGAAAACTGGGAAACACTCCAAAAATACCTGACAACAAACAGGAAAACATGGCAGTGTACTACAGAATAATCATACAGTGGGATACTATCCATCAGCAAAAAAAATTAAAAAGCCATAGGTACACATCAAAATAAATAAATAAATATCAAAATAATGGGGCTTTTTGTCTCTCAAGGTACAGAAGACTATATAGTTCGGCATCATTTTCATTAAGTTTTGAAGTAATATATTGCTCATAAACTCATACATATGTAATAGAAACACACATGGCAATAATATACCCAAAACCCAGGATAGTGGTTACTTCTACAAAAATAAAGAGACACAGGACAGGGAGGGTCATACACAGGGGTCTTCAAATCCTTGTGATGCTTATTTCTCATTAAATAAAAATTAGAGGCTATAGAGCTCAGTCCTAGAACATCTACCTGGAATACTCAATGCCCTGAGTTTGATCCCCTGCACCATTATATATACACATACATGTGTACATACACACACGTGCACACACACTTCCTTCAAATATTAAGATCTAATAAAGGCAGTTATCAGTGCTTCTGTATTTATAATATTATTCTTCTAGGCACTACATATGTTTACAATAGTTTGTTCAAAAGGGACATGTTTAAAAGGGAAAAGAACAAAACACAACTTGGTAAAATTTATTTGCAAGATCAGAAGAAAAACAACTGCTAATATATATGATTTTAATACCAGCCACCAAATGTGGCTCTACAGGGCTTGACACAGAAGGTACTCAAATGAATACGTATTTGCTTAATGAACTGGACAAGGAGGTAGAAAAAGTTCAATTACTCATCCAGTCAGTTCTGAATATTTTCAAATATGTTTAGTGGTATCTGAGTATTTATGAATACGAATAATTATTACTAATACATTAGATCTCTTCATTTGAAGACACTTCCCACCAGACAGTCCATCTTTAGGAAGAGCATTATTAGTTGTTACACACCGAATATTTGTGTTCTCACAGAATTCCTATGTCGAAGCACTAACCTCCAGTGTGATGGCATTTGGAGGCGGGGCCCAGGGGCGGTGATTAGGTTTGGAAGAAGCCATGAGGGTAGAGCCCTGTGGAATCAGAGTCCTTATCCATGAGAACTCAGAGAAGTGCATGCAGGAGGAATCCCCGACTGTGAACTCACAGCCGGCCTCGAGAACAGTGCAAAGCCAGTGTCTGTGTTTTTAAGTTACCCAGTCTGTGGTATTTCATTACAGCATCCAGCACCAAGACGCTAGGCTTTTTAGATCTTTCTATTAGTTAGATTCACATCTTTCTTAATTGCTAATAGCAAAGTACCTGACTTGAGCCCGCATACATTCTTGCTAACTAGAGGTGAGATTCCACATACCATTTGCATCTTGTCTCCTGAGCCAACAGGAATGCGCTGATTTTAAAGTATTTCCATCACTGTTTTATGGATCAAAACTTTAGCACATTTGGGAAAGTGTCCAGTGGGAAATGAAAACACAATGCCTAATTTCTTATACCACCTGTCTGCGTGGTTCTATGCAGGGCATTTAATCTCCATTTACCTGAAAATCTGATCACAAACATGAGACATCCAGGTGACAAAGGTCCCTTCAATTTCAGAACGAAGATGCCACATTAATAAGGAATTTCTAAACCTTCCATTTAAAATATGTGGAGAACGTAACCAAGTGGCACTTAGCCTACTTATATCAAAATACGCATTGACAAAATATTGCTTAGGTAATAATTATACCATGCTGAATTTAGTATTACAGCTACACTTCCACAAGACTGAAAGGAAAACAGAAAATGCATACAAAAACAGCTTCTTTTCCCAGCGGTCATTCCCAAACGGTTACAGCTGCTAAGACGGGGTAGGCCACCACCCAAAATACAGCCACCACACCACTTTCCAGCCATGTCCTCAAATCAGTGCAAACATCATTTCCTGAGAAAAGCGGCTGCAGTAGCAGCAAAAACCAAACGGGCTTATGGCATCAACATTATAATGCAATTCCCTAATATAAACTGATGCTCTGCGACTGGTTCTATTCTACTTGAGGGACACTCCACATGTTGCTTTATGGTTGTATACAATCAACACTGATACATTACAGTTTTCTCAAGCAGACGAAAATATTTACCTTTCCTGGCGTCACAGAAATCAACTAAAGAAGTGCTAATTATAGACCATAACAAATCTCTGAATATTTTTACCTATAAAAGAGATCAAGGATGGACATCGTTTGAGAAAATGCAGACCATGCACCCGCTGTTGCTCAGAGTATACACACAGAGCATTCCCAAAGGCGGATAAAGGAACAAGCAGGCCAGAGGAAGTGAAGTGGACACATCTGCCCTTCCCCACCCAACACGCTGATCTCCACACCCTGAGTCCTTGCCCCCAAGCGCAAGATGTGAGCGGAATTTTTCCTTCATACTTTTGCTTGACCTCAGAAGAACCTACTCTAAAACACAAAATGAAACGAGACCTACAAGGGTGTCAGTGTTTCCTCCGTACATATGAGAAGAAGGCATGGAGAGGAACAGCTGGTCAATTCTAAAGTAAATCCTCAAGGTTTTACACCTCTGGGAGCTACTTGGGTTTTAAACTCTTCGCCCTGATTTGGCCTACGCCCCTTATTCCTAGTGCTACCAAAGGCACCCTTCTCAGTGACTTTCTAAACCACAGACCCTTCTCACTTCACAGCTCTGCGCTTGACATTAACCCCAACACACAGCTGCTGTTTTTCCCACTGGAAATATGACCTCTCCCAAGGTTACTGGTGGCATTATCAGGAGACCATGGTTAGGCTATTACTTCTCCTCTGGCTGTACACACAAGGTGACAGGAATTCCTTGGTCACTGGTCACGGGACCAGATGGCTTGGGTAAAGTACAAAGGACAAAGTACAGTAGGTTGTAAGGGTTGAGCCAGCAAAGACACCCCACCCCAGGGTGAGGGGCATGCTTAAGATGAATCCAGAGGTAAAGACCACTTGAGGCTCTGCTCATTCTAATCCCATCCAACAAACAGCCGCCGCGTTAGCCTCCAGCTCCAACAGCCTGTGTTGCTCTGAATCTTTGCATTCCTGTCTACCCTGGCAAGCACGACACAAAGGTCCTCAGCTGATAATTCACAGCCGCCCTGAGTCTGCCCGACCCATGCCATCTCTCCACCCAGAGAAGGACCCATGGCGACCTTCACAGCATCTCCCTCTGCTGATATTTTGCTTATGCTGTTTCGATACAGAAAATACTCTTTCCTAATATGTTCTGTTTACTCTACCTGTACTCATGCAAATACTGTGCCAAGCATATCTCAGACGCCACTTAACAAAAGCTGAACTTCAACGTACTTACACCAGGATATAGTACCTGATCCTCCAGCTTAAAATAGCCCCTCTCTCTTCCAAAGCCCCCAGCACTTTATGTGTTACCACCTGACCTACTGGCTTCCACCTCAGTTATTTATGGGTGAGATCAGACTGGCTGAACAAGAGATCAATATTCCCAGGCACAGGACACAGCATTCCAGGCACCCTTAAAATAGAGAGTGCTTCAAGAACAAAGGAGTGACTTACAATATCACAAAGGGTGCCAGAGGCAAAGGTAGGAAGTAAAAAGTGTGCTGAGCCTCGAGTCCAAGGAGGCCAAGGGTGTGACTTTAGTGAAGACAGTTGTCGCAAGCAGAAAACAAACTACAGGGGTTGAGCAAAGAAAGAACGTCGAGACTGAATAACGTCTCTGTACCCCGCTTCCCTCCATCCGTACCCCCAAATAACACGAGCAAGTTTTAACATGTTCTAGATAGTAATTATTGTTGAATAAGTTAATGTAAACAAAAATTAATTTGTGCCATACAGTATACATGACCTGCATAAACCTCTATGGTTTCTGTAATGTACCATTTTATTCTCAGTTATCCTGTGAACTATTACAACTTCTTTTTGCAGTGCTGCAGATGGAACACGAGGCCTCCTGCATGGTAGGCAAGCACTCTACCTCTGAGCTACACCCCCAGCCCAAAATGAGCCCCTCCTCTCTTTTATTTGTTTGCTGTTTTGAGATGAGGGGTGCACTTTGGGACACAACACCATTTCCAAGCTTCAAATATTGCAACTTTTGCCCCCACTATAAAAGTGGGATAAAACATGCATGGGACTCAAAATATTCATGCAATTTCTCCCCTCCCCTTTTGTTCCCACAAATGGGAAAGTTTCTGGCTTATGGAAAGAAAGAATTAACTGGGTAGAAGGAGACGACGAAGAAGAAAATCCTTTCTACCAACTTTGAAATGTATACTACTTCTGGCCATTGCTAGGGTCTTTCCATGAACCCCACAGCCAGATCCCACGGGGCAGTCACACAGCTGGTCACATGATTTGAACGTCGTTTCCAGATTTACAGGACAAACACAATTAAAAACATTACTTGTTCTGGTTTTGTAGTAACATTAACGCAGAATAGAGTCATTTGATATACCGCAGTTGCTGAAGAGCGGCCTGTAGGCTCTCCAGCTCCTGCTAATAAGGTTCCTTCCACTGAACAACCTACTTCTGGATCCCACTTAGAACCTCCACAGATCCTTAGCCCAGAGCCTTTCTCTGCCTTCATTGTAACAAAACAAAAACAAAACAAACAAAAAAAACACCCTCACAGAAATCCAGGAAACCAATAGGTTTTGAATGATCCACCTCAGAAAAATCTTGTCAACAAACAAAACATTACAACCTCAATTTCCCAAAAATCAGAAACAAGTTTGTCCTGTAAAAGGAGTTATACCATTCATTACCACAAACTAGACTTAATTTTCAGAGATAGATTATGAAAATAGGAAGTGGTTTGCATACCTAAAGGATTAAGAAAATGAGCGTCACTGAACAGTCATCTATGAGCCAAAGCACTTTTAGTTATTTTTAAAGTTATTATTAAAATCTCTAAGTACAAAATTCTCTACGATGAATGTGATCATTACGTACATCTAAAATGTAGCAATAAAATCTGATTAGAGAAAAAATATAGTGAAATATTAAAAACTTATTTAGGGAAAAAAATCTCTAAGTACAATTCTCCTCATGTAAAACCACGGCTGAACATGTGTAAGCATCGTATTGTCTCTCTAGTATGAGAAACTGAAAGAGTAAATAAGATCCAAAATGTACAACAGACATGGTGAATCAAAAAGAAACTGGTCAAAAGGAAAGAGAGACTGGAATAGGGAAAAGAAAGAAGGGAAAGGGAAAAAAATTGTATATATATATATATATATATATATATATATGATGGTTAAGATAGATACACTACCAATTTTACTTAGTTCATTGAAGAGTAAGGTTTGTGCCAATAATGTTTGGACAATTGAATGCTAATGTCTGGTATCCTGAATAACTAACTTAAAGATAGTAATACGTAATGTATTAACCATTGTTACCCTCCTATTATGTTGTTTTGAAAATTTGTTCTTCTTTTGATTTGTTTTGTTTTTTTCTTCTCTTTAAAATAAAAAAAAATAAAAAAAAAAAAACACGGCTGAAAATCCACACTGACTGCTCAAAGTCACAGCTAATATGGTAGAGAGAAAATCAAAATCACAGTCTCCTAGTAGTAAATCTCCTCAATAGGATTAGTATTTTCATTTTAAGAGAAAAGAGTTCTCATATAAAACATTTCAGGGGGGAGGATGATTGCCTGGATGAGTATGAAAACATAAACTGCATGTCAGTCATATCCCTGGGTATCACATACATCACCCATGTCACATATTTCAAGAGTTCAAGGAGGTACTTGATTCATAAATACTTTCTTTGCAATACTTGTGTTCTAAAAGTTACACACTATCAATTTAAAGGAAATATAGCTTTCATTTATGCCTAATATTCTCAAATAACCTTTGTAAGACAACTACAGTCTGTTTTAATAAATGATCAGTTTGGGATCAAAGGACAAAAAGAAGCAAAACAGCATAGCAGAAGGAATGAAATGCCACAAGCCATCATTTGAAAACTGGGAAATCTGAAAGAAGAAATCCAGCCCTGTGGTTTTATTCTTAGATTTAGTGATATTTCAATATTCATGAATTCTGCTGCTTCAATCAAAGCTTAATCCTTGTTATAGTCAGGGTTTGTAAGGGAAACAATACAGGACACATACTTTATAGGATTGTTTTATAGTAGTCACCCAAAGAATCAAATACAAAGAGTGCAGGAAATTTGTCCACACATAAAGACCCAAAGAATCCAGCTGAGGGCCTGGATTCCACAGCAATGTCCTGCATGAGTCCAGCTGAAGACCTAGAGCCTACGGCAATGCCCTCCACGAGTCTAACTGGAGGCCCAGAGCCCACGACAATGTCTCATGCAAGTCTGTTTTGGATCTGCGCTGGGAAGGCCCAGAGCTCAGTGGTGAAAGCCAGAAAGTCTGTAGGATCTGAGCCAGCAGCTGAGGGAACTGCACTGCAGCCAGGAAGCGATGCTCAAGGTAAGGACCAGAGCTCCCCTGAAAAGAACCACAGCCATCCTTGGCAACAGCAAAGACCCGGGCTCCTCTGATGATGAGAACAGCCAGTTCCTATCAGGAAAACCAGCGTGACACGCTTCTCCAGGAGAATCAACAGCACACCATCTTCCCCTCCAGTTCTCCTTTTATGCTGTTGGCAACAATCCTCAGGTGGGCCCTCCACACCCAGCACCACGCTGCTTCAGTTTAGCTGGGTGTTACAAGTTGACCACCAGTTGTCAATCCGCCACAATCCTAAATTCCAAGAACTAAACAATGCTCAAAGTCGTTCTTCCCCATTACCTTACATGCTGTTAGACCTGGGTGCATTTTATTTTCCAGACTGTCAGAAAATAATCACTCATACATTTCATCACTTTGTAATTGACTATAGTCTACCACATAGGAAATAGAAAAGAAAATACTTCCTGGGTCTTTCGAGTCTTAAAGACTAGCTGAGCTGTGAATACCTCAGGAATGCTCTCGAATCAGCCAGGAATTCTCCACACGTGAATTTTCCGGCTTCTCTTTCCTGTTTGCCAATTGGTCTGACCCCACTGAGCAAGTCACAACACAGTATCGGACATCTCATTTGGAATCGGCATGCAGCAATTAGCTCTTTGTGATGACAGAGAGGAGGAGCCGCACCTTGGCTTCGCAAAGCACCTTCCAGTCACCAGTGATCCACACACAGTTCTCCCAAAGCACGTTTCCCAACTTTGGTACTCGCTGAGCACAGGAAGATTCTTTTTGCTGACAACTGCGGCCACAAAGTAGTACTCTCTACCTAGCAGCTAACTGGTCCACAGCAAAGACATCAGGGGAGGAACCCACACCTGGAAATGTGCTCATTGCACACAAAGGGTAAAACACACACAACCTCAAAAATGTCACTGGAATTCCATGATGTTGGATAGCCATCATCAGATGCATAAGGAACCATTTTCCTCATAAAAACTACACAGAGCAAAACATGCCCGATACTTTTAACCACACTGCACAAACTGTCAGTGAAAACAGTAAGGATTTCCAGAGTCAAGCATTTCTACGGCCACACCCTGCCATCCACTACTATTAAATGCAGTATAATCCAACCACTGCAGATCATTCACTGCAGGCACTATGGAAAATCACGTAACAGAATTAAAGTATTCTCTTCATTTAAGTTATCGCTTCAGTGCATTCCCCCTTTGTGGTTCAAGGTCATAAAAACAATTTTTTTCACAGTACTTCAAAAGAGATGCAGCTCAACTGTCAATTTAGAAATTTTCAACTTAGAAATTCAGATTTAGGGCCGGTGAGATGGCTCAGCGGCTTAAGCACCTGCCCGGCAAGCGCGAGGGCCCGAGTTCGACTCCCGGAACCCACATACAAAAAAGGGGCCGGTGATATCGCTCAGCGGCACGCGCACCAGCCCTGAGGTCAACCCCCCGGTACCCACAAAAAAAAAAAAAAAAAAAAAAAAGAAAAAAAAATGAAATTCAGATTTAAAGCAGAAGCCTAGAGTTTGGCAATATGTACATATCAGGCACTATAAAAACCTGACCTAGTTACGCCATTCTTAAGAATTCAGCTTCAGTGGAAATACTGAGGTATACACAAAGATGCTATCATTCATAGTAGCGAATACAGCTGGAAAGAAATCTAGATTAGAAATTTTATGAGAATAAAACCAGTACACTTAGGAAATGGACAATACCCCATTAGCAATGTTTTTAGTAAAATATTTAGTATGGCAAAATAGTTCCAACACAATAGGGGCTATTATATCCTTATTTGTTTAAAAAGAAAAGGAAGCAAAAGTCTTAGTATGAACACAGACTGAGGCCCAGGGAAGGCAGCACTTAAGATATAAAAGCAGCTCCACTAGTTTTTAATTGTGTATATTTGACACAAGATGTGATCCGACATCCTGGATAGCCAGGCCCTGACCCCTACAAATTTGTGGTCTAGGGGCTGGGGTTGTAGCTCACTGGTCAGATACATGCATAAGGCCCTGGATTCAACCCCTGCACACACACAAAAGAACTCAGTTGTCACCACATTATCCCCGCGCACTTTCGGCACCGAGTAAGACCACTGACAATTTTCCCCTAAGTCTGAAGGATTAAGGTTCCAACTATGAAATCCAAGAGCTGAGCCCTTCCTCTTTCTTCAAGGGCCAGACCCCTGCAGAATTCACACTGCTCCCGAAGCCTGTGCCTCTCGGGGCCCAGGGGCCACTCGTCCCTTAGCCCTCCACTTGCTCACAGAAGCAGCCGCTCCGGCAGCGCTCCTCGGGGCATCTGCTCACCCCACTGCGCTGCCAGTTGTGTCCCTGCAAACCTTTTCCGTCATCTGTGCTCTTCCACCCCGTGGCTGCTCCCATGCCTGGGCCACAAGAAAAGGCTGACGTGTCATGACCTCAAGCGCTTCCTTCTCCCTGAAGGACAGACAAGTGACTTCCCCTTCTCAAGTCCCTCTCCATGCAAAACAGAAAGGGGAATCCCAGGACAGAGTCCCCTGATCCCTGGGGTGAGACCGTTAATTCAGTCTGGGGTTTTCTAGCCTCCTCTTCCCAAGGCCCTAAAGCCCTGCAAGGATGATCCTACCAAGACTGTGGTGAGCGCAGCACTCGTCAAATCTACACACACTGTCCTCCACACCTTGGGCTCCATGCCTTGCGGGTCCTTCCTCAATTATGTCTGCACTTTCTTTCATTCTCAGGAGAGCTACCATCATTCCCAGTGTGGTGGATTAACTAATGGTCAACTTGTAACACAACACCCAGCGTGGTGCTGGGTGTGGAAGGCCCTCCTCAGGACTGTTGCCAACAGCATGAAAAAGAACTGGAGGGAAGATGGTGTGCTGTTGAATTGCCTGGAGAAGCTTGTCATGCAGGTTTTCCTGATATGAACTCAGCTGTTCTCATCAGCAGAGGAGCCCAGGTCCTTGCTGTCACCGAGGATGGCTGTGGTTCTTTTCAGGGGAGCTCTGGTCCTTACCTTGAGCATCCCTTCCTGGCTGCAGTGCAGATCCCTCAGCTGCTGGCACAGATCCTTCATCCCGCCGGCACAGACTTTCTAGCTTCCACCACTGCCTTTGGGCCTTCCCAGTGCAGGTCCTTGATACAGACTTGCATGAGACATTGTTGTGGGCTCTGGGCCTCCCGCTGAACTCGTGCAGGACATCACCAAGGGATCCAGGCCCTCGGCTGGGTTCTTTGGGTCTCTAGTGCGTGGACGGATCTCTTGTGCTCTTCTGCATTTGACTCTTTGAGTGAATATTATAAAATAACCCTATAAATTATGTGTCCTGTATTAAATCTATTCCCTTGCAAACCCTGACTACAACACTCAGTAATCTGACCCCATGCAAAACTGGGGGTGCAGTGCTAGAGAAGACAAATGGAAGGATCTGTCCCCCAACTCCACACTGCAGACTGAGCTGTGGCTCTGACCCAGACAAAAGCAACTCCGCACCCCAATGCACAGAGCCATGGGAAAGTGAAGTCAATGCAAATGTTTAGATTTTATAATGTTCCAAGTTTCCTACAGTGAGCCCCTATTCCTATGAAAACGAAACAACTGAAGTACAAACATACCTGTGAGTGTTCAGAAAGATCAGAAACTAGTAACTGACAAAAAGTTAAGGTGCTTTTCTGCAGCCCCATATAACTAGACTGTAGCGCCGAAAGTACAGTATTGTCTCACTTATACACTGTCAAGACTATAGGGTTTAAGATCCTAGAGAAAATTCCAATGAAATGACTAAGTAGTTTTTATAAACAATATTCAGAGTAAGAAGACATCAGAATAAGAAGAAAGTAACTTGGGGAACAAGCAATTACAATGTTTAGAACCTTAAGACATTAAGGACAAAAGGCATGGAAAATGACACAGACCCTTTGTTTTTGTTTTTGTTTTTGTGAGTACCGGGAGTCAAACTCAGGACCTCGTACTTGCCAGGCAGGCGCTTATGCTGCTGAGCTATATCACCGGCCCCAGACCCTTTGTTTTGAAAACATGATAGGTGATAATCTATTGGGAAGAAAACAATTTGAGCTCAGTTCAAAAATAACTGATAATTTTCCCCCAGAAGCAGCTTCTGCTCTGATTTCGCCTGCAGACCAGTGCGATCGCCATTACCCAGGCTCCCAAGTTGAAGGAAATGCTGGGTCACCTCGCCCACTTCCCCTTTCCTCCCTTCCTCACTGAACAAAGCAGCCTTCTTTCTCCACAGCGCACTCCTGAGTCAGTCCACCCCCAGCTCTGGACAGGTTGTCCTACCACTTCAGACCCTTTCCTCCTCTACTACCAAATTCACTGAAAGGAAATGCCAATCATTTCTCCTGATCGGGACTCATCGATGGCTTCCACCACTTACAGTAAGTGCCAGCTCTTTGAGCTTTGCACCAGGCAGAATGCAGCACATACATGCAAATGGGGCGCCTGGACTTGGGTAGCATGGTGCCCTGCGTGACATCTCTGCGCAAGCACAGCTTCTCCAGCCTCTCTTTGGGGCTGCCCTACGCCACAGGTGCTCCAGCACCACCCATGACGACAGCCAAATCAGATCCAATGCCTAGGTTCAATGTTGACTTTATGGGGAAACTTGATGTGGTTCTCGTCCAATTCAGTTTGCAACCAGAATCATGGAAAAAAATTAAGCTCGTGAACCGGGGTACCACTGCACCACATTGCCCAGAAACCTGCTAGAAAAGCACATGCCAAGACCCTACTGCAGACTAAAAGAAACAGACTGAGGCCAGGGCCCGGCAGATGACTGGTCACTAATGATGAGAACAACTAGCCCCAGAAACCCTCCTCGTCGCCCCAGAAACCCTCCTCGTCACCCCAGCTGACTCCATCTCTGTTCCCAGAACACGGTTTGTACCTTCCTCTTCCGTCTCATGGTGCACAGGGTAGCTTCTCCCCTGCTAGCGACCTAAACCCTAACCATCCTTCAAAGAACAAATCAAGTCTTTCTGCCGCGTCAGAGTCTAAACATTCTTGTCATCTTATGAACTCCAACTGAACTTACTCCCTGTACCACTCACGCGATAGTTACTAAAATGACAGTGCAGCAAGAAGATGACAATGCTGCAAAAGCCTCCAGGGCAGGGATTACAAATGGACTTCATAGTTTGGGCCACACTCGGGCAAAAAGCAGTGACATTCAGGAGCCGTGTGTTAAGAAAGATTTTGGTGCTACGCTGAGGGAGAAAAAAATATCAATTATCAATGACCCTATTAGTACTTTCTCAGGGAAAGAGAGAAACTGTGTACCTACTATAAAGTTTTCATTTTCATTTCTGCTCTGGGTTTTAACTGAAACACAGAAAAAAAGCTACCAAAGAGCCAGAGGCAAAACAGAGGATAGTAAACATAACTTTTTTTTTTGGTACTGGGGATCCAACTCATGACCTCACGCTTGCCAGGCAGGCACTGTGCCGCTGAGCTATATCCCCAGCCCCTGAACATAACTTTTAACCAGCATTTTAATGATATGTGCACTGGCAGGCAGGTCTGTCTCCAACACGTCTCTCGCAGAGCTCCCATTTCATGGCACATCTCAGTATGTTCTATACCAGGTTGAGGAATAACAGCACCTTGCAATCATAACGTATATCTTTTTCCCAGAACCCAAGCTACACCATAACAGATAATATGAAGGATATAAAATAACAGCTGTCCTGTCACTCACCTCTTTTACTCTCCGCCTCTTGCTCTCAAAGAAACTCATTCAAAAAAAAAAAAAAAAAATGCTGAGCTAGGCTCAGAAGATGAGGGTCCATACATTTAGGGTCATTTTGCTCCTCTCAGTGCCAATCCTAACAGACATTTCTAATAGAATCATTCCTATTTCAAACCTCCATAGTTTCATTATATGACCTCCCACCTAAACCAAGCAACTCGAAAGCAGGAAGCAGGACATGTTGTGACCCTCACACCACCTACTTTACTACCAAGCATGGGTTATGATAAATGCTGACCATGCACTGGCTGGCCCTGCAAAGTTCTTTTCTGACTCCGATTTCTCAAGACGGCTCCTTTCTTATAGGGAACAGCCTTGATTTTAGATACTTGAGTTATTAAAAACACAAAATTGATAGTATAAAGAGGAACTATATGTATAACCTCATGAATGTTACTCAAAGTAATTCAAAGCACAGTCTACTCCCTGAATTCCTCCCAATTCACATTACTATTTAGAGAAGCAGACTGTTACTACTAGAGCTATGTTCAAGCTGCCTCTGGAAGCAACACACACATGAATCACCCTTAAAGCCCAGTCAGGGTGATTCACAGTTAGGGATCTGCTGTCCGACAGGAAGGTGACATCCCCAAGCCCTAGGTTCAACCAGAGGCCAAGTTTGAAAAACACATCTTCACCAGATGATCCCATCCAGCCACAGAGCCCTTAATGCAATTCGCAAAGCAAGAAAATCCAATTTCCTAATGGTAAAAGGACAAAGATACTCAGCCGAACTTCAAATCTAGTATGTCCATGTTAAAACAAGTGAGCATGAATGTTGTATACTTATGTCCACAAGAAGAAAGCTGACTGTGACAGCTATCAGGACATCACATTACTTCCTGCTGCCAGCTCAAGCCCAGCCAGAGTTTTTCTGAACTGGTCAGTGATGAATTTAGGGCCTCAATGTCACTGCAGCCTGAGAGGACAGAAAGACAGACACACTCTCCCACAGCAGAGAACCCACCCCAGAACTTTCACCATGGTGTCACACGCTGGTAAATCAGAAGGCACATTATATGGGCTCAGCCTCACAACAATGGTCCGGTGCAACCCACACGCCAATGCCCTGAGCTCCCAATGCGTCCCCAGTGAGGAGGGGCAGCTGCTTCCCATCAAATCTTAACAGTGCAGCGCAGCTCCAAGTCAACGCGGATTAAACAAACACACACAAGCAAGCTAATGGGTCTGCAGGTCTTCTCTTCCACCATTCATCAAAAGCCCTACAATGTGGTTCCCAGGCTGCCCGCTGTCTGTGGGAAGCCCACAGGGCATCTCAGAAGAGAAAGAGGCCTCACACTGAACAGAATGTTCAGTAAGACATCTGCAAAAGGACAACTTTCTCGTGCACAGGTCGCACCAGCTGAAACTGGTAAATGCGCCAGCAAAAAGTGAACTTTCAGGGCCGGTGAGATGGCTCAGTGGCGTAAGCGCCTGCCTTGCAAGCGTGAGGGCCCGAGTTCGACTCCCGGAACCCACATACGAAAAAGGGGCCGGTGATATCGCTCAGAGGCACGGGTGCCTGTTGGCACGTGAGGTCCTGAGGTCGACCCCCCGGTACCCACAAAAAAAAAAAAAAAAGTGAACTTTCAGGCAGCAATCACAGAAGATTAGAAGGAGCCGTATTTTACATAATGCAAAGTCTTAGAAATTACTGAAACTTGCTGAATCTGGAAAAGTAGGGAAGCTAACTTTAAGTGCCTGGATTCCAATCTGAGTTTGTGCCCACCGCTGTCATGTTAAACTTAACCCTTCCATGCTTCAGTTTCCTGGTGTGCGAGATGGACTCTTGCTGTAGCACAGGTTAAATAATGCGTGACGTCTCAGGGTGCTGCCTGGTACACAGCAAGCGCTCTATCAGTGTTCATAAATTACCACCACCATCCTCACCACTGGCAATGCTACTGTCCAGATTTTACATGCTGTTTTATACCACAGCCCTGTGCAGGGGAACTAGAAGCCCCACGCTCCAAAGAAGGACACTAAGGCTCAAGCTTTCTTTATTTGTAGTAATACAGGGGGCAGCAGCCTGAGCAAGATGCAGAGCAGCAAACAGCAGAAGCCTCCTTCATTTCTACATGGCTGGGGACCTCTGGGAGGAGTGTGCAAGCGGTAGAGTGAAGCGGTAGGAGTGAAGCTACTCAGGGTGGGGACCACGGGTGGGGGCCAATGCACTGGCAGAATAGCAGGGCAAGTGCTGCTGTTAGCTCTGACCTGCAAGAACCCTGCACATGACAAAATGTTTACCTTACCCCTGCCTCTTCACGAAAGGCCCAGAGGAAAGACACACACACACACAGCTCAGAAAAAGCATTACTGCAAGATTACATGATCTCCTACAACCAGCTTTGTTGGTCCCCTTCCCGCAAAATAAATAAAGCCACAGGACAGAAAGAGGCTGAGCTTAAAGGTTGAAAATAAGTAAGTATGCAATAAAATGGAGAAAAGGAGAGGGAGAGAGAAAGAAACTTTGGTCTCAGAATCACTATAACATAACTCCTATCCTAAAGACATACTTTCAACCCTACAGCCACAAACCCAAGTCAAGTTCTGCACTGCACACTTTTACATGCAAACTGAACCCGTCAAACAACATCTGATAGCCGCAGGAACAAATTCCGCCACCAAGTCGAGTTCCTGCTTACCCAGCCTGGCAATCTTAGATTTCAGCTGAGGGAACTCAGGACAAAATTAGGTCAGGAATGGAGAACAAATGGAACAGGATATCAACTCGATCTGACCAGGGTCAAACACACATAGGCATTTAATATGTACATACTAAGATGAAAATACAGTAATGGTATGTATTAAATGCAGCTAAATACAGAATATGCCAGGCTCCGTCCCAAACACCTCACGTATAGTAACCCATTTCATCCCAGGAACAACCCTTTGAATACTATTATCCCCGTTTTACAGCTGAGGAAACTAGGACACAGAGATGCAGGTAACTAGCCAAGACCACGTAGCTGGAGTGGCAGAACCAGACGTGAATCACCGGGCAGCTAGGTTCTGCACTCCTAACAGATGGGTTGCCGCTCAAACCTACTGCAGCCTATGCTCTAGAATTAAGCAGGGACTAAATGATGCAGAAAAGGAAACCATCTCATACAGGGGGGCTTCCAGAAGTTCTCCAAGCACCTTGGTTTCAGAGTAGTCCAGAGTACTGACTCACATTCTCAAGATCCAAGAACTTCCCTCTCTTCTTTACCCCTCTGGGATCCCCTATCAGTCCACTTTGATTTAAACTTTTAGTATTCAGATCACATGCTTTGTAAGACTGTTCTAAACCTTGGCCAGGAAAAACAGACCATTGTTTTTAAATCCTTACTTATAACATCATAGCAACCCTGGAAACCACACACTAGAAAATATTATCATGTCAGTTTGTCATGTCATAACTCAGAATGCAACACATAAGCCCACGCAGAGATCTAAGCTGATTCCTAGCACAAACTTTAAACAGATCACCACTTCCCAAGCTGTCCCTGCACAGCTGGAATCCTCAAACTCAAAGCCGCCTACCAGCTTTCTTTATAACAGAGGGTAACATCTATTCTCTACATTTCTGCCCAAAAGTTGTTTCCACAAAATAAATATAATTTCTCTTTCCAAGTGGTGTACAGGATGGAATAAAATTCAAACTTGTGATGAACTAGGTAGAAGTACCATGAAGCTTTGTAAAGTTTTTTTTTTGGGGGGGGTGCCAGGGGTCAAACTCAGGACCTCACGCTTGCGAGCAGATGCTTGTGCCACTGAGCGATATCACTGGGCCTTTTTTCCTTTGTATGTGGGTACCGGGAGTTGAACTCAGGACCTCACGCTTGCCAGGCAGGCGCTTATGCCGCTCAGCTATCTCGCCAGCCCTGTAAAGTATTTTTTAAAGATACTATCTTGTGCATATTCATAAACATTCATAAAAGGAAGGTCATAGTCACACTAAATAAGCAAATTTTTGGAAGGAAAACTTTGGGGATTTTTTGTTATTGTTGTTTTTTTGTTTGTGGAGCTACGAAGAAACCTAGGGCTTCATGTGTGCAAAGCACATATTCTCCAACTGCGCTGTTATCTCCACCCTATTATTTGTAAATATTTCCAAGGAATCCTATCTTGAGAACATATTTCAATAGTTTCTTACTATAAAGAAGTATCCCCTCCACTAACAAAAAATAAAACTAAAGTGAAATGCAAAAGACATTTACCCAGCTATTTGGTAGAGCATGTGATTTTCACCACTTCACTCCAGAATACAGTTCTGTCAAAATCTTTGCTAGTAAATTCCAAGAGTTTCACCTAGCTGCCTATATGTACTGCTTTTGGAATCCTAATCAGTTCCGCTCACCCAATGACTCAAACTAAAACATTAAGCGATATGAACAGCTGCATTCATCTACCACACCAAGAATAGCTTTCAGGAAACCAAGCTCCAGTTGGACACCACATTTAGCAATCTCCCTCAACCCGAGAGAATGTTACAGGGAACTTCTCATTAAGAAGGAAAATGCCTGCGAATGCTTTATAATAATATTTATAAAGTACATATTTTCTCCTAGAAGTAAGTTCAACGATTTTGTGACCATTTACGCCCTAGGAGTTTAAACTCATTTTTATTTGAAATTCTCTATGTGATAAACGATTGTTAATGCCTCATCAAACATCCGACAGAGGCACTCTTGGAGGAATTACAGCTCACTCCCCATAAACCACAGACCACGTCACCCGAGTGTGAGCTCAGTGAGTCAGTAATCCTGGCTCATTTTTCTTTCACACTGCTTTCTCACTCACCTATCCCACTTTGCCCTAAACTTCTGAACTGGATGTAGAACTACGGATTTCAAAAAATGAAACTGGGGCAAAGAGTGCAGTTCAGTGGTCAACTCTACATGTAGCATACACAAGACCCTAGATTCCATCCCCAGTACCACCACACAAAAAATGGCCAAGTGAGAGGAGAAAAGCAGGGCCGACATAGGACACAAATCAAAGGTGGGAGAGTGTTTGCCTAGCATATGCGAGGCCAGGGTTCCACGCACAAAAGAAAGCTGAAAGAGAAACACAAACCAGGACATTTGGTAAGGGTCCACTGACACACACACACTACCACCAGGGACACACAGAATCTCAGGAGAGGAAGCTGACGTTCACGGCAGGGCTCTGGTGAAGTCTCAGGCGCCCTTATCAACTGGAAAGAAAGAAGAGCCCCACTTTGAAAGCCAGCAAGCCCTAGTGGGCAGAGCACCACAGCAGGGAAAGCTAAGACCACCTTGAATCAACCTTAAAGAAAATTACTTATGTGGTTGCATGAATAGAGATAAAGAAGATAGGAATCATAAAAAGAGGCACCGACATAATCAAAAAACAAGTTCACCAACATTTACTGTTTACACATGGATGGACCATAACAAGATTCTACCTGGCTCTAGCAGGATTAAGTCTGCACTAAGCTCACGTTCCCGGTCTTTGCACGTAGTATTTCATTTAATTCTCACAACAATACAACAAGCCTTGAATGTGTATTATTTTCATTGGTATTGCAGGCTACTGATTACATGCCTCAAAAATTCATATGTACAGCCAGGCGTGGTGGCGCATGCCTGTCATCCCAGCACTCGGGAGGCTGAGGCAGGAGGGTTGCTGCGAGTTTGAGGCCAGCCTTGACCTACAACGTGAGTTCAAGGCCAGCCTGAACTGCATAATGAAACCCTGTCTCAAAAAGAGAAAAAAAAAAAATTCATATGTAGAATTCCTAACCGCCAAATGTGATTAAATGTGGACCCCGTCTTCAAAGAAATAAAGAAGTTAAAATAAGCTCTTCAGGGTGGGCTCTAATTCAATATGACTGGTATCATAAGAGATGAGGACATAGATACAGGCACAGTGGTAAGGTCATGTCTTAGTTCTTAGTGCCGCTATAATAAATTACCTGAGACCGGGTAATCAATAACGATGACCTCATGGTCTAATCACCTGTTAGAAGTTCTGTGCTCAACAATCTTACATTGGGGAGCAAGTTTCCCAGCGTAAGAACTTTGGGGAAATACACTCCAACCACAGCAGTCACTATAGTTTGAACCAGACTGTCCCCGAAAGGTCCCTGCGTGAAGGGCTCAGTCTCCAGCTTGGCACTAGTGGAGATGGTGAGGCCTAGCAGGAGGAAGTTAGGTCATTTCAAGGGTACTCCTGAAGGGGTCATGGGACACTGGTCTCTTCTCTCTCACTTCCTGGCCACCATGAGGTACGCAGCCTCCTCCATCCTGCACCCCACCGTGATGCACAGCGCCATTCCAGGCCAAGAGCAGCAGCACCCATCAGTCACACTGAAACCTCCAAAACTGTGAACTGAAATACTGTAAACCCTTCCACTTTATAAGCTGATTATCTCTGGTCCTGTGTTCATTACAGTAATAGAAAGCTAACCCAGAGATCATGTGAACACCGCCATCTAAAATTGAAGGAGAGAGGCCTCAGAAAAAACCCACCCTGGCAACACCCTGATCTCACACTTTTAGGCTTCAAGTACCAGGCTGTGGCACTTTGCTATGGCTGTCCTAGTAGATGAACAACTGCCCTGCAGAAAAGACTGAGGCTCGGGCTAGGGAATTTGATCGAGGTCACAGAGTGGATACAGAATCAGAATTTGAACTCAGGACAAAATACAAACTGTTTTCCAAATAGAGTACTTAGCTTGGCACAAGTAAGTATTGAATAAATAATGGCTATCTTTGGCAGAGGCAGTTACTACAGAATAAACTCAGGGCCTTAGCACTGAGCTACATCCTCAGCCCTCTTTTTACATTATTTTTTATTTTGGGACAGGGTCTCATTAAGTCCCTAGATTGCCCAGGTTGGGTTCTAACTTTCAATTCTCCTGCCTCAGCTTCCCAGAGTGCTGGGATTACAGGTGTGCCCCACCATGGCCAGGAACGTGATTACACTTTTTCATTATACCGCATGACTCTAAGTTAAATGCATGATACAGAGACACAGCCATAAAACAGTGTAGTAAGGGCTATAATTCCTAAGTGATGTGCTGAACAAATACTCCTGTACCAACAACTCTACAGATTGGAAGTAAGCTCAAAGTAGTAGATCCCCCCATTAGATCGTGACTTTACAATCCAGGAGACACACAGCCGTAGACAGCAGCAGCAAGAACACAGAGGAATGGCTGGGGCAAGCACACACACTGCACCTCTTGACAATTAAACACGACCGCTCCGAAGCTGAGCAGCGCACACTTGTGGTCCCAGCTATTTGGGACTCCAAGGCAGCAGGGTCGCTTGAACCCAGGAGTTTGAGGCCAGCCTGGACAATGCAGCAACACCCCATCCCCTCAGAAAAGAACCTTTTTCCTGCTTTTCTCAGGCCCTTAGGTTGTTATGCAAAACGTGTGTATAAAAGACAATGATTTTTCTGTGTCCCACATTTTAATTATCCCCAGTCCCCTGCTGGAGGATGGCAGTCACTTCAGGGTTTCCTCTCCTCACCCACACACTTCTTAAATCCAGCCCCTGGTGTATGAACTTGCACACAAGGGAAAACAGAGTCCACACAGCTTTCTGTACTTTCTTACCCGAAATGATCGGGAAACGGGGCAAAGTAGATGACAAAAAAGTTATCACGAAAAAAAAAAAAAGGGGGGGCCGGTGAGCTCAGCGGCACAGGCACCTGCTGGTGCGCGAGGTCCTGAGGTCGACCCCCGGTATCCACAAAAAAAAAAAAAAAAAAAAAAAAAAAAGAAAAGTTATCACGGGTCAGTGAGATAGCTCAGCAGCATAAGCGCCTGCCTGGCTAGCGCGAGGTCCTGAGGTCGACCCCCAGTACCCACATTTAAAAAAAAAAAAAAAAGTTATCACAAACATGGACCCAATTTTCAAATAATTAAAAGATAATAAAATATGTCGTGTGGAAGTGTGCTGAACATAATTTCATCTTTGGGATTCAAGAAGATTTTATGGATATTTACAGTAATCGTTGTCAGTATTAATCATCACTACAGAAAGGACCTGTTAACGGGAATTTCAGGGAAACCGTGGAATTTACTCGATAAAGAAAAGCACTATGGGGCCGGTGAGATGGCTCAGCGGCGTAAGCGCCTGCCTTGCAAGCGCAAGGGCCCGAGTTCGACTCCTGGATCCCACATACGAAAAAGGGGCCGGTGATATCGCTCAGTGGCACGGGTGCCTGTTGGCGCACGAGGTCCTGAGGTCGACCCCCCGGTACCCACAAAAAAAAAAAAAAAAAAAAGAAAAGCACTATGGCACATATTTGAAGTAAAGTGCTTGATATGTACTTATCTTTAGTATTACTAAAGCCACACAGAATAGGGAAATAACGAGAACATTAAGTTCACCCAGGCACGGTGGTGCACACCTGTAATCCCACTTGGGAGGCTGAAGCAGGAGGATCGCTGTGAGTTTGAGGCCAGCCTAGGCTACATAGTGAGCTCAAAGCCAGTCTGCACTACATAGCAAGCCCCTGTCTCAAAAAAAAAAAAAAGTTCAGTTCACAATAGGAAGCTATATTTTTTTCTCCTTCTTCAAGAATATTTACCAAGTAATTCCTCTAAAGACCTAATACTAGTCTCAGTGAGAGAATGTCTCAACATTGAAACA
This sequence comes from Erethizon dorsatum, assembly GCA_028451465.1. Lineage (NCBI taxonomy): Eukaryota > Metazoa > Chordata > Mammalia > Rodentia > Erethizontidae > Erethizon > Erethizon dorsatum. The sequence continues at coordinate 12,340,122 of CM051839.1, forward strand.
AATCCATGCTATCTTAAGGCATCAACCAGTTCTTGGAAGTTATGTTATCACACTACCTAGCTTATCTTCCACAATGTGTAAGTTCTTAAATATTTAAACAAAAACTTTCAAACACAGAGGTTGTTATCCGATTCATTCAGTTTCTATCCATCACTTCTACTTTAAAATGGCAACAATTTTTTTTAAAAAAATAGAAAAGTTGGTAGAATAGTTTGCTTAAATAATGTAAATGTTTTGGGATGTTAGCCTCTTGTTCCTCAAAAACAAACCTAGTAAGTACAAAATTCACTAAATCCCAACTTTTTAATTACTTTTTTCTTTAATTAGGGAGACTGTTCTGATAGGAACAAGGAACCTGGCCAAGTGACCACCAAGCTCATGTTAACAGATTCTTTAGGGTTATGGGACAGCAGCTTTACAAAATTTCCAGACACTCAAACCACTCACATGTTCTTAGCAGGAAATGTTTTAAAACATAAGCAAGGTAAATGCTGCCATGCGCAGATGGCTGTGTGATTCATTTGGCCTGAACCTGGGCTGTTGTAATCGTGGGTTGGGGGTAGAGACTGGTGGAGAGGTTTCCAGGACAGGGGGCCCAGAGAGGACAAAGATGACACCCACGGCACAACTGCAAGGAGAAAGTCACTTGCATCAAATATACAGGCTTCTCAAGGTCAAGAACCATCTCTTATCCTTTCCTGAACACCCAGTACCTAGGACACGGGCCAGCCAAATACAGTTGTTAATTCAGCATTTGATATATGAGCTGAATCAGTTAAATGTTGGAAAATAATTCTGAAATGCATAATTCTGAAAATAATTTGGAAACGAATAAATTCTTCATGCCCGAAGACCTACAGCACATGAAGGAAGAAGCATTCCCCAACACAATCACACAATTTGCCTCATGGTACTACATTCGTGCGTCTTCGCTCCTTTCCAACATAAAGTGCTCTGCACCATTCTGTTTTCCACCGCTGTGTGAAGTACCTGAGACTTGCTGCTGTAGAAGGAAAGGGGGATTATTCCCCTTGCAGGTTTGAAGGCTGACAGTCCAAGACTGCACAAGACTGAGTGAGTTTCCGGTGAGAGCCTAATCGCAAGTGGCATCACTGCAGGATGATGTGCAAGAGCGAGAGAACCCAGGCACAGAGGAAGGAGACCAGAGAGCCTGGGGTCCCACAGTTGCTTGCAAGAGCGTGCCCTAGAGACCTAAGGACCTCCAGGCTCTTCCTCTTCAAGATCCATGACCTTAACACTACCACACTGAAAACCAAGCCTCCTACCCAGGACCTGGGAGGTACACCTAAGCCACAGCTGTTCTCATTTGTGTGCCCCGTGATCTAAAACCCATCCCCTGATCATTTAAGTATGTTATCCCCTGCCCTCCACCGTGATTATTTTCCAATGTGCATTTTTGCTGGACACAGCTCCACGTGAGCAAAAGCCACAGGTTAAGAAGTTGTATCTTTCTTTTATTTTCAATATGAGTCTTGATGACTTCTTGCTATGTTCTTGTTCTTTTATAGGAGCAAATAACAACTGTTTCTTTAAAGTATTGTATAGGTAGATTTCAGCTCTCGGTGTCTCCCCAAATTCTGACACTAAATTTGTAAGGGGACTAAGTTCTGACCCAGAGTGGCTACATAACTTTTTCCATCTGGTCTTAAAAAGAACAAGGTAAGTTCTGCAGTCACACATATTAAGGCTTCATTTATATTTCGCCCAAACCACTTACTTAAAAGAAATTAATATTTACCGACTTTGCCAAGAAGTAAAAGGTTTTCAGAAAAGAACTGAACAAACTTAGGAAGTGGTGGTTTCAACAAAGCTAAACAGCTTCTCTTTACTGCTCGATTCGCTTTAATATCATCCCTGCATAGCGCATATCCAAGATGGAACCGACCGCGTCACAAGCGACAGAAAGACTTCGACGTCAGGTAACTGTTTGCAAAGAGCTGCTTCTGTCAGCCCTCTGAGAACTGCTGGGTTAAATCCTATCTTGTGTTCTTCTTCGGAAGATCTAATACGATAGACACACACGCTACTGCATTCCGTCAGGAATGAGAATGGATCCACTCTGAGATGCGCACGCCCCTGTTCGGCTGCGTATTTCCTAGTACTGCGATACAGAAACACATGGTTGTGGATTATGCAAATTTCACGGAAAAAAGGCATTTTCTAACTACAAGTTAAATTACTCCTATGTTATGAAGAACTACAGCTAACGAAGAGAATGAAAAGTGTTAGGAACTGTATTTCTCCACTCACCTAAAATGCTAACAGTTCAGTCTATGCTAAGGATTAACCTGGAGTCTATAAATACCCACAGATATTACAAATTAAGAGTATCCAGAAGCCTTCAAATTATAAGCAAGGTGACATGTGTGTATTTTTATAAAAAAGCAGCTCCTATTTTTATTAGATATTTGGTGGCTTCCATTATCCAAAATATATTTCAAAACACTCCCAGTGGACAAGCATGCTAATGAAAAATAACCTACACCTCTTCAGTGTATCTCAGCATATAAAACACATCGAATGAAGGTTTGCAGAATCAATTTATTCCCAGTTTGGTGGTGTTAGCTCAAAAATCACCAGGCATGGCAGCACACACCTGTAGTCCCAGCTACTCAGGAGACTGAGCAGTAGGATCTCCTGAGCCCAAATGTGCAGGGCCAGGCAACAGAGCAAGACCCCATGTCTTTATACTAAAGTCACCACTGCTTCCTGGGGGCTGACACACAATCAGCCAGTACTTCCCACGTCACTTCCCAAGGAGCAATCTTCGCACACGGCGTTAAGGGCACCTGGGCTTTGTAGTTTGCTTTCCCGATCTCCGTGGCCAGTTCAGAGCAATGTCTCCAACCTCCATCCCTCCACGTCTGAGAACGTGAAATCTAAACTCCTTGAAGAGGTATGAAAGGCTACTTTCCCAATCTTACCTCACATGATTCCTTCACAAAACTAACAGTACTGATACTCCCAATATATTTTGTACTACACTTTTTCAGTTTTCATTTTTACTAATACACATTCACAGTATATAATGCTTACATTCCCTGTGGGGAGTTGGTACATGTACGTAACACATCCCAATTCTTTTTCCATCCTCTTTGTTCCCCTTCCTTGCTCCTCCCTCCATCTCTTCTTCCCCCTCCCATCTGAAAAAGATCTCCCTTCTTCCTGTTATCTTTTCCTGTGCTCTTTATCTTTTGGGTTTCTCATAAGATAAACTATGCAATATGAAAGCTTGTGTGTCTGATTTATTTCACTTAACATTATGGTCTACAAATATGGAACGCTTCATGAATTTGACGTCATCTTTGTGCAGGGGCCATGCTAATCTCTGTAGCATCCAATTTAATTTATGTGCTGCCAACATAAGCACTCTGGTATTATACCTTCCCACCCACTTTTCTTACATATCTTATACATTAGAAATTTACTCTTACCCCTGCTTTCCAGGAAACCTATCCCACCCCACCAGTTCCCAGCCATCTAATTACCCAACATTCTATACCCGTAAGAGCATTTCTCAAAGAGCAGTCTAAAATCCTGCAGCAGATCCTGGGCAGAATTTTAGCGGGGACCAAGAAACTATATTTTTAATGAGCACCACAGGAGATTTTGGTTCTCACTGAAGTTCAAGAATCATTGTTGGGGGGCTGGTGAGATGGCTCAGCGGCGTAAGCGCCTGCCTGGCAAGTGCGAAGTCCTGAGTTTGACTCCTGGAACCCACATATGAAAAAAGGGCCGGTGATATTGCTCAGCGACACGGGCGCCTGCTGGCGCGCGAGGTCCTGGGGTCGACCCCCGGTACCCACAAAAAAAAAAAAAAAAGAATCATTGTTGGGGCCAGGGATCAGCAACACAGCGGCATAGCGCCTGCCTGGTAAGTGCGAGGTCCTGAGTTCAATTCCCAGTACCAAAAAGTAAATAAAAATAAAAGAATCATTGTCAATGTAAGGCTTAAGTCATGATCCACACTAATTATTCTTAATTCGGGCTACGTATTAGACTCACTCGCAGAGCTCTCAAGACTACCAATGCCCAGGCTTCATCCCAAAACAAGTAGAATAAAGTCACTCAATCCATTTTTTTTTTTTTTTTAAAGAGATCAGTATGCTTTAACTTTCCCAAGTAAAGCCAGTGTGGTGGCACATCCCTATAATTCCAGCTACTTTGGAAGGCTGAGGCAGAAGGATCACAAATTCGAGCCCAGATTGAGCAACCTAGTGAGATCCTGTCAAAAAGTAAAAATAAAAAGGTGTGGAGATACAGCTCAGTGGTAGAGTGCCCCTGGGTTCAGTCCCCAGTACACCGCCTCCCCAAAAAAAGTTTCCCAAGTGATTTAAATGCATAGTGACAAGCACCACTAAACCATAATATCCATCAATCTTAAATTCTATCCATTCTTATTTCGGGTCTTATGTTTTCATATCATTGTTAATTCATCCTGATTTTACTCTCCATGTAGTACTTACACTCTATCAAAGTTTATGTCCTGTTTCCATTGCAAAAATCTGTTAATCATAACTTCTAGCAAATGGGATAGAGTAGATGAGTACATTACCTGTCCTTTGATTAGTAACAACTCACCCCAATACCTACCCCAGTTCACTTAGTTAAGAAAAAATGCAACACAATTTTTGTTGCTATCTTAACTTCCCCACCAACTGCCACTTTTCTTGTCCTGTTACCATTACCAAAGCCCCATTCTGTACTTACTTCAACTAATCCTTGTATCATCTACCAATGCTAAAACTATGCCAGGTTAGAAGAACATATTAATTGGTAGCATATTTTGATTTTTTGTTTGTTTGTTTTTTGTTTGTTTGTTTTTTTGAGACAGGGTCTCGTTATGTAGTTCAGGCTGGTCCTGAACTCACTATGTAGCCCTGCCTGGCCCTGAACTCACAGCAATCCTCCTGCCTCAGCCTCCTGAGTGCTGGGATTACAGGTATGTGCCACCATGCCTGGCTTTATTTAGACTTTAAATGGAATAAGTTTCTAATGGTGGAGAATCTGATTGTTTCTGATCAGGACATGAGCATAAAAAAGAAAAGAGAATGAACAAGACAAGACACTGCTAATACAGCTCTACTGCTAGGGAAAAGCGAAGCAAGTGGCTACTCAGATTATTCAATTCATTCAACTTTTGCTCTGGTAAGGCCTTTTTTAAATCAGTTTTTTCTTAGTGCAGCTTACAATATAGACTAATGAGCTTCACTGTGACATTTTCTTACACGCGCATATTCATGTTTCATACATAGATGAACATACTTTGATCATATCCTGCTGCCCACCCTCCTCTGCCTCCCCTCTGATTTCCTTTCTCTTCTCCAGTTGTCTTGTTGAGCACCCACTGATCAGCAACGTTCAGTATGATGGAAGGCTAAGTAGCCTAGATACTCAAAACGGACAGATTTTTCCCAATTCATACGGACTTCAGGCTTTCACGTTTCATGAGGATAAATTTAAAAGCCTGGTGCAACTGCTAACTACCCAACAAAAGTATGTATTCCATTCAAGAAAGAACGCTGCTTCTCCTACAGGGAGGGAAGAGGAATAAATCCAAATATCAAGTTTTGAATCAGAGAGGAACCACTGACGTAATACTGCAGGCTCATGTGGTTTGGATCCAACGCTGCTGCCACACCCACCCAAAAAGTACCAAAGAGGCCACATACGAAATGTTCGCAGAACACAACTTGTGGTCAGTGAAAAAATTACTATTAAAAGGGGAAAAACCCTAGAGGAGATTTAGCCATCTTAAACCAATGTAAGTCCAAGACACTATAAAGAGATTAACCCTAATTTATAAGATAAACTGCCTCCCAGAAATCGCTGCAGCGCTCTCTCTAGTCCTCAATGGAGTGGTCCTAACTCCACTCACGTCGCAATGCACATGCGTTCCAAGCCCGGCAGGAGCTTCCACGTCTCAGCCGAAAGCCCACACCCCATCCAAGAGGAGCAGGGCTTTTCTAGCACTCCTGCAGGCAACTACAACAGTCCCCCTTTAATTGGGACATAAAGAACCCAGGCAAAAATAAGGCAATCTTTTCTTTACCCCCATGTGCTACCATCTAAATTCTAATTCACTGGTCCTCAGACAATCAAGTCAGCAAGTCGAAATATTTTCTTCCATCTTTAAAAAATTATTTATCAGGAAAGAGATGGGGAACTTCCAAGGGAGACTTTGGGGAAATTATCTTAAAAGGAAAATATGAAATTAGAAATAAGACACAAGGGCCGGTGATACGGCTCAGCGGCATAAGCACCTGCCTGGCAAGCGTGAGGTCCTGAGTTCGACTCCTGGTACCCACACACACACAAACACACAAAACGAAATAAGACATGAATTAGGGACAGAGTTCAAAACACAAGGGCAAATGGGATGGATCCAAATGAGCCAAAACTGAAATCCATAATGAAGAATCTTGGGGTATCTCTGACAGACTGAGCATCTCAGAAGCAGGTATGGACCTACAAACAGACACACCTATATATTGTAGGACGATCCCAAGCCTTGGCAAAGCCCAGAAGGGCCCCTTCCCACCTTCCTTGCCATCCCTACACTTGTTGCTCTGTCCAGAAGTGACACACAGAAGGACACAGGCTTACGGGAGCTGCACTCAACTCCTGACCCTGCCAAGCAGAAACCCTGTAAAGGTGGACAAGCTATGAAGCTCTCTAGAACTTGATACTATCATCTCTAAAAAGCTCTATGCTAGTTAACTGGCCAGGTATCGTAACTGACACACTTCCTCACGTAACTGAAAAATCAGATGAGCTAAGCCGTTTGCAAATGGTCAGCCTCTATAAACGTGAGATGTAGATATTGCTTATCATCCTCCCAAAACAGAAGAGGAAGCAGCAAGCTGAGCTGCAAGAGCACAGAACATGAAGTCGGTCGGACCCGAGCTGCCCAACAGAATAGCCACTAACCACACAGGCTGGTGAGTGCCTGAAATGCGCCTGGTCTGAAGGGTGATGTACCGTCAACATAAAATGCACAATGGAGTCCATAGATTCCATTTGGGAAAAAATGGTAATATAAAATAGCTAATAATTTTTATATTGATTACATGTTGAAATAGTAGTATTTTGGATATACTGGATCCAACAAAATATGATTAAAGTTAACTTCACTTTTAGTTTGCAGTGCGGCTCCTAGAAAACTTTAAATTACACATGTGACTTGCATTATAGTTTTAATAGCAATGAGCTAAACTTTGATTCGTGAATGTGCTCTGCTGCCAGTTATCTTCTCTGGGCAAGTTATTTCACCTCCGAGCCTCAGCTTCTATGTAAGTAAAGTGGAGATAACTGCTCTGAAAACAAGATAATGTAGGGTTCTCTGCACGACACCAGTAGCTGGAAGCTTAACAAATTGATCCCTCATTCAGCTAATAGTACCTACTGTGTGCTAGACATTGTAAAAAAAATAAAAAATTTTAAGAAAACCTGCCGCCACAAAACTTACATTCTGATAAAAACAGCAATGAAATCAGGTGCATGAAAACACACCACACATTCAATAATACATGCTAAAGTGTACAACAGGCAGGCTGGGAGAGAAAGATACAGAAGGGGGACAAACAACATGCTGAGACATGTCTCTCTCAGCAAAGCGCCGGAGTGTGGGGTGGGCCGTTCCTATTGTTACATCATTAGCATCAAAATGGTCACAAGGGGGAAAAGTGTAATCATTATGTACTGTAAACATGGAATAAAAAAATTTTTTTTAAATTTTTTTAAAAAGAGCAAAAGCAAAACTAATCCCTAAAATACTTTTCAGCAGCTTGCCTAAGGAAAGGCAATGACGTCAGTGTTTTCGAAGAGCCCTCTTTCTTAATAACATGGTACTGATATTCTTACAGCCAGGGTCCCTGCCTGTTTACAAACAGTGAGATGGGATGGAATGCCCTGCAATTCTCTAGGAGAAATTAAATGGAAAGGCACACCGTGAACACAGAACATCCAGATTTAGTTTGTAGCAGAACCAGTTATGTAACAGAGAATGTTTTAAAAAGTAAAAATAAACTTAATATGTAAAAATCTTAATAACAAGATGACACCTCAAAATAACAAGTACTTCTATTGTTACAGCTTTGGTTTTATTTAAATAAGTTCGCTTTTTTTATATCACTGGGAATTTTTCAAAGCTGTCATTTTGACAAGATGTTTAATTTTTCTTGGAGTTTGTTCACTATAAATCTAACAGAAGAATGTATAACTGTATACAAAAAATCACTACTTTTATCCATCTCTTTCCTTTCATTTTTCATTATGTGAAACAAATTTAACGTAGTGCTATTAACTTCTATCTAGATGTCCCCCAAAGCCTCACATACTCATAGGTGAGGCTTTTTGGACATGGCTGTATCTAGAGTGTGTGAATATAGATTAAGTGTGTGATAACTAAATCAGTCCACGGACCAGTTTAGCATAGTTCCAGATGTAGATAATGGGAAGCCCCACCTGGGTATGGGTGGCATCAACCAATAGGCTTGTAGCCTGGATGGAATAAAAGGAAAAGAGAGTCTAATTGCTGCTGCCTCACTGCTTTCCGCCTGCCCTGCCATGGACTGTTTCTTCTCTGCTATGCCACCCTGCCTTGGAGCCAGCCAACTATGGACTGAAACCTCTACAGACTGTAAACTTAGATAAACCTTTCTGCTTTTCACTTGTGGGTGTCAGGTATTTTGTCCCAGCAATGAGAAAGTAACTACGACAAATACTGTACTTTTTTTGGCCGTACCATACTAGGAATTAAACAGAGGGCCCCTGCACTGAGTTACATACCCAACCCTTCTTTATTTTTTATATTGACACAGGATCTCACCGAGTCACTAAGTTGCCCACGCTGAACTCAAACATGCAATCCTCCAGCCTCACTACCTTTACTCACAAGAGTGACAATTCACCCACTGGTGATAGACTAAAGAAAATTTTGTACATATCTTTCAGTATACTAAATATGAATAATCATTAACAAATGGCAATGGAAAGTCAATCAGAACACATTAACTACTCATTGAGAACCCTCACTGAGCTTTTATTTCCATCCTAGCATGGACCCTCAGGAAGTATCTGAAGGCTGTCAACACTTTCTAAATCTGTCTTCATGTTCCAAAGATTCACCAACTCAGCTGAGGCCAAAACCACCTTTTAATCAGACTCTAGTCCCTTTAACCTCCTGAACATATGATTCTGATCATTTTAATCAGATGTAGAGTTCAGTATTTACCAGGCATTTGCAAGAGGAGCTCAGATGACATCCTGCAGTACAAAGTTACTTATGAAACATACTTTCTGCCTTCTCTAAGTGACTCCTGAAAACAAGACAGGAATGAAAGATCTTGGACTCTCTCTCATGCCTGATTCTTTGCTGGACCTAACTTCATTATTCAGGAACTTCCCACCCTAACATCTTAGGCGCCAGATGGGTGCTTACTCAGCAAGTATTATCCAACACGCATGAGCCATGCACTGTGCTGGACGCTGAGGGGAACCAAAATGAGCCACTGTCTCCAAGGTCCCGAGTTCATGGGACCTAGAACATCCCATGTGTCATGTAAGGGGCGAACTTTATAGGGATGTGGGGTTTTTATTAGTACTAGCACTTAGCAGAAGATTGGAAGCCCCAAGTTATGAAATTATGCTACATCATCTTTACTTCATTTCTCTGCTTTAGCTTCAAATTAAACCCTAAGGAAGGACTCTCATTCATATGAATTTTTTTTTTTTTTAATGTGGGTACTGGGAGTCGACCTCAGGACCTCGCACTTCCCAGCAAGCACCTGTGCTGCTGAGCGATATCACCGGCCCTTTTTTTCCTTTATGTGGGTTCCAGGAGTCGAACTCAGGACCTCGCGCTTGCCAGGCAGGCGCTTATGCCGCTGAGCTATCTCACCAGCCCCTCATATGAATTATTAAATGGCTGAATCTCAAAAATTTCTAACTCCCATCCTGATGTAAATTTATAATGTGCATGAAGCGTTCTGAAAACAATTTTATAAGTAAAAAAAAAAACCTTTGAAATATTATTTTCTCACTCACTTATTAATATCACAAATACAAGAAAATTCACTTCAATATAAACTCAATGCTACAAATGTACTTCATGGACCAACACAAAGGACAGCCAGATGTCTAAGTGGCCAAAGATGGCGCATTTTCATATGGACAGAGTAAGAGGTCCAGGTATTCCTTGCTGCTCCACAGCTAGTGTTGGGTGGCCCGACTTTTCATTCCAGCTTTCCACGTTCTAAGCTCTACTAAATTCAGTATCTGTTATGTAAACTCTCAAATGTTTTAAAATATACATGTCCACACTATCTCCATTGAGAATGTCTATGACTACGCCATACAACTTTAGAGAAAATGCTTAACTTAACCTTCTGGATGACAGATTCCTCATAGAGGAACCAAGAGAAATTTATTTCAGAGCAAATACATTCACAACGCTATCACCAAAGAAAATGTAAATACATCTAAACAAAAAAGGGCTATGATTTATAAAGAAAATGAAAGGGCAATCCAGTGAGGAGGGGCATGAAATAAACAGCAAATTTAACCCAAAGTCCAGACGGACATTAAACGTAAAGCAAAACAAAGAAACACCTTTTCCTTTAAGAGAATAAGGCATACAGGCTTTGCCCACCAGTGATAAATCACCATGTAGGCATTTGACAATAATTTGCTTTGTGTCTCCCAGACCAATAACGATACTACTTTCTAAACTCCACTTTGTCTAAAAAGCAAAGAATGGCTTTTTGTATTTTGTAATACTAATACTATAGAATAGTAGAGCAACTATTTCAGATCATTTCGATATGACTCCATAGCTTTAAAAAAATTCTATGATTTCTGAGAAAATTATAAAATTCTGTAAAGTAGTCTTTACAAACATTATAACCCCATAGCTTTCTACATGAGTAATACCCCAAATCAGGTTTGTGAAGGCCTGTATGAACAGCAATGATGCATGCTCTTCTAGAAAACAAAGGGCTTCAAGAGTGGGTAACTGGCAGAAGCCTCACCTATCTAGCGGAGCACTCTTGGAGCAAGCGACTTAAACTGTAAACCCAGTTTCTTAAGTTGCAAACAGTATTTATGATGAGAGTAACAACTGCACGGGATTGTTGTAAGTGAATGCTAAATCACGTGAAACACTGAACACTCAGCAAGTCCCTGCAAGAGTAAACACTCAAAAAAATCAAAAAACAAAAACACACACACTCATCCTCCACTGCCGCAACCATCACCATTCTTATCATTAGCCCAAGGAACCTGGAAGTATTTTTAGTAATTCTTCATGTTTAGTGACACCCAAATTTATAAATAGATTATCAGACCAATTAAAATCTAACGTCTCTCGTCTAAAAGTTAGCCACTCACAACTGTTTTAAATTGAAGATTTTTTAAGTGTAGCTTCCTTTAAACAAATCCAAGGTACAGAAATGTGGATACACATACAGGCACAAAGCAAAAATAGGTGGGGAGAGGACTATTCCCTTTAAAGGAATCACCAAAGCCTCTTAAATGAACAGTTTAGTTACATCTAAATTATAGTGAGATCATGTGCACACACACTCACACACACAGTGCACCCATGAAGCTGAATATGTATTCGTTCCATCTTACTCTAACTTTTCTTAGTATAATCTCAGAGTCGGTATACATTCATTAAACCAATGCCAGGAGCTGAAAGAGTCAACGCATTTCATTCTACGGTGGCCCTCAAGGGCCTCCAAAGGTCACATACTTACTGATGCGCCAGCTTCCCCAGTGGTACCAATCCCTCTCCACGCTATCCTCACTGCATGCATTAAACTGAGAGGTGTCGACTCCAAATGCTTTCAGCCTTAAAACTTCCATAATTAAATTTCAGAAGTCATGAAATGCAAAGGTGTGTTTATTTTCTGGACAAAGAAGCACTTTTAAAACCCTTGTTCCAAGATCTCAAGATAAATCAGTCCTACACACTCAGGCAGACACTGCCAAATAGCATTCAACCACGTTATAGCAAACAAAACACTGTTAGCTCTGGTTAAGTGATACATCCTGTTTCTTGATACACCCTTGGTCACCAACAGGCTAATTTGTATAGCTATACAAGCCTTTCCGAGGTATCAATAGCGGCATCAGTCAATTCTAATGAATTTCATACTTAACATAACTGTTCATTTAACCATCTTGATTCCCCCAGATTATCGATGAACAGAAAACAACTGCCAACAGGTCACCTACTGACTTTCAAATCCATAGCTACTATAAAAATGGGAAGGAGGAAAATATTCCCTAGAGAATATCACACAATTTCAAGAGAAAATAGTTATTTAGGAAACCTAACTGCTTACAGTAGTACTCAACAGATCTCAAATTTAAAATCAGAGCTATGGCTCATAGCTCAGTGGTACAGCATGTGTTTCTCACGCACAAAGCCCTGGCTGGGTTCAATCCCCAGCACCAAAACACAAAAATAAGTAAAATTAAACCTGAAACATTGAAAATTAGAAGAAACTACATTTCCTCTTTTAAAGGGGAAGAAACGTAAAATTTCTTAATCGCCTCTGCTGGATTACACTCACGAAGATTAATTTTCATTAATATTTTCTTTCTTCAAAACTAAACAGCACTATCAGTGTCAGAAATTTAAATTAACCTAAGGCTTCTTCCACAATATTCTCTATTTCCGTGGTGAAATGCTGTAAGGCACCTGTACACATACACCTCCTACGGACCACCTCGCACAAGATCCTACTCTTCACTTCCATCGTCCACTCACTTCATCTCTCCCGCCCCATCCATTCTGGTTAAAATTAACCAGCCGAGCAGTGGGGAAAGAAGGCAGCTTATTTCAACCGCCACCTCACTTAGTCCTCATTGGTTTCCCATCAGAACAGGTCCAATAAGGTGCCTTTTCAAAGTGCAAGTTCTGGGCCGGTGAGATAGCTCAGTGGCATAAGCGCCTGCCTGGCAAGCGTGAGGTCCTGAGTTCCACTCCCAGTACCCACATACGAAAAAAAGGGCCGGTGATATCGCTCAGCGGCACAGGCGCCTGCTGGTGTGCGAGGTCCTGAGGTTGACCCCCGGTACTCACAAAAAAAAAAAAAAAAAAAAAAATGTGCAAGTTCTCTTGTGTATTGGATGTGAGTTTTTCACATAAGTACAGCTTTCTGTGCTTCATGTGTGCCACTAGATACATTCAGAGATAAGTCCACAACTGTGAGACCATCAAGCCACCATCACAGTCACCATCAGTGCCATCGCCTCCAAACGCTTCCCTCACCCCTCTGTGTTTGTTTGGTTTTCCTTTTGTGGTAAAAGCACTTAATATAAACTTGACCCCTTAGGATTGTTTTTTTGTTTGTTTGGATGGGTTTTTCTGCACACCCAGGGCTGGCAGAAGATCAAACCTAGGGCTTCATGCGGGCTAGGCAAGTGCCCTGCTCTACTGTCAGCTACGCCCCCAAACCCTCTTGAAGAATTTTTAGGTACACTATATCGTGGGTCATAGGCTCTGTATTGCATAACCGAAGCTTTGAATCAAACATCAGGTTTTTTTCCGTTTCTACACATCCTTTTGCTGTGAACCTTGGAATTCTATCCAAGCAGAGAATCCCCTGCCGCCAGATTCTTCCCCCGAAGGCAGGCGCCTGACTCGGGCTGGCTAAGCACACCATCCACCATCTCAGGGACGCATCTCGTCCGGGCGAGTGACCCAAGGCTGGGAGAGCCTTTACAGAGGACAACCACAGGTCCAGGTTTACCTGCAGCAACGCCAGGTTATTCCTGTTGTCCTGGCATAATTTCACTCTCAAACGTATTTGAGTTTAGACCACAAGGTCTGCTACGTTTAGGTCCCACATGTCTCCCCAACTCGCATGTGATAATGGCTTGATGGTCGCTCTAGGGCACTAGAGGACGTGGTGGAACTGGGAAGGGAAGGGAAGTCAGTCGGTGTGCCCTCTTCCTCAACGCTAGTAGCACTGTTTGGTTGCAACAAAAAAGTCTCCAAGTTCATGATCACTCCTCGAAGAACCGCTGCTCTGAGGAAAAGGGGTCATCGTCCCCTTGAACTACCAGAGCAATAAGAAAGGTGAAGCCTTAAACCCTAGCTATCATGGAAACAGTGCCAACTGGAAGGGAAGTAATGGAGGGAAATGCCAGCAACGCAGACAGAAAACTCACCAGCAAAGACAGTACCCAGAGGCAGAAGGTGCCCGCAGGTCAACAAGCGAGGAGAAATCACACTCCCCAAGGAAATATGAAGTGACAGCAGATTAACGTCTTCCTCAGGAGACACAGGGAAGACATTCTAGTTGGACCAGGGAGTCCAGCCTGGCCACGGCAGTTGACACGGGTGTGATTCCTGTCCATCTCAGAGTTTAAACAGAGATCTGCCTAAGAATGTAATGCCAGGGGTTCTAGGGCTGTGTGTGCATGCGTGCGTGCGTGCATGTGTGTGTGTGTTTAAAGAAAAGGATGTCAAGCTTTCTCAACACGAAAGCATCCCCTTGGCCAGTTTATAAATTCCATTCCTATAATGGGATAATGAAGGAAAGCAGGCCATGCCTCCTGTTTGTTTTGAGGCTTACCACAGATGCAATCCAATGCTCCCTGAAAGCACGTCCTTCTCACCTAACCAGCTCAACAGTTACCAGCGTTCTTCACGGGCGTCATGCTTATGAAGATGCACGTCATTTTTCTCTTCACACTGTAACACTGGAAGTCTAATTCCAACGAAGCAAAAACGATTTTAAAGTTTGTGACTCTGACCAGTTATTTCTTAGTGTCTTGAAACGTACAGTGGTTTATTCTGATTAATCACACTGAGCCAATCACAAAATTGCAAAAGAACACTTAGGGCTGGGTGTGTAGCCCAATGATATTTACCTGGCGTGCCAAAGCCCTAGGTTCAATCCTTAGCACTGGAAAGAAAGACAGACTGACAGACAACAAAATAAAAACAGCAGAATGGGTATAAGGTACATCACAGACCAAGTAGTCTTTCTGAATGCCATTTGTAGCAAAAGGTTCTAACTAAATTAAATAGAGCTACATATATCCATATGGATGATCTCATAAATACAATGTTGGGGGGTAACGTGAAACCATTTCATAAAGCCTAAAAATATGCAAAATGTGTTATTCAGAGTTGTGTGTAACTGTAGTAAAATGCCTAGCCATAGTAACAGAACATTTGAGATACCCTGTCTTTTGGGGAGAAAGAGAAAAAAGGGAGACAAACAAATACATCAATATTTATTATGATTTTTGTTTGTATTTTGAGAAAGGATGTCACTATGTAGCCCAGGCTGGCATTCAACTCACCATCCTCCTGCCTCAGCCTCCCAAATACTAGGATTACAGTTGTGTGCCACCATGCCCAGCTCAAGATTCTTTATATTTTTGTATTTCTAAAATATCTCCAGCTTCTACTTAAAAGGAAAAAAGTCTAGTCCTAAAATAATTTATTGCTCTATAAAGGACAGGATGATAAATGAGGAGGAAAGAAAGAAGGCAAAAATAAAGAGGGGTGGAGGTAAGGAACCAAGAAGGGAGAGAAATGTTATTTTTACGAGTGGAGATCTATGTTTTGTAGTGGAGCCTAAAAACCAATGAATTTCTGAATACATATGCTCATAACACAGGTTATCAATCAGTTTTAGTTACACTAATGATCCCAAGGGGGCTTAAAATCTACCAAATTTTAAATCATGGCTCTGTACTGAGCTCATGTTTTAATCAGATCATCAAATGTACACACATGCCAGACGATCAAGATTTATCGTAACAGCCCCAGCACAAGGCCATGGTTACACCCTTTTATGAGACAGCTTATTTTTGTGGTTAACAATTTGGGAGTCAGAAAAACCTGGGTTTGTCACATTCCAACCCCACCAATGACAAACTGTATGTACAACTTGCGCAAGCTATTAATCTAAATTCAGATTCCTAACCTGTAAAACATGGTAAACAACAACTTCATTGACTGATTCAGTTATAGTGCCTGTCCTGAATTTGGCACAAAGTAAAGGAAATAGTAAATGCTTACCAAAAGTGACTATTATTAAAATTTTTTAATATGCACAGTAAATATTACACATTTAATAATACATACATGTCAAATAACAAAAACATTTTTCAATTCTAGTTTGTAACTGCCTGTTTGTGAAATGTTATTTTTAAAGGAACCTAGAAAAACACTCACAACACCCTTATTCAGAATTATAATCTACAAACTTCGAAACATTCTCCTACCAATCCTGAAATAAAGTCAACTTGACCAGACAAGTTTTCTTTAAACAAGATTTCAAAAAGGCAAAGTCAATGCTAGACAATACTGAATTCCCTAGGACAATGTCTTAATAATTATATTTCTAACAAACTTTATAGAAGTGGGAAAAGGCACCCTATTTTTATTAACTGTGGTCAAATGTAAGCAGCTTACCTATACCGCTCACAGTCAACAGTCATGAAAAGCATGACTTGTGGTAACCTAGCAGACTACACCATACTTTTCATAGATGCTGCCTCTCTTCCAATGCCATCACTGCACAATACTGAAAGATATAGATGTGGCAGGTGATAACCAGCTACTGGAGTCACAGGTCACAGAACTCAAAACAACCTCTCTGGAATGTGTCCAGAGGACTTTGAGGATCCCTTTGTACAGAAGAGGATTACCTAACAGCTCTTAGGAAAATCCCTCTGACAGACGTCTCTGTCTTTTTCTCACTGTGAATTTACCGTAACACATACAAGCGCCACCAGTTAAGTTTCCAGCATGTTAAACCCTGACTTAAAAAGTCCTCACCAAGTCTCCCTGGGATCTTAAGTGTCTGAGGACTGCAGTCCCTGGTGGTGTCATTGTGGCACCTAAAGCAGAGCTTCTTCCTTGTCAGCTCTTCTGCATCGGTCCCTGGACGAGAGGCCTGCTTGCTGCTGAGCGCTCCACTCACAGCTGGAGACGCGACTTCCAACAGCCCTAGTGATGCCTCCCACCTCGCCTTCAAATTGTGAACCAGAGATAAATTCTAAAATACACTTCCCCATGACACCACTGAATTGGATTTGCCAACTTATTTTCAAGATTTTCCAGCAACCTAAACTACATTCAAAACTTGTAAACCCTTCCAGAGTTGGACAATTCTGTTTTCTTGGTCACTGGTAATGATGATTTCAGCAAACAGTGTCAGGAGAAATATTAAAAGGTCAGATACCTGGTCTATGGGCCAGCACCTTTTTCAGGCAAAAAAAAAAAAAAAAAAAAAAAAAAAACTTTGAACTTGAAATAGCAATGTAGGTGACGTATCATAACTGTTAATCTCTGAGTGTTAATTCTAATCACCTTCCATATAACAACTCATTTAGTCTAACAAGTAATCCAATACAGCAGCTGGTATCATAAGCTCCAATTTACAAAGACAGATACAGGCTAGACAGGTATACACCTACAATCCCAGCTATTCAGGTGGCTGAGGCAGGAGGATCCCAAGTTGTAAGCCAGCCTGAGCAATTTAGTGAGACTTTATCTCAAAACAAAGCTTTAAAAAAGATCTAGGGGTGTAGCTCAGTGGTGCTTACCCAGCACTCTTGAGTCCCTAGGTTAAATTCCTAGTCCTACCATAAAAAAAAAAGAAGTGTGATCAAAGGAATCTCAGCGGATGGCAGGGCAGAGAAAGGCAATGTGTCACAAAGACACTAAACATCAGGTTATGACGAGTGGGTCAAACGTTCTAAGTCAACACGGCTGGGCTGGTGGCCAGCTGCAAGTGGGATCCACTAGAAATGGGGTCAAGGACCACCTACAGTGAGAAAAACAGTTCAAGCTTTTACAGTTTGTCTGTTCTCTTCTAGCTCAAGCCTAATTGTAATTATTTTCACATCCCACCTACATTGACATGGAGATTAATCCTACAGCAAAACCCCAAGAAAGTGTTTAAGAATCATCCCAGGTGATGCCCCAAACATTGGGGGTTCATAGTGAATTCTCTGGAGCAAAGAATAACTTGAGTACTGTTTCCCACTCAGGGAAAAATTATATTTGCAAGTTTTTTGCTTTTTCAAACAATTTTTGTATTTCTACCTCCCACTTAATGGGTGCAAAATTTACAATTATACCATGCCATCATAACGAGGGTAAGTAGCAGAAAACCAACTCGCACTGGCTTATATTACTTAACAAACGTCCAGACATGGGCTTCAGGTACAAAATCGTCCAGGCTGCCATGATGGCATCAAAATTCCAGATGTGGGCTGGTGAGATGGCTCAGCAGCGTAAGCGCCTGCCTGGCAAGCACAAGGGCCCGAGTTCAACTCCCAGAACCCACATACGAAAAAAGGACCAGTGATATCGCTCAGCGGCACGGGCGCCTGCTGGCGCATGAGGTCCTGAGGTCGACCCCCGGTACCCACAAAAAAAAAAAAAAAAAAAATTCCAGATGTGATCAGCTCACTGCTCCACTTCGTCTAGGCTGGCTCCTTCACGGCCCTTGCTGACAGGCAGCAGCGCCAGGAATCACAGCCTGGCTGTGCAGGGGAACGGACACCAGCGACTCTGGAGCCTCTAACAGAAGGCAGCCTTTCCCCACAGTCTCCAGAGGCCTTCCTATCAAATCTCGGCGATCGGACAGGGATCCTCATTCTTAAACCAATTCCCAGTGCAGGAAATGGGTTCCCCCTTACCAAGTTTAGAGTGCAGGGATTTGTGATTCTCAACCCTGACTGCACATTTTTACGGGGGTGGGGAAGGAGGGGGTGAGCAGCTAAGATTAAGATCCACCGAGCTAAACTAGTCAGAATGACCAGTAACTGCCTCTCCCTGAGTCGAGGGAAAAAGGGTGTAGGCACCTGAATAAAACCTGGATGAGGGAAAGGGGAGGGAGACTACACCATCCGGATCAATAGGAATATGCATACGACCACTTTAGAAGTGTGTTTTTTATTCGGTCCTCAAGATTTTCTGCATCTGTTTCATTTTAACTAAAAAAAAAAAGAGGGCCGGGGATATAGCTCAGTGGTACAGCGCCTGCCTGGCAAGCACAAGGTCCTGAGTTCAATTCCCGGTACCAAAAAAAAAGAAAAAAGAAAACTGAGGCACAAGTTTACAAAGTGAAATTCTTTTAAGTCTCCCAAATTGCAATGTTTAATGTAAAGAAATTTCCCCCAAAGAACATTCTCCAAAACACTAAAGACAGACAAAGAGATTTTGTTAAACATTTTCCTAAAGCAAACAAAGCAAAAGTCATTAAAACTAAGGCTTAAAAATAATAGCAAAACTAAGTCTTGAGAGAGCCAAGTGCTAGTCCTGGCTCTACCCCGACAAAGTCCTTTCCGTCCTTCCCGTGTCTGCAATCAGAGCAAGCTCACTTCTGAGGGCCCTACCAGCTTAATACACACACACACACACACACACACACACACACACAGACTCCAACATTTACTAAAGAGCATTTTACACACCCATATGAGTACTTCGTAACGGAAGGACTGTTTAAAAATTCTTTTCCTATAGAAGAATATCTATTTCCTCTAGAAGCCTCATGTAAAATGTATGAGAAAAGCACATATGGCTTCTAGCTGTTTCTGGCAAATACGAATTATATATTTGTATGAATCATAAACACCTAAAATTACATAGACTTTTGGAAGCCATGAAGGGCTTATAAAAGCTTAAATGGCACATAAAGAGGACACTGGTTATTCTAGGAAAGGAGTGACAATGGGAAGCAAGAACTAAAAAGCCATTCAAACAAAGAGTCCATTGAGTTGAATGAATCTCCAAATCTACCACAAAAGCCAATGACCCTCCTCTCTAGCGCTCCCCCGCCCTTGCTGTTATCTCCAAAAAACACTCTACACGCTAATGTCCAATAATGTCTCTACACCGACTCTTTTCCATTATGTCAGGTTTCTGCCAGGAAAACCTTCAGTGATTCTCCAAGGGATAAAGACCACACTCCCCGCCTTGTTTTCGAGGCCCTTCAAATCCGAAACCAACCTTGCCATTCACCCCTGTCTACTCCCTGAAATGCAATCTCTCTTTTTCAGCCAAACTGGTCTCCTCGCTCTTCCAACATGGCAGGTGTTCTGGTTTCTTCTCAGCTGTTTCCACTCTGACAAGGCTCTATCTCTTACTTAAAACACCACCGAGTTCCCAAAGTCTCAGCCATCCTTCTCCGCCCTACACTCTTCTCCCTGGCAACATTAGAATTCTTGTCACTTAACCTTTTAACAAACACCCCTGCATTTCTTTTTTCTTTAAGAATTCAGCATAGGGGCCGGTGAGATGGCTCAGCGGCTTAAGCGCCTGCCTGGCAAGCGCGAGGGCCCGAGTTCGAGTCCCGGAACCCACATACGAAAAAGGGGCCGGTGATATCGCTCAGCGGCACGGGTGCCTGCTGGCGCACGAGGTCCTGAGGTCGACCCCCTGGTACCCACAAAAAAAAAAAAAAAAAAAAAAAGAATTCAGCATAGTGCACATAGTTCCAAAATGTTCCTTAGCTTGAAGTGACTTCGAATACAGAAATAAGCTCAAGGACCTGGGCCTCTGCCTTATTACTTCTTTGTTATTATCTCAATCACAACATTTAACAAATTGTAGGTCCTGAATATTTGCTGATTGCTAAATAATTCAACTCAGCAGTAAGCCTTCAGGACCTACCAGCTCTCACCTTCTTTAAATATTTATGGAAGATATCAAAGACATCTCAAAAAGTCCCAACTACATAAATCGGAGTATTTCGTGCATGTGGAAGGGTGGGCTCTTGCAGGGCAATTAAAAAAGGAATTACTAAAAAATTCTGCAAATACACAAAAAACTATTTTTGCAAAAATAGTGTAAAACATCTGGAAATACAAACAATTTGACCTACTTAGTTGTTACTCTTTGTGCAGCTCCTCCCTCTAATGGCCTTCCCTGACTCTCTAGCCCTCACTGTTATATAGCAAGGCTCAAATAAGTAAATGACTGGCCTAGACCTGTGCTGGGGAACCTTTTAGAACTTTCAATGATTCAAACAACCGGCTGCAGCATTCATGCCATAGGTTCACCACCACTGGCCTAGACTAAAATTTCAAATGGTCTTATCAAGCCATTTACAAACGCTGTGGAACCTTGGTAATACGTCCAAGCGGTACAGCAGGAGAAACTAAACACAAAAGAATTACATGACCTGCCCAATTTCCATGTAGCCAGGCCCTAACACTGGGGAAGAATTAAACTTCGATCTCCTGACTTAAACCCAACACGCTTAATCTTAGGAATTAGAAGTAAACTTTACAGAGCAAGTGGAGGTCAGGGTCTTCTCAATTTGCCAAAAGCATGTGAGCTAAAGCTGTGTTTTTGTTACAGCAAAGAATGTAAATTAATGGAACAAAACAAAATACCTTCTGATTGCTCTCTTAAGCAGGATCGTCAACTGTCTTCTTTTGGTAAAGAACAAGAATCAAGAGTAAGACAGGGATTCACAAATGCAAGAAAGTCTGCATTGTGGGGAGGAAGGCTAACAGCTGACTCCCAGATGCACTGGCTGCTGCTGGACTACGAGGCATGCTTCCTCGGGCAGAGAAGCTAATGTGCAGTCACATAAATAGTTATCTACCGGTGGTCAAACTGGCTTTGCCATGGCCTCTCTCTCCATAGCTCCCCAACTCCAGGGAGAACTGGCACATCCAGTAAGAGAAGGCACGCTCCCCCAACCAATGCCCAGGAGCCCTAAAACTTAAGTCTCCCCACACCACCTCCTGTCTAGGCTCACCCCACCTACCTCCCACCCCAGCACATACCCAGGCCTAGGCCCTGGAGGAGTGCCACCCACCGAATCGCGTGCCCAAAACAAAGTATTCCCAGTCCTGATCTTGCAACATCAAAGAGGTCAGAGATGCCAAAGGAACCTTGGAAATCATCCAGAGACAAGTTGAGTGACTTGCTTTCCAAATTATAGGGATGGCTCACTAAATTCTCCCCATCAAAATGTATTTCAACTCATTCATTAAATAAATATTAACCTGGCCAGGCACTGTGGAGGCAGATGACTGTGTTGAGTGTATTTTAACCCTCCATACACACGGTGTGGTGAGGGGGGCACCTGAGTCGGGGTGTTTTTCTCAAAGTGGTGTCCACAAACAAATGTACAAGATACAAACTCCCAAGGCTGGGAATTACTGAATTGAGAAACTAGGTAAGTCATAGAGACCAGACCACCACGGACTGCAGGACGCTGCCGGGCCCGTCTGTCGTGCTGAACAATCTTTTAAAGACGGAAGGGGTCCCGTGGGTGGCCAGGCTGCCCGGCCCGCTGGAGCCGACCCCTCCCCGTGTGCAGCAGCACCAGGGAAATCCAGCCCGCCTCAGCCTCTCTACCTACACTCTCTCTCCCGCGTCCTTCGACTCTTGCAACACAGCGGCCAAGGGAGGAAGGCATCGCGCCGGACCAGGGCCGAATTCTTTCTCTGCAGGCAGTGACCCTTCCAGCCCCCAACCTTTGAACCCTCCCCGCACTGGAGGAGGAAGGAATGTGCAGAGAGCGCACGACGCCAGGAGGCGGAGAGTGAGCCACCTGGGACGATCGGGTCGGGAGAGCAGCAGTGACACAGATAAGGCGCTGTTTCAGGGGATCCTGAAGCATTCCCCAGCACTGAATTTCAAGAAAGAAAAAACAAAACAACAACAAAAAAAAACAACCTAAGAAAGTTCTTTTGAGAGGTTTCGAGCCAAAACTAGACACACGGATGCCTCTGTCTGCAGGAGCCCGAGCAGCCCGGGGGCGCGATCCCGAGCCCGGGCGGCGAGGCCCCGGTCGGTCCGGAGGGCGCGGCGGACGGGCGGGCAGGGCGTGCACTGGGCCAGGCGGGGCCCGCGGGCTCCTCGCTCCGCGCCGCGGAGGGGCCTGGGCGGAAGGAAGGGGGCCTCGGGCCCGCCGCCGGGGAAGGAACGGCCCCCGGCCCCTCCGAAGCCGACCTCCCGCTCCTCGGGCCTCGGCTGCCCGTGCCCGCGTCCTCACTCACTTTTGGTGGCAGCGATGAGGTTCTTGCCATCCTTGATGAGCTCTTTGATGAACTTGTTGGTCCTCTCGAGCTCCGCTTCGTGCGCACGGATCCGCTCCCGGAACCACGGGCTGTCCAGGTAGCAGTCGCTGAACTCCAGGGGCTGCAGCCCCATGACGGCGGCGATCGGCGCGAACGGCCCGACGCGGGCTCGCAGCGGCGGCCGGTGCGGGACGCGGGCGGGAGGCCCGGGGGGCGCTAGCAGCGCGGGGCGCGGGACGCACACATCCCCGCCGGGCCGGCGGCTGCAGCGAGCGATCCGCGCGGCGCCGCCGCCCAGCCCCGGGCGCTCGGGACCCGCCCCGCGCTCCTCTCCTCCGCCCGCGCGGCGTCGTCCCGCTCCGCCACCCTTCCCTGCCCTTCTCTTCCCTTGCCCGGACGCTCTTCCTTCTCTTCCCCACGCGCAGTCGCCCCTCCTCTTCCTTCCGAGGCGTCCTCGCTCCACAATCGCGTCCCTCTGCTCTCCTCCACCCCCGGCGCCTGCCCCTCCCCTCTCCTCGGCTCCGGGCTGCGGGGTGACTCACCCGCGGCTCCCCGAAGCCGGGAACCCGGCCGGACGAGGAAGGAGGCTGCAGAGCAGTCGTCGGTCCCCGCAGCCGGACCACAAGACTCGGGCGCGCGGGCGGGCGGGCTGCCACGCGAGGATCTCCGGCTCCGGCCACGGCCCGGCCTCCCCGCGCTCCCCGGGTGCAGTCAGCGCTCCTGCGGCTCCACCTGAGCGCTGCCCGGCGGCCCGCAGCGACTCTGCTCATCCACGCCGACCGCCTTAGGGAGGCCAGGGCGGCCGAGCCAGGGAAGCGTTGCTTCTGTTATGTTCCTCCCGTGCTACTGCCTTGAGGAGGGAGAGGCGAGCTTTATTATGCTAAAAATAACCGGTAGGAAGCAAACACCAGGATATAAGTGATTTTCACCAGGTGGAGGTGATGTTCAAATTCATGTCAGTGCACCCCGAAAAGCCTTCCTAGCCCTTGCGTTCTGAAACACAGCTGTGGCCCCTGGAACGTTAAGATATTTTAAATGATTGAAATGTGTGCCTAAAAGGAACATTCACTCATTAGGGTGACGCTTCATAATAGCAACTTAAGTTATTAAGCAATTATTATGCGTCAGCCACGTGCATGCCTATAATTCAGGTGCTAAGAGCAAGGAGGCTGAGGCAGGAGGATCACAAATTTGAGCCAAGTGTAGGCAATTTTAGTGCTTTAGCTAGACCTGGGAATGTAATTCTGCAAAGGCCCTGAGTTCAACCCCCAGTACAGCTATATAGTGCATATATAATTTTATATATGATTATATATATTTATATATGAAATTACCATTATTGTGATGTTTCAGGCACACACTGGGAACTGCATACATTTTTCACTACCACAACATAGGTTTACATATATAGGTTGACTAATAATGGTAATATTTCCAAGAAACTTCAAAGTGATTCTTTAAAACATTCAGACTCTGAGCTGGGTAATTTAAAGTCTGTCTGGACAAGGAGCAGTAGGAGTGTAAACCTCAGCAATAAGTTAAATAAGCCTCCTACTCAAGCGACTCTTTTGTTACAAAACAGCACCGTGCATGCCTCACCCACAGATAAACACTAATGTCCATCCTCCAGGAACTTCAAAATGGTTTACAAGTAACTTCGATTCCTTGCTTCAATTCCTACTAACATCAGCAGGGGATTGGAGTCCAGAGAGGAAAAAAGAATAAAAGAGGCAAATAGGAAAGCCACTCAAGAACAGAAGAGGTGTAAACAAACAGGAAGCGCTTAAGTTTGAGGGCCTGAAAGTCCACAGTCCTCTGGGACTGCCTCAGAGGGGTCGAACTCAGAGGTCCTTCGTGACCGGCAGTTCCAGCTCAGAGATGTCCTGGAGAGGAGTAAACACACACACACAACTTGTACAGAAACGTTCAGAGCATTGTCCATAATGGCCAGAAAGTGGAGTCAGTCCAAATATCTATCAGCTGCTGAATGAATCAACAAAATGTAGGTGCATCCATACAATGGATTTTTTTTCCAGTTCTGGGGATTGAACCCTAGGCCTTCATACTGAGCTGCATCCCCAACCCTTTTATTTGTTTTTTATTTTGAGACAGGGTTTCAGTAAGTCACAAAGTTGCCCAGGCTGGGCTGGAGCAGATGTCCCACCATAAGGATGGAATATTAATCCACACAGGAAAAGGGGTGCAGTACAGATCCATGCTACAACACAGTGAACCATGAACACATTAAGCTAAGAGAAAGAAGCCAATCGCAGAAGCGCCTGGTGATATTATCCACTCATGTGAAACGTCCAGAACAGAGAACCCTATGCAGACAAGAAGTAGACTTGTGCTTTTGCAGGGTGGGGTTATGTAGAAGGGATTTCTTTGCGGGGGGTGGGGGGGAAATGAAAATATTTTAAACTTACATTTTTGCAGTGGTTGC
Organism: Erethizon dorsatum; assembly: GCA_028451465.1. Lineage (NCBI taxonomy): Eukaryota > Metazoa > Chordata > Mammalia > Rodentia > Erethizontidae > Erethizon > Erethizon dorsatum. Next base: position 12,365,614 of record CM051839.1, read on the forward strand.
ACAACTCTGTGAATATACTAAAGCCACGGCATTATAAACTTCTAATGAGTAGATTTTTTTTTTGGTATGTGAAATATATCTCAATAAAGAGTTGGGGATTTCTTTTATTATTTTGAAAAAACAAGCTGCTCCAAGCAACTGCCTGTCCTTCGTGACCACTTTCCACTCCCAGCCATTAAAACTGATTTACTCAATGTGGCCAGTTTGTTAGCTATTTCGAGCAAAACAAGTTATTTAAACGGTTCCAACATGACCAAAAAAAAAAAAAAAAAAAAAAAGCTAAGAATACCACTCGGTGGTAGGTCATTTGGCCAGAATATGCAAGGCCTTAGGTTGGATCCTCAGCACTGCAAAAAAAAAAAAAATCTTTTTCATTATTACTTGTTACCACACCCGTGCATGCACACGCAGTGTTCACAAGCAGGCGGATGTGATACTGAATAGGTTGCTGTAACCGCCATGAGTGAAAGGGCTTACGTAGTCCTGTGTTATTCAACTGCCGTGTGCCATGCATAGGAGAGACAAGAATAACTAAGTGAAGAGAAACCACTGTACTGCAGACAAATGTTTGGACGTTCCACCTCGCGATTCATTACCTAACAGTTGTCCAACTATCAGTGAAGTGGAGACAGGGTCGTGCCAGCTGTCTTGATTGAGATGATTTGATGAAGTTGGGTTTGTAAAATGCCTGCCGAAAGTTATGGTGACGAGGTGAAAAGAAGGAGGAAGATGGAGAGGGGAGAACTGACTGAAAAGAGGGATGAGGAGAGGAGATGAATCCTTCCCTTCACTACAGGAAAGATTTGTGGGGCAGGGGAGCCCTTCTGTCACAGCCTTACACTGTGGAAGACAGACCTCAAGGAATGCGATCACAAAAGCAGATGTTACTAAGTTACTACTAAACAGATGTTTCATCTCAGTTCATTAATATGTGTGACCCTTCTGTTCACGTGAGGCACTGTGCTAGGTGCCAGTGACGCAGTAACACCTAGAACAGTGTCTTAAGAGGGAAAGTCGTATTCAAAAACCAAGCATACAAACATACCCAACTGAAAGGTAAAGTGCTAGGGCCAGGGTGTGGCTCAGTGGTAGAGCACTTGCCTAGCTCTAGCACTTGTGAGGCCATGGGTTCTGTCCCCAACACTGCCAAAAATGAACAAAAATAAAAAATAAATGAAAATACCATCAAGCTCAAGTGAAGAGGTCTGTGAAAGATTATAATCGCAGAAGCTGATACAGATTGGGGGTGGGGTCAAGGAAGGCCTTATGGAAGAAGTGTCACTGAATCAATGTCCAGAAGAATCAATGAGAGGGCGTGGTGCCACACACCGGTAATTCTAGCACTTGGGAGGCTGAGGCAGGAGGATCGCTGCAAGTTTGAGGCCAGCCTGGGCTACGAAGTGAGTTCAAGTCCAGCCTGAACTGCATAGTGAAACCTTGTCTAAAAAAAAAAAAAAAAGCAGTGGGAGTTAACTGTTAAACAGGGAATTGGAATAGAGCAACCCAGAGAAGAAGCTAGTCTGTGCCCACCCCTGGGGTGGCTCCTGACATCTGTGGGTGGGGAGGGTGAGCGAGGGCCAGGTTGCTCGTGCAGAGCCTCCCTAGCCATATTTAGGACTTTGGGTTGTACCCAAACGCTGCTGGAGCCTTGGGAGAGCTTTACCCTGTGATCGCCTTGTATCTTCTCACTGGCGGCTGTGCAGGGAACAGGGATCCCGTCCGAAGGCTAAGTTGTCTGGACAAGAAATGGCACACTTAACCCGTCAAGCTGACACTGGAGACAGAATAGAAAGAAAATAAATGTTAGAGGGAGTTCCTAGAACTGGACAGGAGCCTGCGCCGTTTTGGAAACGGGGAGGAAGGCGTGGAAGAGGCCTCACAGGCACCTCGCCCAGCGGGACAGGAGATGGGTGGGTCACGCGGTGAAAGACGAGCTCAGGACCAGTGCGCTGTCTTGGTAACCGGGGTGGGCAGGTACAGAGCCAGACTTGTTAAGTTTGAGGTGCCTGGGAGACACGAGTACATACAGCAGGCCGGCATGCACCCCCAAAATGGCCTTTCCATGCTTAGCTCAGTCCCGTGCAAGCCGGTCAAGCTTCAGTCTAGATGAAATAGAGATTGACTCAGAGGAAACCTTCCCTTTACGTAGGTTCCGCTGCACACCGGCGCACCTTTCCCAGGGGAGTCACAAGGTCACCTGCTATAAAGTCCAATCCACTTTCTGCTGAATGTTCGGAATGGTTCAAGCTGCTCCTCACTGAAAGGTAGGCCCAGACACAGTGTAACAAAAAATTGAAATTACAATGGTAAGAGCCAGTGGTAAGAGCCATAAGATATCTCTTGGAGAGCTCTCCCCTCTCTCTCCTCTCGCAGATGTACCAGCAGTCAGTACTGTCGCCTGATCCTGCAGGGAAGGAGTACCTTGCACACTGGAGTCACCTCACAGTACAAGGTGGTGGCCACAGTGCCTTCTGGGCAGAAAGAAGGGAAAGTGTAAACGGGCCCCACCCCACCAAGGCAGCTTGTTTTCTCAGCCTTCCCAAGCATCTCCTACAGCATTTCTGCTTTTTTATCTCTTTGCCCAGAACTTAGTCACAGGGCCACACCTTACTCCAAACAAAGACAGAAAATGTGGCATTTTGTCAGGCGCTATCCACTGCCACCCTACATGAAGTCTGAATTTTCCCACAAAGAGAAAAGGGACAGTGGGGGTTTTTTGTTTTGTTTTTTATGTGAGTACCAGGAGTGAACTCAGGACCTCACGCTTGCCAGGCAGGCACTTATGCCACTGAGCGAGGTCACCGGCCCAAACAGTAGGTTTTGGGCACCTAGCAGTTTGTGCTGCAGGCAGACACCTTTGTGAGTGAGGTATATAGATTACAGTCATGCCAAAACATAAATGATATAATGACAAGAAATAAAAGATAGATCTTTAAATGTCTTCCAAACTGGATGTGTGAGGCTGCCTTCTCTCACCAGTGTGAAGGAAAACAAAACAAAACAAAACAAAACAAAGAAAGGAATATGCAAAAATTCTCCATCAGTTAACTATTGGACTACGTCACTGAAAACCTCAGCAGAGGGCTGGGTCCGGCTTCTAAAGTCGTTATCCACACTCCAGCTCTCACCCTCTGCGATTCTCTCAGCTCGGCCCACCCAGCCCTGCATACTGACTTTAACCTCCAGAAAGCATGCTTCCTGCACACCAAGCAGATTCAACATATCCAAGCTCCCTAAAAAAATACCTCTTCCTATCTAGGCACAGCAGTGCATGCCTGTTAGCTCAGCTTCTTGGGAAACGGAGGCAACAGAATTGCAAGTTCTAGGCCAGCCTGGGCAACTTGGCGAGACCCTGTCTCAAAGTGGCTCGGGATTACGTAGCTCAGTGGCAGAGCGCATGGGCAGACTCCTGGGTTCTAGCCCCAGTACGGAAAAAGAAAACAAAACAAAAACAAACCTTCCTGACCTAGAAAGATGCTCCCCTATCATAGCTACTTCAACTGTCATCGAACCGGGTCAGGACACTGCCGCCCCCTGCAGGCCTGTCACTCAGCTGTTATTATGGTCAAGCAGAGAGGAAGGCCAAGCAGCCAAGCCACTACAGGGCCGCCTTTTGAGCAGGGGATGGTTAATCCACCGAGGTACAAGGAAGCTACACAATGAGCTTGGGAACTAGCAATCAGTGACACAGTTGTGCGCATACAACAATGAGAACGTACCTAACTATAATGAACCTGTACAGGTAAAAATGGTTAAAATGATACATTTTATGTTATATAGTATATATTTTATAGTAAACAAAAGTATGGAGGACTAATAAAAGATGCCCCCCAACCTCTTTCTACCTCTCTGGTAGTGTACCTTTCTTAAAGATGAAGTATCGCACAGTAATAATAATTGTCCAAATGTGTTGGACATACTCATTACATTTTTTTTTAGCGCTGGGAATTGAACCTAGCAAGTGCTCTGCCACTCAGTCACAATTCCCAGCTCAACCTCTGCGTGTTTAAAGAACTTTTTGCTTCATGGAGCCGAGTGAGAGTTCATGACCTAAGCCTCTGAGCCGTGCAATTTGAGAAGAACGACACTGAGAACATAGTCTTTCCAGAAAGCTGGGTAAGTGCTACAGAGACTCAGCCCAGAATCAACCCAGAATCTCCGTGTCTTCCAGGACCACAGTGTGACATGCAGAAGTGCTACTCACCCCGGAGGGTTTGCTGAGTAGCCGTCACACGCCAGAGACTGTGCTGTTGTACTGGGGTCCGACAGTGGGGAAAAACGAAGCAGTTCCTGCCCTCATGGAGTAACATCCTGAGAGAGAGAGAGAATGAATATCAAATCGCTGGCAGCATAAATGTTAAGAGAAAACGCTGAGAAGTGCTAGGAAGCTGAGCGTGGTGTGATTACAGGAAACTCTGGAGTATTCCAAGTGAGCATGCGACACTGAGCTGAGATCTGCATGACGAGTTCATGGGCAGAGGTGCCCTGAAGTTGATGCGATGATGGAGAGAACAGAAGCACTCCTGTTGTAGGCTTTGTGGGAAACCAGACCAAGAAGCTGGAAAAGGCCCGAGGCTGGAGCACCAGGGGCTCAGAGGAGGCTGAAGAGGGAGTGGCAGCCAGGCCCAGCTGCTCCACACCAGGCTCGCTTCTTTCCAGGACAGCGCTGAGCATGGGCTTCAGACTTTGCTGGTTATTTCGAAGGAGGAGCACCTTTTCCAGCACCCCTAGACGTCCTCGCTTAGGGACATAGCTTGAGACCTCCAAGGGAGTTCTGGAACCACTGCGCTGACCTCGGGCTATCTGGATAACAAATATTGACTGAGTACCTGGGTAGGCAAGGCACTGTGGTAAGTGCTGTAAGAAATACTAAGGGAAAAGTCCCTGATCTGAAGGTACTCACAAGCTGCCATACTGTCCACCCGCCAGGGGGAATAAGCTGACACTTGGATAACTGTAAAGCAAAGCACACTGCTACTTCCTACAGCCAGCCTGACAACCTCGCTGAGAAGGGGGTGTTCCTAGAGCAGCTGGGAGGAAGTGAGCCTGTGGGGTAGGTTTTTCCAATCCTTCCCCATTAAAATTCATATCCTGTGAAGAAATCAGGGACTCTGAAGGTCAGCACACACCGGCACCCTTCCCAGGGGAGTCTCTAGGGGCGCTTGCTGCTTCCCTGCCCCCAGCCTTTGCAGACTTGGCCCGAGGAGGGAGCTGGAGGTGGCTGTGTAGGACAGGGCCACAGGCTATGCATATCAGCAGGCACTCCCCAGGCACACGGATCCCCTCAGACAAACGCGAGCCTCTCTCTTCTGATTTGTGGATCAACTGACCTAGGCAATGACCTCCCAGTTTGCCCAGATAACTGAGATAAAAATAATTAGAAGGAAAGAGAAGAGCTCTGAAGAGTATGCATTTCCTATCAGGCCAATGCCCCACAGGACCCAGAAAGAGGTTTCCACAGGGTGACCTTCAACCAGACGAATATCTAGCCATAGCCACTCTTGACCAGAGGCGCACTGAGTCCATCCACACTTCAGTAAAATACTGAAAAAATAAGTGTGTTCTCATCCTTTAACCCAGTAATTTCTGGCCTAAGAACATAGTTTTCATTGTATATGGTTGGGGAGAAGAAGGAGGGAGAGGAGGAAAAGGAGGAGGAGGAGGAAGAGGGGGAGGAGGAAGGAGCCACAGCCTAACAACCAGAAAATAGTAAATGAGAGCAACTCAACAGACTAAAAGGTTCATGGGCCTCCATGCCATTAACCTGATAGTTTTGCTCTAAGTGGTGGATGTGGCCTTTTTTGAATACTCAGCTTCATTTCCATTTCCCAGCAGCACCCTGATCTCCACCTACGTAACCACGTTCTCGTGCATATGTAGTCCTGGTAAAATTCCTGTGCCTGCCTCAAACTAGAGACTCTGAAGAGACCCCGAGGAGCCTTTCCATAACCCTTTCTCTTGGCTCTGCCACCGCCCCGGGCTGGGCACGGGACTTAGGTCAGACGAGCAGACGTTGACTTCTGACGGTAGTAAAGCACTGACTGAAGAAACAGCACTCACCTGGTTCAGTCCCGAGTGTTGAAAGAGACCTGCAGGCGGCCCAGTTTCTTCTTCTAGGCCGGTTCTTCAATACCCACCGCATACAGCAAATAAAATGCCTTTTTATTAAAGTTGCCAGAATATGCTTTTTCCTTGCTATCAAAGAAAATTAGTAGATATCTAGGACCTCCAGGGAAATTGTAAGGCATTTGGAATTTTTGATCTACCTGAAATGTAACCGAAAACAGCAACACTCCCATTCAGGGCACCTTGTAGCCTGCGGCGCACACTGAAGAAGCAAGTCATTAAGGTAGCTGTGATCGCTTCACTCTGACAGTAGGACCTATGTCCTCTTTGCCTGGAACTGGCCTGCTTGTACCACTACCCTGGCCTTTCCTCCCTTTTATCATTTGCCGTGGAGTTTTCATTTTCCAGTGGGATTTTACTATAAATAATTGCATGGAAAAGATTTTTTAAAATCAGCTGGGATGGGTTTGCTGAGCCTGCACTGTGACTCTTTCAGCTCCTGCCAGGGTCACATCTAGTCATGTGAGACACGGGTGGAGGGAACGTAGGTCCCCCGTGACACGAGATAACCATGGATAGCACACCTCGCTTTCCCCGCTCTTTCCAGAAGCACTGCAATGAACACATAGTTTCAAGAATAGCACTCGTGGGGCCGGGGGTGTAGCTCAGGGGCACAGCACCTGCCTGGCAAGTGCAAGGTCCTGAGTTTGATTCCCAGTACCAAAAAAAAAAAAAAAAAAAAAAAAAAAAGAATAGTACTTGCTGGTGAAATAAAGCTCTCTGGGACGTGATCAGGCAGGGATAGCTCCCCGTCCAGTAACAAGTGGCCAGAGGAGAAAAAACTGATAATGCTACTCTTCTCTCTCCTGGCTTTTTTTTTTTTTTTTTTTGCTCTTGGCGATTGAACCCAGGGCCTTTAAACTGCGACACATCCCCTGCCCATTTTTAATTTCAAGACAGGGTCTCATTAAATTGCGAGGTTGACCAGGCTGGACTCAAACTCACAATCCTCCTGCCTCAGCCTTCCAGAGTACTGGAATTACAGGCAAGCAACCAGGTTCAGAGTGGCCCATGTAGTAACCTGCAAGGTGAAGGAAGTTGCCAGGCCACCAGTCAGCAGAGTGAACAGAAAGCACAGAAAATCATAGGCGAGTGTAAGATGCACAAGAAAACGCAGCCCGAGCACAACAGCCGTGAAGTCTGGAGAGCAGTGTCAACTCCGTCACTGGAGTTGCTTGTCCTTTATTGTACTGTACGAGTCTAGAATTATTCAAATATCTTATAGTTTTTTAGTACTTATTTTTTACAAAAACAACACTTTTGGCAGGAATGAACTAGAAAGATGAGTGCATGTTTAATGAAAAGTACTGATTTCCACTTTCTCAAAAAAATTGATGATGTCCTTGTACAGAGTTTTTCAACGTTTACCGTCCTCCCCGAGACCTCCATGGTGGCCGCATGAAAACCAGAAAGCCAACGCTGCTGTAGAGGCATCAGCACACGCATACGTCAAACATTCTTAAGAAACCCAGGCCCAAAGATAACTGTTCAGCACATTTTGCTACAGCGCAGTGTTTCCAGATCACCCTGTTTCACTGATTTGACCTTCACTTAAGTCAAATGATTGTTCTAAATTAATTTTTTCACTTCTTTCATCTTTGTGGTTTTATTTTGATTTTTGCAGGATCAAGGATGAACCCAGGGAGCACTAAGCTACATCCCTTGTCTTTTTAATCGTTTTGATTAAAAAAAAAAAATTGAGACAAGATTTCATTAAGTTGCCCCGGCAGCCTTGAACTTGTGATCCTCCTGCCTCAGCCTCCTGAGTAGCCACCACATCTACCTTTTTCCCTCCAGTTTTTGTTTTTGTTTTTGTTTTTGTTTTCTGAGACTGGGGATTAAATCCACAGCCTTCACACTGAGCTACACCTCTAGAACCTTTTTTATATTTTAAATTTTGAGACAGGGTCTCACTGAATTGCTAAATTGCCAGGCTGGGCTTGAACTTGTGATCCTCCTGCCTCAGCTGTTTTCCATTTATTCCAAGGTTTTTTGTGGCTTTACAAAAACTGAAACATTAATAGAAAAACCATTTAGCTTTGTAAGCAATCGAATGAAGCCAGTTTTGTATGAACGTGGATATGAATATAGCTGCAGACACTTGCAGTGCACATCCACTCCCAGTTCTCACCTGATTTAGGGGACACAGGAGGAAGACATTCTCTTTCCTCTGCCACGCTGTTCTAACCACGATCTTCAGGCTGCAGCAGAAGTGACATGCCTGATTTCTAGGTTGAAGCACTTAATTTCTGGTGTAAAGCTCTATAGCCCTTTCCTACACTGCCTTGATAACTACGGTTGCACAACATTCTGAATGTACTTAGTACCGCTGAGAATTATTTACTTAAATAAATGGTATATTATACAGTATACCCCCACGAAGTCATGGTTAAGAACTTTTGGCCTCAGTTGTTAGCAGATTTTTCCTTAGAACCTTACTAATAATTATTCCCAGAAACCCCTACGGTTTTGAGGATACTGCAATTATCCTAGATTTTTTTTTTTTTTTTTTTTTTTTTGGCAGGAGGTTTGCAAGTAGCCAATCCGAGAGCGTTATTCAGTTCTCCTTGCTGCTCATTGGCTGCTGCCCAGGCAGATGCGCCAGCATACCCGCATCATAACAGGTTGCTGTATCCCTTGTAGCTATCTCAAGTGTTCTTAAAGCCCTAAGATTCCTCAGATGCCACCAAAACACCCTGCACCTTGTGAGGGTTTATTAATACAGTATTTTATTAAATTACATAACTGCAGGAGACATGGCATATTTAGGGTTTAAACTATAAAAATAGGCATTTATAGGCATTTTTCTGACCACATCTGACATTCGCAGCTTTTTACAGTTTGCGGGTGCTGTAGGAACGTAACCCCTGCGAATTTCAGGGGTTATATATTGTATTGTATTGTACATACTGTATACATATTTTGCCACAATAAAAAACGGTCCCCAAAAAGGGTTTTCCATCAAATTCTTCCAGTATTGATAGGAATAAGGAAAACTAAGCACTCGTATTGTTGGTGAGAGCACAAATAGGTACCTCTTTCTAGAAACAATTTTGGTGATACTTATTAAAAGACTTGTGAAATACTGTGCTCTTTGAGTCATTTATTCCTCATTTGAAAATTTGAACTTTTTTTCAGTAATTTGAAAAGTTTTGTGTAAAATGATCATAATTCTAACATTTTTTTTTTAAATGAGGTCTCACTATGGTGCCCAGGCTAGTCTCAAAGTCCTAGCCTCAAGAGATCCTCCTGACTCAGCTTCTCTGGTGCCAAAACTACCTTTATGCCTGACTCTGAGCATGATTTTCAAAGGCCAAAAAATGTAAACAGTGTAAATTTGACCACTCTGAATTTGTTAAGTAATTTAAAATATATTCCTGTAATTGAACAATATGTAAGTATTTAAAATTATAGTGTAGAAAAATATTTAATGACATTGCAGAAATGTTCCAATATAATGTTAAATGACAAAGATAGAAGCTAGGTGTGGTGCCGCATTCCTGTAATCTCAGCACTCTGGAGGCTGAGGCAGAAGGATTGCCAGTTTGAGCCTCAGTAGGCAACTTAGCGACTTAGCAAGACCCTGTCTCAAAATAAAAAAGGGCTGGGGTTGTAGCTCAGTGCAAAGGGCAGGGACTCGACTCCCAAGTACTGGGGAAAAAAAGATACAAAGCCTAGGCCTTAAGTTGATTACTGATCCCTAAGTGTTCAGTACTGTACATTAAGTTCTGTAACTGACTTCTATATAAGCTTAGTTCGACAGCATTCACTCCCCACGAATCCACACTGACTTTCAGTTCATAAAATTACTGTCTGGGATTAGAAACATTAAATTGTAGGAGTCGAACCTATTTTCTCTAAATATCTTAGGATATCATGCACCTGTGCCTAAAACCAAACTCAGGGCTGGTGAGCTGGCTCAGCGGCATAAGCGCCTGCCTGGCAAGTGCGAGCTCCTGAGTTCGACTCCCGGAACCCACATATGAAAACAGGGCCGGTGATATCGCTCAGCGGCACGGGCGCCTCCTGGCGCGCGAGGTCCTGAGGTCGACCCCCGGTACCAAAAAATAAAATAAAATAAAATAAAACCGAACTCATTAAAGTAACAAGGTTTGCAAAAACTTCTCCTCCTGCTTCTTAGCTTCGCTGGATTCAGGTTTCCTCCTAACCATTCCTCTTTTACCCTGGCCATCTGAATGCAGTTACCACGAGAAGAACAGAGAAAAGGAGAATTCGGTTAGTTCTGCTTTCTCCGTTACTGTTTCAGCATTACATCATCTTCCCTAGGGTCTTTTTGTTTTAGTTCTTGCTATGTCCTTAAAAGGGTCCTTTTTAGTTTTTCACCGCTTTCCACACCTCTAAACTCGCTCTGGATTCTCTTTCCTGGTGTTATTATTCAAGAGTCGCTGTGCTTACTGCTACTGAGTGCACGGCACGTCTGCGTATTATGTTGCCCTCTGTCTGCAGCAGACGAACGCCTCCGCAGTTGTCACCAGTTTAAATATATACCTCTCTGGTTTTACCTTCCCAGTGAAATTTTTTAAGATAAAAGAATTTAACCCGAGTTAGAGGAACCCCCAAAGGTATGGGGAGACTTTCCAAGGAGCACTAGTCTCAAAGATAATTTTATTTCCAGACTCAACTTCCATTTCTCCTTTTTCCAATAATTTATCTGCGTTAAAAAACATTTTGCAAACTCTCCTTCCGAATCCCTTTTCACATTAACACCGCTCTCCAGGGAAGAGAAGGTTGAAGAGCACGGTGCAAATTCATTTTCCTGCATCGTGGTCATGGGTGCCATTGAAAAGCTCTGAATATCTCATAGGCTGCAGTGGTAGGAGTGATGACAATTTCCCTTTAGTGACTTGCCTTTCACATCCCTAATATAATCAGAGAATGCATAGTTCTTGAGGAAGAGGTACCTGAAAGCAAATGAATACAATGTCTTCAAGAAGTAGTGAGCTGGGGATGTAGCTCAGTGGTAGAGCACATGAGGTGTGAGGTCCTGGGTTTGATCCCCAGCACTACCCCACCTCTCAAAAAAGGAAAGAAATATTGAATAAAAAATGCCTTTCCTTTTCTGCCCTTTGAACATACACATTTTTTTCACTCTCCCGGATTCCTTCCTAGAATGTGTTGTCAGCTGGAAAGAAAAGAACTTTTGTACGGATTAGTCAGGCTGATTCTTTAAAATATAACTGGAATGTTTTCCAGTACATCTAAGATTTTTGAGAGCTACTGGATAAAACCTGTGCAAAAAAAATTTCACATGACTTTTTTTCACAGCAAGTGTGCATTATTCAACAAGGGAGGTAAGAGTTATTTTATCAATTCAGGCGATGAAGTCATGAGTTATTCCATTTACTGACCATCTTTCTGTTCCTCTGTCTGCAGCCCCGAAACGAAGCTAATGATTGTGCTCCCCCTGAGCTGTTCTGATTAAACAGATTGGGCATGTATGGAAACGACGCAGAGCGCAAAGAGCGGAGCCTGGTGCATGATAAGTGCCCTGCATGTGGGATGCTGCTCCTCCTCAGCCGTTTGTCCTCTTTCCTGTCTGTACTGTCTCCTGTTGTAATCTCATCTAATCTCCTGGCTTTAAATGCCATCTGTGCTAATGATCTCCCAAATTGTATTTCCAACGCCTGCCTGCTTACTCCAGAACCCCAAACATGTATCCAACAACCTACTGGACATCTCCACTTGGATTCTTTGTTTTTTGAGACCTGGTCTTGCATGCAGTTCAGGCTGCCCTTGAACTCACTATCTAACCCAGGGTGACCTCAAACTCACAGCGATCCTCCTACCTCAGTCTCCCCAGTGCTGGAATTACAGGTGTGCGCCACTATGCCCAGGTTTCTTTCACTTGGATTCTTAACAGACATCTGAGACTATGCGCTCCAAACCGAATTCATGTTCTGTCTTTCTAAGACTGTCCCACCATCAGCCCTCCGCTGTTACTTGATGTCAACGCCATCCTTCCAATTGCTAAGGTGTAAAAAACCTGGAGTGAATCCGCATTCCTCTCATTCCCTCGTACCCCATATCCAATCCATGGTCCTGCAAAAAACATAGCCCGAATCTGACCAGAGGTCACTCCCCGCACCACCGCCCTGCAGCGAGACGCTGCGGTCTGGCTCCTGGTCACAGAAGTAGACTCCTGCTTCTGTCATTGCCCTCTGCAGTCTGCATTTGCAGTGAAGCAGTCAGAGTGCCGCTTCTAAAATGAAAATAAAGCCAGATCGTATTGTTCCTCTGCTTAAAGTCCTTTTACACCCCACCCCCAGTAACCAGCCTTTTTAAGGGTTATATAAACATGCACTTTGTACATACACACTAATTTGTCAAAAAGATTGTACTAACACGCACCAAATTGTTTCCACTTATTATCTGAGGATGGAAGTAGCACAGGTCATTATTTAAAAGTATTTGCCTTTTGACCGAGTAATATTACTTCTAGGAATTTATCTTTAGGAAATGATCAGGAGATGGCCAAAAATTTAAGTTTGAGGACATTGATTGCAACAATATTTGTAATGGGCAAAAATTAGAAATAGCCTAAATATCTAACAACAGGAAACCACATCTGTGGTCCCAATAGCTAGATAACAGATAATCTTTCTTCATTAAATATGTTTTCAAAAGAATCAAACTGTTATGGCTTGTGTCTAGATGTCCCCCCAAAGCCTCATGTGCTCAGTGGTGGGGCTTTTACAGAGGTGGCTGGATCTAGGGTGTGTGATGCTGGGATTGATTCGTGGTGCAATGCTAGGATCAAGGGCACCAGGATTAAGGGTATCAGTGCTACCCACCCTAAGTAGCCTGGAGAAGGTAAAAGGGGCAGAAAGAGCTGTGATTGTCCCTTGCTTGCTTTTGCTGTCTTCTGCCTGCAATGAAATGTTTCTCCTCTGCGATGCCACCCTGCCTTGGAGCCAGCCGATTATGGACTGAAACCTCTATGTACTGTAAGCCAAATAAACCTTTCTTCCTTTAACTTAGGGTGTCAGGTATTTTGTCTCAGCAATGAGAAAAGTGACTAAAACACAAACACACATTGTCAATGGGAAAAAAAATGGATGAGCTAGCAAGCGCACTGCAAGAGCAACTTTGCAAATTAAAGAAGTATATGGAAAGAACAAGACTGGCAGGATATGCACCAAAATATTAATAGCAGCTGTCCCATAGGAATCCCATAGAGGTGGTCATGATTGAGAGTGGAACAAGCCTGCAAGAGGCCTACCTCCCATCAGCAAGTCTGCTCGGAATTCACTAAGCCAGAACTAGAGAGCACGCTAACCAGCACTTCTGCAGCACTCTGCCGGTCGGCTTCGGCAGCCCCCTTCTTTGCCGGCTGCAAATGCACTCAGAGCATTTCACACACACAGAGGTTTTTCACCTGAATTTATTGCAACAAAACCATTCTTCTACAGCATACTTAGCAAACAGGAAAAGAAAATCTCCTAATGCTTTCAGGAATTTAACCCTTTAAGTCTCTCCCAGATTAGGTTGGGTTGAGCTACTTTTTGCAATGACTGATAAGAGTTTCTCAAGAGCTACTTAGCAGTTTTTACTTGTTTGAAACAGTGTTGACAAATGCAATATATCAGTTCCTTGTCCTGCTCTGTGCCTAATACTCAGTTTTTAGCTTATATTTTTCTTGGACTTTACATGATGAGTTTGAATTTTAGCTCTTAGAGCCAGGCACAGTGGCACACACCTGTAAGCCCAGCACTCAGGAGGCTGAGGGGAGGATCACAAATTTGAGCCCAGCCTGGGCAATTTAGCAAAGTAGTGAGACCTCTGTCTCAAAAAAATAAACAAGGGATGGGGATGCAGCTCGGTATCAGGGCCTTGAGTTCAATACCAAGTGCTGCAAGCTGGGAAAAAAGTGTTTCTAGTAAGTTACCTAATGAGGTGATAAAAAGAAGAAAAGAAAATTTAAATTAACAGCACTTTTTCTTCTATTCAGGCCTTTCTCAGAGGATACATTAAGTTGATGAAAAAGTCTAAGAAAGAGACAGGTGTGGTGGTGCATGTCTGTCGTCCCAACTACGGGGAGGTTAGGCAGAGCAATCACAAGTTCAAGGCCAACCTGGGCAACTTAGTGAGGCCTTGTCTTTAAAAAGAAAAAGAAAGTCAGGTCCTCTCTCATTCTTCACATAGCTAGAGCATCAATACCTTCTGAGCTACCAACTCATTTTCACTGAAAAGTAAAACAAAAAGCAGAATACAAAGCTCTTAAACCATGGAATAAACTACAGGACTATCCAAAATGACCTGAAAGGCAAACTTGTAGATTTTTTTTGTGAATCAAGTAAGAAAACTCAACCACAAAGTGTGTCATGTACACAGTAAAACAAATCGACTTTAGCACATTCTTTTGTTTAATCCATCTAGTTTTGAGTTAAGGCAAGGTGGTTAAATAACCACCATACTTAGTAAGGAGAGCGTGACATTTCACAGGACTTTGGTTACAAAGCTGTAAGTATGTGAAAACATAGCCACAATGTGAGAACATTGCTCTTTTGTAATATAAAACAGAATTTATCAGAAACAGACCTGGGAAAAATGGGACGATAAGATGAGAGCTTAAGATGTGTGTGTGTGTGTGTGTGTGTGTGTGAATTCTATTGTTTTCCAGGGAGAGAGAAAAATAGCAATTACTAAAATAAAAGTGAGCTCACGAGTATCAAACAAGGAGCTAAATTCTAGTCTTAATTTGGAGTGAAATAAAAGGAAGGTCCATTTGGGTTATCTCCAAAGACATGTGCGCAGTATATTTATTTATTCAATTTAAAATTTGAATGTTAATAACATCTAGATTAAAAACAAAAAATCCAAAACCAAAACTAAAAAACCTCTCCAAGAAAAAAGAGAAAGAAAAGTTACTTGCTTCTAGACAGTTCAATCTAAGATGGAATTTCTCTTTGAATTTACACTATGGTTCTCAGTTTAGGAATTATGATAGTTTGGAGGAGATGTCAAGAAAACTATCTAATGTCTAAGCTTTTGTTGTTTTCTTAGTGATATTTAATTTTAAAATTATACTTGCACAAAAGAAAGAATAAATCTAGCATAGATTTAAAAATAGACAGATTATAGTTTAAAGTATTTTGTCCATTGATAATGATAATCTTCAGTCTCTATAGTTATGATCTGCTTCAGCCATACTTACAATCACAGAGAAGTAAAAGGAATAATTGTTTCTCAATGCATACTCATCCAAACTACATGAATAACTCTAAACACAGTGAAGAGCTGATATATGGCCCCTAGGAGCCTCCTGCAAACTTAAAGGTGGGGTGTGTTAGTCAGCTTTCTGTCACTATAACAAAATACCCAGAGATAAATAACTTATCAAGGGAAAAGATTTATCTTGGCTCACAGTTTTAGAAATTCTAGTCCATGATTATGTAGACCTACCGCACTTAGGTCTCTAATGGTGGTGCCAGATAGAGATGACAGTGAATGTTTAGTGGAGGAAACTGCTTACCTGATTGCCAGGAAGCAAAAATGAAAGAGGAAGAGCCTCGGGTCCCTCTGGGGCACACCCCCAATGACCTAAAGGCCTCCTATAGTCCCCTCCTTCGGAAGGTCCGCAGCACCTCCCCAAGGCACCTCCTGCAGTCCAACCCTGACACATGGGCCTTCGTGAACACACACCTGTGAGCTGAGGATTAGTGCCATGGCTGTGTCCCCATTATATACACTTAGTCGCTAAGTCCCCTTTCCACTTGAGAGCCCCATAACTTGACCTTCAGTGCGAACTTTGCAATTTTTGCAGACTTAAACTCAATCCCTCTCCTTCCTCCTCTCCTTCCCACTTCTCCCCTTCTTCTTTTTCTTGGAAGATTTCCATGTTACGCTGAGCTCTGTGGCATCCAGCCCAGGATGGACAGACATGGGCGGTTCCCTCTAGCCTTTGGTGTCACCCCATTCCTGCTGCCCACATCAGGGCATGGCTAGCGCCTCCCTGACCACAGGCCCCTGCCACCCAGCCACTCCACTTCCAGCTACTTCTGGGGCACTCAGAAAACTGCCGGGGAGGGGAGTTCAGGAAACCGTTGGGTGCTCAGTATCCGGAAGGGCATGGTGATGGTCTCAGCCATCTGCCCCAGTGTGTGGGACCAGGGGCCTTGTCAGCGGGGCCTATTGAAGCAAAGTGGCGACCCTCTCCGTTCTAAAGTCCTCCGTGTCCCCCCGGGAACTGCTCGTCCTCTCAGCTGACTCAGGGGAGTGGACAGAGGGCCATCCTCTTCGGCCTCCTAAATCCTGGTCACATGCCTGCACATTCTCTTCCTCCTTCCAGGGGCTGAGCTTTTATTTCCTTCTGGGTCTACTACATAGCTTCCAACTGTAGAACTTATATTCATGGTGTAACCACTGTACCCTGAGTCCTCCAAGCTCTTATTCATTTTCAGTTTAAAAAATTTGTTTTCTCTCTCAAAAAATCTGGCCCTTACTACAAAAAGCCTACAGATTCTTCTTTGGTTTTAAAATTCCCTGCAGGAACATAGATGTCTTTGTTTTTGACTATGTCGCCCCAACTGAAGTAACAAATTCTATTGAGTCAATAGAATGATAGGGTGATAAGAGAGGCCTGGTAGTGGAGAGGGGAACCAAAAACCTGAGAAGAAGAGAAACATCTGTTATGATTTCTGAATTGTATCCTACTACGTTTACTGGGAAGTGTGTTTATTAGGAAATATGTGATAATGGTAACCAGGGTGATTCTGCCCCCTAGTGGGCATTTGAAGATGTGCGGGACATGTGTAGTGAACACAGTGACAGTTTAGTGGCATTTGGTGGGTGGACAATCGGGGTGGTAAATATCCCACAGTGTGCAGAAAGTCCCACACAAACTGCTAATAGCCAGCTGTTGAAAAGCCCCAGAAGCCTCCTCTGCTGGGCCTTTTCCAGCCTCTGAGCCTGAGCGTGTTACTCTACAGCACAGCCCCGAAGCCCTCCTCTTAGGCATCAGGCCCAACTGGCTTCCTTCGAAGAGCCTGGTTCTTTAAAACTCATTCTCCTGGCTCACACTGTCAATCCCATCATTGCTATGTGCAGGAGAAAATGTGTAAAATGCTGTATTTCAGACCGGTCATTAACCCCATGATTTGGGGCCATTTACTTCTAGAGGCTATTTTTCTCATTTGTAAAAACACTTGCCAAAGTAAGACCCCATCTCAAACAAAATTAATAAAAGGGCTGGGAATGTAGCTCAGCTCTAGAGCGCGTGCTTAGCATGTGGGAGGCCCCGCATTACGTGGCCAATCCAGCAGTAGTGGGTGGCGGGGGGATCTTCAACACTTCAGGCTTTTCTGCCTCTGCAGGTTTGGGGTGGTGAAGAATACGGAAAGTACTGCTACAGTAGGCACTACTGCCTTCATTCATGAAAAGCCCCAGCAGTTTAGCCCACCATTATTTTTGCACCATCAGTGCAAATGTAAATCCAGGGAAAAAACTCAAGGAGACCCTGCACAAGGCCTTGGACTTGATTTCCAGCACAGAAAACAAAAATTAAAAAATTAAAAGCACTCGTTTTTTGATTCTGGCACATTTCACATCTTGTCCTTCACACAGCTCTTTTAATGTCTTTCTTCACAAGTTAGAAGTCAATGGAGCGCTGGGTGTGGTGGCACATGCCTGTAATCCCAGCACTTGGGGGGGCTGAGGCAGGAGGATCACCTCAAATTCAAGGCCAGTCTAAACTACATAGTAAGACCCTGTCTCAAAAAAAAAAAAAAGAAGTCAGTGAAATCTTCAGCCAAGAAAATGACAATAATGAAATTAGATTTTTTTTATTACTTTCTGGCATGTTTTGGTTAATTATTGAGCTAGAGATAATATAAATATACATTTTAATTTATTCTGTGTTCTGCAAAAGATTAATCTATCTGTCCTTGTTTTGTCAATATACTTGGGAAATGTTTATTGATCATCTACTGTGTGCTAATCCCTGCTCTACATATGAATGGGTTGAAGATTTAACACTGAGCAAAATTAAAACTCCCTGCTTTCATAGAGCTCACATTATAGGTCACCAGTTCTCACCGAGTGGTCCTCTGTGAGGGGACCCCTTGGAAATATCTCAGGGAATCCAAGAGGTCAAAGACATTTTCACAATGATACTGAAGCATTACTTGTGTTTTTTTTATTTTTCACGGCGTTCACATCTGCACTGATTTGAAGCACAGGCGTGGTTGTTTGAGTTGCATGCTTAACTAGTTGCTTTTTTCATGACCTCCTGTTTTGTTGGAAGAATATGTGGAGAAAAAAAAAAAGAATAAGTGGAGGATGAATTACAATTTATTAGTCTTGGAAATTTGATAGGTAGTTTTCTGAAAACCAAATAAGGCTGTAACTTCTAGGGAAATAAATGACAATATTTGCTGTCAATGATGAATTCAAGGTTTCAAGTGAAAACTAGATTTCAAAAATTTTATTTACTGGGGCCGGTGAGATGGCTCAGCGGCGTAAGCGCCTGCCTGGCAAGCGCGAGGGCCCGAGTTCAACTCCCGGAACCCACATATGAAAAAAGGGCCGGTGATATCGCTCAGTGGCACCGGCGCCTGCTGGCACGCAAGGTCCTGAGGTCGACCCCCAGTACCCACAAAAAAAAAAAAAAAATTATTTACTACTGTGAGCTTGAAAGCTTCCCACAGCATTGAAGATTTGTAATGAGTTTGATAGCAGTAGTAATAAATGTGATTTTTTGATATTGTTTAATAAAATGTGTCAATGTTTGGAAAATCTACACTAAAATCTTACTGAACTAATATTTTCCAAATGGCCAGTCCAGGATTTTCTTTTCTTCTTCTTTTTTTTATTTTAAGGCCAGGATTTTCCAAATCCCAGCACTTTAGGAGGCCAAGGCGCGAGGATGGCAAATTGAAGCCCAGCCTAGGCAAGTTAGCGATCAAGGCAATCCCATCTCAAAATTGTAAAAAGGAGGGTGGGTTACGGATGTAACTCAGGCCCTAGGCTCAAACCCTAATACTAAAACAAAATAAAATAAGGCAACAAAAAAACCCAAACCAAACTAATAATAATTCATTAAAGGAGGAATGTGTTATAATGATATAATAGCATAAAATAATACTGTGGTTAAGAAATAGCAATACTCAATATGGCCTGTGAGGACATTAAAGCCATTAGCTTTTTTTTTTCTGGTACTGGAGATCGAACCAAGAGCCTTCACACTGAACTCTTTTCCCAGCCCTTTTTTGAGACAGGGTCTCGCTAAATCACTTGTTGCCAGGTTGAGCTCCAACTTGTGTTCCTCCTGCCTCAGCCTCTCAGGATGCTGGGATTATAGGTGTATTTTCAAACTTTTTTTTTTTTTTTTTTTTTTTTTTTTGGGTACCGGGGGGACGACCTCAGGACCTCACGTGCCAACAGGCACCCGTGCCGCTGAGCGATATCACCGGCCCCTTTTTCGTATGTGGGATCCGGGAGTCGAACTCGGGCCTTCGCGCTTGCAAGGCAGGCGCTTAAGCCGCTGAGCCGTCTCACCGGCCCTATTTTCAAACTTTAATTCAGTGTAATTCCTGCAGTGCTGGGAATCAAACTCAGGACCTTGCACATGCTGTATGACCAATCCCTGTATTCATTTTGAAGAAAAAGACAGAACTTACATTTCTTGATGGCTGGAAGATTAGTATGACATCAGTTGCAAAATAAATTATGGAAGAATTGAAGTGTCAGATAAATTCAAGGCTGAACTAGAAAAACAGTCCCGGGAGTAGAGAAAGAGAAATTTAAGATATTTTCATTTCAAAGATGGGAAGACTATTTGGAAACAAATTGCTGGTAATAGAGTTAACCAAGTAAAAGTAAATATTAGGCAATAAGGAAAATTGAGAGAAAAGATCAAAACTGGGAAAAAGGGGACAATTTATAGAGAAGTGACAATATGAGATAATTACAATTAGTATATCAAGTATAAGTTAAATACTAGAACTAAGATGCAGAATAGAGGGCACTGATAACTCAAACAATGAACGCCTTTTTCCTCAGATGAATATGTAGTACTGCCAAAGTAATTTCAATAACCCGCAAACCTTCTCCAATGGACTGATCAAAGAAAAAAATAGATATGGGCCTTAGGTAAACCTGTGAAAATTGGGGATAATAAGAGGACCTACTTTGTAGAGTTGTTGGGAGGGTTTCAGGAGTTGGTATATAGGTAGAGACTTGGAAAAATGCCTGATGTGTTAGGAGCTCAGCAGCTGTTGATTACAGTGTGTTATTATCACTCACGGTTCCATAGGATTTTTCTCTTACTTTTTTTATTTTCTGTAATTTACCTAATTCAATTTTATTCTTTTTTTTTTTTTTTTTTTTTTTTTTTTAATGTGGGTACCAGGAGTCGACCTCAGGACCTCACGCTTGCCAGCAGGTGCTTGTGCCGCTGAGCGATATCACCGGCCCTTTTTTCGTATGTGGGTTCTGGGAGTCGAACTCAGGACCTCGCGCTTGCCAGGCAGGTGCTTATGCTGCTGAGCTATCTCACCGGCCCTCAATTTTATTCTTTAAACTCTTTATTTCACTTTTTGCCTTATCTTTCCTTTATTTTATTTTATTTTTTGGTACAGGGAATCGAACTCAGGATCTCACACTTGCAAGGCAGGCACTTATGCCGCTGAGCTGTCTCACCGGCCCTACCTTTCCTTTTTTTTTTTTTTTTTGTGGGTACCGGGGGTCGACCTCAGGACCTCGTGCACCAGCAGGCGCCCGTGCCGCTGAGTGATATCACCGGCCCCTTTTTCGTATGTGGGTTCCGGGAGTTGAACTCGGGTCCTCGCGCTTGCCGGGCAGGCGCTTAAGCTGCTGAGCCATCTCACCAGCCCATCCTTTTGAAGTTTTATTTCTTTCAATTTTTCTCTTTCCCCACCTCCTCCATTTTTATTATTATTACTATTAAGCTTTATTAATTGTCAGATATGTAGTTATTATTATTGCTAAATTGTTTTCAGTGGTTAATAGTGGTAAAATTAGTTGTTGCATTTAGTAGATATTTACCATATCACTATTTGGGTTTTTTGTGTGTGTGTCTATATTATCATTGAAGATCTCTTTTCTATTGTGAAGGGTGGTAGCTCTCATTGGTACTTACGCTATGTCTGTATTATTACTATTGCTTCTTTGCTATCGCCAGTGGTGGCATAGTTGTTGTTAACTGAATTTACTGTATGCCATTATCTACTTTAGAGTATTATAATAGAAATATGAGAAAGCAAGAAACAAGATGCTTCCAAAAACTTTAACTCCCCAAAAATTTATCTCACAGATGATGAAGTAGATAAAATTACAGGCAAAGAACTAAAAAACAAAATGGTCAAAAGAGATCAAAGAAGAAACACGTAAACATCTTCATAAGATGTTTAGCAAGTTTAAAGAGGATTTTACTAAATGGATAAAGAATTTTGCTAATAAGCTTAATGACAAGCTTAAGAACTAAACTAATCAAGTTAAACAAGACAATACAAGATATTTATGATCAGTTTGATAAAGAATTAGAAACTATAAAGAGAAAGGAAGCAGAACTATGAAGGTAGGAAAATTTTCATAGAAAGCGTGGGTAGCAAATTTCACCAATAGGAGGACAGGGTGTCAGAAATTGAAGAAAAAAAAAATGAAGACAAGGTGGATATAGTAGATCATAAACACAACGGTACCCTAAAAACAATGATAACACGCAGGCTGGATCCAAGAGCTGCCCAGTGACTCAAAAAGGAGAAAAAAAATCAGACTTATAGGAATAAAGGGAAAATTAGAAGCTTTCCCCCAAAAGGTATAAAAAATTTATTCACTGAACTCATAGCAGAGAAGTTTCCAAATTTAGGGGAAGACTTCAATATTCAAGAGTAATATTGAACCCCGAATAACCATGACCAGAAAAGAATATCTCCATTATGCATCATAATCAAAATCTCAGAAATTCAACAAAAGGAGAGAATACTAACGATATCAGAGAAAAACAGCAAGTTACTTAGAAAGGCCACACTGTCGAATTACAGCAGATTTCTCAATACAAACCTTCAAGGCCAGGAGAGCTTGGAGCAGTTTTTCAAGTCTTAAAAGAAAATAATTATCAACCCAGACTTCTATATCCTGCAAAATTGGCATTTAAAGTTGAGAGAGAAGACTTTCATGACAAAGGTATCCTAAGGAAGTACTGCTATCTTGGGTACTTTTCTCTCGTTGCTGAGACAAAATACCCGATACCCGACATTAAGGAAGCAAAGGTTTATTTAGCTCACAGTTTGTGGAGGGTTCAGTCCCTAATCAGCTGGCTCCAGGGCAGAGTGGCCTGGCAGAGAGCAACAGTTCATGGCAGTGGAGGACAGTAAAAAAAGCAGCAAGAGCAAAAAAGGGAGGAGCATGAGAGAGCGAGCCTCTTTCCCTCCCTTATATTGTAGGCAGGCGGCCCAGCGCAGGTGGGTGTAGCACTGACGCCCATAATCCCAGCACTGGACCATGAATCAATCACAAACTCTAGAAGCCGCCCCCCCCTTGACTGCATGAGGCTTTGGGGGGATGTCTAGACACAAACTATAAAAACTACTAAACCAGCACTGCATAAAATATCGAAAGAAATCTTAGACACAGACAGGGAGGCCAACAGCACCAAAGAGCCCAACTGGGAAAGTATACATCTAACTGGGAAAGTAGTTGCAAGAAAGGAAGAAAGAAGGAAAGAAAGAAAACGAAAAACAATGCACTGACAGGATTTATAGTAGTACCTCTCAGTGTTAATGGTCTTAAGGCTCCAGTTAGAAGACACAACCGCAGGAAGCGCTCGCTGACCCGCGGTGGCCGCTGGCTGCGCTCTGAAAGCCGTCACACGCGCGCTCTGAGACCGCACCTCCGCGGCTGCTCGCAGACAAAGACCGGGGGCGCCGTGGCAGGGCTGTTCCTGGAAGACCCAGCGCTCCACCGACAAGAAACTGCGGCAAGGGGACTTCCCGACAGCCTCGCCGAACATTCCCTGTGACTCGGCCCTCTGGGACACTCTCGCACAACTTCTCCGCGCCCCAGCCCCGCTGGGTCGCTGGGTCGGAGTCGGATGTCACATGGGCCTGATGGCTCTCCTGGATTTTCCCCCTTTATTCTCACAGGGTGTTTCTCTTAATAAATCTCTGCACAATGAAACCAGTCCTGGCATCTACTTCTTGGAAGACTGGGCTAAGTCAGACATCTAAGGCTTTTGCACGGTGGGGGTCCATGGAGCAGGGTAACAGTGAATTCCTGGGAAGGTAGAGTTTGGGACAGGGAGCCTGGCAAGAAGCAGCTCTGTGCTTTAGAATCACACAGGAGTCATCGCAGGCTGATGCAAAGCAAAGGCTGCAAAACATCAAAAAGAAATAACAGCTGACACTGAGGTTTTCTGAAGCAATTTTATATGCATTAGGTTCATTTAATGCTTACCACAATTCTGTCGTTACAGATGAGGAAACTGAGGTGTTGAGGTGAAATAATTTATACGAAGACCTACAGCTATTAAGTGGTGGTACTTAAATTGAAATACGACCAGTCTGATTTCTACATTCTATTCTAGTTGATGTCCAATTTCTTAAAGTGGCAAAAGTTTTTACTACTCTTTAAACTAATAGTTTTAAATTAATTAACTATAATTATGTTTTCTAATAATCAATGGCAAGAATTAACTAATATATATATATATATATATATATATATATATATATATCCCATGAAAGTGAATTTATGGGACTGGGCGTGGTGGTGTATGCCTGTAATCCCAGCACTTGGGAGGCTGAGGCAGGAGGATTACCATGAGTTCAAGGCCAGCCTGCACCACATAGCAAGACCCTGTCTCAAAAAAAAAAAAAAAAAGAAAGAAGGAAAAGAAAGTGAATTTACAGGATTAATGTTACATATTTGTCATTTTATAATTAAAATGTGCATTTATAAAGAATATAAAGTTAACTAGTATGGAATGATAGCACTAAAATATCTATTTCTCAAAATAAAGAGCTAATAGAAACTGTAAAAGTCACATTTACTTTTTACTTCTAATCGCGTGGCTCTCTGAATTGTAGTACAGAAACTAAACCTCCCACCATCTGGAAATGTACCTCGCCTCAGGAATTCCTGGGCACCCTAACTTACAAGAATTTACTATGTGTCCTCATACTTACGATATCCATATTTTATTTTCATTCATCTGTGAGGCTCATTTTCTGGGGCTGTCTCTTCTAAAATCATGCTAGAATTTATTTTCCAGGTAGGTCTTATTTTCAGGGAAACAAGCTATGACTCTGACAAGGAAGTACAATATTTACCCTGATCTTTTTCTGAGTTTTGCATTTATTCCAAAACTATAGTCAATTTATTATTTTAAGTTATGGAAGATAATTAGTGGATAGGTTGTAAAAATCTTAAGAACTATGATTTTCACTGGTAAATGACCATGTAAAAAGAATGATTTATCTACTACTAACGTCATCATGTTACTCAGCACTTCATTTTGCGAAATGCATAATGATGTTTGGGAACTACTAAATATTATCGATAATCAATAAAGAATTGTCTGGGGCTGGTGAAATGGCTCAGCTGTGTACACACCTGCCTGGCAAGCGCGAGGGCCCGAGTTCAACTCACAGAACCCACATACAAAAAAAGGGCCGGTGATATCACTCAGCGGCACGAGCACCTGCTGGCATGCGAGGTCCTGAGGTCGACCCCCAGTACCCACAAAAATAAATAAATAAAGAATTGAGTACTCAACAAGTATCCATATCAGGTTAGCCCCTTTTCAAAATGTTGAAATACTAACCACTATTATAATAGTTTTATAAAATTAAGTCTGATATCTAATTTTTATTAAACATTTTTAATATTTAATTTTTAACAAAAATTGAATTACACACGTAAGAGATCTTTTACTGCATCACTAAAGGCTAACTTTTTAGCTGACATAAGTCATTAGTACTGAATGTTTTTTATTACTGTAGAATCAGTTAATGAATCAGTAAAGTTATCCTCTTAAGGTTACCACACTGACCTATTTATCCTTTATGAACAATATGTTCATACTAAGACTGCCTTGGAATGATAAAAAAAAAAAAAACGCGAAGGTTCTTTCATTGGACTTACAGAGAAAGAACATGGTATTCACCCCAATGAAGCCTTTGCTTTTGTTGGTTTAAAATGTATATTCCCCAGTAGAGGTCACTATTACTCCAGGTCAGTGGGTTTGTTCAGTTATCCCTAGAAATTAGAAGACCTGGCTGAATTTATGATAAAAACCAAAAGGCCAATATAAGAAATGCGATTATACACATATATGTTGCTATATAAATAATAAAAGGTAAAGTGAGATAATGTATAATTTTATACTTTTCTCCTTCTATTGGTACATATTTGCAATACATAATGATTATGTTTATCACAGGGAAGTTTGTACACGTACATAACAAATCTTAATTCTTTTTTTGTCCCCTTCCCCTCCTTCATCTCTTCAACTCTTCTCCCCTTTTCCATTTGCAAAAGCTCTATTTCTATTTTTTCTTCCATTCTTTCTTTATTCTGTTTTTCTTCCTTCCCCCCTCCCTCTATCTCTTGTTTCCCTTCCCATTTGAAAAACATCTCCCTCCTTCCTATTATCTTTTATTTTGCTCTTTATATATTGGCTTTCTCCTACAAGAGAAACCATGTGATATTTAAACTTGTGTTTCTCATTTATTTCACTTAACATTGTGGTTTTGAGGTGTCCATTTACCTACAAATGTCTCAAGTTGATAAACTTCTTTGTAGCAGAATAGTACTTTATTATTATTTTTATTTATTTATTTATTTATTTATTTATTTATTTATTTATTTTGTGGATCCGGGGGTCGACCTCAGGACCTCAGATGCCAGCAGGCGCCCGTGCCGCTGAGCTATATCACCGGCCCTTTTTTCGTATGTGGGTTCTGGGAGTTGAACTCGGGCCCTCGCGCTTGCCAGGCAGGTGTGTACACCGCTGAGCCATCTTGCGGGCCCAGAATAATGCTTTAATAAGCACTGTTATAGTTTACATCTAGATGTCCCCCCAAAGCCTCATGAGCTCAGAGGCAGAGTTTTGAAAGGTGACTGGATTATGGGGTGGTATAGCTGACTTGCTGTTAGGAGGCAGGGTCTGGCTGGAAGAGGCAGGTCACGGGGGGGCACTGGAAGGGTGCATCTCCCTCCCTGCCTCCTCCCTTCACTCTCTGCTTCCTAGCTACCATGAGGTAAGCAGCTTCTCCTCCGCCATGCCCCCTGCCGTGCTGTTTCCTCTTTGGAGCCAGCCAAGCATGGACTAAAATATGAGCCAAAACAAACTTCTGCTCCTTTAAACTGTGGGCCCTGGTGACAAGGAAAGTGATTAAGACAAGCAGTATCATGGGCACAGTTTGTAGAGGTTTCAGTCCATAATCATCCGGCTCCCAGGTAGGGTGGCACTTGGCAGAGGGGCAACAGTTCATGGCAGCAGAAGACAGCAAAAGCAAAGGAGGGGACACAAGACTCTATCACTTGTATTGTATGCAGGCTACCTGCCCTAGGGCGGGTGTAGCACTCACACCCTTAATCCCAGCATTGGACCATGAGTCAATCATAAACTCTAGATTCAGCCACCTCTGAAGAGCCCACCCCCCATAACTGCATGAGGCTTTGGGGGGACATCCAGACACAAACCATAACACACCCATACATGTGCAAATGTGGAATATGACAGGTGCCAACACCAATCAGTGAGGTAGAAGGAAGAGAATGGTGCTAGGGCAGCTACCCAAAAGGATAAAGCAAAACTGCATTCTTAGCTCACACAACACACTCACACACACGTGCGCACACACACACACACAATCAACTGCAGATGGATTAAATATTAAATCTTAATGGATAAAACTTGGAAATGTTTTTTTAAAAAAGCATATGTGCATGTTTTTAAAATCTTGGGCTAGAGATGAATTTTTTGAACAAGATCCTAAAAGTTCTAACTACAAAAGATTGATAAGTCCAAGTACATTAATATTCCAAAGACTCAATGTTTATCAAAAGATACAATGAAAATGACAATGCATGTCAAAAACTGGAGGCAGTTAACATGTCAAAGAAAGCACTCATATCTAAATGTTTTAAAATTCCATATAAATCCCCAAGACTGACAGCCCATTAGAGAAGAATCACAAGCATACCTCAGAAAGGGAAGTTAAAGTGACTAACATGAAAAAATGCTCACCAGGTTACTAATCAGGGAAATCCAGATGAGGTCCACAGTGCTGTACCACTGCATGTCCTCTCAACAGGCACACATAGGCAAGTCTGGGTAATTCCAAAGGTAAGCGAGGAGGTGGTTCAACAGAACCATCTCAGTGTTGGTAGAGTGATTTAGCACACTTCGGAAAACAATTTGCCACTAACTTTCAAAGCTGAACTAAACCGAAAAGACCTGGCATATCCACATCAAGGTATATATCTAGAGCAATGTTGTTCAAACTATAAAATTCAGTTAAAAAATTCAAACCTAAAAATGAGAGAGAGGGGGCCGGTGAGATAGCTCAGCGGCATAAGCGCCTGCCTGGCAAGTGCAAGGTCCTGAGTTCAACTCCCAGAACCCACATACGAAAAAAGGGCCGGTGATATCGCTCAGCGGCACGGGCGCCTGCTGGCGCGTGAGGTCCTGAGGTCGACCCCCCGGTACCCACAAAAAAAAAAAAAAAGAACACATCTAACACATTTTAAAAATCAGCCTAGTTTCCCTCCTCCCCCTATTCTCTGCACTCTACGTCACCGAGAGCAGAAGGGTGCGGTATGCAGGAGTGAACAGACTGGGGACAGAGGGCTTGGAGAAGCAAGCGACCCCTGAAAACTGTTGACCCCCAGCAATCTATAATTTTTTACCTACATGGCTCTAGTCACTCACCCCAAACGCGCAGAAAAGTGCTATTTACAAAGAAACGACGTTCTCTCCAAGGTTATCTCCCCTGATCGCTCTAGATTTAGGATTTTGAAGGAAGAAGGCAAAATGGGCAACGAGAATTTAGAAAGGAGGTGTAGGTACTCAAGAGTGAAGATTCGACCTGGAGCCATTTACTTTGTCACCCCCCCAAAAAAAGTGATTAAATGGACACCAACTCTGAATCTTCCTTAGGGGGAAAAAAACGGATTAAAAACGCCCCAGTCTAAGACCCCTCCAGCGATACATCTGCAGGAGCGTAAAGAAAGACAAAATCCACAGAGTCCATTTTCAGTGACGCAGTGGGTGTGACTGGGATGCCAACACCCGGTCACAGGTCCGACCGCGCCCCCAGGGAAAGTGGGAACAGCGAAGCTGAAAGTACATTCTTTTAACTCCAGAGGGCAAGACAGTAAACGTGGGGCTTTCACGTCCTAACGCCCGAGATCCGGAGTCCAGGAGCCCGGGGGATGGGGTGGGCCCGCCAGGTGAGGTCGCCGCTGGAGCCCGCTCCGCTAGGGTCCCCGCGGCCAAGCCTCGAGCCCGGGCGCGCAGGTTCCCGCTCGGCTTAGCGCCGGCGCCGCGCACACGCCTCGCCACCCTTCTGTCCCCCCGCTCGGGTCTCAGTCCTCCCCCAGCTCCGTGCCAGCGTTTCCACGCGCGGCCCCTCCCCAGGTGCCCGGCGGCGGCGCCTCCCTCGCGGCCGCTGTGCGCGCGCAAACCCCGGTCCGCGGGGCGCGCAGCCCTGAGCCAGAAAGGACGCCGCGGGCGACGGGGGACCGGCAGGGGGCCGAGGGCGGCCGCGCTCGCGGGGGGAAGACGCCCGCACGTCGCAGCCTCGGCGTTCACCGCGGGGTTCACCGCGGCCCACCGCCGCGCTCCGCCAGGGTGCAGGGTTCGGGGAGACGTGGCCACCATGCTTCCCCGCGGCAGAGAGGGGCTCAGAGATTGGTTCGGTTTTGCTAAGAGCGGCGAAGGGGGCCGGGAGGCTCGGGAGGGCCGGAGCCGCGCCGCTGGTCGTCACCCTACTCTTGCTTCCAGGGAACAGCAAGCGCGCAGGGACGAGGGTCGACGCACATTTTTTATTTGAACGTTGTGAGCAGTCGGCTGGAATCCTGTCCTTGAGGTTTCCACCGCGCGTGGAAAGCTCTACCCCTACAAGACCGAGGACCTCCTTGAAAAGCAAGGGGCCTTGGGACTGGGGTTGCTTAGCGGCGGGGTGCGAGCAGGGCAGAGCCCCGTCTTATGCTTCTGTCCGCTCTACAGTAGCTTGTGATAACCCTGCGGTCGGTGTGCTGACGTGATAACGCGTGTGGCGGCCGTGCAGTGTGATAATCCTGCGGCCTGCCGGCCAAAAATACTTCTTCTGTGAACGCTTTCGAGAAACTTATAAAAATATGTTTTTTAAAACATATGTTTTTACCATAAAGAAAAAATATTTGGACCACCATACGATTAGCGCATGTTATTTGTACACTCCTGTAAGATGAGCACAGGTCGATCGCATCAAAAGCCCCGTGGCATAAAAGACGAAGCCGCGGGATGCCCTTAGGTCGCTCACTGCTGAGAGTCTTGGGGCCCCTGTGTCCGCTAGTGACAGCGGGCAAAGGGGGCTTCACTAGCGCGGCGAGATCAGCCCCTGGTCACGCTCCAAGTCCCCGGCCGAGTTTTCCGTGGGTCCTCTTCTTATCTGGTGGCTTTTCTAACAAAGTAAGAGAAAGTGAAGTCCCAGTGGTCGTCCACCCTTCCACGGGTCCTGGACCCGCTGCTGCCGCCCAGGGCTGGGCCTCCGGTCCTCGGTCCCCGCAGCTCCTCTCTGCCGCTCGCTGTGGCCGGTTTCCACGCAGCTGGGGTCCCCCCCCCGCACACCCCGGGCAGAGCAGGACGAGGCCTGGAGACCCTTCCCCTTCGCCCCCTCGAGTCGGGCAGGCGGTGGTCCCCGTCGACCCCGCTGCAGGGCCAGCCCTCCCCCACCCTCCCGTCCTCCGGCTCAGGGGTGGCGATTGGCCAGGGGCGCACAGCCCCGCGCCCCGCTGGGGTCAGCGGAGACCGCCTCTCCCAGGCCTGGGAGTCTGCTCCTTTCGAAGCGGCCCCTGGCGAGCTCTGCGGAAGCCCAATGGCCCCGGGTACCGGGCGCTCTGTGCGCCGGGCCGTCTGCGGGGGAGCGCGCAGAGGGGACGTGGGTGCGCTCGCAGTGCCGCTGGAGGAATGCGAGGGTCACCCTGTGGGGACGCATCACAAGCCCGGGAGACGGGCGGGCAAGCGGGCAAGGAAGTTTCACTCCAAAGTGGAAGGTGGTACTACCTCGGGGGCTTTTTTTTTTTTGTGGGTACCCGGGGGGCCGACCTCAGGACCTCGCGCGACAGCAGGCGCCCGTGCCGCTGAGCGATATCACCGGCCCCTTTTTCGTATGTGGGTTCTGAGAGTCGAACTCAGGACCTCGCGCTTGCCAGGCTGGCGCTTATGCCGCTGAGCCATCTCACCAGCCCCCGGGGGCTTTTTTTTTTAAATATTTTTTACTAGTACATATTTGTCATACATATCGATCACATTCATCTTAGGGAATTTGTACCTGCACATAACATACCTTTATTCTTTTTTTTCCCCCCATTCTCGTCCCCTCCCTTCAACACTTCCTCCCCTCCCATTTACAAAAGCTTTGTTTCCATTCTTTTTTTTTTTTTTTTTTTTTTTTTGTGGGTACCGGGGGGACGACCTCAGGACCTCGCACGCCAGCAGGCGCCCGTGTCACTGAGCGATATCACCGGCCCCTTTTTCGTATGTGGGATCCGGGAGTCGAACTCGGGCCCTCGCGCTTGCTGGGCAGGCGCTTAAGCCACTGAGCCATCTCACCGGCCCTCCATTCTTTTCCTTCCATTCTCTCTCTCTCTCTTTTTTTTCTTTTTCCCTTCCTTCCCTTCCCCCTCCCCACTGCCTTGCTCCTCTTCTCATTGGAACATGTTCTTCCTACTTTTTCTCCTGTCTGGGAGTAGGAGGAGGGCGCCACCTCGCTCTTCCCCAACCAAAGCTTGGGTCCCGGAGGAGAGAAGACCAACTTCACGCCCAGCCCGCGCAGTGGCTGCAAGCACGTTGACAGATTTGCCAATGTGCATGTGTAACTTTCAACAAAAACGCACCCATGCTTAACACTAATGATAACAACAGTGATCATAAATTAGGTGTCTTTAACCATTGCATATAATGCCCTGTTTTGGTAAATGGAAAAAAAAAAAAAAAAAGGTTTTCTGGAAAAAAAGCAAAAGTCAAGCGATCACGGTTTTTTTGCCTATGAGGTTAGAAAACAAGGGCACCTCATACAACTAGATTAGCTGGAGAGCACGCGCAATACCCGGGTACCCTGGAGAGCAGCCATTAGCCCAATTTTAAATTAATCCATTATTTTTATGTAACTGATCAACACATGCCAAATGACTCAACCTTCCTACTCTATTGTGTTTATCCCCATGTTCTGAGAGAAAGAAAGAGGAAAAGAGAGAGAGAGAATGAGAGAGATACAGAGAGAGAGAGAGAAATTCTTCCTTTGCTTTATCCTCATTCCAATCTTCCCATCAAGAATTTGCAGTTTTGGGCGGGTGAGATGGCTCAGCGGCATACGCGCCTGCCTGGCAAGCGCGAGGGCCCAAGTTCCACTGGCAGAACCCACACACGAAAAAAGGGCCGGTGATATCGCTCAGCGGCACGGGCGCCTGCTGGCATGCGAGGTCCTGAGGTCGACCTCCGGTACCCACAAAAAAAAAAAAAAAGAATTTGCAGTTTTGAAATGGCATTTTTGATGACCAAAATTTTGGCAGAATGAAATCTAGAATTGTATGTTGCACAAAGTGTGAACGACGCCATTAGCAGTGATAAACCAGAAATGATTTAGCTGACATACTTTTCCTTCAAAATTCACTTGGCAAGAATGAAGACATTTACTAACTCCATAGAAAGACACAATTAAATTGATAATATGAAACGTTTGGAAATGCCTTCCAACGGCTTATTTTCCTGCACTGAACAATTGTCCTTTTGTAACTTCACTTTCTCTGAAATCTTAAAGTTGTATGCAACACAACCAATGTAAAACAAGTGAAATAGTCTGTGAAATCATGCATGATATCGGACTTTCATCCCTGCATCCCTGGCATGAAGCCTACTTGGTCACCGTGTAAGACCTTTTTGATGATTTGCTGCATTCTGTTTGCCAGGATCTTGTTCAGGCTTTTTGCATGTATGTTTATTAAAGAGAATGGCCTATAGTTCTCTTTTATGGTTGGATCCTTTTCTGGTTTTATAACCAGGGTAATCATTGCTTCCAGGAATGACTTCGAGAATATTGCTTTCCATTTGATTTTATTAAAGAGTTTGAAGAGTATTAACATTAGATCTTCTCTAAAAGTTCTTGTAGAATTTGGCAGTAAATCCATCAGGACCTGGGCTTTTCTTAGTTGATAGTTTTGTTATTATTTCTTCAATTTCATTGACTGATACTGGTTTATTATATATCTTCTTGGTTCAGCATTGGTAGCTCATATGCAACTAGGAATCTATTTCTTTTAAATTTTCCATTTTATTAGACTACAGGTTCTCAAAGTAGTTATCAATGATGTTCTGAGTTTTGGCAGAATCCATTGTGATTTCACCTTTTTCATTTCTAATTGCATGGATTTGGGTCTTTCTACATTTTTGTAAGGATGGATAAGGGTTTATCTATTTTATTTATTCTTTCAAAGAACTATTTGATTTACTGATTCTTTGTATTTGTTTTTAGTCTCAATTTTACTTATTTCTGTTCTGATCTTTATAATTACCTTCCTTGTGCTAGCTTTAGATTTGAATTGTTCTTGTTTTCTAGGGCCTTGAGGTGCATCATCAGGTTACTGATTTGAGCTTGCTCATTTTCTGATGTGGGAATTCTCTGCTACAAACTTCTCTCCTTCCTTGTGTCCCCTAGGTTCCAGTATGTTGTACTGGCATTATCATTTGATTCTAGGAACTGTCTAATTTCTTCTGAAACTAATTGATTGTTCAAGACAGTATTGTTTAATTTCCACATGTTTGCATAATTTCTGTGGTTTATTTGCTATTGATTTCTAGTTTCATTGCACTAAACTATGGTTTAAATATTTCCTGTTAAAACCCCAAATAAAGCAATGGATAGCACTTGCAACAGCTGAAGGTTGATCTGACTAGTCAGGAAATTTGAAATTTAATGTTAATATTTACTATTTGCAAATTGGAGAATTATATTTTTGTTAGTTTATCTTCAATTCTTTTTTTTTTTTTTTGTGGGTACCAGGGGTCGACCTCAGGACCTCATGCGCCAGCAGGCACCCGTGCTGCTGAGCGATATCACCGGCCCTTTTATCATAGGTGGGTTCTGGGAGTCAAACTCAGGCCCTCGCACTTGCCAGGCAGGAGCTTATGCCGCTGAGCTATCTCACCAGCCCTCTTCAATTCATTTAAATGTATTGGGAAAAGTTAATTAAGCATTCTCAGTGTCAGGTTCCCAAATATACTACAGGTGTGATAACGTTAACATACCAGGTAGAATCTTTTCTTTTTCTTCTTCAGTGTTTAACACTGAACCCAGTGCCTCTGTACTAAGCTACAATCCCCAACCCTTTGCCCTTTATTTATTTAGAGACAGGGTCTTACTAAGGCACTAAATTATTCAAGCTGGTTTCAAATTTGAAATCCTCCTGCCTCAGCCTCCCAAAGTGCTAGGATTACAAGCACTCAGTAGGCTTCAGGTAAAATTACAAGCATGCACTGGGCTTCAGGTAGAATCTTTAATGATGTAAAACTCTGGAGTGATCAGTATGATATTGCTAGTTATAGTTCAACAGTTGTCTAGCTTTCTAGATTCTGATTTTAGAAAAGCAGGTATTCATTTGTAATTCAAGCTTTGGGGCTGGGGGTGTAGCTCAGTGGTATTCTGCATGCTTAGCATGAGCAAGGCCACAGGTTTGGTACCCAAAAACATAACAAAAAATAATAAACAAATCAAATACAAGCTTTGGCTCGCAGTCATGGCTCCTATGGCACAGAATCCTTACTTTTTCCCTCAATCCTCCTTCCTCTGACAAATTCCAAACAAACTTTCCTCTTACCCAATTTGATATAAACAAAGCACTTCGCTGCCAATGTCTTTGTAAAGCCCTTGCTTTGAAAGACCCGTTACATCCCATTGTTATCGGCCAAGCTACTCTGGACACTCCTGTGAGTTTTAAAAGGCTGCCATGGCAGCTGGGTTTCCTCAGCAGAATGGCCAAGGAACAGAATGGCCACATGGCCAGAACAGCCACCTGGTGGCTCCTATGGCTGCCTTGATTCCTACTGGACATGCTTTACAAAGACGTGGCAGCAGGAGAGCCAAGCGACTGCTTCATTTCTGAGAGCAAAATTGTGATGCAGAAGCCAGAGGACAGAAGAGCCTCTTAAACATTAGCAGAAAGAGCTGATGCATGGCGATGCATTTCTAATGCTGCTCGGAATATGGGGAGGTAGTGCCATCTATAATCTCTTGCTTCACTTTTATTGAGCCCATGTACGTGCCAGGCCC
This sequence comes from Erethizon dorsatum, assembly GCA_028451465.1. Taxonomy (NCBI): domain Eukaryota; kingdom Metazoa; phylum Chordata; class Mammalia; order Rodentia; family Erethizontidae; genus Erethizon; species Erethizon dorsatum. The sequence goes on from CM051839.1 coordinate 12,400,254, forward strand.
GTTGAATGGCTCAACAAACTTTTTCTCTAATCTTCACAATACCTTCTAGAGGTCAGTATTATCCCCCCATTAGTACCTGAGAAAATTAAGAAGAGATGATTTGCTGAAGGCTTTAGCTGGGCAGGGGCCAGACACAAAGCCTGGCCTTCCTATTTTATCACCGAGAGTTTTCCATGAAGACTGAACAGAATTGGGGGGAAATGCAAGTAAATGTGACAATGCTTATGAAACAACACAGAACAATTAGAGAATTAAGTAATACCCAAACTTCCAGTCTGAAAGATTTTTTTCTTATTAACTCTAGAAATGAAATTATTTTGAGATTCTCTCAAATTAGCTGGTAGTGTCGATGAGCAAAGTCATAATGGAGTGACATTTGTTTAGGACACAAAATAGAGCCAAGAGGCTACTGTTGGATGTTTGTCCCTGTACATTCAAGCTGACCTTTGAACCGGGATGCAGACATAGGCCCTGCCTCCCCGATTCATGCTGACCTTTGAACAGAACCAAACGCAAAGTTTCTTGAAACACTGTTGACCTCTACTGAGGTCAAGGGACCTGTTCAAGGGACCTGTTCCCCAAACCGCCCAGAAACTCAGACTGTACCCGACCCCTCTTACAAACCAGCTTAACTTTTGCCAGCACCAGTCGTAATTCCTGTAACAGATAATATAACCACCAACCCCTTTTGTGCTTTTAGTTTTTAAATCCACTTCTATTTTCTTCAGGCTTCGGGACACATTTCAAGCCTAGCTAAATTTGTGCCTCCTTAGTTGCAACCTCAATTAGTCCCAGATAAATGTTATTTTCTTTGTTCTTGACCAGGATGATTCTATTCTTGGCTGGCAGTAGAGAAAAAAGGGGAAAAATGTAATACAAAACTTGAATTTTCTGAAAATGATTAGAGTAGTAATAGGAATGGGTAGGAAGGCCGACCTGAAATCCTAGCAGAGCTGGGTATGATAGTGCATGCCTATAATCCCAGCTCTGAGGCAGGAGGGTTGCAATTTCAAGGCTTGCGTGGGCAATTTAGCAAGACCCTGTCCCAAAATAAAAAATAAAAAGGGCTGGGTTCGTAGCTCAGTGCAAAGGCCCTGGTTCAATCCTCAGTACAGTTACTAGTTGTTGCAATGACCAGCGGTCCTTTCCAAACTCTTACTGTCCTGTTCAAAGAATTGGATGGACTACAAAAAGAATGTTAAAGCTTAACATTTATTAATGGTAAAAGAGGGAGAAAAGAATTGGAAAAGGAGTACTCAAAAAGAAGTGCCCTGAAGAAAAGAGAAGAGAAAATATGTCCCGCCTGCAGGATGGGCCACTGCAAGAGTTCCAAGTGGCCAATGGGAAAAAGGCTAGGGTCTTGAGGGGCTACAAGCTGCCTATCTTGGTTTTCTATTAGCCTCCTGATTTCCCAACAAAACTTTAGACGTCTCTTTGGTGTCCCTCACAGTGAGGGACAACAATCTGCTTGGGAAAATATACTGACTCCAGGAGTTGTAGAATTACATGCTTGTGCTTTATAGATAGTGATTTATTAGTTGCCAAGCTCCTTTCTTTCCATACTGTTGCATGGGCATGTAACACCCAAAAGACATACTTGGGGTACATGTAGATATTTAGCTTTTTCCCTTTTATTAATATCAATGCCCAAGTAAGGGCTCTGAGCTCTGCTTTTTGAGCAAAGGTCCCCGAGAGAAGGAATTTAATGTTCCGAATTAATGTTGCAATTTAGTGTTCCAAATTAATGGCAGATATATCAAAAAAATAAACATTTAAACTTCCAGGCCGGTGATATAGCTCAGTGGCATAAGCGCCTGCCTAGCAAGCATGAGGTCCTGTGTTTGACTCCCAGTACCCGCACGTAAAAAAATAAAATAAAATAACTTCCACTTGTAAAATTATAGGTACTTTTATTTCTTTAAGTTTATAAACAGAGGTGTATGCTGACATTCAAGATACTGCAACTAATGCAATATGATAATAGCTCCAAGAAAGCAGTAACATTAGATCTTTTTTAAATGTATAAATTTGAATTTAATAAAAGTCCTTTAGAATATAGCAATGTGACTTCTGAAAGTAGAGTAACACAGTAAGTGAGGGTTACATCTGACAGTCATTGACAACTCTTTGGAGAACTATGTGTATTTGTTTAGCATCTTTATTTTTTAAAGTTACTACAGATAGAGCAACAAGGATATCACTAAAATACATAAAATACTGCTCACAAAAGCTGTAATATGAATCTCGTATCATCAAGATAAAGAATGGGAGACCAGATAGAACTTTAAATGATCTTTCTTTAGAGACAAAATACAATTCTAAGAAGGATTTGAGTTTAGATATTACATTGTTTATTAAAATGTTAAAGTCTCAAGAAAATGTTTATTTTTCATTGTCTAAAATAAAAAGCAGGGCCGGCGAGATAGCTCAGCGGCATAAGTGCCTGTCTGGCAAGTGCAAGGTCCTGAGTTCGACTCCCAGTACCCACATAACGGAAAGAAAGAGCTGGTGATATCACTCAGAGGCATAAGCGCCTGCTGGCAAGCGTGAGGTCCTGAGTTCAACTCCCGGTACCCACATAAAATAAATAAATAAATAAATAAATAAAAATTTTTAAAAAGCAGGACAAAGCTTTATATACAATGACCTCGATATCGTGCAAAACTGGCAGTTCCAGCTACCTCGTTCCCAACGCCACAGTTACAATCACTGTGCGTGAGTTAGACAATAGCCTCCCCCAACAGTACTGCTCAGCCTGTAGTTACCATGTGCATTAACTGAATTATCATGCAGAGTACAACTTCCCTCTAATTCTTCAGTGCCCAAATCACTACGGAAAGAGCAGGTGCACATCAGCAACTAACCACAATGCTTCGCTCAAAGTCAGCTGGCAACTGGCCACCATGCACGGGTCCACTTCACTTACACACAGGACAGCGTGCAGCCGTGTTGTCTCAGGAGTCGCCTAGTCGTAGGCAAACTCATGTGGCATTTAACAAAGGTGGGTAACTGAAGGAGGGACTCCACCAACAGATGAAAGCGCAGAAAGCAATGATGCCGGCAGCAATTCTGTAATGTGATTACAAGCCAGCTGCCCACGGGAATGCTGACAACCTCCACTGCGGGAGACCCAGATCCACAACAAAGGGAGGTGGTGAGGGTGAACTTATCGTGGAGATCAATGAGGAAGGTGGCTGCTGGGAAAGCAGGTCACACAGGAAGTGATGCTGCTAAACTAAGTTTCTCATCAAGGAAACTCAGAAGATAGTATTTCATGACCCCAGAACTGCAAATGGTAAAATGTTCAGACCTGATTTGAACTCAGAAGTATTACAATTTGCCAAAGAAAGAATAGATGTTAGCTTTGTATCTGAGTTATATGACAACAAGAAGGTAAGCACTAAACTATTCTTGATAAATTTCCTAAAAGAAATATAATGCTTTAATACTCAATGATTTCAATGCTTTAAAGTACAGCGTATTCTTGTCTTCCTGAAGAAGGTCTACTTACACATTTAGATTCAGCTCAACCATTACCTTCTGGAAAAAAATCTTTTTTCTTTTCTTTTCTTTCGTGTATGGGGGCGGTACTGAGGATTGAATTACATCCTCAGCCTTTTTAAATTTTGAGAAGGCTCTCACTAAGTGGCTAAATTGTCCAGGCTGAGCTTGAACTTGTGATTCTCCTGCTTCACCCCACAGACTGCTGGGACTGCAGGTGTGGGCAGCCACGTCCAGATGAGGATGTCCTTTTTTTATGGGCAAAAATAGTTAAATACTACCTCTCCTGTATATCCTCGTATTGCCTTCCCCATACCATTTAATAATGACAGCCTCCACACTGTGACTCGTTTTTAACGAGTTGTGCTGTGCATTTGAACATAAGAAATTGGAAGGCTGAGCCCCTTCTATAGCATGTTGCTTGATAAATAACTTCGTGTTGATTCGTCAGTATGTGCTCGGGCTGGTTAGAGCAATTGTACCTCATGCAGTAGGGAATACAATAGTGTTTTGAACACCAGTGAGCAGTTTCTGTCAGCGTCAGTAGATTTCATGAAGGATATGTATTTTAACAACAATCTATGAATTTTAATAAGTAGGTATCCTGCAAAATTAGAGAAATAGTAAGCTATACTTCATCCCAGCTCAGCAATAGCTACCAGGTTCTTTCTGCACAGCTACATTCATTACAAAGAATATGATCATTAACAAATAATAATACAAATGGACAGAAAAAAGTAGGATAGAAAAATGAAAGAATGGCTAACTTTATAATTTATCACGTAGTACTTATCTTTTTGTAACCATGTCAACAACCTATTTTACATAATCTTCATTACTCTAAAAATCAGGAAAAGTTTAATGAAAGTAAGCATGACTCATGGTTTTATTACTAAAACATTTTTGCTATATGTAAATCTATATGTGGAATGTTAGTGTCCTCATATTTTCTAGCGTTTTCACTTTTTACAAGAGATTTAAAAAAAACATGCATTTAAAAACTGTGACTTGAATACAGAAAATATTTAATCATTGTCCCTTTGTCACAGTATGAAAAATTACTATCCATCTTTACAATTAAATATTAATACACAGAATCTTCTATATCTAAAATTGTTTTGCTCTAAAAATGGTCATCGTGGAATGATTTGGTTCAAAGAACTACTCTTCTGGAAAATGTCTTCAACTGAGTATTATGTGACAAGCTTACTTTAAAATTACACCACAATTTTGTGACAGCGTTACTCAGCTTGATTCCCAAATTTCCTTCCGTCCTCATCTCTGTGGACTTGCTCTTTGAACATCGAACAGTGTGCCAGATTAGATCATAAAAACATCTGTGAAAAGCTTCTGCTATTTGATCCCCTTGGGACTTTTTAAAAAAATAACTGATGCCATTTACAAGATGTAGCCTCAGAGCTCATAAATGTTTCCAATATAAAATTCTGAAAATATTTTAAAGAATGACAGTTCTGTTGTCAAACCTGAGCACTCTGAAAGGCAGCTCTGACTGTATATAGTCAGGTTGTTTAAAAACATCAGACAGGGCTGAGGCTGTAGCTCAGCAGCACGAGTGCTTGCCTGGCAAGTGCAATGTCTTGAGTTCGATTCCCAGTACCAAAAAAAAAAAAAAAAAAAAAAACTAAAGTTATACTTCTTAAGCCTTCTGTATTGCACTTTTAAGTTGGTTCACCAATATTTAATTTGTCTAAACTTTTTAAATGGATGTGCACTGTGCAAAAAAGCAAACAAATAAAGACTATAAAGTACAGAAATATGTCAAAACATTTTGGAGATTATGTGTGTGCTTCCAATATATGAAATTAAACTGGGAAGAACTAGAATAAGTGTTTAATCTTTTGTTTACATTTTTCTAGTAGTTATTCCATTGAAAATTTTTGTTTAGAGGGTTTTCTTTTTCTGAGTTCAAATACATCTTTATTATAAGAAATTCAAGCGATAAAGAAAGAATAACCATGATTCCTTTAACTCCCAGCATTCAGAGATAAGCATTATTTATATTTTGGAGACCATTATTTTAATGCTGTGGTTGGATCTTGAAAGTCTCCCAAAGATCATGTATTCAAGGGCTGGTCCCCAGCCTTAGGTCACTGGGGACATGCTTTAGAAAGGGACATTGAGATCCTCCCTCCACCCTCTCTGTTTTCCAGCTGCCATGAGTTGAGTTGCTTTCCTCTACCACGTCCTTCCATCATGGTATTTCCGCCTTGCCTCAGGTCTAAAAAGCGATGAGCCAACCCACCACAGCCTGAAACCTCCAAAACTGTCAACCAGAATAAACTTTTCCTCTTTAAGTTGTTTATCTTCAGTGTTTTGTCACAGAGACAGAAAGCTAATACTCTAAAGTGTGGTACATTCTTTTTTCTTTATGGATTTACTTTTTATGTATGTATTTTTCTTCTTCCTTCTCATTTTACATAGAATACATTATGTTAAATGTGATGCTTTATAACTTTTTTACATTCAGCAATGTGATATGGATGTGATTTTATATCAGTGTATAGAGATACTCTTTTTCCTTTTAATGACTACAGAGTATTGAATTAGAGATCTAAAATATTCAGTCAGCCTCTTACTGGTAGATATTTTGGTGTTTTTTCCAATATTATGCTGTCATCAAGCAATACTGCACTGAAATGAGTATTTGTTGTATCATTTTAAATCTAAGCATTTTAAGTATATTAGCTAATTGCTTCCCCGAAGACTGCCGTGGTATAGATGGTATTATCATCATTTAACAGACAAGGAAAGTAGGCACAGAGAACTTAAATGAGTTGCCCAAGTTTACAAGCCAGGAAGTGTAGATGTTGAAATTGAACCTTGGCAATCCAGATGCAGAGTCTGTGGTTTCAACTATTATTCTATACTGTCATATTTTGATTGTGTTTAAATACTTGCATAATTATCTACTAAGGATAAGTTCCCTGAATTTGGATTTCTGAGATAAGAGATTTACACATTTTAAATATTATACATTGCCAAATTCCCTCCAAAAAGTCTTATGGTACAAATATATACATAGTACTATATAGTTTTACTCAAATTTTCAAATTCTACAGTGATTACCATAATGACATTAGGAATAAAATAGAAATCTTTGGAGTCATTAGAGAAACCTAAATTTGAATCTTTAATTACTGGGCAAATTACTTCACTTTCTTTAAGCTCTTCTTCCTTCACCTATAAGATCAGGATGTTGATATCTACTTTATAGGGATGTAACCCAGGTTGTAAATAATGTCTAGAAAAATTTTCCACAATCCCTCAGGCATAAGGAGTCCCCTAATTAATGGTAATTATTGTGGCTTAATATAAATTATTTCTGGATACATATACCAACTTTTTAAAATATTATTATTAGTAGGCCTTGAACTCACTAGGTAGCCCATGCTGGCCTTGAACTCACAGTGATCCTCTTACCTCAGTTTCCCAAATGTTGGAATTATAGGCATATGCCAGCACACCCTGCAACATTTACCAATATTTTATTGGGCTAAGCACATCTTATTACCATAGCATCAATTTTAATGTTCTTGTTTGTAAATATAATTTCTGTATCTTATAGAATACAGGAATGCTATATTAGATGTAATTCAAATTTAGCAAAATTATCTCTCCTACATTAAACTATTTTGTTTTCTTTATAGATTTACATATTTAATTCTTTCTCAATGGTGTCAAAAAGTATTACATATATTGTCTGCAACCCAAAGCAGGCATGTGTGGATTCCATTTTTTAAAATTTTATTTAATTAATTAATTAATTAATTTTTTGGTACCAGGAATCAAACTCAGGACCTTGCTCTTGCCATGCAGGTGCTGTGCCACTAAGCTATATCCCTGGCCCAATTTTTTTAAATTTTAGAATAAAAATTTAAAATGATAAAGTGATTCCCACTGAGGAAGGGAATTTGGAAACCATAGGGAGAGAATAAGAACTTCTTATTTTGCATATGTACATCTACATCAGAAACAATCACTACAGAATCCTTCTCTTCCCAAGGCATAATCCTGGTGACAATAGAGGTCAGCGATTGCTTCAGGTAAGTGTGATTTCCTCCACTGACAGTGGAATACCTAGTGTAAAAGAAACTGCAGATACTGGAGTATGGAAGCGTCATTTCAAGGCACAAAGCAAAACAACAGCTCTAATTCCATGCTTCTTTCTATGTTTGGGTTAGTCTTAGGCTTACAAAAAGTGTTTGAAACCGCATTATAAAAATAATCCTAACTACGTTATCACATCTTTCATTTTCTGTTAGAGAGACTTCTCATTTCCTGTGGATTATATTTTAGTCAATGTATTGAATATACCCCACAATATTCTTATGTTGGAAGGTTTTGGTGCAATGAAAATTGAATCAAACACTTGCCACTTACCATAGTTTTTACTTAATTGATACCAGCTGTCACACAATGGCTGCTCCTCTTCCCTTCTTCTTGAAGAGACACTGGAACTCCAAACAGTGAAAAGGCTATGAGACGTTTTCATCAGTGAGAAAAATGTGTGAAGTAATTTCTAAGCGGTTTGATGGAATGACTCCATGCACTGAAGTGGCTTTTACTGAGCAGTACAAAGTGAAACACTGCGGAAAACCAGCCCCATGTTATCCTGAAGAAGCACTGTATCAAGATTTCATCGCGGAATTCCGCCCACGTCCAACCATGGCGGTGCCAGTTCCTGGTGGTGTGAGAGGAGGGAAGAACACAGCCTCTCCATCCTCAGTTTCCCCACACTGAAAATGAGAAGGCCTTCCAGAATGGCTAAGTGATGGACTCAGAAAATCATCTTCCTAAAAAGCAGTAAGAAAACTAAAAAAGAGATTGATGAAATAGTTACTTTAGGGCCATAGTATACAACAAACTGAGAAACATTAATTTAAAGAAAGAGATTGAACTTTGGAAACAGCAGTAAAAAAATAGTGTTTTGCTGATTACCATTGAATTTGAAAGATGGGAGCCATTAGGCTGGGCTCGAACTCACTGTATCCCTCATGCCTCAGCAGAGCATTGGCATTACAGGTGTGTCCACCACACCTGGCTCCTTTACTGGCTTATTGATGCTCATTATATATTCCAAATATGAGCCTCTTGTTTGTTATGTGTTGTAAAAATATCATCCCCATTCTGGGTTCCCTTTTCAATATTGTGTCTCTTAATGTACAGAAATTCTTAATTTTAACATAGTACAGTTTAGTCATCATTTCCTTTATCATTCATCCTTTTGGGGTTCTTTTGTGAAATCTTTGCTTATCTCTAGACCCTAAGGATATTCTCCTAGGTTATCTTCAAGAAGGCCTTTTGTTTGCCTTTCAGTTTAGACCTACAGTGCACCTGAAATTGATCCTTATGTGCAGTGTGACATGGGAATCAAGTTTCAAGGGGTGGAATGTACTACCTTGGTACAATTCTTGGGATGGCTTCCGCTGCTATAGGATAAAATTCTAAGCCTTGGCCCAATATCCTTAATTCAAATTCCACTGTTTTTTTTTTTTTTTTCTTAGTTTGTGTAACTGAGCTCATGCTTCAAGGAAGAGCTTAAGCACTGCCTCTCTATAACTTTTGCTGACCTGGGTCCCAAAAAAGATGGGAAAACAGGAAAACAGCCAAGTACAAATAGCTTTTCAAAACCAAAGAGAAAAGATTTGTCAAGTATTTAGCAAATGTTTAATGTGTATTTGTATGTTTAATGTATTTAATGTATATTTAATGTATATTATTTTCAAAGTATCTGTATTAAAATCAAATTTTAAATCAAATCATTAAATATTTATACAATTATTTTTTTCTGCCAGACCAGAGAATCTCCCGGCTGCTGATATACATAGCCTTCCTAATGCCAAATAGGCTGGTGGTGTCCTCTCAATATGCATATCATATTAGTGAGTTACACTTTCAAACTTAAAAGTATAACCCCTGAAAGGTCAAAATATCTTTCAGTTTTCCAAGTCTAAGTTTTCTTACTGCCTGTTTTCCCTTGGCCAATGATTACTTTAGGATAAATTCTTTTGACTTTCTTTAGATGAGGAAGAAAGAACTTAAAGTCTTCAAATATATTAGACACTGTTTCTCCTTCACCAGCGTATCCATTTTCTTCTCATCTGAAATAGAAAATAAATAGGGCTTCTGAGTTTTTAGCCATAGGGAATTTTTCTCTCTTATACAAATTTTTTAAATGAGGGTTAATAAGTTAATCCACAGGCTAATTTAGTATGAAAGAGAAATATATTCTTAAATGTGAATTATCAAAATTATAGGGCCGGTGAGATAGCTCAGTGGCATAAGCACCTGCCTGGCAAGTGCGAGGTCCTGAGTTCGACTCCTGGTACCCACATAAAGTAAAAAAAAGGGTCGGTGATATCGCTCAGTGGCACAAGTGCTTGCTGGCAAGTGCAAGGTCCTGAAGTCAACTCCTGGTACCCACATTAAAAAAAATATATACTATAATAAAGTATACTCAAAGATTATTGATTCATATATATTTTGAAAGCAATTTTAGTTTAAGCCCAGCACCATGAGCGACACCACAGACCAACAGAGCTGTTAGCTCTAAGTGAAACATGCTAGAGAAATGGCTTCTTCTCAATTCTGATAAGTATCACATCATTAAAGTCTGCATCTTTATAACCATTTTGTAGCCCCTTAACATTTAATGACTCTGTTTATACCCTTCATTAAAACTTTCTTAAACAATTTCAAAAAAGAAAAACAGACTTGGAGGATTCATACTACTGAATTTTAATTTATTATATATAATTTAGTAATCAAAACAGCATGGTATTACATAAAAATCTGCAATGAAACAGACTAGAGAATACAGAAATTGATCCACACATACATGCATAGTTGATTTTTGACAAAGATGAGAAGAAAATCAATCAATGCAGAAAACACAGTTAACAACCTAGTGCTGGAAAACTTAGGCATCCGAGTGAAAAAACTGAACCTTGCTCTGTACTGCAGACTACTTACAAAAATTAACTCAAAAATTTCATAAATATAAATGTAAACTATGAAACTATGAAACTATGAAGTCTTTAAAAACAAAAGAAAATCCTTATGACCCTGGGCTAGGTAAAGAGGTCTTCAGACACAATATAACAATATATAAAAGAGGGCCGGTGAGATGGCTCAGCGGTGTAAGCACCTGCCTGGCAATCATGAGGTCCTGAGTTCGACTCCTGGTACCCACATAAAGGAAAAAAAGGGCTGGTGATATCACTCAGTGGCACAAGTGCCTGCTGGCAAGCGCAAGGTCCTGAGTTCAACTCCCAGTACCCACACAGACACAAATAAATAAATAAAAGAAAACTTGATTAATTGGACTTCAACAAAAATAGAAGTGTTTGCCCTCTGAAGAACATCAAGAAAATAAAGCCAAATATGGTGGTGCACATCTGTAAACCCAGCACTTGGGAGGCTGAGGCAGGAAGATTGCAAGTTCAAGTCTTGCCTGGGCAACTTAGTGCGACCCCACCTCAAAATTTAAAAAGGGGTAAGGATATAGCTCAGTGCAAAGGTTTTGGGGTGGTTCCATGCCCAGTACCAGGAAAATAAAAAAAAAAAAAAAAAGGAAGAAAAAGAAAAAGAAAAAAGCCAAGTCAAGCCACGGACTGGAAGAAAATGTTTCCAAGTCATGTATCCTTCTGGTATGTATCCAGGATAATATGTAGCACTCTCAAAATTCAACAAGAAAGTGAACCACTCAATTAAAAAATGGGAAAAAGATTTGAGCAGATGTTTTCCAAATGAGATATCTGGATGGCAAATAAGCACATAAAAATGTTCAACATCATGAGTCACAGGGGGATTAATACCTAAAACTGAGGTATCATGACATTGGAATCGCCGTAATAACAGGAAAGATTGGAAATGTCATACACTGCTGCAGAGGACGTGAAATGGTAGGTCCACCCCGGGGAACAGCCTGGCAGGTTCTGTCAAGTTAAACGTAGACTTGACATATAACCACATCGATCCGACTTCTAGTGGTAATCCTTAAAAATTAAAACTTTTCTTCATACAAAAAAAACCCCTGTGACGAATGCTTATAGCAATATTGATTTGTAATTGCCCAAAACCAAAACAACTCCAATGTCCTTCAATTGGCAAAAAGGTCAGCAAACTATATCCCTTGTACATCCATACAACGAAATGTGACTCAGCAATAAAAGAGGAACAAACAATTGTTCGCACAACAATTCGCACGTATCTGTGCTAAGTGAAAGCAGCCAGTCTCACGGGGTGACACGCTGTATGACTGCGTTTGTACGGCAGCCAGGGAACGGATCTGTGGTTGCCAGGGGTTGAGAGTGGACGAGGAATTGGACTACATGGGAGAAGCAAAAGGCAGCAATTTTTATCCAGGAGTAATGGCGAGCCGCTGAAGGTTTGTATCTGGGATGGTGCAGCCTTCACTTTGACCGCAGTGGATATAAACAGGTGGGTACAACACTGGAGAGAAGAAAGAACAACTGGACTGTGTGGTAAGTCCAACGTTGAGATGAAGCACAAAGGCGGCCTGATGAGTGTCATGGAGGTGGTGATGGAAAATGTGAACAGATGTGTGAGGCGGCCAGGATGGGGATCGAGAGGGTTGCTTGTTGACTGACTGGAGGTAGGCAAGAGGGAACAGGGGTGAGAGGTGGTGCCCAGGTGCTGGCTGTACTTACAAGGTGAATGGGGTGCTGCAGTTCAAGTAGAGGCAAGGAGAGTGCGTCGGTGATGTCTCTCACCTGATTTCCACAGCCTCACGGTAAGATAATGGTACCAGTTTAGTTAGGGTTATGGAGGGAAAATGCCTAAAAATCAGATGGCATTTAATCTAAATCTCCAAAAAATGAACCATAAGACAAATAAGCTACCATACACAAAAACAAAAGCAACACAGACCTAAATTTCCTGATTTCCTCTCTGCATAATTTCATACTGCAGCTCATTCAAGGTTTCATGAGCTCTTCATGATTATTTTTACTTCTATTTTTTAAATGTAGTATATTTTCCTTAAAACTCCAAAATATGGTTTTTTTTTTTTTTTTTTTGTGGGTACCGGGGGGTCGACCTCAGGACCTCGCGCGCCAACAGGCACCCGTGCCTCTGAGCGATATCACCGGCCCCTTTTTCGTATGTGGGTTCCGGGAGTCGAACTCGGGCCCTCGCGCTTGCAAGGCAGTCGCTTACGCCGCTGAGCCATCTCACCGGCCCAAAAAATATGGTTTTTACAATTAGTTAATTGATTACCTGCAAAGATAAAACAAAGGTATATATTTATACATGTAGCAACTCTTTGACACAATTTTCTGTGACAAAAAAACTATAAAATATGTACCCCATATATTTATACATATATATATATATGTATATGTATATGTATATGTATATGTATATGTATATGTATATGTATGTATATATATATATATAATGAAATGTCTTTGGGAGATGTGACCAAAAATGTAGTGAATGCTGCTGCCAAGAGCCATCCAACAGAAATGCAGACTCATAAAAACATTACAGTGTGTATCTTCATCCACCTTATTCATCGTATCTGGCACCATGCGACTTCTAGATCTTTCACAAAGTCAAAATGACCACAAAAGGTAAATGTTTTGAACTGATTCAGAACACTGAGGCAGCCACAACAGGGCATCTAAAGACAGTAAAGGGACTTCCAGAACTGCTTCAGAAAGTGGCAAGAATGATGGGATAAGTGTGTTCAAAGAAAAGGGGAGTATTTTAAGGAGGATTAATGGCAATGTCTTCTACTGTAATAATTTTTTTTTTTTTTTTTTTTTTGTGGGTACCGGGGGGACGACCTCAGGACCTCGCGCACCAACAGGCACCCGTGCCACTGAGCGATATCACCGGCCCCTTTTTCGTATGTGGGTTCCGGGAGTCGAACTCGGGCCTTCGCGCTTGCAAGGCAGGCGCTTAAGCCGCTGAGCCGTCTCACCGGCCGTCTCACCGGCCCTGTAATAATTTAAATTTAAACATTCACCATTCTTTTTGACCATACCTTATCTCAAGAGAAACTATTAGAGATATGAGAACATGGATAAATGGTATTTTAATTAGCAGAGAAAGCACAGAAATTGGCAACGATGTGGGTGGAACAAAAGATGAATACACGGCTTGGGTGGCAATAAATTTAGATGGATTTTTTTTTAAAAATTAAGGTCCAATATGAGACTACACAAATAATAATGACTTGTTTGGGTTCCATACTGACTATTTTCCTTTCATCCACCTTGCATCAGCAAGGGCACGCATGTGGACAGCCGAAGGTAGACGCTGGGGGAAGCCATGCCTCAGCTGGGACCCTCTCGAGATCTCAGAGCACACTTAGAAAAACAGCCACAGACCTTTCTGTTGCAAACCCAGCCCCACACCATCTGCTTTTGGGTTCCGCTCTGGCCTCATTTCCTGCCCTCCCTGCCTCCCTGAGGGAGCCCAGCTCCAGCCACACAGTCCTCCTGGCTGAGCGGATCCTCCCCCGCCATGGGGTGCTGGTTCCTGCCGCGTTCTCCATACAAAGTGCTCACCCCCAGATTTGCTGTGGGTGACAAATAAACTCCCTAACTGCATTCAGTTTTCTACTGCAACAGCACTACCTCAGACAAGCACACCCTGCCACGCTATGCAAACTATCTTCTCTTTTTTTTAGTCACTAATCACTACCTGACTTCTTATTAAATTGTGCCCATCTTCAGAGGTCTCAAGAATGTAAGCTTGAGAATAGCATGAATTTTTTTTTTTTTTTTTTTTTTTTGGTGGGTACCAGGGATCGAACTCAGGACCTCGCGGGCCAGCAGGCGCCCGTGCCGCTGAGCGATATCACCAGCCCTTTTTTCGTATTTGGGTTCCGGGAGTCAAACTCAGGACCTCGTGCTTGCCAGGCAGGTGCTTATGCTACTGAGCTATCTCACCGGCCCCAACAGCATGAATTTTGAAGTTGTTTTGTTTTTGTTTTTGCAGTGCTAGCGATTGAGCTTGGGCCCTGGAACATGCTAGGCAAGTGATCTACCATGAGCTACATCACTAACCATTTTTTTTTTTTATCACTAACCTTTTTTAAAAATATATATTTTTGGGCCGGTGATATCACTCAGCGGCACGGGCGCCTGCTGGCGCGTGAGGTCCTGAGGTCGACCCCCCGGTACCCACAAAAAAAAAAAAAAAAAAAAAAAATATATATATATTTTTGTTTTGGGGAAGAATCTCACTAAGTTACCTTGGCTGAATTTGGAACTTGCAATCCATCTGCCTCAGCCTCCTGAATAGCTGAGATTGCAGATGTGCACCACCAAACCTGTCTGTTTTGTTTTTCCTATTAAATTCTCAATGTCTACAATAGTGACGGCCTACAGGTCTTACACAAATATATGCTGAATCAATGAAATGAATGGGCTTATTGTAGGGGCTGGTTTTAGTGACTTTTTAAAACTGAATCATGCTTTAATTGAAAGAACTGCGAGTTAATAAATCTTAAATATTCCCATAGTAGATACGTTTGAGGATGCTGACAAACTTTGGAGGTGGATGTGGTGTAACCAGCAACAACTATGTGGTTAGGATTTTCCAGGCAATATTCTCTCTGCAAAATGGATCCTAGGCTTGGAGTTGATGAGTCATGGATGAGGCAATGTGTCTGGCTTTCCACCACGTAGGACAGTCCCTGAAGGACCAATTTGGTGAACACTAAAGAAAGAATTTTCTCTGGGGGAAGCAGCAGCATTTACAGAAACACCCACAATGCTAAAAGACATCATCTCTAATCTTGGATCTGCTTCTCGTACATTCTTCTTTGATATATCAAGGGATCAATATTTTATTTAAAATATTTATATCGCAGTAGTTGTGCATTCAGTTAGGTATTTACTGAGGACAACATGTTACAAAGCCACTTTCCAGAGGTTTGAAATAAGCAGTGATTAGATGCTTTGAGTCAACTGAGCATCTTTGTATTAAAATTGTGAAAACGAGCACTGGTTCATGTGTGTAAGGGGCCAGCGTGACGTCTGCCCATGCAAAAAAGTTCCAGGTGAGATCCTAAGTACTGCGGAGCCTTGCTTCTCACAGCAGGGGTCAGAATGCTGCTGTCCTGTAGAAATAAGATATAAGCGCATTTGTAATTTTAAATTTGCAGGTAGCCACATTTTTAAAAAGTAAAAAGGAATCAGTGAAGGTAATTTTAAATGATATATTTTTTAACAACTGGCTGAGGCTACTATACCGGACCATGCAAATCTCCAGCACGTCAGTCTCAGCTTCCTAGAAGTGCGGCGTCTCAGGCCACTCACCCCAAACCTACTGAATGAGAATGTGCATTTCAGCAAGGTTCCCAGTTGACAGGTGTGCACATTAAAATTTGAGAAGCACTGTTGCAGACCTCTTTGATTGTTTTATCTTTATGATAATTAATATTAGCATAGTTCAGCCTTTACTGTCTATAGCTGTAGTACTATAATTGCCTCTTAATTGGTCTCTCACCTCCAATTCATGATTAATCTTCTAGAAACACTGCTTTGGGCCTATAAAAGGTCCCTTGAACAAAGACCGTGCAAAGCCCAAACTCCTTGCCCTGGTACACAAGGCCAAAAACAATGTCCATGCCCTCCTCCACTGGCTTTCTTCATTTAGTAAACACCCCATGAGGAGAGGTGGGCTGACACTGTCTTTCTTTCTCCCCTTCTACTTATTGCGTTTCCCTAACTGCACCAGGTTACAGGAAAACAAATGGGGTAAAGCCAAGGTTCTAATCTAAATCAACTGGCCATCAGGCTGCAAGGGACAGGGGCAAGGACATATATTTAAACAACCAATTATAACTCTCACAAGAGCCATGGGCCCAGGGAGGCAGGAGTGATTAAGGAGGAAGAAGGAGTAAGTGAGGGAGGTAGAAAGGTTTCAGAGAAGAGGGAATATCTGAGAAGCTGAAGAAGACATAGAACTTTGCCAAAGTATAAATAAATTAAAGAGCAAAATAAAAGATAAATAATAAGAAACAGAGAGATAGATCTTTTACAAATGGGAAGAGGACCAAGAGATGGAGAGAGGGGGAAAGAGGGCGAGAGAGTGGAGAAGAAGGGGACATAAAAAGAATTAAGATGTGTTATGTACACCTATCAACTCCCCACAGTGAATATAATCATGTCCTGCAAACATATACTAATAAAAATAAAAATTAAAAACAAAGAATTTTGTCATACAGCAAAAGGCAAGGAAGGATACTCCAGACTGAGGACACGGCACCACCAGTAGACTCAAAGGTTACATCCTCCAATGACCTAAAGACCTCCCAATAGGCCCCACCCCTTAGATATTCCGCTATCTCCAAATAGCAATACTGTAGGACTAAGCCTGTGTTTGGGGGGATATTCAGCATCCAAACTACAGGAGGCAGTTAGTAGGAGATGAAGCTAAAAAAGGGAACATACATTTTGAATTGCTCATCTCCAGGTATGCTTTGCAATAATCAAATCACAGTATGCATCAATCCCTTTAAATTCCCTAAGGGCCCTTTATACATTAGGTTTTTTTCTTTTTTTTCTTTTGTTTTGTTTTACAGTAGTGGGGATTGAACCTGAGGCCTTTGCATTGAACTACATTCCTAATCCTTTATTTTTCATTTTGAGACAGAATCTTGCTAAGTTGCCCAGGTTGGGCCCAAACTTCCAATCCTCCTGCCTCAGCTCCCCAGAGTGCTGGGATCACAGGCATGCACCACTATGCCCGGGCTTGCTTTAGGTTTTATTGTGAAATATGTCAGACATGAGAACATGTAGATAAAACAGCTTAAAGGATAAAAATAAAAATAACTATCCATGAACTTACTGAGTCTTAGAAAACCCACCTGTGTCCCTCCCTACTCTCAGATGAGAATTCAGAATTTTATATTAATTACCCACTGCTTCCCTTTATAGTTCTAACATTTTGCAAGTTGACTTACACTTGGTTTGAGACATCAATGAAAAGAAAATATATGCATTCTTCTGTACTTGCTTCTTTTCCTCAATTTATGCTTTTGAGATTCATCCACAATGGATGAGTCAATCTATAGTTCATTCATTTTAACTGCTGTAAAAATTTCACTGTACCACAACGTATTTATCTCTCCTCTTGTTGTTGGGGAATATTATAAGAACATTCACGTGCCAAGAATACTCTGGTATATGTGTCCTAGTAAACATGTTCAAGAGTTCCCCTAAGACAGTGAAGGCGAAACTTTTAGAGCTTTTTAATGATACAAACAGCTGACTGTGGCACGCGTGCCTTAAATTCGTCACCACTGCCTTAGGATAATTCTGGCGGTAGGGATGTTATTTAAAATATTTAACAACCTGTGTGGTAGATGTATTAATCCATGAGATCAGAAGCTGGGCTATAAACCATTAGTAAGAATGTACACTAATTCAACCCTGACCAGTATATAGCGGAATTGCTAAGACATGCAATGTGTGCGTTTTGTAATAGAAATGATCAAATGTATAGTTCTTCAAGGGAAGTTTGTGTTGGTTCCTAAAATTTGATATCCTCTCCAAATGTCTGAAATTCAGAAAAAAATCAGAATGAGGGCTGGTGAGATAGCTCAGTGGCATAAGTGCCTGCCCAGCAAGTGCGAGGTCCTGAGTTCGACTCCCAGGACCCACATACGAGAAAAGGGCCGGTGATATCGCTCTGTGGCACGGGCGCTTGCTGGTGCATGAGATCCTGAGTTTGAACCCCGGTACCCACCAAAAAAAAAAAAAAATCAGAATGATATGAAATAGAAGCATTTTCTCGATAGTTATTCTAGGTTTATTCAAAATTTATGTTACATTTTGCTTTAGATTCTACTTTACTGATGTTAAGATACTTATATTTACTGTCTTTTGGTTCAGATTGTGTGTATTTTCTCATACATTTTCTTCCAGTATTTATCTTTATAATCTAAATATGTTTCTTGTAAGCATCAAGCTTTTTTTGTTTTATATTCAGCCAGAAAATATTTTAATTTCATTTTGTAGCATTTAATATAATCAGCAAGACAATTAAATGTTATTTTTCTATTATTTTAGTGGTTAGGCTACAAATTTTAACGTGAATTCTTGACTTATTATAGTCTAATACAAATTCTTACTTTCTCACTCTTTTTTTGTACTAGGTATTAAACCCAGAGCCCTCATACTTACCTACATCCTCAGCCACCACCACTCATCTTTTTAATTTTGAGAGACCACATCTAGTCACCAAGTTGCCCAGACTAAGCTCAAACTTGAGATTGTCCTGCTTTAGCCTCCCAGAGTGCCAGGATTATGTTCTCATTTCTTGACATTGCTAAATTTAAAATATTTGCCACCTCCCCCTACACACAACTTTACCTGTGACTTTGGCATACAGTGTTATTCTACATATATTTTCAATTCCACCAGGCAGTGCTTTGAATAGCCCACACTTAGAGCCTGGATTCTGCTGATTTAGGGCTGCACTTGGGGACTCCTCTCCTCCTCAGCTGTGCTCCATGGAAGGTAATAACGATGTGCATTGCTGGCATATTCCCACAAGGCCAGACACCTCGGTTATATTTATATAATCCTCCATTAGAATGGGAGGAGGTGTTTTCTCCCCACCAAAGGAAGAGAAATTCCAAAAAATAAAGTGTGGGTATTCCAGAATGAGACCTTTCTTCACTAGTTCAGGGGCGGAGGAGCGTTCCTACCCTGAAAATTGCAGAACCACTGGACCTCCAGGAGTCTCATGCTGCCAGATGTAGAGGGTCAGGAGAGGAGAGGAGCTGCTAAGCCCAGGGGGGACATCTGCGAAGTCATCCCCAGGATCGCAGCTTCTAGTGGCAAAGATGCTAGAGTTGGCTATGGCCAAGCGAGTATTATGTGAGAACCACAATGAAGCTCTTTGAGAAACACAAAAAGACTCTTAGCAGCTAGTGCCCCTGACAAGGCCAGAAGGAGATGGAACATGCATATGGCAGAGGTGGATGGCCCATGCCGGGGAATGGGCAGCGGGGAGACCCAGCAGGCCCTCAGAAGCAGCCGCAAACCACCCCACTGAAGAGCCAGCGCTGGATGTCCGCC
Organism: Erethizon dorsatum; assembly: GCA_028451465.1. Classification (NCBI taxonomy): domain Eukaryota; kingdom Metazoa; phylum Chordata; class Mammalia; order Rodentia; family Erethizontidae; genus Erethizon; species Erethizon dorsatum. Next base: position 12,419,843 of record CM051839.1, read on the forward strand.
ACACAGAAACATCTTCCAGAGAAAGAGAAACCACCACGCTGCTATTGCACGGAAAACCCTGCCTCCCTGCCTCCTTCCCACTCGGTCACACAGGGAAGACCAGGGAAGGAGAAGGGGCGCAGCAGACTGCATTTTTCAAAGATGGCTAAGCAACATCCTCCCCCTCCTCTGGTGTTCTGCAGCGTGACCTCCCCCGTCATCTGTCAATAGCTCCCATCAGTTTCTTCCCTCCTTGGATCTGGGTACACCTGTGACCACTAGGACCAATAGAATACAGAAGAAATACAGTGACAGTGTGGGACAGCACTAGCAGTACGTGCCAGCTGCAGGTTTACTGTCAAAGGTGGCGGCAGGCAAGCACGGGCGCTTCCAAACTAGGGAGCTAGCACGAGACTAAGGCCTCCAGGAAACACTCTCAAAGGAGGGCGTCTGGGACTGGTTATCAGCCCTACTTGGGCTTAAAGGCAGCGATCACCCCCGACACTGCCCTGGGAATGAGATAGCGTAAGTCTGTGATGTATGATACACACTGCACAACGGTGGCCTGAATTATTGTCCGTGGTTGACTGAGATGAAGCAGCTCTAGAACGGAAGCCCCGGACACAAGGGGCTGCTGCGGTCACCAGCGATACAGGAACGAGGACCTCGAGGACTGTGAGATGGCTTTTTATTACTGCACTGGAGAACCTACTCTGACTCTCACTGTTACACTCTTCTCCCTGAAATATCTTCTTGGCTTCACTCTCACTTTCCTAGTTTTCCCTTGATGGTGAAATACTGGAATCCCCCAAGGCTTACTGCTTGGTGTTTTCCATCTGTCCCCTAGCTGGCCTCATCCTAGTCCATGGCCTTAGGTACTGCGTGACAGTTTTCAAGTTCTTCTTGCCGGTCTGGATTCAGTCTGACATATCCAACGGCCTATCCAGTTCTTTCTCGGGGATCTCTCACGGGTACTTCATGCATAACAGAGCTATTGATTTTACCCCCACCATCTGCTCCTTCCCAAGCCTTCCATTTCAGTTAATGGCAACTCCGTTTCTCAGCTGTTTAAATCAGATGTGCTCTTTGTCGTTGTGACAAGATGCCTGAGAAAAACAACTTAAAGGTGGAAAGGTTTACTTCCTCTCGTGGTTTCAGAGGCTTCCGTTCTTGATCAGCTACTCTGTAGCTCTTAGGCCTGTGGCAAGGCAGAATATCATGGTGGAAAGGCACAGCAGAGGAAAGCTGCTTACCTCATGGCGGCCGGAAGCGATGAGAAAGGAAAGAACCAGAGAGGACAGGGTAAGGGACAACATACAGTCCGCAAGGGCACACATCCATAACCCACGCCCTGTGCCTGGGCCTTGCCTCTGAATAGCCCACTGTGCTATGAAGCTGTCAGTGGGACTCCTCGATAGATTCACCCAATGATGAGACCAGAACTCTCACGAGCCAGTGGAGTTCCAAACCCAACAGCTGGAAAACAAGCCCCCAGCATGTGGACCTTGGGCGGCATTTTAGATCCAAACTGTAACACTGGTGGTTCTCAAACATCGATACAGCTGGAGCAGGGACGTGGCTACTGGCATCTACTGGATAGAGTGGAGAGATCCTGCGAATATTCTGCAATATATAGGATGTCCCTCTTAAATCCCCAAAAAGAATTATGCAGCGCAAAATGTCAATAGAGCTAAGGTTGAGAAACCAAAACTTCCTGGAGCATTCTATGATTCTTTTCTTTCTTTTCTTTTCTTCCATCCTTCTTCTTTCTTTTCTTTCTTTCTTTCTTAGCCCAAATCCAACAATCATTTAAATATACATGTACGATCACACCACTGCTTTGCACAAAACCTTGCAATCGTTTCTTACTCAGGGTAAAACTCATGGTCCTACCGTGACCTCACACGTAAATGTAATCCAGACTAGCTCAGGGCCTTTGCACATGCTTTTCCCTTTGTCTGGAAGACTTTCCCCCAAATATCCACACAAATGCTTCCTTGCTTCATTCAGAAATCTGCTCAAATATAACTTCCACAGAGAATCCTTCTGTCAGGACCATGTCAAAATGCATTGGTTCCTTGGTAACCTTCATTAATTGGCTCCAGGAAGAGAAAAGAATATCAAAAACAGTGAGCACCAAATAAATTGTTTTGGCTGGAAAGGGTAGTGAGTCACAAGGCAACTGACACCAACAAGTTCTTTCTTGTGCATAGAGTATCAAACGAATGAGAAATACTGGGACAAAATTATTGAGTCAAAATGTATTGAGTACTAAGTTTGATGAGTTTCAAGGCAACTGAGTATCAAAGTATAACTTCAGTATAACTTTCCTTCCTGTCCCTGCCTGCACCTGACTTCAGACAGTAATCATATATCATGTGTGTGTTTCCCAGCCATACATAAGATCCAGGAACGGGATGTTGTTAACCGAGTGCCTGCAGTGTGAACAGGTACTTACTGAACTCAGTCAGTCACTCGTGCACCCGATCCCTCATATTTTTCAACATTTACACGTCTATTAGACATCGCACAACTTTCTAGATGCTAGGGACAAAGCACTGAGCAGAACAGTCAAAAACAGAAAAAAAGGGCCAGTGAGATAGCTCAGCGGCATAAGTGACTGCCCGGCAAGTGCAAAGTCCTGAGTTCGACTCCCAGAACACACATAAAGGAAAAAAAAGGGCCGGTGATATTGCTCAGTGGAACAAGTGCTCGCTGGCAAGCGTGAGGTCCTGAGGTTGACTCCCGGTACACACATAAAAAAAAAAAAAGAAAAAAGAAAAAAAAGAGCTTGTCTTCACAGAGTTTAAATATTTGTTGAAAAAATTAATGAATTATTAACATGGTGAACATATAGAAAATGAAAACTCTGATTTATTTGCTATTTGAAGAGCATTTCATTCTCAGAAATATATCATTTTTGGAACTTGTATCTATGAATGATGGGAATCTAAGTCCTTTGAGGAAGTAAACTTCTTTCTGGTTATAACTAGAAAAAACACCAAAATGTTTGTATGACTCTAAGTTAGTCCTTGTAAGAACGTTAACTATATTAAAATGTCCTCTAAGGCTATCATTCTAAATTGCCTTCCAAAATTACTTGCTTTCTGGTTATAAGAAACCATTTATTATTTATTTATTTATTTATTTATTTTTGTGGGTACCGGGGGGACGACCTCAGGACCTCGCGCGCCAACAGGCGCCCGTGCCGCTGAGCGATATCACCGGCCCCTTTTTCCTATGTGGGTTCCGGGAGTCGAACTCGGGCCTTCGCGCTTGCAAGGCAGGCGCTTACGCCGCTGAGCCATCTCACCGGCCCAGAAACCATTTATTTTTGTTATAAATATGTTCATTGTTTCTTCTAAGATGAATAAAAACATGTTAATGGTCTTCTTTAGAGAAAACGAAGAAGGGGAAAGGATATAAAACGAAAGACTAGAAGTCTTTTAATGTACTTTCTAGTATTTCAAGGAGATAAAATTGGACATTTTTGTGTACATGACGACAAAATGTAGTACCGACTAAAGGACTTAGTATGAAGCCACTTACAAAATCCAAGCTCAACACTACTGCTGAGATTACCTGGTTTATACCTGTGTTATAAATGGGTTCAGTGAGAGAAAGGAGAATTTAAAGCAACCTGGATCAGTAACTCCCAGTGTTCCTAAATCTCAAAAAGCTCAACTATATGAACTCTAAACGTCACACAGTATGGACAATTAGGGTGAAAGGTAAGTGAGACACCTAGTTAGAGATGAGTTTCAGATAAACAAGAAATGCGTTTTTAGAACAATTACATCCCATGCAACTTTTTATACGAAAAATTTCACTGTGTATCTGAAATTCAAGTTTAACCAGGCAACTTTAATTTCTGTTTGCTAGACTGACGCTCCCGTCGACGATAAAGTAAAATGTTGGTGTATACAAGTGGTCGGCCACGCAAGGCTCGTGGTTCATTGAGAAGGTTCAGGTGCTGGACCAGGGCCCTAAGTCGCGCGGGCTCCGTGTCTCCGCCACCCCGCCTCTTTGCAGCTTGGCGGAGGACACTCCGGACGGCCCCAAGCCGAACCGCACCTCGCGGGAGGAGAGAGGGGCTGCGGGGGAGCTGCTCAAGTCAGACGCGCGTTTCTGGAAACGATCAAGGAGGAAGCGGAGGGGCCGCGGGCGCCGAGGACCGCAGCGGGGAGCGCAGCGGCGGGAGGCGAGGCCGGGCGGCCCCACCCAGGCGGCCCGGGCCGGACGCGCGGCCGTCACCGCGGCGCCCACTGCGGGCGGGGCGCAGGATTAACTCGAGCCCTCCCGCCGCGCCCCGCTCTCCGCCGCGGCCCCTCCGCACTCCGGCCGGGAAGGGAGGCGGGCGCGGCCCCGCCGCTCACTCACCTCGGCCGTCCTGGAGAGGCAGAACCAGGAGAAGCTGGAGAGCACGGCGGGGACGAGGGTGGCGAAGGCCACCAGCAAGTTCCAGTGCTTGGTGTGCATGGCGCCGGCCGGGAGGCGGCGGAGGGCGGCGGGTGGAGGCGGTGGAGGCGGGTGGAGGCGGTGGAGGCGGATGGAGGCGGGGAACGCGCGGACGGGGTCGCAGGGTCGCCGGGGTCGCCGAGTCCCCAGCGCCGCCCTAGCGGCTCCCCGCGCGCGGAGCTCTGCGCTCGTTGCTGCCGCCCCGCGGGGCCGCGCGCTGGAAACCCGTGCGAGCGCTGCTGGGTGGCTCCGGCTTCGTCCCCGATCCTGCAGGGCTGTCGGGCCGCTCTCAGGCCGGAAGCGCCGGGGGAGCCTCAGTCGGGGTCTGCACGCCGCGGTCCTACTCGGGGCTCACAGGCAGTCTCTGGTTTCCAGCGATCTGCTTCACATCAGCACGGCGCCTCTGGCCAGGCTGGTTTTCCCGGCCCGTGAGAGGGATCCGAACACAGGGCCTCCCGAGAAACGCCACTGGGAGCCCGGATGCTGATGGCCAGGAGGTGGGTGGGACCTTCGGTTGAGCAGGGTCACAGCCAGACCTCGAGAGGGGGCGGAGAGACAGAGAGAGAGAGAGAGGAAGACTTCAAATTTTCCACTGCTTCACCCTACACTTTCTTGTCAACTCTCCTGGGAGCCAGAAGGCGAGGAAGGTCAGCTTGGACTATTATTATTTCAGGCAAAGCGGCCTCCCACTGGGAGACCAGGGTGGAAAAAAGCTGGAGCGATGGGGTGGGAGAAGGCGGCTGTCCCGCGCAGACCTTCGCAGAAGCAGGGTTTTCCTGCCCTCTCCCTGGACCTCCAGTTTCACATTTTTAGCTGTCTTCCCAGCACTTCTGCTTGGATGGCCTATTCGACTTCAAGATGTCAACTTCTCCAAGCCAGCTGTCGCCCTAGGGTCCCTCGATGTTCATCAGTGCTTCCAGGTCAGTTTGACCCATTACAGCCCATTTATATAACCTGCTCCATCCTTCTCTGAAACACTTTGCTTCCAGACTGGCATTTCCGTTGTTATGACTACCCCCAAATGATCACAGTGACGTTCAAGCTGGTCTCTCTGGGGCACCTGGCAGTCCACGCCTTGTCCAACCCCAGGTGACCTGGCTCCGAGCCCTCCTGTGTGAGCAGCTCTTCTCTTCCTGCAGAGTGAAACCCAACCCAGTCAGGACCTCCCTGCTTCCGCGTTACCCCAAGTCTCCCTTATGTGCCCTGGCGATCTCCCAGACTCCTGCTTCGCTTTGCTGTTTTCGTTTTTATTTTTGATTCTACCCTGAATGTGTCACATTTGCTTCTTGCTTTCTGTACTTTTTCTCTGGATGCCAGCATCCAGAGTGTCTGGCATCCTCCGTAACCATTCAGATCTTTTCCAAATCTTGATGCTTCATGGATTGTCTGTTTCATGAATCAAAAACCTAAGCACAACTGATCACTCTGATTTCCCCCTCTCTGAGTTCTTTTAGTATGAAAGGCCACTCCTCTTCACGTTGGGACATATTTCTATGCACCGGGGGTCAGGGCGCCCCAAGTGAATCTAAATTACACTCACGGGGGAGGGAGAAAGCTACTTAAAGCATATTGAATTATTAGTAGTTGTCTGAGGAAATGTATGTACGTACATATGTCAGCGTGGGTGGTTAAGGAGGGCTAGGGAAAGGTATTTGTGTGTGAATGCCTGGGCAAAGAGGGCTCCTTGTTCCTTCCTCTTGCACTATAGAGAAGCCCAAGGGGGTAAAACGGCCTCGGTGGCTGCCCTGTTTCTACCAGGGAGGGTGAGAAACAAAAGGAAAGCTGCCAACAGTTGTTAGGAGGAACAGTGCTGGTGATCTCTTGCAGAGCATGGTGACTATAGTTAATAGGTTGCATTTTTCAAGAATGATAAGAGTGGATTTTAAATGTTCTCGTTACGAAGAAAGGATAAGCATGTGAGATAACGGAAATACTTATTCGCCTGAATTGGTAATTTCATATTGTATAAATGTATCAAAATTTCAAGTTGTGCCCCACACAATATTATGCCACTTAAAAATAAAATTAAAATATATTAAGTAATATTTAAAAAGAGAACTAATTCCATCAAAGAAACAATAGATTATCGAAACAGCCCAGCACACATGAACCTTGAAGGTAGGATCAGTGCAATGAGAACCAAACAAAGTATTAGTGGGTTTAATTTTATCATTGTAGTTTACAAGGCCATTACTGTTCATAGAAAGGAAACCTCAGTGTAAATATGTTTCATAGAACAAATACACGTGCCCAGGAAAAAGAAAATTCTAGAATTGTTTTGATATTGCTCAACCGAGGAAAAGTAATTTAATAACCAAGAACTTCTCTAAATTGAGCTCCAGTTGCTTTTATTGGAAGCTTTTCATGGTCATCAGAAGAAGAAAAGTAGGAAACCTAATGGAAGAATGGATAGTGGTTTAATTTATCCACCCTCTGCATTTCTTTTGGAAAACCCAAAGAGACTATGGTAACAAGCACAGAATAATGAATTGACTCAAACCATTGAGACTTTATGTGACACTCCTTAAATAACTTTGTAGCTGCCTCAATTCTTTTAGGTCCAGAGAATGAGAAGGGAAGCTTTCTGCTTTTTCAACATTTCTGTACATCTTGCACTGCAAGTCAGACCTTTAGAGCGATTTCATCCAATTTACAAATGCAAATAAACAAGTTTTATTGATATGCACTTGTTATTTGCTTTATAACTTTAAATAGATTAGCAACTGATTAGTTAAAATGTCAGCTCCAGGAACAGATAAGCGTCCACACCGCCATAGTTTAATACAATAGAGGCTTTTTTTCTTGTCCAGTGAATGTCTAATACCACAGCTTCCAGTTGACTGGCAGCTTTCCACGCGATCATTCAGAATCCCAGGCCCTTTTTGTCTTGCGGGCTTCTTCTCCTATAGGGTTTTGGGAGTGTCTCCCTCTGCTGGAGGATGGGGGGAAAGCATGAGAAGAAATAGATATGATTTAACTGGGCACAAGTTCTCCATAGGAAACGATGCAAAAGAACTGAAAACTGTAGTCCTTGGCTGGACATCTGCTTCCCCTCAACTCCTTGGCTATGGGAGGAGATTACAAGCTTCCATCTCTGCCACACTGAGCCGGAAGTCTATTTCTCAAAACATTTGGTCTGAGGTGTAGCTCAGTGGTAGAACGGAGGTTTAGCATGTCCCATGCCCTGCCTTCAATCCCTACCCTCCTCAAGAAAAAAACAGAAAAAGGAGAAAATTCACCTCACATCCCCCTTAAGTCAACTATTAATTTCTGGAGTTAATAAATGTGCAGATGTGCTCATGCACAAGAACGAGCAAAGTATACTGAGAAAGGAAAATGAATATCCATATGAAATATGTAGTTACTTTTTATACTGTGTTTGAAAGCAAACAATGTCACTATAGATTAACAGTGTCATGTTAGGAAAGGTTTTTTAAATACATATTTGTAGTACATAATGTTTACATTCTGTGTGTGGAGTTTGTACATTTACAGAGCACATTTTAATTCCTTTTGTCATCCCCTTTCCCTCCCCTCCCTCCTCCTCCCTCCATTTTTTGGTTCCCTTCCCCTTCGAGAAAGATCTATCTCCCTACTTCCTATTATCTATCTTTTATTTTGCTATTATCTGTCTATCTATATTGCTTCCTAGTATATATCTTTTATTTATATTTATACATAAGAGAAACCTTGCGATATTTAACCTTGTGTGTCTGATTTATTTAGGAAAGGTTTCTAATCCTCTCCAAGCTTGAGTTCCTCATCACTAAGATGAGGTAAATGCTACTCGTCCAAGGTTGCTGAGGCACAATAAAATAACATTCAAAATAGCTTAGCGTACATCCTGTCCTAATCTAAGCACTCAGGGCATTTAGCTCTTTTTTCTCTCTGTGTTGTTACTCAATCAAAGCACTGACAAGTTCATTGCTGATTCTAATTATTACTTTTGAAACAGACAACTACCTACTCTAAAATTCTTCAGCGATTCCCTGTTAAAAATCAAATTACATTCTTGTAATCCCAGCACTTGGGAAGCTGAGGCAGGAGGATTACTGCGAGTTTGAGGTCAGCCTGGGCTATGTAGTGAGACCCTGTCTCAAAAAAAAAAAAAATGCTAGCCTAGAGTTGTGGCTCCTTACATAATCTGCTTTCATTCCACCTTTTCCCAACTGTCATACTCAAATATTACACCCACTCAAATTCATCAAATTCCATGTTGTCAAGATCAGAAAAGCTCTTTGTTCTTACACTTTCATGTTTTTAACATCAGAATGTGTTTTTCAATTAGCATTTAAATCTAACAAGCACATGCCTATAATCCCAGCACTCAGGAGGCTGAGACAGGAGGATTGCTGTGAGTTCGAGACCAGCCTGGGCTACAAAGTGAGTTCAAGGCAAGCCTGAACTACATAGTGAAATCCTGTCTCAAAAAGACAAAAAGAGGGCCGGTGAGATGGCTCAGCGGCTTAAGCGCCTGCCCGGCAAGCGCGAGGGCCCGAGTTCGACTCCCGGAACCCACATACGAAAAAGGGGCCGGTGATATCGCTCAGCGGCACGGGCGCCTGCTGGCGCGCGAGGTCCTGAGGTCGACCCCCCGGTACCCACAAAAAAAAAAAAAAAAAAAAAAAAAAAAGACAAAAAGAAAAAAAAATTAACATAATATTTCTTCCTTTGATCTTTTCTTTCCTATTGGCTCTCGGCTCCAGCGTATTCCTTATGCTCAGGCAGGGACTGCACCCTCTGAACACTGACATCCCTACCTGTGGAAAGTGGTCAGGCCTTGTCTAAAATGCCACTTCCTGCATAAAGTCTTCACTGACCACCATATACAAAGCAATCCCTCAAACTTCTCTCTGGGCATTAAGTTTGCCTCATATGCAATCGTCACGAGTATATTTTACTTCCTCTACCATGTTATAGGCCCCTAAAAGGGAAAGACCATCCCATATTCATGTCATAGCTCAAAGATATTGACTGCGGTACAGACCTGTGGTACCACTGAGGTGTATCTATAACTGACCACCTCCAGCCACTCCCTGCTACCAGTGACACCAACCATCAATTTTATTTCAGGAAATCCAGTGGACAGAGAATGTGGTGGCATTCTTGAAGATCTGCACAATTCCCTTTTGTGTTTAAAAAGAAAAAAGATATATATATTATATATGTATATATTTTATTATTATTATTATATACTATATATAGGCACAGTAGTGCATGCCAGCACTTAGAAGGCTGAAACAGGAAAATTTTGAATTTGAAGCCAGCCCCTGGGCTACATAGCAAGTTCAAGGCTAATCTGTACTACATGGTGATATCCTGATCCAAAAAACAACCAAATAAGAACAAAAAGCAACGCAAAACAAAACAGGGAAAGTAGAGCACTGTCAGGCTAAAAACAGGTATTTGCTACAATGACAGTATTGGAGAGTACTTTTCAGGGAGCCTCCCAGCATTTGAAACACCCATCCGGGCTTCTTAACCTCAGTCTAAATGGTGGCCGCATGACAGGTACTAGCAGAGAAGAGTAAACTGAGTGGGGACACATTTTCCTGATCTGATGCCCATGTAGGATCCCACAAGATAAAACAACCTGAAAAATAACGACTGTGGATAAAATGCCAGCTATTCGGGTCCCTGTTTTCTGTTTCAAGTTGCTCGGAATGAAGTTAACTATGCCCAGTGTGAGGGCCATCTCTTCAGCACGATTCAGGAACATGACAGGTCTGGAAGGGACCCTGAGGTTCTCCAAGGGCAGCAATTCCTTGCAAACTGTAGCGAGCGCAAGAGAACGCAAGCCGAGCAACGGAGTCATGGGTGGCTGCCGGGCTCGAAGGCCATCCGGGACATTTCCGCCCCAGCCAAGCCCCATCTGAACGCCAGTGTCAGGAGAACCCCAGTGAGACCAGCAGCAGGACCACCTGGCTAGACCAGCAAACCCACGGGATGGTAAGAAACAGCGCATTGTTGTTTTAAGCCACAAAATGTGCACTGGTTTGCTTGGCTGCAATAATCAACAGAGAAGTAATACAGGAAAGTCATCCCCTCGTCGCTTCCTTTACCTGGGGAGGGTTTAAACAATAGACATTTGTATGGTGGGAGAGAGAGTTCTATCAGAGCACCCACACACAGTTTATTCCTACCTCCAGCACCCAAGAGCCTTTTTTAAACCTTTACCAGCTCCCCTTTACCAGCAGTCATATTCGTACAAACCATGCATTCGCCTACTTGAGCCAGGCAGCCTTTCGTACCCTCATAGTGTGTATTTTCCATTACTCATTCTACCGTCAAGTTGATGACCATCTCCTAGGTAGAATATAATATTTCCATATAACATTGGGAATCTTGTGGGAGAGAGGTGGGCAGAGCTCTGCATACTGGCCGCACAGAGTACATTCTTTGGTCCAGGGAGACATTTGAGAGGAACCAAGTCGTTACATAATGCACTGTGCTAAGGCTTCGGCTGTGCCTGCAGCTTGGGCGTTAGCTGGAGATGAAATGTATCTAACATACTTGAATCCTGTGGGGGCTACGAACAGTAACCCTGCGTATGGTATCAATGGCTCTTATGCTTAGAGCTGTGTAGCCAGATGTTCCCAAATGCCATCTTTAATGGGCTCCTTTTTTGGTTGGCATTCAACAGTCTCTTCTGACACCCCTGGCTTAGGTAAGAGGCAAGTGGAATGTATCGTTATTCCGCCCGTTATTGCATGACTTTGGCGCCACCGTGCCTACTCAGAAGTAGCTATCCAGGCAACTACTTCCAGAGGGTTGCCAGGCCATCGACTGGCATTTTAGTCACCTTTGAAACATTTTAGTCATCTTTCTTTCTTTCTCTCTGTCTTTCCTTTTTTTGCGACAGAGTCTCCGTATGTATTCCAGCCTGGCCTTGAACTCACTGTGTAGCCCAAGCTGGCCTCAAACTCCTCCGCCTCCTGAGTGCTGAGACGTGCACCACCATGTGTAGCAACCTTTGAAACAGTTTCCTTCTTATTGTGGGCATCTGTGTGACCCCCCCATCGTCCTCCCTTGGCAATCCCACAGGGCCTGCCTCAACTGCATCTCCAGCACTTGTGTGTCCATAATGTTAACTCATCAGTATTCTCCTATTCCTGGCCATTGGCTATTTTCTGGGACCCTGTATGCAAACACTGCCCAAAGTAAAGAGCTAAGGTCTCCTTCCACTGTCATTTACACAGCTCTCAAGTCAACAAATAAACCTGTTTTATCTTGGTGGAGACTCTTGAAATTTAGCCCATTCTGCGGCGGATGTGGATTGCTCATTAGCTGGCTCTATAGCAGGGATGCCGTCTGCTCAAGCCTGTGCCGTAGCTCCCCACAGCACCTATGGAACATGAGTTCTTTTGTTTGCTTTACAGCTTCTTTCTGATATCACCAACAACATGATAGGTCGTTCTGATCTTAATATAATTTGATGTTCTTAAATTATGGTGATTTTTTTCATTTTTAAATATTTTATTAACAATACTACTTGTATATATAGATGAGATTCGGTGTGATATTTCTTTTTTACTAGAGCACATTAATTATACACAATAAGGGGTCCCGTTGTGGCATTTCCCTACATGTAGATGATATATTTTGATCATATCCGTTCTGCTTTTTGGCCTCTCTTGGCCTCCCCTTCCCTTTTCTATTTCCCTTCTTATATTTTCTAAGTCTTCTTTCTGCTTTAATACCATATTTCTTTCACAATACCTCATGAGAGAAAAATCTGATACTTGTCTTTTTGAATTTGGTTTATTTCACTTCACATGGTGATGTCAGTTGCATCTATTTTCTTACAAATGACATGATTTCGTTCTCTTTGGCTGAATAACATTCCATTGTGCGTATGCATTCCATTGTTTATCCAGTCATCTGGTGATGGTCATCCAAGTTGATTCCATAACTTGGCTATTTTGAATTGAGCCACAAGGGCTTCCCTTTAAATTCTTTGGGTACGTGTGTCAAGAAGTGGTATTTGTGGATCATGAGCTATTTCTATTTTTAGGTTTTTGACGAACCTCTATATTTATCTTTATAGTGAATCCACTGTTTTACATTCCCCGAAACAGTGTAGAAAGTTCCATTTTCATGGGCACTCTTTTTAGGAGAGCCTAATAGCAATGCTAGCGAACTAAGCCATCCCCAATCACGAGAAACTTTTAAAAGCCAAAATTCCTAGCAGTTGCCACAAGGTGGCAGTATGATATTGCAAAGTCTAATTTGCGCGCATGCTAGTGTCAGAAAATTTCAAAGTCCTGTAAATGTATGGAAATCCTAGGATTTCATTAACATGTTTGGGTCACTAACCATTATATGTTTTCCATAGCTTGCCAAATAGCCTCTCGAGTTGTTGTGTCTGCTTTTTTGTTAGCAGAGTCCTGGAGTGAGAGTAATGTATTATTTACTGTTTATAAAATACCTCTGGTGGCTCAGTCATTTTTACGTATTTCACTGATTGGGACAGGTTCTGAGTCTTAGCTGGGTTAATTAACATTTGCTTAGTCATATTTGCCATTACACACCTCAAGTTTTTCTAAGTTTCTCTTTCTGAGTGGGAATCATTGTAATGTCATCAGTATGATGAATTAACTTTATTTTTACAGTGATCACATCTACATACGATCTCACCAAACTGTGGCAGTTAGTTGGGAAGGTCAGAAATCCTTGGGGAAAGGCCATACATATATATTTCATTCCTCATCAAGCTGTGCTTGACTTCTCTCTGAGGGAATTTAAGGAGGCAGCATTAGCTTAATCCATTCCTCTTGTACAACTTGTACAGTGCCTGGTACAAGCAACACTTGTTTAAGACACGGAAATAGTGTTGTTTAAATCACAATAGTTAAGAGTTATCTCCAAGAGCCTTCTCTTTTTCTCCTTGGCTACATAGGATTAATAGCATTAGTGGAGAATAGCATTTCTGTTTTCATTATTTCTTTTTTTTTTTTTTGTGGGTACCGGGGGTCGGCCTCAGGACCTCATGCGCTAGCAGGCACCCGTGCCGCTGAGCGATATCACCGGCCCTTTTTTTGTATGTGGGTTCTACAATATTTACTAAGGAGAAGAACAGCCTCCAGGACAGCTCTGGGAAAGACCACGCTGGCGCTGGGCGTGTCTCCTTGGCGTCGTTGCCAGGGAAACCGCCGGGGCGTCCCCAGAACCGGCGCACGCTGTGCACCGCGGTTGCGCCGGCCCCGCCTTCAGCGTGGGCCATAGGCGGAGCGCGGGCCAATCGGAAGAGGCCCCGGGGGCGGGCCGCGCGGAGCGGGGAAGGAGGAGCGGCGGCCTCCCTCCCGCACTTCCGGGTCGCGGTGCTTGCGGTGAATGCTCCGCGAGTAGCGTCGTTTCCGTTGCCGGCTGTTTGCAGTTGGGGAAACCGAGGCAGCTCCAGCTCCCCCTAGTTTTTCCGCTCCTGTGCGGTGGCCGCTGTTTCTTTTCTCTCACGCTGCGCTGATTCCGTGCGGCTGCGCCGAGGGTGCGCGGGTTTGCGGGAGCTCGGCGGGACGCCCGGACGGCGGGGCCTTGTGCGCGCCGCTCCCTCCGCTCCGGGCGGCGCGTGGCCGGGCTCGGCGGCCCTCGAGGGCCGGGGAAGCTCGGCCCCGCCGGGCGGCGTCCCTCCCCGGGCGGCGCCGCGTCTCTCGTCCCGAGGAGCGCGGACTGGAAGAATACGCGTTAGAAGCCGCCAGCGCCTCTGAGAAACGCGGACTCCGCCCCGAGCTGCGGAGCGTGCGGGGCGGACGTCTGTGGAGATGATTAGGGCCGCCCCGAGAGAGCGTTCGTGTTACAGCGTCTCCCCTCACGTGCGTCCCCCTTCATTTACAAGCCAAGAGTTTCTTTATTATACAGGGGAATTCAGAGTGTAGGTTTTTGTTTGGATTTTTAAAAAAAAACTAGGATTCTGCCCTTCACCTAGTTGAATGGAAGATGAAGAATTAGGGCGTTATTTACTTTCATCTTTGGTGCTTTCGTTTGTAAGCCGTGTGTGGTTTTAGTTGCCGACCTCCGCTGGTGATGGGGCAGCTGAAGCAAGTTATCCAGGAGAGTTAAGAAGAGCGTATGTCTTATCAGTCCTAGTTCTCAGAAGTTACAGCAGGAAGCTATGAAGTACAGTACAACTGGTTCAAAAATGCAGACCGTCATACTTTTTTTTTTTCTTTTTTTTGTGGGTACCGGGGGTCGACCTCAGGACCTCCCGCGCCAGCAGGTGCCCGTGCCGCTGAGCGATATCACCGGCCCTTTTTTCCTATGTGGGTTCAGGCAGGCGCTTACGCTGCTGAGCCATCTCACCGGCCCCATACTGTCATTCTTTTAAGCCATTAAATGGTAGGTTGACGAAGTTCTTCTGATTTTTACAGTTTTAAAAAAGTGTTACATTGCCAATTAACCCATCATTTAATTAATTGTGTATATCTGTCGTTTTCTTAGATGCCTAATGAAACATGATTACAAAACAGCGAGTTTAATAGATACTAAAAATAATTTGAAAAAAATAGTAAATTGAGATTTGGTGAGTTGGATAAATTGTAATTTTTTTTCAGTTTTAAATTCAATTTAAGGTCATTAAGCTTGTATTATTTCCTTTACGAGGAAAAATGTTTCTTTTGTAGCTATGCTACTAAATTTAGTTAATCTAGAAGTCTTTTGGTGGAGTTTTTGGGGTCCTCTATGTAGAGTATCATGTCATCCGCTAATGATAATTTAACTTCTTCCTGTCCTTTCCTTACTCCCTATCTGCTGCTAATAATGATAATTTACCTTCTTCCTATCCTATCCTTACTCCTTTTGCTTCTTTCTCTTGTCTAATCGCTTTGGCAGTGTTTTCAGAAGTATATTGAATAAGAAGTGGTGACAGTGGACATCCTTATCTTGTTCCTGATTTTAGAGTGAAAGCTTTCAGTTTTTGTCCATTTAGTGTAATGTTGGGTGTTGGTTTATCATAAATAGCTTATATCAGATTGAAACAAAGACCGTCTATTCCAATTTTCTGTAGTGTTTTTATCATGAATGGGTGTTGGACTTTGTCAAATGCTTTTTCTGAATTTATTGAGATGATCATATGGTTTTTATTCTTGGCTCTGTTAACATGGTGTATTATTACATTTATTAATTTGCGTATGTTGAACCATCTCTGCATCCCTGGGATGAATCCTACTTGGTCATGGTGTATAATCATCTTGAAAGTTCGCTGCATTCTGTTTGCCAGTACTTATTGAGTCTATGTTCATTAGGGAGATTGGCCCATAGTTCTCTTTTTTGGTTGAGTCCTTCTCTGGTTTTGGTGTCAGGGTAATACTTGCTTCCAGGAATGAGTATTGCTTCCCTTTCAGGTTCATTAAAGAGTTTGAGAAGTAGTGGCATTAGGTCTTCTCTAAATTTCTTAAAAATTTCAGCACTGAATCAATCCATCAAGGCCTGGGCTTTTCTTTGTTGGTAGGTATTTAATTATGTCTTTAATTTCATTGACTGATATTGGTTTATTTAGAATTTTTATATCTTCTGATTCAGCTTTGGTAATTCATATGTATTTGGGAATCTGTCCATTTCTTCTGTGTTTCCATCTTAATAGAGTACAGGTTCTTGCAGGAGGTATTGATGATCTTCTGAATTACTGCAGGGTCTGTTGTAATTTCACCCTTTTTATTCCTAATTACATTGATTTGAGTCCTTTTTTTGATAAGGTTGGCTAAGGGTTTGTCAATTTTATTTAATCTTTCAAAGAACCAACTCTTTGATTCATTGATTTTTTGTATCATTTTCTTAGTCTCCAAGCACTGATTTCTGCTCTGATCTTTATAATTTCCTCCCTAGTACAAGCTTTGGTCTTAACTTGCTTTTCTTTTTCTAGAAGCTTGAGGATCAACATTAGGTTGGTTATTTGAGCTCGTTCTTTTTCTAATATGGAATTCACCGCTATAAATTTCCCTCATAGGACTACTTTCATTTCATCCCATAAGTTCTGATATGTTGTTTCAGCATTATTATTTAATTGTAGAAACTATCTAATTTCTTTAATTTCATCTGTGACCCATTGGTTGCTCAGGAGGCTGTTGTTTAATTTCCATGTGTTTAAGAAGTTCTTGTGGTTTCTTTTGCCATTTATTTCCTATTTCATTGCACTATGGTCTGATAATATGCATGGTATAATTTCAGTTCTTTTGCATTTACTTTAGCATGTTCTATGAGCTAATATGTGGTCTATATTGGAGAACGTTCTGGGTGCAGCTGAGCATAATATGTATTTTGATGTTGTCAGGTGGAACACTCTGTAGACATCTACTAAGTCCATTTGTTCTAAAGTTTGGTTCAGTTCTGGTATTTCTTCGTTGATTTTTTGTCTAGTTTGTCTGTGACAGTGGGGTATTGAGGTCCTCCATGACAATTTTATTAGTGCTTTTTTGATTTTTCATGTTCATTAATATTTGTTTTATATAATTTGGTTCACTGACATTTGGTGTATATATTTATTTATGATTGTTATCTCTTTCTCTTGGGCCATTCCCTTTACAATTATGTAGTGACCTTCTTTGTCTCTCTTAATCTTAGCTTGAAATCCACTTTGTCTGCAAATAGAATTGCTACCCTTGCTTTGTTCTGGGTTCCTGTCACATGGAGTATAGTTTTCCATCCTTTGACTTTCAGTCTGTGAATTTCTTTTTTTTAAATTTTTTAAATTTTTATTTTTATGTGGGTACCGGGAGTTGACCTCAGGACCTCGCGCTTGCCATCAGGCGCTTGTGCCGCTGAGCGGTATCACCGGCCCTTTTTTTCCTTTTATGTGGGTACAGGGAGTCTAACTCAGGACCCCGCGCTTGCCAGGCAGGCACTTGCGCCGCTGAGCCATCTCACCAGCCCCCTGTGAATTTCTTTTTTAATTAAATGTATTTCTTATATACAGCATTGGATCTTGCTTCTTCATCCATTCTGCTAGTCTGTTTCTTTTGACTGGTGAATTGAGACCATTAACATTGATGGTTGTAACTCATATGTACTGACTTCTCCTTGTCATGTTATTTCCTGTTGTTCGTACCCATTTTTACCCTCTGTTTAATTGCCTGCCTGGCAGATTCATTCTGTTGGAGTTCATGGAGTTGTAGTCCTTGTTATATCTTTCTAGAATGTCCTTCAGAGCATTTTAGAGTGCTGGTTTGGTGATCATAAATTTCTTCAGGTTTTCTTTGTCATGGAAGTATCTTATGTCTCCTTTGATTTTGAAAGATAATTTTGTGGGATACATCAATCTGAGTTGGAGGTTGTTTTCTTTTAGGGCTTGAAATACTTCACTTCAAGCTCTCCTTGATGTGAGAGTTTGTGTTAAGAAATCTACTGCAGTTCTGATATGCTTTCCTTCATAAGTGAATTGTTTATTTTCTCTAATAGCTTTCAGTATTCTGTTCTTGGGTTGAATTCCTGGAACCTTGACTATTATATGCCTTGGTGTAGATTTTTTTTTTTTTTAATCATGGCTAATTGGAGTTCTGTAGGCCTCACTTACCTGAATGTCATATTCTTTTTCCCTGCTTGGGAAGTTTTCTGCTATTACTTTTGTGAACAGGTTTTTTATGTTGTTTGTGTTATCTTCTGCTTTTTTATTGACTCCAGTCAATTTTGTGTTATTCTTTGCATCATCTAGCAGCTGTTGATTGATTTTTAAGAAATCTTTCTTTTCATGATTGCTAACCACAATCCTGTCTTCTAGATCTGATATTCTGTCCTCACATTGGCTCATTCTTCTGCATATATTTTCAATGGAATTTTTAATCTGGGTATCTGTTTGAATCTGTTTCATGGATTCCATTTCTTTATGTTGGGCGTTCATAGTTCCCATCATTTTCCTAAGCTTTTCTATTTTTTATCTGTATCTGCTCTAGAGTCACTAAGCATGTCTTTTAATATGGTCACCATGTCTGTAGTTATCTGAGATTATTTCTGATTCGATTTTTTCTAGAGCCTCATTCATCTGCTTTGTTAATTCTACCGTTACCACTTCTAGGTGGGTGGCTTTCAAATGTTCCACCTTATTGCCCCCTGGGTTTCCCTTTGGTGAGCTGGAAGTCTGGGGTTGCATCTTGTTTCTGTCTTTTTTTTCTTTTTCTTTTTTTTCTTTTTAGATGCTTGTGCATTGCTTTTGGCAGGTAGCTTAATTGCTAGTATTTAGAACCCTTAGGAAATGACTACTTCTCAGAGATGTCTTCCAGGTGTAGCTGGTTTTTGGGTTTTGAGTCTGTTGCAAGATCCTATATCTTCAATTTATTCCGGATGAGAAGCTGGTGCCTATTTGGCCTAGCCCCTGGTTTTTTGGGACTGGCCTGTAGTTTTGTTTATGACCCTTAGGTGATCTCGGTCTTCGTATACCAGGAAGAATAACTGGTTAGAACAATTATGTCACTTTGGCTAAGTGGTACAATGAGCAATAATAGCATCAAACAGCCTAGAAAATGGCAAACTGAGGTAACTATTAATTTGCCACCTTTAAACGTATAAACTATATTTGTGGTTATATAACAAAATGTAAAACAAACCAGAAAATTGTATACAGTAAATATCCCCTCAATGTGGCGATTATACTCTCAGGGGAGAAAATTTAAAGGGGGTTAGGGGAAAAATAGAGAAATGGACAAAGAGGAAGAGATTATGAGCAAGGCTGGAGGACAAAGGAGGATTACACAAACTTTGGGAAACTAGTGAAGAAGACAGGAGGGAAAGAGAGAAGGAGGAAATAAAAACAAGAACAATCTAGAAAAAACAAAAACAAGAGAAAAGAAAAAAAAGTCCACTTCAATGCCTGTCTCTGCTATCCCTGGCAGACAAAGCACACAGAGTCTAAACCTGTGTTGATTAATCTTAGCAGGCCAGCTGTAGACTTATGGTGGGGTAGCGGATAATCCCAGCAGGCCAGCTGTAGACTTATGGTGGGGTAGCGGATAATCCCAGCAGGCCAGCTGTAGACTTATGGTGGGGTAGCAGATAATCCCAGCAGGCCAGCTGTAGACTTATGGTGGGGTAGCAGATAATCCCAGCAGGCCAGCTGTAGACTTATGGTGGGGTAGCGGATAATCCCAGCAAGACTGCACCTTTAGTTTCACTGAGGTCCAGGCTGGTATCTGGCTGTGAGGCTGGAACCCAGTTTCTCCAGTCTGCAACACTCTTGTACCTCCTGCTGGCTTAATCTGGACCTTTTTTTTCTTTTTTCTTTTTTTTTTTTTTGAGACAGGGTCTCCCTGTGTAGTACAGGCTGGCCTCAAACTCACAGTGATTCTCCTACTTCAGCCTCCCAAGTTGAACTGGGCTCCTTGACCCCCTGCCAACTTGAACTCAGTTCCGTCTCACCCTGACACAGGGAGCCACTAAATGGAGCCAGCCCACAGCTGCTCTGATTTCTGAGCTCAGTTGGCCCCTGTCCAAGATGCCTACGGGACGATCACAGTCTCCTGGGGGACTTGGAACCCGAATAACTCACCATCCTCTGCAGTCCACTGCACCCACTGCACTGTTCCCCTGGTGCATTTCTCTGAGAGGGCCTCTCGGGTTATCAGTGGTCACCATGCATCTGTAAGTTCGAGCTGCCCCTCCCATGCAGTGAGTCAGCGCTCAGGGAGAAGGCACCACCTGCCACTTCCTTCTTCCCTGAAGTCTCTCTCTCTCTGCTCTCCCTGTGGCCTTCAGTTATCACTTCAGATACTTCCTGGGTCCCGGCTACCTACTTCCCTCTTCTTCTTCCTCACATTGCTATATTCCAGCTTCTGGACACCAAATCTCAGAGAGGGTCTTTCTCTGCTGTCCAACACTCTGCCATCTTTCCAGAAGTTCTGGTCAAGTCTGTCACCATCAGTTTTCTTGTAATAAACTTTCAAGGTTTGTGGGTTAGTTCACAGAGGCAGGAGAAACAGTGTTTCATTACATTTGTACTTCTGTAACTGAAACAGATGTTTTCATTAAATAGAAGTAACCCTTGGTATTTGATTACTCCTCTTTCACTTTTTAATTTTTGTTTTATTGTTGTTTTTGTTTTTTGAGACAGGTCTCTCTGTGTAGTTCAGGCTGGCCTTAAACTCGTCGTGATCCTCCTGCCTCCACATCCTGAGTGCTGTGATTACAGGTGTGCACCCCCACACCTGGCGTTCTTTTATTTATTTATTTGTTTGTTTGTTTATATGAGACAGGATTTCACTGTGCAGTTCAGGCTGGCCTTGCACTCACTTTGTAGCCCAGGCTGGCCTCGAACTCTCAGCAATCCTCCTGCCTCAGCCTCCCAAGCGCTGAGATTACAGATGTGCCCCACCACACCTGGATTTTTTAAATTTTATTTTATTATTTTTTGAGACAGGGTCTCACTATGTAGTTCAGCCTGGCCTGGAACTCACTGTGTAGCCCAGGATAGCCTCAAACTTGTGATCATCCTGCCTTAGCCTCCCGAGTGCAAGGATTACAGGCATGCGTCACCACAGCTATCTTCATTTTTAGAAGTGGGTTACAAGCCCGGCATGGTGGCACTGAACTACATAGTGAGATCCTGACTCAAAAAACCAAAAAAGAAAAAAAAGTGGGTTACAGCTCACTAAGTTGAATTTTACAGTTTGAACAGCATTGCTCTGGGTATGTATCTTGACATGGATATGTCAGGTCTTTTCAGTTTAGTTCAGCTTTGCAAGTTAGTGGCAAATTGTTTTCCAAAGTGTACTAAATTACTGTCGATAACACTGAAATAGTTCTATTGAACCACCTCCTCATCTGCCTTTGGAATTACCCAGACTTCATTATGTTTGCCTGTCGAGAGGACATGCAGTGGTACAGCACTGTGGCCTTCATTTGGATTTCTCTGATTAATAACCCGGCTGAGCATCTTTTCATGTTAGTCCCTTGTACTTGCCTTTCTGAGGTATGCTTGTGATTATTTTCTAATGGGCTGTCAGTCTTGTGGATTTATGTGGGATCTTTAAAATTTGCATATGAATGCTTTCTTTGACATGTGTTAAGTGCCTCCAGTTTTTGACATGCTTTGTCATTTTCACTGTATCTTTTGATAAACACTGTCTTTTGAATATTAATATAGTTGAATTTCTCAATCTCGTATTTAGAACCTTTGGGGTCTTGTTCCAAAAATTCATCCTTAACCCAGGATTATAAAAACATTTGTAGATGCTTTTCTTTTAAACATTTCAAAGTTTTACCATTAAGGCTTAATATTTAATCCATCTGTAGTTGAGTGGGTGTCTGTGTGTGTGTTGTGCGAGCTAAGAATGCTGTTGCACTTTCTTCTTTTCGATAACTGCCCTAGCACCATTCTCTCCCTTCTGCCTCACTGATTGATGTTGGTGCCTCTGTCATCTATCAAACTGCCTATGTCTGGGTGTGTTTCTGGTCTTTTCCCCCCATTTTATTAACTTTTGTTCATCAAGCAATTTCATATATTAACTTTTATACTTTATTTATAAACCAAAGGTAAAGGGCAGATGCCCAAACCCTACTGTCTCAGCCATTCTTATCTCTGCTTATACAAGGTGTGGTCAGAATATACAATGAAAGTTGAAATTTTTAAGAATTATTACTGTAAAAGATGCATTGCCATTAATCCCCATCAAACTACTTCCCCTTGCTCCTTGCTTTCAACACACTTATCCCATTCTTACACTTTCTGAAGCAGTTCTGGAAGTCCTTTTCTTGTGAATGTTTCTACATGCTGTTATGGTTTGTGTCTGGATGTCCCTCCAAAGCCTCATGCAGTCATGTGGGGGCAGGTTTTTCAGAGGTGGCTGAATCTAGAGTTTGTGATTGACTCATAATCTAATACTGGGATAAGGGTGTGAGTGCTACATTCGCCCTAGGGCGGGTAGCCTGCATACAATATAAGGGACAGAAAGAGGCTTGCTCTTCCCTCCTCTCTTGTTCCTTTTGGTATCTTCTGCCACCATAAACCGTTGCCCACCCTGCCCTGGAGTCAGCCGATTATGGACTGAACCCTCTATAAACTCTGAGCTAAATAAATTTTTCTTCCTTTAACTTTGGGTGTACAGTATTTTGTCTCAGCAATGAGAAAAGTAACTAAGACAGATGTGCTGTTTGTGGCTGCCTCAGTTTCCTGAATCGATCCAGAATGTTGACCTTTCATGATCATTTTGACTTTGGAAGTCGCATGGTGCCGCTGATCTGGTTAATATGGTAGATGACTCACCATAATGTTTTTATGAACCGGTCTTTCAATTGAATGATGATCAGCAGCATTTTGATCACACCTTGTGAAGTCAGGAATAAGGTCTTCCAGAACTGCATCAGAAAGTGGCAAGAATGATAAATAAGTGTGTTTTTTGAAGTAAGGGGGAGTATTTTGAGGGAGATTTATGTATCTTTTACTATAATAAATTCTTTAATTTAAACATTTACTATATATGTGGATCACACTGTTTATATATACAGAGTCTAACCAGCCTCTGGAGAGCTCCCCCTTGCTTCCCCTCGCTCCCCCATTCACAGGAGCGTGAGCAGTAGGGAGCAGTCATATCACATCGCCAGACTAGAAGCCAGAGAGACCGGTGTCTCACAATCCCCTCCAAGGGCCTGCCCCTAGGTGATCATAGGACCTTTCACAAGGTCCCACATCTTAAAGGTTCACTGCCACCCAAGGGACCAAGCCTATCTGGACCTTTGAGGGAGACCTAAAACACCACAAAGCCCAGTGCAACTCTTAGCCCATCAGCACTACCATAGGGGACTCTAGTTGAACATGGGAAGGAGCTGCCTTAGCATAGAGAAGGCTCTTAGCTTAGGAAATTCCAGTAGTTCTTATTTGGGCCTAGTAATCTGGCAACTTAAGGTTGTATAGTGCACTTGCTATTTTCTCATTCTAGATATAATCCTTCTACCAGTTCTCCTGACAAAGGTACTAAATAGGTGTTTGCCTTCAGAGCAACTTGGTGTAACTTTTAAGGGGGCTTTTACATGGTTCTCAGGACTCGTTTTGGTAGCTGTTTGGGGGGCTCTTCTGTTTGTTTCTACTCCCTGTGAATCAACCCTACACTGAGTGAACCAACAACAGAATAAAATCTGTTCTATGTAGGATGTTTGTTTTGTCTTTTCAGAGTATCCAGCCAGTGATACTCATTTTAATGATATTTAAATACCAAACTTAAAAGTAAACTGATTCCGGGCCGGTGAGATGGCTCAGCGGCATAAGTGCCTGCCTGGCAAGCGCAAGGGCCCGAGTTTGACTCCTGGAACCCACATACGAAAAAGGGGCCGGTGATATCGCTCAGCGGCACGGGCGCCTGCTGGCGCGCGAGCGAGGTCCTGAGGACCCCCCGGTACCCACAAAAAAAAAAAAAAAAAAAGTAAACTTATTCCTAAATGTAAATAATACTTTCAAAATATGCAGTCACATGCATGCATGCACAAATTCATTACTCAGTTTTTGTTCCAGAGAAACACAGGGATTATGTTAGTTAGCTTTTTGTCACTGTAACAAAATACCTGAGGTAATCAACTTAATAAGGGAAAAGGCTTACTTTGGCTCACAGTTTCAGAGGTTTCAGTCCATGGTTACTGGCTCTGTTGCTTTGGATGGTGGTAGCATAATACGTTATGATGTGAGCTTGTGGCAGAGGAGGTCAGTTCACCTCATGACAGCCAAGAAACAGAAGAGGGCAGAGTTCCAGCATTCCCTTTAATGGTTACTCCCACACTGTGACCTGACTTCCTTCCTCTAGGCCACATCTTCTAAAGGTTCCACCACTTCCAAACAGTGCTACATGCTGGGAACCAAGCCTTTAACATATGGGCCTTTGTAAGACATTTCAGATGCACTATTCTAGAACTGAAGACTATATGAAAAGTGAGATCTTTCAGACAATATACTTGTAGGATAATTTTTTAAATGGTATTTAGTCAATTTGCTGACATCCACATCCTTCCTCACTGCCATTCAGGATGACTAAATTGAAGGAATTAAATATAAATATGGTATCATTTATCAAAGTGGTTTTTTTTTTTTTTTTTTTTTTTTGTGGGTACAGGGGGGTCGACCTCAGGACCTCGCACGCCAGCAGGCACCCATGCCGCTGAGTGATATCACCGGCCCCTTTTTCGTATGTGGGTTCCGGGAGTCGAACTTGGGCCCTCACGCTTGCTGGGCAGGCGCTTAAGCCGCTGAGCCATCTCACCGGCCCCAAAGTGGTTTTAATTTAGAGGCTATGAGGATGTTTGGATGCTATTTAAATAATTAGTGAAATGCTATGTTCTTTTTTTTTTTTTTTTTTTTTTTTTGCAGTTACTATTTAGGTCCAAACTGGGTGTAATGCAGTACACAGTTGTCAGACCAGTCATCACCATCGTTGCTTTGTAAGTACACAGGTTTTACAGTCATTGTTTTAAATCCTTGTACCTTTAAGTAACTGAGTAGAAAAACAGTATGAATTGTTAATAAAACAAGCTTAGCCTGCTATAAAAATCTCAATATATAAAAGCCTTACTCTATTAAGATAAATGACTGTTAACAGGAAGTCAGCAGGATTTACGTCCTCGCTAGAGTATGCCATGAAGCACTTTCAAAAAGGTGCTTTTTCAAATGTGAACATTCATGTAGCTTTGCATAAAGTTCACATATGTGACTTCGGGATGACTACATGAAATTTATTTGATACATAGTTAAATTAGATCATATTGGAAGCACTATCAAAAAAAGTCATGTTTTTCTTTAAACACTGTCAAGATTTTTTGAGGTAACCAAGGGATACTATTAAGCTACCTGGCAAAACTATTTCCCAAAAATTCAAGAACTTTAGGTAATTTAAAGCAGGTAGATTGTATGTTTTATATATTAGTCCTTACTAACATTTGTATGCTCAGAAAAGAAAGATGGAAGGAAAGGTTAAAAAAAAAAAAACAATTTTTAAAGCCTGTATATTAATTAACAAAGTTTTTGACTTAGAACATTTGTATTATATCCTTTTTTTTTTTCTTTCTTTGGTTTGGGTTTTTTTGAGACAGGCTCTTGTAGTATAGTCCAGGCTGGCCTTGAACTCACTGTGTAGCCCAGGCTGGCCTCAAACTCACAGCAATCCTCCTGCCTTAGCCTCCCAAGTGCTGGGATTCCTTGTATGTCCTATTCTTAGCCTTTTCCTTTCCTAACTCAATAATATTTTTATACAGAATTTAAAATTTTAGATGCCACTACCTGGAACTTCTCTTTTTAAAACCAAGACAAAGTGTACAACAGACAATATCAGTGTTTTGCAAAAGAGCAAAGATACCTTTCCTGTTTTCTTTCCAATAAGGTAATATTCTCCTCTGTTTTGCTTTTCCCCATAAGAAATGTTTAATGTTTTTGTTTTGTTTACTTTATAGGATGTAACCAAAGTGTGATGAAGAATTTCACATCAATCAAAGTGTTTCCAATTATTTTTGCTCTCCAGTAAGGCTTGCTGACCTGTGGTATCACAGAGAAGTCCTATTATCGACAAGTATCATGCAGGTAACAGGCCTGAAGAGCTTTTGCCTCTTGTTTGGCTATATTCGTCTTGTCTCCCAGTTCTTCCTTCAAGTTTCCTAGCTCTGGCTGAAGCTCATTCTTGTCCTCTTCTAGGTTTAGTTTCTCCTTTTTATATTGTTCCTCCAATTCTATGTGCAGTTTTTTTGTTACATAGAATTGCATTGCTGTGGACAGCCTCAGTTGCCATATGGTGCTTCCAGGCTAATTCTTCCAGTCTTAGAATGGCCTTCATCTAATTGAGTCACTTCCCCTTCCAGTCTATTTTGCAGGGTTTTAAGCTCCATTTCATAATATTCTTGCTGAGTATGCTTTGCCTCATTTGCTTTCTTCTCCACTTCCAGAATCTGTTGCTTCTGCTCTTCATCTAGACTCTGAATTCTACTTTGCAAAAAAGCTCTTTCCTTTCCAAGCTGAGATAATCTCCTGGGCCCTTGATTTTTCTGATTCTAAATCTTTAATTGTAACTGCCTGGGTCATTTGAGATGCTTGAAGGACTCCAATATGACTAGCTTGGAGGATAAGATCTGATGTGTGCTGCTGTAAATATTCTTGGGCAGTTGCTAGCTCATTTTCTGCTTCTTTGTACTTGCTTAATAACGCCATTTCTCCCTCTTTGGCATCCTCGGACTGTTTTTGAAGAACTTGAGCATTGCTCTCTGCTGTAGCAAGGGCTGTCTGAAGCAAGTGTCAAGAAGACTGCTAGCTTCGTCCTGGACCGTCTGTAACTCTGTCTTTAATGTTTCTGCGTTTTTTTCTTAAAATTGCTTCAGGGCCAGTGAGATGGCTCAGCAGCGTAGGCGCCTGCCTGGCAAGTGCGAGGTCCTGAGTTCGATTCTCGGAACCCACATACGAAAAAAGGGCCAGTGATACCGTTCAGTGGCAGGGGTGCCTACTGGCACGCAAGGTCCTGAGGTCGACCCCGGTACCCACAAAATTAAAATAAAATAAAATTGCTTCATGTCCCTGAAATTCTTTTCGAAGATCAGCTTCCTTTCCTTTGCTAGCCCAGTGGGCTCTGTTTAGCTCGCCTTCATACTCTTCCATGAGCTTTTTCAAGCCTGAGCTCTTGTGTTTTAAGACCTCCACCTCCTCCTGTGCAGCTTCGCTGCCGCCTCCCGCCCAGAGCTCACGGAGGCGCGGATCCCGCTGCGACTTCATCTCTTGCGTCTCCGGGTGATGAGCAGTCCACGAATCTTCCAGTGCTAACCGCTGTCTTTCTCAGACTGCACCTGGAGCTGCGCAAAGTGCTGCAACTCTGCTTTGAAGCTCCTTCTGATCTCCCTGACCTCTCTGGACGCCGTTACTATGTGCTCGACACGTTGGGCTTCTGCACAATTGCGGGTCCTCAGCTCTGCGTGTAGGCTTGAAATTCTGTCAAACCTGCTGCTTCATTTTTATGTGATCTTCTAAGGATGCTTCTAAAACCTGAACCTTCCTCTTGAGTTCTAACTCCTCTGTTACTTTGCTTTTATACTGCGGTCCTTTTTCTCTCATTTCTGCGAGAATTTTTTGGATTTCTCCTTCGCGAACATCTTCGCAGGCTTGAATTGCAGATTCGTGCTCATTACTTTCAGTGTAATGGATTGCCTTGGTGAGCCGAGCGACCATCTGGCTCATCCCTAGCTGCAGGTCGGCTCCGTGCTCCAGCCCCGCGGCGCGAACGCGGCCCGCGGAGGTGAGACAGAGGCCGCCACCTTCTCCCGGGCGTTGCGGCCACCTCCGGACGCTGCGCCACCCGGACGCCGGGGGCGGGGCCTGGGCGGGGCCGGTCGCCCCGCCTACTGAGCCCGCGCGCGGGTGGCCGTTACCCGTCGGGGCGTTACCCGTCGGGGCCGGCAGAGGGCGCGCCAGTGCCGTTCGTTTTGCGTTGTGCGCTGAGCCGCGAATGCTGGGCGGCGCTGACTGTGAAATCTACTTGAAGGGACCTCTAGGATCATCTAGGGGGGAAACTGATCTATAATTACAGACACAACGGTTTAACAACCTTTTTATTTTATTTTTTTTTGTGTTGGTACCGGGGGGTCGACCTCAGGACCTCGCACACCAGCAGGCACCCGTGCCGCTGAGCGATATCACCGGCCCCTTTTTCGTATGTGGGTTCCGGGAGTCGAACTCGGGCCCTCGCACTTGCCAGGCAGGCGCTTAAGCTGCTGAGCCATCTCACCGGCTCTAACAACCTTTTTAAAATCAGTCAGCTCAGCTTTTTTGCAGTAAGTTAATTACTCTTTCTAGCTCAGTGTATTGCTCTTATTTTCGTATTTCCTTCAAGTTGGCAGAATAATCATGGTGACATTTCCAGAAAAATACTTTGTTTTAATTTTGAATCATCTGTGACCGAAGCCTAGTGATTTTCTATACGGTCATTCAAATAAACTGACTTCTAAGTTTAGGTATTGCTGTCACTGTACTTTAAAATACATGATTTAATCACAAAATTGTCCCATTTTACCATGTTTTATAGGATCTGTGAGCTGCTCGTATATATGATGAAGGAAATCTTAGCTTTTCAAATGCTTGGACTTGTTTATAATAAATAATATGTCACAATTGGTAAGTAAATACTCATAAGTTGGTCTCTGTAATGAAATATTTTTAAGCATAGTTTCTTGGAATAAAGCTTAATTGCTTTTTAATCTTGAAATTTATACAGAGAACCTGAAAATTATATGTACCTTTATACAATATGAAAATACACTGACATCTTTGTCGTTCGGTGACTCATACTCTGACCTGTTGATTGTGTCTATTTATCTCTGATTTTCATTGCGTAGCTGTGTGGTTGTGTCATAAATAAAAGCAGCGCTCCCTAAATAACAACAGAAGGAAAAACAAACACATGCACTGGGCAGGTTCTGTCAGAGAAGCTGTCTAGTTGGTGTACAAGAGTTCAGGTTTAAATAAAAGTGGGATAATAAAATTCTCTGATACTACATAGTTGAAATCGAAGGAAATTAAGACCGCCATGGTTGTAGAAAGTAAAATGTTCTGATAACTATTTGATCCCTTAGATTTAAAGTGCACGCATTTGATTTAAAATCCTTGGTTAATGCTTTCAGCAGAATAATAATTTAGATGCAGCACATGGTATTAGAGCTTTGTAATAAAAATTAAATGGTCAACTGTCCAAAGCTTCTCCACATGTTCATCTTCTTCGTGACCAGTAATTCTTTTTCCTGGCAGGTATTGTTTTTTTTTTGTTGTTGTTGTTGTTGTTGTTGATTTTTGTTTTTTGAGCTCACTATGGTTGGCTTTGTATGCACTATGTAGCCTAGGCTGGCCTCAGACTTGTAGCAATCCACTTGGCTTAGCCTTCCAAGTGCTGGGATTATTCTAAATAAGTGATCGGATGTATTTGCTTTGAATAGAAAGCCTAAAATTTGTAGCAAAAGCATGGAAACAACTCAAAGCCGAGTGATAGAAACTAGTTAAATATGGTTTAACTAGTAACTAGTTAAATTATGGTCTTTCCATTGGCCAAAATATTAGTTCTTCACAATAGTCCTTATAAAATATGCAAAATTATATATTTAGTTCATGGCATCTATTTAAAAAGCCAGCTTATATTTGAGGGCGTAGCTCAGTGTGGAGAGCTTGTTGAGTAGCCATGACCTGACTTCCTTCCTCTAGGCCGCACCTTCTAAAGGTCCTACCTCTTCCCAAAAGTGACACAGGTCGGGAAGCAATCCTTTAACATACGGGCCTTTGTGAGACTCTTCAGATCCAAACTGTAGCGGCCCACTTCTGTCCCTTTTGCTGTGTGTGGCACTATTCTGGAACTCGAGACTACATAAAAAGGGAGATCTTTCAGAAGATATGCTTGTAGAATAATTTTTAAAATGGCACGTAGATGATTTGCTGTCATCCACATCCTTCTCCCACTGCTATTTAGGATGAATAAACTGAATGAGATAAATATAAAAATATGACATTTATCAAAATGATTTTAATTTAAAGGCTTTGAGAATGTTCCGATGTTATTAAAATAAGTAGTTGCAATGCTAAGTTCTTTTTCAGGGCGGTTTCTGTTCAGATGCAAACTAGGTGTTCTCCAGTGCACAGGTGTTAGGCCAATTACCACCATGATTGTTTTGTAAGTACCCAGATTTTACATCATTAAAAAAAAATCCCGGGCCGGTGAGATGGCTCAGCGGCTTAAGTGCCTGCCCGGCAAGCGCGAGGGCCCGAGTTCGACTCCCGGATCCCACATACGAAAAAGGGGCCGGTGATATCGCTCAGCGGCACGGGCGCCTGCTGGCGCGCGAGGTCCTGAGGTTGACCCCCTGGTACCCACAAAAAAAAAAAAAAAAAAAAAATCCCTTTACCCTTAAATGGGAACAACTGAGTAAAAAAATAGCATAAATTGTTAATAAAACAAGTCTAGTCTGCTGTAAAAATCACAATATATAAAAGCCTTGCTCTGTTAGGATAAATGTTAGCAGGCAAAGAGCCACCACAGGATTTACATCCTCTCCAGAGTATGCCGTGAAGCACTTTCAGAACGGTGCTTTTTCAAATGTGAGTGTTCACAGACTTGCATAAAGTTAAAGTATGCGAATAAAGTTAAAGTACGGGACTTCAGGATGACTACAAGGATGTGTCATAGTTAGAGTGTATTGGGAGCACTATCCAAAAAAGTAGTATTTTTCTTTAAACATTGTCAAGATTTTTAGAATTTGAGGTAAACATAGGATATCGTTAAGCCACCTGATGAAACTATTTCCTAAAAATTCAAAAATGTCAAGTAATTTAATGCAGTTAGAGTGTATGTCTTATCTCTTAGTCCTTACTAACATTCTGTGTGCTCACAAAGGAAAGATGGAAAGAAAGGTGAATGAACAGTTCAATTCTTTAGTAGTTGCTTTGACCAAGGAATTATTTAGCCAGCTAAGACGAATATATTTCTTTATGAAAGTGTACTTTATTTCTCTGCAGCTTAGAAACCAGATGAGCATACAACTTAATACTAACTGTGAAATTTACTTGAAGGGACTGGCTCTTCGTATTGACCTGTAAGATAATTTAGGGGAAAAGTGAGCTATACTTACAGACATACATGTTTAACGATCAACCTTTTCAAAATTAGGCAACATAGTTTTATTTTTTAAAATTTAATAACTATTAACTCTCTAGTTAAATAATTTTTTCTAGTTCAATATATTGCTCTTATATTTCCTTCAAGTTGGGAAAATAGTCATGGTAACATTTCTAGAAAAATGCTTTTGTCTTAATTTTTGAATCATCTCTGTGACCAAAGTCAAGTGATTATAGGGTCATTCAAATAAACTGACTTCTGAGTTTAAATATTGCTGTCACTGTATTTTAAAATATGTGATTTAGTTAATCACAAAGTGATCCCATTTTACCATGTTTTGTAGAATCTGTCAACCACTTGCCATATATCATGAAGGAAACTTTGGTTTTAAAAATGTCTGGACTGGGGGCCGGTGAGATGGCTCAGCGGCATAAGCGCCTGCCTTGCAAGTGCGAGGGCCCGAGTTCGACTCCCGGATCCCACATACGGAAAAGGGGCTGGTGATATCGCTCAGCGGCACGGGCGCCTGCTGGCGCGCGAGGTCCTGAGGTCGACCCCCCGGTACCCACATTAAAAAAAAAAAAAAAAAAAAAGGACTTATTTAGTGATAATAAACAGTGTATCACAATTGGTAAATAAATATCCTTTTTTATAATTATAATAAATTGATCTCTGGAACTGTAAAGCATTTTTAAGCATTGTTTCTTGGAATAAAGCTTAATTGCTTCTTTTCAATCTTGAAATTTAATTTATACAAATAAATTGAAAAAGCTTTATCCATACCTTTATATACTATAAAAATACAATAACATATTTGCTTATTATTTGGTGACTCATACTCTGACCTGTTGACTGTGTTTGTTCATTTATCTGTGATTCTCATCGCATAGCTCTGTGGGTATATCATGAATAAAAACACTGTTCCTTAAATAAACAATAACAACAAGAAAAACACAAATGCATACGGCGGGCATATTCAGTAAGAGAAGTTACCTAATTGGTTTGTAACAGTCCAGGTTCAAATAAAAATGGGATAAAATTCCTTGACATCATATAGTTGGAATCAAAGGAAATTAAGACTGTCATAGTTCTAGAAACTAAATGTTCTGAAGATATAACTATTGATGTTGTGAGCTCAAAGTATGTGTGTTTGATTTAAAATCTTTGGTTAATGTTTTCAGCAGAATAGTAATTTAGATGTGTGATGCATTATGTTAAAGCTTTATATGGCTAGCTAGCCCAAGTTTTTCCAGATGTGCATCTTCTTTCTGACCAATAATTCTTTTTCTGGGAATGTATTCTCTTTTTTTTTTTTTGAGACAGGATCTCACTATGTAGTTCAAGCTGGCCTTGAACACACTGACTGTGTAGCCTAGAGTGGCCTCAAATTCACGGTGATCTTGCTGCAGCCTCCCAAATACTGGGATTATTCTAAAGAAATGATCAGTATTTGCTTTGAGTATAAGGCCTATTATTTGTCATACTGAAGCCTGGAAACAGCTGAAGGCTCAGTGATAGGAACCAATGAAGAATATCATGATCGTTTTGTTAACCAAAATATTAGTCAGTTCTTAAGAATAACCCTAATCAAATACACAAAATGTTATAGTTAGTGCATGACAGCTACTCAAAGAACCTGCTTATACTTGATGTAGGTCAGTGTAGAGAGCTTGCTTAGCACGTGCCAGGTCATGGGTTTGACCTGCAGCTCTGTAAAAGAAAAAAAAAAGAATGTGTGTACAAAGGAGTGGCTGGATAGGCGTCTGAATAACTGT
This sequence comes from Erethizon dorsatum, assembly GCA_028451465.1. Taxonomy (NCBI): domain Eukaryota; kingdom Metazoa; phylum Chordata; class Mammalia; order Rodentia; family Erethizontidae; genus Erethizon; species Erethizon dorsatum. The sequence continues at coordinate 12,452,574 of CM051839.1, forward strand.
ATCCTTCCTTCATTGCTTTCCTATTCTGAACTATTTTAAATGATCATTTTATTATTTTAATGGAAAAAGTGAACTTTTAGGGAAATTTTTTTGCTATTCAGATGCTACACTACATTTTTATAATTGATTTCTAAAATAAATCTCAGGCATTTATTTTATTTTATTATTATTTTTTTTTTTGTGGGTACCAGGGGGTCGACCTCAGGACCTCGTGCGCCAGCAGGCGCCCGTGCCGCTGAGCGATATCACCGGCCCCTTTTTTGTATGTGGGTTCCGGGAGTCGAACTCGGGCCCTCGCGCTTGCAAGGCAGGCGCTTAAACCGCTGAGCCATCTCACCGGCCCAGGCATTTATTTTAAAAAGTAAATTCACTTGGACTAAAATACCACCCTGAAGAAAAATTGTTTCCCTGATTCTTTATTTTCTGATTTCAAGGTCACAGTTTTGTTGAAACTACTTATTTAAGGTGTTGCCTTAGAATACATACAATGTGGGGCCGGTGAGATAGCTCAGTGGCTTAAGCGCCTGCCTGGCAAGCGCGAGGGCCCGAGTTCGACTCCCGGATCCCACATACGAGAAAAGGGGCCGGTGATATCGCTCAGCGGCACGGGTGCCTGTTGGCGCGCGAGGTCCTGAGGTCAACCCCCCGGTACCCACAAAAAAAAAAAAAAAAAAAAGAATACGTACAATGTTATGTAGGACAGACTAGGTAATAAGCTAAACCCTTAAAAAAATCTAATGGTAATTTGGATTTAAAAGCCATTACAGATTTGCTTTTTTTTTTGGCTGAACAAGCCTTTTCCTCCATGTATGTCTGTCCTTTACTTCTTGTTGTCTTTCTGAGCCCCGATGAGTGAGCGTTTACCCTCGGGACGGCGTTCCCCGTCTCTTCTGAGGACTTCGAGGTTGTATACATATTCGTCTACAGCAGATGTTAAAAGCCTGTTTTAATCTACAAATGGAGTAATAAAGCCTAGAAAAATCTTCCCAAAACATTACTCTGTACCAAGTCTGTGGTTTATAATTTAATATTGCTTTAGTTATTCTTACTACAGATGTTCAAACATTAATCTTGTTCGTAGTTGGTGATGAGCTATCTCTTCTCATTTTACAACATTCTCAAGAACTGCGGCCACTCCACCCATTTGGAAAATTTTTATGTGTGAAAGCAGTTGTTTTTTTCACTTTTTGGTAAATGTTGTTTCTCTTAAATGTTGTCAGTTTTCTAAAGGGTAATAAAAGTGTTGATTTTAATGTACCGTTAATGCAGAAGGTGGATTAAAATGTCTTAAAAACAAGTTCAACCTGTTAGCCCTCCCAGGATTTTCATAAAGAAATAATCAGATGGTCACTGTTCCATGTATCAAAAATAATTTGAAATAACTTAATTTTCTCGACACTAAAGGAATCATTAAAATAAATCCTGGTCCTGCTATCATAATAGAATACTATGCAGTTTGAAAAAAACCCTGATGTATTTTATTGAATGATATGGAAAATGTTCATCAGTAAATATTCTTTAAAATAGAAGACAAAACTATATGTGGTTTTGGTTTAGCAAAAAGGGCAGGTTAGAGGGGTTTCTGAAAACATACAAAACAAATACACCAAATTTATCAGAATAGCAACAATACAAAAAAAGGAAAGGGAAAAATTCATGGAATCCTACTGCCAGAAAGAATGATTAACAGTTTGATATATATATATGTGTCCTGTGTAAAACTGCACAAAAATGGTTTTATACTACAAAAACTTACAGAACTTAACCATATGCGTTCAGTACATTGTAGTTGTAGTTCTTTTGTCAGCAAGCAAAATACAATTTTGTTGTTTGGAGTTTCTGTTTTTGCTTAGTATTCTGTTGTATAGCTATAACTTGTTAACCAACCTTGTATTGATATTCAGATTTTTCCTTTTCATCTTTAAAGTAGCATTGAAGTGACTTTTTATAGGTTTCTGAAAGCTTGTCTGTCTCATCATATGCTGTTGAAATTAACACGGGGCCAATGTGGTGGCACTGACAATCCCAGCTACTCAGGAGGCTGAGGCAAGAGGATTGCAAGTTTGAGGCCAGCCTGGACAACTTAGTGAGACCCTATCTTAAAAAATAAAAAGGCCTGGCACTGTAGTTCAGGGACAATAGGACAGAGGTCCTGGGTTTAATGACAAGTACCACACAAAAAAAGAAATTAACCTGAGGCCTTATCCTTAGATTTGCTTGAGATCCTCAACATGACTTGCTGTCTTGGAGTCAAGCCTTTCTGATTTTGTCTGTAGCTCTAATAGCTTACACAATACTGGCTTCAAAATTATTCTTTAGAAAGTCTGAGTAATTAATACATGCGTAAATAATGTTTGAGTATCTGTCCTTATTTCATTTTAAATACCTATTGTACAAGGTGTTAGGCACTGTCAATGTATCAGAACAACTTAAAATGTAATTACGTATGCATACTTTCAAAACAAAGACATATAAACCAAGTACAGAGTTCTGAGACTCCATAATCACAATTCCTCTGATGAAGTGTATTGAAGAGTGCGTGTGTAAAGCAAGTACGTGCATCGAAGGTAGACGCACGGTGTCCTTAGGAGTAGGCTGTGAAGGCAGGGGGGTGGTGGTCTGTAGGTTGTACTGGGGTTTTAACTCTTTTATATGATGTATTTTTAAAACAGCTGCTTATTGTATGCTTGGTAAAGGTTTTGCATTTACCTTTTTCCAGCATATAGGTGCGGAGTCATCACTGGTCTGCTCATTAATTTAAGCACCTTTGTGGGAGTGGCTGTCTCCAGAAGAGGTGTCCCCGGCACTGCAGGTAAACAGGGCTGTCTCGGAGCTCGGGAGAGCTTGTGTGTCCCTTAAGCATGTTTCACCTGTCACCTGCACCAACCCTAACAGCATGCAGGCCGTGGGGCTCCAGGTGAGCAAACAGGAATCCTAGAGAAACTGGCCATGCCTCCTGATTTGTGACAGAACCAGAAATAAAACCTGGATTTTGGTCTTCCCAGTCCACTTCTCTTTCAGCTTTTTTCCTTAGTCTCTGGGTGGTTGACTGAAAATACAGTGTAGTTTGCTAAAAAATACTCGATTTAGATAGTGCAAAATAGATTCAGATTTTGTCCGTTTTTTGAAGAGAGAAATATTTTTGGGAAAAGGAAAAATGAATAAAATAGGAAAAGAAACAGTTATTAAAACTTAAGTACTTTTGAGAAGCACTTGGAGAAAGAACAGTTTAGAAAACTGGATTGCAGCCCCGTGATGGCTGCTGTTGCGTGGTTGTTGTAGGACTCCCTCGTCTGCGCGGAGCTGTCCCTGGGAGCGGTCATTCACTGTCACCCCTTCCCCGTGAGCCGCATCTCCCCGAAGCCGAGGGAGGCTCCTGCGTTGGTGCAGCTCCCCCGGGGGACGTTGCGGACACCGAGGACGGTGTGCCGAAGAAGCGAGGCGTGTCAGCCAGCACCAGCCATTCGCTCCTTCCAAGTGAGTGGTTTGTGCCGTTTCTCCCACTGAGGCCTCGGGGGGCACTAGGCGGCGGTCAACCACATGGGTATTGTCCGGGTGGAGTTGCCCTGCGTTTACTTCTTTTGCCTTTTTATGGTTTATTTTGGTCCCCTTCTTAATAGCAAAAACTATAATTTTACAACTATGCCTTGATCTGTAGCTGTGCCTCCTTTCCTTTCTTTGCTTATTCATGTGATCTGGCAGTTTGTCCTTGAGAAACGTAAACAGAAACGGGATACGTGCAGGAGAAATATATATACAACATGCAGCATCCCCAGGTCTCCATCCTGAGATGGGCGTAGTTTTGCGTTAGTGCTTGGTAGCATCTTATCATGCCACGTTAGGGGTTAGTTCACGACCCTAGAAATCATTTTAATAATTCAGGGTGAATTATTGATTATAGCTAATAGTGGAAAATCTAGACTTTTTCTTTTTTCATAAATATCTGAATCTGATATTCTCCCTGGGGAAAGGAGATTAAGGCCAAAACAACCCAGAAAGTTTGGTTCACAACCAGAAACATTGAGGACGAATAGGGTTTCCACCAGGTAGCTAGAGATGCTGCCTCCTGTCTTAGGACGCCTCAAATCAGAATGAGTCATTTCATAGTTCTGCATTGCTCTCTTGGTTTGAGGTGACCTTGTTCTTTTTATTTTTTTTCTGTCTTTTTAATTTTATTGGTACATTTTAGGTATACATAATGATAACATTCATCATAGGGAATTTGTACCTATACATGATATATCTTGCTGCTGCTTTTGACCTTGTTCTTAAAAGTCTTCCCATCGTGTGTCTTGGAGTCACTTTTCCTACTCGGTGAGTGCGGTTCGAATCTTCAGGCCACTTGCATTTCCCGTCTGCAGTCCCGGCGTTAGTGGAAGAACAATGCCAGCAGTTTGGAGCATCCTAGGTTGTCACATGTGTCCACGTCTGCTGAGTCCTGTCCTGAGGGGATCCCAGAGCTTTCGATGAGCACTGGAAGAGAAGCTAGCTGGAGCCTCCTCGCTTGACACATAAATGGCTTCGTTCCCCTGGGTCGAGTAAGCCACACACAACTTTCACTTTTTTCTACTTTCTTTACAGAAATAAAACAGTTGTTTTGTTCTGAAAGCAAAAGATGTTTTTCTGTAAAAAGGAGTTGAGAACGTGGAAGTGGCAGTTTTCAGGAGTGGTTCTTACATCTCAGTATTAAGAGAGCCTGGGATTTATTGATAAATCCACATCCGTATGGCAGGAAGCGGACTGTTATCATGCGCTGTGTCACGCACAAGCACACTCAGGGTTAGGCGCTCAGAGTGTGCTTAGTATAGTTGTATCCTGGCCTCAAGTGGCTCAGTGCCTGGGAGAATCCATTTCTGAAAAGCATTTTTAACCCTTGAAAGAGTAATGAACGCAAAATAACATGGCATGTAGGAAAGGATATTTCATGCTGCAAAAAAGTGAGTCATAAAATGAACTAATAATTTTCAAGAGGTAGAATTTTAGTGACCATAACAGTTTTGCGTGGATAGTGAATTGTATTTGCAAAGTTGTACAGTGCGGTAAGTGATGACTACTTGAGTGTGGGCCTCTACTCAACAGAGTTACACCAAAGGGAAAAAATGTTCTAGGCGAAGAGCATGTCCAGGTGCTCTCTTTTGATAGTGCGACTGTATATGGCCATTCTGCGTGTGTGTATGTTAAAGTGTAAAGGCTCTATTTCTTTTCCAGAGCAGAGGTTTAGAGCCGTTAATAAAATCAAGTCTTTTTAATGCTTAATCTACAAACAGATACACTTGTACAGCCCCAGAAACCAACATGGGGAGGTTTTGCTCAAGTTGTTCTGTCAGCAGCAGGCGTTCATGTAGAGTGGCTTTCTTTCTGCCTTGTTACCTTTTCCAGTGGCTTCCTGGATACATTTTTTAAAAGGAAGAGTTTGTTTTGTGTCAATAGGGCTTTTTAAAAAATCCCAAAAACTTGGATAGCTGGCTTTTCCTCCTGCTTATGATGAAGGAAGTTAGGTTTTAAAGGTAAGAAGCTGTTGCCAGGCATGGTGGCACACATCTGTAATCCCAATACTCGGGAGGCTGAGGCAGGAGGATTGTCATGAGCTCAAGGGCAGCCTGGGCCACATAGTGAACTCAAGTGAGACCTTGTCTCAAAAATCAAGTCAGTAAAGGTAGGAAGCAAAAGGATCAGGGGAAGTATACTAGTTTTTTTTAAACCTTATCTAATGTAGGTATGACAAACCCTGTGGGCTATGACTGCTGCTGCTTCTAAGAGCTGGGCGAACTGCTTTCTTGACTGAGGACTCACACAGCTCGTGCGAGGGTAAACTCGTGGGCCTGGGGCTGGCTGGCTCCTTCGCCTGCCGTCTGTCTCGGCCATTCAGCGCCTTTAAGACTGGAGGCTGGCTGCGCGCCTTTCCCGTGGGGGACTGAAACAGCGGTGGAGATCTGTGAATCGCTTGAATATTCAGTTGTTTATCACATGGCGTCTTCCTCGGGCGGGGAGAAGTTCTGATCGTCTCCACCGTGCGGTTCATTGCTTCTCAATCCTCGCAAACTCCAGAGAGCCCCCACCCGGCCTCCGCGGTGCTGTTGGCGCGAGCGTGCCCTCGGGTTGACTCGCAGCGTTGTTGGCCGTGAGTGACGTCCTTCTGCAAGGCCCCTGCTCAGTGGTTTTTAAAAGCCGAGGGCTGCGCTAACCTTGGGGCTCGGACGCCGGGCTGCCGCTGTACTGAGCGCTCCTCCGCTGCCTTCCCCAGGGAGCTGTGCTGGCGCCGCTGGTGGCGCGCACCGGAGAAGGAGCCGCCCCGCCGGGCACAGCCCCGCAGCGCGCCCGCCTTGCCCGGGCTCCTGGAGCTGTCAGTAAATAGAGGGCCAGGACATAGCTCAGCAGACATCGCCCACCTGGCAAGCGCAAGGTCCTGAGTTCACGTCCTGGTACCTAAATAAATAAAGAGAAGACAGACTGTGACTCTTCTTTTGCTACCCACGATCTTTTCTTTTTTTTTGACACGGTCTCGCTATGTAGCCTAGGCTGGCCTCGAACTTGTGGCGATCCTCCTGCCTCAGTCTTCCCAGTGCTGGGACTACAGAGGTGCACCATCACGCCCGGCCTCTACCCAAGATTTTTACATCATTCTTTATCCAAAAGCCTGTATCTTTTCCTACCTTTAATGAAACTACCATTTAAAAAAAAAATTATGCTGGTAACACCAGATTTCCACATGCAGAAAGGATGAAATGGGACCCTTGTACCCAAGAAACAAAAGTCAACTCAGTGTAGAAGAGCCCTGAATGAAAGACTAGAAACTGAAACTATAGAACTCCCAGAAGAGAACACAGAAGAAAAGTTCTTGGACACTGGCCTTAGCCATGGTTTTCTAAGATATTATATAAAAGTTCCGGCCATAAAAGCAAAAACGAATGGGACTAAGGTAACCCTCAGTTCATCCATTCCACGTAAAGATTCAAACAACCCTAGATCAAAAATATTTGGGAAAAAAATGGCATCTTGTACTGAACATGTACTTTTTCTGGTCATTATTCCCTGAACAATAGAGTATAATTATTTACACAATTTATACTATGTTAGATGTTGTAACTAAAGATAATTTAGATTATGCAAATAGTAATCCATAGATTTTCATTTGCAAGGGAAGGTCTGGAACCAATCCCCTACAGACACTGAGGGAAACTATACCTCATGCTAACACGGTGTACACAACAAACTACAAACTGGGAGGAAGTATTTGCAAATAGTATCTCTTGTAAAAGGTTAGTATATAAAATTAATAAAGAACTCATACAACTCAAGGTGCCTTATGTACATGTACGAACTCTCCATGAGGAATGTAATCATGTACTAAAAATGTACCAATTTAAAAAAACTGAAAAAAATACTTGCCCTATCTTCTTCCAGATTTGTTGTAGCCAGGTGTGGTGGTACACGCCTGTAATCCCAGCACTCGGGAGGCTGAGGCAGGAAGATTGCCATGAGTTCAAGGCCAGCCTGAACTACATAGCAATATCCTGTCCCAAAAAAACAAGAAACAAAAAAACCCTAAAAATTTATCTTTAAAAAGTAGCTTGAATTTTAAAATGTGATACTCATTAATTAGAACTTGTACAGTATTTTATTTTTCAGCTTTAATAGATAACTATAACTTTTATCATCAAGGGTGGTGGTACATTTCTATAATACCAGGAGGCTGAAGCAGGAGGATTGCACATTCAAGGCCAATGTCAGCAACGTGAAATTTTAAAAAATTAAAGGGTTGGGGATTGTCATGGTTTGGATCAGAAATGTCCCCCAAAAGGCTCGTGTGTCCAGAGGTGGGCTTTTAGAAGGTTCCTGGAATGTGAGGGTGCAAACCTCATCCATGGGTTACCATCTCTGAGTTCTCAGCTGAATGGGCTGCTTGGAGGCAACCCAGAGACAGAGTTGGACAACATGGTCACTGGGGCTTTGTAGGGTCTAAAGTGTCTCCGGCTCTCTTGCTCTCACTGCTTCTGGGCTGCCAGGACGTGAGGTGTGAGGCCTCCCCTGAGGCCTGGAGTGATGGCCCAGCCAGCCATGGACTGAACCCGCTGAGACCTGAGGCAAACACACCTGTGTGCCTTCACCTTGCTTGTGCCCGGTGTTCTGTCCCTGCGATGAAGACAGAGGACAGAGGGACCCTTTCCAGTGTGAAGCCCTTGCCTGCTGTGCACGGGGTCTGCTTCAATACCCAGGGCTTCGGGAAGAAAAGAAGAAAAAAAAGTACTTCTTTGGCAACAGCTATAAATAAATTATACTCTCACATTTAATTTAATTGACAATTTTTAGTTAGACTCACATTTGGTATCTTTGGATACAGTTACATCTTTTTGAATCTAAATCACGGCCCTCATTGGAATACATATCTGAGAAGCTTGATTACAACTACATAGTTGGTGATTTGCTGAAACAAAAACCAGAAGAATTAACATATAAAAACTCATTGTTTGGACAATTAAATGCCTATATCTTGTACTCTGAGTAACTAAAGATAACAATACGCAATGTTTTAACCATTGTTACTCTCCTATTGTTTTGAAATGTTGTGGGTTTTTTTCTCTTAAAAAAATAAAAACCCATGAAGTATGACTGCCTTTATTATATTTCTCATCAAGGGACACTCAGGCATGCAAAAAGATTGAAGTCATTCATCTTTAATATTTTGCCAGTTTTTACCCTGTGAAAAACTATAGCTTTACACATATTTCAGTTATATTGCTCTGAAGGTATATTTTTTCAACGTAGGAGGATAGAATTTTATTAAACAGTTTGTCAGGTTGATTTAAAATTTATCCATATGTAGGCATATGGTATAGGCCTCTATCTGGATTCTGTGTGTGTGTGTGTGTGTGTGTGTGTGAGAGAGAGAGAGAGAGAGAGAGAGAGAGAGAGAGAGAGAGACAGACAGAGAGACTGGGGCCTTTTCATGAGCTACATTCCCAGACCCTAAGTGGCCCAGGCTGGACTCAAAGTTGAGATCCTCCTGCCTCAGCCTCCCACAGTTCTGGGATTACAGGTCTGTGCCACCATGACTGGCTTCCATTTGGTCTCTTATGTTTCTTACCTGACTCCTGACTTAGCCTGGGAAACCTGAAGCTCCCTTGGGTTAAGGGATGGAGGGATACGGCATGCCCTGGTCAGCTCGTTGTGTATAAATTCTGTGGAGGGATGGGGCTAAGAGTGAGAACAGAACTATTCCCTGCTTTTGCGGCAAGATCAACAATTCCTTGTGCATTCTACACTGAGGGGCAGAAGACCCAAGCAAAAAAAAGTCCTCCAGTAAACATAAAGGAAATATCTTACATGTGAAAATCCCAAGTGTAAAGCCTCTCATTAAGAGTATTTGAAGGGCCAGTGAGATGACTCAGCAGCGTAAGCGCCTGCCTGGCAAACGGGAGGTCCTGAGTTTGACTCCCAATAACCACATTAAAAAAAAAAAAAAAAGCATTCGAAGACTCCAGAATGCACTCTAACAAAAACAACAGGCTTTTTTTTTTTTTTTTGTGGGTACCGGGGGTCAACCTCAGGACCTCGCGCGCCAGCAGGTGCCCAAGCCGCTGAGCGATATCACCGGCCCTGTTTTCGTATGTGGGTCCCGGGAGTCGAACTCGGGCCCTCGCGCTTGCCGGGCAGGCGCTTACGCCGCTGAGCCATCTCACCGGCCCGAAAAAAATTTTTTTTTTTTTTTTTTTTGTGGGTACCGGGGGGTCGACCTCAGGACCTCGCGCGCCAACAGGCGCCCGTGCCGCTGAGCGATATCACCGGCCCCTTTTCCGTATGTGGGATCCGGGAGTTGAACTCGGGCCCTCGCGCTTGCAAGGCAGGCGCTTACGCCACTGAGCCATCTCACCAGCCCCTGAAAAATATTATTAAATTTATGTTTTAACTGAGTTTTTTTTTTTTTTTTTTTGTGGGTACCAGGGGGTCGACCTCAGGACCTCGCGCACCAGCAGGCGCCCGTGCCGCTGAGCGATATCACCGGCCCCTTTTTCGTATGCGGGTTCCGGGAGTCGAACTTGGGCCCTCGCACTTGCCGGGCAGGCGCTTAAGCCGCTGAGCCATCTCACCGGCCCCTAACTGAGTATTTTTAAATTTATTATTTTTTCATTTTTTTTTAATATGCGGGTACTGGGAGTTGAACTCAGGACCTCCCACTTGCCAGGCAGGTGCTTATGCCGCTGAGCCATATCACTGGCCCATATATATATTTTTTTGACAGAGGAGTTATTATTCATTATTACTATAGCTTGCAAGTGGCGAAGTTGGGACTGCTGCCCAAACCTGGTGATTTTGTGTCTGAGTCTTTTAACTACCATAGCACACTGACCAGGGTGACCAGACACTTCTGGAAATTTCCCTGGACAGAGTTCAATCACTAGGCGATAGAGAGGTACAAAAGTCTGTGGGCACGGGGAAATGCCTCTCTGCAGAAGTAATGTTTCGGAGTTTTTGAGCCTTCAGTAAATTAGGCCATCTCTTTCTGGCCAGCGGCGCACTTCCGTGATCAGTGTCAAGCCTGTAGAAAGACAGGCTGTAGAACCTTAGTGTCGTTGTCCAAGAGGGGCGTGTGATTCCACGGGAATCCTAGCTCAGCACCTGCTCTGGAAATGAGAAGGAAAAGCGTCAGCAGCAGCAGCTCCCGGGCTTTACCCGACCTGGGAATGGGAAGCCGGTTTGCCTCTGAACGCCAGTAAAACTGGGGGGACAGTAGGAGAAAGGGTACGAGCCTGGATTTGATCCTTTGCATCTCTGATTCAAAGCCCTAGAAGCTTTTCTATTGTTCTGTTCTGGTGGGAAAAGCTAGGAAGACAAGTCCTAGTTGGCTGGACTGGACTCTAGTTGGTGGGCAGCCCTTGGCCGATTTTAGCAAGTGCCAGGGCTTTTATAATAAGCTGGTGCAGATGCGCCTGAGCTGAAGTTCCAGAAAGTGATGTGCGCGTTAGCAGAGATTTGTAATAGATTTTAGGGGTACAGTGTTCATTCATAAACGTGATGGAGTGCTTTTGATGAACCAGGCAGTACTCTGGGAGACACAGAAAGGGAAGTGGTGGAAGGGGATGCAGAAATGAAGGAAGAATCATCTCTGTGCCCCAAGAATCTCCCACAATTGAGTGGGAGACACGAAAGCCAGTGGCAGCTCAGCGAGGGGTTTCCACGAACACACCGGAGCGTCACTGTTATCTAAGAGGTAAGGGTACTTAAAACTTCATACAGATGGGAAAGTCAAGCCTAAGAAAGCCCCCTAGAGAAGGAGGCCTTGCGTCCATCATAAAGTGTTTGCAGGCAGCCAGGCCCGTGTGGGAGCGTGTGCCCAGGAGAGGGACAGTGCCTGGAAAGTCAGGGGGCCAAGGCAGCCCACAGTCCGCAGAGGCACTGGGAAAGCCCGGAGCTAGCCTGCCGGTCACCGCTCTCCGGACAGTGCAGGAGGAGGGCCACAGCCAGATCCAGAGCCCCAGCGTCCCAAGCCAGGTCTGTGTCTCAGTTCGAACCCAGACTCCCTGTCTCAGAGCCTCCTCTCTGATTCTGTATAGATGCAAGATCCCCCCGGGCAGCGAATGGCAGCCATCCAGCCCCTTTTGTGGAATTACACTTGCCTAGGAGGAAAGCAGCTAATATTTCCTAAATAGTCACGGTGTCCTAAACACAAGGCCGGGTGCTTTTTGTTTTGAGCAGTTTTTCGTTTAGGGGGAGTGGTGTTATATAATTGCCCTTACTTCCTGGTCTCACCGACTGTAGCTGTTTGCCCTCAGTGGCCATTGAGAAGCCTCTCCCAAACCCTTGTGAATTGTATTCTTCTGGGTCTGTGTTTGCCTTTGGATACATTTCCTTCCTCTGTGAGGAGAAGCCATCCCTAAATCCTAAGGCTACGATGGTATTTGTCCAAGCGCCTGGTCACACTCCCAGCTGCCATTCGTCCCTTAGGGATAATTAATTACGTTTACTTACACTACTGACATGGTGGCTCATCGCCTTAAATGAAAGGATAGACAATTAATGTCCCAGCTCCTGGCAGCAAGCTGGCCTTTCCAAGATGCCATTAGGACTTTTCTTAGAGAGGGCTGTGCAAAATAGCTGCCTAGAGTGAACTTTAACTGATTATTCAATGAACAATTTGGCAGATCAGTCAATGGGAAAGGATGTATCCTCGGCTGAAATTGATCACACTTCATTTCCCATCCATTGTCAAGCCAAACTGTGGACAAAGTGATAAGTCAAGGATCATTGCCTGTCATTCTTGGGCCTGTATTTCCCTATCCCTTCCACTTCTTTAGACCCTAGGCTGATCTATATATAAAAGCAAGAGTCAGTTGTTCTGACAGGAGAAACCAAGATCAAATGTTTACCACCTTCTGAGATGGAGGGGGAAGGGAGAGTGTTTTCTATTTCATAATTGATGTGGCTGCAGCCATATAATCCCCTAACCTTTTCGAGCAGGTCGGACGTGGAGGTTGGATTTTAAATCCTACAATCCATTATGCATCACTTCCACATCTATTACCCTTCCGTCAGCCAAGTGACAGGTTTTCCCATCCAGGCCTCTGACTGTGTGGGGCTTTTCCACTTCATGCTGGTGGACAGGAATGCGGAACTTCACACCTGGATGATTTACAGGCAGTTAGCAGCAGGCAATGGCAGATTTAGGGTCACTTTTCTGAAAAGTTATGAATAAAGAATGAAGGGAGAGACCGGTGAGATGGCTCAGTGGCGTAAGCGCATGCCTGGCAAGCGCGAGGGCCCGAGTTCAACTCCCGGAACCCACATACGAAAAAGGGGCCGGTGATATCGCTCAGCGGCACGGGCGCCTGCTTGCACGTGAGGTCCTGAGGTCGACCCCCGTTACCCACCAAAAAAAAAAAAAAAAAAAAAAAAAGAATGTAGGGAGAAAGACTCCTCCCCACCCCATAAAGGTTTAGCAATGATATAAGCAATGAATTTTGTGACCTTAACACTTAGAAGCTACTGTAAAGCAACTAAGTTGAATAAGTTGACTGGAAGCTTCTAAAACCCACCATTGGTTCAGATTGGTAGAGCTCTGCTTGGTGAGCCAGAAGACCATGAAGAAAGTAGGGACACATACTCAGGTTACACCCAAGCTTTCTCACCCCCCTGGCCCCCCAAATCAAAGGGCCTCTTTCTTTGCATGCTGGGATGGATGGATTCTTACGCTAAGACCTCTGGGATATGGAATTTTCTAGGAAACATGGCCATGTGCAAAAGATCACATTTGTTTCTCACAGTGATTTATAAAGTGTAAAAAAATCCGTATTTTATAGCTTAGGAAGCCACGGAGAAGACATTTGAGTGACCTGCTTAGAGTCGCATCACTACTTAATGGCAAAGCTGGGTTTACACTACAGATCTCCAGGACCAGATAAATTTTTCCTGAAATTTTATTATCTCAGTCAGTGGATTGAGATTTCTCAATTTGAAGATATATAATGTATTTTATATATATATATATATATATATGGGAATTTATGAGGAATTGGCTTATGCAGTTTTGGAGGCTGAGAAGTTTCACCATCTGTAGCCTGCAATTTGGAAAGTGGAGAAAGGCGGTGGTGTAAGTGAGCCCAAGGGCTGAGAACCGGGGAGGCGATGGTTGGATCCCAGTCCAAGGACAAGAGAAGAAGAAATGAGACGTCCCGGTCAGCAGTGAGGCAGAAGGCAGGGGCTGCCGAGGGAGCTGGTTCCTCCTTCCTTCACCTCAGTTCTACTCAGCCCCTCGCAGATCAAATGATACCAGCTCGGTAGTGGGGGTAGTGCACCTCACTGAGTCCATCGATTCAAATGCCAACCTCATCTGGAAACACCTCCTCAGACACCCCCCAAAATGATGTTTCACATGGGGCACCCTGGGGCTCCTACCCACCCACAAGGAGCTCAGTCTAGGGGAAGAGAGAGCTAGGCAGGGGTCTGTTAAGATCCCTCATATAGGGGTTTTATTTTTGATCTGTCTGTTTTATTGCTTTTATCTTCGTTATTGTTTCTGTATGTGTATTTGCTCTTTCCTTCATTATTCTCTCTGGTTTTTTATATGAGTGTAAACAGCGCCTCTAACTTATTTGTGATTGTGGTCGTGATCTGTTCTTCCTTTTATCACTTCCTTCTCTTTTTACCACCTGTTCTCTGCACTAGTGTCCCAATTTTAGTGGGATCCCTCTTGGTCCTCTAACCTTATATCTAATTCCTTCCTCTTCTCCCAATACTCTATTTCCTCCTTAACTCATTTTAAATTTAAACTCCTTAGGGAAAAATTGACATACATAGGACTTGTATACTGCATATAATTTTTCTGGTGTGTTTTAGATTTTGTTATATAACCGCAACTCTATACAGCTAAAAGTGGTAAATAACTGGTTAGCTCAGTCTGTCATTTTCTAGGCTGTGTTTGATGCTTTAGTTAACATTATAGCCAAATGTGAAATAATTGTTCTAAACATCTTTCCTTCCTGATATTTCATGATTGAGATTGACTAAGGGACACAGAAAATACAGTGGCACAGTACCAAAGAATCAAGGACTGGGCCAAACAGGTAGCAACTTCACATACCCAACGAATTGAAGAGGTAGGATCTGGCAGAAAGCTCAAAACACAAAAGCAAGCTCCACTTGGAAGATACTGCAGAGAAGTAGTCATCTTCTAAAGATCTTAAACACTAGCAATAAAGTAACCTACTATAGGTAATTTGCAAACATCACCCCAGGAATTAAAGAAAGAAAACATGAGACGTCACTTAAACAAGATGCAACCCCACACATCCAATTCACCAAAGGCAAACCTAGGGAGCAACGAGGTGGGACAACCCGAAAGCCACCCACCTGGCCTATCTGAAGTGGTAACAACAAAGCAACTGAATGAGGTTCTGGAAAAAATTAAAACAGAAATAATCTCACAGATAACTGCAGAGATAATGTCTACAACGAAGACCATGCTTAAGGACACTATAGCTGATACAGACAAAAAAATAGATGAACTTAAGAAAACTATAGAAACCATGAATGCTCAGCATAGGAAAGAAATGGAATCCATAAGGCAGATTCAAACAGATATCCAAGAGATAAAAAATTCCATTGAAAGTATTTGTAGCAGAATAAGCCAATGCGAGGACAGGATCTCAGATATAGAAGATAGGCTTGCAATTAGTGATCATGAAATGGAAAAATTCTTAAAAATAGCAAGGGACCATGAAAAATCAATTCAGCAGCTGCTAGATGACTCAAAGATAAACAACTTAAGAATAATTGGAATAAATGAAAAAGCAGGAGATAACATCAACGACATTAAAACCTTGTTCAAAGACATAATCAGGGAGAACTTTCCTGGAAGAGAAAAGGAATTTGACACCTCTATAAGTGAAGCTTTCAGAACACCAACTAGACATGATCAAAAAAAAACTTCAGGGCCGGTGAGATGGCTCAGCGGCGTAAGCGCCTGCCTTGCAAGCGCGAGGGCCCGAGTTCGACTCCCGGAACCCACATACGAAAAAGGGGCCGGTGATATCGCTCAGTGGCACGGGTGCCTGTTGGCGCACGAGGTCCTGAGGTCGTCCCCCTGGTACCCACCAAAAAAAAATAAAAAATAAAAAAAAACTTCAGCCAGACATATTATAGTCAAGATCCCAGAAATTCAACAGAAGGGCAAAATCTTAAAAGCTGTTAGGGAGAAGAGACAAATCACCTATGAAGGAAAACCCATCAGAATCACAGCTGACTTTTCAGCACAAACCCTCAATTCAAGAAGAGCTTGGAATGATGTATTGCAAGCTCTAAAGGAAAATAATTTTCAGCCCAGATTGATGTACCCTGCAAAACTATCTTTCAAAATTGATGGAGAAATAAAATACTTTCATGACAAAGAACATCTGAGAAAATTTATGACCACCAAACCAGCACTCCAAAACGTTCTGAAGGACATTCTAGAAAGAGATAGGAACCCCAACAAAAGGAATCCACCAGGCAGGGCAAATAATTAAATAGCCGGAAAGCGGAAAAACAAAGAGTGGGAACCAACAACAGGAAAATATCATGACAAGTCAATACATATCAGTTTTAACCATCAATGTTAACGGTCTCAATTCACCAATCAAAAGGCACAGACTGGCGAAATGGATCAAGAAGCAAGATCCAACAATATGCTGTATACAAGAAACACATTTAATTCAGAAAGAAATTCATAGACTGAAAGTCAAAGGATGGAAAACAATACTCCATGCCACAGGAACCCAGAAAAAAGCAGGGGTAGCTATTCTTTTTGCAGACAAAGTGAACTTCAAGCCAAGAAGGATTCAGAGAGATAAAGACGGTCATTACATCCTTGTAAAGGGAACAATCCAAGAGGAAGAGATAACGATCATAAATATATATGCGTCAAATACCAATGCACCCAGCTATATAAAACAAGTACTAAAGGACATGAAAAAGGGCCGGTGAGATGGCTCAGCGGCATAAGCGCCTGCCTTGCAAGCGCGAGGGCCCGAGTTCGACTCCCGGATCCCACATACGAAAAAGGGGCCGGTGATATCGCTCAGCGGCACGGGTGCCTGTTGGCGCGCGAGGTCCTGAGGTCGTCCCCCCGGTACCCACAAAAAAAAAAAATAAATAAATAAAGGACATGAAAAATCAAATAAGCACTAATACAATTATATTGGGAGATCTCAATACTCCACTGTCACAAAAAGATAGATCAACTGGACAGAAAATCAATAATGAAATAGTAGAACTGAACCAAACTTTTGAACAAATGGACTTAGTAGATGTCTACAGAGTGTTCCATCCCACAACATCAGAATACACATTTTTCTCAGCTGCACATGGGACGTTCTCCAAAATAGACCACATACTAGCTCATAAAACCTGCTTAAGTAAATGCAAAGGAATTGAAATTATCCCATGCATATTATCAGACCATAGTGCAATGAAATTGGAAATCAATGGCAAAAGATCCCACAAAAACTCCCTAAACACATGGAAATTAAACAGCATCCTCCTGAACAACCAATGGGTCACAGATGAAATTAAAGAAGAAATTAGTCACTTTCTACAACTGAATGATAATGACAGTACAACATACCGGAACTTATGGGATACAATGAAAGCAGTCCTAAGAGGGAAATTTATAGCATTAAACACTTATATCAGGAAAATAGAGCAAGCGCAAATAAACAACTTAAGGGTGAACCTCGAGCTTCTAGAAAAAGAAGAGCAGGTTAAGCCAAAAGCCCGTACAAGGGAGGAAATTATAAAGATCAGAGCAGAAATTAACGTATTGGAGAATAAAAAAACAATACAGGGCCGGTGAGATGGCTCAGCGGCTTAAGCGCCTGCCCGGCAAGCGCAAGGGCCCGAGTTCGACTCCCGGATCCCACATACGAAAAAGGGGCCGGTGATATCGCTCAGCGGCACGGGCGCCTGCTGGCGCGCGAGGTCCTGAGGTCGTCCCCCCGGTACCCACAAAAAATAAAAAAAAAAAAAAAAAAAAAAAAAAACAATACAAAGAATCAATGAAGCAAAAAGTTGGTTCTTTGAAAGAATAAATAAGATTGACAAACCCTTATCCAACCTTATTAAAAAAAGAAAAGAAAAGACTCAAATCCATGCAATTGAAAATGAAAAGGGTGATATCATGACGGACCCTGCAGAAATCCAGAAGATCATCTATACCTATTTTGAAAATTTATATTCTACTAAGATGGAAAATGCAGAAGAAATGGACAGATTCCTAGATTCGTATGAATTACCAAAGCTGAATCAAGAAGATTTAAAAATCCTAAATAAACCAATATCAGCCAGTGAAATTGAAGATGTAATTAAAAAGCTCCCAACAAAGAAAAGCCCAGGCCCTGATGGATTCACTGCCGAATTCTACAAGAAATTTAGAGAAGACCTAACACCCCTACTTCTCAAACTTTTCAATGAAATTGAAAGGGAAGCAATACTCCCAAATTCATTCCTGGAAGCAAGCATTACCCTGATACCAAAACCAGAGAAGGACCCAACTAAGAAAGAGAACTACAGGCCAATCTCCCTAATGAACATAGATGCAAAAATCCTTAATAAGATACTGGCAAACAGAATCCAACAAATCATCAAGAAGATTATACACCATGACCAAGTTGGATTCATCCCAGGGATGCAGGGATGGTTCAACATACGTAAATCAATAAATGTAATACAGCATATTAACAGAACCAAAGACAAAAATCACATGATCATCTCAATAGATGCAGAAAAAGCTTTTGACAAAGTCCAGCACCTTTTCATGATAAAAACCCTACAGAAAATTGGAATAGAGGGTCTTTATCTCAATCTGGTAAAAGCTATCTATGACAAACCAACAGCCAATATCATACTAAATGGCCAAAAACTGAAAGCCTTCCCTCTAAAATCAGGAACAAGACAAGGATGTCCACTGTCCCCACTCTTATTCAACATAGTTCTGGAAACTTTAGCCAGAGCGATTAGACAAGAGAAAGAAATAAAAGGAATAATGATCGGAAAGGAAGAAGTTAAATTATCATTATTTGCAGATGACATGATACTCTACACAGAAGACCCCAAAAACTCCACTAAAAAACTGCTAGATTTGATAAGCAAATTCAGTAGTGTAGCTGGATACAAAGTCAATACTCAAAAGTCAATAGCCTTCCTGTACACAAATAACAAACTTACTGAAAGAGAAATTAGGGAAACAATACCTTTCACAATAACATCCAAAAAAATGAAATACCTAGGAATCAACCTCACGAAGGATGTAAAAGACCTCTATACTGAAAACTACAGTACTCTGAAAAAGGAGATTGAAGAGGATATCAGAAAATGGAAAGATATCCCTTGCTCCTGGATAGGAAGAACCAATATAGTGAAAATGGCCATACTTCCAAAATTGTTATACAGATTTAATGCAATTCCAATCAAAATTCCAACAGCATATCTCACAGAATTAGAGAAAACAATCCTAAAATTCATTTGGAATCAGAAGAGACCTAGAATAGCAAAGGCAATTCTGGGCAACAAAGGCAAGGCAGGGGGCATCACAATCCCCGACCTGAAATTATACTATAAAGCTACTGTGATAAAAACAGTGTGGTACTGGCAAAAAAACAGACCTGAAGATCAATGGAACAGATTAGAAGATGCTGAAACAACCCCAGACATACTAAGCCACCTTATCTTTGACAAAGGTGCCAAACACATTCGCTGGAAAAAAGATAGCCTCTTTAATAAATGGTGCTGGAAAAACTGACTCTGCATATGCCGAAGATTAAAACTAGACCCACATCTTTCACCATGCACTAAACTAAATTCAAAATGGATCAGAGATCTAAATACTAAAACAGAAACATTAAATCTGCTGGAAGGTAGGATAGGTAAAACCCTTGGAGACATTGGTGTAGGCAAAGACTTTATGAATAAAAACTCAACCGCACGGGAACTATCCCAAAGAATCAATAACTGGGATCTCATCTTATTAAAAAGCTTTTGCACAGCAAGAGAAACCACCAACAGAGTGAAGAGACAACCCACAATGTGGGAAAAAATGTTTGCCAGCTGTTCCTCAGACAAAGGATTACTATCGAGAACATATAAAGAACTCAAAAAAATTAGACCTCCCAAATTTAAAGACCCACTCCAAAAATGGGCATCTGAGATGAATACACATTTCTCAGATGAAGAAATACTAATGGCAAATAAATATACAAAAAAATGTGCAACATCACTAGTCATTCGAGAGATGCAAATTAAAACAACACTGAGATACCATCTCACCCCAGAAAGAATGGCTACTATTAAGAAATCAACTAATAACAAATGCTGGAGGGGCTGTGGGGAAAAAGGAACCCTTCTCCACTGTTGGTGGGAGTGTCGACTGGTACAGCCACTGTGGAAGTCAGTGTGGAGATTCCTCAAAAAGCTAGGGTTGGAGGTCCCATTTGACCCAGCTATTCCCCTTCTGGGCATCTTCCCAGAAGAATTAAAAACATCATACCACAGCGATATATGTGCACCCATGTTTATAGCAGCACAATTTGTAATAGCCAGATCTTGGAAACAACCCAAATGCCCATCAACTGAGGAATGGATAAGAAAGATGTGGTATTTTTATACAATGGAGTACTATTCAGCCATTAAGAAGGATAAACTAGGGC
This sequence comes from Erethizon dorsatum, assembly GCA_028451465.1. Classification (NCBI taxonomy): domain Eukaryota; kingdom Metazoa; phylum Chordata; class Mammalia; order Rodentia; family Erethizontidae; genus Erethizon; species Erethizon dorsatum. Next base: position 12,472,745 of record CM051839.1, read on the forward strand.
CGGTGAGACGGCTCAGCGGCTTAAGCGCCTGCCTTGCAAGCGCGAAGGCCCGAGTTCGACTCCCGGATCCCACATACGAAAAAGGGGCCGGTGATATCGCTCAGCGGCACGGGTGCCTGTTGGCGCGCGAGGTCCTGAGGTCGTCCCCCCGGTACCCACAAAAAAAAAAAAAAAAAAAAAAAAAAAAAAAAAAAAAAAAAAAAAAAAGAAGGATAAACTGGAGACTTTTATAGGTAAATGGATGCAACTCGAGAAAATACTCATAAGTGAAATAAACCAGAAGCACATGTGTAAGCATCGTATTGTCTCTCTAGTATGAGAAACTGAAAGAGTAAATAAGATCCAAAATGTACAATAGACATGGTGAATCAAAAAGAAACTGGTCAAAAGGAAAGAGAGACTGGAATAAGGAAAAGAAAGAAGGGAAAGGGAAAAAAAATTGTATATATATATATAAGATAGTTAAGATAGATACACTACGATTTTCACTTAGTTCATTGAAGAGTAAGGTTTGTGCCAATAATGTTTGCATAATTGAATGCTAATGTCTGGTGTCCTGAATAACTAACTTAAAGATAGTAATACGCAATGTATTAACCATTGTTACCCTCCTATTATGTTGTTTTGAAAATTTGTTCTTCTTTTGATTTGTTTTGTTTTTTCTTCTCTTTAAAATAAAATTAAAAAAAAAAAAAAAAGATCCCTCATATACTGTAGTTCATCCAGTCATAGTTAGGTAGAGTCTGGGGTGGAATGACTAAAATCTCCCTTATGTTTCTGAGGACTGATGGTGGCTGCTGGCTGGGACTTTAACCAGAGCTTTCGGCCAGAACACGTACAAATGCTACATGGGCTTCCTTACGTCATGGCTGTGGGGTTACAGAGTTGAGTGATCCAGACAGAAGCCAACTCACAATTTTTAATCTCACCCTGAAAGTCACAAAGTGACACTTTCCATAGTAGTCTATTCGTTGGAAGGGAGGCACTAAGATCAGCCCACATTTAAGGCCAGAGGAATGTGATTGTTAATCTTGATTAGCAACTTGACACCTAGGAGATTAGTAAAGCACACTTCTAGGTGTGTCTGCCTAGGTCATGGGGTCATGACCTTAGGGAATATATCTGGTCACTTCTCCTTCCAGTTTGGCTCTTCCTGCTCTCTCTGCTTCCTGGCTGCCATGAGTCAAGCAGGTTTTTTTCCACCGTACCCTTCCGCCATGATGTTTCTGCCTTGGAGCCAGCTGACCATGAACTGAAGCCTCTGAAACCAAGATCCCAAATAAACCTGTCCTCCTTTAAGTACCTGGGTGTCAGGTATTTTTCCCAGCAAGAGGGAGGAATTAATGCAGTGAATTAGACCCCACCTCTTGATTAAAGGAACATCAAAGGATTCCAGGACATGAAAAACTTCAAATCAGCCTAAAAAAAAAAAAGAATAGTCAAGACAGGTGTGGTGGCCTGTAATCCCAGCACTTGGGAGGCTGAGGCAGGAGGATTGCCCTGAATTTGAAGCCAGCCTGGGCTGCATAAGTGAGTTCAAGGCCAGCCTGTACTAAATAGCGAGACCTTGTCTCAAAAAAAAAAAAAAAAAAAAAAAGTCAAAATGCCACCTTCTTTAAAAGGTACTCAAACCTTTCCTTCCTTCCGGGTTTATCAGCTTACATCTGCAGAAATAACTACTCAAATAAGTCTTCCAGACTTTAATAAACCAAATTGGGGCCGGTGAGATAGCTCAGCAGCATAAGCACCTGCCTGGCAAGCACGAGGGCCCGAGTTCCACTCCCGGAACCCACATACGAGAAAAGGGCCAGTGATATCACTCAGTGGCACAGGCGCCTGCTGGCACGCGAGGTCCTGAGGTCAACCCCCAGTACCCACAAAAAAGAAAAACCAAAAAACAAAAACAAATTGGTCGGGGCTGGGTATATTGCTTTTTATCATTTCCAAGATGAAGTTATCTGAGAAACTGGAGTACCAGCTTCTCTTTTAGAAGTCTCTGAAATTAGCAAATGATTCTCAAGTAGTGCGGGTAGGACTGAGCAGTAACCGCATCATTACATGCCAGTGCCCACTTATCTACAGTCAAGCTGTGAGATGCCATAGCCGTGCCCCCTGCGTTCTCCGTAGGATAAGCAATAGGCAACAGCCATTGTGTGAGAACCTGCACTGTTCACACACGCCTTTATGTGATACATTGACTCTGATTTTCTACTTCTGTCTTTGTGGATAGTTCTTTCTCCTCTCCGATTGCTTTTTCTTCTTAGGCCATTACTCTAGTTGACAGTGCCAGGTTATCACTGGATCCCTTCTCCCTCTCCAATAAGCCTGTGACTGATACTAGTCTTCCTTGCGGGACACATTTTATAGGATGCGCAGTGGAAACCACTCTTTAAATCTTAGCTATGTGCTGACAATTTACAAGATTGCACCTCACACACATCTCAGGAGGCTTAAGGGGAAATTTGAGAACCACGTAATCCGACCTCCTAATAAGAATACAAACGCCTTTCATCCAGAGGCGCTATCTTGCCATTCAGTGGTCTGCGCTACGCCCTGTCTGTATTTTTTTTTTTCCCAGCCAACAAATGCACATCTAGGTAAGTGCTATTTGAGACATGGCCAGTTCCTAGAAGCCCAGCATGCATCATTTCTCTCTTCTGAGGAGAGTGTTTTTGTTTTTTTTTTTTTTTTTGGTGGGTACCGGGGGTCGACCTCAGGTCCTCGCGTGCCAGCAGGCGCCCGTGCCGCTGAGCGATATCACCGGCCCTTTTTTTCGTACGTGGGTTCCGGGAGTTGAACTCAGGACCTCGCGCTTGCCAGGCAGGCGCTTACGCCGCTGAGCCATCTCACCGGCCCAAGAGAGTGGTGTTTTAATTACCCTAATGAAAGCTTTCGCTTGCCATCAGGTCCATAAAAACAGGAAGTTAGAAGTGGCTGCAAACACCTCATCGAAACAGAAGCCTTGCTTTATGATATACCCGCACCTTTCCTAGGAAAACTGAGCTCTGGGAAATTTATAATTACAAATGTTACCCTCCCAGCGTAACAGGTGGTTGTGGATTGAATTTTTTTTCCAGACCAAAGAGTATTTTGTGAAAAGTTTTGGTTTTTTATGTGAATTTTGCACCCTAAAATATTCTGGCCAAGGAAACCGAGGTAATGCAGGGTTTGCTTACAGTAGCAGTGTTGGATTCAGTGTGCTTTTTAAGGCTTGCGTCCAGAAAAGAGTGGTGTATGGGACTCAAAACTTTCAAGCAACCCAGGCTGTATTCATGATTTGCTCGCTACATGAAAGTCTAAGGAGGCAGCTTCTGTCTTCTATACCTCATATGGTTACACTGTGGAGTAAAACTTGGAGTTACCTGATTCTGCTTTATATTTTAATGTACAGTTTCAGATCCAGTTATATCTAGTGTGGAAAACAAACACACAGAAACTATTTCTAACAGCTACATTTCACTCTCTTCCTTCTTCTACATCTGAAAGTGGGGTTCTCCTTTGGGTTGGCCCTTTTGGGAGCAGTAATACCTCAGAATCTGCCTATTTTTCTTTCTGGAGTCTCTGTGGGGTTTTTTGGATAAGTATTTCTGGGTAAATTGAGTGTTGTGAGTTGATTTGTGTACCCCCAAGATTTGTATGCTGAGGTTGCACTTACGATGTCCTCAGGTGGTGACTGTATTTGATGATAAGGCCTTTAAGGAGGTCATTAAGTTAAAATAGACTTTCTAGGGGGGCCTAATCCAACGCGACTGTGTCCTCAGAAAAATAGATTAGGACCCACACGACGCAGGAATGATCACAGGGCGACACAGCGAGACAGTTCGCCATCTGCGAAGGAAACAGAGAGGTCTCGGGAGAAACCAACCTTGCCCACACCTGGCTATTGGACTTCCGGTCTCTGGAACAGTGGGAAAATAAATTTCTGTTCTTTAAGCCACTGTTTTGTTATGACAGGAAGCGTGTCCCTGCATGCGCACACTAGAAACTCGCAGCTTCTGAGAAGCTAAGAGTGCCTTGTGCGGGGGCCTCTCTGCCAGGGGACAGTGGCCCCGTCAACTGTGCTGGAGCTAACGCTGCAGCACTCCACCGCTCAGCCTCCGAGTCCCCAAAGTCAGCAGGGTCTGTTCCCCCAGCGAATGCCACTTTGGCCCTTATAGCCCAGTCCCTCGAGAGCCACAATGAATTGCTGGAGGTCTGTGCTGTCACAGCATCGGTAGCAGAGCATCCCGAGCCACCCGAATTGCGGGCTGACACGGTCGAGGAAGAAGCTCCGTAAAGGCAGACAGAGACCCGGGACAGTCTCAGCAGTCACAGGCGGAGGAGGAGACAGGCGCTGCGAAGGCTGGAATTCGGGGCCGGCACTTTTTCAGTGGCCCCCGCACTGTTTCCCAGTGTGTCTGCACAGCAGTAGGGGCAGCGCCGGGAGCCGGGGGACCGGGCCGTGCAGGGGAGATGGAGACCGTGGGCTCCCAAGCAGTGGAACAGGGTTTTGGAGAGGCCAGAGGGGGAAGTAATGTGGATGCCCAGGCAGGTGTCCTGTGCTGTTGTTGGCAAAATCCACTCGCATGAGCCTCTTACCGTTTAGCTTCAAAACTCAGTTATAGATACGGTTGGAGAACACTGACATGGGTAAAGGGGTCACCATTAGGAACAAGTTCGAAGGCAGTGCAGGCGACACACTGCAGCCCAGGCCCAAGGCCACAGAGGGAGGACACCCTGGTTCCTGTGGGCCAGGGAGCTGGGGGGTTTCTCAGAAGCCAAGCCCCCAGCTTTCTTCTGGCGCCCCGCTAGCAGATTATATCAGCTCTCCTAGGAAATGTTTTCATAGCTCCTTGAACTTTTCTTTCATTTCACTGGTGATTCTGGATTTGCGAGATCATTTAATTATATCTCTCTTCCCCGCCATGCTGTACAGTGGTGAAGGCAGCCGTGCTATTTTAGTCTCCATCATATTTCCAGTCCTTACTGTGGTCCCTGGCAAGACTAGATGCTCAAGAAATATTTGTTGAATGAGTAAATGAACTGATTCATGTTGATAGCGCCTTCCAAAGACAGCCTCATCTCTGGTGCAGAACACTGGGGATGCATGGAGGGCCAAGGCCAGAGGGACGGTCCTCCCGGGGCTGAGCTGAGCAGCCTGTGCCCACCCAGCCTTAGGACTCAGGTGGCAGGGACCCTGTGCAGACCTGGAGAGCGTCTCATGACTTGGGAGCACCAAGTGCTCTGGAAGGCCGGCAATGCCCTCAAGAGCAGGGTTCTGGGGACTTCAGAAAGGACTTCTACATGTGAGGCCCTGAAACTGCAAAGAAAGAGACAGAGGACCTGCCTGGGATCGAGAGGTGGTGGAGGCTGGAGAAAGTGGCATGCACACGGCTGTCCGTGCCTGCAGGCCTTTCCTAGAGCAAACAGGACCAGACAGAACTTTATTCCCCAAGATTTTCTGCTAGGAGGCAGGATCTCACAATGAGAAAGAAACTGGCTGGAATTTTAACCCAAATTCTAGTCCTGGCTTTGTCCCTGACGCACTGGGTGACCTTGGGCAAGTTCCTTCACCTCCCAGGGTTGCTCTTTCTTCACGGTTTCTAGTGTGGCTTATTTTAAGGGTCATGCATGCCTGTTGCATGCCTTTGACCTGTTTGCTGCCATCTTCCTGGGAGAGAGCCCTGGGACATGATTCAGCCATGGTTCCTGGCTCTCAACCAGGGGGAGACCTTCCAGCTCAGACCCTGCAAGTACCTGGGATCAGCCTGAACCCCTTTCCCGCTAATGTCCTCTCTCTCATCAGTCCTGCTGTCTCCACGTAAGGGCACCACATGGACGATTGGCTTTCAAATTGCTTTCTAAAAGGCACACATGGCAGGTGCAGTGAAGGCAGGATGGCGGTTGGCACCTTTTGTGGTCCCACTGTGAGTGACAAAACCTTGCCTGTACGGGAACGGAGCTCTGGACCCATGGCCGAGGCCTTGCGTCAGTTTCTGTTCACAGCGTTTTCCCAATTCAGCTTCTGCACTCCGTCTGGGTTCTCCCAAATGCCACAGTGGCCCATCCTGGTTTCTGTGTCCTCAAATTGTACTCAGCGAGCAATGCTCAGAGTCCAAAAGACCTGCAACAGGAAGCTGCTTTCTAGAGCATCCTAGCGAAGTTTTGTCTTGTGACCAGGCACAGGCAGTGCCACATGGAGCCTTTGTCCTGAACAACCTGCAATGCCAAGAGCTGCCCATTACCTCTTTGGTTTCAAGGAATGGTCAGAGGATCATCAAGATAAACTCTGCTGAATCAAGAATGTGGTCTTTATTTTTGTTGCACTGATTTATCGGGTGAATATGGCTTATATAATAATCGGCCGCTTCCACGTGCGCCTAGGAAGTGGCAGCACTGTTGTGTAGCCACTCTTGTTCTCCCTGAGTTCTACACTGGGGTGTATGTTACCAGCTGTGCTCAAAGGAAACCTGAGGATGAACAGAGAGACCCTGACCAGAAACGCTCTCCTGCTTCACAGCCCTGAAGACTGAGACCCTGAGAAATCCCTGCTGAGTTATTAAAGGCCCTGATTTGCTTGTAGGAAGTGGATCTGATTGGTCTCAGCCTTCCCGCCTGGGCAGCCCTTTCCCTGAAAGTCTCACTTCTGCAGTCATCTGCTGGAATTTCCATCAATGTCAACAGTAACAACCTTTAAGAACCAAACTAAATATCCGGCAATTCTGAGCAGCCAGGGGCCCAGCCGTGTCCACCCACCCTACTCTATGCACAGCTGAAGGCTGGGAGCCACCTCAGTCTGAGCCCCACATCCTGCCTCATGATGGGGGAGGCCGCCCTGGAAGGGCCAGCTGTCACCTCTCCTGGGGAAGGGGAATTGGACCTGGTCTCTGTGGGAAAAGGCTCCCCCACGCCCGCAAGCCCATCTGGGTCTGATGTAACAAAGGCTTGTTCAGCAAAGACGTCATAAATAAAGGGTGTGGCAGCGCATGCTTGGTTGCCAAGGCTCCCAGGTGAGTGGCTGCCAGAAAGGTTCCGCTCCACAGGCCAGAGCGCCTGCACTCCGCTGGCCGGGTGGCCGTGTCCCAGTCATCCTGGTCTCCCATCATGTTCCTGTGGTGCCCCTGGGCACCCGGACTCCTCGCCTGGCAGCAGTTGTGGTTACTGGTTCTGGTGGCCCTGTTTCCAGAAAGGCTCTGGATCCTGCCGACCACCGAGCCCCCAGAGCCCACCGAGCCTTTGCCTGATCTCCTGCCGGAATTGTCCAACGCCTTTACTGCCCAGCCACAGCTGGAGGGCTTTGGAAACCCAGCATCCTCTGCTCCCTCCCAGGGCTCTGCCCCACCTCTAGAATCCCCTTACAGAAATAAGCTGAAGAAGCTGTATTTTCTCCAAAGTTGGTTAGATGCAGAAATTCAGGGAAAAATCAAGGAGATTAAGAAGAAAGAAAAAACAGCCGTGCTTATGCAGTCCAGCCTTTCAAGTTCCAAATTTCAAATTGTTCCCAAGAAATTGGCAAGTGTTCAAGCACAGGTAGACAGTCTGGCGGAGGATCAGCGCGGAAGGAGAAGGCTGCGGACAGTGGACCTGGTCCTCAAGGGCCCGAAGGGCATACGGAGACGACTGCTGAAGGGAAGGCGGAAACAGAAAGTCAGGGAGGAGCACAGCGCCCCGCCACTGGTGGAAAACACCGCAGGTGAGCGGGGCCTCAGCAGCCCCAGCACAGGGAAGCCGGGGCAGAATGAGGGGGCGCTGCGGCGCAGGAACCCGTTCCGTACAGAACGGAAGGCGCCCGCGTCTTCCTCCCTGCAGGGTCCCCTGCTGGGCAGGTCACCCACCTCCACCTCTGCCAACACCCCGTGGAGGGCGAGAAACAGAGTGAAAGACCTCACCGGTAGCATTCTGCTTTTAGAACACACCGGTGCTAGAGTTAAATCCAAAGAAGGCACTCAACGAATACTGGATTCCCAAAAAAGTCATCGCTTTCATAAAACTCACTCTCTGGTGGCCCACAGAACACCCCAGCCCAACCTGAGGGTGGAAAGTGCACACCAGAGGCGGAGGGGCACAGGGAGGCCTCTGCTCTCGGCTCTGAGGAGCCTCCTCCACCCCACCCCGGGAGCGCTCTCCCGGGGGGCAGACCCGCACGTCCAGGAGAACCCTTCCTCCGAATTACACGCTCCCGCCGAACCTTCTGCAGGGAGCACTGCTGCAGAAAACCAAGCCGCAGGCAATGCCTCTGAAAGAAGTGTTTTTACCACAAACCCGCCCATTTCTGCTACGCATTGTGCCATGACTGCCCTGAGCCCGAAGTCCACCGGGGACCACGTCAGGGCCGCGCACGGGGAGTGCCCCGGCGCCAGCTCTGACCCGCCACACATTGACCTCTCCCCCCGCTTGCTGCTGTCACCCGGGGATCAGTTTGAAAACCAGCAGCTTCGCGCCCTTATTTCCAACAAGGAGGTGAGGAGGCTCATTTCTTCCGTGATTCGCACTCTGAAAATGGACTGCTCCGAGCCCCACATGCGGCTGGCCTGTGCCAAGCTCATCTCCAGGACGGGGCTCCTGATGCAGCTGCTCCGGGAGCAGCAGGACGCGGCGGCGGCCCAGGCCCAGACGGACGCCGAGCAGCGGCAGAGCGAGGCCTACGCCAGCAGGAGCACAGCGGCCCCGCGCAGTCAGAAGGGGCGGGAGCCGTGGAAAGTGCTCACGCGGGAAGTCGCAGGTTACGACTACAGAATCACCATTGGAATATTATTGGTTATAATAATGACAGTCGTGATGTTTTGGAACGTTTTGTCTACTGAGAGTTCTTGCCGTAGACCAGCTTTGGAGGAAGATGAGGACGGGTGCTGCGGGGGCATTTTCCATCAGAGAAGGAAGTGCTCAGCGGACAGAGAGGGCCAGCAGGGCTTCTCCTCCTGGTTTTGGCGGTCACTGTGGCTTAGGGACATGGACAGACCGTTCAGTGTCACCCGCCAGCAAAGCATGGCGCAGAAACTGTACGACAAGGACTCCTCCGGTGAGGACACCACGGCCACCAGTGACACGGGGGCTCAGTGAAGCCGCCGCAGAGGAGGGGCCCACGCAGGCGGCCGAGGCGGCCGGAGAGGGCGAGGAAGGTGGAGGCGGCCGAAGAGTGACCCTGTCCTCCCTCGGGTGACCAGCAAATTTTATTTTGGCATTGCTTACAAAATAATTACTTCTCTCAGATCACATTATGTGAAATTCAAAATAAAATTCCAGCCTTGGCACTGGCTTGTGGCGATGTCATTGAGAGGGGTTCCGAGGGCCAGCCTCAGTGACTCTCCAGGGCAGGGGACATAGACCCCTGGCTCCCTGCCTGAAGGAGCAGTGTGACCTTACAAGGACAGCAGGTACCAACCACGGGACGTGTTTTACTTATGTATCCGCTTAACTGTCCAACTCCCCAGTGCGTATGGATTGATGGACGGGTGTTAGATACAAATGGCATGCTACGAAGCATACTTTTTTTTTTTTTTTGTACTGGGGCTCAAAACCAGATCTTTCACACTAAGCTACATCTCTAGCCCTTTTTAAATTTTTTTTTAAATTTTGATACAGGATCTTGCTAAATCACTAAATTGCCCAAGCTGAGTTCATACTTGCAAGGCTCCTGCCTCAGCCTCCTAGAGTGCTGAGATTACAGGTGTGAGCCAACACGCCTGGCTGGCAGGAATCTGGCCCTGACCCCATCTAAACTTGATCCAAGAGCAAAGCAGGCAGAGATCCCAGGTCATGGGCATAGTGTTTTGCATCACCAGCCTTTCAAGAGCCCTTTGCCCCAGGAGTGTTTCCCCAGGTGGGAGGAGTCTCGGCGGGGTGGTGCTGATGGAAGAGGCCTTCACTTCCGCTCCACACAGAAAGCAGGGAAGGCTAATCACATAGAGGCAAGCTGCCAGCGCCCACTCCAGCTGCCAATGCACAGTGCTCATGGCCCCTTTCACTGTTCCACAATGTCATTAACACCAAGAGATAATATTCCCTGCTCCCAGTCTCTCACAGTAAAGATCGGTGTCATCCTTTACACTGAATATGGATTGAAACGGGTTCAGGTGCCTTTATTCTTTTTTTTTTTTTTTTTTTTGTGGGTAGCGGGGGTCAACCTCAGGACCTCACGCGCCAGCAGGCGCCCGTGCCCCTGAGCGATATCACCGGCCCTTTTTTCGTATGTGGGTTCCGGGAGTCGAACTCGGGCCCTTGTGCTTGCCGGGCAGGCGCTTAGCCACTGAGCCATCTCACCGGCCCAGGTGCCTTTATTCTTGAATGCGAGGCTATGACCCAGACTCTGAAGGCCCACTCTTGGGATCAAGGATGAGGGCTGACTTGCCCTCTGGCCTCTTTGGATTGCCCAGAGCCTGAGTTTGAGATGGAGACCATTTACAGAGCATGGATTGCACGTGAGACACTACGCTACCGTCCCCAGATTGTCTAGAACCTAGTAAGGAATGCTGGCAAATAAGCCACCCCCATAATAGAGCTGGAATGATTCAGTTGAGAGACAGCTAGAAGCTGAACCGAGGTGTTGGCAGTGGGAATGGAGAGAAGTGAACGGGACTGAGAGAAACTGAGGATGGAGAACAGGGCTTGGTTGAAGCGGAAGGGGACAGGTGGGCATAGTGTGACTGACTCCCAGGTTTATGGCGTCGGTATCTGGCTGGAGTTGGGACCTTTGCTGCAGGAAAGGAAGAGAGATGGATTTGAGACTGAAGATGGGTTCAGCTTTACGTGTGTGGATGGTGAGGTCCCCACGCATCTTCCAAGGGGGGAAGTCCATTAGGTGGTAGAGTAATTTAATATCAGATATCATTTAAAGAAAAAGGAAAATAAATGAGACACACAAGCTTAAATATTGCATGGGTTCTTACCTGAGAAACCCAAAATATAAACAAAGAGCAAAATAAAAGATCATAGGGAATAGGGAGATCTTTTGAGAAAGGAGAAGGGACCCAGAGATGGAGAGAGGGGTGAGGGAAAGGAGAGCAGGGAATGAAAAAAGCGTGAAGCTGGGTTCTGTGCATGGACCGACTCCCCATGAGGAATGTAATCATTATGTACTGCAGACATGGACTAATAAAAAAATAAAATCAGAAAAAAGAATAAGGGAAGCCAATTTGGTGGCACATGTCTATGATCCCAGCACTCTGGGAGGCCGAGGAAGGAAAATTACAAGTTTGAGTCCAGCCTTGTGGGGGACCACCTGGATGACTCTCCTTGAAAGAAGAGCAATTATCTCCATCTTGGCTGAACCTGGCCCTATTGATATGTACAGAGCTGGCTAGGACTTTTCCTTATCTCTTTAATTGGCCTTAGGCAATGCAAATCGGTCCAGCCGAGGTCCTGATACGTAGTCTTCTAGTCTTCGAAGCAAGGCCATAGGCCTGTGTTTCCCCGCCCCTTTGCTGCCAGTACATGGTTGAGCCTGGCGGGATGGAGAGCCGTGCTCCACGCTGTCAGCTGGGATCGAGCCTCGAGAAAGAGGCTATGACTTCCCAGGGCATAAAAGATTATACATCAGAGCTGAAGCACCGACCCCCAAAACATTAGATACTATCTTGAATTGTGTTATGCAGATTACTCCTTCTGCATATCCTTCCCTCTGCATTTGCAAAGGTGATTTTCAGGCCTAGCCCAGCTCAGGAGACTCACGTTTTTTAACCCTTCCGTGTCCTCTCAATGCAGTTCCTGTCTCCAACACCTCAGGCATGTCCAGGAATAAGCACAAAAGAAGCAAGTGACCACCCTGCTGAACCTGGCCACAGTGACGCTCCAGGTCTTGTGTCTTTGAAACCCAAACAAAACCTTCTAGTAAATCTGGTACCTGTGATCATAAGGTAAAGAGTTTCACTGGAGGTTGGCAAAATGATCGAAGCCTCTCTGGAACTTTGGGATGTTTAAAAAAAGTCTTAGCATTCTCTAATTAGAATTCAAGCTGGAGGGAAGAAGCATTTTAGTTCTCTGAACAAAGATGAAATCCACTTCCTGCCCCTTTAGAAATTCATATATTCATTCATGGAACCAACAGTTTTGGGGCCTCTTCTGTACTTCAGTCCCTTTTGTGGGATAGTGTGGGACACAGAGATTAAACATTATTGTGTCTCCCAAGAAGTGACACAGGAATGGCTGGGACTGGTGACGAGATGTGCTGTCCTCACCACTATTTTATGGATGATGAAAATAAGACCCCGGGAAGTTAAGCTATTTCTCCAAGGTCAGTAGTTGGTAAGTGAATGGATTAAAACCAAGCAATCTTTATTATGGGTGACTCTGTTGGGCAAGTGGCCTTTACATAGGATGTACAGTGGCAGGTTGGCCCTCAAGATGGAGTGGAGACAGCTGGCAGTGTGTTCCAAGTGGAGACTCTTCTATGGAAAGGCCAGGCATATTTGGAGATAGGAGTGGTGGTCCAGTTTGGGAATTCAAGGGTTCTTGAAATGGATCAGCTATGAAGGGTTACTTTTAGAAGTCTAGTTTCCCCCTGTAGAGAATGGGAGGTTACAGAACATCGTTGAGCTTGCGTAATGCGATCAGAACTGCTCTGTAGGAAAAAATGCCACCTGCACTTTAGCCTCTTACCTCAATAAGTAGAAAAGACAGGAATCGTCCAGAGTGCTGGTATAATAATTACAGTTAAACTGTTTGACCTCACATAGATGCCCCCCAAAAGGTACACTAGCTCAAAAATGGGATAGTCTTTTGTTGTTCACATAGTCAAAAAAAGTAGGATCGCCTAGTATCTCTCATCAAAGCTGTAAGTCATTGGCTCAGTCTCTTTTGATCTTTGGCTCTGCCATCTTCAACATGTCCACATTCGCCCTACTATGTACATAAAGGCATCAGAAAGGGAAAGAGTTGGAGATGCACCTGTTTAAATCTCCCGGGGGGCCCTGTCTGCCCTGGGTCTCCGGCTTCAGGGCAAAATCATTAAAAGTAGCCCAGAACCTCACCAGGAATTTGTCTTTTTGAAACACGTAATCATCGAAGGTTAAACCAACCATGAAGTTTCTTCTCACGTGAAGAAAGAATAAAATTATAGGAGCTCAGCAATACATCGCCAAAAGAGCAGTTCTCCCTTCTGTGTGGGAGCCTATCGTCCTTCAGCCTCGTCGCGTGGACACATTACAAAGCCACCAGAGTGGACAAAGGTATTTTAGGATCCAGGCTGAGTCAGTAGCTCCTGACATCGCCCAGAGAGCTCATCTGAACCTGGGTGGACCAGGAGCCGCAACTCCCGGGATGTAATTTCGGAAACTGACCGCGCGGTAGGGAAGGAAGTAAACCCTGTTCGCAATTGGAGTAGAGACAGAGGCCTCGGACACCTTTTCACTGTCTCAACACAGCTGGGCCCCAAAACAGCTGGCCCCCTAAAACAGTTGGTCTACAATAGGAAAAGAAAACGACCTTCCGTGATCCCCAACACCACTGTCCCCTTCCCCGGCAGCAGTCATCCGGGCTCAGTTTAGAGTCCATGCTCAGCTGTGACCGCTGGACCCAGCGATGTCCCAGGGGACGTGGGGGGAGGTGACCTCTGTCCGGATTAAACAGGGCATGGCGCGGGCAGCAGGTCGCCCAGCGGCAGCTCCTATGGACCTGTGCTCTGTAAGTCACGGCAAGGTACAGGCGTCGGGGACCACGCCGTCCTCCAGGGCAGTCCGTGTGCCCACTCGCGTCCGGGGCTGGGAGACCTGGGTGTCACAGCACTGCGACAGGGACACAGCCCGGCGGCACAGGCTGTAGGGTGGGCGCGGGAGGGACCCGGTGCACCCGCGGCCCTGCCCACCCCAGCCGAGGAACTGGGCGGCCCCGCGTGGGCTCGCGACCCGGGTCCCGCACGTCCCTGCGCAGATCGCGTCCCCGCCCCCTCCGCGCGCACCCGGGGGCGCCACGTCGGCGGGACGGGGACGCAGCGCGCGGGACGCCCGCCCTGGCCCGAGCCTGGGCCCGGAGCTCCGCCTGGCGGGCGCGCGCGGACCGGGACTTCTCCCCGCCAGCAGCCCCGGGACTCCGGATCCCGCCCAGCCGGGTTTCCAACTCTGCAAAACGGGGCGCAGGGATCCCTGACCTCGAGTCTGCACCGTGACCGTCAGAGCTCAGAACACGAGTTCCCACTGTGAACGACGCTGAGCGACGCGTGCGCTTTATAGAATGCGTGTACTTACCCCGCCCAGGGCCGGGAGAGACTCGAGTGTGACGCAGCCGGTACTGAAGTCTGTATTTCCTTCAGCGGTGGTTTGCTTTTCCTCCTCTGAGCTACAGCGTTGTTTCTTTCCACCCATTTGGAGAAGACTGACGGGGCCCGTGGAGAAGCCCTGAACGAGGAGTTTGGAAGTGGGAATGGATTGTGTGGCGGAAGGTCGCAGCATCGGGGTCCCTGGGAGCAGGTGTCGCTGGCCCGGAAACGATAAAGCAGTTGGTTTTTTCAGTAGAAAAACCCTGTCCACCATGTGACTTGGTGAGCGAATCTCAGGCCTGCAGAGAGTCCAGGGATGGATGCGAAACGTGGTTGGTAAGAGGTGATCAGTACCCTAGTGCTGTTAGGGTCCGGACGCCCGCCGCGTGAAGGAAGACTCCAAGAAGCCTTCTCTCATGCAAAAGGCAAGGGGTTTTATTATCCAAGCATGCCTGGGGCTCCCTGAACACGCAGGAACAGAGAGCCCCGAGCTAGGCCTGTGCAGCGCTTATAAGCCTATAGAACAAAGGGAGGAAGGGTCTTTGCAAGCGCGGTTACAGAAGCAGATGGCATTGGTTAGTTTAAACAGCTTTTCACATTCATTGGGAGAAGACAATCATACGGAAGTTTAAGGCTGGGCGGCGGAGGATGTCTCCTATTTTGTAAATTCCTTAGTCATGGGGTTGTTCTTATCTCGTAACCCAGATCCCTGGTCAGCTCTGTGCTCATTCTTATCTAATTTAGGCAACTTTAAACTGTAACAGCTTAATTCCCCTAACATTGGGAGGAGCAGGACAGCATGGATTGTGCATTCCCAGAAGGGAAAATTCCTCTTACAGTGCTGGGCTTTGGGAGGCGTGGGACGAGGGTATTTGCTCACGGGCCTGCCCGCCAGCGATTCGTACTCTCAGTGTCACTGACTACCAGTTATGTCATTAGTTACCAGTGTCACTGACTACCAGTTATGTCATTAGTTACCAGTGTAAGGTAAAAGACGCTGACAGTATTTTACTTGAATGTCGATTGAGAAACAACAATATACAGCGTGGAGGATCCCAGCGCGCAGCGCTTGGCCCAGCCCTCGATTGGATGGGGCCCTAACCCTGACCCTCCTTTCCCAAAGGATGCTTAGTTGGACTCAGCCTTCTATGCGACAGTGTTAGGTTTTCTTTCAAACAAAGGCTTTTACCATTTGACCAATTAGAACCTGTCTCATTTTATTGCCTTCTTGGAGAGTAGTGGTGTGTGCATTAAAGTTCTGGAAAATTCTAATGTAAAAAAACTTGCCCCAAATCTTTGAACCATCCTCATTTCTCAGTGACACTGGACAGAGGAGATTTGTGGGTGTCAGTTTGGGAAGCAGTGCGTGGGGTGATTTCTGCAGCATGGATATTAAGTGAATCTTATCTCTTTTTATTACCTTTTCACTGTAAATCGTTAGACAAACTCTTATCATTTAACTTGGTAAAAGGTGAAAGTAATGCATTTTGACTTTAGTGCACGGTGATAGACGCGGGTCTAGTTTTAGTCTTTGGCATGGAGAGCCAGTTTTTCCAGCACCATTTGTTAAAGAGGCTGTCTTTCTTCCAGTGAACATATTTGGCCCCTTTGTCAAAGATAAGGTGGCTGAGTGTGTTTTTAGTTGTGTCTGCATCTTCTAATCTGTTCCACTGATCCTCAGGTCTTTTTTTGCCAGTACCATGCTCATTTTATCACAGTAGCTTTGTAGTATAATTTCAAGTTGGGGATTGTGATGCCCCCTGCCTTGCCTTTGTTGCCCAGAATTACCTTTGCTATTCTAGGTCTCTTCTGGTTCCAAATGAATTTTAGGATTGTTTTCTCTAATTCTGTGAGATATGTTATTGGAATTTTGATTGGAATTGCATTAAATCTGTATAACAATTTTGTAAGTATAGCCATTTTCACTATATTGGTTCTTCCTTCCCAAGAGCAAGGGATATCCTTCCATTTTCTGATATCCTCTTCAATCTCCTTTTCAGAGTACTGTAGTTTTCAATGCAGAGGTCTTTTACATCCTTTGTTAGATTGATTCGTAGGCATTTCATTTTTCTGGATGCTATTGTGAAAGGTGTTGTTACCCTAATTTCTCTTTCAGTGAGTTTGTTATTCATGTACAGGAAGGCTATTGATTTTTGAGTGTTGACTTTGTATCCAGCTACGCTACTGAATTTGCTTATTAAATCTAGCAGTTTTTTAGTGGAGTTTTTGGGGTCTTCTATGTAGAGTATCATGTCATCTGCAAATAATGATAATTTAACTTCTTCCTTTCCTATCATTATTCCTTTTATTTCTTTCTCTTGTCTAATTGCTCTGGCTAAAGTTTCCAGGACTATGTTGAATAAGAGTGGAGATAGTGGAATTCTTGTCTTGTTCCTGATTTTATTTTATTTTATTTTATTTTATTTTTTGCGGGTACCGGGGGGTCGACCTCAGGACCTCGCGCGCCAACAGGCACCCGTGCCGCTGAGCAATATCACCGGCCCCTTTTTCATATGTGGGATCCGGGAGTCGAACTCGGGCTCTCGCGCTTGCAAGGCAGGCGCTTATGCCACTGAGCCATCTCACCGGCCCTTGTTCCTGATTTTAGAGAGAACACTATTAGTTTTTGTCCATTTAGTATGATATTTATTGGCTGTTGGTTTGTCATAGATAGCTTTTATCAGATTGAGATAAAGACCATCTATTCCAATTTTCTGTAGGGTTTTTTATCATGAATGGGTGCTGGGCTTTGTCAGAAGCTTTTTCTGCATCTATTGAGATGATCATATGATTTTTGTCCTTGGCTCTGTTAATATGGTGTATTATATTTATTGATTTATGTATGTTGAACCATCCCTGCATCCCTGGGATGAATCCAACTTCGTCATGGTGTATAATCTTCTTGATGGTTTGCTGCATTCTGTTTGCCAGTATTTTATTGAAGATTTTTGAATCTATGTTCATTAGGGAGATTGGCCTGTAGTTCTCTTTCTTGGTTGGGTCCTTCTCTGGTTTTGGTATCAGGGTAATGCTTGCTTCCAGGAATGAATTTGGGAGTATTGCTTCCCTTTCAATTTCATTAAAGAGTTTGAGAAGTAGTGGTGTTAGGTCTTCTCTAAATTTCTTGTAGAATTCAGCAGTGAATCCATCAGGGCCTGGACTTTCCTTTGTTGGGAGGTTTTTAATTATATCTTTGATTTCATTGATTGATATTGGTTTATTTAGGATTTTTATATCTTCTTGATTCAGCTTTGGTAATTCATATGTATCTAGGAATCTATCCATTTCTTCTGCATTTTCCATCTTATTACAAGTTTTCAAAGTAGGTGTAGATGATCTTCTGGATTTCTACAGGGTCTGTTGTGATTTCACCCTTTTCGTTCCTAATTGTGTGGATTTGAGTCTTTTCTTTTTTTTTTTTTTTTTTTTAATGAGGTTGGATAAGGGTTTGTCGATTTTATTTAATCTTTCAAAGAACCAACTCTTTGATTCATTGATTCTTTGTATATTTTTTAGTCTCCAATGCATTAATTTCTGCTCTGATCTTTATAATTTCCTCCCTTGTATGGGCTTTTGGCTTAGCCTGCTCTTCTTTTACTAGAAGTTTGGGGGTTCACCATTAAGTTATTTGTACTTGCTCTGTTTTCCTGTTTATGGGTATTTACTGCTATGAATTTCCCTCTTTGGACTGCTTTCATTGTGTCCCATAAGTTCTGGTATATTGTACTGTCATTATCATTCAATTGTAGAAACTGTCTAATTTCTTCTTTAATTTCATCTGTGACCCATTGGTTGTTCAGGAGGGTGCTATTTAATTACCATGTGTTTCGGAAGTTCTTGTGGTTTCTTTTGCTATTGATTTCCAATTTCATTGCACTATGGTCTGATAATACTCATGGCATAATTTCAGTTCCTTTGCATTACTTAAGCAGGTTCTATGACCTAGGATGTGGTCTATTTTGGAGAACATCCTGTGTGCAGCTGAGAAGAATGTGTATTCTGATGCTGTGGGGTGGAACACTCTGTAGACATCTACTAAGTCCATTTGTTCAAAAGTTTGGTTCAGTTCTAATATTTCATTTTTGATTTTTCGTCTAGTTGATCTGTCAACTAGTGGGGTATTGAGATCCCCCAATATAACTGTATTAGTGCTTATTTGATTTTTCATGCCTGTTAATATTTGTTTTGTATAGTTGGGTGCACTGGTATTTGTTGCATATATATTTATGATCATTATCTCTTCCTCTTGGATTGTTCCCTTTACAAGGATGTAGTGACCTTCTTTATCTCTCTTAATCAGTCTTGGCTTGAAATTCACTTTGTCTGCAAAAAGAATAGCTACCCCTGCTCTTTTCTGGGTTCCTGTCACATGGAGTATTGTTTTCCATCCTTTGACTTTCAGTCTATGAATTTCTTTTTGAATTAAATGTGTTTCTTTCTTTCTTTCTTTTTTTTTTTTTTTAATGTGTGTACCGGGAGTTGACCTCAAGACCTTGCGCTTGCTAGCAAGCGCTTGTGCTGCTGAGCGATGTCACTGGCCCTTTTTTTCCTTTATGTGGGTTCTGGGAGTCGAACTCAGGACCTCACGCTTGCCAGGCAGGTGCTTATGCCGCTGAGCCATTTCACCAGCCCTAAATGTGTTTCTTGTATGCAGCATATTGTTGGATCTTGCTTCTTGCTCCATTCTGCCAGTCTGTGTCTTTTGATTGGTGAATTGAGACCATTAACATTGATGGTTAAAACTGATATGTATTGACTTATCCTTGTCATGTTATTTGCTGTTGTTGGCTCCCTGTTTTTTTGTTCTTCCCTCCCTCTGTTTAATTGTTTGCCTTGCCTAGTGGATTCCTTCTGTTGGGGTTCCTGGAGTTGTAGTCCTTGTTATCTCTTTATAGAATATCCTTCAAAACATTTTGGAGTGCTGGTTTGGTGGTCATAAATTTCCTCAAATGCTTTTTGTCATGGAAGTATTTTATTTCTCCATCAGTTTTTTTTTTTTTTTTTTAATGTGGGTACCGGGAGTCGAACTCAGGACCTCACGCTTGCCAGGCAGGCACTTATGCCACTGAGCTATATCACCGGCCCTCTCCATCAGTTTTGAAAGATGATTTTGTAGGGTACATCAATCTGGGTTGAAGGTTGTTTTCCTTTAGAACTTGAAATACTTCACTCCAAGCTCTTCTTGACTTGAGGGTTTGTGCTGAGAAGTCAGCTGTGATTCTGATGGGCTTTTCTTTATAGGTGATTTGTTTTTTTTTCCCTAACAGCTTTTAATGTTCTACTCTTGCATTGAATTTCTGAAATCTTGACTATGATATACCTGGCTGAAGATTTTTTTTTTTTTACCGTGGCTATTTGGAGTTCTATATGCCTCACTTATCTGTACATCAAATTCTTTTTCTCTGCCAGGGAAGTTTTCTGCCATGACGTCTGTGAACAGTTTTTATATATCATTTATGCTATTTCCTGCTTTTTCATTGACTCCAGTCAATCTTAACTTATTCTTCTTTGCCTCATCTAGCAGCTGCTGGATTGATTTCTCATGGTCCCTTGCTATTTTTAAGAAATCTTTCTTTTCATGATCACTAACTGCAAGCCTGTCTTCTATATCTGAGATCCTGTCCTCACAATGGCGAATACTTTCAATGGAATTTTTGTTCTCCTGGATATCTCCTTGAATCTGCCTTATGGATTCCATTTCTTTCCTATGCTTAGCATTCATGGCTTCCATAATTTTCTTAAGCTTATCTATTTTTTTTGTCTGTGTCTGTTCTAGAGTCCCTAAGCATGGTCTTCGTTGTGGACATCATCTCTGCAGTTATCTGAGAAATTATTTCTGATTTAATTTTTTCCAAAGCCTCATTCAATTGCTTTGTTGTTACCACTTCAGAGAGGCTAGGTGGGTGGCTTCCGGATTGTCCCCTGGATTTGTCCCCCTCGTTGCCCCCTGGATTTGCCTTTGGTGAACTGGATGTGTGGGGTTGCATCTTGTTTAAGTGTCTTCTCATTTTCTTTTCTTTCTTTAGTTTAATTCCTGGGGTGATGCTTGTAAATTGCCTATGGTAGGTTGCTTTATTGCTAGTATTTAAAACCCTTGGGAGATGACTACTTCTCCGAGGTATCTTCCAGGTGTAGCTTGTTTTTGGGTTTTGCGTCTGTTGCAAGATCCTACCTCTTCAATTTGTTGGAGATGAGAAGTTGCTGCCCATTTGGCCCAGTCCCTGGTTCTTTGGCACTGTGCCACAGTATTTTCTGTGACCCTTAGTCAATCTCAGTCATGGAATACCAGGAAGAACAGTTGTTTAGAACTATTATGTCACTTTTGGCTATAGTGGTACCAAAAGTATCAAACACAGCCTAGAAAATGACAGACCAAGCTAACCAGTTATTTGCCACTTTTAACCGTATAAACTAGATTTGTGGTTATATAACAAAATCTAAAACAAACCATAAAATTATATGCAGTATACAAGTCCTTAATATGTCAATTTTGCCCTCAGGGGTTAAAATTTAAAATCAGTTAAGGAGAAAATAGAGAAGTGGAAGAAGAGGAAGGAATTAGAAGTAAGGCTGGAGGACAGAGATGGATCACGCTAACTTTGGAAACTGGTGCAGAAGACTGGAGGGAAAGAGAGAAGGAAGGGATAAAAGGAAGAACAGAACAGAACCACAACCACAAAGAGTTTAGAAGCTCTGTTTACACTCATATAAAAACAAGATCAAACAATGAAGGAAAAAAAAAAAAAACCCACTAGCACCACAACAAAAAACAAACAAGAGAGAGGAAAAAAAAAAAAAAAAAAGTTCACTTCCAGGTTTGTCCCTGCTGTCACTGGTAGACAATGTGTGGAGACAGAGTCCCGTTTCATGCCGATCTGTTCCAGCAAGCCAGCAGCAGCTTTCTGGCGGGTTAGTGGATAATCTCAGTGCAACTTTCTGGCCAAGACCAGACTCATTAGGCTGCCACCATCAGCACACCTTCCACGGGCCTGAGCCCAGCTGAAGCCGTAGATGGAGCCAGCAGCTGCCCTGAGTTCCGAGCTCAGCCGTCTTCCTTTCTCTTCTCTTCTCTTCTTTCTCTTTGTCTCTTTCTCTTTCTTTCTCTCTGTCTCTTTCTCTTTTTCTTTCTTTCTCTCTCTTTCCTTTCTTTTTTCTTTCCTTCTTTCTTTCGACAGGGTCTCACTATGTAGTTCAGGCTGGACTTGAGCTCACTATGTAGCCCAGGCTGGCCTTGAACTCATGGCAATCCTCCTGCCTCAGCCTCCTGAGTGCTGGAATTACAGGTGTGTGCCACAAGCCCTGCTGGCAGGCCTTTACTCACACACTCAAACACACACACTCATGCCCAAGAGTGGCCAAAAGTCTGGCTCATAGACTCCAACGCTCCTGAATTCTAACCCCAGCTGGGTCCTGAACAAGTTCTTTACAATTCACTTGCTCAGGTATCAACTGGGGACAGTAACTTTAACCTGTGCTTCCTGGTGTTGTCCAGGGAGTGAACAAGAAAATATATGTACTGTGCCCAGGGCAGTGACTGTTATGGGGAAAAAATAAATACTATTTTTTATCATTCTTCTTGTTATTTGCATTGGAGTTATACATTGTTGTCCACCAATTTTAATTATAATATATTTTTTGAACACTCTCCTATGAGGAACATTCTAAGGTGTAAGTTTGGATGATGGCACAGAATTCTATTGTATAAGTAACATAATTAACAATATGACTTCATGCCTTTTTCATCCTATTTTTCTTAGTTAATGAGAAGAAATATTACTTGAGCTGATATATGCTTAGTCATATGGACCTAATATAAGGATTTGTTTTCTTTCACTTCATTTAGATGGAGAAGCAAAAGTTATTTTTACCAGGTTACTTTTCTCTATAGATCAGCACAGGCTTACTATAAAAGATACGCTTTTCAAAAAATCTATTAGAGCTAAACAAAAGAATACAAAACAAAACATGAATGACCAGTTTACCAAAGTATTGGAGTCCATGAAAAGGTTTAAATCAGAAATCCAACAGATTAAAATCATACTGAAAGTACGGGCAGTAAAACTGACCAATATGAGGACAGAATTTCACATCTAGAAAACCATGATGCCTTCAAAGGCCCAGTACTCAAAGACACCTTAAAAAAACAAAATAGCATGAAAAATGGATTAAAAAACTACTAGATGATACAAAGAAGACTAACCTGGGAATAACTGGATTAAGTGAAAAATCAGAAGGTAACACAAATGGCATAAAAAATCTGCTCACAGAAATAATGGCAGAAAACTTCCCAAATATAGGGAAAGAAATAAAGACACAGATAAGCAAGACATAGAACCCCAAATAGCCATGATGAAAAGAGAACCTCTCCATGCCACATTATATTTAAAATTCCAGCTGTCCGTCACAGGGACAAAAATCTAAAAGCTGATAGAGAAAGGCAACAAATCACATAGAGGGGTAAGCTGATAAGGATAATGGCAGACGTCTCTACACAAACTTTATAGAGCAGGAGTGCTTGGAGTGAAATGTTCCAACTCCTAAAAGATAACAAATTCCAACCCCGGCTTATTTATCCAGCAAAACTTTCTTTTACAGTTGATGGACAAATAAGGTATTTCCATGATAAATAGCACCTCAAGAAATTCATGACTCCCAAACCAGCTTTACAAAAAAATTTAAGGATACACTAGAAATAGAAAATGAAGTAAAAAATGCCAATATGTCAGAAAGAATGAATATACCTGGTGGGACAGGCAGCTAAGCAAAACAGGAAAAAATAAGGAAATCAGCAACAGGAAAATAATGCAATGACAGGAACACGTCAGTATCTCTCAGTAATAACTCTCCATATGAATGGTCTCAATTCTCCAATTAAAAGACACAGACTGGCAGAATGGATCAAGAAACAAAACCCAGGGTTGGGGATGTGGCTCAGTAGTAGAGCTCTTGCCTTGCATGCACGTGGCCCTGGGTTCAATCCCCAATACCACACACACACACACAAAAAAAACAAACAAAAAACCAACAATATGCAGTATACAAGAAATGCATTTAATTAAAAAAGATAGAGATTAAAAGTCAAAGGATGGAAAAGGATATTTCATGGAATGGGAACCTGGAAAAAAGTAGGAGTTGCTATCTTAATTTCAGACAAAGCGGATTTCAAGAAGTAAGAGGTAAAGAAGAGGTAAAGAAGGTCACTATGTTTTGGTTAAGGGAACCGATTAACAGGATGAGTTAATAATTATATATGCACCAAATGCTGGCATACTCAACTTCATAAAATAAACATTAATGGACATGAAAAAATCAGATGAACACTAATATAATTGTACTAGGGGATCTCAATACCCCATTCTTACAGAGGGAAAGATTAGGCAAAAAAATCAACAAAGAAATATCAGAGCTGAACCAAACCTTCATAGATATCTATAGAGTGTCTCCCCCAAGAACAGAGTACACATTCCTCTTGGAAGCACATGGGACATTCTCCAAAATAGACCACATGCCAGCTCATAGAGCATACTTAAGCAAATGCAAAAGAACTGCAATTATCCTGTGGATATTTTCAGACCATAGTGCAGCAAGACTAGAAATCAATGGCAAAAGACACCACAGAAGCTATGCAAACACACTGAAATTAAATAATACTCTTTTTAATAATCAATGGGTCACAGATGAAATTAAAGAAATTAGACAGTTTCTGCAATCAAACAATTATGCCTATACGACATACCAAAACCTAGGGAACACAGTAAGAGCAGTCTTAAGAAATTTATAGCAGTGGATTCCCACATTTGAAAACAGAACACACTGAGATAATCTGATGATGCACCTCGAGGTTTTAGCAAAACAAGACCAGCCCCAAAACTAGTACGAGGAAGGAAATTATAAAGATCGGAGGAGAAATTGATGAATTCGAGACTAAAACAAAAAAATTCAAAGAATCAATTAATTGAAGACTTGGTTCTTTGAAAACTGAACAAAATAGACAAATACGTAGCCAAACTTACTTTAAAAAGGAAAGAAAAGACCCAAATCCATGCATTAGAAATGAAAAAGATGAAATCATAACATACTCTCCCCAAATACAGAAGATCAGAGTTAACTACTCTGAGAATTTGTACTCTAATAAAATGGAAAACTCAGAATAAATGGATAAGTTCCTAGATAAATATGAACTACCAAAGCTGAACCAAGAAGATATAAAAATTTTAAATAAGCCATTAACCAATCAATGAAATTGAAGTAATAAAAAAATTACTATTAAATTCACTATTGAATTCTATAAGAACTTTAGAGAAGATCTAACACCAGTAATTCTCAAACTAATGAAATAGAAAGGGAAGCAGTACTTCCAAAGTCATTCCTAGAAGCAAGCAGTACCCTGATTCCAAAACCAGAAAAGGACCCCACCAAAAAAGAGAACTATATGCCAATCTCTTGAATGAACATAGATGCAAAAATCCTCAATAAGATATTGGCAAACAAAATGCAGCAAATTGACAAAAAAATCATACATTCATTCCAGGGATGCAGGGAAGGCTTAATATAATACACCACATAAATAGAAGAAAGGACAAAAACCATATGATCATCTCAGTAAATGCAGAAAAAGCATTTGACAAAATTAAGCATCCATTTATGATAAAAAAAAAAAAACCCTCAAGGAAATAGGAATATGACCCATCTATGACAAACCCATGGCCAACATCGTACTTCCTGGCGAGAAGCTGAGAGCTTTCCCCCTAAAATCAGATCAAGATTTGTTCGCTACCACCACTTTTATTCAACATAGTTCTCGAAATACTCACTGCTTTGTGCTCCGTTCTCCCGGGTCAGGTCTCCTAAGGGCACCACAGCGTGCAGTTTGGAGTAAGTCAACAGCTTGGCTTTGAAAGACTGCGTCTAGTACCCACAGAGCCTTTGATCCCGGAATACCCTTGATGGGTCCCACTGCGACCAGAAAGGAAAGATCCCTGCTGACGATGCACTTAAAACTTTAAAAATGCCTCTTCAGGTTGTTGCTGTGAAGTGGCTTACGGATTTGCACCGTGAGCTCCGTTTCTAGAGGAAACCAGTTATTGTCAACCTACTCCCGGTGACATCTGGGATAGACTTTTTGCAGGGAGCTTCTCAAAAATCCAGGTCTTCGAACTGTGCTCACAGCCGCAGCCCGTCCTCTAAGCCCAGGACCATTTTCCTGTCGCCGAGCTCCAGCCAGAGGAGGAGCAGGAGGCAGGGAAGGGCGTCTGAGCTCCGCAGCTCGGTGGCAAAGCGAATCCACCCCGCAAAGCGCCGGGGAGCGGGGAGCGTCCGGCTGCAAAAGCCACCGGCGCGCCTGCGCCTCTGCTGGAAGGTGTCGTTACAGCCCGGAACTGTGGGTCTGCGTGGAAGTCGAACTGCTGTGACTCCCCAAGTCCTCCTGCAGTACCCACTGCCGGAACTTGCTCAGGACTTCAAAGCAGGGCCGCTCTTCCCAGAGCGCAGCTCTGGGTGCAGTGCAGAAGGCCAGCGAGGCGTCTCTGGTTGGGATTTTCTTTTCTCCTTGAAATGGGAATGTACCAAAGGCCTATTGCCGCGAGGTGCATCTCAGCCCTTTGTAAAATTTTTACATTTTATTTATTTATTTATTTTTATTTTCTTGTGTGGGTACCGGAAGTCGAACTCAGGACCTCGTGCTTGCCAGGCAGGCGCTTATGCCGCTGAGCGATATCACCGGCCCTACATTTTATTTTGAGACAGGGTCTCCATGCATTTCTCCTGCCCTGGCTGCTCTTACGGAAGCAGCTTCAGCAGCCTTGCGGGGCAGGTCACGGTGGACGGCTGTGAAGGACACCGAGGCCGACATGCTCTCAGACTCCCACAGTGCACCCGCTGAGGCCCGGCTACCTCTGCGGGGACCAGAAGGGAGGCGCCCATGGGCTCTTCGCGGCCCTGCGCCTTCCAGCACTGTCACAGAGGAGTCGGGGGCGCTTCCTGGTGCTGGGCAGGCACCCGGCTTCTTGTGCCACGCACTGCTCTGTGTTCTTCGGGAGCTTTAGAGAGGCGGGGTTGTGTGGCTGGAGATGGAAGATGACACAGGTAACACAGGGCTGTCTGGGGTGCAGAGATGGGCGTGCAGCTCCGGGAAGCAGCACTTCCGTGGGGAACAAGAAGAGGGCCCAGGTTTCAGTGAGGAGCGCAGGGCAGCCTTTCGCAGGCAGAACCGGCTGCACAGGGAGCAGACAGACTCTGCAGAGGACACTTGAGTGGCTTGACTCACCTTGTCCTTCCAACAGCCAGGTGCCTCTCTCCTCTCCATTTTCCAGCCCAAGAAACCGAGACAGAGAGAGGTGCAGCCATGGGTCTGGGTTTGGTAAGTGGCAAAGCTGGGATAGATCATGGGTTCATGCCCATATGAAAGCTGCTTAGCCATCATGGCGGCACTCCAACATGGTGACAAGCCCAAAACAACAGCATATCACTCACTTCCTCCTTCTTCCCCAGCCCAAAATAAACTTCCTCTCCCCCTTTCTGGCAGGCTCCAGAAATCTCCCAATCCCCTTCTATTACATCACCTTGCCCGCCCCCCAGCTAAGCCCAATAAATGCTTTGTCCCGCAGACTCCTCCTCTGAGGGTCCTCTGCATCCTAGTGCAGCCCTCCCACGCCCCCTCATCAAAGGCTTCTCTCAACCTTTCTTTGTCTTTACTCCTGCCAGACCTAACAATAGAAACTTTGACATATCCAGATCTCTTACTTGGGAAGAACAGTGAGCTCATTTGTAAGTTTCAGGCTGCAGGGAGAGACTGCATGGAGGGGACCCCTCAGCCAGCTCTGCCTTCCAGCCCACACCCCGGGGAGGGTCTGCCATATTCCCGACTTCTTCAGTGGGCCTTTTGGGCATTACCGACTCTCTTGGGTTGGGTCTGGGGTCTTGGGCCTGCTGTGTAGCTTCTGTGGGCCTCACTTTTCCCGTTTGGCCTGATCCGGCGGTCTCCCATTCCAGTGTCCACCATCAGGTGTGGATTCTGGTGCAGGCCAAGTCCCAGGCTTCTGACAGACGAAGCCTGAGTCAGGCCAGGAATCTGCAGCTTTTCATGGTGACGTTAGTTCTGATGTAGGGAGTTGCAGGGTCACATTTGTTTCTAAGCAGCACTAGAGGGGAGGGGACCACCGTGTACTTCAGTGTCTCGCAGGTCACTGGAGGTACCCACACATTGAGTGTTGTACTTGAATCTCATGCTCAGCTCTGAGTTTCTTTTGCCAGAATCCTCACCTCCTTGGAGACGACGTACATGCCTCCTTCCTACATCTCAGAGAGGGAGAAGGCCGCCAAGCAGGGAGCATCATCTTGGTATCCAGGATGAAGACCAGCAGCTCCAAGCTCAAGATTTACATCCAGGAAGGCGAATACAAGGTGGGCAGAGAGGCAAGGGGCAGAGTGACTGCTTCTGCTCAGCTCATGGAAGCACTGGACAAGGGAAATGGCTCTGGGGCATGATGACATTTATTGTTAATTGGTTTTGTATTATTTGAGCCATGGCATAGGGAAGGCAAGTGGAGCCTCTGGGGGTCCCCATTCTGGGGTCACAGAGCATGTGCTTATTCTCAATTTTGAGGGACTTCCCAGAGCAGCAAGATTCTCTGTAACTAGCTCATTTCCAGCTGGTAGCCCATCCCAGTATAGGAATACCCCAAAGCAAGGCTATGGCAGAATGTGGGGCCTCAGCTTTCCCCCTGCTGTCTTCCCCTGTGCCCTGGCAGAAGCCCTGGCATTGGTCACTAAGCAGCTCTGTATGTGGAGGGTTAGGGCTTTTCACCCATCTGCTGCAGCCCACCTCCACCCTCCCAGCCTCATCCAGTACCTGAAGGATGAGAGAGGTATGTTAGAGTGTCCCATGTACAGAGGGCCGAGCCAGCGGGAAGGAGAGCCAGGAGCAGTCCTAGCCAAGGTGGCACTGGGGATTGAACCCAGGGCCTTCACACCGAGCTATAGCCCCAGCCTTTTTTTATTCGTATTTTTTTTTTTTTGTGGGTACCGGGGGTCAACCAGCAGGTGCCCGTGCCGCTGAGCGATATCACCGGCCCCTTTTTTCATATGTGGGCTCTGGGAGTTGAACTCGGGCCCTCGCACTTGCCAGGCAGGCGCTTACGCCGCTGAGCCATCTCACCAGCCCTATTCGTATGTTTTGACACATGGTCTGAGACATTAAATTGCCCAGATTGGGCTTAAGCTTGCGACCTTCCTGTCTCAGCCCCCTAGAGTGCTGGGATTACAGGCAAGTGCCACTGTGCCTGCTCGGAGTTATTTCTTGAGGCATATTTAAGTGATTTTAAAGATGACAGAAACACATGCAGTAATGTGTAACAGTCAAACCAAATAAATGTCTGGTTCCTTAATTAAATGCATAGCAGAAGGTGCATTCCTGTACTAATCCTGATTAAACAGAGGACTCTGCACCCTGTTTATACATATGTAGGGCAAGTTTTCTTTTCTTGAGCCAGGGACTCACTACGTAGTTCCGGCTGGCCTCAAACTTGTGGCAATCGTCCTGTCTCAGCCCCTCGAGTGCTGGGATTACAGAGTGCACCACCATGCCTGGCACAGGTCAAGTATTTTAAATTAGATAGCTGATAACAATACTCTCCCTTGTTTCAAATACAGTAATTGATATGCTACACATTTTATCTCAATTATATGTGCCTATAAAAATTTATTACTTAGAATGGTTGTGTAATAAAATTTTCCTTATAAAATTGTCAAAGAAATAATGTTATTGCTTAGGCAGAAACTCAAGCACAAAGATAAGAAGCCATATCTGAAGTATTTTATTTGTTCACATTTATCCTATTTGAGGTTAACACTACTTCATTTGACAGTTTAAAAATTATTCTGTAAACAAAATAAAAAATTACAGCAGCAACAGGTAAAATAAGGACACCATGTATGATAAAATAAAGGAATGTGTTGGAATATTCAGAATAAGCAAAGGAAATGTGAACATGATTGTGAATTCAACAATAAGACAAAAACCTTCCAGTGTCTGTAAAAAAATTACCAAACCCAAAATCATAATCGTAATAATAATTAAAAAAAGAAGCAAGAATTCAAAGTGCAGGTGTGCTAGTTTTCATTTCCATATCCATTCAGGAAATAGATAGAGCATACTATTCTTTTACATATATAAAGTGACAAGTTCTGTCTTAAAACATTTAGTTCCATTAGCTTGCAGAATTTTTTTTTTCAGTTTACATTATTTCTACACTGATTTAATGGGAAGATGGTCATATGCGATACATGGTATAATTTCTTCAATCTATGGAGAGTACAGAAATGGTAAAGTTCATTTTTAAGTTTTTCTTTTTTTTTTTTTTTTTTGCTTTATTTGTAGTGAGTAACAAGAAGCTGAAAATCCAATATCGGAAGCATCAGTACTTTTACTCTTTCAAAGCAAAACAGCAAAGCCTATCCTGAGCCTCTGGTCCCCTTGCTGCCACATTCTGGTCCTCTGTAACCAAAGGTGACTCACTTGTGACTTCTGGCCAGCTGACACAAAAGCTGAACAATCTGTTTGTGCAAAATTGGCCTGGTATCTGCCCCACTTGGTTAGATTTGTGTGTTATTCTGGCATTCTATAAAAATCACTTACATTTTCATAACCGTTTGGAACCCTAAATGTTTTCCCCTTACATGAGAAACGGGATTGGATTTTTTAAGAGGATTTTTGTGAATATATTTCAAATGTTTAAAAATACTTGTAATACTTGCTAAAGTGGAATAGGATTTACCTCCGCTGACCAAGCCTTTTCCATCTCAGGACAGTTATTTGTGGCATTTCTCATTCCTTATGGCTCTAATTTTATTTAAAAGCCCAAATACATAAAATGACGGCTGCCTTACTTAACGTTAAACAGCATTATTTTTTAAAACCATGTATACAGCTCACAGCAAGATTAATAAGTTATACTACACACATATGATCACTGACGGACTCATCTTTTCTGGGGAAATTCACGGAATGAACTGTACTCTGGTCGCCCACCCTCCCCCAGCAAGTGTGTGCTGAGCCTACACTGAGGTGTTTAAATATTTCTCAACAGTTTTCATTGTATTACATTATGAAAATGCTAGGCTTTGAGCCAGATACGAATAAATATTTAATTTAAAAGCAAAAGGAACCCCAACACAGAACATAAAAAGCCCACCCCTGCCCCCTGCCCCCCCAAGCCCAGGGTCAGCCGGACAGGGCGGAGATTTCGTAGTCACTGGCCGAGGAGATGGGCTTGCCCATCATGCGGATGTTCTTTGCACTGGTGATCCTGGCCATCATGCACACGGGCTTGTCAAAGTACTTCACCAGGGCAGGCTCCGTCAAGAGGGAGGCCAGGAACTGCTCGAAGGTGATGGCCCAGTCCCGGTCTAGGCTGGTGCTGCGGGGCAGTGCCGAGGTGCCCTGGCCACTGCGCACCAGGACCGTGTCCTCCCCGATGTCCTCGCAGTGCAGCTTGTCCTCCTCGTGGGAGCCAGTGCTCAGCACCGAGTACGAGGACATGGAGCTGTCGTCCTTGGTGTCGTCGTCAGAAATCAGCATGGAGGAGCAGGCCCCATTGTCCCGGGGCGAGGAGTCCTCCAGCTTGATGTCCTCCATCTGCCCCCCGAGGGAGTGCTCCTCGCTGTCAGCCAGGGGCGGCTCGGAGGCCTCCACCCCGTAGGGCTGGCCTGGCCCCTTCTTGGGGAAGAGCCCGGCCGCGATGGGCTGCCCGCTGCCCATGCCCCCCGCCTCCTTGGCGGGCTGAGCGATGAAGAGCTTGCCCACCTCCCCGATCTCCAGCAGGAGGCTGGTCACCGCCGCCGTGGCGTGGTACAGCTCCTGCTCATTGGGGTCCTCGCTGAACATGTTGTACATGGTCTTGCACAGCTCAATGAACTGCCCCTGGGGAGCGACAATGAGAATGTGAGCGCTTGCAAGCAGAAGGGCAGGAATGGAAAGGCATTTTAATGAAGACCCCTAAGTGGCCCCCAGAAAGTCCTCTGGCGGACAGCTGGACATGTGTATACCCTCTCTATAGGCACTTCCTTTTTGGGGGTGGGGTGGGATGGGATGCTGGGGGTTGAATCTAGGACCTTCCCCAACCCTTTTTGTTTTAGTTTTTTCAAATTTTGAGACACGGTCTCCCTAAGTTGCCCAGGCAGGACGCAAACTTGTGATGCTCCTGCCTCAGCCTCCCAGAGTGCTGGGATTACAGGTGTGGATCAACACTCTCAACTTTCATTTGCAGAAAGAATGAACTAATAATCCTTCACGGACCCATCACCTAGAGTCAGGAAAGACTGTCATACTTCCGCTTCTAACTCTCTCTCACACCTGCACTCTCATCTCAGCTGTTCCCAGATGAGCTCCCAGCCCCTACCCCAGCACACAGCCCTCCCCGCGAGGAACACAACCCCTGCACCCAACAGATGACTCATCTGTTCATTGGTCAGCAACCTGAATCTTTTCATCCCATGTGCCGATCATTTACATCGTCTTCCCCCTCGTTACACTTTAGCCTTCTAGGGAAAGCACAGGGCAGGCATCTTTACAGCCAAGCGCAGCGGTATGAAATGGCACTGGCTCACTTTTGAGCATCTGAAGATATTTCTCCTGATTGGGATGAAATGCACAGACGCGCAAAACTGTCTTGTGGTTCTAATTTTCTCTGAAGGGGTCGTTTTCTTACAACTGAACTTATTTTTGATGTCTAAAACCATATATAAAATAGATCCAAACAGAGAGTAATTGATGATAACCCCCGAAGTTATCATTTTCTTTGAGGGGTATTTATTCCACATTTATGTGTGACCAAAAATAAAAATAGCTGCAAGTTTAGAAATGAACGAACTGAACTTACTTGATTCAATTTGGGTAAATCCTTTGCATTCTTTGACTTAGACTTATTTTCTGGAGTCCAGAGTCTCAGATAATTTCGATTTTCTTGAGAATTTGCCTTCTTCCCTAAAACCCAAATGTCAAGAAATGAGTGTTCACAGGCTGAGAGCTAAGCAAGAAGGCAAATGCAGAGGAGAGGATTTGTACCTTTGTCCGGCTTCAGACTCACTGTAACAAAGCCGTCGTCTGCGCTCTGTTTGCTCGTGCTATCCAGGCCAACGACTACCCGGAAATATTGAGAAGAAAGAAAGAAAATGTTACGTGGTACAGCCGCAGACTTAGCATTTCTACAAGGAAACAGAGGAGCCTCCAGGTAGGGCGGCCCGACTTAGCCAACGAAATGAAACAAACCACACCAGCATACCCGGTCACAGCTGAACTTCAGATAAACAGTGAATATGTTTTTTTAGTATACATGTATCCCTAATATTGTAAAGAACATATTTATACTAAGCAAATCTTTTTTAAAATCTGAAATTCAAATTTTATTGGATGTCCCCTATTTACCTGATAACCATTTCTCTAGAGGAAGGGTTTTCCCAGGTTTCTTTCTCACACCTGGGGTTCAGTATACAATTAAAAATTAAAGACAAGAGATCACACAATCTTCAGAACTTAAAAGTGGGGGCGCTGGCCCCAGGGAATGATTCCTCTCCCTGTCTGCAACATTATCATCTTAACTTTGCATGTAGGTTCTGCAAAAAATCCACTTTTAATGATATTAAAATCTTTGTTCATAGAAGAAAGAAAATTTTTTTGCTACAATGTTACGTGCTACAAAGTCCTTCAAGATTCATGATTTGGAATTTCAAAAATTTTGTTTTTGAGGAATTCACTTATGGCTCTTTTCTTTTTAAAACAGTACACCAGGGACACAGAAGAGCTTCAAAAGAGGGAGGTCGGAGAGGCTTCAGTGCCCCACTCAGGCGGCAGCTAGCAGAGAGCACTGCAGCACTTCCTCAGCCACTTGTTTTTCAAGACAGGGTCTGGCTATGAAGTTCAGGCTGGCCTTGAACTTGTGGTGATCCTCCTGCCTCAGCCTACCAAGTGCTGGGATTACGGGCATGTGCCACCACACCCAGCCCTCTCCTTTTAATATGAGACTGATTTAGGAAACAAGTAGATATCTACATATATTTAATATAAGGTAAATCCATGCAGTGGTTATTATGTAGCTCTTTAAAAACCATGCTTTCAAAGACTTTTAGTTAGGATTTTTTCTTTATCTGGGGGGGGTACCGGCATTCAAACCCAGGACCTCACACTTGCCAGGCAGGTGCTGCACCACCGAGCTAAATCCCCGGCCCCTCAAAGACTTTTAATGACATTAACATTCTCACTGGATTTTAAAATGAAAAAAAAAAAAAAAGGGATATTAGATACACACAAAAAGTTTCAGACTGACATTTAAAAAGTGAAACAAAAATTGTATAGTTGGATTCCAGTTTTATGTGTATGTGTGTACACATAATTATGTATATTATATAAAATACTGAAAATAAATATTTCAAGGTATTCGTAAGCAGTTACCTTTGTATGGTTAAGATTTTAAGACAACTTTAGCTTATCCATTAAAAATATAAAAAGCCATTCTCAGCCAACGGGCTGTCCGGAACTCTGACCCTGAGTTGGATCTGGCCTCTGAGCTGTAGTTTGATACACAGCAGGGACAGAGAGAAGCGACGCCAGTCACGTTTGTGCGTAGTGTGTGGCAATGGGATGATGTCCTAAAGGAGCCTGGCCCGAGCAGGAGAGCGGGGACAAAACACCACACGGAACACGCTTCTCCTGACCCCAGCGGCACACATGTGCGCGGTCTCCTCAGGGGGCCAGGCACCTGCTCCCCAGTAGTCGCCTGACCTCGGAAATTCAAAAGGAAGTAACAGTCGCTGGCCGTATTCACAGCCTCCTGGGCTGCCTGGCTTCGGAGGCATCTTCTTCCAGGAACAGCGGGCTCTGCGGAGGGTACATGTGGTCGCCACAGTGCAAGGCCACCTACCATGTGTGCACTCTGGGGTGATGTCTTCGAAGAAGTACTGAGTTGCTTCAAAAGCAGAATCTGGCTCCTCTTGATCAGAGGACGGCTCTGGAAAAGGAGGAACGTATTTGTCACACCGGTAGGGCTGGGACTCTATGAAGGTGGGCCTTCATTATTCGAGAAAATGACAGAGATGAAAAACTCAAAATTATGGAAGTGGGGTGAGGTCCATTATTGGGGTGCCACAAAGGCCTACTGTCTCTAAAATGTTAGCAGGGGGTGTCACTCCATTTTTTTTTTTGTGGGTACCGGGGGTCGACCTCAGGACCTCGCGCGCCAGCAGGCACCCGTGCCGCTGAGCGATATCACCGGCCCCTTTTTCGTATGTGGGTTCCGGGAGTCGAACTCGGGCCCTCGCGCTTGCCGGGCAGGTGCTTAAGCCACTGAGCCATCTCACCGGCCCTGTCACTCCATTTTTTTTTTTTTTGTGAGTACCGGGGGTCGACCTCAGGACCTCGCACACCAGCAGGCGCCCGTGCCGCTGAGCGATATCACCGGCCCCTTTTTCGTATGTGGGATCCGGGAGTCGAACTCGGGCCCTCGCACTTGCCAGGCAGGCGCTTAAGCCGCTGAGCCATCTCACTGGCCCCCTATCACTCCATTTTTAACCGCATCTTCCTTTTAAAAAACCACACACCCGTGTCTCTTTACATCTTTCTTGTTATGGAGAAGTTGCCAAATTCTTTCAGTTATACTTTACAAACTAGTTTTAGGGCACTGTACACGTATGCTATATAGAAAACCCCCAATTTACAGTTTTACCCTGTCTCTAGTGTCAATCTCTCCTTTTTATTTTCTTAGTATTTGCTGTGTCTATCCCAGCTAGACTGGCCTTGTTCAAAGCAGAACTCAAAACCTCACCATCTGCAGCTGCTCCTGCCAATGTTAAAAGGGCTCCCGGAGACCCAGGCTCTCAATGCTTGCACCCCGCATGTGACCCAATGCTCTTTACTCTTTCTCTTGCAGTCGCCTGTGCTTCTGTTACTTGAGACAGGTAAATGATCACTGAATCAAGCACACACAGATGCAGGAGCTTAAGGAAGTCTGTCCCTAGTGCCCAGTGAATGATCTTGTAGATCAAAGAGGCAAACAGGCTGCACCAAGAAGAGATTATGTGCCAGGTCCTGCTTGCCGTACCTGTGCTACTCTGTGCGGCGTACTCACCCGGTAAGACATGCATTTTGTACAGGAGTTTGAGTTTCTCTGTGAGGTCTCCATGGCACGCGGCACCTAGAAGTGACACGAAGCACGAGCGTGAAATGTGCTGTGTGTGGCCGCGGTCCCTCCAGCCTTAACACCTCCTTGAAGAGTCTACATTTACAAACTGGAACCAGGGCACTGCGTAACAAAAGGTGTGGCCAGGGCATATTTGGCTTAAGAGCTCTGGAGCCAGGCTTAGTTTCAAATCCTGTGTACTTACTATGTGCCATGGGAGAGTGAGCTTCTATGAGCCTCAGTTTCCCCTCTCTGAGGTGGGGTGATAGCAGATTATACCAGTGATCTTGACATCAGGACCCCATGAAACATGAGGACCATGCATGTTAATCCACATAAAGAATTCAGGATGGGGCAGCACATAATAAGCTAGGATTAGTACTGAGGAAGACGACAGCACCAGGGGTCAACCTCTGAAATAACAATGAGTTCAAAATAAACTCCAAACATGTTTGAGTTTATTTGAATTACTCATTTTAGAAATCGCTTTTAGTTTTTGAGTTCTCCTAAGTTGTTTTCATGGATTCGAATGTATCCTACCATTTTATCATCATAGCTTCAATCAAAAGAATCCTGTTACTTTTTCCTAAAATCAGAAAATCCTTTGTAAAAATATATCAGAGTGCTTCAAGATGAATCAGATTTGGAGAAAGAAGGAAAAGAGGACTCGCAGAATCTGGGCCGGAAGGGACCTGACAGGCTGTCTTGTCCGAGCTCCATCTAGCGCAGGGCTCTCCTCCCTCGCCCACTGAGACAGTGGCCGAGCATCTCCTAACCGCCCTCAAAGACAGGGACCCATCGAAGCAAGAGGCAGCCCACACCGCCAAAGCACCCGCGACCAAGAGTTCTTCTATAATTTTTACTTAGTCCGAGGATCCTCAACCCGTGGCTTCAACTTTACAAAGTTCATAAACCCCACAAAACGTGGCACTTTGTAATTACATGTGTATGTTGTTTCTGGGAAGAAAATGCCCACACTTCTTATCAGTGCTCAAAGAACCCGTGACTCAGAAAGGGTTCAGGACCACACGTCTCCCCTTTGCTCAGCCCCTTAAAGCCACACAGAACAGGTCTTCGTCTCTCCTGGAAGCAAACTCAGGTTTTCAGGGAGGCTGCTCCATCTCCACACAGGTTATCACTTCAGGGCAAGGCTATCTCCCCAGGTGACACATCTTCGAACTGTTGACTTTCTGGTATTCCCTGGTTTGTGTGGCTCCGCTTCTCTATTCTTATCTCCGGTGTTAATTCTAAGTCAGTACCTCTCTGGACAGGGCTCTAGAAGAAAATCTCTTTTGCTGTCTCAGTGTGGTGTGAAAAGCGTAAGCTTTTGAGACTGACAGACAGACCGACCTCATTCACATCCTGGGTGCAGCACATACTCACTCTGCCTCTCAGTTCAGTTAACAGACATTTAAAGACTGGGTGTAGTGGTGTATGCCTATAATATCAGCACTTGGGAGGCTGAGGCAGGAGGATCTTCCTGAGTTTGAGGCCAGCCTGAATGACATAGTGAGAACCTGTCTCAACCCCCACCCCCCAAAGGAGACATTTATTTACTGGCTAAAAATTAATGTGTCAGCCAGTTACTTAACTTTTCTGCATTTTCATTCCTTTAGCTGAAAACAGGACCAGTAAGAGTAAGCAGGCAGTTTGTGCTGTGGTGTGAATTCTTGTGCTCCCCTAAAAGTCCTACATTAAAACCGACCCCCCCACCATGCGACGGCACTGCAAGGTGGCCTCTGGGAGTTGATAAGGCCATGAGGACTTTGACCAATGTAATTAGTGTCCTCACGGAAGAGGCCCAAGGGAGGCTGTTCGCTTTTCTACTGTGTGAGGATGCAGAGAAGGACCCATCTATGTGGGACAGATGCTGGACAGAAGCTGCATCTGTCGCATCTCCTTTGATCCTGGACTTCCCCGATTCCAAAGTTATGAGCAATAAAATTCTGCTGTTTATAAATTCGCCCATCTATGGGGAACTAAGACAAGTACTGGGACTAAGACAAGTACTCAAGCATAATAGTACTGCATCATCTACATCTCCAGGCTGCCTGGATTTAAACACAAAGTGTGCGCCTCTGGGCAAATCAAAGGCACATAAGCCCTCGGGGCAGCGTCTGACACAGCGACTGCTGCATAACCGCTCGTGTCACCGTCTTTGTGACTTCAGCGGTGGCTGTTCGATGGAGTGACCCGCACGAGTTCTAAAGCATCAGCACAGTGCCTGCTCTCGGTGAAGGCTTCGCGCCTCTGTGTCCCACCTGTAAGCTAGGACAGGTGCTCTTACAGCTTTTAACCCCGAGAAGAGCTTCCCACTTACAGACGTTAGCTTCCCTTGACCTTCGTGCCTCCCTGGCCTTATTCTTACAGATTAAGGGTGCTCTCTGGAATCAGCACTCTCCTTGCCTGACCTTTCCTCTTTCCTTGGCTCGTCGTTTAACATATACGGTCCACGGACAGACGGGCACAATGCAGAGTGAAAAAGCATTCCTTCTTCCTTCACTCCGCCGGCCTGACATGCTTGCTATGTCTACGACCTCATGTTGGATGGGCCGACTCTACTACAAATGTCCATTATGAACGGTAGAGGAGTCCAGTGAGAATACGGGGCTATAAACAACCCAGGCAGTGAGGCGGACAGGTGGGGGGGTGGGAGGGTGTGCGAGCTGGTGACAGACGGTCCTTCATCCCAGGACACGGAGACCAAAGACTTCCCTGTCCCTGCAGAGCACCTATGTGCTTCTCTGCAGGGCTGTGGTCTCCAAGGCAGCACCGAGGCGCCCGGGTTACCGCCCCAGCGTCCCTTTCTGGATTCAGGCCCATGCAGTAGGAGCACATGCTTACTCAGCCCAGAGACGAACTCTCGGAAGTTAATCAGGGAGTCCCCGTTCTCGTCTAACAACTGGAACAAGCGCGAGGCCAGCACGTCGCAGTGAGCACCGCAGGCCCAGGGGAAGAGCAGCGCGAACATGCCCTTGAACTGCTCGAAGTCAATGCGATACTGC
The DNA here is from genome assembly GCA_028451465.1 of Erethizon dorsatum. Taxonomy (NCBI): domain Eukaryota; kingdom Metazoa; phylum Chordata; class Mammalia; order Rodentia; family Erethizontidae; genus Erethizon; species Erethizon dorsatum. The sequence goes on from CM051839.1 coordinate 12,511,084, forward strand.
TCCAGGTAGGGCAGGCTGGGGTCGTGCCGGTCCAGCGCGTTGCTGCTCCCGCCCCAGTAGCAGCTGGTGAGATGTTCTGCCTGGAAAAGACCGCACAGGAGGATTAGCTCCTGCTTTCCACGGCCCCGAGCCACAGACATAGTATCTCAGTCACACAGCACGCAATCTAAGCGTGTGGTCTTCCGGCTCCACACATCTGCGAAGAGTGCTAGAAACGTCACTACAGGAACCAGCAGGGTGAGAAGAGAGATCTGGGCTCAGCAAGCAGCTGAGCCTGTCCTTGAAAGCCAGGCAGCCTCTTTATGCAGGAGGTTCTGCAACTCTAGGAGACGTGTACACCCATTCTAGGAAGATGGCAGGGATAAACAGATCTTTCTCCCTTGCCTACAGACACTGAAAAGGTTGCGAGTCTGAGGACTTCAGTTCTGCTCTCAGAAAAGGAGAAAAGAAGACCAATGTCTAAAGCAATCACCATGGATTGCTGGAAACTGCAGCTAATCAGCTAAAAAAGAGGAGAGGGAGGGGAGTGAGGAGGAAGGAGAGGCAGAGCGTGGAAGCAGCTGGGTTGTGTGCAATGCAGGCCTGGCAGAGGAGAGGAACCTGTGTACAGGTCCCCCAAGGTCCTGGGCTGCATTCCTGGCTGCTGGGAGGAAGCAAAGGGACATCAGAGGGAGGGCTGGGTGGGGAGGTCACAGTGGCCTGCAGTTCAGAAGCCTTTTCTGAACCAGCCTGAGGGGAGCCCAGGGAGCCCTTGGGGATAATTGATAAGAGCTCCCCAGAGCATTTCCTCCTTAACTAATCACCCAAGTTACTCTGAGGCGTGGACACGGGTGCAGATGGTTTCATAGAGCTCGTGATCATCAGAAGAAAGCAGGCCATGCACATCCTCTCCCTTGTTCTCTGATGAGACCCCACAAACCATCCTTGGGGGCTTAGGTCGGAGATCAAAACAGAAGGACCAAGTTGGAAAGAATCTAAGTGAAACTAGACAAGGGGGCCCTGAACTATATTTCCCATCGAATCTACCTCAGTGCAGCCTTTCACCTTTTCCCCCAAGTTTTACCCCAGAGCCCAAGCAGTAAGCTTCCTGGGAGAAGAGCTGCACCATCCTTTGCATTTGCAGGAAAATACTCAGAAACCGGGACAGCAATGACTCAATAAATGTTTGTGAAAATTAATTAAAGCCACTTAGAGTGCTCTGAGCATAAAAGAAAGCATCCATAGCTGAAGTTGTTATTTTGGTCCATGGTACCCGAGACCCTCTCCCATCCCTGGTACCAACCAAAGTCTGAGGGTCCCTTGTGAGTAAGAAAAGCTTGCTTTCTTCAGGCATGGGCTCAGGGTTCAAATGACACGCTGGGTTGCGGACTGCCGGAGTGCTGAGGGCCCCAGGTAAGAAGGGACTTCAGTGATCCCAGGACCTGGGACTTCTGTACAAACAGCCCTGCCCCTCCTCCTCCTCCCTGGGGCCCTGCAAAATCCGCCTCCTGTTTCTACTGCCACAGCCCTTTCTCTCATCTGCTCATGGCCTTGCTGCCCCAGGGCTACTCCTGGTGCTGAGTAAATGCCCTACATCCTGGCCCAACCCCCAACCCCACTGTGAAGCGGGTGCTTCTAATCTTCAGCATTCCTTTTAAAAGCTGATGCCAGTTAGATCGTTATTTTTCCTTTCGGAAACAGAAGGACTTCATTATGGACAACCAACTCACTTACCCCGAGCATCGGCTACAAGTGCTCAACAGGCATGGCTGCAGTAGTGCTGAGCTGGCAGGGACAGTGACCTCACCCTCAGGGGCCGAATAGAGACTGGGGGTGGGGAGGAAGCCGCTGCACAAAGCGCATCCCTCACCAACTGAGGAAGCCGGGGTGCTCAGTCTCTCCAGGCCTCCGTGTCCTCATGAGAAGGACGAAGGGACTACCCCACATGGGTAACTGACTATTAATGTATCAATTCAACACACCAGGGAGGGGAACTTTACCAGGCGCCAGTGAGACACAAATAAATGAGGTCGTGGTGCCCTCTAGTGGCGGCCAGGTCGGCAGGACTACTGAGGAGAATCCTCACTCCCAACCCTGAGTCTCTCTAGGAACTTGCGCTCCATCTTGACCAGACTTTTCTTTCTTTGTGTTTTCCCCTATACTACCTTTGCACTGCTCGAAATGGGCAAATTTAGTTTTGGCAGTAATTATTGTCATAAAATCTGTACTTACATCAAAGACATTTTTTAAATATTTCCCTGTCAATGGTTACACTTTAATCCATGAGGTTGATAATGATAATATGGCAAAAATATTTTTTTTCCTAGGAGCTGGGTATGGTGGTGCATGCTTGTAATCCCAGCATTCTGGAAGTCAAGCCCAACTGGGGCACTTAGGTGTTTTAGTGAGACCCTATCTCAAAATTTAGAAAAGACATTTTTTTTTTTAAAGGGCCAGGGATGTAGCTCAGTGTGAAGGCCCTGGATTCAGTCCTTGGTACTGAAAAAACATTTTAGAAGAAAGAAATTTTGCATTCTTTAGTTGCTGGATAATCTTTTCTTATCAAAGACCAAGACTGGTAGGAGCTCAATTTTGAAATGGAAAGCACAGAAATTTAACCAATGATGCTTTTCCTTAGACATTTAAACAGCTTTATTCTTATCTTAGCTATACATTATTTTTTCTTAAAGTCACTTTATAGCTTAATGCAGGAAATTATGCATTATAAGAATTTCAGGCAGAATTTAAACTTGATTACCACTGTCCTAATGAGTTTTAGAAAGCAATAACTTATTTTCTTCGGTTCAGGAAAAGAGTTATAATATTATCGGGAGAGGAAGACAGATAAAACATCAGCTTAAATTACTGACAAGAACCTGTTCACTTTCACACTAAGTAATCCAGTTTTGTACCTTGCGATCCCTTGGTTTAACAGAGAGAACACTGAATTATTAAAGTGAACTTTTTTATTCGTTTGGGAGGACATGAAATTACTTTGAACCTCACCTTGAAAAGAGCATACAGTTCTTCCAGCTCATCAACAGTGAAGGAGGTCTCTGTCACGATGGTTCGCACCTAGAAAGGAAAAGAGCAGGAGTTTCACATATTCAAAAAATGTCCTGCTGGCGAAGTCCCTAATTTTCTTCTTTCAAGTCCTCGTCAATTCTGTCAGGTGGGAATGTGTGAGCCGGCAGGAGAGAGAGCAGGAGTGGAGAAAAAAGGGCCCCTGCTGTGTGTCGAAGGACTTACCACATTGCGTTTTGTGGTATCCTCCAGGGTCTGGATCACTTTCAGTCTCTGTTTGAATCTCATTTGCTCAATTAAGTCTGCCCGAATAGTTCCAAATTTCTGGAAAAAAAAAAAAAAAAAGCAATATCAGTATTTCTAGAAAAATCTGCTAAAGCACACAGTGTCCTGTGTTGTCTGCAGAGAGGTTGAAGCATTCTTGACATACATGGCTTGCCACACGATAGGCAACTGAAATTATGTTTTTATTTACTGTTTTAAAGCCCTGTAGCAACCATAAATAAATATCTGGAAATTCTCATGCATCTCAGCAGTTGAACTGAACTGTAAAATCAAATGTATCTTCCTGAAGACAGAAGAAGAAGAAAGTTTAAATTAGGCTACTTGCGCATGGGAAAAAAAAAAAAAAAAAAAAACCTCTTTAAAGGGAGAGCTGTCTTAACGAAAAGGAAGCTAATTACTAGACGTGGTGGCTGGGAGAAATGTTTGTGTGAGGCTCCCCGTTCCTTCTGTATCATTCATTGATCTGTCTGGTCCAGAAATCCATGCTGTGACGCAAGGTGGGAGACGCTGTGAGGTAAGGCATCCCCCCAGCCTCTGAAATGCCCAGCATCCCCTGCATGTTAGCTGAATTAAACTTCAAAAGCCAAGTGAATCTATTTGTAGGCAGAGAAGGAACGTGGAAGGTGTTAAGTCTCTTGCTGATGCAAAAGAGAAACAAACTGCTTAAAACTGGAAGCTTCCAGGCCAGTGATATGGTTCAGCGGCATAAGCGCCGCCTGGCAAGCGCATGGTCCTGAGTTCACCTCCCGGTACCCACATGAAAAAAAAACAAAAAACAAAAAAAACTAGAAGCTTCCCATGGAAGTAATGACTGCAACGAGTAAAATCATTTACAGGACAAAGGAAAGGTGACAGACAATACAAGTGCTGGTAAGAAGGTGCAACCAAACTCGTGCACTGTGAGTTGGACTACCAACGGTACAGCCAGTTTGGAAATCTGTCTAGCAGCATCTATAACACCTGAACCTCTGGGTGCCTATGCCCAAGGACCCCATTCCTAAGTATATATACCCCAGAGAAAAGTATATATGGGTTGGAAGTACATGTAGGGCTTCCAGGCTTCGGGATTTTATCCTGAGATGCAAAACCACGGAGTTCTAAGCAGAGGAAGTACATCTGGCTCTGGTGTTGGAAGGGCCACTCCATCCCTGAGAGGCTGGCGAACATTTTCTGTCTCTGACTTGTTGTACAACATACCAGGGGCTCCACAAATGCTAGGTTGCCGGATTCCACAGACACAGGAAATACAGGTGATCTGGTTAAATTCGAATTTCAGATAAACATGAGTACTTTTTTTTACTATCAAATAACCCAGCCAACATTAGTCCTGCATTTTACTTGACAACCTATAAACAGCACAGCTGTTCAGAGTGGTCCATGTGGCGGACTCTGAACTGTCCTATTTCCCAAATTGGAAATTACAGCAGAAGATGAGGCCTTTCTAGCACTTTTTACTTTCTTCCTGCTTTAGAAGGACTAATCAGGGAGTCGAGCTTTGACCTTCGCACTCCTTTCTGAGGGTCAGAACCAGAGCACATGGGTATCTCTGACCCTGGCCGGCTGACCTTCCTCCAGGAATGCAGGGAGTGGGTTGGGACCTAACAAAGAGCCGGGTGTGGTGGTGCATGCCTGGAATCGCAGCCACTGGAGAGGCTCAGGCAGAAGAATGCCAAGTTTGTGGCCAGCCTTGTCTCAAAACATAAAAAAGGCTGGAAATGCAACTCAGTGGGTTTGATCCTTGGTATTAAAAAGAAACAAACAAACCTCCAAAACCCAACAAAACCAGGTTTTATGTAAGAAACTTCCTCTCTCTAAAGAAGCACCTTCTAAATACTGAATCAGCTTCTTTTCAACAAGAAAGACCCATTATTTATTTTCACTGAACAGCCTAATTCAACAGGTGCCATTAGTGATGAGAAACAATCACCATTAACTCTCTCTAGGGTTAAACCTTTGATGGGAGAGAAAAAATCCCAGGGAAGGCAAGCCTTCTGATCCCAAAAGCAGCGCTGTGAGTGTCCACTGCAAAATACGAGGCACGATCACAATGCACGGTGAATGTTTAAATTAAAAAAAATTATCACAGCGAAAAAAAATTGCCATTAGCCCCTGTCAATATGCGCCTCCCCCACTTCGAACACAGTTATTGTTCTTGGCACTTTCTGAGCAGTTCTGGAAGTCCTCTTTTGTGTGTGTCGCTACCAGGTGTGATAAAAATACAGTGAATGCTGCTGCCAAGAGCCATTCAATGCAAAGGCAGGCTTGCAAAAACATTATGCTGAGTCTTCTCCTACCTTACTCACCAGACCTGGCACCATGTGGATTCTGGATCTTCCCCAAAGTCAAAATGACCATGAAAGGTAAATGTTTCAATATACTCAGGACACTGGGGCAGCCATGACAATGCAACTAGAGAAAGAACTAATGAAAGAAGACTTCCAGAACTGCTTCAGAAAGTGGCAAGAATGATGGAAAAAGTGTGTTCAAAGCAAACAGGAAGTAATTTTGAGGGGGGGATTAATGGGAATGCAACTTTTACTATAATAATTTTTAAATTACCATATTTTTTGATCACACCACATATGTGCCTAATGATGGATTGTGTTTACTTCAAACTAGGCCATAATATGCCTGAGATCAGTAAGAAACGCGAGCAAGAGAGAAGGAAATGACATTTTATTGTACCTACAACTGTCGAGGACATTCATATGCCATCTCATTTGCTCCTTACAATGACCTTCGTGAGTTGCAAATGCTACCTGCATTTCACAGATGAGTAAACCAAGGTCCCGTGGGGTTAAATGAGCCCCTCCAGAGTCACCTGAGGCCACACAGTGACTTCATGGCTCTGCTGCCCATGCTCTATCAAAGGCAGCGTGTTCTTCATCTTGAAGGGAACAGAACATAAATTTTGGAGCTGGACAGAATTTGATTTAAATTCTTCTTCTCTCACTAGCTGGCTGTGAGATAGAACAATCCCATGCAGTCTTCGGAACCTCAGTTTCTTCTGTAAAATGAGACCCCAAAGCTGTGCTTGTAGAATTGCTGTTAAGGATAAAGATACACCAACTTCTAGAAGCCCTGATAATAATAACTAACGTTAAACATTGGCTTGTTGCTAAAGACAAAGAGCTATTTCTCTCCTTTGCGTATAACTGACAGGTATTCCTCCTCAAGCGGAAACAGCTCGCAGGTCTACTCCCTGGCCAGGGCTTTGCCACAGCACAAAACAGAGACGCTTCTATCTGCGTCCCAACCTAAGAGGGAAAGCGAGCACCCTGAGATCCTGCCCGGCTACTTCCGGAGGCTTTCTAAAGAAATGTGAGCGATGAGAACAATATAAGGGTGCCCCCACCCATCCTTTTGGAGGGGCTCTGACATAGTGAAATGCTAAAAATATGGCGAACAAAAAACACTTAGTACATCCTGCAGCCAACATTCCCCCTTCCCTTGGCAAAGGTGAAGGTTTGGGTACACTGGCTTCCTGCGGGCATCACCCGTTTCAGATCTGTGCAAAGAAGGAATGCACTAGTGTAACAATGATACTTTCCCCAACACAAAGCATTTAGTGCTGGGGGGAGGGCCCCTAAGATAATCTTAATTTTCTAAAATCTCCCTTTCCTTAAATAATGAACAAAATGACCTATCTTCATTTATATCTCTTCTCCAACTCAATTTTGACCTGCATGCTTCTATGGCATGTTTCTAACTTTCCAATCCAATTCCTAATGTCTCGACGAGCAGAGAGGCAATTTTCAATACGGGCAGTGCTTCTTTTGGTCCCCTCGGTTACTGATTCCAACAAACAGGCACGTAGCCCTGCACTCCCACCACCACATCCAACCGTCCCAGAAGTCTGTCGCCCCACGGGCTCTGGACAGAGGAGGTGGCTCGGATAAGGAATGAGGTGGAGACAAGTCTGTCTCAAGCTATATTCTCTGGCCTCTCCCACCATCATTCCTTCAATGTCCCTCTGGATGGAACCCATGGCCTTTTACATGCAAGCCAAGCGCTCTAGCACTGAGCTACACCCCTCAGCCCAGCCACTGTCATTCCTGAGTGGCACAAACTTCCCCTACCCGCGCTGGGCAGTCACTTCATGAGTTGGCGTATCCTTTCAAGCTTGCCCTGTGTAACTGGGGAGACAAAACAACAACAACAACAAAAAAGTTGTTCTAAAGTAAAAATTAGAAACAGATGAGTAGATTAAAAAGCCCATGATGTGTATTGTTTGGGTAAGGGTTAATTTTAAAATAGGACAAATTTAAAATCAAGACTTTTGACTTCTACTGAAAAATTAAAAGTCGTGCCAACAATGGTTTCTCACCTCAGACAGCAAAGAGGCTGCCACTCCAGCGGGTCACAGCTGCCCAGTTCCCTGAGGTCCCCCATTCCCACCGCCCCACACCCGAGGGCTTGCCCTCTGCTTTGAGGCACGACTGGAAAGTCATGTGAATCTGTGACATTTTCTACAACACTGCCTTCGAATATGCACCATTAATATGATGTTGGGCATCTAAACAGAGAATGTGTTTGTGACAGCTAAGCACGAGAGGGTACACAGCTAGCTCAACTTCTCTCAACATACATTTTTACCTTAAAATGGGTAAACATTTCCCTGCCAGGGCTGTCTACAAGCAAGCAGCACCCTGCCTCTACTGCGCAGGCTCTCAGTGCATGGCAGCCATCGCATCAGCATTCGTAAGCCAGACACGACTCCGAACTCCTCCGTCTGTCCTCTGCACCTCCGTGCTTTGTGTCTTACTGGCTATGTTTCTCGCTGCTCAGCGCTTCTCAGACTCGGGTCACTCGGACAGCCGTGTGCTGCCCTAAGGTCTACAGTGGCCTCCTGTGCCTCCCATGGGGGCAGCCAGGTCTGAGAGTTAAACTTCGAGGCCGAGACTTTGTCTGCTTCTGTTTAACTCCATCAGAAGTGCAGAGGCTCAGTTCGTGCACAGGTCCCACCAAGAACAAAGCTACATTCTCGTGCCACCCAAAGGTTCCTCCCATCAGGGGCTGGAGAGGACAGGAAGTGACATTTCACCCATGATGCACTTATGAAGCAGAGTTCTCGTATCTACTAACCAGGCCGATCCACAGACCAACCGCCAGCACCCTGGGGCCCCCAGGCCAGACCTCAAAAGATGAATGTGCTTTCAGTATTCCTTTCTTTCTTTTTTTTTTGTGGGTACCGGGGGTCGACCTCAGGACCTCGCGCGCCAGCAGGCACCCGTGACGCTGAGCGATATCACCGGCCCCTTTTTTGTATGTGGGTTCCGGGAGTCGAACTCGGGCCCTCGCGCTTGCCGGGCAGGCGCTTATGCTGCTGAGCCATCTCACCAGCCCCCCAGTATTCCTTTCTTACTTTTCAATTTTCATAGCTAATTATCCCGAACAGCAGAAGGAAATGTGTTTTACGTCCCAGAACACTCAGGTGCCTCATCTTAGCCCGGGATCCAGTTATTCTCCGCCTTAGTGACCAGGGGACCCATTCTGCAAGTGGGACAGCAACTCTCATCCCTCACCTGGCACCAGAAATCTCATGGGGCACTTAAAAAAAAAATATATATCTATATATCTATATATCTATATATCTATATATCTATATATCTATATATCTATATATCTATATATATTCATTCTTGGGCCTCATGCCAGAAATTCAGATTTAATTGATTGGGAAGTTGCATTTTTAAAAGCTTGCCTTTTCAATTTTTAAAAAATGATTTAATGCACAGGCAGGATCCAAAACCACCAATATGGTGGTTAGGAGGGGGGAAAGAAGACAGGGAAGCACATGGCATGCATGTTACGTTCTTCTACTGGGTATAATCAGTGCAATGACACTCAAGCAGAGAAAAGAAAGGCCAGGTGACATAGGCAGTGACATACATAAGAGGGTTCTCTCCCAGGTAGAGGAAGGAAGCTGCTGCTGCGTCCTGAGATTGGATGTCTGGCAGTCTCAGGTCCACTGTTAGGGATCAGCCAGACAGGATGTAAATGGAAACCAAACCCTGGGCTTGTCGCAGTCTCATCTCCTTCCCATTAAAAATGGGCCAAGTGCCAGCCTCAACATGATGCTAGCTTATCTGCTGTGGAGAGTAAAACTGAGTTTCCACATTCGAAGCTTTACTGCTTGGTCAGAATTCTTTTTAACAATAAAGGTTCAAGGGATCCCTTTAGAAAAACAACCCACACGCATAATAAATTATTGCCTACCATCCCATGGACTCATTTTCTGGAAGATCAAGTCAATGAGATTTTTTTAGAGTACTATCCAGTAGTCCTGGGGAAGTGATTTTTAAAAAACGTATTAGGGTAATAACCAATTATGAAGACAGTGAAATGAAACAGTGATTTGTAATCTCTGAGAGTGAAAATACAAACTGGGACTCTACAGAAACTGAACAGTGTATGCCAGGAATCATTCACATTTGTTGATCTATTGCTACAAATTCATTTAAAAAAAATTAATCAGAGATGTGTTATTTGTGTACAAGTTCATCACAGAATATCACGCTGAGGGCTGGTGAGATGGCTCAGCAGCATAAGCGCCTGCCTTGCAAGCGCGAGGGCCCGAGTTCGACTACCGGAACACACATATGGAAAAGGGGCCGGTGATATCGCTCAGCGGCACGGGTGCCTGTTGGCGCGCGAGGTCCTGAGGTTGACCCCCCGGTACCCACAAAAAAAAAAAAAAAAAAAAAGAATATCATGCTGAAAATTTGGAAGAAATCAAAGTAAATGTCCAAGAAAAGGGGATCAGTAAAATAAATTTTGTTGACCCATTAAACAAAATACAAGTAATTCATTAAAATCATGTCTTCAAACAATAGTTGGTATATCATAAAATTTTCGTGGTGTATTTTAACAAAAAATAAAATGTGACAAAGCAGTATTTAGTAGAGTCTTGATTTTTAAGTGTATACTACAAATACAAAAATATTAAGGGAAATACGGTGAAATGCTCATGGATATAGTTTATCTTAATATTCGTCTATAATTTCTACCATAATCACACACTAATTTTATGACTCTAAAACACTGCAAACATGTTTTCAATAAACATGGAGTCTCAATGAAAATTTTTTTTAAATGCTAGTCTTTCATCCATCATGAGTTAAAAAATTTCTGAGGTTTCTAGATCCATACCAATTTTAATATTTGACTCTAAGAGAAACTTTCTGACCTCAACCATACTTTGCTATTTCTCTTGTATCTGATTTGTTGCCAGCCACAATATCCAAAACTTCTATGGAAGGCAAAGTGTGCTCAGCGGAATATTCATACTTTCTCTTAATGATCATTTCTAAAAACATTTACAAAGCCAAGGATTAGGAAAGAAGAAACCATAGGGATTGAGTCTTGGGGACCCCACAAATCAGCAGTTGCTGAGGGGGCAAATGGCACCGTGGTCCTTTTACCCTAGAAGCTTGCTAGTTCTCTTCTGGAGTTTAGCAGCAGACCAGGATGAGTCCAGGGTATCACGGGTCAGAAGGCATCCTCCCTCATCCAGGCCAAGCACTTTTAGGGGGATTTGAGGACTCTGGCTCACATTAGCCTGCTAAAGGTATTCTTAGTGTCTCAGACTGTTTAATCCAGAGGGCTCCTCGTACTCAGCATGGGAACGGGAAATGAACTGACCTCTACCCAGAGTTGAATCTGAGATGCTACCAGATCAGGCTTCAAAATGGGCACAACAAAGAACTGGAGGGTCAGAGCTTGTCATGCCATTTACTACTCAGGTATTAGACTCACTAGAAATCCTAGGTCCCATTCAGTGTCCATCTCTGGAAACAAAAACTATTAGCAATTAGGTAGCTGCTTCCTTCTGGCAACTAGTTCTCACAATGTAAAAGGACTCAGCTAAACCTACGAGTCATCCTATCATTTGTATATTTTGTCCTTTACAAAACTTGTGTTGAAACTTAATTCCCAATGCAACGGTGTTGGGAGGTGGGGCCTTATGGGAAGCGTTTAGGTTGGGAGGGGTCTACCCTTAGGGATTAACGCTGTGCAGGAAAGAGTTCTCGCTCCTCTTCTGCCACGTGAGAACAAGGTGTTCCTCCCATTTGGAGGATGTAGCTTTTGAGGAGCCATCTTGGAAGCTGGGAGATGGGGCCCTAACCTACACCTTGATCTTGGACTTTCCAGCCTCCAGAATCCTGAGAAATAAATTTCTATTCTGTACAAATGGTCTAGTCTGTGGTATTCTGTGATGATGAACACTAGCAGTATAGGACTCACATCTGGCTCCCCACGCTAACCTCAGGGTGCTATCAACTCACAGTCAGGCTGGAAGCCAGGCCCACCTCATACGAAGTTCCAATGAGCCGGAAGATGTCCACAGCAGGATAAGGCTCCACGTCGTCACTGAGCAGGGAGTGCAGGTGGGGGATGGGAGGCAGTGTGCTGTCTTTGTTGGTCACACTGTCCAAGTACCTGAGAGAAGAAATGCTCGGCAGTTACTAGAAATGAACCAGGAATTCTCCCATGATAAATTTGCCACCTACTCTCTGAAAACTGCATTATAAAATAAAAGACTAAGGTTTTCTTAAAAACCTCAAGGAATTTTCTTCACTTCTGAAGGAAGAGCATATGGAGATAAGTCTGCAGCCACAGAGATTTTATGGCTACCATCAACTCAATTAAGACTTGTGAAATGAAAGAGAAAGAGATAAAGCACAGGGAAGAAAATAAGAGGTGGTTTTTAAAGTCAGGCAGAGGACTGTACCTTCCCAAAACGGTCATGGCCTCCCCATCATCCTTGCAGTTCAACAGTTTGTCCACGTTAGCATCCAGCACAGCGAGGGCCAACTGGAATATCACTTTGATTCCTTCATAGAAGAAACAGTCCACAACCACCACTGCACTCTCAAAGGGCATCACGCTGAGAAACAGTGTGAGGAACCATGACAGGGAGATGGTGGAGATCACACCCAGGTCCTGCATGCAGTCATACAGCTGAGGGACATAGTCTCGGGCCAGCTCCTCAAAGACACCTTGGTCCACCAGTGCGCCTGAGCAGGGGTGACAAAAAAGGGCACTGATTAGCCAACTGCAACTTCTTACTGAAGAGCCCAATCAAAGCATCTGACTGTAATAATCCAGTTACAGTCCAGTTCCTTTTTACTAACTGTTCTGCCATTACTGTGTTATAAGACCAAGGTGTTGACATAGCTCAGTCACCAGGTTAGTTCTGGCTGCATCTTCTTTTGGGTTTTCCTACTATAAAAGAGAATGAACATGACAACAGCAAGCTGATGAAAAGGCTAGTTTAGGTTAGTTATTGTATTGTTTTGGCCATACAATGTTTGGTTAGGTATGAAATATACATCTAAGTAGCTCCAAATATCCTTCTAAGCAGCTTACGAGGTGTACTAATCTTATTGTCAAGTAGATTGGATTAAGAGACTCCTGGAGAGGTGACTGGCTCATGGAGCTCTATACTTACCAGTGGATGAATCCACTGATGTTCATAGCTGAATGCACTGTTAGGAGGGGGGGGCCAGTTAAAGCAGGTGAGTCACTGGGAGTGTGACTTTGGAAAGTACATCTCTTAGTAGTGATCTTGCCCTGTGTTCTGCTTCCCAGCTGCCACTGAGTGAGCAGTTTTGCTTTGCCATGCCTTTCCACCATGATGTTTCTACCTTGGAGACAACTGACCATGGACTGAAACCACTAAAACCATTAGCCAAATAAACCTCTGCTTTAATTTTGGACATCAGGTATTTTGTCCCAGCAATGGAAAAAATAAACTATACACTTGGTAAACTCTTTATTTAAAACACCAAAACAAAGCTCTTGAAATGCATGGCCTCCACACATAAACAATTGTTTTTTATAAAGTTTTTTTTTTTTTTTTTTTTTAACTTAAAAGCATTCCAGTTATATACATTCATGATCAACTTACATTTTTAGAGAATATTTTTGATGAATCAGACTTTGGAGAAAAGTTTATAAATACAGACAGAACACAAGAGGGAAACATAAAGCATACATTGTACTACACCAGCAATGAGAAGCTTGTCCTGCTAAAATGAAATGTCTGGTACCTAAAAGGATGATAAGGAATAACAGCAATAATTCAATGGTTGTTTGCTTTGCAACAAAACCAGTTTAGAAAAATGTCTTACCAACTAAATTTTGGATAAACCTTTATATGCTATTTTCTCCACTCCAGGCAAACTTTGTTTTGAATACCACTGCTTTCCATAGGTTCCATCCTCTTCATTAAATAATCTGGGGTTGGGGCCAAACCTCTATTTTAATGGTTGGTATGCTTGGTGTAACTCTTACACATTACAGAGTGACACCTACATCAAGGGTTTTCTAAAAGAATTCCTGTAACAGTGATATATATGAATCCTTTTAGGCTCTGTGGGGCTTCTTTATTTATAGTCTGTATTTATTCAAGCTCTCTCATTTCCATCTTGGAAAACTGGAACTCTTTTGCCTAAGGGTGACTGGAAATGGGCTAAGATGTTAACCACATCCCCACATACCAACAACCCTGGTGTTGTAGTAATCCGGAAGCATGCGTTCACACAGAGCTACGAGCAGCCAGAAAGCCTCCTCCTCTTTGGCATAAAGAAGTAGCACTGAAGTGACAATATTCATGGCCTAATGGAATGAAAGACAATGTCACCATTTGTTTTAAATACATCAAGTACACTTTAAAATATAAGCCATTTTTGTTAACCTGAAAAGAATTACTTAGTTGTTCTCACAGGGCCAGCAAACCCTTTCTGTACAAGAATAGATAGGGTCGGTGAGATGGCTCAGCAGCGTAAGTGCCTGCCTGGCAAGCACGAGGTGCTGAGTTCGACTCCCAGTAGCCACATTAAAAAAAAAAAGAACACATAGAATTCTTAGGCTTTGCAGGCTATACACACATTCTGCGAATATTCTTCTGGGATTTGTTTTGTTTTATGACCCTTTAAAAATGTAAATCATTGGCTCAAGAGCCAATGACTGTAAAGGGTCTTCATTAGCACTGATATTCACCAGACAAAGCCCTAACACATATTACAGGCAAATTTTCATTTCAAAAATGGTCCAAAGGCTGTTTGAAGAAGTTTTCAACAACCTGCTGAAATCTCTCAGTACTATATTCTCTTTTTTTTTATGTGGGTACCGGGGGTCGAACTCAGGACCTCACACTTGCCAGTCAGGAGCTTATGCCGCTGAGCTATCTCACTGGCCCAGTACTGTATTCTTTTTTTTTTTGTGGGTACCGGGGGTCGACCTCAGGACCTTGTGCACCAGCAGGCGCCCATGCCGCTGAGCGATATCACCGGCCCTTTTTTTGTATGTGGGTACCGGGAGTCGAACTCAGGACCTCGTGCTTGCCAGGCAGGCGCTTATGCTGCTGAGCTATCTCACCGACCCCCAGTACTGTATTCTTAATCCTTACCTCAGAGAGGTAAATATTTCCTTTTTAACCTTCCATAGTGGTTTCTATAACCAAATACACAAGGCTCCAGGCTCTCCTCTGAGAACAATGAAACCTTTCAAAGTCAGCATTATTTCCATCTGGGTAAAGATGGTCCTGATAAGAAATAGCAATTTAAATTCTACAGAAACCTTATTTTATTAAAAGATGTTATCAGATAGCTCATACCACTGAACAGCTCAACTATTTTAATAGCCCTCTTAATTAAAAAGGGAGATCAAAAGATAAATGTGAAGTTTACTATATTGGAAGCCAACTCTCTTCTATATTTCTTTTGATCTTCTAGAAACCTGTAATTGTTCATCAGACGTCTACAATATAAATTTCAAAAAAGGTATTTTGGTCTAATAGGTTCCTTCTTGCAAGTCTTACTCCATACGTTCCTAAGTGAAATCATTAAAATTCCACTGGAGAATGAACCCGTCGATTCCAGTCCCTGATCATGGTCACAGTCGGTTCCTTAGTCATCAAGCAAGGGAGGTTTTTCAAGGTTCTACTTTGTAACAGGTTCTGGACTGGGAGCTGCCGTGGGGGGGGTGGGGGATGGGGGGCAGAATGATGAAATGTTTCACAGGGTTTAAATGCTGGTATTTGGGAGAAAAGCAAAGATGTAAAGGTTAATTCATCAATTTGGGGGCATATTTAAAGTAAGCGCTATCACAAAGAGAAATAACGTGGTAGAGGGGACAAGTGTGCGTGCCTATGTGTGTAGGAGGGAGAAAGACATGTATGTGTGTGTGTGTGTGAGGGAGATGAGTATGTGTGTGTACAGGAGGGAAACGGTGTGTGTGAGCGCGTGTGTACAGGAATAGGAATTAGCCCTCCTTTAGCTTTTAGCTGGATAGTCAAGAAATGCCTCTCTGATGAAGCAGTCTTTGAATCTAAGGTCACATTATCTTGGTGCTACCTAAATTGTCACTTCACTGGTATTACAAGAAATAGTTTTAACTGGTATGTGGACAGCATGTTTTTGTTGTTATTACACAGAGTTAAACATTTATTTTATGTGTATGTTAAACTATAATCCTGGCATTCAAAAGCTGTTTTCTCGAGGACAACACTGGTTACGAAGGCTCAAAGCAGGAATGCAACAGCAAACGGAGGGACTGTGCTCAGGAGCGCTCACAAGGATCTCTCCTGGGTCGCCCCGCCAGACAGTGGCTGATCCCGAGAGGGAACACTTGTCTTGTGGCTCCTTTCTCAGAGTAGTAATTCTCAACCCAGGCTGATTTTATACCTCGGGGACAATTTGGCAATGTCTAGAGACAATTCTGACTGTTACAATTGGGAAATTCTACTGGCATCTAGTGGGTGGGGCTAGGGAGTTCTGAACAGCCTATGAAGCCCAGGACAGCCCCACAATAAAGAATCACCAAATCCACAATGTCAGTGGTGCCAGGATTGAGAGTCACTGCTACGATGAAAGTTCCATCAACCACAGGCTCTCCTTTACATTATTTACTGGCTAATAAAACAAAATAAAATTTAAATGTACGAACACTCCGTGACGTTTACCTGGCAATACCCTATGTTGGGATTTCTGAAAGCATAAGCAGTCAAGACTCTCCGCAAAGCAGCGATGCCCATTTCATTCTGGAAAGCTGGGTGTTCTGGAAGAGAGCGGTGTAAGTCCCTCTCAATCTCCTCGGTGGCGAGGTTGTACTTCCCCATGGATTTCTCCACCAGGTCTTCATAGTAGCCGGGATGTGTGGCCTTTTCATTGATGGCACCTGGGAAACACATGACAGATAATATCATCGAGGTGGGAGCCCTGCCCTTTGGTCTGCAACCACAGCTTACTGGCCGAACCCTTCACCTTCCTATGACTCAAAGGAAATCTGCAAAATCAAATGAGATCACGCAGATGTGGTGTGTTTTGATTGTGGCGAGGCTGGTTCATTCACATGAGGCCCATTTCCCTCTTTCAGCTCCATAGCAAAGTGGCGACATTAAAAACCCCCTCAGGCACAGGTTTCCAAGCTATCACACTGCGCGCCAAGGAGCTTCCAGAGACGATCCAGAGGGGCTGCTCAGGGGAAGACATCAAAAGTCCAGGCTAAGTCTTCATCCTCTCACCACTCTACAAACACAGCAGCTTTGCTTTTTACTTTATTGGGGTTTTTGTTAAGATTTCATTTGGCAAAGGATGTCTCTCAAAATAGTTCGGGAATTTTTTGCTAAAGGTTTGGCTGTAAAGGACTTATAGAGCACATGAGAAAGGATGGGGAGGTTGTAGTGTACTTGGAGGGTTTCTGAACTTGCAGGCACTGGTGAGAGGGCTCCCAGGAATGCTGAGTCCCTCAGGTAGGGAGGACAAGGACAGCGAGCTGGGCTCAGAATTACTGGTTTGAGATACAGTACTTGTATTAAGGTTCCTGAAGGCAGGGAAGGGGATTTGGAAATGGAGAAAGAAGAGAGGGCCGGGAGGAGAAGGGGAAGTAAAAACAATTAAGATGTGACATGTATATGTACCAATTCCCAAGAGGAACACCATTATTTTGTATCACAAACATATATCCATAAAAAAATATGACAAAGCCGGGCATGATGGCGCATGCCTGTAATCCCAGCACTCTGGAAGTCTGAGATAGGAGGGTCACAAATTTGAGCCCAGCATGGGCAATTCAGCAATTTAGACTCCGATAAAAAATGAAGGAGCCAGGCATGGTGGCACATGCCTGTAATCCCAGAACTCGGGAGGCTGAGGCAGGAGGATCATCATGAGTTCAAGGCCAGCCTTGGCTACATAGTGAGTTCAAGGCCAGCTTGGAGTACATAATGAGACTCTGTCTCAAAAAAACCAAACCAACCCAAAAAACCAAAACCAAAACCAAAACAAAACAACCAAGAAACAAAACTAAAAGAAAGGACTGGGAATGTAACTCAGAGGGAAGGCTCTGGGTTCAAATATCTAAGGCTAATTCTAAATATAAATTTATATTGCTGTTCAGAAAATGACGTAATCACAAGGTGAAGAATGAAATGGCCCTCTTAAACCATATACCAAAATCAACACAAAATGAATTAAAAACTTAAACATAAGAGCTGAAACCATAAAACTACCAGAAGAAAACAGGAAAAATATTTCCTGACGTTGGTTAGGGCAGTGGTGGTGAACCTGTAACAGGTATCATTGAAAGCTCTAAAAGGTTTGCCATCACTGGGTTAGGGCAATTATTTTTTTGGTGTGGCACTTATCATACACAAAAGGCACTGAGAGCAAAAGCAAAAAACAAACAAAAAACCCCAAAACAAGTAAGATTATAGCAAATTGGAAATATCTATACAGCAAAGGAAATAATCAACAGAGTGCAAAGGCTATGTACAGAATTGAAGAAAATATATGCAAGCCTTTTATCTGATAAGTAAGCATCCAAAATATATAAGGAACTCACAAAACTCAATAGCAAGGGAAAAATAAAATTAAATCAAAATGACAATTAAAAATGGGCAAAGAGGGGCTGGTGAGATGGTTCAGCGGTGTAAGCGCCTGCCTGGCAAGCGCGAGGGCCCGAGTTCAACTCCCGGTACCCACATACGAAAAAGGGGCCGGTGATATCGCTCGCGTGCTGGCACGCGAGGGCCTGAGGGTGACCCCCGGTACCCACAAAAAAAAAAAAAAAAAGGGCAAAGAAAATGAGCAAACATTCTTTCAAAAGGACATGCAAATAACCAACAAGTATATGAAAGAGTGCTCGATGCCATTAATTATCAGAGAAATGTAAATAAAAGCCACAGTGAAAAAAAGTGAATTCATCAAGGTTGCAGGATACAAGATCGTTATACAGAAATCAGCTATATATCTTAAAAGTAAGTAAACAATTCCACTTACAATAGAATCAAGAAGAATAAAATATTTAGGAATAAACATAATGAAATAACTGTGAGACTAGAACAGTGCAAATTACAAAACATTGTTGAGAAAATTAACAAAGACCAAAGTAAATGAAAAAATATTCTGTATCCATAGATTAGAAGTCTTAATATTATTAAGATAGGAAAAACTTTCAAAACTGATTTACGGATTCAACATAATATGTACCAAAATCCCAGCTGCTCTTCTTGTGGAAATTAGCGGGTCCTAAAATTCCTATGGGAATTTAAGGAACCCAAAATGGCCAAAACAACCTTGAAAAACAACAACAAAGTTGGAGGGCTCCCGCTTTTCAATTTTAAAACTTACTACAAAACTATAGTAATCAAGACTATGCGGGTATTGGCAAAAAGAAAGATGTAGAGATCAGCACAGAGAAACCCCTCGCATTTATGGTCCCCTGATTTTTGACAAGGGTGCTAAAATGATTCAAGGGCTAAAAGCACAGACTTTCAACTTTCAACACATGATGCTGGAGTAAAGGACATCCATATGGAAAAGAATCAAATAGATCATTACCTCACACCAAGTAAAAAATTAACTTGAAATGGACCAATGACCTAAAACTGTAAGTCTTAGCAGAAAACACAGGCGTGAATCTTCATGCCATGAAACCACAGCAACAAAAGAATAACATAGGTAAACTGTAGTTCATCAAAATTAAATTTATTTTGTGCTTCAAAGTTTACTATTCAGTGAAAAAGCCCACAGAATGAGAAATTTTGAAAATCTGATAATAGACTTGTATTTAAAATAGGCCTTGAAACTCTTACAACTTACAAAAGAAAAATGACCTAAGTAAAGCTGGGCAAAGGATCAGAGTAGGTATTTCTACAAGGAAGATACACAAGTGGCAACAAGCACATGAAAATGTGCTCAACATCATTAGTCATCAGGGAAATTAAATCAAAACCATAATGAAAATTCACCTCGCACTCACCAGGATCTCTATAATAAAAGGACAGGTAAGCCAGATGGGTGGTGCGCACCTGCAATCCCAGCATTCGGGAGGCTCAAGCATGAGTTCGAGGCCAGCCTGGGATACACGGTGAGTTCAAGGCCAGCCTGGACTATATAGTGAGACCCTCTGTCTTGGTTACTCTTCTCTCACTGCTGAGACAAAATACCCAACTCCCAAAGTTAAAGGAGGAAAGGTTGGCACATGGCCATTCTAGACAAACCGTAATACCCTCTCTCAAAAAGCAAAACAAAACAAAGTAATAATAATAACAAGAAGCACTGGTGAAGATTTGGAGAAACTGGAACCCTTATTGCTGATGGGACTGTGAAAAGAATCAACAATTTTGGAAAACACCCCAGCAGTTCCTTAAAAATTGAAACATAAGGCCAGCATATGTGCCAGAAATTCCACTCCCAGGCCCATACGCAAGATCAGTGAAAATATGTGTCCACCCAAAACTTAAAAATGAATGTTTGGGGCCAGTGAGATAGCTCAGTGGCATAAGCGCCTGCCTGGCAAGCGTGAGGTCCTGAGTTCGACTCCTGGTACCCACGTATGAAAAAAGGGCCGGTGATATTGCTCAGCAGCACGGGCGCCTGCTGGTGTGCAAGGTCCTGAGTTTGACCCCCGGTACCCACAAAAAAAAAAAAAAAAAAGTTTGTAGCACCAATAGCAGCCACAGCAGCCAAAGAGTAGAAACAACCTAAATGTTCACTAATTCATAAATAAATAAAATCTAGTATATCTGCAAAAAGGTGTAATATTTGCGATCAAAGGAATGAAATGCTGACACATACTACAACACGACTGAACCCTGAAAACATCCTAAGTGAAAGAAGTTAGTCACGAAACCCTCTGGATATCATATGATTCCCTTCACGTGAAATGTCCAGAGCAGACAAATATGCAGAGACAGAGAGCAGATTAGTAGTTGCTTGTGGATGGGAAGAGTCTTGAGGGGAAAGAGAATAACTGGTAAAAGGTGTAAGGTGTTTTCTTGGGGAATGACAGTGTTCTAAGATTAACTGTGCTGATCATTATACAATTCTGTAAATATACTAAAAGCCATTTAATTGCACACTTCAGTGATTCTGAGTTATATCTTAACATAAGTTACATATAACGTAGAACACATAAGGCCCAGTCCATGTCCCTGATGGGCCTTGAAAAAGCCAGCCTGACGAGTCTCGCCTGCCCTGGACAAGGCAGCCTCTCTTTTGCTCTGTCCTCGTGGGAGAGGTACTGTGCTGCACTGCAGGGGACTCGCTGAGCCTGGGTCCTGGCGCTGTGGCCTGCAGGGGCCATGGGAAGCACAGGGAGTCCCAAGGTGGGCTCCCCTAGGAGGCGCTGAGCTCTCCGCATGGGCAAGCTGGTCTCCACGTGCACCCCACAGCTGGATGTGTGGAATTACGGGCAGCGCGTGGACCAGGTCACCCTTTGGTTGCACACAGCCCATCACTGTTAAAGCAAATGCTGAGGTGTAACCCTGAACGCACTTCTGCAACAGGCCTGTGTGCTGCAGTGGCTCACAGGATTCCTGGTGCTTATTTTGTGTTTCATTTTCATCAAAAATGTGGCTGTAAATAACTTCTTATTTGAATAAAGAGGATAAAAATGGAATTTTTCATTTACTCGTCAGTGATCAGAATCTGGTTGCCAAGGTGACTAGTTCACCAAACACAAGGAAGACAGTCTGACCTTCTTGGCTTGATGATGAGCTGTGGCTGGTCTATGCACGGCAAATGAAAAACTAGACAGCAAATGAGGACAGAACAAACCGACTTTGCACAACATAGACAAAACCAATCATTTCAGGATTCTACCTTTTACTTCTGAGCTGTTTCTGCATCTCACTATGGGCAATTTTACCACTTAGAAACACTGTTAGAAAGACCTTAAGGTTTTCATTTCCCTAAAAAAGCCTTCCGGTAAGTCTGGTAACTTATTCTTTTAGTTTTAATGTCATTTTTTTTAAGTAAAAAGGTTTACTAATGTTCCTTGTGTCTGACCATCTCAGGTTCATATGAAAACAGCCACAGAACCCTATTCAGAACGATCACCCAGCAACTGCTTTATCTATTAAAGGCTGGCGAAACCCAAAGGAATGTCTGGGACAGGAAAGAACCCTGGGAGGTACTGTATGCTCGGGGAAGCAGTGGCCGGTTATCTAAAGGGCTAAAATACTAAAGTGCAAAATTCCAGAAAGAAAAAATCATAAGTTTTAAATAGCTTGTTGTAGTAGATTGTTACACTTGTTCTATTTTATTATTGGTTTATCTCTTATTCTGCTTAATTTGTAAGTTAAGCTTTATCACAGGTACATAAGTATAGGAAGAAACAGCATAAATAGGCTTGGTATTGCCCATGGATTCCGGCATCCAGGAGGAGTCTTAGGCTATGTCCCCTGTGGGTAAGGGGGGACACAGAATATGGATTCGCTAGGAGTCTTAGAAGGTGTCCCCTCTGGATAAGAAGTCTTGAAGTTTTATGAAAGAAAGAGTCAATTACATGGATCTTGGCATTCTGGTGAGGAAATGAGACGTAGCTTTGAGCTGGCAGTTGCCTGCCCTAAAGAACTTCTGACCTATGGTGACCTGTGGTAGAAGGTGGGAAGGAGCCCAGGGTCCCATGCCTGGCACCAGTGCCCTGAGCCCGGCTGTACCTGACAGCAGCAGCCAGAGCTCCCCCCGCATGCTCTCCGGGATGCCCTTCAACACCAGCTCCCGCGTTTTCTCTGTGCGGTACATGCAGACCCCCTGCCCATACTCAGCAAAGTGAATCTTCCATGCTTGCTCTTTCAAAAATTCTTTGGCCTGAAAGACATAACGAAACGTTATTTCATCGCAAAGTATGTGGAGGATGCTGAAGAGAACATAGATGGAAGTTGGGACACCCTCCCTGTTGAATGGAGTGGTCCAGTTCTCAACAGAACAAATGAGAACAAAAACTCCAGAATCCCTGGACTTCTTCCCCAGTTTTACACATCTATTAAACCCTGTGGCTGCCGCAAAGCTTTCTCTCCCATAGTCGCGAACCTGAAATGGGTCAGTGCAAGGCCCATTACATTTATGGTTCATGTCTACACTCCCAAGGGACAGTGAGTTAATGTGTTCTTTTTTTTTTTGTCATGTGGGTACTGGGGGTTGACCTCAGGACCTCACACTTGCCAGCAAGCACTTGTGCCACTGAGCGATATCACCAGCCTTTTATTCCTTTATGTGGGTTCCGGGAGTTGAACTCAGGACCTCACACTTGCAGGGCAGGCGCTTATGCTGCTGAGCTATCCCACCGGCCCAATGTGTTCTTAATGTGAACTGCGAAACTGTGTACTTACTCATGGCTGACTTACACAATAATTAAAACCAGAAACAAAAAAGTCACCCATACCCTCTATAACTCTTTTCTCCCTCCATTAAGCTACTCTGCCACCTTGTGACATATTTAGATGAAAACTGCCCTGCTTAGGGGACAATCTCCATTTACACAAACATCTATGAGTTTACTTACATTAAACCCTTGTAACGGTATTATTCTAATACAGTATAGAAAGTTTCAGGGAAGACCAAGAGGCACCCACCAGTTTCGGGTTGAATTCCTCAGGAGACCGCCGCCGATACATGGTCATCAGGGTCTGCGTGGCCGTGGGGATGCTGTTGCCGTTTAGGTTAAACTGGCGCTCGCCGTCAGCATCAGAGCCCGTGCTTCTCTGGGAGCTGGAGGACACGAGGCTGCTGGGCCGGGAATACACCTGCTGGGGCAGAGAGGAACAGGACACTGACGGGCATCGGGATGTGCTTCTCCAGGGCCCTCGGGATAGATACCGGTGACCACACGGTGTTTTCCTACATGTTTCCTGCTGCTGTGAGGAATCGGAAGACACACAGCAAGTCAGTACTTGGCCTAGGATTGGACAGCGGCACGGGTCACAGGCTACAGTATTTCAATGCTCGGAGCAGGTTTGTAGATTCGATGCATTAGGGCAACAATGTGGTTGGCTGTCTGTCTCTCTGATTTACAACAGCAAAGTGTGCTGTTGTTGAATCAGAAATTAACAGGGCTGGGCCAGTGAGACAGCTCAGAGGCATAAGCGCCTGCTGGCAAGCGCGAGGTCCTGAGTTTGACTCCCAGTACCCACATAAAAAAAAAAAAAAGAAAAAGAAAAAAAGAAATTAATAGGGCTGCAGCACTTCCTCTCTACTTCCTGGTGCCCCCAAAATGCCCATGTAAGTGCACCAGGTGGGTAAGGGTGGGGATGTTATGTGTGATCTTGCCATCTTCTTCTCCTTCTTTTTTTTTTAATAGTGTCTTGCTATGTAGTTCAGGCTGGTCTTAAACTCACTATGTAGCCCAGGCTGGCTTCAAGCTCACAGTGATCCTCCTGTCTCAGCCTTCTGAGTGTTGGGATTACAGGTGTGTACCACCAAGCCTGATGACCATACCATTTTAAAAACAGGTTTCAGCTAAAACTAGCTTGCTCTATCATTTTAACTAGTCACATTACTGTATCTTCTCAGCGCTCCTGCTTCCCTGAATGTTGGTCCAGGACCTAATCAACAGAGACCCAGCATGTATTTTATCATAGCAAAATCATCATTATGATGCTTTATTTCAGTTTGAAACTTTTTAGTGACCTCCCTACCATTCCCAACGATGTCACTCTATGGACAAGTCATTTGCTACGTGACCAGGACAAATCACTTAACAATAACGTCGGTGGAGCCAGGAGTGCTGGTGTATGCCTGTAAGCCCGGAACTCCGGGAGGCTGAGGCAGAAGGATCATGAGTTTCAGGCCAACCTGGCCTAAATAACAAGTTCAAGGCAGCCTGGACTAAATAGTGTGACTGTTATCTTGAAAACAAAAAACAAAAACCCTGCAAAATAAAAGGCTTAGACCACATGATCTTGAAGATTCCTCTATGATCCCAAACACAAACTCCTGCAGATTTAAAGGAGATGTTGCTGAGATACTGCACTGGGCCTCAGGGTAGCTGCAAAGCTCAGAGAGCTAACAAAACAGACACAGAGGGGAACACTCTGAGGCAGAGCCACGGGACAAACCCCAACGCCGGGGGGGGAGGGGCTTCCGCAGACCTCGTCGTCGGAACTGTTGTAGCTTCCCGCGAACTCTCTGTCCGAGTATATCCTGGACGTCGTCTGCTGCAGGAAGTCTGAGATCCTCTGCACTAGGAAGTCCCTGTCTTTCAGGTTAGCGAACAGGAAGGTCATCCTGTTCCTGGTGCTGATGGACAGAGGACTCGGGAGCACACTGGAGCTGTCGGCCTTTTCAACAATGGTCACCTGGAAAGGAACACGAAACACAGCGTTACTTTCCAAGAACAACCCAAGAGCAGCGGACCCGTGGCTCTAAAAGAGGAACACGGCACTTTGATGGCTCTGTGGTAACTGCTCGTGTTTCACAGAAGCGAACTGAGATTCCCTGACTCTTCCAATAAACAAAACACGTCACGACAAATCAAAGCGGAGTTTACCTTCCTGGTCTAAGTCAGTGGCTCTGTGCTGGGAGCGATGCCCACCCCCCACCCCCAAGACACTTACAACATCGAGGCATTTCTGGTTGTCACAGGCAGGCAGAGGCCAGGATGCTACCAGACACCCTGTGGTGCAGGGCAAGCGCAGCCCTCTTATAAGTCTGGCCACAAACATGAACAGTACCGAGACTGAAAAGCTACTGTAATGCATCCTGAGTTTTTCATAGAGAGAGGACTCCTAGCTGCTGCATCATTCCTAAGGCGGAAGATCTTTTCATTAAGCTTAATGTAAGGACAGTGCTGAAAACACCACGGGGCCTTCAAAGGTCTCACTCAGACTCCAAGGCTTTGCACCCAAAGTTTTCAGTCATCAATTCCTGGACAGCCATGAAGTAAGCAGCTTACTTGCAGCTCTATTTGCACTAGCAGACCACGTGTGTGTGGTGTGTGTATGTCTGTGTGTGTGTGTGTGAGCACACAATGAAGCCTATCACAGTGGAAGAAGAGAGAGAAACATCAGATTTAGCTCTGAACTGAAGACACATACTGGTGGTTTTTAATACAATTTTCATCAACCGGAAGAAGGATAAATGCATTAAAACTATTTTTTCTTAAGCACATTAGAAAAAAGTCTCCAGGCAAGTACTTGGTTTATTTGCAACAGCTCTTACTATGTACCTAAAGCAAAGTTTGTTTTTCCCTCTTCATTTCTATCTGCAAGCAGTCTAGCCAGGTCCAACTTTAATTTGTGCACTGGTATTTTCATGTACATGTATCTCCTCAAAAGCAGAACCTTATGAAAATTTCTCCACTCAAGCCTAAGAAACACTGAAGCGGTCTAAAAAGCTGCATGGCCTCAAGTGCCATGCATTATATGATATATATTATACTTAGATATGATTTATATATAACTATAAATATATGTTTTAAAGCAATCCCCAAGATACTTGGGGTGCACACATAAAGGCTTTTTTTTTTCTTTTGCTCTAATGCAAAACTGCTAGAGAAATGGAAAAAATAACCTCTGTTTCATGAAAAGGATTTTGCCTTGACACTTGTCTGAATGCTTATTTTTAAAGGTTCTATAAAAGTTCTTTTTCTGATAACAAACTTTTGCTGGTTCTTCGGGTAGTTAAATGTCTGGGGCCAAATCGCAGATGCCAAAGGAATTACAATCTCAGATTGTGTGTCTAAAACACAGACTGTTATGTGGCTCTTGATAAAGTCAGGTAGAAAGAGTCCTTTCTCTAGCTGAATCATGAGTACAGAAACAAGAAAGCTCACACCTGCTTGCACACGTTATAAAATACTTTTCGCTACCAAGTGAGTTCTAGTAAAATTCTGTCACTTAAGCTTTGTGCCATCAGGACAGGAGAGAGCTACGTGAGTTTTCTATAATATAATAAGGCACGTTTCATTTCTGACTTGGCTTATAAAATAGACTGGAATTTAATCAAGCCTTGGTGGTTAATATGGAACCTTTATGAGGTAATTTATGGTTGGGGGAGAAAAAGAAACCATCTGGAATCTATCTAACAAGAAGCCTCATCAGATCACTTTAGCTGCCAGTAATTTCTTCAAAATCCATAGCAACACAATTCTGTGGGAACATCTAACACCTGCCGATTTGGTTCGCCTCAAGGCAATATGTGCATTGTGTACGAATAATCTTCAGTCAATATTTCATTTTATTAAAAATTAAATCAAACAATTCCCAGTGTACACAAATCCTAAGTGGCCTTTCCAAATAGGGTGTGTGTGTGATGCTCTGGGGAGGCTCCCGGCCGATCGGTCAGCTTAACTCAGCTCCAGAAAGCACCCGGCTCAGGGTGGGAACAGATTCGAGGGGGTCGGGGCCCCATCCCACTGCTTTCCTGACTTATCGCTACTAACGGTAATAAAACTTACATTAGGTCTCTGCCTCTTCCATTAGATGGGGTTAGGGACCCACCATCAATACGGCTCAGCGATTCATCAGGTCAAAGGGAAGGAACTGTGGCTGCACCCTCGAACCACAACTCGCTTTGTCCCTCAGTGTCACCTCCAGATGGTCTTTCCTCTGACTCACCCTGCACTGTGACCGAATGACCTCTGCCCTGCTAGGGAAAACCAGCAAGCAGGAGATGGTTGGAGAACATCCATCGCCATTCTATCAAGAGCAGGGAGGGAGCAGTCACAAATTACTGTGTCCTAGATTGTGAAAATGTAAGCAGCTAGCTGGACCCAGGACCCAGGACCCAGGACGTGAGGACCGGGAGGCGGGGTCTCGAGAGGGGCTCACAGTTCTCCCTCCTCCTCGGGGGACACAGTGCTGACGTGCTCAGGTTCACAAATGGTCCACCCGGGGACAGTCTCAGTCCCGGAGCGAGTTTCCCTAGCCATTCTGGTAATTCTGCTTTGCTGTAGTCAGGTAGTATTTGATGAAGAAAATTACATGTAGAATTCGGCGAAGAGAATTATCTTTAGTAACGGGCTTTGGCAAAGACTACTTATAAGAAGGAAAAGCAGCTGGAAAAGTTATAAAGTCTGTTTCATAACCAAATGTGCAGAATTCACCCCTCAACAACTTACCCTGGCCTCAAAATGTGTATAACATTAGCTTAATAGATTTTATATAACAAAGAGAACTGAATTTGCCAGTTGCCAATTTTACATTATTTTTGATCCACCAAATCAGCTTCTGGGAATTTATCACATAACTTAATGAAATTACACATATGACTGGGGAAAAGCTAGAAACAATGAAAATGTCCAACCATAGGTAAATGAATAAATAATGTATATATACTTAAGTGGAATAATATACAGTCGTTAAAAATTACATTTTAGAAGACTAATGATTCAGGAGACAGTTTAACATATACTCACTCTTAAAGGAAATAAGTAAAAAAAATCCCCTATGTTTCATATCTAAATTATACAAATGACATGCATGTAGCAAAGCACAGGAAACACCTAGAAAGCTGTATCATAGCTTTTGTCTTTGAATAGTGGACCTAGGGGTGGTTGTCTTTGAATAGTGGGCCTACAGGTGAATTTTGTTTTTATTTGTCTGTACTTTCACCAGTGTTCTATGATAATGATGCATTAGTCTTGAAACACGAAAAAAAAAAGTGTAAAACTTGCTTAAGTAATTCTTTAAAAAAGAAAAGAAGGCAGAGAGAAACTTGAACCCTTTAATAGTCTTAATATTCAATGCAGATTAAATGTCCAAAGCTTCTGCCTCCAGAAGAGGACCAGGTAGCTCAACCTGGTCCCTCCTCAAGTCCCCAACCTCAAGTCCCTGTCACCCCCAGACCTCAGAGCCCCGCCACAGGCGACTCCAGAGTCCTCTCCCACCTCCGCCTCCACACCCCAAACAATCACCATGTTTCTTAGACTTCGCTGGGTAGGAGAATCAGACGGGGACTGGATTTAAGCAGAGATTCCCAAACATGCAGCGATTTGGATCCAGAAGATCTGGAACAGGCTCAGGAATCTGCCCAGTGGTTCTGACACAGCGAGCGGCGGACCAGACCCGGCAAATGAAGGGCTTCGGGACTCGACCCCGCCAGCGGCCCTTGGGCTGGGAGCCAGGCCTCACAGCCGCGCTCTCTGGTCTCTGCATTTTATTCCAGAGCATCGCGGGCCTTCCCGCCTCCAGAGACATCACCCCCAGGCAGGGGTAGACGACTCAGCACTGCTTTTTACAAGGGCATGAATGATACCAGCTCACATCCCAGCTGCCTCTCTCCCAGAGCTACTACCCCTCCGCCCCTCCCCCCAGCGACAAGGACCAGGCACCCAGGGCAACCGCCGGGCCCGGAGACTGCCAACCAGCCAGTCCACGCCCGCTTGCCCCGTCCGGCTCACTTCGTCTCCTGGAAAGCGTCACAGAGGATCTGCCTCCCGACCGCCCTGGTGCTTCCGTGTGGCCCAGTGCGGTGGACCCCGGCCTCCCCTGTTAGGATCTCTGACAACAACAGCTGCCTCCCCCCCACACACACACACTGGGGATGGATCCCAGGGCCTTCACACTGAGCCACCCACCCGGCCCTTTTTATTTTTTATTTTGAGACAGGGTCTTGCTAAGTCATTAAGTTTTTAAGGCTGTGCTCCAACTTGGTGATCTTCTTGCCTCAGCCTCCCAGAACGCTGGGATTATAGATGTCCACACCGATGCTGGCTAAGAGCTATCTTTTCAACAGCAGTTATCCGAGCAGCTGCAGGCCTCCCCACCCCTGAACAACAATGAAACCTACATTTAACAAACACCAGGCTGTTTCTGGAAGAACAGATCTCAGAGGTCCTGGAGTCACAGCTGACAGCAAAGGAAGGGGTGACAGGTGCTAGCAACAAATTATGAACACTTACCAACGGTTAAAAAGCCAACAACTGGTGGCAAAATATTAATAAAACTTGTGGCTCGCATGAGAAGGATTACAAATGAAACTCCTAAAATATCCATTTTGACCGGATACTTACCTCGCGGAGGGGGATGATGAGGCTACACAAGTTTTCTTCCTTGCTGGTAAAGCAGATGTAATTTGTGGAGACAAACATCTGCCCCAAAATGTGCATTTTGTTGAATGGAGTCCAGAGGGTACAGTCTGTGTGGCCATCTAATTTTTCATCTTTGGGCAGCCGGAAAAGGGCACGGTACCTCTCACTCTTGGCCCTGGCGTCAAGATCACTGGAAAACAAACATTACAATTCATCTCGCACAAGAAAGAGGCTTCCATGCCCTCTACATGGTGCAGCGACACAGGGTCCCCCAGCCCACCATTCACCTCCTGCATCCTTTTAGTTGTCCCTCCCATCTTGAGCTACTCCAACCTGAGGAGCCCAAAGCATCATAAAATTCTTCTAATATAGTTAGGTCTCTTCCCTTGTATGGCCAGTTGACAATCAATATCTATCAATGTTAAAGAACCTGGGAAAAATTAGGTCTGAACAGGAAATTCGTTCTTTCTAAACAATGCAATCATTTCAGAGAGACTATTATTAGACAAAAGGAAAGGAAGTGGAGGATGTAAAGGACAGCAATAAGGGAAATGGATATGGTAAGAATACTATATGCATGCATGAAATTGCCACAAAGAAACTTAGTATTTTGTAAAGTTAATAGGCACTAATAGAAAATATTTTTTGAAAGGATGCAATCATTTATAAAGGAGCTATTACATTTACTCTTATCTAGTGCTTTTCAACCTCATCTTTTAAGGCAAGATCCAGTGAGAATGCAAATAGCCGCACGAGTCTGCCCTAAACAGACAACAGAGCTGCACGGTGACACAGGAACAACCCGCTTCTTGGACAACCATGGTTTCCAATCTCAGTGGGGTCTTCTGCTGTCCATCATCTCTCCCCTCACGAGTTCTTTATCTCGTCCAAATCTCTCCCCGCAAGCCTCCACTCCGCTGCAGCCCCCTGGGGGTCTAGTTTCCGGCTCTACAGAGAAAAGGCTGAATGCATGCGCTCCCTCCAGCTCCCTCCTCCCTACTTCTGAAATCGCCTCTACGGTCCTCTTAGGAACTCTTAACTTCCTCTCCCAGTTTCAAAAGGAGACACGCCAGCACACATCAGCGTGCTTCCTGCACTCTACAAAAGGTCATTTTAAAAGTTTACTCTCTCCTGTCCCCATACCCACTCTCATCAATACACTTCCCATCTGCCTCTTTCACTGAATCCTGTGTTCAAATCCTCCATTCTACAAAAAAGCAACTACCCCTCCTAAAGGAGTTCCATTGAATTCCCCAAAAAGGCAGTCAATACTTGCCTATTTCCCTTTTCTTGCCCTTCATTGCTACTCAATTCACTGCAGATAACTGGATCTATCCTTTACCACGGTGTCAAAACATGTCTCAAATCACCAAAGACACTTTAATTACAACACGTTCTTTCCAGACTCCAGTTACCACCTGCACACCCACGATTTCTAATTTCATATTTCTGACCAGACTGATCTCTAACGAGATGTCCCGCAAGCAACTCAACCCAATCGAAGCTGAGTTATCACACCCCCTGTACACGCTCTTCCTTCATTCCCCATCGCAGTTCCATGCAGTCGCACTTTACAGAGGGCATCAACACTTCCCTCCCTGGCTCTGTAGCTTTCTTCCCACATCTTGGAGGCTTCTCTGCAGCCTCTCCTCATCCCACGTCCTGCCTCCTTTCAGCCACGGAATGGACTCACTTTCCTTTTCGTTTGTGCTTCCTACTCCATGTGCCCCCTCTGCCTAGCCCATGCATCCTACTGTACCGGAAGGGTAACTTCTACTACCTTCTGCAGAGCCCACTCAGAGCAGCCTCCACTGGGCCAAGCTCTCCCCGAGTGTGTGCACATGACACTGTCCCTAGGACCAGCCGAGTTCCCAGCACAGTGGAAGGGGTCTGTCTGTCTCTCTTATTGAATTGGGGGTGCCTCGGGCAGTCTTTTTCATGCTGTCTCCATGTCCAGAAGAGTATTTGTAAACCTTGAAGTTGTCCAGAAAAGGTTAAAGTAAATGAATGAGTGAGTGAATGAATGGATGGGATTTTGGTTTCTAAGGTCTGTAAGACTCAAATTCTCCATCACGTACCGTTTTAGAGCAGACACTTTTTTAGGAGATTTCTTTTTCAGTTTGGGCAGGGATCGATCTTGTTCAAAGCCCTCATTGTCTAAGAGTTGCCTCATGGCTATATTGGCAAGCTGCTCCATTAACTTGAACGTCTCGTTGATGTTGAGGAACACGGAGAAGAAATGCTCACTGGAGCGAGTGCTCACTTTGATCACATCAGGCAGGAGCAGTGTGGCGTTCTTCTCAAGCTGGGTGATGTCCACCCACCGGATCACCAGCTTAGCTAACAGAGAGAGCAAGGCCAGGTCAACTGGGGGCCAGAGACCGCACGCCCTAAGATGCCCTGCAGTCTGTAAGCCCATCTTCACTGCCTTAACTTTAGGAGCCAAATTTGAAACCTATAAATTCTAGATCACAATTATGACAGATGTAAGTCCACATCTACTAAATTAATTATACCTTTAGTGAGTCTTCATTATTTAATGACCTATTTCCTTACGATATGGAGTAGACAATACTTGAATTGGCTTGTTAAATGGTAAGCCAAAAACAAGCTGACTCAGTTAAATTTACAGATTGACTCCTGACACTGTGATTTGGTTTATGAGTTCAGAGAAGGCCCCAGCAGACTTTCCAAAGCTTCCCTCTCGGATTCTAGACCACTTACCTTCCCTTCCCATAAGGAAAGAATAAAAGCACAGGTGATTGATACTGAGGTACATCCAACCCTGCCGGGGGACCTTCCCCTTCCAGTAGCTGCAAGAGTAGTAGTTGACAAGCTTCTCTTCCTCGGGCATCCCGAACAGCCTGTGGAATTTCACAATGGCCTCTTTAAACTTCTCTGTGTCGTCATCTTCCTTCACATCATTGATTTTATTATATTCTGCAATGATGCCCTAATCAGGGATCAAACACAAAGACATAACTGGTGTTAATATGACTAAAGCTGCGTGTTTTGGAAAGAAAGAAACCATTTCTAAGGCCAGAATTTTTTTTTTTAAGTGGCGAATTCCGTCCAGAGGCAACCCTCAAATGCTAAGTAAATTAGCAAGTACCATTTGTGTACTGATTTTCAAAGGACAGTATGGATTTTATTGGTGCTAATTATTTTATTAAACTCATCTGGAGTGACGCTCACAGTTTTATTTCACAAATGAGGAGATGTAAGTATTTTGCTAGTTCTATCGTTTTTATTAAGCTAATCATGACAGAGTCATCCCAAAGGTCAATTTCTGCCTTTATCAAAATCAACAAGAAAATCATCATAAAAGGACAAGAGAGGAAAGGGAAACCACATGTGTGTCCCTAGCTGATACTTGGCCAGACTCATTGGCTCAAGGCCATTCGTAACATGGGGTAACCTAGAGAAAGGAGCAAGTCATCATTTGACCAGAAGAGGAGTGAATATGAGAGCAAAAATTATATTAGACATGGAGTTTTTTTGACATCTGGACAGAAAATGAAATATTTGCAGAGCAAGTGACTGGCTTAGCCTACCGTTTAATCATCATAGTAGTTTAAGAAGCCACTTCACTGTTATCTAGTTTCTCCACAATTCCCCCAAAACTGGCTTCTGTAGCTCTTGATTAAAAAAAGCTCCCTTGAATTCCACCTTTGTGTAATCATCAAATCCCCTAGCTTATCTTCATTTTCTCTGATCTCAAGGTAGGACTGAAAAGCGTGTCCTTTACAACATGACAGCTGTGGGTTCAGGTCTCGGCAGTGTCACTTGTATCTGTGTGGCCTTGGGTAAACCCTTGAATTCTCCTTGACCTGACAATGCTCCCCTCTATCCCTAGGGCAGAAAATTGTATCTGCTTTATCATACCTTGAATTCTGGACTTGGGGCTATCATGCTTCTAGTATATCACTGTTTCCTACAAATTTATCTTCTTAAAACTAAGCTTGACTAAAACATTTATTATCAAAATTCTGAGTGGTTCCCCACTATCACTAGTCTAAAATTTTAGACCATGCATTTTTTTTTTCTTTCTTTATGTGGGTACCTGGAACCGAACTCAGGACCTCGCGCTTGCCAGGCAGGCGCCTATGCCGCTGAGCTATCTCACCGGCCCTCCACGCATGTTTTGGATCCAACCAACCCTGTAGTTTTTTTCTCACTTTGTTACATCCTACTGAAGTTTCCCATTAGTAACTGCCCCGCCAGCCTGAAGCATCCTCAGGGTCTAAAGCATCAATTCTATGCTTTCCTGTCTTCTTGCCTGTGATCCTACCATTGCATGTGTCTAAAATCTAGAATAAGACAGTTTGGTTTCATTAATCTTATCAAGTCCCAAAGTCTCATTTAATTAATCCCCGCCTCCTTGTAAATCTTCTCCCAACCATGATTCTTTCCCCCCACATTAAGTCTTATTAACTCTTTCAGCATTATGTACTGAAATTATTTCCTGAATTTTGTTTGCACTGCCAGACCTTTCCCCTTTGCTGCCAGCAGTTGTGTAATGAGGTGTGATGGCAGGAGGGAAGGTTTCAGTCTTCCTCAACCCCTGCCATCATTCAATGCTAGTTAGAAATGAAAATCTGAACAATTATAATAGCAAACAGTGGCCTTACTGATGCAAACACAATCCCAGGACAAGTCTTCTACTAGGAAGCACTGCCTAGGCACATGGTCCACACAGAGTAGACTTATTTTTATGATGGAATTGTTGTGATGGCTTCCTAGCCTTCTATCAAGGCTTTTCGCATACTCTGATTCTCGATGGCTTCTTTCAGAGCACAGATCTGAGTTTCCCACCTTGAAAACTTCCATCGATCATCAGTGAAAGGAAAAAGAAGGCAGCATGATTCTCACACCAAACTTGCCAGCCATGGCATAAAGATCATATTCCCCGTGAAACTAAGCCAACCTTACCTCAACACTCTCTTATTTATATGTTGGCAAAATTCTGTTTACTATTAAGTATGAGTGCCAAAAATAGTGTCTTGAACATTTTTCATCACTAGTATCTAGCACCTACAGAATATTCAATAAAATATTAAAAGAATTTGTTGCCTTCCCAAATTAGAATGTATCTTAAGGGGGCCATACCTTGGCCTTCATTGTATAATCCAGAATTGTATATTTTAAATCTGTGATTGTCTCCGAGTTGACAATGCTTAGGAAGTTAAGAACCGAGTTCCTGGTTCCCTATCTGTCATCGCACAGGATGACACAGAGTCTGACACTGGAAGTAGCAATGGGAGAATATTTAAAATAAAGTTCCTTTCCTCTGATTTCTTTTGATACTACTACCCTGACAGAACAGAGATATTAAGCTTGATAAAGGTGAGAGGAGACCAATTTTGGACCCAGGCTATTCCAGAGGCAAACAGGCTTTGGGAGAGTACGATGCATATTAGGGATTTCAGACAACCAGAGGGGACAGTCGCTGGTTGGAGAGGAAGAGAAGTCAGATTGGAAAGGAAAAGGCATGAAAATCCTTTTCCAGTTGTAAAATACACCAACATTTCAAAGTTGCCAATGCTTTTAGAGGAGGATAAAAAAATAAACATAAGAAGGAAAGAAGAGGGCCGGTGAGATAGCTCAGTGGCATAAGTGCCTGCCTGGCAAGCGCAAGGTCCTGAGTTAGACTCCCGATACCTGCATATGAAAAAAGAAAAGAAGGAAAGAAGGAAAGAAGAAATAAATGCATACATGAAGTAACAGAAAGAGAGCCCACTAAAAGCCAGCGGCAGTGGGGGCTGCAGGACGTCATGGCCACGACCTCAGAGTGAGCCTGGGGGCCCCTGTGGCCTAAACTTCTTCAGGACCCCTGCAGTGGGGCTCGTCCCACAGTCACAACAGAGAGAACATCAGAAGGGAGTGATGTGTAACTGACCAAAGGATGCCCCTACGGTTTTTAGTGGAAAAACATTAATTTCGGACTACATTATCTAAAGATCTGCTAAAAACCACATTTCCAGAATGTGTATTTAAATTTTAAAAAGAAAATGTTTTTCAGTATGAGAGATTTATGAGGATATAGAACAGAGAAACGGCACTGGGAAATGTTCCAGGGTCTAATACACTAAAAGACCAGGCCTTGCCAACTAATTTCCATATAAGGTTAATTAGTAGCCCCACTTTCAACTTCTCCACCTTCAGGAAAAGACAGGATCAGAATGCCAAACCTTGTTTTGAGTTTGCTGTAATTTCTCAGCCAGGACTGGACGGCTGAACAAAGGCACGGAATATCTCCTTCCCCTAAGTTCTACGGGTTCTACACAGCATAAAACAGGCACACTAGTTCTAGGCAGCAGTCCCTTATGACTTTGGAAAATTAACACAATCCAAGTATGTGGGAGGTTCAATATTAATTTAAATATACAAAATGGTATCGACAGGTATGAAAAGAGAAAAGTTAACTTGGCAAACAGGAAAGAATGTTCAACCTCACAATCAATCAAAGACAGAAAATTAAAATATTAAACTTTTAAACCGTTATTTTTTCAGTACTGAAGACTGAAGCCAGGATCTTCACACTAAGCTAGATTCCCTAGACCTTTTTTAATTTTCTGATTTTGAGACAGGATCTCACCACGTTGCTGAATTGCCCAGATTGGACTCAAATGTGCTATCCTCCTGCCTCAGCCTCCTAGAGTACTGGGATTACAGGCATGCACCACCATGCCTGGCTGTTTTAAACCACTTAAATAACCACAATCCTGAAAAAAAGAAAGTGTAATCATACAGGGATCCTAATATACTGACAATATCTACTAAGGTCCATTAAAATGTTTTGCCCTCATTAGAATGTTTTAACTACTTAATGCATTAATCTATATTTTGTTATCTATTTCAAAATAAAACAAAATCAAACCCCTCCCACAACTTGTAGGAAAAGTATATGAACCAAAATGTTAACTCTACTTTTGTTTGTACCTGCCTACCCCCACTAGTCTAGACACCAAGGTGACTTCTAGAAAAAGAAAAATAATAGAGTCAATTATGGACATATCCATTTATTAAAATAGCAAGTAAATTTATATAGCAATATAGTCAATACTGGTCAAAAAAAAGAGGATAGTAACAAATTATGTATACAATGGGACTACTATTACAAATTATAGGCATGGTAAAAGTCTAGGAAGAAATACACAAATGCTATGTAAAACATTTGGATCATGGTTGTTTCAATAGTTAACTATTACTTTTATAATTTATAAAAGTTAATTTAGATCTCAAAACAAGTAAGTCTGTTGATTCTCAATTATTGGACAATCTGTGAAAGCATAAACCATTCATTTGCACATGAATGACATTCTTTCGCCCATAACTGCATTAATAGCAATTCCTCCTCATAATTAGTTTCAGGGCAATTAAATCTGACATTTTTTAGCATGCAAATGGTGAGAAGAAAAGCTATTTGGCATAATTCACCCTTGATTTATTTATTCACTCACTTGTTTTCCTAACTGTTGTCACTTTCAAGCTTTGGTTTCTTTCTACATCTCTTTCTTTGTGCCAGTTTCCCAAAGGTGAAAACATCCGAGAGGACTAAGAGAGGTCCTCCCCCAGTGGCCTCTGGATATAGATGCTGCTCCACATCTCTACGGCTTCCCCATACTCGCTGGCAGACTGCTTTAATCCAACCTCTCCTACGTGAGCCAATTAGGACCCCTCTGACTCTCTCCATTGACATGATTTCCAGAAATCCAAATACATGACTTAGAAGTTAAAAAAGCAGATATTATAAAACTAGGTTTCATCAATAAGACAGCTCTCAATTACTCAATGCTTTAAAAATCTGGAAGCTGCCTCTTGTTCAGTGATCCTTTCCAATGTCTCAGCCAATTTTTACCTTTTAAACTACTCTTCTAGGGGGGCTGGTGAGATAGCTCAGCAGCACAAGCGCCTGCTGGTGCGCGAGGTCCTGAGGTCGACCCCCAGGTACCCACAAAAGAAAAAAAGTAAACTACTCTTCTAATCTCTCTAGTAAGGATGGAGTAGAAAACTGAATCACAAATCTTGACAATGCATAAACACTCATTTGAGGGGTAGGGAGGGCAGAAATGAAGCAAGAGGCTGATGTTACATGAGTTTTTGTACTCCCGTGGTCCTCATTTTACATGGTCTTTCAAATTCAGCTCTCTCCTTCGAAAACATCAGACCCTAAAAAGTAAAGAGATTCCAATTGTATTCTTTAACTTCCTTTTCTGATTCTAAAGTTACTACAAGTTTGTGTAAAAGTTCAGCAAGGCAGAAAAATAAAACAAAATTGACAATCTGTGGAATTTTAAGGAGAGCCACTTTGTCGGAACACTTCCTACAACTCCTCCTTACCCTGGGTGTAGAGACAGATTTTTAAAGGATATCTAAAATCCCAGATTCTATCATAAGATTTTTCTAATATTGTCTAAGTAAGAGTTCAAAAATTTGTGTGACAAAAACTGTCATGTGCAAAATCAGAAGACACATGACAAACTGAAGGAAAATATCTATGACATATACCACCAATAAAGGGCAAATGGCCCTTCTATATAAAGAAGAGAAACTGATCAAAAGTCCTATAAAAGGGCCAGTGAGATGGCTCAGCGGCATAAGCGCCTGCCTTACAAGCGCGAGGGCCCGAGTTCGACTCCCGGATCCCACATACGAAAAAGGGGCCGGTGATATCGCTCAGCGGCACGGGCGCCTGCTGGCGCGCGAGGTCCTGAGGTCGACCCCCCGGTACCCACAAAAAAAAAAAAAAAAAAAAAAAAAGTCCTATAAAAATATGTAAAAGACATTAGCAGTTTACCAATAGATATAAAAAAATAGCCCTTAGACTTATGAAAAGATATTCAGCTTCTCATAAATGACACAAATACAAATTAAAACACTACCAAAAAAGTATCTCTCTCCCATCAGATTGGCAAAAACTCAAAAGCCTGATAATTCACATTGTTGGTGAGGCTATAGGAAAAGAAGCATTCCCATACTTGCCAGTGGGAATGTAAAATGGTACAACTCCTATAGAGGGGAATTTAGAAATATTCACCAAAACAATATATGCATTTACCTTTTGATCTGGAACTTACCAATACAAATTCAATAATATTTCCTCAGTAATATTAAAAATACATATATGTTTTGGACAGATTTAAAGGTAGTGCCAAAGGTCTCATGTATTCATAGGTGAGGCTTTCTGAAGGTGATTCTATCATGGGTGCACTACAGTCATCAGTGGATCAATCTACTGATTAATGGCTGGGGGATGCGGGTCACTGGGGGTGTGACATGGAAGAGTATATTCTTGTCCCCACCTCCTCCTTTCTCTCTCTCTCTCTCTGCTTCCTGGCTGCCATGGGTTGAGCAGCTTTCCTCCACCAGATCTTTACACCATTTGATTTCTGTCTTGGAGTCAACTAACCATGGACTAAACCCTTTAAAACTGTGAGCCAAATATACCTTTCCTCCTTTTAATTGTGTAAGTCCGGTATTTTGTCCCAGCAATGGGAAAGTTGACTAATGCAGTATACATGAAAAAATATATGTGTAGAAGTTTTTTTTGGTTGCAAAATATTAGAAACTACCTAAATGTCCAAGCACAGGTGAGTCTCTGAATTAGTTATGGTATACACTCATGAATACACAGATGTAAAACAGAATAAGGAAAAAAAAGAAATGTGGGATCTTGGATCGGATCATGGAATGAGAAAAGGACATTAAAAACAGATAAAATCCAAACAAAGTTTCACTAACTATAGTTATGTAAGACGTTAACTTTAAGAGAAGCTCAGCATAGGATATATGGAAATTCTCTACTACTTTTGCAGTTCTGTAAATCTAAAAAGTATTTCAAAATTTAAAAAACAGAACTATTAAAATGTAAAAATACATGCAACCATTCTATGAACTGATATGGTATGTGACAGGTAGATTTTAAGTGGAAAAACAAAATGCAAAGCAGCATATATATGTGAAGTCTATGTGTAAGAATTGAAGGGAAATAGGAGACATAAATCTGCTCATTTTTACAAAAAGAAACAGGAAGGGTGAACTGGAAAACAATGAAGTTGATTCACTAAGGGGGACTTATTAGAGAACAGGACGGCAGGGT
The DNA here is from genome assembly GCA_028451465.1 of Erethizon dorsatum. Classification (NCBI taxonomy): domain Eukaryota; kingdom Metazoa; phylum Chordata; class Mammalia; order Rodentia; family Erethizontidae; genus Erethizon; species Erethizon dorsatum. Next base: position 12,550,736 of record CM051839.1, read on the forward strand.
GCAAAAGGGACTAACACTTTTTGACTTCTGGAAGCATGTTATTATTTTCTATATTCAAAAACCAAAATAAAGCTAATAATGCTGGGAAAGAAAAAGAAACTAAAACTGAAAGCAAACGAAAACAAACAGGACAGGGACGGTACAAGCTGAGCCTGGAAGAGCCTGGAAGACACAAACAAGAAAGTACTCAACAAATAATGGAATGCATCCCAGAAACACCAAAAGCAACTGATGCGGGGCACTTGAGCTATGTCAAGCACGAGTACCAAAATAATTAAGTCCGGTAATATAAACAACAGATACCTAGGAGTCCCTACCAATAATAAGTAATGGAGGGAGGGCTCTCGCTCATAGAATAGTAGTTGGCAACCTGAAAATGAGAGACTGCTGGAATTGGAAAATCACCCTACCTACAGTCATCACGCTGCAAACCATCCCAGCAAAGATTGGTTGACTAAAAAGTTATTAACTGGGGGCCGGTGAGATGGCTCAGCGGTGTAAGTGCCTGCCTGGCAAGCGCGAGGTCCTGAGGTCGACCCCCGGTACCCACCAAAAAAAAAAAAAGTTATTAACTGGATTTTAAATCAGAAGAGAAAGTTTAATAAGGAATAGGATAGGTACAGGTGTAGCGTTCTTGTTTCCCTACAGAAAATTATTTATTACTTGAAAAGACAGAATGAGTAATGCTACAGTGGAGAACTGGGCAGCACCCTGTCTGAGGTTAAAACACCAGGGAAGGGGCCGACTGAGCGCCAGGGGCCTCCAGACACAATTTGTTGAGAAGGACGTAAGGTCACTCCCATGGAACCCACCTGGGAACGCTTACTCCGAATTGAATCATAAGGAAAACATCTGACGAAACCCCAAATGAAACTGTTGTATTAAAAAAATAACCAAACTGCACACTTCAACAACACTCGTGTCATAAAAGGAAAGGCATGGAAATCTTCAAGACTCGAAGAGACCAAACACATGAAAACCAAATGCAATAGCTTCCTGGATTGAATGCTGCACTGGAATGAAAAATATTTTTGAAAACTATAAAAGTCATAATTCAGCCAATTACAGTAAGAATCTGTGCCAAATATTAAAGTATAGTAATGTTAAATTTATACATGATGTTAATAATGTGACTGATAACTATGGCATTTTATAGAGAATCTCTACTCTTAGAAAATACACACTGAAGTATTTAGGAAAAAATTCCTCTCAAATAGGGAGGAAGTGGACACATGAATGATAAAGAAATGGGGTAAAAATGTTGACAACAGGTAAGTTTAGGTAAGGGTAAACAGGTCTGTTTTACACAGTCCTTATATTTGCACCGTTTCTGTAAATTTGAAGTTACTTTCAATTAAAAACAGTGTTTGTTCTTTCTTAAAAAAAAAAACAAAAAGATAAAACGCCACTACCTGTATTTTTCCTCTCACGAATGTGGTGATGTCGTTCTCGTTTTCAAAGACGGACAGCGTCTGCAGCAGATTCTTCTCCAGCCATTCCCAGTGCTCTGTGACCTCCTTCCTAGAGCCTCCTGTCCGAATGGAAACGTGACAATGTCAGCTTTCATGACCAAAGTATCTTAAAAAGCCAGGGCCCTCCGTCGATACATGGTGCCGCCAAAGGAGACTGCATCTTTCCAAGAGCCCTGACTATTAAAACAGCTGCCACCCCCTGGGAGACACACAGGAGCCGTCTGATCAGGTGAGTGCAGAAACGTTCGGGACCTGGTTCAGGGTGGAAGGCAACACTGTGTCCCACATTTGCTTTTCTGAGCTGGGAGTTAATTGCTTCTCTTTTCTCCCTTTTAGGACGTGCAGGTCACAGGGTAACAGAGCTTGTTATGATACATGGTTTCCGTTGTTAAGTTGCAACAGTATGAGAGCTGTGGCGCCACTAGAGAGCTGATGAAACCTCTCCTACAATGGGCAAAAAATTCTCTTTACTCACTTCAATTATGAATGAGATTTGAAAATGGATAAGCGCTAGGGAGCAGCAGACGGCTCTCACCAGCACAGCTGCCTCGAGATGCAATGGGATGAGGTCATCCCTTCAGCCTCCAACCAAGGTGCTACATTTTGGTCAGGAATGAGGAGCATACATCACTTCACCCGGCAACCTCCAAATTTAAACATTCCTAACATGAGATATAAACTGGATAACCAGCACCCTGCTTTCTGCCCACACTGCATGGCAGAACACAGATGCTGTCAAGATGCAGTTATAAAATATTAAATAAATTTCCTTTATGATTGCTAATGATCTTACACAAAAATATTTTCAAAAGTTATCGATGTCATATATATAAACTGCATGTACCACTCATTCCAGAACTCCAGAATGATTTTGTGATTCCACTGATTTCACCCTTAACCAGCTTAGATTTCCAAGTTATCTTTTAATGGATTTCTTAAGTGTCTTTCCTCTCTGTTTTTTATCATCAGTAATTTGAGATGGCCCAGAATCGCACTCTGATTCCTGACAAAGGAAGAAAGGCAGGAGACACGAATGTTTCTGCGATCAGACTCAAAATCTCTTAAGAGGATAGAGGTGAGCTTGATGGGTTTCAGACACACTGAGTAAAGCGTCAACAAAAGAGAACCTGAGTTCATTTTCTTTAAGACTAAACACTAAATAGCCTTCGGGGGGTGCTTATGGGACTGGGGTACGGCCGAGCGGTACAGCACTTGGCTAGCAGGTGTGAAGCCCTGGGTTCATCCCCAACATGACAAATAAATAAAACTTTTTAAATGGATGCTTACATAGGGAATACAAAGCAGATTTCTCTGTGGGGAGCGGTACTGGGAAAACACTGGAGACGACTGTCTGCTCCTCTCTGTGGTATTTTTCATGGCTCACTTATTTGAGGCCAATCAACCATGTGTAAAAACAGTAACACGATCACTCTGCACCGTAACTTCAAAGCGACAGCTGGAACTCAGGACACCTGGTCCCCCCCCCCCCCGCCTCCCACCAGCCAGTTGGATGACTTTAGGCAGTTTAATCCGTTTCAAATTTTTTACATGTAAAATGGACACAGATTTAAAAACAAAACAACCTTATCTAAGGTAAATGTTGTGAAAAATCACAAGGGATCACATCTCTTTCACACTTGGGAAAGTAGAAAATACTTTTCAAATGTGAACTACAACACCTACTTGGAATATTTAGGAAATGAATTAATTTGCTGAGTTTTCCAGACAGCTTTAAAACATCCTCAAGTTAAAAACTGTAAGTAGCAATTGCAATATTTTCTAAATACACCGGGTCCTTCCCAGTCAGAAGAGGTCACCACGACCGCGAGCTGTGTTATGCTGCAGACCCTGAGAGCCCCATCCGGGATGAGCGCCAGCCCTGCGCCCTCCACCCTGCAGTCCCATCTGTGCTTGTTGGCACCGTCAAATGCCCTGCAGAGGACAGAGGTGCTCCCGGAGGCCGCGGGACTGCGGAGTCTCTCCAAGTCCGCTGGGCACAATTCCCAGCCTCTGATCTTGCCTCTTCTCTGCTGCTGCCTCTGTGGCCCGCGGATGTCTCCTCTGGAGTCTGAGCCCGGCTCAGCCATGACTCTCAACCAGATCTCATCACACCCGGCCTCTCGCCAGGTAATCACAGTGAGAGTGCGACTCGCAGCTCCCTGTTGCACCTGTCACCGATTCTAACCCAACCTCGAGCTCAACCTCACCACTTACTTCCTGGCTGTCACAGGCAGAAAAGCCCCTGAGTACGGACCTGGGGCAGCGGCTTCGGCGTTGCACAGGCAGCGCATATTCATGCACGCTCATCTGCCACACACACACACACACACATGCACAAATGCCGTGTGCCTGCACACGCTCATTCAGCAAACATTTACTCACACCTCCATGGTGTCACATGGAGGTCCACGCGGCTGATGTGTTTTCCTACCCCATCTTCACATACACTCACGTGCCACTTAATTATGGGGACATTTTCAGAAATGCACCATCAGGTGACTGTGTTGTTGTGTGAACATCTTGGAGTGTATGAACATAAACCCAGGTGGCAGAGCCTGCTGTACACGCAGGCCATGTGATACGGCCTATTGCCTGTGGGTTCCCAACTGTACAGCATGGCGCTGTGCTGAACACCATAGGCGGCTGTCGCAGAATGTAAGTATTCACCTATCTAAACATACCTGAACGGGCTCACTTACACCGGCATCACCACAAACGCACGTGCAATATGCGTCATTAAGATACTACCACGGTCACTTCCCTAGGTGAAGGAATTCTTCAGCTCCATTATAATCTCGGGGGACCACTGTCGTAGGCGGTGCGTGACTAGTATCACCGGAGGATTCTGCAGTGAAGTCCAGACTTTTACTGCCCCTGCCTCCCACCTGCTGCCTCGTCTGCTGCCCCAGGCCCACCTGCTCTGCACCAGTGTACATCTTTCCCACGATCCCCAGCCTCCCTCACCCAACATCATTTCACCAGTGCCTCTCTCCTCTACTGCCCGTCTCTGGAGAGGCGGTGCCCGCATTTCCGCTTCATTACTACCACCGGCCCCCACTCCCACTGCTGTTGCTCCCACTGTTTCTCCTGTGTCCATCACGGTCCTCCCTGGCCACTCCCTGCTGTAAATAGGGTTAGGGTCTCTGACTCTGGCTGCTTTGCCTGCTTCTGCGCTAACAAAAGGTTTTCTGGCTACAGTCACACCTAAGACTCCAAGAATTCCAGAAGCCTGGATTTCAGGTAAGGAATAACTAGTGTGGTGTTATATGAAATGATTACTATATGATTTCGTATCTATTTGCAGAAAGAAACAGCCAATGGCAAATCATCTACAGGAAACTATGGGATGATAGTGTAAAGTATCTTTTCTATTTACATTTAGTCTGGACGCTTTCCTAACTGCACTGCAAACAAGGAAAGAACAGGTGTCTGGCCTGGAGTTGTGGAGACCAGAAGTATGAGGACAGCTATCAAGCAGGACTGGATTCACTCTAACAAGTGATATAAATTCTGAAGGTGCTAATCCAGTAAAAAATATTTCCGGGAGCACACAGCCACATCTGGCCACTTCCCACTCCAGAACAAAGCGTCCCAGTTATCTCTCAGAGCCCTCAGAGCCCGTGTCCCAAATAGTGTGGGAGGATCTACCCCGTTCCTGGACCACACTTCAGGAACCAGTGAGCCTTCAAAAGAAACAAGTTTGAATCTTAAAATGTTCCTCATAATTGGTTCTTTCATTTTTCAATAAGTACAAGTGCTGCAAGAATTGAGATCTTGAAACTTTTCGTTGTTGTTATTGTTGTTTAAAGTGAGATAAACATGAAACTCTTTTGCCAGTACTCAGTGACTGGTCTATTTACCCAGTAGTTTGTGTTGATTTTCTGGAAAGGACCCATTTACAGAGACAGAACAGGAAAATCAAGCTGATCTGGAGCAACGGAGAAAGCTAGGATAGGGCACGTGAATCCTTCAGGAGGCCCAAGTTACAGCACTCTCCAATAGCAAAGACTAGATCAACACTTGACGAGCTGAAGGTTATTTAGACATTAATTTCCAAAAAGTAAGAATCTTTATCATATAGAGTTGTTTTCTCAGGACACCAGCCACAGCTCTTGCACACGTGTCTGGGTAAATATTAAGCGATGGTGGAAAATACTAAATCATGCTAGTTTAATTCCTCATGTAATCTGAAATGTATCTTGAAGTACAAGAAGTCTGGTTGAAATAGGAAGAAACCTTAAGACAGACCAACAAATGATTTTATCATTATCTGGCATCCGAGGACCAAGAACAAGGTCCCATTCCTAAACATTTGTGGATAATTCTCCTGTGATGCATGACAAGTAATACATTTTGGTTCTGTGATTGCAGCACTGACTTAAAAACTTGAACTCCAATATCCAAAATGGTAAATTCTCTTCGACGATGAGTGTGCGGACACACACGGCTAAGTGTGTATTTGTATGAATATACAGAAATAAAAACCATTCATGATACAAACCAAAACAAAAACCCACTAAACCTATGGATAAAAAGCAACAAATGTCATATTTTCATTTCCAGAGCAAGCTGTGTGGGTTGGTGAGCAAATTCAATCCTCCAAAGAATAGCATTTTAAGTTACTTGAATAAAGGGAATTAAATGAAAAAATGGTCTATTTTATAGTTTTAGCCGAATACAACCGTAGTACAGAGATCTTAATGTCAAACTTTAAGTAAGTAAGGTAGCGCAGTCAGTACCCTTGAACCTGAAGTAGTAACTACTTACCCTGTATTTACAAAACTAGCATTGTATTCTCCATGCGCAGAAAAATTACCAAGTTGTATTTGGAGAGGGGAAAAGACAAAATCCTAAAATAGTGCTGTGACGAGAAACACTTTTAGGAACAAAGAGGAAATCTACTTTTTCAAAATTCACAGCTAATTGATGCTATGAACAGTTTAAATTACAATAATAAGGATAATGTTCTCTATTATCACACTGACTACGAACAGGTACCTCATTTAATTTACAACCCATGGCATGCTCGCCCAGCAATCCTGTGAATAGGTCTGGTTTTAATTTCTTCTATAGATGGGGAAACTGCGGCTTTCATGTTTCTATGAAATCTGACCCAGATTTTTTTGGCTCCAAAACCCATGCTCCTAATCCTATATCTGACTGCCTCCTCACATACATTACGAGTGGTTAGAATGAAGATAGGTTAGTTATCTGGAGTTTTTACTAACCGCCTGGTTATTAGGTAGGTGGTACTACATAATGCCATAGACCATAGACATTAAGGTAAAAAAGGTACACTTGGTTTCAAATCCCTACAGAGCCACATTTTAGCTTTGGGACCTTGGGTAAGTGACTTAACCTCTTTGCGCCTCACAGTCCTCACCTGTAATATGTCGGTGACGACACTTGCCACGTTGGCTTATCCTAGAGACTGAGTAAGATAACACATGTAAATACTCAGCACAGACCTAGAACACAAAAAGCCCTAAACAGTTTTGCTATTACCACCATAAGCAGTAGTACACAAAGACCTCATCTTGAAATGTGATTCAGAAAATATTTCTAACTTCTGGCTTCAGGACATAAAGAAACCAGCTACTCAACTTCTGCCTGACTAGCAGACATTCAGCAGAAAATTCTCTCCGTGGACCCCGGATGTTTGGATTGCAGTGTTTACGTGACCACAGCAAGGCACACCTAGAACAACTCCAATGATAACAAGCTTCTTACGTAACTCTGCCTATAATCGCTTATCGGTCCTGACAACAGGCTCATCGCTTTCTAATCGTTTTGAGAAAAGGGAGCCCCAGGTAACTCACCTGACCCTGGCAGTAAGAGTCAGTGGCTGACACCCTTATTTTACATAGGAGCCATGGTACTCTCCTACCCAGCCAGTGGGGATGTCAATGACTATTTCTAGGGGAAACTGGGCTAAATATATTAAATATATGCATATTCTGACACGGTTTATCTACTTCTATAAACTACAAAATTAAAGGGAAAAAAACTTTAAATTTTTAGTAATAGCCTATCAGTTAAAAAAACTGTCATACATACAATAAAATATCTATTTATCAAAATTGATATTACAAAATATTTTATTGGTATGGAAACTATTTTCAATATATCAAATATAATTTTCATTTTTATTTGCTTTCAAGTCTATATACATACACCATATATATTTAACATATATATATAGTATATATATATTTACATGTAAATATAAGTATATAAAGTATGTAAAGCGAATGTGTATATATATATATTTTAGATTTAAAAGGTGATACCTGTGGTATGCTATGTTTTTTTCTTTTATTATTTTTGCTTATCTATATTCTCTAATCTTTACAATCAACATGAAGTACTTTTAAAAAAGCAAATTTTTTGTTTTTTTAAGCTGTTGTTGTCCCAAGAATACAAACACAATCCTTGAGATACACAGAACAAGAAAAGTCTATAAAAATACCTGCCAACTTGCACGTTATGTCTGTCTCATGTGGAAGGTAACCGAATTACCCATTTTCTATCTATTGTAGAGAAACAGCAAGAGCACACCAATAAGCAATCTTTAATTAAACTCTGGGTCTTAGAGCTATTGACTAAAAGAATGTTTAATCATGAAAACCAGCATGGTGCCGCTTAAAAAATCCCGGGACAGAGCATGGAGACTTGAGAAGCTGGCTTGAGCTCCGTGTAACTAGCCGTAACTGGGAATGTGAAATTCACTTTGCCTCTCTATCCTCCTAAAATAAGAGAGTGGATGAGGTGATGGCTGATGGATCTGATGGAAAGTGAATGAACAACTAGGTCCAGATGAGATTCTGCGATGGTAAAGAAAAGCAAAGCTAAATGAATGGGCGGCCACATCTAGGTAACTAGGGCTATGTTATTAGTAAGGTGTTCATCACACCATACAGTTCATGCTACCCAGGGCCAAGAGATTTCTTTGTCACATCGCCAGTAAATTACACTGGGCCCCAAACATTCCTCTCGCCTAATTTCATGAGACTCAAGTCTAAGGCAAATCATACACCTAGGATCTGCTGATCTACAGACGAATGTATACGTCCCGACATTGATGGAAGAAGCTCCATTTAGCTGAATTCAATTTACGCTTGCTGATGATTTTAAGACACGTGACACGGAACAAGGTTTCATACTCTATGGTTGCTACAGGACAATGAATTAGACTCACCCAGTGTTCCGCTGTAGTTTCTCTTTTATCAACAATTCATGAAACTTAAGCAAATTTGAAAGCTTTCAATGTATTTTCCTACCAAATACCAACTTTGCAGTTTATTAAAAAGGACACTAACATTACAAACAGAAAGGTCAGCATATTGAACAAATCTTTTTAAGGTAGCAGCTTCCGCTCTTAAAATCTCATGAAAGGAAGCTGGTAATTTGGATTTTAATCGGAAATCATTAAGAAAGAACAATTAATGAGCGAATGGGACTTTGACAATGGTTGTCACTTCCGTGGAGTCTTCCATAAGGAAATCTGAAGCTATCTCTATGGGTAATCAATATATACAAAAGCTAAAACCAACTGGGTTGATTACAATGAGATAATGCAATTGTGACAGGCATTACTTACGGGGAAAATGAAAGTACATCTCTTGGGGGTATAAATTGTGCCATTGGCAATTACAACCTAGTGTTCCTTAGCTGCGGCTTGGAAAATAATTTAGGAATAACTTGGCTTTATAAGTGGGGTATTCTACCCCACGTGAATATTCATAGAAAGACCTGTTTCATAGAATGGCAAAGCCCCAGAAACAGTGTGAGGAGTAGTTACACCATTCTTTCATTCACAGAAATGTACAAACGATCTGCTACAGTCAACTATCTCCCCATGGAGCTGCTTGCACCTTAAGCAGAATACTTCTAAAGCAATATAACTACCATGTTGGAATTTCAGGTACTTTTAAATCCTTTTGGAGGCATTATTAGGTCACCTGAGCTTTCTAGCAGCTTTAAATCACACCCAGATATTTTTCCCGATTAACACAGAAGCCTGGCCTAGAATCCTATATTTTCTTGGGAATTCAGAATCAAATGGAACTGCATGGTAACTGTTCACATTGGGTTATAAATGACTATTTACTGTATCCTCATGAGGTTGGGACTTTCTCAAGAACTGAGACCAGATGTAACTGTCTTGGTATGTTTAGATTCCAGCACAGCACTTCCTAGCAAGTACAGATCAATTTAAAAACTGAATAAAGTCAACTTAAAGCACTCCTAATGACCAAAGCTGGAACAATTTGAGCAAAATTAAAATAAAATTGGGTTATAACCCAAAATATAAAGTACATATCCATGAGTCTATGCTGACATAAATAATTGCATAAATTAATAAATCAGGGTAAAAAAAACCTATGGAGCAGGAGAATTAAAAAAAAAAACTACTTGGAGATATTCTAAAAGGGGAAAAAACACACCATTCCTTAAAAATAGAACATGCATGACTTTATTCCAGAGTGTAGTTTGCAAAGGAGAAGAAAAGAGTGACTTCAAAGTGGGGAAACCAGAAAAACTCTATGTGGGCCGGTGAGATGGCTCAGCGGCTTAAGCACCTGCCCAGCAAGCACGAGGGCCCGAGTTCGACTCCCGGAACCCACATAAGAAAAAGGGGCCGGTGATATCGCTCAGCGGCACGGGCGCCTGCTGGCGCGCGAGGTCCTGAGGTCGACCCCCCGGTACCCACAAAAACAAAACAAAACAAAACAAAAAACTCTATGTAAAGCAGGTGATCTAGGACATCAGCGGTCCTGAGTTCCTGTCGATAACATGTACTCATAACACGACAAGATGAAAATGACTGTCCTCATCAAACCCATCAGCCCAATCTCATAATAAGAAAAAAAGACAAAATTCAATAGAGGAGGATTCTATTACACAACTGACCAGGATCCCTCAAAGTTGTCAAGGTCGTTGCTGGTCTTCCATAGCCAAGAGGAGCCTAAGAGGATAAGATAACTAAATGTAATAATGGTATATTGGTGAAATCCTGGAATGGAAAAAACACCATTTAGGAAAAACTAAGGAAATCTGAATAAATTGCGGGCTTTATTTTATAATTGGCTCACTAATTTTAACAAACGTACCATACTCACATATTGATAATAGTGGAAACTATGCATGTGGGGAGAAAATGGAAGCTCTCTTAATTACAGTATCTGTTCAATTTTTCTGTAAATCTAAAACTGTTCTATAAAGTGTATTAATATTAAAAACATCAAATAGAGCAAAATATTCAGTGCCCTTGCTTTTCCCGGGTTTATTTTACAAGCCACGTGCCAACAAATAATTTAACCTTAAATTACTTTGGATTAGAAGTTCTTGTGAGTGATCTAACAATACAGGATTCCCTGCCACCATTTTAAGCACAGCACAGCATACAGATTATCAGCAGGAGAAATGAGTGGTCTCTACTCATAGGAAGTATTACTTAGTACAGCCAGGGAGGTCCCATGCTCTTCATCTCCCAGTTTCCCTTGCAGTGAGGTTGGGCCCATGTGACTAGATCCAGCCAATGGAGTATGAGTGGAAACTGATGTATACCACTTCTGAGTCTACGAAGTTAAACACAGGTCTGCTCTTTCCTCCTACTCTGCACTTATAAATTGACCTTGGAGGCTTTGTGTTCCTTCCACGGGGAGTCACCACAGATGGAGAAGGTTATGTGATCCCAGTGAGACCTCGGAGTGAGCAAGAAACCTTTACTGTGTAGCCACTAACAGGTTGGGTTCATGTGTTGAAACAGCTAAGGTTCATTACCCTAAAATGCCACGTGGTTGTATTCAGCAAGTACTTGCTCCTTCCCTTCTGATAAAGTTGTTAATCCCAAAGTTTCTCTGTAATCTTGAATGTCTCGGGACACTGCTGCTTACCACAGGCAATGGTCCAGTAGACCAGAGAGTCTGGAGTCTGGTACAGGATTCGGTAAGGAGCGACCCGGGCACTGGAGTCCAACACCACATCAAGGGTTCCCACCAGGAGGCCTAAAGAAGAAGCAGGGAGACAAGTAAGGATTTCCTCACTACTTCCCCAACTCCCCAGAGACAATGTGAGTGCCCCCAAATCTTCCACCACCAGCACCATTTCCCATCTTGAGGCGCCTTGACAAAACTTTCCTCTTAGACATGGTGGCACTGCCTCTAGGTTACTGTTTTCAACAACTTCCAAAGGCAATGGCACAAGCTGAAAAATGTCTATGGGTTTCGAAGTTCCCAACACAGTCCCGGGTGTGCAGTAATAGTAAGTGCCTGTTAATAGTAAAAATAAGTACAGGAGCAAGCAGCTTATCTGCTGGGGTCTCTGCTTTGCCCATCTTCTGTCTGATGTCTATTATTTTTCCTTTTTTGGCTATGAAATAAATCCTTAATTTAAGTAACTGGACAAGGCCATAGGAACCAAGCATGTCTTTCTGATTCAGTGTGCCAGTCTCCCCAAACTATTACTTTAATTTGCCCAACTTCCCTTCTGTATTGAAAAACGTAGTGCAGTTCAGCTCAGCGAATAAGTTTCCACTATGTGCAAGACAAACCCTGTGGGCATAAAGCAGAATGAGAGAGAGTCCCCAGGGCACCTGTAATCTAGGAGAGGAGAAGGTCACACAGTGTTCTAATGCTGTGTTTAGGAATGAATGAACAAGGGATGTGAAAAGGAAATTTTCTCATTTCAACAGTAGTTCTTTGCCACTTGTGACATCAATCAGTACAGCCAGAGATGACCAGAACCTACTCTGTGATCTGAAATGATGCAGTAACAAGGCTGAGGATCAGGACATGCATTTTTAGTAGCACAAAGTTGATTTCTGTGGGTTTTGAACCCCAATGATCCACTTATCAGGGCCGACTACACCGTCAGAGAAAACCTGCTTACACTGACAAAGTCCAGAAAAGCCTGACCATTCATGTGTTTGTTCAGTGATTTATTTGTGAAAAATACAAATGCTCACTATACCCAGGCTCACTTAAGAAGAGGCAGTGCCTTCTCTTTTCAGGAGGGAAGCTGACGAGGAAAAGGAAATGAAGAGCAGGGGCAGCTTAATTTCTTCCTACATTAACTAGCCAGTGAAGGTAGAAGGTACCTGTGAGAGAAGCCTGCCTGGAGGCCCATTTCTCACTCGAATTCTTTTCAGTATTCCAAGCCAAGTTGTCTGATACAGAGGTGACAGCAAAAGGATTCTGACAGCTTCAAAGTGTGAAGCTGTCATCACCCGAATTTCTGTTTCAGCCACCTTTCATCCAGTGTCCCCCTTTCAAGAAAGGGGCCTCTTCTACGCACACTGAGCCCGCATCAGACACTAACATTTTCTATACCACTCTAAAATAACATGGACACACACACACCCTGCCACAGGGTAAGTGTCCACCAAAGACCCCTTAAAGGCTTGGTCCCCAGGGTGGCCCTACTGGGAGATGGGGCTTCTGGAAGGTCATTAGGTCATTCATGGTGTGTGCCCTTCAAGGAGACTGTGGACCTTGGTCTCATCCTCTCTCTTTTTTTTGCTTTCTGGCCATGAGGTAAGCAGTCTCCACCACCATGGGCTCCCCACCATTGCTATTCATCAAGCTCACCAGAGACCCAAAGTGATGGGTCTTGGACTGGAACCTCCACAACTGTGAACTGAATAAACCTTTTCTCTCATAAGTTAACTATCTCAGGTATTCTGTTACAGTAACGGGAAGCCAACTAGAGCAATTCCCATAATTTAAGTGTCCATAACTAGTCCCAAGCTACATAGAAGCCAGCCTAGAACAGGGCTTGGACTTGGAAGGATCAGTTAGGACTTCAGACCAGTTGCATAATTTTAGGGCATGCCGATTTTATTTCAAAAGCTCCAGTTTACGTAAGTGCAAAGTGGAGACAATATTACCATCACACAATTGTTTCTGAGGACTGAGAGAAACAGACTTAGGGGCAACAGGCTATTTGGAATGAGAGGTTAGGAAACCAGACTAGGACCTGCCAAGACATTCCTTTATTTAAGCTTAATTAACTTAAAAGATTGCAGTTTTGGGGGGATGGTGGTTGGTGGGAGACAGAGTCTAGAGGCCCACCGACTCCCCTGCTCTGCCGTCACGGGAAAGCCCCAAGCTCAGGCCTAACCACAGCAGGCTTCTCGACAAGTTCTGCTGAATCAGACCTGTAAGTTCTGCTGAAAACATCACCACAAGTATCTATCGATGTGTCATTTCATAATAATGCCCTACGGTTTATCTCCGACTGTATCGACTACTACCTCAATAGGCACAATCCCACTAAAATTCACTCCCCCAGCTCTGGCAGCCTGGGGTGATAGCGATAGCTAAGGACTAGTCAACTTTGTTCAGAAAAGCTCAATGCAGATTTGGCTGTTATAGCCTGTTCTGTGGAGTAGGCCATATAACGTCTTATTGCTTTGATTTCCTCCATTGTAAAATGATCACAATAGCACTTGCCTTCCTGAAGTAGAGTTATTAATCAAAAAGCCTAAGTGAGGTAGACCATGGGGAAGTCCTACGGTTGTCCTTGGTCACTGTCCAAGGGTAAAGTATCCATTTAGAGTCCCACCAAACCACAGCAACCATTAGTTGACTTGAACACACCAGAAAAAACAAACAAAAAAAACCCCCAACTTTTTCTAAAGTGAAAATCAATTTCTTTGCTCTGACTTGTATGAAATACACCTGCAGAATTTTCCAAAGATGTGTGTTTCCACTTCATGCAAATCCACACATGTGCTTTTTAGTTTGCATTATTGAGAACTAGATTTACTATGAAGATACCTAATTACTTCTCATTCTCTATAGATAAAATAGTATATTAATAACAAAAGCAGAAAATAGTGCTGGATAAAAAAGCAGTTGCCTTCTACATTAACTAGAAATCAATTATGTATCAGTGAGATATTATTATAGCTTCTATCTAGATGTCCCTCAAAGCCTCATGTGTTCACAGGTAAAGCTTTTGGGAAGTAACTGTGTTGGCCTGCTGAGGGGACCCAAGGGAGATTTTCATGGGTGAGGTCCCAAGGTTAAAGAACACACATGTGCAACACATCAACAACAGCAGGCAGCATGGAGCAGAGCAGAGCACAAAAGCGCAAGAACAAGAGCAAGAACAAGCACTGCCTGGGTCTTTATTGTATGATTCTTATACAGGTAGTTACCTCATATTTACATTCTTAGATAGTACCATAACCAGCACATGCGTTTTTATCTGTGCTACGTCATGGTACATAACTGTATCCCACTGTATGCTTGCGCTAGACAAGCGGGGTCACATCCTCAGGTGTCCTTAGATGCCCCTGAGCTTTGAAGGAGTCTGAGTGGTTCCCTACAGACTGGATCACGGGTATGTGATACTGGCTTAGTCCACTTATTGAGTTAGCATAGTTCTGGGTGTGGATAACGGATTTACTGAAGAGGAAAGACCAAACCTGGGAGTGGATGGCACCAACCAATAGGTTTGTAGCCTGAATGGAATAAAAAGGGAAAGAAGGAAATCTTGCTGCTTCCTGCCTGCCATGCCATGGACTGACTGTTTCTCCTCTACCATGCCCCTCTGCCATGCTGCCCTGCCTTGGAGCCAGCTGGCTATGGACTGAAACCTCTACAAACTGTGAGCTAAAATAAAACCTTTCTTCCTTTAACTTATGGGTGTTTGGTATTTTGTCCCAGCAATGACAAAGTAACAAGACACATTAACTAGAAATATAGATCCATCACTCATGATAACTGAATGTTAATAATACTATTTCTTGAATCAAAAGAAAAAATAAAATTCAAAGACTACACAAATGTTACATGCGTTGGTTCTCAGGCACATACACTTCAGGCTGGGATTGGGGAACTGAGGTCAAGGGTCAGCCCATGTGGTTTTATAAGAGTGTCACGGATAGAGACTCTTTCAAAGCCAGGCAAAACTCCCTGAGCAGAGCTGTGGACAGAGGTGGCACAGGGGCTGCAATGCTGCAGTTCTGACTCGGCCTCTGCCAACTCCAAGACCCAGCTTCCAGGAGCCTCAGTTTCTCCATCCTCGAGTCTCACTGAACTTTTATGCTCTGTAACACGAAAGGAGGAGGGTCCCTGAAATGGTCCAGCTCAATGCACTTCTCTTGATCACCACAAATGACCTCAATTAAAACCCATCTTTAACATCCATTATTCTAATTAACAAAACCTCTGCCGTCAAACAGAGAAAGAAAATCCAGCTGCTTAATGTAGAACCCATGGGGTGCGACCTTCTGATTAGAGATGCTGGCTCACTCACCGAGTCTAAGAACGCATTCTCAACTGGCAGCATCAACTTCCGCTCAGATTTAGACGAAAGCTAACAAACAGGTACCGCAGGGTCCATGCTGAAATATTCTTTAAAAGTTACAGACAGTACAATATTGGGATATTCACATTAGGTATGTGTAAATTAGAAAATGTTTCATGGAATTTAAGGCACTGGATATCCAAACAATGTAACACTGTGAGTTGAGGTGCGCAGATGGCCAACCAAATCAATAAATATTTGGTTTTTGTGTTAACCCAGAATGCCAAGCTCTTGTGTGGTGGATTAACTAATCGTCAACTTGTAACGCCCAGATGAACTGAATCAGGGTGGTGCTGGGTGTGGGGGGCCCACCTGAGGACTGTTGCCAACAACATAAAAAGAGAACTGGAGGGGAAGATGGGGTGCTGTTGATTCTCCTCGAGGAGCTTGTCACGCTGGTTTTCCTGATATGAACTCAGATGTTCTCATCATTGCAGGAGCACGGGTTCTTGCTGTCACCAAGGATGGTTACAGTTCTTTTTGGGAGAGCGCTCATCCTTACACTCAACGTCACTTCCTGGCTCCAGTGCAGATCCCTCAGCTGCTGGCACAGATCCTTCATCCCGCTGGTACAGACTTTCCAGCCTCCTCCACTCACCTCTGGGTTTTCCCAGTGCAAATCCTTGACAGAGACTTGCATGAGACATTGTCGTGGGCTCTGGGCCTCCAGCTGGACTCGTGGAGAACACTCCCACGGGCTCTAGGTCTTCAGCTGGACTTGTGCAGGACATTGCTATGGGATCCACATCCTGGGCTGGATTCTTTGGGTCTCTAGTGTGTGGACAGATCTATTGCACTCTTGCATTTGACTCTTTGGGTGAATATTATAAAATAATCTTATAAATTATGTGTCCTGTATTAAACCTTTTCCCTTGTAAACCCTGACTACACCAACTTGGAAGCCTTTGTCATGGTGACCAGGCTTTTCTTTCCCTTTGAAACATTAGTCTACGCTTGCCACCCACCCCCTCAAGTCATAAACACCTAATTGTTTAATGCCACCTCCTTCTCATTCTACCCTTCCTCCTCCTTCTGCTTCTGTAATACTTTATCACATTTAAAATTATTTTCAAAGCTGAGGCAGGAGGATCACAAGTTCAAGTCCCACATGGGAAACTTATTGAGACCCTGTCTCAAAATTAAAAAAAAAAAAAAAAAAAAAAAAAGGGCTGGGGATGTAGCTCAGTGCCAAGGCCCTTGTTCAGTCACCAGTACCGAAAAAGAAAATTACTCTCACATCATACCTTGTTTTATTTCTTCTTCCCAGACGAGGAATTCCTTGGGGGCAGCACCTAATTCTTCGTGACCCAAAGACTTTACGCTTTGCTTGGAGGTCAGTAGACACTGAGCTCATCTTTTTTTTTTTTTTTTTTTTTTGGTGGGTACTGGGAGTCGATCTCAGGACCTCGTGCTTGCCAGGCAGGCACTTATGCCGCTGAGCCATCTCACCGGCCCAGCTATCTCACCGGCCCTGAGCTCATCTTTGATGAGCAGACAAATTAGGTATTTTTTAATAAACTAAATAATAAATTGTTGTTGTGTGGGCTAATGTCTACTGATACAAAGCCAAGACTCTAGGAAAGCAAAAATACTTTTATACCTATCCTGTATTCACACGGAAAACGAGAAGCAGCGATCAGGATTTTCTTAGAAGTGTATTACTCATTGCCCTGACATGGCTGTCAAAATACTGAACCTCTGCATCCGCTCCCACACAAAGTGCTATTTCTTTTTTTTTTTTTTTTGTGGGTACCGGGGGGTCGACCTCAGGACCTCGTGCGCCAACAGGCACCCGTGCCGCTGAGCGATATCACCGGCCCCTTTTTCGTATGTGGGTTCCGGGAGTCGAACTCGGGCCCTTGCGCTTGCAAGGCAGGCGCTTACGCCGCTGAGCCATCTCACCGGCCCACAAAGTGCTATTTCAACAGCTGTTCTAGTCAGCTATTTCTGGTGTTAAACAACCTGATTGCCGGAGATAACTAAATCAAATTATGGCCCTCAAAATAACTCTCGTCTGTGCCTATGTATTATATTAGTCCAGGGATATCTTGTAACACAAAAATGCTGTTTTCTAGGAGATTCAGAAAATGTTCTGAAAGTGGGACATTTCAGCTTCCCACGAGGCTATGGCACTACTGTGTGCAGTCACGCTCACAACTGGGGCACTGGCAAGGCCTGGGGCGGGCTGGCAGGTCTGCTGCACTGCAGAGGGCCCCGTCACCCCCAGGGGGCAGGGATGGGGCAGGCGAGTGAGGGCTAAGGACATAGGAAGGTGATCTGGAAAACCACCAGTCCATCTACTGTCAGTCTTGGGTAATTTCACTTCACATGGAGCTGGACAGGACCTAAAAATCACTTGGACCCCCACGATGCCTTCAGCGAGGAGGCCCACTGCAGGCGAAGTCCAGATCTCTAAAGCCCATGACAGAATGGGCAGAGGAGCGTTCTTGGGCCTGCCTCATGCCCCAGTCATTTCTTAACCTCTCTCTGCCCCTTCTTTGTGGTACAGAAGTAATAACAGTGCATACCCCAGGGAGCAGCTGGTATGTACTAAGCACTATTGTTTAATAAAATATTGAAAGCCACAGAAAAATATGGGAAATAATGAAAACATTCCACCACTCTGGTTTTAACATCTTGCCTTATTTGCTTCAGCTCTGTATTTTAAAAGAAAGATCCCTTTGTATCTATTCACCCAATCCTAGATTCCTTTCTCCATTAACCATTCTCAAATTGTTTTGTATTCTTCCTATCCAGATTCTTACATTTTTTTTTTTTATGTGGGTACCGGGAGTCGAACACAGGACCTCATGCTTGCCAGGCAGGCGCTTATGTCGCTGAGCCATCTCACCAGCCCCAGATTCTTACACTGTTATTTTCCCATTTGTCTGTATGTGCAGACTTATCACTGATGCACCTTTCAGTTTTACATTAATGATAAACAGTAGATATTGCAAAACTTGCTTGTATAATCATATATTTTAACATTTACTTATAAATCTGATTCGTTTTAAATGTGCACTATTTCAGTGTACAAATATACTACAATGTTCATTCTTCTAGTAAATAACATTGGAGTTCATCCCCATTTGACTGCTAACAGCCACTGTGATTATGTTCTGGACACATGAATCCTTATGCACATGTCTTTGGAATGGTGGTGTCGAGTTTTTTAAAAACCTTATTAGACATTACAAAATTGCTCTCCAAAGTGGCTGTGCCAATTTATATATAATCTACCCAGGAAAGTACGAGAATACCTGTTTCTCTATAGTGCTGTCAACATTAGTATTACCAGAATTTTAAATTTTAACCACTCTCAAGGTATCTACACGTACTGCCAAGTATCTATTTTTTATTTAAATTTGCATGTCCCTGATTATTAATGAGTCAGAGTACTGTCTCTTGTTAATTCACCTTCTAGTTTCCTTTTCAGTGCATTGTTTGCCTTTCCTCATGTGCTGATATTTGCTAAGAGGTCCAGGTTAGACATTCAGAGTTTACCATTTAGAGACTTTCACTATTATATTCAGTTCATTTTAGCAAATATTCCCTCATTTGCCTAAAGCCAGAGAAGCAGTATACTTAAGCTTCTTTCTGTGTCTTCTACATAAATCCAAAACTTTGGATCAGTCTCTGCAGCCCCTGGGCATCACTGCCAAGAGTGGCTTACTATCTGGGATGATGGAAGGTTTCCATGGCCACCACTACACCCTTGTTCTTCTGCCTGCTGCTCCCTAGCTGGAACTGATACCCTCCCTAGAAAGCTTAGCACCTATGTGGGCTACGCGACACTGGGCAGAAAGTAATTAAACAAACGCATCCAGAAACTCCTGCTCATAGACAATATGAATTCTAGCCACACTAGTGCACTTTACACTTCTTTTAACCAGCCTTGTTTGCTTGTTTTTAATGCCTTCAATGTTTTTGCACAAGTATTTCACTTGATCTAAAGTATTTCACTTATCTTTTTTTTTTTCCCCTTCCTGGATAACTTGTATTTCCCTCAGTATTCAGGTCAAGGGTCTCAGAACTCATGCTGCTTTCTCCTAGCATTCTTCCTATTTCCCCATCACGCGCCCCCCAAACTTCTGGTAACTAACAGTTCCCTGTGCTGGGTTCCGCAAACCACCTTGCACTTTTATTATTAAAAATTAAAATGTACTATTCTCTCCCACTGGGCTATGAGCTCTTGAAGGCAGGTACTGGCTGGGATTCCCAAAGCCTACAGTAATGTTAGGCATGTTGTGCTGAAATTTATAACACAGACCACACAGTTTTAACTTGATGGGCTTTAAGAGAAACAAGGAATTACTTCCAAAACTTTTTCATCTTTCTACCACAGTTCTCAATATAATAAGTTTAAATCTGCCTGAAATAAAATCTTCTGAGAATCTTAATCAAAGAAGTCTAAGACTGAAGTCCGGAAAACCCAATCTGGAAGGGTGTGCATTAAACTCGTATCTGAAATGCTTTACCTTGAGAGATCAATTTTTTTAATTTCAGAAGTAATTTGCGGTTGAATTCTGAGATTTCTCTAGAATTATGTTGGAGCCAAAGTAGAGACATTTAGGGAACGGATGAGGCTTCCTAGTCTACTTTTGGAAATTAGTCCAGAGATCAGGAAAAATCAAGAAAGCCCAAAGATTCCGCTAGCCAATCAAAGTACTTGTGCCCAACGCAGCGATTGGTGGCCACGGTGTTTGTACACCACATTGCCCGAGGGACCAGGGAAGACATAAAAGAAATGCTTTTCTGTGCAGCAGTGAGGAAAGCGAAAATTGCTAGGTGAAGGTCAGCCCCATGCGCTGAGTTCATAGTGTCAGCAAGACAAAGCAGAGGTATACATGGGCTAGGGTTGGCCAACCACCTCATGTTCAGGAATACGGTACAGGCGACAGCTGTTCTCTGTGTTAGGAAGTGGGGGGTTCAGGAGGGTTGTTGGGGGAGGTGGCTGAGGCAGGACAAGGGGGCAGTGTTTTCTCTTTCCAATGTCACAGAGTATTACAGGAATTCTAAAGTCTAGGTATTACTGGGCATCAGGGTAAGAGACTAAAAGGGTATGGATACGTATTTAATCCATCTCAGTACCAGCCCTCTAGCTTCCATGTAGAATAGTCTGGAAGCAATGTTATTGTCCTAAGTATCATTCTCCCACTGCCTCCAACATCTTTAGATAAAAATGTTTTTTCAACAAGTTTATTAGGAAATGTTGGTGTAAGTGGGCCACAAAGAACTCTTTCCTCTCCACTTCAATAGCTGTCCCTGCATCATGGCACACTTCAAGACGACAGGTTTCCTAGGGAAAGGAGCCAGTTATAAGGCACACACCCGGAGACTCATCGTCATTGGTGGAAAGATGAACTAATGAGAAGTGCACTGGTACAGCAACTCCACCAATGAGGACGGTGCTTCTCAAACCATTTGTGGTTAAGAGGCAGTTTTTGTACATTTTTAAGTTCCCAATCTGTTGCAGATTGAGTAAAATGCAGTGCATATAAAATACTTTTTAAAAGTATACTATAAAGTCATTAAAAAACTGCCAATTTCTTTATTAAAAAAAATTAAACAGACAAACTAATCTAGATTTCCACACACTGAATTTCAATTTCTGTTCTTGGCTGGAGGCAGGAATGGTAACAAACAGTTCAAAAGCCTGTAATTTACACAGAACCAAGTATGGAATGAGAAGTTCTAGGGTAATCATTTCCTCAGGATTCTGTTTATTAGAATCATAGGCATAATTTTAAAGAGAATATTCAGTTCTATAACTTGAGAAAAGAAAAAAAATTTATCACAATGCAAACTAAAAAATCAACATCACTTCTCAGTCGAGGCTTTTACTGTATAGTTATCCCTCGGGACTCTGGTTCGAAAGTGTTGCAAATCTTATCTAGTGTACTAGGTAATTCCCCAAGAGACTGTTACCTCATTTCTTACAAAAAGGGGAGCAGGTTAGAGGGGGTGGGATGACAGAGCTAAGAGAGGCAGAGTACCTGCTCTGTCAGTCTGGACCTCGGGGTCTGTGACATTCATGCTTTTGGAAGAACCCAAGCCAGTGGCTTTCATATTTTCAACCCAAAAGAAGCAGCACAGGCTGGTTTATAAACAGAGCAGAGAGCTGAAATCTGAGGAGCATTTTCTCTGCAGGGCCCCGCGGCGCAGCCAATTAGCATGTGCCTCCTTCTCCCTAGCACCGTGAAGGCCAAGTCTTCCAGGAGCTGCTCTAGTTCACCCTGCAGGCGCTCTTAAAGGCACAGGCTTTCCTCCCCTGCCTGCCTGCTCTCTGGCATAAAAGCAGAGCAGTTACAATGCACTTTTCCCCTTCCCTTTGGGGCAGTAACACAGAAGGCAACATTTAAGTATGTCCGGATACAAGACCTTACTTTATACCCTAGTCAGGGCCAGCTATATAATTTTCAGGGCCTAGTACAAACTGAAGATGTTGATCCCTTTGCTCAAAAATTCTTAAGACTTTCAAGATGGCGACAGTAGGACCTGGACCAAGCCCGGGCCCCTCTCTGCCCAGGTCCTTGTGCACAGGCTGCACATGTAGGAAGCTGGTCCTGTCCCCAGCAAATGTGCTGGTGATTTTGTCCCATCAACTCGCTTGCTGTTCCCAGACTTGTGTCTGAAATTCAAGTCCACTCCACCAATGATGTCAAAGGGATTGAACATCTTGAAAACACACTCCAAGCATTTGTGTGATCCAAGTCCTCAAATGAGCCCTCAGCCCTGGGACAGGAGGCCCTGCTGTTTCATTAGATTTACAGCTGCTTCATTTATGCAACAGGAAGGTGTATTGATTCTATCCGGTCAGAGCTAATCTGAAAACCTGAAACCCATAAGCAAGGCCCACCAAGGTCAGCCTCGAGAGAAAGGAGGGGCCCTTTTGGGCCTGTGGGAGCAGCTGGTGGCTAGGAAGCCCACCTTGATTCTACTAAAGAAGCCAAGCCATCCCCTCCTGGACACCTAGGTGTGAAGCTCTGCCCACCCTGTCTCTCAGGTGGGCTGCATTTGTAGAAGCCAATGCTCCAAATGACTGCCCCCCCTTTAACTCGTGTATCCTCTTAGTACATCTGTGAATAATCGAGCGCATCTATGAGCTAAAGAACAACTGTATAGCGGAATATAATGAAATAGAAATAATCCTGAATTAGAAATTATACTTAGGTAATAACCTAGAATGTCTAAATAAATTTAATATGTCTATATGGTAATACTTAGGCATTTAAAATCATGCCTTCAATAATTATCGTTCACAAAAATATGTATCTACTATGATATATAAAGAAGACAGCACAAAATTAATTTTGTTTTGCATAATCCTAATTTGTCAGAAAGTATAATCTCACCTATATTACAAATTATAATCTAATGTTATTTTTAAAGATCACAAAAATATGATATTAACATTAGTGAGATAATTTCATATTCTTCATTATGTTCCATGCTTTCAAAAATTTCTCAGAGGTGCACTGAGTACTTTTATAATGAAAAAACAATTCTTTATTTTTATTTTTGGTAATTACTTCCGTCCTTACTTTGGGCTTTCTTTACTCAAAGACAGATCATCCCATCAAGTAAGCAGATGGTTACTGTGCTTGTTATAATATTGCTCCTTCACCATGGATGGCCACGGGTTAGAAATCTTGTTGCTAGGATGCCACATGTGATCTCAGGGTCAACTCTAAACCCACTTCCATGGAGAAAAGTCGGGGGTTTGCATTTTAGATTTTTTAAAGTTGATTCCCCCTCCTTGTATATGAAGCTCATAAATGCTACAAATTGGCACTAATTCGCATGCACAGCACTATACTGCTTAACCCAGTAGCAAGGATGATATGTTTAATACCTTGCTCATCTTAAAATCAAAAAGCTTACAGTCTCAAAAGCTACAAACACTAAGTGAATTAAGTTTGTCTCACCATTTTCATAACCGAGTGTTCATTAAATCTGTCTGTACGCATGGTGTTGCTGTTGGCTGTATAAGCAAAGAAAGAGGCTGCATTTGCTTACGCTAACTTAGGAATGGCTGGAAGGACGCATGTTAAACTGTTAACAATGGTTACCTATGAGGAATGAAAGTGACTCTTAGGACTGCGCTCTCTCTCTCTCCGTCCCTCCTTCCCTCCCTTTCTCCCTCTCGGTGGTACTGGAGAGCAAACCTAGAGCAGCATGCATCCTAAGCAAATTCTCAACACTGAGCTATATCCTAGCTGTTTTAAAAATTTTTATTTTCCAGGCTGGCCTGGAACTTGTACTGCTCCTGCCTGTGTAGGGATTACAGGCATGTGCCACGCGCCCGGCTTAGAACTACATATTTTTTAAACTATTATATTATTGGAACTGTACTTTATAAAACTCTGTACTCATCACTATGTAAAATGTACATATATTATAGTAAATAATAAAATAAATAATATAGGAATAACAGAGCATTATAATGAAGATCCTACTGTAAAGAGTTTATAATGATGATACTATGTATGTTATGGCTTATATATAGATGTTCCCCCAAAGCCTCTTGTGCCTATAGGTGGGGCTTTTGAGAGGTGACTACATGTGTAGTCCTTTCTTTGTAACCACTGTTGATATTTTTCGAAATAGTTTATAAGCTATTGTTAGGCCACTACTGAACTACTTAGCAAATTTCATTTGGGCCTAGTGTGTTCCACAAAGGACTCACCTAGATGTGTAAGTCATTTACATATATTGAAAACATGTTATAATAGACAGCTTGACAAAATAAGGGTGTATATTGGTTACTGGACACCTGGTTTTTCAAAGTCAACACACCTTTGGCAGGCTCATTTGTTTTCTCCCACTAGTTGGTGCCATGGTCTTTTCTTTATTTTCAGATCCTCCTAGCTTGATTTTTTCTTTTCACGCTTTATCTGGACCTTAGGTGAAGATTGCTTTCATTTAACCATCACAAACTGAAATTTCCCACGAAGCGTCCCATAGTCTTGTCTGGGTGGCTACATATGACTACACCTGGATCACAGGTATGTGATAATGGATTAGTCCACTGACGGATGGGTTTATAGCCGAGTGTGATGTTGGGAGGTGAAGCCTGATGGGAAGAGGTGAGTCACTGTGGGCCTGGCCGGGAACAGTATATATCCCTCCTCTCTTCATTACTCTCTGCTTCCTGCCTACCCTGCCATGGACTGTTTCTCTTCTGCCATGCTGACCTGCCCTACAGCCAACCATGAACCGAAACCTCTACAAACTGAACCAAAATAAACCTCTCCTTCTTTAACTGATGGGTGTTGAGGATTTTGTCCCAGGAACGAGAAAGTAACTGAAACAATGTCAAATCAATGAGCTCCTGCTTCTTTCTATAAAGGTCAAAGGCGTACCCTAAGAATTAGTAAGAATGTGTGTGGGACAGAGGACTGGAGAGGCAGACACATTATATAGAATAAGGCTGCCTTGGTTTGCCTTTGACCAGGAACAATTAGGTCAAACGCAGGCCTAAAATGCTGCCTAGATAAGGCAGGCCAATTGCATACCAGTCAAGAACTGGAGCTAAGAAATGTTAAGAGAAAACCCCAGTATTTACAGGAGCAGAAGCTAGGAGAAAGATTCCATGAAAAATAGAACGTATCAAGCAGGCCAGAGTACACAGAAGCAGACACTGCAGTAAAAACAGGAAGTCTAGGTTGAGAAAGCCAGTCATCAGCAAGAAGAGAAGGGAGCAGAAATGTGGAGAGTAGCCAACAAGTAGATTATGTGGCATGCTATAAGCCAGAAATTGAGGGGAGAGCCACTTCTGTCCAGCTGTCTTGCTTCCGGTCAGCTTTCCAGGCCTGGTTTCCAGTTTCATGTATCTTGTCGACACAACCCAGGTACTTGGATTCAAGATAACTTGAATGTATCTCTGTTCTTTGCAACACAGAGTGCCCAACTGAAACCCTAAATAAGCTCCTTGGCTCCATTCAGACGGGCTCTTTGGGTACATGTCCCCTTCTACACGACAGTGTGCCGAGTGTTACATAACAAGGCGCCAAAGCATTAGCAGCAATTTAATAATATGCTTTCCAACCTTTTATCCAAATACTCTAAAACAGATAAAAATAGCAGTGACAGAAGTGTAATTAAAATGATCACGCTATTTACAGGGGGAGACACAGCAGCAGTGTGGCTTGATGATGGAAGGTCTTGAGTGACCTCATCGCGTTGAGAGCATGCCACCCACCTGTCTGCCCTTCCCAGAAGCCTTCCAGTTCCAGCTTAACCTCACACCACCCAGACAAGACTATGGGGCGCTTTGCGGGAAATTTCAGTTTGTGATGGTTAAATGAAAGCGATCTTCATCTAAGGACCAGATAAAGCATGAAAAGAAAAAATCAAGCTGGGAGGATCTGAAAATAAAGAAAAGACCATGGCACCAACTAGTGGGAGAGACCAAATGAGCCTGCCGAAGGTGCTTTGACTTTGAAAAACCAGGTGTCCAGTAACCAATGTACACCCTTATTTTGTCAAGCTGTCTATTATAACATGTTTTCAATATATGTCAATGACTTACACGTCTAGGTGAGTCCTTCATGGAACACACTAGGCCCAAGTGAAATTTGCTAAGTAGTTCAGTGATGGCCTAACAATAGCTTATAAATTATTTCGAAAAATATCAACAGTGGTTACAAAGAAAGCATCAGTGGCAGTAACAAAAGCAGTAAACACACTGGGGTGAAGAAGCATTTTTTTGCAAAGTGATTTCGAAATCCTTTCCAAGAAACTGTTGGGTTTTTTCATGCTATAAACCTGTCAACAGCCACAGAGCAGTCTGATCCCGAGAGTAAGACACCAACAACGTCACACGTCGCACGTATCTTCAATTAGAGACTGGTAAGCAAAACTAAAAGGTGGGGGCAATTATTTTTATATTGTTGCTTTATTTATGAATGCAGAATGTAAAATAATGAGGGATTGGCTAAGTTGCTTTTAAACCTAGAATTTTAACTTCAACACCTACTCCTTGACTTTTAAGCAAAAACCATCCACACAAATACACACATATGGTCACCCTTCCAATCTGGGCGGGATTGGTCCCAGGATGCCCCAAGCATACCAAAATTCAATGACGCTCAAGTCCTTTACATGAAATGACACAGTATTTGTTTTTAACAGTATTTGTATACCCTCCTGTATACTTTATATCATCTCCAGGTTACTCATAATACCTAATGCAATGTAAATGCTATATAAGTAGCTGTTTTAGTTACTGTTTAGGTAATGACAAAAAAATCTGTACAGAAGCTTTTTTTTTTTTTGGTACCAGGAATTGAACTCAGGACCTTGTGCTTGCCAGGCAGGCACTGTGTCACTCAGCTATATCCCTGGCCCAGAAGCATTTTTTTGCCCACTATTTTCAATCTGCAATTTAACTGAACCCAAAGATGAAGAACCTGCAGGGATAGAGGGCCAACTGTACTACAATATATATGCTCGGCTAACCATGCTCATTTCAACTGGGTTTATAGTAAGGACTCTAACAACAACAACAGCAACAACAACAAAATATCTTTCAATATTTGGTCTCTATCTTTGAATTTGGTGAAACGGTGATGCAATGAAAGAGTAGGACTGCATAACATAAATATTGCAAAACTTTTTACAGATGGGGGCACAGCACCTGCCTGGCAAGTGTGAGGTCCTGAGTTCGATTCCTGGTACCAAAAAAAAAAAATTTATAGACAACTACATGCAAGAGTTCCTGTTATTTTCAACCAGTGTTCTCTTTGAATAAACATACGGTTTCGCTTTGTTCTGTGGATTATGACATCTAAATAACAGTTAGGATTTTGCAGAGAATCAATGTATGTTCGCTGAACCAAAAGATGCAGACGGAAGATTTTGGCCAACTTTCCTTTCTTTCATATGTATC
Organism: Erethizon dorsatum; assembly: GCA_028451465.1. Lineage (NCBI taxonomy): Eukaryota > Metazoa > Chordata > Mammalia > Rodentia > Erethizontidae > Erethizon > Erethizon dorsatum. The sequence continues at coordinate 12,578,420 of CM051839.1, forward strand.
GAGAGAAGGAGGACAGAGACAGAAATGGAGAGGGAAACAAAAAGCTTTGATTTTTTTTTTTTTTTTAATTTAAGATGTTCAAACTGCAGGCCTTCCTGCCTGACAGCTGCTACATAAATGATTAAAGAATGACCACGGCTCTTCCCTGATGGCTAATTCACCATTCCTTATCCTTTTAGACATGACTTCACTTTCCCGTTACGCAATATTTCATTTATGACTGTCAAATTATTTTCTCTGCAGCATGTCAGCTATAAGCATATCCTGGACACAATAAACCTTCCCCTTCCACTGACCACCGGCGAGGGCAGCGTCAGGCATCTCACTGCAGCACTCGCTGGCTTCAAACCTGTCCTTTGCTGGTGGAGGGCCAGGGCCTCTGTGAGCTCTGGACAGTGGATCAGGAAGGCAGATTCTTCCCACTGCTCCGCCGCGGCGTGCAGATGCCACAACTGGGCTCTGGGTGTGCCTCGTGCTCTCCGAGCGCGCCTGGGCACAGCACACTGCAGTCAGGACAGGCCGGACACGAGAGTCACCCGTTCCCAGGTGCCCTCCAGTCGTTCTCCGAGTCCACTGGCCACAGCTGTCCCATGAGGCTCCAGGAAATGGGGACAAGCTGGGGGCACACTTATTCTTCTGGCCCTTGGAGCAGCTGGGGTTCCCCAATGCATCCTGCAAACGCTAGCATTGTGTAAGTGTGCTACAATGTGAAAATAAGTAGAAAGCTTTGTAGGAGACTCAGCAAAACACAGGCAGTCTTTCGGTCTCCAGTGCTTTACGTTACAATATTTCTATACCTTTAATTTCAGTGCATGCTGTATTGTATTCCACTGAACTGACAGCACATTATTTCCCCATAATCTGCCTATGAACTTACCCTAAATGTACTTTACTTTATTCACACGCAACACACCTAGTTTTTTCCTTTAAGGAAAAAGACACGTCTAATATACACATCAAGAGGTGACTAATGTGACATTTGCCTGATTTTTGTTTCTCTTTGTTCAAGTTTTTGGAAAATTTGTTTTAGGACAGAACAATTCCTCCTTTGTAAAAACATGTTTGTCTCTGGTCTTCACTTCTTGTTTCTCTCAATGAACCTTAAGGAAAACTGAGTCCGAGTCGCCCCATATGATTAATATCTCCTCTCAGACCTTCTCGGCTTTCCCCAGAGAGTCCAATAAGTAGGCAACTGTTTGAACACTTTCACAACAAATGAGTCAATTATGAAATTACCAGCATGCTTATTTTCAAATAATTTCCAAAAAGATCACCATGGGAAAAACCTAAAACAAACAAACAAACAAACAATTCTAACTTAAATCTAGGACAGTACCCAGCAGTCCAAAAAACAAAACATTTAGATGTCTGATCGACTTCCTTGATGGAACAGCGGCATTTCTAACATGGCAGCTTCCCCTTAGTGTGGTGCAAAGAAATCAGCAGATGGATCCAAGTTCCCATTTCCCCACTCGCAAGCTGCCTGTGTGGCTCGCAGCCATGACAGTAACCACTTGCTTAGCTGGCAAGGTACAAAGCATAAGGCACACCTACACCAGATGCATGCAAGAGCTTACCCCAGGCTGGGGGCTGATGCCGAGGACAACTGTGAACTGCACCTTGGTGCTGAGCTTAGTAGAAAGTAGCTTTTCAAAACATGGGCTTTAGCCCAGCATGGTGCTGCACACCTGTAATCCCTGCTGCTTAGAAGGCTGAGGCAGAAGGACCTCAAGTTTGAATTTAGCCTTGGCAATTTAATAAGACCTTGTCTCAAAACTGAAAAATAAGAGCTGGTGATGTAGCTAAGCACTCCCTGGGTTTAATCCCTAGTACCACAATCAATCAATCAATCAATCAATCAATCAATCAATCAATTAATCATTTTAAAAAGCATGGAGACCCTGGATGAAATTCTAACCCCACTGCTTCATAGGACCATGACCTTGAAGTAAGATGTATAATTTATGAAAAACCATGTTTTTTCGCCCTACAATGAAGACAATAAAGTGCCTTCCATGCTGGGCATGGTGGCATATGCCTGTAATCCCACCACTCCAGAGGCTGAGGCAGGAGGATCAGCTTGGGCTACACAGTGAATTCAAGGCTACTCTGGACTACACAGCGAAACCCTGTCTCAAAAAAATAAATAAAATAGATAAATAAATAAATAAATAAAATAAAGAAAAAAATAAATAAAGCGCCTTCTAATGGGTTGTGGTGAGGATAGAAGGGGATAATGCATACAAAACATGTTTGTACAGTGCCTGGCTCTTCATGTGCATTCAATCAATGGTCCCAATTGTGAGCGCTAAGTGTGGCGAGGTGACCATTAAGGGGAGAGACACAGGGTGCATCAGCTCAGTGACCGGTCCAGAAGGAACAGTGGCAGCAGCCCTGTGCTAAACTGTTTTACCTCTCCAGACCAGTCCCCTACGCTTCCTGCACCAAAGGTAAGGGCCGCAGAGTCAGGTGCAGATCAAAAACCGGTGAACCACCAGGGCGGTAATACTGGCCACGCCAGGGAGAGACAAGTTCTCTGCTGCTACCGCTTCTATTAGGTGAAGGTTTCTTTTTTTTTTTTTGTGGTACCGGGGGTCGACCTCAGGACCTCGTGTGCTAGCAGGCGCCTGTGCCGCTGAGCGATATCACCGGCCCTTTTCTCGTATGTGGGATCCGGGAGTCGAACTCGGGCCCTCGCGCTTGCCAGGCAGGCGCTTATGCCGCCGAGCCATCTCACCAGCCCAGGGGAAGGTTTCTTAATCCATCCTCTCTCTGAAGGACTCACCTTTGGAGGGTTGGTTTCCAAGGTCACCCACAAAGCTTCTAACCTCAGTGACAAGTTCCAGCCTCAGCAAGTTTTCTGTTTGCTCTCCCCTCCGTGCATTCAGTACTGTTTGTTCTCCTGAAGGGAAGGGCATGAGCCCTGTGACTGGCTGCACAGACAGCTGCGCATGTGTTAGAGCGGGCCCTGGAGCCCGCCACCAACGCAGCTCCCTTCCTGGTTCCTAGAAGGCGCTTTCTCACCAACGTCAATGCCACTGCTCAGCCCGGCCAGCCTCTGAAGGAAGTTTCCAGACTTGCACTGGTGGTGCCCCGGGGTGGTTGGGGAACACGGTCCCCATCTCCACTAGGAGCTATGTTTATACACTGGCTGGCTTGGTTACCAAAGGTAAGAAATGAAATTGGCATGTACTCCACGTGCCACGCAAACATTTCAGTAAACCCTTAAAACAACAACCAAATGTCATCAATAACGGTGAGCAGCAGCAACTGCAGGCCATCTGCTATCCTCATCCCTTTACATACATACAATTCCTAATCTCATGGCCAAGAAGCGGAGAGAATGAGAATGAGGCTGGGGGGGGGGTCCCACGATCCTCTTCTAGGACACGTCCTCAATTCCTTAAAATTACCCAATCTCAGGCTTTTTGTCATAACTAGAAGACAAATTAAGATAGCCAGGCATAATATTTCTGACCCTGTTCAAGTCACCTAGGAGCCTGCAATGGTCCAATGAATTCCCCCATCTCCTCTTTCTCTTCATCTTCATAAATCTCTAAATTCTGGAACGTGGCTATAGACTCTGTAGTGAGAGAATATTTGAGGAACTCCTATCTTTCTGCTGGACTTATTAATAACAGTATTATTTGCCCTATCGCACAGGACTGTTCTCCAGTGTTTGCATGCCTGTCCCACTATCCTGCCCAAAATCTCATTTTCCCTGAGCATCAGGTAGAGTGAAGGTAACTTAAAACAACCCTCGTCCATTTGCTAACACTTGCCCATCTCTGCCTTGCCCTTGGCCAACTACTCCATGCTGCTCCCTTACCGGACTCCAGCTCTATTCTCCCAGGTCCGGACTTCTCATCACTGACCCAGGACCAAGCCCTCTCCTGTCCCACAAGTCCCACTAGGCACAGAGTCTGTTTCTCAATCCACAACTAATGCCCAGTCCATAGTAGCACAGGCCCTCGGGGAGTGAGAAAAGGTTTACTCAGGCTTTTGCTCAAGTTTCAACAATAAGAGCTTCACACAGCAAAAAAGCAAGAAAAGGGACATGTCTGAGAAGTTTCCCTGGTCACTGATCACTTTTCAACTCCTCTTTCGTTTTCCATAAATAAAAGTAGAGGGACAGCTCATTCATGCAGAGGGAGCAGTGGCAATGTAAATTGCATCCAAGAGTGGCTGTCAAAATATATTCCCTTAACCTTTCCAGTTCTAGCTCTATAACAGGGAATCACAGTCATAACAAAGTCAAAGGCTGCAAATATTTTTATTCAGTCTGAACTTAGGTCAGAAGTCTAATATGCCCCAAACAGATAATTCACTTATCACTCAATCATGCATCCATCCCTCAAACATTTACTGAGTGACCATTAGGTTTCTGGCGTGGGGCTGAATTATGACAACACCAAGTTTTCTTCAGAAACCTTTGGTTTAGTGGGAAATAACATGATACGATTCCGATCTGATGATACTCCTTAAAAGTGATTCATTCTCAACTTCCTTTTCATCTTTCAACTATTACTGCACCAACTAAATCATTATGTTCTGCTCTATGCTGTTATTTATTTGCTTATTTTATTTTTTTCCACCTTGCTTGAAAAGGATCCCACTACAATTTTGTCTAAAATGTCACTCTTGTCCCCTCCCTGGATATACCGCTGATTCTCCTTTCTTCTTTCCTAATCAGAACATTGGAATCCACTTGTAATTCTCCTTCCTGTTCATGAGTTATAGCTCATTACTCTTCGGGGTTCTCTCTCATTTCTCACTGCCCCCCTTCTCTCTCTTTATTTCGAACTTGTTGGAAAGGATGAACTTAATGTATTCTTAGACTATCAATTTTAACTATAGTGGAAATCATCGTACCTACTCATTAAGGTCCTTCCAAATGAGAAAGGCCTTACTGTTTGAGAGATTACGAATCTTGAATTACAAACTCAAATAAACTCCTAGTAATTATCCCCTGAGTGCTGTGAATTCTCAGCTTCTCCTAGGCCCCATTTACCAGAACATATAATCATCATAGCTTCAGCTTAGATTATCACTGTACTGTCCTTTAAGGCCTTAGTAGGAGACAGCACCCCCACGTGGCAAACTACCTGACTTACGTCACTCCTTCCCAGTCTTTGTCACAGCTTCCTTACAAGGGGGCCAGGCTCTTAAAATTACTGAAATAATTGAATTTTAATGTATGGGCTCCACAAAGAAGCCAAAGACCAAAACGCTACTTCTCCACTACTGAGGCAGCAAGGCTTTCTGAAAAAAATTTGAGATTAAAAGTCACAAAAACAACAGGTGATGGTGTATTTGTGAAATGGGAAAAAAGAGGCCTAGTTAATTCCCAGTCACTGCAGTTTCCCAGGTCAGATGGTCACTGTCACTCTATTCTCCTTTCTTCTTCTCACTCCTGGCCTCAAAAAGTGCCAAGAAAAAGAAACAAAATATAGGCTAAGAACATAGTTGGTCTGGTAATGTAGTTCAAGATGTAACTGAAATATCCTCTTCTGGCATTAGCTCCCTGAAGTTCCACTACAGACGAGGAAGATGTAGGATGAACCACAGGAAGCTCCAAGGCCACACAGCCATGATCCAGCCCAGGCAGTTGACCGCCATTTTCTCAAGGATGATCTACTAACTCTGGTGAGCTAAAGTTTTTCAAAGTTTTTTTTTTTGTTTTTTTCAAAATTCTCTTTGAATCTGGGAATGGAGAAGCATTTCTATGACAGAAGTCACTGAAAAACAGATATATTCTTCTCTATAAAAATTCCAACTTCCGGTGTGACAACACATGCACTGTGGGAGGCCGAGGCAGCTGAACCACAAATTCAAGCCCAGCCTGGATAACTTAGTGACTCAGAGAAGACCCTGTCTCAAAATTAAAAAAAATAATAATAATAATAATAATGGGCCGGAAATGTAGCTCAGTGTGAAGACCTTGGTTTAATCTCCAGTACCACAAAAACAAACTTCTACACGGCAAAAACACCATTAAGTTAAAAGACAAACTGGCAAAAAGATTTGCAAATCAGATCACAAAGGACTCACGTACCCAAAGCGTAAACCTAATGCGTAAAAATATTGATAAGAAAAGGAGCAACCACGAAACACAAAGTGGGCAAAAAGGAGTAACAGTTTACAGAAGAGGCAATATAAATAGCTCATAAACATAAAAAGAAGTTCAACATCATTTAAAAATGCAAATTAAAAACATGCTGAGATACCATTTTTAAAATGCACTGAAATCCCATTTTCCTCGTCAGAATGGCAAAACTCCAGAGTGTGGTAACACGTTCTGTATAGCAAGACTATGAAAATAGGCTTTCCTCACACACATCATGAGTGAGCATGTCACTCAGTAAAACCCCTCGAGAGGGCAATTTGGCACTGTCAAAATCCCTAAAACCTATATACCCAACAGCCCTACTCATTCACTTGGGATTTTTTCCAAAGATATATTCCACCTGGCCAAATGATGTATGTACAAGGCTACTGCAGCATCTGTTTCATAATAAAAGTCTGAAAACATCGTAAAGGTCCGTTAAAAGGGAGCAGTCAAAAAAAAAAAAAAAAAAAAAGGAAGACACTGTCATATCATGGAGTAACAAGCAACCATAAAAAGCAAGAAGAATGATATTCTAGGGGAATAAGAATAAGAAGAATAAGCTCATATTCAGGTTATTTAGTATTAATATAATAAAAACAAAAATATAAGATTTAAGAATTAGAAGGAAGTTAGATTCTGTTCATTGAAAAGAAAAGACGATTCAGTTTTTCTGTAGAAAAGGTTGGAAGGAGGGTGGGCTAGAAGCATGCACTGGTTTTTGCTGGTGTGTGCAGAGAGAATCTGGGAAGGATAGAAAATGAAGTGCATGGTGACTCAAGCGGGGGTGGTAATCAGGGGAATGCACAGCAGGACAGAGAAATTTTCCACTGTACACTCTTCAGTATCTTTGGATTTGGGAACTATATGGATGTATTATCACTTAAAACTTATCTAAATTTTAAGTGTCTTTGTGACTACACATCAGAAGGTGTTCTTTGTTGAAAATATTAATAAATCATTAACCTCAAAAGTTGTGGGAGGTTTGATGAGAGCCACTAAGGGTCACCATTTGCAGTTGCTTCTTCTCTTTTATCTTGTCCCAGAAGTTAATCCAGAACTTGAAGGCAGAAACATTCTCACGACACTTTCTAGTACCACCTTTTCTTCACATCCTATTATTTAATGACACACACATATAAAACCACACACAAATTCATGTTCCAAGCTCATTTACAAGTATAAAACCAATTATATTCAATAAATCAAACACAGCAAAAGTCAAAACCAATACAAGTTTGAAATGACCACATTAACTTATTGTGAAAGATGAGGTTGTGTTATTGAACAGGAAGATCGTACAGAGTAACTGCTATGACCCAAGTTCTCTTGAATTCAGCACAATTCATTTGCTGAGTCATATAGTTTCTCCACTACCATTTTTCTCTATTCAAATTCAGGAAACCACTGTTTAATGTGCTCTGAAATCACCTGACCTTCTTTTGCCCCAATGCATCTTTTTCTGTTCAAGCTGCCTCTTCCATTTTCCAACAGCTCATAGCGAATGATATGGAGCCCACACATCATAAATCCAAGTGCTAATTCTAACACCCAAATTGGGAGGCAGCAGTTAATCATAAGGCAATCATGCTGATAACCTAGAATAAGCTCATATTCAAGTTATTTAGTATTAATATCATAATAAAAATGAAAATGTAAGCTTTAAGAATTAGAAGTTAGGGGGCCGGTGAGATAGCTCAGGGGCATAAGTGCCTGCCTGGCAAGCACGAGGTCCTGAGTTCGACTCCCGGTACCCACATACAAAGGAAAAAAGGGCCGGTGATATCGCTCAGTGGCACAAGCGCCTGCTGGCAAGCGCGAGGTCCTGAGTTCGACTCCCGGTACCCTGCTCCCCCCAAAAAAAATTAGGAGTTAGATTCTGAGTTTGTACAACACCCTAGAAAGTCACAGAGCCTATCCTATTGTCCCCAAAATAAGACTGCATCTTACATTAAGTTCCGTTCCAAAAAAACACAATAGGGCCTATTTTCAGGGCATGTCTCTTCTAAAATCATGCCAGCGCTTATTTCCCAGTTAGGTCTTATTTTCGGGTAACACGGTAGTGTACAAAACCCAGCCAGCTGTAACTCACTCGAAAGCAGTGGGTGCCTCTATTCACTGCCCCCCGGAAGACTCTGCCGGGATTTTCATACTGCCCAGGGATCAGACCCTTTGGCTCCTTCCGCTCCTTTCAACTTTGATTTCTCCCACTGGATCACACCCGCAGCTGGGGCGGCAACCTAGGTCCCACTCCTGCACCCACTCCATGCTCTCAAACCCTGCCCCAGGACAGAGCCTTAAGCCCCCTACAACCTAGGAAGGCAGGGTGGACAATTTGAGATGATCTAATCTCCATTCAGAACCCACAACAGGGCACAGCGACATCAATATGCATTTCAAAGCCTCTCTCATTAAATCTTAACAAAGCCCAAGAAATGATTTTAGTTTTAACATCTGTGCCGATTCTTGCTGAATTGAGTCTCTCAAGCATAGGGAAGAAGCATATATTTTTTTGCACCCAAAATAAGCATCAAATAGCTGTTTGACGGATGAATAAGTAAATCAATGAGGGATGAATTATCCAGAGAGTAAAAAAAGGCAGAATTAGAGCCTATTAAAGTACTGCATGCTGGTAGACCCCACCTCAGCACTTAGCTGGCCTCTCTTTGGTACCTCTGCTATCTCTGTTTAATTGTGCTGGAGCGGGATTTCCTTTGTCTGATTATAATCTTTCTCCACAGATGTTCTTTAAAAACACTAGTCCCCAGAAAAATGAGTCAAGTTTCCATGCACATCTATTTTAAAGCATCTGCAGGTGCAGTATAGGGAGTTTATCCTATATGTGGCCTACTGCCAAGGCTAAAGCTAAAACGAGTAGGTCCCATTGGCCTAAAGTTAATAATGCAATCGCGGTAAACACAGTGCCACCAAACAAAGTGCGCAGTGATTGTAAAGGTCACTGGCTGCATCTCATACGTTCTTCCGATATCATGTTCAACACTACACGGGAATGTTGGCTGTAATCCAACACAAGGGCAAAAGAAACAGAACTCTCTCTCAAATTCAATCAGTACTTCAGCTGCAATTGAGAATTTTTTAAACTTTAAGTGGGAGAAAACAGTGGTAACAGACAGCTTTCAATTAATTTCAGTTAGCCATTTTAGAAACGGTAGACGTCTACTTCCTGTGATGACAGTTTAGGCATATGGAATGCAAATACATCTTCAATGCTATTCTGGGGTTCAAGCAAGATCCTTCTGGCAGTGTTTTCTTTACCTTCCTATTTGTTTTTTTTTTTTTTTTTGTGGGTACTGGGGGTCGAACTCAGGACCTCGCGTGCCAGCAGGCGCCTGTGCCGCTGAGCGATATCACCGGCCCTTTTTTCGTATATGGGTTCCAGGAGTCGAACTCAGGACCTCACGCTTGCCAGGCAGGCGCTTATGCCACTGAGCTATCTCACCGGCCTCCCTTGCTATTCTTAATTCTTACTCCTTCCTCTGTTTATATTTTCTCCCTGTCATGCAGTCCTCATTTGCCACAGCTATGCAATTGCCATTAATCGGATATCCTCTCTATTGACATTTGTTTCATGAAACAATAGAATAAAACCACCTCACTGGATTTCAGAATGCAAAACTCTCATAAACATAATGCAAGGGATTGGCACTTTGATTTTCACATTAAAAATATGCATGAATAAATGCCCATGGTATTAATGAGTCTTAACTAAAGCTGGAAGACCCTGATTATATGATAATGGGACTATGTGCAACCACATTCCCAAAGTTCAACTTTGTCTATAAATAGCAAAAACCCCAATACAGGCAGTAGGGTACCTGCAGTCCCACAGAAGAAAAGCTGAACTCTTCTTCCTCTGTTTTCAAAACAGGATAAAACATAACAGTGGAACAAGGTTTTTCTCCCTTACCATATTCCTTTGTCAAAAATCCCCCTGAGCAATGATTTTACTCAGATCTGAACAAGCACTCTGTTTTGAAGAAATATGACTGTCAATTTACTCAGATGTTTTGTTGTGCTCTCCAAGAAACAAAAATCTCCAAGTATTAGCAAGAGGCAGGGATTACACTTCCCTCCTACACAGATTCCTGGTTAATTAGGCAAGGAAAAAAAAAAAAAAAACTTTCCCTATGTATTAGGCAGCTTTACATCACTGCGACACTGAGACAATCAACTCCTAAGGAAGAAAGGTTTACTTCAGCTCACAGTTGTAGAGGTTTCAGTACATGGCCACTTGGCCCTTGGTTTAGTTACTTTCCTTATTGCTGGTTCACAATACCCCACGCCCACATCTGATTGTGGCCTGCAGCTTCCCAAGTTTCAGCCTAAGGCTGGCTGGCTCAAATGCAGAAAAGGCATAGTGAAAGGACCTGCCACAGAGGAAAGCTGCTCCTGCCACGGCAGCCAGGAAGCCGTGAAGAAAGGGAGGAGCCAGGGACCAGGTCCCACCTCCTAACCGCGCACTCAGCCGCTGAACTCACAGGTGGATGAAACCAGTGATGAGTATGGCACCCCCATGATCCAACCACCCTAAAAAGCTCTGTCTCTGAGCACGTAAGAGTTCTGGAGGGCTTCCAGATGCACGCCGCAACAGCCGTGGTGCTTTGGGTCTGTGGCGAGGCAGAATATCATGGCAGGGAACATGAGGCACATGAAACTGCTCACTTCATTACTGCCAGGAAGCAAAGAGCGAGAGGAAGAGACCAGGGTCCCAATATCCTCTTCAAGGGCACAGGCCCAGTAACTTAACTTCCTCCCACTAGGACTCAAATCTTAAAGGTCTCACTGCCTCCAATAACGCCACAGGCTGGTGACCAAGCCTTCAACATATGGGCCTTTGGGGGACATTTAAGATGCAAACCATAAAAATTCATTTCAGGCCGGTGAGATGGCTCAGCGGTGTAAGCGCCTGCCTGGCAAGCGCGAGGGCCCGAGTTTGACTCCTGGAACCCACATACGAAAAAAGGGCTGGTGACATTGCTCAGTGACACAGGCGCCTGCTGGCACACGAGGTCCTGAGGTCGACCCCTGGTACCCACACACACACACAAAAAAAATCATCTCTTCCTATCATTTTATACAGCTTGAACCCCTGAGTCCTACTCTGCCTCAAGGCACTGGAAGGCTTTTTCTGAGAGTTCAGCCCGTGACACAATTAGTAAGCTTGCACAGGACCATGAGGAGTATCTCTTCCTCATCAGCCCACTCTGACAATCGATGCCTTTCCTATAGCTTGATGGGTTGAGTTGGCAACTCTGAGACCAAAAGGCATTTGATCGGAAAAAGGCTCTCAACTTTCAGTGGTTGGAACCAGGGGAAATCAGGTATCATATAAAACTTTCAAAGACAACCTGAAGTTTGATGGCAATATCTACATATTAATAAAAAAAAAAAAACAGGCTACCTACCTGTGTGCACACCCCAAAGCCACTGACGCACAAAACTGGCACAGAGCTGAACACCCACCATAGGTACCAATTTGAATGATGGATACTTTCCACACCAAAATGGAGAAGAGTGCAGAAAGATCCCGATCCTACTGGAACCACCACCGTCCATCCTGAATATGCTGGGAGCTGCTACTCTAAGCAACCGATCAGACGGCACTTGGTTGTCATTGATGAACTCAAGGTAAATGATGCCTGTCCTTTACCCAAAGATGATCGACCACGTTCTTACTGAGATGTGGGGCCACTTAAACTGTTTTTGAGGTTCCAGAAATGCAAGGGGAATGGGAGTTAGGCTGCAGTGTCCGAGCAGGTTGGTCCCAGGCAAACTGCCTGGGTTTGTGTACCACCATCTCCGCGCTTGCTCGCTGAGTAACCGAGGCTCGGCCCCCTCCTCTGCCACACAGGGATAATGGTGAGTGCGCCATACTGGGGATTTTGTCAAATGAGTGCTCATGTGTAAGGCACATGCAGGGCTCTCATTAAGCATTCCACTGTTATTACATACGTTACAAGGATTAATAATTATTATATGGAATCTCACTGCTAACAATACAGAAATTGTCTGACTATTCGCTTAAAAAAACAAAAAAGAAAGAAGTTTCTGAAACCACCAAAATGATTCACAAGAAGGCAAATGTTTCCCAAGCTGGTGCCTGTCTTGGAGAATGAACACTTGGGCTAAAATCCTCTGCGATTCCACAGTAAAAACAAAACCCAAGTGCACCAAAAAACACCCAGTATTTGCAGAGTCCTTCGGTGCACTCAGATCCATTGCTCATTCAGTCCTCATGAAAATCCTGAGGGGCAGATTTTTCTCAGCCGACACCTCTGTGAAAAACTGAAGGTGGTGGCGTTTGGTCTCCAAGGCAGTTCTTCTCACCCCCAGTCCTCTCTCTCCTTACCGCTACCCCACAAGGGACAAACGTTCCCTAACTAGGGCACTGGGTCTTACGGCTGAGTCTGGTAAGAAGGATTCCTCTGGGGTAAAGGAAACCACAACAAACAGGACCAGAGCCAAGTGCCACAGGCTGCAGGTCCCGCTACCTCTGCACAGTCGCGGTCCTGACTTACCGAGCTCTGGGTAGTTTTGAGTGCTGTTCTAAACCCTTTACACTGACAATGCGAATAACGCCAATACATGGGCGCTACTTTTATTCTCATTTTACAGGTGAGAAGATGGAGACTCGGAGACTCAGCTTGTCCCGAATCACACCAGTCTGGAAGCAGAAAAGTGCGTTTTGCAGGGACTGAGCTACGCTGCACCTCTGGGCAGTCTGTGCGTCGCATAAAGGGACCTGCACTAGGACAGGTGACACTCAGTCCAACCCTGGCTCTGCTTCCTGGTGGCCCAGTTTGGAAGGGACACATTTTCTGAAGTGCAGGATGCCCTGGATAGGATCTGTGCAGGTAAAGGCTCTGAAGTCATGCTCTTAACAAGTCTGTACTCTTAAACACCACTGCTGTCTCAAGGGCAGTGCCACTAGAAAACACCAACTCAACAGAGTATTGATAAATGTATGAATAACGTATTATGTAATGGGTTCTGATTATTAAAGGGAATGGGGTTTGGAAGCATGGGGTAGATTATACCTCATCCTCTCCGGCTGACTTCCGGGACAGCGTGTCTCCTCGGACAGTTGCCTGTCATTTGTCAGGGACCTGTCACAGGTTTTGTTTGAAAAGAAAGCCAAACACTAACAGCTACCTTCGTACCATTGCAAATATATTTAAATCTACAAATATATTCTAGCTTAAGAGATACGAGGTGGATGCAGTTTCCCATGCCTGTATTCCCAGCACTCAGGAAGCTGAGGCAGGAGTAGTTTGAGGCCAGACTGGACTATGTACTGAGTTCAAGTTCAGTTTGACTACACAGCAAGACCCTGTCTCAAAAAATAAATAAATAAAAATCGACACAAACATAAAATATCAAATCAAATATAACTACAAGAAGACTTATGGGAAATCAGAATGTCTTTCCCAGTTGGGATATTGTTACTGTTTATTCACTCAAGTTCTTCAGGTCCTAAATAAAACTCTGCTCGGTTCTCATCTCATCTCATTAAGCACTTACTTAATTTGCTGAAATAAAATCTGGTCTTGGTCCAATAACATCAGCCACCCCAACACCAGCTAAAATCAGTTCCAATACAGAACTCATCTTCCAGAGCCAAGGAATACCACCCTCTACCAAGCCCCGGAACTCTCTCACTGTTAGCAGGAAACAGGTCTTCTGCGGCCACGTGTGATTATTTGAATTATTAACACTTTGGGACTAATTCGAAAGATGCTAAATGAACACAGGAAATGAACATTCCCACTGATCACAGCATTCGATCACAGCATGTATCAGTAAATTATAATAATATGCATCCTGGTGACACCGCACAACACAATCACCAGAGTAAATAGCAGCTCCAGATAGCTACGTCCACAGGGCACAGATTCCCCACCTCCCCAGTCCCCGAACTCCCAGTTATCGCCCTGACTCTGGAGCTCAGTATCAGTCTCCATTTATCACCTTGTACTCTTATAAAACTGCACACAACATCCCCAGGGAAGAAATGTATCTCTAGAACCACAAACTATATATCTAACAAAGGTGGGAAAATAAAGGACAGACTGGGAGGCCTGCACGTTTCAAAATATTTCAGTAAAGATATTTCTTTATGCAATTAAAAATACCCCAAAGCTTCTAACATTTGGAAAACTGACCTTTACAATCAGGCAACACGCTTCCCTCCTCTACCCTCTCCCTTCTCACTTCCCTTCAAATTAATTATTTTTTTAAATGCCAGGAGGGATTAAATGTCCAGGTACTAATCCTTCCTTGATTTAGTTGGTATCAGGACCAGACTTGCCCAAGAAAAATAAGTCTTCCCATAGAAATCTCTTTGAGAAATGTCTTCTCAATCCTTCAGAATTTGGGGGGCAAAGTGAAAGTCTGATATGGCTTGATGCCTGTTAATTTTTTTTTTTTTAATGTGGATACCGGGAGTTGAACTCAGGACCTCGCGCTTGCCAGGCAGGCGCTTACGCCGCTGAGCTATCTCACCAGCCCAATGCCTGTTAATTTTAACAAACGTCCCTACAACATTACACTAAACAGCATTAATTCTGTACACGTATTCGCACTCGCCTTTCCCGAAAGCCAGCCTCCTCCCGATTGTGCCTGGGAACTCGGGTAACAGGCAGGCCAGCTTCCTCCCTGTTTGTTTTGGGCTTTGATTTTTCCCAGAATGAAGTCTTAAGAAGGTACGTGGAATCGAGAAGAACCTAAAATCCTAAGGTCTGTAGAACTGTCCATGCTTTCTGCTTAACTGTGTGTGATAGAGAAATGATGTATTATACTATTTATACTTTTTCCAAAGTAAGAGGCATCTAGATTTAAAAAACAAGTGGCGGGCCGGTGAGATGGCTCAGCGGCATAAGCGCCTGCCTTGCAAGCGCGAGGGCCCGAGTTCGACTCCCGGATCCCACATACGAAAAAGGGGCCGGTGATATCGCTCAGCGGCACGGGTGCCTGTTGGCGCGCGAGGTCCTGAGGTCGTCCCCCTGGTACCCACAAAAAAAATAAATAAATAAATAAATAAATAAAAATAAAAATAAATCCCTGAAAATGGTTTTGGTGGAAAATTCAGAACGTAATACTTCAGGGTATTGGTTCTTAGTGGTTTGTTTATTTGTTTTTGAGACAGGGTCTCGCTGTGTAGTTCAGGCTGGCCTTGAGTTCACTCGTAACGCAGGCTGGTCTCGAACTCACAGTGATTCTCCTGCCTCAGCCTCCCAAGTGCTGCAATTACAAGGCATGTGCTACCATGCCCAGCTGGTTCTTAATGTTTTGATTCACAGTCCTTTTTTTTTTTTTTTTTTTTGGGTACCGGGGGTTGACCTCAGGACCCCGCACGCCAGCAGACGCCCGTGCCGCTGAGCGATATCACTGGCCCTTTTCTCGTATGTGCGTTCTGGGAGTCGAACTAGGGCCCTCGCGCTTGCCAGGCAGGCGCCTACGCCACTGAGCCATCTCACCGGCCCCACAATCCATTTTAAGGAGATGTAGAAAGTGCTGGAGCCTCAAGCCCAGAAAAATACACATTATTCCATAAATCCTGTATATAATTTCTAGTTGCTCAAGGACCTCCTGGAATCCCTATCAGTTTCAGTAACATCTAAAATGAAAAACACCTAGAGAAGCCAAGGTTGTTATGATCATGCGAAAACCTTACTAACAGTTTTCTGTCTACAAGAGACATTAAACAGATGTCACCAAAGAAAAACTGTAAGCTCTTGACACAAATCACATTAATAAAAATCAATATGGTATGCCAAGTTCGCATTTTCCTCTCTCGGTAGCATTACCTTTGAGACTGCCATCCTCACAGTAAGCACAGGTATTGTCTCTATTGCACACTCCTACAAGCAGGTCTCTCTTCTTCATCTGGTCTTCCACACAACGTTCCACGCACTCCTAACTTCATCACTTGGCTCGGCTCCCTCGCACTGTGGTCCTACAAGAGGCCTGAAGTGCAGAAACTCTGGAAACCTTTTTTTTTTAATGTGGGTACCGGGAGTCGAACTCAGGACCTCGCGCTTGCCAGGCAAGCACTTGTGCCACTGAGCCATATCACCGGCCCATTTTTTCCTTTATGTGGGTTCCGGGAGTCAAACTCAGGACCTCACGCTTGCCAGGCAGGCGCTTATGTCGCTGAGCTATCTCACCGGCCCCTGAAAACTGTTTTTTGGGAAAACCCACAGTTTTCAGACTTCCTCCCTGCATGCTGTGACATCACAGCTACCGAGGGCCAGGGCACCCTTGCTCTGCTGCTTCACCTCCGTCCACAAGCAAGGCTGCATTTAAGCCCAGAATTCGCCTTGCCTGGGGCTCCTTTAGCTTCCCAAAGAATGCACCCCCAGGCCCTCTTCCCACTCTCTTTTTTCTTTACCTCCCTTTTTAATTCTTTCTTTACAAACTCAGCCAAAACACAGGACAAATCAAACCTCTGCCTATTACTATCAGGGTCTCCTCAAGAAAGATATTTAACTTTTCAGCACTCAATTTGGTCATCAATAACAGAAAAGAACGTGTCTAATCTGCAGGGTTATGAAAATCAAGTTAGAAATGAGGAAGAGGACAGGGGTAGGGAGAAAAGGGGAGGAGGCAGTGAAGGGTGCAATAAGTCAGAGTATGCTATATGTATGTGCCAACTGCCAACGAAACCCACTACTCTGTACAATTAATATGCACTCATAATTTGTTTTTTAAAATCAGAATGTTCTCAACTGAGTGCCTGAACCACAAAAGGAGTACAACAAACATTAATTTTTAAAAATGTATTCCTGCATTAACAAAGTTATATAACTGTAATAATAATGTTTTGAGATATCACTTCAGATCACACAGGTATGAAAAGTTATTACCAAGATGCCTCAAGAAATAATGCAGTTCACATTATTCATTATAGCAGCACATACATACATGGGACAAAATGTGAATGGAGCGAAAGAGTACATAAATTAATGATTTCTTTTTATGCTCGGATTATACAGCTCAAATGTAAATCTCTTAAGTCCTGTCATTTTTAAATTAATGACTATCTTCCTAGGTTAACACAAAGATTTAAAATTCACTTGTACTACTGAAGTGTATAGTGTTTTCTTTATTAAGAAGCATTAAAGGCAAATACCCTAGAAAAAAACTGGATAAGCAGAGTTGAGCTCGTTTGTTTAAAGTGTTCTCAAGGTTCTCTTGACCTTCCCTCTAGCAAACACCTGGCCTTAGGACAATGGTGCAGTGGAGGTGGGCAGGGCGCGGGGTCAGGCTCAGCCACCTGGGGGT
The DNA here is from genome assembly GCA_028451465.1 of Erethizon dorsatum. Taxonomy (NCBI): domain Eukaryota; kingdom Metazoa; phylum Chordata; class Mammalia; order Rodentia; family Erethizontidae; genus Erethizon; species Erethizon dorsatum. The sequence continues at coordinate 12,595,830 of CM051839.1, forward strand.
GCAGGGCGGACTCCTCGCTTGGCTTTAAGCTCCTGGCATCAGACAGAGAGTCACTTTCAACAGAAGGACAGCTTCTAATCCAAACTCCAGTGGGGAGCTAGGAGCACCTAAGAGAATCTCTGGAGAGGATCCCACAGCCAGGATACCTCGCCGTCTGGTGCTCCCTGAAAGGATGCGCAAATCACCTTCCAGTAAAATGGAGAAATGTCAGGTAACGTACTGAGCCGTCAGAGGCGAAGAACACTTTAAAAAATGACGACCCTGTCCACTGAGCTCTTCAGAACGCACATCTGACAGAAAGGGAAAAACAGATGAGCGGAAAACAGGTGCAAGACTTCTCCATAGTCTTTGGTCTAACTACTGGAAGATGTTCCAAATCATAAATTCCTGTAATAAAACTACACTCGCTCACACAAAGGAGCGGCCTTCTGTCCCCCACCCCGTGCTCTCCCTGGGGATCCCAATGGCAAACAGAGGGAGAAGAAAAAGGCAGGGAGGAAGGGAGGGGGCTCTAGGAGGAAGAGAGGGAAAGAAAGCCTAGTGTCCACCTGCAGAACTTTCAAGGTGCGCATGAAGGGAAGGAAAGGAAGGAGGAGGGGAGAAAGGAGGGAAAGAGAGTTAGCTATGCACAATGTCAGCACGCTGCTGAAAATTTATCTTCTCCAAACAGCCTGAGTGTTTGACCTGACTTTGTTAAGCTGCCTGAATCTCACAGGTAGCAATTCGCTTTAACATGACATTCTTTAGAGGGTCCCTGTCCCGTGCCCTGCGGGGCTCTGCAGTTGCTCACACACTGGTGGGAGTGAGAGCCTGCTGCCTCGGGGACACCATCCTGCCAGGGAGGGAGACGGCTGGGCCATCATCTAAGAAAAGCCCTTTGTGCTTCCTCTACTTTACAAAAAACAACAACGCTCCGAACAGGTGCTCACAGATTATGAAGCTACATTTCAAATGAGAAAATCAAACTCGGAAAGGAGGAGCAACTTTGCAAAACACATCTCCGTAACAGAAGCAGCTGTGATCCGAATCCAGCTGTCTGCTCGCCAGGAAAGCACTGAAGAGCTGAGGCCAGCAATGAAGGCAGAGAACACAAAGCACCGTGCAAGGGGCAACCTTGTGGTTTCCAGTGTGCCGCTGGCACTCCCTGCACCCCACTGCTCCAGCCTTCAGCCTGCACAACACAGAGCTCAAAGTGGTACCCACCACAGACATCGGCATCATAAGCTGCCTAGTTCCAAATTCCACCCTTTTTTTCCTCCGCACTTGGGATTGAACCCAGGGCCCGCATACTGACCTGTGTCCCCAGCCCTTCCCGTTCCTGATTTACCAAACAGGCTTCTGTGGGTGGATCGGGGAAGCATGGCACAATTCCACAACATAATATCTTCACAGAGGGGGTCCTGTCCGTGCAGGAGGAAGGCGAACCGGGACAATGTACGCAGTGTTGCTGGAACCGGAGTTCTGCTTCAACCTCTCAAATTCCTCACATCTGCAGAAAACCCTCTTGCAGCTTTTCTCCTGCTGACTTTTTGAGACTGGTTTACACACACACACACAGCCAGAAGATGTCAAAAATCATCTCAAATCTTACACAAGCTACACGTTTGCACTTTCCGAGTTTTTGCAGAGCCCAAGGCAAAGTGTCCTGACAGACCAATATGAGTGACTAAGTCATTCTGGGATAAAGTTCTCCTGAAGCTGATAGCAGGGGGTAGGAATTCACAGCCTAAGCAAGCAAAATCTGCTTCTGGCTGATCATGTTTCTTGCTAGTGGTGCTTGTTTATTATGCAAGGTTTGTGAGCCAAGGTCATACACAGCTATAGAAGACCAGCAACTCCGACACACAGAAGTTACGACTTGAAGCTCCACTGGGAACTAAGACAAAGTTCAACAGCTCTTACATCTATGGAAAGAGTACTAACTGCCAGATTCACCTCCTGACAAACTTCGCTAATACTAAACACTGTCAAGATGAAAGCAGTTACCCGAGTGTGCTAACCAGCTTAGTTTTCAAGAACACTTCTTTGGGGCCGATGATATGGCTCAGCGGCGTAAGCACCTGCCTGGCAAGCGCGAGGTCCTGAGTTCGACTCCCGGAACCCACATAAAGGAAAAAAAGGGCCGGTGATATAACTCAGCGGCACAAGCGCCTGTTGGCAAGCGCGAGGTCCTGAGTTTGACTCCCAGTACTCACATTAAAAACAAAACAAAACAAAAAACACTTCTTGGTCATTTCTTTCTCCCCAGTGGCAGACTCTGACTACCAAATGAATAGTTTCCTAATTCAGTGACGCTCCTGGACTGTCCAGTGCTCTAGATCAGATGAAATGATCTGAGGCAGACTTCATCAGACTGCACTCGTACGTTACCCACATCCATTCCCAACTCTCCTGACCTTATTCATCCAGGTTTGATCACAAGGTTAATAATGGCAGAAACTTGCCCTTCCTTTCTTCTTTCCTTCCTTCCTTCTACATCTCTGTAAAGTTAGCATCCCAAGGACTCAAACACATTCTGACTCAAGCTGCCTACAGAGGAGATCATACTTTTGATTTTGAGTAATGAAGAACTGCCGCTATCTCCGGTGACATCTGTGTCACCAAGCCTCATGTCCTAGTTCACCTGGCATCCACGAAGCTCCTGAAATCCCATGCAGTGTTTTAGTGTTCTTGTTTTTATGGAGGCAGCATCCGTAGCTTTTTTTCAGATTCTTAAGGGGGGGAGGGGTTGTAAGAAAAAAAAATAAGATTAACACACACCACTATAATCAACCTTGTAAAGAATGCTAAATAAGCACAAACTCAAATTGATTCCCACTTATTAGCTGGGGACCTAGAGCAAGTCACTCGGTCTCTCTAAAGCCTTGGTTTCCTTTTCTGTAAAACGGGGTAACAACAGCACCTGCCTTTTAAATGAAAGATAAGGTAATTTGCGCCAATATCCACCAGCGTGAGCTACACAAATATACTTTAAGATACTAAATAAAAAAGAGACAACATCTCCTGGGGCACAGAGAAACTCAAGGGGGAAGAGGTCTACATCGAGCAACTATTATTTGGGGAGGCTCTGCTTCTTCCACAGCCAGCTGCTGAGTGCACAAGAGTCTGTGATTGGCAACGAGAGAATAGTATCTCTTATAGAAAATAACATGATCTTCTGTTTAAGATTACTTCTACATGGGCCGGTGAGACGGCTCAGCGGCTTAAGCGCCTGCCTTGCAAGCGCGAAGGCCCGAGTTCGACTCCCGGATCCCACATACGAAAAAGGGGCCGGTGATATCGCTCAGCGGCACGGGTGCCTGTTGGCGCGCGAGGTCCTGAGGTCGTCCCCCCGGTACCCACAAAAAAAAAAAAAAAAAAAAAAAAAAAAAAAAAGATTACTTCTACAAACTAGAAGTACAAGGGCCAGTACATAATCAAAAGTAACCAGGCATAAAGGGGAACCTAACACCATGAATGAAAACTAAGAGAAACAACAGACAACAGAATAGATGCTCAAGATATGGGCTCAAGATATTGAAGTTAACGGAAACTTTGAAAGAACTACACTTGCTCAAAAAAAAAAAAAAAAAGGATTAAAAAAAAAAGATTGAAAGTTACAAAAGTAGGAAATTATAAAGATGAATCAAATGGAAATTTTAGAACTGAAAAGTTTGTTAACAAAGGTTAGGCTGAACTCCAAAAAAAGATGGCAGATTTGTAAGAAGCAGGCAGCCAAACTCTCTAAGTTGCTGTTTGGCCACTGGAATATAGTGACAGGGAGCACGCAGGAGGGGGGGAGGTGGCGCCCCTGGACCCAGGAAAGTTCTGAGGCGCAGTTCGGGACCCACGCAGCGAGTGAAGAGTGGTTTCGAGGAAGAGGAAGGAGGAGACCGCAGGCGACTTCTCCCTGTGCCAGGAACCGCGGCGCGAAAGAAACTCAGATCTGCGGACACGCGGCGACAGCCGGCGCCCCCGGGAGCCCGTGGAGGATCGCGAACCAGCGGCGGGGCAGGGGAGCGGCGGAGGACTGCGCTGGCCGGCGGTGAGCGCCTCGGAGGCGCAGCCGTCCCGCGTGAGAGTGACTGCCCCGGCGCCATTGTGCGGGGTGCAGAGAAACAGCGCGGCGCCTGAACTCAGCACAAGGGACTCAGCGCGGCTCCAGAACACAGCGCTCGGGACTCAGCGCGGCGCCGCGGCTCTCAGGCCCCAGGAAAGTGCGCTGACGGCGGCAGGCGAAGGAGACTGGTCTCCGCCTGAGAGTGCAGGCTTCTGCTCACCGCCCGCCAGAGGGCCGCTCCTGGCTTGCAGGGACGGACCTGCACGGAACAGGACTCTGTCACCACACGGTGCCTGCCTACAGCAGAGTCAACACCTGTAACTGATTCTTTTTATTTTTTTATTTTTTTCTCTCTCATTTGTTTTTTGTTCTGGTGAAGGTGGTTTTTTCTTTTTGTGGTTTTTTGTTTGTTTGTTTGCTTGTTTTGTTGTTTTTATCTTCGTTTTTGTTTTTGTTTGTCTGTTTGCTCTTTCCTTCATTATTCTATCTGGTTTTTATATGAGTGTAAACAGAGCCTCTAACCTCCTTGTGACTGTGGTTCTGATCTGTTCTTCCTTTTATCCCTTCCTTCTGTTTTTACCACCAGTCCTGTGCACCAGTTTCCCAATGTTAGTGGGATCCCTCTTGGTCCTCCAGCCTTACATCTAATTCCTTCCTCTTCTCCCAATTCTCTACTTCCTCCTTAACTCATTTTATTTTTATTTTTTTATTTTATTTATTTATTTTTTTTTGTGGGTACCGGGGGGGGGTCGACCTCAGGACCTCGTGCGCCAGCAGGCGCCCGTGCTGCTGAGTGATATCACTGGCGCTTTTTTCGTATGTGGGTTCTGGGAGTCAAACTCACGCCCTCGCACTTGCCAGGCAGGCGCTTATGCTGCTGAGCAATCTCACCGGCCCCTTAACTCATTTTAAATTTAAACTCCTGAGGGCAAAATTGACATATTAAGGACTTATATACTGCATATAATTTTTCTGGTGTGTTTTAGATTTTGTTATATAACCACGACTCTACTTTATATGGGTAAAAGTGGCAAATAACTGGTGAGCTCAGACTGTCATTTTCTAGGCTGTGTTTGATGCTTTAGGTACCATTATAGCCAAAAGTGACATAATTGTTCTAAACAGCTTTTCTTCCTGGTATTCCATGACTGAGATTGACTAAGGGTCACAGAAAATACAGTGGTACAGTACCAAACAACCAAGGACTGGGCCAAACAGGCAGCAACTTCTCATACCCAACAAATTGAAGAGGTAGGATCTTGCAGCAGGCTCAAAACCCAAAAATAAAATACGCCTGGAAGATACCACAGAGAGGTAGTCATCTCCTAAGGATTTTAAACACTAGCAATAAAGCATCCTACCATAGGTAATTTACAAACATCACCCCAGGAATTAAACTAAAGAAAGAAAAGAAAATGAGACGACACTTAAACAAGATGCAACTGCACACATCCAATTCACCAAAGGCAAACCTAGGGGGCAATGAGGTGGGACAATCCGAAAGCCACCCACCTGGCATCTCTGAAGTGGTAACAACAAAGCAACTGAATGAGACTCTGGAAAAAATTAAATCAGAAATAATTTCACAGATAACTGCAGAGATAATGTCCACAATGAAGACCATGCTTAAGGACGCTAGAGCAGACACAGACAAAAAAATAGACGAGCTTAAGAAAATGATGGAAACCATGAATGCTCAGCATAGGAAAGACATGGAATCCATAAGGCAGATTCAACCAGATATCCAGGAGAACAAAAACTCCACTGAAAGTATTTGTAGCAGATTAAGCCAATGTGAGGACAGGATCTCAGATATAGAAGACAGGCTTGCGATCAGTGATCATGAAAAGAAAGAATTCTTAAAAATAGCAAGGGATCATGAAAAATCAATCCAGCAGCTGCTAGATGACACAAAGAGAAATAACTTAAGATTAATTGGAATCAAAGAAAAAGCAGGAGATGGCATAAATGACATCAGGACCCTGTTCACAGACATTATCACGGAGAATTTCCCGGGTAGAGAAAAAGAATTTGTTCTTCATATAAATGAGGCTTATAGAACTCCAACTAGAAAGGATCAAAAAAAATCTTCAGCCAGACATATAGTCAAGATCCCAGAAATTCAACAGAAGGGCAGAATCTTAAAAGCTGTTAGGGAAAAAAGACAAATCACCTATAAAGGAAAGCCCATCAGAATCACAGCTGGGGGGCCGATGAGATGGCTCAGTGCTGTAAGTGCCTGCCTGGCAAGCGCGAGGACCTGAGTTCGACTCCTGGAACCCACATACGAAAAAAGAGCTGGTGATATCGCTCAGTGGCACGGGCCTCTGCTGGTGCGTGAGGTCCTGAGGTCAACCCCCGGTACCCACAAAAAAAAAGGAATCACAGCTGACTTTTCAGCACAAACCCTTAAGTAAAGAAAAGCTTGGAATGATGTATTTCAAGCTCTAAAGGAAAATAACTTTCAACCCAGATTGATGTACCCCGCAAAACTATCTTTCAAAATTGATGGAGAAATAAAATACTTCCAGGACAAAGAACATCTGAGAAAATTTATGACTACCACACCAGCACCCCAAAATGTTCTGAAGGACATTCTAGGAGATAACAAGGACTACAACTCCAGGAACCCCAACAGAAGGAATCCACCAGGCAGGGCAGATAATTAAACAGAGGGAGGAGGGAAAAAAAAAAGGGGGGAACCAACAACAGGAAAATAACATGACAAGTATAAGTCAATACATATAAGTTTTAACCAACAATGTTAATGGTCTCTATTCACCAATCAAAAGGCACAGACTGGCAAAATGGATCAAGAAGCAAGATCCAACAATATGCTGTATAAAAGAAACACATTCAATTCAGAAAGAAATTCATAGATTGAAAGTCAAAGGATGGAAAACAATACTCCACATGACAGGAACTCAGAAAAAAGCAGGGGTAGCTATTCTTTCTGCAGACAAAGTGAATTTCAAGCCAAGAATGATTCAGAGAGATAAAGACGGTCATTATATCCTTGTAAAGGGAAAAATCCAAGAGGAAGAGATAACGACCATAAATACATATGCAACAAATACCAGTGCACCCAGCTATATAAAACAAGTACTAAAGGACATGAAAAATCAAATAAGCACTAATACAATTATATTGGGGGATCTCAATACTCCACTGTCACAAAAAGACAGATCAACTAGACAAAAAATCAATAATGAAATAGTAGAACTGAACCAAACTTTTGAACAAATGGTCTTAGTAGATGTCTACAGAGTGTTCCACCCCACAACATCAGAATACACATTCTTCTCAGCTGCACATGGGATGTTCTCCAAAATAGACCACATACTAGCTCATAAAACCTGCTGAAGTAAATGCAAAGGAATTGAAATTATCCCATGCATATTATCAGACCATAGTGCAATGAAATTGGAAATCAATGGCAAAAGAAATCACAAAAACTCCCTAAACACATGGAAATTAAACAGCACCCTCCTGAACAACCAATGGGTCACATATGAAATTAAAGAAGAAATTAGACACTTTCTACAACTGAATGATAATGACAGTACAACATACCAGAACTTATGGGATACAATGAAAGCAGTCCTAAGAGGGAAATTTATAGCATTAAATACCTATATCAGGAAAATAGAGCAAGCGCAAATAAAGAACTTAATGGTGAACCTCAAACTTCTAGAAAAAGAACAGCAGGCTAAGCCAAAAGCTCATACAAGTGAGGAAATTATAAAGATCAGAGCAGAAATTAAAGTATTAGAGACTAAAAAAACAATACAAAGAATCAATGAATCAAAGAGTTGGTTCTTTGAAAGAATAAATAAGATTGACAAACCCTTATCCAACCTTATTAAAAAAAGAAAAGACTCAAATCCATGCAATTGAAAATGAAAAGGGCAATATCACAACAGACCCTGCAGAAATCCAGAAGGTCATCTATACCTATTTTAAAAATTTATATTCTAATAAGATGGAAAATGCAGAAGAAATAGACAGATTCCTAGATACACATGAATTACCAAAACTGAATCAAGAAGATATAAAAATCCTAAATAAACCAATATCAACCAATGAAATTGAAGATGTAATTAAAAACCTCCCAACAAAAAAAAGTCCAGGCCCTGATGGATTCACTGCCGAATTCTACAAGAAATTTAGAGAAGACCTAATACCAATACTTCTCAAACTTTTTAATGAAATTGAAAGGGAAGCAATACTCCCAAATTCATTCCTGGAAGCAAGCATTACCCTGATACCAAAACCAGAGAAGGACCCAACTAAGAAAGAGAACTACAGGCCAATCTCCCTAATGAACACAGATGCAAAAATCCTCAATAAGATACTGGCAAACAGAATGCAGCAAATAATCAAGAAGAGTATACACCATGACCAAGTTGGATTCATCCCAGGGATGCAGGGATGGTTCAATATAGGTAAATCAATAAATGTAATACACCATATTAACAGAACCAAAGACAAAATCATATGATCATATCAATAGATGCAGAAAAAGCTTTTGACAAAGTCCAGCACCTATTCATGATAAAAACCCTACAGAAAATTGGAATAGATGGTCTTTATCTCAATCTGATAAAAGCTATCCATGACAAACCAACAGCCAATATCACATGAAATGGACAAAAACTGAAAGCTCACTCTCTAAAATCAGGAACAAGACAAGGATGTCCACTGTTCCCACTCTTATTCAACATAGTCCTGGAAACTTTAGCCAGAGCAATTAGACAAGAGAAAGAAATAAAAGGAATAATGATTGGAAAGGAAGAAGTTAAATTATTATTTGCAGATGACATGATACTCTACATAGAAGACCCCAAAAATGCCACTAAAAAACTGTTGGATTTAATTAGCAAATTCAGTAGTGTAGCTGGATACAAAGTCAATTCTCAAAAATCAATAGCCTTTCTGTACACGAAAAACAAACTTACTGAAAGAGAAATTAGGGAAACAATACCTTTCACAATAACATCCAAAAAAATGAAATACCTAGGAATCAACCTCACAAAGGATGTAAAAGACCTCTACACTGAAAACTACAGTACTCTGAAAAAGGAGATTGAAGAGGATATCAGAAAATGGAAAGATACCCCTTGCTCCTGGATAGGAAGAACCAATATAGTGAAAATGGCCATACTTCCAAAATTGTTATACAGATTTAATGCAATTCCAATCAAAATTCCAACAGCATATCTCACAGAATTAGAGAAAACAATCCTAAAATTCATTTGGAATCAGAAGAGACCTAGAATAGCAAAGGCAATTCTGGGCAACAAAGGCAAGGCAGGGGGCATCACAATCCCTGACTTGAAATTATACTATAAAGCTACTGTGATAAAAACAGCATGGTATTGGCAACAAAACAGACCTGAAGATCAGTGGAACATATTAGTAGATGCTGAAACAACTCCAGACATACTAAGCCACCTTATCTTTGACAAAGGTGCCAAACACATTCACTGGAAGAAAGATAGCCTCTTTAATAAATGGTGCTGGAAAAACTGGCTCTGCACATGCCGAAGATTAAAACTAGACCCATATCTTTCACCATGCACTAAACTAAATTCAAAATGGATCAGAGATCTAAATACTAAAACAGAAACATTAAATCTGCTGGAAGGTAGGATAGGTAAAACCCTTGAAGACATTGGTGTAGGCAAAGACTTTATGAATAAAACCTCAACTGCACAGCAACTATCACAAAGAATCAATAAGTGAGATCTCATCTTATTAAAAAGTTTTTGCACAGCAAGAGAAACCACCAACAGAGTGAAGAGACAACCCACAATGTGGGAAAAAATGTTTGCCAGCTGTTCCTCAGACAAAGGATTACTATCGAGAACATATAAAGAACTCAAAAAAATCAGACCTCCCAAATTTAAAGACCCAATCCAAAAATGGGCATCTGAGATGAATACACACTTCTCAGATGAAGAAATACAAATGGCAAATAAATATACAAAAAAATGTGTAACATCACTAGTCATTCGAGAGATGCAAATGAAAACAACACTGAGATACCATCTCACCCCAGAAAGAATGGCTGTTATCAAGAAATCAACTAATAACAAATGCTGGAGGGACTGTGGGGAAAAAGGAACCCTTCTCCACTGTTGGTGGGAGTGTTGACTGGTACAGCCACTGTGGAAATCAGTGTGGAGATTCCTCAAAAAACTGGGATTGGAGGTCCCATTTGACCCAGCTATTCCCCTTCTGGGTATCTTCCCAGAAGAATTAAAAACATTGTACCACAGTGATATATGTGCACCCATGTTTACAGCAGCACAATTTGTAATAGCCAGATCTTGGAAACAACCCAAATGCTCATCAACCGAGGAATGGATAAAAAAGATGTGGTATTTTTATACAATGGAGTACTACTCAGCCACAAAGAAGGATAAACTGGATACGTTTATAGGTAAATGGATGCAACTCCAGAAAATACTCATAAGTGAAATTAACTGGACGCACACGTGCAAACATCATATTGTCTCCCTAGTGTGAGAAACTGAAAGAGTAAATAAGATCCAAAATGTACAATAGGTATGATGTATCAGAAAGAAACTGGTGAAAAGGAAAGAGTCTGGGATGGGGGAATAGGAAAAGAAAGAAGGGAAAAGAAAAAAATTATAGTTATATATAAGATGGTTAAGATAGATTACTAATTTTGCTTAGTTCATTGAAGAGAAAGGTTTATGCCAGTGATGTTTGGACAATTGAATGCTGGTATCTTGTACCCTGAGTAACTAAATTAAAGATAACAATACATAATGTATTAACCATTGTTACCCTCCTAGTGTTTTGAAATTTTGTTTTTTTTTGTTTTGTTTTGTTTTTTCTTCTCTTTAAAATAAAAAAAATAGATAAATAAATAAACAAAAAAGAATGGTTAGGCTGGGCCGGTGAGATAGCTCAGCGCCATAAGCACCTGCCTGGCAAGCACGAGGTCCTGAGTTCGACTCCCGGTACCCACATACGAGAAAAGGGCTGGTGATATCGCTCAGTGGCACAGGTGCCTGCTGGCGCACGAGGTCCTGAGTTCGACCCCCAGTACTCACACACACACAAAAAAAAGAATGGTTAGGCTGCCAGGGATATAGCTCAGTGGCATAAGTGCCTGCCTGGCAAGCAGAAGGTCCGGAGTTTGCTTCATGGTACCAAAAAAAAAAAAAAGAAAAGCAAAAAGAATGGTTAGGCTTAAAAGCAATTAAATGCACCTGAAGAAGTAGTAAATTGGAATGTAGATCAGAAAAAATAATCTAAATGTAAAAATGAACAGACAACAGACATATGAGATACAATAGGATCAAACATACATGTAACTGGAGTGCCAAAAAACAGATAAATAGATGAAAAGCAGTATTTGAAAATAGTGGATGAGACGTTTACAAAACAAAAGACAGATTAAAGAAATTATACTATTCCTAAAGAAGATTTTTAAAAATTCACAAATGGCCGGGTGGTGCACACTTATAAATCCAGCACTTGGGAGGCTGAGACAGGAGAAACACCATCAGTTCAAGGCCAGCCTGCACTACATAGGGAGACCCTGTCTCAAAAAAAAAAAAAAAAATCCACAAATATCTTGGCCATAATAAAAAGACAGCAAAACTAAAGTCAAAGAGAAAATCTTAAAAAGCAGTCAGAGAAAATCTTAAAAAGCAGTCAGAGAAAAAAAAAAATATCACCTGCAAAAGAATAATAATTCTGAGGGACAGCTTACTTCTTGAAAGAATCTATGGAAATCAGAGGGCAATGGGACAGCATCTTCACCGTTCTGTCAACAATTCAGTACAAAAATATCACTCAAGAATGTAACTGAGAAAATTCACCAGTAGACCACTAGGCTCAACTCTCACTAAAGAAAGAGTAAGAGTATTTTTTAGTAGAAAAGTGACTCCAGATAAAGGTCAGCAGTGAAAGAAGAAATACAACAAAAATGGTAAACATGTGGAATTCCAACTGAATATAGACTTTTAAAAGTAGTAGTATTTACATGTCCTTGGGTTGAAATATGTTAAGAGTTAAGAGATGTTGTAATGATGATGTGTAATTGAGGGTGGAGGGTAAACAGAGTAAAAATATTCCATGACCCTTTCATTATCCAAGAAAAAAATTAAAGTGCCTATTAAAAAATGGAAGTACCAATTGACAATACTCTTTGATAAGTCAAAAATGCTCTGTAATTTCCCGAGTAACCACTAAAAGAATAATGAAATGGGGCCGGTGAGATGGCTCAGCGGCGTAAGCGCCTGCCTTGCAAGCACGACGGCCCGAGTTCGACTCCCAGATCCCACATACGAAAAAGGGGCCGGTGATATCGCTCAGTGGCACGGGTGCCTGTTGGCGCATGAGGTCCTGAGGTCGACCCCCCGATACCCACAAAAAAAAAAAAAAGAATAATGAAATGAATATAAAACTTCTAGCTAACAGTCTTTAACCAATGTACACTAAAAATAGAAAGAAACATCATAACCCACCAAAAGGCTAGGGAAGTATATAAAAAGAATACTGGGTAACTAGAAAAAAATAGAAAGCACTTAATAAAATAGTAACTTTTAATCAAATTACTGGTAAACTAGTAACTCTGTGAAGAGGCAAAGATTTTCAAAATGGATTAAGAAAAACAATCAACTATGTTATTTACAAGACACATCTAAAACATAGGTTACATAAAGGTTCAAAGTAAACATATAAAATTACCATACAAACACTAACCCCTGTAATCCCAGCACTCAGGAAGATCTCCGTAATCCCAGCACTAAGGCAGGAGGATCACCATAAATTTGAGGCCAGCCTGGGCTACATAATCAGTTCAAGCCTGAACTATATAGCAAGAGCACATTAAAAAAAAAAAAAAAGCCCCGAAAACCCAAAAAACCAAATAAATATTTTATAATATTAATAATGAGATGTTAAGCAATTCTGAATATGTAGGTGAATAATTTCATTATGATAAATGCTCAACTCACCAGCAATATAATTATAAATGTATGACACTTAATAATATAGCCTCAAACCACATAAAACAAAAATTTAAGAAACTATATTGAGAATAGTCAAAACCAAAATTATGATGGAAGAATTGAATATAACTCTATAATTACAGAGTTAGAAAATTTAAAAATTAAGATATGGACTATCAGGTCACATACTAAATTTGATCAAATGAATATAAATAAATCATTTACTGCAACAGGAAGATATATGTTCTTCTCAAGCAGAGTGAACTAACATTTTCTGACCACCAGCAGGACATAAAAAAGTCTTAATAAATTTCAAAGCACTGAAATCATATAAAATATTATGGTTTCTGACTACATTAAAATAAGTATCAACATGTTTGGAAATTAAGAGCTACACATCGAACTCAAGGTAAAGATGAGAATGGAAAATAAAAGCTATTTTGAGTAAAATAATCTCAAAATACTACATATCAACATTTGGGGAATGCAGAAAGAGCCATGTTTAGACAGATATATATAGTTCTAAAATGTATGTACTGTATTAACAAGTAAGGCTAAAAATCAATTAATTAAGCATCATTTCTGAGAAGCTAGAAAGACAATTTATACCTAAAGGAAATAATAAAGATAAGGGCAGAAGCTGGGCATGGTGGTGCACTCCTCTAAACCTACCACTTGGGAGGCTGAGGCAGGAGAATCTCAAGTTTGAGGCCAACCTGGATTACACAGTGAGTTCAAGGGTATCCTGGACTACGAAGTGAGACTATCTAAAAAAAAGAAAAAAAAAAAAAAAAAAAAGAAAGAAAAAGAGAGAGAGAGAGAGAGAGAGAGAGAGAAGCCAGACATGGTAGTGCATTCCTGTAATCCCAGCACTGTGGGAGGATGAAGCATAAGGATAACAAATTGAGCCCAGCCCAGGCAATTTAGGAATTTAGTGGGATCCTGTCTTAAAATTAAAAATACAGGAAAGGTGAGGATGTAGCTCAGGGGGAAGGCCCTGGGTTCAATCCCCAGTATTGGGTGAGGGGTGGCATTGTGGGCAGGGGAGATAGGACCAGAAATTAATGAAATAGAAAATGTACAACAGAAAAGGTCAACAGGTCTAGAAGTTGATTCTTTTTTTAAGAAGACACAAGATTGATAAACTCCTAGAAAAAGAAATTAAGGAAAGTACAAATAACCAATACTGGAATTTTTTTTTTTAAGGCAGCATCTCTGTAACCTCCTAGAGACACTTAAAATATGACCATACCATTAACAAATTCATGGCAATATATCTGAATATCTAGATGGAAAGGACAAAACCTAGAAATATACAACTTGTATAACTGAGAGTAAAAGACATGTTTAAAAATGCTTGAATAGGGCCGGTGAGATGGCTCAGTGGCGTAAGCGCCTGCCTTGCAAGCGCGAAGGCCGGAGTTCGACTCCCGGAACCCACATACGAAAAAGGGGCCGGTGATATCGCTCAGCGGCACGGGTGCCTGTTGGCGCGCGAGGTCCTGAGGTCGTCCCCCCGGTACCCACAAAAAAAAAAAAAAAATAAAATAAAATAAAAATGCTTGAATAGTCCTATACTATTCAAGAATTTGAAACCAAAATTTAAAACATTCCCCCATAGGGAACTTCAAGGCCAGACAGGCTCACTGATGAATTCTACCAAACACGAAAGGATGAAATAATACTGTTATGACACAAACCTTATAAGGACACAAAAATCCTAAGGATTGGACAATGATATTAATAATCATATAGAAAGAATACGATATCACTGCCAAACTGGATTTTATATATGCAAGTTTAATTAAACATCTGAAGATCAGTTAATAAGTCACCACATGAACAAAATAAAAGATCATACCTCAACAGACATAAAAAAAAGCATCTGAAAAAAGTTCAGTATCCATGTAATCAAAAAATCTTGACAAACTAGGAATAACAACTCCCTTACAATGAAAAAAAATCCACAAAAATAATCATACTTAATAATGAGCAATCATGATGAATGTAATCATTACGTACTGCAAACATGTACTAATAAAAATAAAAATTTGAAAGAAAAAATAATGAACAAAGTTTTAAAGTCTTTCTTTCGAAATCAGGAAAAAGAAGATATATACAATTACCACAATAATTCACCATTGTACATGAGATGTTAGCCTGTGAAGAAAGGGAAAGAAAACATTTTAAAAGTATAGAGATTAGGGCCGGTGAGATGGCTCAGCGGCGTAAGCGCCTGCCTTGCAAGCACGAGGGCCCAAGTTCGACTCCCGGAACCCACATACGAAAAAGGGGCCGGTGATATCGCTCAGCGGCACGGGCGCCTCCTGGCGCGCGAGGTCCTGAGGTCGACCCCCCCCCCGGTACCCACAAAAAAAAAAAAAGTATAGAGATTAGAAAATTATCAATATTACTAGATTATATGGTTGAATATATAAAAAATGCAAAAGAACCTACAGATAAATTACTAGAATTCATAGAATTCATTTATGTTAGCTATGTTCAGGATACAAGATAAATACACAAATAACCACAACATATTTCTATATCCCAACAAAACAGAATTAGAAAATGAATTTTTAAAAAGACATAATATACAACCAAATGAAAAAATATTAAACACCTAGGAATAAATGTAATAAGATGTATAAGGCCTCCACATGGAAAACTCTTGAGATTTTACTGAAACACTTAAAAATCTAAACAGGTAGGAACATACAAAGCTCATGAACTGAAAAACGCCATAATGATATCAACAATTCTTCCAAAATGTATTTATACACTCAATATAATCTCAATTCACAATCCCAACAGTTTCGAAGTCCTTTGCTTTTGTGTTTTGCTTTGTTAGAACTAAATATGTTGACTCTAAAATATGGCATAAATGTAAAAGTCAAAGAACAGCCAAGAAACTCTTAAAGAACAAAGAACAAAATAAAAGGACTTGATCTACTGAATATAAATTCTTATTATAAAACAACAGTTTGGTATCAGTAAAATATACTAACCACCAAAGAAACAGACCAGAAAGCCCAAAACAGACCACCCACATGTGGACAGTTTATTTATAATAAAGAGGCCTTCGGTGTAGCAGGGACAGAATGGCTTTCCTAATAAATCAGGCTGCTTTGAGTGCATGTCCAAAAAACAAAATTTTAAAATAAAACCTGGCCTTTACCTCACACAATATGCAAAGATTAATTCCCAGTGAATAGTAAATATAAACTTGGAAGGTTTAAAACTGTAAAGGTCCGAGAAGATAATCTTACAGCCCTGGAGTAGAGAAACATTTATTGAACAGAACACAACAAAACACTAACATAAAGGAAACAAAATCTAAGAAAGGATTTGGATAATAAAATTAGAAACCTCTGTTTTGTTAAGAGACAAACTAGGCAAACAAGAGAATGGTTTTACCACACATTTAACCAATGGGCTCATAAGCAGAATATTAAAAAAATTCCTACAAATCAGTAAGAAAAAGACGCACTGCAATTGAAATGGGCGATCACAGCACAAAATATTTCAAATGGCGATAGAAATGTAAGAGAAGGTACTCCACACTTCACCAGTCGGCGAAAACAAACTGAACCCACAATGTACTATGACCACACAATCGGCATCACGGCTAACGCGACAAAGTCTGATGTTGGCAAGGACAAGGGGCAAGGGAAACGCTCGCATGCTGCTGGTATACTGGTACGACCACTTCGGAAACAGTTGGGATTATCTAACCTGATGCTGCACAGCTCCTGTAAACTAGAACTCCTCGCCTGGATATGGACCAAAGGTATGCCCACAGGTGCCATGAAATCCGCATAGAATGACCACAGCCACCAGAATCCACCAGTATCCAGAATGCCACCAAACGGACCATCCAAAGGCGCACCAACAACACAGCGGACAAAGAGTGGATAAATCAGTTACAGCGCATTCACGGAACGGCTTCCTGTACAGCACAGGAAAGTGGACAAACCAGAGCCACAAGCAGCAACATCTGTGAATACCGCAAACACAACGCTGAACAAAAGAATCCAGACACGCGTGAGCACTGATTCCCTGTCATTCCTTTCCCAAAAAACCAGACAGAACTCAAATACACATTGTGTCTAGGGATGTGTTATTTGTTGGGAAAATTATAATGAAAGCAAGGCCATGTTTATGGAAAGCCATCACGGTGGGTTTCACCTTTAGGGCAGGGTGGGAGGCACAAGGGACTCGGGGCAGTGGTAACATTCTGTTTGGTCTTTTAATCTGGTGTTGGTAGCAGAGTGTTTATTTTGCCATAGATGTGACTGTATTCTTCACCTTATTTTGTGTTTGTCTGCACGCTTATGAAATCTCCATTAAAAAGGATTAAATAAATAAATTAAATGCATGTACAATAGAAGGCTTAACTACATATTGCCTGAAGTTGGGAGAATAGCTTTTTTTTTTTTTTTTCTTAAATTGGGAAGTGTCTTCCCTTTGGCCCATTATTTTGAACAGAAATCTATGCTAACATCGCCTGGAGCACCGTCCTGAGCACACATGATGCCTTCGTGGCCAGTTCACCTTGGACAAGCCTCCCACTATCTGTCAGCATCCATTCGTTGAGCAGACACTCCTTATTGCCTCGGTACGGATCATCTACTTTGTGTAAAAGTCCCCAGATCGTCCAGAAAATCTCCAACAACTGATACCTTGGTCACCCTTGCTCTTTCCTGCTCTCCACTCCCCTCTTCAGTACTCAGCTCAAGCGTCGCTTACTCAGGAACTCTTTCTCTTGCCTCAGTAGGTGCACTGGTCATTTTCAACCGGCTCCACCTCCCTCATTCCAGAAGGCTGACCCCGAGGGACCACACAGCCAGGCTTCCCTGCCCAGCTGGCTTCTGCTGAGCTCTGCTGGGGGAAGCAAGGGCAGAAGCAGGGTGGCTAGGAGAGGAGGAGTCAGGGCCTGTCCACGCCTCTTGCTGTGGTCTGCATTTACAGGGATGGCTGCTTCGAACAGGGCCAAGGCCTCCTCTCTGGCTCCAGCATTCATGGACTCCAGTGACATCATCCTGACTTCTGGCTTTTCCTCCCCACTGCTATGCCTTCCACTGTTTCTGGTAAGCCGGCCTCCATCTTTCTGAGGCACCTTTTCACTGAACTCTCCATTTGAACTGGACGGGAGTCTGCTTTTTGCTGGGACCCTACACAGCAGTAATTTTACATTCATTGAAGTGATTATTTCATCAACGTCTGTCTTCTGCTATGCTGTAAGCTTCACAAACTGGCACTGCAGAAACTGTCAACAAATATTTAATGATCTAGCAAGTTACTGATGAACAAATAAACTCCCATTAGGATCCGAATGTACCATACATAATACAAAGATTTCTGAATCGTTCCTGCTATGTTTGATGTGGAACTAAACTATTAGACCAAACACTCTACCTCTGTGGGTTAAAAATAGCTTTGTTGGCAGGAATATTTGTACTCATAAATATAATTTTAATTATTCCAGAAATAAGTGCAGTAGCTGTGCGCTCTAAATTTGAAAGATATAACTTTAACTATCTGAAATTAGTTATCAATGACAAGAGTCTAAGTGGACAACAGATGAACTGCCCAGTAGGCTGCAGTCAGTCATGGCTCTAAGTATCAGTAGGAACACAAAAGAAATCGCCACACCCCTGAATTTTTCACATCTTACTGCAAATGGCCAGGGACAATAAATATTTAGTGGTTACTAGTATAGGAGGGGTAACTCCAGCTCACGCTGTTTTTTCTTGCTATACTAAACTATCTACTTAGGTTTAATAGAGAATGATCTAGGTTGATCCCAATATTAGGCATACAAGTTACACATTAAAGTTTACCAGATAGATAACGTCTATGAAATGATCTGGAAAATTGGGATTCCAATTCACTAGTCAGTATTTCCATAATGGAGTCGGAAGCTCTACAGCTTTTCTCTCTCATAGTAGAAAAAGTGCCCCCCCCAAAAAAAATCAGATTACCTACAGGCCACCTGATGTATTAGCAAACCTTTCAAACATATGCTAGTATATGCTGCATCACAAGACACTTGAATTTTAATCTTCAGAGAAAGTTTTACACAGTATAATCACAATGAAATAAATACATACCGTATCAAGAATTTTTATTCCATAACACGGCACTGTAAAACAATTTACCAAGTATGCGAATTCTATAAGGGTGACATAGTCTCAACTTTGAAGTCGTGCATGGTCATCTCTTTTCTTCGGTTTCTTTCCTAGTTAAAAGTTCTACGACTTCTGCAAACTTTCCCTATAATCAGTATCCCCGTTCTGTTCATTCTATCAGGGAGTTTCAATTTCTTTAGTATGGGAAGAGTTCCAGATGATTTGTGACCTCCCACCAGTCAAACTAGTTAGTTCATAAAGGAAGATCCTTCTAATATGGCACTGCTTGGGGTATGGCTCTGAGTGATCATTTAATTCCGAATGCTACGACACGGCTTAAGTTAGTTACATCAATAATACCATGTAAGGAGGTTTGGAAAGAAGTGGCCAAGTTAAATTTGTTATAATGCAGTTAACACAGCCAGTTCTTTTTACAATCCGAACCAGATAATTTGCTTTGTTTTGTCTAATGAGGTGCAACGAAAGAATTTCTTTTTCCTTATTCATTCTCTCGGGTCTTAATATAGGAAATGACCACATCGGCTCCCTACTGATTGCTTTCTTGGAAACAAAAGATCATTTTGTACCTGATCCAGCTCTTGCTCATAAAGACAGTGAACTAAAAATTAACCATCCTACATTCTTGTTCAACGTACACGAAGCACTATTTTTAAAGGAGGGAAGGGGGAATACTGCATTCAATCCTTAAGGGAAAATACTTCCCCCTCTCCGCCCCAGACTCACTCTTCCCCATTCTCATCCACATCACCCACCAACGGGGCGCCCAGTACGCGCAGACCCCATAGCCAGGCAGAGGCCGGGAGAAAACAAGCATCCCTCGCCCAGTCTGGAAATCACGACTCCGGGAGCCTCCCACACCCCGGGCGGGACGGGGCGCGCAGGCCCCCAGGGACCGGGCGGCGTCCTCGTCCCCGGTGCCCGCAGTCCGGGGCGGCGCTCGCCCGCAGGACGCGCCGGGGTCCTTACCCGCCAGGCCTCCGCCGCCGCCCCCGTCGCCGGCGTGCCCCTTCCTCCGCTGCAGGATGAAGTACGGGTTGGCCCTCTCGGTGA
Source organism: Erethizon dorsatum (assembly GCA_028451465.1). Taxonomy (NCBI): domain Eukaryota; kingdom Metazoa; phylum Chordata; class Mammalia; order Rodentia; family Erethizontidae; genus Erethizon; species Erethizon dorsatum. The sequence continues at coordinate 12,616,064 of CM051839.1, forward strand.
CCCACAGCGCGTTGGCCAGCAGCACCTCCTCGGGGTTCACCCACATGGTCCCGGCCGCCGTGCGCGGACGCACAAAGGGGCCGCGGGCCGGGTCCTGCGCACACGGGCGCGCACAGGAGCGCGCTCCGGGCCACACGCGCGCCCGCCCGCCCGCGAGGCGCGGCCCCCGCGGGGGACTTCACCAGGGGCCGGCCCGAGGCGCCCGGGCCACCACACAGCCCCAGCGGGCGGCCGGGGACGAGGGCGAGGACGCAGGCCCGGCGAGCAGCATCCTCCCCGCGGCCGCGGACGCCCAGGCCCGGCGCTCGCCCGCCCGGCGCGGCCCACGGCGGCGGGAGGAGGGGATGCGGCGCGGCCGGGGCCGGGACGGGCTGGGCTGCGGGCCGCCGAGCTCCGGGGCGCCTCGGTGTCTAGCTGCCCAGCGCTCCGGAGATCAACGCGATCGCGCGCTGGAGGGGCGCCCCGGACACTGCGAATGAAGGACGACGGCGCGGCTCGCTCGGGGCGCGCTCGGGGGGCAGCAGTGCTCCGGGACGCGGGTCCTCCGCGGGCGCCTCCGGGGTTCCGTGTGCGGCGCGCCGGGCCCCACGCCCATCCCAGCGGGGAGGACGCTGCCGGGCCGCGCGAGCGTGTCTGCGCGCCCAGCGCGTTTCAGGCTGACGCCGAGTGGGACAGCGCCACCCCTCTTCCCAGGAGCCGCGTATCCAGGTTCCAGACCTGGAGGTGGGGAGTCGGAAGTGGACGCAGCCAATGGTTGTCGATGTTTTTGTTTCCTGCATCCCTAGGGCGAGTCATGCGCTAAACTTGTCACCACCCGCGGCCCCCCCCCTCCGTTCCATTGTAATTAAAGTGGCCGGGCTCAGTGCATTACATCACTTCTTGCCTTGACCTGTAGGGCCCGAGCTGGAGCGAAGTTGGAAGCAACCCAGAAGCTTAGACCAACTAATTCACACCCAGCTGTTCCTAGGCCGGGCATTTGGAGCTGTGAGGATGGGGCATGGCAGAATTCAGAGATTTATCCGCAGTTAATAGATGGATTAATTTTTTTAAAGAAAGTGAAATCAGAGGCACACAAAACAGGCGGCTTAATCCCTAGACGGTTTCACTTTCCCGCCTACAAGGAGTCTCTGTGATCTTGGTCTATCCAGCCGTATATCTGGTGACCTTTGGTTCGCTCACCGTGGAGATCCGAGAGGAACTTGAAAGAGGCTGCCTTTCCCGACGCCAGGAGTTCACCAGACAGCTTTGTCCGGAAACCTTGAACAATCATGGAGCTTCCCCCTTTCCAAATGAACAAAGAATTCACGAGACGTTCTCATGTCTTGCTATGGTTTAAATGTGTCCCTAGGAAATTCAGGTTTTAAGAGGTGGGGCCTCCACCCTCCTGAAAGGCATTAAGGACCAAATAAAAGAGGCTTCGCCCAGCAGCCCCGGGCTAGTTTGCCCTCCCCCTGTCCTGTGAGGATGCAAAAGCAGACCCTCCCCAGATGTGGGCAGCGTGATGGTGGACTTAGCCTTGAGAACCGTGCGGAATACATTTCTGTTCTTAAACTCAGCCTCGAGTATTTTATTATAGCAGCACAAATAGACTAAGATGTGTGTGGACGTCACAGTTGTGCTCCTGTCGCTGTGACTTGTCCTGCAGAATTAGTTCAGGGCAGCATCCACCCCGGGGAGGCCCCCCCTGCACCTGTTGGTTCCTTTTCCCTGTCCCTGAACCACGGCTCGGTGTGGGAGGGCCCTTCGCACTGCTACACGGACTGGACTTCCTGCTCCTTAGGAAACTAGAATAGACTCCTAGGCATTTGCAAAAGAGTCACATATTTAACACAATTTAACACAGACTCAAGAATGTCGCTTTGCACCCCCAGTCACTGCATAGTGACTTTGGGAAATAAAATCTGCAAATAAAAACAACAATAATAGATATTACTAATCATACATTGTAAAAATTGTGTTGACATATGTATATAACTTTTAATATTTTTAAGTGCTTTCATCGATGTTCTTTCACTTTAGGTAACTGGCATTTAAAAAAAAAAATTCTACCGTTACTTGACATGTCCTTATACTGATCAAAACTTGTGGCTTGGCACGGAAACCTCTTCCCTGCCCCAAAGTGTGAATTTAACTTAGCCTTTTAAACTCTGATGGCGCTAAAATATTACAGTATTTACTGGCACAATTCAAGCATTCATTCAACACACATTTACACATGTTTTTTTCCCACCATTGTGGGGCTCGAACCCAGGGCTTCTTGCAGGAAGTGCTCTACCACTGAGCTACATCCTCAGTCCTTTTTATTACTTTTTTATTTTGAGACAAGGACTCTCTAAACTGCCCAGGATGGTTTTGAGCTTGTGGTCCTCTTGCCTCAGCCTACCAAGTAATTGGGATTACAGGCGTGGCACCACTACACCCCATTCCACTTATAATAATTGAATGCCTACTATACTCCCAGGAGATAAAAAGTGAACTAAGCATACAAAAATCCCTGTTTTTGTGAAAATTAAAACATAAAATTAATACCAAAAGCCATTAAAACTTGCCAGGTGTGGTATGCATACCTGTGATCCCAGCACTAAGGAGGCTGAGGCAGGAAGATTTCTGTGAGTTTGAGGCCAGCCTGTCCTGCATAGTGAATTGAAGACCAGCCTGGACTACACAACGGAAGCGTGTCTCAAAAACCTTAAAAACCAACCAACCGTAACAAATTTACAAGAATTTGCTTTAAGAATAATAGGAAAGGGGCCGGTGAGATGGCTCAGCCGCGTAAGCGCCTGCCTTGCAAGCGCGAGGGCCCGAGTTCGACTCCCGGATCCCACATACGAAAAAGGGGCCGGTGATATCGCTCAGCGGCACGGGTGCCTGTTGGCATGCGAGGTCCTGAGGTCGACCCCCCGGTACCCACAAAAAAAAAAAAAAAAGAATAATAGGAAAGAAGAAACATTTAAAAATGCATATTTTCTTTTTCTTGGAAGAATGAGAGCAGGTTTTCAGGAAATCAGGGCTGCTATAATTGTAATGAATTGTGATAATCTATAGTAGAAGGGCTTTGCAAAATATCAGAGAAATTATGGTGACTTGCTGGTGTCACACTGTTAACTGCTTGCTTATTAAAGTATGACTTTGTTTAAAAAAAAAGACAATCCAAACATGCTTGAACTAGATATGACACAGGAGCACCTAATTAATCTAACCAGTTCCTCTGTGAAATAGATGATGTATTTTTAGCTTCTATTCATTAACATTGGTTTTAAGCCCAAGGATGGTTTCAAACCACCCGAAGAGGAAGAACCCTCAACAGATAGGCTGGGGTCAATTAGGTCATGGTATATCTGTGTCCTCGCGAGAGTGCCCACTTCCCGCTTCCGAATGGAAAGAATCAAACCACCCAGGGTTCTGACGTCCTGACCCTAGAGCGGTTAATTGGTTCACTGCTTCACTAAGCAGATGGGACTTAGGCAAAACCAGGAGGGTAGTGAATTTGTCTCTGGCAGTTCTCACCCTCGATCCTGCAGTTTGCAGTGGTGCCTTTTCCTCCTAATCTCCGCTTCTTTCCAATGCCCTAAATCCTCTCTGTTGCTTTCTTGGGATTTGCCCCCACTCTTGGAAATGTCAGGGAGTCTTGGCACTTTCTTAGTTCTATGTATACACCCCACTCAAACTCAGTGCCCACTCCTTCAGGACCTAGTTCTAGAAGTAAGGGCAGGAAAGTGGCACAAAACACTGATCTTGCTGGTACCCAGCTGTCCCAGGAGTGATTGCCCAATAGCAACTCAATTCTATTGCAGCAGAGAGAATTCATCCAGCACAGGGATAAAGGGCTGATGTTTCCAGGAGAAGCCTGCTCCTTCCTCCAGGTCTTCTATGAGAATGTAACATTTTAACAGGACCACTTTTCAAAAAGCACCCTGTCTTCCTTGTCCAACTTAGAAGGATGGTAGCTCTAGCAGGTTATTTGGACTCTCACCTGTCTAGTGAGGCAGTAGGACAGAGTGGCCAGTTGGGGTAGCAAAGAATCATACTGATCTGAAGATCCAAGACTTGAGTAGCTTTCACCTCTGGTATAGAGTCAGTCCCTCACAGGGGATCCGAGTTGCTAAACCAGTTGGAAAAACTAGATCAACGCCACCTCAATGCCATCCATCTCTGCAAGAAATAGAGCAATTGATGATTCAGGAATCGCCACTTGATCCCTCCAGTTTTTTTTTTTTTTTTTAATGTGGGTAGCGGGGGTCGAACTCAGGACCTCGTGCGTGCCAGCAGGCGCCCATGCCGCTGAGTGATATCACCGGCCCCTTTTTCGTATGTGGGATCCGGGAGTCGAACTCAGGACCTTGCGCTTGCCAGGCAGGCGCTTATGCTGCTGAGCCATCTCACCGGCGATCCCTCCAGTTTTAAGTGGTTGTCACATATCTATAGCCAATATATAGTGTGTTTGGGGGAAGCGAGTCCTCAAAATCCCTCAGACCTGTAGCAGTACTGCCTTGCACCCATTCATCAATCGTGCCACTTTTGAATTCTGAGAGGCTCTGGAAATTTTTAAAAAATGAATGAAATTTTATTTCTTTCCATATTGAAGTCATTTGGTGCAGACGATCCATGTTCCTGAAAGAAAAGAAGGAAGGAAAGAAGACAGGATCTTCCCCAGGGGAAAAAAATGGAGCAGAGTATGAGTAGAGATTCATTTTAGATGAACTATTTGTTGTTAAAGGGGGCAGATTTTAATGGCTGGGAAAGAGTGATAACATAAAGACTTTATTTAAGCCACAGGTCAGAATAAGGGAACAGCGTACTTCAAATTTATCTATTACAAGTTGCCTGAGGGTGAAAATTATTGTTACTTACCCAGGCTTAGCACCTGTCAGACTGTCGGTGCCCCACAAGGAGGAGGGTTAGCTGACTACTGTACTGACTTTCTAAATTTCAGTTAGGCCCCAGATTTATGGAGGAAAGGGCTCTGGAAGATCCTTAGGCCCCAGATTTATGGAGGAAAGGGCTCTGGAAGATCCTGATTATAGTTCCTCTGAGCTCCTCTTTTTATAACATTTTTATTTTTTAAGATGGGGGGGTCTCACTAAAATCAGCGAGGGTCTCAAACTTGACATCTTCCTGCCTTGGCTTCCATAAAGAGCTGAGATGAGCTCCTCATTTTATATATACGGAAATTAAAGCTCAGAGGAGGGAAGGAACTTGACGAGGGTCACTTGGGTAATTAATAGAAAAGCTGGAAGTTAATCTTGTTATTCAGAAGACTACTATGGAGCCCAATTGCAACTTTTCCTTCTTTGTCCACACACGCTTTGTCATCTTTTCCTCGAGAATTAAAATAGGAACTATTTATATAAATTTTTGTGGCCGTATCCCGTCATGGTGGTCTGGATGTTAAATATCCATTCGCTGATTGTTAGATCTTTGTTACGTGCCAGCCGTGGGGAGGTTGGTGGCAGAGGAGAGGTGTGGAGTGAGTACATGGGGGACAGTCCCCAGAGGAAAATCAGAGTACTGTTAGAGTAAGGGGCAAGGCTGCAGACAGTCTATACAACAGAGCGCTGTACAGCCTACTACTGACAGTTCGTCTTTTTAATAATTGTATTTTTGGAGTGTAATTTAATATTGCATAAGTATAACATATTCTGTTTTGCTTTCTACCAAACCTAGTAGTTTAAATCTTTTGATAATTGAGAATGGAGACTGTTATCATTAACTATAAAAATGAAACAAGAAAGAAGCTGTTGCAAAGGCTCACATAGGTGAAACAAGGACCACCTATGCCCTAGCTGGGACTCCACCCCACCCCCAGAATCTCTGCTTCCCTTTTACATTTGTTCTTGAGGATTTCCCCCTGGGCCAGCCTCTCTGCTTACCCTCATCATCTAAGCATACACATGACCCATCGTAACCTCCCTGGTCCCATCTCTCCATTGTGGCTTTCAAGCTCCATCTCCCACCATTAACTGGATGCTTTAGCTAGACATTTCTTCACTATAATTCATGAGGGAAATTGCTTGGCATGGCTTGTCTATTTGTCCAAGGAACAGTCTGTCACCCAGCCTGTACCTAGCTGCCATCTGGTCAGGTCACCAAGACAGAGTAGCTTTACACGTGTGCACACTATGCGCCATTGAGACCTCACACATTCTCAATAAGAGTTAATGTTTATTACAAAGTTAGCTATTCTGAGAGTCATCATTTTCTTGGCTTTCAAATACTATAGTAGCTGGAAGATGCCTAAAGACTTCCTCGCCTTACCAAAGCCCATCATGCACATCAATAAAAGCGAAAGGTCCTTAATGTGCTGTATAGTTGTGAGTCCCAAGGACTAAAACAGCCTTGTCCTTCCTTGTAGGGATATAGTGTATTTGTTTTCCAATTATGCTATTCTTTTGCCAGTAAATGATTTGTACGTGTTTTCTCTCCATAAAAATAATCACAAACAAAAACACCAGCAAAAGGATTTTTTAAGAAATCACGAGTACTAGTACCAAACACATAAATGTTAAAGGTAAAAAGCAGATTGGACCACAGAAAGCAAGCTAATAGTAGTTTGGGTTTTTTTTTTTTTTTTTTGCACATGTGCCCATAAACCTAATAAATAGGTTTTTTTTTGTTCTTCAAACAAAAGAATATTCTTTTTATCTCTGAGGATAAAAACTTTCTGTTTTTAGAACTAAAATTTTTTATTGATCTTTTTGCCATAAAATATTTTTATTCACACGCATTTGTTTTTATGAAAGATTGTTGGGGCCAGTGAGACAGCTCAGTGGCATAAGCGCTTGCCTGGCAAGCGTGAGGTCCTGAGTTCAACTCCCGGTACCCACATAAAGGAAAAAGGGGCCAGTGATATTGCTCAGTGGCACAAGCGCCTGCCTGGCAAGCGCGAGATCCTGAGTTTGACTCCTGGTACCCACATTAAAAAAAAAAAATAGATTATAAACCATAGAACAAAATCTGATCTGAAGATCTCAAATCTTTGAAAAACTTTAGCTATAAAACATAAGATGGAAAAAAAAATCTTTATTCACTGCACCAAAGGAGAAATTCTCAAACGTTAAACACAGGCGGGCAGTTGAGCAAATCTTTATCAGGAGTAAGAAAAAAGCAAAAGAAAGAAAGAAAGAAAGAAAGAAAGAAAGAAAGAAAGAAAGAAAGAAAGAAAGAGAACTCAGTTTTTATTCTTCCTTAAGGTGCTCAGTGCTCTCTTTTTAAGCATATTTGATTGAATTTTTTATAGGATGTATTGCCCTCAAGGATTTTTTTTTACTTCATCTAAAAATTATAGACCTAAATAGATATTTTCATTATAGAATTATACTGGTAAGGATTTTGCTTTCTTTTGGTCACTTGCCATCCTCTTATAGGCTGTGAAATGTAATCTTCCATAAAAAGGGACCATGTTAAGTCACACAGATTTCTATTTCAATGAAAATTAGTTTCCTTTTAATGGGAATGACTCAGTCAATCAGACTGACATTCTGTTTCTGAGTGCAACTTTTAAAACGTAATTTCCTCTTTCTTCCCTCACATCCAGCCAGTTCTCACCTAAAGAACGAGGGGAAGGCACATATTGAAGACGAAAATAAACACCTTTTGACTGCATCTTTGTCAAACCGGTCCTCACATATGAACACGAAGTCACAATAAGGAAGTGTTTTGAAAGAAATGAGAAAATCTTTTTCTGATATGCTGGTAGGAGATCACAAAATTCTAGATGAAGATAGTTTAGTGAAATGATGTTGTGTTAAAGATTACATTTTGTTAAATGAATTCTATATAACTATTTTTTTGTGTGTGTGGGTACTGGGGGTCAAACTCAGGACCTCACGCGCCAGCAGGCGCCCGTGCCGCTGAGCAATATCACCAGCCCTTTTTCGTATGTGGGTACCAGGAGTCGAACTCAGGACCTCGTGCTTGCCAGGCAGGTGCTTATGCCTCTGAGCTATCTCACCAGCCCTATATAACTATTATTTAAGGCTGAAGTAGGACCCCCTTGAAGCTGGCACCAGATGACATATAGATTTTATTAGAACCAAGAGCAAGTAATCACCTATATTATTATTTTTTTTTATTTTATAGAAGAAAGAAAACAAGATTTCATATAAAATAATAAAGAATAACAATAGTTAATACATTGCATATTGTTATCTTTGCAGTGGTTACTCAGAGTACAAGATATGGGCATAAAAAATTCTCCAAATGATATTAGCACAAACCTTTCTTTTCAATGAACTAAGAGAAACTAGCAGTATAACTAACTTGTAGTTCTTTTTCCTTTCCCTTCTTTCCTTTCTGCCTTCTCCCACCCTAGTTCCTCTTTCCTTTTGAACAATTTCTTCCCACTTCACAATATCTATTGTACCTTTTGGTCCTTATTTACTTTTTCAGTTTCTCACACCAGGGAGACAATATGATGTTTACACGTGAGTCTGATTTATTTAACTTATGAGTATGGTCTCAAGTTGCATCCATTTACTTACAAATGTCTCAAGTTTATCCTTCTTTATGGCTGAGTAGTACTCCACTATATAAAGAGACCACATCTTTTTTTATCCATTCCTCAGGTGATATGCATTTGGGTTGTTTCCAAGATTTAGCTATTACAAATTGTGCTTCTATAAACATGGGTGCACATATATCGCTGTGGGATGATGTTTTTAATTCTTCTGGGAAGATACCCAGAAGGGGAATAGCTGGGTTGAATGGGACTTCTAATCCTAGGTTTTAAGGAATCTCCATACTGATTTCCACAGCTGAAGAAATACAAATGGCAAATAAATATATGAGAAAATGTTCAACATCGATGGTCATTCAAGAGATGCAAATTAAAACAACACTGAGATTCCATCTCACCCCAGAAAGCATGGCTATCAGCAAGAAATCAACCAATAACAAATGCTGGAGGGGCTGTGGGGGAAAAAGAACACTTCTCCGCTGTTGGTGGGCGTGTAGACTGCTGCAATCACCTGTATTATAAGAAGTGTGTGTGTGTGAGTGTGTGTGTGTGATATGAACTATTTTACAAATTTAGACATCTCACAACTTACAAACATTCAAGGTGTGAACTTGCATAGATATGAATGGACCTCATGTTATAAACATTCATAGATGCAAACAAATCACGAAAGTAACCCACGTGTCTGCCGGACATTGTCACAGTGGTGCTGCTGTTGCTTACTGTACAGTGTGATAGTGTATAGTAGTACAGTGTTCAGTCAGAGCCCAGGATGTCTGGAAGTGAGAGAAAAAGCACTGGTGATGTAGAGGGAACTTCTAGGAAGTGCAAAGCAATAACAATGGAAACAAAAGTGAAATAACTGAGAGATTGGACTGAGGCAAAAAGATGATAGGAATTGCTCACTCTTATAACATGAATCACTCAACCATTGGCACAACTCTAAAGAACAAGGACAAGATCATGGAACATGTGAAGTCTACTATGCCAATGAAGTCAGCAATAATATCCAAAAAGCATGGTACAGTGAGAGAGGAGATGGAGAAACTTCTCGGTGTGTGGATGCAGGGTCAGTGTCAGTATCGAGTTCCACACAGATTAATGCTAAATTCAAGAAAAAGCTAAAAGCTTATTTGAAGACTTGAAGGAAAAATGGGGTGAGCATGGTGCATCTTTTACTGCCAGCCATGGATGGTTTAACAGATTTAAGGCTAGAGCCAGCGTTTACAACAGAAAAGTAAGTGGTGAGGCTGCGAGTGCAGATACCATAGCTGTCCAAGAATTTCCAGCAACACTTAGAGAAATTATTGAGGAAGGTGCTTATTTACCCAAGTAGGTTTGGGACATCGATGAGACAGGACTGTTCTGGAAGAGGATGCCAGAAAGAAGTTACATCAGTAAAGAGGAAATGGTGATGACAGGATTCAAAGCTGCAAAGGACAGGCTTACTGTGTTGTTGGTGGCAATGCTTCAAGGCGATATGAAACTAAAGCTTCTCTTAGCTTCCCATTCAGAGAAGCCAAGATCCCTCAAAAACATAGCCAAGGGCTCTCTCCCTGTTGTGTGAAAGAGTAGCTCCAAAGCCTGGGTTACACAGGCCATTTCCCAGGACTGGTTTCTCCACCACATTATCCCAGAGATAGAGAAATAGTGTTTGGAGAAATATATCCCATTCAACATTCTTTTGCTGCTTGAGAATGCACCAGGTCATCCCCAATTCACGGATGACTTTCATCCCAATGTCAAAGTAGTGCATCTGTCACCAGATACTATGGCGCTCTCCAACCTACAGACCAAGGAGTTATTTTGCAACTTTCAAGAAATATTATTTACATCACACTTTTGTCATGCAGTGAAAGCAATGGATGAAACAGGAACAACCTTGTGACAATTTTGAAAGGACTATAACATTTACAAGGCCATAAAAACATCGGCTTTGCTTGGTGTGAGGTTTCAGGGGTCACCACCACAAAGGTTTGGAAGAACCTTTGTTCACATTTGGTTCATGAAGTTCATGGACTTAAGAAGATGCGTAAGGAGTCCAAAGAGGACTTCAACAGCTTAGTGACCCTTAGCAAGAAGCTGGAGCTGGTCTGCAAGAGGATGACTTCACTGAGCAGCTTGCTGTGCAACAGGAGGAGCTGACTAAGGAGGACCTGATGGAACTAGAGGCCCAGCAAAAAGATGAAGAGAGCCGAGAGGAAGATGGAACTGAAGAACCAAAGAGATTCACAGCACAGGAAATGGCAAGGGGTTCTTCTCTACTTGCAGAGGCACTGTTAGTTCCTGAGGCACAGGTCCCCAGTGTACAATACACAAAGTTTGCAGCAGCTGGTCAGAATGTCATCCAGAATTGAATCCATCAAAAAACCTGTGTCACCAATGTCAGGTGGGAGCAAAATTCCTTCTTGCTCTCCATCTCCTGTTGCTGATGATCCTTCAGATCCACTATCTCCCACCTACCCTCCCTCTTCCAGCTAGAAACTCTTTTCTTTCAGTTCACCATGCAATCCCCTATATGCCACTTGTACTGTACTGTACCACCCTCCCTCCATCTCTTGGTCCCTTTCCCACTTGCAAAAGCTCTGTCTCCCTGTCTCCTATTATCTTCTTTATTTTGCTCTTTAAATTATTTACACTTTGAGCTTCTCATATAAGAGAAACCATAGATATTTAAACTTGTGTCTGATTTATTTCACTTAATAATATTGTTTCAAGGTGCATCCATTTTCCTACAAATGAGTGAAGTTGACCCTTCTTTATGGCAAAGTAGTACTCCATTGTGTATAAATATCACATTTTCTTTATCCATTCACCTGTTGTTGGATATATAGGCCACTTTCAAGATTTAACTATTATGAATTGTGCTGCTATAAACATGAGTATGCACTTATCACTGAAATATGATACCTTAAACTCTTTTAGGAAGATACCTAGGAGGAGATAGCTGGGTTGAGTGGAATTTCTATTTTTAATTTTTTGAGGGACCTCCATATTGATTTCTATAGTGGTTGTACTAGTTTACATTCCAACTGACAATGTAGAGGGGTTCCTCCCCCGCTCTGCCCTCATCAGCATTTATTATTATTTGATTTCTTGATGATGGCCATTCTTTCTGGGGAAAGATGAAATCTCAGCATTGCTTCAATTTGCATATCTATAAAGGCCAAAGATGTTGAACATTTTTTCATGTATTTATCGGTCATTTGTACTTCTTCTGAGAAGTGTCTATTCATTTCAGTTGTCTTTTTTTAAAAGTCGAGTCTTTTATTTTGGGCAGTTAATTTTTCTGAGTTCTTTATATATTCTAGATGTTGGTCCTCTGTCTGATGAGTGACTGACAAAATTTTATTCCCATTTTATAGGTTGTCCACGCTGTGTATTTTTTCCTTTGCTGTGCAGAAATTTTTAATTTGATAGGCTCTCATTTGTTGATTCTTGATGTTATTTCTTATACAATTGGGGTTCTGTTTAGAAAGTCCTTGCCTATGCCTGTCTTCAAAAGTCTTACCTGTTTTATGTTCCAGCAGATTCAGTGTTTCTTAGTATCTAAGATTCTTTGATCCATTTTAGTACCTGGTGAGGGATAGGATATGAGTCTAGATTCAATCTTCTACATGTCTGTAGCCAGTTTTCCCAGCACTATTTATTGAGGAGGCTACCTTTCCTCCACCGTGTGTTTTTGGCCCTTAGTCAACGATCAAATGGCTGAATGTGCCTAGGGTTGTTTCTATCCTGTTCCATTGACCCACGTTTGTTTCTGTGCCAATAACATGCTGTTTTTATCACTACAGCTTTGTAGTGTAACTTGAAATCCAACACTGTGATGCCTCCTGCTTTGCTCTTGCTGTCCAGGATTGCTTTTGCTCTTCTGGGTCTCTTCTGGTTCCATATGAATTTTAGGATTGTTTTTTCTAATTTTGTGAGGAATGCTGTTGTTATTTTGATTGAGAGTGCATTAAAGCTGTATATCAATTTTGGTAGTGTGGCCATTTTGATGATATTGGTTCTGTCTATCCAGGAATAGGGGATATTTTTCTGTTTTCTTTTTTTTTTTTTTTTTTTGTGGGTACCGGGGGGGTCGACCTCAGGACCTCGCGCGCCAGCAGGCGCCCGTGCCGCTGAGCGATATCACCGGCCCCTTTTTCGTATGTGGGTTCCGGGAGTCGAACTCGGGCCCTCGCGCTTGCCGGGCAGGCGCTTAAGCCGCTGAGCCATCTCACCGGCCCTATTTTTCTGTTTTCTAACACCCTTGTCAATCTCCTTTTTTAGAGTACTATAGTTTTCGTTATAGAGGTCTTTCATTTTCTTTGTTAAAATTAATACCTAAACCGGGTGTGGTGGTACACTTGGGAGACTGAGGCAGGAGAATTGCTGTGAGTTTGAGGCCAGCCTAAACTACATAGTGACTTCAAGGCCAGCCTGAGCTGTACAGTGAGACTTGGTCTCAAAAAAAAAAAAAAAAAAAAAAAAATTAATACCTAAGTACGTCATTTTTCTTAAAGCTATTCTGAATGATATTATTTTCCTAATTTCTTCCTTGATGGGTTCATTATTGGTGTACAGGAACACTACTGGCTTTCGTATGATGATTTCATATCCCTTTTGTTTTGTATCGTGTTTAGTTTTGTTTTGAGATAGGTTTCGCTATGTAGTCCAGGCTGGCCTTGAACTCACTTATATGTAGCCCAGGCTGGCCTGGGCTCACAATAAATAAATCTGCTTCAGCCTCTCAATTCCTAGGATTATAGGCATGGACCACAATGCCTGGCCTTCACTTTTTATCTGTGTGTAGACTAGGCCCTGCATAGAACCATGATATGTGAAAACCCATGGTTCCCTCACACCTTGCTGAAACTTGGAAGGGAAGCAGGGGACAGTGCTGATGACTCTACATTTTCCTCTTACCATCACTGCCCTTAGGAGCTGCCAATGCAGACCCAGAGTTTCCTAAGCAGGTGGAGCAGTGCCCTCAGCAGAAGGATCACTGCTGTTACAGCTGCCTCACAGTATGTTAATTCCACAAATCTACCAGGTTTTGAAAGTTATCCTTTAGAACTCCTTTTACACTTAAAACTACAAGTATTTAATGCATTTTAGTTGTTTCCCCCACTAACTTATTGGTTATGACAACTTTATCAAACAAATGTTTTGCCGACCCAGGGTTCTTTTATAGGAATCGATCTCTCACCGTTGTTGAGGGATTAGTCGACGTGATACCCAAAGTGAACAATTCTCTTTTTGACTGCTCATCCACCGAACACTCTTCCTTTTCATAGGGAAGTCTCTCAAATGGCAGCCATGTTTTCTCAGCCAGGACCTAGTCAGCCCCCCCAGACTCCTTCGTGGTAGTGATCCACCAAGACGCAGCTAGCTCTCCCGCCCCGCACTGGAGTCGGCTGCACCGCATCCTTCTGAGGACATCTTCTCTTCTTCCTATCAACAGAATCCTTCCAGTCTGCTTGTAATTTTTATCCCTACCTATGGTGGGTAGGGTGGAGAAAGTTGAAACCCTAATCCAAAAGTGATGGAGTGTATTTTATTACTGTTTTTGGATTTTTGAGACAGGGCCTTCTTGTGTAGTTTAGGCTGGACTTGAACTCACTGTGTAGCCTAGGAGTGATTCTCCCGCCTCCACCAAGTGCTGGGGTTACAGGTGTGTGCCACCATGCCCATCTGGAGTTTAGAGATGAAGCCTTTGGGTGGCAATTATGTCTGGAGGGTGGCGCCCTCATGAGTGGAATTAGTGCCTGTTATGGTTTAGATATAAATTATCCCCCAAAGCCTCATGGGCTCATAGGTGGAGCTTTTGGAAAGTGATTGGATTAGGGGTGGGCTATAGCTGACTCGCTGTTAGAAGGTGAGGCCGGTCAGAAGTGATGGGTCCCAGTGGGTGTGGCCTGGGATGGTCTAGCTCCCTTGCAGCCCCTCCCTCGACGCTCTGCTTCCCTGCTACCACGGGTGAGCAGCTTTTCCTCCGTGTGTCCCTCTGCCATGTTTTCTTGCCTTGGAGCCAGTGGACTATGGACTGAAACCTCTACAAACTCGAGCCAAAATAAACCTTTCCTCTTTTAATTTTCAGGTATTGGGTATTGTGTCTCAGTGACAAGAAAGTAACTAAGACAGTGCCTTTATAAAAAGAGGCCAGAGAACTACCTTGCTCTTATTCTGCTATTTGAGGATACAGTAAGAAGCAGGGAGTCCACAAACCATTTGAGGCCCCTCTTCAGAACCCAACTATCCAAGCACCCCAGAAGAGTGAGAAAACTGCTATTGTTGATAAGCCACCCAATCTATTTTGTTGCAGCAACCCTACCCAACCCTACCAGGACTCTCAGTGACTGTGTCAGCATTACTTGGTGTTCTCATTAAGACAGTCAGTTTCACTTGAGTAAGAGATCTAAATGCTCATTACTGTTGAATCTTAAATTTATGGTAGGAACCTCGTGATCACAATCCTATCTAGGATTCAACTTGAGGATGCTGGGAACAAGAGAAATTGTGCATGATATATGGTTTATATTTATTAAATATTAACTATGTAGCAAAGCCATACGAATCACTTTCTTTAATCCTCGTAGAAAGTCTATAAAGATTGGCTACTCTTATTGAATTATTATTAAAAGGACACCCAGTAGAGTGATTTGATAAAAAAAAAAAAAGGTAGAGTAACTTGATCAAAATCACAAAAGAAGGAATTGGTAGAGTCAAAATTTAAAGCAAGGCAGCCTATATGTAGCCTTTAGTGTTAATCATTATGCTACTTCTCCCCTATAAATATTTTCTATTATTATTATTGTATGCTATAGTTCTCTCAATATTAAACCTTCATAAACATCATTAGATGATGGAATTACACCCAGACCACCCGCAGTGATTTATTTTAAATACTTTGTATACAGATAGGGAAGGCTCTAAACACACTGTAAACACACTGTAAACACACTGAAATGATGGTGCGAATAGAAATGTGATGGGGCTATCTCTCCATCCTGCTATTAGCTGGAAACCGAGAACACTGCTAACTCTTACGTGGACTCTGGTCTCCAGTTCTTTTCTCCATTTTTTAATTCTAATTTCCACCAAGAAACTGAGACTCCATGGTGGATTGCTCAATGGACTAGAATGGATCTTAGTAAACTACTAATCTGATGGTGCCCTACTTTGAATCCCTAAATCAATTTTCTAATAACTTAAAATGTCCTATAATACTAGTAAGAACTGATCAGGGTTTATCACTTATCTAATGAATCCTCTTTTGTTAAAAAAAAAAAAAAAAAACCCAGTTGGTAAAACCTTTGGTAGAGGTTGCAGGTGCAAACATTTCTTGTGACATTCCTCCTCCACTTGGAAAAAAAAGAAAATAAAAAGGTAAAATACCTTGACTCACCTGAGCAAACCTAATGTCATCCTGTGAAGTTGTCTGTTTAAAGTGTTAATGGGGCACTGAGCATTTTCTCAAAAACATAATCTCCACTCTCCAAAGCCAATGAAAAAATCTAAAGACATTCTCTAGTGTGGGGTAGTAAAATGTAGTCTTTTATTCCTAGTCTCTTTTTCTTCTTTCCTAGGTAGAAACTAAGAAGAATCCAAAAATTTCAGCCCATCCCCGTGGGAGCTGGGCGGAAGAGGAAAAGGATTCCAAGGTGGTGTGTAACAACAGACGGAGACCTGTTCGCTCAGCATAGAAGGTGACTTCTCTGGCAGCGCAGCATTCTAGGACCACTCCCCAGGTCAGGGGAGATGACATTCAGGAAGAGATAATATGGCATTAGACATCTGGAGGTTGTTTAGGAAGGACTTGGGACAATGACATCATGGAGAGGTGCAGCTGTGCAGCTGACTCAGTGCCTCCTGGTATCTCTGAAAGATGATACAATGGCTGAATTGGGCAACATCTACAAAATATATAAAAATGAAAAGCTCTTCTGAGCCAGAATCTCATTTCTAAGAATTTATCTTACACATACACTTGGCTATGTGACAAAGATGAATATACGTCTATGTTATTGTGTATTGAAACACAAATATCCCTTCAGAAGGAGGTTATAGAAAGTGTGCCATTTCCTCATAAAGGATATAAAGTCACAACTTTTAAAACATTGTCTTTACTATGAAATGAGTTTACATGAAAAATTGCCAGGTAAAAAAGGCAAGGTTTAGGACCACTTATGTAGAATGTTCTCATTCACAAAAATGAATTATTTGTTTCTTATCCATCTATCTATTTCTAGTACATTAATAGTAATACTTTCTAGTGGTTGCCTCTGGGAGAGGACTGCAGGAGTGAAAATCTGGAGAGAGAGAAAGAAGCTTAAAACTTTCTTAAATTTCACATGTCTTAGCTTGGGCCGCCATAACAGACTATCACAGATTGGTAGCTTAAATAATAAAAATTTATTTTCTCTCAGTTCTGAAGACTGGAAGTGTAAGATCTGAGTGCCAATATGGTCAGGTGCCTTGTGAGGGCTCTCCTGTTTTATAGACGAGCACCTTCTCACAGTGTCCTTGCATGGTAGAGAGAAAGAGCAAAGGCCAGCTTCATGGCGACTCTTCTCAGTAAAAACATTAATCCCATCACAGGGTCACTACTCTCTCAACCTCAGCTAAACTTGATTATCTTCCCGAGGCCTTCTCTCCAAAGTCTATCACTGGGGATTAAGGCTTCAACATGTGAATTTAGGGGGATACAATTCAATCCATGGCACTATGTATACTCTATGAACATTTTACAATGCCCGTATGTGTTTACTATTCAGTTAATTTAAAATTTTTGTTTTTGTTTGTTTCAGTACAAACGGCCTAACTGTAAATATACCTGGCCTATTTGAGCAAAGACTGGACTCAGTGAATTCTGGCTATATGATGTTAAATGTCTTGGTTGTCTTGGTATATTATTCATGTAGGGCTGCCATAACAAAATGACACAGAGTGGGTGGCTTAAACCACAGAAATTTATTTCCTCGGAGTTCTGGAGACTGGAAGTCCAAGCCAAGGTGCTCAAACCATTGGTCTCTGGTGAGGTGTCTCTTCCTGACTTGTACGTGGTGACTGCTCAACATGTCCACAGGAGACCTTTCCTCTCTTGAGAGAGAGAGAAAGGAGGGAGGAGAAAGGAGAGGGGAGAAGCCAGCTTGGCAGTTTGCCTGCTTTCAGGAAATAAAACCAGAGCAACACTTCAGAACAAGGTGAGGGAAGGAGAGAGAAAGGAAGAGTGACTACTTCTGTTTCTTGGTCTTCTAAGGACAGCAGCTCTGTCAGACGAGGGCCTTGCCCTCACGACCTCACTGAGTCTCAGTTATCTGCTTACCGACCCAGCCTCCGAATACAGTCACACTGAGGGTATGGCTTCGACGTGTGAATTTGGGGGTGGTAAGCACAGTTCTGCTCATAACACTTGCTAAGTGAACTTCACTCTGAATGCCGGCACATTTTTGAATCAGTCTGGCATTTCACCCACTAACAGCCCTCAGCTTGTGCTCCTTTTAGCGCCATGAGATGCACGTGAGGAGGTAGGAATGAGGGCAAGAGACTGCGGGGCAGGAAAAGCTGGCGGTTGCTTCTGCACCTGATATTGTTTATGGTCTTCATGTTCTGTCCTCACCAGAGCTCTCATCTCATCCTAGGTCAGAAACAACCACTAGAGGACAAGAAACGCAAACCACCAATTTTTCACTGTTTCTAGAATGTGTAAGATTATCTAAAACAAAGTGATCGGTGAAATACAGCTGTGTCCCGAAAGGCTTTCCTGTCTCAATTGTCAAGTAAGGTAACTTCCCTTTCTTTTCTCCACTTTGGAGCTTAGTGGGATTAGGTCAGCTGTCAGGCGGAAAGCTTGAATGCAGCGGTGCGGGTTTCAGCAGCTTTCGCCCTGGTGTCCTGAGCCTGTCATCTCTGGAAGCGATCTTGTCTCCTGCGTTAACTTCCCGTCTCTGGAGGAGACCCTCGATTGTCTGAGCTGGTGATGTTTTTGCTTACAGAGCTTTCTAAAGCAGAGCAGGGGCACCAGCATGTGTACGACACACGCAGAGGTGAAAGATGAAGAAAAAGGAATCGGAGGAGTAGTCAGAGGTCACGTGGCCACTCAGAAAGCTGCAGCTGGCCCTCCTTGCGATACTTCAGTGCTTCCCACAGCTTTCCGAATAAAGTCCTAGTGGTCCACCAGGGGCTCTGCAGTCTGGTTCTCAGCCTCATCCCCACATTCCCTTCTCACTCTCTGCTCTCAGTGCTTTGCCTCTGCTCTATGATCAGCGATCTATTTCATTTTCACATTCCTTTGCCCTGGTAACTCTTATCTCCTATAATATTCAGAAGAAGCCTCTCTTAGACCCACAGGCTAAGTATCTCTTTACTGACACTTTACACTACTCGTTTCCCTCCACTCTTCTCTCTCTGTCTCTTTTCCCATCTTTCTGTCTCTCTCTGTCCTCCCTGCCCCGCATGCTCTATCTTAGGACTGACTTCTGGATGGTAAGTCGCTGGCACAGGGCCTGGACCATACGTGTCGAGTGAACGGAGCATCTCTGAAAGTCCTAAGGAGTCTGACCTCTGTTCACGGCACTCAGAACTTTGTTCTAGTTAAAACTCAAGATCGGGAAAGACGCATTCAGGGATTACCAGTGGGTTTTCTACGTATGGTACTAGTGCTCGCTAGGCATTCAGTGCACAGAGGTTCCTGCCAGCTTGCCAGTTTGCCTGCTTTCTGGAGGTAAAACTAGAGAAATATTTCACAACATGAGCAGTAAGAGAGCAGATGGGAGAGCTGGGTACTCTTATCCTAGGAGCTGAGTAAACACCCATTCATTCATTCATCCACAGCCTTACCTGGATCAGGCCCCTTGCTATGTTCAGGGAAGGAGATACAGACCCTGCTCTACTGGAATGCAAAACTTGTTTGGATAATAGATGTGTAGGGCCGGTGAGATGGCTCAGCGGCATAAGCACCTGCCTGGCAAGCGCGAGGGCCCGAGTTCTACTCCCCGTACCCACATACGAAAAAAGGGCCGGTGATATCGCTCAGCGGCACGGGTGCCTGCTGGCGCGCGAGGTCCTGAGGTCGACCCCCCCGTACCCACACACACACACACAAAAAAATAGATGTGTAAAAAAAACCACAGCTGATATTTGACTTTGAGCATTTAAAGTTTACTGGTCGATAGTAATTTGTCCTGTGCTGAGACCTGAGAGTGTGAGAGAATTAACTCTTAGATGGCAAGTGAGCTTAACTGACAATCCAACATGTAAGCCTTTAATCTCCTTTACTATTCTCTTTTCCAAAATGAGGTGTCAATAACTCTTAATCTGTTCCTGAGAGACGTAAACATATAATTTCACTGTACTGTGTTCTGTAAGAAAATATATTCCATAATAATTTTTGAGAATTCAGATATTTGCCAAGAAGATTTGCAGGTTCTTCCTGTAATTACTATACATTGTGGTAGGTACATTTTTTAAAAATCTTAAAGTTATTCTTGAAAAGGAATAGACAGGAAAATTGCAAATAAAGCAAAAATCTCATTTTCCGCGTGAAAAGTATTTCCCATTTAGTCCAAAAAACATCAGACTCCTAGCAAGACTTAGAAATGCAAATGGTGCTCCTGAAAAGGAGACTCCCAGGACACACCTTTTTCAAAAAACACATTAAGAAAATATTTTGCTTCAAATTGTTTCAACTAGGCAATTTGGGAATATACAGCACATTGAATGCTGATTTGAGTTGGGCAAATTTGGAAAACCTTACAAGAACTGTGGAAGGTAGATTTCTTTCCTTTGACAAATGTGATCTGCATATGGCAGGCAATTTTCAGAAGCTGTAAGATATTCAATTGTTTGGAACTGGCACACTTTATTAAAGAATAAGAAAGGACAGTACCAACTCTGGTGAATTCTACTCTGTAATTGTTGGTCATAGCTGTGTTTGTTCTAGAACATCCTGTAAACTTTAATAGTACTGAGTTCATGCTAACACGCTCTCTTGGCTTTAAAAAATTTCTGTCAGCAGTGATCATATTCGATAGAATCTAAAGGTCAGACTGATAAAATCCAGTGTGGTTTGGCAATCGGGTCCATAAATAGTTCAAATGGTAAAGCTGATATCTTTTTAAAAAATTAATACTTCATAAAACAAAATTTTATTACCAAAATCAAGTGGAGTCAACTCCATACCTTTTAATGAAGCTTAAAGTGTACACGTTAACTGACCCCATATTTACCCTGAAAATATGTCAGTAACTTTTAGAAGGATATTTGCTGTAAATGTGGTTATGTCTTTAAAACAATTTAAAACATTTTTAGTTTTACTAGTACATGTTTACAGTATATAAGTTACATT
Source organism: Erethizon dorsatum (assembly GCA_028451465.1). Classification (NCBI taxonomy): domain Eukaryota; kingdom Metazoa; phylum Chordata; class Mammalia; order Rodentia; family Erethizontidae; genus Erethizon; species Erethizon dorsatum. The sequence goes on from CM051839.1 coordinate 12,636,850, forward strand.
CAGTATATAATTGTTACATTCATCATTACATTCATCAGTTGGTACATGTACATAACACATCTTAATTCTTTTTACATCCCCTTCACCTTCTCCTCTCCCTTCAAATACTTTTTAGATTTATGTGTGTGTCAGCTATTTTGACTGATAAATACATATTTTGCCAATCCAATAACAAACTGATTCAAACAAATGTCTTGATTAACATTCATTGTGTTGACTAATTATTTAAAACATTTGGCCAAATTGACTTTTGTATTTAGTAGTCGCAACTCTAGGAGTTCATTAATTAAGCCAAAAAAAAAGGTCTATTAAATATCAGTAGATTTTAGGCTCCATGGAGTCATTTCTCATCAACCAAGAAATTGGTCTATTTGAATAACAGTTTTGTAACATTTTGGAGGATTATTCAGCTGGCATACCATGACCAATTTTCTTCTTTTCTCTCACGGGCACATGGAGAACAAAGAAGACTTTACTCAGGTGATCTCTTCCACTGCTGATGCTATGTGTCCTATTTCTGAAGAGATGTTAATTCATGTTAAAGTGAATTACCGTAACAAGGCAAAAGAGTACCTATTTAGTATCCAAGTGGGCAGGTACATTCAGTATTCAAGGGGGCAGCTATATTATACAACAGTACAAAATCTCGAAGGACTAATTTTAGTTAGGTAAATATTTATTAATAAATTAAGGTATAGAAATTAAGACACAGTGCGTAAGTTCATTTTCAGTTTAGCAGGGAGGCTTAAAACAAGCTGTTACAGGGCCGGTGAGATAGCTCAGTGGCATAAGCGCCTGCCTGGCAAGCATGAGGTCCTGAGTTCGACTCCCAGTACCCACATACGAAAAAAGGGCCAGTGATATCGCTCAGCAGCACGGGTGCCTGCTGGTGCACGAAGTCCTGAGTTCGACCCCCGGTACCCCCCCCACACAAAAAAACCTAGCTGTTACGGTTTACATCCTCTTGCCATCATAGGTGGGGCTTTTGGAAGGTGATTGGATTCTGAGAGCTTATAGCTGACGTGCTGATAGAAGGTAAGATGTGGTTTGAAGAGGCTGGTCACTGGGGGTGTGGCCTGGAAGGGTTCCTCTCTCTCCCTGGCTCCTCCCTCCACTCTGCTTCCTGTCTGCCATGAGGTGAGCCGCCAATCCTCCACCATGCCCCTACGCCATGCCATCCTGCCTTGCAGCCAGCCGACCATGAACTGAAACATGAGCCAAAATAAACCTCTCCTCCTGTAAGTTGTGGGCATTGCATGTTGTGTCTAAGCAGGGAGAAAGCAACTAAGATACAGACATACTGAGGGGTGAGGACCAAAGGGCCAGTGACTAGAAAAGATAAGTTTATGTTAAGGTATGACTTTGAATATGTCACCTTAAACTCTCTAAGTCTGTCTTCTTATGTCCAAAATTGGAGAATCGTGACAAATTTATATTGTTGTAAAGAAAAAAGCACACATGAAAGAATTTTTTTTTTTCTGTAGTGCTGGGGATTGAACCCAGGGACTTGTTCATGCTAGGCTAGCACTGTACTAACTGAGCTACACCTCCAACACTACATGAAAGAACATTACATGGAGAAGAAACCTACCAAACTTCATATTATGTATACACTACATATACTTGTATAGGTTCCATCATATAAACGTATATATCACATAGTAAACATATACATACATATATCTCTATATGAATGTAGGGATACACACACATACACAAACATACACACCATATGATACACATGCAAGTGTTTAAAGGAAATAAAATGTGACGGGATTTTAAAGGTGAGGGAATACTTGATTGGCGGTTGGGAAGATAGTGGCAAGCTTTCATGGAGGAGACATGTTATGAAATGGGGCTCTAAAAATTAGATGTCCAGTGACAAAGATGAAGGGCAAAGAAAAGAGAAGTCAGTAAGAAAAGCTCTTGCAGGGGGAAAGTTTTGTGTAGTGGTCCCAGAAGGGCACTTGCTCAGGTTTTTGATGCTCAGAAACACTGTGAGGCGGTGAGGAAAGCCAGTCATCTGAGTTGCTTCGCACATCACCACCTCGTCGTGGATGGTTGAGTGGGAGGGGCGGAAGTGCAGGAGGTCAGCGTGGCTGTGGAATATCCATCCCACAAGGGTATTCGGGTCCTAATTGACAGAACCGGTGAATATATTGCCTCATGTGGGGAAAGAGACTTTACAGGTGTGATTTGTTTAAAAATCCCGAGGAGGACCATTATCCTGGATTATTCAGGTGGGCCCAATCTAGTCATAAGTGACTTTATAAAAGAAAAAGAGGGCGGCAGGACGTTGGAGTCAGAGAGAGACTTGACGATGCTGCCCCCCCCTGGTTTTGTAGATGGAAGAAAGGGTCATGAGAACCTCATAGGCCATTTCTAGAAGACAGAAGAAGAAATCATGTTTTCCCTCAGACTCTCCAGGAGTAGAGCCTTGCGGAGGCTGGATGTTAGCCCAGTAAGAGTCATGTTGGAATTCTGAACTCCAATGATAGCTTGACAGCCATTTTTGGTTGTTGTTTTAAGCCACTCTTTTTGAGGAGCTTTGTTATGGGAACAGAAGAGAGTGGGTACAGAAGGCGGGAATGTGGATCCAAGGCTCGTGGCAAGGGAAACAGATGGAGATGAGAAAGGCTGGTTTTGCACAGGAAAATTCTGGTGAGTGTTGGTGTTGAACAGTTTCTCTTAAATTTTACATTCTCCTGCACAGACACACATTTTAAACTATAACGTTTTCTCACTTTAACCTCACACCAAAATCCTTCCAAGTTCCCAAGTGCCTCTCGTTTTCTCCTGACCTAAACGGAAGCAAACTCAGTAAAGCTTGTCTCCTACTCCCTCTTACCCTGGTCGAAGAAGTGTACCGGTGTTTCCAAATGTTAAATTTATATACTGTTTGAGTTTTTGTTTGTTTGTTTGTTCCTGAGTGCTGGGATTATAGCTGTGCACCACCACTCCTGGATTTTTATGTTTTATTTTTTTGGTTGTTGTTAAATCTAAAATAAAAGTTTTATTAAACTAAAATTGCATACCACAGTTTACAAATTTAAAGTGTAAAATTCAGTAGAGTTTAGCACATTGACAGAGTTATACAACCATGAAAACAATCCAATTTAGATTATTGTTATCCCAAAACAAAACACTCTATCCGCTAGCTATTATCTCCCAACCCCTCCCCTCTAAATCTAGGCAACCCCTGAGCTACTCTCTATCATCATAGATTTTTCTATTCTGGGAATTATTTTAAAAAATTCAAAATAGAACATGATCATAGCAATAATAAAGAGCTTAACATATTCAAAGAAATGGAAATCCTGCAAAATGATCTCTCATACTATTAGGACAAGAGTATTTCCATTTTGTTTCTTAACCTCTGAATTTAACTAATAGATAAAAACCTTTAGTCCCACTGCCCTTTCTGTAGCCATAAACTTCAAAGAGGAGAAAAAGATGGTGCTATCACTATCTTGCAGTCATAAAACCACAAAAGGAGAGACAAATGGTTTAAGCACAGGTAATATTTGAGAAGAAACTTGTAAAATTTCAGAGAGGTGATATAGTAAAGAATGCAGTTTCCATGGCAACCAAGGACTTTGTAAGACCTCAAAGTGTATTTAAGGAGGGGGACACAAAAGTTCAGGGTCAGCTTCTGCTATCCCCTGCTGGCATCAATTAAAGAATTCACTTGTTTCTCAAATCTCGTCTTCCTGTGAGTGAATCTATCTTGTGATTTTGCCATAACAATACGTATTGGAGTGAAACTAGAAACCAACAGCAGAAACATACTCAGGGTACAATAATTGTTTTCCTATTAACTTATTCATATAAGAGAAACGTGACATTCAAGCTTAACATTATGGTTTTAAGGTGCATCCATTTTCCTACGAATGCCTCAAGTTTATCTTTACGGCACAGTAGTACGCCATTGAGTATAAATACCACATTTTCTTTATTAATTCATCTGTTGATGGGCATATAAGCTATTTCCAAAATTTAGCTATTATGAACTGCTCTGCTATAAATATGGGTATGCATACATCATTGTGGTATGATGTTTTTATCTCTTTTGGGAAGATACCTAGAAGGGGAATAGCTGGGTCAAATGGAATTTCTATTTTTAGTTTTTTGAGGACTCTCCATGCTGATTTCCATAGTGATTGTATTGGTTTACACTCCCACCAACAATGAAAAGGTTTCTTTCTCTCTGTGTCACCATCATTTGTTACTGGCTAATATCTTTTTTTTTTTTTTTTTGTGGGTACCGGGGATTGAACTCAGGACCTCGCTCACCAGCAGGCACCTGTGCCGCTGAGCGATATCACCGGCCCTTTTTTCGTATGTGAATACCGGGAGTTGAACTCAGGACCTCGTGCTTGCCAGGCAGGCGCTTATGCTGCTGAGCTATCTCACCAGCCCCACTGGTTAATGTCTTGGTAGCCATTCTTTCTGGGATGAGATGGAATCTGTGTTTTAATTTGCATTTCTTAGTGGCCACTGATGTTGAACATTTTGTATTATTGGCCAGTTGTATTTCTTTATCTGAGAGGTCTCTATTCATTTCAGATGCCCATTTTAAAGTTGGGTCTTTAAATTTGAGGGGAGTCTAATTTTTTTGAGTTCTTTATGTGTTTTAGATGTTAGTTCTTTGAGTAGCTGGCAAAATTTTTTTTCTGGTTCTGTAGGTTGTCTCTTCTCTTTGTTGGTGGTTTATTTTGCTGTGCATTTTTGTGGTTTTCTTTTTTTTTTTTTTTTTTTGTGGGTACCGGGGGGTCGACCTCAGGACCTCGCGCGCCAACAGGCACCCGTGCCTCTGAGCGATATCACCGGCCCCTTTTTCGTATGTGGGATCCGGGAGTCGAACTCGGGCCCTCGCGCTTGCAAGGCAGGCGCTTACGCCGCTGAGCCATCTCACCGGCCCTTTTTTGTGGTTTTCTGAGACAGGGTCTTGCTCTGTAGCCCAGGCTGGCCTTGAATTCTTGGCATTCCTCCTGCCTCAGCCTCCTAAGTGCTGGGATTACAGGTGTGCACCACCATGCCCAGCTCAAGTGTTAAATTTAAAGAATCTAAGAAAATCCAAAAGAGAAACTGTCCTCCAAAAAAGCTCAAAAGTGGGCATGCTTTAGCCCTTATGTGACTTTGTACACTGTCATAGATCACATCTAAAATATGCAGACCTAGCACCGCTTGTCATCATGTACTGCCAGGGCCAGTTGCTTCAAGCTCCTTAGGCTATCTCACACCCCCTATTTCATTCTAGTCAGAAGGCATACCCAAGTGGTGTTATGGTCAGGATCCCAGTTCAGTGCATGCCAGAGGGGAGTCTGTAAGAGGGAAATAAATGGAGACAACGGCCCATTTGTTATGAACAAAGAAATCTTTTTTTTTTTTTTTTTGGCAGGTATATTAGTTATCTTCCTGTTACTGTGACAAACACCTGAGGTAATCAACTTATACAAGGAAAAGGTGCCAGGAGTGGTGGCTCATACCTGTAATCTGAGCACCTGAGAGGCTGAGGCAGGAGGATCAACACAAGTCTGAGACCAGCCTGGTCCATATAGTGAGTTCAAGGCCGGTGTAAACTATATATCAAGACCCTGTCTCAGAAAACAAAACCAAACAAACAAAAAGAAAAAGTTTTATTTTGGCTTTCAGTTTTGGAAGTATCAGTTCATGGGGATTGTCCACATTGCTTTGGGGCCTGGGCAGGTGGAGAGTATGTGGGAGAGCAAAGATGTTTATCTTCATGACAAGGATGCAAAAAAGAGAAAGGGGCTGAGGTCCCACAGCCCTCTTCGGTGTTACCAGTGATGAAACAACCTTCCACTGGGCTTCCTCTTACAGGTTTCACCATCTCCTAATACCTTGTTCCGGGGACCAAGCTTTTGACAAAGGAGCCTTTGAAGAACACCTATCCTAACCATGGCCGTAGGGTTCTATAGAACCCAAAATATTAGAACCAATTTGAATTTTCTTGCCTTCAGCGAAGTCCTCTTTGGAAAGGATTTAAGAAGCAATTTCTTCCCCAAGGAAGTATAAAACAGTTGTACATCACTAAAGGCTTTAGAGGAGACACATATTTGCAGCTATGGAACACAGTCATGGGAAAGCACATAAACAAAGTCTTCTCCATTGGCTGCAGAGACAAACTCGCTTCTTCCCCTACATTTAGGTGATGGTCAGACTTTTATTATCAAAAGCCGTGATGGGATAACAGTATGAAAGTAGGAGTAGCCACACATTTCCTCTCTTACCAATTTCAACCCTGTTTCCCTGTGCCTCCCTTCAAAAAAGGAAGGTTTTCTTTTTGCTAGGCTGGAAGCAAAATCCATCTGCATAATTATGTATGAAGAAAACCCCAGGAAAGTGGAAGAGGAAGGAGAAAATGAGGAAAAATTGGTACTTCAGAGGTAGAGAAAGTGCTTTTCTTCTAGAGGAAGGTCTTTAGAAGGCTAGAGTAGTTGTGAGAATGAAGAAGTGAATAAGAGAAGGGGAAGCTGGGTATAGTGGTACATAGCTGTAATCTCAGCACCCAGGAGGCTGAGGCAGGAGGACCTTGACTTCAAGGCCAACCTGGGCTCCTTAATGAGTTCAAGGACAGCCTGGACTATGTAGCAAGACTGTCTTAAAAAACCAAAAAAGAAAAAGAGTTTATAGTGCATGTTGATTTGGATTGCATATTTGGATTTCTTCTGATGCCCTATATTTAAATAATGAAATTTATTTTTAATTATTACTCCCAGTTGAAGTGTATTTCTTAAATATTCCAGTACTGAGCCACATGGCTGCTGGATAAATCATTTTATTCAAAACATTTCATAGCTGTTGACTATGGGCTTGGCCAGCATAGGACCTGAGAGTAGCAAGATGAATGGGACAGCCCCACTGTCCAAGAAGTGAAAGGGGCTAGAGTAGAGGTCCCAAGAAGTGGAAGGGGCTACATTAGAGATCTTGCATGTGTCGCGAGTGAAATAAACTGCATCAGATACAAAGATGGAGCAGATAAGAGGTTTTACGACAGATCCATGTTTTAAAATATGGCAGCAAGGTGTGCGTAGAGTTGCTGGGAATGGTGGGCACCAAGAAGATCATTCCAGCTCCGGAGAAGTTTGCCAACTGACCGAGGGCGGTGGAAGTGGAAGAAACAGGGAAGAAAGATGAGAGCAGGGTAGAGGGGAACCACGTGCTATCTTCTTCCTGGAAAGCCTCTGAGCTGCTGAACATTTTCTGTGGCTGTAGTTAAGGTTTCTTTTGCAACCCAGGTAAGCCCAGAAGGCCAGAGTATTCTGACTGAGATGACTCCGCCGCGGGAGAAAACCGGAGGACGAAGTCGGGTGACTGTCGTCTTCCCCAAAAGGTGCGGTACAAGATTTCTTTTTTTTTTTTTTTTTTTTATTTTTTTTATTTTTTTTTTAATTTTATTTTAAAGAGAAGAAAAAACAAAACAAATCAAAAGAAGAACAAATTTTCAAAACAACATAATAGGAGGGTAAGAATGGTTAATACATTGCGTATTACTATCTTTAAGTTAGTTATTCAGGACACCAGACATTAGCATTTAATTATCCAAACATTATTGGCACAAACCTTACTCTTCAATGAACTAAGTAAAAATTGTAGTGTATCTATCTTAACCATCTTATATATATATATACAATTTTTTTTCCCTTTCCCTTCTTTCTTTTCCTTATTCCAGTCTCTCTTTCCTTTTGACCAGTTTCTTTTTGATTCACCATGTCTATTGTACATTTTGGATCTTATTTACTCTTTCAGTTTCTCATACTAGAGAGACAATACGATGCTTACACATGTGCTTCTGGTTTATTTCACTTATGAGTATTTTCTCGAGTGCGGTACAAGATTTCTTAAGAAGAGCTGGAAGTGCACCATTCCACTCCTAAAGATACAGCAGGCAAGTGCCACTTCCTTCAAAACGGAAACTTAAATGTTCACGCTTATGGCAGAGGTCGATGTCGCACAATGAGATGGGTGGTTGTGTGTGCCTTACACCGTGAGTGTGTGAGCAATTTCAGCATTATGCTTAATGAGGCGGTGGTGCGTGATGACTGACTAGGGACGCATTTTGGCCTGGCAGTTGTAATGGAATGGAGCTAGATGAAAATGGGGAAGATGAGGCCAAAGACATGAATATATTTTTTAATTGTGTCTTCTGTTCATGTATTTTAATTTTCAACTCATATGTGAGTTTGAGAAAGGAAGTATGGGGTAGGATTGAGCTGGGCTGCTCTTTTCAAAATTGGTCATTAGATAAGAAAGTGTTTCTGTGCCTTGGTTTGTCCCTTAGGAGACAGAGACATGGGAGAGGAAGTAAAAGGCATATTTCCTGTGTGTCACTGTCCTGGGCAGAGTGTCCGTGCTATCACTGGCTCAGAGTGGCAGGAGGGGACGGTGTTAGGGGTGAACCCCAGGAGCAGGCTCCTTATGGGTGTCTTACTGTGGCTTTAGCGGAGCCATGAGCTATCCATAGCAATTCACACCCATTGATATCGCACCGTGACCGAGGCATCACGTTAAATATCTTGCTTATTATTTCTTTTAATTCTCACAATGTCTTTGTAAGAAAGGTAGGTATTCCTATTACCTTGATTTTGAAGACATCGAGGCTAAGAAAAGTTACGGCAGAAAGAATGATATATAGAGTAAAGACAGCTGGCTTCTAGAGTAATGCTGCAGCTGCTCACACGCCAGCGAGACCGTCACCAGCTGTGGCACTTTAGGCAAATCCCTTCATCTCTCGATTCACTTACAGCATACTTCAACCAGTACTTGGCACGTAAGACGAGCTTGGTAACTGTCAACCATCATTTCGACTTGGTGCAATGGCAGGTGCCCCTGCTTGCAAAGCACATCAACTGGTTGGCCTTGAGTAACCAAGGCAGGGAGCAGGTATGGTGAGTTTAGGACTCTGTACTGAGGCCAGCGAGTGAGGAGCACCCATGGGCTGGGTATTGGGGCTGTGTAGGTACTCACTGCTCTGTCCCACGCCACCAGGGCTGTTAGTTCCCCTTTCAGTTCCCCTTTGGGTTCTGGGTGGGAATAAGTGGGAAGAAGATGGGTGACAAAAGGGCAAATTGAGGCGTCCAGTGATGAATGTCCTACAGGGCTATGACCCATCCAAGGCCAAAGGGCACCCATATCCCAGTAGTGACGCAGCAAGCCCAGCAGAAAGAGACCTTACTAACTCAGTTATTATTGGGAAGTTCTTTATTTGTACTCTAGAACTCAGAAGCCCCGTAATAGGGCCATTAAATAAATAGACACTTAGATGTTATAATGCTTAGAGGATTCTTTAGTTAAGATTTGTGAATATGGCAAAAATAGTTTAGACAGATGAAACTCATACATCTCATCAAAAATTCACAAAGTATTGACCCCAATAAAGCAATCAATTGGGTCTGTATTTAAGCTCATTTTCACTACTAGGACTTATGTTTTTAAATAATTGCTTTTAGTTGTCAAACCACCAAAGACTGAAAATGCTGGTGAGGTAGGCTCTTTGCTCTGCTGGGGAATTGAAGCCTGGACCTCACATGTGCTAGGTGAGAGCTCTCGAAGCTGCGGCCCCAGCCGAGGTAGGCTATTAGAAATAAAAGATAACGGGCAAAAAGGAGACAAGGATTTTGGGATTTTAAAATTGTACTGTTCACTAAAACTGAGCTTCAGAACACAAAAGTTATTCAAGCCCTTTTTCCCTTCCAGGAAACTCACTAAATATTTTTTTTCCTAAAGGTCTTAAAAACACAGTAAGCCTGAAAATTTGGCCCTGGATCTTTTCACCTGTAAACTGTGCTTCCTCCATCCTCAAGGAAGTACTAGCAATATCAGTGGACAACATATCTCAACCGCAAACACATGTGCGTGGCAAAGCCTGCCAGATGGGTAACTTGACAGGCAGTAGGAACACACATCCTAGATAACCCATCTTGAGAACACCCAAGGCCCCATAAATATGCCCAGTTCCCAGCTCATGAGACCGCCCTTCAGGCCTGCACTCTATATCTTTCAGTGCATGTCTTTTCCCTTTTGCTTAATAAAACCCTTCCCATGCCTCTGACTGACTAGTCCTGAAAATTTTTTCCACAGCTGGTCTGTGAACTTATTCTACAAGGATTGGTTGGATTCCATCTCTCAGTGGCCGGAACAGCCGCAGATGCAGTCTGGTGATGTCACCAGCCACTTAGGTTCATATGCTCAGGTTCATTTACTTGCTATTGACCAAATCAAAGGAAGCTATTAATTTTGGAAAAAAGAAAAAGGATTTATTCAAAGCTACCAGTAGCCTGAGGAGATGAAGGGGGGTCCATTTGCCTCAAATCATCATCTCCCCATGTGTAGGTGTCTTAGGGCCTTTTATGGCAAGGAAAAGTGTGGGGAGGGATTTTCATCGTGGACCTGGGCCTCTCCCTTCCCCACTTACAGAAATGGAACTGGACTTGACCTTTCGTGCCGGCATCTGCATATTCTGTCCATTGATCTGTGCTGAGGAGAGGTGGGGCTGACCATTTACACCACAGGCCTGGGGAGTTTGGAAAAGCTGCTTGTCCCCAGAGGGAAAAATTTAACTTCTAAAGTTCTATTTTGCAGTGCCAATTAGAATAAGAGAAGACAGCCAGTATAAAGACATTTTGGGTTTTTAAATTTTTTCATGGAACATAAATGTGTTCCTGCACCTCCTTAAAGGTCACTACCTGTTCTAAGTCTTTATCTTCGTCCTGTTCTGGTGACACGGTGTTGCATGGAGGGGTGGGGGATGCAACGCACCACTGCTTTGCTGTCTGAGCGGCTTACAGGGTGGTAAACTCAGCACCTGTAATGAATTAAAGGAACCAAGTTTAGGAAGGGAGACGCATTATCTGAAAAGAGGGAAAAGGGAAAGATAGAAAGCTGTCCTGCACTGGGGCAGGGGGGATAGGAAAGGTGACTACCCACGGGCTTTTGTCCTCATATAAAAGCTTTCTTTTATTGTGTTTTGCTCCCCCCCACATCGGTATCTGGAACTTGTCACAACCTGATTGGCTCTCTGGACTGACATAGATGGGTCCAAGGCCCCAAGACCTAATCTGGGTCCCCTTGTCTACATGCATATTCTTGGGTGTGCTTTGTTTTTTCCTTGCCCACGTGTCCTTGTCTGGGACTGATATGTTGATTAGGAGGAGCCTTACAGACAAGGTTACTTAAAGTTAGCGATTAAGGGGATGCATGTTATCTAGTGCAGAAATACAGTGACCCTGGAGTGGGAACACATGTGTATGTATATAGATGTATTTTTATATATTAAATATTTTTAGTATTTTTATATACTAAATAAGAGTTTTAAGTGGCTGCCCTTTGTTTCCTTTGCATTGTATTGGAGATAGGTGAGGGGCAGCTACCTTGTTTTTGAGCACCTGGCTCCCTTTGCATTCTGTCAGCTCTTCCTTTTGTTAATTGCTTTCTGCAGTAAAATTTTAACTCTTTCTAGTCAGGATTAGCCAGAAAGCCCAATAAGCTCCTTATTTTTTGTCCTGCCTACAGACCTCTTCCATCTACACTAGGGTTGAAACCCAGGGCCTTTGTACTTAGCTACATCTTTTATTTTGAGTCAGGGTCTTGCTAAGTTTTGCAGGCTGGGGTCAAACTCGAAGTTCTCCTGCCTTGGTGTCCCATAGTGCTGGGATTACAGCGTTACCCACCCCCTACTCCCGCCTAAATCTTTTTACTTTTGAAGGGCTGTCTGAGTACAGTAAGCCACGAAGAACCGTGGAGGTGAGATACCTTTTCCAGAACCAGTGCCCTGCCAATTTGACAGTCTGAGTGGTGAGATCCTTGTGTAAAAAAAAAAAAGTTTATTATATAGTTTATTATTATAAAAATAGCTTATTATAAATAATAGTTTATTATTATAAAAAATAGATTATGAATAAGGAAGCTACCTAGGGAAAGAGCCTGGGATAGAGTTGGGTGATTGGCCACAGTGACAAGAATTAAAGTAAGAATAGGCAGTGAACTAGGACTTTGGACCAAGATTGAATTTCCTTAGGCAACATGGAATGCAGCCCCACCCTACTAAGCTCCTGAGTTTCCAGGAAGTTAAAATGCAAATAATCGTTTTTTTTTTTTTTTTTTTTTTTTTTAGATCCCAGTTTCTTTCAAACCTTCCACACCTGAATAATTGGGTTAGAAGCCAGCCAGGCGTGGCACATGCCTGTAATCCCAGCATTTGGGAGGCTGAGCCAGGAGGATTACTGTGAGTTCGAGGCCAGCCTGGGCTACATAGTGAGACCCTGTCTCAAAATAAAAACCAAGGAAAAAAAAAAAGCCTGAGTTCCAACTGGTCATTTTAAACACGCAGAGCCACCCGAAATAGGTGGTTATTAAATAATTGAGCAATTCTCTTGCTCCACTCATCCATAAAAAGCTCTAGATTGAGGTTCACGTGGAAATTCTACTTTTTGGATTCCCTTCCTGGAAAAATCAGGACCCTTTCTTATTTCCAATAAAATCTATAACTTCCTCCTTTTGGTTCGAAATCTCATTCTTTGGCTTTGTAAGGCCAGAGAATCTGTACAGAATTAATTGCTTCCCTTGGCTGGGCTTGGCAGCCCCCACAACCATTAGCAACTAGAGATCCGTGATCAGCAGTGGGCCTTGCCTCTTCTGTTTTGATGTTGTTACTCCCTTCATCTCCTCATTGCACCTCTTCTCTGGCTTTGCCCAACAGCCTATTATCAACTTGACCTGGCTGTATCTAACAATCGCCAACTGAGACTGAATGATCTCGAGAAACAAGTAGCAATATCATTGGAATGATTTCCATGGATTTTCCATGGGGACACCTAATCTGAGCATTTTCTAAGTAACCTGAATGGTTCAAAATGCAGAATCCAATGGTTCTGCTGTAACTACAGTTGCGTCTTATTTGAAATCACCATGGTGATCTGTGTTGAGGTATGAAAAGGGTCAGTGTTAGCATTGGAACAGACTGCTGTTATCTGCTCCTTTCTAAAGAGAGAACATTGTCTTCAATGTGAAAAGAGATAAGACATTTTAAAAATTTTAAATTTTTATTAGTACGTTTGCAGTACATAATTATTATATTCATTCTGGGGAAATGGTTCATGTACATAACACATTTCAATTCTTTTCCCCTTTCCCTTCATCCCCTTTATAAAAATTTTTTTTCCAGCATTAAATTTATTTTATAAGTCCTTATAAAGTTAATCATAATATATACAGATTAACAGCCAGGCTAACAAGCAAAATATCATATAAAACACATAAGACAATTATACTGAATCAAGGTACACTTTTAGTTGCATTGTCCATGCTGGATTACAATAACTTTTCTCTCTCTTTTCTTTTCCTATACTGATTTCCATTGTCGTTGTACCAGTTTACATTCCCACCAAAAATGAAGGAAAAGCACAACGAAAAGCAGTTGGCCTGAAGTTACTGAAGTTGCCTTCTCATTGTCTCTTTTTACCTCCCACCACTGATTCACCAAGAGAAAATGCCCCTGGGCTGGGTCTGAGAGTTCCCCAAACTTAACCCATCCCACTGTAGCAGGCTTGCTGACTCCTGTCACAGAAAAAGAATTTTCCCGATGTGTCTGAAAGAGGCATGAGTAGAGTTTATTTGGCAGAGCTAGAGATTATAGGATGCACTCAAGGGGAGTGCACACTCAGATGGGATACATTATAGTTTAAGACTGGGTACATGTATACTTCTCGAGTTTTTTTTTTTTTTTGTGGGTACCGGGGGGGTCGACCTCAGGACCTCGTGCCCCAGGAGGCGCCCATGCCGCTGAGCGATATCACCGGCCCCTTTTTCGTATGTGGGTTCCGGGAGTCGAACTTGGGCCCTCGCGCTTGCCGGGCAGGCGCTTAAGCCGCTGAGCCATCTCACCGGCCCTCGAGTTTTTAAATTAGTAATGTTTGCAGTACATGCAGTTTTAATCAGCTTGGAGAGTGGGTACATGTACATAATACAACTTGTTTCTTTTTAAAATCCCCTTCCTTCCACCCCTCCTCCTCCTCTAATCCTGTCTCCATTTCTTTCTTGCTGATAATATTAATCTTTCTTTGTTTATGGCATATGATTTTTTTTCACTGAGGATGTTAGGTTCCTGTACATGGCACATTTTTACTCTATTTATTTCCCCTTCACCTCACCCTTGATCTCTTGGACCCCTTTCCATTTGCGAGAGATCTAATCCCCTTGTTTCCTTCTATCCAATCTTTATTATTCTCCTTGTTTGTACCTTGTCTTACTCAAATCAGTGATACCATACTGTATTAAACTTGTGTGTCTGGTTTATTTCACTTAATGTTATATTAACCAGGTGGACACATTTTCTTACAGATGTCTCAAATTTGTCCTTTATAGCTGAGTAGTATTCCATTATATATAGATACTGTATTTTCTTTATCTATTCATCGATTGATGGGTATACAGGCTGCTTGCGGGATTTAGGTATTACAGACTGTGCTGCTATAAATATTGTTTGATACCAGTTTCTAGGAGATCTACTTATCTGCCCTTTGTTGTTTTCTTTCTTTAAAGGGACCTTCTTTTTGCCATTAATATGTAATATACACAGTGATTTGTCCATGTGTGGATATTTTATTTATTTTTTCCTGTGTGGATGTTTTAATAAGTCACCTTGTCGGACACTCAGTGCTCCGTGGGTCTGCTCCCCCCTTACAGAATTATATTCCTTCTGTGTAGATATTTTTGTGTCATATAAAAGCGGTACTTTGGTTCTTCCAGTGAACTTACCCACTCTCTCTCCTGTTCCAATTCTCTATCCATGTATTACCAAGCTAGAATTTCTGAAACGTCTTGAACTTCATGATTGCCTCTGAAATACATTCATGCATCATTTAACAATGGGAATGCATTCTGAAAAATGTGTCCTTCGGATATTTTGTTGTGTTAAAATTATAAAATGTACTTATACAAATCTTAGTTGTTAGATGTTATAGCTAAGTGTACACACCTGGACTGTATGGTGTGTGTGTGTGTGTGTGTCCGTCCTTTTGCTCCTAGGGTCATGATGAACAAAGACAAGAGATTATAAAAGATTAAATCAAGCACAGGCAAAGATATTGCATTCAGACACTGGCAAACAGAGAATATATGACGTTGCTGGCAATGTAATACGGCATCCTTTTTTACGGCAAACTCTTTTTTAGTAAGTAGAGGACACTAAGATAATAATAAAAAGTGCAGTAGATGGTTTTACACCAGCATCACCATAAACATGAGAATGGTGCATCACACCATCACATTAAAATGGTTACACCATTATTAGGTGAAAGAAATTTTTCTACTCTATTGTAAGTTTATGGGAGCACACCCATACACACAGCCTATTACTGATCGCGATGCTAGTGTACACCAAATGACTGTACTTAGTACACATAGTATCTTCTTGTGAAAATATTCTTTGCCTTTAAAATTAAACTTTGTTTATTCTGGTTATTCTGAGCCCTCAGTCATTTTTAACTCTAATATTTAAGGATGAAGGCATATGCTTGAGTGGAAATTGTATGTTAAATGGTAGGACTTGGTAATTGATACTTTTTCTTTAGTGTCAGGACTTGTGATCTTATACCAAGGAGAGCTCTCTTATAAAATGGCTATATAGGGCCGGTGAGATGGCTCAGTGGCATAAGCGCCTGCCAGGCAAGTGCGAGGTCCTGAGTTCGACTCCCAAAACCCACATAAAGGAAAAAAAGGGCTGGTGATATCGCTCAGTGGCACAGGTGCTTGCTGGCAAGTGCGAGGTCCTGCGGTCGACTCCTGGTACCCACATAAAAATAAAATAAAATAAAATGGTTATATATATATATATATATATATATATATATATATGCTGGTCATATGAAATTTATAATTTTAGTTCTTTGAGAAATCTCCATACTAATTTCCATAATGGTTGTACTAATTTACACTCCTTCCAACAATGTAGGAGGGTTCCTTTTTTTTTTTTTTTGTGGGTACCGGGGGGTCGACCTCAGGACCTCGCGCGCCAACAGGCGCCCGTGCCGCTGAGCGATATCACCGGCCCCTTTTTCGTATGTGGGATCCGGGAGTCGAACTCGGGCCCTCGCGCTTGCCGGGCAGGCGCTTAAGCCGCTGAGCCATCTCACCGGCCAGGAGGGTTCCTTTTTCACCACAGCCTCACCAGCATTTATTATTTTTTGATTTCTTGATGATTGCCATTCTTTTTGGTATAAGATGGGATTTAAGTGCTGTTTAATTTACATTTCTCCAATGTCCAGAGATGTTGAACATTTTCTCATATATTTGTTGGCCATTTGTACTTCTTACAGTGAAGTGTTTTCATTTTACTTTCATTTCTTGACTGGCTCTTTAATTTTAGGTGGTCTAATTTTTTGGGTTCTTTATATATTCTACACATTAGTCTTCTGAAGAATAGTTGGTAAATTTTTTTACTATTCTATAGGTTGTCTGTTCACTCTACTAATTAATTCTTTTGTTTTTAGTTTAATGTAATCCCATTTGTTGATGCTTGCTATTATTTCTTGTGTAGTTGTCGTTTTATTTAGAAATTTGTTTCCAATACATATGACTTCAAGTGTTTTACCTATTTTATTTTCCAATAGGTTCAATGTTCCTGTTTTAGTATTTAGATATTTGATTCATTTTGATTTTAATTTAGTACGCAGTGAGAAATATGGGTTCAATTTCCATCTTCTGCAAACAGTTAACGAGTTTTCTCAGCACCACTTGTTGAATAGGCTATCTTTCCTCCCAGGCATGCTTCTGACCCCTTTGTCAAAGACCAAATAGCTGAATGTGTCTGGGAATATATCTGTATCCTCTGTTCTGTTCCATTGATCCATGTATCTGTTTTCATTCCAATACCATGCTTTTTTTTTTTTTTTTTTTGTGGGTACTGGGGGGTTGACCTCAGGACCTCGTGTGCCAGCAGGCGCCCGTGCCGCTGAGCGATATCACCAGCCCCTTTTTCGTATGTGGGTTCCAGGAGTCGAACTAGGGCCCTCGCGCTTGCAGGGCAGGCGCTTAAGCCACTGAGCCATCTCACCGGCCCTACCATGCTGTTTTTATCACTGTTGCTTTGTAGTATAGCTTGAAGTATGGTATTGTAAGGCCTCCTGCTTTGCTCTTGTGGCCAAAGATTGCTTTTGGTATTCTAGGTCTTGTCTAGTTCTACATGAATTTTAGGATTGTTTTCTCTAGATCTGTAAAGTATGCTGTTGATATTTTGTTTGGAACTGCATTGAATCTATTTAACAGTTTTGGGAGTATGGCAATTTTGATAATTCCAGGAGCAGGGGAAATCTTTACATTTTCTGATAGTCTCTTTAATCTCCCTTCCAGAGTACTGTAGCTTTCTTTGTAGAGATCTTTCATCTCTTTGGTTAGGTTAAGTCCTAGGTATTTCATTTTTTTTTTGAAGCTACTATGAATGGTATTGTTTTCATTATTTCCCTCTAATTGAGTAATTAACTCAATTGGTATACAGAAATGTTAATGATTTTTGTGTGTTGATCTTGTATCCTGCTACATTGCTGAAGTTGGTTATTAATTCTGAGAGTTTTTTTTTTTTTTTTTTTGTGGAGTTCTCTGGGTGTTCTACATAGATTATCATGTAATCTGCAAATAACGATAATTTGAGTTCTTCCTTTCCTATACATATCCCTTTTATTTCTTTTTCCTGATTGCTTTGGCTAATGTTTCAAGTATTATGTTGAATAGAAGGGCATCCTTGTCTTGTTCCTGATTTTAGGGAGAATGCTTTTAGTTTTTCTCCATTTAATATGATGTTGGTTTGTCATAAACAGCTTTTTATCAAATTCAGGTATGGTCCTTCTATGCCTATTTTCTTCAGGGCTCTTATCATGAAGGGGTGTTGGATTTTGTCAAAAACCTTTTCTGCATCAATTAATATGATCATGTGGCTTTTGACCTTGCTTCTGTTTATGTTATGTATTACATTTATAGATTTGTGTATGTTGAACCATCGTTGCATCTCTGGGATGAAACCTACTTGATCATGATGTATGATCTTTTCAATGATGTGCATTCTTTTCACTAATATCTTGTTAAGGATTTCTTCCTCTATGTTCATTTGGGAGATTGGCCTATAGTTTTCTTTTTTAGTTGGGTCTTTATTCAGTTTTGAAATCAGGATGATGCCGGCTTCCATAAATAAATTTGGAAGCATTCTGTCCCTTTTAATTTCTTCGAAGAGCTTGAGGAGCATTGGTGATACAGCGTCCTTAAAGGTTTTGTAGAATTGAGCAGAAAAATCCATGTTTTCTTTCCTGTTGGTAGATTTATTACTCTCTGTATTTCATTTCTTGTTATTGGGCTGTTCAGCATTTTTGTGTCTTCTTGAGTTAGTTTTGGGAATGGTCATTTGTATGAGTCTATGAATCTGTTAATTTCTTCAAAATTTGCCATTTTGTTGGAATACAATTTTTCAAAGTAGTTACTATCTTCTGCATTTTGACAGTGTCTGTTGTGATTTCACCTTTTTCTTTCTAATTGCATTGACGTGGGTCTTTTCTTTTGGTAAGTCTGGGAAAGGGCATATCTATTTCATTCTTTGAAAGAACCAGCTCTTTGAT
Organism: Erethizon dorsatum; assembly: GCA_028451465.1. Taxonomy (NCBI): domain Eukaryota; kingdom Metazoa; phylum Chordata; class Mammalia; order Rodentia; family Erethizontidae; genus Erethizon; species Erethizon dorsatum. The sequence goes on from CM051839.1 coordinate 12,655,473, forward strand.
TTTTTAAAAATATTTTTTTAGGGGCCGGTGAGATGGCTCAGCGGCTTAAGCGCCTGCCTTGCAAGCGCGACGGCCCGAGTTCGACTCCCGGAACCCACATACGAAAAAGGGGCCGGTGATATCGCTCAGCGGCACGGGCGCCAGTTGGCGTGCGAGGTCCTGAGGTCGACCCCCCGGTACCCACAAAAAAAAAAAAAAAATATTTTTTTAGTCTCAATTTCATTGATTTCTGCTCTAATCTTTATAATTTCCCTCCTTAATTTTGTTTTGGGCCTGGCTTGTTATTGCTTCTCAAGTATCTTACAATTCTTCATAAGGTTATCTATTTGAGCTTACTCTGTTTTCCTAATGTGAGCATTACTAGTAATGAACTTTCATCTTGGGACTGCTTTCATAGTGTCCCAGAGGTTTTGGTGAGTTGTACAAGCATTGTGATTAACATCCAGAAGTTTTAAAATTTATTCCATGACACATTGGTTGGAGTGTGTTGTCAGTTTTGCAGGTGTTCTACCTTTTCTATGATTTCTTCTGTCGTTGATTTCTATTGTAATTGTATGGTGGTCTGATAGTACACGTGGGGGTAATTTTGATTCTTTTATATGTATTTAAACAGGCTTTGTGGACTAATATGTGGTCTATTTTGGAAAAAGTATTGCAGTCTGCAGAAAAGAATGTATACTCTGTAGAGGCATGGAATACTCTGTAGATATCCATTAAGTCTGTATGTTCAAGGGTGTGGTTCAACTCTGACATTTCTTGATTGATTTTTTTTTTTTTTTTTTTTGCTTAGTTGATCTCTTTGTGAAACTATCTCATCCCGCTATCTCATAGTGGGATGTTAAGGATTCCCACTATGATTGTGTTAGTATTTATTTGCTTTTTTTGTTTAGCAGTATTTGTTTTATGAAGATAGGTGCTCCAGTATTCAGTGCATAAATATGTATAATTGTTAGCTCTTCTCTTTGAATTGTTCCCTCAAATAGTATGTAGTGACCTTCTTTGTCTCTTCTAATTGTTTTAGCTTGAAGTTTACCATGTCCAAAATTAAATTGCTATCCCTCCTTTTTTGGGGGTTCCTGGTGCGTGAAATACTGTTTTCCATCCTTTAATTTTTAGTCTATGAATATCTTTACGGGTTAGATGAGTTTCTTGAATACAACAGACTGTTGGATTCTGTTTTCTTGATCCAGTCCGCCAATCTGTGTCTTTTAGTTGGAGACTCGAGGCCATTAACATTGGGAGATATTACCAAGATGTGTTGATTATGTACTATCATTGCATTCTTTCTCTGTTGGAAGCGCCTTTGTTTTTCTTTTCCTGTCATTTTTTGCTGTTGTTTTATCCATTGACCTTACTTGGTGTTTTCATTCCATCTGGGTTTTTGGCTGTATTGGTTTCGTTGTTTCTTCTTTTTTTGTTGGTACCAGGGGTCGACCTCAGGACCTCGCGTGCCAGCAGGCACCCGTGCCGCTGAGCAATATCACTGGCCCTTTTTCGTATGTGGGTTCCGGGAGTCGAACTCGGGCCCTCGCGCTTGCCAGGCAGGCGCTTACGCCGCTAAGCCATCTCACCAGCTTGGTTTTGTTGTTTCTGCTAGCATTCATATATCTTTTGAGCTGGTGGTCTTCATGAAATATCCTTATTTCTCTATTTTTGAAAGATAGCTTTGTTGGATAAGTTAACCTGGGTTGGAAGTTATTTATTCTTAGAGCTTGAAATATTTCACTCAAGCTCTTTTGACCTTTAAGGTTTGTGTTGAGAATTCTATTGTAATTCTAATTGGTTTACTTTTATTTGAAAATTTTTTTGTTTTTATCTGACTGCTTTTAAAATTGTGTTTTTGGATATCTGGCAATTTAATGAGGGTATGTCTTAGCTTCTTTTTTATCATAGTTGTTTGGTGTTCTGTAAGTCTCACTTTTTTTTTTTTTTTTTTTTGTGGGTACTGGGGGGACGACCTCAGGACCTCGCGCGCCAACAGGCACCCGTGCCGCTGAGCGATATCACCGGCCCCTTTTTCGTATGTGGGTTCCGGGAGTCGAACTCGGGCCTTCGCGCTTGCAAGGCAGGCGCTTACGCCGCTGAGCCATCTCACCGGCCCAGTCTCACTTTTATTTTAAACTATTTTTCCATATTTCAAAATTTTCTATGATTTCTTTAAACATATTAATAATCCATCTGTATTATCTTCTAGCTTTTGTCCAACTCCAATTAGCCATAGGTTCATCTTCTCAGTGTTATCTACTAGCTGCTGGATAGTCTTGTTCTCTCTTTTTGTGGCTTCTTTGAATACTTCTTCATAATTTATTGTTTTTTTCCCACCATTTCAGACACAGTGTCTCCATATTGGTTATTTCTGCAATTTATGAATTCTATATATATACATTTTTATCTCAGGTATTTCTGCCTGACATCTTTTCAAGGATTCTATATCCTTGTTGAATCTGGCATTTGTGCTTTGAATCATTTTGGTCAGCTAGTCTAATTTTTTACTTATTTTCCCTAAATTCACTTTGGGCGTATTGAGTGATAATGCTGTGAATTTTTTGTTCATTGCTCTTTGGACTTATCTAGTTTCTTCACCATTTCTGTAAACTTTTTGTAGCATTCAGCTACCTGGTATTTGCTTTCCTCTCCATTTGTGCCCCCTTGCTCTGACTTAGAGTTGAGAGACCCTGGGGTCTTCTGTTGCTTCGCTTCCTCATGATTCCATGTATTTATATCCATTTTTTATTGTTTATGATCCCCAGGAACTCCAGATATTGGCATAGAGAGAAAACCAGTTATTATCCATTACCATGATGCCTTGGTGATAGTGTAAATTCAGTGACATTAATGGGATCAAATGACAACTAAAAATGCCAAACTCTAGGAACCAATCATGGATGTCCCTTAACCAGAATTAGAAGTCTGTGATTTTAGTGCAGACAGACCACCTGCATATTAACCTATAATACTGCACTTCAGCCCACTATTTCTGCTGAATGTAGGCAGCAGTAGCAGAGGCCAAAAATATTGCTAGACTAAGTACCACATTTTTCAAGACCACCCTGTCTGACAATTTCACCCTCTAAGCCTGGGCTCCTTCAATAAAATACAGGCCCTGTGAACTTGATAGTCCGATCCCAGGTCTCCCAAGGTATCCCAGCAGGCCTCTACTTAGCTTTCCCCCTCTCTACACCTATTTCTCAAGGTGTCTCTCGCCCAGTCTCGGTGGTAGGGTAACACTTCAGTCCTGAAGCAAAACTCTCCTCCTGGTCTCTTCAATCAGGTGGGTCTGTTGGTTGTCACCTCTGTTTCCCTGTGTTGAGGAGACCCCGGAAGCAGCCCCCAGCGTGCACTCCTGCAGTAGGTCCTTGGGTCCTCCCAGGTGGGGTGCGAGGGCCTTGGTGTGGGATGGGGGCGAGGTGGCCCTTCAGTCTGTCTTGGGGTTCCTACCTGGGTTGGGTGCATGGGTCCCAGTCTATACTTTTCTTGAGGTGAAAAGCTGGGTGAAAGCATCCCGCACCTCCCTCAAAAGGGTACCAGGCTGTTCATCCCCCTACACACACCTTTTTCTGGATGGGTGATTTAAGCATTCTCTGGATTCACTCAACCTGTTGTTTACTTTCTTAATTTACAACCTTTTCCATAGTAGGGAAGGAGTGTAAATTTGGGCAAGAACTGTTGACATTGGAGCTGTCTTTATCACAGGGCCAGGCTCCTGTTCCTTATTTTCTTAATTGAGCCAATTTATGGCCTTTTCGTGATGAGCCTGGTAGGGAAGAGGTGTAAATCTAGCCAAGGAATGCTGGCATGGGGCTGTCTTGGGTGACTTTGGCTAAGAGCCGGAAGTTTTTTTTTTTAGTTGTGCTTCCTTGTCTCCTTTTTACCTTTTAGTTTTTCTATCCTACCTCAAGAGCCATATCACCTATCTGATTTTATATCCTCATCAGACATCTTTTGGTCACCACATTGAACTTTGTGTACTACCTCCAAAAACCAAGCCTTCTCTCCATCACCCTTCCCTCTGCCTGGGCTCCCTTTTCTCTCAGAACTAGTTGGGGGTCTCCCTCCCCTCCATCAGTCCTCATGTCATCTTCTCAGTAAGGTCTTCTTTCACTCTATCTAGAAGGGCATCACCTACCCTTATTACTTTTTAACAGCCTGCCTTCTTTTTCCTTTTAGCAATTATTTTTCAGCCTGGACATCTCAGCCTGGACTCCAGGCTATGACAAGTAATTGCTGACTTGACATCCCAACTTAGCTGTCTACAAATCTCCTCAAACGCACTAGTGTCACATGTAAAAGTGAGTTTTGATCCCCTTCCTACCATCCCCGAAGCCATGATTTGTACAGCCATCCTCACTTCAGTGATGGGAATTCTATTATGCCTTGGAGCAAAACCTTAGGGTCACTTTTCACTTCTCTCTTTTGCTTACCCCATTTGCTCAATCTGTCCGCAAATAGTGTTTTCTACCTTTAGCTCTCCCTGCTTCTCACCACCTCTGAGTTGCCTCCTGGCCTGATCCCCATCACCACTTTTCACCTAGATGACTTCAGTCATCTCCCAGTGGATCTCCCAGAATCTGTGCTAGGTCTTTGCAGTTTATTCTCCATGTAGCAGCCACACTGGTCCTCTGAAAATAGTCATATGGTATCACTCCCCTGCTCAGTGCCCACCACCGAGTTCCTCTCTCGTTAGAGTAAGCCTCAGCATAGGCTGCCAAACCCTAAACTCTTGCACCTTGGTCACCTTTCCTGACCTTATCTCGTAGGTAACTGGAATATGTATTGGAAAAATGAATAAGTCAACAGCATTTATTATTATAAATAGCATTTATATTTTTATGTCTATCTCTACTAGAATGTAAACACCTTGGTGCAGACAATGGCACATAGTAGGTGCCCAATATTTATGAAACAATTGAACTAGACCAGCTAACCTCAAAGCTCACGTGTTTCATCCACCGCAAGCACACTGTAAATAGACGGACTTTAGCTCCCTCCAAATTCCAAATCTCCCGATGTTTCCAGAATACCATTTATTGTTCACTTCTCTGTAGCGATTTGATGTGATATTCATCTACTTTTCTCTCTTCAAGAAGGTTTCGTGGCTTTATGGTTTTCTTCTATGTTTAATAATTACCAATGCTACTGTTTCAAGTACCGGACTTCAGTTTTCAAATTGCTACTGTGATGAGGCCTGACCTTTGAGAATGAGCAAAAAAACTCATGCACAGCAGATGGAGTCGATGAGGACTGGTTCCCCTTCCTTTATTGGGTTGGGAAACACACAGTGATTCAGCTTTTGGGCTGGGGTTGCAGACAGTGTGGGGGCCCGGGGGTGGGAGTGGGGAGTAGTTGGAGGCGGGGCCCAAGTTGGGGGCATGGCTCTTTGCCCGCTGAACATCTCTGATTTGTTTAAAGGCCTCCAGAGAGCCTGCCTTGTGAGTGCCCCCCTCATTTGCAACCACTGTCAGAATGAGGAAGTGAAATCCTGGCTCCTGCCCCCCGACTTCCCCCAAGTGGCTTCTGCTTCCTCTTCACTGTGAAAACAGGTGCTGTGTTCTCTGGAAAGGATTTTCATCTCAGGAGTCAAAAATGTATTTGAGGCACCCCTTTCTTGAATGTTTTAGCAGAAGTAGATTTTAGCCACATCCCTTGTGATGTTGGGCTAGTCCCATCATCTTCCCCTGTTGGTACGAGGTAAGTCCCTCCTCTGTAGAATGAGTAAGGTATTTATTCCATCTAGTGCTGTGAGGATCAAGTGAAAAATAGGAGGAACAGTAATTTGAGGATATTAGATGTACATAATCTTTATTTATATTGTAATAATGTGAGAAATATAACCTATTAAGTCCTCATACAGCGTGTAAACTAGTCTTACCATAGAATGTAATCCTGAAGCAAATACATTTTCTTATCCATTCATGTGTTGACAGACATACACACTGTCTGAAGATCTAGCTGTTATAAATTGTGCTGCTATAATTGTGAGTGTATCTCAGTGTAGCTTTAATATGCATCTCTCTAATGGCCAGCACTGATGAGAACTTTTCATGTATTTATTGGCCTTTTGTACTTCTGAGAAATGTCTATTCATGTCTATTGTCCATTTTTTCACTTGGTCTTTTATTGGGGGGTGTCTACTTTTTTGAGTTCTTTATTATCATCGATGTTAGTCGTCTGTCGGAATAGCTGGCAAATTCTTTTTCCCACTTTGTAGATTGTCTCTTCACTCTGCCGGTTATTTCCTTTGCTGTACAGAAGTTTCTAATTTGATATGATACTACTTGCTAAATCAGTATTTCCTGTGCTATTGGGGTTCTGCTCAGAAAGTCTTTGCCTATGCCTATGTCTTCAAGAATTGCACCTAATTTATCCTCCAGTGTTTCTGTTTTAACATTTAGAGCTCTGATCCATTTTGATTTTAGTTTACTACATGGTGAAAGATATGGGTCTAGAGTCCGTCTTCTGCATGTGAATATCCGATTTTCCCAGCACCGTTTATTAAAGAGTTTACCTTTCTTCCAGTGTATTATTTTTGCTCTTTGTCATGTATCAAACAGCTATATGTGCCTGGGTTTGTTTCTGCTTCTTCTATTCTGTTCCATTGATCCACTTGCCCTTTTTTGTGTCACTATAATGTTTTTTTTTTAAATTAAGTTTATTGGTACATTTTAGATATACATAATAATCATATTCATCATAGGGAATTTGTACCTGTACATGATATATTTTGATATCTTTTTTCCCAATCCCCTCTCCTCCCTTCAATACCTCTTTCTCTCCTTATTTACAAAGCTTTGTTTCCATTTTATCCTTCTTTTATCATTTTTTTCCTTTTCCTTTCCTTCCTTTCCCCCACCCTAGTTCCTCTTTCCTTTTGAACAATTTCTTCCCATTTCACAATATTGTACATTTTGGTCCTTATTTGCTCTTTCAGTTTCTCACAACTGGGAGGCAATGTGATGTTTATACATGTGAGTCTGATTTATTTCACTTATGAGTATGGTCTCAATTTGCATCCATTTACCTATAAATGTCTCAAGTTTATCCTTCTTTATGGCTGAATAGTACTCCATTGTATTAAAAAAAAAACACATCTTCTTTTATCCATTCCTCGGTTGATGGGCATTTGGGTTGTTTCTAAGATACAGCTATTACAAACTGTGCTACTATAAGCATGGGTACACATATATCACTGTGGTATGATGCTTTTACTTCTGGGAAGATACACAGAAGGGGAATAGCTGGGTCAAATGGAGCCTGTAGTCCTCATTTTTTGAAGAATCTTCATACTGATTTCCATAGTGGTTGCACCAGTCTACACTAACACCAACTGTAGGGAAGGGTTCCTTTTTCCCCACAGCCCCTCCAGCATTTGTTATTGGTTGAATTGCAGAAGCTTTGTGTAGTATAATGTCAAATCTGGGATTGTGATGCCTCCTGGTTTGCTTTTGTTACCCAAGATTGCTTTTGCTATTCTGACTCTCTTATTTCCTATAAATTTTAGGGTTATTTGCTCTATCTCTATGAGAAATGCTGCTGGTATTTTGACTGGGATGGCATTAAATCTATATATCAGATTTGGAAGTATACCCATTTTGATTATGTGGGTTCTGCCTAACCAGGAACAAGGGATATTTTCCCATTTTCTGATGTCCTCCTTGATTTCCTTCTCAGTCTGATGTAATTTTCATTGTAGAGGTCTTTTGCTGCCTTAGTTAGGTAAATGTTGTGTTGTGGCCCAAGAAGACTCCGACCAGCGGGGCCTCCCAGGGGCAGGAACGCGAACCCGGGCGACGGTATGGGGATGAGAAAGAAGACACACACACACACACAGATCAGGGAAGTCGAGCGAGAGAGTTTATTGCGGAAGTGCCAGGGCTTATATCTCTTTGAGGGAAACGGTGGGAGGGTCTAATGGGTGACGTAGGATCAGGATGGGCGGGGGGGGCGCATGCTCAGACGTGAAGCTGGATCATTTATGGCTCCCCACATATGCTCCTTTTTCTCCAAATGAGAATATTGCCAACCATGAATGTTTGTATGACCCTGAATGTGGCCTGTCTTAGGTTGTGGAGGTTACTGCAAGTCTTTTTGTTTTTATGCATTTGATTTTTCAGGCCTTACCCGTCATTGAGCTAACCACTAGCATCGCCAGCGTCCCAGCGAAGAGTGGCGCTCTGTCTTAGGTGGTCCTGAGAGTGTTAGTGACTTGTGACTCCATCTTACCCGTCATTGGCCGACATTCTTATATGCTGGGGCCTGAATATCATCATATGGTTCGGCTTGTTTGTACTCATCAGCATCTGTTTTTACGGCGGCAATGAGTCTCTTGAATAGGCAGGGACCAAAGGTCAAGGCGAGGACCACAACTATAAGGGGGCCAAAAAGGGGGGCAAGGTAGGGGAGCACAGTGGAGAACCCGGCGCTGGGGAATAAGGCTTGCGTTCTGGCTATTTCTCTCTTTTTAGGGCATCGTTTAATTTGTCCATAGCGCGTAGGACAACACCAGAGGAGTCAATGTAGAAGCAACATTCTTCTTTGAGGGCCGCACAGAGGCCCCCCTCCTTGAGGAATAGTAGATCCAAGCCGCGCCTAGTATCTTTTGGTCCCCCCAGCGCCTGAGTGTCCACCTGATTGAAGCATGTTGATGATTAGCGATGGTCGCCGGGAGCATCACAAGAACATACAGGAAGCTTGACGGGAACATCTATAAAGGAAAAATATTAACCCTCAGGGGCGCCTCCCTGGGCAGGTTTATTAAGTTGTTTTACAAGGCGCTCGGGTACCCAGCGTGCATTGTGGTCAGCCTGAGAATAGATACAGGCTGAGCCCCTTCCCCATATGAGGACGGGGTCAGGGCCATGCCATTGATTAGTGAGGGGATCTTTCCAGAGGGCTGTGGCGAAGGAGGAGGCTGTAGAGGGATGCCAGAAGCGATTGGCAGCGGAGCGATTGTTTTGGTCTAGGGAAAGAAAATTGATGATAAGGAGGGCATGGTTGAGGATATTGCGGGGGGATCCTTTGGTGGGATACCATGTGACCGTCGAGAGCTTGGAAATGGTTATTTTGAGTTTTTGATTTGCCCTTTCGACGATACCTTGGCCCTGTGGATTATATGGGATCCCTGTACTGTGAATAATGTTAAGGTGTTGACAGAACTCAGCAAAGGATTTGCTGGTATAACCAGGGCCATTGTCTGTCTTGAGCCTTGTAGGACAGCCCATATGGGCCATAGCTGCAAGCATGTGGGCGATGACATGTTTAGTTGTTTCCCCCGACTGCAGGGAGGCGAAGATGTAGCCACTAAAGGTGTCAACAGACACGTGGACAAACCTGAGTTGTCTAAAGGAAAGAATATGAGTAATATCCATTTGCCAGAGGGCGTTAGGGATGAGACCTTTGGGATTGACCCCCAAATTTGGGGAGGGCAGGTGAGTGATGTATTTGGGGCATTGTTTAACAATTGCGCGGGCTTGTTCCCTAGTTATTTTGAAGAGAGTGCGCAGCGACTGGGCGTTAAGGTGGTGTAGGTCATGCGCAGCCTGTGCTTGAGAGACATTGGATAAGGAAGGTCGAGTACGGGGAGTGGGGAGGAGCATGGGGAAGGCAGATGTGGATCGAGCAGCTTGATCTGCGAGTGCGTTGCCTGAGGCCAGAGGCCCAGGAAGACCAGAGTGTGCGCGTATATGGCCAATGAAAAATGAGTGTGTGCGAGCATGGATGAGTGTCTGGAGGGTGGCAAAAAGGGGGACGACGGAAGTATAGTGAAAGAAGTTGGAGAGGGTCTCCAAAAGGGGGACGGAGGTGGCCAGGTAGTGACTATCGGTGTAGATATTTATGGGAGTGTTAGGGAAATCTTGGAAAACCTGAATGATGGCCTGGAGTTCAGCGTGTTGAGCTGAGAGACCAGGTGTTGGAATGATGATGGGGTTATGATCTAGGCATGTATAAGCGGCGTGGCCGGAGGAAGAACCATCTGTGAAAATTGTGGTTGCGTTAGCGATGGGGGTATAAGAGGTGATCTTTGGAAAGATATGTGGGTGGCGGGAAAAAAAGGCCAGGAGCTTATTGGGGGGGGTAATGATGTTGTGTTTGGCCAGGAAAGGCAGCAAGTGCAATGGCCCATGTATCAGAGGTCTGTAGGAGCCAGGTGAGTTGGTGTTCAGAGTATGGGAGGATGATGACATCTGGCTCCTTATGATAATAGATTTTAGCTTGTTTGCGGCCCGTCATAATTATCTGGGCGATGAGATCATAATATGGATTAAGGACCTTTTTGGGGGAGACAGACAGATGAATCCAGAGGAGGGGCGCATTTTGCCAGAAGAGGGCGGTGGGCTGTATAGGGGAGGGGAGGACAATCAGAGTAAGGGGTTGCGTATAGTCAATGTAGGTAAGGCTCTGGGTATTGATTGCCTCTTGGACATGTTGGAGGGCCATACGGGCCAGCGGTGTTAGGGATCGAGGAGAAGTAGGACTTGGGGAACAAGGACCAATTGGGCAAGGGGAGGGAAGGTGGGGATTAGAGTGGGGCCAGTTGAGACAGAGACAAGGAGGTGGATATGTCCTTGAAAGGTTGGATCAATAACTCCTGGATGTATGAGTATCCCTTGAGTAGCTGTGGAGAATCGACCTAGTATAAGGCCCCAAAAGCCCTTTGGTAGTGGACCCTTAACATTGGTGGGAACTATATGTACCGGGGAGGTGGGCTCTAATACCATGGGGGTGGAGGCACAGAGGTCAAGTCCCGGGCTGGAAGGTGTTGCCTTGAAGAGGTCGGTAATGTGGAGGGATTGTGTGTTGACTCCGTAGTCCCCTGAGTCAGAAGAGGGTTTGATATCGGGGCCTGGGGAGGGCCCCCCGAGAAGTTTTTTGGAATGGGGTGTCCATCAACAGTATATCGGGACTTGCACTCATTTGCCCAGTGGAATCCCTTTCGGCATTTAGGGCAAATGGTTTGAGGTGGGGGCCGAGATGGGGGTAGAGATGATTGTGGGAGGCCTGAAGGTTGAGGGAGAGATGGGAGCGGGGTGGCTGTGCGAAGAGGGCAGCCCTTTGAGAAATGTCCTGGTTGGTGGCATTTGAAGCAACAAAGGTGGGCGGGGGGTTTTTTATTATCATGTGGGCCAGCTATCTGTAAAGATAAGACCTTTTGTAGGGTGTTTTCGAGCGCAGAGGCAAACATTACTCCTTGTTGATATGAGGGGCCAAAGTCTGCACACAGACGGATAAGCTGTTCAATAGAGCCCGTATGTCGATGGGGTCTGATAATGTCTTGACAAGTGGGATTAGCATTTTCGAAGGCGAGTTGTCTTATGAGAGAATTGTTATTTTCATGTTCTCCGAAAATGCGATCTGCAGCCTCGGTGAGCCTGCCAATAAAGTCGGAGAAGGGTTCAGTAGGACCCTGCCGAATTTTGGTAAGAGAGGTAGGACCCTCTCCCTTTGATGGAAGCTTGCGCCAGGCTCTACTTGCGGCCAGGAAGATTTGGGCAAACGCCTGAGGGTTAAGGCCCATTTGTTGTTCATCAGTGCAAAAATCACCCGTTCCGGATAACATGGCAAAGGTAACTGGGTTGGGGGGCTGTCTCTCTTGGTTTTGTTTGGAGATTATTTCACATTGATCTAGAAAATTAGACTTCCAGAGTAGAAAATCACCCCCAGAGAGAGCGGCCCTTGCCAACTCCTTATGTTCATTTGGGGTGACCCATCCCTGGGAAAGGCTGTCGTGGACTGCAAGGGTGAAGGTAGTGGTGGGGCCATATTGGGTGACTGCCATTTTGAGTTCTTTGAGGGAATTTAAAGGGAAGGGAACCCTGGCGCGCTGGGGCGGAGGGGCCGGTTGTCCCTCCGCCGTGGGGGCCTGTTGTACCTCTGTGATGGGGTATGCATGTAACTTGGGGGAGGGCTGAGAAAGAGATAACTTATAATTAAGATGATCCTGTTGAGCCTTACGTTCAAGTAGGGAGATGCGCTCCAGAAGCGAACTGAGAAATTGATCTTGCATGGGTGTGGCAGTAGGTGCAGGGTGAAGGGAGGGGAAGTTAACTGAAAAGGCGGGCGCAACAAGGGGAGGTGGGGGGGCAGAGGGCAGCGGTATTTGTGGAGGTAAGGAGAAAGGCGGGGGGTCAGGAAGAGGGGGGTAAAGTGCAGGAGGCTGTGTGGGCTTAAGACATGATGACAGGCCATCGAACGGTGGAGACCCAGGACAAGATGGCGGGCGGAGGTCTGTTTCATAAGATGGCGGGTGACTATCGTTAAAGAAGGCGGAAGTGGGTACGGGGGAAGTAGGAGAGCAACGGCCATCTTTTTCTTCTGGCATCTGGAGAACTACAGAGGGTGGAGGGCTAGGGATAGGGGTATCAGTAATTGGGGGGGCAACTGGTTGACCCAGTGGCTGAGCCGGAGCCTGTGATGGTTGAAGGTTATTGGGCTGTGTCCGTAATAGTTCTGAAATTAGGGTCCATTAAGCGAAGGCTGTGACAGGAACCTTTTCTGGCCTGAAAACCCGATAATAATCTTGGAGTGCGTCACCCACGCGGTCCCAGACCCTGATGTTAATGGTGCCCTCCAAGGGGAACCATGGACAAACCTTATTTATAAAGGAAAAGTAATCAGTCAATTGCCGCGGGGTGACTTTTATTCCCCTCACTCTGAGCGCTTCAGAGACCCCTTTAGTAAAAAGTTCGTGCTCGGAGAGGTTTTGTCCCATTTTGCACCCTGTATGCTTACCGTGATTCAGACGCGAAGAAAGGAGTTGGCGTACGGATCACTGAGAAAGGAATCTCATGAAAATGAAACTAAAGACCGGTCAATCGTTGGCATTTATCGCCCTACAGGGTGATCCCTCATAGGATCCATCTTTCCCGGGCCCCACGTTGGGCGCCAAATGTTGTGTTGTGGCCCAAGAAGACTCCAACCAGCGGGGCCTCCCAGGGGCAGGAACGCGAACCCGGGCGACAGTATGGGGATGAGAAAGAAGACACACACACACACAGATCAGGGAAGTCGAGCGAGAGAGTTTATTGCGGAAGTGCCAGGGCTTATATCTCTTTGAGGGAAACGGTGGGAGGGTCTAATGGGTGACGTAGGATCAGGATGGGCGGGGGGGCGCATGCTCAGACGTGAAGCTGGGTCATTTATGGCTCCCCACAGGTAAATACCTAAGTATTTAATTTTTTGATGCCATTGTGAGTGGTATTATTTTCCTAATTTCTGTTTCAGTGAGTTCATTACTAGTGTACAGGAATGCTATTGATTTTTTTTTGTGTGTGGGTTTTTTTTTTTTTTTTTTTTGGGTCCTGCTACACTGTTGAATTTGGTTATCAATTTAGGAGTCTTTGTAGAGTTTAGGTCTTGTAGGTAAAAGATCATGTCATCTGCAAATAATATTTTGACTTCATCCTTTCCTACATACATCCCTTTTTTCTTCTGCCTCATTGCTTTGGTTACTGCTTTGAGGACTATGTTGAATGGGAGTAGTGATAATGGACATCTTTGTCTTGTTCCTGGTTTTAGAGGGAAGGCTTTAAGCTTTTCCCCACTTAATATGATATTGGCAGTAGGTTGGTTATAAATGGTTTTTATCATGTTGAGATAAAGACTTTCTATATCTATTATCCTCAGGGTTTTTATCATGAATGGGTGCTGAATTTTATCAAAGGATTTTCTCTGCACCTACTAAGATGATCATGAGATGAATGACTTTTATTGATTTGCACATGTTGAACCATCCTTGCATCTTGGATTGTTGAGTTAAGTGGAGGTCTGGGGGTCTGGCGTCCTCCAGTGAAGAGAACCTCCACTTCCCCGGTTCATCTCTCCACCCCGGCAGGATTGCAAGAGGTGGTGTGAGGCTGACTCAGAACCGAAGGTTTCTCTGGCATGGAATGAGAAACTCAGATCACTAAAGTGAAGTAAAACAGAAGTTTTACTGATAATATTGCAGAAGGGGGGCGCTGCCACACAGCAAGCGAGCTGTATGGCAAGCAGAAGCCAAGGTGAGGTTCACAGTGTGGCATCTTTGTCATGCTGATTTTCTAAAAATAACAATTTTTTGATTGGTACAGGGTCTTAGCCTTTGTTTCTGGGGGTGAGCCAAGGTTCACAGGAGCTATGGGCACATAGCCCAGAAGTATGCGAAGGTCCTACAAAGGGCAGTCCCTTTCAGTTTATCATGTCATGAGTAAGCCTGTGGTTATCTCTATTATGCTAGCCACCCAGGTCATGCCCTATGCTATTTATTTCTCCCTAACTATCCCTACAGGATGAAGCCTACTTGGTCATGATACATAATCTTTTTGATGATTTGTTGCATTTTGTTTGCCAGTATCTTGTTAAGAATTTTTGCATCTATATTCACTAGAGACATTGACATATAATTCCCTTTTTTGGTTGGTCCCTTGTCTGGTTTTTGGGATCAGAAAAATGTTAAGTTCTGAGAACGATTTTGGAAGTACTCCTTCCCTCTCAATTTCATTAAAAAGTTTGAGGAGTACTGGTATCAGATCTTCCCTGAAGTTCTTGTGGAATTTGGCTATGAATCCATCAGGTCCTGGACTTTCTTAGTTGGTACTTTTAAAATTAATGCTTCCATTTCATTGGCTGTTATTGGATTGCTCAAGATTTTTAAGTCTACTTGGTTCAGTTTTGGCAGTTCATGTGTATCTAGGAATCTCTCCATTTCTCCTAAGTTCTCCAATTCTTTGGCATATATTTTTTTGTGAAGTAGTTGCTAATAATTATCTGGATTTCAGCAGTGTCCATTGTGATTTCACAGTTTTCATTTCTAATTGCATTAATTTTTGTCTTTCCTTTTCTCATTAAGATTGGCTGTTTATTTTATTTATCCTTTAAAAAACCCAGCTGTTCGAGTCATTGATTCTTTGTACTTTGATTTATTTATTTACTTTGTCTCCATTTCATTGATTTCTGGTCTAATCCTTAAAATTTCCTTCCTTGTACAAGCTCGGGGTTTGGATTGTTCTTGTTTTTCTAAGACCCTGAGATGCATCATTGGGTTATTTATTTGGGCGTATTCTATTTTTCTGATGTCCTTTGTAGGACTGCTTTCATTGTACCCCATAAGTTCTGGTATGTTGTACTGGCGTTATCATTTAATTCTAGGAATTGTCTTATTTCTTCTTTAATTTACTCTGTGACCCATTGATTATTCAAGCATGTGCTGTTTCATTTCCATATGTTTGCATAGCTTGTGGGGTTTCTTTTGCTATTGATTTCTAGTTTCATTGCACTGTGATCCGATAATATGCATGGCAAAATTTTAATTCTTTTGCATTTACTTTGGCTTGTTGTATTAGCTAGTATATGGTCTATTTTGCAGAAAGTACCATGTGCAGCCCATCAGAATGTGTAATCTGTTGTTGGGTGGAACAATCTGTATATATCTATTAAGCGCATTTGTTCAAATGTTTGGTTTGACTCTGCTATTTCTTTGTTAATTTTTTGTTTAGTTGATCTATTTTGTGATAGTGGGGTATTGAGATTCCACATTATAATTGTATTGATGTTTATCTGATCTTTTATGTCCATTAGAGTTTGTTTTATGAAGTTGGGTGCATTGTAGTTTGGGGCATATATATTTGTAATTGTTATCTCTTCATGTTGAATACTTTGATTAACCCATATGTAATGTCCTTCTTTGCCTCTTTTGATCAGCTTTGGCTTAAAATCCACTTTGAAAACAGGGATAGCTACTCCTGCTTGTTTTTAGGTTCTCCTTGCATGGAATATTGTTTTTCATGCTTTGATTTTTAGTCCATGAATTTCTTTTTGGGTTAAATGTGTTTTGTGTGTACAGGACACCTTTGGATTGTATGTCTTAATCCATTCTGCTAATCTGTGTCTTTTGATTGGTGAATTGAGTTCATTTACATTGATAGTTGTAATTACTAGGTATTGACCTATTCCTGTCATTGTATTAATTTCCTGTTGCTGTTTTAGTTTCTTTCCCTTGTACTTAATTGCTAGCCCTACTTGATGTATTCATTTTATTGGACATTTTGGCATTGTTAGCTTCATTGTCTCCTTCTAGGATATCCTTGAGAATTTTTTGGTGGTCATGAGTTTATTTTCTTTATCATGGATTTATCTTATTTCTCCATCAATTTTGAAAGATAATTTTGCAGGATATAACAGTCTGGGTTAGAAGTGGTTGTCTTTACAAGCTTGAAAGACTTCATTCCAGGCTTTCCTTATCTTTAAAGTTTGTGTTGAGAAATCTGTTGTAATTCTAATAGGTTTTCCTGTATACGTGATTCATTGCTTTTCCCTAGCAGCCTTTAAGATTTTGTTCTTGAGTTGTATTTCTGATACTTTATTTATTATGTGCTGTGGAGTTTTTTTTTTTTCTTGATTATGGCTGTTCAGGGTTCTATATGCTTCACTTACCTGAGTGTTAAATTTTTTTCTGTCTGGAAAGTTTTTGCTCTTACTTATACAAACAGGTTTTTTTTTTTTTTTTTTTTTTTTTTTTTTAATAATGCCCTTTGTGCTGTTTTCTGATTTTTTGCTAATTCCAGTTTCTCTTACATTAAACCTGTTTGAGTCATCTAGGAGGTGCTGGTTCCATTTTTCGTGTTCCCTTATGGTTTTTGTATCTCTCATTAATTTGTCATTGACCACAGCCCCGTCCTCTGTGTCTGACTCTCTGTTTCACATCGGTCCCTTCTGCTGCCCATACTTTCAATCAGGATTTTAATTGCCTCAATTTCTGTTTGGAACTTTCTTCTGGACTCCAATTCTTTTCTTTGCTGGGCACTCGTGTTTTGCATCTCCCTCTTTAGCTTCACTAGCCGTTTATTAGTGTGTTTTCTAGACTCACTGATCATTTGTTTCAATCTGGTCATTGTGAGTTTACTTACAGTGCAGACAAGCAGACCCCCCTTATATCTTCAAGTTCACCAAGTGTCTTATAGAACTGCTTTACCTCCATTGGTTCCCTTTCACACCTATCTGCTCTGTAGCTTATGATTCCCTCTCCCTAATTGCCTCTGTGTATTGATTTTGGGGGAGTTGGTAGTTTTGGAGGCTTTTTTTTTTTTTTTTTTTGGTCTTGTCTGTTCATGTTTCTGTTTTTTTGTTTGTTGTTTGTTTGTTAGTTGTGATGGCGCTTGTTGTTTGTCTGTTAGTTGTGATGGGGCTTCTAAGTTCTTTGGGCCAGTGCCCTGTCCTTCAGGAGAGAGCTACAGTATTGTTTATAACACCCCCAGGCAATTCAAGTATTTGCATAGAGAGAAAACTAATTGCCAACCACTAGTATGTTACCTTGTCTGTGGTAGTAAATTCAGTGACAACAGTGGCATCAAATATCAACTGGTTATGAGAAACCCTAGGAACTGCTCATGAACAGCTCTTCACCAAGACAAAGAGGATTTTAGTGCAGACAAGTAGGTCCCCCCTTATATAGACCCGTAGTAATTCAGAGCACCAAATTCTGCGGGGCCAGAGCCCCAGCATCTCACTAGACTAGGCCTACCCCCTCTGGCAGTTGCTCCCACTGAGCCTGGCCTTCCACAGCAGAGTGCAGGCCCTGCGATCTTCCTGGTCCGAGCCTGTGTCTTCCCAGAGGTCCCAGGAGACCCCTATTTAGCTCTCACCCTCTCCCCTGTCTCCCAAGGCTGCCTCTCACCCAGTCTCTGGGGAAGGGTACCAGTCCTGAAGTGAAACTGTCCTCCTGGCTGTTGGTCTCTTCTCCAACCACGTCAGTCTGTTGGTTGTCAACTCTGTTGCCCCGTGCTGTGGAGAACCCAGGAATTGGAGATGGGGTGCTCCGTTTCCAAGTCCTCCAGGCTCTGGCATGGTGCTGTGGGTGGGGCAGGCTCTTCTCCTTCTCCTACATAAGGAAAGGACAGGAGCGGATTGAGTTTCCACATTCATATTTGCAGGTTCCCTGGACCAAGCCAAACTTCCCTCTTCCCTTGCTCCACCCCACTGCGCAGCCGCAGTCGTGTTTAAAGGTCAGCATGGCAGGGTGGGGTAGAGGGGCCAGAGGCTGGCCGCTGCAGTTTTCAACCAGAATTGCGCATCAAAATCACCTATTGAGCATTTTAAACATGCAGATGCCAGGCCCCTGTCCCGGATCTGCTGGCTCACAATCTCCGCAGATGTGACTGGGAAGCGTGCGTTCTATATAGCTCCATAGAAGATTTTCGTGTGTAGGGCAAGAAGTACTGACGTCCTAAATTAGGGCTTTTCAGAATATTCAGATGTGAGAATTAACATCAAAGTGTAATGTTCAAGACTTGGCAACTTACTGGATGTGATCCAGAAGGCAAAGAGATGTTCTACAGCTAGAGCTGTCTGCCATCTGGGACTTTTACGACCTGGGCAGTCCTTCTGTAAAAACTAGATAAAGTTGATCTTCTAGAGACAGGGCCTGAAGAGTTCAGCAAAGCTAGAATTTAGCCCTAAATTGGCCCCTCTGCCAGGTGTGGCTGTCCATGACCAGTCTTGTGTGGCAGGCCTGATTTTGTGTCTGGTCACTGGATGTTTTGGCAGCACAGCGAGGCCGGTTAGGAAGGAGAGTGGGGGCGGGGGATTAGTTTGGGTCATAGTGTGTTCAACAGGGAGGGGGCTGTCTGCTCATCTGCAGGTGTTAGAGCAGGGAAGTGGAAATGGGGTGGCCCTGCTTATTTAAAGTCACGGATAGAGCTGAGGAGTATGAGCAGAATGGCAAAGGCTGAAGACAGAGATTGTCTGATAGGGCCACAGGGAAGATTATAGATTAAAAAAAGAAAACACAACAGAGTTCGCTATTGCTCAAATATAGCTAGTTGCACATAAATTAAATACACTGGGAAGAAACAATCATTTTAAAGTAGCCAACAATAGAATAGAATTTACTCCCCCCAAACTTAAATGTTATTTTCCTGAAAGCTTCAGGAAAGTTTTTCAGTATGACCTAAAGACACTAAGACATTTCTTGCTTGGGTAACTTCTGGTTTTATAGGAAAAATAGGAGAGAGAAACCAACCATGTAGGAATTTGTGAATATTATCATATGATTAAAACACAAAAAATGAGAGCACCTATCTTAATAGCTTCTCCATAACGTTAACACAGCCTACATTAAAAGGCACTGGACAGTTATTTCCAGGTACCTGGTTGCTTGAAATATTTTAAGATTTCTCCTCCCATTTTACTGAGCTGGTTTTCATTTCATTGCATATTATTATAGATATTTACTTGAATTTTAAGACCTATTCCCCTTTTCCCTGTGTCTGGCTTCCTGCTCAGATATCTGATCCTTCCTGCCGGAGTTGTTTTCTCCTGCTTTACTTCTCAAACCTCTGCTTATGCACAGGGTCATGAGACTTCCGGGAAGAGAGCAGAGCCTTGCAACCTATCAGTTCCCCTTAGCGCTTTCAGTTCTCTCGGGCCAGCAGACACGCTGGGAACTTCCACTCCCAGCAACATTCTTTGAACCGTTCTAAGCACTGAGTGTTAGGCTTAGTGTTTTACAAATGTTGTACTATTTACTCTTAAAATATAACAAAGATGTACTCTTATCACCATTTTAGAGATGGAGAAATTGGCTCTTAGCCTACACAAACTGGTCAAGGTCGATTGGTATCACCAGTCATTGGTAGACATAGATTTGAACACCACTTGGATTGACCCTACAGCCCTTTCTCTTTCCTTGCTTCCTTCATTCCTACCCACCTCCTTCTCTTCTTTCTTTACTGTACTTCACTTTTTTCCTTCCTCCCTTCTTTCCTTCCTTTCCTTCTATCCTTCCTTTCCGTCTTTCCTTCCTTTTCGTCTTTCCTTACTTTCCTTCTATCCTTCCTTTCCGTCCATCCATCCTTTTCTTTCCTTCCTTTCCCTCATTTTTCTCAAACTGTGGTAAAACATACATAACACAAATATACCGTCTTAATCCTATTTAAGTGTACAGTTCAGTGGCATTAAGTACGTTTACATTGTTTTTCAACCATCCATCTAAGAACTTTTTCATCTTCCCAAACTGACACTCTGTAACCCATTAAACACCAATTCCCGATTCCCCCTCCTTCTACCCCCTGGTGAACACCCTTCACCTTTCTGCCCCAAGAATTTGATCACTGTAGGTATTGCATATAAGTGACATCCTGCAATATTTGTCCTTCTGTGACTGGGTTATTTCACTTAGCGTAATGTTCTCAAGAGTCACCCGTGTTGTAGTGTCAGGATTTCCCTCCTTTCAATGCTGAATAATATGCCACTGTATGTATATATTACATTTTGTTTCCAGTCATCTATTGATGAATATTGGGCTGTAGAATAATTTTGTTATTATGGAAAATGCTGCTATGAATGGAGGTTTACAGATATCTGTTCAAGCAGTTTGTATAATCCAACATGTAGCCAGAACTGTCAGAGAGCAAAGGAAGGGACATAGGAACTTCACCCCTGCCCTTGACAACTTCCCAGGAGAAAATCGTGTCCCACTATTGCCAAGCTGACTGTACTTAGGATCTTGGAATTGGGTGTAGAAACTGAAAATAAGTCATGGTTCTATTTCTCTTACACACACACACACACACACACACACACACACACACAAGGAAATGAAAGGAAAACACTTTGCAGTGACATGGAAGATAACTATTTTTTTCCTTATTTCTCTTTTAAAAATTTTTATTCATACATGCTTGTAATACATAATGATTACATTCTTCAAGTAGAGTTAGGACAGGTACATAACACATCATGACACATCTTAATTCTTTTTTTTTTTAAATCTCCTGCCTGTCTTTTTTTCTTTGCCTTTTGCAAATGTTCTATCTCCCTGTTTCCTATTATCTTTTGTTTTGCTATTTATTTATAATTTGGGTTTCTCATGTAAGACTTGTGACATTTAAGCTTGTGTCTCATTTATTCCAGTTGCTCATTTTTTAATTGGGTCTTTTATTTGGGGGAACTAATTTTTTGGACTTCTTTATATATTCTTTTTTTTTTTTTTTTTTTTTTAATGTGGGTACTGGGAGTCGACCTCAGGACCTCATGCTTGCCAGTAAGCACTTGTGCTGCTGAGCGATATCACCAGCCCTTTTTTTCCCTTTATGTGGGTACTGGGAGTCAAACTCAGGACCTTGCGCTTGCCAGGCAGGCGCTTATGCTGCTGAACTATCTCACTGGCCCCCTCTTTATATATTCTTGACACTAGTTCTCTGTCTGAGGAGTAGCTGGTGAAATTTTTTTCTTTCTGTACATCGTCTCTTCCTTCTGTTGGTTGTTTCCTTTGCTTTTTAATTTGACAGAAGCTTTTTAATTTGATATAATTCCATTTGTTGATTCTCGATGTTATCTTGTGCAGTGGGGGTTCTGTTGAGAAAGTCCTTGCTTGTGCCTGTGACTTTAAGAGTTTTACCTACTTTATCTCCCAGAAGATTGTTTCCATTTTAATACTTAGATCTTTGATTCATTTTGGTTTTATTTTAATAAATGATGAGAGAGATGGGTCTAGATTCAATCTTCTGCAAGTGTGTAGCCAATTTTCCCAACACAATTTATTAGAGGCTGTCTTGCCTCCAGCGTATGTTTTTTGGCCCCTTTATCAAATCCTATATTCTGTTCAATTGAGCTAGATGTTTGTTTTTGTGCCAATACCATACTGTTTTCATCATGGTAGCTTTGTAATATAATTTGAAATTTGGGATCGTGATGCCTCCTGCTTTGCTATCATTGCCTAGAACTGCTTTTGCTATTTGGGTCTTTTCTGGTTCCATATGAATTTTAGTTCTGTGACAAAAGCTGTTGGTATTTTGATTGGGATTGCATTAAATCTATATATCAGTTTTGATAGTATAGCCATTTTGATGATATTGGTTCCGCCTATTCAGGAACGGGATATCTTTCCATTTCTTGACATCCTCTTTGATTTCCTTTTTTACAGTACTGTAGTTTTTGTTGTAGAGGTCATTCACTTCCTTGGTTAAATTAATTCCTATGTATTTAAATTTTCTTGATTCTATTGAGAGTGGTTTTCTTCCTAATTTCTTTCTCAGTGGGTTCATTATTGTTGTAAAGGAATGCTATTGATTTTTGTGTGTTGGTTTTATATCCTGATACATTGCTGAATTTGTTGATTTTTGTTCTATGAGTCCTTTGGTGGAAGTTTTTGGATCTTCATATCATCTGCAAATAATGATTTGACTTCTTTTTCTCTTATACATATCCTCTTTATTTCTTTCTCTTGCCTGATTGCTCTGGCTAATGATTGAGTACTATGTTGAACAGGAGTAGTGATAGGTATATCCTTATCTTATTCCTGATTTTAAAGGGAAAGCTTTTAGCTTTTCCCCATTTCATATGATGTTGGCAATAGGTTTGTTATAAGTGGATTTTTTTCAGATTGTAATAAGATTCTCCTATACCTATTTTCTTCAGGGTTTTGTGATGAATGGATGTTAGATTTTATCAAAGGCTTGTTCTACATCTATTGAGAGGATCATATGGCTTTTGTCCTTGCTTCTGTTTATGTGATGTATTATATTTATTGATTCGTGTATATTGAACCATCTTTGTATCCCTGGGATGAAGCCTACTTGGTCATGGTGTATGATCTTTTTTTTTTTTTTTTTTTTTTTTTTGCATGATCTTTTTGATGATTTATTGCATTCTGTTTGCCAGGATCTTGTTGAGGATTTTGGTGTCTATGTTCACTAACCAGATTGGCCTGTTGTTCTTTCTTGGTTGGGTCCTTGTCTGGTTTTGGAGTCAGGGTAATACTAGCTTCCAGGAATGATTTTAGGAATACTCCTTCCTTTGTGGTTTTATTAAGGAGTCTGAGGAGTATTGGCTTAGATCTCTGAAATTCTTGTACAATTCTATGGTGAATCCATCAAGTCCTGGGCTTTTCTTAGTTGGTTGGTTTTTTTTTGGGGGGGGGATGGCTTCAATTTCATTGCACGTTATTGGATTATTCAGAGGTTTTGTATCTTCTTGGTTCAGTTTTGATAACTCATATGCTTCTAGGAATCTATTTCTTCTGGATTCTCCAATTTATTGTAATACAGGTTTTCAAAGTAGTTACTAATAATCTTCTGGATTTTGGGCAGTGTCCATTGTGATTTTGCCTGGAAAATACCTATTTTAAAAAATACTTCGGTATAAAGCTGGGCATGGTGGTCCACACTTGTAATCACAGCACTCCAGGAGGGTGAGGCAGGATGATCCAGTTTGACCCTGGTCTGGACAACAACTCAGCGACTTAGCAAAAACCTGTCATAAAATAAAAACTACAAAGGCCTTGTGGGGGGCGGCTCAGCGTGAAGGCTGAGTTCAATCCCTGGGTTCAATCCCCAGTACTGCAAACAAACAAACAAACAAAAAAACCTCTGTTGTAACTTATATGGCACTGTCATGATAGCACAGTCCTTGCTGTTTTGTTCCCTGCCTGTCCACAGCAGATTTTGATGAGCATGATGTTTGCACAGATCTGCATCACTTGGGAAACACATTTCTTCTTCTTCTTCAGTAATTTTCTATTTTGGTGGATGAGATATGGTTTATTTCTTGGTAATTAGGAAATGTGAAAAGCAGAAGTCTCCTTTCTGATTCCTCCTCCTTCTTCTCTCCCTCCCTCCCTCCCTGCTTCCAATTATGTCTCCAAATACTTCAGGGTCCCTGGGAGGAGTTGAACAGGAGTCCCCAGTATCTAAAGGCCTTGGGGGAAGGACCCGCCTGCAATCAGCTGATCCATGTCTCTCCACCCCACACTGCAGGACTCCCAGCTCCACCACCTGCCTTATCTCATTGCTCGCTTCCCAGCACCCAGTTCCGTAGTGTCTTGATTATCTGTCATAGGGATGACTCAAAATCCACAGGAACACGACCCTAATCTCAGATGACTGAGGAAGTACAGTGAATGAAATATGAGCACAGGATGTTTCTAGTTCCTGCCTGCCAGCAAGGAAGTAACTGTCCCTTAATCACAGCTGCAGGGACAAGAACACTAGTGTCTAAAATCTCTCTCTGATCTGGAGAAGAGCTGGGCAGTGAAGCCTGGACATTGTACCCTGGTGCCTGGTGTGCCACTCACAGGCCAACACCAGACGTTGTTTTCCATGCTTCCAGTTAGGGCGCCTAAGGTCAAGTTCTACACCTTGTCACTAGAGGGGGGGAATTGGGATGAGGGCAAGTGGGTAGATTAGGATTTTCCAGAGAAACAGAATCAACAGGATGTGTGTAGGGCGTTGTGTGTGTGTACATACACTTATACATGCAACACACACACACACACACACACACACACACACACACACACGAATGAAGGGGTGGACAGACAGAGACTCTGTTAGTTTGATTGGCTGATTTTAAGGAACTGGTTCACAGGACTGTGGAGGCTTAAAGTCCAAAACCAGATAGGGTGGCCCAGCAGGCTGGAGGCAGAACTGTGCTTTGATTTCAAAGGCCATCTGCAGAATTCTTGTCTTGCTCATGGGAGATCAATCTTTGGTCTCTTAGGGACGCATTCACATTATGGAAGGCAGCCTGTTTTACTCAAAGTCCACAGATTTAATGTTAGTCATATCCAAAGAACATCTTCACAGAAACATCCTGAAAAATATTGACTGAATATCTGGGCCCAGTGGCCAAGCCAAATTGACATAAAAAATTAACCATCAGGTGGGGGAAAGAGGTGAAGGCATTTTATTTTGCATGGGGCGGCTTCACCACGTACTAGGCTGACTAACACAGTCCGTCTGTGGTTTCTCTGGGCGAGCCTCTAGAAACATCTCCTAAGGAACTAGAAAATAAATGCACCACGTTCCCTGTGTGGGAAAGGTCATCAGGGGGAAGAGCCGGGCTGGTCTGGCTGTGGCTTTTCATAGGATGGAACAGATGGAAATCTCCTGGTGAGAACATAAGGCCCTGCTCCCTGGAGGCTTCCCAGAGCCAGCTGCTGAGAGGCCTCGGCTTCCCTGTACCCCGAAGCAGCTGGTGGGCTTCTCTTTGAGCTGGCCCCTTGCGCTCTTGGGCACCCACCCAGAGCAGCAGAAGGTGGGCACTCTCCCAGCCGGTGCCTGCTGGCCTCCTCTCTCACCCTACACAGATTCTGTGTCTCTCTTTCCCAGCCTGGAGGACACGCACACTCCTTTTCAAGGCCCTTCTCAATTGCTACCTTCACCTGGCATTTTTTTCTCCTCCACAAAACTGTCAAGGTATTAATTCCATGCTCTCACTTTGCCAGGTGTATCTGTTATCTGTGTGACGGGGCTGGTCTGCTCCGAGCACCATACAAAGTGCCACAGACCAAGGGCCTTCAACACAGATGTTCTTTCTCAGTCCCCCCTGCTCCAAGCCTGAAGCCAAGGTGTCAGCAGGGTTGGGTTACTTGTTCTGCTCCTCCCTGTGTCCTCTCATGGTCTTCTTTCTACACAGGTCTGTGTCCAAAGTCCCTCTTTGAAGGACAATGCTCATGTTGGAGGAAGACCCATCCTAATGACTTCATTTCAGTCACCTGTGATGATCTAGCTCCCAAATCACCTCTGTCCCAATAAGGTCACCTTCCGAGGCACCGAGGGTTAGGACTTCAACGTACAATTTTTTGGGGTGGGAGTGAGACATAACTGAGTTCCTAAGAGTGACTTTGGGTGAGGTGCTTAGCTACTTAGTTTCCTCACCTGATAAACAAGGATAAAAAATTGTGACCATCCCATAGCACTTTAAACACAAAGTAAGTAAATGTATGTGAAACAATTAGTGTAGCACCTGACTGGCATTAATCATAAACAGCAGTTACTCAATAATATTCCTTGAAACGATTATGTATTTATTAAGCAATAAGGCTTATTATTTAATCATTTTGAAATAACTTAACATATTCAATCTTTAAAAAAGCAGGAAGTCTTGTTATTCGCAACAACTTGGATGAACTTGGAGGGTATCATGTTTAGTGAAATCAGCCAGACACAGAAAGACGTACTCCCACTTCCATGTGGGATCTCTAAGAGTTGAATGCACAGAAATACAGAGTTCTGCGGTGAGGGGAATGCTGGGTAAATGAGACAAGACTTCTCTTAGGAGGAGGACTTCTCTAGTATATAATGTAGTGACTGTTGTAGTGACTGTATCAAATTTTGAAAATATCTGCAAGAAGATTTTAAGCATTCTTATAAAAATGAAAAGCATGTGCAGAATACTGTACATATATTATCTCAACTGAGCCATTTCACAATGTATACATATTTCAAAACATGTACACAATAGATATATTTAATATATATATATACACACATATATACATATATTTTTGTTTATTGAGACAGGGTTTTGCTATATAGCTCAGGCTGGCCTGGTCCTCCTGCCTCAGCCTCTCCAGTGCTGGGAGGTGTATGCCACCATGCCCAGCTTATATAATTTTTATTCATCAATTAAAGATAAATTAAAAAATTAAAAATTTAATATAAAATTGTTTTTGTTATTGCAATAAGAATTGTTAATAGGGGTATTGGTTTAAAAATGTAGCTTGTGTATTCCTATGGACATAGATACCTTGGCATCTTGTGCAGAGCCAGAATTACACTGAAATTATAAATGATCATGACAAGCGAGAATGGGGTGGGGGTGAAGGGTGGTGGCAATAGCACCCTCCCGCAGTGCCTTTGATATTGGCATCATGTGGCTTGAAAACAGTGTGACTTCCAGAGTCTTGCCATCGTGACTCTACTCTATGGCTCTTGAAAGGAGGGATTGCTTATTCTAGTTCCTGTCTGATGTCCACAGAGCCAGCCAGAAATGCATTTTTGCTAGTTCTTTTAATAATGTTCAGGTTTAGCTGCATGTATCAAACAATATAGCACTAATATGATAATACCTCAGAACCGTGTATCTTTTCACTTTTTTTTGAAAAATATATCTTCTAGCTATATTCTCTATACAGCAAATAACATTTTGCTAGTTTTCTTCTGTTACAAACTGTTACCAAGAGAATAAACCAATTTGATTATTAAAGAAAAATTAAGGCCCATGGCACACTTTGTAAAGGATGTGACATGAAAACCATAAACTCCTTAGAATAAGAATTTAAAAACTAACATTTTATATAAAGTTATTTTAAACATAGCTCAGCAATAACATTTAACAAGCCATCCCCCTTGTGCCCAAAACAAGGCTAGTACTTTCCCTAATTTTACAGCCACGTGTCCCTTTTTTCCATCTATGTGTCTGACCACCTCTTTTCAAGTTCTCTAACTCTTATTTATCTGTATACCTTCTCATCAAAATTTTTCAGCAGGCAAGATTTTACCCTTTATCTTTTTCTTACTGTACTCTTTCCAGGTGGTCTCCTTCATTCCACACATTTTCGCAACCCAAACTCATATTTATATTGAATTCCAGCCTGGAATTTTCAGGGCCCTCTCAGACATCTCCACCTGATTGTCTTACAGCCAGCGCTAGCGGTGTGCCTGGGAGTGAGGGTGTCCTCTGACTTTCAGGCTGTGCTTTCAGTATTCACAGCTGAGAACCTGATCTCCCACACCCCATCCAAGTGAGGGTGCCCACATTTCTGTTGTTAATCCTTTGCCCTTCCCCTCCCTCCCTCCCCAGAATTGCACTGGTTACCAGGGCCTATTATTTATAACTTTACAATGCCTTTTGAACTCTTTTTCTCCATTTCATCCATGATTATTAAATAATAGCCTGAGAAACTTAGCAACTTAGTGAGACCCTATCTCAAAATAAAAAGTAAAATATGGCTAGGGATGTGGCTCAGTGTGAAGGCCCTGAGTGTGCTGTTCTGTACCACAAAGCAGAGCAGAGCAAAACAGAAACTGCATTCAGTCCTTAAAAGGAAGAAAAATCTGTCATTTGCAACATGGATGAGCTTGCCGCAGGCTTTTAAAAAGTCATCTCGGGCAGTATCATGTTATCAGTTCTAGCCTTTGTCCAACTGCTTCCTAAAACATGTATCTGAGCTTGTTATTTCCTTTAAAGACTATTTCATGGCTTCCCATGGCCACTAGGAAACTGTAAATGTGTTGACAAGAGATTCAGTGATCACCTCGCTCTGCTCTTTCTTTGGACCCTTCTCTCCTCCTCTTATCTACTATCAACCCGCAGTACGACCCTGTGCCTCCTAGGCATCTCGCAAAAGAGCCTTATAGAGTCCCATCTCTCTGTCTTACTTCTCGCTGGTCCTTCTACCTGAAATACTTAAGAAAACACACAAATGCACTGAAGGGAAAAAAGACGGAGTGAGAGCCATCGTCCGGCATCACTGGCCGAAGCTCTCCTTTAGAGAGAGGGACCTGCCTTGGGGAACAATGTGGCACATAATGCTGGATCTTCATGGTGGGGAAAGATATAAATGACACTGAGTATCGAGAGAGGTTTGCAAATCTAAACTTGGCCATTTTGGACCATTTAACCTTGGGCAAATTCCTTTATTTCACAGAACCACAGATTCCCCTCTCAAGTCTAGGCATGGAGGGTATCGTTTTAGCGGACAGCAGTGAAGCTTGTTGAAGGTTACTGCTAATTGGAAAACACCGCCAAATCAAGCCAAATGAAGCCAAACTGAGCCCTGACTACTGAGATTTAAGAGGAACCAAAGTCTGAGGCAGGCTGGACAGCGCCGTGCTGAGCCCCAACGCCACGAGGGGCAGCGAGGAGTCGCAGGAGACAGCGGGCACTCGGTGACTCCTCCGGCTGCTTCTCACTTGCTCTGCCTCCCGTCTTCCAGCTCTCCTGGGAAGGAGCGGAGACAGCGTTTGCCCGGGCACAGGTGGCTCCCACCGAGCTCCCTGCTGGCAACAGGCAATGAGCAGCATGGGAAATGCTGCAGGAGCTCCAGGCAGATCCGTAGTGAGTCGTGGAAGCCGCTTATGTTGAGCACACTTGCAGGCTCCTTTAGGTATCTGGATACTCGCACTGGGCTATAAAAGCCAACGAGAGGCATCCCCACATGTGCTCTTCTTCCGAACACTTGCTTTCCTCCACTTTTTACTTTCAGTACTGGGGATTAAACCCAGGGCCTTCATGCTGATCCACGTCCCCAGCCCCCCTCTTTTTTTTTTTTTAAAGTTTTGAGACATTGTCTTGCAAAGTCTCCAAATTGTCCAAATTGGGCTTGAATTTGAAGTCCTCCAGCCTCAGTCTCCCTGAGTGCTGGGATTACAAGTGTGCACTGCTAGGCCCAGCTACTTCTCTTTACTTTTTCTTTTGGTCATAATGAAATATGTGCTTTAAATTGTTTTCACAAAAGAACTTGCTTATGTCACTCAGAGGATTATTCTAATGCTAGAGGTATTTCATTTGCCTGGACATTTTGGTTTGCAGAACTGAATAGGTATTTTTGATTGGGGAAAGAGAATTTGAGTCAGCTCTGGCTAAGTGTGTTTATTAGATCTGTTTTTTTTTTTTTTTTTTTTGGTTCATTTATTTGTTTCTGAAACAAGGTCTCATTATGCAGCCCAGGCTGGCTTTGAACTTGTGACCATCTTTCTGCTTCAGCCTTTCGAGTGCTGGGGTTATAGGAGTGCACCACTATGCCTGTCAGCGAACCATTTTTAGGAATCAGAACATCATGCTTACGGGCATAGTGCAGTTTTAGCACCGAGAGAAGAATATTTGAGAGAAAATCCTGTAAGTATTGGAAATCTTACACATGTGGGTGGGATTCCCCTAGTTTTGCTAGGAAGTAGCCTGTAGGTAGCACTAGTCTAGTGCTCTGCATAGCTCACCATTGCCATGGTTGTATTTTCTCTGTCATTCAGCTCCTGGCTGAACTTATTGTATACACTTGGCAGTATTAGAAAACCTTTTAGAGCTTTCAGTGATACAAACAGCCCGCTGTGGCACACATGCTGTAGGTTCACCAGCGCTGGTATAAGGATGCCAGTGGGACAAGCAGGTCCTAACAATGGAGCAACTGTGTCAGTAGTGAAGCTTCAGATGAGCTGTCTACGGAGCCACGGTGGAAAGAGTCCCTGTTGCAACTCACAGAGGCTGTGAGAAAGCAGCCAGGACAGAAGCGAGGCGAGGGAACGTGTGCCTGAATCTCGGGTAGCAGGGTGGATAAGCAGAAATGAAAGAGGCATTTTCCACACAGGTGACTGTTGGACATTGTGAACCCAGGGCAAGTCTCCTTTGAGCCTATGGTGGCAAAAGGTGGCAGGAGTGGGCCTGCTCCCACTTTGGCAATCGAGCAGTTCTGTGTTGTTTACACATGACCTCTGTGGCCAACCCTGTTGGTAGAAGAGCAGCATCCTGATTTGACTTTGCCAGCAAAATTGTGGAAGAGTCAGAGGAGGAAAAGGAAAGAACCCACACGCATGAGGGGCATTAAATATTTGGGAAGGTCTCTTGCTAGCTCGGAAAATCTCGAGGGAGGGGGGACCAGGAGGCCCCATCCACATAGGTAGGAATGAACCAGACAATAGTGTTGTATTGAATTTTAATAAAGTGTTCTAAGCGCTCTTCAGTTTATGCTAAATCCAAGTCATGGCATCACTGATGCAACTACTTTGCATTCTTTTCCCAATTTAATTTGAAGGCTTGCAGATTGCATTTGACACAATCCCGTTATGTTTAATAAAGCCTCCACATGCAGCTGTAGATTTGCTTTTCCAAGAAAAAGCTGCAAAGATCCATCTCATTTTTCTCCTGAGGGATCATCTGAAGACAAAGCTAGTAAGAGATCAACTTCATATTTTCTTAGGTTCTGCCTTTGCAGTGTTTGTTTTTGTCGTGGTTGATTCGGGCTCACTACGAAGGATGTCTTCACACCGTAGGATCAGCTGGATGCGTTTGAACTCTGCATCTGTGTCATCTGGACTTCTTGGGGACCATTGTCAGTGATTTTCAAGCATTCTTTCTTGCTTTTACTAATAATTGTACATTTCTGTAACGCTGGTAAGTTCACAGGGCACACTGACCTACACCTTAATATATTTTCCTCTCATAAGAAGGTATTAGCCACATTTTATGGATGAGACCAAGATCTGAGTGTCTTCTTCAAGGATTAGCTGTTAATAATACAGATCTTACCTAAACCCAGGTCTCTTGGTTTTAAATCTCCATTCTCTCTGCTATGTAGAAGGATATTATAGTACTAGTAAGTGTCATTCAGGAATCTTTTCTAAAATGTAATTTTATCCAGGCTTTGTCAACCAAGTTGATGAGCTGGGGGAAAAAAGTGATGTTTTCCCTCTCTTTGATAAAATGGAAAAAATAGAGCAAAATGTAGCCAGTGATAGGAGGAAGCTACTGAGAAACCTCATGCTGTAATTTTGGTGTTTGTTTCTCAGAAGTTTGTAATGTCATGTTGGGTATATGCAGTAGGGCTCTTTCTGGTGCACTGATCTTCTATATATAGTACAAGACGTAGGGCCCACTCCCTCTATCCACAAACAGGCTGCCTTCTTTTGTCCCTGTCCTCTTTACCTGAAAGCTGGCATGATATGGGGGAAGCCCAGGAAGGTCTGAGCCATCCGTTTCTAAAACAGTAACATGTCTGAAGCTGTTAAACTTATGAGCCTAGAATACTACTAGATAAAGTGGGCATAACCCACCTTGTCCCTTGGTCACCCCTCAAACTTTGCATTTTCTGATTTCTTTTCTCTTTTAGCATTCAGTTTAACCAGATATCCCTCTTTTGAAAACATCAGGGGCACCTACAAGATTCCATTTGTCCTGTTTAGGCACAAAATAACTATCCCTTGTTGAATGACAGATTTTGTGTGTTCCTTTTAGAATATATTACTTAAGGAGACCTACTTGAGGGCTGGTGAGATGGCTCAGCGGCATAAGCGCCTGCCCGGCAAGCATGAGGTCCTGAGGTCGACTCCCAGAACCCACATAAAGGAAAAAAAAGGGCTGGTGATATCGCTCAGTGGCACAAGCGCTTGCTGGCAAGTGTGAGGTCCTGAGTTCGACTCCCGGTACCCACATAACAAAAAAAAAAAAAAAAAAAAAGAGACCTACTTGAATTCTATTTTGTCTCTAGGTAAAAAGTTCTTAGGATTGATGTGGGTAAAGCGTTTGAAACCATGGCACCTGGTCACTGATTTCTTCTGGCTTGGACAGGTTGAATTCTGTGTTGATATTTTTGGAGGGATAACTGAGTATTGGTTCAGCAGAATCCCTTCAGGAGCATCAGCAAGGCACAGTGCAGAACAGGAGAATTTCCTACCATTTGGGTGATAACCAAGAAGAACCGAGACATTCACTGAGCAAGGCAGGTGCATTGTTCCTGCACAAAGGATTTCAGTCTCAACTGCTCTGTTTCAGCTTCTGACATATAAAAAACAGGCTATTCTTTGGAATACCTGTTTCTGGTTGAGGCTTTTTCCTCAATGTGGTTGCAGTGTGAGCTAGAGGTCTGGATCTTGAGGGGGCGGTGTCTGCCCTGTGGCTTTGGCTGCATGGCTGGGACTTGGACTTCTTACCACATTCGAGCTGCTTCCCACTTGCTTAGGAGGAGCTGGTCCCTTCGCATGACGTCTTGGCTATGGAGAGCCATATTTAGATGCAGGAAATGGAGGTGCTATGAACTTCATAATTATTTGCCTTCTGGAAATAATGTCTTTCCTTTGTGTCTGATATGTATTTGCAAACCACTTTCAAGTTGCAAGGTCTTTTTAATCTCTGGAAGAATCCTGTTACCAGGGAGAATTATTATCCAAAGCCCATGGAGAAATAATGGAATAAACGGAGAAACTGAGAGCCTTAGGAATAAATGGTAAGATAAACAAGAACAAAGGTGACTCAGTGTTACCATTTACTAAGTATCTACTGTGTGACGGTTGTGGTAGTTGCTGCAATACTCACATTATCACTGATGTGGGTATCGACACTCAGGTAGACTCTTCAGCCTCATTTCATAGACAGAGGCTGATGTTCGGTGGCTCAGTTAGCCTTTTTCTTCCCTCAGCCCCACAAAGGAAGCACCACAGCTAAGTATAAACCCACTTGCTGCAAACCCCAGGTTCTTTGTAGTGCATTACATTTAAGTGATTTGCTCAAGCAAACTGAGGTCTTCTGATTATAAACACAATTTTCTCTTCATTGTGTCAAGATATCCAATTGCGGTATAATTTATGTGCAGCTATTTTTGAACTCACCCTTGACTGATATTCTCGCTTGTATTTCCTTTTTTTTTTTCCTTTTTTGGTGGGTACTGGGGGTCAAACTCAGGACCTCATGCGCCAGTAGGTGCCCGTGCCACTGAGCGATATCACCGGCCCTTTTTTTGTATGTGGGTTCCGGGAGTTGAACTCAGGACCTCGTGCTTGCCAGGCAGGCGCTTATGCCGCTGAGCCATCTCACCAGCCCTCTCTTGTATTCCTTTTCTCACATTCCTAGGTTTCCCAGCTTAAAAGTGCCAGATTTTAAAAAGACAAAAACAACCTCCCCTCAAAACATTTCCTGAAATGGTGTGGTGGTACTTCCTGCTATAGCCGAGGCTTGATATTCTCAAAAAACAAAAGCAAGTTTACTTTACTTTAAAAAAGGGAAATAAATGTTGAATAGCACTTATTACAAAGAAGAGGACATGTTATGGAATATTATTATCCTAGGCAGGGCTTGGTGAGTGGAACGCTTGCACTTCTTTTACTTGGAGCTCTTTCCCCGAAGTGACAGAAAATCAACTCAAAATGGTGCCAGGGGGAGACACTGAGACATTGACATTGAGACATTCTTCATGGAAGGCATGGGGTGGGCCTCGAACACCAGAGACAGGCTGTCTTGTCCCGATTCTCACCTCTGTTCTCGTCCTCAGACAGGCTCTCTGGGTCTTAGTTACTTTTTTTGTTGCTGGGACAAAATACTTCACACCCACAAGTTAAAGGAGGAAAGGCTTATTTTAGCTCACAGTTTATAGGGGTTTTGGTCTATAGTTGGCTGGCTCTAAGGCAGGGTGGCATAGCAGAGGAAAAATAGTCCATGGCAAGGCAGACAGAAAGCAGTAACCAGCAAGCCTGCCTTCTTTTCGTATGTGGGTACCGGGAGTCGAACTCAGGACCTCGCGCTTGCCAGGCAGGCGCTTATGCCACTGAGCTATCTCACCAGCCCCCTGACCCTTTATATTTCATCCAGGATATAAGTCTATTTGTGCCATCCACAGCCAGGCTGGGGCTTCCATTATCCACACCCAGAACTGTGTTAAATACATTTAGTTATCATATACCTTTAATCCCACTACCACACACCCTAATCCAGCATCACACACCCACGATCCCTGTACCTCCCCAAAGCCCCACCTATGACTGCATGAGGTTTTGGGGACATCTAGATACAAGCCACAACACTCTCTAAGGGCTAATAGATTAGCTCGCTCGAGCTGCCGTAATAAAGCACCCACACTGGGTGATTTAGGCAACAGAATTGTCTTGTCTCACAACCCTGGAGGCTACAAGGCTGAGATCAACATTATTGATCACAGTTATTTTTTTCCTGAGGACCACAAGCGATGATCTGTTCCAGCCTTCTCTCCTTGGCTTGCAGATGGCTGTCTTCTCTTTCTGTCTCACTGCCTTTGTCTTCTCTCTATGCATTTCTGTGTCCGAGTTTCTCCTTTTTATAAGGACATCAGTCACATTGGATCAAGGTCTGCTCTAATGATCTCACTTTAAATCACCCTTGCAAAGATGCTCTCTCTAAAAAAAAAGTCCTATTCTGAAGTACTGGAGACTCCAACATGTGAATTTTGTGGGGACACAATTCAATCTATAACAAGAAAATTGCCACTCTAGGTCTGCCTAGCTCCTAATCCTGGAAGAAAGTGAAAGCCACCCCAAACAATAACATCTCCTGGAAAGGTCTGACTGTCCCTAGCCCATCAGGTGTGCTCATTTTAGACCAACCGCTGTGTGCCTGGTTCCCCAGAGGCTAGGAGCTCTGGGCAGCTTTTGATGGAAATGACTTTCTCCCTAAGTCACTGTCCCCTCAATGGGAGTTACTGCAATTTTCAGTGTTCTAAGGGCAGCTCTCAGAAAAATGAGAATGTTTCCTCATTCCTCAAAGGCTGAAAGTTATCTTTACCTCGAAGGGTTTTGTTTATTTGCCTTTTTTTTTTTTTTTTTTTTAATGTGTGTACCGGGGGTCAAACTCAGGACCTCGCGCTTGCCAGCAGGCACTTGTGCCGCTGAGTGATATCACCGGCCCTTTTTTCCTTTTAATGTGGGTACCGGGAGTAGAACTCAGGACCACGCGCCTGCCAGGCAGGCGCTTATGCCGCTGAGCTATCTCACTGGCCCCGCGGCTATCTCACCGTCTCCAAAAGCGGCTGGCAACTCAGTTTCATAGGACAGAGCTGCCACCACCCCTGAGGCAGAACAGATGCCACTACCTGGGGAAGTGTCCCCAAGACCTCCCTGCTCCACTTCTGCTTGCTCTTCTGTGCTGGGCACTCCGATCTCCCACTGAGCACAGCATGAAGATGGTACTCAGCTACAGGAGATAGAAGGCCCTATTTCGGGATTGTCCCAGTGTCTTCCCAGCCATTGTGCATCTTGCGTTGTCCTTTTTTTATATATACCAGGTGATTACTTAGTCCACCATTTATTTTTTTTATTTTGTATTTTTTTTTTTGTGGGTACCCGGGGTCGACCTCAGGACCTCGCGCGCCAGCAGGCGCCCGTGCCGCTGAGCGATATCACCGGCCCCTTTTTCGTATGTGGGTTCCGGGAGTCAAACTCGGGCCCTCGCGCTTGCCAGGCAGGCGCTTATGCTGCTGAGCCATCTCACCGGCACTGTCCACCATTTAACAAAGATTAATTGAACAATTTCCTTGGGGAAGAGACACATGGTGAAGAAAAGAAAATCCCTGATCTTGCTTGAAATGATTACTCTGTTAGTTTTGGGGAAAAGACGCCAGACTTCATGAGACTCTCATTGCTTTGTCATGCAGATCCTGGGAGAAATAATGTCTGAAAAGATGTTAGCCCTTAGCAAGAGGGTTACTACATTCTTAACTAACTCATCTTCTTCAAATCTTTGCCCACCTATTCATTTTTGGTTTTCTGAGACAAGGTCTCACTATGTAGTTCAGGCTGGTTTTGAACACATGATGTAGTCCAGGCTGGCTTTTAACACATAGTGCTCCTCTTGCTTCAGCTTCTCAAATGCTGGAATTACCAGTGTGTGCCACCATATTGGCTTTTCCTTACCTATTCTAAGGCCTATCCTGAAAATCCTATTTAACAATGCAAATGGATCCTTCATACACCCACTTCTCACTTCCCCTTAACCTCTCTGATTCTTTTTCTTTCCCTTTCCTATGTCACTTATCATTTTCCAACATACTTATATTTTACTTATTATTTTCCTTACTACAAGCTTGTCTTCCCTCTGCACGAATCTTGTTCTCCCAAGGGTAAGGATCTCATCTCTTCTCTGCGCTAACCCTACAGTCCAGAGCAGTACTCGGCACATAATAGGTGTTTAAAAAATACTTATCGAGCTCCCAGAATCCACATACGAGAAAAGGGCCGGTGATATCACTCAGCAGCATGGGTACCTGCTGGTGCGTGAGGTCCTGAGGTCGATCCCCGTACCCCCCCCAAAAACAAAACAAAACAAAACAACTTATTGAATGAGTGAGCTGAGCCCTGTCACATCAGGCTTCTACTTTTGGCCCTATTTCGTAGATGGGAAAGTTTCTCATGAAGGAATAAAGACACAGAGAAAACTAGCCATGCTCTTAACGGTGCGCCGTTGGTTCCAAAAAAAGGAATTAGAGTTAATTTGTTCTTAGGGCTAAGAAACGAGATGTGATTAATGAATGCTAAACTGGGCAATGATGGATGTGCGCCATCATTTTCTCCTTTCCTCCGTGCAGTCAAGCCCACAGCTGTCTGGTTTGTGCTGTACCCTAATGAGTCTTTGCCACGCCGCTGAGCAGGCTGGTAACGAAGCCTGCGGTTGCCTGGTGATTTGGAGTGAGTTGTGTCTAATTGGAGCAGAATCTATGGCCCTTGCCCTTTATGCTGCGAAGAAGGAAGAGATGCTGGGAAGCAACAACTGCTTTCACCAGAGAGTTCAGAAAGTTGAATGCTGTGTTTCTTTCCAGGCCTTCCAGATGACAGGAAGTGATTATGGGAAGTGAGGCTCCTCTGGCTGACCTCACCTTTTTCATTTAACTGTGTCTCACTTCCTTCTTACTCATATAGCTCTTAATGCTAGCTGGTTGTAAATTAAGCACGATCCTTTAGCTAAGCTCTTAACATGGATATGGCTGGGAAACTCATTTTAAAAATTCGACTTAATTATTGACCACACAGAGGCTGATGAAAACTAGAGCTCTGCTTTTCTCCTGCCATGCCTTTAGAACACACAGGGTCCACTTCCGAAGGAAGGGAGGGAGGGAGGGAGGGAGGGAGGCAGGGAGTT
Source organism: Erethizon dorsatum (assembly GCA_028451465.1). Classification (NCBI taxonomy): domain Eukaryota; kingdom Metazoa; phylum Chordata; class Mammalia; order Rodentia; family Erethizontidae; genus Erethizon; species Erethizon dorsatum. The sequence goes on from CM051839.1 coordinate 12,692,811, forward strand.
GCCCACCATTGTTTCCCATCTCCTCTCTTTGCCTGTCCTCAAGGTCTTCTGCTGCTTCTCTGGCCTAGGTTGTCATGCATTTATTTCAGTTCATCTAGTTTTCCCTTGGAAGTGATTTCATATCACTTGCAGACAGTGGAGGAATAAAACCAAAAGAATCATTGAGGCCTAGGCTTGCTGCAGGTGGGATTCAGCACCCCTAAGCATAGCTTCAGGCATTGCTTCTCTCCTTTACGTCACCTAAGAATCTTTTTTATTTTTTCCCTTTTTAGAATAGGGCGGGGCCCGGAAATGAAGCAGACATGTGTTTTCCACAATATGCAGGTACAGAGAGAGAAGGCCATATATGGAAGGGACTCCACATATACTTCTGATTAGAAATCAAATCTAGGGCCAGTGAGATAGCTCAGCGGCATAAGTGCCTGACTGTTAAGCGTGAGGTCTTGAGTTCAACTCCTGGTACCCACATAAAAAGGAAAAAAGGGCCGGTGATATTGCTCAGCGAGACAAGTGCTTGCTGGCAAGCGCAAGGTCCTGAGGTCGACTCCAGGTACTCACATTAAAAAAAAAAAAAAAAAAAATCACATCTATCTGTAGTTAGTGTGAGTTCGTGAGAGGCAGCTGGAAGTACTTGGTCACATTACAAATGATACAGAGCCATAGATACTTAAACCAGAGTGTGAAACTCTGGTGTACTGTAGTTTATTTTAAATTTTTGATTCTAATTTTTAAATTGGTATTTATTTTTACCCTTTAAAGTGAAATATGTTCATTAATAGAAATTGAAGAAAACCCAGAAAAGTAGAAAGAGGATGAAATCAAAGCATATCACTTGAAAATAATGTTTATATTTCGTTAGACTTCCCTCTGGTCCCTTTGAAACATTTTTTTTCCACATCGTTATAACTATAAAGTACCTATCATTCTGCATTTTTATTTTCTCATGCCATGAAACATTTTTCAACCTTTAAAAACTTCCTGTGGACTTCTTTTCAATTGGCTGTAAAATAGTCCCTGAAATATATGGGCCATAGATTGTTAACCAGTAGCCATATCTAAACTAAGGGCCAGCAAAAATAAATTTTTTTTCTGTAAAGGGCCAGGTAGTAAATAGTCTAGACTGTGAAGTATTTTCAACTGCTTAGTCCTGCCATAGTAATGTAAAAGCAGCTGTGTACAACAGGTAAACGAACGTGTCTGTGTTCCAATAAAACTTATATATATATAAAAAAAGCAAGGGGTCCTATGTGGCCCACAGGATGTAGTTTACTGACTTTTAAGTCATTTCATTGTGTTTAACCTTTTGATATTTTAGATTCTGTGGTGTATCTTATACTTCTTGATCTAGGACACTTCCTTTGAAAATGTTTGTATATGTAAAAATGAAGGGAAGCTCAAAGTCTTCAAAAAGCTTTGAGGTTCTTCATCCATAGTCAAATTTCTCCTTCAGCGGACATTACTACCAGCAACATCAGATCTTGCTAACTTTATCACAGTTTTTATTTCAGTATTTATTTTATTTATTTCAGTATTTTATTTATTTTATTCATTTCATTCAAAATCATGTTTGGGAAGATAAAAGGCTAAATGGAGAAAAAGGCATAAAAGGTATAGGGAAAAATTAAAAATTTAGAATGAATACGAAATTCTTTGTTATTTTGATGGGCAACAGTGAAATTTGATTGTTTTAAACCGCATTTCTTGACAGCTGAACATTTCCACAAGTGTGCTCATTGATTACATTTTCTCTTGTGACTGTCAGCTTACATCTTTTTAAATTAGAAACCAGAGCCTTGCAGCTGTTCCACTTAATTCTGTTTAATAAGTGCTAAAGGTAACATTTGAAAGTATCTAAGCACACTTTAAGAGGAATGTTAAAATAAGTTTCACTGTGCGGTTAACAGTGCCATTTTATGTGGCCCTTACACACCTGTTTGTTTTGTTCTTTTAGGACGTTAGGTGGACGGACATAAACATTTCTATGTCTCAGTTTGTGGCAATCCATAATTGTAGATCTATGTAAGGTGACTTCTTTATCTAACTACTCCCCTCTTCTTATCTATATTAGTTTCCTGTTGCTATCGTAATAAATTAGCACAAGTATTTTGGGTGAGAACGAGAGAAATTTATTCTTCCCCAATTCTGGAAGCAGAAGACTGAGTCAGTATCACAGTGCTGAGATCTCTATGCACTGGAAGCTCTGAGGCCTCGCCTTGCTTTTGGTGGCCACGGGCATTTTCTGCTGCGGCGACATCACTCTGATTTTCAGGGCTGGTATCTTCATCTCCCTTCCATTCCGTCTTCTCATCGTCTTCTCCTCGTCTTCTCCTGTGTGGAAAATCCCTCTCTGCCTCATCTCGCAAGGACCACAGTGGAGGCCCTGCCGCAGCTGACTGTCCAAGCCTACCTGCTGCTTCTCTCGTGCACTCATCCTGTTCTTCTGCTTATTTTCTGATCGTGTCCTATAACATACTAACTCAGACGTATATCACAATAGTATAAATTCACGCACAACTCCAAGGACTAGGGCCCCTGTGCGTCCTTTTGATATATATCTGGCCTTTTTCTACCATTGATATCTATTTAATTCCCATCAGTCTTTTGAATAACATTGAAAGTGTTACCACCCCAATAATCATTTCCTAATTTTTTTTTATTTTAAAGAGAAGAAAAAACAAAACCAATCAAAAAAAGAACAAATTTTCAAAACAACGTAATATGAGGGTAACAATGGTTAATGCATTACGTATTATTATCTTTAAGTTAGTTATTCAGGATACCAGACATTAGCATTCAATTGTCCAAACATTATTGGCACAAACCTTACTCTTCAATGAACTAAGTAAAATTGGTAGTGTATCTATCTTTTTTTTTTTTTTTTGTGGGTACCGGCGATCAACCTCAGGTCCTGGCGCGCCAGCAGGCGCCCGTGCCGCTGAGAGATATCACCGGCCCCTTTTTCGTATGTGGGTTCCGGGAATCGAACTTGGGTCCTTGCGCTTGCCAGGCAGGCGCTTATGCCACTGAGCCATCTCACCGGCCCCTAGTGTATCTATCTTAACCATCTTACATATATATACAATTTTTTTTCCCTTTCCCTTCTTTCTTTTCCCTATTCCAGTCTCTCTTTCCTTTTGACCAGTTTCTTTTTGATTCATCATGTCTATTGTACATTTTGGATCTTATTTACTCTTTCAGTTTCTCATACTAGAGCGACAATACAATGCTTACACATGTGCGTCCGGTTTATTTCACTTCTGAGTATTTTCTCGAGTTGCATCCATTTACCTATAAAAGTCTCCAGTTTATTCTTCTTTATGGCTGAATAGTACTCCATTGTATAAAAATACCACATCTTTCTTATCCATCCCTCAGTTGATGGGCATTTGGGTTGTTTCCAAGATCTGGCTATTACAAATTGTGCTGCTATAAACATGGGTGCACATATATCGCCGTGGTACGATGTTTTTAATTCTTCTGGGAAAATTCCCAGAAGGAGAATAGCTGGGTCAAATGGGACCTCCAACCCTAGTTTTTTGAGGAATCTCCACATTGACTTCCACAGTGGCTATACCAGTCGACACTCCCACCAACAGTGAAGAAGGGTTCCTTTTTCCCCACAGCCCCTCCAGCATTTGTTATTAGTTGATTTCTTTATAATAGCCATTCTTTCTGGGGTGAGATGGTATCTCAGTGTTGTTTTAATTTGCATCTCTCGAATGACTAGTGATGTTGCACATTTTTTGTATATTTATTTGCCATTAGTATTTCTTCATCTGAGAAATGTGTGTTCATCTCAGATGCCCATTTTTGGAGTGGGTCTTTAAATTTGGGAGGTCTGATTTTTTTGAGTTCTTTGTATGTTCTCGATAGTAATCCTTTGTCTGAGGAACAGCTCATTTCCTAATTTTGCCCAGCTAAATTTCCTTCATGATTTTTATACATTTTATGAAGGCTTAAGTGCATATATTCTTCGCACATACTGTTCTCTAACCACAAATAAGTGCTCAAATTTCTGCATTCAACTCAGTGAAGTAGATGTTATCAGTTTCCTTATTTTCAAGATGCAGAAACAAAGTTCCTCCAGTTACACGTCTCGGAGTTGGGATTTAATTCTGGCTACTTGTAGATACCAAGCTTTTAGCTGCTGTCTATGATGACTTCTCCTGTTTTTTCTGTCTCTCCATCCCTACTGCCTTCCTCTTTTCTTCCTTTAAATTAGCAAATTTTTGCATGTATAAGGATACGGCAGTGAATAAAGCAGTTGTCCTTATGCATGTATGTTGGGAAGATGCACTTATAAATAAACCAACAAACAAGCAAACCAACAAAACTCACAGATACGATTAATCAAGGAAGCTTCCCCTGACAATCTGAGTATTTTAAAGTTAGCCCCATTGCAGAACTCATATATTTTCTTTTCTTTTCTTCACAGTGCTGGGAAGTGAATCCAGATCCTCATACATGCTAGGCAAGTGCTCGACCACTGAGAGCATCCCAGAGTTTTTAAAAAAAGAGATTTGAGACAGAGTTTCACTAAGTTTCCCAGGCTGACCTCAAACTTGGGCTCCTTCTGCCCCAGCCTCCGGAGCAGCTGGGATTACAGAACCATACCTGGCTATATATTTTTTAGGAACTGTTCTAGGAATCTTTGTACACACATCTTACCCATCTCCACATAGTTCAAATCCCCAGAAGAGGTTTTCTTTTCTGTTATGCTGAGTCAGCTGGGCACAGTGGCCATCAGGTAAATGTGAGCTGGGTCAGTGGGTAGATGGACCACACGGTTGCTGGCCACCTTCAGGCTCCCTCAGGTCAGATCTGGGGCCTGGCACAGAGATGATTCCATATCCGGCAGGTTGTTCTGAAGGATGCACAGGGGCCTCAATCTTTGGAGTTGTGCATGAACTTAGTTGTTTTGATATATATCTGAGCAAGGCCCTTGTAGGTGAAGGTAGGATACCTTTAAAGATTTCACAGCATTGCCAGGCGTGGTGGTGCACACCTGTAATCCCAGCACTCAGGAGGCCGAGGCAGAAGGATCGCTGTGAGTTCGAGGCCAGTCTGGGCTTCAAAGTGAGTTCGAGGCCAGCCTGCACTGCATAGTGAAACCCTGTCTCAAAAAAAAAAAAAAAAAAGAAAAAAAAAAGAAAAAAAAGCATTCATGGCAGCCTTTGTATAAGAAAGAAAAGGTGGTCTGAGATGACGTCTGTGGGGTGCTTACATTCTAGGCATCCTTTAGGATTTTCTGAGTTCTTCAGTATGTAACCAGGTCAGGATGAACTCTAGGAGAATCTGCATTAAGCAGCACATTTTTCTGAACCTTACTAAGCTGGCTGGGGAGTAAGAAATTATAGTAATTAGCAACTTGGCAACAATTTAGTTCCTAGAAGAAAGTGGGCCCTACTAATGCTGGAAAACCAGAGTCAAAAAGTTGTTTCTGTCTGCAGCACTGCCCTCTAAAATGGGGGAAATTGCTGGAAAGGTATTGCTGTGTGCTGGTGAGAGGCTGACCAAGCGAGGCCGTCTGAACCAAAAAGCAGAGTTTGCGCCATTCAGACTCAGGAAGCTGCTGGGCCTGAGCATTGTGGCTGTGTTTTCCCCATCACAGCTTGCTTGGCGTAGCTGGCGTTCCTGATGTCTTGGGAGGATGGCCAGTCCTGGTGTGGTTCTATCATGATAAAGCTCCTCTGCAGAAAAGTTCAGGAAAGCTTTAATTTTCTTCTTCTAGTAAACAGTTTATGATTCTCTGCTTTGACGTGTATATGAGAAAATCCTTGTGTCAGTTGCATGGAGTTCATGGAAAGGAACAAAGCTTTTAAAAATGTTTATACTTCTGTGTGACATTGACTTAGCTGTCCAGAAAATAAAAATTTTCCTGGAAGAAAGACAATGTCCCAACCAATGGCAGTTACACATGTGCCTCTGAGTACCTATGCCTCAGCTTGGGCAACTGTCGATTTCTGAAAACACACATTCGTCTTGGTCTAAGGCTAGATGTTTGGGTGCCAGGGCCCCTGGGCACCAGGATGATGACACAACTCATTCTCTTCCCAACTCTCAACCTCTTATTTACCCAAGTGTCTGCAGGGATAGCAGACGATGTTTATAAAGACCTCAGACTTTGAAATTTGGTTTATAAAACATCGTTCATCAGCAGATACGCAAACCCAGCCAGGTCATGTAATGTTACAATTCCTAGATTTAAAATTCTTAGTTTTCTTGTCATTCATTGTCCAGGAAAGAGCCTTGTAGAAAGCATCCCTTTAATTACTATTTAATAAATAAATCAATAAGGAATGCTCTTAAAATAAGATAAATGAAAATGTCTGATATACTTGCTAGTTAGAAAAGTCTTCAAGTTTATTGCAAACAAATCAGCAACTCTTAAGTGTATAGAGATTTCTTATACAGTATCTTTTGTCAGAGATAATCTCTACTAGGTTTGATGTAAATACTCAGAGTTTGCAACAAACAAGAGAGGGAGGGAGGAAGAGAGGCAGAGAGAGAAAGAAAAGAAAGCAAGAAAGGAAGAAATAAAGGTAGCAAGAAGGAGAAACAAAGGAGGGAATGTAAATTTTTGTTCATGATCTCTATTCCATTGCATAAGTAATGTGTGGGGCCTCTTTTCAAGTTAGTATATATAGCCCTTTATGGCTTGTATGTAGAGGTCCCCCCAAAGCCTCATGTGGTCTCAGGTGGGGAGTTTCAAATGTGGCTGGATTAGGGTGTGTGAATGTGGATTAAGGGTGTGATACTGGAATTAAGGGTGTGGTGTTGGGATTAAGTATGTGGATAATGGAAGCCCTGCCCTGGGTGTGGGTGGCAGCAATCAACAGATTTATAGCTTGGATGGAACATAAAGGGTGAGAAGGGAAGCAGGCTTGCTGCCACTGCTGGTGCTTGCTGCTTGTTGCCTCCTGCCTGCTCTGCCATGGACTGTTCCTCCTCTGTGATGCCCCTCTGCCATACCACCCTACTTTGGAGACAGCTGACTGTGGACTGAAACCACTACAAACTGTGAGCTGAAATAAACCTTTCCTCCTTTAACTTTGGGTGTCGGGTATTTTGTCTCAGCAATGAGGAAAGTAACCAGGAAATAGACTAATACCATTTTTAAATGGGAATCCTTAGTGTCTTGGGATACATTTTCATGTGTGTATCAACAAAGCTGCTATCAGACTGTAGAAAGTTTCCAGTTTTTGCAGTGGTGAATAATGACAATATTGACTCTTCCAATTCAGGAACATGAGATATAGTTCCACTTATTGATATCTCCTTCAATTTTTTCAGCCATGTTTTAATAGTTTTTGGTATACCGATCTTTAACTTCCTTGGTTAATTTTATTTTTAAGTATTTCATTCTTTTTCATGCTATTATAGATTTTTTTGATAATTTTGTGTTAGTGCATTCTCTACTTTTGTGATATCTTGCTATGTGCAAATCTTTTTAAGTGCTCTTACATCCTTTCTGGAATAACACAGGCTAAACATAAAAAGATAAACTAACCAACAAATATGCCTCCTTAACCTGCTTCCTGGATTGTTATGAAGATCAAATGAGACAGTGAACACAAAAGTTTTATGTATGATGAGTCTGGGTATTCGTAAGAGATGCATTTTTTTATGATAGTTGTTTGCTCTAGTGTTTGGTTATATTATTTATTTATAAATAAATAAATATTGGTGGTTTTACTTATATGTGAGATTTTTTTCTCCCATCCCAGAAACATGTAAATGTTGAGAAACCTTTCCTGGGCATTTCACACTTTCAGGGCCGTGTACCTTAACTAAGGTGGTGATGGGGTAGTGATACTTGTTGTTATCATTGGGAGAATTACAACTACTTAGAGTAGTTATGTAAAGTAAATCTATGTCTCCATCATTCAACTTAAAGCTTCTGCTACAATCCCCTCCTTGCTTTTCCTACTCCTTCCATCTCCTGCTTGTTGTCTTTGGCAAAACTTCTAAAACGTGCTTGTCACTTTTTCTATAGCTTGCCCCCATCTATTGCACAATACTCCTCCAACCCCTTGTACTCTATCGGCCACACTTGCATCCCCATTCTATGACCTATTCTTAGTGGGTCTTGCTTTCAGATTCAAAGGGCTCTGATAACCATGTTTACCCCTTCCGTTCTTTCACTCCAGGTGATCAAATGGATTTAAACTGGAAGTGACTGGGAATCAAGAATTTTGAGATTCAAATGAGTTATTCTCCAATGGAGGAACTTCAGGCTCATACTTATTATTATTATTTTTTTTACCTCTGTCACAGAGAAAAGTGTGAACTATTCCTCTTTATTAGTGCAGTTTCTTTTCCCTTTTTTTTTTTTTTTCTTGTAGGCCTTTGTGATTTTTTTTCTTTATAGGTATGTGGTTAGAGGCTGTGGTATAGACATTTATGGCCAAGCAAATATCCATGTGCTCTCACTTTCCTTGTTGCCATGCAATTAAGTTCTCATAGAAGAGGTAACCAATGGGCTATGAGTCAAGTCAAGTGGGAGGAGGTATTGTAGAGGTGCACGTAACCTTTCCCCACCAGCTCTCCTGCTAAGGATGTTGTGTGTTCCGGAAAGCAGGACTGCAGGAAAGCTACCATCAGCTGGAGTCTTCGTGAATTTGGAAGAGAGCCCCTCACAAATTCAAGTTATTGAGTTGTAAGAGATTTCCCTATGTTAATCCTTTGTTGGATTTGTCATTTGCAAGTATTTTCTCCTACTTTGCAGCTTGTTTTTCATCCTGTGATAGGTTCCTCATAGTGTAAAAGTTGTACTTTGTATATAAGTAATTCCTGTATATGTTTTGCTGTATTTGCACTTAAGTATTTTTAAGTGGTTGAAAATGACATTGTATTTTAATTTCAGTGTCCTTTGTTAATGTACAGAAACACATGGGTTTTGTTATGGCTTCTGTTTAGATGTCCTCCTAAAGCCTCATGCAGTCATAGATGGGGCTTTTTCAGAGATGGCTGGATCTAGAGTGTGTGATGCTGGGATTGATTCATGGCTCAATGCTAGGGTCAAGGGCACTAGGATTAAGGGTATGAGTGCTACCCGCCCTAAGTAGCCTGGATAAGATAAAAGGGATAGAAAGAGCTGTAATCGTCCCTTGTCTTTTTGCTACCTTCTGCCCGCCATGAACTGTTTCTCCTCTGTGAAGCCTGTCTGCCGTGCCACCCTGCCTTGGAGCCAATCAATAATGGACTAAAACCTCTGTAAACTGTGAGCTAAATAAACCTTTCCTCCTTTAACTTTAGGTGTCAAGTATTTTGTCACAACGAGAAAAGTAGGGCCGGTGAGATAGCTCAGCGGCATAAGCACCTGCCTGGCAAGCGCGAGGTCCTGAGTTCGACTCCTGGAACCCACATACTAAAAAAGGGCCGGTGATATTGCTCAGTGGCACGGGTGCCTGCTGGAGCGTGAGGTCCTGAGTTTGACCCCCGGTACCCAAAAAAAAAAAAAAAAGAGTAAGACAGGTTTCTATATGTTGATCATATACCTTCTGACATTGATGAATGCATTTATTAGTTTGTGAGTTTTTTATTTTCTTAAAGTCTAAGGGATTTTCTATGTAGTCATGGCATTCACAAAGAAAGTTTACTTTTTTCTAATTTCTATGCTTTTTGTTTCCCTTTCTTGATTGACTGCACTAACTAGAATCAAGCATTATGATGAATAAGTAAGTAAACTAAGTAAAACGTAAGCTGTAGCTTCATAAATCCATTTTCTCACGGTGAGGAAATGTTTTCTATTCTTATTTTCCTGAGAGACTTTAAAAAAATGCCAGCATGTGATGTCCTGCCTTTGTCTCTTTTGTCAGCTTTGGCTTTGGCTTAAAGCCCACTTTGAGAATAAGATAGTTACTCCTGCTTGTTTTGGGGTTCTTGTTGGATGGGATACTGTCTTCCGTCCTTTGATTTGTAGTCTATGAATTTTGTTTTAGATGTGTTTCTCATATACAGCATACCATTGGATTTCGTTTCTTGATCCATTCTGCTAATTTGTGTCTTTTGATTAGCGATTTAAATCCATTCACGTTGATAGTTATAGTTCACAGATATTGACTTATTCCTATCATTGTATATTTACTTGTTGCTGTTTTGCTTTCTTCCCCTTCTACTTAATTGCTAGCCCTACCTGATGCATTCATTCTGTTGGCCACTTCGGCATTATTAGCTTCATTGTCTCTTTGTAGAAAGTCTTTGAGAATTTTTTGAAGTTTTGGTTTGGTGGTAATGAATTTCTTTAGGTGCTCTTTATCATGGAAATATCCTATTTTTCCATCAGATTTGAAAGATAATTTTGCAGGTTATATCAATCTAGATTGGAAGTTGTTTTCTTTTAGGGCTTGAAATACTTCACTCCAAGCTCTCTCTGCCTTTAAAGTCTGTGTAGGGAACTCTGTTGTAATTCTGATAGGTTTTCTTATACGTGATTTGTTGCTTTTTTCTAACAGCTTTCAAAATTCCATTCTTGTGTTGGATTTCTGGTACAGTCGTACCTCAGTTCACAACCTTAATTTGTTCTATGATTTTGGAAAAGATGGTCACATTTGTATTTGTATGGGAAAGATGGCCATGGTCGTGTTTGTCATCCAATGCAGTTTGCAAACAAAACAAAATTTTGCCAAATGCTTCTGTTTGTGAATCAATTTGTTTGCAAACAAAAGCGTTCATGAATGGAGGTACCGCTGTATTTTAATTATTATGTACTGTGGAGTTTTTTTATTCAGATCATGGCTATTTGAGGTTCTATATGCATTACTTTTCTATATGTTAAATTCTTTTTTCATGTGTAGAAAGTTTTCTACTATTACTTCTGTAAACAAGTTTTTATGCCTTTTGTAGTATAATGTCTTCTGGTTTTTCATTAATTCCAATTACTCTTATATTAGTATTCTTTGAGTCACCTAGCAGCTACTGGATCCCGTTTTCATGTTCTCTTGATGTTTTAAGATATCTTTCATTAATTGATCACTGACCACAGTGCTGTCTTACAGGGCTGACACTGTCCTCACGTTGTTTGCTTCTGATGCCCAGACTTCCAGTCATATATTTTGTCTTCTGGATTTCTGTGGAATGTTTTAAGGACAGGGCGGGGCCTACCTCCTCACCCACAGGGAGTGCAAGGCTCTGTGAACATTTTTTCATGTATTCATTAACCATCTGTGTTGCTTCATCTGAGAAGTGTCTTTTCATCTCAGACGCCCATTTTTTATTGGGTCTTTAAATTTGGAGGGGTCTAATTATTTTGAGTTCTTTATATATTCCTGATATTAATCCTTTTGCTAATGAGTAGCTGGCAAAATTTTTTTCCCCATTCTGTTGGTGGGTTCCTTTGCTGTGCAGAAGCTTATGAATTTGATGTGATCCCATTTGTTGATTCTTAGTATTGTTTCTTGTGCAACCAGTGTTTTGTTCAGAAAGTCTTTGCCTACACCTGTGTCTTCATGTGTTTTACCTCTTGTCTCCCAACAGATTAAGTATTTCTGTTTTAATATTTAGATCTTCGATCCACTTTGATTTCAGTTTGGACTATGATGAGAGATATAGATCTAGGTTTAATCTTTGGCATGTGTATAGCCAGTTTTCTGAGCACCATCTGTTAAAGAGGCTATCTTTCCCTTAGCAAAAGTATTTGGCCCCTTTGTGGAAGATGAGGTAGCTGAGTGTGCCTGGGGTTTTTCTGCATCCTTTATTCTGTTCCACTGATTCACAAGTCTGGTTTTATGCCAATACCATGCTGTTTTTATCACTGTACCTTTGTGGTATAACTTGAAGTCTGGGTTGTGATGCCCCCTGCCTTGCCATTGTTGCCCAAAATTGCTTTTGTTATTCTGATTCTCTTCTGGTTGCATATGAATTTTAGGATGGCCTTTTCCTGTTCTTTAAGGAGTGTTATTGGTATTTTGAGAGATTGGGTTAAATTTGTATAACAATTTTGGAAGTATGGCCATTTTGACTATATTGGTTCTGCATATCCAGAAACAGGAGATATCTGTCAATTTTCTGATGTCTTCTTCAATCTCATTTTAAAGACTACTATAGTTTCATTGTAGAGGTCTTTTACTTCCTTGGTTAGGTTAATTCTTAAATATTTTTTCTCTTGATGCTTGCGGTGGATTAACTAATGTCAACTTGTAACACCCAGCTGAACTGAATCAGTGTTGGTGCTGGATGTGGAAGGGTCCACCTGAGGATTGTTGCCAACAGCATAAAAGGAGAACTGGAGGGGAAGATGGTGTGCTGTTGATTCTCCTGGAGAAGCTCGTCAGTCTGGTTTTCCTGATATGAACTTGGCTGTTCTCATCATCAGAGGAGCTCGGGTCCTCGCTGTCACTGTGGATGACTGTGGTTCTCTTCAGGGGAAGCTCTGGTCCTTACTTTGAGTGTCCCTTCCTGGCCCCAGTGCAAATCATTCAGCCTGTTGGCACAGATCCTTCATCCAGCTGGCACAGACTTTCTGGCTTCCACCACTGACCTCTGGGCCTTCCCAGTGCAGATCCTTGATACAGACTTGCATGAGACATTGTCGTGGGCTCTGGGCCTCCAGCTGGACTTGTGGGGGACATGACCATGGGCTCTAGGTCTTCAGCTGGACTTGTACAGGACATTGCCGTGGGATCCAGGCCCTCAGATGGATTCTTTGGGTCTCTAGTGTGTGGACAAATGTATTGCACTCTCCTGCATTTGACTCTTTGGGTGAATATTATAAAATAATCCCATAAATTATGTGTCCTGTATTAAATCTATTCCCTTGTAAACCCTGACTACAACAATGCTGATATTGTTTCCCTAATTTCTCTCTTGGTGAGTTTATTATTGGTGTACAGGAAAGCTATTGACTGTATCCTGCTATGCTGTTTGATTTATTTTTTTCTTGCTTTTGTTTTGTTTTGTGTTTGGAGACAGGGTTCTCACTATGTAGCTTGGGCTGGTGTTGAACACACGTGTAGCCCAGATTGGCCTTGAACTAACTCATGGTGATCCTCCTGCCTCGGCCTCTTGAGTGCTGGGATTACAGGTGTGCACCACTACAACCAGCCTAAATTTGGTTATTAATTCTAGGAGTCTTTTGATGGAGTTTTGGGGTCTTCTATATAGAGGACCATGTCATGTGCAAATAATGTTAATTTAAGTTCTTCCTTTCCTATCTTTCTCTTGTCTAGTTGCTCTGGTTAATATTTTGAGAACTATATTAAATAGTGGTAATACCAAACATCCTTGTCTTGTTTCTCATTTTAGAAGGAAAGCTTTTAGCTTCTCTTTATTTGGTATGATGTTAGCCATTGTTTTGCAATAGATGGCTTTTATCAGATTTAGATAAAGGCCTCATACCTGTTTTCTTCAGGGTTTTTATCATGAATGGATGTTGGGTTTTGTCAAATGTTTTTTCTGCATCTATTGAGATAATCATTTGATTTTTGTCCTTGATTGGTTTTGTTTATGTGGTATATTACATTTATTGATTTGTGTATGTTGAATCATCCCTGCAAGTATCCTCCTTGGTCATGATGTGTGATCTTGTTGATGATTTGCTGCATTCTGTTTGCCATTATCTTATTGAGGATTTTTGCATATATGATCACTAAGGAGATTGGCCTGTAGTTCTCTTTTTTGGTTGGGTCCTTTTCCGGTTTTGAAATCAGTTTAATGCTTGTTTCCAGAAATGACTTTGGGAGTATTACTTCCCTTTTAATTTCATTACAGAGTTTGAGGAGTATTGGCATTTGATTTTCTGTAAAGTTCTTGTAGAATTTAGTGAAAAAACAAACAAAAAATCCAAAACAACAACAACAAAAGAAAATTCTCTGCAGTTTCGAACGTGTGGTTTTCTTCTAGGATCTACAAGTCTGGAGCGGTATCCAAGTCGAGATTTGTCCCTGCTCATGCCGGTAGATTAAGAAGACCGTCAGACCCCAGATCAGTGCTGGATGCAGGCACCAGCAGGCAGCAGGATTAGAGTGAGGGCACCCGTGCTGCACCTTTCACAGCCAAAGCAATTCAGGCTGAGCCTTGCCTCTGGCCGTGGGGGCATGGCCTCCGTGCTTTGGCTTAAACTCTTCAGGCAATCTCTTTCCAGCCTGACTGTGGCTCCCTGGCCACAGCTCCCTAACCACTGCTGTCTACTATGACTGTCTCTCACTCAGTCACTTTGGCAACAGAAGAGGGGGAGTCTTGAGTTGAAGCTCTTCTGCAGTTGCTCTCAGTCCTGGATTCAAATAGTCCCTCTCTTTCTGGAATGGTGTCTGACCAAGCACTTTCTGCATAGCACATGGTGAGCTCTTGTGCTGGTGTCGCTCCCCCGCTGTTGCCTGTTGAAGGACTCGGGCGGGAGCAGAAACCCACGTCCCCCTGCCGTTCACAGTGCCTGCTGGGCAGTTCCACCGCTGTGTTTCTGCCTGGGGCCCTCTGGAGTCCCAGCTTTCACCGTCTCTCTAGATTCGGTCTCCCTTCCCATGGCCACAAATTGGGGGCCAGAGAAAGTGCAGATTGTCCCCTTTCTTCTTCATGTTGGGTTTTGTCTCTTCAATTTCTCTGTAGGTTTTAATCTTCCTATCAGATCCTTCCTGCTTCCCAGGGATCTATTTCTTTTCTTCCTTTCCTCAACTGTTATTTTCCAGTGTCTGGATTCTGTTTCTCAGAGAGGCTGAGTTGTTGCTTAACACTCCACCATTTTTCTAAATTCTTTATTAATTGATACAATTGTGATTTTTCCTATTTAATCTGTTAATATTATAGATTACATTGATTAATTTTTAAATATTCAACCAGCTCTGCATCTCTCTCTCTCTTTTTTTGATGTGGGTACCAGGGCTCGAACTCAGGACCTTGCACTTGCCAGACAGGCACTTATGCCACTGAGCCATCTCACTGGCCCCTGTATCTGATAAATAAACCCCACTTGGTCATTTTCTTAGTCTTTTTGGACTGCTGTAACAAAATACTTTTGGCAAAGTAATTTATAAAGTACAGAAATTTATTGCTTATAGTTCTCAAGACTGTGAAGTCCAAGGTCAAGGCACCAGCAGATTCCATGTCTGGAGAAGTCTTGGGTTTTGTTGTATAGGTGCTACCTTGTTGCTGTATACTCACATGACGTAAAGGGAAGGAAGGGAGGCGGCCAGAACCTCTTGTATAGGATATTAACCTCATTCATGAAGGTAAAAGCCCCATAACTCATATTACCATCACAACGGAAATTAGGTTCCAACAAAAATTTTGGTGGAACATGGTCAGATCATAGCAGCCATAGTATATAAATCTTTCCATATATTATTAGATTCTATATGCTAATACCTTGGTAATGATTTTTGCATCTCTATTCATCGAGACTATTGACCTATAGTTTTCTTTTTTCTGTACTTTGCCTGGTTTTGGTATCAGGTCAGTGTAGCTTCAGGTGATAAATTGGTAGGACTCTGTCCTCTTCTATTTTCTGCAGAAGATTTTATAAAATGGTGTTGATTTTTCTTTAAAGCTTTGGTAGAATCACTGTGAGACCTTGTGAACCTAGAGATTTCTTTTTTGGGGGGCTTTGGAAGATTTTATGAATTAAATTTTATCATTCCTTATATGACCCTTCAGATTATCTGTTTTATGCTCATTGAGTTGTTTTGTTTTGTTTTGTTTTTAGAAATTGGTCTGTTTCATCTAGGTAGTTAGATGTATGTATGAGTTATCAGTGATACTCATTATCTCCTTACTGTCCATATGGTTTGTAGAGATTTTCTGTTTCATTCCTAACATTGGTAATTTGTGTCCTCTCTTTGCCTTTGTCTGTCTTGCTAGAGGTTTGCTAGTTTTATCGATCTTCAAAGAATTCTCTCTTTGTTTCACTGATTTTTCTCTACTTTTCTAATCTTTCCACTCTGTTTTATTATTTCCTGCTTGCTTTTGGTTCATTTTGCTCTTCTTTTTCTAGGTTCTTGAGATAGAAGCTTGGATTCTTCAGTTGACTTTTAAAATTTTTTCTAAAATATGCCTTTCGTGTATAAATTCACTGTGCTTTGAATTCATTGGGCTTCTGAACTTTGTTAGAAGTGTTTTCCATCAGTTCTGAAAACTAATTCTCTTTCTGCATGTACCCTCGCCTTGTCCTTGTCCTCTCCACTGTCTGAGAGGGCCGTTGAGCCCTCGCAGCATCCCTCCTGTCCGCCCTCCTCTCCAGTATCCGCAGTGCTCATCACTCAGTTCTTCATTGCGGATGGTCCCCTCCCCCATTTTGCAATTTATTTACTTTTTCTTTATCTCAGTCTGAATTGCTGTTAAGCTCATTTACTGAGTTTTAAATCTTTGTTATTTTATTTTTTAAAGTTTAATTTAATTCTCTCTCTCACTTTTTTTTTTTTTTTTGTGGGTACCGGGGGTCGAACTCAGGGCCTCGCGCTTGCCAGGCAGGCGCTTATGTGGCTGAGCTATCTCACCAGCCCTCATTTAATTCTTTGATGTTTTTACTTTTACATTTTTAATTTTTATTTTACTGCATGTTTGCAGTGCATAAAGATTTCATTCATTGTGGATCATTGGCACATGTACATAACACATCTCAACTCCTTTTTTCCTCCCTTCCCCTCCACCCCCCAGTTTTTAAAATTTTAAATTCAAAAGTAAAACTGCTTATAGTTTCTCTCTCTTCAAACGTTAATTTCTAAACAAAAATTTTAAACCCAGTGCGGTTTATTTCTAGAATCCCAAGATTTGAAGCCTTTGCAATTCTGTGGCTATGGTCTATAGGCCCCTGGATATCGTTTATGGCATCTACTTTCTCTCTGTGTCTGGATATCTTTGACTTAGTCCTGTATTTGAAAATTTATCACATAAATTATCTGAGGCCTAATATGAAATGGACTTTTTCCAGGAAGGATTTTACATTTGACTCTGCAAGAGGCCTGGAGGTACCACCAGGTTAAGACAACTTCCACCCACACCCAAGGCTTAAAATTCCCCAGAAAATAGAGGAGGCCCGGGGGAGCGTAACGCGGACTGTATGTAATTCCGTACCAGGACTGCCCAGTGCGGGCATGTGGCTCTTTATAGTTATAATGGCATGAAACTCCATTTAGATTCCTGTTTTGTGTAGTCTCGGCTTTTCTTTCTCTCCTCTATCCCAGAGAAGGTTACCTAAATGAAAATCCAAAATGTTTACTGCTCTCTGAGCAAATGAAAATTCTGCTCTCTTCATGTATGCATCTGGGTTCCTGACTTCTCCTTTTCGTAGGAGACTTATGATGCATTTTATATATTTCCTCTATATTTATTGAACCTTAAAAATGAGTTTTTAGCAGGACTGGTCTGAATAATCTGATTCAGTATTTCAGAAAACAGGATGGGCTTCCACAAAGAGAGTAAATGACCCGAGCCCACATGTCTGGGCAAAGATACGATTTTCTCTTCTCTCTGGCTTCACTTCCCCTGTGCTCAGCAGGACGGGTTTCTTCTTATAGGGGGCAGTAAATCCTGAAGTCTGAGTGTTCTCTTTCTGAGGCTGTTGAGTGTGCAGTATGCGATAATTAATAATTAATAGATATCTCTGTCATTCTGTGTCCTTGAGATTCAGAATTCTTAACATAGAATAAAGGAAATGCATGCAGATGCACTAGAGAAGTGGCTAATAAAAATTTTGTAAAAGTAAATTTGAATTGGAAGAAATGTCAACATAAACTCTAGATGTGGGGCTGGTGAGATGGCTCAGCAGCATAAGCGCCTGCCTGGCAAGCATGAGGTCCTGAGTTCGACTCCCGGTACCCACATACGAAAAAAGGGCCGGTGATATCGCTCAGCAGCACGGGTGCCTGCTGGCATGTGAGGTCCTGAGTTCGACCCCCGGTACCTACAAAAAACAAACAAACAAAAAAACCTCGAGATTAAAAAAAAAACAAAAAAAACCCTGCATATTTCACTGAAGAGACCTAGAAACAGTAACCAGCCCGGCAGCGGTGAGCACGGTTACTGCCTTGATTCTTTCTTAGAGGTATGGCTGATTCCATGCTTGAGGCAGGAAAAGTACAAGATGATTCTGAAAGATTTTACCATACCAGATTTAGAGGAAGCCCTCAAAGACTCGTACAATAATGTCATCTAAGAAGGACTTTGGAGCCAGCTCAAAAAGACCCCTATTGACAAAAAATGACATAATTTGGCCTTTTACAGCAAAGCCTGACCAAAAGGAGCATTATAATTGGCCTAGCCCAGCTCAGTAGGATCCTGCACGGAGTGAAGCTCTCTGTGATATCCATTGTAGGACCCTGCTCTGCTAAGGAGAGGCTGAGTGGGGTCAGGTGCTGAGTTTTCTGGCCTTACCCAAATCATTACAGTCTGAAATTTTCAACTACCCAACACAATACTACATAGAAGAGCTAACCTGCTTCTCATTTAGTACAGGCATCTTGGAAGATGTTTCCTTAGAAAATCTGCCCCCCTGATGATCTGCCTCAAAGATGACAAATTTATATTATATGTAATCTTACTTCTTATTCTTTTCTATGATTTTGGTGTGTGTATGTGTATTGTGTGGCTAATATTTAAGTGCTTTGGTTATCATATTTTTTCTAAATTCTCCTAAACAGCCTAGTATAATACCTACATATTATTGGTTCTAATTCCTGGGTGAAAGTGTTTCATTCTTTTTGGATGAAGACTGAAAAATGGAGTGGGCCAGAAAAACAAGCAGTTATGTGGCCATGCCTCTAATTATTTATTCTACAAGTACATATTAAAAACCTTCTCTAAGTCATATGTCCTATGCTAGTTACTGGGATATATGGAGAATAAAATTGTGGACCCTAATCTTGGGCCAATTTCAGTGAGTAGGCTTATTATTAAACCTATGAAAGCTAGGTGCAAGGTACAATGTAAGCATTTAACAGGAGCACCTAGCCTAGGAGTGAAAGCCCAGTGAAAGCCTCTCCAAGGGAAAGCCATTGAGGCACGATCCAAAGGGTGATTAGGCGTTAGCCAGTAGGGTGAGACCAGTCCGATGAAGAGCCCGGGCAAAGGTCCTGTCATAGAGGAGTGTTCTGCACGTTAGAACTGGAAGATGCTGAAGAAAGCTAATGGATCCTGGGTCACGTGGGGTGAGTGAGAAGCTCAGTGGTACAAGACTTGGGTAACTAGACAAAGGTTCTGTTCCGCACTTAGGCTTAATAGAAATGGGAGCTCAGTAAAGGATTTTACTCGGGTCAGTGCGTTTGTGTGTGCACCTGCACTTAGAGAAAACACTCAGCGTGTGAGCTGTCTTGTGAAATGGTGTGTGGGAGACACCTGTGATCGATCTGTAAGTACAAGGATGATACTCCAGCAACACGCTTTCAGCAGTACTTTTTGAGAGCACAACAACTTGGGATAAGGCATTTCTAGTTTTCAATATCATCATTTATTTTTATTTTTTAATTTTAAAGATAAAAAAGTGAAAACAATAAAACAGTTTCAAAACAGGCTAATAGGACAGTAACAATACATTGTGTATTGTTGTCTATATAGTAGCTACTCAGTGTACAAGATATAGGCATGAAATATTGTCCAAACAATATTAGCACAGCCCTTTCTTTTCAATGAACTAAGAGAAACTATCTGTATTGCCGTCTTAACTATCTTTATAAATATATATATGTTTTCCTTTTCTCTTCCTTTCTACTTTCCCCTTCACAGTTTCTTTTTTTTTTTAAAAGGCATTTCTATTTTTGTCACTTCTAACTTGCTGTTTATTCAGGGATCTATGGTTTTAGAAATATATAGGTTTAAGACGTCCCCAAGGGTTATATAGTTCGATACACCTTTCTTTTCATGAAACATATCTATCCCGACTATGTTGATTGGTGATGTCTCATCTCCGTTTCTTACTCTACAAATACTATTGGAGAAAAATTTTGAATGGTTAGTCTTCCTCAAAGTTACTCTCCAAACTGTTTTAGATTCCCTGAACCTTTCCCCAATGCCAGGACATCTATTCCATTTGATGGTCAACAGCGCCCCCTAGTGGGAAAAGTAGCTCACCACAAAGGCCAAGTGCTGTGCACAAATGAGTGCGTTTGTGTTACGTGGTTTCCCCAGCCAGTGCTAAGTGTAATCACTGAGCTCCAATTAAGGAGCAAATAGACTTCTTATTACCCTTGAATAATGCTTGCATAGAATATGCAACTTCTCATGTGGTACATTTTCCAATTACTCTGCCTTGAAGAGTCATCATCACAGTTACTACAAATAAAAAATGTACAGCTTTAAGCAATGGAATTGGTGTAAAAATATTTTGGAGTAAGAGTCTGCTTCAAGAAGAACATCATCTAAATTTTCAGGATACATACTGAGTTTTCTGTTTGGTTCCTAGCATGTCTGGGGGAGGTCACTGACAATATCATCACAAACCATTCCCCATTCCCTGTTTCTAGTAATCCAACCGGTTCTTATATTTGATAAACTACCTCTATTAAACTAAACCCATTTTAATCCAGGTGCGGTGGCATACAGCTGTAAAAAAAATTCCAGGACACGGAAGGCTGAGGCAGTAGGAACATAGTGAGTTTGAGGCCAGCCTGGGCTGCATAAAGAGTTCAAGGCCAACATGAATTACATAATGAGACCATGTATCAAAAAAAAAAAAAAAAAAACAACCTTTTAGATTAGTTATAGATTTACAGAAAGCTATAAACATAGAACAGAGAATTCTTTTTTTTTTTTTTTTGTGGGTACCGGGGGGTCAACCTCAGGACCTCGCGCGCCAGCAGGCGCCCGTGCCGCTGAGCGATATCACCGGCCCCTTTTTCGTATGTGGGTTCCGGGAGTCGAACTCAGGACCTCGCGCTTGCCGGGCAGGCGCTTAAGCCGCTGAGCCATCTCACCGGCCCAGAACAGAGAATTCTTATACATGCCTCACTACGTTTTGTTAACACATAACATTGTTGTGGTACATTCATCACAACCAAAGAATCCACGCTAGTACATGAGCGTTAACTGAACTCCAGACTTTATTTGGATTTCACTGGCATTGTAACTCTCTCCTACTGTCCTGTCTTCCAGGATCTCAAGCACATACCTAGTGCCTAGTTGACACTCAAATGTTCACTATTATTCCTAATGTTAATATGATAGCAATGATTATGAACACTATATATTTATTTTAGGTTTTTTTTTTAATCTTTTTTTAGACAGGGTCTCACCGTGTAGTTCAGGCTGGTCTTGAATTCACTATGTAGTGCAGACTGTCCTGAAACTCTTGGTGATTTTCCTACCTCAGCCTCCCAAGTGCTGGGATCACAGATGTGTGCCGCCACGCCCAGCTATATATTTATTTTAAAGTCACTGTTGAATTTATTCTTCAAGAGTTAGCAGAGGCAAGTCCTCAGCATGCAATTCTTTTGATTGATACAGTGATTTGGACATGGTGCCTTGGGTTAAATCCATCGAGCTTCCATGGTTTATTCAGTCATTAGTTTCACGACGTTGAAAAAGCTACTCCTAGGTAATGATGGTACATGGTTGAACCAAAAGATGCAGTGTGGCTGCGACCTATGAGTCAGCTCAAATCTGCGGGATGCTGCAGGTAAAGAATAAGCTTGAGGCTTGGCATGATGACACATGCTATGGTTCCAGCATCTTAGGATACTGAGACAGAAGGATTGCAAGTTTGAGACCATCCTGGGCAACTTAACGAGATCCCATCTCAAAAAATAAAACATGAAGGGTTGTGATGTAGCCTACCATGTGCAAGTTTTGGAGTTCAATCCCCAGCACGACACACACCAAAAAAGTTTGATTATTCATTCCCTGGTCTCAAAAGTCATAAAAGCAATAAAACATCTTGTAGATAAAATTTTATGTCCTCCAAATCCATCATCGTAAGATGAAAGTAGCCCAAATTAGAACAATTTATTCTCCTCTTCCTACTTTGATTTTGGTGGGTCTGCTGTTGAGCTCTGAAATGACTCGAGTAGTTTTCAAACTTTCCAGAGCATTGGAATCTCCTGGAAGGCTTACACCACTTATTTTATGTACCTCATATTTCCCACATGACCATTTTCCTGCACTCTCTTCCTTGTTTCTTCATGTATCTTGAGATT
Source organism: Erethizon dorsatum (assembly GCA_028451465.1). Taxonomy (NCBI): domain Eukaryota; kingdom Metazoa; phylum Chordata; class Mammalia; order Rodentia; family Erethizontidae; genus Erethizon; species Erethizon dorsatum. The sequence goes on from CM051839.1 coordinate 12,714,866, forward strand.
TCTGCTTGTGAGTTTGTATTTCATTTTTTTTTTTTTTTTTGGTGGGTACCGGGGGTCGACCTCAGGACCTCATGCGCCAGCAGGTGCCTGTGCCGCTGAGCGATATCACCGGCCCTTTTCTCGTATGTGGGTTCCGGGAGTCAAACTCGGGCCCTCGTGCTTGCCAGGCAGGCGCTTACACCTCTGAGCCATCTCACCGGCCCAAGTTTGTATTTCTTGAAACTTGGTTTGTGAGAATTTCTTTGGGACCTGGGTTTCAAGTATTGCTCCAGGGAGGGTCTGCATCCAATCCCACCACATGCTCGGTGTAGTCATTCTGGTTGACTTTAGACTAAATTTGTATTTTAGGTGTTCAGCAACTATAGGTACAGTGGCCCCTTGATTCATCAACTTAATTTACTCTACTGTTTTGGAAACGATGGCCATGTTTGTGTTTGTGTGGGAAAGATGGTTGCAGTTGTGTTTGTCACCAGATGCAGAGTTTGCAAACTAAAATAAAAATTTGCCAAACACTTCTGTTTGTGAACCAAGTTGTTTGCAAACAAAAGCGTTCGTGAACCAAGGCACCACTGGAGCATCGCCAGTGAGAAGACTGGTCTACCGTCAGGGAACTCAGGGAGGGAACGGGGAGGGACTTTGTCTTTCTCTCTCTTCCTCTAGAACCAAGCCCAGCCCTGGGAACACCCACCAACTCCTCTGGCAGGCATGTATTTTATACATTACCCAAGGAGGAGGCAGCTTTTGTCTGTGCGGGTTTGTGCCGGGGTCTCTGATTAAACCCCGAGCTTTGTTCCTATCCCCCACAGGAGCAGCACTGGTCTATCCTGTGGCCTGTTTTTGTATGGCCTTTAAGCTAAGAATTTTTTTTTATGTGTTTAAGTGGTTCTTAAAAAATAAGAACAAAAGCAATAGAAATCCAATGTGGCCCACAGTCTGAAATATTTATTATATTTAAAATGTTTATTTATCTTTAATGATAAAAAGTTTTGGACCCCTAGACTTCCAGGAGTCAACATATACGTCCAGGGCAGATCTCATTTCCGATGGTGTTTGTGTCGATGAACCTGACTATCAAGCTGACTGGCCTTCGGGACTCCCGGAGCAGTGACTGGATTGTGAGAGCATCTGTGGGCGGGGCCTTGCTGGAGGAAGAGGGTCATGGGGGGGCGTGACTTTGGAGACTACATGCGGTCCCTGGCCTCTTGCCTTGGGCTTTGCTTCCTGGCCACCAAGAACTGAGCAGGTTTGCTCTACCGTGCCCGTCCACCACGGAACCACGAACCATATAAACCTTTTAGGAGGAGAAGTAGGTAGGTTGAAATGAGGCTTTGCATGATAATCCTAGCATCTCATGAGGCTAAGGCCAGGGCAACCTAGAGAGACCTTGTCTCGAAAAATTAAAAAAAAAAAAAAAAGTGCTGTGGATATAGCTCAGTGGTAGAGTTAGAGTGCTTACTTGGCATGCATAAAAACTTGGTTCCAATTCCCAGCACCACACACACACACACACACACACACCCACACACACACCCCTCTCAAGTTCCAAAATTCTTAAACTGTGGGTGTCAGGGCTTTGGTACCAGCAATGGAAAAGCTGAGTGATACAGTCTTATCCCTTCCTGGATAGACTACTTCTTTCTTGTTGCTTCTCGTGTCTAAGACTGTTACTTTCTCACCTTAGATATTAATTTTTTTCCACATCTTATTTTTTATTAGAACATATTTGTAGTACATAATAATTACATTCATCATAGGGGATGTGTACATGTGCGCAGCTCATCTTTTTTTTTTTTTTTTTGTGGGTACCGGGGGGGTCGACCTCAGGACCTCGCGCACCAGCAGGCGCCCGTGCCGCTGAGTGATATCACTGGCCCCTTTTCTCATATGTGGGATTCGGGAGTCGAACTCGGGCCTTCGTGCTTGCCAGGCAGGCGCTTATGCCACTGAGCTATTTCACCGGCCCGCATAGCTCATCTTAATTCTTTTTTTCTTGTCCCTTGCTCCACCCTGCCCTCCAACCCATCTTCCCCTCCACATTTATAAAAGCTCTATTTCCGTTTTTTTCTTTCAATTTTTTTCTTTCAATCTTTTCCCTTCCTCCCTCTCCTCCCCGCGCCCTCCATCTTGTTCCCTTTCCCATTTGAACAAATTCTTCTTACTTCCTAATATTGCTCCCCTATTTCGCTCCTTATTTACACTTTGGGTATCTCATACATGTGAAGTAATGCAATATTTAAACTTGTGTGCTTGATTTATTTCACTTAAGATTATGGTATCAAGATGTATCCTTTTACCTAAAAATGCCTCAAGTTTATCCTTCTTTATGGCAGGACTCCATTGTATATAAATACCACATTTTCTTTATCAATTCATCTGTTTATGGGCATACAGGCGCTTCAAAGATCTAGCTATTATAAGCTGTGCTGCTATAAACATGGGTCTGCATGTATCAATGTAATATGTCTTCAGTCGTTTTGGGAAGGTACCTAGAAGGGGAATAGCTGGGTCAAATGGAATCTCTAGTTTTAGTTTTTCAAGGAATCTCCATAGTAATTTCTGTACTGGTTGTACCAGTTTACTTCCTACCAACAAGGAGAAGGGTTTCTTTTTCCTTATGGCCTCGCCAGCATTTGTTATTGGTTGATTTCTTGATGACAGCCATTCTTTTTGGAGTGAGATGGAATCTCAGTGTTGTTTTAATTTGCATTTCTTTTTTTTTTTTTTTTTTTGTGGGTACCGGGGGGTCGACCTCAGGACCTCGCGCGCCAGCAGGCGCCCGTGCCGCTGAGCGATACCACTGGCCCCTCTTTCGTATGTGGGTTCCGGGAGTCGAACTCGGGCCCTCGCGCTTGCCGCGGAGCCATCTCACCGGCCCTAATTTGCATTTCTTGAATGGCCAGCAATGGTGAGCATTTCCCTGTATTTATTGTATGGTTTGTACTTTTTCATCTGATAAGTGTCTATTTATTTCAGATGCCCATCTTTGGATTGGGTCTTTACATTTGGGGTGTGTAACTTTTTTTGAGTTCTTTATATATTCTAGATATAAAGCTGTCTCTTCACTCTGTTGGTGGTTTCCTTTGCTGTGCAGCAGCTTTTTAATTTGATGTGATCCCATTTGTTGATTCTTGTAATATTTCCTGTGCAGTCGGGGTTTTGTTCATGAAGTCTTTGCCTGCACCTATGTTTTAAAGAGTTTTACCTATTCTATCTTCCAGCAAATTAAGTGTTTCTGTTTTAATATTTAGATCTTTGACCCATTTTGATTTTAGTTTATGCATGGTGAAAGATATGGGTACAGGTTCATCTGCATGTGGACAGCCAGTCTTCCCAGCATCATTTGTTAAAGAGGCTGTCTTTCTTTGGCCTCTTTGTCGAAGATAAGGTAGCTACGTGTGCCTGGAGTTGTTTCTGTATCCTCTATTCTGATCTGTTGATCCGTAAGTATGTTTTTTCCCTTTGCCCTTTGCCCTAAGCCTCTCTGGGGGGCAGCGCGCTGGAGAGCAGGGCGCGGGCCTGCTGCGTCCCCTGCGTCCGGAGGTGGAGGTGGTGGCGGCGGGGTGACGCTGCCCCAGGAACCTGGTCTCTGCAGCACCAGATTGTCCCTCGGAGAGAGAGAGAGAGAGCTGCTGCCGGTGGAGCTGGGAGCAGGGGCCAGCTGAGCTGTCACTGCTGAGCCACTTCCTTTTTAAAAATTGCCCGTGTGTTTGACTTGATCTGTGTATCAGCTTTCCTTTTTAATTTTCTATTTCAGCACGAAAGCCGCTCTCTCCCCCTCCAAATACCTTCCTTCTCAGGGGAGCCTTCCTGAGTTACTCTACGGCAACTCCGCCTCTAATCAGCCATGTTGGAGCCCCCTAGATATTCGTTTAAAGGAGGCTTTAAACATTTTATCCTCTATTTGTAGCTGTTTTACAATTTGGGGGTCCCCCATAACACTTGAAAAAAGAAGTCCTTCCTTTTGACTTCCTGCCATATGAGGAGCTGTAAGAATGGAGGACCATCTGTGAGCAAGTTTGAAAAGCATAACGCCTGGTTATATTTTGAAGAGGGAGTCTGGAAGGTAATAACACAATGGGGACCTTAAGGCAGTGAGCTTTCTTGCATAGCTAAAGTTAGCTTTCGCAGGGGCCCCATCTTGGGGGTAGGGTGTGTGTGTGTGTGTGTGTTTGCTTGCGTGTGTCCCTGTTTATATACTATGGTTGCATCCACCGTTTTTCTAAATTAGAATTGTTCCTGTTCAGGACGTGTTTCAGGACTATACAATGATCTTATCAACATAATAAATGGCAACTTTCAGTTTCTCTTGCTTTCCATTCCTGGCATTTTTCCGCAGACAGGAGATGTGTACCCACTTAAGGAAGTAGCGTGGCACTGCCCAAAGAACCCTGGCAATGAGGTCAGGAAACCCAAGTGTCGGACCTGCCCCTATCCCTAATAAATGTCCTCCCTTTTCTCCTTCACCTCCTTGTTTGAAACAAAGGGAAGAAAAACTGGCAAACAGAAATTGATAAGAGATAAATGGACCACCTTTATCTTTCCTTATTGTAAAAGGAGCTCTGTGAATTAGATATGTGTAAGTCTGGACGTTGTAACTGAATCCCAGGCAAAAGTCTCCTGGACTTGAGACTTACTGGGAGTTTTGCTGGTATAAAAACATCAGTTCCTGGCCCAGAGTGAGGTAATGTTATTCTCAGGACTCACTCTATTATGTTCTTCCATTCTATAATTCACTTCTCTTTTTGCACATTTATTTTTAGGTGTGAATACCATCTCCAAGTCCTGAATTATTATTTGAGGCCCTCGGCTCCCATGAGAGCTGTAATATCAATGACAGCTGTGTTGTGTGTACAGCTCTCATAGCAACCAAGTGCAGTTGCCCGCCAGTGAAAGCTGGCTCTGGTCTCCCCGTTGACTATTTAGTATATGATCTGTAAGAAAGAAGGCAGGAATGTTTGAGGGAGGCACAGAGGGGGTGATGGGCTTGGGATACTATGATCAGGCCTTCTGGATGACCCCACACAGGATGGGGATGTATTGTACAACAGAAGGCCCTGAAGGGATTGGGGGGTTAATTTCTACCTCCCACTATGCCAACAAATGCAGGATCCTACTGGTTGGAGGCTTTGCCTGGCATCTCGGTTGTGCTAGGGTACTGGGGTGGAAACCAGGAGGGGAGAGACAATCATGGTGAGCAGAGGGACCCTGGTCTTTGATGACATGATGGAAAGGTTACTTTCCCTTATTCTTATAGCCAAGAAAGAATAATAACTGTGAGTCTTGAAGGAGACACCGCACCAGCATGTATGACCAGTAAGAGGTGAAAGTTGTTCTGTGGTTGGATCACTAAGAATGATGGAACTGTTTTAAAACCACTCATAAATACAAAACCTCTCTCAGTCACCTGGTTTTCTCATTAGTTGGCACCCACTGTTCTATGGATAGTAATTGCCACAGAGCAAAAAGAATCCATATTGTCTGCACCCCAATTCCTCCACCACCCCTTCCCTCAATCTGGTGCAATGGGTTACTCAACGAAGGCAAGAAAATGAGTGACACTAACATAGGTTTCAAAGAAATATTAGACTCAGAAAATAACTACACCCTTTTGTGCCTTCGGAATAGTAGCTTAGTTCATTCATTCCCCCAAACCTGGGGATTAATGGAGTAAGAGTCACCCTGCAAAGCTGGCCGAGACGTTTCACTGCAAGCTCTGGGGAGCATGAATCTTTCCATTCGTTTTTCTCCAAACAAAAGCCACAAAGTGGAGTTTCCATGTGGGGCAGGGTCTCTTCCCTGAGAAGAGCAAGATGGTATGGCACGTTGCTGCCCAGTGATCTCTGGCACATGTGTGCTCTGGGCAGCAGTGACGTGTCCCCTGGACATTCTCATTCCAGGTGAAGCAAGCTTCAGGCTGACAGTACAAACTGTGTCCTTGTCGACTTTCCTAGTGGACTAGGAGCAGGGACAAGGGTCTGAGAAGTGTGCAGGAGAGACAGGTGGGGAAGCATGCGTGGCAGCTTTTCTCCAGTTTGGACGCCAGCATGTTCCACAGAACTAGTCTTGTCCAGTGCAGTCCTGAAAAATATAACGCTCGACAAAGAGGATTCTACTGTCCATCTGCTATAGGAAAAGCTGTTACGCAAAGTTAAAATGGAGGCTTTATGAAGGCTTCTCCCAAGTGTTTAATAGCTAACATGTATTGTGCAAAGCCTTATCTCAACCTAGTTGACCTCGGGACTATGCTGTAGTTTTGAACTCATCCCAGCACACGTCCCACGGGAACCTCTGGTCTACCAGAAAGACTATGGAAGTTGAGTGAGGAGTGAGCGTGTCTAGAACTTGGTAACAGCTTCGTACACCCAGCTGTCAGCACACTGCTCACAATGAGTGGATGGGCAAAGACAAGTAGAGCCTGAAGTGCCTTCCGATGAGGCACAATCACTACATTCCTAGAGCTCTCCTTAGATCCCCTTTCCTACCTACAGATTAAGCCCAGACTGGGCCAGAGCAAAGCTTTTAGGGCAGCAGTGCTTTCTGGGGCCACAGCACTTAAGTGTATGAGTTTTTGCTACTGGATCTTTGGGATCCACAGCTCCCAGAGTGGAACTTGGCAGGTGCAAGTCTCTAGACGCAGGCTGGCCAGTACTTGCTGTCTAATGCTGCCTGCTCTAGGGGAGATGTCAGGGGTCTTGGGTGGGCCAGACATAGGAATCCAAGCCATGAAGGGAGCCTCTCAATTTCCAGTAGGGGATCCCAATGAAAGGGTCATCCCTCAACTTTCTCGTCTTCCTGTTGCACTCTCTCAGGCTAGCAGCCCCATGTTTTTTATTTCCTGCACTAATCCCTTATTAATTCTAAGGAACTATCGTTTAATATTCTTTAGAAATGCTGGTGGGGGGGGTCGCTCAGTGGTAGAGCAATTGCTTAGCATGTGTGAGGTCCTGGGTTCATTCCTCAGCACTGCAAGAAAAAAAGATCTTTAGAAATGTACAAGTAGATATAAAAAAGGACTTGGCCACCCCAGCCCACCTGGTGGGGCTCAAGGTATAGACCTATTTACTTGTGTAAACCTGCCTGAGACGGTACCTAATTTAGCAGCCATTCTTGTTCACAATTGCTCAAAACCTTTTAATCAATTCACTTAGAGTAACAGAGCTAAGGGGGTGTCTGGCACCTGGCAGTTGACTTCCCTGAGAGAAACAAGGCAATTTTCTGTGGTCTTTCAATGTACTCATAATTTAGCAGCAAACACTGATATTTTGAAATCCACAATACTGCCACTTTGGAGGTCCAGAACAGGTGACAGAATTAGGGGACATGGATGACAGAAACACAACCATTTGGCTCCATTTTATTACAAAACCAAACCAAACAAAATTTTGCAGTGAAATTTCTGGGAATTCACAATCCTTGTGTTAAAATCTTTATAGCTGCAGTACATATTTTAACCATACATAAGAACACCATTGTACTATTTACACGGTAGTCTTCTATAGAACAAAAATAGTCACGGTGTACGAGTGAATGTTTCCAGCTATCATCCTCGGTGTTTCATCGCTAGCCCAGGACAAGACAAAAACAGTTTATGTTCTCCAAACACGTAGAAAACAGAATAAAGCAAAATAAAAGTCTGTGTCTCCTAACAGAAGATAAATTCCTTTAAAGACAGGTTTTGTTTTCAAATTTCTCTGTATTTTAAGAGATATAAAGTGCTTTGAAAGGACCAGAGTTGGTGCCTGAAGTGGAGAAGGAAAAGGACTTACACAGAAAAAAACCAGACAACTGTACTACCTTAACTAATTCTTTAAATGTGCGCATGACTTTGTACAGAAAGTAGTGTGGCTGAAATGGCTGTATCATCCACTACCACATTATTTCAACAATCAAGAGTTTTCTAAAGTCCAAATTCAAAACTCCCCATGCAAATATCATTGGGAGTAACTTTTTGTGATCCCTGGGGTCAGATGGCAGAGGAATCGAGGAAGCCTAATGCTGTGATCTGCCCGTGGTGGAGACTGGCAATGCTGAGATGGGGCCATCGTATTTGTCACCTGCAGACTGGCCAGAGAGAGTTTGCGGGAAGCTAAGTAAAATACGAACTGTGACATCATTCATTTTACAACGAAAGCTCATAATTCATATTAGGAAAGCAAAATGAAGCCACTGGATTTCCCCCTTGTTAGCAGGGAGATACTGGAAGTTGATTTATGATGTCATGATTGCTAATTTTATAAGTGTAAATTCGTTCTTTGCAGACCGTTTTTTCTAGTGGGAAATAATGCTGTGCTATACAAAGGGGTTCATATAAGTTGGGTTTATTTTTCGTATTTTTTAAACAGGCATTTGCTGGTTATGGTCTGCCGTCTACAAAACAGTTGTCACATACGTACTGCTTGGGAGAGTCCCCTGCAAAGTAGAATCGTTTTCCTCCAAGCTCATGAACATTTTAAAGAACAATATCTTTTTTTTTTTTTTTTTAAAGAAATGGAATGTAACTTTTCACAAATACAAAATTATTTTGAATTTTCTAAATATAAGGGAAATCCCACTATAAAAATAACAGCCCCTTCTAACCTCTCCCACCCCTAAATCTCTTTCTAATTATAAAATAGTACAACTATTTCAGATTACTAATGTGAAAGCAGGAAGTAAATATGTACATATACAAAACACATCAGCATTTCACACCATTTACATTCATATGAAAGAAGTCCTTTTATTGATCTTCCTTTGTGTTTTCATAAGAAGAAAGTTGAGATAAGTTACACATTAATCCAACCTCTGCTTATAACTCATCACACATATTTCAGCCTAAGAAATCTTTGCAAACAGAGCAACAGTGCATGTCAACATTTTGCAAAAGAAAAGGCTAGAGCTCTTTTGTGAGGTCTCTTTCAACTTTTCAGAGTTTGTGACATTCTTTCCTCTTTTGATAAATGTAGACCAAATTCTCAACTATGCAGAAAATTGTATGATAAAAGGCAAATAAGGAGTTGAGGAAATGATGACCCAAGTCAAAATTGATTTGCTGAAAGAATGGTATTATTCCAGCAGAGGGCGCTGTTCACCTTTCAATAATGTCCTACTGACCAGAGTACCATAGAGGCCAACGCAAATGCAGACTGCTAAATCCACGTGTTAGTCATTGTTTAATTGCTCTGCTGCCTGTCAGTACAGGCAACAGTTCGTATTTTCTTCAGAGAGCAGGATATACTATAATGAGCTAGCTCTTATACATGAAAATTCTTTGGCTATTTAAAATCTTCACATTCTCAAAGAGAACAAAACTGAGTCCAACAAAGCGCTAGACTTGTCTGAAAGTTTTGAAGGAAAAGGGGACTAAACACTGGACTTTCGAGATAGTGTGGTACTAAGGCCATCGTTCGCTTACTTGAGATTTCTGGATTTCGTAGGGTCAGTCAACAGCCTGCAAAAGAAAACTCCCTAAGGTTTCATTCAACCATGAGTCCCAGGCTCACTTTTATTTGTGAGAACATTAGGAGAAAATTCAGCTAGTTAATGGGAGAAACGTGTCCATCTGGATGGTGATCAGTCTTTGGTTTATCCAGCACACACAGCCCTTTGATACCCTCGGCTTCCCCAGGGCCACAGACTTTCTGAGCCGTGACTTCGGGTAACTCAGGTTGAGCTCTCTTCTGCATGGAGTTTCTCTCCCTCTGTTCAGACCTGCAGGCCTCTTCACAGATGCACATTCTTGTCTTAACGTTGTCATCAATAAATATGCAGCGGGTGGCTAGAGAGCAAATGGCTCTGGAGTACGTGCAAACACCAAGTAAGTGCAAACACCAAGCCCAGGATTAGAAGATCTTTGATCATAGAGGCTCCTTAAAAAGCCACTGGATTACAAAGCACGTGAGACCGGGAAAGAACTGTGACCAACCTTAAGCAGGTTTTACATTTAAAGGGCTCAGTAACTAAGGGCCACATCTAGGGTCGGGGTTCAGTTCATTAGTTCTAAGACGATGTTAGTGCCGTCAAAAGGCTCACAAGAAAATGTTGCTGTTGATCTCCGAGTCTTTAAACATGGCTGTCCCTGATACAGAGAGCCTGGGGTGGGGAGGTGGGGAGAAAAGCAGGGCAAGGGAAGAGCTAAGTGACGAGAAATTCATGCCTGCTTCTCAGAATTAATTTATTTCTGCAGGCTACCCAGACCTGCTTTGCAGTCATGAGTGGTACAGTACTTAATTCTTTAAACAACCTGCCCCGTCCATATCAGTTCTAAGCCTGGGGGAACGGGCACTTCTTTAGGGAGCACATCTATGTGTTCCGCACAGAAGTTTCCAGCCCTGCTTCACCCAGCTCCCCAACCGGGAGCCCTGCGTCCTCTGTTCTGACTTCCTGCAGGGCTTTGGTCCCTTCCCCTTTGAGACAGAATCACCAGCTGTGCTCCTTAGTCTCTGCCATGGCATCAAGCACTGCACAAGGAAACTCATGGCCCCCACCTTTAGAGGACAGTCTCTTCGCCCCTCTGTCAGTTTTCAGTGGCCCCAGATCACTTACAAGCTTTGTGCAGATATGTTAAGCAGCATGAGTGGCCACCAGACACAGGACGCACAAATCCTGACCCTGGGGCAGGTGGAGAACCTGGATGCTTACATATTCTGGCAGTGGAAGATAAGAGATCCAAACAGCATTTTGGAATTGTGACCTTGCCGTTTTTGCTTAGGAAGCTTTTTTGGCAGTGAAGGTGAAAAAAACCAAAAAGGCAATAGCTATAGGTGGCTTGAGATAAAACCAGTGATAAAAGAAGAAAAAGGAAACTGGATGTGGTGGTGCATGCCTGTAATCCTAGCTCTCTGGGAGGCTGAGGCAGGAGAATTGCAAGTGTGAGCCCAATCTGGGCAACTTAGTGACTTAGCTAGATCTTGCCCCCCACCAAAAGGTGGGGATATAGCTCAATGTGAAGGCCCTGAGTTTGATCCTCAATATCTAGGGGGAAAAAAAGTAAAAAATGAAGGTGACTGGCTTAGGAAAGAACTTAATTTGCCTTTATAATAAACCAGTTTTCCTCACCAGAAGTAAAAGTACAGCTATTACCACACAATAAAAAGAAAAACAACATCAGTAACAACGGTAAGCATGACGAGGATTGTAACTGTGTATTTACGGAGCCACCAATTTTGTTTTTGTCCTGAAGGTTATTTGAGAGGTTCTTGTGAGAAAAGAAAATGAAGAAATAACAAAATAAAATAAGGAGGAAAAGAGGAGGAAGGGAAGATGGGAAAAGTGTGTGTGTGTGTACACAGAGAAACAGGTAGCCAAAGACAAACAGAAATAGGGAAAGGAATCCAAATAAGAGAATATAAAAATGCTATTGAAAATTGCCTTAGTGGTCCTAGTAACACAGAGGACTGGGCCCTTACTCCATAGAGGAAGTGACTCCATATCCCAGAGCTTATCTTTTCTTTCTTCCTTTTTTCCTTTTTTTTTTTTTTTCCTGAGACAAGGTCTCAGTATGGTTTAGGTTCCCCTTGAACTCACTATGTAGCCCAGGCTGGCCTCCAACTCACGAAATCCTGTCAGTCCTTCTACCTCAGCCTCCTGAGTGTTGGGATTACAGGCATCTGCTACCACACCCAGCCCATATCCCAGCTTTTCTGAAACAGTTTTGATTCCGTGAGATTTCTTCACGTTTAGACACAGTGATGTATTCAATGGACAGTGAAATGGCACTAAATTCTCATGCTCTGTAAGAATTTTCTGCCTAACTCAGAACTCACAGTGAATCGTGTTGGGCTGTCATCCTTCGGGTTTTGAAGGTGTGGTAGCCACAGGGATATCAGGACAGTGACTGAAATGGTCATCGGGCGTGTGACTGTTGATCTGACAACACCCAGACCTGAGACTATGTACAGATGCTTCACCACAATGAAGAAATGCTAAAAACAAAATAGCAAACAAACAAAAAGACAAAGACCCGCCTCCACAGACATGAGCATTAGTAACCATGTGATGTCAAAGTAGTTAGGTGCCTTTGCTACTTTTATAGTTCTATCTTCTCCAGACCACCTACCTTCCCTTTGTCTAGATAACCAGAGCCAACCATGCAGGGTCATCAAATCCTGGAGGATAATTAATACTCAAATGCTGTAATTATCAATAATCAGGGCTCAGCTCTTCCAAAGGACGAGCCACACAGGAGGTAGGAATTCCTAAAAGTGGCCCTAAATTATTCAGAGCAAATGCAAACGTGTTTTCTTCCCCACAGCGTGGGGGCGGTGGACATGCGGATGCTGAGTGAACGCTGGCTGTTGGAGGTGGCTGTAATTCACCAACTGGAGGCTGATGCCCCGAAGGTTCGTTCTTAGTAAGGCCACACAAAATCTTGTATTTGGCGTCAATATGATTTCTTAGTCTTTCCTCCCAAATTCATGAGTTCTAACTGGAGCTATGGGGTTAGGGAACATTGGGACTGGGCAGAGAGCTTTAAAGAGCCAGGGGTTGAGGTCCAGCTGGATGATTTCAGTCTAGAATTCTTGCTGGTTCCTTAAGCGCCACGTATCAGTCTAAGGGTTTGTCGTAGAAGAAAGTGGAATTTTGCTTCAGCACCAGATCAGCATGGTTTGTGTGACTTTTGGAAAGATGACATGTCAGAGAAATAATGATTGATGAGACTGGACAACAGTGGTTAGAATGTTCAAGCAGAAATTTCAAAAAGGGCTGCTTGAGTCTTCATTCATTACAAAAGCAACGGATCCCTGGCCCTCTCACTGGGCGACTTGGGTGGTGTCTAGTTCTCTCTGGAGGTCATTAGAGTCTCAGCCTTTCCTTTCTGCAAGGACTAGGGATTCTTGTGAGGAGACCGGAGGAGCTCTAGACCTGTGCTGCCTCGTGGGCTGCCCCAGACACATGTGGCTAGTGAGTGCTTAGGGGGTGGCAAATCCAAAATGAGATGTGCTGAGTGCAAAAGACACAATGGATTTAGAAGACTTTGCACAAAGGAAGAACGGAAAACATCTCATTAGCACTTTTTACATCCATTACATGCTGAAACAATAGTACTGGGTTAAGTAAAATATATTATTAAAATTATGTTACCTGTTTCTTTTTACTTAAAATGTGGCTATTAGAAAATTTAAAATTACATATATGATTTGCATTGTATTTCTATTGGATGGTGTTGGCTTAGACGCTTGCAATATACATTTGTGCACGTACACATACAGTTTGCAACTCTGGGTTACACAGCCTTGGACACTCACGTGTATATCCATTGGTCTCCAGGTCACACAGAATCTCGTCTTTGGGGGAGGTGGCAAAGAAGGCTACAGAAAAGGGCTTTTTCCATTTCTTTTGTAAGGGAAACTTTTTGATTAAAAAAAAATTTTTTTTTAACTACCAAGGCCATAACATACTCTAAAACCCTCTGGTAAGGGAAAATTCTCACAGGCTCAAGGGGTTTGCAGTGGGACTTCCATGGGGTCAGATCTACAGGCCTCACACCAGCCTCTTGGACCCCTCATCATCTACAAGATTCTACAGGGTGGTGAGTGGCCAGGGCTTGCATATGCAATTAATTCCCAATATCCCTGGCCATCATCATGAAGAGAAAATCTTTACCAGAACAGAAGGCAGTGCAATCAAAGGACATTTTTTCTTTGAGCATGGAATACAATTCATATTTCCTTTGCTGTTGAATTATCCTAATTCCATTATTCTTCATACCAAAATTTGTCTGGGGCCATAGCTGATGAAAGGAGAAGTAGGTGGTGAAAGCCAAAGCTAACTGAGAAAAACACTTTTGAGACTGAGAATTCCACACCGAGAACTAGGATTTGAAGGTATCCAGAGCCTGCAAACTCTAACAGCAGCTTTGAAACAAGGCAGAACAAACCAACTCCTACTTGGATTTAAAACTGGAATCATTCAGATCTTCATTGTCAGCAACACAGGAGTGCCAAGTAAAAGGCTTCTTTTGCCTCCCCTGGCTATGACGTCTGCTGCTATCTGCAAAAATGGATCCCACTGGCAAATGGTCATCTGCGATCCTGAAGTCTGAGGGAGCTTTGGAAATCATCATGCTGAATTGTTCACCTTACGGATGGAGAAACTGAGGCTCCTGAGGGTGTGGCTCATCAAGGACTTTGGTCCCCTGATTTAGCGGTCTCTTCACTCCTCCCTGCCTGCCTTCTCCTCTTCTGAGACTGAATTTCATTCCAGGAAAATATTCTGGGTGGTGAAAAAAGAGCAACCAGTGTTTTCCCCTGACCCACATGCCACGTTTCAGCAGGCAGCAGGGGTTTACAGTGGAACCAAACTCTGTGTTTGAGTGAGTATTAGTGTAATGAGGCAGAAAAGCCCTCATCAAACACACAAATACAGCTCAGTGAGAAAAGCTTTCTTTCATCGTTAATCCAAGCAGCGGCATGGTCTTTGCCAACTGCTTAGAGATGATAAGGTGACCCCACCTGGCTGTCCAGACACAGGTCACTGCCTCCGTCACCCCTGCATCTGGAGAGTCTGAATGTATTATAAAATCGCCTCCTGGAAAAATAGCACATTTCTGTCATCGTTACAAAAAAAAAAGAATGAAAACATAAACAGTTTAAAAACACAGGTGGGTTTTAGTATTCATTGGATACCTCTTTTCCCAATTTTCCCCTCTCTGTCAGATAAACTTGATTCAGCAAATTCCCATGCTGTATTTTTCGGTTCAAATGATTTATCAGATCCTAGCTCATTCCTCTCTGGGTTACTGGACACTCTCAGGAAGCCGTGAGAAGCAAGGTACTAAGGATTCATCTGAACCCTTCTACACAGTCTGGTGAGGGTTAATTTAAGGGCGTGGGAACCAAGGTAAAAGCAAAGTGCGACTGTGGCCTCCACTGTATTTACCATCGGGCTCGAACATGATCGCATCTTTTCTAAAGCCTCCATCTCCAGTGGAACCCACTATGGAGGTGACAAACTGCTCTAGCCCTGGGAAACCAGTGCCCAGGCATTTTGCTTTTAAAGGGAGGAAGATATTTCAGTGTTAGGTTTTCAGTCAAGACTTGCAGCCCCAGATATTGCTACTGAAGATCAGTGTTCCTGCCTTGGAGGGGCCTTGTGAGTTCAGAATTTCAGCCAAAGACCCCAAGACCTAGATGAGCTGAAGTATTTCCCGGAACTCCCTCCTCATGTTGTGGTGGGCCCTTCACAGAGCCTGGCAAATCAAAGCCAATGGGATGTAGCTTAAAATAATGAGTGATGGCCTCAGCAGATTTAGAACTTAGTGTTATGGTCTCCGGCATCTGGAATTTTCAAGAGCCATCTAAAAGAATTTCGGTTCTTAATGAAAGCTGGTCTTATACTGTGTCAAGGTGCGGAGGTGCTTCTCAAAGCCATGCACACTTCATGCTGAGACAGAGGTCAAAACCACAAATCTCAGTAATACAAACTGATCACAGCAGGAACTGGTGCTTCTCGACAGAACTCTATGTGGGAGTGGCAGTGAGCCTGGGGAAAACCAGAGGGGTAGATGTAAACTATGCAGTCTTTAAAAAGAAATTCCAACAAGTCAAACAGTCTCCCCAGAACAAGAACAATAAGACCTGGAAAACTTGAGATAAAACTAAGAAAACCTTAAGGTTTTCTTGCAGTCTCTGTTCTAGGAACTTCTGAAATACACGTGCACAAGAACGTGGATGGAGAACCAGCTTTCAACTTCCAAGCTGCCAAGGCCACAGACTGTAGAGATGGAAAAACTGCATCCTGATGAATGAGACTTTGGATATTGCTTTTCATTACCATCTTGAACACAGCGCGCTGGAGTTCCAAGGTGATCTGGTGTGTGTGTGCCCGGTTCAAGTCTTGGCGCACTCCTCCCTTCTGTCTCCTTGGTCGTACTATCTCTCTTCTCTACATTCACCATTTCAAGATTTCACCTCTTCGCAGTCTTGGTCAGTGGAAAGTTCCACATCAGATAACCCCACCTCCATGGCCATAATCAATGAGATGTCAGAATCGCTGCTCACGGCGGGCTCCTGTTCACCTGGGAGGAGAAAGCAAAGGTCACAATGAACATTCATGTCTTTGAATGTTGCTTATTTCACTATAATTGCCTCTAGTAACATTTCTTTAAAGGCCATGTGAAGGTATTAGCAAAACTTATTATTCTCTAAAAACTTCAAAGCTTCATCTCAAACTACGACCCCAAATAAATTCTAAGTGGGTCAAAAAGTTAAATGTAAACAACAGCAGCAGCAACAACAAAAGTTAATAAAGCTAAAAGAAAATATATTATCTGACTTTCTTAGTGGAAAAATATACATCTGATATATCTAAGAGGCCAAGAAAAGTGAGCAATTTACAGGAGAAAAGATGGATAAATGTGTATAACATTAAAAATGTTAAAAACATGTAAAATCAAAAGGCATGTATCAGACAGGGAAATTTGCAAAAGTTTTGCGAATGATTTTATTCTTATATCTAGAAAGTTCTAAGTCTATAAGAAAAGTATTCCAAAAGGAAAGTAGGCAAAAGGCTACCATTACGTGATTCATAGGAGCATATAAGTGACTAG
This sequence comes from Erethizon dorsatum, assembly GCA_028451465.1. NCBI lineage: Eukaryota > Metazoa > Chordata > Mammalia > Rodentia > Erethizontidae > Erethizon > Erethizon dorsatum. The sequence continues at coordinate 12,731,394 of CM051839.1, forward strand.
TAAATGGGAAGTAAAAATGAGATATCCCTTTTGGCCTATATAACCTTCACACTTTAAAAATAAAAGATAATGTTAAGAGTACATTGTATGGAGCCAGGCCTGGGGGCGCACACCTGTAATCTCAGCACTCAGGAGGCTGAGGCAGGAGGGTTGCCATGAGTTCAAGGCCAGCCTGGGCTACAAAGTGAGTTCAAGGGCAGTCTGAAATACATAGTGAGACCCTGTCTCCAAAAAAAAAAAAAAAAAAGTACATTGTTTGTCATACATTGCATGTAAAACTGTGAATTTTTTTTTATTGAGACATATTTGTACATCTTTATGGGGTACATTATTATAGTTTAATACACATCTACAACAAAAAAATCAAAGCAGAGTAGTAAGCATGCCCATATCTTAATCATATTTATGTGTTGGGAGTTTTACATACTTCTAGTCATTTTGAAATGTATCATAGATTGCTTTTAACCATTAGTTATCCTACTGTGCTCTAGATAAACCAGAAGTAATTCTCTACTCTGTATTTTGGGTTCTTTACTGAGCTTCCCATGCCCTGCTTTGTGCCCTGCCCAAGCTCGAGGGCCCATTAGGCCTTTCCATTCTTCTTCATGATTTACTTATTACAACTGGGAAATTGTCACCTAGTGATTTTGTTTCCAGAGTGAATTAGAAAGACATAATTAGAGAGGTCTTTATTTAAGCATTCTTGTAACAGCAAAACTTCATAATTAACTTAAAGTCCAACAACACAATATCTGAATAAGCTGTTACTTCTAAAGGCATGTTCTTCTTACAACCACTAAAGTTTCCAAATAATTTGTAGTTACAAGAGTAAATGCTTAACAGTATTTTTGGCATAAGAATATAATGCTTAACAGTATTTTCAGTATAACAATATAATGTTAAGTGAAAACAGAAGTACTGAAAGCCTTATATACAGTGGGTTTAATGGAAAAAGTTAAAGCAAAGAAACCCAAAATGCTAACACAAATTGTCTCCAGTTTTGAGATTTATATTCATTTTCTTTAAAGAATCTTTTTCAGGCTCCACTCCCAAATATTCTGCAATGAACGTGTATCATGCATTCATTCAAAACATACATTCATGCATTTCTTCAAGGCATATTTTATTGCAAACCCACTAAGTGCTGAAGATCGTGTCACATGCTAGGGATTTAACTGAGAACAAGACAATTACAGTCTTCAAAGAGCTCCCCGGCTAGTGGGCAGGCAGGCCATGAATAAGGCAAGGGAACACCATGGGTAAGCACGCTGATGGAAGACATGCCAGGTCAGGTTCTGTAGGAGTGGGCAGAGGAGCTATGGAACCATAGGCCAGCTCACAGGTGTCCCACGAGGTGTAAATTCTAAACTGAGTCCTAAAGGCTGATCTGTATTTTAGCCAGATGAGTCAAATAGAATAGGCTCTTCTGCACTGAGAATAGCATGTGCAGATGGCTGGCAGTGATAGGGACCCTTGGGTCGGGGGATGTTACTCTGGTTTCTCTTCACATCCTACAACTCTTTCTCCTTTTAAATAGGACTGGAATGCAGTCAGGCTAGGGAGGCGGGATGGGGGAGGCTGGAGAAGCTGGGCTGCAGAAAGCAGCTTTAAACACAAAAGGTCTGGTACGTTCTATTACCCTGCAAAAGAAACATGCCATTAAAAGACCAACAAAAATGTCTAAATTCTAAAGAATGATGATGGTTGTAATACTCTTGCTCTGATGATTAAAAACTGATTTTTTTTCACATTAAGGCAGTTAAGGAAAATACGAGTTTCGCAAGGGGAGTGAATTCCTAAGATGCTTTAGGAGGCAAACAAAGAGAGCTGACAGGGTTATGAAGAATCAGTGTTAGAGATGTGACTGTTTCACAGGGAAATTCTCAACCTGAAGCCTAAACTCGTGTTTTCTAGATCTGTGAGTGCATGAAGCTTCCAATGATGTAAACATCAATGGCTAGGATACAACTTCAGGAGCAGCTCTAGGAAGAGACAAGTATTTGGTATTTGAAAATGGTGGTGTTCAACGAATAGTTAAAGCAGTCATGTAGAAAACAGAGGAAATTGGAAGCTGGCCTCACACTTCACAGCAAAATGTTCTCTGAGCTGGATATATGTATGTATACGTATAACCTTCTACCTTTATTTCTTGCGTGCGCACTTCCTTTTTATTTCTCCTCTCCAGTGCTACGTGGTGGTGCCTTAATCCCAGACCTCTGGAGAATTCTGGGTGCAAACTGGAGTGGTTCTCTTTCCCAAAACTGCTTTGCCTTTGTTATCAGCAAAACAAAGCAGCGTGCTATTGTGCAGGGCACTCCAGCACTGCTCCGGAGCGCACATTATAGGGGTCGGGAACAGGGGACACCGGGTTGGGCTCATCGCCCAGCCAGACGCTGGGGAGCGCTCTGTTTCTCACCTCTGCTACATCACTGACATGCATCTGTTTTTTTTTTCCCAGTTGCTCAAATATTGTTACCGTCGCTTTTTCATTTGCCTGGTTCATGTTCATCTGTCTTTAAAAATCTCTTCACTATATAGTTTTTGTGAGACTTCAAAAGAGATTGGAAGTAATTTTGTGTGTGATCTGCTTTTGTTACTTAGTGTTTTTTTTTTTTTTTTCTGGTGGTGGGGGTTGAAACTGGGACTCTCACACCGAGCAACGTCCCCAACCCTTAAATTTTTTTTTTTTTTTTTTTTTTTTTGTGGGTACCGGGGGGACGACCTCAGGACCTCACGCGCCAACAGGCACCCGTGCCGCTGAGCGATATCACCGGCCCCTTTTTCGTATGTGGGTTCCGGGAGTCGAACTCGGGCCTTCGCGCTTGCAAGGCAGGCGCTTACACCACTGAGCCATCTCACCGGCCCAATTTTGTTTTGTTTTGAGACAGATACTTGCCAAATCACTAAGTTGCCCAGGCTGGGCAAACTTGCATTCCTCCTGCCTCAGCCTCCCAGAGTGCTGGGGTTACAGGGGTGTACCAGCCAGCTTTAGCACTATTTTGCTTTAGACTATATTTTCGTCCAGCTATTAGTAATTACGTGTGCTACTTTGTGTAAGTCATGTTTTCCCTCTAGGGATAAAGTTTAACTGACTATGGAATGAGAATTTGGGCTGGATATACCGCATTCTTTCCAGTTGTTCACATACGTATGTGTTGGAACCAATCTGGCATGATGTGGATTCTCAGTAATTTTTAATAAATTGGCACCGAGAAATAAAGTTGTTAAATTTTTCACAACTTTTCAAATTGTTTTAAGTTTTCAATTTTGTTCTTAATAAAAAAGGACTATTCATTGTATATTTAGTACAAGTATATATTAATGGGAGAATTCACTACTTAGAGGTATAATGAAAACTGAAATCTTATTCCTAGAGGTAAAAAATGAGGACTACATAGGGAATTTAATCTTTATTTCTTCTCCCTTCCTTCCTCTCTTGCTAAAGTTTGGCTCTGCAATACCAAAGTGCACGTTTTGAAGGCTTGATTCCAGCTTGGTGCTAGAAGGTAATAAAACCTTTAAGAGATGTGGCCTAGCAGGAAGAAGCGGGGCCTGGGAGTGGGGACTCCGGTCTTCTCCTGTCTCTTTCACATCAGAGGCGAAGGGACCTCTTTAGCCACACACTCCTGCCAGGATGTACTACGCTGCCACACGGGCCAACAGGTCATATACTGACGCTCCCAGAACTGTGATCTGAAATAAACCTTTCCCCCTTTTAATTTATTGCTATTTGTTAGAGCTATAGTAATGGAGATCTGACACATCCCTCCCTCCCCCTTGTCCTCCTTAATGGCTCATCAGCCAATTCAGCTCACAAAAAGTCACCTTTTCAGCTCATAATTCAACCGGAAGTGAACCGAGGAGCTTATTATCATGGAGTGGTTTTATGACTGTCATGGATCTAGTAAAAAAGGAGGTGACGGAAAGAGACTCGTTAGAGTTCTTCAGAGGCAGAGCCCTACTCCTGGCAGCGGTAGCTTCCCTCCTTCCCTCCTGGCTTTGCAGCCACTGGACTCAGCAGGCTGCAGGGATTCGTTCTTACCTGGGTGTTTTCTAAACAGCCAGGTGTGAGCTGAAAAGATGAGGAGGTCAAGGATTGCTGTAACAGGGATGCTCAGTTCAGGCGCAGCTACTTTGGAAATTAAGATAACTGAAGGCAAAGATGAGTTCAAATCAACTAAGAGTTTCAAGAATGGTTTAATTTTCATATTGTAATATTGCACCCACTTCATCACTTAATCATCTTCTATTTAAAAAATCTAACTCATTTTCTTCTAAAAATGATCTGAAGAAATTTGAAATTATTCTTCACTATATCTTACATGTTTAATTGAACTTGGTTTGTCCTATGACTTAAAACAGAATTTTGTTCCTAAATTGAGCAGATGTTTTTCTTTGAGGCTACAATAACAGGAATGAAAACTTTGTAATTTAAACATTTAGAAGGTTCTTGGTTGGTGGTACTAACTGAGGAGTGTAAGTAGCCATTAACAACACAAACGTTCATTAAGTTTTGCCTTCTTCCCTGCAAAAACTAATACAAAAGTCATGCAAAACTAATATTGGCTTTTTGTGCTCGCTTCGGCAGCACATATACTAAAACTAATATTGGCTTTTCAGAAAACCCTTTCATGTAGGTATTCTCATTTTACAGATTAAAATATTTTTATTGAACTTGACACAGTAGTACAATATGTATTTGATATACTTTCTTGGTTTTCATTATAAAGAAATTGAGAAATTTTAAACAGAGTAATCTGATCTTAATATTTTAAGAGATCATTCTTAACTGTTATGCGAAGAATGGCTTGGTAGGACAATGGGAAGAAAGAATGCAGTCAGGAAACTATTACACAAAAACCAGATGAACACGGTGGCTTATTGTGGCAACAGGGATGGAGACAAGAGGACAGATTCTAAATGAAGGACCTACACACAAGTGATGAACTGGACAGTGGCAGCAAGAGAGTAGGGAGCAGAAAATTCTTGAGGAATACAGGTTCTATTGAGCTGGAGAAACTGCTGGTGGAACAGGTATTGGAGCTTGATCTCTCACACAGTTTAGCTTTGCACATGCCTTAAGTGTGAAATGTTCATGAGATAACGAACAGGGATGTGGAGGTCGGGGCTAGATATGGGAGTCTGCAGCTTGGCGGAGAGGCCATGACGGTCAATAAATTTGGGAGGCTTTGGCACAGAGAAGGTAATTTTAACCCATGGGAAGAGATTAGTTTCTCTAGGAAGAGACTAGTGTGGGAAGATATAGAAAAGGGAAGACCTCCCAGGAACCCCCAGACCTAGAGCCAAAGCCTCCAACTAGCGCTCTCTGATATGTTTTGTTCGGCCTGCAAGAGTTTAAAAAAAAAAAAAGGTGCATAAGTTACCAATATTTAAAAGTCAGGATATTTTATTTATTATTTTTTTTATGTGGGTACCGGGGGCCGAACTCAGGACCTTGCGCTTGCCAGCAGGCGCTCGTGCCACTGAGCGATATCACCAGCCCTTTTTTCCTTTTTATGTGGGTATTGGGAGTTGAACTCAGGACTCACGCTTGCCAGGAAGGTGCTTATGCTGCTGAGTCATCTCACCGGCCCATGTCAGGATATTTTAGATCCAACTTTACACTTGAAATTTATCTTGGAAAAAGCAAGCTCTGGCAGTAGATGCCTGATCCCTTGTGGAAGCCACTGGTATGATAGGTACTGCTGCCCTCTTTAGTCCATAGCTCACGGGCTCTGGGTAAACACCATCACGACACCGTTCACTTTGCTGGTTCTCATTACTTACTTGACCTCTGTAGACACCTGAGTTTGAAATCTCCCATTTGGGGGAAGGCAAAAGAACAGCAGAGGAAAGTAACCCCAAAAGAGGCCAGGCCAGGTAGAGAAAAATTGGGAGGATGTTGTGTCATTCATTTCTTTATCTTAAGTATATTCCTTTCACTTTTTACCTTCTTTATAGTTAAACTCCATACCTAAGGAAGCAAGATCATTTATTCCTGAATTAGTTGGGGGGACTTACACACTGATCCCGAGTCACCTCATTCTCGACCTTGGATCTCTTTATCATGCTCTAGAGCAGTGGTGGTGATCCCATGGCACGTGTGCCACAGTGGGCTTTTTCTATCATTTGTATCAAGCTCTAAGAGGTTCGTCATCACTGGTCTCGGGTGTCTGATTAGATGGAGAAAAATACCTATTTCAAATGGACCTCTGTGACCTACTTTTGCGGACCTATTATTATTGCTTAGAAATATTTCCATATTTTATTCTCAGTAAAGTCCATCAGTAGCCTAACTGTGGTTAACCCCAAAATTCTTAGGGATTAATTCTATTTAGTCCATCAATTATTAAAATCTTTAGCTTATTTCCTCTTTAGTACCCAACGACTCACAGGTTTCCCTTTGTGAAACAGGTTGCAGCTGTAGGGATCTGATATAACTGTCTGTTAATAGTGTCAAAATCCTTCCACCTGAGGATATAAGAAAACCTAGAGACCCACCCATCCAGTGTTGGTACTATGATTTGAATATCCTTTCCAAAATGCAAGTGGAAATTTAATTGCCATTGTAATTGTGTTGAGAGGCAGGGCCTTTCAGTTGATTAGGTTCTGAAGGCTTAGCCCTTATGAATGGATAAAAGAAGTTTGGCCCAATTTTCTCTGTTCTGGGCACACTTGTTGGCTGTCTCCCACCGCCGCGTTAATTAGCTGCTACAAGAAGGCCCTCACCACGTGCAGCCCCGTAGGCTTGGACATCTCAGCCTCCAGAACTGTGCGCTAAAGCAACTTCTACTGTTTGTACTTTTCTCAGTCTGTGGCATTCCATTATAGCAGCAGAAAACCCACTAGGACAACTGGGTAAACCTGGTTTGTTTTTATCGATGCCTTGGGTCAGGCCTATCCCACTGCCAAGATCCCCACTTCAGAGTCCTTCATAAACAGGTGGTACTTGGGAAATGTTTGTAGAACTAAGACTGAATTGAAGTTGCTCTCTGATCATATAGGGCCTACTTTTATTTTTCCTATGTCTTTTATAATTAAGGCTAATTTTTTATTGGTAGATATTTGTAATACACTATAGTTAAACTTGTATTGGGGAAATTGGCTCTCCCCCCCCATATATAATTTTTGATCATTTTCAATCTCTTTACCCTCAGCTAATAATAATATCAATAGTTACTGAGTGCTTAGTACATGCCAGGAGCCATGCTGAGTACTTTGAATATTCTCTGATTTAATATTCATAATTAACCTATGACATTGCAATAGTACTGTTTTCAGATGACAATACCAAAACTGAAAGGTTAAAAATTCCCCAGTTTACTTGGGCTACAGTTGGAACCACAATTCAGACCCGCTTCCGTCTGACTCCAGAGCTCACGAGCTTGACCATACTCTACACTGTACTTCAGATTACTGTCCAAGGATTAGTGGACTTTGAGGAGGATCAGATACTTAAAATTACATATATATATATATGTATATATTATATATTGTTCTGGTATCTTTTGCCACGTTGTCAACCTACAAAAGGCTAAGAACCATTTGGTTAAGAGAGTTTGCTTCCTCTGTGAGTGGGAGGACAGTGCAGCTGCGTTTTTTTTTTGTACCAGGAATCGAACTCAGGACCTTGTGCTTGCCAGGCAGGCACTGTGCCACTGAGCTATATCCCCAGCCGCGTTTTTTTTTTTTTTTTTTTTTCATGTGGGTACCGGCAGTTGACCTCAGGATCTCGTTTGTGCCGCTGAGCGATATCACTGGCCCTTTTTTTCCTTCATGTGGGTTCTGGGAGTCGAACTCAGGACCTCGTGCTTGCTGGGCAGGCACTTATGCCGCTGAACTATCTCACCGGTCCGTGTTTCTTTTTTTTTTTTTTTGTGGGTACCAGGGGGCCGACCTCAGGACTTCGCACGCCAGCAGGCGCCCGTGCCGCTGAGCGATATCACCCGCCCCTTTTTCGTATGTGGGATCCGGGAGTCAAACTCGGGCCCTCGCGCTTGCAAGGCAGGCGCTTACGCCGCTGAGCCATCTCACCAGCCCCTGTGTTTGTTTTTAAAGGCCTATTTTGGCTCACTTTCCACTGGTTAGGTGTTCTATTAACTTGACATGACAGCTTTCACATGAACTCCCTCTTCCTACTTATTGTATCTTCATGGTGGTTATTCAAAGCTACTGCAGAAAATCATCCTTCCCAGAATGAGGTCTGACATTTACCACGTTTCCTGCCTTATGAAAGAAGCACAGGGCAGTAGCAGGCTGGTATGTCTCCTCTGCGAGGAATTAACAACGCTGCCCTGGGAAGAAGTGCTCTGTTCTGAGAGAAAATAATGTGCTGGTGACTTTACTTCCCCAGGTGTCCTGATTCTCCTGAAGGTTTGGTGCTCGCGTGCTGGGAGCTGCACCGCATCACATAAAAGCTTATTTTCCCTCATGTACTTGAAAAGCAAGGTCTCAAAGAAAAATGGCTTCTTTCTGGCCACTGCTACTGACGCTTATCTTGAAAATAGGACATCATTTGCATTGAACCCTGTACTGTACAAGAACACCACAGGAGAGATACTCAATAATGCTGCCGTCCTTTCATCTCCCCTCACAATATGGAGGTCCCTTCAGGCTGGAGCAGTGCCTATATATTCTCTGTCATAATCTTAGTGAGAAAGTTAGATTTTTAAATGCATAAGAAAATGTGTTTCTTTGTATCCTTTGGCTTCACAAGAATTTCTGAGGAGATAAACTACTCCTGATTTGGTTTAAATTTTCCTATTTATGAGTAGGCTCTGCTGTGAGGATGGAAAGGCTCTGGGCCACCTCTTCAGAGGCTATGCAATAACACGGACACAGCAGCTAGAATGCACCAGAGCCTTCCTGTGTGCCAGGCCCTGTCCTAAGTAGTTGCACATGTAATGTGCCTCATATTTGCAACAACCTCTGAAGGTTGTGTGTGATTCCCCTATGGTTGCTTCACATGTTACAGGTGGAGTCAACTTGCCCAAAGTCAGGTGTGTAGAGAGTGGCAGGTGTAGGATCTCAACCCAGGCTGGTACTGTTGACAACTGTGCCTCTCTGGAACTGCGTAACTACTAGACTTATGTTTGGCCAAGTCGTCTCCACACACAACCGAGCATTCTAGGCCTACAGTACAAACTCATCCACTTGGTCAAGTGATGCTGAGAATTGTTCAGACGTAACTGGAAATGTTGTTTTAAAATTCCTGCTCCATAATTGAACATATACACACAACGAGCCCAAATCAGGAATATTCTCTCCCAATTCTTTGGACTTGGTAAAGGTCTCCCTCAAAGTTTCTATATTAAATTAGCTCACATAGTTAGGATTTCACTCTGCTTTGATCTCTTCTCTACTAGGTTTTCTGTCCCTGTGATACTTTATCCGGCAGGAGAAAGATTTTCTTCAACTGTTCCATCGCTTTACTGATTTTCTTGGCAGTTGGTTTATTGAAACATTCCTTACTACGTGCCAAAAGAAGGGACAATGTGATTTCTGCATTAGTTTTACATTAGATTTTATAGGAAGACAGCAAAATCTAGTAACATTTATGCTGTCAATAGCTACTTTAAAATCCTCACTTAGAACCACCTGTAGAGAACCTTAAGCCTTAAGGATAACATCTGGTAGATGGAAGCTGCTTGATGAGTGTGAATACGACTGGAATGAAAAGGGAGTGAAAGGGGAAAGCTGCCAGGCGGATTTAGACGTACAGACAGCATGCAGATTTATCCATTTTTGCAACCATGTACAATTATCTGTAGACTTCATTGGTTCACTCATCGATTTATTTAATCACCTATTCAACAGTTGTCTACTGAACATCTTAAGGTACACAGCACTATTGAGGAAATAAAGATAGGATAAATACAAGCTCTGCCTTTGAGTTGAATTTGATGCAGTAAAAGATTAGACAACTATCTCCATAAATTTGATACAAGGTGACATGCTAAAGGGGAGGTGACATGATAAGCAAAATGTTAAGGCAACAAAGGGTGAGAAAAATTTCACCTCCACCTGAGTAACCAACAGGATTCATAAATAAGTTACATGTAAGCAGGTGGGGAGGACCTGAGTGTACTGGGATGCATGGAGATCAGGGGCCACGGCATCCTTTCAGGAGAACCAGCAGAGCTCCGCGAGCAGTCAGAGCACGCTTCAAGGTGTGCGAATGGTTTCATTTTGCTGCTGCTTGGCATGTGAAGAACAATAAGCTTTGTGGCACACGTGGCCTGTATTTACTTTGTCCCCTTTTTGCCCTGTTTGTGTTCTTTTTCACAGGAGCCTAGCAGGCTATGAACGACACTCTCCACACTTCTGTGCCATCCAGCTTTCTTGAATGTTCTACCAAGAAGGCTGGAAGGCAGGTGGAACAGGGAGGCCATCACAATTCTTGTTCAGGCAAGTCCAGAACCAGGAGGAGGAGGATTTGGGGTTTTCTTCTGCTGGAAAGAAGAAACAACAGCAACTGAACTCTGGGAAACACCCCTTTCCCCCTCCATTTTTCCAAAGATGGGTTTTTAAAAAATGTTTTACTTTTAAATCTCTTTTATTGTGTAAGTCAGCTTTATGGAAGTACAATTTGCTTGTAATAAAATGCATTTATTTAAGTGCAAGATTTGACAAGCTTTGCTGGATGTGACAAAATCTATTTGTACAACCACCATTAATGCCCTAATTTCTATTTTAAGGAATTTGACATTTCTATTTCCTTTAAAAGTTTTCTCATGCCCATTTATGGTTGGTTCCTCCCTTTCTCCCAAATCAGATTTCTTTTTTAGAAGTGTTTATCATGGTTTTCCAACTGTGTGATTTATATTTGGGGCTGGATGATTCTTTGTTGTGGGGGATGTCCTGGGAATTGTAGTAATTTTTGCAGAATTCTTGGTCTCTACGCACTGAAAGTCAGTAGTTCAGTTTCTCCCCAGCTGCAACAATCAGAAATATCTTTAGACATTGCCAGATGTTCCTGAGGGGCAACCTATCTCCAGTGGAGAGCCATGGCTCTTGATGAAGGTATTTTCTAGAATTTTATGTATTACCTGACAGGATTACCTTTCTTTTTAAGGCTGAATAATGTCCCACTGTGTATACCACATTTTCTTCATTTATTCATCCACCAATGGACATTTACTCTTGGTTACTGTGAATAATGAGTATGGATATGCACTATGGTATTTGAGATTCTGATTTCAATTCTTTTAGATGTATACCCAGAAGTGGGATTCTAAGGTGGTTCTATTTACTTTTCTAGTTTAACATTTCAAAGAATCTCTATACTTTTTTCCGTAATGGCCACATCATTTTACATTCCCATAAATAGTGCTCAAGAGTTCCAACTTCTCTGTAGTATAACTAATACTACTGAGTTTTTTTTAATAGGGTCATCCAAATGATGAGAAAGACAATACTAACTGTGGTTTTGATATGTATTTCTCTGATAATTATTAGTGTTGAACATGTTTTCATATGCCTGTTGGATATCTGTATATCTTCTTTAGAGAACTATTTGTCCCACTTGCTCATGGTGTATAATATTTTAACATACCGTTGAACTTGATTTAGGAGTCTTTTTTTGTCCAGGGTTTTTACATGAATATTTATTAGGGAGATTGGTCTGTAGTGTTCTTCTTTTGTAGTATCTTGGTCTGCTGTTGGTCTCATGGTAATGCTGATCTCATAAAATGAATTTGGAAGTGTACTTTTCTCTGAAATATTTTGGAAAACTTTGAGAATAACAGCTATGAATATGAATAATTCTTTAAATGTTTGGTAGAATTGTCCAGCAAAGCCATATGGTCTCGGGCTTTTTATTATTGGGAGGCTTCTGATTATTGAATCAATCTCTTTGATCATGCAGATATGTGCAGGTTTTCTGTTTCTTTGTGATTCAGTCTTGGTAAGTGTTATGTCTGTGAATTTATCCATTTCTTCTACGTTATCCAATTCACTGGGTATGTAGTTGTTCATAGAAGTCTCTTAGAGTACTTTTTATTTCTGTGACATCAGTCGTAATATCTCCTCTTTGATTTCTAACTAGTTATTTGAGCTTTCTCTCCTTTTAGTCAGTCTAGCTAAAGCCTTCTCAATTTAGAATATATCTTTACAAAAGATTATAGCTTTAAAAAACTCTTGACTGTTTTTCTGTTCTCTATTATATTTATTTCTGCCCTAATCTTTATTATTTCCATCCTTCTTTTAATTTTGAATTTAGTGTGTTCTCCTTTAGTGTTCCTTGAGGTGTAAAGTTAGGTAGTTAGAGAACTTTCTTGTAATGTACCTAATTACTGATACAAACTTTTCTCTTTAGCTGTATTCTGTAAGTGTTGGTATGTTGTCCTTGTGTTTTCATTTGTCTCAAGCTGTTACCTAATTTTGCTTTTAATCTATTGGTTTTTGCTATAGTTTATAACTGCAATGTCCCATGAAGGACCATATGTTGAAGGCTTTGTCCCCAGCTCGGTGCTTTTGGGAGGTGGTAGAAACTTTGAAGAGCTGGTGCCTAATGGAGCTCTTCTAGTCATGGGACGTGTCCTTGAAGAGGAGAGTGGGACTCTGCCTCTCCTCTTCTGTTCTCTCTGTTTCCTGGCAGCCATGAGCTGAATGACTTTTCTACGCGCTCCTTCCACGATGTCCTGCCACATCACAGGCTCAAAAATAACGAGGCAACTGAACATGGAATGAAACTTCTGCAACCATGAGACAAAATAAAACATTCCTCTTTTTAAGTTACTAATCTCAGTTGTTCTGTCGTAATAACAGAAAGCTAACATAGCTGTGCACTGCTTAATTTCCACATTTGGGAGAATTTTCAGATTTCTTTCTACTACTGATTTCCAGATTCATTCCATTGTGGTCAGAAGAGATACTTGGCATGAATTAATTTTTGTTTTTCATTTCAGACTTGTTTTGGGACCTGGTATGTGATCTCTCCAGAGAATGCTCCATCTGCACTTAGAAGAATGTGTCCCTGCTGTTCAGAGTGGAGAGTTCCGCGTATGTCTGCTAGGTGCAGTAGTCAATAGCGTCGTTCATGTCTATGGATTCTTTACTGACCTTCTGGTTTTTAAAATCTATTTTTGAAAGTAGAGTACTGAAATCTGTGCCTACTATTGCGTTGCTCCATTTCTCCCTTCAATTCTGTGCATGTTTGTTTCATAGATGTGTGTGTGTGTGCTCTCATATTAGGTGAAACTGTTTTTATAATGATTACAACTTCCTGGAGAATTGACTTTTTTATAATTATAAAATGACCTTTATGGTCTCATGTGGCTGTTTTTGACTGAAAAGTCTATTTTGACTGATATAAATATGGACCCTGTTGCTCTCTTTAATTACCATTTCCATGGAATATCTTTTCCATCCTTTCTCTTTAACCCAAAAGTGTCCATAAATTTAAAGTGAGTCTCTTGTAGACAGCATATAGTTAGATATTATTATTATTTTTTATTCAATCTTTTTATCTGGGAGTTTAATCCACTTTTACTTAAAGTAATTACTGATAGGGAAGCACTATTTCCATTTTTGTTATTTTTGGTGTTATAGCTATTTTGTCCCTTTTTTCTATATTTTGCTGCATTTGTGTTTTTGATTTTTTTTTTTTTTTTTTTTAGTGAGAAGCTTTGTCATTTCTTTTGTGTATCACTACAGGGTGTATCTGTGGTAATTATAGAGCTTACATAAAATATGTTATAGTTACAACAATCTATTTTAAACTGGTAACTTCAGTCACATAGGACTCTAATCTTTTACATCTTCCCATACTAAACTGTTGATGTTACAAATTATATCCTTTAATATTTTCTATCCATTAATCTAATTTGATCATTTTTGCTTTTGTCTTTGAGATTCTATACTATAATTAAAAGTGATTTATACACCACCATTACAGTATTACAGTATTCTGTTAATACATTTATTTTTATCAAAAAGTTTTATATTATCATGTTGTTGTCTAATGATCTTTTTGTTTTCTTTTTACACTTTCAAGGATTCTTTTTAGCATTTCTTGGAAGGCAGGTCTCACGGTTATGAACTCTTTCAGCTTCTGTATCTGGGAAAGACTTTCTCTTTTGAAGGACAGATTTGCAGGTATAGAATGCTGGGTTGACAATTTTCTCTTTTTTTCTTTGATTGCTTTGAATACATCATCCTACTTCCTTCTGTGTCCCTAAAGGATCCTGCAGAGAATCTGCTGCTAATCATATGAAAGATCCCATGTACATGATAAGTCACTTTTCTTTTGTTGCTTTCAATATTCTTTCACTTTGACTTTTGGTAGTTTGATTATAATATGTCTTGTGGGTCTCTTTAGGGTCTTCATGCTTAAGAGTCCATTGGGCTTCTTGACTTTGGATGTCCATTTTTTTCCTTGGATTTGGGAAGTTTTCAAATAAGGTCTCTGATCCTTTTTCTCTCCGTTGTTGTTCCAGAACTTCATGATTCATATTTTTGTCCACTTGATGGTGTCTCACAAGTCCTTTTAGCTTTCTTTACTTTTTTTCATTCTTTCATTAACCCTGATTGAATAATTTGAAAGGACCCGTTTTCAAATTCACAGATTCTTCTACTTGTCTGCTGTGAATCTAGTTTAAACTAATTTTCAATTTAGTTATTATATTAAACTCCAGAATTCCTGTTTGTTTTTTTCTTCAGAGTTTTTCTTTGTGGATACTCGCATTTTGATTTCATTTAGTTGTCTATTTGTTCTTTCCTTTAGTTCAGTGAACATCTTAAGGACAGTTACTTGACTTCTATGTTTGATAATTCATATAGGTTCTCCATTGCTTTAGGGTTGGTTTCTAGAGGGCTGAATGTGTTCTATGTTCAGAAAAAATTACCCTATTTCTTTGTATACCTTGTTATGTTCTGTTGGAATTTAAGCATTTGAAATATGAGCCACCTCTGCTAATGTTTGAAGGCTGCTTTTACAGGCACATATAGTTCACCAAACAGCCCAGGCAGAAACTCTGAAGCCCTCTTAACCCTTTTCTGAGATGTGTTTTTTTCTGGGATTCTACACGTAATCTAACAAGATGTTTGCCAGTTTTTCTTGGGAGCGCTTCCTGGTGTCTGTCTGCATCACTATGGCCTTTCTGGTGCTGTAGAAAGCTGTGGTACTAGATCTCCATCTAGTGTCTTTGAGAGTCTGGTGGTCAACTAAGTCCTGTTGATGATCTTTGTTCTCAGCAGTCCCCACCCTGTCACTCTGTTCTTGTTCTGTTAGGTTCAAGCAAGATAGAAACAGTCTCTCAGGCAATCCACCTAAAAGTCAAAACATTGTACATCCCATTTTTCTTCTTTCTTGCCCAGAAAGAATTCTGAGCTGAGAGTTTTCTCCAGTAGTGTTCTGATGAGTACCATGAATTTTTCTACTGAGCTTCAATGTGGTTGGCTTTGAGCTTGCCTGGGGTGCCGCTTTCTGTATATTTTTGTGAAGACAATTAAGTCCACAGATTTTCTTTAAGTCAGTCAGTGTCTCCACGGAAGGAGGGTCTAGAGCTTTCTATTCTGTCATCTTGCTGATGTCACCTTCAAACTGTGTATGAGCATGGCTGTGCTATTTTTCAGTCCTATAGCAGTGCTGAGGGTTTCAGATCTTTTACATCCTTGTCAACATTTGGCATCATCAATTCCTTAGGTTCAGCTATTCTAGTAAGTGTACTGTGGTATTTGCCTGTAGTGTTAATGTGTATTTCTCCGATGACTAATGATGAGTTTCTTTTCATGTGCATTTTAAGGAGTATGTATGTTTCTTTTTTTGGAACAGTGTTCAAGGCTTTGCCATTTTTTCTCAGTAATTGTTAACTTTTATTTATTTGTTTATATTCCATGTTTTTACTGAATAGAGGAGTGTAAGTGTGTGTGTGTGTGTTGTATGGGGTGGGTATAGTGAAAAAGGAGTAGTTGATAAATAGAATTGAACCAGGCATCCCATAATGCTTTGCAAAACGTCACAGGGGGCCTACGAGAAGAGTGTAAGTCCGTGCTCGGCGCTTCCTCCATTGCCCCAGGATGGAGGTGTCTGCAAGAGGAGTGTAGGGACACACGCTTTCGGCGGGTGGACTGACCAGAACCCTGAGACCCAGGTCAACAGCCTGCCCGGACGCCACACACAGCTTTGGAGGGCAGAGTCATCAGAGAGAGCAGCAGCGAGGAGGGGACAGCTGTCGGGCTCTGGAGAACTCCACCAACAGGAGACCAGTCCCAGCCCCTACATCCAGAGGCCAAGATCAGCTCCATACCCAGCACATTTCTGGGATCTAACATGGACACTATCACAGAACTGTAAACACCAGAGGTATTTTACTACTTTTATTCTTCCTTCTTTGTCTGATTAGCTATCCCTCTCCTGTCTGGTTGGGTGTCGTCTTGTTTTGTTTTGTATTCTGTGGTTATTTTTGTATTTCAGTCTTTTTTTTTTTTTCTTTTCTTTTCTTCTCTCTCCTCTTTCTCTGGTCTCCTTTTTCTTTCTTTTCTTCTTTTCTTTTTTGTTCTCTTTCTTCCTTCTTTTTTTCACTGTTCAGGATTCTTACCTTTCTTTTTTGTTTTCTTCTATTGATCCTCCTCCTCTCTTTCCTCAGCTACTTCTTGAATTTAAACTTTCAAGGGAGGAAACATTGTCTCTGCCCTTTTTGATTACTCCTGTGCATTCTATTTCATTCTTTCCCTCCTGCGTCCTCCAGTTCCTCAAAACTCAGGTAATCATCCTTTGACCTCCAGCCTTGACTCTACTATATTTGACCTTTTTCAACACTTCAGCCTGTCCCCTACCCATCTTAACCCCCTTCCCCCCACAGAAGGATAAAATCACTCCACTAAGGGGAAAATCATTGCATACAAGTGCACAGTATATGTTTGATTTTGTTATATAACTTTAGAGTTTGCTCCTGTGGTTGGAGGTAGCAGGTTAATGGTTAACATAGTTTGTCAGTAGTTAAGCTGTACTTGAAACTATTGTTATTACTAACTGCACTACTTTAGCCAGGATGTCATACATGTTATGAACAGTTTTTCTCCCCTGTATGATAGTGCTGTGATGGTATGGGGTCATAATCATCACCACAGCCCTGTACCCCAAAGGATTGGGGAGCTGAGCCAAATAGTAATTTTGCATCCTTTATAAATTGGGAAGGTAGGTTCTTGGGATAGCTATAAAGAACCACCTACATCTAGAGGACATCCCCGAAGAACAGACATCTCCTAGGGAAGTCTCAATGCTAGTAATAAAGCTATATATCATAAGAAATCGGCAAGCATCAACATAGAAAACAAAATAAAAAAGAGAAAATAGAAAATGAGAAGACACAGAAGCAAAATGCAACCCCAGACCCGCAGCCCACCCAGGACAAGCCTGGAACACAATGAGATAGATGAAATTGGAAGCCAAACACTGGAACTTTCTGAAATGATAGCAACAGAAGTGAAAAAGCAAGTGGAAAAGGCTATAGAGAAAATAATCTCTCAGGTACAATAAGAAATGATGCTTAAAATCAAAGATATTACAGAAGACAAAGATAAAAGAATACATGAGCTTAGAAAAATGATGAAAACAAAAAATGCCCAACATAGGAAAGAAACAGAATCCATGAAACAGATCCCAACAGAAAGCCAAGAGATTAAAACCTCCATTGAAAGTATACGCAACAGACTGAAGGAAGGAGAGGCTGGAATTTCAGATTTTGAAGACAGAATTGCAGCAAGTGATCATGAAAAGAAAGATATTTTAAAAATAGCAAGAGAACTATGAAAAATCAATCCAACAGCTACAAGAGGAAGCAAAGAATAACATAAGATTGACTGGGGTCAATGAGAAAGCTGGAGACAGCGCAAATGCCATAAAAAACTCTTCACAGAAATAATGACAGAAAACTTCCCAAGTGTGGATAAAGAATTTGACATACAAATAAATGAAGCATATAGAACTCCAAACACCCATGACCAAAGTAAAACTACACCAAGACATATAATAATCAAGATTCCAGAAATTCAGCACAAGAACAGAATTTTAAAAGCTGCTCGAGAAAAGAAACAGATCACCTATAAAGGAAAGCCCATCAGAATCACGGCAGACTTCTCAACACAAACCCTCAAGTCAAGAAGAGCTTGGAGTGAAGTATTTCAAGTCCTGAAAGAAAACAACTTCCAACCCAGATTGATGTACCATGCAAAACTATCTTTCAAAATTAATGGAGAAATAAGATACTTTCATGACTAAGAACAAAGAATTTATGACCACCAAACCAACCCTACAAAGAGTACTGAAAG
This sequence comes from Erethizon dorsatum, assembly GCA_028451465.1. Lineage (NCBI taxonomy): Eukaryota > Metazoa > Chordata > Mammalia > Rodentia > Erethizontidae > Erethizon > Erethizon dorsatum. The sequence goes on from CM051839.1 coordinate 12,749,667, forward strand.
ATATTCTAGACAGAGATAAAAATGACCACAATTCCAAGAACAACAACAGAAAGAAACCACCAAGCAGGGCAAGCAATTAAACAGAGGGGAAAAGCAGGGAACCAACAACAGGAAAATACCATGACAAAGATAAGCCAATATGTATCAGTTATAACTATCAATGTCAATGGCCTCAATTCACCAATCAAAAGAAACAGACTGGCAGAATGGATAAAAAAACAAGATCCAACAATATGCTGTATACAAGAAACACACTTAACTAAAAAAGAAATTCATAGGCTGAAAGTCAAAGGATGGAAAACAATCTTCCATGCAACAGGAACCCAGAAAAAAGCAGGGGTAGCTATGCTGTTGGCAGACAATGTGAACTTCAAACCAAGAATGATCAAAAGAGAGAAAGAAGGTCACTACATACTTGTTAGGGAAAAACTTCAAGAGGAAAAGAGAATAATCATAAATATGTATGGGCCAAATACAGGAGCACCCAACTATGTAAGACAGTTATTAACAGACATGAAAAATCAAATAAGCAATAACACAGTTTTAACAGGAGACCTTTGTCACAGATACCCCATTGCCACAAAGAGATCAACTAGACAAAAAAAATCAGCAAAGAAATATCAGAACTGAACCAAACCTGTGAACAAATGGACTTAGTAGATGTTTTCAGTGTGTTCTACCCAACATCATCAGAATACACATTCTTCTCAGGCGCCCATGGGACGCTTTGTAAAATAGAACATATACTAGCCCACAGAACATGCTTAAGTAAATGAAATTATCCCATGCATATTATCTGATCATAGTGCAATGAAATCGGAAATTAACGGCAAAAGAAACTGCAAAAACTCCATGAACACATGGAAATTAAATAACACCCCCCTAAACAACCAATGGATCACAGATGAAATAAATGAATTAAACAATACCTATAACTAAACAAGAATGCAGATACAATATATGGGAACTTATGGGATGCAATGAAAGCAGTCCTAAGAGGGACTGCATCTTTCGAATTGGCAAAGATTTTTTTAGAAAGGACCAAAAAAATGAGACCCATGCAAAAATTATTTTTATTTTTATTTTTTTTTGTGGGTACCGGGGGGTCGACCTCAGGACCTCGCGCGCCAGCAGGCGCCCATGCCACTGAGCGATATCACCGGCCCCTTTTTCGTATGTGGGTTCCGGGAGTCGAACTCGGGCCCTCGCGCTTGCCGGGCAGGCGCTTAAGCCGCTGAGCCATCTCACCGGCCCCCATGCAAAAATTAATACATTGAACTTGATGAAAATTTGAAAATTCATATGGAACCAGAAGAGACCTAGAATAGCAAAAGCAATCCTGGGTAACAAAGGCAAGGCAGGAGGCATCACAATCCCTGACTTGAAATTATACTACAATGCTACTGTGAAAAAATCAGCCTGGTACTGGCAAAAAAAAACAGACCTGAGGACCAGTGGAACAGATTAGAAGATGCAGACACAACTGCAAACACACTCAGCCACCTTATCTTTGACAAAGGGGCTGAACATGTTCACTGTAAGAAGAATAGTTTCTTTAATAAATAGTGCTGGAAAAATTGATTCTCTCCATGCCAAAGACTAAAACTAGACCCATGTTTATCACAATGCACTATATGAAAGTCAAAATGGATCAAAGATCTAAAGATTAAAACAGAAACACTAAATCTACTGGAAGAGAAAGTAGGTAGAAATCTTGAAGACATAGGGGTAGGCAGAAACTTCATGAAGAAAACCCAAACTGCACAGGAAACATTTCAAAGAATCAACAACTAGGATCTCATCTTATTGAAAAGCTTTTGCACATCACAAGAAATCACCAACAGAGTGAAAAGACAACCCACAGAGTGGGAAAAAATTTTAGCCAACTGTTCCTCAGACAAAGGACTATCTAGAACATATAAAGAACTGAAAAAAAAAATCAGGCCCCCCCAAACTCAAAGAGCCAATCCAAAAATGGGCATCTGAGATGAACACACATTTCTCAGATGAAGAAATCCAAATAGCAAATGTATGAAAAAAATGTTCAGTATCATTGGTCATTCAAGAGATGCAAATTAAAATAATGCTGAGATTCCATCTCACCCCAGTAAGAATGGCTATCATCAAGAAATCAACCAATAACAAATGCTGGAGGAACTATGGGGAAAAAGGAACCCTTCTCTACTGTTGGAGGAAATGTAGACTGGTGCCACCACTATGGAAATCAGTGTGGAGACTCCTCAAAAAACTAGGATTAGTGATCCCATTCGACCCAGCTATTCCCTTTCTGGGTATTTTTCCCAAAGAATTAAAAACAGTATACCATGGGATATATGTACACCCATGTTTATAGCAGCAAAATTTGTAATAGCTAAATCTTGGAAACAACCCAAATGCCCATCAACCTAGGAATGGATAAAAAACATGGGTATTTTTATTTAATGAAGTACTACTCAGCTATAAAGAAGGATGAACTTGATACATTTATAGGGAAATGGATGCAAATTGAGACCATACTTATAAGTGAAATAAATCAGATTCACATGAGTAAACATCATATTGTCTCCCTAGTGTAAGAAACTGAAAGAGTAAATAAGATCCAAAATGTACAAAAGATATTGTGAAATGGGAAGAAACTGTTCAAAAGGAAAGAACAACTGGGATGGGAGAAAGGAGAAAAGGAAGGGAAAAGGAAAAAAATATATATATATACACACACAAGATAGTTAAGATAGTTATACTACTAATTGCTATTAGTTCATTGAAAAGAAAGGTTTGTGCCTATATTGTTTGATCAATCTTTCATGCCTATATCTTGTACTCTGAGCAACTACTTTTAAGATAACAATACACAATGTACTAACCATTGTTATTCTCTTGTTATTGAAATTTTGTACCATTGTTGGTTTTTTTTTCCTTAAAAAAATGTCACAGGGCAGGTCGCCTGGACACTACTCATGTTTAAATCAGGTTGTCTTACTGAGTTGTAAGAGTTCTTCATATAAATAAAAGTTCTTTATTAGATATATGTATTGTAAATATTTTCTTTCACTCTGTGGCCTAACTTTTCATCTTCTTTATGTCCTTCAAAGAGCAAAAGATTCAAATTTTCATCAAGTTCAATGTATTAATTTTTGCATGGGTCTCCTTTCTAAAAAAATGTTCGCCAATCCGAAAGTTGCAGTCACTCCTATATTTTCTTTCTCTTTTTCTCTCTCTCTCTCTCTCTCTCTCTCTCTCTCTCTCTCTCTCTCTCTCTCTCGTCTTTTTGAGACAGGGTATCACTATGTAGTTCAGGCTGGCCTTGAACTCACTCTATAGCCCAGGCTGGCCTTGAACTCGCGGCGATCCTCCTGCCTCAGCCTCTGAGTGCTGGGATTATAGGCATGCACTACCATACCCGGCCACTCTTACATTTTCTTCTAGCAATTTTATAGTTTTAGCTTTTACATTAAAAAAGGCTAAATTTCATATTAATTTTTGTGTAATCAATTTCTTGTATTAAATTCCCAGATTTTGAAATACCTAGAATGAGTTCCATTTTCCTGATTGACTTCACTTGGTACAATGTGATTGAAAAGACAGACTATACTCAGAATGTACAGATCTTTGAATAGCAGGCTAAAGTGTCAGAACTTAATTTACATGGATGACACATTGGTTTTTAAGAAGTACTTTCTTACATAAAGTGCTAAAAATAAACAGTCTCAGCTTTCTTATCAGGAAAGCACTTATAATACTTTTTTTTTTTGGCAGCCTTTAGTGAGATGTAGTAAACAAACACCCCTTCATATATATATATTGTTGCACATCCAGCACAGGGTATGACAGCTATTATTACATTTAATATATTCACTTAGAATCTGCATTATTCTTCCTTCATTGATATCTTCTAGCCTCCTTCTTTGCCCATTAATGGGCTGGTGGATGAGGGATGCCCTTTCTTTTCTTGGCCATTATCCCACTGTTTCCGTAATGTTCTATTTCTTCAGTGTTGGAAATAGGTCAATGTATCAACATTTCATATAGAGATCATTCTCCCGTGATGGCCTTAGCCCTACTGTTTGTACAAGTGTCCACTGTTACCAGATAGCCTATCACCACAGCCAGAAGAAACTGGAGACCAGGGCTCTGATGGAAACAGAAAGTCTAATTTAAAGGTCAAGTCACAGAACATAGCAAAGTAGGGAATTACTTTGCTCTGAGAGGGAATGGAGAGAAGAGGACAGAAGTAGGAACACATTCTCTTACACGTGCATTTTCAAAAAGAAACATTTCAAATAGAGCATTTGTTAAATACATAGCTCTCAGGAAGTGTATAAACAAATTAGAAGGTACAGAGCTCAGTGCTAAACTGCAGAGCAAACACTGACATGAGCACATTTGGCTCTGTATGTGCAGGCATCGTTTTACATCAACCTGTTCCCAAAGTCTATTTAAGGTTTTGAATATAGCTGTCATTTCTGACCATTCTGACCATCTGCTTCCTGCAGAAAGCACGTGAGGAAGCCTGTTGCAAAGCTTCAAGACTGCAGGTTATCTGTTTAGAAGTCACTTGATTGCCTCTGCCTCCTCTAATAAATATTGCATAATTCAGCTTTGGTTGGTTTGAAAGCAGGTCACAACTGATGAGTGGGGGGAAGGGTGCAGGCAGGGAGGCCTCAAAGTAATGGCAGGCATGAGCCTTCGAAACTGACAGTCTCGGTCTTAACTACAGAGGTTGATGTCCCAGCACTGGAATTTATAATTAATATTCGTCCTTGCAATGGGAATTCCTTGGATGGGTACAGAGTGGGAATAAAGGAGATACAAAGAGGTAAGACGTTCAGCAAGCTTAAAGGTACATGGAAAGGGATTAAGGGGGAAATGAGCTGAGCCAGATATTTGTCCGCTGTTTTGCCCCTTGGGGAGGAAACCACTGCTTTTCCAGTCTCTTGTGCCTCCTGCTTCCTGGTTTCATAACCAGGCTGATAAAGCTGGAGTCGTCTTCGGGATTACCTAACCCATCACTTATTCCATCATACGAAATAAAACATTTAGAAACGTTTCAAGGTTGGAAAACATTTAGCCTGGTTCCTGCTTCCTAAAAGCCCTTCATGAAAAGCAGGTGAGTGGTGGAGACGACGAAGCAGACCTGCTGTTGATGTGGACCAGGCTGAGACGGGCCCGGGCGGGTCCACTGCCACAACACTTGCCCTGCCACTGTCGAGGTTAGGTCTTCTAGCTGCTTAAGCAGCTCTTTTTAATTGTTCATTTTCTTTTCTGGAGCACATTTTCAAACTTTTAAAAAAACAGACATTTTGTCTTTTGAGGAACATAAAAATCTTATCCATCCTCAATTATGTGTGACACCTGCGTTTCCTTGGGAGTCGCTGCTATCTTTCCTGAATCCCCCCTTTCAGGAGAATTCTGTCAAAATTTAGAACTGGCATTTTCTTTGTTTCTTTTTTTTTTTGTGTGTGTGTGGTTTTTTGAGTCAGGGTCTCGCCATGTAGTCCAGGCTGGCCTTGAACTCACTATGTAGCTCAGGCTAGCCTTGAACTTGTGCCGATCCTCCTGCCTCAGCCTCAGCCTCCCAAGTGCCGGGATCACAGACATGTACCACCACAGCCGGCTTAGAACTGGCATTTTTTTTTTTTTAAAGAGAAGAAAAAACAAAACAAATCAAAAAAAGAACAAATTTTCAAAACAACATAATATGAGGGTAACAATGGTTAATGCATTACGTATTATTATCTTTAAGTTAGTTATTCAGGATACCAGACATTAGCATTCAACTGTCCAAACATTATTGGCACAAACCTTACTCTTCAATGAACTAAGTAAAATTGGTAGTGTATCTATCTTAACCATCTTATATATATATACAATTTTTTTCCCTTTCCCTTCTTTTCCCTATTCCAGTCTCTCTTTCCTATTGACCAGTTTCTTTTTGATTCACCGTGTCTATTGTACATTTTGGATCTTATTTACTCTTTCAGTTTCTCATACTACAGAGACAATACGATGCTTACACATGTGCATCCGGTTTATTTCACTTATGAGTATTTTCTCGAGTTGCATCCATTTACCTATAAAAGTCTCCAGTTTATCCTAGAACTGGCATTTTAAAAAATGATCAACTTTGCATTGTTTCTCAGATATAAAATCAAGTCTTTAGGAGATGTTTTTTCAGACACATTCTTCCTTTATTGTTGGTTCAAAAGATTCCAATGCCCAAATGCTTCATTTGGATTTTGATACATCTCTAAAAAAAATCTCATTCTACTCTGAAGTAGCCTTATTTTGGGGGTGGAGTGGGGGGACCAAGATATTAAAAATGCAACAAAAGTGCAAGGAATTACATAGTGAGTGAGAATGCTATGTCTCTATCACTAAGAGTTGGGGCTTCCGGCCTTTGCTCAATTACTCGGCTAAAGCCTTCTCGACTGCCTGTCCTAACAGCCCTTAGGGACTCTCTAGCCCCTCACCTGGCCTTGATTTTTGATAGAGTATAACGTCAAGATACGACTAATGCTGTCTTGTTCACAGGATAGAACCTCTGTGACTGCCTAAACTCTCCAGCACAGAAAAGAGGCTCTAAATAACGCTCCCTGAAAGAATCATGTTATATTTAAGCCTGTGTTTTTTTGGTAAAGCAAAATGAAAAAACAACTACAAGTCCCATATTTTTTCTTTTGTACTATCTATTTTTCTACCCTCCAACAAAACAATCACTATTAAAATTTGCTATGAATCTTTACATTTTATACAAATGCATATGTACTGATGTATGTGTGTGTGTGCGCGCGCAGACAAGTAAATCCATAAAAAAGGTAGGCACTATTTTGTGTATTAATTTTCTGTATTAATCAAAGCTTATGCTATTCTGAAACATTTTTCTCTAATTCTTTTTTTTTTTTTTTTTTTTTTTTTTTTTTTGGGTACCGGGGGGACGACCTCAGGACCTTGCACGCCAACAGGCACCCGTGCCGCTGAGCGATATCACCGGCCCCTTTTTGGTATGTGGGATCCGGGAGTCGAACTCGGGCCTTCGCGCTTGCAAGGCAGGCGCTTACGCCGCTGAGCCATCTCACCGGCCCATCTAATTCTTGTTTTTCAGATTTAGTCACATCATATATTGAATCTCCATTAACTGCCATGAGCCAACTTGTCCATTGAAGAATATGCTATATGTTTTTTTGTTCTCTTTCCAACAGATACCTAGGTTATTTACACTTTTTTTTTTTACCATTATTATAACCTTTCCTTCTACATGTGTATAGGTTGAATGTTTGTTTCCCCAGAATTCCTCTGTAGAAACCATATTGTCTAATATGATGGTATTGGGAAATGGGGTCTTTAGGAGATTAGGTTTGGATGAGGTTAAGAGAGTGGGCACCATGATAAGATTAATGTCCTTATAAGAAGTGTGTGTGTGGTCATGCACGCTTTCTCTCCACTGTTCAGGGACGTGGCTAGAAGGTGGACAGCTGCAAGCCAGGACTCAGGCCACACTCGCACCCTGTCTCAGAGTTTCCAGCTTCTAGAACTACGAGCAACCAATGCCTGCTGTTTAAGCTACCCAGTCAATGGCATTTTGTTATAGAAGCCTGAGGAGACTATTACAATGTCTCATTTAGCAAATTCTCTAGAAACATTAGTTTTCTTTTCCTTTCCTTGTTTCGAGAGCTAGGAATGTAAAGATCACTTGCTTCTCCTGGGAAGGGACATTTTGAGGAGTTTAATAAAGCAGCTCCCAGATGCTGTCATTTGTTTTGGTTTTCAAAAAAAAAAAGGTAAATGTCAAATTAATAAAAGAAATGAAGAGGTGTAATGTACCATTTTAAATTACTGTTCCCATAAGATTAATTATAATAATAGCTGCTCACATGTCTGCATCTATTATTGTATTCCATGCTTATGGCAGAGGACACTGAAGGCAGGAAGTGCAGGTGAGTAACAGCACCTGTAGAAAACGACAGATTTGGCCTAGAACTATTTTTCACAATCACAACTATTATTTCTTTATCAACTGCATCACCACCATCATTATCCGTGACTTTTGTTTTAGTGTATACTGCGCTTTCACATATTTAAGCCTAGTTTACAGCAGGCTGCTAGGCTCTCAGAAAGGCTAAGCTGTTCTCTCAAAGTCACTGAAAGAGCCAGAAGTAGGCACTGAACCCAGCTCCTCTGTTCTTGCTCTGGTGGGTTTCAGGGTGCTCCCTGAATATTCCAAGGGGTACTGTGGGAGAAGTTGGGGAGGCTGAGCAGTGGTGGATGATGATGATGATGGTAACTGAAGAAGGACTGTTGAGATGGCTCTTCCAAAACAGCTACGCCTCTGTCCCTTAGCGTGTAGCTTAGGAATAGACAGATACAGATGACTAATAATGCAGTGAGTCTCTCTTGAAACCATTTGTTAAACCGCTTTATTTACTTCCCTAATCTAATCTTCATTTCCTTTGCTAATCTGATCTTTATTTCTTAGAAAGCCAACACAAACCAAAACAAACAAGCATCTGGTAGCTAAAATTAACTCTGCCAAATGCCTCTTCTAAGGTAATGCAGCCAGGGAGAGGAAAGGGCCAGTAATTCACTAGGCCCTGCACTTTCAAAACTAGAGTTTGACCTTATCTCTTCATTACATTTCAGTGTACACAACCACAGTCATCTCTTCCTATGCATTGGGGTTTGGTTCCAGGACTCCCCAAGGATACCAACTTCCTCAGATGCTCAAGTTTGTTATGGAAAATGGTGTGATATTCTCAGGTAACATACACACATTGTACGCTTTAAATCATCTCTAGATTACCTAAAATACCTAATATAATGTTATAATACAGTCACTATTCTTTATTGTTTAGGGAATGTTGAGAAGAAATAAGTCTAGGCATTTTGAGTGTAGATGCATTTTTTCCCCCATATATTTCCCATTCACAGTTCATTGATGTAGAATCTATGGATATAAGGGCTGGCTGTACTGGGCTTTAAAAGGCTTTTGCTGTTAAAAAAAAAAAAAAAAAAAAACTCCAGCAAAGGCAGGGTTACAGCCAACTCATGCCTTCCACACAAAGGCAATTTCATTGTGCTAGCTCCATCTCTACAGAGAGGCTCAGGGACCCTGCAGGGCATGCTCCTTGGCCCTGAAGATTCCTTCTCACTTAGGATGGGTACAGATGGAGAAGTGTACCCTAATGTTCACTGCCTAGGGACAGTGCTGTCCACCACAATCCCCCTTTTCTCTGAAGAGTACTTGTCATCCACAAAATCCTGATTAACAGCACTGTTTTATTTTCATTATTTAAATATTTCTGCCATGATTTTTTTCTCCTAATGAGAGTATGAGCTCTTACAAGGCAGGGCGGCTTCTGCATGGAGTCCCAAGCTTCCATCCCCAGTGTTATACGAACAAAAGAAACATAATGGTTATCACTTAAATGTACTAAGCAACTATATGGGAAAATCTGAAAAAAAATCATGTTTGCTTATTAAAGGTTAAAAAATTAGGAGAGAGAGGCTTATACTCATTTGATTTCAATACTATGAGATTACATCATACTAAGGCATCAAGGCAAGTCCACAGAAAAGGCTAAGAAAAATCAGATTCGGATTATGCAGTAAGCTCAGGGTTTCATTTACTTATATGAGCCAGGGAACTTATTCCTGCTCTTTCCAACTGCTCTCCATTACGAGGTTCCTTCTAAGACCATTAAAAACATTTTTAGTGATTTCAGAATCATGCTCAACACCTGCCTAACCTGTGTAGAATTCCATCCATGTTCCTGGAAGCAGTGGGGTGTGGTAAGCCAGCTGCTCTGCCAAGGGGTTGTGTCAAGCTTCAGAGTTACGAGATGAGGGGAACTGAGAAGGGACCATTTATAGGTGGTCTATAATTGACTGGCTGAACATATCCATGATAAGCAGAGAATTAGGAAAATTCTTAAAATGACTTAAAAACTAGCAGTTTTTCACTATTATGGACAGAAAACTTAAGACGGGCATTTTGTCCTACCGTTTTTCAGTATGTGTTCAAAAGGCTAAAGTCCTTGAACAAGTCCATGGGCAGTTTCTGGCAGTTAACATGAGGTTAAGTCTCATTATGTCCTCCACCAACCAAAGCACAATCATTCCTCTTCCCCTTTTTAAACTAATGATGTACAACTCCTTTATGTAGACAAAACCTTTAGGAGATCTGGCAAACGAGACCAATATTTAAGAAACAATACTTGGCAAAGTAACTTCTACTTTGCACACATCTGTTTTACATCTGTTAGAATCTAAATTCTTTCAAAGGAGGGCCAGTTTCTTCTTAGTTTAGAATAGGTACTAATAAATATTATACTAAATCACTGACCTCTTTGGCATAGGGGCTTTAATTAATGAAACAGATGTTCAGATTAACTTCTAGTGAGGCATTGTAGCTATTTTCAGAGGGTGTTATAAGCTCTTCTCACCCACCCTCTTATTCTTAGTATGTTTTGTGATCTTTCCATAATAGAAAGCCATTTCAAGGTGTGATCCATATGGATTCTGAATTTTGATTTCCTTTTTTCAAGTATCATGGTGTTGTTATTGGGGATATTTACTGATGTTTATAATAAATCCCCTCCTTTTCTTTTTAACTTGACAAATATTTAGGATTATTTAATCCCAAACATTTAATCCAGGCTACAGATTCCATCTCACCCCTTGATTGTTCATGCTATGTTTATCATTTTACCAGTTTCCTGGTAGCATAAAATCAATGCATACTTTGAGCTTGTAGTGTTGAAGAACCCATAGCTCTAAGTTTGGTCCATGTCTCACATAGCAGGTACTTTGTTCTGAACAGATATGAAGCAGTCTTCAGGTTTTTGTCTCTTAATGCTTGCAAATATTTTATGCTACTTTGTCACAGAAGCACAGCTGCCTGAGAGTATTTCTTATAATGTGTGATGCTTGTCAATAATGGTAAATATGGTGCAGAGTGGCTGAAAATCTCCAAATCCCCTAATCACACATAACTTGCCCCTCTGGTGCTGAGCTGTCTAAGTCTCCAAGGATCCCAAGGGAGCATCTTTAATTCAGGGAATTTGGTGGAAAAAAGACTGCCTTGCTCCCTGGGAATCTGCAAACCTGGCAAAAAGAATCCAGGTCCATCTGTTGAGAACCTCATCTTTGTAGATCCGATCACCAACCTACTGGAAAACAAGGCTGGATTCTCTTTGTTTTTTCCCTGTCCCACTAAGATAAGACATCCTGGCAAGTATCAGGGCATTGGAAGCATGAGAATTGATTAGGGCTTGAGACTGTTTGAATATGTTTCCCTCAACATTTTGTAATTCCAGCACCTAAAGTGAGTATGATTTTCCATTTTGTTCCTGCATTTTTAGAGCTAGAGATTCCCTATGGGGAAGATGCATATTTGGGCAGTGAGGCAGCCCTGACAGTAGATGAGCATATCCTAAGCATGAGTGTGTGTGACTGTGAGTCGAAGTCCCAGCGATATGCCTTAGAAGACCAAATACATTTGACTCCATAAGAAATTAGCTGTATACATTATGAGAGCTAACGGGATCCCATACGTTCCATAACTGTACCCACATGTCAAGATAGGAAAATAAAGATGAAGAAACAGTCCCTACCATTATTACCCTCTTTCCAAACATCAGACACCCAGAATATATTTTCTACTCTATACCTTTGGTGGATGATCCTGTTTCTTATCATTTACCAACTAACTAGCACTATGATGCAGATCTTGGCTTCTATAAATCCAAAGGAACTATAAAATGTAATCTTATTGACTTATATTTTTTCTTTTAGTAGTTACTTTTATGACTCCAAACATCTGCCTCCTTAGTAAAATTATGTATCTGAGAAAACCAATTTTAATTCTTTCAATCATCTTTACTGGTTTAACGATTTATGTTAGTATCTCAGATGTTTAAAGTATCTTCTCAACAGAAAGCATTTCCTTTTTCTAGTAGATCCTCCTGGAGTTACTATTTATGCTCAAAATGTAAGTGGACACCTGCACCATAGCATATGGGTCACATGTCAGCTCCACAATGTCCTACTCCTAGCAAAGGAGTGATTATTACAGTAAAAAGGCGGTAGCTTGCTGCCCACATAGCAATTTTGGCTGCTAGGATTTACACTTCCATCAACATCACAAGCAAGGCATAAGAAGATGAAAACCTAATTTTATTTTTTATGGATGTTCTTTTGGGATTTGGATCTCTGTTGCAAGAATCCAGTGGTCATCTTTTATCTTTATTTATGCATGGATAGATAGTATGCACGACTACAAAGAATCCACTCAAGGGCCAAGCACAAAAGTACACTAAAGTGCTCATTTGGGAAATTCTCAAAGCTGTGTCAACAAGAAATGGGTGAAGATAGTTTGGTTAAAGAGAATGTTCGAACTTGGATGCCTTTGAACAAAATTAATATCAGGGTCAATATAGATAATATTTAAATGAACTGTAAGGATAAGAAAACACTTAGAATTTGTGAATTTCCTTGATGCCTTATCAGATCAAAAAATACTCACTGCTCAGCATGGACTTTCACATACTTTTTTTTTAGGCTGCAAAGGTATTGTTCTATCCATAAAGTTTGAATGCTACAAACACACTGTACCTGAAATTAGGGGTTGCTTTACTTGTAGAGGAACACTGCTTTTTGCAGAAGCCAGTGGGTCTTTAGGTCTACTGAAGAACCAAAATGGTATGTAAATTTGATTTTAGCATTCTTCTTTCTCTGATGAGCTAAGCTGGAACTGTAGTTTCATTTTCAGGTATAATCATGAGAGTCATAACCAAAAATTTCAGTTATCCCTGTTGAGACATGACTAACTACCATGACGTAATGTTGATGGTATGAGTAATATGTACGTGTGTGTGCATGCATGCTATATGCATACACAGATGTATATGTCTACACAAGTACTGCTTAGGCACATAAGCATGCACTCCTGATGTGTATATAAACATGTACATGTATTTTTTGTGCATAGGTAGGTGTGCACACATTTCCACATATGCATACATATGTGTGCTGTATACATTTTATCTCAACTTTATAACAAGGAAGATATGTTTTTTAATCTGTGTTCCTGCATAGTCTGATTTCCAAATCCCATTTTCTAATTAACTCCTTACTTAAATAACAGTGGCAGTAATATTAGGTATAACTTTTCCTTAAAAAACAGTGTTCTCGTTACGCAGCAGGAGTTTAAGTGCAGCCAATATTTTTTTGTGCTGACAGCTCTTATTAAGGTATATTTATAAAAATGATCTGGTTGATAAAAAGTTTTTTCGATGGAACTTGAGTCTATAAATCCACTTACTGTTCCTCCTTGCTGTGAACTTCAGTTACAGTGAGAGTACTAGCTGTGTAAGTTGTTGGCTAACAGGAACACACTTGCCTTACAGCGTGATTTTTACCAATAGGTTTTTTTTGTTGTTGTTGTTAATGAGAGCTAATATGAAAATTCAAAACATTGATTTCTTACACATCCGTTATTGTATGTGAATAAAGTGCTGTTGCCCTGAAACTGTCCCTAGTTTTGGTGTTGCAAAACTATGGTGGCCTGCAGGGACATGCTTTGTCTCAAGAGGGCTCCCATGACTTGGGGCTGGCCCAGTGTTATTATGAGGGAACGAGGCCCAGAATTTCCGTGTCTTCCAATTTTCCCAAGTTGGAAATTTAGGTTTGCTGCAAAACCTCACAATATTTAAATATGGGCTCTTAAATGAACTTTATCAGAGGAATTCTGAAGTGTGCACGCATTTCCACATATGTATGCAGCATTCGCTGTGTAAGCGAATGTTTATGTATACCACTGTACAAATTGTATCTCAACTTTATAACAAGTATTAGCTATACCTGACAGAACTCATCTGTAGGCACGCAGAGTCACATATGGCACCAGGTTGCCACCTTTATCTAAAAGAATTTATAGAAATTCCTAGATGGATAAGTCTTAGTGATTTTGGAGGATGAGCTAAGACCCTGGGGGTGGCTGGTATGTGTGCATGTGTGCATGAGTGTATACATGGGTGTTTTTGTGTGTAGGCAACCTGGCTTGATTTTCGCTATGGGGCCCTGGTGTGTGCTGAGAAGCTTTTGGAACAAGGAAGGACAGACTCTAGCCATCTTGGCATTGACTTATCCCAGCTGAGTGGAGGGTGCTCCAACTGGTAACAACCCCAGGGGGGCCTGGATAAATGGGAGAAGAATTCGCCTATGTCACTTAACCATGATATACTTTCTTGTCTCCAAAAATTTTCCTTGCAATTTTTACCCCAAAGAGAGGAAGAAATGGCAGTTGAGGACCACCAAAGAAGAAGCCAGTGAGTTTCTTAGATGCTTTTGTATTTTAAAAGGTCTCCTGAGTGGTCTTTCTATGTGTGTATTTTTGTAGGGGATCCATCTGCTGCAAACTTGGAGATGTATGTCAGTGAATATTTCCAAAATTTTTGCTCCAAATTGTCCCCTGAGGTTCATGTTACAAAAACAAAACTGAACACGGAGGTCTAGAATTACTAGTTCATCTATAAATCAATTGTCTGTAGGTCAGTGCGCTCAAAACAGTACTTAAGATTATTGGCAGGGCCATTGTCTGTTGAATACAGGTTGAGTATCACTAATCCAAAAATATTAAATCCAAAATCTGAAACTTTGAGGGTCCACATGGTGCCACAAGTGCAAAATTCTACACCTGAGCTCACGCAATGAGTTATGGTCAAAATGCAGGCAGGCACACTAAAAACATTGTATAAAAATCTATTTGGCCTATGCATATGTGAAAGACATATATGAAACAAAAATGGATTTTGTGTTGAGATTTGGGACATTTCCCCACGACCTCTCATTATGTATATGTAAACAGTAAATGGTAACAGTAAACAGTATTCCAAAATCTGAAATTGAACACTTCTAGTCCCACACGTTTCAGGTAAGAATACTCAATCTGTGCAACCAGTTCAGTGCCAAGTGCAGGAAGAGTCCACTGTGACTTTCTCGGAATTGACTCTAACGCGTTGTTTATTGATTGATGGGCTGATTAGTGATAATGCTGATAACCTGAGAGGACCGTCTGTAAATGGTGTTACAAGGCTGGTCATCATTTTATATGAGATCATGGTCATAAAGATTGCAGTGAAAAACTCAAATGATCAATTAGTGAAAAAGATGAACAATGACAAGCAAGCAGCCCTGGCTCAGGAACTAATGGAATCCCGGTAACTGCGGAGGAACAAGGCGATGTGAGTTTTCATGCCCGTGGACAGACAGTTTAAGGTCAAGCCCAAAGCTATCAGGCCTTGAAGATATGTAGATATTTTTATACCAAGAAATTTCAATCACACCAGTGGATATTTGGGATGTCTGCGCTATGTATATTCTCATAGGGAGGTGGTCTGTGGGATGGGGACAGAAGTGATGTTTATGATTTATTGAGTGTCAAGCACAGGGATAGGAACTTTGTGACACTGATTCATTTGTACTTCACAGTGAACTTGTGAAGTAGGTTTTATTTTGATGATTTTAGTGATGAGGAAATTGAGGAATTGGCTACAGTGTTTAAGCAAGTAGCTTGGCCAGGATTTGAGCCCCAAGTTACGAGGGTTTCCCAATCCTAAATCTCTCAGAAGGGTCATCTTCGTTCATCATAGATTAGTATGAAATAATAAGATTCATGCTGACAGTACAAAACAAAAACACAAAGCTTGGTATAAGCCTGCACCGGTTTCTGGACTTTTGGTTTTATGATATTACCAGGGCACTTGGAGAAATTTATGTGTAGTTAGGCCTTAGAGTCTTTCTCCAAAACATTTCCCTCTGCTGCTGTTTCTGCTATTTTGTCTCTCTTCATTGCTTTTAATCTCATTCCTGCTGTGTAGTACACTGTCGATAATGATAAATAATAAATCATCAGTCCATTTCTCAAGGCATTAGTCTCCCCACTTCCTGTGACTAGGGACCAGTTTAACATTGTACTCCTGTGTCATATGGGGGGTACAGTCACAGTGTCATCCCACAGGGACTGGCTACAGGGCGGTCTGGTCCATTGTGAATATCCTCAGGAGATATATTTACTCTTTGTATTAGAAGACAAGCTACAAATATGTATTACAGTACAATCTCTTCTATCTTCCAACTATTATTGCTGGTTCCCTTAAAATTCACTATATTCATTCATTAATCCAACTAATGTTTATTGCATCTAACTGTATGCCATAAACTGTGGTGGGTTTCATCTGGGTAAACACACGGGTAAAAATCCTATCCAAATCCTATTAGGACCTTTAAGCTTAGTGGGATGACAGGCAATTTCTCAAGAAATTTTATTTATTTATTTATTTATTTATTTATTTATTTATTTATTTATTTATTTATTTATTTTTTGTGGGTACCGGGGGTCGACTTCAGGACCTCGCGCGCCAGCAGGTGCCCGTGCCACTGAGCGATATCACCGGCCCCTTTTTCGTATGTGGGTACCGAGAGTCGAACTCAGGCCCTCATGCTTGCCAGACAGGCGCATACACCGCTGAGCCATCTCACCGGCCCTCTCAAGAAATTTTAAAAGAAATAATTGGGGGAGAAAAAAATTACTAGATTCTGTTTGGAGTAGCAGGAAAGACATCTCAGAGAACACAACAGATGAGATGCGCTCCGGGGATATGCTGGCACCGGCAGGTGGAGGGAGAAGCGTGGGGGACGGCATGTCTGGGATCACAAGTGGCACAGAAACGCTCCCATGTAAAAAAAAAAGGCCAGGTAGGAGTGAGGAAAACCAGGGAGAGGTGTGCAGAGGCCAGATGCTGCTGATTTGGTTAGACTGGCAGGTGGAAATTTTGACTTACGGATGATAAAAATGCTTGGCGTGAAACAGTGACAGAGTCAGATTTCTGTGGATGTTTGCTCAGAAGCAGGATGAGGATGGCCTTGGAGAATGGTAAAACCAGACACAGGGACAGTGACGAGGTGACGAGGTGACAAGGCAAAAGCCGAAGGAATAGACGATAAGGCGTTGAACCGTGGCTTTGGCAGAGGGAAATGGTTCCAAGAGAGACAGTTAAAATGTGTAAGGAGCAGCTCAGTGATGGCTGTGCTACGGAGGGGAACAGTGGCAAGGACACAGGGTAACCCCAAGTTACTGGGGTGAGCAGTAGGAAGTAATTTCCCTATAAAAATGGAAGTCACTGGCTTATAAAATTAACTAATACAGCCTGCAAAAAATACTTAAAAACTCAGTGTATATTTTTTGAAGCCAAGTATGCCACGCAAGGCCATAATTTTCACTGCAGCCAAAAAGAAATTTTTTCTCCCCTCCAGGGGATGTTAATACAGAACATGTGTTGAATTCATGGATTCTTCAATGGTATGTCAACTGACCTTTTCTGTTTTTTCTTGTTTTTAAATTTAATTTTAAAAATCAGATTAAGGTTTTCAATTTTTATTTCATACCAATAACACAGTTTAACAAGACAAATAGCATTTTAGTCATTTATTGTTTAATCATTCTATGCAAATTTTCAATTATGCTGTATTTTTAATTTCCAAGAGTTATTTATACTCTGGAAATTCTCATTTTTCATGTTATCTGATGCTTTTTCATGGATGCATTATTGTTTCATAACTCTATGGGGATACAAATTATAGTTTACTTAATTCTGTGTTGTGAATTATTTTGGTTTCCTTGGGGTTTCTTTTTATTATGATCCCTCTCTCCTTCCTTAAATTTAGTAGTTTCTCACAACTGTCTAGCCACCCCTGCTCTGCATTCACTTTACAAGGGAGTCACTGAGATCAAGTGTGCACCAGTAGATGTGCCACCTGAGGAAGGATTTCTCCGCAGGCATAACACAAGACCAGGTAGCTTAGGGTGGGAAAGTGACCTTGAAGGGCCCTGATACCTGTCAGTCTTTCCAAGAGTCCTCTCCCTCTAAGCACAATGCACACCTAGGCTTCACGGCTGGTGCCTTGTATCCCGGGGCTCTTCGTGGCTATGTGGGCACCAACTGCTCACTTCTTGTGGGCTTCCCTCTTAGGAGACATTTATATTTCAGCTTTTTTTTTTTTTTCTTTTGTGGGTACCAGGGATTGACCTCAGGACCTCGGGCGCCAGCAGGCGCCCGTGCCGCTGAGCGATATCACCGGCCCCTTTTTCGTATGTGGGTTCCGGGAGTCGAACTCGGGCCCTCGCGCTTGCCAGGCAGGCGCTTACACCACTGAGCCATCTCACCGGCCCTATATTTCAGCTTTTTCCACTTTCCAAATGAATTTCCATTCGTTTATCATGCTAAGTATGTTTGTAACCTTTTCTCAGCTCAAAGGTTTTCCCTTTTGTGATGAATATTAGCATTTGTTTCTATTGTAGGAGAATGTATGAAGCCAGAACAAAATTATATTTGTGAATTATGCTTTGAGATCTTGGGCAGAAATGCCACTCAATGAACTCAAGGTTCTTTTTGCCAGGAGAGAGTCTTGACAAATGATATTAAGATTTCTTACTCCTGCTACTTCAACAGTGGATTGACATGAATTATTAAATTGTTCTTTACAAAACATTTTTTACTTCATATTTTATAATTCTAAAGAAATATTTACTTTTTTAGCATTCAACTTTTTCGCCAGTTAAATTCTTACTACATGTCTGATGCTTAAATATTTTGGTGACGAAATAAAGTTTAAAAATGTGTACATGAATTGGAACTATTCTTAAGGGAACAACACTACTTTCTTTTAAAGATTCATACATACGAGTGGTGGCGAACCCATGGCACATGTGCTACAGCAAGCTGTTTTATCATTGAAAGCTCCAAATGATTTGCCGTCACTGATACATAGTGTCAACTACCCTGGAGCTGGGGTCCAGTAAGCGGGTTTCTTTGCCTCGATTTGGGGCCAATAAATGAGGTACTTGTGTCTCATTTGTAAAGTGGAGGTAATTCCAACTCCAAATGATGGCACAGGGCTTTAAAAAAACTTCCCTGAGATGAGAAAATGACATAATCTATGTAGTATTTACTGTAGAAACAGAAAGCATTAAAATATGCAAAAACAGATACTACACTGTGTATTCACACATGTAACAAATACACAAATATGGACTTCATCCCTACACCACTGTAGGGAAGAACCCAGTGCTTGCTTTCCTAAGTACTATTTGCTCATTGTCTAGCGTCAGTATTAAAACACAATTGAGAAGAGTTGCGCTGTGTTAATATTTTGATTTAAATGACATACTAGCATAGCTGTTGCTAAAATCCACATTGAGGGCCATACAAAAACCAGGCAAGAATTACTTGTAAGCATTTGCAAGCAGAAAGCTGGAATGCTCTGGTGCAAGGTCCACTGCGAAGGGGACTCCTAGAAGGAGCCTGAGCTACAGCTGGGGACCAAGGGCAATTGTGCTGCTGCTCTAGACGTCTCCACTCACTGTTTAACCAGTCCCTTCACAAAGACCAGCAGACCAACGCTCGGGGGTTGGAGAGAACGTGGCGTGGGGAGAGGGCTGAGGGCATGCTCCCTTGCTGGGCTGACTTAGAGGTTCTAGAAGGAGGAGGGAGGGAAGAAGGGCTTATAAATGAGGATGCAAGATCTGGAGCTTTTCCTGGTGAGACCTGGAACACTATCCACAGCGATTCCAATATTAATCTCAGAGTTAGGGGCCTGGAGAAGATCTTAAATTACTTGCTGATACAACTGCCCAGTCAAATGCAAAGAGGGTAAATGACTTGCCCAAGGTCACATCACTAGCTGGTGGCTGAGCCAGGCCGAAGGCCCAAATTTCCTGCCACTGGTCTTAACCTCAATTATCTCCAGTGATGTTCTGGTAGTTACACTTCTCCTTTTCTGAACCGCTGGGTTTTACTCCTGAAAAATTTTTTTTTTTTGTGGGTACCGGGGGGTCGACCTCAGGACCTCGCGCGCCAACAGGCACCCGTGCTGCTGAGCGATATCACCGGCCCCTTTTCCGTATGTGGGATCCGGGAGTCGAACTCGGGCCCTCGCGCTTGCAAGGCAGGCGCTTACGCCACTGAGCCATCTCACCGGCCCTGAAAAATTTTTTGGTACCGGGAATTGAACTCACAACCTCACGCTTGCCAGGCAGGTGCTGTGCCGCTGAGCTATACCCGGCTACTCCTGAAACATTTTGATTTAAGTCTCAGACTTTGAATGTTAAAAGCTGATCCTTACGTCACCTAAAAGGTATTTTCAGCTGTTCCTGCCTTCTCACTCTCGGAATGATGCGCCTCCTTCGTGATTTGCTTTTGGACTGAAACGCACACAGAAACATCATCTTATTTACACCTGATGCTCCTCACACATGGAGAGTGCTGATTTGCCCTTTATGTTTCCTGCCATCAGCTGCTGCGATCTATGCGAAGAATCAACGTTGGTAAAGAGCAGGTCTGCTTTGGGGCCCTTTCCTGGGCTCATTCTGCTAACAGCTGCCGCACGCACGGCTTGCATCATGAGCAGGACAGCATCATGAGGAATTAATCAAATTGGAGATGGTGCTGTCAATAAATAACTCAGCATCTGAGACGAACTCCCAGGAATGAATGGATTTCATCTGCTGGCGGCGTGACTTCAGGAGGACAAGTCTCTTCTGGAGGGATGGGGTGTCATAGCCAGACTGAGCACTCCAAGTGGCAATCTATCTGCTGCTGAAATTGACTAATTTTTTCCCAGGCTGTTTGTGCATCTGCAGGTTCTCAATCCTCCCTGTTAGAGGTGCCAGATAGACAGGGAAGCGCTGGAAGTCTGGGCCTGATAGGGCTTTCTTGGATGGGCAAGTGTTTTTAATGGAGGATGAGGGTTATCATGGAAAGCCCTGAGGCCTCTGGATTGGCTAGTTGCCCTGTGGGTAAGCTTGACAACCAAGGCCATGTTCTTACTGCAAAGATCTGTGCCTTTGGAACAGCTGTCCTTTTGCTGAAGCTGCCACTGAGCTTCAGAGCTGGAGGGTTTGGAAATAAGGGCCTGATGTTGCTCCAGGGGACTGACACATTAAGAGACGTGGAGACTCTTGTTGGGAGAAGTGACCCAATCTGCAAATGCTTCATTTTTTTTTCGAAGTAGTCTACTGTGGCTTAACTATTTCCTGAAGGAGAAATGACAGTGAGGTCTAAGATCTTAAATGGGATGATTCTTTCATTTGTCACAGCAGAATATGCTCACGAATCAATGCAATCATCTTTCCATCCCTAATGTGAATCTTATAGGCACCAAGGGAAATCATTCTCATAGCTGGATGCAGCAGGCGTATTTATCCAGAGTCAAGGGCAGAGACTTCGTCATTTCTGGCTTTAATGCAAGTCAAAAAAGCAGATGTGACCACTTACTCTTGCAACTCCCTTTTAAGCACTGGAATGCTTTATCTAGATATGTTTATTTCTGAGTGCACTCATATATTTTGTAGACACACAAAACGTGGAATTTTGCTGTTTTGCAAATGCAGCAAAGTGTAGTTGCATATCTGGAACAGAAATGTGATACTGAAGCCAACTCTCTTTGTTTCTCAGCTGTCTTGACTCAAAGAGGTTCAAAATCGGGTTCCTTGGAGAAGTCCTGAACACACACTCTTTCTTGTTTTCACGTTCAGGTTGGGTCAGAGCAGGCCTGGGGCATTTAGAACTTTTGAATATAGATGTTCTGAATGCTTCATCAGTTGCTCCCTAAATAAACATGACATTTAAAAACTATGAGTGCATGTCACTTCTGGTTTGATTTTAAGAGACTGTGTCTTTAGGAATGAAGAATCCGCAGAGAAGTTTATGTTGAGTTCTCTGAATCAGAGAAAGAAGCATTACGGAGATTAAATACAAGTCTTGGAACGAACTCTTTGAAGTTTTTTTTTTTCCATAATGAGTTTGAAATGTATGTCTCTAGACAGTCTTGGGTGCTTGCACTGATAGCTGTTAGAGCTGGCATGAAAATGACTTTTTAAAAAGTGGGGCAACTTCAACGATGTTTTAACAGTTATTTTTTGTCTCATGAGTGCATTGTGAAGAGTATGTATATATGTGCATAAATAGTGCTTGTAACCAGAATCATGGAAAAAAATCAAGTTCATGAACTGAAGTACCACTGTATCTATTTATATCTACAAAGATACATACCTCCCCCCTAAGAAAAGACTGACCCATCTGTAGTGACTAGCTTAGTAGTGATACCAGTTAAGGATGTGGTCCTCAGGAAAAGATCATCAAGACATTCAGGAACTAACTCTTTTGTGTTCCCATGGGACACTTCCTCCCTCAGTTTCTCCTGAAAAGATGTGAATAGCCAAGAAGCACGAGACAGACTTATTTCCACCCATCCCCTGCTCCCCTATCTTGTTCCAACAGTGGATATGGAGGGGAAACTGCTCTGCGATTCTTGACCTCACCATCCAACAGAAAGGGGAGAGAAGAGGCAGATGGGGAGGTTGGTAAAACGATTGTCTATGGGCAGCACCTCATCATGCTGAATCCCACTCCTCTACCCAAAGGGGTGAGGAAGTAGAACCAACCTCAAGCCTGGGAGGGGCTGTTGCAAGGGAGCCCCCACAGGGGGAGAGATGTTTCAGACTTAGCGAAACAGACTCTAACTTCAGAAAAGCTAAAGCAGAGTGTGACTCCAGTCTCCCTTCTGCTTGCATTCTGAAGGGAAGAGGCCAAAGGCCTGTGTGGGGTTGGAGGCCAGAGCCTGCTGCTGCTGGAGGAAGAGGGCAGTCAGGGTAGTGACATGTAAGCATCCCAATGGCCATGTGGGAGAGCCAGCTGGGGTGGGACAACATGGGCCCTGTCCTACAGGAGCTGGGGAGTGGGGGTAAGAAGACCTTGGGAGACAGTGGATGAAAATGACAGTGGCGTGCTGGGGGCTGCACAGGCCTCGTGAGTAGGCAATAGAGGGCTTTCTGTTCAGAGGTGTGGGAATTAAAGGAAAAGGGCTCTATGGGTTATCTATACACAAACACACGTATATGTTGTTTGTCTGTGTTTGAGACCTATGGGAGCTCTTTGAGTATCAATTACCTAAGAGTAAACAGGAATTCTTGGGCCTGCTGGGATTTTTCATCCAGTGCCAGGAGACCATTACACTCACTCAATAAATTTAAGTGTCAGTGCAGCAGAAATAAAGATGCGTTCTGACATTACTGTAAGCCATGAGTGTCGACTACATTAGATACGCTACTCTTCCCCCAAGGATCAGCGCTGACACAAGCGAGGAAAGGTTTCCCAGAGGAAACCCACACCGCCTTCCGTTTCTGCTGGCCCCGTGATCTTAGCTTCCATGCTAATTCATGTGTGCTGCTCCCTTCTGCAAAGTTTGAAGACCAGAGCTCTCCTGGCCTCATGCATCATGCCAAGTGCCCCTCAGAACATCTTGGGGAAGACTCGAGATTTCATGATTCTGCCCATCTCTACCTTCCACCCCCTGGGCTGACTGCTGGCTCCTTCTAGTTTGAGGTGGATGGTGGCAAGTGGGTAGTGATCTCCAGGCAGTGGGACAGGAGTTCGTAGTGACTCAGCAGGGAAGCAGGGACATGAATGGTGGAGCAAGGCTTCAAGCTCTCCTGCAAGATGCAGAGTGGTTTGGGGAGGGCAGTAAAAGTCTTCTCCCCTAGTCTTTTCCTAGCTCTTCTCTGGAGTCTCCATACACACAGGGCTATGAGTTTAGCAGCATTTCCCTTGGTTCCTAAGAAACTTTTCCCTGTGGAAGCAAACAGAATGTGCGTATAGCCAAAGGCCGGGGACTCGGGAGGCAAAGTATGCTGTGGTGCGATTGGCCTGTGGCTAAAGACTGGGGAGTGGCAGCTGGGCATCCAGACCCCTTGCACAAAGGTGGAAGAGAAAGACTGATCCCGACTGCCAAATGAGGTCCCAAGAGATGGAACGTCAGAAACATAAAAACGTCAGACTTGCCTCAAAGCTTCCCTTTCCTTGGCTATGTAAAAGCTTTTCTTTGTTCCCCTTTTCTGGAAGTTGAAGGTGGCCCTTTAACTTCCCTCTTTTCACCCTACATGTGATCTGTTCCACACCTTTCCCCCAAGAGTGCTGACCTGACTTTGACGTGCATTTGGTTTATTGCACCCCACCCCTTTTGCCAGGAAAGGAAGAACAGAGGTGGGAAGGAGACTGCAAATAGGAATTAAGCACATTTTTGATTTTTTAAGAGAATCTGAAAAAGCAATGAATGAGTAAATGAGAAGTGAGGGAGCAACTGTGCTGGCCTATCTTTTGCTCCTTCTCTGAGTATTTCTAACTCTGAAGCCAGCAGCCCAGTCTGAATTCTAGCTCCACCTGTCACCTGCTTACAACCTTGGGCCAGTTACTTTAATTTCTCTGTGCCTTCATTTCTGTATCAGTAAAGTAAGGATAAAAATAGCTTTTGCCTCATGGAGTTGTGAGCTAAAATACAAGACAGGCTAAAGGGTGCCTGATTCCTGGCTGATGCTATGTATCTGTTAGCTGCCATTATTTCTTCTTTTTCTGTCATTTTCTGGGTCTGTGTAGCTGTGAGGAGGAAAGGATAATTTGGAGAAAAGTCAGGTCCAATCTCCACTGGGCTGTTCGTGATTTATAGCAGTAGCGTATCTTCAATTTCACTTACATCTCCACCACATTATTTTTAGGTAGCACTAGAGAGTTGATTATAATGACATTGATGAGAACTTGAATATTTTTACTCATTTAGCGATACATTCGTGTTTGTTCATTTACTGATTAAACACTGCCTTTGAGGAAGGTCCTGAGCAGTTTAAAAACCTGTATAGAGAATTTTTCCCTTAAGAAATCTACAACCATTTTGTTACTGGTTATGTTTATGAAACTCTGTTACATCACAGTAAGTAAAACTAACCAGAAATATATGGTATAGGAAAATGAGAAGAGTTCATTTTCTGATCTAAGAAACTATATCTCTAGCCACTCATATCTGCCATCAGTTTTCTGATGATCTGATTCCTCCTGCCTCCTCTTAAGATTACCTGCCATTTCTTATTCTATTGTGAGCAGAAGGTCCCTGCTTCAAGCCTAGATTGACTATTTTCACCTCAACGCATTCAATAAACATCTATTTAATATGTCTGAATACTCTGATTTTATTTTATACAAAAATAGTGCAGGGATTATAAATTACATGGATATAGACCATAATTTTTTGTTGCATTTTTGGATGTACTTTAACCCACAGTATATTTACATCGATTTCATGTTAGATGCCATTTAACCCACATTAAATTAAAATACTCTTTCATTTGTCTTCTGGGCATTACTGAGATGTACAAAGTACATCCATGTATAGGTTCACAGCCATTTTTCAAAATAAGGAGTCTGACAGAGGATACATAGTCTCTTAAAAATCAAATAATGATTGTATTGAAAGGATAGCAATCCATTTTTTGTTGTTCTTACAGGCTTAAAAAAACGTTCCTGCCTTATGCTTTTCTGAACTGCTAACAAAATTCTCTCAGGTATTCCAACGTACTTTACTAAGCTTTTTAGTGGTCATGGGTTATGTTGAGGGCACATGCCCAGAAAGTGGAGAAACTATGAGACTGTACAATGAAAAGAAAACTCATGGTTTGACTTGGGTCAACCATTTACTCTTCTGGACCACAATTTTCTCTTGATAAAAATTACAAATTTAACCTGGTAAAAAATCAAATGATTTTAAGGTTCTCCTAATGAAGTTACTGAGATTCTAGGTCTTTGTCCATCAATACTGGTCACATGGGATTACTCAGCAGTGTAAATGTAACTAGTCTAAATTAAAACGTTCCAGATTTTAAAGACCAAGTTAAAAAAAGTAAAATATTTTGGATATACTGAGTCAAATATATTATTAAATTGAGCTTCATGCATATTTTATTTTTGTAGTATGGCTATAGAAAATTTAAAACCACATATATCCTTGCATTATATTAACATTGGATGGCACCCATCTAGACCTTTAAAGCAAAGGGATCAAAATCTATTTTTAAACTTTTAGATGCCTAATGATCAATGTTTCAACACTAAGCTCCTTATACCTCTAAAAGTCAAGTTTTTGAAGTTAAAATTCTTTATAAAAAAACCAATAAACCTCACCAGGCAGATATTTGTCACCCCGTTCTCCAAACTACTTTCTGTCACAGTTCTGTGAAAGTGTTAAGGTTACAATTCTCAGTATTCAAAGTCTATAAATCATCCCCACGACATCCTAAAGGATGATCCAGAAATAGGCACAATGTTAAAAGTGACTGTTCTAGATAGCAGTGCCTGGACTGATTTTTCATTCCTTTTTGTCTTTCAATCTTTACATAATAAGATTGTTGTTTCTTCACCAGAAAATGCATACCCTTACATTTAAGCATAATTTTATAAATTCTATAAAAATCACAAACATGTTAAAAAAAAAAAAGCCAGACTTAAAAGGAAATACCCCAAGATGCTTCAATCTGCTTTTCTGTATTTCTAAATTTTCTAATAGTGAATAGCTTACTTCTATCAAAAGAAATATGCCTTGTTTAAAAATTGCAATATCCACCCATTCTTTTAACTTTAAAATCTCATGCTCATTTTGTTAAAATTCCTGAAGCTTTGATCTCTACTAGATTAGATTTAATAGTAGGTACTCTAGATTTTTAAGTTCATCTTGATGGTCATACAGATTTAGTATTTTTAAAACTATCATCAAACAGAACAAGGTTCAGCAACCATCTATGCAGGAAATGAGCCGAAGAACAGCCAGGAGATATTTACATGCTATATTCACTGTCTGGGGGTTCAGGTTATGCTCAAATGTGCCTGTCTGAAAGGGTGCCATTTTGGGCTGGGGGCATAGCTCAGTGGATAAGGACGAGGGACTATTCAGTTGTCAGTACTGAAAAAAATGCAATAAAGTGATACTATTTAACCCAGGTATGGTGGCACACACCTAAAGTCCTGGCTACTCAGAAAGCTGAGGCAGGAGGATAAGGTGAGCCCTGGCACTTGCTGGCCTGGGTGGCACAGTGAGGCCCTCTCTTTTAATAAAATAAGATAAACGAAATAGGTAGCACTTATATTAGTGTCCTAGAACAACAGAATTAGCTACTGCATATAGTCCAGACTAGCGTCTACAGCGCAGGCACACTCAGGAGGGCTAAGTATGTGTGTATACGTGGAACACACACATAAGCGGTGGGTTGTGCCCTAGGCCAGTCTTCCTGAGCAAGCCTAGCAGGTGTTTCTGTCACCTTCCTTCACACTCAGAGGCCAGGCCCACCAGCTACCTGCCCCAGGTACCGTGCAGAAGGCGACGTGGAGAAAGTGCAGTACTGTGATGTGTGCACCCAGGCATCAGGGTGTGGACACGCACGGCCAGGTCTGCTGGCGGCCCTGCTGCCTCGGGAAAGATCTGAGCTTGTAAGTGCCAGACAGGTATGACTGTTCAGTTTGGCAATGTCACACTCACTCAATATTTTTCTCTTTGAGGAAAGGATCTTTTTTTCCAATCCCCATGGCACAACAGCCCTTTAGACTCCAGGCTTCAAGCACAACAGAACTTACTGTTAGTAGTAAAGATGACTTCGCCATCCTGGGACGTGGGGTCTGCATCCTGGACCACCTGCAAGGCTCCCACAGTCCGTACAGCAGGGTCTAACGTGACTGAGCTCTCGTTTACTGTCGTGTCGCTTGCCCCTGTGATCTGGTTGGTTGGGGGACCTCCCAGGGAGCCCTCGAAGTCGGTGGGCAGGTCGTCCATGCAGTCGGCATTGGGCTGCGGGAGACAGAAAAAGATCTATACTTAGAAAGAGTCATCAATTTAAAGATGAAACGTCTGCAGCATAATACTTTGTCTCATTGGAAAATTAAGTATTGTTTTTTCTCGGGCTACTTTATTTAAAAACAGTCTGTATATGATTTTATTAACATAAGAAAAAATCTTTAACATAAAAAGATCTTCCATGGGGCCAGTGAGATAGCTCAGCGGCATAAGTGCCTGCCTGGCAAGTGCGAGGTCCTGAGTTCGACTCCTGCTACTCACATACGAAAAAAGGGCCGGTGATATCGCTCAGCGGCACAGGCGCCTGCTGGTGCACGAGGTCCTGAGTTCGACCCCCGGTGCCCACAAAAAAAAAAAAAAAAAAAAAAAAAAATCTTCCAAAATCTCCTTTCCACACACGTTCCTTTCAGATACAGGTATCAAGTTTTTTTTTGTTTTTTCCTCCTTTATGTGGGTACCAGGAACTGAACTCAGGACCTCACGCTTGCTAGGCAGGCACTTATGCTGCTGAGCTATATCACTGGCCCACAGGTATAAAGTTTTAATTCCAGGAGTAGCAAGATCTCTGCATTTAAACAATTAGAGGGACAACATGACATTTATTTATTTGTAACGATAGAACTTCCTTATGTAGTGTTTACTCTCCACGTAGGATGGAGCTGGCAGCCTGATAATTATTCCAAAGACTCATGCATTATTTACAA
This sequence comes from Erethizon dorsatum, assembly GCA_028451465.1. Classification (NCBI taxonomy): domain Eukaryota; kingdom Metazoa; phylum Chordata; class Mammalia; order Rodentia; family Erethizontidae; genus Erethizon; species Erethizon dorsatum. The sequence continues at coordinate 12,778,091 of CM051839.1, forward strand.
ATATGCTATGATGCAAAAGTGGGAGGGAAGAGAATCTGACTGACTGCGAATTGCACATTAGAGATGCACACACACACACACAGAACGAGAGGGTAAGGCTACTTGTGAAAAATGTAAGCTAAAATCCAACTATAGAAAAATATTTCTATGTACTTAACATGGCATAGATCGTATGTGAGAGTCAAGTCCTTTAAAATCTTAGCATCTGAAATAAGGGTGAGAGCACCTGTTCAACCACTCCATCATTACAGGGCCTCTTCCCTCCCAGTGCCACTGACTGCTCCCCTTGGCCAGCACAGCGAAGAAGCTTTCTGCCCTGCGGGGCAGGTGGTAGCTGCTGGTGGTGTTGTCCTTCCTATGTTACAGGGCAAATCTTACTCTTTGGAGTTTCACTCTTTGGTTTTAGTTCTGCTGTATGAAGTAACATGAATATATTTCTCTGTCTTCCACAAGAAACTTAAAATTACTCCAGTTGTGTTTTTCCCGAAGCCATGAAAGTTATTTTTAAAAGGTGGTGGTGGAAGGACGTGATCTTAAGGCACATTAAGAATAGCTTTGACCTGAACTTCAGCTTTGTCTTGAAGGATGACCATTACATGATTTCCCACTGTCATTGTATGTGGAGCATGATGGCTCGGAGCAAGTGGAAGTACTGGGTTCACACTGAATTAGCATCACAATGACAGTGTTGTAGTTAGAGTTCATTAAAAGAGAAACTTACAACTCATAGACTCACGGGGGACACAACAAGGAGTTCTAAACTGCCAGACTCGTGCTAATTTCTGCCCTTAGTGGGTAAGACCAGTCTCTCTCTCTTTTTTTTTTTTTTTGGTGGGTACCGGGGGTCGAACTCAGGACCTCGCGCACCAGCAGGCGCCCGTGCCACTGAGCGATATCACCGGCCCTTTTTTCATATGTGGGTAGCAGGAGTCGAACTCAGGACCTCGCGCTTGCCAGGCAGGTGCTTACGTCGCTGAGCCATCTCACCAGCCCTAAGCCCAGTCTCTTGAGGGCCATGCCTGTGCTTCCAACAGCCAGCTGGAAGTCTCCATCATCCCCCAAACTCCTCAAAGTCAGCTCATTCCTTTCTTCCCCCCATTCTTTTGCTCCTCAGGCTCTATTGAAAGTGAGCCCATTTATTAAAACTCAATTTTCCAAAAGTCAATATATAGAATGACAAATGCACTATACTTACTACATGTGACATTGGACACAAGCAGGTACAGTTATGAACATTTTCTCCTCCTTATTAGTCTACCTCTTCCCAGCTTTTCTCTATTTGATTTCAGTCTCTGCTCTCTTATCAGTGTTTTTTTTTTTTTTTTTTTTAAAGAAAACACAGGTATGATTTTTCTCTTCTCCTTAGAAGTGAATCTCAGTCTCTTTAGCACAACAAAACAGCCTGGTCCAGCCTATTTTTCTGCTGCCATCTTTGTTCTCCCGTTTCAAAGCTTTGGCCTACACTGTCCCCGGTTCAGGACGACTTGCCTCAATCTCCCTCCTTTTCCCATTCTAAGACCTCAAACTGACCCCTGGTGAATTCCTAGTCAATCTAATTCCCAGGCTAATGCCACTTTTTCTAAAGAGTGTCCTCTCCCAGGTACTCATCTGTGACCCCAGCACTTTCTATGGCACTTCTCCCACTCCGTGGTCACTTGTTATGTGTCCGTCTCTTCCCACTGGCCCATACGCAGTGCAGAGACACGAACACATTATATTGGTCTCGGATTCCAAGCCTCCATACAGTGCCACTGCCAATTATTAGGTGTTCAGTAAATGTTGACCAGAATTCGACTCTGAAAACTTGGGCATATCAGTATCTGCCCCAGATCAATTAGGGGAGGATTCAAAAAAGCATTTTAAGAACTGTAAAGCTCTGTGCAAAAGTAAGATGTGCTATGTAAAGATTTTTTTTTTTTTTTTTTTTAAGAAAAGGAATCATGTGTCAGGTATGGGGGAGAAAACAATTTCACCAGGAAGGCAAGGAGTTGGTGGGTCTTTTCCACCATCCACAGCAGAATGCAATCATATGCAATGACAACTGATGTTTTTAAAAATATTGATTCTGGTTGTTCTTTTCATTTTATGTATTTAATTTTGAGACACTGCATTTCTTTGCTCTTAGTCTGTGGGCCAGTAAAAATAGTGCTATATTCTTAACAAGAGAGAGAGGGAGAGAGAAAAGAGCTAATTAGCTCAGTGGGACTAGCAGCTCTGAATAATTTGGATTCGACGTAACATTTAATAGACCATCCTAGAGGCTCCTGGTTTATATCCTCTCTATGTGGTTCATCAAACAGACTAATACTTTGAAAGGAAACCAAACTTATCTACTGCTAAGAAAAACCACAATCATAATGTTTAAAGAAGATGTCAAATAAACACTGTACAGGTATTTCAACTGAGGGGAGTATGGGGAAATTCAGAGGAGTATGGGGAAATTCCTTAAGTACATCAAGTGCTCATAGTTAGAACTTATGAATGCATCAGCTACACAATGGTAATTATCATCCTATTCATGTCAGGATAATAGTAGTCATCATTAAGGGAGAAGGTGTTTGCTGTCCTGTGAAAGACCCAGTCCTGTGGAACCTTAGAGGAAGAGTCTAACAAAGTCCTACAAAGACAGACCTGGACCTGACCTGACCTGACCAGACCGGAAGAGGATGAAGCACTGTAAGGGAGACAAAAGGAAAAAACCGCTTCTGAAATAGTTTTCTCATCCTCTCAGGTCAGTATTATATTTCTCTTGGTAAAATATAATGGAAAAAGATGCCCATTGTTAAGGGAATTTCATAACCTGTGAGATGTGCTCTTATTCTTTAACTTATTGTAGAGAAATCACTTGCAAAATGAAAATGTCCCTAAATCTTGGCTTTCACCAGATACAAACATACACACATATATACACATATATATATTTGCTGTACAGCCCAGGGCACATAGACACTCAGTTGAAAACAATAAAAACAAAATCAATTATCAGAGAGTGACAGGCTCTCTTCAATTTTCCTGAAATAAGAAATGATATAGGAAAATTATAAGACAATCACTTTGAGCAGCATAAGAAGAGTTTCAGTGTGGACATAGCAAGTGTTTTCTAGTTAAGAAGGCTGTGAGCTTGTCCAGTGATATGGGAAGTGGGAAGAATGGCACGGAAATCCTCTCGTTGGTATGTGATAGGCACAGTTTCCCCCAATGGCAGAAGGATGGAACAGAACAACACCCACAGTTCCTCCCAGATTCTGACTGTCATTCTCTAGGACAAAAAATGAAGAACCCCAGGGTACAGTGAGGGTGGCCATATGCCCTGGAGATTTGTGAGAAGCAGCCCACTACTCCTGCCTTATTCTTCACGGAGGACATTCTGTTCGGTGGAGCAAGCTGGGGTTTATGTCACGTTCTTGTCCGACTGGTCTTTAAAAATCCTTGGCAAAATCCACTCGATGCCACCAATGTTTATTTTTCTGGGGAGAAGCAAGCTAAATAAACTCCTATCCAGACTTGATAGGCTTCAAACTATAGCCAGAATGCCCAACTGGCAAAAATTCAAATATTACTAAATTTGGAAATAAGCCAAAGGCCATTCAATTAATTCTATTTTAGCAACAATTAGCAATAGTTAAAACTCATTTATAAGCAGCTTCTGGAGAAATTACACTTTCATGGGCAAAGTCTAGAGTCAAATTCTCTTTAGTACAAAATTTAATTACAGAGGGTTGTTCGGTTTTATTGTCCTGATCAAAGAACCCTGACACTGTTAGGATCTTTGAAAATATCTTGAGCAACAGGAACTAGGTCAAATAATGCAGCAGTTTCCCTTTAATTATGAAGATTCTGGAGACCAAAAACACACATATACACTTGCAAGCATCATATACACATCTCCCCTCTCCTTTACAAGAAGCAGTCACAGCCAGACATGTGAAAAGTACAAAAACTGAGTTGGAATTTTAAAGTCACCAGTATCTGGCTTGAGATGCTTGGTTTTTATTAATGTTTCATGTTCATTGTAATCGATTTTCACCTGGAATGCACTACACATTTACAACTCTGATCTGAAAATTTAATTCACTGTCTTTAAAATCTAGCTTAGGGCTATATCATCACACAAGTTGATTTGTGTTTGGTGTATCAACCATGCAAGTCAGCCCGCAGCTGGCATGGAGGTAGCCATCACAGGGTGACAGTCAGTGAATGAGCGTCCTCATAATGCACTGTGTGCCCTCTCCAACGGCGTCTCCTTGATATTCCTAATTAGCCCTTTGGCAATGAAGAAAACTCTGACATAAGATCTGATTCTTCCCTCTTCAGTGACATCTTGGGACTATTAACATTCTCTTTGCTATCAGCACAGAGGAGGGACAATAGACAGGTTGCAGCAAAGTGGGGCTGGGAAGTGGGAGGGAGGCTGGTTTTTCTGGATTCTGCTCATGTGGCTTGAGACAGTGCCTTACGTTTTTCTCACTTCTTTCTGTGTAGTCCATGACTTTGGTGGCCTGGCTTGCTTCCTGCCCTCATCTGTTACGGGGAATAGCACACAGCAGCTGGTGTTTCACCAGCCGCCACTTGTGGGGTTCACTTGATATGGTCCTGGGAAAGCCTTTCCCTGGAGCATGCACAGCTGGCAAGAGTGTGTGCACTGGGGGAGGGGCTGAACTTCAGAAGACGTGTGACCCTGGGAAGCAGCTTGATGGCGGTGCTAGAATCAGTGGTTCTGGCTCTGCATGCCTATTCACTGGAGGTCTCTGCAGAGGCAGAAACTTTGGGCCTGATTCTCAGCCACTGCTCCACCCCCCCATTGCTAGCCATGTTCTCTCTGAGAGGTTGGTGATGGTGGACAACACCAGGAAGTGTGGCATGCAGATCTTGGTGGCTGAGCAGGGGTGACCACTACAGAAGCAGCCAATGTACCATAGGCCGGTGCCCCACCTGCCCCTCAGAAGAGCTGCCTAGGACCTGCACAAGAGGTATCTTGGCTCACAGACTAATACAATGGGTATGGGCAAAAGGCCACGCTGTCCTCAGAGTGAGCAAAAGGGAGAGGGGAAATATTCCCAATCATGGATTGCTCGTGTGGGCCGCATTAGACAACGCCACCATTATGCAATTGAGGGGACATAGAAAATCCAGGTAAGATGTTTTCCCCCTGCTTTGGGGGAAATTAAAAAAGACAGACAGTATGGTGCTGTAGGCTGTGCTGTGCTTACCGGGATCCCTAGGGCTTTAAGAATGTTCATCTTGCACATGGGACAGGTGCGATGGTCTAGAAGCCAGGGGTCAACACAGGACTTGTGGAAAAGATGCCTGCAATGAGAACCATACATCTTAGAGCAGTGGTAACTCAGAAACTACCTAGTCCACGACAGCCCAGTGGCCTGTCCAGTGTCGCTCAACTGCTCAGTGCGGGGCCAAGACTCGAACCACCGAACTCCTGGGCCAGAGAGCTTCCCGTGGCACCCTGTGGTGACCCCAAATCTGTCTGGATCCCAGCAGTGCCCTGTGTGATTTGCAAACAACTCTTTCAAGTTCAGAAAATGTCCAGAATGTAAAAGTAGAGAGTTTTCTCTTTTTCAGTAGAAAGAATATTTAATGGCAAGAATGCAAGTGGGGAAACTTGCGCAGAACTTGCAGGATGACTTGATAGAGGCTACTTTTTAAAAATATCCAAAATTTCTTTTTTCCATAATCAGAAGACTACTGCTAAGTAAAACAGGATTTCCATTAATGTTTGGGGTCTAACACGAAAGGGCCAAAGAGCTCCTGGAGGCATTTAATAACATAAATGACTTTTTAAATTACTCTGGTTGCTGGCTGTCAAATCAGAAGCCAGGGCGGGTGCCATTACTGCCTGCGCTCAAGTGCAGAGCCAATCTCACGTGCTAGTTGTCACCAGCCTCTGTCTGGCAGGAGAAGGGGGCATGATGAGGGCTTCCTAGCTGAACCCTCTCTCAGCTTGGCTCACAAAAGCCCACTCAGAGGCCCGTGCCGCTGAGCGATATCACCGGCCCTTTTTTCGTATGTGGGTTCCGGGAGTCGAACTCGGGCCCTCACGCTTGCCAGGCAGGCGCTTACGCCGCTGAGCCATCTCACCGGCCCCTGCCTGAGTTCTAAGAGGGCTTTCTTATAACATTCCATCCACACTTGGTTCTCCTCAATAGGGCATTATTGTTAAATACTTCTGCCCCATTCTCTTACACTTTCAACTTGTTTTGTTCTAACGGTTCTGAAAATCTCACTTGCTTTGTGTTAGAGGCTTTGAGGTCAAGTGCTCCCAAATTGGAGAAGAGTTCAGAAAGTGCCACCTTTTACACACTCAAGTACAAAGGATGGGATTAGAAAGAGGAGAGTAGCAACTAGGACATGCTGTTGTGTTTCCAGGTTGTTGCCGAGGATGCCCTGCACATTTACGGCTTGGAAGGTACAGACTCCAGCATTCCAGCATTCCAGCATTCCTTCCTTCCTCCAACAAGGAGTACAGCCAAAAATTGTGCTCAGCGCAATTATAGTGACTTGGTTCCTTCCCTTAGGGGCCATAGCAGGGAAAGCAGGCATTGATAAAATAATATGCAAATAGGTGACAGTGAAAACAGTGCAAAATACCACATTGGAAGAACAGGGAATTTGGGAGATTTACCTAAGTTCAGGGGCTCAGAGACAGTTTCTCTGAGGAGTGACAAAGTTGAGAACGAAGGGCTATTTGGACTTAGGGGCTAAGAATGGAAGGGAGAGAACATGAAGAACATTCTAGGCAGAATGAATGGTTCATGCAAAAGCCTTGAGCTGAACACTGGGAGGTGGCCATTCCCTTGGTAGCAGGGAAGGGCAAACACACGGGGTGTGTGGCACCCAAGTCGCACTCTTTGCCCTTCAAAAAGCAATGCTGATCTCCCTATGTTCAGGCTCCACCCTCCACAAATCTCTAATCTACACTTGCTTATGAACTGGTGTTGCTCTTGGGAAAAAGTCAAACGTTCTGGACCCTGTGATGATTTTTTTTTTTTTTTGTGGGTACCGGGGGGTCGACCTCAGGACCTCGCGCGCCAGCAGGCGCCCATGCCGCTGAGCGATATCACCGGCCCCTTTTACGTATGTGGGTTCCGGGAGTCGAACTCAGGCCCTCGCGCTTGCCGGGCAGGCACGTACGCTGCTGAGCCATCTCACCGGCCCCCTGTGATGATTCTTACGAGGCAGGTGACTCATGTGCTTTGTGCAAATGCATGGGACTTGGCGTGGTGGCAGGACCAATCGTTTGCTGTTTTAACGTGCAGATAAGTCACTTAATTTCCTTGGCTCTGAGTCACCTCTCTAAAGTGGAGATGTAGCTACTCAGTGAGAGAAGGCATCTCCTGAGGTGATCCATGGTAACTATGGTTATTCTCCGACACCCCGTGTTCTTCCTGTACTGTCATTCTTGCCTCCCCTCTCTGATGGTTAGTTTTCATGTGCCATCGCGGCGAGGGTGCCATACTCAGCTGTTCAATCAGTGCTAACCTACATGTTGTTAGGAAGGTGTCTGCACATGTGCAGAATACCTGCAATCAGTGGCCTTTAATTAGATTATCCTCTCCAATCTGGGTGGGACTTACCTAATCATCTCAAAGGCCTTCAGAACAAAACTGAGGTTTCCCTGAGAAGAAATTCTGCCTCTAGGCTGCAGCATCAGTTCCTGTACAAGGGTCTACAGCCTCTAGGACTGCCCTGTAGACTTCAGACCTGCCAGACCTGCATCCCCGTCACCAGTTCCTCGAAACGTCTCTCTAAACATCTCTACCTCCATCTCTCACTGGTTCTGTCCAATCAGCATATAGCTCAACAACAGCCAAATCTTCATCTCCTTGATTCACAGGCACATCCCTATCATCTACGACAGTTTCTGGCACACAGTTGAAGCTCAAAAAACACTTGCTGCACGAGTGGATATTTGCTTATCTGAGGGCCTCCCGCCTCCCATCCTTCACATGGTCAGCGCCTCTCATTCCCGCGCCCTTCCGAAGTCTCTGTCCCATTCACTGCTTTCCTCAGCACAGCTCGCTTGTTCATCATCTCATCATCTTCCTCTCCATGTTACTGCATCTAAACTGCTCTCCAAGCTGCCAGGCCTTTCCTGTTCTCTTCATCCCACTCACTGTTGGCAGATTTATCTTCCAAAAATAGAGCACTAGTTACATCACTCTCTTGTTCCATTCTGTTCTGTGCTAGGAACCGGGTATAACGATGGATAAGACGAGGTCCCTCCACAGGCAGCACCTCAAGGCAGTGCCACAGTCCTCTAGCAATTCTTTGCTAACTAAACGGGGACAGACCATTGAAAGCCCACACTCCTGGGTCCATTGCGTTCAGGCTTTTCAACCTTTGGCATGTTACCTTAGCTCTCAAACATAATACTTTATCTTATATGCTATGGGGTTTGCAAATGAATGAGTCTGGGGCTGTCTACAATGTTTGCATGTGTGTATGAGAGAGAGGAAAGGGGAGTGGGGAGAGGGAGGGAAGGACAGAAAGAGATGGCCCACAAAGTTTAAAATATAAGTTCTGGCACTCCTTAATTGTAAGCTACCGTCAATCTTATTAATACCACAGTATTACATCTTAATTTTAGATATGATATGATTACTGTGATTCCTGATCTTTAGTATAACATTTGCAATGTAGAAAGCAAGCAACCACAAATTAAAAAAAATAAAACCAAGAGTAAGAGAAAAAAGGTGCTAAAATTACATTTAAAGTGTTCAAAATTATTAACTGACATTCATTTACTTCTAGCACCATGTTATGCAAACCATCAAATATGATAACTATATTCTTATAATTGGGATTGTAATGTTTCCTTCCTAAATAGAAAGAAAAATAAGCCATTAAAGAAATACAGGAATAGGGAAAGAATCTATAGAGTTTAGAGAAACATACCAATGATTTAGTAAATATCTGTAAGGCACAGTAAATCTTATCTTACTTCTATGATTTACAGAAGAGCACTGCCCCTTCCCATATTTTAACAACTGCTGCATGAGTAAGGACATACAGAGAAACAAGAGGACAATGTACTCTATCTCTTTTAACAATCCTGACGAACTGAAAATCCAACAGAAGACTGATCAAAATTGTTCTTCCTATTCACCAAAGCGAAGCGAACATTCTAGAAAGCGTTCTTCAAACACCTGACAAGGGAGAACGCAGACAACTGCCGACAGCGCTGAGATAATTATGAAGAATAAGTTCTCACATTGCTTTAGCAGTAATAACAAACCAAGCTAAAGTAATTTCCACATCTATTGACTCCTGTTTTTTGTTGTCCTTTCATCTATGTGCGTGATTCTGTCAAAAATTAAATGTTATTTCTTCCACCACCTGGAGAAGGAAGGGGGGTTATTCTGCCCTTTCCATCCTGTTCAGTTTTATAGGCTTGTTCCACCCTAAACCCTGTGATTGAGATTAGGATTCTGTGAGTTTTGGCACCATGAAAGCTGTTTCATTCTTCTTAGTGAAATGCTTATTAAAGAACATGAGTCACTCAGGCATCTAAGAATCCCATATTCCCAGATAACATCAATTATCTGAAAAAGATACCCAGTGCTTCCATGGGTAGTTGAGATATTTCTTAGAGCTTCTGAATCTTATCTGCAGAGTTATCAATGAAGTAAGATTGAATTTTGAATGAATAAACACTACCATTCACTGGTAGTCAATGGTCGATCAACATCTACCATTCACTATATCTCTACTATGTACCAGATATGTTATACATATAATTAGTTAATAACTATTATTTAAGGTAAAAATACAGAGGAGGAAGCTGAAGCTCATTAAGGTAAATTATATAGGAAGCTGGGGTGCAGAGCTAGGGCTCAAGCCCAGTCTAAACCCAGTCCTAAACTTACTGGTTTTACCCAATTCTATAGTCCCCCCCGCCAATGGTCATGGGTAAGAGCAGTAGTTGGAAGTAGTCACATTTGAATTATTAATTATTTCCTAATGTATTTTGTGCTCCTGCTTCAAGCATTTAACTTCCCTGAGCCTTTGTTTCTTCACTTATTAGATCAATGTAATAACTGCACCTTATCTGAGGCAATCAACTTGCCTCAGGTTGATGGACTGTTCCTCTAAAATGCTAGCTCTTCCTCTTTTAAGCCCATGGGAAGATTACAGGCTTTCCTGGTGGTAGTCATAGTCATGTGACTAATTCTGGCCAATAAGCTACAACGAATAATAACAGATTTCACCTCAGGCCACGGCACATAGTCATTAACCTGTCAATGAACAATGTTAGTACGACTGCCAATGAGCCGACTCCTTCCACGACACAATGGACACGGAGTGCTAGAAAGGCATCTTTGCTGCGCTGGGCACTGAGAGTTGGTGTTTTTTTTGTTACTGCGGCAGAGCCTGGCCTATCTTGACTAGTAAAATACCTTAAGGAGTGGTTGTAAGGATTGGATACTTGTTTGCAAAGTGATTATTTGGTAAGTGTTACGTGGAGAAGAGTGATATTAACTATTTTAAGTGATGGAGATACATCATGCAAAATGACAAGTTATTAACAGATAAAAGTCAAATGCCATGGAACCGAGGGACAGGAGTAGTTTGTGAGGAAATTAGGAAATTATGGGATATAATAAGGCTTTTGTATAGCCTTATTTTGAATAGACTTCAGGGAAGAACCCTGAAATGTAGAGATTGGAGGAAAGAATTTTCAAGGAAAAGGATTATACATGAGTCAAGCTAAAGAAACAGTATCATGACATGTGTGGAAACTTAGGTGAGTTAAAACGTAGGCTATTTTAAATATTAAGACAGAAAGTAAAGTTGAGAAAGATGGGCCCAAGTCAGCAGTCTGACATAATCTGGATGGACCACATAACAAAGAGGTATGGACAATGAGGAAAATAATCACGGATTCTAATTTTTCCTCATTCCCTGTGGTGATGGGCTCACCATCAAATTATTTCCTCCTATATGATTTCATCTTTCTATGTCTCCTACACGGACAGCCCTTGTAATGGAGAGGAGGCAGTCACCACTTTGGTGCTCGGTGCCGATCAAGCCAGGTGAACAGACACCTGCCCCCTCCTACCATAAACTCCAGCCCCCCGGCCCAGTTTCTCCCTGTGGGTATAATCCTGCTATTGGGCCTGGGCCTGATCAGAAATGGTTTGAACAATTAGGAGAGCCTCCATTTCTCTGATTCTCCTATTTAGGGTATGTAAACATCATTTAAAAGCAAAGAGAATAAATGAGATGGCAGGCAGCTCCAGAGACAGTAGTAAGAATGTTCTGGCTGTTATGGACATAATTCCTGTGTTTGGCGAGCTAACCTGACAGCGGTCTCACCTGATGGAGCAGAAAGAGGAGAGGTGGGGAAGGAGGAGGTGCAGCACAAGAAGGGAGAAAGGAGCCGGTGAGATGGCTCAGCGGCATAAGCGCCTGCCTGGCAAGTGCGAGGGCCTGAGTTCGACTCCCGGTACCCACATAAAAAGGAAAAAAAGGGCCAGTGATATCGCTTAGCAGCACAAGTGCCTGCTGGCAAGCGCGAGGTCCTGAGTTCGACTCCTGATACCCACATAAAAAAAAAAAAGGGAGAAAGACGCTGGGCTAGATTTGGGTTCCTCAGGGCTCTTAGATATGTGGCTTAGAGTAAGTTAGGGGCATGTGACTCAGATGTTTAGCCAGAGCCGTATTCTCAGAGATGACACGTCAACAACAGAGCTCCCACCCAGAGTAGGGGTCGGCAGGGTGAGGTTGACAGAGCCACGCCCACGGCTAGTGAAACAGTAGAAAGTGCACCTGCTTAAGGGGCAGGACACTTGGGAGGGCTTTGGGACCTGTAAGCTACCTCTTTAAGATTTTCTTTTAATAAAATCCTGGGGCCATAATGGTATTTAACCTACCTATATTACAGGCTGATGTGAGATACAAATTAGGCATCAGCCTATTATGTGTAAAAGGGCTTTGTAAACCTCCATAAAATGCTTTTCAAAGTTACAGTATTGTAACATTCAGATGATTATTTTACCCAGTCCTCCATTACACAGGGTTTAAATAGAGTGAAAGAAAAACAAACAAAACAGTAAATCAAACTATATCAGATCTTCTTGCTATTAAACTTGATTTCTTATTAAACTACAGTGGAAGACACTGATACTCGGGGAATGCAAGTTGCAAGGGAATTTCAGGACCCTCATTGTACAGCATGTCTGGTTCCTTGGGGTGCTGAGAGAGGCAGGCTCTGTACTCAGAACTTGACCCTGGTCTAATTATACCATTTGGGTGGGGCAGCAAAGCTGGTTGGCATTCATCCTGTGTGTCTGCTTGATTAAAATAACCAGGGAATAGGATATTTGAAGTCAGAATGCCATATTTAACAAGGTTATTGCAATGCAAGACTTCTGTGTCCTAAGGTGGCAATGGCTCTGCTGCAAGGACAACAGAAATGAATACATCTGACATGATCTACCAGCACTACCACCTTCTTTCATTTTCCTTCCTTTAGTCCCCTAACTAAATGATATTTAGTCATTGCCAATGTATGTAGGTAGCACACAAAAAATCTGCAATCAAAGAAAAGTGATTAGAAACAGATGAATGGAAAAAGTGTGGCATTTATACACAACGGAGCACTACTCTGCCATAAAGAAGGATAAACTTGAGTCATTTGTAGGAAAATGGATGCACTTTGAGACCATAATGTTAAATGAAATAAATGAGACACACAAGCTTCAATATCATATGGTCTCTATTCTATGAGAAACCCCCAAAATAAATAAAAGATAGATAGTAATAAGTAGTAAGATCTTTTGCATGTGGGAAAGGGACCACGAGATGGAGGGAGAGGAAAAGGAGGGGAGGGGAATGGGATTAAAAAAAAAAAAAAGGAATTGGGATGTGTTGTGTACATGTGCCAATTCCCCATGAAGAATGTGATCATTATGTACCTCAAATATGTACAAAGGAAGGGGTCCGAGAGAGAAGGAAGGGGAGGAGGGAAGGGGAAGGGAATAAAAAAAGAATTAAGATGTGTTGTGCACATGCACCAACTCCACATGATGAATGTAATGATTCTGTACTGCAAACACATACTAATAACAAGAAAAATAATTCGAAAATAGCATCGGCAAACTTTGAACTTAAATATTATATAATTGCAATTACTGTAAAAGTCAACTATTGTTTTTTAAATTCTACAAAATAGCTTCTTCAGTGCTTCAAATTTTTTTCATTACCTTAAATGAAGTTGTAGTACACAGGAGAATGCTGCATACAGGCAGTGCAAGCTTGATGACCTCTTTCCATAGGTGCAAGCACAGGTTTGCATATGCCACCTGTCCCCACCAGCTCAGCAAGTCCCTCTTTCTCCTCACCAGTCTGCACCCACTCCCGGCCATGGAACCACCATGCTGACCTTTGTCATGACAGGTTAGTTTTGTTTGATACTGAATTTCCTGTGAAGGGGATCATAAAGTATGTATTCTCCCCTTGCCGCTTTAGCTCCAAACAATGTTTTTCTCACCCGTTTGTGTCTTGATGTGCATTAAAAATTCTTTTTATTGCTGAGTATTCCACTGAAGACATGTACCACAATTAGTGTACAGATTTGTCTGTACTTAGATTGTGAGTTATTTTCATTTTCTGACTATTATTAATAAAGGTGCTATGGCCATTTTTGCGCGAGGTTTTGGGGAACATATGCATTCACTTCTCTTGGGTACATATCCAGGAATGGAACTGCTACGTCATAGAATAGTACGTATTTAACTTTATTAGAAATTGTCAACAAATTACCAAAGTGGTTGTGCCATTTTAAATTCCACCAAACTGTTTAACTTTTTATTTGGCCAAGTATGCAAAGCTATGTTCCTGAATAAAAGGGATTTTAAAAAATGTTTTTCATAAATAATGACTATTGAGTGGGAAGAAATATACCATCATAAATCTTCAAGTAAGTTTCAAACATTTGGCTAAATCAATCGATTATTTATTTCTTCATAGGGAAGGATTTAAATAAGGAGGTAGATATAAAACACAAAGACAAAGCAAAAACAAGAAAAGATGTCCATTATCACCACTTCTGCTCAAAATAGTAATCAAAACTTACCCACAATAATCAGGCAAAAGAAAGAAATAAAAAGGGTATGGATAGTAAAGACAAGTCATCCTTATGTTTAGACAACATGACTCTTGTATAATAGACCCAAAAAATTCCACCAAGACTCCTAGAACTAATAAACAAATTCAGCAAGGTAGCAGGATACAAAATCAACACACAAAAATCAATAGCATTCCTCTGAACCAATAATGAATACACTGAGAAAGAAATTAGGAAACCAATACCATTCACAGCAGCTTCAAGAAAAATTAAATACTTAGGAATTAACCTAACCAAGAAAGTGAAAAATCTCTATAATAAAAACTATAGTACAGTACTCTGAAAAAGGAGATTGAAGAGGACATCAGAAAATGGAAAGATATTCTTGGTTCCTATATAGGCAGAACCAATATTGTCAGAATCTCATATATATATATATATATATATATATATATATATATATATGTATTTTTTTTTAATGCAGTCCTAATCAAAATACCAATGGCATTCCTCATTTGTCACAGAAATAGAGAAAAACAATCCTCAAACTCATATGGAACCACAAGAGACTAAAAACAGAAAAAGCAATCTTAGGTAAGAAGAGGAGGTATCATAATCCTGGATTTCAAGTAATATTACAAAGCTACAGTGATTAAAAAACAAAACAAAACAGCAAGGTACTAACACAAAAATAGACATACGGATAACTGGAACAGATTAGAGGATCCAGAAACAGCCACAGGCGCATTCGGTCATCTGATCTTTGACAAAGGGGGCAAAAACATAAGCTGAAAGAAAGACAGTCTCTTCAATAATTGGAAGAAAGATAGCCTCTGCAATAGATGGTGCTGGGAAAATTGGATGTCTACAGGCAAAAGACTGAATCTAGACCCATATTCTCCAGCATGTACTAAACTAGAATTAAAATGGACAAAAGACTTAAATGTTAAAATAGAAAGACTTATTGTCCTGGAAAATAAAACAGGTAAAACTCTTGAAGATGCAGGGACAGGTAAGGACTTTCTTTCTTTTTTTTTTTTTTTTGTGGGTACCAGGGGTCGACCTCAGGGTCAGCGATATCACCGACCCTTTTTTTGTATGTGGGTTCTGGGAGTCGAACTTGGGCCCTCGTGCTTGCCAGGCAGGCACTTATACCGCTGAGCCATCTCACCAGCCCCAGGTAAGGACTTTCTGAACATAACTCCAATTGCACAAAAAACAACATCAAGAATCAACAAATGGGATCATATCAAATTAAAAAGCTTTTGGCACAGCAAAGGAAACAACCAATAAGGTGAAGAGACAATCTATAAAATGGGAAAAGTTTTTTGCCAGCTACTCCTTGGACAGAGGACTAATACCCAAAATATACAAAGAACTCAAAAAAAATTAGACTTTCCAAAATAAAAGACCCAGTCGAAAATGGGCAACTTTCTCAGAAGAAGAAGTATAAATGGACAAAAAATACATGAAAAAAATATTCAGAATTGCTGCCATTATAGAAATGCAAATTAAAACAATACTGAGATCCCATCTTACTCCAGAAAGAATGGCTACCATCAAGAAGTCAACCAATAACAAATGTTGTAGAGGCTGTAGGGAGAAAGGAAACCTTTTTTCATTGTTGGTGGGGCTTAAACTGATACTACCACTATGGAAATCAGTATGGAGATGCCTCAAAAAACTAAAACTAAAAATCCCACTTGGCTCAGCTATTCGCTTTCTAGGTGCCTTCTCAAAAAAGTTAAAGACACATCATAACCATGTTTATAGCTCCACAATTCATAATAGCTAAATCTTGGAAGTGGCCTTTATGTCCATCAACAAATGAATGAATGAAGAAAGTATGTATTTATATACAGTGGAGTATCACTCTGCCATAAACAAGGATAAACTTGAATCATTCATTGGGAAATGGATGCACCCTGAGACCATAATGATAAGTGAATGAAATCAGACATATAAGCTTAAATATCATATCTTCCATGAGAAACTCAAAATATAAAGAACAAAATAAAAGACAGCAGGAAACAAGTAGATAGGTCCTGCAAAAGGGAAGGGAACCAAGAGATCGAGGGAGGGGATGAAAAAAGAGGAATGAAGATGTGGTGTGTACATGTATCAATTCCCCACAAGGAATGCAATCACTACGTACTGCAAATATGTGATATAAAACATAAAAATTAAAAATAAACATAGAAATAAAAAGTGAAAAACCCCCACAAAGACAGAAATTCATAAACTTTATAACTTTTCAACAATTAATCGAAAAACATCACAAAACAATGAAAACATTTAAAGTGAGAGAAACATTACCAAAAACATGAGTGTAACATGTTACATTTACTTAATATCTGTATCATATTTTATCAGTTCTAGAGCATATCACCTCTGTTTGAACATACCTGAAAAAAGGAATAATCTATGATAATGTAGTATAAAGGAATATATGAAGAACTTGGCAGTCAACAATAGGACCCCAGAGAAATCAAAGATAAAGTATAGTAATTAAAACCACCCTAATATTTGACTATCAGATGAGAAAGATGCTTTAAAAATGCAGTATTTTACAGTTTTGGGGCAGCAGTAATCTCAACACTCCCCAATACTGCTAGTGGGGTATCAGTCATCACCACCTTCCAGGAAAGCAATCACACAAAACTTCTTGAGTTCCTTTAAAATCATTTTTGACCTAGTAAATTCACTTTTAAGAGTCTTATGGGATAAGTGCAGAAACTACTAAGGTCATGATTTTATAATGATAGCAGGTGGAAGCAATTTAAAGGCTGAACAAAAGAAAGGAAGTTAAAGTCCAGTGATGAACTATTACGCACCACTGAATTACCTGTAAATAATTTCTAAAGTTATAGGAAAATGCTTACTTTCTAATGTTAACTGAGGGAGCAGAATAAGAACTAAACTGTTTTACTTCGCAATGTTTAAAATATAGATGATGCTTATATATGAATTACGAAAATTAAATATACCAATAATACTTATTTCTAGGGCAATGAGATTATTTTTATTTACTTCTTTATATTTTTCTCTATTTTCAGAGTTTTTTCACAGCAGTGGGACCTTGAAAGTTATTTTTAAAAACCCCACATTTACAAACAAGTAACCATAAATAGAATGCCCGATAACCTAATTTGCATAACATGGGCATAAAGAGTAAGCCAACTCTGATGAATAGAGCCCATAATCATCTCTCGTTTCATACAAGGAAACTTGGAAAAATCTGTTCCTAATCAAGCATATGTAACAGGCACAGCAGGGTAAATGAGGACAGGCCATTTCTGCGTGGCTAGAAAGTACTGCTTTGTTTTCTACTTCAGAGTTACAGGGCTTGTAATCGGAATCCTGATCACATTACAGCACTTCATAAAATTCCTTTACTTATAAAGACCTTGGTATTTTCTGTCTGCGCAGACATTCGCTTTACTTGACTCATCTTAAAATCAGACTGGCCTCTGGGTTTAAAAATCTTAAGGGGCCAGTGTCTATTTTTATTGATTGCAGTAAAACTTGATTATGACTCTTTGAATTTTCAAATGGTTAAATGCTGTTTGTATTTGTATTGGGTTACACGTTTCCCTGTTATGTTATTTATTATGACTAAGTTGTGCCTGGTAGGTAGCACGAATGAGAGGCCCCCTCCTCCCCTAAAAAGCGAAGATCACAAATGAGTATCAGAGGCAAACTTTGATTTTGCCTTTGGTTGTCGTTATGGATCCACAACATGAAAGCCACATGCGCCTGCTGGGAGGAGGAGGAGAGGCTGCGATAGGCTTGGTTGGAAGCAGCCAGGGAGGACGAGGAGATTCTGGGACACGGTGAAGCAACAGCCTAAACAGAGGCCTGTCGGACGCAAGCCACTGTTCATGAGGCAGTTTTGATGTAGGCAGTGTGTTCTCCATCACCTCGGTGAATGCCCTTAATTTGATTTTAAGAAAATCTGCCTCAGCCCTGGAAATGTCCTCAGAAATGTCCTTGCAAGTTAGGGTACCCATTGTCCCAATGTTGTATACATACACGCTGCATTTGTCCTTTCACTATTACTTTACATTGCACTTATGATTTATTCTGTTTGTGACTTTTAGTCTGAATATCATTACATTTAAATCTCCAAGTCATCTCTTTCAACAATGATGCTGCTTGTCATATTCTGATGCCTGTAAAAGTACAGCCTTACATTTCAAGTTAAAAAGAAGAAAAGGAGCGCCGGTGAGATAGCTCAGTGGCATAAGCGCCTGCCTGGCAAGCGCTAGGTCCTGAGTTCGACTCCCGGAACCCACAAATGAAAAAAGGGCCAGTGATATCGCTCAGCGGCACGGGCACCTGCTGGTGCGCGGGGTCCTGAGTTCGACCCCTGGTACCCACAAAAAAAAAAAAAAAAAAAAAAAAAGAAGAAGAGGAAGAAAAAAGGAAATGTTATGATATATCCTATGACACCAATTATAGAAAGGAATTCTTGAACTGATGCTGAAATTTAGCCACATTTCTAAAAAAGGAGAAGAGTGTTTACATTGTAGACTCAAACAACTGTCTACCCAAAACGGTGCTCCCCCATGACTCAGGTGTGGGAGTGTTTTAGGACTGAAAACTCTCCAGAGAAAAGCTTAGAAAGATAAGCGAGAGCTGGCCAAAGTGTGTGTGCACATGTCTGTGAGTGTGTGTGTGTGCTGCACGATAAAACCTGTGGCAGTGCTTAGTGTAGAAGCTGCTGGATTTATATTTTCTATTTAGAATCTGAATGAAAAGACATGATGACATTTTAAATGCAAACAAGTACAGATGAAGCCATCGATCACCAACCTGAGCAACGGACAGCCATTCTCTGCTGGTTTAGCGCTTGAATTCTCTGGAATAGACACATTTTTTTTTTTTTTCCCCACACCCTAGTGCTAACACTCAAATTCAAGCCTCCAGCATTTCTTACCCAGATTGTGTGAGTCTCCCAGTGGACTCCACTTTCCTTGGCTGCAGTCACACCACTTTGAGCCACACTGCTGCTGGTGTTCTATGTATGAATCACAAGCCAAACCCTTCAGCAGATTCCCCAGCACGTGGCCACGATGTGGGCCCCTCAGCTGGCCATTCAGGTCCTGAAAAATCCAGGCCACAGCCTCTCCAGCCTTAGCCCTGACAGGTGCCTTACACTCCAACAATTCTACGTTAACTTATCTCTGCTTGGAGTGGGCTTCTTAGCCCCTGCAGACCGGAAGACTTCAGTACAAATTTTGAAGCACAACTAGTCAATTTGAATATAACCTTAGAAACTAGGAAATATTCTAAAATGTGAATTACGGCTTAGTCACAGAGCTATTTATTGTAGATTTATTGATAATAGCAATAAAAGGTATGTGTGTATGTGGGGGGGCATTTTTAAATGTCTAAAGATAGTTAGGAAAATAAATTATGGTGTATGGGTACCACAATTTGGATCTTGGATGCCTTCAAAAGGCCCATGTGTTCTCCAGGCTTGTTCCCCAGCTTTGCGCTATTGGGAGATGGTGTAACTTCTAATAGATGGAATGCAGCAGGAGGGCGTAGGTCACTAAATGTATAACAATGGGAATAATGGACCTCCAGCCCCTTCCTCATCCTCTTTTGTGTCCTCGTCATGAGGCGAGTAGTTTTGCCACGTGCTGCTGCCAGCGATGTGCTGCCTGTCACAGGCCTCAAGACAACAGGCATAACTGATCATGGACTAAGACTTCTACGACTGCGATTTCCAAAATAAACTTTTTCTTTGTGTAAGTGTACTATCTCTGGTATTTGTTTAGTAATGGAAACTGATTAACACAAAGGGATATGATATATGAATTTAAAATATCAACAGTCTCTGATGACATGGAAAGTATTTTAGAAAGGACTTAAGATAACTCAGAAGATGCAAATATTCAAAAACATGCTGTAAAAGCAAAAGAAGAAAGAAAAATAAGAATGGCAAGACAAGAGAGTCAGAGATGAGGCTAAAAATACCTTTGGCTAAGGGTGGGTCACAAACTTGGCTCTCAGCTTTTTATCGACAGACACAAAAACATCTGGGCAGTATCACGATTCAGTATCTTCATTATAAAAACATTTCCTTTGGTTGGGAAAAATACAGTTATTTCACAGGGGAATTGCTCTGGTGTTCCTGACGTAGAAGCCGGAGCACAAAATTCTAACAAGAGACGTGATGGGAAGTTCTCTAAGAGCGTTGCTTACCGTGATGCCTGATGAAAGCTATGGCACCTGCATCAACCAAAGCAATTCTCCTGTTGGAGCTAATATAAAATAGCGCGTGTTTTTAGATTTTTTTGCATTTGCCTTGTTATAAAAGAGCATTGTAGGAAAAACAGAAGGAGTAAGTTACATTTCAGTGAATCTTCCCGAAGAATTATTTATTTATTTATTTTTTTTGTCACACTCTTTGATAAACTTGCTGAAAAGGGAGTCGGAATCCAGCTAATCCAGCTTGACAATTCAAAGCAGACTTGCCTGAAGGAACAATTAAGGGGCAAGAGTAGAAGCAGAGAGATGAGTGGGAGGCCACCACTGAAGGCCAGGAAAGACGTGATGGTAAGAATGATGTTATCAATGGCAATCTGGACAGGATGAAAAAGATGGGTAATATCATCTCAGTGTTGTAATAACAGCAATAATAGCGAAACTAAACAGATACAGAATTATCATTCTTTGGCAGGTTTTGAGTATGGGAAAACCAATTTCCATTCAGCCATCTTAAATTGGCTTCTTAAATCCAAATTTAAGTTTCAAAACTGACCTTTTGTTCTTAATAGAAGCCAAGCCTAAAGTAAGGACAACACATGCACGAACATGCAGACGAGAGGATGGGGAGGTCTTGCTGAGAGGACCAGGGCTTCACTCCGGGTAGAGGAAGCTGTTCTGGAGGAGGAGGGTGGTGACAGTTGCACAGTGTGGACATTCTCAGCGCCACTGACCTAGACCTTGAAAGTGTTCATGAAGATAAAATTTATGCTATATATATTTTCCAAACAAGCCCAGAAATTGATTCCAGAGTTATCTGATCTAACGGGTAATCTCACTTGAGGGAAACCAACGTCCTATTGTGAAGAACAAGGAATCCCATACGCCCCGGGCCCGCAGAGCCGCTGACTGGGTGGCCGGAGCAGGCTGGGCCGTTACTCTCCTTTCAGCACTGCCTGAAATTGGTTTCAGTGTTCAGATGTTAAAGAGAGAAGGACATTTTCCAACTAGAGTGATTTCAGGATAGATGTTATTAGTTGCTCACTTCATTGCGCTCTGTCCCTCTGCTCCCATATAAAAAGACCTCTGTCTTTTAAGTTCAGGCAGCCTTTACAATGCTGTTTCTCAGCGTGTCCTCGAGGATGCACAAAATATGACTGCAGGAAGCAATGTGTGAACGAAGTCAACGCTGGGGGAGTGCCTACCAGACAATAGCTTGAGTTTTAGAGTTTATTTGTAATACAACTCTGATCATAAGCAGCCAGCAGGATACGCTGCCTCTGCAGGCCACAGAGGCAGTCACAGCGCCAATAGATGAGAAACTGCTGCTTTGTCTTCCAAACTGGGGTAGAAAGCTCAAATGTGAACAGCTCCTCGAGGATCATGAAGAAGTCAGCTCAAGGGGCTAGGACACGTTCCTGTTTTACCTCAGTGGAAAATTCTGACTGGGCCATGAAAGGACCTTTTGAGAGAGGAGTCCACCTAAATAATACTAATGTCCCAGGGTCTTTGGTTGGATTATATAAGAGCTTGAGTAACTTCTGATTATAGCTTCAAAGGCTATAGGAAGGTCAAAATAAACCATAAATCATCTAGTACTATTTCTAGCAAACTCTTACAGTAAGTAAAAAGAACAGGGTTTTATATGATGTTCACAATAATATCTTAAACTTTAAAGAACAAGCTAAGGCATAAAAGGCAAGAAATATATAAACATATTAGCAGTAATTACCTATGTGAGGGCATCAGACATATTCTTAAATATTTCATCCACTTTTACAAATTTTCTATGATGAACATGTAAAAGAGAAATGAAATCACTGTTCGAAAATACATAATACCTTTTTCTGTGGAGCCTTTCTTACCTTTCTTGTGCCTGGTGTTCCACCAATTTTTAAAATATATTTTATTACTACTATTGCACATGTCACTCTGAATCCTGGTTACTTATTGAAATTCTCATCTATTTCACTATTTCCTTAAGAGCGCAGAGCGTACTATCTTTTCACCTCTGATATTTCCCACTATTCCTGGCATCCAGCTGCTATAAAACATCTACTGTTCCAATGGAAGCATTTCATTATCAAAAGTTTATCATGAGGTCTGCTTATTAGTAGGAGGCTTTTAAATTTTTCCTAGGTTATAGAGGAGAGTTTGTCAGATCAAAGGAAAAACTACGATGCACAAATATTAGTGATAATGTTGTAGTGATAAATTAGAGGTAGAAAAGAATTTTACAGGTATGAGGGGAAAGGATGCATATCGTATATATTGCTTTGCTTTTGCATAATGGCAAACATGGATTTTTGGCTTGCCCAATGAATTCATATTCCCTCTGAGACACTGTGTGTTTGAATCAGGGTAATTAAGTAGACTGAAATAAATAATCATCAAGAACAGTAAGGATGCCATAGGACAAAAGCCAGAGAAGAATCAGAGAGGCAAATTTATTCTCCAGACAAGTAAAAACAATAAAGCTTCAATAAAATGCTTCAGAAAAAAATATTTTGTGGCTAAAATTCATAATCACAAATACTAACCTGACACAAAAGCCAGTCCTAGAATAGCATAAATTATGTTTTTACATATGTGCTATGTAGAAAAACCAAAGTTTCTTGGAAGAAGCCTTGGTGGTGTATTAAAATCAAACCCAAACCACAAAAGCTAGACCTGTCCAAGGCTGATGTGCACTGTGTGCTACCTTGGGTCTGTTCCTCACCCCAAGGGAGCCTTGTCTCCACATGCTGGAGAAGGACCAGACAATACAGAATGGGGAGAACAAAAGGTAGGTGGTTATGCGCATGACTTAACTTTAATAATCAACATAACCATATGGAAGAGGAGAAGGCATTTACTAACTTAATTTGGGCAAGGGATCTCAGAAAGAGACAAATAATAGAATGAGTCTGAGAAAGTCACGGTACAAATGTAAACCAAGATGATTTGGAAAGACATCCTAAATGGTAACACCAGGAAAGAGATGCACCTAGTATATCAAGGGTTCTGAGGCCATGGAACAATGTCTCAGAGAAGGGACATGATACACTGGGTCATTTTTTGAAACAGTTTTTACTCCAAGGAGATGCAAAGAATTCGGTGGATGAATCAGCCTAGAAATAATAGAAATGAGAATCTATGATGTTCATAGGAGCAAAGGTTTAATAATACCCCAGAGGAAATTATCTAGCAAAAAGCAAATGCCACTGTATTTGTTTGATAACATTCATTAGTGCAAACTATCTGGCAGAATCCAGCAACAGGCATAAAAATATCTTGATTTTAAAATCAGCATGGGAAAAATATATGAGCTACTCAAAGAAAACATACATGTGCCTAGCATAAGATCAAATGGTAACTATATTCTGTTATTTAAAGCAGGCTCTACAACAAGAAAGTAAAAATAGACGGTGAGGAGCTTGAAGCACAAAGAATCAAAGAATGCACTGAAAACCAAGTAATCATGTAGCCAGACCACACTGGCCTTGGTAAGTGGAGCGGTCAATAAAACTAAAGTTCCTAAAGTTATTTTTCATGATAAATATTAAAATACTATTTTTCTTGATTAATATTTCTAGAAAATTATATTATAAAAGGAAGGCTGGAATAATGTAAAAATTTAAATACTGTTCAAGGATTGTAATTTGTCATCATTAGAAATTGAAATCTGCCAAATGTTCCAAAACAAGACATTGTAAATTAAATTGGGCATAACTATGCTTTGGTTCTGACACGACCCCCCCAGCAGTTACTTGTAGTAACATGAAATTTATTCAGGACAGAGCTTAAAAATGAGTAAATTACTTTACACTGTATGAACTGCAAAGCTAAAGTAATGCTATATGTACTTTTTAAATCATATTCTCTTAATTACTTCTGTAACATTCCTTGGACTGCCAGGAAAAAGCAGCTACTTAATTGGGTTTGGACACTTTTTATTAGTATGTAGTACCTTCATAGGGCTCTAAACAATCTCTCAGAAGAAAAGTAAAAGAAAGAACTAGACTTGCTTGTAAACATTAGGCTTCACAAACCCTGAATAAAATACCATAGAGATGAAAGCTATGACTCTGAGAGGTTTTCTATAGTTTACATATTGCCTTTCTTTGCTAGTGTATCTGAAGCACTGAGTAGACACTAAGAATAATGTCTAGAGAGAGTTTACCTAGAGTGTCTTCATATACGGGAAACTACCAAGCCCCCATGTATCCCTGTTTATGATTTACCTCAGCGTCAGTCATGTACAGGCTAAGAACAAGTCAACCACACCTGAAAGCTTTGGCTGGGCCTTTAGGTAGACTTTTTTCCTGCCCACTTTCCTAATGATCAGTTTATCTCTGAACATCTTAGGAAAGATCCGTTACCCTGGGGGTTTTCTGCATTTATCTGAGTATCTAGTTTGTCCTTTTTTTTTGTCACTTCTCTGTCATTTTGAGATTAAACCATTCCTCTGAATGTATATTTTATTCCTTTTGTATTTCTAATAAAAAGTTCTTAAATTTGCATTGTTTTATGAACCAGTGGATTGTTTTTTTGACTCTGTGGCATATTTTTTTGTCTACTTTAGCTATTTTAAACTCTCTTAAGAAATTTTAAAGCTGATTTTTCTAAGTGCAGAATCTTCATCAGGGCTTAATTTGATTTTTATGTTTAGAGGCATATATATGAAAAAGGATATTCAATGAAAGAGGACAGCTTTTATGCAACTGTAAAATATCTAATTTAATTAATTAAATTTATTGAATTTTAACTATTTGAAAATGATGCAGACAATTTATTAGTGAATTTCACATAGAAGAAAATTTGGGTTTTATGAGAAATACTCAAGAAGTTTTCCCAAATCTATATCCTGGTATCCTCCCCTATATTCCAGAATTTGGGGGGAATTTGCTGTCATATTCTCTTTCATGAAGGGATGTGGCATATGCCTTTGGCTTCCTACTTACTCCTGATACTCTGATTGCAGAGCCCTTCATGATCATTCACAAAATATTTTAAGGGTTTGTGATTTCAATTAAAACAGTACTGGTAAAACCCAGAATTGATTCTGAGCATCACAGGGCTATTGTTCACGAAAAGTGGCAGCTGGACTTGTGTCATCACGAGCTCCATCGCGAGGTTCTGGTCCATAGCAGTTTGCTTCTTTTACGCAAAGAGCAGTAAGAAAGTCTTTTCATGGACCACGATTACAGGAAAGGAGGTGTGTTTTGCTTGTCTGCAATGTCAATATGGAAGCCCGGGTGGCTACAGCAGCAGGGCTGGGACAGCAGGATCTCCGCACACAATGAGAAGCAGGCAGCCTAGCGACTCACCGGCAGGGCAGGATCCTGACCACGTCGTTGGGCTTGTACCCTTCAATGCACACTGCACAGTTGTCAAAATCGGGCTCTGTTTCCTGCAACAGAAGCAGCAGAGATGAGCCTATGTGCTCAACTTCGATTTTTAAGTAAATACCCGAGTAAACCCAAGGGGAGCAAGGCTAGAGCAAAGCTTTCAATGTCCCCGTGCCAATTTTCTCCATCAATAATTTACTGGTAATCGGCTTAGTTTCCTTTCCATCCCTTTCAACCTCCACTTTTTGTTTCTAGGTTCCACTGCAAGTGATTTTGTGAGGAAAAGCATTTTCTCATGTGCCATTACTAACAATGCTCTCAATTATGATTAGTGATAACAAATCAAACTCTTGAGGATCAGAAATAATATTTATGGAAAAGTTTCTAAATGATATTTCAGTTATTCTTCTGTAAACTAATATATGAAACATATGTAAATAACACAAAATAGTTCTATTTTTTCAAGTATATAAATCTCTTTTAATACATCACAATTTATTACTTATGTAATAATCCTTGTACTTTTGTTATTCTCTGATTGAAAGGGAGAAGACAGTGACCAAAATGTTACAATTAGCAATCCTTTTTGTCTTTTTTTTTGTACTGGGGGCCTTGCACTGAGGTATACCCCCAAACCCCTTTTTGAAACAGTCTTGCTAAGTCATTCAATGATCTATGCTGGGCTCAAACTTGTGATCCTCCTGCCTCAGCCTCACAGTGTGCTGGGATTATAGTCACGTGCCACCATGCTGAGTTGAATTTTATCTCATTAAGCCCAACAGTGTTTTCATATGGTTGAAAAATAACAGCACCTGATTTGTCAGAAAAATCAATTATTCATCATACAGACAACATCTGATTCCCATGTGACGATGTAAATCCCTTACCATACCCTCAGGAACCATAAACCCATGAACTGCATTGTAATCCACTGTCCTTCCTCGAGACATGGGATTGTTTTTGGCTTCATGCCATCATTCCATAGTGCGGGAGGCAGTGAATTCACCTAAAAGTGAATACTATGTTCCAGATGGACTGAATATCCTTCCCTCATTTATACTGTTGATTTGAGTGTAGAACACAGCTCAGCACATAGATTTGTTCTCCTTTCAAGGATTTCTAGAAAACCTTGCCCATCCTACTAGTAGGCAGAAGCATTTTTTTTTTTTTTAAATCTTATGGGACACCAGAATAAGGTAATTAAATGTTGTTTGAATATTGAATTTTGTTTCCTTTTTTGTATTAGCTGCTAAAAAACCCCATGTAAAGTTGTGACCCATTTCTGTGACATGTTTAAGGTAATGCATTTGTGTACTATTCTCATCCTGAGTTTATTTATTTTCTTGCATACTTTTCAGTTTTCATATTCTCTACCCAATGACTTCCTGTCTTACTGAATGCATTTTATAAACTACTTTAAGTAATATTTGATAAAAAAGAGAACAAGAACCAGATGCTTACAGGATAAAGTTTAGTACGTGTTTCCCTTTCCCATCCTCCCCTCTTTTCCTCTGTCCTTCAGTAGCTCCTCACCAAAAAGAGAAGAGGCTGTTACCTTGTCGCCTTTCTTGATGGTCCTGACCTGGAGCTTGCTGATGGCTTTCTTCGCTGCATCTCCCAGCCGCCGCTGAAACACCAAAAGCTGCTTGTTAGTAATAAAGATGTATAACTGCTGGCTTTGTTTCTGACGGCATTTAAGAAACTAGCACAGCTACCTCTGAAATTCTGCACCCATGGCATGGCTGCGGACGACAATGGCTGGAAGAGATGGGGCAGTTGTATCTGTGTGTGAAACAGCCTGTCAAGGACAGTTCCTCATGCCTAGCATTAGGCCAGTGGCACAGAAAGAGCCTACCTGACAGTGACTTCAGTGCAGGTTATATCCACACAGACAAGCAAAAAAAAAAAAAAAAAAAAAAGGTATTTACTAATTTGCCACTATAGTGGCTCCATTTGTGACATGGAATAGCTGGAATAAACTTCATCTCCTCTTTTTTACAATCACGGTTTGTTGCTTTCACATTCCTTCTACAGACCTAAACAAGGCTTAAATTTGATCTGTTCCATCCTATCCCACCGCATTCTCATGTGCCAATCCTACCTCCCTTATGCACATGTATGACTGTGCATATGGAAAATTACATACAACATAATGTTCAGGTGAGCAAATAATTATAAAGCAAATACTCGGGTAACTAATATCACTCATGTCAATAAAAAATATATCACGCTCTCTTCTTTTAACGGAGAGTATTACTCTCCTACTGAGCCCTGAACTGATACAATGAGAGGGCAACGAGGACGGAGATGATTAAATTTTAATCCTTTGAAGAAGAAATGGTTTGTGTGCTTGTGAGTTTTCTAAATGATTTTTCTCCACCCAAAGTATGTGTACTTCTGGCCTGAAATACATGTGTATTTGCAGCAGAAAAACATATTTGAAGGTTTAAAATTAGCAGAGCTAACATTTAGTACAGACTAATCATTTGCTTTCACTCATTTTGTTCCATGTTGAAAAAACAGTCAAACTCCTTTCTTGCTTTTAAAATTTTTTATTTCTTTTTTTCCTTTATTTTTTATTTCTTTTTTGCTGTGATAGGCATTGAACCCAGGGCCTCATGCACGGTAGGTAAGTGCTCTACCACTAAGCTACATCCCAGCCTCTTTGTTTTCTTTAAATTAGTGAGCATATACTAGCAAATACTTAATGTCCTACGTACCTTTCTAAAGCTTTATATGAACTATCACCCATACACTTAATACGACCTATGAGGAAAGTATTGTTTTAGAAAGAACTTACATTACTAGGTAAACTGTTCAATATCACAAAGTCAGTGAAGTTAGTATCTGAATAAACTTCAGTCTGACCTTAATGCTAATGTGCTGCCCTCATCTTTACTCAACAAATAACCATCCAATCAATCAGCCAATTAGCCAATCATCTGACATGTGACTTCCCAGCCAGCCCACAAACCAACCAGCCAGCCAACCATCAATATCTCACCAGGTAACTAATCAGCCAACCAGCCAGCCGTCCAAGCAACTGACCAACCAACCTACTGGCCGACCAATCAAAACCTATTAAGTATTTATCAGGGAGCACTTCCCTAAGCACAGAGCAGATAAAGTAAACAAGCAGAAAAGGAGATGTTCTCCTGGTTATTTTCTCTTTGATATTTTATCCTTTGTTTCTAAAATATTGACTTGCTTTTTTTTTTAAATAGAAAGGTGAGTATTGGCTGCTTCTTAAAAGAAGACCTATACAAACTTCAGATTTTTGCAGAGGTCAAGGAGTAGCCAGTGACTAGGGTAGCAGGGACAATTAGCAGGAGTCTGTAATGACAACTACGAAGGGGAGATATGAGAGAGAGGGAAAGAATCAGAGGAAACGGAACATAATGGGCCTTTCCTCTCCTCTCGTTACCGTCTAATCCTCCTTCAGTCTCATCCAAGCCTTGGGCTCAGGGAGCCCCTCCTAGGTGTCTCCCAGCTGGATTCCTCCAGTCTGGGACCTCAACACACTTTGCACCGGTGCCTTACAGCACGATCACATTGGAAATATGATATCTGTTTCTCTGATCAAGCTCTGCTCCACTCCCCTAAAGTAAGCCCCAGGACAGTAGGCCTGAGTTTATTTTGCTTCCCACTGTGTCCCCAGCATGCAGAATAAAGCTGCCTGCAGTGACTGACGCTCATCATTTAATGCGTTTGGACCCTCTCTTCTGTGCCCAATGCAGCTCTGGGTTTAAAAAAATAGTAATGAAAAACACAAAAATTCCTGTCCTCTGTAGATTATAATCTAGAAGAAATTCCATAAAACATAGAGTGAATAAAATATGAAGCCAATGAACAAGGTGCAGTGGCGCATGCCTGTAGTCCCAGCACTCTGGGAGGCTGAGACAGGGGGATCACGAGTTTGAGCCCAGCCTGAGGAACTTAACGGCTTGACAAGACCCTGTCTCAAAATAAAACTTAAAAAAAAAGGGGGGGGGGCTGGGGACATAGCTCAGTGTGAAGGCACTGGGTTCAATCCCTAGTGCAAGAAGGGAAAATGGAAAATAATCTAAGAAAACAAATTACAGTGATACATATTGTGAGATAAGCAAAGTTCTTAGTCTTGGTAAAGCCAGCCAGTCTCCCCTTATTGCTACCCTCTGTTGATGAAGCCTGGGCATGGCTGAAAAAGAGACCACAAACCTGTACGACACTACATTTAGAATAAGAAATCTGGACCCCAAATAAATAAAAGCTCACTATGTTTGCTTTTAAATCAAGAGCTCAGATATTTTTTTTTTTTTTTTTGTGGGTACTAGGGGTCGACCTCAGGACCTCGTGCACGAGCAAGCGCCCATGCTGCTGAGCGATATCACCGGCCCTTTTTTTTTTTCATATGTGGGTTCTGGGAGTTGAACTCGGGCCCCTGCGCTTGCCAGGCAGGCGCTTATGCCGCTGAGCCATCTCACCGGCCCAAGCTCAGATATTTTTGCAAATGTGTTTAATTGATATTTTATAATATTTGGGCCCAATTTAATCACTTAAATTGCCTTTTATTTTCAAAGGCTGAGCAGAGTAATTAAGTGGAAAACAGTATTTTCAAATGATGGTCATAGATTTTATTCAAAGGAAGCCAAAATATTTTTTAAGTAGGTAAACTAGAAATAATGTTTTTGAAATTTAATTTCATTTAAAATAATTCTTTAGCAAATGAAATATACCTTTCTGAAATGTGAGTATGTAAAGTGGATTCAAAGAACACTTTAAACTTTGGCTATGAATATAACTTTACTTTGGCTATATCTGAATAAAAATAAGTTAGCTCTGAAAACATTCCCTTCCTCTCTTGCAGAGATAAAGCCCTTTCTGTGCCTTTGAAGGGGAAGTGCAAGCTGCTCTTATTAAAAAAAGAAATAGCAAGTCCATTCAGGAAATAGAAAGCAAGCTGGCATGGCATTAACATATCAGGGATTACGGCCTACAGGAAAGTCAATGGTTAGGGAATTAGATGAATTCCATTATTGCCATTTGTCCGACAGAGCCCTAGAGAGACTAATGGAGTAAAAGTCATTTAGGAGATGAGCTTCCCAAATTAGTAGAATAAGACTAGAGAAAAGAGACAATAATAAAGTCTTCTTCAACATCAAGTCTATGAGGCTTCTTCCCTGGAAGTCCTGAAAAATTAAATGATTCATGAAGGTAGGAAGATGTATTTTTCTTAATCATTCTGAAAAAATGTTATAATAGTACTATTTTCCCCTTCCCTTGAAGTTCTTTGAGTCAAGCCTCATTTTATAAATTGTTGCTAGATTATATATATATATATATATATATATATATATATACATATCTATATATATATACCTCTTAAAAATATTTTATGAAAAAAACTTCATAATCAAATAAGAGAATAACAATAGTTATTATACTGTGTATTGCTATCTTCAAAGTAGTTACTCAGAGTACAGGACATAAACCAAAAAGATTCAAAAAAAAAAAAAACACACCACAAATCTTTCTTTTCCATGAACTAAAATAAACTAGTAGTATAAATGAAACTAATTCACATAAATATTGAAATATTTTTAAAACAATGGAATTTGTAGTTTGGGGGAGTATTTGGACTTTTCCCTACTTCCTATTCATCTCTCTTCTGTGTTGTTCTTTGTGTTTCTCATATAAGAGAAACCATGTGATATTTGAGCTTGTGTGTCTCACTTATTTCACTTAACATTATGTTCGTAAGCTGCATCCATTTACCTACAAATGCCTCAAGTTTATCTTTCTTTATGCCAATGTAGTACTCCATTTTTCTTATGAATTCATTTGTTGATGAACATATATACTGTAGGAAAGATAGCCTCTTTAATAAATGGTGCTGGGAAAATTGGATATCCACATACAGAAGGTTAAGTCTAGACCTATATATCTTACCATGATCTAAACTAAAATCAAAATGGATCAAAGATCTAAATGTTAAACAGAAACACTTAATCTACTGGAAGATAAAATAGGTACGACTCTTGAAGACATTGGCGTAGGCAAGGATTTTCTGGACAGAACCCCAGTGGCACAGGAAATAATACTCCACAAATGGAATCCCATCAAATTAAATAAGATTCAACAAATGGAATCATATCAAATTAAAAAGCTTATGCCTCTTCTGAGGGGGAAAAGGACAGCATTTTGGCAGTGGTCACGAAGATAATGAAAATCTCCCCAGGCAGACAAAGAACAGATGGTCCAGATAACTGCAGACACACAAAAGTCTGCTTCTGAGATGTTGATGATGGACATGGGGCCAGGATTAAGAAAATAAGGGAACAAGCACCATAAAAGTTTTCAAAAATTTTTGAAAGTAGTAGTAAGTCCAATATTGACTGTATATGTATGTCTGTCTTTCTTGACGTGAAAATGATAAGCAGGAAAAACTGTCCCACCTTCAACATCTAAAAAAGTTTCCATCATTAAAAAAACAAATCTTAAACAAATTTCAAACTAGTGTTATTTGATTTCCAAAATGCATATGAAAGAGCTAATAAATAAAAACAAACAATGCCAATGAAATGGCCCAAATAAAGCAGCTGTTGCTTTTGTGGTGGATCTCTTTGTGTTTTTTTGTTTTTGTGGCGCAGGGCCTCACACATGCTAAGCCAGCACTCAACCACCGAGCTACATCCTCAGCCCTGTCTCTGGGTTTTTAGCTATGTCAAGTGTAAAGGGGAAGGGAAGCTGCAGGCCCTGCTCAAACGGAGTCTCATCCGGAGCCTGAATAGAGAATCTAGGCAGTAGATCCTGAAGTTTATCATAAAACAGGATCTTTCCTTGTGTGTGTGTATATATATATATATTTTTTCCTTTTCTTTTCCTTCCTTTCCCCTTTCCCGCATCAGTTTCTTTCTTTTTTTTATATGCGGGTACCGGGAGTCGAACTCAGGACCTCACGCTTGCCAGGCAGGTGCTTATGCCACTGAGCTGTATCACCAGCCCTTCTCTTTTCTTTTGAACAGTTTCTTCCACATTCACAATATCTATTGTACATTTTGGATCTTATTTACCTGTTGTTCAGCTTCTCCCATTAGTGAGACAATACAATGTTTACACATGTGGGTCTGATTTATTTCACTTATGAGTGTGGTCTCAAGTTGCATCCATTTGCCTATAAAAGTCTCAAGTTTATCTTTCTTTATGGCTGAATAGTACTCTATTAAAAAAAAAAGAAACCACATCTTTTTTATCCATTCCTCAGTTGATGGGCATTTGGGTTGTTTCCAAAATTTAGCTATTACAAATTGTGCTGCTATAAACATTGTTACTCTCCTATTAGCCTGTTTTGAAACTGTTTTATTTCTATCTTTTTTCTTATTCTCTTTAAAATAAAAATAACTAAATAAAACAAAACAAGATCTTTCCTTTGTGAGTCTCAAGAATTCAGAGCAGAGCAAATCTAAGGGAAGATCCACGGCCACTTCAGGTAGACGGGGTCCACTGTGCCTCTGTATGAGCCTTCTCCTTCAGGTGGGGACTCAGCCCTCCTTCTGGATGCTCCCGTGGATTTTCTCTAACCCAACCAGAGCCAATCATGATTTTTACTATGGACTGTCAGGAGGCGGGCATCTTAGTAAAGGGATGTACTATCAATTTGATCTACACTGGTACCAGAAAATGTTCACCAAGTTTATTGTTTTCTTGACTATAGTAAAGATAAATTGCTTTATGGAAAACAAATATAGAACCACATGTTAAAAGAAAAGAGATCTACTAAGTGCCAACAAGGATGGCAAACAATCACCGATCCCAATTCAACCCAAGACTCATAAACTAGGGATCTTTTAAATATTTAAGAAATTGGGGAAAATAAGACAATTTCCTCTCATTAGAAATGCACTGAAGGCGATTAAAACAAGCAAACAGGGACATAAGGATACCAAAAACGTGTTGGGACTCTAGAAATCTTACACTAAAGTACAGTGTGCTAGCATGCTGAGTACTTTCAGCTAAAAGAGCTTAGAAGTCCTCAGATGCAGCTTCATAAATAAAGTTTTTCTTTAACCTTCTCCTGCCCTCCTGCTACCCTGCAGTGAGTCATAGAAGCCCAAATTCTTCTTCTCCAAGATGAGTCACAGAAACTCTTTTTTCCAAAGCAAGATATGAAACCTAAAAAGGTCACACTCTCACTTCTCCCTTGCAGACCCGTTCCAGAGAGGTCCCGTCTCATGCTCAGGAGGAGGGAATGTTTCCCAGGGAACCCAAGAAGAATCGGAACAGAAAGGCCTTGCTGTCCCCCAGCCCCCAAGTCTCCTCTCGCTGGATCTGACCCTCCATCCAATCCCATTTCCGCGCGGCTGCCCGTTCTTCACAGAACCTTGGCACAAAATCCTGGGTCTCTGTGTGTTTGCATCTCGAGATTCTCACGTCACATACAACTTTGATAAAGTACATTTGTTGTGCTTTTCTCTCTTTAACAAGTTTTCTCATCAGAATGCTGGTTGAGACCCTTATAACGGGTGAGGAAAGGAACCTCACTTTCGGCCCCTACATCAGCATCAAATCAAACCCGAGTTTCCATTCTCTCCATTTCACTGGACTGGGTAACTCTGAATCCTGCTTGCTCTTTTTTCGCCCTAACAATTATATTTTATAATTAAGTTCGTTATAATGATCACCAGTGCTGACTGGACAAATAATGCCGTGTGTTCGAGTTCTGGGTGGGAGGAAGCCACTGTGAGTGAACAGACTGCTCCTAGTTGTCTGGAAACTCATGTAGCCGCAGGTGACTTAGACTTTTTCATCATGTGCTCTCATGCATAACAATGATCTGCTCAGGCCTGGCTGATACGACAGAAAGCACTGCACAGCCAGTCTAATCAACTTCCAGGAAGCAGAACTGGGCTGACTGGACAGCTGTGATGACGTCATAGAGTGATGACCTACAGCCGTCTGTGCCCTCAGGCTGTGAGGTCAAAACCCGGGGGCTCTTTTTAGTGGGAGATGGCGTAGAACAGAAGGCAATGGCGAGTTACCTCACCGAGGTCTCCACAGATGCAACGCGCATTCTTGCCCTTCTATGCCCGAGGGCTGGGCACTTTCTTCTAGAGCTGTTTTAGGAACAGTTGTAGTTCTTTCCTTTTCTTTGAAGATGGAGGCCTCTCTGCCCACACTCTTTCTCGGTGGCAGACACTTAGCATACTCATTTCACTGCCTTTTCTCCATCCCTGCGAAGTTCAAGTTTGTTTTGGAATCCCACTACTTCTCTTGTTCCAGTGTAGCTTGAGCACCAATATGTACAAAAGAAATCAAAGGGACACAAGCCATGCACATGCAAATAGTAGGAAAATGTGTTCAGGGAGAAGAAAATCCTTCAAGAAAATGACCAGTCTCCCCTGTCCCCACATGCGACAAACCCAAACAGGCCCCGTTTCCTTGGATTAGTCTTGGAAGCAATGTTATTTAAGAAAACCAAAAAAGAGCCCCATTTCGTTAATCCGATATGCCCAGGTAGGAGGCAGCTGTCATGTAGTAGGAGCTGTGTGGTTTTTAGGACAGTCACCCAGGCCTGGTGTCCCAGAGGACAGTGAGACAACATCCTAGAGCATTGCAAGGAGACAGCAGGAACACTGTTTCCTGGGTCTGCTTTGTCATTTTGTAGGTTTGCACTGGCAGGATAGGAAGGAATGAAGGGCAGAAGTGGCCCTTGTGGGGAGCGAGGAGCTCAGGCCTCTGGGGCTGCCCGACTGCGGAGTGGGGAACTGTCCGAGTACACACTGTTGCATGGGCCCAGGGAACCTGTCCTGAGTCAGGCCTCCCACCTCCAAGTTCAAGAAGAGGTCACTGGATGGTAGAATGGAAACGAATCCTCAGCACGCTCTACAAAGAATTTCTAGGGAGACCTAAACAATCCCCCCTGACTTCTAAAGCCAGAAGTGGCTGACATTTCATCAATGTTCAGCGTTCAGGGGCTCCTCCTTTTACTGCTACAACTGAGGAGGGGAGGTTACCCGCCTCCACCTCCAGCCTAAATGCTGCTGAGATAGCCTGGTTTGGGAAGACCACTTCTACTTGAAATCAACAAACTGGTTATGTGCTCTCAAAAACAAAACCAAAAAACTAACCCCAAAACCCCACTTAACATTTCTCTCTCTTCCATTACATTGAATGGCCTTTGAAATTCTAAAAACTATGATTCTGGGATCAGGCAGTTGGCATTCTAAAATGCACGAGTAGAATTGTAGCCAGGTGACTTCTGCCTCCCAATTCTTAGGCTGTGGTTTGCCATCCACACACGGGTTCCCAGGGCTGACCTGACAGGTATCCAGGCTGTTCAGTGTGGAAGTCCACACTGGTGACATCAGGGGGCTATTTCCCTAAAACACTCATGCAGGGGCATCACCAGGGCTGGAGGGGAGAGAACGACAAGTCTGTCATGGTATTTAACAGTCACCGTGATATGTGTCAAATGTCCCATGAAACGTTTTCCTAATCAGCTGGGGCCTTTCCTTTGCTGAAATGTAGGTTGTGGCTTCTGACTTCCCGTCCCACCCCATCCTCAGCCTGTACTAGTAACCTGAAACCCTGCTCTTTTTTTAATTTTTTCAGTACTGGGGCTGGAATCCAGGCCCTCTTGCAACCAGGCAAGTGCTCTACCCATGACCTACACCTCAGCCTGTGCCCTGCTCCTGTAACGGTCAAAGTGTGACATAAAAGGCTCCCATCACCTAAGCACTGTTCCTTTGGCTTCCTCTCCTGCCCTGGCCTACTATGCTTTTTTTTTTTTTTTTTTTTTTTTTTTAATGGGTACCGGGGGTCGACCTCAGGACCTCGTGCACCAGCAGGCACCCGTGCCGCTGAGTGATATCACTGGCCCTTTTTTTATATGTGGGTTCCGGGAGTCGAACTCGGGCCCTCACGCTTGCCAGGCAGGCGCTTATGCCACTGAGCCATCTCACTGGCCCTTTGCTGTCTTTCTTGACTGCTGTTCCCATTTCTGTGAGTCACATCTAGTTCCTAACTCCACTTGCTCTTGTTCACTGACTATACTGCATTGTCTGTATTGTGACCCTGCCTGGCCCAAGATTCTGGTTCTACTTTGCATCAAAGTTTCTCACTTTTTTGGGTGGAGGGGTACTGGGGATTGAACCCAGGGCTTATGCACTAAGCTACATCCCCCACCCCGATTTATTATGTATGTATGTATTTTTGAGACAGGGTCTTGCTAAGTCACTAAGCTTCCCAGGCTGGGCTTGAACTTGTGATCCTCCTGCTTCAGCTTCCCAGAGCACTGGGGATTATAGGTGTCTGCCACCGAGCCTGGGCTCTCCCACTTTTAACTCGTCTAATTTTCTCACACCAATCTTGATGATGTTATAGCGTTTGAGGGTGTCCCATGTACTTCTGACTATGAAACTTGGCCAGAGATGGGATGCCAGTGCGCTGGGGCAGGTCATTAGAGAATCAGCTCCGCGAACGTCCTAGGAGTGCTCAGAACAGCCCCGTGTCCCAACTGACACAGGAGGTTCCCACAGGCTTATAAGCACCCCAGGGCTTTTTCAGAAGTGCGGACAGGAGGCCATCCAGTTCCTGGTTCTGGGTCCTGAGAGAGCGTGAAATGGCCACTGGATGCAGTCCCCACAGACCAAGATCTCCAAAGAAGACAATGGACTCTAAAGGCGACAGTGGGGCTGGATGGAAGGCGTCAGGAGTGAGGAGGGTGGCTGCAGAGCGGCTGACCCTGAAGGGAAGCAGTGGGCGCACTGGGACTTGGGTTCACAGGGTCTCCAGAGCCCCCCTCCTCTTTCTCCTTCCTCAGTGCCTGTGCTCACCACTGTAACACGAGGAAGTTCCAGGTAGAGGCAGTGAGAAGTGGGGAAAAGTTACATGAATACGTAGGATTACATGAGCCGGTGAGAGACTGGGGAGGGGAGAGGCCACATTTGAGGAGCCCAGACCTCTCCTCCCGGAATACCCACCCTCCAGCTCCCCCATCCCGACGATCTGAATGGCACCTATTGGCTCCATCTCACCTAAACCCACCCCCTGTCACGAAGGCTTCTGACCCACCCTTGAGTGTGACCCTATGTCTTTTCATCTGTATCGCCTGATGTCCCCATAGTACAAGCTTTGGGAGGGGACGGTCCTCGGCTGTGTAATAAACATGGAAAATAACTTTATACACACACACACCCACACACACACACACCCACACCCACCACAGAAACTTCTGAAAGTACGCAAGAGAAGTGTTAAGAATCGCTGCCTCTGGGGACTGCTAAAGGAAAGGAGGTTGCTAAAAGGAGCTCGGAATGAAAAAAAATTTATTTATTTATTTTTTTTGGTGGGTACCGGGGGTCAAACTCAGGACCTCGCACGCCAGCAGGCACTTATGTCGCTGAGCTATATCACCGGCCCAGAAAATTTATTCTTCAATGCACACCTTTATTAACCATTTTTGTTTACTATCAGGGATGGCGAACCTTCTAGAAGTTTCAACAATACCAACAGCCTGCTGTGGCATGCGTGCCATAGGTTCGCCACCACGGGTCTACACACATAATTATTACTAAATAAAACCAGTGCTACATAGAAGATTATTCTCCAAGAAAGTAAGATTTGTTCTCATTTATATGCTTTCTTTTTTAATATAACTCAGGAGAAAAGATGGACAAAAGGCTCCATGTCATTTTAAACTGTGACATCAGAGCTAAAAAGCCTATACACATTGGTGAGGTATGTGACTAAGTAAAATGTCTTACCCCTATGTAAATTATGTAAGAATGGAGCTATTTACATTTGGAGGGGATACTATTTTCTAAGAATTGCTTTGTCTGTTAAAAGACAACCCTCCACTAATGTCATAGATTTTCACATTTGATCCTGACCTGAAACCTGTGGGGCTGGCATGTGGCCATTCTCACTTTATACGCAAGGACACCTGGCACCGCAAGCTGTAGCAGCTCACACAGGTTACACCTCTAGGAATCATCAGAGTGATGATTTGAATCCAGCCCCGCCTGACTCCAGAGTTGCCGTCTGTACTGTCCTGCAGTGGATTCAGCTTGGAACAGCTGCTTTAGGAAACAGCGCCACAGTCAGCCTCTCCACTTTCACCTGCACCACCCAAAAGACCTTGCTGTGAACATCCAGCAAATCTTACTCCATGGGACACTGCACCAGAATGATCTTCTCCAAGTACAGGGTGGCATGAAAAGGGTTAGGATCATATATGAGGCTGAGGACTTGTCTATTGCTTGTATCCACACAGAGCAAAGCAGACAGAGGTGCTTGTCTGATTCAAGTTCAGTCTCTCTTCACATACCTGGATGTTGGACACTTCACCAATGTAAAATTGATGCCTTTTATATTCTCTTTCAGCTGTGACCCTACATAGAACTGGAGAGTCACTCTGAAGGTCAGTAATGCTTTAATAAAAATAAATGATTTAAGTCAACCTGATGCTTATTACAGCTATAGCTCGCACAGTTGTAACTTTCTGTCAAATAGAGCAGCACACCGTCCATCAAAAGAGGGTTATTTTTTTCTAAGGAAATTATATGTTCTGATCCCATCCACCAAAAGTATAAAGTATAGGGACCATTTTGATGAGGACACAGTGCTGGCTTTTACCATGATCCCAATTTACTGAGTGACCCCGTAATTCATGAACAGTTAATAAAAAGAAAGCAGAGTAAAAACTTAAGGTCCATGAATAGCACCATGTTAATTATAACATTACCTACTGATTTGTTTTCACACGCAGAATATGCATGTGCCTGGATAGACATGCAGGCTGCATGCGCCTGCACCAAGTGCAATGCCTGAATCACTCAACCTATTCAAACTTAACACCTCATCCTTGCCTCAGCTATCTAATGCTTGTTTGAATTATCTAAAGGCTCAAAAATATAATGATATCAGGGCCAGTGATATAGCTCAGTGGCATAAGCACCTGCCTGGTAAGCGCAAGGTCCTGAGTTTGGTTCCCGGCACCCATGTAAAGAAAAGAGAAAAAAAAAGATGCCATTTCTATTTATGATTAATTGAGTGACTATCTTTTTATAACTATCATTTCATATGTAATCCATAGAATCAAATCCATTACGAACTTCTAAATCCATTTTTACCACCTTATGTCTAACTGGCATTGTGCCCATTTATATTCCAGAATATTTAAAGAAAGTGGCAGAGTTGGGGTGTAGGGTATATAGTCATCAAGGAATTGACATGATAGTAATAATAATAAAAATACCATTCACTGGGAATTGAAGTGATTAGTGTCATGTTCAGTGGCTTTGACAATGATGTACATCAACTCATTTAATCCAGATTG
The DNA here is from genome assembly GCA_028451465.1 of Erethizon dorsatum. Taxonomy (NCBI): domain Eukaryota; kingdom Metazoa; phylum Chordata; class Mammalia; order Rodentia; family Erethizontidae; genus Erethizon; species Erethizon dorsatum. The sequence continues at coordinate 12,818,037 of CM051839.1, forward strand.
AAACCATAAGAGAAAGGCATATTACCATTTAGTTTTTTTTTTTTTTAATATGCGGGTACTAGGAGTCAAACTCAGGACCTCGCGCTTGCCAGGCAGGCGCTTATGCCACTGAGCTATATCACCAGCCCTACCATTTAGTTTTTTTTTTTGTGGGTACCAGGGGTCGAACTCAGGACCTCATGTGCCAGCAGGCACCTGTGCCGCTGAGTGATATCATCGGCCCTTTTTTCGTATGTGGGTACCGGGAGTCAAACTCAGGACCTCGTGCTTGCCAAGCAAGCGCTTATGCCGCTGAGCCATCTCACCAGCCCCATACCATTTAGTTTTAAACATTACCAAAAAAATTAAATGATTCTCATTTTTGGTAAGTGGCAGAACTTGACACCTATGTAGTTTCATGTTTCGGAAGATTAATGATGGGGAAATGCTCACCATTTAATACAAAGTATAATACGTGTGCATGTGTCGTGTGTGTGTCTCGTGCATTTGTACATATACATAGAACGACAATTTATGGAATGTGTAAGGGGTTAAATGCACCTGAAAAATAATATACTCAATTGTTAACAAGTCAGTGGTGGTAGTGAGTAATTTGCTTTTCCTTCCAGTGATTTTTGTGTGGTTGCCAAAGTGTAGTACAATGAATATGTATCATTTTGAGAACCTGAAAAAGCATGAATAGTGTTTTAAAAATTGTTCTAGAAGTTACAGAAAATATAACGGATCAATTGCTGTAAAATAAACAAAAAAAGTAAAAGAAATATCTTCCTAAACCAAACAATAATTCAGACCTACTAACTCACAGAAGCTTTCTACTAATACTTAAGAATCCGTTAATTCCAGTGGGCTGTAAAGCGCCTCAGAGCAACACTGCCCAATCAGACCTTCTGCGGTGATGGAAACGCCCCACACAGGCACAGCCAGGTTGCTGCCACATGCCACGTGGCTACTGTACATGGGAATAGAACTTTCGAATTCACTTTATTACAATTAATTTATTTATTTTTTTTTTTTTTTTGTGGGTACCGGGGGGTCGACCTCAGGACCTCGCGCACCAGGAGGCGCCCGTGCCGCTGAGCGATATCACCGGCCCCTTTTTCGTATGTGGGTTCCGGGAGTCGAACTCGGGCCCTTGCGCTTGCAAGGCAGGCGCTTAAGCCGCTGAGCCATCTCACCGGCCCTATTACAATTAATTTAAATTTAAAGAGCCACACATGGCTAATGACTGCCATGTTGGACATCACAGCTCTAGACTACAGAAAATGGAGGCAAGTTTGACAATTCTTTGTATAAAGCCAGAATAATCATTACCTAACGTGACAAAAGTATAAACTATGGGCACATTTAACATTCAAATGCTAAAGTAAAAAATGAATAATACAACAAATAATAACAAATATAATCCAAGACAGATGAAAGGAATAGAATATGCTTGAAATTTAGGATGGTTAAATATTGGAGAACCCATTAATATAGTCCATTCTTTTTAATAGTACAAAACAGAAAACGTAAAGCACAGCTATTCAACAGGAATTTGTTTGGATTAAGCATCCATTTGTAATTAAACACTCTTACTAATAAGTTGACATTTCCAATATTATAGTTTTATAACACAATAAATATGTATCTTAACTTAGAAGACAGGAAATAATAAAATCAAAAATGATAGAAATAATCTCCCTAAACTGAGGATGCTCCCACAAATACTATATGAAAAGAAATACTTTCAATATATTATTTTAGATTTTTCTAGGGGGTCTCTCAGGAAAGCTAATACATTTTGAAAGATAGTATGCTTAAAATTTGAAATAACTAAATTATTACTAACTGTGGGTGTTACTAATGCACTCCTGATCATTTAATATACATAATCACAAATACTGCAATGTAGTAGTTAAGAACATGGACTGTGATTCAGTTGCTGGTTTTATTAATGAGTAGATGTGTGACCGTTCTGTGAGGATAATAAAATTTCCTATTATAGAGTTATTAAGAGGATTAGATATGTAAATTTATATAGATCTCTTCAATACCCCTGTATATTATAAATACTATGCATCATTATTAAGGAGATAATAATGAAGCAATTAATAGTGTAAAAATATACAAAAATTTAAACCGTTATATATGCAAAAGAAAATTTATAACAGCAATATAATAAATACCTAAAAATAAACAAATGAATGTGCAAGATTAGCAAGAATATTTTAAAATGCTTCTGGACACAAGAAAAAGAGTTGACTAAGTTATACTTGGATAGAAAGACTCAACATAAAGTTATATGTTTTAATTATTCCATAAATTTGAAACTGATACAGTGATTCTAAATTCATATGAAGATAAAACATGAAAAATACACATAGAACAATACAGAAAGCATGAAAATCTAAGAGACATAATTCTAGGGTTCTCAGAACTATATGGTAGTGGAGTATGAATGGACGGATTAACGGTCCAGTTAAGAGAGCATAGAAATAGAATGGATATTTAATATATGCTAAGTGAGGATACTACATATGAGAGGAGAAAAGATTATTCAACGAATAGCAGCTTCAAAAACGGTAGGCCATCTGAAAAACAGTGTGTTAGTTTGGTACTTTACTCTTTATACTAAAATAAGTGCTCTGAGAGTGAATCATAAAAATGAAATAAAAACATGGTAGATGAAAATACTACAAGAGTTTTTCGGTAGTCTGGGCCTGTAGAGGATCTTATGCAATACATGGGAGCTATATAAAAAGACTGATAAACTTAGTTATGTAAAAACCAAAAATGTGTGCAAAAACCAAAAAGCAACATAAATAAAATCAAAGACAATGATAAGCTGGGAGAGAAAACTGAATTGTGTATCGCACAGAAAGGTTAATTTCCTTGCTAATAAAGACCTTTTGCACATTAAAAAGAAAATGACCAACAATTCAGGTGAAAACTGATCAAATAATATAAGCAGATATTATACAAAAAAAATCTTCAATTTTTCTATTATACTTGAAAATGTTTAATGTTACTTGCAATACAAAGCATGTGATAATTTTTATTTTTTACTTTTTGCAGTGCTGACGATTAAACTCAGGGTATCCTGTACGACAGGTAAGTGCACTACCACTGAGCTATGTACTGTAGCCAGATTCTTTAGCTCCAAACGATAATAACATTTTTAATTTAAGAAATCACACCCAACAAGAAGCTGTAACTATTTCTTATACAATGTTGGCTAAAGTATAAATTGGTCCAACAGTTTTTGGCAGATAATTTGCCAAGAACTGTTAAGTGTTTATAATATATGTACCATTCTCCTAGTAAATTACATTTAGTAGGATTTACTTTACATACTCACAAATGGGCTAAGTATCACGTGTACATTTTGTTTTTTGAGAGAAAACATGGCCATAATAGAAGTTAATTAAATATATGTGACAATATGCAGATAACGAAATTAGAAATGAGACTGGTTTGTGCGTTGATGAATCAAACTCCAAGATAATCTCCCAGATAAAGTGAGAAAGAGGGATACAGTTAAATGTGCTATCATTTTATTTAAAAAAAATCTGTACACGTAAATATATGTATAACACTATTAGCATAATCTCAACTCACTTCCTATCTCCCTTTATTCTGTGCTTAATTAAATGACTGTCCACAAAAAGAACAATAGGAATGTAGGCAGATCAGGAAGAGTTCATACAATACTAATAAACAGGAAATACGTGTATCTGGAAAATATCTGAGAACTATGCAGGAAATGTTAACAGGTTTCTGCCGAGTAGAGGGATAACAGTTTTTTTCTGTCTTGGTGTTTTTCTGTGGCTTTCAAAGTTTACACAGTAATGCGTATTGCTTTTGCAATGATTTTGAGAAGTATTTTTTTTAAACGTTTTGGTACTCACCTGGTTCCTGTCCCTGGCATTTGCATATCGAAACCTCTGGATATAATAAAAGACCAGCCACGCGAGGGAAATGATCATCAGGACAATGAAGGAGATGGAGACAAACACAACCGAAGTGCGGCTCACGTATTTCTGCAAGTTCCGGGTTCCGATGGTGATGTACATCGTCACGGTGATGTTCCTCTCCAGCAGGCTCACTATCTCCTTCCCCTTGGGCTCAGGAATCATGATGGCCACAATGTCTTCCACACCTGTGGCAAGAGGGGCAAGGAAAGGGAAGTCGGGAAGGGGGTGGGGTGGAGGGAAATGATCGTGAAACGTCTAGATGAAGTACCACGCAAACAAATGATGACATTGCTTTTGAGAATTTCATGGCTGGCTGAGAATACCTAACAGGCAGAAATGGAAACATATTTTCTTTTTCAGCTACCCAGGGAGGCTACTGAAAGAAACCTCAGTTGAATTCATGGATTTTGGCACCAGCGAGGTCATAGGCTGCTCTTTTCAACTCCATGGCACTGACCCTGACCCAGGATCTGGTAGACACGGACCCTTCCCAGTCAGCCCAGTTTACATGTTGCATTCTGCACATCCCCGAGGAGGGCCAAGGGCCCTCTGCACACAGGGCAGAAGGTGAAATGCCCAGGGCTGTGCCACCTGTCTGAGTGCCCTTTCCCTTCCCCAACACAGACGATGAATACTCAATTATGGATCTCTGTGTACCATTTCCAAGGCAATTTCCTCCAACAGTGAGTACTCAAGCAACCAAAACCAGTTTCTTAAAGAGTTCTAATATGATTTGCCAATGTAAAATAATGGTCCCATAGCTATTCTTCACTTATTTTATCTCATTCAATGGAAACAGCTGTGTGACCTCATCCCAAGCAAAGGGAAGATGGAGGCAGATGATTCCAGGATTGTTTTACTTCACCCGCTCAAATATTTCTGCCACCATGTTGCCTCTGTTATCAGACTGTTGGAAGCAAGTGGGCCTGAGCTATGTAGGTCACAGTTCTGATGCTTCGCAACAGTGAGAGGAGCAGCCTGTCGGTGAGGAGTTCTAGGGTCTCCACATAGAGGGCTTTAATATGGCTATGACACAAGGTTCAAAGGAACTAACCCAACTGGTCACTGGGCTGATACGCAGAAGACAGTATCAACTCCACTAGGGTTTCAGCGATCACCCCATTCAAATCCAAGGGGAAAGACACGAGATCGCTAGGGCACACAAGCCCCCATCCATATGGAAACGTTATTCCATTATCTGAGGTGACTGCACACTGAGGTGAGCCAATTTGCAATTAGGATGTTGTAGATTCGGGACAAAATGAAACCCCATGGTAGCTGCTTCGTGTTGGTCACAGCCATAGGCTGCAGTCACTCAGCGAGATGGCACCAGGTCACACTGGCTCAGGGTGTTGCAAATTCTTAGAAGCTACTTACAACTTTCCTCTGACCTTGATCTCCATGCAGATTTTCAACCCGACATTCTTTGATGGTGTTTCACTCCATCACTTTAAAAGCTAACCATGTTAGAACTACTTACAAGTATTTGTCACTATGAAATAGTTTTATATCATTACAAAGACCAAGGTACCTCTGTATGATGCATGGATAATATAATTTAAAAATTCCTGCAACCTCTGCATTGGTCCAACTGTAAAATCATAAAGCACAGAGTGTTGGAGTTTGGCTGTTGTTTCTGACAATGACTGAAACCGACAGCTTGAATTCCAACTTTGCAGAATCTACTGGCAATTCTGCTGCTCCTTCTTCCTTGCCCGTTTACTTTGGCTAATGGCTGCATGTGGTCTGGGGTTTTTTTGAGGGATTAAGGCTGCTGGCAGGTTTTGCCTCTACAGAAACACGATCTTTGTATACTGTACTAACCCAGTCTAGGGAGGCTCATCCTGGTGCTGCAGCTATTTTAGAAATATTGAAGTAATGGTAGGCTCATAAGTTTTCATTTAATTTATTTCCTTATGTATATTTTTTAAGGCATGTGTATTTAAGGCTTTAGAATTAAGAGTTCTTTTGAGGATGGGGTCTTGGGGTTAAGAATGAGACTCTCTATGCTCAGACATGCACAAGTTTTATAGTTTTTAGTCAAATTTCATTAATATATATTTAATGGCTTCCAGTTATGATACTCTCCTTAGAGAGTTTGTCACCATCCAATTCTGAAATTACAGAAATACTCATTTCAATATCTTTATTTATTTATTTTTTAAGAGACAGGATCTTGCTATGCAGTTCAGGCTGGCCTTGAACTCACTATGGAGCCCAGGCTGGCCTCAAACTCGTAGCAATCCTCCTGCCCCAGCCTCCTGAGTGAGTGCTAGGATTACAGGCGTGCGCCACCACACCCGACTCCATATCTTTGAAGTTCTATAGTTTTACTTTCTACATGTAAATCTTGAATAACCTGAATGTGATTCAATAACAACGCAATATTTAATGAGTTCTTAAAATGGTCGAAAGGAGGGAGATTAGGGTTTGATTTCCTCCCTAAATTCTCAGGTATATTTAGGTCTACTTTGCACTATGCTTTTTTTCCTCCCTGTGAATTTACCTATCTTTTGCTCAACCTGTACCAGGCTTGTAGTTGTGTAGCTTTTAACCTATTTCTTATCTGGTAGCCTACATGCTCTTTTCCTACTCCTTTATCCCACCCTACAATTTTCCCCTTATGTACTTACACATGCGAGACCATGGGGTCCAGCAGTTTTGACTTGCTCTCTGGGCAGCTTTAAACCCCACTGCGGCACTTTAAAAATAGGCAACCACATTTTGGATCTCTACAAGCTTTGACTTACTCATTATCCATTTTCAGGTACCTGAGGAAACACTGTCTCTTCCTTTAGGGTAAAGTATAATTAACTATTTTAAAGCATTTATTTTAAACTAAGATGCTTCGTGACACCTCTTGGGTTGTTTACAGCAATGTTGTGCCTTCAAGACATGTAACATCCACAGGGAATGGCGAACAGAAACAGCGCCAATAGCAGTGTGTGGGGGGTGTCGAGTCATCAGGACTTCAACCTCATTCATTTTAATACTCCTAGGGCCGGTGAGATGGCTCAGCGGCTTAAGCACCTGCCCGGCAAGCGCGAGGGCTGGAGTTCGACTCCCGGAACCCACATACGAAAAAGGGGCCGGTGATATCGCTCAGCGGCATGGGCGCCTGTTGGCGCACGAGGTCCTGAGGTCGACCCCCCGGTACCCACACACACAAAAATACTCCTAATTAATTCCAAAGGCTGATGATGTTAAAAATAGATGTAATTCTGGGATATTTCTCTGTGCTTTAGTCTGCATAGTAAAAAATGTGATACTGGTGATGGGAATTTATCTCAATAATCATTAAGAATTTAGGCACCCAGGGTGTCCAACAAGCAGTACAAAATGAAACAGATTTGAATAAATTATCATTCTGATCTACTCACAAAATTCAAGGCCAAAGCTACTCCAGAAGCTAATTTTTCGAATGTGACGTGTGTGTTGATGATGTACATAATCAGGCTGTTTCCTGGTCGCTGCTTCATTTCGGAACGTGCAGCTACAGGGCCAGGTGGAAGCCGGCAGTGTCCCAGGTATGCCGCCAGCACAGCTGCACCTGTGCGTGTATGTGAGACGGGGAAGGAGAGAAACAGTCCAAGTGGGGTGGGAGCAGGGTGTTGAGAGCCCAGGGGAGCAAACTCAGGGTTAAATGGTACCCTAGGTAGCTATGTCCTGTGTGTCTGTGACACAGTGGGGGATCTGAGGCTCACGGAAGGGAACAGATAGCATGTTTCGTATGGGTAAAATCTACAGAGGCTGCACTACCTGGGTAAATCTATGTTTACTGTGACACCTAGTCACTCTTAATATTGAGTGCCTCTTTTTGCAAAATTACATCAGCCATCTATTTTCCTCCCAAAGGCATTTCATACTTGTGAGTGGCGAGTGATTGCTGTTAGGTAATTACTGTGTATTCTGGAAAAGCTCTTCAGTCCCAGGGGAGAATGTGTGAGCAGCACACACACCACTTGGCTGCCAGACTAAAGTGGGAGCATCTTGCGCTTTTAGCGCCTCGTTTGTCCATGAGAGCACTCAGCTGCCATGATCTAATTTGGTAAATGCAGGTAAGTAAGGAATCAAAAGTTCACAAAGCCAAAGGATGTTTAATAGCCAGAAAAACCTTTACTTGTAAATTCAAGCTGGGTTGTTAAACACTGCATTAGTAAAATGTCTAGAACATCACAGATGTTGGACACTATACAGAGCCCAGAGCCCCATTGTTCCCCGTGCATTCCACCGGGTGTGAACATCATTCCCTGGGTTCCTGTGATCAGAACTCCTTTTTCAACCCCCTGCACCTTTTTCTCTTTCCCAATCTACTCTAGTCTCACTTTTGGCTCTCTAGGATTTAGGCAATTATAAGAAGTTGCACTGTTCCATTTGTAGATATTTTCTACTTACACACTTCTGTTGACTTTTTAAAATATGGTCAGCTTCTGATTATCATCTATTACCACGAGAGATAATGTATGTGGAATGATTTTTAAAAACTGCAAAGTACTGTTTAAACGTAAAATGTGTGCTTACTACTTTCTGCAACAAATGTAGTTTTAGTAGACACTGACGCAAAAATCCTAAATAAAGCACTCCCAAATAGAATCCAACAATACACTAAAACAATTTTCATGCCTAACTGGGAATTATTCTGGGAAGGTAAGGATGATTTAATGTATAATTTTTAATTTACTACATTAAATTAAAGGAATAAAGCATACAATTGCTTGTGCAGTTCATTATCCTCCAGTGTTTAGTCTGTCTTTCCTCTACAGTAGCAGTGCTTCAGCTGGGCACAGGCAGTCCGGTGAAAAGTGTCAATGCCCAGCTTCCTTTGCAGCTAGATGTGGCTATGTGAGTAATATTTGGCCACTGAGATGTTGAACGGAAGTGATGTTTTTGGACTCCAGCATTTTCTCCATCAAAGAGCTTAGCGTGTGCTCTCCAGATCCCACCCCTTTTCCTTTCTGACTTTAGATGTGGAGTGGCCAGCCACGTAGACAAGGAAGCCATCTGATTATTAATAAGAGTAGTAGGAAGTTTCCTTAATGTGATAAAGAGTATCATGCAGACATATTACACTTAATGGGAGAAAAAACATTAAAAGTTTCCCAATTGAAATCATGAATAAGGTGAGAATGAGCCAACATTGAAAGCAGAAATCATAGCTGGTGGCAAGTCTTGGAAAGGAGGAGCACAAGCTGTCATTATTTGGGGTAGCACATGGCTGTGTATGAAAGCTATTAAAATTAGGAAACTGCTTAAAAGGCAAGGTTCAAGATTAACATACAAAAATGAAGAACTTCCTATACATCAGTAATACCTAACCAGAAAATGTAATGGAAAAGTGATCTATATGTAATAACTGCAGAAGTCATAAAATATCCAAAAATAAACTTAATCAACATTAGCTCTATCTGAAGAAAACCATACAACAAAGTTTCTATGAAAAACAAAGGATTTCTGAAAAATAGGCTCCGTTTTTAAAATTTAGTATTATATATTTAGTTTCCAAACATGTGATTTTTAAAGTTTTTTGGGGGGTAAATGTTCCCTTTGTATTAAAGAATATTGCCTAGTCTATGTTGGGTATACAGATCTTAATGATTAAGCTTATTAATTATATTCAGGTCTTCTCTCTCCTTAGTTTTGTTTGATCGATGTCTGACAGCATGTGTTGAAATGGCTAATAAAAATGTTGATCCGTTCCTCTCTGCTGCTTGATGTATTCCGAGTCTGTGTAGTTAAGTGCATGTGTATTCAAGATGGTCATCTCTATTCACAGTACTGCTGCTGTTCAGAGGTCTGATGTTATCACGATTATTGTTGTTTAGAAGTGATCCGTTCTTCCTCGGTAACCTTCTGGTGCTCTGTTTTACAATAAGTCTTTGATCTTCGTAAATGTCACTGTCGTAGTTACTTTTCTTGTTGCTGAGACAAAATACCTGACACCCAAAGTTAAAGGAGAAAAGTTTTATTTAGCTCACAGTTTGTAGAGGTTTCAGTCCATAATCAGCTGGCTCCAAGGCAGGGTGGGCATGGCAGAGGGGCATCGCAGAGGAGAAATAGTTCACGGCGGGCAGAAGACAGAAAAGGAGCAAGGGATGACCACAGCTCTTTCTATCCCTTATACCTTATCCAGGCTACTTAGGGCGGGTAGCACTCACAGCCTTAATCCTAGCACCCTTGATCCTAGCATTGCACCATGAATCAATCCCAGAATTACACATTCTAAATCCAGCCACCTCTGAAAAAGCCCCACCTATGACTGCGTGAGGCTTTGGGGGGACATCTAGACATAAGCCACAACAGTCACTATGTCTACTTATGAGTACTCATCATTTATTCTGGAACTATATGGACATTTTCAAACTGTGGTATTTCATTTTTCCTTCAATCCTGAAACATTTGACTTCACACTTCAATATTTTCTCCTATATTTTGTTGCTCTTGTTAATTTTTATCCTATTAGGGGTATTCATTCTTTTGTTTTACATATTTCTATCACCTCCCCCATCAAAAAGGAGAAAGAAAAAGGAAGAAACCCCTTATTTTGACATAATTATAGACTTGGAAGAATTTGGCAGAAAGAGTGTAGAGAGGACTTGTACACTCATCTCCCAGCTTTCTCAATAGTGTCACCTTATATATTGTAGTGTGTCACCAAAACAAGAAATTGAGTGGCACAATTAACTCAGTTATAGTACGCACTTGGATTTAACCAAGATTCTGCATGTGTAGGTTTTAAAAATGCCACTGTCTATAATTTTATATTTTATCACATGTATAGAGTCATAAAACCACTAACACAACTAAGATACGGCAATATTCCATAACCACAAGGCGATTCTCTCCTTCTCCCCTTTCCCTTTCCTGATCCCTGATGATTGCTTGTATCTTCTCCATCTTTATAATTTTGTCATGTCTAGAATGTTATATAAATGGAATCATATAGTACGTATGCCTCTGAGATTGGCATTTTTCACTTAGAATAATTCCCTCAACATCCATCCAAGCAAGTATTGGTAATTTATTTCATTTCTGAGTACTACTCCATGACATGGAAATGACACGCCACTACTTATTCACCAAATGACACCCACAGACTTACTACTACCTTTGGCTCTTACGAATAAAGCTGTTATAAACATTAGTGTACAAGTTTTGTGTGAACATAAGCTTTCATTTCTGTGGGATGAATGCCAAGAAGTACAATTGCTAGAATGGTAGTTTTTATTATAAAACTACCAAAGTGTTTTCTGGTGTGGACATAACATTTTACATTCCTATCAGGAATGGTCAAATGATATAGTTTCTCATCCTTGCTGGCATTTGGTATTACCACTTTTTTAATCTTGCCTATTCTCACAAGTGTGAAGCAATGCTTCATTGGGTCTTTTATAATTTCTTTCAATCATTCTGGGCAACTTGAGAAAGAGTTTCTGTGTTGTTCACCTTTCTGTCTCTGGGACAAAATACCTGAGATAAATCAACTTAAGGAGGAAAGGTTTATTTGGGCTCATGGTCTGTGGTCACTTGGCCCTGCCACCTTGGCGTTGGGGGTGACTCAGTACATTATGACGGAAGCATGTGGCAAAGGAAACTGCTTACCTCATGGCAGTTAGGATGGAAAGAGAGAAAGAGAGAGAGAAGAAAGGAAGAGAGAGGCAGAGGTTTCAATATTCCCTTTAAGAGCAGGCTCCCAATGACCTATCTTCCTGCCCCTGGGTCCCATTTCCTAATGGTTCCACAACTCCCAGTAGTGCCATGGGCTGGTGATCAAGCTTTTAGTATATGGGACTTTGGAGGACATTGAAGATTTCCAAACTATAACTGTTTCTCAAACTGATTTTCCAGCTCATCAATTTGTCTTTAGCTGTATTCTTTATGTATTTTAATCCGGATACTGTGTTTCTGATTTAAACTATTGTATTTCTCATACTAAGTATTTCCTATTGGTTCCATTTAACATCTGCTAGCTCCTTTTGCGTTAGACTCTTCCTTTACTTATACGTATTCGTGGCCCATCTTTAAACGATTCCTTCTCAGGCGTTACTATCGCTAGGTGTTATCATTAGTAATGGTGGCCTCAGTTGTCTCTTTAACCCTGTGAGCTCCTCTTTCTCTAGTGGAACCAACTACTCTGCAAGGTCCTCTTCACTGGGTAAAAACTAAGCCTTAGCTCCCAATTAAGAAGAGAGAGAAATAAATTTGGATGGCCCTAACCACTAAAGGATAACCATTCCTCCCTTTCCTCAGTGTCTCTGCAATATTATGGGCTGCTCGTTCTTCTCTCAGATGGTCCCTAATTATGGTACCTTTTTGCCTCAAGGGGCTGCTGAAGTTCAGGCCTCCTTGATCATGAAATGTCACTCGAATCCTGATGGCTACAACTGCTCTACACATCATAGAATCCAGCCTAATTTCCCACTCATGTCCTGCTCCTAAATCCTTCCTCTGTGATTCTTGAAAATTTAAGCAGATTTCCTAATAGCCTCTGACTCCTTGTGGAATGGTCCCTTCACCTCCTTGATGATTCATTGCCTTGCTCTGATCGATACGGATGCTTCAGGAGGATACTACTTTCTCTGCATCATGGTTAGGGAGACACTTAAAACTCTCTTTTCAGTGTATTTTTATTAAACTACACTCCACGTATCTCAGGGCCAGAAGATGGTTTGGTGGCCATGCTCCATCTTGCCACTTCCAGACCACTACTCCTAGCCTCATCACCACCACTTTCGAAAACCACCTATCCTTGCAGAGTCTCTCCACCTGGGTTTATAACCCTGTCCCTGCTGCCACCTGCCAGCTTCTTGTTAGTCTCCTCTATCACCCCCTTTAGGTGCTGGTTTAATAATCTTCCCTTTCAGATTGAAATTTCAGTGTTCACAGGGCTAACCAGCCCGGAGCCCTGGCCTGTCAGTTGTTTTCCCTCCTCCTTTCTATGGACCTTTCCTTCCGGTTCTCCTCAGCCACACATGTCCAATTTTGTCCTGGACTTTGTCTCCACTAGAAATGGCACTGCCTCTGAAATCCTGAATTAAAAGACATTACTTTCCAAATGCCACTTCCTCGCTTTCTAGTTCTTTGCTCATTAATTCCCCTCTCCTGTCTGTCAGTCCTGTCCTGGCACCCCTTCTTACCCAGGCCATTTCACATAATTCATACTTAAAAACTCTTTAAAAAACACCATCAGGTCCCTTCCTTTTCTATTTCTCCATAAAACCTACCCTACAAAATTCGCCTTTCCTATGGTTCTACTTCATCACGTGAACATTGCTAAGAGGGGAAAAAAAAAACCTCACAACTCATCTGTTTTCACTTGAAATTTATGATCCCTGTCTTCAAATGAACACTCAATACTGCCCTGCTCTACTCTACTCTGGACCCCTTCTCCCTTTGTCCAAAGGATGACCTCATATCTTTACATCTTCCTGGGAACTGCCCACGCCCATTCTTGCCTACATTCTCAATTAGTGTTCTTAACCACAGCAGCCACTGAGGAAAAACACCCACCAGTGGGAACTATCCTGTCCTATTATGAAATGAGGTAATTCACCGTGAATCACTTGGCACAGGGCCTGCTGTATAAAAACCACTAAATAGATGCTAACTTTTATTAGTACCATTACTGCTGTTTCACCACTGCCAAACACACAAATCAGCCTGCATCTGGGCCACCCTTCTCTTCTTACAGTGCAGAACAAGTCCCCTGGGCTACGTGACTAATCCAGTCAGTGCAGTCAGCACCTTGCCACAGTGACCGGCCTCGGTACAGGCACGGCATGCAGAAATTTCGAGTTATGATGAAAGCAAATTCCCTTTTCTTGCACTGGTCTTTAATAGAAGCATCTGTGAGGCTAAGCTCTGGGAGTTATTTAAGCACCACGAGGCAAAAGACTAAGAGCAAAGAAGCTGCACCAAGAAGGAGAGCTATGAGCCAGGGCAGGAACAACCTGATGACATGATTTGAGTCTAGGTCAAGCCATATCTAAAGTCCAGCTGTGGATTTTGCAGTCATTTTCTAAAGGAACTCTGAGTTGAGTTTTCTGCCTTTTATTACCATATTAAATAATCAGATAGTGACAAAAAACAAATCCTGGGAATCTAGGTCTTGAATTCCAAACTAAAGTCACTGCACCTCATTATATTTCTATGTAATTTTAGGTGGTCTCGAATTTAACTGTACTTCAATTAATTTATTTGAACTCACAGAATTCACCCTTAGTGTTTTCATAAATTTCTGAAAAGAATGTCCAAATCAAGCTAAATTACTGCTGTTTTCCTGGCATATATGATTCCAAAGCCACCTTAGATGGTGAATATATAGTCATTCATGTGGCTCCAAAGCGTGTGCCATTAGTCATTCTAATCCATGGAGAAGTTACCGCCATCCTGAACTATACACCTTTCATGAAATCCAGGTATTATCACACTTGGGGCTGGAAGAATGTTGTCTGAAACAGTCTTTTTTTTTTTTTTTTTTTACATGGAAATGTATCGATTCTTTTTTTTTTTTTTTTTTTTTTTTTGTGGGTACTGGGGGTCGGACTCAGGACCTCATGCACCAGCAGGCGCCCGTGCCGCTGAGCGATATCACCGGCCCTTTTCTCGTATGTGGGTTCCGGGAGTTGAACTCAGGACCTTGCGCTTGCCAGGCAGGCATTTATGCCGCTGAGCTATCTCACCAGCCCTCTGCAACAGTCTTAATCTGGACAATAAAAATAGTTTCCAGGAGATAAAAACATAAATTCACAATAGAACTAATTTAAGAGTTTGAAAATGTACCATTCAGGAATCAAACGGCTAACTTGTAGTACAAACCAATTGATAGAATTTCTTCAGAATACCTCTAAATTTAACACAGAGAAGTTTGTCTGCATTGTTGTGTAGAGTGGTAAATCTGTACTCTCTAGCATTCTGCTGCGAACTTGAAACCCATCAAACACTGCATGTACTGAGGTACATTTTAATCCACACCAGACCCTCTTGATGGAGATTTGTCATTACGGTCAATAAAAGTCAACTTTTATGAGGTCAAAGATCTTTAAAGGAGATGCTAACAGAGCCTATTTTATTTTCTTTGGAATGGCTTTAGTAACTTAATTAACTCGCTGATGTCAAATTCTTTGCTGCATGATCCGGGACTGATACTTTTTCAAAAATTCATATATGTTCCTACTGCACAACTGTGTAGAATTTCCTATGACTCTGTGTGAACTCTAAGGGGGAGTGATGGATATAAAATGAGATATTTATAGCCCCATCTGTACCATGTTCTTAGAACAGATGCAATAAATCAGACTAAAAAATAACTTACTTGTAGTTTCTGTGACTATTTCTAGCGGTTAAAAATGACATAGTGCAAATAAAAAAATCATACAATACTAAATTGATTTATAATAACTCAGTTTCAATTAGAGTCAGTTTTTATTGGAGCAAATAATCATGCTTCAAGAACTTTCTGCTTATATATTAAATATTTTAAATTCTAATTTTGCTTGGACAAAACCCAGTATGCATGTAAATTGCGTTAAGCAGCAGATTAATGGAATCACAGGATAGAAAACTGTGAGAGACTAAAATTCCCCAGCAATTTTTCTCTTCTGATAGCTCATTAATTAAATTAGATAATATATCATAACTTCTAACTAAGTGACCTTGGAAGATTCATTAAACATTTAATAACTTTTAAGCTTCCAGTTCATGATCTTTACAATTCAAATAGTAAATACACCTAGTCCAACGGGTTGAAAAAAGACTGAATACAAGAATGCATACAAAGAACCTCCAACATTCATGCTCAGTAAATATTAATAATTATCATCATCAATATCATCTGTGAAATAAATATTTAAAACATTCCAGATAGTGTAAAACCTTATTTAGATTAAAAGAGGTTGGGTGGCAAGGAACACTTTAAATTTGGTTTACACTGGTGACCAGAAACAAGAATGAGCTCCTGGACAACTTGGAGTACCTGAATACTGCAGGGACACTTCCAATTAGTTGGGCAGCAGGAAATCCATGCTGGGGAAGCTGTCATGATGTAGTTGGGATAAATGACTCCCAAAGACCCATACATGAAAGCCTTGGTCCCTACACTGGGGCATTCCTTGGAGGTGGTTGGAAGGGTTATATATGTGTGTGCCCTTGAGGGGGATATTGGGACTCTAGTCTTTCCTCTTTCTCTTTTGGCTCTACCACTTGCATCTTGCCACGATATGCTGCCTTGTCACAAGCCCAAAAGCAATGGGTCCACTTTACCAGGGACTGAGACCTCTGAAACCATGAACCCAAATAAACTTCTCTTTAGAAGCTGATTATGTCAGGCATGTTGTCACAGTAATGGAAAATTAACGCAAGCCATTTTGAAACATTAAATGGTTAACATTCCACCCACACAGGTCAATGGAAGGAAATTCTAAGACAGATGAATAGAAAATTAATCTTCAAGGTAAAAAATGAACATAACTGGGTTAGCAATTAATGGCCCAATTCATATTACTCCCTCAAGGTAGTGAAAATAAAAATTGTATAATTCTTAGTCTGAAAGAGTCACATAAAACAAATGGGTTTGTGTTTGGTTTTGCTTTGAATTACTGGGAAAAATCCTATCTATTCCACATTAGATTATTTTTAACAATAAATGGCAAGAACCTAGAATATCAATTAAGAACAATCACAATATCTTGAATCTAATAAACTTCAAGATATTTATGCTGTACTATACTGTACCTTTACATAGAATTGGAAAATATATATGAAGTGCCTTTTCTCAAAATTTTTGCTTCTTTGGCAGAAGTGATTCAGAATTCTCCCTGCATAATTACCAAATGTCTCACTGCTTGATTCATCTCTGTGTTTCTTTTTAGTATTCAACAGGTTGTCTTTGATAGTCTTTGACAAATAAAAGTGAGAACTCCTTTTGTTAAAAGTTCACACTGGAAAATCCCTTTTTAAAGGCCATTGAAGTTTACCACTTTGGTTTCTACAAGCTGGGAATCCCCACATAGTTTTCCTTATGGTAAAGTGGCACAGTCTATGAATTCAACACATCATACTAGCAGAAGTGGGACAGAATTAGAAGATAATCTTGGTGGACAATAAACAGACTTCCAGGAATCAGAGCTCAAATTCCAAAGAAGTGGGGAATACTGCATATCCATGATCAACTATATACATTCCAGACACTCACTGAGAACAACACTGGCACAAAAACTTTTTAGACTACTATGTAAGTGAGTAATCAGTAAGTTTCCTTGGTCTTTACTCTCTCCCTCATCAGTTCTCAGGGCAGGGGAACTGGGTGCGTTTCACCAGGATTTCAGGTCTAGTACAGAAAGGAGTTGGGCCACTGAGTATGTATTTTGAAACAGCTCCAAAAATCTAAAACACGCCTTTCTGTTCTGTGTTCGCTATATTCTACATGGTAAGTCAAAAAGTATAACAGAGTCAGTATATTAACGTCCCAATATTCTCTACCCTGTGCCTTTTAGTGCACTTTGTCCTAACGTTCAGCTGCTAACAACTGGATTTCTTTGCCCAAAAGGCTTTCCCTGAGCGCTAGTATCATTGTGTGGGTGGGACAGGGAAGAGGAAAACTGCTGGGACCCGAGAACAGCGCTAATGACTGAGGAAATGGGTGTCTCAGTGTGTCACCTTTCTCTCCCTGTGCTGATATAACTCTGGCACATTTTCCACACCACTTTTCAGAATTCATGCTTGGGATTAAGCTTCACTACTCACAGCAGTGCTTAATAAAGTAGGCTTTCCATTCCTGTCACATTTCTCCATATCCAAACAGGGGTTTTCAGGAACTACCTCTCAGATAGATTTATATTTCTATTTGGCCCATAATTCTTTTCTTGGCTTGCTTCTGGGGGGACCAAAATTGATTGTGCCAAAAATTATTTCTCTTTTTTTCTTTCTTCATGGTTTCCTGATGTCCTAAATACAAGTTATAATGCATCATGCCTCAACAAACTACTTCGCTTCTACATACCATTCTTTAATTTTAATTGGTTTACCAGTAGGAAAAAAATCAAATACAAAAACATGAATTCTAGCTGGAAGTGGTGATGCACACTTGTAATCCCAGCACTCGAGAGCCTGATGCCATGAGTTCAAAGCCAGCCTGAAACATATAGTGAGAACTTATCCTCCCCCCCGCAAAAGGAATTATTTACCCTGTTATTAATTGAAAAAAGAATTATTCATTTGAAGTCAAATCTAGAATCTTTTATTCATAACTTCCATACCCACTTGCTTTGAAGACAGTGGTAGTCACACAAAGTTTCTGAAAACTACGAAACTGTCTATTTGATGAGGGAACTAGCCTTCTCTCCCGCTTATGTCTCTAGAAGAGAATATTTTTGGGGGGCATTGAGCAGATAGTATTCACAGGGAATACTGAACTTATCAAATATTCTATAGCGCTTGCTCTCTTACATTAATAGTCACTAGATACCTGCTGCTACTGGGTACCTAGCATGTAGTTGGTAGGATGGAGGAGTTAAATTTTTAATTTTAGTTAATATCAGCTGATTTAATTTTAATTTAAAGCCATTACTAGGTTCAATTATTGGAAAACTTCTAAGTATCCTTGAAACTACACGTGTATGAAAGATGACTTTTTCAACCATGAGTTTTATGAAATCTCAATACAAATCAAGTATTGTATTTCTGATGAAAAGTTAGCCTCTAAATTGAAATGTGCTGAAGTATAAAATACACGGTGGAATTAGAAGATCTAGTAGAAAAAAACTCAATAATAATTGAGATATTTATACTGTGGTATTTTTATATTTAGTAGTTATTGAAATGAATTTTGGATATATGTACTGGGTTACATAAAATATATTAAATATAATTCTACCTGGTTCTCTTTCACTTTTTATAAAAATGTGGCTACCAAATTTAAAATCAGAATTAATGAGGCTCACGTGATCTTTCTACGGAGCAGCACTGCTTAGTCATGCAATCAACATACTTTATTTGCTCGCCTAGTGGGTACAATCACTGCTGTATAAAAAGATGAAGACAAGGAAATACGCCCCTTCCTAAGAAGTTGACATTTTAAAGGGAATGTCACAGGTTGGGTAACATTACTGAAGCGAAACTAAAAAGGACAAGTGTATCAAATTTTCTTAGAAAATGTGGCTATGCCTTTATAGAAATGAATTAGTGATATTAGAGTTTATTATAGAAAGTGATTTAAGAAATAATGTTACCCTCTTCATAATATTACAAGGCTCGCTCTGCCCAAACAATGAAATAAGTGCTACACCGCTATCAGCTATCTGGAGCCTGGACAGAGCCACAGACCCAGCAATCTGGTCCTGGAGTGACATTTCAGCATCTTCCCGACATCAATGAGCCCTTCGCTTGACTCTGAAAGAAAATGAGCCTGGATAGGAGGCTCGTTTAGGTTTGTTCTTTTTCAAAGGAAAAAAATGACCAATTCTCAAATATAATGTATGCTATAATTAACAAAAACCCCAACCATACATGAATTTATAGTAGCAATTCTCATATGCACCCACCACCAACTTTTCTTGATAGTTTTCCACATATTTTATTCCATAGTTCTAAGTAATATGTTTAGCATTTTTTGATTTATCCATTTTAGACATTATTTGTTGACTTCTTGTCACAATCCCTGAGGACTTGACTCACATCCCCCCCATCCCTTCTTCCCTCCTAATACCTCAGCGGATGGAGCGATAGTTATTCAGTGCAAATACTGTTCACTGTAGAGCCAGGTGGTACACTGTAATCATATACTTGCATTTGTTTTTCCTGGAGTTAACAGCTGCATCATTTTTTTCATCTGCTTGGCTTTCAATATTTCCACTGTTATTTCTCCATTAAATAGTACTATATCTATGCCACATGTTTATCAAACACTTTACCTATAATCCTCAAATGTATTCATTTCATTTATCTGGTTTTTGGTTTTGTTTTGTGTTTTGAGGTTGGGTCTTGCTATGCAGTCCAGGCTGGAGTTGGACTTGATTTTGGGATCTTCTTGTTTCAGCCTAATGAGTACTGGGATTACAGCCATGTACCACCATGCCTGGCTTCATTTTTATTTTTTTGGACTGGGACACTTTCTGAAACCCACTGTACTTCAGCTCTTATGACTGCCCTGAAGCCTGAAATGCAGCTATTATCAGGGGGCTTCTTTTACACTGTAATCTAGTGATGGAAAAATTTTACTCCCCGAGTGAACTTTAAAATATCTTTTATTACTATCTTTCAGACATATATTAAAGAACAGCAAAACAGTACCGCTAACACCACAAATACCCAGATACCTCCACACACTCAAAATACTGATTGGTAGTTCAGTGGTAGAGTGTTTTTGCCCAGCATTTTGAGTCGAATCCATAGCATTGCAAAAAAAAAAAAAAAAAAAAAAAAGTAGTTTTTCTAAATATTTGCAACAGTAAGTAGCAAAAGAGTGTCGTTATTTCAAGTATTTTGGTTGCCCCTCCGAGCAAATGTTCCAACCAGCTGTAGCAGTTTAGCCTCATCACGGCTAAAACTAGTTGCTTCCCAGGTAACTGCAGGGCCTGCAGTACACATGTGCTGCCCCCTGTGATGTTTCTAGGATTATTCTGTGCTTAACCCCTAATTGTCTAGCTCCTCATTGTGGGAAAATAGGATTGAGAAGTCTTTACAACAAGGTAATGTGATCCAGCTGGAATGTAAAAGCAGGGCTTTATTATTGTGGTTGCCGTGGTGATGGCTTTTGGCTCCTACTCATCCAAAGAAAGCACCACGTTAAGCTGACCACAGAAGAGCTTTCAAATGCGGACAGAGCTATGTCAGAAGCTGCTGCAGACTGGGAAGAGTTACTTCTAGGAGCTAAGCAGGGAGCACCCGCCAAGTCAGCCTCCATGTTTTGCAAAAGGAGAAAACTGAGGCCTGGATAATTATCTATGACAAAAAGAGGGTGGGTGGCAGCCTATAAAGAAGCTTTGAAAACATTTAGGATGATGGAAAAAAAAATTGATTGCTATCAGATAAATGATGATCTTACAGATGGATGTTGTCATTTGCTATATACTAAGCTTCCGGGAAGAGACGAAATTATTTAAACATTTGCATCAATAATTCTGTAACACTGTAACAACGAGTGTGTAAATGGAAGCACCAAATCACAATCTTTTTACTTTGCTTTTTTTTTTAACCACTTGAAACACAAATCCTATGGATTTATTAATTATTTACAGTCTGGCTTGGAAGATGATAGGACTGAAAGCAAATCATAGGCACAGGCTGGCAGGCTGCTTCTAGAAAGACCCAGCAAGTCACAGGTTACCGAACATAGAAATGAAGAGCGTTTTCCACCCTTGTTCAGGAGGAGACTTCCCCTAGAACATGTTGCTGAAATCACAGAGTTATTTGTTTGTAAATCTACTGTGGCCAGTAACCAAAGAGAAAAAGAATTCTCCTTCTTTCCTTTGAACCTGGTTTAAACATCTATTTGAATGTTCCAAATTATAAGTATTAGTTTATAGGTAGGTTATTCTACACAACCCTGGTTTTCTTTTTCTTTTTGTTATACTAGGGATTGAACCTAGGGCCTTTGTACTGAGCTACATCACCAGCCCTTTATTTGATCTTGTTTTTATTTTTTAAATAATAAAACAACGTTATTAAACCAAACACCTGCAGACCACACAATTACAAACTTAAAATGTAATATTCAATAGACCCCAGCACATAGACAGAATTGTAAAATCAAAACCACAATCAAACTTAGGTCATCTTTGCCATCCCAAATCAAAACACTCTACGTGCTAGTCGTCATCTCCCATTCTCTCCTCACTAAATGTAGGTAACCACTGAGCTACTCTCTATTGCTTTTACTTTTGAGACAACATTCACTAATTTGCTAATTTGTGATCCTCCTGCCTCAGCCTCCCAGGGTGCTGGGGTTATAGGCATGTACCACTATGCTGAGCTGAAAACTCTTTTAAAAATTTTTATTCTCCTGGGCTGGTAGAGATTGAATCCAGGGCCTCATGTTCTACCACTTAGCTACACTTCCAGCCTGAGACAACCCTGATAATGTGTTTAATGTCATAATTCACATTCATTTGCTTACGCACATCCACACTGTCTTCTATGGACTAGGAGCTTAGCCTCTTCTAACACCAATGAAGGATTCCCCTGTTATCTTCACAGGCAACGCAGTACTCATTATCTGGTGCTAATCATTTCCCTTGCTTATTCTAGAAATTACTGCTTGTTTTCTTTTTTGGTAAGCAATGCTGAAATGAAATAAGTCGATAGCTTTCTTTACTACATTTTAATAACCTTCATTTGAAAAATCACTAGTAGATATTAATTCCTGGAGGCTCAGAACCATGCCAATAAATTACAACCACAAAACTTCACTTCTTCACTGGAAGTATACAACTCCGGATGTCAAGACTTCCACCTCAAGTAAGACTCTAATTAAAGCAAAAGACACTTACATATTTGGGTTGCTGAGCAACTCAAGAGGCTTCTTTCCAAATCGGAAGCAAATAAGTATATTCGAGCTGAAATTTCAGAACAATCATTTAGATGGAAATAATATTAACTAAAGGATAAATTTAGAGAGCAGAGAAAAAAGCATGGTTGAGTTTTCCCAGTATAATGGTAGGATAATTATATAGTTTGGTCTTCTGATCACCCAAATCTCAATGGGGTCATTCAATAACTGAAATTCTTAATCCAAAACATCTTCTGAAAATATATACAGCATAGTAAGCTTGACTTCTTCTTAGGCGGAATGGACTTTATCGATGATATCTGACTCAGTCTTCACGATCTCTGGCTCCTGATCGCTTAGCATTACCGTCCCAAACTGAATCCTCTTTACTTAGAACTTCTTCCCTTGGTATAATTTTCTGTACCTTGTCCTCAGCCTGCAACACTCCGTGTGAGTACACAGGTGTTTTAAGACAGTCTTGCTAGGAATAACGAGGTAAAGAATTAACCAGTGACTGGGGAAGATAAAAGGCAGGCCAAAGGGAGCGCTGGGTAGGAGCACTTTCCTTCTGGGGCCAGCTTAGCAGACATGAAGGCAGGGAGGCTGTGGCATCGTCAACTGGGCCTTGTCACTCCTGCTGCTGCTGCTGCTGCTGGTGGGAGGGGTCACAGGCTGGACAAAAGCAGCTGAGGGATGGGGCGAGTTTAACACTTGGTTAACTCACCTTCGACTCTGCCAGTGCAGCTTTCCTTGGCTTGACAAGGCTCCCCAAGCCTAGTCCTCTTTAAAGCAGCAGTAACTCTCAGCACTACCTATTTCAAAGGTGGCTGCGTGTGGGAAATTCTCCTCCCCTACAACCTTGGGATTGCGCACATCCCAGGGACCACTAAGATGGTGTCTGTCCTGCCAGGAGGGGGTGTCTGCTTCTTGTTGGGGAAGAGAGTTGGGGCCAGGTGGTGCATCAAGGGCTCTGAGGCTGCTTGGGCAGGTGCGGAAGAGGCCAACTGAGATCTAACAGTAATGCCGGGCAGTGCCCTCCTGCACAAGGGCCTGAGAAGCACCTTGGAACACAGTGGCAGGTGGCCAGGGTGGTGGCATTAGTTCTTCTCCCTTGGAGCACTGGGAAATGGAGAGGATGGAGACCTTATGCTCTCGGGATGCACAAAATCCACACTGCTGAAAGCATTGGTTTCTTACCACTGTGGCAACAAATTACCAGCAATTAGTGGCTTTAGCCACACTAACATTACATTAGTTTTAGAGGTCTTAAGTTCAAAATCAAGGAGTGAGCAGAGCCATGTTCCTTTGTGAGTCTCTAAGGGAGACTATTCCCTTGCCTTTTCCAGCTTCTAGAGGTGACCTGCATGGCTTTGCTGTTGCCACATCACTGCAACCTTTGCTTCCTTCATATTCATTCATTCATTCATTCATTCATTCATCCATCCATCCATCCATCCATCCATCCATCCATTCATCCATTCTGTCTGTCTCTGTCTCCCTCCCTCCCCCTTTATAAGTATTCTTCCAATTACATTGGATAACCCCGGATAATCTTCCCCCACTCGAGACCCCCAACTAAATCCCATTTGCCACGTATGGTAAAGACCATAGTGAAGGTGGCAGTAGGAGGTGCTTCTAGGGGAGGCCTCCCAGGGGTATGGAGTGGAGCCAGGTTCTCCCTGAGCAGGGTGAGCGCCCCTGGTTTGCCCAGCTCTTTGTAGGGCCTTGTTTACATGGCCTGGAGATTTAAGACTATTTATGATTTCCCTAAGGTTGGCCTGGTGCTTGAGTAGAGTGCCTTCGGTGAAGAACTAATTTCAATAAATGTTCAAGGCTTTTTTATTCAGTGTGGAGAAGGAAAGCTATCTCCTTTCTCCTTTTGTTGCTCCTGGGAAGAAAAATCCAGTGTACTAGAAGGTGGGCATTCAGCCATGAGATCTTGGGAGAATTTTAAGTAAGGTGGTGACACTCATTGTAAAGCACTGCCCACGAAGGATGACGGACCTGGTCCATTTTGGCATGAAACAAACTTGCATTGTGTGGGTGTTGTTGGCATAACAGTGATAATTTGTCTCCTAGGGTCTTAAAATAGCTGCTACCAGCATCAGACAGTGTATGAACTTTCCAGATAATTACCCACTCCATCTCAGCTCCCTCAAGACCTTTGCAAGCCACATGGAGACACACATGCTTCTAGTCTGCTAGTCTTCCATAGGCTTCTCTGGCTCTCAGAAAGGAGTAAAACAAGAGCCAGCAGATTAACCATGTTTGGAGTAGAAATCCAAGGCCATTCCTGCTCCAAATCCAAATCTTCTTGAGGTTTTTTTTTTTTTTTTTTTTTCCCTGTTGTGCTGGGGACTGAACCCAGGGCTTCCCACATGGCAGGAAAACACTCTACCACTGAGCTGCAATTCGCAAATTTTTTTTTTTTTTTTTTTTTTTAAAGAGAAGAAAAAACAAAACAAATCAAAAGAAGAACAAATTTTCAAAGCAACATACCGGCCCAAGGGTAACAATGGTTAATACATTACGTATTACTATCTTTAAGTTAGTTATTCAGGATACCAGACATTAGCATTCAATTGTCCAAACATTATTGGCACAAACCTTACTCTTCAATGAACTAAGTAAAATTGGTAGTGTATCTATCTTAACCATCTCATATATATATACAATTTTTTTCCTTTTCCCTTCTTTCTTTTCCCTATTCCAGTCTCTCTTTCCTTTTGACCAGTTTCTTTTTGATTCATCATGTCTATTGTACATTTTGGATCTTATTTACTCTTTCAGTTTCTCATACTAGAGAGACTATACGATGCTTACACATGTGCTTCCGGTTTATTTCACTTATGAGTATTTTCTCGAGTTGCATCCATTTACCTATAAAAGTCTCCAGTTTATCCTTCTTTATGGCTGAATAGTACTCCATTGTATAAAAATACCACATCTTTCTTATCCATTCCTCAGTTGATGGGCATTTGGGTTGTTTCCAAGATCTGGCTATTACAAATTGTGCTGCTATAAACATGGGTGCACATATATCGCTGTGGTACGATGTTTTTAATTCTTCTGGGAAGATGCCCAGAAGGGGAGTAGCTGGGTCAAATGGGACCTCCAACCCTAGTTTTTTGAGGAATCTCCACACTGATTTCCACAGTGGCTGTACCAGTCGACACTCCCACCAACAGTGAAGAAGGGTTCCTTTTTCCCCACAGCCCCTCCAGCATTTGTTATTAGTTGATTTCTTTATAGTAGCCATTCTTTCTGGGGTGAGATGGTATCTCAGTGTTGTTTTAATTTGCATCTCTCGAATGACTAGTGATGTTGCACATTTTTTTGTATATTTATTTGCCATTAGTATTTCTTCATCTGAGAAATGTGTATTCATCTCAGATGCCCATTTTTGGAGTGGGTCTTTAAATTTGGGAGGTCTGATTTTTTGAGTTCTTTATATGTTCTCGATAGTAATCCTTTGTCTGAGGAACAGCTGGCAAACATTTTTTCCCACATTGTGGGTTGTCTCTTCACTCTGTTGGTGGTTTCTCTTGCTGTGCAAAAGCTTTTTAATAAGATGAGATCCCAGTTATTGATTCTTTGGGATAGTTCCCATGCGGTTGAGTTTTTATTCATAAAGTCTTTGCCTACACCAATGTCTCCAAGGGTTTTACCTAACCTACCTTCCAGCAGATTTAATGTTTCTGTTTTAATATTTAGATCTCTGATCCATTTTGAATTTAGTTTAGTGCATGGTGAAAGATATGGGTCTAGTTTTAATCTTCAGCATGTGTAGAGCCAGTTTTTCCAGCACCATTTATTAAAGAGGCTATCTTTCTTCCAGCGAATGTGTTTGGCACCTTTGTCAAAGATAAGGTGGCTTAGTATGTCTGGGGTTGTTTCAGCATCTTCTAATCTGTTCCATTGATCTTCAGGTCTGTTTTTTTTGCCAGTACCACACTGTTTTTATCACAGTAGCTTTATAGTATAATTTCAAGTCAGGGATTGTGATGCCCCCTGCCTTGCGTTTGTTGCCCAGAATTGCCTTTGCTATTCTAGGTCTCTTCTGATTCCAAATGAATTTTAGGATTGTTTTCTCTAATTCTGTGAGATATGCTGTTGGAATTTTGATTGGATGCAATTCGCAAAATTTTAAAGAGGGTAAAATGTGAGAGTTGTAACCAGATTTCCATGCACCAGGAGCTACCAGGTTGTCTGGAAGGCAAATAGGCTAAGGCATCTGCATGCATAGCAGACAGTGGGCACAGGCCAGAGGAGAGAGAAAAGCTGATCAGGATGGTTATGCATAATAAATATTGATTGTGCTGTGTGGTAGCGCATGTGTCAGCACATGCATGCACGCACACACAAACATCCCACTGTCTATTTCATCAGTTGTAACAAACTGAAGCCAAAGGCTAATACTGAACAGTGACCGTATTGTGATGGCATCAAGACCAAAAGTAAGGCCCGAGAGTAAGGGAAAGTAGGCAATGAGAAAAGGTTTTGCATATTCCCTGAAAACCAGCCACTCTGAAGGGCAAAAGGATTCACTGGTGAGGCTCCCTAGAATGCAAGGCAGGGAGTATTTTTTACTCAAACTTGTCATCTCTAGGTTTGCGTCAGGACCATTTCAATGGGAATTTATGTTCAATCCATCTCTTTATTGAATGTCTGGGGCTACTCTGTTTGAGAGGTGGTGTGGTACAGTTGGAAGAAGACTCGATGATGTAGAATAGTTAAAACTGAGTTAAATCCTGGCCATACCGCATCATAGCTGTGTGGCTTGGGCATTTACTCTCCACCGTGTCTGTTTCTTCACCTCCCCTACACTGGAATAATAGTTGCTCTGTGTACTTCAAAGCGTTGATGAGAGAATAATTTATGTGTGTAAAAGTTCTTTCTTACTCTGTGAAATATTGCAAAATTATATATTACCATTAGAGTAGCAAGGTAAATTTTGGTTTTGTACTTATAATCTAGTTAGGGAAATGATTCCTACACAAGAAATACTTAGAGTAAAACCATGTTTAGCAAAGTGTTAGAGTCCTGTAGCCAAATCAATTTCCGAACACCACGTAGTAAAGGGTTATTGTGGTTACAGATCAAGAAAAATAGGAAGAGAAGTAGTCACTGGGTAAACTTCATGGAAGAGAAGTTTGAGCTGGGGGTAATGAGGCAGGAGGACCTGGGAGAACATTCCAGAATGTGAGATTCCTGAGTCAAAACACACAGAAACTGTGAAATAAATATGGGTGGTTTCCCTGCTTCCAAGAAACTCTTATATTTCAGACCCATTTACAGTCCTCTCTTACAAACCATGGTGGCAAACAATATGGCAATTTCCATCAAAACAGAAATGTACATAGCAATTCCACTTTAGGAACTTATACTACATATGTATATGTAAAATAATATTTACACAGATATTCCTTACAGCTCAGTTTGTGTAGAGTGGACCCCCGAGTGACGACTGGCCTCACACACGAACAACTTGGGTTAGGACTGGAACTTTAGGTTTAACTTAAAACGAAAGTCTCGAGTTACAACCCAAATGCAGGCCTCTTGTGCAGTTGTAGCAGACTCTTGATGCCAGAAAAGCGAACATATATGTGTCAATCTGAGCCCAGATGTGTGTGTCTGTGGATATGATTTTGGTCAGTGCTTTATATAATCGCTACAATTACTGCTATCAAAATAGCCCCCAAAAAGCTAGAAAATAAGGAAGGAAGGGAAGGTTCCCTTCCTTTTTGGTTTTGTACTTATAATTTAGTTAGGGAAATGATTCCTGCACAAGAAATACTTAGAGTAAAACCATATTTAGCAAAGCGTTTAGCAAAGTGAAGGCAGAAAACAATCACAATTGAAAGGAACAGTGTTAAAGAAAAGACAGAAACAGGGCCGGTGAGACGGCTCAGCGGCTTAAGCGCCTGCCTTGCAAGCGCGAAGGCCCGAGTTCGACTCCCGGAACCCACATACGAAAAAAAGGGGCCGGTGATATCGCTCAGCGGCACGGGTGCCTGTTGGTGTGCGAGGTCCTGAGGTCGTCCCCCCGGTACCCACAAAAAAAAAAAAAAAAAAAAAAAAAAGAAAAGACAGAAACAGACAACCTTAGACCAGTTTTTAGTTCTGAAAAGGTCGAGACGGAGTGCACTACAGACTCTCCCAAGGAGAGAAAGGACACCAGAGAGCCCGATTCCTGATGTTCTTGTGAAAGGGGACTCTCCTTCCAAACAGTAACAGCCTTCCATCTCATCCTCCCTTCCTGCGGGCCAAAGACGTCAACTTGAATGGTGAGTACAGTATGAAATTGCTGTTTCTGGTAAACTAGGTACATTTTATAACTTTTTGGTGAATACAATAGGAAAATTATTGGTGTTTCTGGTAAATTACGCACATTATACAACCCTTTTTTATTATGAAAAGGTTAGTCAAGGGGTGCTTTGGGAGATTTGAAATGCATCATGGGTATTTCCATTACTTCTTATGGGAAAAACAATCTAGACTTTCAACCAACTTTAGTTACAACCTCCCCTTGCGCACAAGTTCAGTTCACAAGTCAAGGGCCCACTGTATTTGACAGAAATTTAATTTAAAAGCTAGAAATATAGTCTAAGAGGCTGTCAATAGCCGATTGCTTAGAAAATTGTAGCATATCTGCAAGGAATATTTTACAGATTATGTAAAATGTAAAAGACATGTTAGCTTCATATGCACTGATATTGAATATTTGTCAGAGCTTATTGTTTGGTGAAGCAAGTCAAGTCTAGAAGTGCGCATATAATACGCTGCCATTTGTATAAAAAAGATTCCATACAGATTGCTTCTCACGGCATAGGCTAGTTGAATAACCACAGTCGCCAGTAACAGATTTTTAAAAAGAGAGATGCTTTTCACTGTATACTCTTTTAAATTCTATATCATACTCATATATTATCTATTGAAATTACTGTATATACCTGTCTGGTGCTTTCGACGTTTAGGAGGCACTGATATACAAAGCTCTCCAAGTGGCCTTTAACTGACATTGCTTCAGGGAGTTACAATGCAAAATAAAGCTGCCCAGCACAGGCTCCAGTTCAGTTGCTTGTGAACTTTACTAAGTGGCCGGGTTCTGCTACAGATTGAACTGTGTCCTCCTCCTCAGCTGAACGCCAAACCCCCAGTATGACTCTGCTGGGAGATGGGCCTGTAAGGTGATAATCAAGGTTAGATGAGGTCATATGAATGGGCCTCATCCCATAGGACTAGTAGCTTTGTAGGAAGAGGAAGAGATGCGCTAAGAGTGCACTGACATACGAGAAAGGCTGTATGAGGGCAGTGTGAACAAGTGATCACCTGTAAGCCAGGAACCAGAAGCCAGCTCTGCTGGTAATGAAATCTTGGATTTCCATCCTGCGGAACTGTGAAAAAATAAGTCTGTGGTGCTTTGCTATGGCAGCCTGAGCAGGGCACCAAGCTCGCGGAGCAGGGCAGTCCTCCAGCCAGGGCTAAGCTGAGCCTGGCTTGTCGAGGAGCACTGCTCTAACACATAACACGCATGCTGCCACTAAGAAAAACCCAAGGAGCGAGTGTGAGAAGCCCAGGGTCCTAGTCCCTGACCTTCTGCCTTACAGTGTAACCCTCAACTATCAGCCTCCGCGGGATTTATCTCAAGAATCTCTTAGCTCCTTCCAGCTCATGGGTTTCAGGATCCATGACATACAGACAGCAAAGTATGCCACTGCCAAGAGCCAAGTTAGTGTCTAAAAATAGTGCGCTTCATATTTGTGAAAGATAAATAGCCTGTAACCTCGGCGTTCCCAGTCCTGAGACTGGATCCACTTCAGTTCTCAAAGCCTCACAGAAAAGGCTGCTGCTGCAATCCTGCTGCTGCCATGGGATGCATTTACAGGCTTTCTCAAAGTAGGGGAGGCAGAGAATTCACTGCTTTAAAACCCCATCTTTCAGACACTCTGGCACTCCAGAAAGAGGCATTTGATCTCACAGACAGACAAAACTATGACAAATTCCTCTTGTTATCCAAGATAGAACGAACATTAGCAGGTATCATTCATTCCAAGGAAGGACGCAACTCTCGTGATAAGCCGATCCCACACCTGCAAGAGAAAGACTCAGGTACATCCTGGTTCTTGACACTCGACATCACATCATAATAAAATGACAGTATGTGGAAGTGTGGCTTGAAGGGATGCTGCTTTTTTTTTTCCAATCTAAAATCTGGAGTGTTATCATCAAGAGTATGCATGACATAGCAACATCTAGGAGCTAATACTGTATCGTTATGGTTTGGGCGTGGAATAACTTCTTTAACGACAATGAGCTTCGGGAGTGGTGGCGAACCTGTGGCCCACATGCAGCAGCTGGCTATTTGTTATCATTCAAAGCTCTACAAGGCTCGCTGTCACTAGCTTAGGGGAATAGTGACACTGGTTACAATCCCTCGGGGCATGTGTTTTCAAGACAAAACAGTACTCAAGACCATGGGTGACTATTTTTGGTGATTGAACTAATCCTGAATTTTGGAAAAAAACACATTTCTATCATATTCATTTCTAACAAAGCTGAAGAAAGCTCTATCAGATTAGAAGCCGAAACAGACTTGACAATTACTTGTTGAAAGACAACAAGCCTCTTCAAAGAATCAGGGTGGAGAAATGTTTCTTCCGAATCTCTCCAAGTAGATAGCTTTGAATACACTGCAAAATGCTATCAACAGAAACCAGAACAGGAAAATTTCTCAGCACTTTTTTTTTTTTTTTTTTTTTGTGGGTACCGGGGGTCGACCTCAGGACCTTGTGTGCCAGCAGGCACCCGTGCCGCTGAGAGATATCACTGGGCCCTTTTTTCGTATGTGGTTCCAGGAGTCGAACTCAGGACCTTGCGCTTGCCAGGCAGGCTCTTATGCCGCTGAGCCATCTCACCGGCCCTTTCAGCACAAATTTTATAATTACTTTGTAGTTTTCTTGAGCCAGCATATACAAAATTTCTGGTTATAGTTTTCAATCTCGAAAAATGTCTAAAGCTTTGGAAGAGTAGTTTCTTACCCGTGAGTTATCACATATGGTATGTACACAAAGACACTGGTTTACTAACAAATATTTACTGTTAAGCATCACCAAATTGCCATGCTGGGGACAGACTAATAACTCCTTTGGAATATTGCAAGTAAATGCAATAAAATTTTTATGTTCCAATAAAAGGATATTGAAAAGTGTATCGACTTCCAGATGAATATAATTTCTCGACTGATTGAAAAGTTTTGACTTTGTTCTTGGCACACATTTAGGCCAAAACAAAGAGAATAGGATTTGTTAAAAAAAAAAAAAAATTGCCTCATCACATGCCAAATGAGTTACTGCCTAAAATCTCATGTTTCAAGGTGGACTTTGGGAAGCCATGTAAATATTAACTTCGTGGGACAGGGATTCTTACCTGAAAGATTGTTTCTAATTTGCTAAAATCATACATGGCGCATCAAATATAAATAACTGTGACAATATAGAACCTTTTCAGTTGAGTTTTACAAGTCTTATATCATAATAATTACTAACAGAATGAGTCATTTAGTGCTAATTTTCTGTGGTCTTTGAAAATTGCTATACAGAAAAAGAAATAAGCGAGTCAGACTTTACTTATAATCCAATAATGATACTGAGTAGATATCTGAGATGCACCGACCCAACTCATTTGGTGCAGGTAACATATTTTTCATCTGTAATTGATCAGGTTTATGTTGTGCAAAACTTTCCAAAGATTATAGTCCCGTTTATGTCGATAGTTATAAAAATTCAATGTATCTTTAGAAGACTACTTGGAGTACCTCAAAATGAATTAAATTCAAAGCCTATCTCTGAGTTTCTTTCTCTTTCCTCTGAACATTGTTTTATTTATACCTTACTCTCTGACCATTTCCAACTCCTTATATTTCCACAGTTCTTGCCTATTCTTATAATACTGTGTGTTCATTTGCTTCCTTGACGCTATTCTTTTTTTTTTTTTTTTTTTTTTTTAGTTTCAGTCATTATTACATAGAGGTTGGTCCATCCTTCCTCCCTTCCCTACTTCCTTCCTTCCCCCTTTCCTACCTTTCTCCCTCCCTTCCTCCCTCCCCCTCTCTCTTACTCTCCCTCTACATTTTTCTGCCTCTGCTTTAAAACAAAATCCAAAATTATTGAGTAGATATTTGTATTAGATGTTAAGTACTTTTTTGGAAGGGGACAATATTAAGGATTGAATCCGCTGAGCTAAATCTCCAGCCCTTTTCTAATGTTTGAGACAGGGTTTCTTAAATTGCCC
Source organism: Erethizon dorsatum (assembly GCA_028451465.1). Classification (NCBI taxonomy): domain Eukaryota; kingdom Metazoa; phylum Chordata; class Mammalia; order Rodentia; family Erethizontidae; genus Erethizon; species Erethizon dorsatum. Next base: position 12,850,764 of record CM051839.1, read on the forward strand.
AGGTTTTGTTTGAATTTGTGATCCTCCTGCCTCAGCCTCCCAGAATGCTAGAGATGTTAAACACATTTAATGGAGCAAATCATCAGAAAAGGAATGATAGTGGTTATAGATTACAGAGTATTCTATTCTGATTAGGAAAGCATCTTTTTTTTTTTTTTTTGTGGGTACCAGGGGTCGAACTCAGGACCTCGTGCATCAGCAGGTGCCCATGCTGCCGAGCAATATTACCGGCCCTAGGAAAGCATCTTGAAAAATCAGAATTTTTTACAAGAATAGTCCAAAATCCTAAAAATAATGTCAATAATATAAATCTAGTTCTTGTTAAATAATTTATACATGCTATTCTCAAGAGAATTTTAAGTAGTTTATAATAAAACCTCATAGCTTCATTTTCCTTTATGTTCACTCACCTTAACGTTTACTTTCATACTAATGAATAACATCTGTAAAATAACAGCTTTGATATTTTGATATGTGTGTATATCTGTCTATATCCATAATTTAATTTTTGTTTTGATTTTTTTTTTTTTTGGAGACAAGATCTTGCTATATAGCCTAGGCTGGCCTCGAACTCATTCTGCCTCAGCCTGTTGAGTTCTGGGATTACAGGTGTGCACCATCATATCTCCCAGAACTTTTCTTTTACTGACAAAGTAACTTATAACACAGCCTTTATTGTACTTTTTTCCTGGTGTTTAAGCCCATACCAGGAGAGGTTATTTGACTCCTATCACAGCTCTACGATAGTCTCTCATTCTAAGAACAGAGCTATGATGTCAGCCTTTAATCCATCTGCTTCCCCCACCTCCTTTCTCCGCTCAGTATCCTAAGCTGTGCCATGCTGAATGATTAAGAGCTTGGGTCAAAACAATGTGGTTACATAAACATTCACTGTTTCTGCCTTATGAAAATGCTTTCTCCAGAAGTTACTCAATACGCTTCTCTGATCAGAGAATGCATCTCCTTCCTGGGCTTGCACTGAAACTGTCACTGGTTGGCCTAATCCAACTGGCAAATTGCTAAACCTTTTGCCTGGGGCTGCTGCATGCACCCAGACATGGCTATGGTTTAAACATGGCCTGCAGCTTACAAGCAAGCTAGAAGGAGTGCAGGAGGAATGAGTTCAGAGCCCAGAATGGTCCTACCTCCAATTTGCCACACTGGGCAACTCACGTTCCCTCACTGAGCCATTATTTTCTCAAAAGTGAAGATGGCTTTAGCAACTTCAAAGCTGCCTTCTGGATTCTCTGGCTTCTAAGGTCCTCGTGGAGAGCTCCCTACACTTGAAACAGTACATTTAATATACACCCAATGCTTTCAGAACTGTCTGACACCTAGTAGATGCTAAAAGGCACTTGTTGCATGAATGAAAGAAGAGGCAGGTTGGCCTCTGCCATGCTACTGAGACCGTCTTCAGCTTATCTTTCTGCTGGATGGAGATATAGTTCTTAAGTAGACACAAACTTACTTATCACTTGTTAGACCAAATCTGAGAGGTAAAAATCAAAAAGTATTAAAGGACTGGATTTGGAGAATGAAGAAGAAAATCCAGGGGAATATTTATAAGGGGTAAACACGATTCACAGTAGTCCTACAACGTGTGCGAGCCGTCATGATGAGTGTCCATCGCAGAAAAGCACATGTGCCACATGGCGTGACTTCCAGGAAGCCGCCAGTGCTCCCTCAGCCCACACGCCTTAAACTGCAGCCCTCAAAAACCACCAGGATGAGCTGTCTGCTGAAGTCTCCAGGCAGGACTGATGGGCTAAAGGATGAGCAAATGCAGAAACAAGCTAAGTGCCTTCTACTCTCTAGTTCTCTCACTTTGCTCATTGTCCTTTTCTACTTTGGTAACATCTCCCACATTCTAATCCATGACAGTTTTACACACACAAGCCAGTTCTTCTTCCCACAACCCAGAAATCCAAGCGAAGGGGAGGGAGGCTATGGACACATCGGCTGATTGGGCAGGGAAAAGAGAGGCACTGCAAGCCTGCGTTATCTTCAGAACCAGTGAGAGGGTTATCTCCACTTCCTCCCAGCACTTCTTCCATTCCTTTCCCTTTTCAAGTCCTTCCTCACTCCCATCATGCTTTGCGTGAGGCCTTGATTAAGCTTTATCAGAATACAGTCCTGCTACAGGCTTAGATTTGAGAATGGGCTGCAGGCAGAACCCCCTAGCATCAGGACAGGAGGTTTGGTTCTTCATGGGAGTGGAAGAAGTGGGGTTGAGGAGCTGGGTATCAGAAACCAATTAGGATTCTGAGATCAGTTTCTCTATGAAACATCGTACACACAGACCTGGTTCTATGCAGTTTTTAGTTCATTCATTCAACAGGTGTGTATGGGGTATTTACAGTGTGCCATGCTAGGTTCTGGGGCTACAAGAATGAACCAAAAAATGCATGGTGCTTGCCTTCATGGGGCTTAAAGTTTAGTGGGAGAGACAGATATCAATTTAAAGCAATCCTCACTGATAAGCGTGCAAGGACAAACCGGGGGAACTAACAAGAAAAGGAATGACATTCTCTATGCATGTTCTAAAAAAAGAAGCGTGCTATAAGGCAAGGAGTCAGGATATACTTCCCAGAGGAACTGACACTAACATTGATTTCTAAAGAATGAAGAGGAGATTTTACAGCAGATGTGGGAGTGGGAAGCAGAAGGAAAATGAGGGCGCAGGCAATTATAACCCCTTGAACTTTAAAGTCAAGTCTATAATTTTATACATCATCTGATTTTCAGATGTCGCCAACACAATTATTTCTGAAAACATTCTAAAAATATAGTTATTGCTAAGAACACTCTGGTAAGGTCAGAGGCTAGAGACCCAGGTTGGGATGGAGACAGGATTCTGGTCAGTGGCCCCTAAGTCATTCATTCTGCATCTTGTCATGACTGTTTTTGTATTTTGTAACTACAAAACTGTCCTTGCTAGGTTATTTTTCTAAAAGGTTGTCTTTGAGACACATGGACTTCAAAAGTTACTGCCTTTGTAATGTGACCATTAATCCTGGTTATGACAAGAGGTTGTTTCAATATGGTAGGTAACAAGAGCTTTGAATCTCTGTTCTCTACTTGTCTCCATCCAGGCTTGAATGAACTGATAAATCAATGACTTAAATGAAGTCTCAAGTGAGGGATTTTTGTTTCAGTAAATAGTATGATCAAAAGCTCTATGGCAAGAAAGACCAGGCACGTTTGAGTGTTGGTCAGAAGTGGGTAGATTAGGAGGTAAAATCAACAGGGATATAAGGGATGAAGAAGGAAAGAGGTGCTGGTGTCAAGAATGACTCCACCATTTCTGACCTGCCTACCTGGACAGATAGTGGGGCCATTTCTTGAAGGTGGAGAACACGGAAGAAACTTAAATTTGGGGGAGAAGATGTGGCTTTGGATATGATATGTCTAAGCTGACTTTGAGAAATCCAAAATCATCTTAGATCTAAAGTCTCCTACATTTTAAGAAATCCAAAGTCACCTTACATCCAATAAAATCCAGTGACTTTGAGTGGATGGATCCATCAAGAAGTTTGGAGGAGAGAGAACACCTTTGAAGCTGTCAGCACATGGATATGGATGAGATGGAATGGCAGATGGCAAAGAGAGAACGTGGCCTAAGATCAAGTGTTGAGAAATTGCACATTTAATGCTAAAAGTAATAGATGAGTCAGAAAAAGTATACCCAAGGGCTGGGGGCATAGCTCAGTGGAACAGCATTTGCTTAGTATGAGGACCTGGATTCACTCCTTAGAATGAGCAAAATTCAAACCAAACCCAAACCCAAACCCGAACCCAAATCCAAACCCAAACCCAAACCCAACCCAACCCAACCAAACACACCCAAGAGACTGAGGAAAAAGCAAGCATGACAAATGCAGGCATGACCACTGCTGCCCTCAGGCCTGTTAAGAGAGGAAATATATTTTTTTCAGCTTCTAAAATTCTAGAATAGGTGGACTTCCTCGAGATGGGATTAGAGCCTAAGCACCATGCAAATACTTATAGCATCTTTCCTGTACTGAAGATAAAATCTATGAGAAATGGGACTAGACCAAAATGGGATTTAACCAAAAGAGTTTACAAATTGAGTTTTGGAATACAGCCCATTTGTAATTTGATTATGCCATGTGCTATCCTAGGGAACACATTTTTATTTTAGTTAGATCTTAAATATTTTTAATAGCCAGAACTATTTTTTCCTAATAGTACTTTATTCTTAGAATTTGCTATAATTTGAATTTCTATTTTTAAAAAATTAGAGTGATGATTAAGAAATGGATATATACAAATTTATACATTTTGGGCCTTTTTCAGGGAGGTCTCAGACTGGCCTGTTAGGCTGTCATTTCTGTGGTCTTCTCTAAATTATTATGTCCCGCCTTCTGGTGACAGCAGTAAAAACTGACCAACATAATCTCTGGGAAAGTAACATCTGGCAACTGGGACCAATGGAAGGGAATATGACTAAAACCACAGGCAAATGTCAAGTTCCTTTAAATTTAATCCTCTCAGTAATACGTGATTAAACTGTACATGGTTGATTAAGCAATAGATGCTTGTTTTATGTGACATGTGGAAATCTGAGACTGTGGCTTTGCCAACATCCTTATCTCTCTCACAGGGGCAAGGACAGGCACTGGTACAACCGGGCTCTGGGCTCCCAGCTGTGGCACTCGCTCGCACTAAGGGTCTACTAACAATGTTTTCCCTAAATGTTAAGAAGCATCTGGAAAACTAATATTTTTAAAATTGCTGTTCTCCCAAATCCACATACTTAAGTCTTTCAATTGTACTTGAAAGAATAAAACATGGTGAACAAAGCCAAAAGAAAAAAAAAAAAATATATACACACACACACACACACACACACACACACATATATATATATATATATATATATATATAGAGAGAGAGAGAGAGAGAGAGAGAGAGAGAGAGAGAGAGGATAATAACATTGGTCTAAAAGACAGATATTTGCAAGAAAACTACAGATGTCTGAGAAATTAATCCTTAATGGGGAAAAATCATTGTATCTCCTAAAAGGCATTTCAGTTTGCAGTCTTTGCTTGTTTGCATTTTATTACTTTTTGATTTTGGATGCAAAACACTGATTTCTGAAGATTAGAAAAGATCTGAGGTACCAATAAATCTCCTTCTCTTCTTTTTATAGTCTTGCTCCAGTGATTCATACTCGTATACCCACAACACAGAAAAAACTGGAAAGCAGCCTGCTTTCACCCTTATTCCAATATGACAAATGATTGAACATTCCGGTTTATCTGTATGTAGCGGTGGTGAAAATCTTCCCTCAGGAATCTGCGAAGACGCTCCTCCGTGAACAGTGAAAGGCCACGAGGAGACGAAGGATCATTTTTTGGATCTGCCCTATTAGATGTGTGACTTTGGCCTAATTGGTAAATATCTCTGAAACTTACCTTCCTTTTCTCTGAGACAAGGTGAATGGACTTCACAAATAACCTTGACATTTTCTGCCAGGTCTACAATCAGATTGGTTTATGTTTCAGTTGGTTTTTGGTAACCTTAGTGGTCTCAATCATCTTTACACTTAGAGGTAATATGCATTTAAATTTTCTTACTTTTAGAAACAAATACGCTCCCAAGTATTTCACCAAAATAAAGAGCTATAAGTTTTACTTGACCAAAGGCAGATCCAAAGGTTGGTGTGGTGTCCACTCCTCGATGTGATGGGAAGAACAGAAATGAGGTGCTGCTCTCTGTCCCCTTCACACTTCCCCACTGTCCCATGGAGAGAATGTGTCACACATGTCTTTTTTTTTTTTTTTTTTGTGGGTACCGGGGGGTCGACCTCAGGACCTCGCACGCCAACAGGCACCCGTGCCGCTGAGCGATATCACCGGCCCCTTTTTCATATGTGGGTTCCGGGAGTTGAACTCGGGCCCTCGCGCTTGCAAGGCAGGTGCTTACGCCGCTGAGCCATCTCACCGGCCCCACACATGTCTAAATTAAGCCTCAAAGACAACTTTGTACATGTAACCCTCTTTCTTTCTTGGGCTTAGAAAGCATAACGAGATAAAGACTTAACTGGGAATGCGAGAATGCTCTTCCCATTAACCTTGTCGTTTTTAGAACAACTGTGTTCAAACTCAAGCCCACCTGCAAAGCCCATCCTCTCTCCAATGTACCAGTTTACCTCCAGGTGAGCAAGTTACAAAAGTGGAATTTCTTGAATTATTAAAGGGAAAGTGGCTTTCTATTACTTGTGTATTCCATGGGAAACTCTTTAAATTTGAAAACACAGATTGGTAAAAGTTTTTCATTGCGAACATAGTTATGTTACATAATATTTGTGTATTTGCCTACTGAATCAATTACAACTCTGTGTGTGGATATATATATGTGGACTAAAGTGACTATAATTTTATCTTGGTATTTAGAATGCTTGATACTGTGGTTCTTAGTGCTTCAACTATAGAGGTGTGTATACAGCCTCTCTCTCTCTCTGTGTGTCTGTGTAGTAGGATTCACAGAAATGAGTTGCTGTTTATTGCAATCTTCCCCTTTCACGCTTCTCTATTTCCTAATAACGAATGTCCCACACAACTTGCTGATAGATAAGATTCCAAACAGCAGGCAACCCTGAGTGCTGAATGAAGGTTTCTTCAAGGTTTTGTGAGAACAGGTACATTTCCATTTTTCCCAAGCGAAGCAAGTGAAGATTCTAAGTGAAAACCTGGAACAATCAAAACTGTGAATAAGAACGGCTGACATGACACATTCTAGTCCTTTCCATACAAATTCTGGGAGCGCTCAGCAACCATGGCTGGCTCCCAGATGTATGCAAGCACCTTTATCCACTAGGCGGGCTCTCCTATTATGAGATAAATATGCTCTGTAGCTACTTGCTTTGGAATTTCAGATTCTTGAATTAATAAATAAGTAACTTTCAATATATATTTGAAAATTCTGTTAGCATCATTTCAAAAAAATTTTTTGATCTGTGCTATCCTTTGTCCATAAGAGTGTCTAAGTCATTGGCTAATTTTAAATTCAGTGGGCAGTCTTTTCCTGATTCATAGGATCTCTATTCTATATGCAGTACGCCTTTTACTGGCTGTAGCAGTGCATATATTTCTTAATAGGTGGCTGTTGTTTCATCTTTTAATAAGTCTTTTTATGGATACACATTCTCACTACAAGGTAGCCGACTTCAATCGAACATTCCAGGACAGAGCACCAGGCAAAGATTTTCTATTTAGGAAATCTTTGTTTTATTTATCTGAGATTACAAAGATATTCACCTAGATTTTTTTCCTAAAAGTTTGATTGTTTTAGTTTTCACATTTAGATCCCTCTCCTCCTCCCCCCTCACCCCCTTTCACTCACACTAGAGTTCAAATTCAGGGCCTACTAGGCCAGCACTTATACCTACTAGACCAGCACCCTAATCACTGACCTAAATCTCTTACATTTAATTTTTTTTAATGTGACCTTGCCTTTGGTAACATTCAGAGATCCTTTTCTTCTACACAGGTATCTAATGCACTTAGGACCATTCATTTACACTAGCATCCTCAGTGTTGCAGTGCGCACAGTTCAAATTAAGTGACCCTGTATGTTTGGTCTGATCCTGGACTCTCTGCTATTCCACTGTCTTACTTGTCTATCCCTGCACCAATACCACACTGTCTTAATTACTGTGGCTTTGTTATGAGCGTTGATATCTGTTCTGTGAATTACCCTACATTGTTTTTCTTTGCTGTTGCCTAGGGTGTCTTAAGTACTTTGCATTTGCATTGTCATTACACACACACACACACACACACACACACACACACACACACACAGTGTAAATATGCATGTCCTGCTTGGGTTTTAATTGGGATTTATGATAGCTGGGTATCAATTTTGTGAAAATTGCCATCATTAATTAGAGGAGAAGTTAAAACATAATCTATCATTCCATATCCACCCCAAATGATGGAATTTTGAAAAGGAAAAGCTGATAATACCGAACACTATCTAGCATGTGAACTGGAACTCTCATGTGACCGCTGTGATACAATTTATTCACTCTGGAAAAACGGTAACACCTACCAAAGCTACACATAAACTTACACATCACCCAGTGACTCCACTCCAATCTTCCATGCTACCCTGTACCCCAAATCCCCTCTTCCTCTTCTGTGTGGAACACTTTTCAACTTCCACAGTGTTGTGGCTTAGGGCACGGGCTCTACAGTCAGGCTACTTGCTTTCACATTCCTGCTCTACTTCTTAGCTGTGTGACTCCGCAAAAGTTATTCAACCTCACTGTGTTTCATGTGGACAAAATGGTTAGTAGGCCTCCCCACTGTTTATTAGCCTCATCTGCAAACCCGGAGGCAATGCTAAGTGATACTTACTTATCCCATGGTGATTTGTGCTGGGAGGACTAAATGACACAGTCCGCAAAAGAACAGTGTCTGGCAATTAGTAAGGAGGCAAGAAATAGTAGTTATTAATATCTTCTACCTATCGTAATCCTATTCATCTTTCACAACCTATTTCAAACTGCATTGCCTCTATGAAAATTTTCTCCAGCTGAAAGGGAAGGAAATGTTACTTCTGTTAGACACCCAGTTTCCCTGCGCCCAACTTTAGTCTTCTGTTTTCATACTCATTGTGTTTGACTTGGGTTGTGCGGTGGTGTTTGTCTGACCCTGCAGACTGAGGCATCCTACAGGCAGAAATCTCTGCTCACTGCCTGCCCTTCTAGGTCTTTGCCTGGTGCTCTGCCCTCACGTTTTCCATAGAAGTGGGGTACACCTAGTATTCAACTGAAACAGAAGGGAGAATTCAGTGTACCCATGAATAATGTCACTAGAACTGTTTGCTTGCCAAGAAGCATGATGCCTGCATTGCTCGTAAGTGCTTCAACTCAATACCGCAGCCCCCTATTGTTTATGATTTCGCTTTCTACAGTTTCAGCATTATCTACAGTCAACTGTTGTTTAAACATATGTAGTAGGGGAAAATTCCAGAAATAATAAGTTTTAAATGATTTTATTATAGCATACTGTTATAATTGTTCTATTTTATTATTAGTTTTTTTTTTTTTTTTTTTTTTTTTTTTACTGGGGATTGAACCTACAGCCTTGGTACTGAGCTATATCCACAGTCCTTTTGCATTTTGAGACAGGGTTTTGCTAAGTCACTAAGTTGCCCAGGCAGGGCTTGTACTTGCAATCCCTCCTCTGTTAGTCTCCTTGAGTGCGGGGATTGCAAACCTGCGCCATCACTCCTGGCTTGTCAGTTTCTTCGTGCGCCTACCTTCTAAGTTTAACTTCATGATAGGCATATGCATAAAGGATGAAATATACACAGGGTTCAGTACTATCCACAGTCCCAGGCACCCACTGGGGGTCTTGGACTGATCATATCCCCCTTGGGTAGAGGTGACTACTGCACATTCTTAGAGCTCCAGTAACAAGGCAATGAGGAATTGTGCTAAGAGTCAGGAAAATACTGAAAATACTTGGGCTGAGTAGAACAAGGGACTGGGGTATACTCTGCCCCCATTATAAAAATTTGAAGTTGATAGAGACTTTGCAAATATAATTTTAAAAGCAGTAACTGCCTCAGGGGGTATAAAGATGCTTATACTTTGTATCACAGCAGAATTGGAGTTTTATATGTTGGACTTTTGAATCCCAGGATTTTGGTTTACTTGGGTTGAATGCAAAGACCAACTAGTGCCAAGAGTTTTTATTTGGCATGGTGTCTTATACCTCTCAAGCCACACATTTTCAATTCCCCAGGAAAGAGTACAAATGTATGGGGGCATTTAAAAATAATACATGAAGATAACAAAATATGTTCTATCCTCTCACCTGCATGAAGATCCAGAAGTCAGGCTCACATTTGGAATTTTCAGGCCCCCTGAAGTTCCAGACTGGTTTGTAACTTGGGGCTTCTCTTCCCACCCTAATCTTGAGGGGCATTGGCCTCATGAACATGTGCAGACGGATCAGTCCAAGTTCCATCCATCTCTGCCATAGCAGCTGCCATGGATGGAGATCCACCAGAAACTCCCCTCTTTGCCACTAAAAGCTGCCCTTGGGCCTAAGAGAGTACACAGACAATATGGTCCCACCCTCTAAGGAAGAGGAACACCTGGACCGTAGCACTGGGGATTCTGGGATTCTAAGCACCATACTATGGGCCTGATGGGAAGGCGGTGTGGCTTGAAGAAGACAAATACAAGGTTTTCTGATGTACAGCAGCCCCTTGCCTGGGTCTAAGAGTAGTACTGATGCTACTTAAAGGACTTTTATTTAATATGCATAGTAATGAAATATTTTTATCCAAGGTATTACACAAATCCTTATTTCTAGGAGCCATTGGCATTCCTACTCATCAGTTTTATAGTATTAAAATTCTAGAATTACTCTTTTCTCCAACAAGGTAAACCTTAAACTTCACAGAATTTGCAGTAATACTGAAATATAAACAGTTGGTGAAAAACAAGCAACTGTCCTTGCTTTTTATTTTTCCTTTCCTACGGTAATTCTAAAAGCCATGGACTGGGTGCCATTTCTACCTCATCCTAACATTTCAAAAGAAACAGAGAAAACTACATGGTTATTCATTAATAGCATGCCGTGATGGTCCACTGTGGCTGACCAGAAGGTGGCTGTCACTGACTTCTTGAGAAACGCCCTTCCCTGGCGGTTGAGCTGAGGGATCTGCTTTCAGATCTTGTCTTCAAGTAGTCCCACCCTTACCTCAGAACCAGTCACGACATTAGATCTACTTACTTATTTATTTTGAGAAAAACAAAAGCTATAACAACATACTGTCCTAGATACCGCCTGTGCAGACAGCATGCCTGGGTGACTAAAAAATAAACAAGTAGATCTGAAGTCAAGTAGATCTGATCCTCATTTTAGTGCTGAGATTTTATCAATGCATGACAAGGACTTGAGCAGCACAAAGTCTGTGGATCTGTAAGGATTAAATGATACCATTTATGCAAAAGGACCCGGTACCATGCCAAGATGTTCACTAAACAGTTATTTCTTCTCTTTTCCCACTAGTCTTCTCCACAGCATTTGACTTGAATTTGTAAGTCATCACAAAAAGTAGATCAATCAAAAATTCAAGTGTAAGTGACTCATTCACTCAGTGATGATAAAATTCTGCATTAGGACATATAAAACCGAGGTTCAGATTCACACGCACAAAAATCTCCTTAGAGTGGAATTTTGGAAGCCTATCAAGGGATGTACCTGGTTGCGAAGAACAAAGAACCCTTTTGATATTAAATCGAGCTTCAAGACTTCATCGTATTTAAGGCTTTAGCTGTGTCTGGTTAAACACATTCTTTTCTGAGTACAGCTATGCTTTAGAAATCACTTTTTCACTAATCACTGCCAATCATATTGGAGATATTGTGCAAGAAAGAATCTTTTCTTTCAGAAAGCCACAATTCGAATCATAACAAAGGCCCTACAAAGAGCTTCTGAAAGCTCCCAGGCAGTTACTGTCTTGGAGAAGAGCCGCAAGCAGCCTGCAAGCTGAGGCCCATCCCTGATGCCCTGTGGAGGCCACTGACCGTGCTGGGCCACTGTCATGAGCTGGCTGTCCCACCACAAGAATCCAATGTCCTTACCCCTAAGTGCAATTGCTACTTAGCACTGTGTAAAGATAGGCGCCTCCCCACTTTGTACTATTAAAATATTTTGAGTGTGTGTATGTATACCATCTCAGCAAAATGTAAAGATTCACATGAAAAAGAGAATCCATATACATACATACACAAAACACTGTCACAGCTTTTTCTTTTTACATGTCAAAGATGCTATAACTTCTTCACTAAAGCAAAAAAAACCACTCAAACAAAGCTGCTGTCACCGACATGCCGGTGTCACACGAAAGGAGGTTGTGTGGCAACAGGTAAGTTCCTGTCGCTTCCTTGTCTGCACATCAATCGTTGACACTTCTGAGGCCCTACTCCCAGGTAAGCACTGTTGTATGAGTTCCAGGGAAAACACCATTTTAAAAAATAAATAGAAGTCCTGCGTACTAAAAGCACAATAAAGTCACCTTTATAAGAAAAAAGTTTCTAAGAACATATGAAAAATACCAAATGTAGTCGGGGTTTCTGGAGTCTTTTTAATTCATAATGAGCTACTCTGCACAGCTGCTGTGAATCCGTGGCGGTGTTGATTACAACAGAGAGAACACCGGCATCCACAGCACCTACCGAAGAAAAGAACCCGGGCCGAAAAGAATTCAGGTGACATCTTTGAATTGGGAGACTAGTTAATTTTTTTCCCAATAATTAAAATCTTCAAGAGGAGGCTGGGATAGTGCAAACACTTTGGTGAGCTAAACAAAGTCCCACAAATGAAAAGCGCCAATTTAAAAAGAGATAATTTCAAAAGGAGAATATGTGACTCGTCAATCAAAATCTTGGTGAAAATAGCTACTAGAAGCAAGAGCGGTGGGGTAGAGAGAAGAGGAATCTACCATTTTCCCTTAGTCTCTGTTTTCCTTCCTGCTCAATGCAGCCTTGCTTAGCCCCCCTTGCAGCCCTTTGAACCTTCTTGCTTCCTCCACCTGGCGGGGCCTCTCTATCCCTCCATGACGCACTGGCTCTGTCCTCCTTCCATGCCCCTTTCAATGCTGCTGGTTCTGCCACAGCCGCGACAGCTGCCAAGAAAGCCTAGTGTTCCCCTTTCCCCCCTCTGAGTTCTAGAAAACCCAGCCCGGTAATTCCTGTACTTTTCCACAGCTCCTGCTACTTTGGGGCACTTGAGCAAAACCCCCTCTTTGGCGATTCGGGTTGTTTGACCTTCTTTGACTTCCCTTGCCTCTTGGCTCTTAAGGGCCTTTCATTTGTATTGAGAGAGAAATTTTTAATTTGCTTTAGCGTAGGCAATACAGAGCAGTGCTTAAGCAAATGGTGTCTGATTATAGGCTTTTTTGGCTTTGAGTCCTGGCTCCAACATTTCCACAAGTTGTGTAATTCCACTTAATTTTGCTGTGCCTCAATTTCCCGATGTATGAAATAGGGAGAGTGGAATCATGGAGTTCATAGGGTTGCTCTGAGGAATCAGTGAGTATAATCATCTGCCAGCGTGCAGTAAGCACAGCATAATTATTCGCTGTTAACTTGGCATCAACAACAGCTTTGGACGTGAGATGCTTTTGGTACCGTCTTCTCCCTCTAAGCTGGCTGGTTCAACCCCTAACATCTTGCCAGCTCTGCTACCACTCGGGCAAGATTAGGAATCCACCCATGGGTCTCGTGTGCTCTACCTGCATCTTCAGGTGCCAGTACACTGCCCAGATCAGGAGAGGTAAGAAAGGGAAATCAAATTGATACCTGTGATATGCCAGAACCTGGGCTAATTACACTCCTTACCTCATGTAATCGTCACGCAAGTCCTAGGAAGTCAAATGCACATTGGTTCTCCTCTGAATATTGACTGAAAACGACCCAGCTGTAAAAACCCACTGAGGTGAATGGAGCAAATGAGTATGCACTGTTCAGAGGACCCTAAGTATTAGAGGAAATTAAAGAATGTTCTTCAGTTTTGGAAAGTGTGGTAATGCAATGGTGGTTGTATGGTTTTTAAAGCGTCCTTTGTAGCCAGGGCTCCATCTTGAAGTATTTACAAGTGAGATTACATAATGACTGGGATCGACGATAACATATTTCACTGCTTTTCCACACCACAAAAGTCTGTGGTAGACAAATGAGACAATATTGATACTATTTTGTTAATTTTCGAAGCTGGATGATGGGAAGAAGGGGTATTGTTCTTGCTATATCTATTGTGTGTTTTTAAAAAGGTATTTCATTTACAAACAAGAAACTTAAGTTCCTATAGGTTAACTGATCTCCAGGTCGCAGAACTAATACTGCAGTTAATGCTGCACTGCATTCCCAAGAGTGGCTTCTCTATGCTTTCTATGTTGTCTTCTCTTTGCATAAATATTTCTCTGCATCTTCAAACACTTGCTCTTTCTTTACTCCAGTTTCTGAAGAAGTTTTCCTTTATGCCAATCCCCAACCTCTCCACAATCCTCAGCCAAGGCAGAAACACCCCAAAGTCTTAACTCCACCTACCTCGCTTCCAATCTGATTAATGGAACCTTTCCATTAAAGTCTCCGCTCCCTTTTCAAGGTTTTCTGATCCATCGTCTGATCCAAAGTCTGATGATCTTCTCATCCAGTTAGATCACTGCTTTCTGCTTGAGTCCTTCTGTGACAACTGCTCTTTCCTATTTCCAGTGTTTCCTACCACCACCACTCAAAGTGACAAGCTTCTCAAAGGTGAGAATAAAACCTAAGTTCCAAATCATTTGGATATTTCTTACTTTAACCCTATTAATACCTCTGTGGTTGGCTGATAATCTACGTCTGCTCGAAACTCTCCTTGCTGTTGCTTGTCCCACCCCTGAGTTGTCTCGGTTCTCTTCTCCATCTCTAACGTCTCCCTGGAATTACCCCCTCCACCATTCACTCCATGCAGGTGTTCTTCCAGATTCTTCCTGTGGTCCAGTTCTGCTCATTGGTCAGCTCCACCGTCAGTACTTGAACATCTACCTAGAAGTGGACGGTGCATCTTTATCCCACAGCCAACCTTCCCCTGGAGATCACCAAATCTGGTAGTTGAAAGAAATCTTAGAAACTACTTAGTGGCTCCACCCTATGTGTGACTCCGCTCTACAAAGTCAAATAAGTGGATTTATGCCAACACGCCCTGTAAACTGTAAAGGGCCATAAAAAATGTTGTTTGTTTTGATCAGTCCCGTATAGCCAGTTGTTGGCTGAACATCTGTGTATGATTGTTATTTAAGCCCCTATACCTTAAAAATACCCTAAGTGGAATATGTCATCTTTCTCAGAAACCAGCTTCTTTTTCTAACATTCCTATTTTCTGTGAAGAGCACCCCTATTGCTTTAGTCATGGGGTTAAGATATTGGGATCATCTTAGATTCTTTTTAAAAATTAACATTTTCTTTTTTTGTGGGTACCGGGGGTCGACCTCAGGACCTCACGCGCCAGCAGGCGCCCGTGCCACTGAGCGATATCACTGGCCCTTTTTTCGTATGTGGTTCCGGGAGTAGAACTCGGGCCCTCGCTCTTGCCAGGCAGGCGCTTACGCCGCTGAGCCATCTCACCGGCCCAAAATTAACATATTTTAGGTACGCAGAAAAACTAAGTGGGAAATACAGGGTGTTCCCACACACTCCCCCCTTTACACACTCCTCCTACCCCCCATGTAGCTCGCTCACCAATGACATCCCACAGCAGTGTGATGTTATTTGCTGTACTCAGTGGACCTACATCGGCACCTCATTACCCACCAAAGTCCACCATTTACATTTTGATTCACCCTTAGTGGTGTACATTCTGTGGTTTTTGACAAATGCAGAATAATGTATGTCCATCGTTGTAGTACCATACAAAATACTTTCCCACCTAAAATGCCTTTCCATGGCTTGATAGCTTATTTATTATTGGTGCTGAGTAATATTCCATATTCTGGATGTACCACATTTTACCCACTCATCTATTGAAGGACATAATGTTTGCTTCTAGGTTATGGCAATTACGCATAAAGTAGCAACTTTATGCGTAAAGCAACATGCAAGTCTTAGACTTTAAAAAATTCCTCTAGTATAAACCTCACATCCAATAATAAAAATTTGTATAATGTTTATGGTTTGAAATAAAATACACTACCTTATTTGAGATGGGTTTAATTTCCTAGCTAACAATAGAAAGCAGACCCAAATACTAGAAGGGTCCATCTAAGGCTCCATAGATAAGACAGAGATGAGAGAGAAGGAACTCGGTCCTCTAAGTGTGTCTCTGGCCCCTCTAAACCTCTGAGTTGCTGTGTTCTGTCTTAAACCCACTCTTTCATTTTCATTTCCATTGTTACCAGTGTCATGAAAAGAAGCTCATCATTTTCATGGACTCTCACTGTGCTCTGCTGGATCGACATGTTTCCGGTCTAACAATCCCTTTTCACTTCACCCCTGTGGCTGCATTATACAGTTTCTGAACAGGTAAGACCTCTACCTGCCTGTCTCTCTGAAACCTTCGGTGTCTCTCTGTTGCCTACTGACAAAAGGCCAAATACCTACTGACTAAAGGCCAATACTTAGAGCCCTTCTGCTTGGTAACCTACCACCCTAAGGTCACTGTACATTTTCTACACCATAAAAAAAGTAGTACTCCAGACTTATTTGTCTTGCTCTGTCTTTGTGACACTAAGCTATGCAGACCCCTCCCTATCACTTCACTAAGTAATTTTCTCAGGTGGCTTCCAGCACAAAGAAGAGGAGGTGTTCAGAAAAGGTCTCCAGCTGCCCACTGCTTGCCCTTGTGCCAAAGAGATTTGGGGAAATGAAAAATGCCGCAAGTTGCTTTTCCAGCATTCTTCATGTGTATTTATGGGTAAACTAAAACAAAACGAGGGATAAAATTGCCATTAAAACTACTGACCCCTTATTTGTTGATTCAAAGAAATTGGAAAGGTAATAAATCCACAGAAATATCACACGAAGACTTATCTCAGACATACAGCACTGGTAGGCTTGTTCCCCTTAATTATAGAGTTACAGTAAAATTCTTTGAAAACAGCCTTATATCAAAGAAACATAGAAAAAAGTGACTTTACCCAAGAAGAAATCCAATTCAATGAATGAATTCAAGATTTCCCTAAACATAATTACTTGCTTTGTATAGACCACATTTTAATCTTATTTGCAGAAAGACACATACACTTGAGTCTGAGAATGTAAATAAAATCAAGATCTAGGATAAAAAGATCCACATCAAATATACAATACCTAATACTCATTGAAAAAATTATTTTAGGTATTTGTGGAATTGATAGTTCTATGGAATTGATTTAAAACTATTTTATCCAGATATGAAAACAGAAAATTTTCAAGTGTCCCTATCATGCTTTTTGGAAGTCTTAGACTAATAGGCTATATTTAGTTCTTATGAGATGGAGAATATTGTCAGTTCAATTATTTTAGGAAATTTTATGGTAAGAACATCCCAGAACTGCATATAGTGTTTGAAGCGATTCTTCCCCTCACAGGGAGTTTTTTCTGCCTTTTAATGACAGAAATGAAAAATAATCTAAAGCTGAAGGTTCTGGAAGAATCATCTGTTCTTTCCTGCTTTGCTCCTCTCTTTGAACTTGACCTTGGACTTTCATTTAAGAGCAGGGTCTCTGAGGACATCCACGCTGAAGACAGTTTTGTACAAGGAGCTATGCATAGATTACCTCGTGGGCAGAGGTGAATGCAATTATAAATTTCCATGAAAGACTTGATCTCTGACCTCTTGGTGATTTTCTTTTTGCCCAGGGCAGCTGTCACTTTGAGGGGATGGCAGTCACTTCCAGGTACCACAGCCCTGCAGGTAGTCTGAGGTGCCATCCTCAAGTCAACATTCTTCCTGATGATGGTTTTGCATCTGCAACAGCACCAACCAGGACCAGCTACGTTCTCCCAGGCTAATGAACTTGCTATTGCTTTATTTCAGAACTTAGTTTGGATCAGTGATTTCCGGAGTACTAACGTGACTTCTTAGTTGCACTGTTTAAAGGGTTAGAATTATGTGCTACACGTTCATTATCATTACCATCAAATCCCCCCACCCCTCCCCTGGCAGCATATGTTTAAGAACTAAACTGAGATTTAAATATCTGCCGTCTGGAAATGCATATGAAAACCTTTCTACATTTCCAATTCTGCTAAGAGCAAATGTCTCTTCTGTATGTCTTTAATGCTAACCAATTCAAGTGGTTTTCCGAACAACAGGTGGTCAAGCGATGGCTGCAGCAGCAAGGTTATTCCTTGGCTCTCGGATGGACCCTCTCAAGCTCATAGAGAAGACAGCTTTAACCCCCCCCCCCCCCCGTTTATCATTTTACAGTTAGGCTCTGAGTTCAGCTTGTATATATGTCAAACTGGACCTGGCAAACTCCTTGAATCACCCATAAAATACAATACAAATGGTTGGTTATCTGCTTGGTGACCTTACCATTTCCCTTAATCCTTTGAGAGTGTTTCTCTACAGTCTCAGTTTCCCAGCTTACTCATCCACAAAACAGTCTCTTCTCAGCAGAGATTTTTGGTTTGTTGGATTGTTTTCATTTTATTTTATTTTACTGGTCAATGACAAAAAATTTAAAAAAACCTTAAAATCTCTCATGCATACATTTTGTAGGTTTGTCCAATCATGTGAGGCTTGGTTGCTCCACTGTCTGTGGTATACTTCCAAGGGATCTCTGCTCAGTGAGAACAGTTAGAGTTTCCTCCTCTTCTTCCTTCTCTACTCCCTAGCAAGCAAGCGGTTCATTGGGTAATTTCCATGCAGATACGATGATGCAACCCCTCATCCCGGAGTAAGGTACAGGTGGTGTTACCTGCACAAGGGCACACCAGGCAGAGGGGCAAATGGCTGCAGGAATCCAGCCTAATCTCTGCTAGCAAGCCTGGTGCCCATGGAGCTCACGGAATTTTTGTATTCACCCCAAAGCACCTTCTTCAGTGTCTTGGCTCTAGAAAACACTGTTCCTCCATTTGATATGGTTGTAATGCCTCTTCCTACTACACAGGGGACCTAAAGCTGACGGGCATCTTTAACCCTATCTTTCTAAACAAGAAAGCAGGGCAAAAACTAGGAACGATGGCTGGTCATACACATTCTACCTCCTCAGCTCAGTCTCCAGGTGTGGTCAGGCTAAAGCTAGAGCCTGGGTCCTTTCACGAAGCTTTTATTTCAGAAGCTCTCCATGATCTAAGCAGTTTCATTTGGCTGCATTATAGAGTAAGATCCACTGAGGGCTGAGGATGAGAGCTAGGCAAGGCCAGACCTTGCATACTGGACATGAAGAAAACATGGTGGTTAAGCCGTGTCAAAGAAAACCAGAGGTAGATAGTAGTTAAATTGATGAAAACAGATTTTGTTTAAAATGATCATAACAGAGGAAAAGAGTCTCAGTATAGAGCTGGGCTTAATTCTGAAAATAGCAGGAGCAAGTAGAAATTTATAGCCAAGGAGGAGGCTGGGGACCATTGGACAGGAAATTACTAAGAGAAAACACCAGGGGTAACATGGGATTCTGGCTAAGCCAACTTTTCAGGATCCTTGTCAAACTGCATAATAGAGAAACAAATGTGGAATTCCAAAAATCTAGAGCACAGTCAAGAGAAGGTCCTTTATCAGTTGTTAAACAGAAAAAAAAAAAGCAAAAACAACTAACAACACCACCACTTTCTCAGCCTCTCTAGTTGGGCCGTGCACTCCAGCAAAGCACTACTGTCTGCTCACAAACACCGCTGCTGCCTGGCATCAGAAATCTAAGGATTTGGAAGTAAAAGACTAAAAGAGGTAAAGAGGCAAATCACTAATTCTGCCCCTCTACTTGGCTGTTGGGATCTTCTGTTCATCTGGCTAACAATTGAGGTATAGGGACAATTCTTGGCCTGCAAGCTGGAATGCTGAACACATGGATTAAATCAGGAGGCTCTCTAAAAAAAGTTACAGATAATTCTACTTCAAAGACAGCTGTATTTTCCATTTGCACATGCTTTAATCGTTTGGTCCACATGCCCATCTCCGCAACATCGGCCCTTTGGGAACAGATGTGGCCCACTGTCACAGGCAGATGCTCAACATGTGGACATGAGGCTATTAGTAATGCCAATTTCACATAATTATTGTAGACTGATATCTACACATAGTTAATTAGCCTAATAGCAAATTGATAGAAAGCTTGTATAAGCCAGAATGGAAACGTGTATCCACCAGCATTCTTTAATACCTCTATTTGATTTTATAAGTCTGTTTTCTACAAAATACTGTGTCTCACCTGTATAATAGAATGACTTTTTTTTTAAATGAAAAAAAAAAAAGAAAAAAAAGAAAAAAAAGAAAGCAGATTGGCTAAAGTATTAGAGAAAAGCCAATATCGAGTTGAGGTTTTTTTTTATTGCATTTTTGAGATTCTGTTTTTGAAGTGCTTTTCGTTATATATCGTGTCAAAACCTTTTCTATATCACTTAAAGAGTGACAGAATATTCTGAAAGAGTATTACTGAAGATACGTGTTATTCTACTCAAGGGATTATCAAAAGCATTTACTTAAACTCCTTCCTCCAACTACTTTCTATCTAAATTTGCCATACAACAGAGAACTAAATTCTACTCTTGCACCTTATTCTCCCGTGGATGTAAGGTTATGAATGGGAAGACTGTGGCACTTGTAACAAGTTTTGGAATGATGACAGAGAATATGTGGGTGCTAACTGCCTTCCCACGTCTTCAACCAGTGTTTACTGTGCACCTACAAGGCACTGAACTGCTGAGGCAATAGAAATGGTGGAGCCATGAGCAAAATTTCAAAACATTTCTAGTATCCATGTAAAAGAGAAACTGGTGGAATTAATTTTAATATATTGTATTTCACCCAACCAATCCAAATTATATTGACATATAATCAATTGGGAACATTACTGAGATATTTTACATTCCGCCTTCATGCTAAGTATTCAAAATCTAGCTCGAATTCGACACCATCAGCATGTCTCATTTCACCACATTTCAAGCACTCAACACGTGTAGAGAGCTAGTGGCTCCCACGTCAGATGCCACATCTCCGGACATACAGAACAGCAACAAAGTGTAACTGCACTTTTCTGCTTCCCTTACTCTTTCCCTCTGCCACAATGTTCTTATACGTCATCTACACATTATCCACTCATTTAACACGCATTAACCTCAGATTACAGCACTATGGCAGAATAATTAGCTTGAGGCCCTCTTCGTACAGACCCCTAAGAAATGGTTGCTAATCTATAACAGATATTCTTTGAATGATAGATTTAATGTAACTCCAATCAAAATACCAACAGCATTTATTACAGAACTAGAAAAATAATCCTAAAATTTATATGGAACCACAAAAGACCCGGAATAACCAAATCAGTCCTGAGCAAAAAGAGCAAAGCAGAAGGCAATATAATTCTAGATTTCAAGTTATACTGCAAAGATACAGTAATAAAAACAGCAAAAAAAAAAAACCCCAAAAAACAAAAACAAAAAACAAAAAACAGTTGTGTTGACCAATGGGGTAGCACTGAGGATGCAGACACAACCCCATGCACCTTCCGCCATTTGATTTTGGAGAAAGGTGCCAAAAACATACGCTGGAGAAAAGACAACCTTCTTAGCAATGGCACTGGAAAGACTGATTATCCACAAGCCAAAGAATGACTCTAGACCCACTTCCATCGTGCTGTATTAAAATGAAACCAGAATGGACCGAAGACCTAGATATGAAAACAGAGACACGGAATTTGCTGGAAGATGAAATAGGTACATTTCTTGAAGACACAGGCATAGGCAAGGACTTTCTGAACAAAACCCCAACTGAATCAACAAATGGGATTATATGAAATTTAAAAAGCTTCTACAAAGCAAAAGAAACAACCATCAGGGTAAAGAGACAATCCACAGGATGGAAAAAATTTTTGCTAGCCATTCCTTGAACCAAGGACGAGTACCTAGCATGTATAAAGAACTCAAAAAATGTAAATAAATAAATATATATATATATATATATATAAATAAAAATACATAAATAATAAAAAAATACGCCTTCCAAAATAAAAGACCCTATCAAAAACAGGCAATTGAAATGAATAGCTACTTCTCAAAAGAAGAAGTACAAATGGCCAATAAGTATATGAAAAAATGTTTAGCATCTTTGGCCATTAGAGAAATGCAAATCAAGTCGACACTGAGATTCCATCTCACCCCAGTACGAATGGCCATTATTGAAGACGCAAAACAAAAAATGCTGGCAAGGTGCAGGGAGAAAGGAATCCTTCTACATTGTTGGTGGGAATGTAAACTAGTACAATCAGTATGGAGGTTCCTCAAAAAACTAAAAATAGTAATTCCATTTGACCCAACTATTCCTCTTCTGGGCATCTTTTCTTTTTTTTTTTTTTTTTTGTCTTTTTGAGACAGGGTTTCACCACACAGTTCAGGCTGGCCTTGAACTCACTTTGTAGTTCAGGCTGGTCTTGAATTTGCAGCAATCTGCCTGCCTCAGCCTCCCAAATGCTGGGATTACAGGCGTGTGCCACCACACCAAGCCTGGGCATCTTCTTAAAACTGTTAAAGTCATCTTGTTACAGGGATACATGTGTACTCATGTTTACAACAGCACAACTCAGAATAGCTAAATTATGGAAGTGGCCTATATGTCCATCAACAGATCAATGGGTAAAGAAAATGTGATATTGTATATATACATAATGGAGTACCACTCAGCCATAAAGAAGGACAAATTTGAGTCATCTGTAGAAAAATGGATAGATCTTGAGACCACAATGCTAAGTGAAATAAATAACATACAGAAGGATAAATGTCACATAATTTTTTATATGAGAAACCCAACATATAAATAATTTAAAGGGCAAAATAAAAGAGAGATGACAGGAAACGGAGATGGAATTTGTGGAGATGGGAAGGGGTACTGGGATGGGGAAGAAAGGGGCAGGGGGAAGGAGGAGTAAAAATGACAAAGAAAAAATATATACATATATGTTCATTCCCCAAAATCAATGTAACTATTATGTATTGCGAAGACATACCAACAATAAAAAAAAAATTTAAAGCATTCTCACAATAAAAAAAGAAAAATATTCTTTGAAACACATAGCTAGGATTACAGAAACACAAGGAAAATTTCTAGAGGCAAAGCTAATGAGCAAGCTCAAAATGGACAGGGGCTGGGGGTGCTGAAGCCTGCATACGCCACCCAGGGTTGTCCTGGCAACTGAGGGACTCGGATTACATGCAATAAAAACGAGGCTCCTCAGGTGCTCATGACGTGAGCTGGAGTTCAGACCATCTTCAGCAATAAGATTACAGAATGCTGTTTCCACTACTGTGGAAAGCTCGGTCAGGAAAAACTTCTCCCTCCTTTACAGGAGAGGACCAGAAGGATCAGCTGATGATGTTAGCTTGGTTTCTGATTAGGGAAAAAACTTTCCCCCTTAAAATGCATTCCTATAGGTCTCTATCCACTCAAGCTGGGGGGGCTGAATTTAAACTAAGATGCTAGAAATTTAAATAAACATGAAATACACATGAGTTCCAACAACTCCCAGAAAACAGGAGCAAACACAAACTTTTCTAGGGGGTAGACCTTCTTCCCAGGGCACACCCGATTATCACTGATTATGTGCCAGGAAACACAAATGCAAGATCTCAAATCATAAACCAAAAAAGAAAATTGTGCATCCAGGGCAGGAATTAGTTTACAAAACAAAGAGCAGGATCAGACTGCTTGAAGAAATTCTGATAATAGAAATACTATAGTGAGATATAAAATAAGTACACTTAAAATATTAAAAGAAAAAGGAGTCAAGTCAGTAGAAATATGAAAAGAACAAAGACCATGAAGAAAAAAAAGGGAGAAAACAAATAACCAAAATGTACTTGAAATGGTGAACACAATCATTCAATTTAAGGAGGAAAGAAAAAAAAAAAAAAGAAAAAAAAAAAAAAGAAAAGAGAAAAGAAAGGAAAACAAAAGAGAAGAAAAGAAAACCAATTCTCCATAACTGTGTTAAACAGTTACTTAGAGTCAATTTGAAGACAGGGTTAATGAACTGTAAAAATGGCCTACAATTCTATAACTAGATAAACTATCATTTAAGTATCATGTTGAAATAAGAGCATTTAGCATTTTCAGGCAAAGATTTACAGAATTTTCCACTGAAAGACCCTTGTTTTAAAACAAGTACTAAAGGACATTTAGGAAGGAAACTTAATGCAGAAGAAAGAAATGAGAAACGAGAAGGGATGGCAGATAAAGAAATTGGTAAACCCAACTTTATATATAAACAGGCATCAATTATTTAGTGTAAGTATAATAGGGCTGGGAGTACCGCTCAGCGCACAGCACACACCCAGTATACATGAGGCTCAAGGTTTGACCTCCAGCAACACCAAAATAATTAGTTAATTTGAAAAGAGCCACAATAACAATATCACTTGTTTGGAAGACAGAAAAAAAAGTAAACCTAAAAAAGGAATAACATGGAAGGGAAACGATTTGAATTAAACTGTTCTAAGTTTCTTGTAAGAACAGGATATCTATAAGCTTTATACTTTAAGGCACACATGCATGAATAATTGTTAGGGTAAAGTAAAAACTGAAACACTTTCTTATCTTTAAGATAAGAAAGAAAAGAAGGGTACATAGAGGAAGGAAAGAAGGGTACTATAGAGTGAATGTTTCTTTCCAAAATTCCTATGCTGAAACCGTGATCTCCTATACGATCATATTTGAGGTGAGGCCTTTGGGAGATAATTAGCCCTTGTGAAAGGGCTTGCTTCCTTTCTCTGTCTGTATGAGAGGATAGAGCAAGAAGTCCACCTCTGCAACTGGGAAGAGGGTCCTTGCCAGGGACTGAATTTGCCAGGATCTTGATCTTGGACTCTGCAGCCTTCAGAACTATAAAAAATGAACTGTTGTTTAAGCCCTCAATCTATGGTATTTTTCTTATAACAGGCCAAACCTACAAGAGAAAGAGAAGTAAACACCACAATATCATTACATGTCAAACACTATAGTAGACATTTGGCTCCCTAGAATGAACATAACATCATCAAGGAGAAATATTTACAATGCATTGAAAAAACACACACTATATAGTGGAAGGAAAGATTTATTCCATATAGAACATCCATGGAAGGATGGACAAGGGCTCCTACAGCAGTGTGGTTGAACAGAAATATGAGTGAGGCACAAGTCCAGTGCTCAGCCTTCCTTGTGGCCAGTGGCAATGGGACCAGACCACTCAGGGGCTCCCAATTGATGTTCTGTGTATCAGGACACCAAGGGCATTTAGGTGGGATGTAGTGCATTTTTCTGCAGTCAACTGAGTTTGGTAACAACTAGAATAAACAAAATTAAGAAAGCATCTAAGCTGCGCAGCTTAGTCAGAGCCTTCAATACAGAGATAGGCCCAAGGAAGAATTTGGTTTGCAGCGTGATATTTCACAAATATATTTGCTCATGTAGTACTTTTTGTCTACAGCACACCTGTTAATGCCTCCCTGAGAAATACTCAGTGGAACGTCAGGTTGAGAAACTCTGATTTCGGTCACAGGGAACCACCGAAGGGTTTGGCAAGATACAAAGTTGGAAACACAGGCATGTGTCGGACCAGAGTACTGTCTTTTGGGCTAAGAAGTTTGGGTCTTTTAATAATAAGCAACATGAGGCTCTGAAGCTAACTGTGCAGGAGTGAGGTTCAAATGTGGCCACATGAAGCTCTTAGGTGCCATGAGTGTCGCGCTCTAGCTCAGATTTGAGAGGGGTTCCTTGCAGTGACTCTTATAGGGGGCTGGTCAGATGCTTTCTCCAGTTAAACACAGGCAAAGCCAATTTTGATCCTGTACACTGGTCCGGCAGTCGTTCTTCTTCAGCGTGCCTGCCAACTGTGGGGCAAGGAGTCCCAGACCAGAGAAAACAAACTACACAAACGCAGTGAATGCCGGTCCTGGAGAGGCTCCCCTCGGCTTGGTTCAAAGGAACAGGGTATGCTTATCACAGGTTAGGATACGGGACAAGATTCTCTCACTGGAATATCTGATTTATAATTAGGATACTGGCTCTATATGTTGTATAGACAATGACTTTATTTTTTCTGGCAAACATCTCTTATTTTTTGAATGAATCCCATATTCACATTGTTCATATTACCTACACACACACACACACACACACACACACACACACACACACACACACAGATTTATTCAATGGGAAGTCTCAGTCCTGCCCTGCTCTTCTCTAACTTGTTCCCATCACCTTTGTAGCACAGACTGGGTGGGTAAGTCCTAAATCTGCTTTCTCCTCCTCTTGGTACGCAGACTACATCTCCCACCTTCCCTTGTGATTAAATATGGCCGTGTGATCAAGTGCTTGGTCAGGGGAGTAAGTGCCACTTCGCAGCAGGGCCTATGAAAATCTTTCACACTGCATCCTCTCTCTTCTCCTACCCACAGGATAAACCGCGATACCCTCAGCAACCCCAGAGGCCATGCGATAAGGAAGGTATGGCCTTCCTGAGCTTGGGCCCCTGCAAAGCTGACTGAAGCACAGCGATTCTTATTGCCCCCTCCTTTGGATTATCTGGATACATTCTGATTTATCCTGTATCTTATTCACGCATATTTGGATTAGATACTCATTTTCAATCTTCCCAGCTCCAGTGTTCTTAAAGACCATTAGAAAGTTAATGAGCTTGGAGTATTTCTTTTTCCAACCCTGCTTGATCAAGATGTACATTTAGTGCAGAGTAAATCTGACAGGAACTTAAAACTAGAATACAACAGATGATGGATTTCAGCTCTGAGACTACTCTGCTACTGGTGGAAACACTACTGAAATCTCCCCTCTGCATACTGTGTAGACCATGCCGGGACAAGCTGGGACCAAAAACCTCCTTTGTGGAATTAATCATATTACAGTGCAGAGCACTAGACAACTGCTCCATTCAGATGTTACTAATGTCATGTTTGAAACAAAGGCTGATGGGGTCACATTTGACATTCATTAAGAGGTAGTGGCTGGAATTAGTCAGAATCCTCAGTGATTCATCTCTGATATGCATGGCCACAAATGGGGCTAAGCCTTCAGCCAGCTATTTTTTATGGGTCCTTCTGAAGGACTGCAGCGTGTCTCATAAACCATTTGCTTAGTTATTTAACCAGAGTGCTTGCTTTTGCCAACAACTCGACAGTTTAAATAGAATGAAACTGCGTTCCCCACTCTAAACATTTTGGAATTTTGCCATAATCATTATGGACAGTGTTCTTAGGAAATTCCAGCTTTAGGGCTTGTTGCACAAATGGAGTATGAATTTTACTGTCAGTAGAGAACTCCAAAAACAAAGAAAAAGGAAGCAGCAATGCAGTACCACCCTCGTTAGTATCCTTTTCAAAAATTAAATATCGAATGAAATTGGGCAATTTATTTTCAGGTAATAACTCGACTGAGGCTATGATTAGTACTCTTGATGTTGTGATTATGGTAAAAATGAAGTGCTTCTTAAATTTAAAACATTATAAAATGCTCACATTTCACTTTATTCCATGTTTTTCCACTAGTAAAAATATCATTTCAAATTTAAAAATGAATCTTCAGTAAAGCTCATGTCCTAAAAGGCAACCAATTATTTATTGGGCTTTGATACAATTAATTTAGAAAAGATTCAGAAATCAGCAATAAATAATAACGTATAGTCACCCAAACCAACATTATTAACATATGCAAGAAGCATAAGTGATTATTTGTTTTCTTATTGCTCAGAAAACATTTGATTCTAAAAATGGATGACCTAGATAATTTTTCACAGCTACTCTTGCAGTCACCCAAGACTAGTGGCATTTTAATGGAGAAGCTGACTACATATAACTTGTGAATACACCGACATCCCTGAGATGAAAGGTCCTGTGGAAATCACAAAATGCATGTACTTCCTAGGAAAAAAGGGCAAACATTTTCCCTGGATTCTATGTTAGTTACTTAGCCTGTCATTTCCTTAATAATTCACAGAAACAGACTCCATTGCCATGCAATTCCAAGCAAACTGCAGATTCTCCCGACTGAGATTGCGTATATTTTCTCAAGTACAACAGGAAGAGTTGCAAAATACAGACCAGACATCCCCTTTACAAAGTTAGCATCAGGCAGACCTGACTTACGGTCAAACAGCCCCTCTGCATCTTTCCACCAACCCTTGTTCAATTTATGAAACATTTAAATCGAAATACCTTTTATACACTTGTACAATTAACAATAAGGAATACGCTAAATTACTGGTTGAAGTTTTAGGATACAGCAAAATTGAAAACCATCCCCCCTACTATTATCAATGGTTTTATGGAAGTTAGATTATGTCACAAATTGGACCTTGCAGTCTGTACTTATTTGTGCAAAAGAAATTACTGGCTATGTCTCAGTAGACAACCAAAGACAATTGCTCTATAAATTATGGTATCAAACATCAAAGCCAGTCCTCTTGGCCAATATCACTAATTCTAAGAGAAAAGCAAACCGAAACCAAGAGATAGCACCTCATACCCAGTAGGATGGCTGCTATAAAAACAAACAAAAAACAGAAAATAACAAGTGCTGGTGAGGATGTGAAGAAAAGGGAACCCTAGTTCACTGTTGGTGGAAATGTAAATTGGTACAGTCATTATGGAAAACACTATGCATTTCCTTGAAATATTAAATACAGACTTATGATATGATTCAACAGTCTATTTTTAATTTTTTTATGTGGGTACCGAGGGTCAAACTCAGGACCTCGCACTTGCCAGCAGGTGCTTGTGCCACTGAGCGATATCACCAGCCCTTTTTTCCTTTTTATGTGGGTACCGGGAGTTGAACTCAGGACCTTGCGCTTGCCAGGCAGGCACTTATGCCGCTGAGCCATCTCACCGGCCCTGATTCAACAGTCTTGCTTCTGGGTATGTACTCAAAAGAACCAAACAGTCTGGAAGAGATACGTGCAGTCTCATATTCACTGCAGCATTAGCCATAGTAGTCAAGATACAAAATTAACTGAAGCATCTACCCCTGGATGAATGATGTGACAGCCGAGCTGGATGGGCAACTTGATTGGCTTCTGAGCCACCAAGGGAATTAATAAAGCACACTTCTGGGTGTGTCACAAGGTGTGATTTGGGGGTTTTATTCCTTTTATATGAGGTATCTAAAATAGTCAACAACTTCATAGAAATCAAAAATAGATTGGAGCTTGCCAGTGACTGGGAGGAGGAGAGGATGGAAAGTTGTTTACGGCATTTCAGTTTCTCAAGATAAAATGATTTAGAGCTCTACACAACAATGTACATATATTTTATACTACTGAAGTGTCCACTTAAAAACAGTTAAGATGATAAGTTTTATGTTATGTGCTTTTTAAACACAATTAAAAATAACTTTGTTTTCTAAAACATCAGCACTATCAGCCAGCCTAAGAAACCACCATGGTGATGCAAATTCCACTAGAAGCCCGTGGCTCCTTCCCAGAAATAAATCCACATATTTACAGTCAATTTATCTCTGACAAAGGTGCCAAGAACATACAAGGGTAAAAAGATAGTCTCTTCAATAAATGATGCTGGCAAAACCGAATATCCACATGCAGGAGCGTGAAATTGAACCCTTATATCTCATCACTTACAAAAACCAACTTGAAATGGATTAAAGATTTAAAGTAAGAAATGAAGCCGTTAAACTACTAAAAGAAAAGGCAGGGAAAACTCTGTCACATTGCTTTGGGCAAAGATTTCTTTGGACATGAGCCCTCAAAAGCAGAGAGAACAAAGTGAAAATATAGAAATGTGATTACATCAAACTAAAAAACTTCTGCACAATGAAAGTAACAACAGAGTTAAGAGACCACCTATGGAATGGGAAACAATGTTTGCAAACCACACATCTGATACAGGGTAATATGCAAAATATATAAGGAATTCAAAAAACTTAATAGCAAGAAAACAAATAACCTGATTTAAAAATGGCAAAGGATCTAAACATATTTCTCAAAAGAAGACATACAAATGGCCAACAGGTATATGAAAAATGTTCATTGTCACTAATCATCAGAGAAAGCAAATTAAAACTACAATGAGATATCACTTCATCTCTATTAGAATGGCTACTATGAAAAAGATGAAAGTGCTGGCAAAGATGCAGAGAAAAGTGACCCCTTGTACACTGTGGGTGAGAATGTAAATTAATACAGCTATTAGTGAAAACTGTATGAGTTTCTTCAAATAACTAATACTACTATATGATCTAGAAATCACACTTCTGGATATACATCTAAGGGAAATGAAATCAGTATTTTTTGGGGGGGTGTGTACCAGGAATCGAACTCAGGACCTTGCGCTTGCCAGGCAGGCGCTTGTGCCCCTGAGCTATAACCCTGGCAAAATCAGTATGTCGAGGAAATATTTGTCATCCATTTTCACTGTAGCATTATTCACAAGAGCCAAGAAAAGGAATCAATCTAAATGTTCATCAACAGATGAATGGATAAAGAAGATGTGATGAAAAGAAAATCCTGAAACTTGCAACAACACAGATGAAGCTGTAGGATATTATAAGTGCCCGGGACACAGAAATACAAATATTGCATGGTTCTACTTACATGGAATTTGAAAAAAAAAAGAGAGCTCATGGAAGAGAGTAAGACAATTGTTGCCAGGAGCTGAGGGATGAGGGAAATAGAGTCATAATGGTCAAAGTGTTAGACAAGAGAAATGAGTTCTACGGATCTAATGTACGGAATGGTGATTATAGTTAATAAAACTAAATTAAGTACTTGAAATTTGCCATGAATAGACGTCTTAAACGCTCTCACCGTACATACATAAATACACACATACACACAAAGGTAAGTATGTGAGATAATGGATATGTTCATTAGTTTGTGGAAATAATTTTATAATGGTATATGAAAACATCATGTTATATGTCATACATATATACATTTATCTGTCAATTCTACCTCAGGAAATTCCACTGGGGGAATCCTGTGACTCCCAAAGGGCAGTACTAGTTGCTTTCCATCTGATCAAAACAACTTTTAAGGTACAGTGAAAGTATCACTTTGCTATTTTGTTTAGCTTTTGTTTTGCGGATATGTCTCACTGTTTCACTGTGTTGTCCCACTTGGGCTCAAAGGATCGTCCTTCTCGGCCACCCAGTACACAGGTGGAGCTACAGGCAAATGGAACCATGCCTGGCTTGAAAGTTTCCTTTACGTTCCCCAAATCACTACAATCTAACTCGAAAAGCCATAGTTCCAAGATATTTAATGACTCCAAAGCTGTTACTCTTCCTTCTAAAGCTGGGTGAGGAACCAAACTCATAACAAAAAGTCCTTACTGTAAATGAGTTGTTAGCTCTGGCTCTGTGGAATGGGTGACACAACAATAATTATAAGATTAGAAGTTCTCTAGTGCACAAGGCTCCTCTCTGCTGCTGAAAACCGGCTCATCTTCATGGCTCTCAACATCAACACAGGAATCCTCATGACAGCTGAAGAAGAATGACACGGAATGCTCAGTGGAGAAGAGGACACGACAGAAATTATGGGTTAATGTCAATGGGGAAAAATGTATGTGCTCCGGTGCTCCAGCGCTAAAATACATCTAATTCCCATCAGGTGCTTCTATTGCTTCGGGAGATGTATTGGTTATGAGAATACGGCCAACCAGGCAACGGACCTCACTGATTACTCTACGGCTGTGTCCCTGTGCTCATTTAGCTGCTTCACAAGTCTGTGAGTTAAAAGTCCACTCGACAATGCGTGTGGGACATCTGGTGTATACAACTGAAACTCTGGAGTCAAAAAAGAAAGACAGTCAGCGTTATGATTAAATTAATGTATTTGGTATACACTAGGAAGAGATTTTTTTGAGTACTTCAATGGTGTTCCTTTAATTTAACAAACACTTTAGTGTCTATTACAGTGCACCAAACTGGGATCAGGCCCAGGGCATAAAGAAAGCTAAGCCACACAACGCAATACAGCAGTGAAAGGGACACAGCCGCTGTCTGAGGCTATGTTTGAATGGCATCTTAAAAATAAAAGGACTACTGATGCATCTAGAAAGGATGAGGAATTAAGCAGAGTGGGAAGTCAGGAAGGCATTTAAGACTAAAGAGAGTGGGCCGGTGAGATGGCTCAGCGGCTTAAGCGCCTGCCCGGCAAGCGCGAGGGCCCGAGTTCGACTCCCGGAACCCACATACGAAAAAGGGGCCGGTGATATCGCTCAGCAGCACGGGCGCCTCCTGGCACGCGACGTCCTGAGGTCGACCCCCTGGTACCCACAAAAAAAAAAAAAAAGACTAAAGAGAGTATCACAAAGCTGGAAAAGTACACACAGGAGGAGTATGTGTGGAGACTGCTAAAGGTACATCGATGGCAAAAGCACAAGGAAAAAGACAAGTACAATAGCCCTTTCCATCTTAGTAATAGTTTATTTTAGTTTTGCATGTGGAGCCATTCCTGCCTTGTTCAATGCTGTGCTTGATATGTTTCTAGCATGCAATAGGTACTTGAAAAGATCTGTTGAATGAAAGAGCAAATGAAGAGGCTAGAAAGGCTCAGAGCCAGCTCACAATGGAATGTTAGACTTAGAATTTGGACTTTATGGGCCGGTGAGATGGCTCAGTGGCATAAGGGCCTGCCTGGCAAGCACAGGTCCTGAGTTCGACTCCCGGTACCCCCATACGAAAAAAAGGGCCAGTGATATTGCTCAGCACCACGGGTGCCTGCTGGCGCGTGAGGTCCTGAGTTTGACCCCCAGTACCCACAAAAAAAAAAAAAAAAAAAAAAAAAAAGAATTTGGATTTTATTTTTTCCTTGTAAAAAACACACAAAACTTACCATCTCGACAATTTTTAAGTATGTCATACAGTAGTGCATGGTTTGTACAAGTGATCTCTAGAATGTTTTCATAGTGCAACTCCTCACTTAGAAATTGGATTTTTGTTCTACAAGCATAATGTTTGTGAAACTTCTTGTAAAAGGTTCTTCTGCATTTTAGGAAGTAAACGGTAAGTAATGTTAAGGGTAGATCAGACCATCAGTGTTCTGTGTAAAGCAAAAATCATTAGTTGGTTAGGGACTTTCCATAGTAAACTTACCACAAGTTTACTGTTTATGTTCTTGTTTTGTTAGGGAAAATCTTAATTGCAACAAATATGCTAGAATTGTTGACATATAAATTTATCTGGAAAATACTGATAATGCTTCCTTACACTACATTCAGTTTAATTAGAGAAAAAGATATTATTCAGAATAATACCCTGATCCCAAACAGCACAGCTCAGCTCAAAATAAACATTAATTGTAATCTACTTATCTTACTCTAAAAGGCCCTGAGATCAAAAATTGCTGCAAGTCATACATTGTTGGTTTGAGGTTTCCAGCCTGCATCTGTTGAATCATCTGAGTTCCAGACTTTCACTTCCCATTCCTTTGGCCTTGACCCAGTATTTAACACAGATTCATCAGCATTTTGTTCATCTCTTACTTGCTGTTTCATATATATATATATATATATATATATATATATATATATATATATATGTATACATATGTATACATATGTATATACATATATATGCACACATATACATATATACACACATATAAACATATATATACACATATATATGTGTATATATATATATATATATGATGGCTGAGTGTAGAAAGGTCAGGTTGGCTGTCCTTATTTACCCTAATGGATACAATATTCAATTTCTTTTTCAAAAATGTGAAATTCCACTTAAGGGTTTTTTTTTTTTTTTTTTTGCTTCTTGCTTTTAACTCAGTAAGAGTATTTTTTGCTCAGCGTCTTCCCACTAATTGCCCTTTGCTTTTTAAAAAGTATAAAATGTAGCACCCACAAACTCATTGCATTATCACTCAAGTAACCTTAGTCAATATATCATAATTTTAAGGCCTTCCAGAAACTAATGCATGGTATTTTCTGGGAAAACTTTAATGTGAGGATAAACTGGTAACAACAAGAGGGATAAATTTCCCTAAGAAAGACTGGAGGAAGACAGAAAACACAAACATAATCTGACGAGAGATTAAATCTGCATTTTCTTCTGAAAGAAACCGAAAAGCTCAAGAAGATTTGCAATTTCCAAGTGGCTTTGAAGGCGTTTTAGTCCCAGTTTCCCAATAAAATAATATCATTTATTTTGTTTTTTCATCATGTAAACAGAAGCCTGAATCATTTTTGCAATAAACTGTTGGATCAAAAAAGAAATTTTCCCAAGACAGCTAAAGAGCTCCTCTCAAAGGACTAAATTATTTCCAGCTGTAGAAATAGATTTCATTTTCCCTGGGAAAGCTAGTAATAGCCAAATTCATGCCATTTGCATAATATCAAAGAAAAGACAACCAATGGAAGATTAGCAATACGAATCAGTGAATGAAGCACCATATACACACACACAGACTTAACCACAGTTGGAAAAATATTAAATTCTCATCTAGTGTGTCTCGTTTAGAAGGATTAACATTTTACAACAGCCAACACGCAATCATGTATACTAACATATTAAAATATAGATAAGTATTCACTAAGTTAAAGTACTAACGGATTATAGAATTCAAATTATACATAAAATAATTACAATATGCAGAGACACAGACCCTATTCTGCATGCCCACCTTGAGAAACCTGGGACAACAGGTTAGTTACATGTGGTCCTATTGTGTGTCTAACCCTCCTAGGGCTTCAAGTAAAGAGAATGCTTGGCTGATTTTCCAGTGTCAGAATAGGCCTCCTAAGCAAAGAAGGAAGATAAGACTACCTTCAACTCTAGAGACAGGTGAGGTGCGTACTACACTCTAGAATATTACTCAGAAAGTGACCTTCGGTGGTACCAGTTAAGTATCCTTCAACCCTGGCCAGGGAAACATCTAAGAAATCAAAGGAGAAGGCTGAATAAGCTAGCAATCTCTTCTGAGGGTCTAATTGTATTAAAAAAGAATATTTTTCCCATTTTGATGGCAATAAGAGCAGAAATTTGACTTGGAACCAGGAGAGGTGGTAGAGACACAGGAGAAGCACTGCCAGTAGTCTCAAAAGCAGAGAGAATTACCAAGAGTGGAAGACACCTTCCCTCACAGCAAGATGGAGCGGCAAGGCCCTTGGGGAAAAGCAGGAGGCTCTGCGTGGTGGCTTGATGGTCTATTGCAGATGATAGATTCAGGGTTCAGGAGATGGAGGCTCTCTGCAGTCAGTAGCCAGGCATTCCCAAGACAACTGACTACCTTGGAAAGAACACAAAAGCCAACTCATATCTGTGTGGTGGGCAGGGAATAGGGTGTGGAAGTACCATGTTCAGAAAATAAGGTAGGGTTCCCAGGGAAAAGCTGCTACACTTCTGCTGCTTGTGGTTGAGAATAGGCACTGCACGAAGGCATAAGAATCTTATGTCCCTTTAGTGGAAAGTAGGGGAAATCTAAATAGGGAATGCAACATTGGAGACATAGGGATGGAGTAACAGATACTGTGATGTTAGTTTAATTGGTTAAAGTTGACGGGAAGTATACTTCAAAAGGAGAGAGAGAAGGAGGTAGAGAAAGAAAGAGGAAAACAAGGGGAGTGAAGAATGAGCTAGAAAAAGACGAGACAGTGAGAACAAGCAGATATAGAGTACACAGACATATTTACATAAAAGATATGGGTTTAGGGATAAGGTCTTAGCTAAAGAGGGTGTGGAGTGTGTTGTGTAATTTTAATAGTTGAAGGATGTAACACCACTTTGTAATACCACCTAAAATCTGCATGTGTGCACACTTGCACACGCACAGTCAACTAGACAGTCACACAAATGTTTTAGAGAAAAATCTGGCAACTAGTAAGGCTTGCACACTTTCAAAATACTTCAGAGGATGAGGAAGTAAGGATGAATTCAGCATGGCTCCAAGGTAAGTATTCTCTAACTTACTATAATTGTGGAATACACACACATGTACACATGCACACACATTTGATCATGTACTAATGTTTCAATGGCTAGAAATGAGAAAGCAAAATGTGTACCACTGTCCATAACAAAGAACAGAACTGAAATAAAATTCATTAACAATATTACAAGGATGAGGCACTTCAAGATGGAAATAATAATATGATTCTAACATCTTCTTTTATATATTTGTGTGGGTCAACATAAAACAAATGTAATGCAAGTATCTACCAATAGATAGGGCAACCGTGAGGTTATTCTCCAAATGAAGGCAGTTCTGATAGTAAAAAGGAATGATATTAATACTTGTATTAAAATAACAGGCATAAACTGGGCCAGTCCTGGGAAAACTGAGGAGTCCAATCCTCTACATGTAGGTGATAAATAACACACAAGTAGCCTCTGATCTACAAATAGGAAACTGTGGGATACAGGAAGTATGAGTACGGAAAGCCAAATACCAATGACAATCAACAGAAGGAAACGTAAAATACGTATTTATATATGTAGCATTAATATACACATGTCTATGGACAGTTTTATGTTTTATAGAATTCTTTTTTTTTTTTTTTTGTGGGTACCGGGGGTCGACCTCAGGACCTCGTGCGCCAGCAGGCACCCGTGCCGCTGAGCAATATCACTGGCCCTTTTTTTTTGTGTGGGTTCCGGGAGTTGAACTCAGGACCTCGCGCTTGCCAGGCAGGCGCTTATGCCGCTGAGCTATCTCACCAGCCCTGTTTTATAGAATTCAAGTGTACTTCAAAATTACAATATTCATGGTAGATTTAGATCACTATATACTTTCTTAATCAATGACTTATCTAAGAGTACCATCAACATCAAAGACTTTTAACTTTTAGAAGTATTAGCAATTTTTTTGATCAATGTTATCTGAAACATTTACCATCATGCTTAGTAAATATTACAATTATTGTATACATTAATTTAGTTTTTTTAAAAACCAACACAATCATTAATTGAGCACCTACTATGTTATATTAAGCCTGTAGCCAAGCATCTGAATATGGTTGCTAACCTTGAGAACTTGAAGGTCAGGGAAAGAAATATTCAAACAAATAATTGTAACCTACTGCATTAAGTGCTGTAATATAAATCCAAGCATGCCTATGAATGTCTCACTTAAACAGATAAATTATACTATGGCACAACACAAGGAAATACAAATACCTACCTCTGACATGACGGAGGATGGAATGATCAAACCAAGAGGAGACAAAGGCAAGAGAGTGAAACGGTCACATCACGACGGAAGAAAATATAAATCTGTATCATGCCATGAAAGAAGACCCAGGGCAGCACAAATTAACCAGAAATAATATTGATACTTAAGTTTAAATTACAAAAAATTTTGCTTTCCACACAATTACACAGATGCATCAGGCCAGATCTAAGACTATAAAATGCAATGTGAAAATCTTACAAGGTGCATTATTTTTCTATTATGGGCTGTCATAATTTAAAAAGAAGTTCCACAGATGACTTTTTCTTCCCACTAGAAGAAAATACACTATTACTTTTGACAATATGGCAATATTTGATTTGAAACAGTATAATATGAGAAAATACGACATAACTGAACAATGTTTTCAAGCACATTATTATGTTATATAGACAAATGGCATAAGTAATACATGAATGAGATTAAGCCTTGAACAATCTACAGAGCCACAATGAGCTATATCTAATGAAGTAGTTATTGTGTGAATACATCTTATTTTTAGGAAATGACAGACTGTTATGGCTTGTATCTAGATGGCCCTCAAAGTCTCATGTACTCAGGGAGGGGGCTTTTCAGAGATGCTGGGATTAAGTGTGTGATGCTGGGATTAAGGGTGTCTCACCCTGGGTGTGGGTGGCACTGCCCAAAGAGCGGGTAGCCTGGATGGAATGCAAAGGCAGATGGCCGCTGCTTCTGCTGCTGCTCGCTGTTTTGCTGTCTCCTGCCTGCTTGCCATGGACTATCAGTCCACTGATTGGTTTGCATATTCTGCTTAGGATTAAGGGTGTGAGTGCTACACCTGCCCTAGGGCAGGTAGCCTGAATAAAATATAAGGTACAGAAAAAGGGCTAATGTGCTATCCTCTGCCTGCTTGCCGTGGACTATTTCTCCTCTGCCATGCCCCTCTGCCATGCCACCCTGCCTTGGAGCCAGCCGACTATGGACCAAAACCTCTACAAACTATGATCCAAAATAAACCTTTCCTCCTTTAACTTTGGGTGTCAGGTATTTTGTCTCAGCAACAAAGAAAGTAACTAAGACACAGACCCTGGAGAAAATATAAGATCTAATTTATTTTTGGGGAATGCTTCAAGAAGCTGATAAAATTATATGATTGCAGGTGCCGGTGGAGCTAAAATTTAAAAGACAGCTCTTTTCTCAATGAAAAGTTAATGATTCAAGCACAAAGAATCATCTGTAAAAATTAAACATGCATCATGTGGTCATTTTCTGGTAGGTGACATTAGCAACTCACCTGTGTACAAAAAAGTGAGAAAAACATCAATAAAATCCATAGTGAACCAGATATGATATCCTTAATAGTGTGTTGAAGGAAACATTTTGCATTTGAAGATTTTAAATCTTGCATAAAATGTCAGGTGCTTTTATCTGAAGAATGAAGTTGTTACAGACAAAAAAACTTAAAAGGCCAAATCTATACTTCTAGGTCTCTCTATACTGCCACCAAATTCCTCAGACCTAATTATAAAGGAAGAAACTATTTCTGTAGTTATCTCAAAAACTCATTCCAATCTGAAATTTCAACTTGTTTAATTCAAGTTGGTTTTCTTCCCTTGAGGCTCTTTCTATGCAACATAAATATAATTGTCAATAAATGAGAAATACATAAAATTTCTATAAGCATTCTTATTCTTTTAATCTCCTATGCTACATATTTATATAACATGATTATTTGATAGTTGAAAAAAAAAACAATAGAAAAAAAATTTGTCTTGGACTGGAAAATACCAATTTTTCATCCAGTTGTGGAAGATGAAAAAAAGTTAAAGCCATTAAGATTCAGTTAAGAAGCCAGGTACTCCCTCAACTAGTTCAAACTTAACATATCTAAAAACATGCATTTCAAGTCAATTCCTCACATTTGGGTTTTTTTTTTTTTTCACATTAAAGTAAATTGTGAAATATTGGAATAGGGAGGATACACACACACGATGCTGGTGTAAGCCTGGGAAGGTTTGGACTTCAAAACTGTGGAAAACACAGGGCATCTTACCTGGAGCAGTGATTCACCTCCATATTTCTCGTTTTGAACATGAGAGTTGCACACATTAGAAACACCATGATAAATTAAGGATCACATCCCCTTTTCAAAGTGTACAGGTGTGTTTCAGACCAGTGTGATGAGCACTGCCAAAACCATTTTTAATGAACACAACAAAGCCTGAATTGAACTCCATGAACTCTTACCAGTTTCCTACTTTATTAGAGCTCTCTGCTCTGGATTCTGGGACCTAAACATTTGTAAGCTAAGCCCCTGATTTCAAGCAATTATGCTGATGCAGTAGTCTACATAGTTTCATTTGCCATTTTTAATCAATGACCAAATCACCTTTGTACACACAATCTCAATAAAGAGTCCTTCTTATCTTTAAATATATTTGTAATATATTCTATAGGAAATTGAAATTTATACATGATGTACTGCTTGGTCAAGGTTTGTACATGTAAGCTTGCGTTGAGATAATGAATGTAAAGGGAAAAAATGACTAAATAGAAAAGCTATAGAAAAAGATCTAACTATAAAGGGGAAATGTAGGAAATGGATCAAAATTAGAAAATTTTACAATTATAGAATTTTTGAAATTGTGATTCTAAGATGGGACTCAGCACAACAGATAAAATGTTGTCAATTATAAGCTTGGTCTGACTGACAGCTGATAAAGTTTTCTCTCTCTTTCCTATAACTTCAGTGGGGCTGGGAGAACTTTTTTTCTATAAAAGGTTCATATTTTCTGTTGCCTATCTCAGTGGACGCTAACACTCATCTTTAAATAGAGCGCATCATTTCCTGTTAGTCACATTCATGACTGGATTGGAGTATACGCTTCAGCTGCCAAAGCTTGGGACCCGTTATATAAACTTGTTGTTGGAGCATTCTAGGAAATACACAACCACAAGTCTGGAAGGAAGCTGCAGAGTAGACTTTGCTTTCATACAACTGTTATTTACCAACACCGACCAGGGCCAAAATTAAAGTTCACATTTATGAGTCACCAGTTCCACGTCTTTGGAAGCATGGTGCATGAAGAATTCTCGAACTGCTGATTGCTTCCTCAGCTTCTGAACATCTGTGTTGCTCTGCTCCCATGACCATTTATTTTATTTTATTTTATTTTATTTTTTCTTTTGCCAACTGAAGAGTAATTCAAATTAAAAGGCAATTCATCATGCTCGGTTTTCTCCACATTTATTCCAATGGTTAGGGAATTACTGCCATCTAGCACGTAGCGTGGCTTCATGATTGTTGGGCCTACACTTGAGCAGGTATGTTCGTCACTCCTTAGAAACAGATATTAGGACAAAAAGAAGATATCTTGCATGTTTCACTTCGTTTGCAGTATATTCTTGGGTCATATTTTTTTTTTTTTTTTTTTTTTTTTGCCTTTTAAGGTTTAACATTTATCCTAGACACCAACTAAAAAGAAAAAAACAACTTTGCCCTACTCACCAACAAAACAAAGTAAAACAGAACCAAAACCAAAAACACCAGTTCTTAAACTAGGTGTTGAAGTTCAGTCCAGATCTTCTAGGGCTCATGGGAGTAAAGTTTGTGTATATGCATGTGTGTTTCTCTGCTTTAGCATTTCACAGCTTGCCTACATCTGAAAAAAGAAAAACGTGTGAGGGATTGGCTTCAAATGCTAGTTTCTGTTAAAATGTTGTGACAGCATTTTGAAATAATGTGTTGATTCCTTCACCTTTTTCCACTGCAGGAATCCTGGTCCTTTCCTGAACCCCCAGAGCTCTCTCCTGTCAGCAGGATTTCCATCTGCAGTGGAGAGAGGCACAGGCCTGTCCTGGAGAGGAATCTGGTCTTGTGTAGGTGTGCACGTTCCCAGATCAAAGACAGATGCACACGAAGATGGTGAGTCACAGGATAAACTTCTCATGAAAAATAAATAAATCCAAGTAATACATCAGAGGATACTGATTATAAATCATTTTACCTCAAAAAAAAAAAAAAAGAAAATAGGGAATAAAAATATTTATATGCCCCAATGCATAAACACAAAAACCCAATTAAATTAGGGTAAATGGACTCCAGTATCTTCTTCATATAGCTCACTATGTTCTTGAGTCATATTCACAAAATTTTTCAGGGATCACAACTCAAAAGACAACCAAAGACACCTGCAGGCTGACTGCCCCCAAAGCCACAATATTTGGTACAGCTGTTCTCTTTCTGGCCCTCCTTCATTTAAAATTGTATATTGCTTTTCATCAATGGATTTAATGTATTAGGT
The DNA here is from genome assembly GCA_028451465.1 of Erethizon dorsatum. Lineage (NCBI taxonomy): Eukaryota > Metazoa > Chordata > Mammalia > Rodentia > Erethizontidae > Erethizon > Erethizon dorsatum. Next base: position 12,891,893 of record CM051839.1, read on the forward strand.
ATTCTATGGAATGTCGCTTTTTTTTTTCTCTTGCCACTCAAAGATGGCCAAAGCTGTCACTGCAATGAAGAATTACCCAGGCAGCCTCCTATCAGTGAGAAGGTAATTCACACAAAGAAAAGCAAATAAGAAGATGAGAGTACTTGAGAAACACATTTGTAAGCGTGCCAGCACAGTGTCCTGGAGAGGATCAGGGACAGATCCAAAGCAAGCAAGTCAAGGTGTGCTACACCTTTTTTGCAGGTCCTTAAAGATTGAGGTCTACTCCGTACTCTGTCTTCACTTTTATGGGCACCTGCAACCACGTCACATCAAGCCACACTTTAGATTTCACAGATAACAAAGTCTTGAATGGAACTAGTGGAATACTGCATGTTACATGCCATCTCTTGGCTGAGAATATGAGGGGACCAAGAGGCGGCGTGATTCACCACAATGACTATGAAGAAAGCTAAATGAAGCTATTGTAAGGACAGAGGAGTGCAAGGTGCCCATTTAGCTACGTTCTAGAGGAATGATGAACATATAATGTCATGTGGCAATGAACTGCTGAGGAACAAAGTGCGGAGAAGAGCTACATTGGCGTGTAGCCATCGGGGTGGATCAGAACTGCAAGCAAGAGAGAGAACTGGCTGTTTCGATCACATGAAAAAGAAGGTATCTCTCCTAGTGAGTTTTCTTGGATATTTTAAACAAACCTGAAATTATCCTTTTTCAAACTGCTTCAATTCGTATTTGTTTCTCTGTGACATACAGCCTTACGCTTAAGTGTTTATGTTCAACAAATCCTTTTCATGGAAACCAATTAACTTCAAATCCTTGAACCACTTGGGAATTTCACACTAACGTTTCAATATCACAAGTTTTATCCACTAAATCCCCTCAAATAAACAAGATTTCACATCAAAAGGAAAATCTTTAAATACTAAGTAATATAACTGAGCCAGTGAAGTGGCATTCCAGGAAGGAGTTCACTTCCCTTTCTAAAGGAACGGATTCTACTCTGCTCTAACATATTGTAGCCAGGCTTCTCTATTTTTCAGGAAAAATAAAAATCCGGATGCTTATATGAAATCACACAAGCTATGAAATATTGAAATGAAATGAAATGAAATAAAACCTTTCCACTATTCCATCCACTCCAGCTATGTTAATTTTTGCTGATGGCTTGTTTTGGAGTTTGTGGCACCCTCTCGGACATTTCTCTTCCTCATTTATACTTTCTCTTTTGTTTTCTTAACTATAAAGTTGGGATGATAATAACCATACCTACCTAACAAGGTTGTGGTTATGATTAAAATAAATGAAAAGTATTTAACTTACTGCTTGTCCCACAGAACTGCTCAAAAAAGGTACCATTTTCATGATGAGTTTTCTACTGAAAATAAGCAGTTGGGATTTGCCCATTTGAACTCTCAAAGTTTCTGAGCCAATAAACTGACATTATTTCCTGGAACACGATCAGTGCAGATCAGTACTCTGAGGACCACGAAACAAGAAAAGGACACAGAAGCAAGCTACTGTCCTGTGTTATGTACTTTTGCATTATTATAGAAAAATACCTGTGAAAATTAACTTATAAAGAGAATAACTTTATTTTGTTTCATAATTCGGGAAGTTTCAGTCCAAGATCAGGTAGACCCATGCCTTTGAGGTTCTGGCAGGGCTGCCAGATGTCAATACTGGGCAATGTGTCACAGAGCAAACTGCTCACCTCATGCCCAGAAAGCCAGGGGAAAGAGAAGAAAGGGATAGGGTCCCACAGTCCCCTAGAGGACACACCCTCAATTACCTAAAGACCTCCTGCAATGCCCCACCTCCCAACAGTGCCACCCTGGGAACCAAACTTTTAACACAGAGACCTGTGGGTGACATCTGACACCTAAATTAGACTGCTGCCCTCATCAATAAAATGAGGATGAGGATCAGTATAAGTGTGCATTAAACCAACCTGAAGACATGCAGCAAAATTCAAACATGTTTAAATGGATATTAGCAAAATCGTAAATAAAACTGAAATCCCCAAGGCAAGAGAGTGAGGTGAGCTAGTGGATTACAAGGTGAGGCAGGCGAGGCCACACTGAGTAATATCCTCACAGGAACAAGCGACAGGGCACAAAGGAAGATGATATTTTATCTAAATTGGTGTACATAATGGAAAGAAGATTGATTAGAAAGTTAAAGACAATGTTGAAGTCATCAGAGTTAGTAGAGCAGGTGCACTGGTCGCCCGGGTCGTCTGCAAACCTCTGCAAGGACTGTGAGGCAAGGTGAAACGGGCTATGAGGGGCCGGTCATGAGAAGAGATGCAGCTCGAGAACAGTGACAAAAGTGAAAAAGAAAACGAGAGAAATGATCCACTTTCATTTCCTCTGCTACAGCCACCCCTTCAAAATGCTCTCCTGCTCTCCCCTCCAAAGCATATGTTTAAAATGTGGCCCCTTTAACATCACACTGAAAACACTGTCACCAGGGAGTAGGAAAACTCTGCTGGCACCTGGCCTGTGCGACAATTGAGATGTCCTATATTTATCCACATCTTTTTTTCTTAGTCCTTTTCAAGACTGCACACTCGCTATAAAATGTCACATAACGACATTTAAGTGAAATATTTAAAACAAATAAATTACCTTTAATTCCCAAAGTGAATAGTTTCCATTTCTATATTTTCCTGTCTAATCTATGTTTACACAGCTATAGATAAGTTATAATCACTGTGTACATCCAATTCCATTATCTATTTTGTTCACTTATCATGTAACAACAAATTTCCAAGGTTGCTACAGTTACCATTATGACTTAAATGTCTGCATAAAGTTGATCAAGTTGGTAACTGATCATTTAATAAAATATCCCCTAAGTAATATCTACTTTTTTCTGCCACAGAGTATGCTACAATATGCATCAGCCTGCTCAAAATTTTTATTTTAAATGCTGTTGGACTACTTCCTCGGGGTGAATCCATAAGTGCAAGAAGACCGGACCAAAATATATGGACATTGTTATTTTCCTTTGATAAGCATGAACAGATTATAACACTATTACAAGGGAATTGAGGGAACTTCAGATGTGCAATCAAAGACTCTTAGCCTGGGGTGTGATTTATACCCAGTCACACTTCAGTTTTAAAAATACTCCAAGACCTCATCAGGGCTGAACACACCAGAAATTGGCTTTTTAATAGAGTAAAACTGAGTGTCAAGACGTATCTTTTCCCCCCTTAATTCCTCCTGTGAAGTTAACAGGTTGATGGTAAAGACAGAGGTAGCAACTCTCTCTCTCTGGATAAATTTCTCAGGAGACAATCTGCAGGACTGTAAATCTAATAAACAAGAATTATCCAATACCGAGAAATGTGAGCAAGGCATAGCGCTGAACTGCATTAGGCAATAATATAATAAAATGGTACAGTGAGTGCACACATCAAATTGAAACTATAAATCATACAGAGCACCAGAAAACTGCTAAAGCAAATGGGATAAAAGGGAATAAAACTGAGATTTTTAAAAATCTGCAGCACTTTGTTAAGTAACATTACTTTAAAATACACACACAAAAAGAAATGTTGATGTTGTTATTACTGAAAGGCATGATTAAGGTGAGACAACTTTGGCTACAGTTTTTAGCTCAGCAATAAAAACTGGTTTGGAAGGAGGAGTAGTGTGTTTTGATAAGAATGGAACACTCTGGGAATAATTATGCAGTCTAGCTTCTTCTAGGTGATGTAAAATGAATATTGGTTAGAGTTTTTGGTTAAATCCAACAGGATAGGAGTCAATTCTGGGAGCTTCGTAGTTTCACCTGACCATCTGGACAACCAAACATCACCATTTTTTGTCAGATGCCCATAGCCCATGACACTGAGGCTCACTGAGCTCCTACTCTTTAATGGAAAAGAGTATCCCATAATAAGAGCAAGATCAGCCCTGTTTCCTTCGGCCATCCACTCCTAGTTGTAGGGTTGGTTCTTTAGATATGCAGCAATCCCCGAGGAATGTCCAGTTTAATTATTAGAGTGTTTGCCTGCTTGTAGGCACGATGGCAACTTGGCTCTGTCTGGTTTCATGACATAATACAATTAGCTATATATTTAAGGACACTGGTTTCTTAAAGTTTTATCTCAAAATACTTCCAAGGGAAGCTGTATGTCAAAGGTTAGATAATGACAAATTGTTCTACTTCCTATAGAGTTGTGGTTTAGATGTCCTAAAGGGTCTTCTCAAACATAAAACTAGCATTGAAGCATTTCATTGCATTGCTGAACTCACAAGACATGAAAAATTTCAGATGAGAAAAACGAAGTAAAACCTAGGAGCTTGAAAAAGTGCTGTTTACCTGAGAGCAAATGCTCTTATCAAAGCTACAACGAGAACCTGGGACATGAGGTGGTACCAAGGTGGCAGCCGAGCCACAGATTGCTGAAGAAACCCTGAGATGCTGCACACAGATGAAAGTGGACCTCAATCAGCAAGTCCCAATGACAGACAGGTGTCCTTAATTTAGACCTTTTAGTTTTTCACTGCTTAACATCAACTAAATCTGAATTCCATCCTGAGGGAGAGCTGCTGGAAATAAACAATAGTGTTAGACAAAAGGACTTCACAAATTGAAACAAACAATAGCTATGGTATGCTTAAAAATAAAAAACCACAGAAATAAGCAAGTAATGCGGGATATTTTTAAAAATGAGGAGATTGAAAAATGTGAAATTTTGAAAAAGTATAGTTATTGAAATAAAAGTTCTCTGTTGATAATTTAATCCAAAGTAAACCAAGAAAAACACTCACCACCATGTGCCATCTGGATCCATCTGATCCTTTTATTGATCATATCTTAAAATCATTTTTATAAGTAATCTGGAGAAGAGTAAGTGGTAAAAGGATTCTCTGCAACTACATGATAGTTTTAAGAGGATGAATTTTATTCTAGTGAAAAATTAGTAAATTCCTTTGTTTTTTGGAGGAATCTTAAAAAATAATAAAAGGATTAATTCTTAAAAATAGAACTGCTCATAAAAGAATCACAAAGAAAAAAATGAGAAGTTTTGTTTTCTTTTTTTTTTTTTTTGGTAAATAAGGAGAAGAGGGGCTGAAGAGAAGGGAGGGGAGTGAGAAAAAAAATCAAGATATATCATGTGCAGGTACAAATTCCCTATGATGAAAGTGATCATTATGTATACCTAAAATGTACCAATAAACTTAATTAAATAAATAAATAACCATAACAAAAAGAATCTCAAATGCTAATATTTAGTATAATGAATCTGAAGGATTAAGAAACCATTTGAACACAGTTTTAGAACGAGTAAACTGACTGATGGACCAGAAGAAACCACCCAGAATGTAGCACAGAAAAGTGGAAATAGCAAATATAAAAATAGGCTAAAATACATGCGGGATAAAGAATGAGAAGGTTTAATAACTACTGAAAGTCTCAAAAGGAGGAAACTAGGGAGACTGGAAGAGAGGCCACATTTGAGTGTAGAATAGTTGATGATTCTCCACAACTGATTTTTAAAAATCTACATACACAGGAAACACGTTTATTTTTTCAACAACTCAGGAATTTCCACTTCAGAAAATGTTACCCATATGCGCCACGCACAGATGTGCACTTTGATAAGATTTACCTTACATCAGCGTTTCCTAAATGCTCTTGTGCCAGGAACTGGCTAGGCACTAACAGGCCACAGCAATTTGTAAAAATTAAGTGCTCCTCTTTACATGAGGTGATTATCTGTTCATCCCAAATTTTGCATGAATTATTTTATTGAATCATAATTTAAAGGCAATGTATTGTATTTCCATTTTTAAATACCCTATTACATAGTCCTTGATAAAAAGGGAAAGCTTTCTGCAAAGCCAATATGAAGAAATGTAATTTTTAACATGTTACATTTTCTAAAAAGAAGATGTAAACATGCACTTCTAAAAGTACCTATTTCTTATTCACATAAATTTCAAAATACCTAAATGCCTGCCCAGGGCCCCTAAAATAGAAGGATGCAGGGGGCAGGCACGTGCGCTGCTGCAAGGACTCAGCACTTGGCGTGTACAATTTCTGTGGAATCGTCGACGTCTCTTCGCACTTCGAAGAGTTCTAGTTTGTTCCTCTCGACGTCTCTTCGCACTTCGAAGAGTTCTAGTTTGTTCCTCTCCTTCCTCCTCTGCCTGTGGCCACTGTAACACATTTTTAAAACATGCAATAGAAGAAGTGACTGACAATCTTTGCCTTCCTTTCCTGCCCTACATCTAATCCTCAATTCTTTCCTTGGCAGCAGAAGATATGGAGAAGAAGAAGAAAAAAAAAAAATCCAGACACACACCAAAAAATCCAAATAAACCTCATTCTTCTATCTCTCCTTCTCCTATCAGCGTCCTTGTTCTCAGAGTGAGGTTGGAGAATCACGGCCTATTAAGCCCCCATGCCTCACTCCTCCTATGTCCTTTCCCTTTGACTATTATAGTAGATGGTGTAGGCATGAAACAAGAAAATTGGGCTATACAGAAGGTATACCTGGATTTTTTTTTTAAAGTCATATCTAATGCATAAAACTATAACTGCTCAAAAGTTAAAGGTTGAGGCAATTCTAGAACATCCAAATACTAGCAGTGTGCTTTTTAAAACACACTTAAATGGATTTTATTTGTCTGCAATTAATACATAACACTAACATGCTCAGAAAACTCCTTTAGAACCATAAATAAGTGAAGCAACTGTCATTTTAGTTTGGCTTGCCCAAATATAAAGAAGTTGAAAAATATTACATCTCCTTATGTGACTAAGCTCCTTAGATTTTTATAAACATGCTTAGCTGTCTGAAATTTTTTAATTTACTCTTTTAAAAATTACTTTAGGGGCCGGTGAGATGAATTAGCGGCGTAAGCGCCTGCCTGGCAAGCGTGAGGTCCTGAGTTCGACTCCCGGAACCCACATACGAAGAAAGGACCAGTGATATCGCTCAGCGGCACGGGCGCCTGCTGGTGTGTAAACTCCTGAGTTCGATCCCAGGTATCCGCAAAAAACAAAAACAAAAACAAACAAAAAATTACTTTAATGAAAAGTTAACACCATTTCTTTGGCCAATATGTATTTGTTGATATCAACATAAAATTTTCCAACATTCTTACTGGCTTTGTAGAAAATGTAAGGCATCTGTAACGCATAGATCTTTGAACTATATTCTTTAAGTTTAAATATAATTGATGGCGTGACCGCTCTGTGTGTTATCAGAATGTCAACAACAAAAAAGGAGATGGTTTTCCAATGTGAAATTTTAGTTCAGTGCTATACATGAAAAGCTAATATACTGTGATCACTGATGCTGCTGCCAAGATTAGGAAGGGGTAAAGAAGGGAAGACTGTCCAGCCGGAAGATCTGAGACCGAAAGTGGGCTATTTAGTGTAAAAATGGTACAACCTTGGCCATCTCAAGCATTCAGATTCCCACCTGTATGTTTACAGTCACTCAGAAACGACTCTTGTAGCAGAAGCAACTGACTACAGTCACCCAACAAGGGTAACAATGCGACAGGTGACGAAAGGGGGCATCACTGAAAAATCATTCTATTTGGTTTTAGAACACAGTTGCGCTTCATTTTTCAGATTTATTGTCACCATTTTGGAGGGTAAGCAGTCCAATAACATGCTGAGAAATGAAGGGAAGTTGTTCAGTACTCAATTTGCTTTTGGCAAATCCATGAAGCAAATGATTCTCACTGCAGTAATTAAAAACAGGATTACTTGCTTTCTTTGAGGAGTTTTAATGTTAAAGAACCCAGAAAACCAGTCTGCTTGGCTAATGTTTCTGTTTGGTCCTTTAAAACATAGTAAGAGCCCACAGGCCCTGCAGGAGAGTTGCCCGGGGCCACTCCAGCCCTCTACCTGACCCGGAAGCACCCACTGACCCGGAAGACCCTGTCCTGCTGACCTGCTCTACCACCGCTCAGGGGCCTTCCCTGGCTTCCTGATAACTCCCTTTCACTCGGGTGGGTAGCTCCTTTGCTGGATTCTTATATTCTGCTGTCTTCCTCTGCTTTATCACAGCAAACCTGGGCAAGAGACCGACAGTCCCTGACCTCTTGCTGTGCCAACAGGATCCAAACCCTCGCTACATCTAAGCCGCTCTGCTCTGAAAGTGCTGGGTGGAAAGACTAAACGCCACTATTTGAGAGACCGTATCTCAAAGTAATTGTCTCCTAATTAAACACAACGCCATTATCCCTTAATAAAACTGGAATAGAGTAATTAGTTTTTAAGCCAACAGTAGGAAGCCACAATGGTTGTGATCCCATGAGCTACCTGACAAAACAAATCTGAACACAAACTAAAAAAATACATAGTATAAAATGTGTGCACACAATTCGTGTTCTGATCCTGATGTACTAAATGGGTATGTTCTTGTTCAGATGAGCGAATATCAATTTTATTTTCCAACGCATAGGAGATATGTTCCTATAAGAAACCTTTAATAACATGTTTATTATTTTAAGATTTTCACATGTTCACATGGGAAAACACACAAAGGAAGAAGGAAACAGAAGGGAAAAAGAGAGGAAAAAATATGGGAAGGAGGGAAAAGGTGAGGAGAAGGGAGACAGAGGAAGAGAGGAAGAGACAGACAAAAATCCTTACCCTTAATCTCGCCATCCAAAGGCAACCCCTATGAATATTTGGGTAGCTTTTTAAAATCCTGAATAAGTATATTCTTTAATTATTAGTTTGTCTTTTCTTACAAAACATACTGAATAGACATTTTGGTCAGTATATAATCACTGACATCGTGGCGAATAGGTGCACAGATTTTCATCTTGCCAGGCAGTACTGTAGGGAAAGTTGGGGGACCGGCAGCAGAGGTACAGGGCCTTAGTGAGGTTTCTGGCGAACAAAGAGTTAAACCCTTGCTAGAGAGAGTAGTTAAGAAAAACCGACAGAGCTGATAAAGCAGCCTGGCTCACTTCATGCCAGGGGCCCAATTCCCTCCTCCACCTCCAATTAAGCATAAAAGAGACAAAGTGAGGAGGGGGGCTATATTCTAGAAAATTCACTTAGTACATAAAATATATACACTCACCTGGACCCTCACGCACACACAGACACAAACACACACGTGTATATACATACATATGTTTTATTATTCTCTCACCATATTAATACACTGAAATGCACATGTATCTCTTTTTGCTAACTCGGCCTTGCGTACGATGTTGTGCTGTAATTCTCAAAGATAAGCACCTGGCTAGGACGAAGAAACCCAGAAAAGTGCTTATCCGAGGCTGTGCACAGAGGCAACGTAAGTGGCAGTGGCCGAATCAGGGGTCTCAGAGCCCACAACAGCCCATCAAGTTGTAACAGCTCTCAACGGGGACAGTCCCCTTTCTGGCCATGTAGTAAGAGAGGCTAAGAACAAAGATCCTCCAGGGCTGGCTACGGGCTTCCTACCTTTACTCCCACAAGGTAGCTATCTATCTCCTTATTTCTCTCCTTTTCCCAAGAAAGTGATTTTGTTCCCTATTTCTACCCTCTTTGCGATAAAGTGATTATTTCCCCTTCTGAACTTAGATCTATCATTCTTTTACTGCTATAAAGTTTTACAAACTCGAGATAAGATCTAACCTTGCCAGACACCACAGTGCCAGGTGATTGTGGGAAGGGCGCTGGTCTACAGATACACGGTTTCCTGTCTCAACCCAGCCTCCATTCATTACTAGCGATGTCACTTTCCATGAATTATTAACTGTCCTGTGCCTTGATTTCCTGATCTTAAAGTGTAGAAACATCAATAACTACCTGATAGGATGATTGTGAGGAATCAAAAAGATGTTATGGATTAAACATCTTCCTGATGCACAGTGATGGGCCTAATAAATAAATGTTAACTTGGGTTTTCCCATTTGCCACAGCTGCCCCCTGACCCCTACACTGCTAGACTACAGGTGTCTTGAAGGCACCTCCTGCGTCCCCATGGGCTTTGAGGTCCCAGTGTGCATCAGAGCCCACACATGATAAAAGTGTGTGGAATGAATGTAGGGTTGGAGGGATGATTGTTTTAACTGGTAGGTGTTAGATAGCAGAAGAATGCTGTTAAACATGAGGACTGTAATGTCCCTTAGCTTCCTCACAAAGTTTTGAGAGTGGCAGGAAATAACATTTTGCCCTACCCTGTATCCTATGGTTTGTTCTTCTACGGTCTCCATTTTATACCCATCAGCTGTCTCCAGACATCTGCTCCAAAGTCTTTCCTGCAGTCCCCTTTCCCTCCTACAGGTCCCTTTCTCAAGGAGATTTTGTTGGTCACCAATAATACAACTAATGCCCCGTACATGTCCTCAAGTCACTTACTCCTTACTCCTCCTGCCTTTAATTCTATCGTCCTTTCCAGATTCACATTTCCATATTTAGGGGGTGTACCATTTCCACAACACCTATAATATATAAGAATATATATTAGTAGTGCTTTCATTAGAAGTTTGATGGTTTTATCCCAGGGCCCAATTTTCCTACATTTCTCTTTATAATTCATTCCAGTTGTATTTCCTTAGTTTTTTGCAGTAACTTTTAAAAACATTTTAAAAGTTTCTATTGTTCAGTAAGAATTCTGGTCAGAATTTCAGCATTAGCTAAATCATTCTTTCTGAGAATCTATTTATATGATAGCAACTGAAAAAAGTCCTTGAAAATAATCAGACTAGCAATGTGCACTATTTAAGTCCAGCATGGCCCACAACAAACAAAATGTGATAGTGCTCCTCTGAAAGATGGGAGAAATGAATACAATATACAAAAGTGAGAAAACTCCAAAGAATTCACTAGAAAAAAAAACCTGACTTGTCCCAGAGACCATGTGTTACAGCATATTAAAGGAAAATATCAACGAATTCTTATGATTGCTCCGAAGGAACCCTGACAAATTTAGGCTCACTCTACCTAAAGATCTCAGTGGTTACCATACATGAAAACATTTAAAAAATAATATACTCATTCAAATATAACATTTAAAATGTCTTATCATACTTTAAGTGAGCCATTAGCAAATTTAATCACAGTATCTTCTACCTACTCAGAAAGGTCTGAGATAAGCAAGTTCTACCTCAGTGGATATAAACAAACCAAGTTTCAAAATAAAGAAACTGTCTCCCACAGCTACACAGTGTTTGAAATCTATTAAAATATTGGTGGAGAGGGGATAAATCTGATAAAGTATGAGAGACAGAATTTAAAGCAGAATTGTTGAAATCACACAGTTTTCCCCAAACAACCAGCAGCTGAGTTGGCTTTTGATTTCTTAAGTTTCAAAGAACTGGAAGACTCTTCTATGTACTAGAGCAGAAAAGCAAGCTTATTAAAAATAAAAACTAAGTGATATCTGTTATGCCCGAGGTAATGCATGATATGAAAGGAAAGTAAGAAAAACTATATTCAAATCTTGTTTCTTGAATGAAAGATGAGTTTTGAAGTTTTTGTATAAAATTATTGTTTTAAGCTTCTATATTATAAAAGATATCTGTATATCTATATCTATCTATCTATCTATATATATCTACAGATGAGAGCAAATTTGGAAGGAACCCACGTGTATAAAGCACCTAGAGGGAAGCATCGTTTGTAATATTACCCCTTAGAGGTACTACCTTTGAACAGCATGGCGTGCAGCCAGCTGATCATGTTCCTACGCATTCTTTAGATAGTTGGGATTCTATCTTATAGATAATTTTGTATTCAGTTTTTTAAGACAGCATTATATTTGTTTAAAAATATTAAATAATTTTAATGAGTCAAATACACTATCACAAGCTTTTATATACACTATACAGTACTAAATGAGTCATTGTCAAGTTAATTTTTATAGCACATTTCACCTACTCACAAGAAAAGATCTGAATGAAATAGATGCTATCTACCTTCATTGGTATTAAAAAAAACCTGATTTCAAAATTGAAGGAATTATTTCCCCAAAGGATATGGATTTCAAATTCTACTGAAGCACCCAAGTTTTTTTTTTTTTTTTTTTTGTGGGTACCGGGGGGTCGACCTCAGGACCTCGCACGCCAACAGGCGCCCGTGCCGCTGAGCGATATCACCGGCCCCTTTTTCGTATGTGGGTTCCGGGAGTCGAACTCGGGCCCTCGCGCTTGCAAGGCAGGCGCTTACGCCGCTGAGCCATCTCACCGGCCCCCAAGTTTTATTTAGTTATCCTTCTTCTGACCTTACAGCTTTTTAGGCTTGTGAAAGATTATATTTTAAGGAAGGAAGGAAGGAAGGAAGAAAGACAGACAGACAGAAAGACTGACAGACATAATTATCTTTGTGTGCTAGAGCTATTATTTCCTATATATTTTCCTTACCTCTAAGTGCTTTATACACGTGGGTTCCTTCCAAATTTGCTCTCATCTGCAGATATATATCTATATCTATCTATCTCTATATATACAGATATAGATATATAGATATCTTTTATAATGTAGAAGCTTAAAAGAATTTTATACAAAAACTTCAAAACTCATCTTTCATTCATGCTAGGGTCTTGAAAGTTAAATCTGTTGAACAAATTATATAAAAACTCCTGCAAGCTTTTTTTTTTTTTAATATGCAGGTACTGAGAGTCGAACTCAGGACCTCCCACTTGCCAGGCAGGCACTTATGCTGCTGAGCTATATCACCGGCCCTCCTGCAGGTTCTTGATAAAAATAAAGTGCATTTTTGAAAGTCTGTGCCACTTTAGATGTCCACCAGCCACATGGGAAAGTGCTAATTTGGGTCAATATTGCTTTAGTTTAGCTCTTCAAGAAGGACCTGAAAAAGTGGCATTAACAGTATAATAAACCAACTGATTTTTCAGGACATACTATGTAGAAGTTCTTACGATGGACTCTGGGGATACAAAAATCCTTTGCAGGACTTTACAGACCCTCGGTTGTGCACATATGTGCTTATAAGTGTGTGTGTGTGTGTGTGTGTGTGTATTTGTGATGGCAGGGGTTTTATAAATACAAAGGTTAAGTAATTAATAGTCATACTCTTTATCCAGAACATCTTGGCTGTGTCTTCTGCTCATTGAGCTATAACAACCATTTCATAAGCAATCAATGACAAAAGGTCCTTGGCAATTGGCTGGTGGCTCCATAAACAGATTTAATCAAAGTTAAAGAACAGACCCCTATTCCAACCAAACAAGTTCGACATTTCTTCTTATTCTTCTGTTCTACTTTTAAAGTCCTATTGAAGAACCACAAAACACACATTGAACACTTGCTGTGCATCAGTCACTATTCTAAGTACTTAGCATATCTTAAATTATTTAATGCTTACAATGACGCTATACATTAAATGCTATTAATTCTCTCCTTTTATATCTGACAAAACCAAGGTCATATAGCTGGTAAGTGTCAGAGCTTGGATTTGAAATTTTATGAACTAGGTAAGAAGATGCACTCTCCTCTGGCATGTCATAGGCACTAGGAAGATCTTAACCAGGACTGGCTATGTACACTTCTAATCTGGCCTACAGTCTGTGAATACAGGTGTCCCTAGTCAAGGAACATGACTAGAATTCTTTGTACATGGCATGACTTTCCTCCATTAAAAAGCTCAGGAATTAAATTTACATTATACTCATATTTAAAAAACAGTAACACGAAATGAGAGGAAAAAATGAAATCGTACCAATGACAATGGGTGGAAGGGAGAGGGAAGAGATTATCAAGGAAGTGATAGGTAAAAATCATTGCCATAATTAAACATACAGGGAAAAGCCTTGCTGTTTGCACTACATTTCTAGTTTTCTGTAGTAGCAGTTAACTGCTTCCATAATACGCTTAAGAGATGGCTCTTAATGAAAAAGGCAAATTTTTAAAAGGCAGTAAGTTGGGCTGTATATGAGCTAAGAAATTCACTCAAGATATATTGGATGCACCAGTTTAATAATAATTATCTCTACATACGAGGTCAAACATTGTAAAAGTAACCCTGACATTATAAAAGTCACTGGTTTATGATGTCAATATTGACCTCTGTTGGTCTATCGAATGCCAACTCCTTCAACTTGCAGGACCTCCCTCTAAGCACAAAAAATCACAGTTTTCATATCATTCCTCCAGTAGAGTTGATGTGGAATTCGCATACTCATCTCCATTCTGAAGTTGAAACAGCCTGGAATCTTAGCTCTTTAGGACAAAGCCTCCGAAAAGGCTTCCTTCCTGAAGCTGTTCGCGCTGAGACAGCGCCCTGCACACACTCTCTGCATGGGCGGTTTCATCTCCTCACACCTTTCATTCTGAATGCCTTCTAAGCCTTCTCCCTAGATGTCATCTGCTCCATCTCATCCACGGGTGTTCAATTTGGAGAGGGATGAATCAGCATGCCTTTCTTCCTCCTGCTGTTAAGGTCTTTCTCTTCATCACCTTTTGCCTGTGGATGCCAGAACAGTGGAGCGGGGTGCAAGTGCTAAAAACTATCATGTGTTCAGGACATATGTAAAAAATTTAACCCATTCCTCCGTAACTTTAACACTCTATAATTATACTCTAACCTTCACAGCTGTAGAGCACCACTGCCTGTAAGGCCAGCTGCTTTTCTGTGGTGCTAGCAATGTTTCATTTCTACAGAGATGGTATCAAAAGAGATCATTGCACTGTGAATGAATGAACAAAAAGAGATCAATCCCACCTTCATATAATTAATTATTCAGTTAGTTTACACTTCTAAAGTCTTTTTTTTTTTTTTAATATGTGGGTACTGGGAGTTGAACTCAGGACCTTGTGCTTGCCAGGCAGGTGCTTGTGCCACTGAGCTATATCACCGGCCCCTAAAGTCTTTTAAACACAAATTCAAATATGTCTTCATACTAACCCAGTTATCTGTATCAGGAATTCACATTAAAATTTTAAATCAATTTCATATGTTCTAAAATTTTCTAAGCAAGAGTCATACCACCTAAGCAGGTATGTTGCTATGACAATTTAGAAAACTAAAAGAACAATTCTGTCCAATATTTTTACAGATGATTTTCAAAGGAGATTTGTCCCCAAAACACTAAAGATAAACCACAAACCATAATGCAAAATATTTGATTGACCACTAATGTAAATTAGTACAGCCTGAATTATTAGTAATGCATACCCACAATATAGCACATATCCTTTTACAATCGATTCAGATTAATTACTTGCAAATACATCCAGGCTAGCCTAATTCACTTTTTATGTGGACTTGCTTTAATAATGGATAAATCTGTTGTTTGAATATTAACTGCCTATTGTATATAAAATGTACTGTATACAGAGTAATTAATGTCTAAAAAAATCCCTCTGCAAAGACCTGAAATTATCTTTAAACTGGAAACATTCTAATTCCAAATCTTCTGAGAGAAAACAGAAACTGTAGGTCAGTTGGAGCAGAAGCAGCATCAATGCTGGGTAACGGAATCCAAGTCTGAGGCTGGGTATGCTTCCACTGCAGAAATAATCAGACCAATATGCAAGAATCAGAAAGCTCTAAGCTAAACATTTAGCGCCTGTCTTATCATGATCACAATCAGACATGGTGTGGTTTGATTAATTCAGAGCATATAATAACCCACTGTTGAAAAAAAATTTTTTTTGGTCCTAATGATCTAGAATGACTTCTTTGATCAATCAGTATCTCCACATAATTAGCTTTTTTTTTTTTTTTTTTTTTTTTGTGGGTACCGGGGGGTCGACCTCAGGACCTCGCGCGCCAACAGGCACCCGTGCCGCTGAGCGATATCACCGGCCCCTTTTTCGTATGTGGGATCCGGGAGTCGAACTCGGGCCCTCGCGCTTGCCAGGCAGGCGCGTACACCGCTGAGCCATCTCACCGGCCCATAATTAGCTTTTGCTAAAGGATTTGAGTATAAACTACAAAAAGTAGTCTTAAGAGCTTTCTGCTTTGATTTCCATTTTTAAGTTCAAAAAGGATAATTTCTTGTAAAGGCATTCCATGATAAGATGGGCAACGGCCCTCAAAGCGCAGAAAAGAAGCCAAATGATAGGGTCAACTAAAGATACTGATAAAAAATTAAGTATTTCTATGGAAAACACATATAAATTTTTTTTCCCATTGGGATAGAGTCAAGATGTACTTCGCACAGTGAACTAAATTGGCTTCTATCACTCAAATTATACAGCAAGTTTGGGCACTGAGACTTAGCAAACAATAAAAGGAACATATTTCTCCAGTTTTTGCTGGTGAATTTTGTGGTGTCTTTTTAAAAAATGGAATAAGAAAATTAGGCAGTGTTCCCAGTTTAATTTTTAATGCTGCTTGAGGGCTTTATTTGTTAAAATTTGTAACTGATAAACAAAAACATAAAAAGCTGTATGTAATGATGAGGATTCCAAGTAATGCGCAGTTTAATTCCTAAGAATTAAGAAGACCTCAAATACTTTGCATTATCACAAGAGAAAAGGAACAAGAAAAAGAAAAGAAGAAAATAAAAGAAAGTGGCCAGGAAAGGAGGGAGGGAATGTATTTTTGGAAAAAGCATGCAACATTTTAGCCCAGAGTTTAATTAATTTAAGATATGGTACAAATCTAAATATGTGGTTTCTGAGTGCAATACCATTTTCCTATAAAAATTTAACATCCTATGGCTCTTGAAAGGAAATTATTAAGAGGCACTTGGATCATTTTATGGGTGAGTGCCACCTACACACTTTCAAGAAATATAGCCTTTGAATCAAAAGAGATTGTGATGGGAGCTCTTATTCCATTATTCCAGAATAAATGCCATTTACAGCCCCCAAAACTGAAAGCTACAGTATCAAGGCTGGCACTGTTGAGTTCTGGTCACACTAATTTTTTATTTAGATGGGGAGGAGAGGATAGGGAATCAAATACCAGTGAGAAATTCTGCTGTAATTTCACACAATTTCTAGGGCCATGCTCTTCATGCATTATATATGAGAATTGCTGGGGTGGTTTATTAAAAAGCAGACTGATTCGGGAGGTCTGAGGCCTGAGACTCCGCATTGTGAACAAGCTCCTGGCCGCCGTGGATGCTGCTGCGTGGAAACACTGAGCAGCGAGGTTCCAGGGCTCAGCATCAAGCACTTTGTCTACCCGCAACCCTGTAACCATGTGACGGGAACTGCCACCACAGTTTAACTTACATTACGAAAGGAACAGTATATGTGCTGTGCATTATGAAAGGATGAAATTTTCTGCTACCTGCTGATCACTTCTGAAAGACAAAAACTGCAGTACCACAAACGTCGACTGTAGCTGAGTCTCTGGAGAGATATTACAGGTATCTCCAAGATAGGGACAGACTGAGCACAGAAAGATGAACGCAGAGCCCAGGGCCCATTTCCTCAATGATTTGTGGTTGGGCATGAGTGTTTTCAGGGAGACAAAAAGGAAAGGAAAACTGACACAAGTATTTATAACTTAGGTCATCTTTGCTAATTGGCCTTTCTGGAACATTCTCACTGTATAATGACATAATAGTACAAACATCCTCATACCATCAAGGCAATCACAAATATAATTACATTTCAAACAGTTTCTGTTCAAAGATACTAAAACTGAATTATAACACAGATGTGAAAAGTGTCCACTGAATTTCCCATCTCTGTTCCAGGTCTCACGTTTACACGGCGCTGTTATAATCTCTAAACAGAACAATGCTCCTTCTTGCATTAGCTGAATCAAAGTCTCAAAGCGAAGAGGGCTTCCATATTTAAAAGCGATTATTTTATATCCTTCTGAATCACTACACCTTCAACACTGGACATTTTTTCCTTAACGCTTTGCATTTTTTCAACTATGTTTGTCATCGTTATCTGCCTTACCTGGCAGGAAAACTATCACTGGTGGTTCCATTGTGTGTGATCCTGAAGAAACGGAATCAGGCTGTCACGTTGGACAGGTAGTGCTGCCTGTTGCCCATCATGTTAATGCTCAGGACAGACAGGAGGACAAGGGAGCAATTGAAAGCAATGGAAAACAGGCTTGGATAGAGGAGGAACACCCTTCCACGGCTACCACCAGTCTTCCTTGGCTTCCTGAGCAGGGCCAGTGAAGGCAGCAATGACTGTCCCAGAGAAAAGAACATAAGGGGGCAAATGTGACACCTGAGGAGGCGGCATGGCCTTTGTGTTCTTCCCAAACTCTGCATCCAATCCGAAGCAAAGGTCTAGATGCAGGCCTTGTCTTGGAGCAAAATGTCAGAAGACCAAACCTTACCTGCCGCTGAGATTCATGTGCTTCAGTTTCTTAATTTTTATAAAAGCAATAATGTGGCCCCCCCCTCAGGATGAAGTTAAACTAATATGGGTGGCAAGGACCCTGGAAAGAGATAGGACAGTTGTTATTCATTATTACTTATTACAACATTTACTGCTGTTGTTCAAATCTATCACCTGGATTCCTACATGGATCTAAGAGGACAACTAAAATATTGTGCTCAGTGAAAGAAATGGAGAAAAGAGCAGAAAAGTTCAGTTTTTAAATTTAAATTTCATGTGATTCTTGTTTGGGGGCCTGACCAGCCAGGCTGGGTAGCCATCTCTACAGTCCCAGCTAAGGAAGAGCGAGGATGATGGACAATAAGGTCGCAGCTAAGTCACGAGGGAGGAACAGGGCTGTTCAGGCTGAGGGAGGGCAGGAAAAGGGTTCTGGGAAATGGACTGGTAGGCGGAAGGGCCAGCTGTGGGTGCTGCAGCACTGGGGTAGGGATGGGGCAGGTAAGGAGAACATAACAGAAATACAGGATTTTCCCTGAGACTCTCCCTTTCCTGGATTTTTGGAACAAGCAGAAGAGCCTGGTAGTTTGAATGCAGTGGAGGAAGATACAGCTAAATATATATGGGCCATGCCTTAGTTTAAGGTAATTACTCATCTCAAACACTGAGAATAAACTTAAAAAATAACACATAATGAGTTAAATATATTGTCCACAGACTGGCTGATACTAAGCAATATCCTGAGAGCAGAGAACTGCATTTTGGCACCACGCCAAATTATGATCATGATGACTGGCACTCAAGCCTGGCCTAGCTGGCTATGTAGTGACTCTGTAGATTGTTAATAAGAGTGGGCACATGGGCCCAGCAACTAATTAAAGAGGAATTTTGATGGCAAGAAGGTGAACAGGTGACTCCAGGATTATTCTTGACAAATAGTTTGATGCCTGTATCAGTCTGGCTCATGTCACAAAATAAAAACCACTCCAAGTATTTCAAACAAACAAAGTTGGTTCACAAGGAAAAGCCAAACACAAGAGGCAGAGGCGAGCCAGAAATCAGCACCATTAGGAAGTTCTCTCCACCTGGTATGGGACTGGTATGGAAGCCTGGAAGTGAGGCTGGTGGGATCTGGACCAAAAAGAGGTGCATCCTTCCACAGAGATGCCGCCCAAAGCAGAATAAGAGAAAAGTATCGGATTCTCTTGTCCTCAGCGTTCCATCAGTGCCTCCCACTGCCAAATGTTCCCAGAAACCAGAGGGCAAGAAAGCCTGAAACGCTCCTTACAGGGGAAGGAAAGGAATGGGTCTGAGAGAAAACTGGCAAATGAGAGAGACCAAGATTAGCCAGTAGAATGATCCAGTGAACCCCCTGCCTTGACCTTGTGTACTCCAAACAACCTCCCAAATACCATTTGCTTACTGAGTGGAAATCATTAACCAGTGTATTATGCACTCTCCCTTGGCAGCTACATTTCTGGCTGTAAAATAACAAAGTGGAGCTCTTTTGTCTTAATTATAGTGTCCTAGGAGTTCTGTTAGTACGATTCAATCTCCTTTAATGAAGTCAATATCTTGGCCCCAGGATGTGAACCTAGACTAAAAACACACGCACCTAAGGGAAGCCCTGACTCCAGAGCTTTGTCTTAAGAGTCAGACGGTAAGCAAGTTAGGCTTTGTGGGTCACAGCATCTGCCACAACTATTCCGCTATACACTGTAATGCGAAAATAGCTACAGACAAAACCTTAGCAAATAGGCGTTGCTGCATTACAATAAAACTTTATTCACAAAGCAAGCAATGTGCAGACTTGGCTTTTAGGCTCTGCTTTGCAAACTCCTTGTCTAGTCCACAATCAGCCAACAAGGAGAAGTTCATCTTCAAGTAACTCACCAAAGAAAGCAATACATAGCAAAGCATTTTCAGGTAGGGCTGATACTCATTATTATGCTTACTGATTGGAATTTAATCTCAATAAAAAATTCAAAATATTACTGTACTTTTCCATGAACTGCTCTTTTATCATAAATGTTATTAAAATCTTTTAGTTTTACTTTTAATACAATTTTTATATTTATCATGAATTACGACTTACAGCTTTTCTGTATAATTTGAATTGCATACAATCAAAATAGGACTTTCATTTTTTTCCATTAGGGTTTTCAACAACATTTCCGTATTTTGCACTTTGAAAAACTGCTATGTCATTCGTTAATTTTTCTTAAGTAAAGCTTGATGGGGAAATCTCTAGCCTAAGAATATTTTCTTTTTAAAAATATTTTTGTAGATCTGACAGAGAAATGATACCATCTAGCCAACTATTTTGATAAAAATGTATGAGGATGAATGGATAAAGAAATGTGGTATACGTAAACAAGAGAATATTTTTCAACCATAAAACACAATGAAATTCTATATTTGTAGTAATGTGTATAAACCTTGAAAACATTGTATCAAGTGAGATAATATCAGGCACAGAAACAAAAACAGTGATGTTCTCACTTATGTGAAAGCTAAAACTGCTGCTCTCATAGAAGAGAGTAGAAGCATGGTTACTAGAGGCTGGAAGGAGTAGGATGGATGGAGAAGGATGGTTAATGGGTACAAAATTACAGAAGGAATTCTAGTGTTCTATACTGCAGTTAATGATCATTTACTGCATATTTTAAAATACCTAGAAGAAATGATTTTCCTCCTAAAACAAAGAAATGATGAGTGTTTAAAGTGATTGATATGTTAATCAACCTGATTTGATCATTCTACCTATATATTAAAAATCAAACTGTACCTCATAAATATATCAATTAAAAAATAAGATAAATATATGAAGATTATCTACTAAAATATTCCATATCCTTCATACTACCACAAATAGGAACTATTTTTAAAAGTTTCTTTGAAGTTTTCTAAAACTGAATAGAATATTTTCTATCAGAAAACCTGACATGACCAAGAGAAATCATTTCCAGCACCTTCCAGACTGTGCAAGCTTTGCTCTTATGTGTTATCCTTTGCTATTGTTTACTCCAAATATATTTCTCTCTACCATCCAGCTTACTTCCCATTTTTACATTAAAATTGTTTTTTTAAAAAAAATAGCAAGCAACTGTATCAGTCATATTCAGTTTTCCTTTTTATTATCTCTTGGAAATGGTTGCCTATTATCTCTTGCTTGACCTAGAAAATAAGGTTAGGCCACAGATCCTGAAAGGCATGCAAATCTGATTTGATGGGACCAGTCACTCAGGGCCTGGCCCTCCCACCTTCTCAGTGTGCGTTTATCTGTCAGGGCTTCAAGCTGGAATTTTACTCTTCATCTATTCTTCCTTTTGTATATGGTTATCTGTTAAATTTCACCACCTCAGTATGGGTGGATCACAATTCTCCATTTCTGACTTTCCTTATGCCGTCAGTTCTGAAAGGTCTGTCAGAGTGGCATGACTAGCCTTTTGAGGATCTTACGGATAGACGCTGAAGGGAAAGAGAAACTCATTGCCCATAAAACACAGTATTATTTTTTTTTTTTTTTTTTTTTTGTGGGTACCAGGGGGACGACCTCAGGACCTCGCGCGCCAACAGGCACCCGTGCCACTGAGCGATATCACCGGCCCCTTTTTCGTATGTGGGTTCCGGGAGTCGAACTCGGGCCCTCGCGCTTGCAAGGCAGGCGCTTACGCCGCTGAGCCATCTCACCGGCCCAAAACACAGTATTATTCACACAAAAAATCATAGTAAATGTGAAGTCATTTGATTGATTGGTTGATTGATTGATTGATACTGGGAAACTGAACTCAGGGTCTTTACACCGAGCTATATCGCAAGTTCTTTTTAAAAATTTTTTATTTTGAGGCAGGATCTCACGAAATTACCCAGGTGGGACTCAAACTTGTGATCTTCCTGCCTCAGGCTCACTCAGTATTGGGATTACACGCATGTGCCACTGCTCCTGACTCAATTATTTTCAAATATTTAATACATACATACGCTAGTGAATGGCAATCCCTCCCGTGGTCAAGATGTCCCATCTGCAGGACAGCTTTGATTCTCTCACTGCTGCAGTCATCTGATACCAACAGAATTGTTATGCTTGCCCCTCAAGCCCCAAAATGTAAATCTAAGAGGTTTAGCTTAAGATGCAGCAGGACATGGCCTAGGACTGCGGCACCCTGGCTGTCCTCCCTTCGCTTCCTTCTGATTACCCTGGCAGGGAAGAGGTAAAAAAGAAAAACAAGGGATGGAAATCTAGGAGTTCTGTCCATTCAAACTGAGAGGGGACCTGAAAGAAATGAAAATGTATATCCACCTAAAACCTTATGTAGGAATGATTATAATGGCTTTATTTATAGTCACCCCAAACTGGAATCAACCCAAATATCCTCAGTAAGTGAACAGACAAACTGTGACACACACACACACACAGGCATACGACCTCCGGAGCGAGCTCCTGGCTACAACATGCAATCACACAGAGGAATCTAGAATGTTTTACATTAAGTAGAAGCCAGATGCAAAGGGTTACGTACTCTGTGACCCCTTCTCTATGACGTCCTGGGGAAGTAAAGTAGGAACCGAGAACAGATCTGCGATGGAAGCGGGGTAGGGGAGGTGGGAGGGGGATGTGACTACAAAGGGGCAGCACAAGAGAATTTGGGGGTGACGGAGCTAGTCTGGTATGTGGCTTGTTGAAAAACTCGAATGTTGGTACAAATAA
The DNA here is from genome assembly GCA_028451465.1 of Erethizon dorsatum. Classification (NCBI taxonomy): domain Eukaryota; kingdom Metazoa; phylum Chordata; class Mammalia; order Rodentia; family Erethizontidae; genus Erethizon; species Erethizon dorsatum. Next base: position 12,914,807 of record CM051839.1, read on the forward strand.
GTGAATGGGACTGTTCCGTGAATTTAAAAACATATGTTAAATAATTCTTTTTGCAAAACTAAAGAAAGAACAGAGGAGCTGAAGGGGATTCCTCCTGGTTGTGGAAGCAAGAACAGACCCCGAGAAAACCAATTCCTCCATTGTTTAGTTCACATCCAGAGGAAGATTCCAAGCTTCTTTCCCTTATGTTTCCTCTTCCCAGGTAAGAGACCATCCCGGCCGCCACGCTGAGCATGCGTCAGGATTCTGTGCGGGCAGAACCTCACTCACGCTGTGCTCAGAGTAGACTGCCAGTCCACTTCTGAGGCCCTGGGCTCTGTGGCAGGGTGGCCTTGCTTCAGGCTTTGTCCTGCTTCTCTGTCCATGGAGGTTAAGATCTTTCTCTAATCTAAATTATGGAGTCTTTGATGTTTTCTTGCAGCAGCTTTAAAACAAAACAAAACAAAACAAAACAAAACAGAACCTCAGCAGCTGTTGCCTGCATCAATCTCTGAGATCTTGATCAGGAAAAAAAAAAAAAGAATTTTTTTTTTTTTCTTGAAACCTCGGAGTCCTAAGGGAAATACAGCAGTCTGCTCTTATTTTTTAAATAAAATTTCATCATGCTCTGAAACCGAGGAGCCCATACAAATGGCATAAATAGCTTCTCTGGGAATTTATCCTTTTCCAAAGTGGGACCCCGTGCACCATTAAGATACCTTTACCTGACCACTCCCTGGGTTGGTGGGGCAGGGTTGCCCTGGGCCAACAGGGGCTTCAACAGATAAAAGCGATTTCTCTCGTCACTGTTCAAACCTCAGAAGACCTAGTGGCATTTTATAAAGCTGCGATAGGAGATAGGCAGGACTATGTGTTACACACTTCTCTGCTTTTCCAGGGAAATAAGGTTTTACTCTGTCCCACATCCACGGACTTACTTTCAGAATCACGAGAGATTTTTGTCAGTTTAAAAAAAGATATTAAGATTAAAGATATGTTCATAAAAAGACTTTTTCCATTTTAAAAATGTAAAATATCTCAGCAAAACTCACAGTGATGTGCTGGGTGATGTAACAGCATTTAATGAAGAGCTCTTTTTGTGTCGTCATCTTTGTCAGTGCTGCCAGGCTCTAATGGAGGCCTCTTTTAATAAATGTGCCCGATTTGCTGTCAGAAGTGATGAGCAGTACTTAGCTGCTGTGAGGCATTCTTAGTGTGGAGACTGCTCCGACACAGGCCAACTCCTTCAGCTAAGAATGTTGGCTTTCTGCTCTCTCCAACGCCAGCTACTTGCATTTGACAAATCCCATTAGATTTTCAATGATCGAATTAAGTACTGCTTTATTCTGAAAAATATTAGCCATAAAAAAATCTCAAGAAAAGCCCTGGGCTGCTTTGATTTGTTTCCTTTGTCACTCCCATTCTTTGAGCAGAATATAGGGTGATCAGTTGGTAGACTAAGACACCCTGGGCCCCAATTCCGGTTCCACCACTTAATAGTCGTGTGACCTTGGGTGAGTTATCCGATCCCTCTGAGCTTCAACTTCCTCACTGGAAAATTATGCGAATGATAAGCTTGTAGTCATCCCTTGACATTCTCCAGGGATTTGTTAGACCCACAAGGGCACCAAAATCCATAGAGGCTCAAGTCTCTTCTATAAACCAGGTTGGTATTTGCAGGTAACCTACTGATACCTCCCATAAATTTTAAATCATCTCTAGATTACGTATAATACACAGAACAGTAGAAATACTATGTAGGTAGTAGTCAAACTGTATTCTTTAGAGAATAATGACAAGAAAAGAATAGGTACATGTTCCACACAGATGCAGTTTTTTATCTTAGATCCACGGCTGACTGAATCCATGGATGACAAATCTGAATATGAAGAACAGCAGTACTTACAAAATAGTATCCTCATAAAAGAGAGAGAGTGAATATATGTGACATGCTTAGAACGATGCCTCGCACATAGTTAAGTCCTGTACTGTGAAAGGGCAAGTACCCATTGCTTCTGCTGCTATTAGGGCAACATCTCCTGAGCACCAGTCAGCCGTGGAAAGAGAACTATGAGAATGATGGGAGATGGAGGGGGGCAGACAAACCAGACTTCAAATATTATCAATTACTGGCTAGATATCCTCTCCGAGCCTCAGTCTCCTCAGTTATAAAATGGGGCAAAGGACACCTCCTGTTAGATGCAGATTTCATGCCTGGCATTTAGCTGGTTTCCTGACACTGTGGTAATGGTTCGACTCTAGGTGTTGGACCCAGAATGCCTGTGGGATGTTGGACAGATTGCTAACCTCCCTGCAACTGAGCTCTCATGTAAGTGGCAATAGAAGCGATAAGGATGCATAGCCCTGCTGCATGATTATATGAGATAGGGTACAGAAAGACCAGTCAGGACTCCATGGACACTAAAATTACAAGAAACTATTCTCGCTGTCAGTTACGTTACAATGGAAACTAAAAAATTCCTAATTCAAAAAAGACATAGATAATATTTCAAACAAACAAATAGCTACAAAGTACTTTGGAGGGGGAGATCTAGGAAGCTAGATCAGTCAACAATGACAGGAAGATTTACCCGCAGCTGTGAATTGAATCCCTCCATAATCGGTAAACATAAGCTCTGAAATCTGCCTTTTCTTCTCTCCCTTTACTACTCACTTCTCATTAATTGAGTACGGTTTTGTTTGGTTTGCTTTTGCTACAAAAAACAAATATAAAACAAAATCCCTGGTTCACCACCAAATCTGAAATTGCCTATCTGCTTTCTGGTCATTTTACCATCCTCACACGACCCGGTACCAGCCACCACAATCAATGTAAATTGTCTTTTTGCATTGTCGAGCTGTAGCCGCATGATTATCCAAAGCGCGTCTTTCAATTTCTTAATTAGCTTCACTTCATATTTCTTACTTATCACAAATATGTCCTCTTTCAAGAGTGTCTCCTAGGAAAAATTGTATCCTGAGAAATATCAACTGCTTGGCTGAAATTGCATCGTTTCTTTCCTTTTTTGTCTCTAAGCGACCCTCTGAGATATTAATTAAACTTGTGAGAGAGAGGGTGAGGGAAATTGTGTCAGCACTTGCAGTCTAGGCTTTGCTCTTAGAATCAGCGCTCAAGACAGGCTGACGGTAACTGGAGGTTACTGCTAAAATATCAGAGCTGCACACATCCTGCAGGGAAGGCAGGGGACTGAGATGCTAAGGAAGCCACAGGAGGCGCCATCTGTGAGCCAAGCGTGGCCAGGCTGATGACCGAAGGATCTATGAGCCCGGCTCTGGGTCGAGTGGTCTGCTTGCTGGACCACACGCCCCAATATGCAGCTGTAGCTGCTGAGAAGCAGCGGGTGATTTCTAAACTGCGACTCTTGGATAGGTGACCATGCTAAGTCACAAGACTCCTTTCAGCATGGGTCCGGGAGCAGGTCTGCCTCAAACCACACACGCTGTCAGCCCCACAAGTAAAATACCCAAATACCAGCACATCAGGGACAAGCAGCCGCTAATGCTGTGTCGTCTTCAGTGCTCACATTCGAGAAAAGGCCAGGGCTGAGGACGTGTTAGTATTTAGGTAATTATATTTCACACGTGGCCCTATTCCTTGGAACAAATGACCACTAGTTGTTACTTGAGCTGTCATGTTAAGCAAGGTGATGTTCTCTACCCCTTCCCCATGTCCTCTCAGCGTCCCGTCTTAACTTCATCCCCCACACAACTCACTCCAAGCGCAGACAGCACGGGACAGCAACAGAGAGTGGGAAAGAGAGGAGGCCAAATGAGACTCACTCTGTCCACAGTGGACGCTCCCGAGGGCCACTGCTTTGAGGGGACAGAGACAAGAAACAGCACTATGAACCTGACCGTAGACTAGGACAGCGTCTGTGTATTTCGCATCTGTCAACTTTAGATTCATGAAACTTCCGTCTTGAGAGTTACATTTTTAAATTCCAGAATCTATTTTAAAAAAGAAACCCCCAATACCACCTAAAATGTAAAAATATAAGCAAGGACACAACAGAGGTATGTGGGGTACTGATTTTTTATTTTTATTTTAATTTATTTGGTGCTGGAGATCGAACCCAGGGTTTTGTTCATGCTGGGAACGCATTCTACCACTGAACTACAACCTTTAGCCCAAGATCTTTTAGAACGGAGTAATAATAACCGAACCATTCTTTAATGCATATGTGTATCTATCTGTCTATACTTAGAGAGTGAATGCACTGACAGAGTTTGTTAAAAAACCAATTACTCTTTTGAAGATAGGTCATTTCCATGTGTATTCAAAGAACCATTAAACTGATCCCTTCGTAGTGCTCGCATACGCCACCATTTAATATCAGTGGAACAGAAAAGCTTTTAGTTTTCTTTCAGATTTCTACTCCCTATGGAGAATTTTGTTTAATTTTCAAAACCATAACCTGCTCCACTCGCACCCTGGGGTTCTCCGAACTTTATGGTCACTCTACATTCAGCGCTGTTTCACTTTCAAGCTATAATTATGTGTTTGTACCAAAGAAAGAAAATGCAGTATGCTTCCCGTTATCTGAGTTCATTCCTAGTCACAACACAGAGGCTACCAGCACCACTGAGTGTGAGAATTTGAGCTCCGAGTTTCTCCGCTATTCTGAACTCTTCAGAGAAAACTGACTAAAATAATCCAATGTGCTTATACATGTTATTGACCAAATTCCCTGATGGTTTAGAAAAGCAGCCTAAAGAGAAGGTACATAATAACTGAGGGATTAAACAGTCATTCCTGCATCATTGCTGTATATATCATGGGCCATGTTTCCTGGAAACGACAACAACATAAATTTGAAACCAAAGCATAAAGTAATTGAGGGATTCGCCTCGGTTCCTGTCCAGTAGCTATGCGCACAATTCCTGGTGTTCCGAGTGTTTTCTGATTATTCTGGTCTTCATTTCAGTGTGCACCAGGTCCTGACTTTCCACCTCATTCCTCTGTGCCTACCCCAGTGCATTAAGAAAACAATATAGCCTAATAAAGCAAGATGCCTGGAAAGGCGAGAAACATAAACTTATTTAAGTAGTATGTTGGTCCATTTACAAATATTATACCCAGTATGATTTTCTTAAATCTTCAGGTAAAGGGCCCTCCTCTAAAGCAAGGAGTACAATAGAAAAACTAGCACTTTCTTCACGCTTCCAAACCTTTAAAGATCCTCTATCTACACTTATTCCTATTGTCAAAAAATGTTTACTCTATGTTTTTGGATTTCTACGACACTCGGCAATAAAATGTATATTCCTAATGAACTATCCAAATGGTTCATAGAAGATGGTGACTCAGATAATAATACCACACAATTCCCCCTCAAACCATAGGGTGACTTCTCAAAAAAAAAAAAAAAGCCATAGAAATGTCCAATTCTTTTGAGTGTGGATACGTAGGAACTGAGATCCTTAGATAATAACTGTTTTTACATGCATAGGAAAACTCATCAATAACCATATCCGAGAAACAGATAACCCTGGCACAGTGAAGCATACCTGTAATTCCAGCTGCTTGGGAGGCTGAGGCATAAAGATTCCAAGTTCAGGCCCAGCTTGGTCAACTTCATGAAACTGTGCCTCAAAATAAAAAGGGTTTGGGATGTAGCTCAGTGGTAAAGCACCCTTGGTTTTAGTCCATAGTACCATTAAAAAAAGGAAAAGGAAGAAAAAGACTTAAATGACTCATACTGAAAGTTCTTTGGGTTCAACACCACAGTGTTGATCTTAAATTAAATCCTGCTTTTTTCACATGTTCTGCTCTTCCTTTTCTCCTCTAGCTCAGAACTATAAATAGGTCTAATTTCCACATGAGAGGTGTTGGTTTTAAGGAGGAATCCTGGCTATACCTTGTCTGGAAGTTATAAAGCTGAGTCATGAGAGATGTGAAACCAAACTGAGACCCGGCATCATAAGAAGACGTGAGCATATGAAGGGCAAGGTGAGAACCCTGATCAGTAGAAAGCTGATGTTGTAAGAGGAGCAGCCTGTTCTACAACTGTTGGTCCTTTTTTGCCCAAAGACACAAAGATGCTGGGAATGGGCCCAAGGTTGGAGTGAAGTCCTTTCTGCCAGAATAAAAAAATTCACACATACGTGCTCAAAGCTGCATATATGCACAAATCTCTACACAAATCCCTCAGATGACTCAGATGCCTTCTTGGCACCCATGAAAGCTACAAAAGCAAATGAATAAATCTTTGCTAAAATGTGAATAAATGAAGACGGAGCAAAGATTAAAATTATGTCTTTGTGGATGCAGAGGAAAATCAGTTTAACAGTTTATACTCCTATACCCCAGCCTCTGCACATACATAACATACCTAATTTCTGTTTCTTAAGTAGTTTAATGTGGTATAGGTAAGACTGTCCCTAACTTGAAGCATGCTATTGAACTTTAAGTAAAATATATATTGAAATGCAATATATTCATTTCATTTCATAGGCATGGATCACAAATAAAGTGACAAATGACAGCTCATCACTCCTGAATGCTCACCATTTTAATGACAGATAGTTTAGCAGATAACCTGAAGTACTCATTATCTCCTAAATAATTGAGAAGATTATTATCATTCAGCTGGGTTTATACCAGTATTATATTTCCAAAAGATCTATTTAAACCATGTATTCTAAAAGACAAAGACTATCTAGGATACAACTTTTCAATGAGAAACAAAATTAAAGAGTTTTACTCTTTAAAAGAGGAAATTGTGGAGCAAATAGATTAATTTCTCACAAAGCTGAATACCAGGGATATAACATTTTGAAAATAATGTCAGTACCTACTTTAACGGTTGCTATCTCTTAAACTGTACCAACTCTGGAGACAAAGGAGATCTTAAAATTAACAGAGAAACACTTCTGCTTTCTCCACCAAGTCCGTCCTTGGCAGCCTGTGTGGTAAGATGGTTCTGAAGGATGCTTAGACTTTTGATCATTAGAGAACGAGCTCAGACAATTCTCAAATAAGGTAGCATGCATCCAAGTGTAGGCTCAGGAGAGCAGAGAGGTGAAATGACTGGTTGAAATAAAGGTTGACTTTGGCAGAATTTGGGTTGGACACACGGTAGACTGTACATGACAGTATGTCACCAGTATCTTCCACTCTGAAAGTCCTTACAATATCACCTGGATATTCCTCTCATGGAGAGGTGGGGTCTACAACCTCCCTCCTTGACCCTGGCTGGGCAGGGCTTTGTGACTTCCTCTGCCAACAGAGTATGGCAGAAATGACACTCTGTAATCCCTGACACTAGATCCTAAACATGTCTTGCTTTCTCAGGGTGCTCTCTCTTGGGGCCTGGCTATGAAGAATCCCAAGCCTGCCCTGGTGGGTCAACTACACAAGAGGTCACAAGGAAGTGCTCCAGTCCATACTCCAGATTAGGTGTCAGTAGAGTGTCAGCACCAACCGCCAAACACGTGAGCCAAGATGTCCCAGCCAGCAGTACCCCCAGCTGAGGAGTAGTCTCCGAGAGCCAGGATATGGAGGACCAAAGGCAAGTGGCTAACAGAGATGCTCTGTCCAGATTCCTGACTCACAGAATTGCTGTGCAAACTAATGAGTGTTTTATATCCCTTACAGTTTGGGACAGCTGGTTATGCAGCAAAAGTGACTGGAACGGACACCGATGGTGAGGCAGGTGTTAGAACTCCTGTGACCAGACTAAGAGGTTATGCTAGGTTCTCAAGAAAAGCAATTTTGTGATTAGAGTTTAAGGCAGTAGAGGTGGTAAGTTAGTTAAAATACTTTTTTTAATATTTTGACAATGGACTGCTCTAATGCAATGTCAGTGGGAGAAGGTGGATGTGAAGCAGAGAAGATATATTTAACTAGAAGAGTCAATAAGGCTTGATGCTAACGGGGCTTGAAACACAAGAATGACAAGAGTCTCTCTCTCTCTCTCTCTCTCTCACACACACACACACACACACACACACACACACACACACACACACACAGCCTTCCAGTCTCTTACTGCCAGTGGTAAGCAAGACCAATTGAAAGAGCAACCAGTTGCCAGGAGGTGGGAGAAGAAAGCTTACTTCCATGTTAAACTCAAAAAATCTGATGCAATGGAACAGGACAGTCCCTTTAGAAAGCTTGAAAGAAAGTACTGGAACATAGGAGAAAAGATTTATACATCATGGGTACCAAGGGGACAGTCAAAAGTGTAAAATATAATTGTTTTATGAAAAGAAAGAGAAAATAGAAACTAGATGGCAACCACTCCAGCTTTACAGGGCATCTATAGTCACAAGGCAGGAAAACATGGTATCCTACAATTATACACGCATACCTATCTCTATCGCAACACAAGACAAACATCTAAATCTTGGAAGGAATACGTCCATCAACAAATGAATGGACAAAGAAAATGTGGTATTTGGACACAATGGAATACTACTCTGATATAAGGAAGGATAAATCTGAGTCGCTTGTAGGAAAATGGATGCACGCTGAGACAATAATGTTAAGTGAAATAAATCTGATACACGAGCTAGAATATCACATGGTTTCTCTTAAAAAGTATAAACTGGGGCCGGTGAGACGGCTCAGCGGCTTAAGCGCCTGCCCAGCAAGCGCGAGGGCCCGAGTTCGACTCCCGGATCCCACATGAGAAAAAGGGGCCGGTGATATCGCTCAGTGGCACGGGCGCCTGCTGGTGCGCAAGGTCCTGAGGTCGACCCCTCGGTACCCACAAAAAAAAAAAAAAAGTATAAACTGAAGAGCAAAATAAAAGACAGACAATAGGAAACAGGGAAATAGATCTTTTGCAAATGGAAGGGGGACCAAGGCAGACGGGGGGAAGAATAGGAGGAAAAGAGAAAATAAAAAGGATTAGGATGTGTATGTACATGTACCACCTCCCCATGATAAATGTAATTGTTATGTACTGAAAACATGAAATAGGAAAAATGAAATATTAATAAAAGAAAGCACGGTATCAAAGAAAAATCTACTCCAAGTATACCCCTTTTCATTCACCATCCATTGTCTTTCTCCTTCAATAATTCTTGGATATCACCAAATAGCTTCCCCCTTTCATACTCCCATCTCTGCCCCAAGCCTCCTGCTCTGCATCATTGCCCCTTCATCTTGCAGGAAGGGAAAAGGAAAAATAAATAAATAAATATATATGTGTGTGTGTGTGTATATATATATGTGTATACATATGTGTATATATGTGTGTAGGTATGTGTATATATATATATGATAGTTAAGATAGTTATATCACTAATTGCTGTTAGTTCATTGAAAAGAAAGGTTTGTGCCTATACTGTCTGATCAATTTTTCATGCCTGTATCTTGTAATATGAGCAACTACTTTGAAGATAGCAATACGCAATGTATTAACCATTGTTACTCTCCTACTGTTTTGAAATTTTGTATCATTGTTTTTATTGTTTTTTCTCTTTAAAAGAAAAAAGAAAAACAAAACAAACAAATAAAAACCTTCCCCTGTCTGGCCCACTGCCCCTCTCCTTCTGACTTCCTCCCTATGAACTGAGCTGTGCCCCCTAGTGGATTCATTCATGAGTCCTAAGTCCCAATTTGGCATCAGGTGGAAATGAGGCCCGTGAGGAGGTGATAAAGGTCAAATGTGGTCATAAGCACAGAGCACTCATCAGATAGAACCAGAACCCTTTTAGAAGGAGGAAAGACACACACGCACCCTCACTCCACTCCTCCACCAAGAGAGGACACAGGCAGGAAGCCACCCTCTACCAACCAAGAGAGGTGGCTGCGGAATGAAACCTACTTAACTTCCTTCTCCACAACACGCTGTTCCTTAACAGAAGCTTAGTCAGTGCATCCTTCAAATTGTCTACATCCTTCAGATAATTTCTGTTGCTCGGTGTCCCTCTTTTGGGCAAATGTATCCTAACATCTCATAGTATTAGTGTAGCTTTCTAAAGGTTTCCACCTACTGAGTCCACAAGGTTCTTGTTCCTTATTTAAAACCTATAAGTTTTATAAATCCATGATTGCAGTATCTTCTTAGTGGGCAGTTCCTGTTAGGAATAATATTTGATTTTATCCTTACTGCTTTAATTTTTATTTTATTATCGATATAGTGTAATGCTAGCTTTTTTCAGTTTGTAGCGGCATTTACATACAGAAATGGTATACTGATATTAACTTAATTGCTACTATAGATGAAACATAAAAAAATAACCTTACTTTCTATTTTAGTAAGAGACTATACTTAAATAATCTGCTAAATCAGGAGCGTATACTTCATCTCTAGTACTTATTTAATGTCAGTGCATCCCTTTTAATGTTCCACTAAAATACAGAATAAATCCTTCAGGTATTAAAAAGGTATGTTTATACTAGATGGCCAGAGTTGAAATTATGCCATCTATCCTGGTGTGGAGAAGTAAACTATCATTATTTACTTGAAATAAAATAGACATTTCTTTTTTTACAATAATACTAAGGCTGCAGCCCAGCTGAACAGGGTGTGGCTAAGAATTCTGCACCTCAGAAAACCTGTACTTTATCTCTTCTCTGCATGTGCACATTTTCAACCTCCAGCTTTCCTTCTCCCTCTTTACCCATTCCCTCCTTCATCCTACTCTGAGGTTAACTGTCTACTTTATAATTTTAACTTACTCTTTGCCTTATCTTTCTATCTCCTATCATCTTTTTCCCTATCTCTTTTAACACTATGAAATTACACCTGCTTTGAAATACTCCTTGTATGGTAGCTAACATGTAATGTTTTATAGTCCAGCTGTTATTTTGTTTTAAAGCCAAGCCTTTAAGTTTCTTTTTAAAAACACACATATTGTACTATTTTTCTACCATACAGATCTTGATTGATTTCAACGTAGATCAGTAATACTTCACAGAGAAGTAGTTCCTTACCAACACTTAGAGTTGGGCTGGAAGAACGCGTCTGTGATGGTGGTAGTATTGTCTTTTATGACCAGTGCTTCACAGATACATTTTATCAACAGGAAAATTTAGATAACTACAGAACTGATCCAGATTTCTCCAGGGCTGACAACTAAGACTCACTCTAAGAAATCCTGGCAGTGGTGGGCAGTGTGTCTGCCCCTGGTGACACACGCCTGCCCCATAGAGAGCGGTGTGCTCGACTCCAACGTCTGCTGCAGCAGGACTGCCTTGCCGCTTTGCCACTTACCAGTTGTGTAACCTTGGACAAATTACTGAGATAATATAGGTCCCATTTACTCATATATAAACTGGGGTAGCAAGAAGTACTTTTCAGTAGATTACAGGATCAATGTTGTATCTGAGGCCCATAAAGTGCCTGTCACATAGTAGGCATTCATCAGCCAGAAGCTGTTCCCATTCGCTGTCCCATTGTCACACACACTGTGCCCTGAAACAATCCAGCCTCCTGATTTCCTCTCCTCACTCCACAGGAGGAAAGGAGAAGAAAAGATGAAACCATTAGGTTATCTGCACGATCAGCATTCAGAGAGGGTGAAAGCCAGCTCAGTTTGAAAGTGCCTGAACTGTTTTGTATGGTTAATGTTAAAAGGGTACTCTGACAACTGAAACTAATGTTCTTTCTTGCCTTATAATTACTGATAAGAATCTTAGGAGAAATTTGCTTGGGAGAAGCTGCATTTTTAAAAAGTGAAATAAAGGAAAGCAATTAAATGGGAAATTCAAAGAGATTTTTTATTGTTGCTGAATTATGTCGGTTCCCTGTGAATTCTGGCAGCTCTGAAGCAATCAAGAATTGCTGTAAATATCACCTCAGATGTATAAAGTGCAGAAACACTTTGCCTTTCTTTTATACACACACATATCACACAAAGAGAGAGAAGCAGAGGGAGGCACGGGGAAGGAGGAGAGAAAGGGGTCGCGGATGCGATATGAATATACACGCCCTTACTAGACTTCCGCAGTGGTCACCGCTAAAACACACCTACATGTCCAGAACCATGGCTTTCCCCTTCCTGGCTGGCTGAACAATTTTCCTCAGGGGAAAAGCTCTCCTAACAACATGTACCATAATTCTCTGAGATAAAAGAGAGAAAAACAAAGGTTGGCACCTGAGAAAGGCACCATGAGAAGCTCCGATGAATTCTCTTGCTAAGCGAGCCTCCTGGACGATTCGTCTGGTGAGGTGCCTGGAGGTCCTCAGAAATGCAGGGAAGAAAAGAAGCTGCTAGCAAATCTAGTAGGTCCAGTTTGGAGCCAGGGAGACCAGTTCTGCTCCTTACTGGTGATGTGGCCTTTTGAACAATTTCCTTAGTCTCTGCAAGGTCCAGTTTTCTCTTCTGTAAAGTGGGGGCAAACATAACATTCCACTAGCACCGACAAGGCATTAAACAAACTGATGTGTTTGAAGAGCTAAGCCTCTGCTGTACCCATTCTATGCTAAACAGGAAGTGACTAAAACAAGAAAATGAGTTGCATGAGGAACAGAAGCTGAGCTTTTCCTCAGATTAAAAGAAAAGATCAAGTGACAGCGTGACATTTGTCTTCATATATTTAATAACCTGACAAAGTGGCTCAGCCCTGTCTATGAGGTTTGGGGCAAGCCTGGAAAGAAACAATGGGTAAAAGTTACAGGGAGACATTTTGATCCAGTAGAAGAAACAATCACATGGTTAAATAGACTCTGCTATTTCCAAAAACAATATTTCAGTTTCCTTTTCACTAGAGAAAATTAAACCTATATTTGACGGCCACCAGGGCAAGCAGGTAGGTACACAGGAGGGTGGCCAACTACTGAACTAGAGTGGGGTAGGAATTAGATAGACAGGATGCCCCGAGTTCCCTCTTAGCCATGTGACTTCAATGATGTGACAGAGGGAAAAGCAGTCCACTTCTCAGATGCTCTGTGGGACATACCCTCTGACTTATGTGAAACAAACTACCAACACACACAGGAACTGCAAGAATAATTCAGATATGCCAAAAATGGATCACGACCAGGGATTCTTCTGGTTGTGCCAAACACACACATATGCATGGCATCCAAGGCCAATATACATCACTGCGATCTCAGTAGGTATATGGAAATATGATCTGCTACACGGACTTAACCCAAGGCTAGTGATCATATTTTCCTTTGTTGGAATCAAGCCAAAGAGAAATAAATGCAATGTCTTAAGGAAATCTGCATTTATCACTTTTTTATTTAAAGCCCTTGACAGTTGGTACCTGAAATGTGTATTCTCAGCATCTTTTATTTAAAAAATATCACACATTTATGGAGTACTTATGACAACACTCAGAGAGATAGATAATCTTACTGTTTTTCCTCACACCACAAGGCAGGCAGAACGGACATTCTATGTCTATTTTATAGAGCAAAACATCAGGCTCTGGAGATCTGGAGTGAGCCAGTGGTAACACATGGTCTTCCATAGTCTTCTGACCTCAAATTCCTCCTCCTTTCCACTATATCTCATTGTGATTTTTTTTGTGTGTGTGTGGGTACCGGGAGTCGAACTCAGGACCTCGCACTTGCCGGGCAGGGACTTACGCTGCTGAGCCATCTCACCGGCCCCCCTCATTGTGATTTTTAAAGGGCTATAGAACTGTTTTTTTAAGAAGAGTATGGGCATACATAGAGTGCACAAATAAGCAGGAAAAAGACTGGATTATTCATTCCTGTCCTAGATGGGTAAAGACATTTCCATAAAGACATCAGCCCATACACGCTCAGTAAAGAAACTTCAAAGGAAAATTTAAAAAGATGCAGAACCACACCAGAAAGTGTGAGGTGCAAGAATAATGAGTCAGGGGCCGGTGAGACGGCTCAGCGGCTTAAGCGCCTGCCTTGCAAGCGCGAAGGCCCGAGTTCGACTCCCGGATCCCACATACGAAAAAGGGGCCGGTGATATCGCTCAGCGGCACGGGTGCCTGTTGGCGCGCGAGGTCCTGAGGTCGTCCCCCCGGTACCCACAAAAAAAAAAAAAAAAAAAAAAAAAAAAAGAATAATGAGTCAGGCTTTAGTGAATACATGTGAAAATCCAAATGAACATTTTCTGTTTTAATGAAATATATCTAATCCAGGCAATAAGAAGTATATTTCACCAAAATACTTGAAATTGGGGCTTCTCTTTGCTAGTGAGTTAGAAAGATGGAAAGAGTGCAACTCCTACATAACAATGAAGAAAAACTACAAAATACTCTTGACCCTCCTAGATAACTGAGGGCTGAGGACACAGGGTGACCAGAGAGAATGAATTCCAAAGTGGGACCGGCTCCTCTGAAGAGACATGGGACGTTGGCACCAGCTCTCACGTGGAGAGTGGCAACCACCACAGGAGGTGACAGGAAGAAATTGGCTGCCATTTTAAGAAATGGTTGGAGGTCAAACAGGGGCTGACATTTCATTCTGGAATACCTGGGGGCCCTAAGAATCCAGACGTGCACCCACTCATCAGTAAGCTCTTTCCCACCAGCCTGTACAGGGTACTCTCCAACAGGACCAGGGCAAAGCGGAAGAGGCAGAAGGAATTCTGCACAGAGGAAGTGACGCGTTGCTTCTCCAGGCAGGGCCCAAAGCCCACCACTTGGCCAGACCCTTTTGGTGCATACAGCAAAAGCCTCAACAGAAGAGAAAAGAAAAATGAAAAGACAACGGAAGCAATGTAAATATCCAGCAACAAAAAGTGACCTATTAAATGGATATATAAATTATGGGATATTCATACAATGGAATATCCTACATCCTTGAAAACAGGTGAATCATAAAAACACAATTTTAAGAGGGAAATCAGATACAAAATGATTCCATGTATGTCAAATTAACCTGCTTAGTTAATAAAATCTGTATGTCAAGTTTATAGACAGTTGGTAAGCACAAACATTTTATATAGTATATAAAACAAGTAAAACAAAAAATGCATGTGTATGTATGCACTTCTTTCCTTCAGGGTTGCATATGTAAACATTGTAACAAAAATGCAAGGGACTGATTTAAAAACTTGTAGATAATGGCTGTCTTTAGGAGAAGGCTACTAGAATTGAAAGGCATGTAGGCTCCTAACTAGTGGCATTTTTAATAATCTGTTAGTATACTCTGAGGCTGGAATTTTTTAAAATTTGTAGCTGTTTATCATTATTCTTTTTTTTTTTTTTTTTTTTGTGGGTACCGGGGGGACGACCTCAGGACCTCGCGCGCCAACAGGCACCCGTGCCACTGAGCGATATCACCGGCCCCTTTTTTCGTATGTGGGATCCGGGAGTCGAACTCGGGCCTTCGCGCTTGCAAGGCAGGCGCTTAAGCCGCTGAGCCGTCTCACCGGCCCTATCATTATTCTTTAATGTATATATTTTATGTACTTATCTAAACATGATATATTTTGTAACTTAAAAAAAGTTTTGTCAAGATACACATGTAACAGTGAACACCCTTACCTCTGACGGCAGCAGGTAGAGGAGTGGGATAAAGGCTATGTGTACTACTTGGGGTTTTTCCCCCTTTGATGCTGGGGATCAAATCCCAGCCAGATAAATGCTAGGCAAGAACTCTCTCTCTGAGCTATATCCCCACCCACATTTACTTCCTATTAAATTACTTCTTTCTGTTTGGTTTGGTAACACAAGGGGCAATGTGCATTGATATTAATTTATATTTGTTTAGAACACAAAAGATAATGCTTACCTTCTAAAACAATGAATTATGCCTATTTTATAAAGACCTTTTTTGCTGCACGTTAAAAATATCACAAAAGGATGAGCTTTCACATAGCAAAGCTGCCACAAGTCATGCGATAAATAAAAATAAAGATACCATTGTTAACAATCCTTTAAAGCCTTTTTACTCCATTTGCTCACTTTACAAAAGATGACCTTTAAATTCACTGTGATCAAATAATCCTGCTTTTGCTTTTATTCTGGACAAGGTAACACAGTGATTTACAAGACTGCATATTCCATTACGAAGACAAGGGCCCTCAAAATCCTGATCAGTCAACTGGAGAAAGTACTCAGAGTATTTGACTGAAATTCCAAGAAACTTCAAGAATCATGGGTGTTACATTTCTTCTATCCCTAAATGACTTCAAAATTCCTTTGTTTGATAACAGTGGCCAATAACCAGAGTGAGAAGATCTTTATGTGGGACTTGATGTTCTCTAATGCTCTTTCCAGGTCTAAAAAATCTTTTGGGCTTCATTTAAATACAGCCAAGCCCTCAGCAACTGGAAAAGGATGGTTCAATTAGACTCTCTTCATGTGGCTTTATCAGAGACAGCAGCTGAAATATTAAAGCTTTACTTTCCAAAACAGACCGTACTCTGCAGATCTCTATTGTGTGGGACTCTTTTGCTTCTCTGCAAATAGAATGTGAATTCTACCAAACAAGGGACCTTCTTGGATGTACCTTAGTATTGCCAGAGCCTCGTTCTGTGGCAGGAACACCCCAGGGACTGGTATGTGTTTATCGAGTGCAGCTGCTTACTTTGCAATTTAGAAAATTAATTTCTTTCAGCCTTCCATCTATGCATTTTGCAAACTTCTATTTATGCCAATGCTGAACCAATCCGGAGTACTGAGATTGCGAGTATGACTGATATACTTTTATGCCCTTTAGAAGGTTAAGTCTATGTCAAAGTGTAGCTTGGGACTACATCAACCACATGGAAGAAACTTAAAAACACAATGTTGAACAACAACAACAAAATCCCAGACACAAAAAAGTACATTCTCTATGCTTCTGTTTATATAAAGTTCAAAAACCAGACAAATCTAATCTATGGAATATTAAAGTAGGGACAGTGATTAGTCTGGGAGAATGAGTAACTGGAAGTGGCCAGGAGGGGGCTAATGAGCTTCGTTAGTGTTAGTTTCTTAATTGGGTGTGATGATCAAGCAGCACATTTTAGATTTGTGCACTTTTACATATGTGTGTGTGTGCATGTTGTACGCATAAGAAGTTCAATTTTTAAAAAGAATATCAGTTTAAAAAGCATAGGGCTTATATAAGTGGACTTCTCACTGTTCATACCGTTCCACAGCATTCTCAACACCCTCTGAGTTTGTTCTGACTCAAATGCCACCTCTTCTAAAAGACTGCACAGCCCCAAGCTTGAATGCATTTTCCCCCCTCAGAACTGCTGTCGCATTTTGTCTACGCATCTCCCTTACCTTTTTTAAGGATGATGTTCGCATCACCTACCACAGCGTTCTGGATATTCTGGATATATTAGGTACTCAAAAATTGTCAAGCAAATAAACACTTAACATTTTGTTCTGTGAACTATTCCCTGGGACCCTGGTGTTTCTGAGTGCTCTTTAATCTTCCCTTTTATTAGGCATCACATACCATGCGTAACTTGTGCAAATCTGCTCTAAATGTAACAGCAATGTGCCTGAAACCCTTTCCACAACTGGCTTGGACACACTGAAAAGAAAATAGCTTTTATCTGAACTATAAATACAACATAAAATACTCAAAACATAAAGGAAAAAGTACTAGTGGTGTCTGTACATTTTGTTGTATAACTTGCTTTTTACTCTTACAATACCACCTTTTTACATCCAGACACGCAGTTCTCACTGAAGTTCACCACATTCTGGAGCAGGCAGGGATGACCAAGTTTGGCACAATGGCTGCAGGCGAAAGGGATGCCTGCCCAACTTACTGTCTGCAAACACTTCGCGTTATGTCAAAGTTTTTACTTTTAAGGCCACAAACATCTGCATAAAGTTGTCATTCACAATATCTATGTTAGGGTAAATCTCTAGAAGTTATTTTATAGACCCAAAGGGTACACATGAGGAAGGATTTTTAGGTTACCTGCTGTCAGATGCAAAGAAGATGGCGATAATGTGTTTCTACAATGGTGAATCCCATTGTGCACCAACACATTGCTTTTGCATGGTAATAGGTCAGGTCTGAAATCAAAATTCTCCTTATAGTCTACAGCGTGCTATCATCACAGCCTGGTGGCAGTTGTGATATGGTTGTCACTGTTTGTGCCACCCTCCAGTACTCCAGCCAGAGAGCTACTTGACAACCATCTTCAGAAGGGATTGCAGCTGCTGACTGTCATTTGAAACACTGATGCCTTAAGATCAAGAAAGTGTCAGCAATGAATCTCACAGAATGGGTGTCTGTGGCTTGGGAAAAAAAAAGCCCGGGGACCTAAGCAGAGCTCTCGATGAGATACTGAATGCTGAACCCTCTCAGGGAAACACGTGGTGACTTCGTGGGGAAAAACCATGGAAGTGGATGCCCATGCCGAGAAGTGGTTGATAAAGGCAAGATTCTGTGAAAACCTTTTAGAAAATACCAGTTTAACTGATTTACTTTGCTTATATTTGCTTCATATATGTGTTCAAGAGTGATCAATGGTTGAAGTCTATCTCCAAATAAGGATAAGGAAGAGCTTACCACTACATAACAACATTTAAGTAATAATACAGTATTGTGTCAGTTACATTACGTAACCATGGGCCTTGTGACAGTTAATCTGGATTGTCAATTTGACTGGGCTGAGAAACACCTAGGAAATTATTGAGGCATGCTTTTGGGGGTGTCTGTGAGGCTGCGTGCAAGGGTCACTGGCATAGGGACAGCACACACTGATGGGGAGAACCATCCAGGATGTGGGCAGCACCATCCGACATGATGGTGGCCCAGACAGAGCAAAATGGAAGAAAAAGGAAGCTCACCAGCAAGCCTTTCTCTACTTCCTGTCCAAACTGAGGTGAGCAGCTTTCCTCTGCCATGCTCCCCACCATGATGTTCTGCCTCACCACAGGCCCAGGAGCAACGGAGCCAAGTGACAATGGGTTGGGACCTCTGAGACCTTGAACCCAAACAAATCTTTTCACCTTTAACTTGTTTTTCTCAGGCATTTTGTCACAACAACAAAAGCTTAAGAGAGGCCTTAAAATTAATGGCAATTTAGATTTCAGGAAAGACAATCCAAGGTTTCTACATCCATCCACTACTAGGTATTACACTTTATTTTTAAAATTTTTTGCCAATTTTATATAAATGATACAAGGTGTGACCAAATTATACAATGAATATTTATAATTTAAAAAATTATTACAATAAAACACATGACTATTAATTCCTCTCAAACTACCCACCCTTGTTTTAGCCCACTGCACTTGCCACCTTCTGCAGTAGTTCTGGAAGTTTTCTGTGAGTGTCTTTATGACGTATGACCAAAAATATGGTGAATGCTAATGCTGAGTACCATGAAATGAAAGCAGGCTTTGAAAAACATTCAGGGGAGTCCTCATCCCCCTTATGCACTGGATCTGGCACTGTGTGAGTTCTGGCTCTTCCCCAAAGTCAAAATGACCAAGAAAGGCAAACGCTTCGAATAGATTCAGGACATTAAGGCAGCCACGATGCCACAACCAAAGATTCTCACAAAAGAGGATTCCAGAGCTGCTTCAGAAAGTGGCAAGAATTATGGACTAATCGTGTTTGAAGCATAGGGGAGTATTTTGAGGAGGATTAATTGCAGTGTGTTTTTTACTACAATGAATTTTTAAAAATTTAAACATTCACCATATTTTTTGTCCTTTCCTTGTATAGAATTTTAATTTGTATACCTCTGATTAATAATGAAGATAGGTTTTTGGCTCCTCTTTTGGGGATAATTTATAGTCTATTCTATAAACTGCTTGTTTTTATATTTTTTCACTTTTCTATTTAGATATTTGTCATTTCTTGCTGATTTCTGTGGTAGTTCTTCATAGGCTAAAATACTAAATCTTTGAGAGATGCCATTTCTCAGTTTATCATTTTAACTTTGCTATTGCTTTTTTTTTTTTTTTTTTTTTTTTGCCATTTAGAGACAAATTCAACTATTAAGAGCTGCTGGCCAATTCCAGATTTGCTTCTGCCAGCCAATTCCAGATTTACTCAAATTTTACCAATCTCTTTAGATGCCTCCTTCCTTCATGCAAATTCCTCAGAGAGATGGAGAAAAATCCCATACATATAAATATTTCACAACTAGAAATAATTTCAATTAGCATCAGCATATATTCAAAGCCAATTTCCTGTCTTTGATCATATTTCCCCCACAGAATAAAGTTCTAGGTCCTTCCCAGACCAGCATTCACTTGGGTTCCCTCACAGGATGCTATCATGAACAACAGCTCCTGCCAGCCATGCACATGAGCCCACATGGTTTTAGCCTCTGTCCTTTCCAGAACTCACACCTCCAAGTCCTGGGCATGTCAGTCACACACCTGGGGGACAGCATGAGCACAAGTGTGGCCCAAAGTGTACGGTGCAGTCACTGGCATAGCGGACATTGCTATGTACTAGTAACCAAGAGTCTCAGGTCCTAACCTTGGCTCTGTCACTAACTAGAGACATGACTTCAAGAAATAATTTTACTTTTCTGAGTTTTAGTTTCCTCACTGGAAGCAGAAAGCATGCACAGTATCTAAGGTGTTTTCCGACACCCACATTCTGGTTCTACGGTCCGTACCTAGTCTCAACTGCCTTACTTGCTGCCCTGATAATAAAAACAAAAATATAAAATTTAGGTGACCCTTCCTCCAAAGCTGCTGTTCTTAAACATTTTGCTACACTGCTTTTCTCATATTGCAGAGTAGGTTTGATTTGCGCTTTTCTTCCACATTGCACAGGACTGGGTTGACTTGAAAGTCAAGGTTAGAAACATCAAAAATTTTATTGGACTTTTGACCTGCTCACCTCAGCCAACACAGAATGGTCCTAAAAGCACGTCTAATTATTTTTCCAGTTGTTTTTAACAGTCACAACCATGCAGCTCATTCAGCTCCTTTGAAGATCTATTCTATAGTTACCTGACTCTAGGGGGAGTTTTCTCCTGAAATGTGGTTGTTTAGGGACTCTTTCCCCTGTCCCCACCCCATTATTTCTGCCCCTCTTATGCAGTTTCACTTAATATTAATCCTAATGTTTATTATTTATAATTTTAATATAACTTTCTATGATGTTTATGTTTCACATTATTGATGGTTTAAAAAGGTAAAGAAAAATACTACTTTCCAAACAGCTGGCACTGAAAGGACTCTGAAAGAGGGAAATGCCTTTGAGTGGGACAGAAGAGCGGATGCCCACTGCCTCCACTAATATCTGTTGCTTCCAAAACCTCAGTGAGTAGGTGAGAGTCCTTCGCAAAAAGCAGGAGGCAAGCGTAGGGCTCAGGAGCAAAGGAATGGGATGGGAAATGTAAGGCTCTGCGTGGGAGAAGGACCAAGAGAGTGGTCAGATTTCAGCTCAGTCACCATGGAAGCTTCACTCCAACCATGTGTCTGCCAAAAATGAGGGAAAGGGGGCTCCTGAGACAGGCTGCAAAACCACCCAAGAAAGTGGAGGAGCGGGGAGGAATGACTTAACTTCAGAGGCAGTATCTACTTCATGGGAGCTGATGGAAGACACAGAGATGAGATGCCAGGTCGAACCCAGGGCTACCTCAGGGCGGGAGCGATGTGATGGGAAAGAACAGCGTGTGCCACCACATCACCAAAGTTTAAAAAAAATCTTTTGGGAACAATAATGTGTCACACACAGTATGCGATGCGACCCTCAAGTAAATTATGTATGCTTAAGCAAGACCCTTACTGTGTGTGAGTGTGTGTGTGTGTGCGCGTGTTAGTGGGGCCTTTGTTTCTGGGTATGTAAGTGACTGTATCTGAAATCTAATTAGGTTTTAGTTAATAAATTATGCAAGAGACATCACCAAGCTCTCGTGATTAGCTTTGAAAGTATAAAGCTCCTGGAAATCTAAAAAATAAAAATCTTAAGAGAATACTTTACATTTTTATTAGACACAGAATAAAGATTAAAATCAATCGTAAACTAGACCTCAAGGGACTGGGAATATCTGATATCTGAATTATCCTTCTTTACCCAAATGTTGTTCACAAAATTCCATAGTGTGTTAAATATACTCTAATTTTTATACATTTGTCAACATCTTCATGTTCTTTTAAAAAAAATTTTAAGAAAAGCAGTAATTTCCATAAAGAATTAAATATATAATTCTTTCTTAGAAGAACAAGGTGAGAGTTTTTTTTTTTTTTTTCCCTTTGGTTTTTTGAGACAGGGTCTCGCTATGTAGTTCAGGCTAGCCTTGAATTCACTATGCAGCCCAGGCTGGCCTCAAACTCACAGCAATCCTCCTGCCTCAGTCTCCCGAGTGCTAGGATTACAGGCAGGTGCCACCACACCCATCAAGGTGAGAGGTTTCTATCTTCACTTGGAGATGTAATTCTGGAATGGATTCTGGAATCCTATTAGTAATGGAAAACTGTAATCGTCTTACTTCTATCAAATCCAAAGTGAAAATAAACCAAATATCTCGGATCAAAAAACGGCAGCAGGAATGTTCAGACCTTCATTTTGTAGACTCTTCCAATATAACTCAAAGTCAATACAGGAGTATAATTTTCTTGTGCTCTTTCCCTTTTTGGCATTTACTCAGCCTCAGCAATATCTAACCTGGAATTCATTTGTTGAAGATACTGCACAAAGATGCAGTATCCTCACAGATGCAGTTTACATAGGAAACAGATATATTTATGATTGGCTTTCAAGTGTATTTACAGGAGGTGCATAAATAAAACCTCATGTGAGTCTTCTCTTCAAATAATTTATCTACTACACTCTACCAACGCGGTTCACAGGAAGAAAAAAAATATTGATTAGAATTTCACTGCTTAGGTCTTCCTTCTAAAAAATTAGAGTGACAGCCAGGTGTGGTGGCACATGCCTGTAATCCCAGCACTTGGGAGGCTGAGGCAGGAGGATTGCTGTGAGTTTGAGGCCAGCCTGGGCTATACAGTGAATTCAAGACTAGCCTGAACTACATAGCAAGACCCTGTCTCAAAAAACCAAAGGAAAAAAAAAAAATTAGAGTGACAAAAGACATGGAAAGTTAGGCATAAAGGGGAAAAGGAATAACCCATATATTACATAACTGATCCCTGAACCAATGCCACCCTTTCTTAAAAGTCATTAATATTTCAGCCTTTTAGCACCAATACACAGCCAGTTAGCCACTTTCTACCCTCCCTGCATATGCTTGGCAGCAGCTGCAGGCTTGCTGCTCTCATATTACAAGAGCGGCAGATAACGTCACATTCACCCTGCAGCTGCAAAATCACCACTCCACAAGTGATCCTGCTTTCGTGGCTCAGCTGGACATGAGCACAGTGCGTGCAGTGACAGGAGGACCTGGTGGCCTGCTGACAATTCCCAAGGCAGAGTCTTCTAACTTCCGAGTTTACACAGCAATGTTCAGGATTTTAAGTTGCACCACGGAACAAACTGCACAGGGTTTATTTACTAAGCAGTTGCCTCCTGGAAGATAAATAACCACATGAATAAAAGTAAAAAGAAAAACAACGGTGGATCATTGGATTGTGGCTCCAGTGTGACTATGGTGGCTCTGCACTAGGCATTATTTACACAGTGCTGATGGTCATGGGTGCCACAAGCTTTTCCTCCTTGTCTCTAGGCCGTCACACACTCATTGACTTCCATTTCCCAGACACATTCAAAACAAAGACACTGACTCTAATACCTGCATTTCACTGTCCACTATGGTTCGGAGAGGAAGGCGCAGCCTGTTTTTTCGACCGTGCAAGCCTCGTCAATTGTCCTCATGGTGTTCCAGACAGAACGTGTCCATTTGCTAGGATGCGTATGAGAGAAAATTGCTAGAGACCCCTCTCCCAGGTGGACCCACAGCCCTTTGACTCTAATAAAAACTATAAAAGTCTTTGCTTGCACAATGGAGGGGAAATGTTTGGGTCAGAAAAGCCTGTGTATCCCGGTTGTAAAGACCTTCCTCCTTAACCAATAAGCCCCTCCCTTGAAGGATAGCAACTATAGGCTAAAAATAGAAATAATGAAGAAGAGATAAGTAAAATAAAAGCTAAAAATAGCTTCTATTAGCAAACATCTAGCAGCAGCAGGCGCCGGTCTTCTTCCAATCTGCTTGGTGACATGGGGAGTTGCACACTGTTATAGAGTTTGTCACTCTGGGCATTTTTATAGGCTGGAGACAAAGCCACCATGAATCACTGTAATATTATCATATAAGACTACTTCATTTTTAAAAAGTGTTACATAACTCACTATATTTATTTCTTAAACTGTGGTTGGAAAAACAACTAGTATAAAAGGTTAATGAGATGGGTGGAAATGTAATTGAATTGATCTATTTGTAGGGAATCTCAGAAGCACCAGGGTGCAGTTTGAGCTGTCAAATTCTGTTCCTTTAGGTCCCAGGTTTATTCCATTTACACAAAATTCTAAACACAAAGGTCTGGGAACACCCATTAAATTTTTATGAAAGGAAAAGGCAGTAAGGCTGCAGGGGGAAAAGCAGTTAATTTTACTTCAATTTCGAGTCAACCCATATTAATTTAACAAGGTCACAGTGCAATAGGGAAATACTTAATGGAGATGGTGTATTTAGATCAGGGATTGTCAAGGCAAGCAAAAGGTGACCAGGTTTAGAACCTAAGGGGAACGAATACAGGCCACATTTGGTTGGTTTGTGCACATCACCTAATTGGCTCACTCCCAAACCCAGTGGAGAATATTTGGCAGTGGCTGCTCAGAAGGGATTGGTGAGGCCTGCAGTGTGGGTCAGAGGTCCGCAGCAAACATCCAAGAAGGTTTCTGCTCATCTGTATTACATGAACATTAAGAATAACCACAAGAGCCATCTTCTCAAACGCTTACACCACCACTCAAAAAAGGCAAAAACTCTTAGCGTAGAAACCTCTTTCTTTTTTCCATTCTGAATCCTGTCCAACAATGCTAATGGCAGTCAGAGCTAAGTACCACTCAGCAGCAGAAAAGCTGTGAAATGCTTGCATTCTTGAGGAAAGAAGAAAGTTGATTCAAAGATTGCAAGGTTCCAATGACAGGATTTCACTTTTAGATATCTTTGTATATTAAGAATGCTACACTGAAAGTTGTGCAAAATATTGCTACCCACCCCAGCTTTCGACAAATGGTATCCTGGATAAAAACAATAACTGATGATTCCCTTTGCTGTTCCAAATCCAAAGTATCTACAGTCATAAAAGAAGTCCAAATCATCACCCTTCCTTAGCCAAGAAAATAATGTTAATGGACAGGCCATTGTTTACAATGGCATAAACAATGGTGATCACTCAACAAATGAAGACTCTAAAGCACCAGCTCATATCTTTCGTAAGTCTGCAAAGGATGTTATTATGGTTTAGAACTAAAATGTCCACCAAAAGCTTCATCTGTGGGACTTTTGGAAGGCGACTGGATTATGGAGGTGCTATATCCATCACTGGATTAATCCTCTGATGAGTTCACAGATAAATGTGGTGTTAGGAGGTGGGTCACTGGGGGTGTGACCTGGAAGCCTGTGTTCTTATCCCCTGCTCCTCCCTTTTCTCTCTGCTTCCCGGCTTTATGGCTTGAGGAGCTTTGCTCAGCCATGCCTTCCTATCATGAGGTGTCTGTGTTGGAGCTAGCCAACCATAGAACGAACCCTCTGAAATCGTGAGCCAAAATGAACCTCTCCTCCTTTAAATTGTGTATGTCAGGTATTTTGTCCCAGAGATGGGAAAGTAACTCGTACAATATCTAAGTTGAAATCATCCCAATAAGGCCTAAAAACATTTAGATGCTTCAGTAACATCACTGTGATGTGTCTTTGTGATGTGTCTCTCTCTTGCGCACACACACTCCTGCCCCTACCTCTTATATCCCAGTTGTAGCCTCCAGACGTTGATCTCCATCATGATTTGATGTGGCATCCAAATATTAATATAATGACTATGTTTTCTCTCATTTTTATAATCTCAACCCTGTGCCTGTTATTTAAAAGTGTAAGTTAAATTCATAGTCTTCTGAATTCTATATATTCAATGCAACCAACAATTCATAAAATTCTAAAGAGTTCAACCCCAGAATTAGAAATGGCAGCATCAATTTTATACCTGCAGACAAGCAGGAATAGGCCTCTGGTGATAGATGGTTTAGTGAATCAAAGGATTCAAATTAGTATGTTTACCTCATATTATTATTTGCCCTTAGAAAAAAGCTACAGAAAACTTCCAAATTAAGGGGCAGTGTGATAGCTGGATGGAAATTTTGCTATTATCTAGTCCAATTACAGTTACATACCCAATAACAGTGTGCATGTCACTGCTCCTGAATGGGACCTTCCAATGGGATAAGACACGGAGGCTGTGGACAGTGGTACTGATGACCCTGCCCCCGTGTAGGTCTAGACTGGTGTGTGTGCTTATGTCTTAGTTTTTAACAAAACATTTAAAAAGTTTAAAAAAATTAAATACAAAAACTTAAAAGAATAAGGACACAGGAAAAATATTTTTCTATAGCTGTGTAATGTGTTTAAGTTTTAAGCTTAGTTTATCACAAAAGGGTCAAAAAATTTAAAGAATTAAAGTTTATCCAGTTTAAAAAAAGATATAATAAGCTAAAGTTAATTTATTATTGAAGAAAGAAAGTTATTTTTTTATGAAGAGAGCGCTGCCTAAGTGTGTAGTGTTTATAACGTCTGCCGTAGTGTGGGGCCAAGTCCCAGGTCTCCACACTCACTCCTCACTCATTCACTCGCCCGAGCAACTGATGGTACCGCAAGCTCCATTCATGGTAAATGCACCATGCAGAGGTGTTTTCGGCTTTCATACATGTTTACTATGCATTCTACATTTAGATATGTTTAGGTGTATCAATAAACACCACTGTATCATAATTGCCTCTAGTATTCACAACAGTAACATGCTATACAGGTTTACAGCCAAGGATCACTAGGCTACAACATACAGCCTAGCTGTATAAACAAGTTCTATGATTGCACCAAATGATAAAATCACATATTACCTAATGAGGTATCTCTCAGAATGGACCAAAATTTAAGTGGGCTATGTGTGTGTGTGTGTGTGTGTGCATGTGTGTGTGTAACTGGGGATTGAACCTAGGGAATTCACACTGAGCTACATCCCCAGCATACACTTATTTGAGACAGGGTCTCACTAAGTGGCCCAGGCTAATCTTGAACTTGGGATCCTCCTGCCTCAGCCCCTCAAGAGTGTTGGGATTACAGATACGTGCTACCATGTTAAGTGACCCTGACTATACTTCATTCTATGCCAAATCAAATAGCCTCTTGACTTCTTAGTAGCTATTTTAGCTCATAGTTTTTAGAGGATACAGTCTATAGTTGAGTGGCTCCAAGGTAGGAAGGGTCTGGAGAGGGAAAGAGGTAGTGAGCAAAGCTACTCCAAGAGAAAGCCCAGGAGAGCTGCAACTGGCAATGCCCTAGAAGCAGGAATGTCCAATCCATTTGGAGTTCACATCTCACCAAAACCTGCTCCAGGTGCTGGACATGGAACTAATGTTTGCCCTGCTGGGTTTTAGTCTTGCTTTGGTTTGATTTCTTTCTATCCTTCTCTTCCTCCTTTTTGGAACAGGAATGTTTACCCTGTGCCACTGAATGTCATCAGTGTTTAACTTTATTATTTTGACAGGGCTCACAGTTAAAGAGTTTGCCTCAAGTCTCAGAGGAGACCCTGAATTTGGACTTTTCAGCAGTGATGGAACTGTTAAAAACTTGGTGACAATTAGAGATGGACTAAATGGATTTTGCGTAAAGCAATGGACATGAGTCTTTTCAAAGGCAGGGGGAAAATGCTATGATTTAGATCTGGAATGTCGCACCAAAATCTCATATGTTCAGAGGTGGGGCTTTCGGAGTGTGACTGGATTATGGGGACACTGTAGCTGACTTGTTAGAAGTGTGTCACCAGAGATGTGACCTACAAGGGTATCTCTCTCCCCAGCTGCCCCTTCTCTCTCTGCTTCCTGGCCACCTTGACGTGAGAAGTTCTCCTTCAACCACGGACTGAAATTTCTGAAACTGTGGGCTCAAATAAACCTCTCTTCCTTTATGTTGTGGGTGTCGGGTATTATGTCCATGGGACAAGTAACTAAGACAGAAGCCAACATTAGGCATTATAATACAGCATTTTCTTAAAATTCTCTCATACATTGGTTTCCATAATTTTAGTTTTTCTCCAACTAGAAAGTTCATTTCTCTTACCAATCCCAGAATGCTGTTTCCTTCCCCTGGTCTCTTTCCTCAGCCTGTACCTCCTAGATTAGTCCCATCCATCCTCACACTTTCAACCGTCAGGACCATGTTAATGCCGTCAACACATGTGCGTGTGACCCCATTAATTACAAATGCAAAATGCCTAACACTAAAGCTACATCTTCCTTCCAAACCTCTTCTCTTATATTCCTTTTTAAATGTTGTCTTAGTTACTTTTCCGTTGTTGAGACAAAATACGCAACACTCAAAGTTAAAAGAGAAAAGGTTTATTTGGCTCACAGTTTGTAGAGGTTTCAGTCCATAGTAGGCTGGTTCCAAGGCAGGGTGGCATCACAGAGGGGCATCCCAGAGGAGAAAACAGTCCATGGCAAGCAGGTAGGTGAGAACCCATTAGCCCTCTTTCTGTCCCTTATATTTTATTCAGGCTACCCGCCCTAGGGTGGGTGTAGCACTCACACCCTGAATCCTAGCCAGAACTATGCCAAACCAATCAGTGGACTGATTTAGTAATCACACACCCTTGATCCCAGCATCGCACACTCTAGATCCAGTCACCTCTGAAAAGCCCCCCTATAACTGCAGGAGGCCTTGGGGGGACATCTAGACAAAAGCCATAACATACGTCATCATCCACCATTCACCCACCCGAAAATGTCAATTATTTTTCAGTCCATTTTCACATTCAAATACCAGTTCTCGAGATCATTTCTGAGATCTCTAGACTATTGTCATCAGCCTCCTAACGAGTATCTCCCACAGCCAGTGCCTCTGATGCCCACCTCCAGTGCAGCTGGCAGAGCCATTCTCAACACAGAACTCTTGACAGTGCTTGCTTAAGCGCCTTTACTAGTTTTCTGCTACCCAGAGGAAAAAGACAAACACCTTCAGCACCCTTCCTGTCTCAACCTATTTTTCATTCTCACCTCACCACATAACCCATCAACTTGTTGCTCTGGTCCACTCACCTTTCTTCAACAGTCAACCTGTTTCCTTTGTCCAAAGTGTCCCCATCTTCTACTTCTCTCACAGCTCTGCTTATTTTAAAATGTCACCAGGTCTATCAAGCCTCCCTCAAATCTCTAGGTCATTTCATCATTTCTGGGTGTTCTAGTAGTACTTTGTTCACTCTAATAACATCACACGTGAACTGTCCCATTCTTTTCAGTTACTTCTCTCTTCCCTGTTGGATGACAACCTCTGTTAGGAAAAAAGTGGTATCTTGCTTTCTTTGTGTACCTAGGGACATAACAGGTGCTCAACCACGAAGTAGGCATGCACAGTGAAGAACACTTCTGCAGTTAGACTGAAAAGACGGACATCTGAGTCCCTACCAAATTAGCAAAGCTAAGGCTCACTCTGTGACCTTCAATTTCTTCATCTGTACAGTGAGATAATGGCATCTTTTCAATTGACACAGTGCTATTATTAGAATCAAGTGAAATCTGGTGGAGAAAATCACTATGCCAAACACAGACCGCTACATTCAGTATAATCCCAGAGTATCATCTCTCAATGTCTATTCATTTCCCTCAACTATATCAAAGGCTAAGAGATTAGAGGGCCAGTGCCCAAATTGAGAATAAACATAGACACAACAAGATAGATATTTTATCTGTTACCTTCTAATGTACTTAGAAATCAAGGGTGATATCAATTTAATGTGATTTGTACAGCACTGTGATAGTAAATATGAGCTAACATGTAGAAACCCAATATTATAGAGAAAAACCTGTCAGATTCAAAGAGGTATAAATCCCAGTACCACATATTACTTCGCTTTACAGCAAATACTTTTTTAGCAAAAAAAAAAAAAAAAAAAAAAAATATATATATATATATATATATAAAATTTGTTTCACATATATTACCTCATTTGTTTCTCATGAGAACCTTATGAAACAGATCCTATTATACTTATTAGCATTTTGTATAAAAGGAAATTGAAGCAGGGAGGTGGGGTGACTGTTCCTGGCAGTGAAGCTATTACAGAATAGAACTGGATTTGTGGCTGGGCAGCCTGAGTCTAGACTGGCTCTAATCATTCATACATGCAGTTTATCTAAATAATGACTGTCATGGCTGTGTCTAGAAGTTCCCCCAAAGCCTCATGTGGTCATAGGTGGGGCTTTTACAGAGGTGGCTGAATCTAGAGTGTGTGATGCTGGGATTAAGGTGTGTGATTACCAAATCAGTCCACTGATTGGTTTGGCACCACCCTAATCCCAGTAGCCCAGATAAAGTATAAAAGGGGCAGAGAGAAGCTGCTAGGGTTCCTTGCTTGCTTTGCTACTTTCTGCCCGCCATGAACTGTTTCCCTTCTGCGTTGTCCTCCTGCCTTGGAGCCAGCCCATTATGGACTGAAACCTCTACGAACCATGAGCTAAATAAACCTTTCCTCCTTTAACTTTGGATTTTGGGTATTTTGTCTCAGCAGTGAGAGAGAAGTAACTAAGACAATGACATGACAAGGCAGCACAATGCCCAACCCAGAGTAAATTTCTAACAATGACAGCTTCCTTTCCATTTGTATGTAATGGTGCACAAGTGACAATGCTTACACACGCACATGGTCATCTGCTGACAACACTCCCAAGCCATATGACTCTGTGAAAAGGAAACGTTAACTACGTAGCATATTGCCCTCCTTTCCCTATGCATAACTTCCAAGAAAACTAGAAAAGATCCAACCATTTTAAAGCTAATAATGCAACCATTCAAGTGAGATACATACTTATTTCTTTTGTTAAATCATTAAAGTGGCATTAAGGCAAAAGCAGAGAAATGGCCAATTCTGTTCTTTTCAATCTTCTGGGGGTTTTTTTTTGACAAATTCCAGCACATCAATTACATTTTCTCTTACAGTCACATGATTCACATTGTATTAACTCTCTCCAGTCCCCTGTTCCCCCTGATAATCTCACAGCGAGACTCTACAGTTCCCTCTTTAGCATATCACTCCAAGAAGAAAGGTGTGAAAGCACTCCTCCAAATATAGCTCACATCTTGGCAGCTTCTGACCTAGGGGAACACGTGTGCTTACAACTACAGGGGGAGACCGTGTTCTTTAAGACCCTTCCCACCAGAAGGGCTAAGGCTCACATAATCTACTTTGTACCAGAATCCTCTCAATTGTTCTCTTCAACCATTTTGCTAGTTCAGTATGACATTTTATTTCAATAAATTCCTCGTCTCTCCATTGTTGGCTACACAGGGTTTCTTAGATTGTGTCTTGTGCATCATTAATAGTTTATAGTTCTATATTTAATAATAATTTATTTAGCACTTCCTTTGTGCCAGTTTCTGTACTAAGTGCTTTATCTCATTATTACTATCTCATACAACTGTCACAACAAACTTAGGACATACTGTATTTTATCAAACCAAAGAAGACTTTTTAAAAAAAAATTTAACATCTCTAAAATTAGGGTGCTTCTTACAGTCAATACCAGGTATGTCAAACTTGTGATATTGTTTTTTCTATGTCTATACACATTGTTATATCTCAAAATTAGTGTCAATTTACATTCACTGAAATTTTAATAAGCAGCATATTTATTTCCATTCAAAAGTTTAAAAAGTGGAGGCTCTGAATATTTATATAACAAGCTAAATAAATATCTGTGAATGTCACTGAAAGGAATTTCACTGAACTGTGGTTTTTTTTTTTTTTTTGGTACCAGGAATTGAACTCATGACTTCACACTTGCCAGGCAGGCGCTGTGCCACTGAGCTATATCCTCAGCCCGAATGTATTCTTTTTAACAGTTAACTGCAGCACAGACAGAGATTCATCCAATAACATGTAGCCTTAACCACTGTAGTTCAGGTTCTGGAATTTTATTGGGGCTCAAGTCCCAGTTCTGCCACTAAACTGAGCGTGAGATTTGGGGCATGTTGCTTAAAACTTATTAATTTCATCTGCAAAACCAGAATAACAACCCTAACCCCAAGTTTCTGAGGTGGTTAGTGAGATCATCTATGCAAAAGTACATTATACAATGAGAGATACACAATGCTGAATAAATGACAGTGATAACAAGATTTCATAAAATACAATTAAGAAGAAAAATGTAACTGATTATGTTGTTTTGCTCTTTACTCCCAACCCAATTTTATTACACATAATACCATATTATGGCCAAGATCTCTTTGTTTCCACTACATCGACATTTTGTATCATATAAATTCCAGTTCCAAACTTGTTAAGAAGTCCACTACCTCGTCTAGCCAAGAATTCTACAGCCATTTCAATTCTATAAAACATATTCTGAGCATCTGCTTTGTGTAGATTCCTGTCTTTGTACAAAGTGATAGGAAGAATCAAGGATAAATAAGGAAATTATCCTGTCCTTGGGGTATTTTAAATTTAATGACCAATATATACAAATAAAGTTATAGTAAAATACGAGAAATGCTTTAAAAGAGGCACAGATTAATAGGCTATCAGAGAGCAACTAAGGAAGAGTTCATGTCTAGACAGAATCATAAGGAAATTCTTCAGAAAAGAGGTGGCATTTAAAATGCATTTTGCAGGTAAGATAATACCTGGACTATCTTAGGGCAATCCTAGTGTGCTGGTCAGCTTTCCGCTGCTGGGACAAAATACCTGACACACACAAGTTAAAGGAGAAACAATTTGGGTTTATCTGGGCTCATAGTTTCAGTTAATGATCAGCTGGCGCCACGACAGAAGTATCATGGCAGAAGGGCATGGTGGAGGAAAGCTGCTCACCTCATGGCAGCCAGGAAGAGATGGGGAAGGCCTGGGAGACAGGTTATATCTTTCAAAGGAACACCCCCACTGATCAACTTCCTCCAAGCAGGCCCTAAGCTGCTCATCATCAGGGTAAGCGCCTTGAACTCAATAAAAAAGCAACTATTAGGAGGCTGAGAACCCATCAGAGATTTTGGCATTGAGACTACTGAAGAAACAGCTGCTTGGCACCATCAAGGAGGGATATCTGGAAACTCAAGTGAAGGGCCATGTCCTTGCACTAAGAACAGATGAGAAATTAATCAGGCCTCACAAAATCTACGATGTAAAGGGCAACAAAGGATCATCAGGCCTAAATGTCACAGTGCCAAGGCTGAGCGACATTGATCCAGAGGAAGGAGGCTCTAAACCCTTCACAGGTGACATCCGAATGAGTTTACTGCCTACCTACACTTTTCACCTGCTGTGTGGGCTTAAGGAAGGCAATAAACTTGTGAGGCTGTTTTTTGGGTAGAACAAAATGTTAATTCATACTTTTAATTAATAAAATAAAGTGGTAAAGCCTCATGATCTCTAAAATCTTTCCCATCAATAAAAGTCTGGTTTTCACTATGGTTAATTTAAAAATAATTTAAGTAATATATGGTAATTTGAGGCCAGGGATATAGCTCAGTGGCATAAGCTCCTGCCTGGCAAGTGCAAGGTCCTGAGTGCAATTCCTGATACCAAAAAAAAAAAAAAAAAAAAAAAAGAAAGAAAGAAAGAAAAATAAAGAAAAAAAATATGGTAATTTTAATGATACAGGCAGAAAAAATGGTAAATCCATTGACATAAGGCAGAGCATAAACTTGCAAAGTGGGGCCCTTTTTAGCTTATTGCAATTGCAAAGATTTGTGCCTAAGGCAAAACAACAAAGTATATGTGTTCAGAGGGGGAAAAATTAAGGGATACTAAAGCTTTCTAGTAAGAATCTTCCAAGTGCAAGCACTAGGACTGATGTTAAAATAAACAAAAGGGAACACTAAAAACAGGCAAACATGTTACTGAGCACGAGGAACCACAAATGCAATTAAAGAAAATCTTATTTAAAATCAAAGCTGTAGCAATTTAATGTGCAAATAAAACTGTTCTGGGACTACACGCATCAGGCATTATCCAGCCCCAATTAAAATTCTAAACTATGTACTCTGCATTCACGTGTATACGCTTATTTTTAATTCTCATGACTCTAACAGTGTCACCCTTTCATGTTGATCTTGAAATCATATTGTCCAGATAAATGGTATTCAATGTTGGTTTGTACAAGTTAATAGTAATCTACAAATTAAGGAAAATCACAGGAGATATATAAAGAGAATGATTTATTTATAGAACTAAAATTAACATTTAGTGGTATAAATTTGCATAGACTCTTTCACCTTAACAGAGAGCAGAAGCTTGACTCAATTCTCTAAGAACCATCTAAGAACCATCGTTTTTTACTAATGGGAATAAATCATTCTATGAAAACTATAACTAAATACTGTATACAGACAAGACTATAATATATCAAAGACATTACCATATTCATAGGAAGAAAAGTTTGACTTGTAGAATAATTAAATCTGTATTAATTTAAACCTTACATCTCAATAAAAAGTGTTTCTTATGCAACAACAAAAAAACTGCATTGGTACAAATATACAGTAAATCCAATAACAACCGCAAATTATCCAGGTACCTATTTTTTTGTGTGAAACAGTATTTTCAGACAGCTTACTAGCTTTACAAAATTTTCTTTGTATTTCCTCACAAAAATACATTGAAATATAAAAATTAGTAAATAAAAAAGCCCCGAGATACAGTTGAAATTTATATAGATCTAGATTTCAATCTAAGCTTTGCTTTGCAAGTTTGGAAGACACCGATGCAGTGCCTAGGGCCTGTGGGTTCAGAAAGAGCAGCCATTCTCTTCCTCCTAATAGATATTCAACAGATTTGCTGAATTCCTCTACAAGCAAGATGTAAAGTTAATACATAAGCCTGGAACTGCAAGGAGTGACGTGTAAGGAGGATGCTTTGGTTAATTAAAAAAAAAAAAAGAGAGAGAGAATTTTCCTTAGTACTGTGGTCTCCCCAAGGGAAGGGAAGGTACAGTGTGTGACAATCACAGCTCTATGGCAGTTAGAATGGCAAAGCTGTCCCTCACAGAATGGCTGCTGGCAGGCTCCCTCACCATCATCTGGAAATCTTACTTCAAGCCCCTTCTGTCAGAGTTATACAGCTCTCGTCCCTGGGGAGCTCATGCCAGGACGCTACGTGGCCCTAAGCATGGTCTGAATGACCATTAGTGGGTTGCTTAGACAACAGTCTGTAGCAGGTGGAGAAGATGATGTCATATCTACTGCTGCCCTATGACCTGGCAATCAAACACAACAATTTTTGGATGATCTTGGGTTTTCTCCACCTGGAGCACTTCAAGTGATGGCAAACTCTACACTTATGGATGACATGTGTTGATATAGTATCTTATTCCGACTTCCTACTATCGATAGAAAAGTAATATGACCCTTAACCAGCAATTCCTATTCTTCAAAAGAGATGGGTGGAATTTGGGACTGAGACCTGTAAACATATGCCAATACAATGAATGGTTAATGACAATGAGCCTCAAGTCAGTTTCCCTTCATGACAACACATGTATGTTAGCAATTTGATGGTTGCCACATCCACGCAAGGTAATGGCTTATTTCAGGGCCACTGTTCCTTTGCAAAGGCATGCCCTGTTTCAGTTACCAAATAAATCAACCAAGGGCCAAAGTTGGAGCTGCGTGTTTTTCTGTTTTCTTATTTAAATTGTTCTAGTGGTAAATGTGATAAATTGCAAACAGGAAACAGCAGACTATTTCTACGAGTCAATGAACTGCAACTGTTTTAACATAACAGTGACAGCATGCACTGTTCCAATATCTTCACCTACTCACAAATTTCATTTTAATGCCAAAATACCACTCCTTCTGGAATTCACCAACTGTACTGCCATACTTATGTGCCAACTTTTCAAAGATTAAATACCAAAATGTCAAGCAGGTTTATGGTTGTGCTATGGTTCAAGATGAATTCTAATTAACTTCACTAAAGAAAATGGCTTTTCCCCCTCTTTCCCATAATGTGTTGTTTATACTATGACTAAGTTAATAAACACAAAAGGCCTTTTATGAGTAATAATCTACTACTTAAATAGTATCTCAATAGAGGAGAGTTGTTAGTTTCAGATAGCAGGAAGTCAAATTATAAGCATTTGGTTCTATTAAAAAGAATAAGACTTTCTAATTTAAAAGAATTGAGTTTTAATTGGGTGAAGAGATTTTTAAGACAGACCTAAAGGTCAAAAGGATAAAAAAAAAAAAAAAAACTAATGAGTTTTTAATCTGTAAAATCTGGAATACAGTCAAGCATCAACGAGAGGACAACTGCCTCTCCTGAGATGGGCAAGTGTCACAAGGTGGGTTCCAGGGATGTTGATCACCTCCCTTAAACAGTTGGCACCAAAAAGTCAGGAGCCTACTTCCAGGAGAAGGGCATCAAGATGGGCCATGATTAATCAGAGAAATCACAGGATAGCACCATCGACGGGCATCCACTCATGAAACCTGCGCCAGTGACCAGTCTAGGAGGGCCAGATTCACAACACACCTTCACCCAGGAAGCTCACAGGCTAGCAGGAAAAACAGGATAATTAAACCCAATAAAACAGAATCAGCTTCACATAATAAACAAACTAATGATACCATCTGCCATTATCTATGGAGATGAACTATTAAAGTGACAATGATAGCACCTAATTGCTTCAAAATATCTGTGCATACAGTTCTTCAGAGCTAAAGACTGAAAATATAGAGATTAAATTCATTCTAGAGCAAACTTCAATTAGTATAACAAAAAACTGCTTTCACTAATGCCACTTATTCTGATTTAAGCAGAAAACTAGAGTTTTTTTGTTTGTTTGTTTGCTTTTCCATAGTTCTCTAATTGCCCAAAAGGTTACAACCTGACATATCTCACTGGTCATTTGTCAGTGGCAATTTCCTTCATGTGGAAGAATCCTGACATCCTTCTTCCTGCCCTACTAACTTTAAATTCTTCTGGAATGAAGCAATGTTTACACTGGATAACAGATACATACATACATCTGTATAGGCAGGGTTGACTATTAATCTCCTTCTAGTTACACTCAGGGCCCCTTGAGGCATAAGGTCTACCAGATGCCCAAACACCAAGAAGTTCACCTAGGCAGCACCATGATCAGCTACTTTTTTCAAATTTTTTTCTGTGTTTGACATCAGCTGACTCCAAAGGACATTATTTTTAAAAAATCCCATTGCAGGGCTGGTGAGATAGCTCAGTGGCATAAGCGCCTGCCTGGCAAGTGCGAGGTCCTGAGTTCGACTCCCGATACCCAAAAAAAAAAAAATCCCATGG
The DNA here is from genome assembly GCA_028451465.1 of Erethizon dorsatum. NCBI lineage: Eukaryota > Metazoa > Chordata > Mammalia > Rodentia > Erethizontidae > Erethizon > Erethizon dorsatum. The sequence continues at coordinate 12,952,044 of CM051839.1, forward strand.
CAGACCTCCAAGCAAAGTTTCTAAGGACAGGCAGAGAAGCACTTAGCTGCAGCTACTGTGAAATATGCATCTGTTCTCCTTAGAAACACTGCCTTGAAGTAGGGGAAAATCTCAGCAAATAATGAGTCCTGCTCCTGGCCTGCCGACATCTCTAAAGGGAAGCACAAAGAGAAAGGGCCCAGGGCCGCCATCCTTTCCCTAGTTCTCTGTTCTTAGCTGGTGAAAAGGGCCAAACAAGAGAAGAGGTATCTTATTAGGGTTACATTCAGGTTAATAGATGAATCCCTTAACACAGTCCCAGCAAAAATGTCTCTGCTATGCATAGGACATGGAATCAAGTTTTCAACCATTCAAATGAAATCCTGTCGTCAGTACAAGGTAAAAAAATTACATGTAATACAAAGCCACTATTTCATTCCTTAAGTGAGGAGTGGCCCTGAGAATTATGCATGGTACGTATTCTGTTATTCCTTCGTATTTTCCACAGCCACTTCCTGAATGCCTTTTCTTCCCAAACTCTAGAACACAGCTGTTAACAAGACCATTGTCTCGTCTTCATGGAGTTTATATTTTCATAGAAGAGAGAGGGAGTAATGGAGTAAATAATGACTGAAGACAAGATAATTTAAAAAATAAAGAGTTGGTTAAATATGAGAGAAATATATCAATGACTACTCTAATACTTGCTTGGGAATCATTCTCAAATATCTCAGGAGCACAAGGAAATGTTTAAATAATTTTATTGAAGAAAATCTGGAAAAAGAGTTTCTAAAGGCCCTGAAGTGGAAGCAAGTTTGGGGTATTTGAGGAGCAGCAAGAAGGCAAGAGAGGGGCTGGGAAGGAACAAGGAAGGGAACGGCAGCAGGAGGAGCGTGGGAAGGAGATCGGGCCAAATTAGCTAGGGCCCGGGGCGAGGGCAAGGCTGAGTCCTCGACTTGGTTCCAGGCAGGATGGCAAGGAGGACGCACGCATGGGGGTGACCGCCTCTGCTGGATGTTTTTAAAAGTTCACTCTGTCTGCTGACTGGGAAACAGACTGCAGGCGGCACAAACAGAAGCTGGACACCAGCTGGAGGTGACAGAAGCAGTCCAGGCAAGGGACCATGGCTGCTTAGACTCAGCTGGTGACAACACTGGTGGTCAGATGGGAATTCAGGAGTCGTTTCACCTGACAGTCATTATAGTTCACATTTATGGGATGCGCCTTTACTGAATCACATGTGATAAGAGTCCACAACAGTTCTGATGGATAACAGAAAAGGCTCATTTTAGGGGTGAGGATTCCAAGTCTGAAGTTAAACACTTACTTCCTGAGCTGCCAGACCCTCTCTGCACAGCAAGACTTGTGATTCTTGGTGACTCCCTTCCCACTGTCCTTCACACCCTAGAATGGGATGTGACTAGAATGGGATGTGACTGGAATGGGATGTGACTAGAATGGGATGTGACCAGAATGGGATGTGACCAGAATGGGATGTGACTAGAATGGGATGTATCTCTCCAGCTGACTGAATGACTGCAAACCTCTACCTCCAGCCTTACAATGCTTCATGTCTCCCTAGGCAAGTGATGTGTCAGGCCCCAGTCCTTTCCCGCCATTACCTATTCTTACTCCCAAACAGGGTAACGACGACCACCATGAATAAGACAGGGGTTCCTGCTCCTTGGTAAAAATAACACTGTATCTCAGCCTCTCAAGATTGAAATACTACAATCAAAATATGAACATTTAGCATATTACTGAAATTCACCCCTTGAAATAAAATACATAATCATTTCAGTCATTATTGTAGCCATTTTGACTGCTTCACAGAAGTCTGTATGCTTTCCTATACTCACTGTGTTTTCTACTTGTTGGTCTTATTGCTGGTCTCCAAAATCTGGTTGTTGTTAGTGAATCACTAATTCATGGCTGTAGTAACATTACATATACCGTCCTAGTTTTTATCATTATAATCCTTGAGAAGTAAATTTTTAAAACCCACTTTTTATGTAAGATTTTGATACCTTCAAAGAAAAAAACCCCTATTTCTTTAAATAATAAAGAATTGTTTGCTATTAAAATTTGATAGAGTTAGGGGAAGGGGATGGGGTAAGGCTGGCCAATGGGTATGAAGATACAGTTAGGAGCAAGAAGTTCGAGTGTACTATTGTATAGTAGGATAGCTACGAATAGCAATAACGTACTGTATGTTGTAAAAAGCTGCTAGAGGGCCGGTGAGATAGCTCAGCAGCATAAGTGCCTGCCTGGTAAGCGCAAGGTCCTGAGTTCAACTCCCAGTACCCACATAAAGGAAAAAAGGGCCGGTGATATCGCAAAGCGGCACAAGCGCTTGCTGGCAAGCACAAGGTTCTGAGGTCAACTCCTGGTACCTACATTAAAAAAAAAAAAAAAAAAAAAAAAGCTGGTAGAAAGGATTTTGAATGTTTTCACCGTAAAGAAATGATACATGTTTGAGGAGATGTGTATAACCTGAGTTTGACATTACACAATGTATCAAAACATCACATGGTACCCACTAATATGTACAATTTTTGTATTTCTGGATCAGGTAAAAAATTTACAACTAATAAATAAACATACCCAAGTAGTGAAAGTGAGAACAGAAACAAGGAAACAAATTGACAATTAGATGTCATATAGGATGGCGTGGGAGGACTGAGATGAAAGGAAAGTTTTTACTGTGTATCTTCCTGTATTTGGAGGAGGGGAGTCAAACTGCATGACATTTTTCCTTATTATAAGCTTTACTAGTGGAAATAAAAAAAAAAAAATGGCACTGAGTAACAACAATGAAGAACTGGAGGGGGCTTTCAATTCACTGAGTGTGATGGCTGTCAGCCCTAGCTGCGGGTTAGAATCTGGGGGCCCCCACCACACCCCAACAGACTGACTGACTTTGTGCAGATGGGACTCGGGCAGCCATAAGTTTAAAACTCCCAAGGTATTTCCAAAGTGCAATCAGGGTGGAGAGCTGCTGATCTAAACCAAGATTCCCTCCGGGAGGCTTGGGCTCACCATTTTTAAAGGAAAGCAAATGAGTCCCTGAGCGGGAAAGCGATTTGCAGTGACAAAGCCCACTGAGGCACGACCACAACTGCAACCTGAGTTTTGCTAACTGCTGCTTCAATTTGAGTTCAACATCCCCAACCCAGAAAGGCATACGGGAACAGGCAGAGTCCCCATCCATCACTGTCCTGTTGATTCTATCACCCAGGTGTCTGATTCTCCACCTCAGCAGCCAAAGTAGTCTGGCGTGCAGCACAGTGAAGCTGAAAAGCTGAGGCAGGACCCTGCAGCAGCAGCACCACTACCAATGACTGACAGATGCTTTTCTCCTCCATGGGAGCGTCAACGAGCTTACATCTATAGACTCCACTGACAGGCTGTTAAACAAGCAAACACACACCTGCCTACAGGTGTGCGCAAACAGCCTTTGACTAGTCCACGTTCAGGAACTTGACTTAAGAAGTAATCGTGAGTACGCACCCATGTTTAGCTACTTAAGGATGTTTACTGCCACACTGTTTGAGTAAAAGTGGAAACATCACTGAAATATCACGGAAGAAGCGCTACGGAAATTTCAAAACGTACCTCTGAATTTTAAAGAGCTATAATATATAGAGGTAAGACTTTCCTAATTTGATAAAAGTAAATACAAATATTACAATGAAGTGAGCAAGTAAATAGAATAGTTGGGTTATTAATTTTTTTTCCGGAACTGAGGACTGAACCTACAGCCTTGCGTATGCTAGGCACTTGCTCTGTCACTAAGCTGTCCCCGGCCTCTGGTTATGAATAGCTTTGTCTTCCGCACTCTTTTTAAATGTTCTACATTTTCCAATTTTTCTATATGGCACATGTATTTCATTTAAAATAAGAAAATAAAAGTTATATAATATATACATTTATCTTTAAAGCTGCAGGACAATAAACATATGCACAGATTTATACGTGATTACAAGTTTTTTTGAAACTCTGTCCTTCAACTGGTTTCCGCTGGGTTTTTTTCCCCTTAGATCAAGGACATAAACCAGAGGCCAGCTGTATGCCACATTCTACAAAATACATACATACTTATAAGAAGAGACTCAAATTACACTGACTTTATTTATATGAGCCAAAAACTAAGCAAAAAATGTATAATGTCATGGAACTGTACTTTGTCATGCAATCAGAGAGTGACATACTGACAAAGTCCGTCCTGCGGTGTCTCCGGGTTATTTAACAGTATTTAGTGAGCACTTCTAACATGGCAAGGACCTTTTTAGACTTGGGGAACTTAACGGTGAACAAAGCATGTGAATGGTAAGTAAAACAGAGCAGAGATCTGAAGAGTGTGCCTGTGTAAGGAGGAGACACTGCTCCTTTTCAACAGTGGCTAAGGAGTGGCTTCCTGATGAGGTCTCCTGGGGAAGCAGCCGAAGAGGCGGCCCTCCTGTGGGTACCTGGGAGGACAGACACTGCAGGCACCTTCCTCGTACATGAAAGGGAAAACATTTTTTTCTCTTCTGCTGTTCTTTGGGCCATTTGCAACTACATTTGTAATGTAGTCAATTCATGGCTACAGAATAGCCACATGAATAGCTTCTATAAAAAGGGGGATCAGGAAAAAAAGTTAAAGGGTAAAAGAGGCACTTAATGTGTGTTCACTGATAACATCTATGAAAAATCTCAAGTCTTTGCCCTGTCCATAGTGTGAAAGTAGATGTGAGTAAGAAGCTAAGTTGAAGCCCAGCCTAGGCAACTCAGTGACTTTGTAAGACCCTGTCTCGAATGGATGGATGGATGGATGGATAGGTGGATGGATGGGTGGATGGATGGATGGATGGATGGATGGGTGGGTGGATGGATAGATGGATGGGTGGGTGGGTGGGTGGGTGGGAGGTGGATGGATGGGTGGATGGGTGGGTAGGTGGGTGGATGGGTGGATAGATGAATGAATGAATAAATGGTATGTAGCTCAGTATGAAGGTCTGGAGTTCATCGGTCACCAGAAAAATAAAAGCCATTTGCGATGGAGAGATACCAGGCTGACTTGTTTAAGAAACAAAATATTTCCTGAAAACCTTACCTAATATGTGTACTGATTACATATTCCTTCCTGGAAAGGATATGAATGAGCCATTTAATACAAAGTTTCAAAAATCTTTTTTTGAAATCTCTATTTTTAATTTTTATTTTTATTAGTACACATTTGCAGTTTGTAATAGTTACATTCCATTGTGAGGAGTTGGTACACATACCCATTCTTAATTCTTGGTGATATATCTTAATTCTTTTACATTCCCTCCACTCCATCTCTTGGTCCTCTTCCTATTTGCAAAAGATCTCCCCATTTCCTGTTATCTATATTTTATTTTGCTCTTTATTTACATTTTGGGTTTTTCATATAAGAGAAACCATGTGATATTTAATCTTGTGTGTCTGATTTATTTCGTTTGTGAAATATGTTCATGCATTGAACATGAAAATACCCAACAACCCAATGGGTAGGCTTTAATTTTTTTTGACAAACAATACTTCTAGTGAAAAAGTTTTCCTAAATATCAGTAGGTATCATGGAATCAAAAATAAAGGCTACTTATAGAGAGATCGATTTATAGCCACAAAATTGAAACAGTAAATACTCAATGTTCCTGTTTTATTATAGAAAGAGCAAGAGCTAGGTCTAACCATAATCATTAATAGCTTGGTTTCAATATATAAAGCACCTTTATCCTCTATAAATTAAACCGCCAAGTGATTAATCCCTCAAAGTTTAAAATGATATTAAAGGTAATATTATACCTATAAAAAAGTTTCCATTTATAATTGTAACTTAGTAGAATAATCATAAAATACAACTCTGCCTTGTTTCTCTGGATTTTATATTGCATACCAACAAAACTCTTAGGATCTGAGATAATCTGAATAGGATGTGAATTTCATCTTAATTCAAATTCAGCATCTCCCACTTTACATTATCAAATACACAGAGCACCAAAGTCACTTCAGTCACTCAGCAATAAGTAAGATTCTCTTTAGAATATGCGCAGGATGAAGTCTCTCTTCTAGGAATAAACTAAGAAAGCTGTCAAAATACTAAATTCTTTAAAGTATCAAGTTTCACGTCCAGAAACGCAAAAATGATCAAGCACCTTCTTTCCAAAAGTGGACAGGTTTCTAAACAAATTAACTTTGTATCAGAGGCATAGTCCCTGCTTTCTGAAAACAGTAAGAATGAGCAATAAATAAAAAGCTCCAGGTTCCAGAAGGTTCGCCAGATTTCATGGCCATAAAATTACTTCCTTCCTTAAAAATTCAAGGGAGTTTTAAGAAGAAAAGCACCAGGAGAGATAAAGATCAAATTCTTACTGAAGAATATGAATAAGGTAGAATTCCTTCCAAATCCCCCAGATATGTATTTCTATGACCGAAAATGTGTAAACAAGTCACTCGGTTTCTTGAAATGACCGGGCCCTATTAAGTTACATGGCCAAGAATGTTATTTAACACTTAGGATGAATTATGGCTTTTAATAACAGAGGCAGGAATTCCTGGCTGTTAGACAGCCGTCTGCCAGTCCCGAGAGGTGAAGAGTTACAGTTTAGGGCAAAATAAATAATAAATACACACATACATAGAGTGGGAAAGGTGAGATTGTCTGAGTGTGGGAAATTAAGACCAAGCATACATGATAGAGTTTCTGTATGTATCTCAGGAGAAAAATGAAATGGGAACTGAGGCTGTTACAAATAAGTTTCTTAAATATTTAAATGATAGAGAAGCATGTAGCCATACTCAGGCTTGGGAAGCCTTTAGGATGTCACCCACAGAACTCTGTGTATGAATCTGGCCATCATCTATTCTACAACGGTCCCAGTCAGTTTCCATCTGAACCCCAGAAAGAGCTTAGCCTCCCAAAGCAACCTCTTCTATTTCTAAATATTTTTACTTTTATAAATGTTTTTCCTTTGCTGACCAAAAAGGTGTCTGTTTTCTGGAACTTCTCCTCACTGACCCTCGTTTCAGCCCTTAAAGCTGGGGTCCCCCACACACAGACCCCTGGGCCTGAAGCAGGGAACATAAGTAAATAGAGCAGGCCAAGAGCTGTCACAAGTGCTGGGGACCTGGGCCAACTGGAGATGTGTTCACGCAAACAGCCAGCTACCTCTTGCCAGGCAGGAACATGGGCTCCTGTTGCAGGATTTTCTGATCAACAGAAGCCAGAAATTTGAATCTTAATAGATATATCCTGTTTTTTTTTTTTTTTTTTAGCGACATAAGGAATACACGTTAAGAGTTCAAACAGTTCTTAAAGATCACTTTGTCCAAACTTCACATTTTATAAAGGAGAAAACTGAGGCCAAGAGAGAACAGAAAAAGTGACTGATCCAAAGCTGCATGGTGAATAAAAAGCAGGTGTGGGAGAGGAAAGACCAATATGACCTCAAGCAAGGAGTGCATGCGCCTGCAGACCTCACACAGGAGTCAGCTCCAGATCACCCCCGGCCTCGTACCCATTCCCAAGCAATCACTGTGCACACCTAGTCTACACAGCGGCCTTTCAGGCGGACAGGGTAGATGCAGCGGTAGCGAGGGCATCAGACTCAGCGGACAGACTGCCTGGGACTGCAAGTCCTGCTCTACCACTTAGCGCCTCCAAGACCAAATCACCTCTCCTTGCCTTGGTTTCTTCATCTAGGAAATGGGGACGATAAGGGTACCTATCTCGATGTGCTGTGAGAATGAAAATAACACACGTGAAGTACTTAGGACATGCCTGGCAGAGGGTAAGCACTGTGGGTCAATATTACTACTCCCCAAGACAGTGCTACAATGTGCTAAAAAAGAGAATAAAATTTATGGAAAATGAAAAACCAAAGTGTACATAGATATTTTAGAAACATACAAGCTCTGAAAAAATTTAAAGGAGCCAATTCCATTACAGAGGTGAAGGCAAAGGCACATTTTAGGAACTAAAGAACTGGCCACAAAGGCGGCATGAACCCATGAATTAAACAGTGAGCACCCCTGCACAGGACAGAGCCTCCCTTGATCTCCTCCAACCTCGAGAAGCCGAGAGTTCTGGGATGGGCTCCACCCCGGGCTCCTCCTTTCCCAGGGCTGCGCTTGTGCGCACAATAGTTTCTTCAGCCATCCTCTCTCTCCCCCACTCCATCTCCAAGTTGCTATTAGGAATCCAGAGTGTCAAAAGTTCTTCTGAGACAAGCAGAGGATTAATTTCCTCTTAACTATGCACTGGTAACTAACGAAAAGCTAGCATGCACATGCTTACGAAAAGGAAAAAAGAAAATGTTATCACTTCCTCCACATTGAAACTCAGGCACAGATAGCCAGCACTCACAGATTCCCTGTGGGGATCATACTGCATTTGTATTTCAGCCACGAGAAGCACAAATGCAACAGGAGAATCCTAAGACGCTCACCAATCAGTAGAGGGAACTGAAACATCCTGTCGCAAGTCCCTGAAGCCGTAACAGAACTGGGCATAGCTGCTCAGGTCTCTAAAACATGAAAGGGAAAATAAAGAATCATTCCCAAGGCTGCCAGGGCCTCACTAAGCCTCTGGGTGACGATGGGCCAGTCCGTATCACTGTGTGTCACTGAGTTTGCTGCTTGTGAGGGTTAACACTGACGACCACGTGCCAGCTACAGATGTGGATGCTATCTAGGTATTAACCCATTTAATTCGCATAGCAAGAAACTGAGCTGGATACTACTATCCCCTCATTGCAGATGAGGAAACTCGAGCCCTGAGAGGTGGAATAACTTGCTCAAAGATACACAGTGAGAAAGCAGCAGAGCCAGGACAAGAAGCCAAGGGGCTGGTTCTCGAGGCTGTGTTCCTAGTCAACCACTCCCCTCAAGTGCCTCCAGAAATTTCTCACATCATCACTTTCCTCAAGTACACCGAAAGATGGCTCCCAGGCAGGCATCAAGAGACAGCTCCCAGGAGATAACTGGGGTCTCACTACCTCTACCTGCACCCAAATATTCACTTCTGGGGCTCCCACCACATGGAGGCTGCATTCCCGGATAGCTTTGTACTCACATCCTCCGGTTGCTCTTGCACTGAAGATGCATATCCCTTTCTAGAGGACATTTAAACCTCGGGCCCAGTCTTTCCACCTCACGGAGAGGCACATGTTCCTCATGAATCGTCCCTCTCTCTACTCCCTAAGACAAAACATGCGTGAGTTGAAAGTCACTGGCTGATGCCATATTGGCATAAGAGGAAAAAGGAGCAAAAGGAAAAGCAGAAAATGGATTAAGAGTACGTTAGCAAGTGACTATCACCCTCCAGGGAAATACAAACGAAAACCACAATGAAGATACTACTTTGCCTCCACTTGGAGGGCAAAATAAAAAAGACAGATAAAAACGAGCATTGGTGAGGATGTGCAGAAACGGGAATCTTCATGCACTGCTGGTGGAGATCTGAAATGGCTTAGCTGCTTCTAGAAAAACTCTCTGACAATTCCTCAAAAGGTTAAACTGCAGAGTTACCACGTAATCCAGAAATTCTCTTTGGAATATACCCAAGAGAAATGGACGCACAAGAATTTCTACACTAACATTCATAGCAGCATTATTCATAAAAACCAAACAGTGCAAGCAGCCTAAGCGCCGCCCATCAATTGATGAGTAGGTTTTATTTTGTTTTTGCAGTGTTGGGGATTGAACACGGTGTCACACACGTGCTAGGCAAGTGCTCTGCCACTGAGCTATGCCCCCAACCCTCAATTGATGAATAGATAATAAAATGTTGGGCATCCATGCAGTGGAATATTTGGCAGTAAAAAGTAAGAATGACATACACTACAATCTTAATGGACCTTGGAAACAAAGAGGCCAGTCACAAAAGTCCATCTAGTATATGAGTCTATTCATATAAAATGAACAGAAGTGACAAATATATAGAGATGCAAAGTAGATTAGTGTCTGACTAAAACTGGAGGTTAGGGGAATAACTTCTAACAAGTTAAAAGAGTTTTGTTTTTGTTTTTTTTTTTGAATTAGTGGTGATGGCTGCAAAACTCAGCCACTACACTAAAAACACTGAGTTTTATTCTTAAATGACCGTATTGTAGAGTACCTAAACTACTCTCAAGGAAGCTGTTATACTGGGGAAACAATGTAACTTGTTATAAAGTAAAGCAACTAGGGGACTCTGTCTTTTTGAATGAAAATCATAACTGTGGAAGAGGCAAGAACTCAAAATTACACAGGAAAAGAAACAAGTGAAAGAACAGGTTTATAAAAGAGAAAAAAGAAAATAATTTTTATTTTATTGAATTTCAAAATATTGGGTGTGTTAGGATCACGTCATAGGAAATGCATAAATAGTACACCATAGTCTACATAACCCTAAATCCAGACCTTCTCATCTGAAAGTTATCAGCTCCAAAAATAAAAGACCTAGAGAGGTGATTTAACATCAGTTTTTTTTTTTTTTTAACTTTTGGGAGACTGAATTTAAAAGCCCCCAAATATAAAGATCCTGTGGCATACTGCAACTCAAGCTTACATAAAAAGAATATTTGATTAATATCTAAAATGTACAGCATTTCCTACCGTGAATTCTAGAAATCTGATCTGCATATAGCTACAAAGAAGTAAAGCTTTCAAATTTTGGAACCAAATGGAAGACACTGACCGCTAGGCCAGTGCTTGCACTGTTTGAGATTCAGTCAGAATTTCAGAGCGAAGTGAAGGATTCACCATGTCACCCTGTCACATAACTTCCTTATAATGAGACTCTAGCAGAAATCAATGCAACCTCTAACTAATGTGGCAAAATGTCAAAAGGTAATGTGGAGTTTTGTAGCTATAAGATTAACACATCTTTGGAAACCGAGCTAGAATTTCCTTCACATTCTTCTAGCCTTTAACTTTTTTTTTTTTTTTTTTTTTTTGTACTAGGAATTGAACTCAGGACCTTGTGCTTGCCTGGCAGGTGCTGTGCCTCTGAGCTATACCCCCAGCCCCTAGCCTTCAACTTTCAAACCTTTTACTCCCATTATGTGTTAAGAATTATTTGTGTGGAAAATCAACTCACTGCTTTCATTAAGAACAGGCAAGCCATTAATTGATCCAGTGTGCTGGCAGTTATGGAAAACCTTTTTAGACAGGAACAAACGATGCCCCTTACTTTGTGCACAAAGAAACCTAATGTAAGGTTTCATGCTCATGCACAAAAAAAATTTAAAGAATCCTCTAAAGCCAGCTAACAATCTTCTTAGAGTTTAAGGAACTAAGAAAACCTCCTCCATACCTCCTTCTCACTTCCTGAATGCAGATTTTCTATATTAAGTAATTCGCTTATTTAAAGATACTTTACATGACTTAAAGAGCTCTTTTCCAGTTCTAACATCCCTGGACAGCAAGTTTAAGAACTGCTCTTCTGATCAAGGTCAATCTTGTCCCCTGGAAACTGTTGCGCTCAAAGAAATACATTAAATGTTTCTAAAGTGGTGCACGGTAACTTTTCCAAAAAAGGAAAAACTACCGCTCCTCCTCTTTGTTAACACGCCGCATTTTTTTCTGGCCTGTGGGTTAAGTCTAACAGTTCCCTTTCCCACTTGTTTGTGTTAAGGTTGACCAAGTTCCTTGACTAAAACAGCTGGCGTTGATTACTGAGGCAAGCCAACTCTACCCCTATTTCACTGATAGGTAATGCCAGAGCTTTGGAAACTTGTCCTAAAGAGGACACCTGTGCAAATGAGCCAGCGCTTGGTGTTCCGTTTCAGTAGCCTGTTTATTAAAATCTGGCTTTTACAGAAAATGGTACTTTTCATTAGGCCACACCACCCAAAAAATGCATCTGTCATTTCTATCTCCTCTTCTACCCCATAGGAGCCCCGGGAGGAAGGAAGGCTCCTTTCTCAGGCACCTGTACACAGCAGTAACCCTGGATTCGAGAAGGCTGGTCTGCTAGAATTACCGGCTTATGCTAGCAAACCTGAATAATTGTGGTTTTTTTTTTTTTTTTTTTTTTTTTTTTTTTTTCCCCATCACAAACACATTGCATATGTCAGGCACAAAGTGTTATCGAGTTGAATTCTGGGGTAGTAATGTACTTCTAATTCTGGCACTTGTGTCCATTAACAAAAGCTTATTCCTTCTATGTCGCCAGAAATAAAACTTCCAGCATAAACTACCAACCATGCAAAGGACACAACGCAACACGGGAAAAGTACAGTAGTTATAAGTTTATGTCCACCTCGCTCTTCTTGGTTTGTTGAGGATTGCTATTACTTACGCGCCGCGCCCGCTCGTCAGCTCCTGTGGACGACAGGCTGGCAGAACAACAGTACTTTTAATATTATTTATGAAGTGCATAAACCCGGCAAGGGGATGGGGGACTTATTAATCTCCCCAAGAACTGAAACCTAACTTGGAGAAGCCAGCTCGCGGCGGCGAGCTGCTAGCAGGTAACCCTACCCAGCTCCTGATAAACAAACGCACACGTAGGACTACACTTGATGCACGTACCCCAGCACAGAGCTGAGTTATCAGATCCACCGGTTCCAAACAGGTGCGGGGCCGACCGCTAACCAGAACAATACCCGAGTCCTGCCCTCCAAACCCCAAGTTCTCCCCGGAAAAGTCAGCCCACCCCAGCGAACCCTCATCCCGAGCGGTGCGATGCTAAGCTCTCCTGCATTCCCCGCCTCGCAGTGAACCCGCTCCTCTGTGTAACCCTCTCCTCCCCACCCTCACCCCGAAGTAACGCGGAGCAAAACTTAGCAGGTCCAGGGAGCCGAGGCGCGTCTTGCGCGCAGCACGGACTTGGCAGAGAGGAGCTGGGAGCCGGGCGCTGCCGGATCCTTCCCGGCTCCTCCAGCCTCGGGGCTCCCCTCCCCCGCGCCGCCCCGCACCCGCCGGGGCCGCTCACCTGCGTGGGGCATGGTGATGGTCTCGTTGGTGTTGGAGCCCACGTTGAAGATGACCACGGCAGAGGCGTTCTGCAGGAACGCGTTCCGGATTTTATCCCTGTACGTGCAGTTGCCCTTGGGGATGAGGGCTATCCAGTTCTTGCCCTGGGTGGGCGCGGCGAACTTGGTGCTGGGGTCGCAGGCCAGGCGGTCGTGGGCCGAGCTGGCCATGACCACCTCCCCGCGGGCGTCCTGCTTGGGCGAGTGCTCCCCGTAGCGCCCGCACTCGGACTTCTCCGTGCGCAGCTCCGCGCCGCCGACCCCGGGCTCCGGCGCGGGCTCGGCGTAGGTGATGTTCACGAAGGCGGTGTACCACTCCTCCTTCTCGGCCACGGTGAAGTCCAGGCAGAGCAGATGCACGAAACAAAAGGAAAGCAGCCATGTTGAGAGGGCCAGGCTGCGGCACGCTCGGATGAGAGACATTGCCATCTTGATCCGCCGGGCCCCCTCCCCGCCCCGGCCGTCCCTCCTCCCCGGCCCCGGCCAACCCGGGCCGGCTGCTTCTCCCCTCCGGCCGCCGCCGCCGCTCACTCCCGGGCTCCAGGGGCCGCGGCCGGGACGCGCAGCCGCCGCGGGGATCGGATTCCGGGCGGGCGGATGGCGCGGGCCCCTGCGCCTCTTAACCGAAGCGCGGCGGCTGCATTTTGCTTCCAGGGCGAGCGGGGGCTGGGGAAGGAGGGGGCGTCCCGGGCTTGCGGCGGAGTCCAGCTGCCAGGCGTCCTGCTGCTTCGCCGGGCTTCTCCGTGCATAGGGGTGGCCGCCCTGCGCCCTCGGGTCCCAGCGGGGCGGCGCGGCGGCTCGCGGGGGGCCGGGCGCTGCCGAGGGTGTCCCGGCCGCCGCCGCCGCCGAGCGCTGGAGCGAGCGGGTCCGGGTGCAGCCGCGGGGGCCGCTGCTGCCGCGCCGGGCTCGCCGGGGTCGTGCACGCTGCGCCGCGGGCCTCGCCCGGTGGCTGCGCGGGGCGCACACTTGCCGCGGGAGGGGCCGGCTCCGGGAGAGGAGTGCGCGGGCCGAGTGTGTGCGCGCGTGTCTGCATATGTTTGTGTGTGTATAATGTGTGCGTGCAAGGAGGAGCTTAGTGTGATGTCAAAGCTTCTGGGCTTCTCTTGCCACGCTCCCTGAGTCGCTCTTCCTGGGCAGCAGCGACCCCTGCCGGGTCTCAGTCCAGCCTCAGTCTGGGACTTGGTCTGGTTGAGGGCAAAAGGGGAAGCGACTCTGACCTATGAGTAGAGAACAACTTCCTGCGCCTTAAATATAGCAAGATGTGCGTAGCTTTGGTAAACAACCCTCTCCTTTGCTGGAAGAACTACACAGAGCTCCCTAAGTACCCGCCCCAGGGGTTAAGTGTAAGGCTGGTCGGTGAGTCCTTCCAACACCACTCCGGGAATATCTAGGATAGTGGGTATTAGACTTGAATTTTAAAACTCAGACTGATGTGCTGGGCATGGTGGCGCACACCTGTGATCCCACACTCGGAGTAGATTGAGGCAAGAGAATCTCACATTCGAGCCCAGCCTAGGTGATTTAGTGACTTAGTGAGGCCTGTCTCAAAATTTTAAAAAAGGGCTGGGGATATAGTCCAGTGAGAAGGCCCTGGGTTCAATCTCCAGTACCACCAAGCTAAAACAAAAATATCTCCATCTGATGGGCCCAGCCGCAGTGGAGTTTCTGATGTAGTAGCTATTCTGGTTAGGGCCCCCACTTCTAACAAGTCCCCGGGTGGGACTGAAGCTATAGGAATAGAATTCCTTCCTCCTACCTCAACCCAAACATGTGACATTCGTTTTCTCATAGAAAGGATGTTTTCTGCATGGCCGAGCTATTTCTCCTCTGTTTGTTCTGGTTGTCATAACTGGTAGCAGAGGATTCCCAGCACCAACAGGCAAGGGAGGTTTGTTTGGGTTACGGGGTTTTCTCCCGTTGTGCCCCAGTCACCAGAGAATACGGTTCCCCTGGAGCAGCATCCTCAAAACTGTGGCATGGCATAATTCCTTACTAATTAAATGCTTGGGTGGTTGTTATTCCTTGTCACCAATGGTTTCCTTGCTTTGAGATCCCAAAAATATAAAGCATCTAAAACTATTTGTGATGATTCTCAAATCACATTGTATTTCCCACCTGATGCTTTCGGGACTCAATTCAGGGAAAAAAAAAAAAAAAAAAAAAGCCCACCTTCTCCCTTCTCCCCAGAACCTTAATATGAGCACGTATGTCTGTTAATGGATGTCTACCAGAGCAACTTCTCTTTCCAGGCAGCAGTACAAACAGCTGGTGGCTATTCGGGGAGAGCAGAGAGCCCCAGCTCTACCCAGATTAGCAGCAGCCACAAGAGCTACTTAGAAGAACTTGTCTCTATGGTATTTGATGTGCTGGATTTGTATATCTTCCTACCATATTCAGCTTAGAAAATAGGCTTTTAGGCAATTGGAGCAGTGCTTTTTATAGTGCCTAATGCCAAGGCGACAAAACTGGAGACTGCCTGGCTGCTCCTTCCTGAATCACCAGGGATCTGCAGGAGGAGCCCAGTGGCTACAAAACCCAGGTAGATTCTGCACAGATGCCTAGCAAACTGCAGCGGTTCCCCACAGTTCTCTGTCTTGTAGAACTTTTTCTTCAGCCCCAAGACTCAGAGAATCTGTGTCATTAAAGATGTATGACTACCTCTTCGGCCTTTCTTTCCCTTGGAAGAGTGAAGTGCTGAAGAGATGGCAGGTTGAGAGGTAGCACCATGGCTGGGAGACTGCCACATTACACGGTTACTGGGCAAATGAGAAAAACATTAAATGACACAGAAGGCAGGCATCTTACTGATTGAGAAGAAATTTTTTCTTTTTTGTGGGTACCGGGGGTCAAACTTGCCAGACAGGCGCTTATGCTGCTGAGCTATCTCACTGGCCTGAGAAAAAATTTAAAAATATGGAAAGAAAGGTGTAAAGAACCTCGAGGCTTGGATTGGGTTAAAAATGAGTGTGAAATAACTTTTTAAAAACTGTGTGTGTGTGTGTGTGTGTGTACACATATATACACCATAAATACCATTGCTCTCTCCACTCAGAGGCCACTAGCAAAGGACACATCAAATCGCCAGAAGGTCTTGCTTTCTAGGTACCACTCTCTATTAAAAGAAACCAGGCCTAGGGGCCGGTGAGATGGCTCAGCGGCTTAAGCGCCTGCCCGGCAAGCGCGAGGGCCCAAGTTCGACTCCCGGATCCCACATACGAAAAAGGGGCCGGTGATATCGCTCAGCGGCACTGGCGTGAGAGGTCCTGAGGTCGACCCCCGGTACCCACAAAAAAAAAAAAAAAAAAAAGAAACCAGGCCTGATTCTGGACTGGGAAAGTATAAAGTGATTTTGGAACCTCCTGTAGGGAAATACTCAAAGCATAATGAGAATATTGCAAAAGGACATGTGAGCCAGCTGTAAGAAGTTCATTCCTATGGGCCAAATCCAGGTATGCGGGTATCAAAATAAGTAATGATAGTAACTGCTTATAACCTATTGAATAACAGGTGACTCTATACTAATGTAAGTAAGTTATGAAATAAATAAATAAATAAATAAATGGGGGAGATGGAACAGTGCATCCTAATGATAGAAATGCCTACTAATTGGGATTGATGGAGACAGAGTCACCATTTGACAGTGTTAGTTGATTCAGGAAGGTGGGTGAGTATTTGATATAAGCAGGATATTAGCCCAGTCTTGAAGTATCTTCTGAAAAAAATACTTGACTATAGAAGGGGAATTGGTGGTTTTATTGGAGAGAAGCTTGGAAGGCACCAAGTAGACAAGGAGCTCCTGGTAGACATCGCTGGTTCCAGACCGAATCATATGCACCTCCTGTCAGGATGCTTCTAGAAGATTTCAGCTTCATTTCTGTCACAGTCCAGCCATTAATGCATGGCCTTGGTCTGGACATGAGAACACACTGGGTGGGCCCAGCTGAGAGGAATCCTACAATGAAAGGACTGTGCTAATACTCTTAAGCTTATGAAAGACAGAAGAACTAACAGATCCCAGTTAAAAGATGCAAGAGACGTGGCAACTAAATGCCGCAAATGATCCCAGATTGCCTCCTGAACTAGAAAGGAAGATTAAACAGTTGGCAAAAATCAAATGAAGTCTGAGGAATGGATGGTATATTTCATCAGGGTAATTTCCTGATTTGGATGCTTACACTGATACTAAATACATAGTATTTAGTAGTGATGAGATAATCTGCAACTTGCTCTAAAATTCTTCAGAAAAAAATAATAACCTTTGTATAAAATCTTTATTTCTACAGGCCACACTTTCAGAGAACCTGGAACACGGTTCATGATTTTTAAAAAGTTACAGCCCTTTGGGTTTGTACTGATAGTTTTGAAGCCCTGAACTGGTGGCTATTTGGGAAGAACAAAGGATCCTAGATACATTTGCCCAAAGGCATCATATCCTTGTGGAGAAGACAGCTCTGTATCTCTTCATGTAACCATATTTATTGAGCACTTTCATGCACGAGGTACTATTCCAGGCACCGAGTATACAATCAGGAACAAAAGACGTTTGGTTCCTGGTCTCGTGGTATTTCCACCCTGGAGTTGGAGAAGACAGAAATTTGTAAAGTTTTTGATTATGTCAGGTAATAACAGGCAATATGAAGAAAAAGGTAGTAGAGTGTGGGAGGTGACTTATTTTACATAAGGTGCTATTTTAGGTCAGGTCAGTTGCTCTGATGAGAAGATGTTTGAATTGAATCCTGGAAAAGGGGAGGGATCCATCTGGATGTTGGGGATCACTTGCACCGTGAAGAGGGAACCGTACGTACAATGGTCCCAAGAAAAGGTTTTATTTTCTGTACTAAATGTCAGCAAAGAAACCATTAAGGGTAGAGTGTGAGAGAAACAGTGCAGGAGATGAGATCACGGAGATGGGAGGAAGATTGTACATGGCCTTGTAGTCAAGGGGGAGGACACTTTGGATTTCATTCTGGGTATCAGAAGAAGCCTTTGATTTTGAACAGGGATGTGTATAATTATAGGATATGTTTTTTATTTTTCAGGTTTTTTTTTTCAGTACTAAGAATTAGCATGGGGTCTTGGCACTGAGCTACATTCCCAGTACCACCTTCCCCCCTTTAAAAAAAACTGAGACAGGGTGTTGCTAAATTGCTCAGACTAGGTTTGAGCTTGTGATCCTCCCGCCTCAGCCTTCCAGAGTCCCGGGATTACAAGAATGCACTGCTGCACTCGCTGTACGATGTGTTTTAGGTTTATTCTAACTATAGTGCTGTATTGGGGCAAGCACAGAAGCTAGGAAAGCTAAGAGGAGCTATAAAAATAATTCAGAAAAGCGTAACTTGTGTTAGGAAGTAGCAATGAATGTGCTGAGAAGTGATTTGCTCCTCAATGTGTTTGTTTTATTTTCAGAACTGAGGATGGAACCTAGGAGTTCATAAATGCTAAGCAAGCACTGTACCACTGAGGTATATACCTCGCCTTTTTTATTTTGAGATAAGATCTTATTAAGTTGCCCAGGCTGACCTTGAACTTGCGATCCTCCTACCTAAGACCCCTAAATTGTTTGGGTTAAAGGCATGAGCCACCACAGCTCTTCAGTGTATTTTGAAGATGGACCAAATAGTATTCTGTAATGCATTTGATGTGGGACATGAAAGAAGGGCAAGAGTCAAGGAAGAACTTGCCAGAGAGAGGTGTCATTTTCTAAGATGAGGAAGACTGCAGATGGAACTGTGTGGGACAGAGTCAGGAGTTTTAGACCAGTTCAAGGTGCCTAGCGGTATCCAAAATGGCAATTTGATACAATTTAGGGAGTTTACTAGATCAGACCACGGGAAGAGTTTTCATGTTATGGACACACCACACAGGACTGCCAAATCGCATTTCCAACGGTTGGCCTTTCCAGGTACCAAAGTAAAGTGAACTCCTTAAAACAGTTTTTGAAATCTCTCTGGAAGACAGCTCAGTGATAAATCCTGGCCTGCGGGAGAACCCTTTCCACAAGCCAGCCACCTCCTGGCCGGACAGAAGTAGAAGTTCTCCACCGCCGTCTTTGGTATAGGAGGATGACTTAATTCATAACGGGTAGGTGCACCTTTGACTTAACTGTATGCGACATGTTTGTGACTGAATCAGAAACAAGGAACCACTATAGCAGAGCGTGGCAGTGCCCCAGTTCACTGAACTGCAGCCAATAGGACTTTTGCTATAAGAAGCTTTCAACCTGGACATTGCTTTTGTATCCAGCCACTAATGCGCACATTAGTAGAGTCCAACCCACATTCAAAGGGAGTCCAACCTTAGATTTTTAAATAGTGAATTATAGTGTTAAATAAGTCAGACACACAAGAGTAATATTGCATGATATACATACATATATATATATATATAGAGAGAGAGAGAGAGAGAGAGACAGAGAGAGAGAGGGACAGCAAGAGAAAGAGAAATAGAAGATAGATAAATAGGAAGTAGGGAGAAATCCAGATATTTCTCCAAATTATCAACTCCCTTGTTTCAAAAATATTTTAAGAAATATGCTAATTTGTTTCATTTATACTACTCTTTCTCTTAGTGCACTGAGGAGAAAGTTTTGTGCTTTTGTTTCTTCTTTGTAAGAGGATCTTTTTTGTCTATGCCTTGTACTCAGTAACATTTTGGTCATTCTTTTAGGATTATGATGCTCAGTGTATTAACTATTGCTGTTCTGTAATTATTTTGTTATGAAATTTTGTTTTATTCATAGAAGTAAAGAGTGTTTTTTATATTTTCTTTACTAAAATCTACTTGTATTACATTAAAATAAAAAAGACTAAATACATCATAATATTTTTTAAAAAGTGAATTATATATAACACTCGGAAATATTTCTCTTACCCTGATATACCGACAAGGAGTAATCAAAATATACAGTGAATTTTTAAATTAAAAAATGTATTACAGTAAAAGGCACATTGCTATTAATCGCCCCTTAAAACGTTCCACCTCCCTCAGTTTCAACATACTTATCCCAATGTTCTTGCTACTTTCTGAAGCAGTTCTGGAAGGCTTCTTTCACGAACGGCTTTGTGAGGTATGACGACCATACAATGACTGCTGCCAAGTGCCATCCAATGGAAAGCCAGGCTCATAAAAACATTATGGTGAGTCCTCATCCACTTTATTCTCCACATCTGGCATCATGCAACTTCTGGCTTTTCCCTAAAGTCAAAAGGATCAGGAAAGGTAAAAGTTTTGAATCAATTCAGGACATTGAGGCAGCCAGGACAGCACAACTAAAGACACTCATGAAAGAGGACTTCCAGAGCTGCTCAGAGAGTGGCAGGAATGACGGAATAACTGTGTTTGAACCAAGGGGGGATATTTTGAGGAGGATTAATGGCAATGTGTCTTTTACTCTAATGAACTTTTAAAATTAAAACATTCACCATATATTTTGATCACACCTCATATTTTAATAGTTATTTTATGTGAAGATGATTTAACATACAGGGTTCAATTCATATTATAGTTTTCATTGTACATTGATTGGTTGAGTATATTTTTAAAAATTGATGCCTGGGGCCAGCGAGATGGCTCAGCGGCATAAGTGCCTGCCTGGCAAGCGCGAGGTCCTGAGTTCGATTCCCAGTACCCACATAAAAGGAAAAAAAGGGCCGGTGATATCGCTCAGTGGCACAAGCACCTGCTAGCAAGCGCAAGGTCCTGATTTTGACTCCCGGTACCCACATAAAAAAAAATGATGCCTGTTCAGTGCTTCAGCATATATTCTTTTATTACCATACACTCCTAAGTAACTAACACTGTGACCGAAAAAGTAGAAACCTTCCAAAATAAATTCCACAGAACTGTGAAAGAGTGAAAAAGAGTGAAAAAGCCCTCAAAGTATCATAGAGCATTCATATTATCTTGTGTAAAGGCCGGCATTATTATTTTAAAAATCGATTTCCCACAGGATAACGTACTGCGGTATTTATTTTCAGATGTCCTATCCTAAAGATGTTTTCCTCTGCCCGGTCTCCATGTCTGTTTGAAGGGGAAGTGTGGCACTGCATGGGAAAGAGGAAACTTTGGCACCAGACAAACTTCACTAGAATCTCCTCTCTGACACATGGGTAATTTTAATTGTGGTGAACCACAGTTTTCTCTTTAAAATTGGAAGGGTTACACCTCCACCAAAGACTTTCGAAAGATTCCAAAAGACAACATATGTTGGCCACATGGAAGAATGAGAGAGACTTCAAGAAGGGGTCAGCATAATAGAAGTAGGAGAGAACAGAATCTAAAATTTTTGATGTCCCTCCCCAAAAAAGCCCTTAAAAATGTCAATTTGTTCATTATATTCACAGATGCTCTTCAGTTTACGATGTCCCAAGAAACCCATTGCAAGTTAAAAATTTCAGAAATAGAAATGCATGCAATACAGCGGAAGTAGTGAGCGTCACAGTTTAGCAACACTGTGCGCCCTACAGTGTCCTTCCTAGCTGCTGTTCACCCTCATTACACGTGGCGGGCTGAGCCGAAGCTTATTGCTGCCAGTGTTGCCAGAGACCATCAAACCACATATCACCAGCCTAGGAAAAGATCAGAATTCAAACTTAGAAGCAAAACTTCTCGGTGCATATTGCTTTTACACCATCATCGAGTCAAAAAAAATCATGAGTCAAACCACTGTGCGTGGACCATGTGTACTCAGTTTCCTGTCCTGGGTTAGACCCTACGGTGAATGCTCAGAGGAATAAAGTTAGGATGCCTCCTACCAAGGTTTCAGAATCTGATTTTAGAGACAGATGTTGTCATGGAGGTGGATTGTAAATGTAGGGGTGGTAATTTAAAAAAAATTACATATAAAAATAATTCATTGAGAACAATAATTCTGTATATAAATGAAAAAAAAATAGGAATGCTTGAAACAATCAGGTTTATTCTGAGTCATAGGTAGCACAGGCAGCCTTACAGAAGAACTTCCAGAGTTTGTCCAGGCAAGATTTTCTACTCACGCTTAGCGTCTCAGCATCTGCTGCACTCTCTGGCTGTAGCAAGCATCCGTAAATGTGGTGGATAAGAAATAGTAACAAGGAGCTGCATTTTTGAGCACTTAATATGTGTGCAGGCAGCATTTGTTGAAGCATTTACATACCTCTCATTGAGTTCTCAGGGTGACCTTATGAGTTGGGTATCATTATTCCCATTGCACAAATGAGGAAACAGAACTTAAAGGCCTGTAGTAACTCTCCTAAATCCTGTAGCTAATGAGTCCTAAAGTGCAGCTTCTATTACCGAAGTCTGGCTCCGGGTTCCAGCGGTAAAGGCTGTTCCATTATTGCATTGGTGGTCTCTCTGGTTTAGATAGTCACTGTCTTGCTCATTAACTTCACTCTGATTTGTATCTTCACTTCCTTTGCCTCTGGCTGATTTCCGGGTTCGCTTCAACTCACAGGCTGTCACTTCTACCTCAGTTTTGCTTTTATAGCTTCTAAGGGTGGGTGGCATTGTTCCCCTGAGGCCACCTACTAGCTCTGCAAGGTGAGGAAAAAAGCTTTCACTGTCCAACAACCCCTATAACATTTTTCTCCAAACACTGCAGATGGAAATGGAAAATCATTGAAAAGTTTTTCTGGAAAATATGCATGAAACTTACCATACTCCTTTCTTTGCTCTTTTTTTCCCTGACTTCTCAAATTTCAGAACAACAGAATACAATGCTAAAAATAACCTTTTATTTTCTTTTTTACTCCTTTGGATTATCAAATGACTTTTTATTTCAGCCTTTGATTATAATTCTGATATTTTAATTTGGGCTTCTTTGCTGTTATAATTAAGCAGAACCCTTCCAAACAACTTTATGTCATAAAATGTTTTGAGAGGCTAGCTATGGAAAGTTAGCTGAGAAAAATTCATTTGGGACTTGAGCCAAAACCAACAGAAAACTCTTCACCACAATACATCTATTTCCTTTTGCTTTAAAAAAAAATTTTTTTTTTCACATAGTTGTTCATTTTTTGGCTCATCAGTACTTTATGCTGAGTATATCTGAACAACTTGCTGCTTCTCTTTTTCTGTTCTTTTTTAAGATCATCTTGTCTTCTTTCACCAGAAAACTGGGATAGAGGGAGGATGTATCTACAAGCCAAGACATTTGGAGTATTGCATGTTGCCCATAACAGCTGTTATATTCAAACATCTTCATATTTTACTTTGTCAAAACTACCAGGGGAGAAAAACCAGGCCCTCTTCCTGCCCTTTCTATTTGCCATTTAGAAGGATGTTTTTATACATTTTTTCCATTTTTCAGTGAAGCCCATTCCCATAAGGCTGGTAAACAGAAGTGGAGTACAATTTAGGGAGATGTCTTTAGTACTGCAAGCACAGGTGTCCGGGTTTTAATCCCAGCTCTGTGCCTAATTTGCTATTTAGGTCAAGACTGCAGCGTGACTAATCACTCATTTTGGCACGCTTTATTATCGGTACTAATTCCTAAATGTCCACCAAGCTGTAATCACACAGAGCCGTCACAAAACTACAGCATTAATACATTTTCATTGATTCTCTCACCACGTAGTAAGGTCACTAAGAGGAGCAGAGGTTGATGAATAAAATTTATTTATTATTTCTGATAAGTCAGGCTCTGTGTTAGTTTTTATAGAATTATCTAGAATGAATTCTTGCCTCAGTGTTACAAATAACTAATGTGAAAGTCTAGATCAGACCACTTCTGGCCAGGTTTCTCCCCTATAAAATAGAGATGTTCATTTTGAGGATGTCCCCAGGCCTCTCCAGCTCCAACGTTCTGTAGCTTTAATGGTTCTCTTAATCAGTTCACATACAATTCTATATTTGCTTTTCTATTATTGTCGCTGTTATTGTGTAGGGGTGACAAAAGTTAAGGACAGTTCCCTTCATCCATTATTATTAGTTAGGCTTGATTCTCTTAAGGATTCCAAATAGATTTGGAAAACTTGGTTGGAATCTCTGTTGGTGTTAGGGAAACCAAATTATTCAACACCATTGACATTAAAAAAAAAAATAGGCCTCCACTCTCTTGAAAACTGTTCCTC
This sequence comes from Erethizon dorsatum, assembly GCA_028451465.1. Taxonomy (NCBI): domain Eukaryota; kingdom Metazoa; phylum Chordata; class Mammalia; order Rodentia; family Erethizontidae; genus Erethizon; species Erethizon dorsatum. Next base: position 12,976,039 of record CM051839.1, read on the forward strand.
TTGAACTGGGAATGCTAAGAATGAAATTGCAGGAAACATGAAAATGGCGTGACCAGTGAAATCATCCAGTTTCACCGTGGGGAGTGTTGAGGTGACAAAACTGAAGGACAGTTTCTTCTTACCCTGTTATTATGATTTTTTATATCACCAAACATGGGAGTACTGAGTGGATCAATTGTACTTTAAATCTACGATGTAAACATCACACAGGCACCTCCACGAATTCTGCCTGTGCTTCTCTAGTTCCTTCACTTTTCCACTGTCCCTTGCATATTTCATGCCTCTTGTCACTGTCTCTCCAAGAAGAAAGTGTACACTGGTTTCCTTCTCTTAGCTTACAATATCACATCAAATTTTATTTAGAAAAGAAGTCGTAGAATTAAACTCCCTGTTTTTCCACCACCTGATTTGTAAGTTCCTCTGCTTTTACACCAACTTTTTCTTCTCTGTTGTTTAAATCAGGAAAATGCCCTCCAGCATATCAGGATCAACATCGCTTTTGTACACAATTGCGTTCCCTTTTGCCTTCTCAAGAATTTAGTTCTCATAGTGACTGCATCCCTCTCCTTCATCATGGATCTCTTCCTTTTAACTGAAGTTATGCATCAGCACACAAACATATTGATGCCAAAAACCTGATTCTCCAGCTACTATCTCATTTATTCTCTATTATTACAGCAAAATATTTTCAAAAGTGTAGGTATAGTTGTCCTTCACTTCTATCCTCCTCCCTCTATCTTCTGGCCTCTGCCCTGCTATGGTTTGCCAAAGTTCATGTGTTGGACATTTAATCTCCCAATTCATATGTTAATGGTATTTGGAAGTGGGGATTTGGGGAGGTAATCAGGAATAGATGAGGTCACAAGGCTGGGACCCCCCATAATGACATTAGTGCCTTTGTAAGAAGAAGAGAGAACCAAGTTAGCATCTTGCTCTTTCTTGTTCTGCAACATCTTCTTCAACATTAGAATGTGGCAAGAAGGCCCTTGCCAGATGCAGAGCAGATGCTGGCACTGTTCAAGTAGACTTTCCAGCTTCCAGAATCATGAGCTAAATAAACCGCTTTATAAACCACCTAATCTCATTTGGCACACACCTTTAATCCCAGCACTCTGGGAGGCTGAGGCTAGAGGGTTGAAAGTTTGAGCTCAGACTGGGCAACTTAGTGAGAACTTGTCTCAAAAGAAAAAAACGGTCTGAGGCTGTAGCTCAGTATGAGGGCCTTGGGTTCAATCTGCAATAACTGAAAAAATAATTAATAAACAAACGACCTCACTTCAAGTATTTTGTGGCAGCAGTAGAAAACTGTAAGACATGCCTGAACTGAGACTCCTGGGAACTTTTCCAGTAGCCAGTGACCACTGTTTTGTCAAATCCAATGGAAACATTTCTTCCCTGATCTTATTTAACCTCTCAGCATCCCTCGAGTAGGTCGCCCATGGCTTTCCGCTTGAATCATTTGTGTCCCTTGATTTATTTAGTGCTGTTCTTTTGCTGCTCAGCCTAACATGCAAATGTTGGAATTCCTTAGGGCTCTGCACCTGAGTTGGTGTGGTCTCTTTTCTTTCTTTTATGTTCGATTTAGGTGATTTATCCCGACCTTAGGTATCTCATCTTTAAATTCCTGAATTTATTTTCTCTGAACCTCAGGTTCACTTAGCTAGTTGTCTAATTAGTATATTTACATTGCTGATTTGTGAGGATCACAAAACTGATGTTGAGTGCTGAACTTTCTTCTGATGATGGACTTCATCACACAGTGAATAGCACCAGTATCACTTGTGTTTTCAAGCTAGAAGTCCTTGATTTCTCTACTTCCCTCGCCAGTCCCGGCCCTGTCCCCGAAGAGCTAATCCTTCAGGCAGTTCTATTAATTCAGCCTTCATTATAAGTCTCAGATTTACTCTCCTCTCCATTCTCTTTTACCTCTTTAGTGCAGCACACCAACCCTCCAATCAAGATGAATACAGTGGTCTTCTAACTGGACTGAGGGTTTTCCTATCTATGAGTCTCACACAGCAATTAAAGTGAACTTCAAATGTAAACCCCAGACACGTTTAATGAGTCAATGCAAGACCTAAATTTCCTGGTGCCTAAAAACATCAGTGAACATCAAGTAGCAAATTTGGCACCTCAGTCACAAGGTCTAAGTTTGAGGTCCAGATTGAGATAGAACACCAGTCAATTAAGACATTTACTTCACATTTGTGTTATACCTATTTCCAGAAACACAATTAGTACAGAGTTACAAAATCAAACATAATAGAAATTAGGCCAATGAAAAGTGAAAAAGAAAATGAAATCAATGAATATTAAAATGTGACTAAGTACAAACAAGTGTTAATTACTGTTGTTGAGTACTGAATTTAATCAGAATTTTCCAGTGGGGAATAAAATGAAACAGATAAAGCAGGGTTTTGTTTGTTTGTTTGTTTCATAAAATAATAAAGATTATTTGCCCTTAGATCTATATGTTTTTCCTTACAGCTGATGTCAATATAGTTATACTCATTGTGGTTAATATCATAGTATAATAATGTCTTTAATCTTATTTTAACAAAAAGCACAATCATGTTCAAATAGGCATTTCTATACTGACCTTTTATAAAATTCAAAGGAGAGGATTAAAAATAATACAATGAATGCATTTCTGTAGAGTACACAAAATAGAGATAAGAGTGCTTGTGAAATAGGCTAAAATTCACTGAGGTAAAATGCATAACCTTGAACTCCTCATAGCAAGAACTCAGTAAATATTAGCTGTTATTGCTACAACTTCTTACCACTTCTATTACATCTACTTCTCAGACATTAAATGAGGACCTTAAATGCATAATGATCTATACTGGGAACCATTCCTGTGCTGTTTAAAGCAAATAAGTATCTACTACTTTGTATTAGGGATGAATACATGCTTAATTCATCAGAAACAGGGTTGGTCCTTGTCTTGGTTACTTTTCTCTCATTGCTGAGACAAAATATCTGACACCCAAAATTAAGGAAGGAAAGATTTATTTAGCTCACAGTTTGTAGAGGTTTCAGTCAATAATCAGCTGGCTCCAAGGCAGGGTGGCATGGCACAGGGGCAACACTTCAAGGTGGCAGAAGACAGCAAAAGCAACAAGAGCAAAAGGGGAGGCGGGGAGCAAGCCTTCATTCCCCCCTTGGGGCGGGTGTAGCACTCACACCATCTCTGTGCCCTCCTCTTGCACAGGCTCAGGATGTTTACAGAGTGAGGACCCTGGACCCCTGCTGAGTCACTTAAACTTCTAAACTTCTCAAGGTGACACAATGAACAACATCCTAGAGTGGTAAGGGCGTGTCCTCTACACCCTAGGAAGTAGAACTGCTGAGTTACTTAGTTAAGCTTCTAGACTTCTCAAGTTGACACAATGTATCAACCATGAGAGTCCTACTTAGCCATTTTTTAAATTTGCAATATATTGTGAATCCAAATAATAGAGACTCTGCTCCTGTTTTCTTCAGCAGGAAAAATGTCTGCAGGAGAAACATTTGTATACAGGAAACTTTTTCCACATTTTTTATCCCATTCCCTAAAAACAATTATTTTTACTTAATTTTAGAATAATTCCTTGTATCATGCAAAGAATTTAAATTGTGTTGAGACAATAAGGTCAGCATATGTGTATGAATGCTTAATATGAAGAGTCTTAAAGCATAAGTTAAGCCATCTTCTAATTTATGAAATTGGGCTGCTCCCTGGAAATAGTTAGAAATGATATGTGACAACTTTTATGCTTACCAGTAATACGACTCACAGAAAATCTTTTTGAGAGTATAAATCAAGTGGGAATTAAAGTCAGCATTTGTGATAAGTTGACTTTATACTCTGTTTCCATACAAAGTTGCCGTGAACATTAGCAAAAGTTTGGGGCACTCTTGGACATGAAGGCCTCCCATGGTCTTGCTGACTCTTATCTGGTAGGTCCTACCTCCCACCCAACACATCTTTATTTTCTCTACCAAGAGAACTGTACAGTCTGCTGCAGGTTATAGGAATCACTAAATGTCACTGTCTTTGCACTCCCAAGATCAGAGCAAGTTGAGAGGTTGGCAATGTTTGGACAGACAGAGGCAAACTGATAAAAATTCTTTGGAGAATGTGACTGTATTTGTTGTAAGTAATACTGCTTTGTCAACAAACACACTTGAAAATCTCAGTAACTTAACAAAAGGTGTACTTCTTGTTCTTGTGATTTCCAAAAGTGATGTTTGTGCTTGGTAGGTGGTTTTCAACATGGCGGTTCAGTGGACCTCCCATGATGTGGCTCTGTGGTCCCTAGGGCTTCAGAATCTTCTGATGAAGTCTCTGCATGTGGCTTGTAGACTGGGGAAGAAAGAATGAGAGAGATTATTATGATGGTTAGGGTCCTTTGGAAGAACAGAATCGGTAGAATATGTATAATTCTACAAGGGGATTTATTAAATAGGCTTACAGGATGAAAGGCAAGAGAGTTCACCGTGGCTGGCTGCACACAAGAGAACCAGAGAACCCAGTCGTTGCTCAGTCCAGAAGCTGGAAGCTATGGAAGAAGAGGGATCAAGGACATAGTGCAGGCCTAGAAGCTCCCTGGAGAGTTGCTGGGATGCATCTGAGTTGAAAGGCTGAAGAAACTGGAGTCCGATGTACACAGCAATGATGATAGCAAAAGATACACCCACTGAAGCAGAATGGAGCTTGTGTGCGTGTGTGTGTGTTTCTGAGGATGGAATGCAGGGCTTTTGCATTGAGCTACATCACTGGCCATTTATTTATTTATTTATTTATTTACATTTTGAGATAGGGTCTCGCTAAGTTGCTACATTCCCAACGCTGGTCTTGAACTTGTTATCCTACTGACTCAAGCCTCCATACTGCTGGGATTACAGCATGCACCATAAAGAATGGAGGTTTTCAAACGTGTACCCCAACCTCTTCTTCCTTTTCATTTCATTCCATTCAGGCTACAAGCCTATTAGATGATGCCACCCTTGTCGGTTTGTTGGTTTTCTGTGGAAGCACCTCACAGACACACTGGAAGTGTGCTTTACTAATCTACTAGGCATTTCTTAATCCTGCCAAGTTGACATATCACAGTTAATGGTCACAGTTACGAGATTTTCATGTTTCAGTTCTAGAAGTGTCTTCCATGTGTTCAACACACATTCTTTCGCCTAGAACCCAGTCACGTGACCTAATCTGCTGTAAAGCAGCCTGAAAAAGCTGGGAAATGCAGCTTAGCTCTATGCACACAAGGTGGAGGAAATGTACTTGGATGAAAACATACTGTTCTTAGCCAAAGTAAATAGATTTCAGAAAAATGAGTTTGCTAATGTTTCCTCCCTGATTTAGGCAGACTTCTACTAAAAAATGACAGATCACCCATTGATTAGAGAACCTGCCTCCGCAAGTTTTGTAGCATAGATGAGGGAGAGGCTCAGAGCGCACCTCCTTATGGGCAGGCAGGATCCAGAGAGGGGAGGAAAAGGTCACCTGAATGTGACCTATTTTGTACAACCCATTTCTTCCTATCTTATCAAAGGAAGGCAGAAGAGAGAATCCAGGAGCACTGCACTAGGAAATCCATCTACTTGGGCATGTGAGCAGGAGAGCATGATTGTCCCCTCCCAAGTATCCAAGTGAAAGCTTTTGAAATGACAGTGTGTCCTCTTTTGATTTTCTATTCAAAACCATACATTGGTGGGTGATGTCCCTATATTATATTCTCATACCTGTCCTTAATTTTGGGACACATTGCAATAAAATGTCATGTGTGGATAGCTTGTTTAAATTACTAATAAAATTAGCTTTAATACATCTTTGAGATTGTGTTCTTAAAAATACTGCCTAAATAACTTTGTCATATATATACATATATGTACACTATACATTTGAAATTCTTTATGGAATAATGTAAGATACAGAATGACTGGTCCCTTGTCACCTGGGTATGAATAAAGTTGGTTTCAGATCATCAATGTTCTCTCACTCTATACCTAGAATTTAAATTAATTATGATTTAAAAAAAAAAAAACTCACATGTAAGCCATTTATTGGATGTGCTAAACTTGGTAGGGAGAATTTAGTGCCTTGTTATTTTTCTCATAATTTCCTTTAGAAAACAGCTTTAGCAGGTTTTCATGATTTTCACTCTCAGATGAAAATACATTCCCATTTTTGTCTAAGCATCAATAATGTCCAACTTATGGCATTTTTAAGGCTTTGGTCTTCATTCTTCTTCTATCCCAGTCCCATTCAGTTCAGAAGTGGCCAAAGAAAAGGATGGTGGGTGACATTCTTCTCTCCTCCCAGATCCAACACCTCTCAGAGTGTTCTGCCCCACTCCCCACCCCCAGAATAAGGCCCCCTGGGTGGAAGGAGATTAAAAAGATCATGCTGTTGTGGCTGCGGGCTGATGTGGCCATGACGGTTGCAGTCTGCCAGAGCTCAAGCATGGCTTTCTCTCCGTGGACAGCTCTGTGCGGTTAGACACAACTCCACCACTCAGGTGCCACTTCCTAGATTTTCCTTCTGCAGGACTCACTCGGTCAGCTGGTGGCTTCATTCTCTCCTCAACCCTTGGCTTTCAGTGGTCACCCACAGAATCTTTCTCTGTTGGAATCACCTTGCCATGGGGATTGAGTGGGGGACAAAAGCAGACAGAAAGTTAATTTTAGTAGGGCTTATAATTTAGTATCAGGAGATAGACTTTTATGTAATCAAATAATGTTTCCTAGAGCATGAAATTATCCCTGAATTTTTCAAAAATTTTGTGTTATTTTTTGTCTTAATGATTATCTAAAGATACGTATAAGCACATTTGGTACTATGGGGAGCTACTTCGGATTGCTTCAAATCCTGGGGCATCTGAGGACTCATAAGGTCATCACCCTGCTATCTAGTTCAGGCGCACAATGGGGTACACTTATATAAACATGACAACATAGACAACCGTGCACGCACTACATGGTTATATCAGTACACAAGAATGTGATGCTTGATAATGGCCAATATATATGGGCCAGATAATAAAGAGCTTGCTTGCTGCTGTTGCTGCTGTTGGCTCTGTGTGCTTTCTTCTCCCTGGGGACCTCACCTGTGAAAATACCCCTTCAGCCTTCCAACCTCCACAAGTGGTGCAGTCAGCAGGATGAGATGAGCGCCCCGGGAGAGCTCCGAGGGATTGCCAACATGCTTCCCCTGGCCTCGCTGTGGTTACCTGTAGCCACCTTTTTGGACATGAAGTCCAAAGCCACCTTTTTGGTGGCTTGGAAGGCCCCTGAGGATTGGGAAATGGTCCATCTGATGCCTGAGGACATTTTGAAGGCCTTGGAAGTGCTAGACATGCAAATCAATCCCCATGACTGTAAGTTGGTGGGGCAGATGGCTTGGCTGTTTTTCACTCTTCCACCAGGTGAGGCAAGAAGCAGAAGGCCTCGTCCAGCAGGTAGACCAGCTGGAATGGACCAAGGAGGACTTGGAACAGTGGCTGGCTGCCGTGGAATTTATGTTGTGAGGCACAGGAAGTACTGATGCCTTCATAAGCATAAGTCCCCATCTGCAGGAGAGTCCCCTGGTGTTACAGGCAAGGCTGGCTATTCATCATAAGGTGGAAGTGGAGGAGCCCCTAGCCGAGGGAGGTTGGCCAGGGGGACCAGCTACGTCCACTCACCATACCACATATACAACATATACGGCTCTGGAGCTGTGAGAGCTGGTGAAACAGCTGAAGGAAAAGGTAGGTGAGACAATGCCCGCATGGCTGCTATGGCTGTGGGATGAAGGGGCTGATAACATACTGTTAAGCCCACAAGAGATGTTCTAAATAGCCAACATAGCTAGTACCCCCTCAATGTGACTGGTTCTGTAGGAAGTGGAAAGGACAGCCCTGCAAGCAGGTAAACAGACTTTTATAAACTGGTTGATGGCAGCAGCCCACCTGGTTTGGGAGAATCCAGGTGACCTGCCAGAGCACGTCACGAAACGGACAACCTGCCTAGACTTGGTAGCCGTGCTACGGGAAATGGGCATGAGACAAATGATGTTTGCTATGCAGTCCTACAGCCTTGATGAAGAACTGCTTATGGCATACACGAAGGACTTGACCCTGGCTAGCAGGCCGGCCAGTGCATTTGGGATGGTGGTGGCCCTTTAGACACCCTTCATGGATCACCCAATCCATGATGTGGTGGATGCCTTGGTGCAGCTGGATGATAAAGAAGTGAAGCCCTAAAGTAAGGCAAGACCTGAAAAAGCACAGCCGCTAAAGGAGAAAAAAATGGGTGGCCCCTGGCTGAGTGGGGCCCAGCTCCCAAGGACAGACACTTGGACCACTGAAGCCATTGCCAAATTTGGACCTGTTAGCTGCTGGCTTAGCCACGGATAAGATAGATGGGTGGCCCTTGGACGTGTTGTGTCTCTCTGGTGGCCGTTGTATCCCAAGCAGCAATACTGGCCGATGGTCCCCAAAGGTAAAGGCAGCCCTAGTGAAGCAGGAAGATGTGACGCTGGCATCCTTTTGTCCAGAGTAGGAAACAGGCTGAAGTACCTGGTTAATGGGGACACCTGGAGACTGGAGACCACATGTGGAATTGACTATTTACTGGTCCCCGAAGAACGTGTAGTCTGTACTGGCACTGGTGGTCACCAGAGCCAAATCAATGCTACTATATGACAACCCGGACTGTTTCATGGGACCTACTTCATGTACAAAAGGGTACAGAGGTTACTACATCACGGTCCAGAGAGCTCAGGTGACACTGGGTATTGGGTGCTTGGCTCCACTCCCTTATGATGTCTACGTTTCCCCAGTTGCTGAATATATCCTGGGGGTGGACATACTGACTGGTGCTCTGCTCAACACCACGCAGGGAGAGTTCTGCTTGTGAATCCTTGTGGTTAAAACTATAGTCCAAGGACATCTACACCACGCACCACTGACTCTCCTGCGGGCTACATGGGTTGTGTGAGTAAAGCAGTATCTACTGCCTGGGGCCATGAGGAAATAGGACAGACTGTCTTAAAATTGGAAGAGGTGGGGCGATACGCCCTGCACAGAGCCCGTTCAGCTACCTGATATGGCCCATATGGCAGCCAGACGGGACGTGGCGAATGACTGTGGATTACTGGGAACTGAATAAAGTGACCCCTCCATTGCATGCAGCGATGCCTAATACTGCCGACTTGATGGATCATCTCACCCTGACACTGGGTCGATACCATTATGTTGGGATTTGGCTAATGCGTTTTTCTCCATTGCTATCACACTTGACGGTCAGGACCAATTTGCCTTCACATGGGATGGGAGGTATTGGACCTTCCAGATGTTGTCACAAGGCTATTTATATAGCCCGACTTTGTGTCGTGGCTTGGTGCCCCAAGACTTGGCCACCTGGACCAAGCCACACTCTGTGTCATTTTTTCATTATATTGATGATATTATGTTAACCTCTGATTGCCTTACAGATTTAGATGTCCCAGGAGTGGAGTAGCCCAGGCCCCCACTCCCACACTTTGGGGGACGTACTTGCAGCAGCAGGCCTCCTTTTTGGCTAGTCTGCTGGCAGCTGAATTGGCATCTATATTGGGACCGATGTTATGCACCAGACCTTGATATTGCTCATGGATAAAATTTCCCAAATAAGAAAGGTGATTTTGCAAAACAGCATGGCCCTCAATCTGCAAGCCACAGAGCAAGGAGGAACTTGTGCTCTCTTACATATAGAATGTTGCATTTATATCCCTGACCACCAGATGCAGGTACAAGAAGCCTTGCAGGAAATGGATGTGGAGGTGTCCACCATCCAGGCCTTGCAGCAGGGCCTGCTCACCCAATGGTGGGAATCCTTGGGCTCCATCTGGTGCTGGGTGGCCACAAGCTGTGCCGTGGTGGCAATGGGGTTGGTGGTATTATGCTGTTCCCTTTATCATTGTGGTTTTTGTGTACAGGGGTCAGCACTATGGCCTGCACACAAGATACGACATTCCCCCAAATGCTGCGGGGGTGGGATGTGGGGAGCCACTTCGGATTGCTTGAAAGCCTGGGGCATCCGAGGACTCATAAGGACATGACCCTGCTATCTAGCACAGGCACACAATGGGGTACACTTACATAAGAATGACTTAGCATAAACAACCGTGCATGCGCTGCATGGTTATATCAGTACACAGAATGTAATACTAGATAACGGCCAATATATACAGGCTGGATAATAAAAAGCTTGACTGCTGCTGTTGCTGATGTCGGCTCTGTGTGCTTTCTTCTTCCTGGGGACCTCACCTGCGAAAATACCTCTTCAGCCCCCTGACCCCAACAGGTACCAACTGGGTAGTAGATCATCATGCAACAGTGTCCTAACATAGAGTTTCAAGGCTTTTACTCTGGAGTCGTATTTCTGATTGCCGTCATGTTATTTATTCCTATGTAGTTGTCCTGATTTAATGACAAAAAAATGAGATGGTCTAATATGTACATAATGAATTATTATCACACAGATGTTTATTAGCTTTCAGGAACTATAACACGTATCTGGATAACATACAAAGAGAAAAGGATTATTTTGAATCACAGTTTTGGAGGTTCAGTCCATGATTAACTGATTTTCATCCTGTTTTATGGGTACCAAATAGCAATGGGAGAGCGAAGCAGCTCATTTCATGGCCAGGAAGCATAAAAGAGAGAGAGACCGGTGTCCCATACTCTCCTTCAAGAGCTCACCTCTAATGACCTGAAAACTTCCCACTAGGCCTCACCCCTAAAGGTCCTGTCACTTCCCAGTAGCACCAAGTGGGGGGAACCAAAGTCTTAACCCTTGGGCCACTGAGGGTCATTCCAGATCCAAATTATAGCAGGTATAAAATTGAATCATTGCATCATTTATTAATAAAGTTTTACAGTGGTTCTTACAAAAAGGGATAGGTAGTTGTGTCTTCCTATTACAAAATAGTATATGCAAAAGGATGGGCGCATTAGCAATTGGTACCCTATTCCTATGGCAAGTAGATTTTGGTTTCAGCAAAGCATTATCAATTAACAACCACTTCTTCTTTCAGTTGTTCAGGGAGAAAACCTTGGCACCATCTTTGATTTCCGGCTTTCTTTCGTACTCATATCAAACATTGTAGCAAATATGCTAGATTCTGACTTCTCCTCACCTGCTTCGCTGGTTCTACTGTGGTCTGAGCCATGACCATCTGCCACCAAGATAACTGTCATAGATTTCTAGCTGGTCCTTTGTGCTGCCCTGGGCTTCCTAACACAGCTGCCCATAATCCTGATAAAACACCAATCAGGTGAAATTGTTTCTTGTCCCAGCCTCCTCCAGGGGCGTTCCATCTCCCTCAGGTAAAAAGCAAAGTTTTAAAAATGGCCTCTGTGAACATTCGTGAACTAGAGTCTGCATTCAACATCCCTACCTGCCCTGCCCAAGTTGTCGCTCTAACAGCATCTTTGCTCTCCACTCCAGCCAGAAGGTCTCCTTTCTGTTCCTCGGAGAAGCCACATTTGTTCTCACTTCTAGGGCTCTGCAAGGGCTGTGGCAGGTGAAAGCTGTTCTCCTAGTTATCGTCATGGTTCATCTGCTCACCTTCCTTGAACATTGGCCAAAATCCTTGCTTCCATGATCACTGTTGAAAATGGATACTCTCGCCTCTTATATTCCCTACTTCCTTCTTTCCTACTATTTTTCACCTAGTATATAGTACACAGTATATAGTCTTATAGGTTATATATACTTTCCCTCCCTCGTTTTCTTTCTCCTCTCCCCCTTCCCCTTCCCTCTCCCCTCCCCCTTCCTTCCCCACCCCCCTCCTTCTCCTTTTTCCTCTCCCTCCCTCCCTCCCTCCTTTCTCTCACCCTTTCCCTGTCTCTCTCCCCTTTACTAGGATGTCAATTCTGAGCAGGGATTTTTATCTACATTCTTTACTGTTGTAATGCCAGTGCCTGGACTACTTTCTGAAATATAGTACATGCTCAATAAAATTCTGTAATTAATGAATGAATCAGGCATATTGCAAATAAGTTTGGTTTTTATAGTTGTGTAAGAAGTGTAAGAAGTATAAGAATAAGAATGGTTGAACATAGTTAAATAACAGTATTATAAAAGCAATATGAATCAACATTGGTAAGACAGAATTTTTAAAAAGAGGTTTACATATTATTACATGCTATTCTTTGAAATATACTATTTTTTTTTTTTTTTTTTTTTTTTTTTTTTTTTTTGTGGGTACCGGGGGGACGACCTCAGGACCTCGTGCGCCAACAGGCACCCATGCCGCTGAGCGATATCACCGGCCCCTTTTTCGTATGTGGGCTCCGGGAGTCGAACTCGGGCCTTCGCGCTTGCAAGGCAGGCGCTTACGCCACTGAGCCATCTCACCGGCCCCTACTATTTTAATGTTTATAGTAATCTGAAGAACAAGAAAATTACAAAATTTTTAAAATTAAGAGGAAATGTAAATATTATCTAATGTAATATTTTATCTTCAGATAGAGTGATTCCTCATGTTATGGGAAATTTATTATTATTTTTATTATGTGGCCCCTTGTTTACTAGGCTTTTTGGATTTTATGAGCAAAGAAATGATATTCTGAGTCCTTCTAACATTTGTGTTTATTTGAAATTCCCCGAGGAAGGCAAATGTGTTTCCATGACAAAATAAAACTCTTCACAAAAAATTTCTTTAGTGTGCCAGCATGAAATTTCATTCAGATGGGAAAGCTGTTCTAATTGATTTAACAGATAGCTATTGTTGGGAAATACTGAATTCTTGGATTTTTTTTTATAAACCTTTCATTAATGTCCAAAAAAAAGTGGGTTTTAATAACAGTGATAAACATTGTCACGTATTCAATTTTAACAATGGTTTTATGCAATCTGTTAATCCTTCTCCAGCAATTTGGGAAATTTCTTTGTGAATCATTAGTAATATATGAAGGTTTGAACTGTGAAATTTTACTAGGGAATTATATTATGCCCCAGGGATTCCTCAGTGGGTGAGACACAGCCATGTTGAAATTTTCTTAAGAACTCGGTTATATTGCTTATTTATCTGGAGTGTGGATTTAACATCCACAGTGGAATTTTCTACAGTCCTACAAAAAGAAAACATGAGCATGACCATTCCTTTTCAAAATTACTAAGTTTTTAAGGTGAATATTGCTAAATAATTAGTGTTTAGTGGTAATATTCTACACTCTTGAACAAGTGAATATGGAATAGCTGAGTATTATTTTGGCCTATGCCACAATTTTGTTGCTTTAAGGTAATATATTGCAAATCACAAAGTACCATTCATTCTTTTTTTGTTTAATATTATTATTTAATTGCACAAAAAAAGGTGAAATTTATTCACAGGATCACTACCTTCAATTTCACTGTAGTAGATAATGTTCTCACTATGAATCACATAAGGGGATATTCCTAACCCTTTTATTTACTTTATCCCTATTCCTAGGACCCACTCTGAATTTTTTCCTGCCCCAGAAGATGTTTGACATATATTCACAACTTCAGGGAGATAAAAATGAGGAAGTTCAACCTATTTTTTTTTCTTTTGTTATACAAACTTCTCTTCATGTTTCACACTTAAATGCAACATTTTGTGGGGAGAATATTAAATTAACCTTTGAAAACAATTCTAGGCAGTGTTTCTGAGTAACCGAAAGCATATCCCTAGGAAACATTCATAACATCTTAATTATATACTTTGCTCACAATATACATAATTATGTTCTTCTTTCCTTGCCTTAAGTGGAGAAAGGTTTTTAAGTCTTCTAAGTGGAGGAACATATAGTCATTAAAGATGTCCAAGTATATTTGGAAAAGTTGGAGGGAGGGGAATTAATACAGTGTTATGGACTGAGTTGCCCCCCATTCATCTACTGAAGTCCTGACCTCAGAAAGTGACTATATTTAAAGAGTCTTTAAAGAGGTAATTACGTTAGCATAAGGTCATTAGGGTGAGCTTTGATCTAATACGGCCAATGTCCTCATAAGAAAAGGAAATTTGTACCCAGAAAGGTACAGAGGGAAGGTCATATGAAGTCCCTGGGAGAGAACAGCCATCTTCAAGCCAAGGGATGAGGCCTCAGAAGAAAGATCTTCAGATGAGCTTTCACCTGTCCGAACAGAAGTGCGCAGGGAGTGGGGAGATGATTTAGCAGGTTTAGGGTGGTCCAGAAGGATATCAGGTTTCTATTGCTTGTTTTTCTATTTATTTTCCAACTGGATTGAGATCATATAGAGCAGAGATGATGTCTATTTTGTCAGGGAAGCTCCCCATCTTTGCACATAATAGGCACTCAGGCATGCCTAATGCAAATGCATAGATCAATAGTGAATTAGGGCAGGTGTGCAGGAATGAGGACACACACAATACTGTACTGTATGGTGAAGGGTAGGCTCTGGAGTGCAACCGCTGAGGTCAAATCCCAGATCTACCATTTGTTAGTTGTCCGTTGGAAGCCAGTTTCCTTATCTCTCCGTGCTTCCCTTTCCTCATGTGCAAAACAGATGGTCACTATACTTCCCTCATCAGTGTGATGTATTAAATGAACATATACATGTAAAACAGTTAGAATGGTTCCAGGCACATAAAAGACCCTCAGTAATTCCTTGCCCTTAAACTGGTCATTTCACCAGTGTCCAGAGTGTTTGTGACAGGGGGATCTCTGCTTAATAGTTGACATAAACCAGAAAGCCTCTGTGTCCGGTTGATAGTGCTATCAGTTCTTCGGCCAAATTCCAGCTTATGCTCTTCCCACATTAAGTAGCCAAATACTTCCTACTCTGGGGACAGGAACTGGCTTTTGTAAAGCTAAAGAGGAATTTGGAAGGCCTGTGTAATGGAAAGAGAGGTCATTCTGCCCTTCCTTAGTTTGCCTGAGTAGCGTGATTTTATTATGGTAGTAGTGTTGTTAATGCAAGCTGTTTCACTATATATTTTATTTATTGGGTAATGCCTGTGTTTGGATCAACAGGCTAAATATTGTTGCCTGAGGAAGGATTGAGAAGGGTCAGAGATCACACATACAAACAAGTTGAAGATAAAATCTCTGGTCGACCTTCTTGTAATCCTGATGTGTATTTATAGAGGGAATATACCCCCATGCTGTGTCTGAAAACTTAAGCAAATACACTTAAAGTGAAGACCAGAAACCTGAGTGCAAAGAGGACATAAATTAATAACTGAATTGAATTCGGAGAGAGCTTGTCATGACAAGATGTGTTCTCCATAAGGTTTGAAGAATGAAAATATGTAATTTGGTAGAGATGAAGGAAAGAAGGCAACCACCATTCCACAACAACCTGGATTTCAAGCATAGCATCTCGTTTAATTCTATCAGTACTCCTAAAGGTGGGTGGAGGGAGCCAACTTCTTGTCTGGCACACAGTGCCAGAAGATAGGACCTGTGTGCCTGTTCAGTAAAATAAATGCTTAGTGTTGTCACCCTTTATCAAATTTAGATATGTTATCAATACTTCCTTCTTCATAAAGATTCCTCTATTATCTAAACTCCTATTGTTCCAATAGAGTATTGTTATGGTTTAGAACTATAATATCACCCCAAATTCTCATTTGTTGGGCATAGGGCTTTTTGCAAGTGATTGGATCATGGGGGCACTGTACTCATCAGTGGATTAGTCCACTGATTAATTCATGGCTGAATATGCTCGTAGGAGGTGGGTCACTGTAGGTGTGCCTTTGGAGTACATAGCTCTCTCGCTGGTTCTTCCTGCTCTCTCTGCTTTCTGGTTACCATGGGTTGAAATGCTGTCCTTTGCCAGGCCCTTCCACCAAATTGTGCTTTGAACCCAGCTGACCATGGATGGAACCCTCTGAAACCATGAGCCAAATTAAACTTCTCTTCTTTTAAGAGGTGAGGGTAAGGTATTTGTCCCAGCAATGAAAAAGTTACTAATACAAGTGTACATTGTATTTAATTTTTGCTATATATTATTAAAAGAAAGAAACCCATCAAGGACCAGGCATTCCCAAGCACAGAGGCCTCAGAAAGAGGCAATCCTTTGTGTTTAAATGTGAGAATGCTTCCAGCTGCACGTGACAGAATTCCCAACTAAACACAGCTTGAAAACCAATGAATTTGGTATCACATATAGCAAGAAGTACAGAGACAGACGGTCCTCAGGCTGGCTGAGTCCACTGTGTAGGATTGTTGTCAAGAAGTCAGGCGCTTTCCATCTCTTCGCTCTGCCTTGTTCAGCATGTCATCCATGTCTCCTCTCATGGACACAGACAGATGCAGAAGTCTCAGGTGTTCCATGCAAACGCAAAAATACTGTTCTAAAAAAAGTGCATCACTTCCTTGAAATAGCAATAAAAACCATTTTTAGAATGGCTTATCCACACTGCTGCCGCAAGAAAAATTCAGATCCCACCGGTTTGATTTGGGTCACGTAACCCTGACCAAATTCAGTCACTGCTGAGAAAGAAAAACTATGATCAACTTAGTGACTAATGATTTCTTGCACATGTGGAGCTAGAACTTGGAACAAAACCAGGGCTTGTCAAGTAATGGAGAACCAGGAAGAAAGTGGCAACCATTGGTGTCTGCTGTGGTGAGTCCGTTACAGTCCAGGGGAACTTAGTTAACTCCAGTCCACTTGGAGTTGAGCTCTTTTTTTTTTTTTTTTTTTTGTGGGTACCAGGGGTCGACCTCAGGACCTCGCGCACCAACAGGCACCCGTGCCACTGAGCGATATCACCGGCCCTTTTCTTGTATGTGGGATCCGGGAGTTGAACTCGGGCCCTCGCGCTTGCCAGGCAGGCGCTTACGCCGCTGAGCCATCTCACCGGCCCCATATTTTAGCTCTTAAAAGGTATTCTGTTTCTCCTATTCTTGGGCCTGAGCTACTCTGTTTCCGTTTCTATATCAATCCCATTTGTCTTGACTTTTTGGTATGTTTACAAACTAAAGGAGGAGTAATACATGTTAATGGTATATTACCATCTCCTATTTGCAATGTGCATTATGTTATAAAAAGGCTACTATGTACAGTTTCACTGTGACTCAAAATCGAGCTGTGAGATGCCCAAGACTCAGGTAAGTAAGAAACTGTGCGGTCCAGCGTCCAGCAGCTTTTGGGTTAATGCAGTTTCTTTGTGGTTTAGGGCATCTGACTCTTCATCCGGTCCTCTTTGCATTAATTCCTCTTATGGCCCAAACTGTGCCAACAGCATAATAAATGCTCTACACAGTTTTTTTTTTTTTTGTGGGTACTGGGGGTTCGACCTCAGGACCTCGCACGCCAGCAGGCGCCCGTGCCGCTGAGCGATATCACCGGCCCCTTTTTCGTATGTGGGTTCCGGGAGTCGAACTCGGGCCCTCGCGCTTGCTGGGCAGGCGCTTAAGCCGCTGAGCCATCTCACCGGCCCTCTACACAGATTTTAAAATAGATAAAATAATATTTAAAATCTGGAAAATGTGCACATTATTTCTGTAATCTTTTTTTCAGGGGAGGTTGAGAAAATATAAAGCACTATAACAAGTCAGCCACTGGAGGTCGCTATTATTTCACAAAAGGAGAATTTGCTACTTTTTCAGAAAGACTAGCCTAATCCTGTTTTTAAACTTGTTAAACGATGCTAATAGTTGTTATATAACATTTACTGATTTCCTGAGGCTTTTAGAATTATAACTGTAGAAAGTTCATCTTTAGTTAACATTTATTAGCATTCTGCTGAATTGACATAACCAATTTTTTCTGTGACATTTCATTTATGTATCATTTTCTATGTAGCGTTACGACTTTCGGCTATGTGACCTTGAGATACTACATATCATATTACTGCATATTCCTGTATAATAATTAACATATCTTACGGGATTATGGTGAAAACTGAGTAAGTTCATACATGCAGAGCATGCAGAGCCTGGTATGTAACTGGTACTGCAAATTGGAACTTTAAAAGTTAGATTGTTTTTTCTTTTAGAGATAAGCAACTTCTCTAAACTTCCTCCTGCTGAGCACATAACCTCTCCTTATCACAAAAGAAGTGACAGTAGGCAGATGCTGGCCCCAGAAGACCACAGTCTGATTGGTTTCCTTTCCGAAAGAGAAAGGAGGGTGAGGTGCAAGTGACGAAGCCGGTGTGGAGATCTGGAGTACCTCTCTGCTCCCCCACCCCGTTCCTTACTATAAAAGGCTTACTCACCCGTACATCACCCGTACAATGTGGGATGGTGATTTGAGGCAAACGGGCCCTCCATCTCCTCAGACACAGTTTTGAATAAATCCTTTTTTTTTTTTTTTTTAACCAAAATACATGGCCTCCTTTGATTTGGTCAGCAGCGAGCAAACAAACCTAAGCTTATGAACCTAAGTGGCTGGTAACAGTACATCATTCCCATCATACCTTCTTGTTACTAAAATATGACCCAGTCTCATTTTCTTTAAATCTATCCTTGAATTAGTTTTATAGTTAAGCAAGTCTGCCAAATGAAAGATACACATCACAGACTATTGAGACAAAATAAAATGAATTCAGAGATATGAATTATTTGGCCATGACCTTCTGGTATTTTTTTTTTTCCTCCCCCCATCTATTATCTTGGTATTTGGGAAGAGGGAAATCACAAGCATAAAGGTTTAATCTGTAAAGTTCAAACTGTACACACACACACACACACACACACACGCAGATTCCTGCTTCTTTACCATAGTGCTTCCGTCCCCTATTCACCCTGCGGTAGGCTGTCCTACCATAGCAGAAACGGTGCACGTAGGCTATCTACAACCGTCGCTGCAGTTTCCTGCCCTTTGTAGTTAGGTGAGGCTTTGCAACTGGTACTTTCAATAGACTTGTTGTCAGGTATGTCACCTCTGGGTCGAGGCAGATAAAGGCAGTGTGCCTTCCCCATCCTTATCTTCTCATTCAGGGAAGACCATAGATGTCACATGATTAGATAGCAGAAACTCCAGGCGAAAGAAAGCCACCTTGCTGGACAGTTTGCCTGTTTTCAATTTTTAATGTTGTAAACAATGCTGCTGCTGCAAACCATTGTTTACATTCCTTCTTGCAAAACTGTGATTTTTGTCTCTATCTCTGGACAGATAACATTCAATTCTATTTCCTAAAACAAATAAAGAGTGTTCCGGGCACTGGCAATGAAAGAGAGTAGGAAAAATATTCAGATATCATTCTTCTATTTAAAAAAATCTATTCCACAGGGTTGGAGACAGAAAATAAGAATAAAACTAAAAAAAGGGGCAATTGAAGTGAATAAACACTTCTCAAAGTACAAATGTTCCATATATATGTGAAAAAAAGTTCACACAGGAACTCTAGAGAGATGCCCTAGCCACTACAGAAATGCAAATCAAGATCACACTGAGATTCTATCTTTTTTTTTTTTTTTTTTTTTTGTGGGTACCAGGGGGACGACCTCAGGACCTCGCGCGCCAACAGGCACCCGTGCCACTGAGCGATATCACCGGCCCCTTTTTCGTATGTGGGTTCCGGGAGTCAAACTCGGGCCCTCGCGCTTGCAAGGCAGGCGCTTACGCCGCTGAGCCATCTCACCGGCCCTGAGATTCTATCTTATTCCAGTAAGAATGGCTATTATCAAGGACTCAGAAAACAGCAACTGCCGGCAAGGTTGTGTGTTTGTGTGTGGGGGGAGCTCTTCTGCATTGTTGGTGGGAATATAGACTAGTATAATCACTAAGAAAATCAGTATGGAGATTCTCCAAGAAACTAAGAATAGAAATTCCATTTGACCCAACTTCACTTCTTCTAGGTGAAATCCTGAAAGAATTAAATACATTCTATTATAGTGATACATGTAAACCTCATAGCTAAATCATAATAGCTAAATCTTGGAAGCAGCCTATTTGCCCATCAACAGAAGAAAGGATATAGAAAACATGGTCTATATGCACAACGGAACACTGCTCAGCCACAGAGAAAGACCAGTTTGAGTTATTTGTGGGAAAATGTATGGACCATTTTGCTAAGTGAAATAAATCAGATACAGGGGGATAAATATTACATTTTTTTAAATATGAGAAACTCAAAGTAGAAATAACTTGAGCAAAATAAAAGAGGGATGGTAGGAAACGAGGAGGTAGACTTTGTGGCAATGGGAAAGGGTCTAGGGAGGAGGAATAAAGGATAAAGATGTACCATGTATACGTACTGGTTCCCCAAGATGAATGTCGTGGTAAGTTATTACTTATCATGAACATATACTAAAAAAATTGAGGATAATAAAAACAAAACAAAAGAATGTTAGGGCTGAAAACTCACAAGGATTTCATCACAAGTTATTCCAGCACAGCTGTACTCCACTGGGGAAAACAATGTCCCATGACAGAGGTTTTTGTTTGTTTATTTGTTTTTGACAATACCTAGGAAATAAAAACATATGAGACTTGTCAAAGAATTCATCCTTCTATAATGGAACTCTAGAAACATCAGGTCAAAGCAGATCAAAGGAATTTGCAAGGTGAGTAGAAAAAGTAGATAGAAAACTTGTATTTGAAGGTGTCGCCATGGCATACACGGAGTAGTAGCTTTAATGACAGTTTTAGGAACCTAAAAGCTCTCACTGTTTTGGAATTCGCAGGCTTGAAATGTCACTTTAACATTTCAACACCTTAACTTAGAATGTCTTTCTTATTTCTGATTTGTTTATCTGACATTTCAGGCACAGTGAAATACCAGTTGTTATTTTTTTAAACTCCCTGACTAGTTTCATCAGTCACAATCCATAAGTGTGACACTGTGAAGATTTTGCAACAATCCTTTGCCATGTAGCATGAGTGTTTACAAGTGTCCCAAGGCTGTGATCCAGAGCCCTGTCCCCCACTGGCATCAGAGTCTTCTGGCATCTTATTAGAAATGCAGTTTACGAGGTCCCAGCCCAGAGCTACTGTGCAGTCCTCTGCACAAGTCCTCCTTGGGATTCTGATGCATGCTGAAATGTAAAAAACTACTTTTCTACAGGAGTCAGAACTTTAATAGAGCATAAGATAATAACAAAATAGAAGATCTGAAAGCTCTCATGGATTATCTGAAAAAGCAAACAAATGCTACAAGACTAAGTGTGGAAAGGAAGCCTTTAGGTGGAAGGAAATGACTGAAGGAATTAGAAATTTGCAGTACAGTGGAAATATTGATATCCTGATGAATCTTATCACAAATGTGATATTCATATATTTGTTATAAATCTTAAAGTATGTAACATTGTATAAGATGTCTTTCCAAAGAAGAATAATTGTAAAACTTTACAAATAACCTAAAAGTGTGTAAACTTATGGAAAAAATAACAAGATTAATTAATTGATAAATAACCATTTCTTAGATAATTTTAAAGGGTTATGTTTTGCTAAGTAATCCAAGCACTTCGTTTAGGAAGTAGCAACAAATACTCATATGTTGAATAGCAGGAAAAGGCCCAGGTATTACAATAAAAAAGTTCATGTTTAATTTTATCTAATTTTTAAAAATTATTTTAAAGAGAAAAAATAAAAACAATGATATGGAATTTCAAAACAAGATAATAGGAAATTAACAATGGTAAATACATTGCATATTGTTATTTTCAAAGTACTTGCTCAGATTACAAGGTATAGGCATGCAAAGTTGATCAAACAATAAAAGCACAAACCATTCTTTTCAATGAACTAAAAGAAATTAGTAGTATAATTATCTTAGCTATTTTGTGTGTATATGTATATATTTTTTTCTTTTCCTTTCCTTCTTTTCTCCTTTCCCCCATCTCAGTTGTTCTTTCCTTTTGAGCAGTTTCTTTCCCTTTCACAATATCTATTGTAGATTTTGGATCTTATTTACTCTTTCAGTTTCTTACAGTAGGTAGACAATACAATGTTTACATATGCGGGTCTGATTTATTTCACTTGTGAGTACAGTCTCGAGTTGCATCCATTTACCTATAAAAGCCTCAAGTTTATCCTTCTTTATAGCTAAGTAGTACTCCACTGTATAAAAATACCACATCTTTTTTATCCATTCCTCAGTTGATGGGCATTTGGGTTGTTTCCAAAATTCAGCTATTAGAAATTGTGCTGCTATAAACATGGGTGCACATATATCGCATGGTATGATGTTTTTAATTCTTCTGGGAAAATACCCAGAAGGGGAATAGTTGGGTTGAATGGAACCTATAATGCTAGTTTTTGAGGAATCTCCATACTGATTTCCACAGTAGTTGTACCAGTCGACACTCCCACCAACAGTGGAGAAGGGTTCCTTTTTCCCTACAGTCCCTTCAGCATTTGCTATTGATTGATTTCTTCATGATAGCCATTCTTTCCAGGGTAAGATGGAATCTCAGTGTTGTTTTAATTTGCATTTCTCAAATGACCGATGATGTTGAACATTTTTTCATATATTTATTTGCCATTCGGATTTCATCTGAGAAGCGTGTATTCATCTCATATGTCTTTGAATTTGGGGGACCTGAGTTTTTTCAATTCTTCATATGTTCTAGATAGAAGTCCTTTGTCTGAGGGAAAGTTGGCTAAAGTGTTTTCCCACTCTGTGGGTTGTCTTTTCACTCTGTTGGTGATTTCTTTTGATGTGCAAAAACTTTTTAATAAGATGAGATCCCAGTTGTTGATTCTTTGAAGTACTTCCTGTGCAATTTGGTTTTTGTTCATGAACTCTTTGCCTACCCCTATGTCTTCAAGATTTCTTCCTACTTTCTCTTCCAGTAGATTTAGTGTTTATGTTTTAATATTTAGATCTTTGATCCATTTTGACTTTAGTTTAGTGCATGGCAATATACATGAGTCTAGTTTTAGTATTTGGCATATGGAAAGCCAGTTTTTCCAGCACCATTTCTTAAAGAGGCTGTCTTTCTACCAATGAACATGTTTGGTACCTTCATCATTGATGAGGTGGCTGAATGTGTTTGTAGTTGTGTCTGCATCTTCTAATCTGTTCCATTGATCCTCAGGTCTGTTGTTTTGCCAGTACCATCCTGATGTTATCACAGTAGCTTTGTAGTATAATTTCAAGTCAGGGATTGCAATGCCTCCTGCCTTGCCTTTGTTACCCAGGATTGCTTTTGCTATTCTAGGTCTCTTCTGGTTCCAAATGAATTTTAAGAATGTTTTTTCTAGATCTGTGAGGTATGCTAATGGTATTTTGATTTGGATTGCATTAAATCTGTATAACAGTTTTGGGAGTATGGCCACTTTCACAATTTTGATTCTTGCTATCCATGAGCAATGGATATCTTTCCATTTTCTGATGTCCTCTTTGATCTCTTTTTTTTCAGAGTACTGTAATTTTCAACGTATAGATTTTTTACTTCCTTCATTAGATTGATTCCTAAGTATTTCATTTCTTTGGATGCTACTGTGAAGGTTGTGTTTTCCCTAATTTCTCTCTCAGTGAGTTTGTTGTTTGTGTACAGGAATGCTATCAATTTTTGAGTGGTGACTTTGTATCCAGCTATGCTACAGAATTTGGTTATTAATTCTAGAAGTCTTTTGGTGGAGTTTTTGGGGTCTTCTATGTAGAGTATCATATCATCTGCAAATGATAATTTAACTTCTTCCTTTCCTATCCTTATTCCTTTTATTTCTTTCTCTTGTCTAATTTCTCTGGCTAATGTTTCCAGAGCTATATTGAATAGAAGTGGTGATAGTGGACATCCTTGTCTTGCTCCTGATTTTAGATTGGAAGCTGTCAGGTTTTGTCCATTTAGTATGATGTTGGTTGTTGGTTTGTCATAGATGGCTTTTATCAGATTGAGGTAAAGACCATCTATTTTTTTTTTATGTGGGTACCAGGAGTTGAACTCAGGACCTCGTGCTTGTCAGGAGGCGCTTATGCTGCTGAGCTATATCACCGGCCCAAGACCATCTATTCCAATTTTCTGTGGGGCTTTTATCATGAATGAGTGTTGGACTTTATCAAAAGCTTTTTTTGCATCTATTGAGATGATCATGTGATTTTTGTCTTTGTCTCTGTAGATATGGTGTATTACGTTTATTGACCTGTGTA
This sequence comes from Erethizon dorsatum, assembly GCA_028451465.1. Lineage (NCBI taxonomy): Eukaryota > Metazoa > Chordata > Mammalia > Rodentia > Erethizontidae > Erethizon > Erethizon dorsatum. The sequence goes on from CM051839.1 coordinate 13,000,040, forward strand.
TGTTGATCCATCCCTGCATTCCTGGGATGAATCCCACTTGATCGTGGTGTATAATCTTTTTGATGGTTTGATGCATTCTGTTTGCTGGTCTCTTATTGAGGATTTTTGCATCTATGTTCATTAGGGAGACTGGCCTGTAGTTCTCTTTTTTGGTTGGGTCTTTCTCTGGTTTTGGTATGAGGGTAATACTTGCCTCCAGGAATGAGTTGGGGAGAATTGCTTTCTTTTCAATTTCATTAAAGAGTTTGAGGAGTATTGGCATTAAATCTCTAAATTTCTTGTAGAATTCAGCTGTGAGTCCATCAGGACCTGGGCTTTTCTTTGTTAGTAAGTTTTTAATTACATTTTCAATTTTATTAACTGATATTGGGTTATTCAGAATTTTTGTATCTTCTTGATTCAGCTTTGGTAATTCATACATTTCTAGGATTCTGTGCATTTCTTCTGCATTTATCACCAGATGCATATAAAGATTTTCCAAGTAGGTATTGACAATCTTCTGAATTTTCACAGGATCTGTAGTGATTTCCCCCTTTTCATTCCTCAATGCATGAATTTGAATCTTTTCTTCCCTTTTTTTATATAAGGTTGGCTAGGGGTTTATCAATTTTATTTATTCTTTCAAAGAACCAACTCTTTGATTCATTAGTTCTTTGTTTTGTTTTCTTAGTCTCCATTGTGTTAATTTCTGCACTGATCTTTATAATTTCTTCTTTATCTTTATAATTGTATGGGCTTTGGGCTTGACTTGCTCTTCTTTTTCTAGAAGCTTGAGGTGCAGCATTAGGTTGTTTATTTGTGCTCGTTCTGTTTTCCTGATATGAGAATTCACTGCTATAAATTTCCCTCTGAGGACTGCTTTCATTGCATCCCACAGATTCCAGTAAGTTGTACTTGCATTTTTGTTTGATTGTAGATATTGTTTAATTTCTTCTTTAATTTAATCTGTGACCCATTGGTTGTTCAAGAGGGTGCTATTTAATTTCCTGTGTTTACAGAATTTTTGTGGTTTCTTTTGTCCTTAATTTCCACTTTCATTGCACTATGGTCAGATAATATGCATGGGATAATTTTAATTCCTTTGCATTTATTTAAGCATGTTCTATGGGCTATCTTGGAGAATGTCCCATGTGCAGCTGAGAAGAATGTGTATCCTGATGTTGTTGGGTAGAACACTCTGTAAATGTCTACTAAGTCCATTTGTTTACAGGTTTGGTTCAGTTCTGTTAGTTCTTTGCTGATTTTTTGTCTAGTTGATCTATCTCTTTGTGACAATGGGTTATTAAGTTTCCCCATTACAAATGTGTTATTATTTGATTTTTCATGTCTATTAATATTTGTCTTATATAGTTTGGTGCTCCTGTATTTGGTGCATATATATTTATGATTGTTATCTCTTCCTCTTGAAGTTTTCCCCTAACAAGTATGTAGTGAACACCTTTATCTCTTCTGATCATTCTTGGTTTGAAGTTCACATTGTCTGCAAACAGACTAGCTACACCTGCTTTTTTCTGGGTTCCTGTTACATGGAAAATTGTTTTCCATCCTTTGACTTTCATTCCGTGAATTTCCTTTTGAGTTAAATGTGTTTCTTATATACAGTATATTGTTGGATTTTGTTTCTTGATCCACTCTGGCAATCTGTTTCTTTTGATTGGTGAATTGAGGCCATTTACATTGATGGGTTATAACTGATATGTATTGGTTTATCTTTGTCACGTTATTTTCCTGCTGTTGGTTCCCTACTTTTCCCCTCCGTTTAATTGCTTGTCCTATTTGCTTGTTCCTTTCTGTTGCTGTTGTTGGAATTGTGGTCATTTTTATCTCTGTCTAGAATATATTTCAGCACCCTTTGTAGTGTTGGTTTGGTGGTCATGAATTTCTTCAGTTGTTCTTTGTCATGGAAGTATCTTATTTCTCCATTAATTTTGAAAGATAGTTTTACCAGGTACATCAATCTGGGTTGGAAGTTGTTTTCTTTCAGGACTTGAAATACTTCACTCCAAGCTCTTTTTGACTTGAGGGTTTGTGTTGAGAAGTCTGCCATGATTCTGATGGGCTTTCCTTTATAGGTGATCTGTTTCTTTTCTCTAGCAGCTTTTAATATTCTGTTCTTGTGCTGAATTTCTGGGATCTTGATTATTATATATCTGGGTGTAGATTCATTTTGGTTATGACTAATTGGAGTTCTATATGCCTCACTTATCTGTATGTCAGATTATTTTCCCATGCTTGGGAAATTTTATGCTATCAGTTCTGCAAATAGTATTTTCATGTCATTTGTGTTGACTCCTGCTCTTTCACTGACACCAATTATTCTTATATTATTTTTCTTTGCATCATCTTGCAGTTGTTGAATTGTTTTTTCCTGATCTTTTGTTATTTTCAAGAAATCTTTCCTTTCATGATCGCTAGCCGAGATCCTGTCTTCAAGGTCTGAAAGTCTGTTTTCAGTTTTGTTCAAGTGGTTTTGCCAGCTTTCAATGCAATTTTTAATTTCCTGGATATCTGTTTGAATCTATTTCATGAATTCTATCTCTTTCCTATATTGATCATTCACAGTTTCCATCCTCTTCCTATCATTGTCTATTTTTTAATCTACCTCTACTCTAGATTTACTGAGCAATTCCTTTATAAATATTGACATTTCTTTTTTACCTGAGAGATTATTTCTGATCTGATTTCCTCTATAGCCTCATGGACTTGTTTTTTTACTTCAGTTGGTATCATTTCAGAAATGTCAGGTGTGTGTCTTCCATTTTCCTCTGTCTCGTCTGCTGGACTTGTTCTGGGTGGGCTGGAGGTCTGAAGTTGCATTTTGCTTCTCGATCTTGTCGTTTTCCATTTCAAAAGTTTTTATTTTGTTTTCTGTGTTGATTCTTGTAAGTTTTTGTAGCAGGTAGCTGTATCACTAGTATCAAGGCTTCTCTAGGTAAGGTTTGTTCTTCGAGGATGTCTTCTATGTGTAGGAGGTTCTTGGTTTGTGTCTGTCCCAAGATCCTACCTTTCCAATTAATTAAGAGTGAGATGTTGGTATCTGTTTGGCTCAGTTCCCAGTCCTTTGGTGCTGGGGTGTGGTGAGGTTATTACCCCAGAACTTCCCAGGTTTGTTATAGAAGTGAGAACAACTGATTAAAACAGATATGACATCCTTGTTAAAGTAGTATAATTAGCAATGACAATAACATCTAGCACAGTTTAGACACTGACAACCTGGGGTAATTATTAATTTTGTACCTTTAACCATAGAAGCAAAATCTACAATTATATTACAGAACTGATCGTAAATTGGGAGCTTGTATGCAAAGTGTTTCCCCTTGGTAGAGTGGTTTTACCCTGCGGTGGGGAAATTTAAGAAAGTGGATAAAACAAAGATAACTGAAAAGAAAGTAGAAGCCAGACTGGAGAACAAAAGATGATCATGCAAGCTTTGGGAAACTAAAGAAGAGAGTAGAAGAGAAAGAATGAAGGAGTAAGGAAGGGATTATCTGAACTTGGTCTCTGAGTTTGCGGGATGGGATTAGTTTTCTGTGGCTGGATTTCTCCCCAGCCATTTAGAAAAGAGAGAAAAAAAAAAAAGATAAGAAAAATAGAAAAAGAAAAAAAAGTCGAAAAGGGGATATCCCACTTGCTTGCTTCTATTCTGTGTGTCTTTGTTCCCAAGCGCAAGGCTGGTTCACCTAACTTACCACCTGTTAGCTCACACTGTTGCTGTTGCTTCTGACATTTTCACGCCACATTTTCATGTCCTGCCTGTCCATCCTGTGCACCTAGCTGGGGGCCCTGCTATGTGGCCAGCATTGCTGCTGCTCTCTGTGTCCTCTCACACTGCTTTTCACCTGGATCCCTGTAGCTGCGATGGGAGGGGCCAGTTTCTGTGATGTTTAATTTTAAAGTAGGACGTCTGGCCTGGATTCATTTTCCTTTGAGTGATCTATTCAGGATTGAGTCTAAACTCCTAAGTTTACCTCTCTAATTGTTTATTGTTCTACTCACTTTCACCTTCTATCTCTGGTACTTATTTGGTTAGAATATTTGCCACTCATTTTTTTTACATTTATAAAGTTAACTATAGTTCTGGTACCTTTATAAAAAAGACAAGTTTATGATAGTCACGAGTCATTTAAAACATTTTTCTAATCTCTGACCTTAAAGATCTCCACCTCATACAATTATATGACTCTATAATTTCTAATGTTTGCTATAGTATAGAAATCCCAAGAAGAAAAATAAAGGAAATGGATGAAAGCATTCACAAAATCATTTCAGAAGGAAGGATCCCAACATTAATATTTATCTTGCACTAAAACAAACATGACTTTAGATTTAGGGACGGTTCACTGCTCACATAATCAAGCTAATATTATAGAACTATGGAATCATGAGTTTGCAAATGAAAAGAAATGGAGATAGTAAACCAAATTTAGGGTTAATGAGCCTTTTCAGGCTTCATTGTGTTAAACGATATATTCCATTATTATAAATATTTGTAACAGTTAGAAGTCAGATGATATACAACATATTGATGAACATGATTTGGACCAAGTAGCCTGTAATTTCTCTGTTAGTTTGAAAGCCTTTATCATGTAGATGAAATCTACTCCGTGTCTTGGGGCACCTGTAGAGGATTTTTTATTGTGACATGAATCACTGTGTAATGCTTGAATGGCTGAAGGTTGCCTCAAGATTATCAGAGCTGTCAAAATCCATTTTTACACAACCCGTGGAAGAACTAATGAAAAGTAACTCCCTTCATTTGCCCTTGTTCTCTCTATTATTGTGAGATAGCTCCTCTTCTACTTAGGAAGGTAAAAACTACTAGAAATTTTTCTATCTCTGCAATGGAAAGTCTATCACTAAACAGTCAAAATAACTTTTATTATTTTTCCTAAGAAGGGTTGTAACTTTCATTTTGATTTCCAAAATTGTACATCTCTAACAGTGGAAGTCTTGGGTCAGATTTCACTAAGGGACATGGAAACAGTCAGCAAACTATCTTGTTTTGGAAACGGCCACAGGAAGCAAATGGCAAATCACATCATTTGTCACCTGGCTTCACAGCATTGGAGAACAATCAGACACTTACTCCTGGAAGAACTTAATTGTTATGATTGGTGTTGAAAGGACAGCAGTGTCTCTCTTTGACTACCTCCACTCAGCGGGATACTCTTGTGTCTAAGAGAGGCACCAAGGCTTGATTTTTAGCCCATAACACGTCCTTATATATTCGGTGTAGTGGGCAGTATGCTAGAAGCTGAGCACACAAAGAAAAAGAGGTAACGCTTCTTCAGAGAAGTCACAGTCTCCTGGAAGAGACCAAAATTAAAAGATGTAATTTTTATGTAGTCATGTAAATGTGATAAGCTGAGCATGGTGGCACATGACTATAGTCCCAGCACTTGGGAGGCTGAGCCAGGAGAATCTCTGTGAGTTCAAGGCCAGTGTAGGCTACATACCAAGATCCTGTGTCCAAAGATAACTGTTGTGATTAATACATACACAGTCTGTTTAGGAAACAAGGAAAAATAGTTTCTAACACAAGGCTGCATCAACTGGCTTGTGGGAAGGAGCCTTAAAAGAGGAAAAGTTCTCTTTTCTGGCAGCCCACCATCCTGGTCTGGGGAGAGGCCCAGCAAGTAGCAGAACCAGGACTTCACCCTGACTTTCTAATCCTGCTTTCCAGTGCACTTTCCACTAGGAGAGATGCCCCCAGGAGAGAGTATCCTATATTGTGGCCAACATGAGGATTGAACCTTGTAGAGGATTCTCTTTATCTGTGGATTCAGTGTAGCATATTAGGTGTGTGTATGTGCGTATGTGTGTTTGTATGTGTTTGTGTGTGTGTGTGACAGAAAGATGGAACCACTACACTTCCAGTCAAATGTCCTATAGTGTATCCATATCCCACATTAAAAACAATTTGCAATTAAGTATAAAGGAATCAAACTGAATTTCAGTTGTCTAGCTGAAATAAAGTTTCATTTTGTAGATATTCAATTTGATGGTGCAAATTTTTCTCCCTGAATTCTGGAATCAAGAATTTTCTTCAGGTTTTAGACACATACTATAACAGAAAATGCCTCCCCCACCCCAGCCAGTGTACTTCAGTTTCTTAGTTGCCCAGATAATAGTTCCTGTTGCAGCTCCGGTTGCTTCTGTCTCCTAGAAATGGCTGGTCACTGTGATGCATGGCTGGTCACTGTGATGCATGGCTGGTCACTGTGATGCATGGCTGGTCACTGTGATGCATGTTGTAAGAACCAAGCCCCAACTGACAAGCCATTCTGATTCTGTACTTCCTGCTTGCTAATTCCATATAAGCCCTAGACCACCAGAGATCAGGGCCTGATAATTTGGGAATGATCCCAATCAGTGCCTGTCGACATAAATAAATCTGCTTCCAAGTCCTGGGTATTGTTCTGGTGTTTCTGCTGGCTGTAGCATCTGATGAATTGGCGGGGACAACCAACCATGCTGACCTCTTTGGGAACCAGTTGTGGCCCTCACAGACAGAGTGAGGACCTCTCCAGGTCCTGATGGGAACGAGTGCCCTCGACACTTCTCAAGTCCTCTCAGAGGTCTGGAGGAGGATTCCTGGCTCCCTGCTTGAGTGGCTCACACCGGACCCCAAAGGGAGGAGGACACAGTCTGTCTGTCTGTCTGTCTGCCTGCCTGCCTGCCTGGTTCCAGTAAGACTCCTGGAGGCACCCTAGTTAGCCTGTCTATCAGTCCTGCTCAGCTCGAGCAGAAGGGATCAACTCCCATTAGTCAGGACTACCCTCAAGGGAAGGGGGTTGGAATGTTTAACCACTAAGTATCTGCTGAATGAAAGTGTTAGTGAGTGGAATGGACAGTGTAAGCCATGGGCTGCTCCATCTGTGCACCAAGACTGGGGAGCATTGGTCATGGTGGCTGATTGGGCACTCATCTGTGGTTCTGTGGCGATCAACATATGGCACAAAGGAGGCCTCAACCCTCCTTAGCTAAGTTATGCCTAAGTCCCCATGAGGCGTGCAGCCAGGCAGGCATCTGAATGGTCTCTCTTTGAGGGGGCACTCACCCTTTGTCTGTTGTGCCATCATTCAATGGTACACAACACACATGTAGGAAGTCAGAGATGGGAATTAATTAATCAAAACCCACAGTCCTTGACTGCAGGAAAAAGGACTTTTATGACATTAAAAATGAAATCAAACCACTCCCGCATCTCAAAGAAAAAAAAAAAAAGGGAAAAAAGAGGCCCATTCTTCCTGAGAATTCCTCCTTGGCACCCTTGTCGGCCACCGCAGTTGCTGCCAACACCTATAGCTTCACTCTCCACTTCCAACTCATCTACTTCCAGCCAATTGAACTGGCTCCAGGTAGCCATTTCCTGCATTCAGCCACAGGGACCCTTCCCCTGAACTTTCTACTTCATGGCTACACCTATCCGGGTCAGATGGTGTCATCTAACACCCTCCTGAGACAACTGTCAGCAATTCCTTCTGATTTCCACATTTTGGCTGAGGAAAACTTGGACTGTCAGCCCTGACAAATGAGTTGCCTGGCCTTTCCAAAGGTCACATTGCCTAGAAACAACCCAGTCAAGCACTTCTCAAAGACATCAAAAAGGGGGACAAAAGGCTCATTAACCACTGGTACCCAGAAACCTGATAAAAGAAAAGTATCTGATGTCTGTAAGGGAATCCAGTCTGATAGATGACCATACCCTCTGGCTACAAATTATAAGGGCTATGGGCAAGAAAGTAAATGCCCCTTCATCTGAAAGACACAAAGAAACCTGGCTATCCAGGCCCACCTCAACCTGAACCTCTCCTCATCCTTTCAGGCCTGGATGGATAGGACAGACCAAGCTCTATCAAATTGGGCCCCTGAGAGCCCATGGTCATTGTGAAAGTTAAGGGAAAACCTGTGAATTTCCTGGTAGACAATGGAACAGAAGTCTCTGCCTTCAAAAGTTTCTTCTGTCGAAAAGTTACCATTGCCAGGGCAACTGGGATTCTTGCTTCTCACCCCTTCTGCCAGGCACAAACTTGTAGCCTGGGAGGACATCTCACCAAATGTGAATTCCTGTATAAGGCAGTCCCCATACTGCTTCTGGGAAGAGACCTCTTCAAGTTAGAAGCGACAGTCTCTTTTGCACCAAGCCAGTCAGCCTCCCTCTCGTTTAAGCCTGCACTTTCAATTTTGACTGTTCCCCAAGAGGAAGATGATGCCTACATCAGCCTGAGACAGATAACTGCAATCCTGAAGTTCTGAAAACTCTCCTCGCAGAGGTATGAACTAAAGACTCACCTCCAGGCCTGGCCATCAATGGTGCTGCCCCACTGTGACTCCCATTGCTGTCAGATGTCACAGGAAGCACAAACAGGCATCCAGCCACACATCAGCCTGTTAGACTGTTAATCACCTTGGGCAAGATCTCTGTACAGTCAACAATGCAGCCATCACCTTGCATTCTGTGGTTTCCAACCCACACACCCTTTTTGGACTATTACTTAATTGCCAGAAGGGTTTGTGGACTCTTCCACTATTTTCAGGGAGGCCCTAGAAACAGATTTGGCCAAGCTACCAGCACCTTTTCTCTGAGGTTTCTCTGTCCCTTCCAGCTCTATCACTGTCCCCTGATCAAACAGTATAGACTGCTAAAATATACCTCTCCTGCCTGTAAAGCCAGTTCAAATTCTCTGAGTTGCCAATGCCAACACAATGGCCCTCCATATACATTGCCTCAGTCTTCTGCCACCCACAACTTGCTATTACACCTGCCTGGACCTAAGAATGCCTTCTTCTGCCTTCGATTGGCTCCTGTCAGTCAGCCTTTCTTCACAACTGACCTGGACTCAACCTCCCAGAGGTTCAAAAACTTGTTTCTTCTTTGAGAAAGCACTTCTGATTAATGACACCCAAGCTGCCTGCACAAAAGCTGTGCCACAATATCTGGCAGAAACTGGTTACAAGAAAAAAACTGTAAATTTCTTGGATCTGCTGGCTTCTATAGAATCTGGATCCTTGAGTTCACAAAACCAATGATGCTTACTCAGACTGTCAGCCCCTGGGAGCACTCAGTGCCCTACCTGTGCAAATACTTGGATTCAGTGGCTAAGGGTTGCCTCCCCCCTTTGCCTTCATCCTTTAATAGCCACTGTACTTCTGATTAAGAAAGCTGACAAACTCACCTTAGGCTGAGACCTAACTGTCCATGTGCTACATGCTGTACTGGCTGACCAGATTTAAAAAGTAAACCCTCTGACGGATGCTGAGTACACCCTGTTTATGGATGGAAGTAGCTTTGTTAAGAATGGAGTCCAGAAAGCTAGATATGCTGTGATCACCTTGGACAAAGGTATTTTGGCCAAAGTTCTCCTACTACTGTCCTGCTGCTGTTTGGAAACCTGCCACCAATGCAAAATAATTCGATCCAGTGGCCTAAGCCTTCTCTGGGGATCTGATTTACTAAAGCATCAACCCCAGCCAGAAAAACTTTACCCAGTACTCCCAGAGGATCAGAGCAGACCTACCCCCACTGTTTGTTCTGAAAGCTCAAGCTGCAGTGCTGGCACCCATACCTCTGCAGCCAGCTTGGGCTTCAGCATCTGTGTCACTGGCCCTGAACTCATGCAATAGAGTGGACTCTTCCCACTTAAAGATGTACAGATAGACTTCATAAAATCTTACAGGAGTTACATATATCTGTTAGTGCTCATCTGCATCTACTCAGTCTAGCCCGAGACATCACAATAAAAGTTTACATTACAATAAAAGGGGTCCTGCTGTGAAAAATCATCCCTAGATATGGCCTACCCTTGATCACTGGCAGTGACAACAGGCCTGCATTTGTAGCAGGGAAAACTAAATAAAAACTGCATACAGCATATAGGCCACAAACTCTAAAAAGTTGAGAAAATAAAACATAACCCTACAGAAACAGCTTGTAATTAGCTCCATAAAAGTTTATCTAAAAGACCAGCTATACCTGTAGACACTCCTGCACACACATATAACCCAGGTGCATATTAACTACCTCTACGAGTTTCAGAAATCCAGCCTTAGATTTTCTGGAGAATTTACCTGGACCTGACAGCTCACTCTGAAGAGATGATGTGCTCAAAGCCCTGCTCTGGTCACTCGGACGCTGACCAATCCATGCACAGCTGAAGCCTGAGGACACTGTTCACAGGGTTGCTCCATACCCGTTCCCCTTGATTTTTGTGCCTTTTCAGGCTGCTTACTCCTTGCTTCCCCAGCCCCTGCTAGCTGTGGTTTTTGCCTTAGTTCTATGGATGATTGCCCCAAGAGAATAAAAAATAACCGATAAGGCCCTTACAAATGATGAAGATTTGATGAGCGTCCAAGGCATATTGGACACTTTCCTAGATCGGATTAGGAGACTCCCTCGTCAGAGTCAACTTAGGGAGAAATCCTATAATAAGGGAAACAACCACAGCTCCTGGTGGGAAAACTTCCAGTCTTGGGACCTGGGCTAGGGCCAATCCTAGGACCACTGACAGCCCTAATGTTACTGCTTCTGCTTTGGCCTTGGCTCAGAAGATCACATGTAACATGCCCAGCAAAGATTTGCTGGGGAAACTAAAAGAGGGGGGGAATGTAACAGAAAATGCCCCCCCCCAAACCAGTATACTTCACTTTCTTAGTGGCCCAGATAATAGCTCCTGTTGCAGTTCCGGTTGCTTCTGTCTCCTAGAAATGGCTGGTCACTGTGATGCATGGCTGGTCACTATGATACATAATGTAAGAACCAAACCCCAATTAATAAGCCATTCTGATTCTGTAATTCCTGTTTGCTTATCCTGTATAAGCCCTAGACCACCAGAGATCAGGGCCTGATATTCTGGGAATGATCCCAATCAGTATCTGTCCGCATAAATAAATCTGCCTCCAAATCCTGGGTGTCATTTCAGTGTTTCTGCTTGCTGTAGCAATGCCAGTGCCTCTTGACAAGCTTGTGCTGTTATGCTTAGGGGCCACTTTTCTTATGAGTATCTAGGTAAAAATACCTAAATTATATTTTTGTTGTGTGCTTTTAAATATATGTGGTAAAATACTATACCCACTATATATTTATACCTGTATGTGACTGGTGCTTTCATTAGCTGTTGGCACAGCAATCTTCCCTAGGGAATAATCCCCAAACCTCAGTGACAGGTATTTGGCTTTTTTTTTTTGTGGGTACAGGGGGTCGACCTCAGGACCTCGTGCACCAGCAGGCACCCGTGCCACTGAGCGATATCACTGGCCCTTTTTGCGAATGTGGGTTCTGGGAGTTGAACTCGGGCCCTTGCGCTTGCCAGGCAGGCACTTACGCCACTGAGCCATCTCACCAGCCCCCCAGGCATTTGGCTTTGCTACTTCCTCAGGACATTTCTGGTCAGCAAAGGCTTCCCTGCTGCAGACCATGGGTCAGCTGGGTCGCCCTGCTCAATATGCTTTTCAGCCTTCTCCTGAGAGGCACAACCAGCAAAACATTTGCTTCTTATGGTGATGGCAAGAGGGCAAATGAACATTTGTGAGGTCTCTTAAGACTTGGACCTGGCACAGTCACTTTTGCCTGTGTTTCAGGGTCAAAGCAAGTCAGGTAGCCCAAGCCAAGGGGCAAATCATACTCTCCATGATGAGGCTCTGGCAAGGGTATGGATGCAGATGGGTGGAAATCTAGAACAAATAATTCATTCCAGTATAATGAATGGGTCACTTCCTTTCCTGTGCACATACAATGTTTGCTATGCTATGCAGGTGATTAAAAGGATTTTCAAGACATTATGGACTTGGCAGTTGACCTGATTATATCCTCTATGATGCGACTGTACCTACACCAGCTGGTAGGCCGCATACCCATGACACCCAGTCACCTAAGTGAGCTTCTGGGGTTGGAGCTGCCTTTCTCCAGTCCTAAGATAACAACAATACTAGGTAGTGTTCTTGGGCTGACAACACAGAAAAAAAAAAAAAAAAAACCCTGCTGTCATGGGCCTGGAGTTCTAGCGAGAGCAGAGAGATAATTATCAAATTATCAAGTAAGCAAATACATCAAGAAGATAACATTAGAGAGTGGAATATGCTAAGAAACTAAAGTGGGGTGATGGAGTGATATCAATGGTTAAGAGCCAAGGGAAAATTTAGATTCTACATTGTTTCTAAAACCTTTCTTCTTTAACCCCTCCTGTGGCTTAAGGAGGCCAAATATATTACAACTCCCTTCTGGACTTGGGTTTGGAACCAGCTGAGAAAAAGGCACAGGAGTCAAGGCTGATTCCACTCAGAATGTTTGACCAATTGGGAATTCTATAAATGGGGCACCTTATAAGCAACAGTTAATCACTGCTCGATTTTGGGAAGGCGTAATTCTGCGATGAGGTTTCCAAGATGGTCGGGCTCTGTTAACATCCCTCTTCCAAGATGCAGATTTCTGGTTTATTGTATCTTCACGTGGCAGAGAGCAGAAAGGGAAAACCAGCTCTCTCCTCACTCTTTGAAGTGCACTAAATCCAGTCATGAGGGCTCCACCCTTATGACCTCATCTAAATCTACTTACTACCCCGAAGTCCCACTTCCTAACACCATTACATTACAAGTAGGGCTTGAACACTTGAATCTTGGAGGACACAGAGTGTTAGTCCATAACACTGAGAAAAGTCAAATTCAAGTATATGGCTTAATCCCTTGCAAAAAACAGACACTGGGATGTCAAATCTCAAATAAGAGGAACTTTCTCATTTGGTCATTGTAATACTGCTTTGTTTACTTTTTACTCAGGAACAAACTACAATTTAAGCACTTAATTTGACAAAAAACTCAAAGCAGGCAACAAATGTGAAAAAGAACCTTCACTACATACAAAGATGGCTCATATTTTTAGTATCTTCAAAGAATGTAATGTGTAAATATTTCCTTGTCTTTTACCTGTATAATAAACAAAATACTTTATGTCTTCTTAATGTCACATAATGTCTTCTTTCTCAAAAATTTTTGCCACTTGCTCGAATCTTGTTAGTCTTTCAAGTTTTCTCTACTACATACGCTCATATCTGCTGGTTTTATTTAATTGCAGTCAATGATTAATAAAAAGTTTAAGATGTAAAATATTAATTCTATAATATCATTAGTCTATATACTTACATGTGGAACTAGGATTGTCATGAAAGGTATAGTATGCTAGACCTTTGGAGTATATACTCCTATGAAAAGGGATGTTACAATGTTCATTTCAAAATGTGTTTCTATCTCTTTCCAGTAATCCCAATATAGAGATAGGAAAATCTAGTCTTGGATCTTTGGTGCTCCATCCAAAACTTAAGTCCACGTTTATACTGAGACTGCTAGAATTACAGATCAGGTATACTGGTGTATGAAAGTAAAATTGAGATCTCTTTCAATACAACTTGCCACGCACATTAATATTGGGGCAGACACCATAGGATGGGGCATATTACTATCCTGCACTATCAAATTCTCCCAGGAAGATAGTGGTTCTTTACGAGAATATCAACAATCCAGATGCAGGCACTGACATTCTCTTTTCTGTGTACATTATTTTTCATACTCAGTTCTTGCTTTGTTTTCTCTGACATTATAGAAGAAAATTAATGGAGCAGAATAAATTAAGAGCCTTGGTATTTTATCGTCTTAGCTGCTCAGTTCATTAAACTGATACCTTGGGGAGATCAGAAGGTGCTTGCTGATAACTCCTTCAGTGCAAAGGACTTTTTATCTGTCTTTTTTAATTTTTATGATATATTTACCAGAAAGAATATCATACTTTTATGGTGTTGCATAAATAATTAACATAACACCAAAATGGTAATTAAAATTTGTGGGGACATGACAACTTCTGAATTAAATGTTAATAGTTTGTCCCAAAATGCTGGTCAATTTGACTGAAGGAAGTACACTAAAAATTTCTGTTTCATTAAAAGTTTCTATAATATTTATAATGTTGAAAAGAAGTACATAGAAAGGTTATAGAAATTGTCATTTTGGAGCTGTCTGAAACAGGATCTCTGTTAGGAACATTAGAGCTGAACCTTAGAAGGTTTTCTTGGGGTGAGGATGTAGCAAAGTGGTGCAGCACTTGTGTAGCATACATGGTGGCCTGGGTTTTGTATCCCACACTGAAAAAAAATAGTACTTGCTTGGAACATTTCTCAATGTCTGTTATAACCAGACATTGTGGTTATATGTACACTATTTTCTCATATGCACATTATTTTCTCCAGAATTGAATTAATGGTATTAGCATAATTGAGACATTCTATCTGACTTGAGCTTTAAAGTTGTTTTAAAGTTAGATATGATCATTTTGTAGATGAATGGTAACAGAGCAATGTGTATTCTTCCAATCCAAATAAATTTATTTTCTTTTACATTTCATTTATTTCTTTTTCCACTTAAGAGGTGTGTCAGGAAAAACAGACTTTGAAGGAATTTTAGGGAAAAGACTGGATGTCACTTCTTAGTTGCTAAAAATTACCAGCTGAGAGCCCACTAGTCATTACTTATGTCTTTCATTTAAAGAAGACAAGCTTCTTGGGATTGGTAGGTTTAGGTGCAGAATGGAGGTACAGGCAGAGATTGAAATGGTTCTCACAAGGGCCAGGGCAGTTCTGACCATGTGGATGCTAGTTTGTGTTTCCAACTTGCTATAGGTTGAATCTTGAATATCCTCCATAGGTCAACATGTTAGAGGCTTGGACCCCAGCCTGTGGCGTTACAGGAAGGTGGCGAGATCTTTAGCAGGTGTGTTCTAGTGGAAGGAAGTTAGGTCATCGAGGGGGTATCCTATATGTGGATACTGGGACCTTGGACTTTTCCTTCCTCTATTTTTGCTTCCCAGCTGCTGGGAGGTAAACAGACCTCCATGACCACATGCTCCCACCATGATGTGCTGCCTCACTACAGACCCATGGCAATATGGCCAACTGACCATGGACTGAAACCTCTGAAACCATGAGCCAAAATAAACCTTTCTTCCTTTTAAGTTTATTGTATCAGGTAGTTTGTCACAGACTAACACAATTGCTTCTTATTGTCAAGTTTAACATTTTCATGTTGAGTTATATATCTTAATAGAAGTATTCAGCAAAGTTGAATGTGACTGAGATGTGTTCTCCTGATCTGGAGTGCTGGCTCTTCATTTTAACAATACTTAATTATTCTTCAAGTTCAAGTTCAATAGCACTTTCTCCAGGAGACTTTATGTGATTTAGGATCTATTTAAAATTTCTAAGTACCCCATTCCTTTCCTTCAGAGAAATATATATACAGAGTATATGTAAATGTACAGAAATATAATGATATAATTATATATTAAGATCTCTTTCTTGTTAAAAGTTTCTCATGTTCACTCTATAGTGGGGCAGGTATGAAACCTGGAGAATATACAGCTTGGTAGATACATCAGTAGACAACCAATCAATATTTCCTGAGTGAATAATTATGTAAGTATTTCTTCATTCTCTCATATTGGAATTGGTGAAATTATCTTCATTTCTAACCAGCCTTTTGTAGGCATTATTCCTGACTAGTTTAGGTTCAGAGTTTTGTAGTTCTTCCTTTATTGCCAAAGGGATTTAATGTTTAAAGGGGCCAAATAGTGATTTGTTCGATTAAAGAAAAGAGTCATTTGGTTATGTACTCTATATTTTTTTAAGGCTAGATTAATTTTTTTTAACACATACTCCTTCTGTACTGCCAGGGCATTCCTTTCACAACTGCTCAAATCCATGCATATTTCAATAAAGGGCAATTTCACCTTCTGCCACCCCTCAGCACAGTTTAATGGAATTTGGCAAGATTTGTTTCCTTCTTGCTTTTGGATGGCTACAGGCAGTAATTCTGTCCTGTTAACCTCTAGATACACAGCATCTATCAGTCCTCTTGCTGCTGCATGATCTTTATGCAATAGAAAGCCTCAGGGGGAAAGAAAGACAGATTAATTAGTACTAATTACCCTTAAGTGAGGAGATGTCCTCTTAGTATGACAAAATACAATGAAATTTATCACAGCTTGCCCAAATGGTCAAAAAGACAGGATTCCACAATCCAGATGCATGCACTGACATTCTCTTTCCTGGGAAACAGAACAAAGCCAAGTATACAAACCAGGAAACCTTCCCTGGCTCTACTGTCACTTCCGGTTACCATCCAGTTACTCTATTCCACCCCCACTCCCTGCTATTCACAAGCATCTCAGAAAGTTGGCTATCCAGTTAGAATGGATTGGCCTGAATGTCTGACTGATTAGCACTTAACAATAAATCTGTTGGTTTCTGGTGTTCATTTGGTGGCTCACCAAGTCAATTTTTGGCTGGATGACTCTGTGATTCTCGTAAGCCATGTGGCTGTTAGAGAATGGAAGCAACTCCCTAGTAGGGTCTGTTACACCCCGTGTTCAAGGCAGGCTGTAGGGGAAGCAAGCAGCTTCTCCCTTCCTCCTTAGGAGCAAGAAAGTCTCTTCAGGTGAGTGCCGGCTTCCTTTACCTCCCTTTATGTTTCATGGATCAGAGCTGGGTTCCATGGCTGCTCCTGCTGGGAAGAAAATGAGTGGTAGGTTTTCTAGTCTTCTGTCTGTAGGTGGTAGAAAGTGAATAAAGGGTTTAAGGATGTTTTCTGAATAGGCTCAGAAAGGTCTTTGATAGATTCTGACTTGGACTCTGGTTAGCCAACTGAATCTTGGTGGTGATACTCAACCTTAGGTTGTTTTTTCTTCTCTATTAGTTGCCATATTCTCCCTCAGAAATTTCCAACAGATCAGTGGCACAGAATCAGCAAATCACACACATACATCATAGTTATTCAGCGTATCAGAAGAACATGTGCTATTTCCAAAAGATTATATCATTTTATGTTCCAAAGTTTCTCTCCCCCTCTCAACTGGGGTTTCTTTTCCCATGGCTCTTTCTCAGGAAGATCCTAGAGTAATAAATGTAAAAGTTTATTCCATGTTGCAGTACATTTTTAATTTATATAAATAAAATAATATTCAGTAATAATTTTATGGTTTGAGATATTCAAGATAATCATGAAGATGAGATTTTCTTTATTTTCTGAAAAGGTAATATGAGACAGAAGCTTCCTAGTTTATCTGAAATATATAGTTTAACCAAAATCTGCATGCTACAGATGTCATATGCCAGTAACTCACCATTCCATCACAGCTTTTTGGGTTTAATAATCAAATCATGGCAAATGATCTGTTGTTAACCTCCTATCTGTGGTATCTAAAGTCACTGGCCGCCCCTGCCAATCAAGGAGACTCACATTTCATTTCATCAGTGAAAAGAAAAATATGGACAAATGGCCTTGGTAATTCAATATACAGAGGCACCTCGGTTCATGAACTCAATTTTCTCCATGATTCTGGTGGCAAACCGAACTAGATGTGAACGGAAGCAAATTCCCCCATAAGGTTAACATTGAACCTAACCATTGAATTTGATTCAGCTCTCATCCAACTCAGTTTGCAACCAGAATCATGGAAAGAATCAAGTTTGTGAACAGAGGTACCACCTCTGTAAAGTTACACAATGTGTTAATCTTTTGCACGAAAGGAAGAAGATACAAAATGTACAATCTTCTTAAAATCGTGATTAGGTGAGGAAATGGATTGAACTGAGCTATTCAAAGATTTTTTCATTTGTACATAATTAATAATAAAAGTGTTCTGGATTCTGAACAAATTTTTGAAATTCATTTATTTGAAAGCCCTGATATGACCTCTTAGAAAGTACCCAGCAGCGAGGAGGCTTTTTGTTTGCCTCTTTGGTTGGGCCAGGCAATCACTCATACGAAGACTGTCTTTCTCACTCACTCGATACAAATGTCCATGCTCCCTGATCTATAACTATGAAGACTATGATCATCCAGAGTTCAGTGTTCAAATAAAATATATAGCAAAGTTAACCCAACACACATTTAATGATATGTGTAATTGCTACTGGGCCGCATAGTAATTGGGAATAAATGGTAAGCTACTCATGTCACCACAATGGGAAATATATTTATATAGATAGATCCAGCATTGTTATATTCTGCAGTGGAAAGATGTAGGAAGTAGGGAGAGTGAGAATAGGAATGAGGCTTCAAATATTTTCCCTGTCAATTGAAGATGGAACATTCCCTTGTTTCTTTCTCCCACCATCAGCTCTGATTTAAGGAGCGGTATGTAGCATTTCAGCATCTTTCCTAAATTGATTTTCCCAGGTTTTATATGGAGTAACATAATAATCTGAGCTAGGGCTTCTCAAGCACTTAAACGTGGATCTCTTGTTGGTCATTTTAGAAAGAAAAAAAAAAGCCCTCATTCAAGGATTAGGGTGCCAGACGACTATTGATAGAATAAGTAGGACAGGAAAAGTTCTACATATCTCGTAACTTGACTAAGACCTCAAGAAGCAGTGGCCCTTTATGGTCATGTGTGGGAAACTCATAGAATTAGTATCTTTATCTTTGAGGGTTACAGATTACCAGTTGGGGCGTGGAACGCTAGGTGACCACGGTGACGGGTTTCCTATAGTGACTCAGTAGGCAGAATTCTAACATTGGCCCCAGATTCTTGGCCCATACCCCATGTATATGGCCTGCTTAGTCCCTTCCTATTTAGTGAAGGAAAAGTCAGTGAATATGTTGGGATACCACTCTTGTGATTGAATGATAAGGCAAAGATAAAGAAATATTGCAGATATAATTAACCTCCCTATTCAGTTGATTTAGAGTTGATTTGAAGGGAAACGTTTCTGAGAGGGCCTGAACTAATCAGATAAGAATGAAGGAGGAGATTCTCCTCTTGGCTTTGAAAAAATGAACTCCATGCCTTGGGACATCCTGTGTCTAGGACATTAGGAAACCCCTAGTAGTAGACAGCAACCCTGCCAAGAACCAGCCAGAAAATGGGGACTAAAGTGTAACACCCCGAGAGACTAAACTCTGCCAACAAGTTGAGTGAGCCTGGGAGAGGTCCTCGGGCTCCACCTAAGGGCTCATGCAGCCTGTGGGCACCTCGACTGCTACCCTGTGAGACCCCAAATCAAGGACACAGTTAAGCTGTGCCTAGATTTTTGACTCATAGGAAGTGTGAGAAAATTAAAGGATGCTGTGTTAGGCCACTAGGTTTGTTATACAAACGTAGAAAACTAATAGATTTAGCCTCATTTATTTATATTTTTCACAAGAATTTATTAGATGCTTACTATGTCTCCAACCCTGTTAATCTTTCTTGCACTTGGTAAGCAGAAAACATTGGGCTTCCTTGTGTGATTGATTGGATTTTCATGAGCCTTTATCAGCTGAAGTGACAGGGAAAATGATAAACTGGTCAATTAAAGTCAGTTCAGTTCCCATTTTACAAGTCTCACTTCATGTAAGTATTCAATCAGCTTGAAGTCTAGCTCTATCAAGAACATTTTAACACCTCCTACCCATGTCCAATGTACTTCTCACATGGGCATATTCTGCTGGGAACATGGGCCTTCCAGTGTCCTCACTGTGGTGGAGAAGACAGGCCCTTAAATCTATGTCCCTCACTGGCCTCAGCTGTGAAGTGTGTGGCCCGAGCTGCTCTCTGAATGGTCACCTCTGGGAAAAGACAGGTCCCATACCTGACCATTTCGCAGATGCCTGCTGCTGACCTGTGGCTTGCGTGGGTCATGGCCCTATCTCTCCTAACTCGGTCTGGGCCTCAATTACTCCCTGGCTCACACAGCCTCACTTTGGCCCCTCTTCTGAGCCTCTTCCATTTGTCTCTGGTTTGGATACTGTCAATGTTTTGGCCAAATAGGTTCTCCATCATACAGAACCAATGGTTCTAACTCAGTTTTTATCCTTACCCCTCTTTCCTGCCCTCCATCTCTGAAAGTTATGTAAGTGTTTCTAGGTCTCACCCAACCAGAAACAGCTAGAATCCAGCCTTTCCTCTGCCTGATCACACCATTCCACTGAGTTGTGATGACTTCCAACCTCACCTCCCATTGCTACAAGGATGCAAGACAGTCTTACTTTCCAGAATCTTAGATGTGAAGAAGGGCAATGCCCTGTACCCTCAGGGATCCTATTGACTTATCTACCACAGGTCTCCCAACCTAGATAGAGCCCCAAAGAAGGCAGACTAATTCACACACAGCTCATCCCCTGTCTTTCCTCCCTCAGTCCTCTTCAATTAATATAATCCTTTGAGGCCAAAAGAAACAAAATTTCACATTATTTCTCCTTTCTATTCTTCCAGAAATTCCTGAGTACTGAGGTCACAAAGGGAGGGTGTGGGCTCCTTAATTCCTTAGCTGTATTGAAGGATGAAGGAAAGTGGTAGAGAAAGATAAGTTGGTTAATAAGTAAATCTAAACTGGAAGGTATTTCAAAAGCATTATACCCAATTACAATTCCCTGCAATAAAACTTCCCTAGTCTCATGTGTATTTAGTCTTAGATATTATTCTTTCCTTTCCCACAGTGAAGGAGCTAAATCTTTGCCTTGAACTTACTTTCTTTACATTTACATTAATTTTAACAGATGCATAAAAATTATACGGGGTAAGATATGACGTTTCTATGCATGTATATGTTGTGTAATGAGTCTACACTTTGATTTGCCCTTAGGTCTCCCAAAGATAGACAGGTAAATCTTGGAACTGATCATCTCCCAAATGTAGGGACAGATCTTGGACGTCAAAGAAGCTTGCGCTTTCCCAATATGGGTCATCTGGGGACCCCGGTAGGAGGGAACGTAAAGCTTCCCTGGGGCAAAGATAAGTCTCGGGCAATATTGCTTACATACGGAATGAGATGGTTCTGCTATTTAAAGACAGTAGGCTGTGTTAGACACCCATTCCAAATCAGATTTGCCTCCACGTTCTCTTGGGCATTGGCTCTGTGGCTCAGGAGGTAAACAACTGACGAGAGAAGTTAATGTTCTTGACATCAGAATGACTTCACTTTTTATCTTTGTGGCCTGCTCAACTTTTGCTTTAGATTTATTTGCTGTAAATATGTTTTCTGACCTAAATAGGTGTAAAGATCCAATCTCTTTTCCAGAAATGTAACTTTTATAATATAGCATTTGTAAAAACATGAATGAGTTGCTAGAACAGTTTCCCTTTCCTGAACGAGGTTGTTTCAAAGCTGCTCTGTCCTTTCCTTTCTTCAAACTCCTCATGGTCTGTAAATAGCTTTTCTCCATTGTCTTGGCACAAAGACTGTCCAACTCTCAAATTTTCATCTGGCTTTTTGTCACTTACTGGTGGTGCGATTACGTGTCCCTACAGGTGCTTAAGGATCCCAATTAGACTCTTCGATGCTGATACCTTGCAGATTTTGTCACTGAGAGGTAGAAGGAAAATGAAGTTTATTACTTATTCAATAAGTCTTCTACTTTTCTTCAATGTTGTGTGAAGCAATCATTTGATAATAGTACTCAATATCTACATAAAATGCACATTTCCTCTTATTTCCACATTGTTTTGGTCCAAAAGGGCAGCTGTGTGTTTGGAGGGATGACATGATTTGACAACAGAGGGAGGCTGCTAAGCTTGGGTCTATGTGGCATTTCATAAATAATAAACACAATAACAACAAACAAAGTGCCTGTATACACACAAAAGTATACTACAATATTTATGAATATATTGTCTTCTATTTTTTTTTTTTTTTTAGTGGGTACCGGGGGTCAAACTCAGGACCTCGCGTGCCAGCAGGCACCCGTGCCGCTGAGCGATATCACCGGCCCCTTTTTCGTATGTGGGTTCCGGGAGTCGAACTCGGGCCCTCGCGCTTGCAGGGCAGGCGCTTAAGCCGCTGAGCCATCTCACCGGCCCTGTTGTCTTCTATATATCTATTCCATCATCTATCATCTATTTATCTAATCTATCCATCTATCATCATTTATCTATCCACCCAAACAATACTTTGTATTGTTTTTTTTTTTTTATGTGGGTACCAGCAGTTGACCTCAGGACCTTGCACTAGACAGCAAGCGCTTGTGCCACCCAGACCCAGACCCCTACAAGTCCAGTATAAACTGGACTCTTTCTTCCTTTTCTAGTCTAGATTTACCCATCGTTACAACTTCTTTTAGGCAAGCAGTGATCTGAATCCTAAGTGCTTGGTTGTGGATTTGCTGAAGAATTAAAAAATAAATACTGCCCTTGAACTGCATTGTCTTATTGCAAAATCCCCTTTCTGAATGTGAGGAAATAAAAATCTGTTCTCTCTCCACTTTTATTGTAAAAATCTTAATGTCTTCTCTCCCCTTCTGACAGGCAGTAGGATGCCTCAGCCTGGTGGAGAGAAAGTCAGGTTCACAGAAACAGAGGACAGGGTGACAGGCGAGTGCTTTCAAGGTTGTTATGAAACACACTGAGTGTCCAGCAGTGAAGAAAGTGGGATGCTCTCTACCCCTGAGGGTTCTGGCCCAGTGGAGGGACCTATATTATACAACTAGATACACGGTGTGAATTGATGACGCATGCTCTGGAGGTAGAGAGCCGGTTGAAGAGAAAGTGTCTGACAGTGACGGTGCTGGGAACAAGTTTAGCCAGGGGCCTGGAGAAAGACTTCTGTGAGGCTGTAACAGAGACACATGAGGAGAAGGCGCTGGTCAGAGGTGGGAGAATGGCACGTGGGTTAGCTCCACGGGGGGAGGGGGGTGAGGGAGGACCACAGTAGCTTCCACCTCATGAAGAGCAAAAACCGAAGTCCTTCTATCACCCAGCACTCTGCTTTTGTATAGCTCCCCATCACCACTCTGACCTAATATTCCAGGGTACCTTATCTTGCGGACCCTGTTCTCTACTTCTTTACTGTTCATTTCCTCTGGAATAGTACACTTGCCCCCTGCTCTTCATCAAGCACTAGGTGAGCTTCTACCCAAGGGCCTTTGCACATATCACCTTCCCTGGCTGGAAGCCTCTTTTACCAGGCAGCTGCAAGGACCACAACGCAAGTTTTCAAGTTCTGGCTCAGAATGCAGGCTTCTTGGAAGTACTGCCTTGACCACCTTCTGCTTTCATGCTTTATGTCAGTCTTCTCTGCTTTTAGTTTTTTTCTCGGTACCTACCACTATCTAATGTATTTAGCTCTTATTCTTGTATCTTATTTTTTGCCTCTCCTTTACATAAAGTGAGGTAAGGGGTGAGGGTAGGGAGTTTCATCATTTTATTTGATATTCTAGCATAGAAACTGAAAGACTACCTGGCACATAGTAAGTATTCAATAACTGTTGAATGAAGAAATGACACATATTTTGGTTTTTGGTAGAGCTGATTTCTTTTGTTCCCTACCTCACGATATTCCATGTCAATTCTTTTGCATTCTCTCCTGAGCTTAATATACTCCATATCATCCCGGCGTCTCTGTTTCAGATTCTCCACCAGTCAGCAGCAGCCCTTGACCTTTCGGCTGATGTTTCAATTATTGTTCCTTCCTTAATGCGTTAGTGATGATTCGTGTGGCACTAATTAAGGGTCGTGTACAATTTTGAACCCTAGGGTCATGGTGGCAAGACATACAACATTCCTGTTTTGATGGTGCTTGGATGTTAGGCCCATTTTGTTTTTCAGTGATTCTACCTGTGACAAACACATCACACCTGGTTCCCTTCTGCCTCTACCTGTCATAGTGCAGCAGTTATAGCAGCAGTTGCTGCTGAAGCCACCAAGTGTCGCACAACAAAGCAGGATGTCAGAGCAAGGTATGAACAGTGAGCCTGTCAGAGGCAACTCTTCCAGAAGGATGCAGAAATGCCTGGGCAGTGGCCCTAGAGGCACTATTCAGTTAGGAGGGGCCAGTGCATTCCCTACTTATGGATAAACACAAGCTGGCCATCCAATTCCTCACTTCTGTTTTGCTTCCTTGTTACATGATAAGGAGGATTATTTTATTCTAAACTTGTTCTTAGATAAAGTAGAATGGACACTGAGGAAGAATGGCTACATCTGCGTAGGCTATAAAAAGCAGTGGAGCATTGTCATTTCGATTCCCATAAGCACATGGTTTTACAAAACTTGATGACTCACATTTGGATGTGCCATTTGAAGCATACATATTGTACACTCTGAACTACACACTGGCCTTGTGGTGAATGGCTACAGACAGTTAACAGCAACTGTGGATGGAAAATCTGGCAGTTACCCATAGCTGGCATTAATGCCTTTCTGTAGGAGTTTTGCTACACTCCAACCATTACAATGGATGACACTGGAAACAAAGTGTTAAATACAGAATACTGAAACATACTGAATTTTTTATAAGCATATTATAGTTGATGAAAAAGGATCAGAAATTTTACACATATACATATGGGTTTAGTTATTTAAGCATTAATATAATGTAATGTACATTAATGTAATGTAACATTAATGTAATGTATAGTATATTCACAGAAAATTGGATTTTATTTATTTATTTTCATTTGTTTGTTTGTTTGTTTGTGGTATTAGGGATTGAACCCAGGGCCTTCTCACTGAGCTACATCCCCAGGCCTTTATTTTTTATCTTAAGAAAGAGTCTTGCTAAATTGCTATGTTGCTCAATTGGGCTTGAAATTATGATCCTCCTGTCTTAGTCTCCCGAAGTGCTAGAATGACGTATGTGGGATTATAGGTGTGGGAGCCCTGGCAATAACTGAATCTTAATAACTAACATCATTTCCACATTTTATATTGAACCACATAGAATTCTTACCTAATGAATGGCAGGTGTTTTCCATAATAATATTAAATTTTCATATAATTATAAATGGAAAATCACAGACCTTTTTGGGTCTGTATGACAAAAACAAATGCTACGAGACCACCTGTCACCCCATTATAATTGCCAGCTCTTTCAGGGCAAGGAGAGGATGTTATTCACACTCGTTTTCCTTCAGACAATGCCGGAACGCCAGGCAGAGAACCTCACACATAAAGGTACTCAGTATGAATAGGACAAATCAAAGAACTGGAGTGTGCCCTGGGTGGCGTGGAAAAACAGAGGCATAAGGATTTAATCTCCACACAATTCACCTGGAGGAACATCGCCTCGGCAGGGACTCTGGAACCAGACTGCTCGTGTTCAAATCCCAGCCCTGCTGTGACCTGGTCCTTTGCCTCGGCTCTCCATGGGGATAACAGTGGTACTGACCTCACAGGTGGCCAGGAAGATTAAATGAGCTAATTCAGATGTAAAGCATTCAGAGCAGTACCTGGCATGTGGTAAAGCTGCAATAATATAGCTACTCTTACGCAAGCTGAAAGCAGATCTTCAAAAAGAAAATATAAAGTATAGGGTTAATAAATCCCTTTTCTCCTACATAGCCCCTCTCTAAACACACACATGCATATACACATGCACATGCGTGTACATACCTGTACACACATATGTCTCCCCACAAACATAAAAACTTAAACCCCTCATAAAACTGAAAAGAGAAGCAATTCCTTCACGGGGTACCAGGGAGAATACTCAGTTCTCCCCTAGGATTCCTGATGTAGCTTGTGTGCCTTTAAATGAATCCACGCTGCCCTTGTAAGCCTGAGCTGGAATTGTGTAAAAGGTCCCTGTAAGGCCTCCAAATGCTATCCCTGGAATAATTCCAGGTCATTTTCCATCTGCCAGTAATGCTAATCCTTGATCTTGGTGTGACGAGATAATCTTTTCAGATATTAATTTATGTGGCTTTCTCCCTGTTATCTTTTCTTTTTCAATGCCCCTTACAACCTCTCTCTCTCTTCCTGTCCCCACTGAAACTGACCCTTGATCTCTGCTCCTGGCTTCAGCGACTAGTGGAGGTGGAGGAAAGTTTGGAGGAATGGAAAGTGGTTAGGATGGAAAGCATCAGTAGCCTGCAAAATGTCCTTTCTTCGTTAAAAATTTAAACCCATTCAACAATTAGAAGGATTGTAAAATTGACAGAAAGTTTAAATGAGTTTGTTGGGGGGGTGGGATCGTTTATAAGAAACACAAGGGAAGAAAAATGTTGTGCAGTTATAAAAGGATTTTATTGAATTGTGACAGTTTGTAATCTGAGGGTTTTACCAGTAAAGAAGACCTGACAGAGTCACAAACATGAGACTCCAGAGAGGACTGGCCCTGTGTGGGGGGCTGGGAAGCTGGAGGCATAGGCATCTCCTTCAGTTTCCCCATGCAAAGCTGAGGTCGGATGTCATAAAGAGGCTGCGGAAAGAGGACACTTGGACAAAGACTGTGAGCTTCTCCAAGTAATCTAGGTGGACAATTGAGCAAAATCCAAAGTGCCCCTTCCCTGGCTTTGTTGATGTATAGAGATTTGGAAATGTAACAAAATGCTTGTGCGGAGCAATGCAGATACTGCTGGCTCTGATCAGGCAGTGTCAGTAGCGGTCAGCTCCTGCTACATACGTGCTCGGGATTGGCAAGGATTTTGTTACTTGTAAGCCCAGTTCTTTAGGCTTGCGTTGGGTTCTGAGAACTGCTTCATGTATTTCCAATACATCCCTTCTCAATACAGAAAGGCTTTTGGTAGAAATACAAAGTTAGAAAGAATTGGGTTTGTTGTTGTTACTACTCTTAATGCTGTCAGTTCTGGTAACTGTTACACTGTCCCGGTGTATTTAGCTTTGTATTGATAACCTGTTGATGAACTGCAGCTGTGCCTGGCTCTGGCTTCTGAGAAGCACGTTGGCTTTTCCGTTCACTTCAAACACTGACCCTTCCGATAGAAACAACCATGCTCTACCCTGTCTCGCTCAAGTGATGGATTCCTTTGACTGCCTCTTTCTCAGAGTCTCTTTTTGGAACCAGCACCAGAGAGGTGAGCAGAAAATCCAAAATGTCCTGATGAATTCGATGGTGATGACCCGCTCATCTCTGTGCCAGGATTAACTTTGTTTTGTTAATATTCAGGTACAACATTAGCATGAACTAATCTTGTCTCGAGCAGTATCTAATATCAAAAGCTGAATTAAGCTTTGTCCCAAAGACAAAGTGCTTTAATGCTTTTTTTTTATTTACTCTTTTGTGCCATTTCTTCTTATCTGAGGTATAGCTTTTGTTTGTTGTATTAACACCACAATAAAAATTTTTTTATTAAAAATTACAGTGCACGCAGAATTGCAATCCAAAAGCCTCAAAATATTAGTGCATTCAGAATTGCAATCCTTTCCCAGAAGAATTAAAAGCATCATACCACAGCGATACACGCACACCCATGTTTATAGCAGCACAATTCGTAATAGCAGAATTGCAATCCAAATTTGAAAACTTTTATTTGGTTTTGATAAAAGATATAATTTTTTTGAATCTATATAATAATAAATCTAGTTTTATACATGCTAGTTTGTTTTTGAATGTTTCCATTTCCTCCCTTTTTATAATTTGTCATTTTAGTATTTCAATAATACTCTCAGAGAATATAGAGTGAAAGACACCTAATGCAGTGATTTTAAAATTCTTAACATTTTGTATTTGTAAATTATTATAGTATTGGATGAACTGTTTTCAGAATAACATAGAAAGAAAATTAAGCTAAAAAATTTTCTTGCGCTTTGTCTCTGGATTTAGTTTTATCAAATCTTTTAAAATGTGTGTTTTCTAAAGACAAGAGAGTAAATATTTAGAAATGATCTGAACAAGCAGAGTCCCAAACAGTAAGTGCTTAATTAAATATTTATTGAATTAATTAGCAAAGCAGTTGGGTTTGTTTATTTTCACTATAATCTTAGAGGGTGTTAAACCACTCTTCTCCATTGTCTCTTTCACAGATCATGAGAGATTAACTTAGATTGTTTTAGTTATGTTTACTTCCAGTGTGTTGGAAATGCTTTCCGTTCGCCTGCAATGTTCACATGCGGTAAGATTCATTCATTACATAAAGTATTACTGTTTATTTACTATGTGTTGGACACTGGACTGAGACAGAAAATGAATGCACCCTCTCTGCTGCTCTGGGAAAATCTGGTGTAAAAGAACCAGCCACGATAGGTGGAAGATGCCACAACACTGAAGGAAAAGTCAGACTAACCCAGGATTGCGCAGAGGGGTTTATTTGGGACTTACTGATAGAAGCACGGCCGAGGGCTGTAGCAAGACCAAGTGGATCCCCATGATTTGGACTACAGGGAGGGGGCTTGTGTCATATGCAGGACAAAAGTGATTTCCATCCCAGCCAAAATGTATCTGATTTATCTCAAGCTAATATCAACAATGTGAGGCACATGCCTAGTATGACGGTGTCAGGGTCTAGTAGCAAAGCTCCACCAACACACTAATGCTTTTATTTATTCATAGTTTGCTGGGGAACTATGCAGGGAAAACCCTCTGTGGCCACTCAGGGACAGTCATGGTGGTTATGACTCAAGATGGGTGTAGTCAGGTCAAGTTGAATCCATACACCTGCTTTCTAGGAGTTGAAGGGTGTTGAAGAGGAAGCAGATGATGAAAGCAAAAAAATGGTAAGTACAGTTAATGTTTGGTTCCGGGGGTGATGACTGAGCAGAAATATATGTCTGAAAGACTTCTGAAATTAAGAACAGAGTCACAGAAGATGAGCACAGAGATTTTGAAAAGGTGTGAAGAGCCAACAGAAGTTTTCTTGCTCTGTTTGGGCTAAGGGCATCTCAAACATACTTCTTTCTGTCTCTAAAATAAGTTTTACCAGATAAGGTTAAAGCAGAGCAATGAAGTAGCTTAACAAAAAGTAGGGTTTCAGGGCCAGTGAGATGGCTCAGCGGTGTAAGCACCTGCCTTGCAAGCGCGAGGGCCCGAGTTCGACTCCCGGATCCCACATACGAAAAAGGGGCCGGTGATATCGCTCAGCGGCATGGGTGCCTGTTGGTGCGCGAGGTCCTGAGGTCGACCCCCCGGTACCCACAAAAAAAAAAAAAAAGTAGGGTTTCACATCATCAAAAGCTTAATCTGTAAAAGGAAAAAAGATAAATTAGAATTTATCAAAGTTAAAAGCTCTTAAGTGTATGAAAACCAGGTGTGGTGGTGCATCCTTGTAATCTCAGCACTCTGGGAGGCTGAGGCAGGAGAATCACAAGTTCAGAGACCTGCCTGGGCTCTTAGTGACATAGAGAGAGACCAGATCTCAAAATAAAAAAATAAAAAAGGACTGGGAGGTAGCTCAGTGCAAACGCCCTGGATTCAATCCCCAGTACAATGACCTCCCCACCCCTCCCCAAAAAAAGAGAATGAAAAGACAAGTTACAGACTGTAAAAAAAATACTAGTCATTTTTTTCAATAAGATTCTTTCATGCAGAAGTGACAATCAACTCTCAAAACTAAACAATAAGGAAAAAAAAAAGAAAAAGTAAGCAAAATATTTGGATAGACTCTTCACCAAAGAAAATACGAACGGGGAATTAATGCATGAAAAGATGCTCATCATCACTAATCATTTGGAGAAATGCAAATTAAAACATGAGATATGACTACACATCCATCAGGATGGCTTAAACATACTTTAAAAATTTGGCGATACTGACTGCTAGACAGCATCCAGAAAAACTAGAACTTTGATACATTGCTGGTGGGGTTGCAAAATTGTACCAACACTGGGATAAGTCTCTTTCTTATAAAGTTAAATATGAGCTTACCATATGACCCAGCAATCTACTTTTATCCAAGAGAACAAGAACTTACATTGCATAAAAGCCGTTACATGGATGTTTAGAGTGTCTGTTCATAATCTCCAAAAGCTTGGGACTAACCGAATGTCCTTCAACCAATGAATGAATAAACTGTCACACCTCCACATTGCTAAACAAAAGAAATGTATTACTGCTAAGCTCCATAATGTGACGAATCTCAAATGCATTTTACTAAGTGAAAGAAGTCAGACCCAAAGAGCTGCATACTGTATGAGCTCATTTATGAAACATTCTAATTCTTGGAAAAGCAAAACTAAAGGACAGAGAATAGATCAATGTTTGCAGACCCTGGGGATGGGCAGGGGCTGACTGAAAAGAGGCAGAATAAGGGAAATTTTCATGTACTGTTCTGTGTCATGATTGTAGTGGTAAATATGACTATGTTTTTGTCAAAACTGTGTAACAATAAATTTTAATGTATATATATGTACATATATATGTAAAAGTGGAGAAAAAGTAGTTTCTACCTTCCGGTATCTTGCTCAAAATTATAAATAAGGAGAAATAAGCTCATTTTTGGGTTTAAAGCCCTCAAATTAATAATGGATAAATACAAGTATCAATTATCTATTTATCTATCCATCCATATAGATTTTGATATTCAAAGTGTTAAATCCATAAATCTAGGCCAATCATTTGAAGTGTAAAAGGATGAGAAGAGAAAATGAATTTTAAAAACATTACTTTCCTTCAAAGGCTCTGTCTTATTCAGTTTGTGCTGCTGTAAAAATGTACCATATACTGGGTAACTTATAAACAGCAGAAATTTATTTCTCACAGTGCTGGAGGCTGGAAATCCAAGATCAGAGTCCCAGTGATATATTTTATATCTAGATGTCCCCCAAGAACCTCATGTGTTCATAGGAAGGGGTTTGGCAGGTGATTGAATTACTGGGCTTTATGATTAACTTGCTGTTGGGAGGTGGGTCACTAGGGCATGACCCGGAAGAGTGAGTCTCCCTCCTCACTTCCTCTCTTCATGCTCTACTTCCTGGCCACCATCATATGAGCAGCTTTCCTCCATGCAGGCCCCTCTGCCATGCCTTCCTCCCTTGGAGCTGGCCAACTGTGGACTAAAAACATGAGTCAAAATAAACCTCTCCTCCTTTAAATTGCAGGTGTTGGGTATGGTGTCCCGGTGACAAGGAAGTGGCTAAGACAACCAACATGGCTGGATTTTAGTGAGATTGCAGACTGGGTTCTCACATAGTGGAAAAGGCTGAGAGCTCTCTAGGATCTCTATTATAAGGACACTAAAACCATTCATGGAAGGTCTGCCTTCATGATCTTCTGCTTCCAAGACCCCGTCTCTTAACATCCTAACACTGGGGTTAAGATTTCAACATATGAATTTTCAGAGGATATAAACATTTAGTCCATCAATGGCTTTTTTTCCCTTTCTTTTTCTGGTACTTGGGATTGAACTTAGTGTCTTCACATTTTCAAATTGAGCTACATTCCCAGTCCTTTAAAAGTTTCTTTTAATTTCTTTTTGTTTTTGGTGGGTAGCAGGGGTCGAACTCAGGACCTCACGCGCCAGCAGGTGCCCGTGCCACTGAGCGATATCACCGGCCCTTTTTTCATATGTGGGTTCCGGGAGTCAAACTCAGGACCTTGCGCTTGCCAGGCAGGCGCTTATGCCACTGAGCCATCTCACCGGCAGTCTTTTATTTTATTTTATTTTATTTTTTGTGGGTACCGGGGGGACGACCTCAGGACCTCGCGCGCCAACAGGCACCCGTGCCGCTGAGCGATATCACCGGCCCCTTTTTCGTGTGTGGGATCCGGGAGTCGAACTCGGGCCCTCGCGCTTGCAAGGCAGGCGCTTATGCCGCTGAGCCATCTCACCGGCCCTCACCGGCAGTCTTTTAATTTCTTAATTTTTTTTTTAATTTTAAGTCAGGGTCTCATTATGTCATTAAGTTGCCCAGGCTGGGCTCAAATTTACAATCCTCCTGCCTCAGCCTCCCAGAGTGCTGGGATTAAAGGCATGTGCCACCAGGCCTGGGATATCACAAGCTCTTATGCAAAAATCTATGAAAAGAAAGACTAAAAGTAGCACACATGGAAGTACAAAGGCATTAAGACAAATCTACAAATAATGAGAGAGCAAGTCTTGGCATTTGGTTTTATAGGAGCCCCTTTATTTTCCATTCTGGCCTGCCACTTCTAAAAGAAGTTGAAAAAAGGAGGCACTGAAAAGTGTATGGAGAATTCCTCCCAATTCAGATCCATTGTACTAGTCAGGACTCATCCCATTGCAAACAAAAGAAATCAATCTTATCTAGATTAAGCAGGAGGGGAATTTACTGGCCTACAGAACCCAAAGAATGAAAGAAAAAGTTGTAAGAATTTGAGATACTACAACAAATCAGATTATCACGTCAGACTTGCACAAACTGGACACCTTACTCTGTCAAATGTTCCCAGTAATTTCAAAGATACAAGCAATTATGGGTGCATGCACATTTTATGCACGGTGGCTGGGACTGACATATGATTTCTATGAATAATCACGTGGCCACATTACTCACAAAAGAATGGTGTTTGGTTAAGAAACATATCTGCATTGTATCTGTTATGGCTAGATGTCCTCCAAAGCCTCATGTGGTCATCGGTGGGGCTTTTCAGAGGTGGCTGGATCTAGAGTGTGTAGTGCTGAGATCAAGGGCGTGTGGTTACTAAGTTAGACCACTGATTGTTTTGGCATAGTTCTGGGTAGGCTTAGTAGTGCCCCGACCTTGGTATGAGTGCCACCTGCCCTAAAGGCTGGTTGTCTGGATGGAATATAAGAGACAGAAAGAGGGTCACTGCTTGTCCCGTGTTGCTTCTTCACTGCTTTGCTGCTTTGCTACCTCTGCCTGCCATAAACTGTTTCTCCTCTGTGATTCCCCTCTGCCATGCCACCTTGCCTGGGAGCCAGCCGACTACAAACTGAAACCTTTACAAATTGTGAGCTAAAGAAGCCTTTCTTCTTTTAACTCTGGGTGTCAGGTATTTGGTTTCAGCAATGAGAAAAGTGACTAAGACAGTACCCAAATAGTTACATAGTTTACCTGAGATTTTTCTGCGAGTGAGGTCCCATAAATTGATAGATTCCATATTTGTTTATTACAAGTGATTCAATGTAGATCAGGTACATCCTTCTAAAGACGTCATATAGATGAAGATTCTCCTCTTATAAATCTCATTGATGTGTTTGCCAGAAAGCCAGTCATTCTCAAATGTTTGCAAAGATCTGATCATGTCACCTTTCTCTCTTTCTCTTCCTTCTTTCCTTTCTGTTTTTCTTTCTTTTGTAGTGCTAGTGACCTAACCCAGGCCTTTGCACTGAGCTATATCTTTGGCCATTTTTCAAAATTTCAAATTTTTGAGACAGGGTCTTGCTAAGTCTCTACATTACCTAGGCTGGGCTCAAACTTTTGATCTTCTTGCATCAGCCTCCCAGAGTGCTGGAATTATAGGTGTGCACCACCACACTTGGCTTCTCATTTTTTTTTTTTTCCTGGAGGTGCCACCTCCCCATTTCCATCATGAAAGTGACAGAATGGCTATAGATTTGCAGCTCATCCTCGAGGCTTCTTAAATCAAGGGCTCCACTTGGCAAAAAGCTTCTTTCTTTTTCGTTTTTTCTCTTTTACCCTCACTATTTCTCAGTTTCTGCTTGTATTTATTTTGCAGGCAGGTTCTTTCCTTATAGTTTGGGTGATGGTTACCAACAAAGAGCCAGATCCTATAAAACCCATGCTATGGTCTTAATGTTGGTGTCCTGTTAAAATTCATATGTTGCAGCTTAATCCCCATCATGATAGTATTAAGAGGTGGGGCCTTTGGTTGATCACTAGGCCATTAGGGTTCAGACTCATAAATGGGATTTGTGTTGTTACAAAAAGGTCCATGTGAGAGTATGGCAAGAAGGCACCATATATGACTAAAAAGCTCTCACCAGACATCAAATCTACTGGTGCCTTCATCATGGACTTCTAACCTTTCAAAACTAAGAAATAAATTTCTGTTGTCTATAAACTCAGTGTAAGGTATTTTTATAGCAGCCACAATAAACTAAGACATTCCAGTAAGCAAAATTAATTTTTGTGTGTTTGCTTTCCTCTATAGAATCCTAGGAAAAACTTTGATTCTCCCTCTTTGGGTCATGTGCCATCTACTGTTGTTAGGAAACCAAGTCCTGATCAAGTAAGATCAGAGGTACAAGGCTGTTATTTACAAAGAGATATAGGAAAATTTCCTGCATTGATAAGAAAACAATAGCCAAGAGTCCACTAAGATATGTGAATTGTTCTTATCTTTTTTTTTTTCTGGATCCCACGCTAGCAAGTGCTCTATCGTTGAGCCACGTTACCAGGCATAATACTTGTCTTTCAACCTGAGTATAGTCAAAATCCTAGTACATATCCTAGTACATATTTAAGAATATATAGGGCTGGTGAGATAGCTCAGTGGCATAAGCGCCTGCCTGGCAAGTGCGAGGTCCTGAGTTCGACTCCTGGTACCCACATATGGAAAAAAAGCCGGTGATATCACTCAGCGGCTCGGGCACCTGCTGGCACGCAAGGTCCTGAGTTCAACCCCCAGTACCCACACACACACACAAAAAGAATATATAATGTGTAACATATATATAACATATATAATATATATTATATATTCTTAATATACTTTCATCAATGTTTTACTAGGTGTAAGTTTAAAGGAAAACCTTTTTTGTAAAAATATCACACCAGGTACTATAGAAAGATTATTTTTCAAATTAGTTTTTCTGGGGAAGTGAAGACTGTACTCATATTTAAAATATTCTGTAAATATTTACAAGACTTTTGAAATTTTGCATGAAAATACTTTAGAAATCAATATGTAAGTTATATAAGAAAATTATTTTCATTAACATTAGTCTTAACAAGAAACAACTCTGAAAGTTATTAACTATAGAGTGATGGAAAAATAATTTCAAAAGTCTTTATGAGTCATCTTATTAAAAAATTCACAAACAATTTTTTACTCAGTAACAGAAAACTATTCCACAAAAATAGAATACTGTGGCGATAGATACTTAAAACAAGAGAATGTACTTCGACATTCATTTAAAAATAGAACTCATGGGCCATTTTTTTTGTGAAAATGCTGAAATATTTATTTCAAGTTTTGTTTCATGATATATAGTACAGTGTCTGCCAAAAAAATGTATACATCAGGAAAAGGAAAACTTGTATAAATATTTTAATACTAAGTTTATTGAAATATTATGAGATTAATACAAGTTACTTTTGGCCTCTACAATTACAAGAGGTGCTCAAAGTGGTGGCCATTCGCTTCTGGACATTTATTAATATAGCAAACCAGTGAAGTACGCACACAGTTTTTTGGTGGACTCCATATATTTTGACTGGCCACTGAATTGGGTCTGTCTTCATGAGTATTTTTTAATAGAAAGGATTATGGGACATTTATGCAGAAAATAATATTCATTATCATATTAAAATGTGTGGATTTGACTCATTCTGCATTATTGTCTGGGAATTAACATGGTCTAGTAACCATTACCTGCCCCTTCAGCCTTTGGTTAGGTAAGGATTGCTTCAACTCAATTTATTCAGACTCAACAGGGCTCAGGGAAGGTAGTTATCAATTCTTCTAAAACTTTCATGGTCTTTTTCTTGTATTTTTGCTAATTAAAATGTTTGAAGGTTAATGTTTTGCTTTGCTTTTGCTTTTGCTATCAATCTGTTTGATGTGGACAGAGAAAATGACATTGAAAACGAAACATATAGCTTTGGGCACAACAGCAAATTGGCTTTTAATTATGAAAGCAATAGAAATATGCTCTAGATAATCTTTCCTGAGAAAAAATTATATTCATTCCTGAGTAAGCATAAGAGATTTGTTCAAGGACCCCTAAGGACACTTGTTCTAGTTTAGAGCTAAATGGCCCCCAAAGTTTCATGCGTTTAGA
This sequence comes from Erethizon dorsatum, assembly GCA_028451465.1. NCBI lineage: Eukaryota > Metazoa > Chordata > Mammalia > Rodentia > Erethizontidae > Erethizon > Erethizon dorsatum. Next base: position 13,035,620 of record CM051839.1, read on the forward strand.
AGGTGATTGGATCATGGGGGCTCTAAACTTGTCAGTGGATTCATCCATTAATGAGATCAGTAGCTGAATGTGCTATTAGGAGGTGGGGCCTGGAGTTAGGTCACGGGGCCATGCTACTCTGCTGTCCTGTTTCCGCCTTGGTACCTGCTGACCATGGACTGAAACCATGAGCTAAAATAAACCTTTTCTCCTTTTAAATTGTGGGTATTGGGTCTTGCATCTCAGCAATGGGGAAGTGACTAAGACAACACCCAAATCCATGGGTATTCAAGTCCCTTATATAAAATGACGTAGTATTCGCATATAACCCACCCACATCCTCCTGTAAACTTTAAATCATCTGTAGATTACTTATAATACCTGCTACAATGTAAATAGTTGTCATTTAGGGAATAATAACAAGACATAAGGTTTGTACACATTCAATACAGACACAATTTTTCCCCAAATGTTTTTGGTCTGAGGTTGGTTGATTTTGTGGATGAAGAATCCCTGGTCATGGAGGTCACCTGACTGTATTTTGCCTCTTGAACTTCTCAAGCGTAACATTTCTATTAGGAGTTTTGAAGGGATGAATGGTACATAGCAGAAAAGCAGGTGAGAGCAAGTAGAAAAGAAACCCAAGCTAAGGCAGCAGCGTGGAAAGTGTAACCCTGAGGAAGGGAGGCAGTGCACTGTGGGGAAAGACCTGGGCTTTTACACCATGAAACATTCTGGTTTGCTAAGGAGTTTGGACCTCATTCTATAAATTACGACGTCAATTTGAAATAGAGAATCAATATGGGCAGCTGCAATTCTGAAGACAGAGTTTTGCTGCAGCTAGAGGATGGATCCGGGTGGATGTAATTAGAAGTAAGCACAGCAGTTAGCCAGATTATCTCCTTTGAGAATAGGCAAAAGCCTTAGCTTAGGAAGGAGCCCTGGGAGCAGGAGAAAGCAGAGATGTTCGGTAGTTATTGCTGACAAGAGAAGTGTCATAATCTACTGGACATGAGGATTCAGAGAGGAAGGCGTTTTCCACACTGCACTCAGAAAGATTTTTTGCAAAAAAGTTATTATGAAAATTCTTTCACCTGTTGAAAATGCTTTCATGGGCTTCTTATTGCTTTTAGAATGAAAGATAAAATTCTTTGTTTACCTTTGCATCTCTAGTACTTAATAGAGATACCTATATTCTTGCAAACAATAAGGGTAGATATTCTGCATCCCCTCTCTTTCTCCTTTTTCCACACGTAAAAGGCATTTAAATTGATTCATTTTGCCCCTTGAGGGTGGGAAGAGATTTTGAAGGAGAAAAACTGAGGTGACCGTCAGTGGCAGAGGTAGAAGCGGTTCATGGGACTCACGGTGTGGCCTCGACATACTCCTTGTGAAATGAGATAACTAATATAAAGTTACCAGTAAATGGTAAATTTCATTAGAAATATAAAGATTATTATTATGGTTTCTGGGCAAATTTTACACTCATTGTGTTGGTCTGCAGTCTTCAGTAGAATACTAATAAGTGTTTTTAGGGTCAAAGATATGAACAATCTAATCTCGCATGACTGCAAGCAAAGTCTATTTATTATTTTAAAGGAGTCTTTTCATATAAGCAAAATGCAGGGCCATTTTAAAGTGTAAAATTTTGGCAAGGTCATCTGATATATTCTTGTAAATGCATGCCTTGAGGTCTTTTTCTGAGTGCGGTTAACCCATCTGGGATAAGCAATCTTAAAATAAAATGATTTCACATCAAATAAATATTGACATGCTTTTTAAAGGTCATTTGACACAAACCTGGAATATTAACAGGAGGATAGATTTGATGCATGTGTTTTCACCAGTAAGTGGAATTGAAATTCACTACATTTATTTTATAATATAAATCTCAAGTGTTAAGAAATCATATTAAGTCATTTTGTGTTGTACTACCTGCTGTGCCCTAAGTGTCTAGTAAAAGTATAGAGGCCGTTCACACACAATGCTTGCAAAATGTTTTTCACATTCCATTTTTTTCTGTAACGTACAGAAACCTGAGAATCTGAGGTGATAAAGCCAATTTTTTCCAAGCCGTTATTTATCTCTGGAAATTTCATTTCTTTTCTCTATTATGCTTTGTAGATGACGAAGGAAACAAAAAGAATGAGAATGGAGTCTGGAAAGAAAAAATTAGATGGGAAAAATAGTTTCCATTATTGAAATAAATGATAGATTTACACAGGCAGGACAAAAGATCCAGTCATTCTTCTAATGCATATTTTTGTTCCACATCAAAGCACAAGTATGTTTCCGTGTTTGTGGGAAGGAGGATTCATTATGATGAGGAATGTTTCTCCCTAGGGGCCAAATATAAGGGAAGAAACCTCATTCTACTAAAAAGCTAGACACATAATTTTGCTTATTTGAACAGAGTTGGCTATGTCTTCATATCTTGTCAAATATCATCTTAAATTCTAAGTCTGAAAGAACAATCCCAAATTCTATTTCCATCTCTGGAGAGATTTGCGGCTGAAATTGATTTTGAGAAACTTCTGTATTTCCCAATCTTGTTCATTTTGTGAGTGTGCACTGGAAGGGAAGGTGCCCAGTGAACAAGAATTAATATGCTTGATAGAGGACAAAGTGGATGTAACATCTTTGAAACGAAGTGACCATGGTGATACCTCTGTAAAATGGCTCACTTTGTCTGAATCCACTCATGATCACCTTGCAGCCATGCTCTCTAAGGTCATCTTGGGGTCTGCCTTGCTGTCAGTGCTTTGCCTGCATCGACAGTTCCTCCTAGCTTCCCTTTTCTTCCTTCTTCTTTAAGGGATGTCTTCAAACCAGGTTAAAAACCATTACCATACTCAAGGGCATGTCATAAAGGTTCCAAATGAGGATATCGAGTGAAGAAAAAATAAAATAGATTGATGGAACCCAAATAAATTCAAAATTTTATAGATAGTTTCTGGTAGGCAGAGCCTGCCCCATCCCGTGATTGCCCTCGTTCCGGAGAGGTGTGAATATAGTTACTTTTCAGATGTAATTAAAGGTAAATTAAAGTAGGGCAGTCACCCTAGATCGTTAGGGTGGGCCTAATCTAATGGCATAAACCTCTGGAATCGGTGAGCTATAGCAGAGGAAAGCATCAGAGAGATGAAAATGTGGGGGAGACTTCACCCCATGAGTGTTCTATTGCTGCAGGGGGCCAAAGGGAAAACAGGAGAAGGAACATGGCAGCCTCTGAGGGCAAAGACCAACTGGAGGTGTCAGCACAGACTCAAGAACCTCAGTCCTGCAACCATAAGGGATGGAATTGAGCCAATGGCCTCTATGAGCTTGAAAGGAGAATCTCTCCCACCGCACCAGTAAAGAGCACGGACCTACAGTTCCGGCCTGAGAGCGAACCAGTTGATTCGTCCTTCCTCAGCCTCCAGGGCCGGCAGGGTGGGAATGGCGGGATTTGGTGCTATGGAGAAATTTTCAGTAGGATACAAGAGCACAGTAGAGAAGAAACTGACAGAGTACAAAGGTAACACCAACACAGCAGTTGAACTAAAATCGGTTCGTCTTCCTGAAGATGCTGAGAATGACATCAGAACTTTCTTTCTTGAATATATCCATGGACACTCAGGGGATGATGAAACTGCTTTTGCTTCCAGGGGTCTGAAGATCCTGTTGTACTGTATTGCTGGTATCCTGTCAGCCTTGTTCCATGTTGAATATGCATCTAAAGTCGATGAGAACTTAGGTTATGCAGAGTTAGAAAACCAGACAAATCATTTCACCTGGATTTTGCACAAACACAAATGACTTTCATTCTTTGCTGGAAAAAGAAATTGATTTGAAGCCATTCTGAACCTTACTTCACACATACTTGGCTCTCAGTCCAACAGGAGAAAACTTTACTTTTTAGATATACAAGGCTGACATGATACGTAGAGGCGTTCGAGAAAGGCGTATCATGAAAGGCGTCAGAACTTTTTGTTGTGCTTTATTGAAACTGCTGGCTTTTTTTTTAACATGGGTGATGAAAATGGCACTACTTTCCAGTGCTTGAGAGGTATAATAAAGTCATCGCTACATTCTTTGTGACTTAGGCTACCTGACAGTCTATAATTACTATGTGTATCCAGACAAAACCCAGCCGCATGTAAGTCAGATGCTGACACTGACTCCATTTTGAGGTCAAGGCCATGGTGCTCATCTTCTTGAAACACTTCATAGATGCTACGTTCTATCTCCTTTAGCCCTTGATATGACAGCGGAACATCTGTCCAAAAGTCATGAGAAGTTAAGAGATTTTGTGCTTGTGACACTTCATCAAGATTTGCCCTTTTTTTCCTGGGAAAAACTAATGCAAGAATTCCTTGAAGATATGGCAATAGGAGCACAGCAAAAGTTCAAAATAAATAAGCAGCACACTGGCGGGGGGTTATGGAATTCTTTGACTGCTAGTGACTGACATAAGTATCGCTGAACGATACAGAAGCTGTGGACTGGATATTAAGAGAAGCCTGGTAGGCCCATATAACAAAATGCAGGGAGGACTTGCTAATATGAGAGAATGACTCAGGTCAGAAGAACTGACAAACCAGATGTACCAAACAGAAACAAGCGTGCAACGTGAACCGCTGGAAGAAAGCTCTCAGGATCTAGTGGAAGATTACCAACACATTACTGAACGACTGGCTCAAGAGTAAAGATTTTACTATTCTGTACAGGAAACTCCCAAATTTCTGTACATTGTGCTATGATAACTTTAATGTTAACATCTTGTAACATTGTGCTTACATTGAAAGTTATCTGTTATCATTAGTTGACTATTTTCTTTTGGAGAGAGTGTATATTTTAAAATATTGTCTAGAAAGTTTATGAACATACATTACATTAAAAATATGGCTTCTAAAATACCACTGTTCTTGCTTTTCTTTTTAAACAGCATAATAAATGTTTAGCTGTGATAAGCTAAAAAAAAAAAAAGAGTAACGCCTTAATTTTGGCCTTTGTGAAACTCAGAACAGAGTAAACTAAGCCACACTGCTGACCTACAGAAGATGTGACCTTAAAAATAAAGTGTTTTGTGTTGTGTTATAATAATTTCTCATGGGAGCGATAGGAAACTAACACTTATGGATATAGATTTTAAGAGTCTATTTGTAGCATTAAAATTTGACAAAGAGAGGAGAAAATAAAACCTACTAGGTTAATTTTCCTCAACTTTTACCTTCTTTTATCAGAAGGGTTCAGTCAGGAGAAAAGAAACCATTGAAAGGAACTTCAAGCTGGAAGGATTTAACATGAGGTATTATATACTTTAAAAACAAAAACAAGGAACGAAGGAACCAAAATTAAGAAATCATTTCGCAGGAAACACCAAAGGTGAAGGAATCATAGGAAACCCTCTCTGACTATGTAAGTTATGTGTGGCATGGAAATCAGTGATTCTCAGAAGAAAGTCTGGAAGCCACGGGTTAAACTTCATTTCTGCCTTCTGCTAAAGCCGGAAGCTTGCCTTTCATTGCTGGAGGAAAAGGAATGTCTTCTGGCTCTGCTCTGGTTTCCAAATCTCACATCTCCTTCTCTTCCCATGGAAACTAACCCAGAGCCAGCGTCCAGCCCTTGCACTATGGAGAAGAGCACAGGGGAGGGAAAAGGCCCTGGGTAGCTGGCACATTTTAAAATCTTATTGTTTCCATTGCATCAATGCTCACATACAACATTAAGTAGGTGGGAAAAAAAAGTATGCAGGAAGGGGAAAGCAATACTATCCACCAAAGCACTTACTGTTTTAAGATTCAGACATTTACAAAGTGAAATCACAAAAGAGTTTGAATTCTTCCTTGCAAGCCACATTCCATCTGCATGAGTGCCATCCCTCTCCGTCTCAGGTTATTTTTTTCTATGCTGACATAATACAGGATCATGGAATGTTAGAAGCTATCTGCTTTGATTCTCTTCTTTTGTATACAAAGAATAGGTAGTTTACAGAGCTCACCAAATAATCCAACTCAATACAGCTAGTCAGTTTCTAAACGGTGTCATAGTTTTTTGAAGTCCCTCTGGTCTCCTAGCTGACTGTCAAGGTCAGTGGGGAGTCTGGGATTTCATCGTACCTGCAGGCTGCTGAGTTGGCTTGTTACTATTTCACTGATGCTGGTAGAAGACATAAGATTCTTGGATCAGGGACAAAGAACTTTAGTACTCAGGGCACCACAGTGGTCAGAGTGTCAACATGGTCATATTGGTTCCCTTTGATTCTCAAATCTTATAGAAGGGATATGGAAGGCCCAGGTAAATACTATGCTTAGAAGGCTTGTGTTACAATCAAAGAACACTGAGCTTGAGAAGCTTACTGTTTTGTTTTCTTCAGCAAGTGGAAGAAAGCCTGCTTTGTGTCTGGTGAGGGATAGTACCTCAATCCTCAAAGTTGATTCCTGAAAACATAACCCTAAGAAATGGCCCAGGTGATGTGTTTTGCATTCTTGGCAGATCAGCACAAATAGGCAGTCCAGGGTCCATGTCAAATCGGGTTAGGGAAGTACTTAGAGGCATAAAGGTAATTATGTACATTTGTAATTTAAAAATATTTAATATTTGTTACTTGTAAAATATGTTGTATTTCTGAAATTTATCCACAACTATGCATAGTGTTATAATTAATTCATTTTCACTACCATGTAACATTTTAGTGGGTAAATAAGTAAATTTATTAATTATTCTTCTGTTGAACATTTGAGCTGTTTGGCTTTATTTTTCTATTATGATATTTTGAATATTCTTGCATAATTTCCTGCTACATATAAGGGATGATCTAAATATATGGTGAATGTTTAAGTTAAAAAATTATTACAATAAAAGATACACTGCTGTTAATCCCCCTCAAAATACTTATCATTCTTGGCACTTTCTGAAGCAGTTTTGGAAGTCCTTTTATGCGAGTGTTTTTATGAAATGTGATAAAAAATACAGTGAATGCTGCTGCTGAGTGTCATGCAACAAAAAGGTAGGCCTCATAAAAACATTACAGTGTGTCCTCAGCCACTTTATTTACCTGATCTGGCACCTATAATTTCTGGCTCTTCCTCAAAGTCAAAATGACCATGAAATGTAAGTATTTTGAATGGATTCAGGACTTTGAGGCAGCCATGACAGCAAAACTAAAAACACTCATGTAAAGGGCCTTCAGAACCATTGCAGAAAGTGGCAAGAATGATGGGGTAAATGTGTTTGAAGGGAGGGGGTATTTTGAGGGTGATTAGTGGCAATGTGTCTCTTAATGTAAATTCCAAAAAAATTAAACACCATACTTTCTGATCTCATCTCATATATGCAGTATTTTCTCTAGAGTGTTTAATTTGATGTGAAGTTACTTAAATATTAAGGCTAAAAATAACTTCATATATTTATTCACGACGTTTATTTTCTTGTCTGTGAGTTGATTATTCATATCCTTTGCCCATTTTGTCTTTAAGAAGAGGGAGCTATCTATTAAAACTTATAATTTCAAACATCATTTTAATGGTAATATGATAAAGATCATTTTTAAATAGGCCAGACAAGAATGCCCTCTGCTAATGACCTCTGGAAAGTCTTACCCAGATCAGTAAGGAAAGAAAAGGAAATAATATATAAGAAAACGGTCATTACTTACAGATGATATTGTTGTCTATGCAGAAAAGCCAAATTTATTTACAGAAAAATTATTAGATATGGTAACAGACTTTTAAACTTGTACGGTATATGTAGGATCATATCTGAGTTATGTGTAAAATGTTTTTCTGCAACGAATGAGCTGAAGATCTACATTCTTGCTTTAAGCTATTAATGTGATTAATCACATTTCAAACTTTTTGTTCTGTTTTGGTATTAGAGCACTTCTTTGTATACTTGATAATTTTTTATTGAGACTTGACTTAGGCTTGGCTGATTTTAGTCTGTGGATGGTCGGGAAACTGAAGCGGACAATTCTTTCTTCCAGCGAGTGCTCACATCTGCTTCTCTTTGGAGTCAGCTGGCATCACTGACCGAGACCACCTATCTGACTATCAGGGCCCAAACTGGACCTTGAAACTTTGACTGAGTTCCTTGCACTGGTTCTGGCGGGAGACTCTTCTGTTACTCATGCTGACCCTGATTTTGCCTTCAGACACACAATTCCTAAGTGCTGCTTACATTTAACATACTGGTTGCAGTTCCAGCATCTTCAGAGAGAGGGCAGTGGAAGTACAACAAGTGTACTTCCTGCCAGGCCGTCCTCGTGCTCCCATTAGAAATGATGCTTTGCGCAGGATCCAATTGTTTTGTACGGGAAAGAATTTTTAAAGAACATTGTTTTCCATTTGGAGCCATTGTTTTTAAAAAGCCATCCTTAGGGTTTCAAATTTCCTGTCTTATGGAATATCAAAAATCAAGGTGTGGCCAAGATGAGAGTTTCCTACCCATGAACCATTTCTCTCTTAATAACCAAACTCTCTTTTTATTCAGGGTTTCGATGTGTCCAGCTAAACAGCTTCCTGTGCTAGTCCTCTGGCACCAAGGTACGCTCACCTGACTCAGTTCTGGTCACTGTCTGAAGCCAGAGTCCTGTGGCTGGGCGTTCAGGGAAGATTGTCCGCAGAGATTGACTCGCTTTTCGTTGCCCTTTCTTCCCTTTTCCCTTTCTCAAGTTTTCTGCCTAAAAAACTTTTTTTGGTAAGGATCTTCCTTGTGAGCAGGGCCAGAAGAATCCCAAAGACTTCCATAATAAAGTTCTTGAATCACCCTACCTGTGCTGAACTCCTTGTAACATGAAAGAGAAGTAAACTACAGTTCCGTGTTGAATCCATGTTTATTTAGGATTTCAATTGAATGTAGTTCCCAAATTATATTTTGGGTAATGGACTTTGAAGTTATTTTTAATTGTAGTCTTAACATCTTTAGGCAGGGGGCTATTAAAAAATTAACAATAAAATTGCATTGATTTTGTATGTTTGGTAATTTAAAGTGTTTTGCTTCATTATGGTTCGTTACAGAGGCAGCCAGGGATTGGATAAAGTCATGTTTGTTAGTTCAAGAAATCCTTATCGACATTACAATTTAATTCTTCAAAAAAGGAACCTAATTTAGGTCAATAGTTATCATCTGATATAAGATATTTATCATGATGACCATATTTGACACTCCCAATAAAAAATAATCTATTTATAGTAATGCCTTTTTTTCCCAAGTAGAATCATTAACACGCTTCAGTTTTTATCATGTTGAGTCTGTTTGCAAGGCAATGAAGGTTATCTATGTGTTTTTATTCTACTAGTTTTCAAGTAGGAAAGTAAAAGAATTGACTACCTTTTAACCACTTTCATTTATTTGAATTTATCTTATTTTTTTCGTTGGACAGCTGGTAACTATTGTCATCTGGTAAAAATCATTCTGTAGTCAAAATTAATAGTAAGTAGCTTTTTATTTTTTTATTTTAAAGAGGAAAAAACAAAAAAAAAGATACAGAATTTCAAAACAAGATGGTAAGAATTAACAATGGTTAATATATTGCACATTGTTATCTTCAAAGTAGTTGCTCAGATTATAAGATATAAGTATGCAAAATTGATCAAACAATATAAGCACAAACTGTTCTTTTCAATGAACTAAAAGAAATTAGTAGTATAATTATCTTAGCTATCGTGTGTGTGTATATATATTTTCCCTTCCTTCTTTTCTGCTTTCCCCCATCCCAGTTGTTCTTTCCTTTTGAGCAGTTTCTTTCCCTTTCACAGTATCTATTATAGATTTTGGATCTTATTTGCTTTTTCAGTTTCTTACACTAGGGAGACAATACGATGTTTACACATGCGAGTTTGATTTATTTTGCTTATGAGTACGGTCTCTAGTTGCATCCATTTACCTATAAAAGCCTCAAGTTTATCGTTCTTTATAGCTGAGTAGTACTCCATCATATAAATATACCATGTCTTTTTTATCCATTCCTCGGTTGATGGGCATTAGGGTTGTTTCCAAGATTTAGCTATTACAAATTGTGCTGCTATAAACATGGGTGCAAATATATTGCTGTGCTATGATGTTTTTAGTTCTACTGGGAAAATACCCAGAAGGGGAATAGCTGGGTTGAATGGGACCTCTAATGCTAGTTTTTTGAGGAATCTCCACACTGATGTTCACAGTGGTTATACCAGTCTACACTCCCACCAGCAGTGGAGAAGGGTTCCTTTTTCCCCACAGCCCCTGCAGCATTTGTTGTTGGTTGATTTTTTGATGATAGCTATTCTTTCTGGGATGAGACAGAATCTCAGTGTTGTTTTAATTTGCATTTCTCGAATGACCAATGATGTTGAACATTTTTTCATATATTTATTTGCCATTTGTATTTCTTCATCTGAGAAGTGTGTATTCATCTCAGATGCCCATTTTTGGATTGCGTCTTTGAATTTGGGGGTCCTGATTTTTTTCAATTCTTTATATGTTCTAGATAGAAGTCCTTTGTCTGAGGGAAAGTTGGCTAAATTTTTTTCCCACTCATGGGTTTTCTTTCAACTCTGTTAGTGATTTCCTTTAATGTGCAAGAACTTTTTAATAAGATGAGATCCCAATTGTTGATTCTTTGAAGTACTTCCCATGCAGTCTGGTTTTTGTTCATTAACTCTCTGCCTACCCCTATGTTCTCAAGATTTCTTCCTATTTTCTCTTCCAGTAGATTTAATGTTTCTGTTTTAATATTTAAATCTTTGACCCATTTTGACTTTAGTTTAGTGCATGGTCATGTACATGAATCTATATTTAGTATTTGGCATGTGGGAAGACAGTTTTTCCAGCACCATTTATTAGAGAGGCTATCTTTTTTCCAGTGAACATATTTGGCCCCTTTTGTCAAAGATAAGGTGGCTGAGTGTGTTTGTAGTTGTGTCTGCATCTTCTAATCTGTTCCATTGATCCTCAGGTCTGTTTTTTTGCCAGTACCATGCTGATTTTATCACAGTAGCTTTGTAGTATAATTTCAAGTCAGGGATTGTGATGCCTCCTGCCTTGCCTTTGTTGCCCAGGATTGCCTTTGTTATTCTAGGTCTCTTCTGGTTCCAAATGAATTTTAGGAATGTTTTTTACTAGATCTCTATGGTATGCTAATGGTATTTTGATTGGGATTACATTAAATCTGTATAACAGTTTTGTGAATATGGCCATTTTCACGATGTTGATTCTTCCTGTCCATGAGCAAGGGGTATCTTTCCATTTTCTGATATCCTCTTTGATCTCTTTTTTCAGAGTGCTGTAATTTTCAATGTATAGATCTTTTATTTCCTTTGTTAAATTGATTCCTATGTATTTCATTTTTTTTTTGGATGCTATTGAGAAGGGGGTAGTTTCCCTAATTTCTCTCTTAGTGAGTTTGTTGTTTGTGTACAGGAATGCTATGGATTTTTGAGTGTTGACTTTGTATCCAGCTACACTACTGAATTTGGTTATTAATTATAGAGGTCTTTTGGTGGAGTTTTTGAAGTCTTCTATGTAGAGTATCATGTCATCTGCAAATAATGATAATTTAACTTCTTCCTTTCCTATCCTTATTCCTTTTATTTCTCTGTCTTGTCTAATTGCTCTGGCTAATGTTTCCAGAACTATATTGAATAGAAGTGGTGATAGTGGACGTATTTGTCTTGTTCCTGATTTTAGATCGGAAACTTTCAGTTTTTGTCCATTTAGTATGATGTTCGCTTTGTCGTAGATGGCTTTTATCAGATTGAGGTAAAGACCATCAGTAAATAGCTTTTTAAGTTTGGAAGATAGGGCAATTTGACTTGCCATATAATCTTTATTGTTAATATTTAGGCAATTTTTAATAGGAGAGGAAACTAAAACAGAGTGGATTCTTTCCCTACTCTGAGTTGGGCCCTCACTGCGTAACCTTCAGCTCCCCATCTGATTTAAATATCTCATTTCAGTGCTTCCAGAGGCACAAGTACTACAGAGATAGCGCTTCACTAAATAACCTGAAAGGCCCACTGGAGATGACTGTATTCCCAGAGATGCAGGACTGAGATATGAGTAGGGGCTAAACCAGGGGCTATGACTCTCTGGGAGAGAGGTAGCAAAGGAAGAAGCTTAGCACTTAATGTCTCCCACATGCTAGGCACTGAACTAAGTGTCCTACACATATTATCACACTTAGTATTCTCCATAAACCTGGGAAGAAGGGACTTAGTAACAGACATCAAGGACTTCAACCTTTATGAATGTTCTTGGTTTCTATTTTTTTCCACTCCACTAAGAGATAAGGGAGACAAAGGAAAGTATCCCTACCATCTTATTTGTGGCAAGATTATTTTTTAACCTTGTTTTAATAGTAGGGCTGCTGTTCTTTTTGTGGGTCTCAGTTCTTTTTTTTTTTTTGTGGGTACCGGGGGGACGACCTCAGGACCTCACGCGCCAACAGGCACCCGTGCCGCTGAGCGATATCACCGGCCCCTTTTTCGTATGTGGGTTCCGGGAGTCGAACTCGGGCCTTCGCGCTTGCAAGGCAGGCGCTTAAGCCGCTGAGCCATCTCACCGGCCCCCCGGGTCTCAGTTCTATGTAAGAGCCTCTGACCCCACTTCCCTCTAACTTTGGTCACAGGATCGGTGTCTCCTGTGTGTAAGTTACTAATGAGAATCCAAGTTCATGGTCACTGTGGATTTTCAGATGGTCCCAGCCAAATGTCAGCTCCAGAGCTTGCTTACTGCCAGGATTCCCATTTTCTCGTTCCTTCTGGTCTCAACTTTTGTTATTTTCTTGCCAGTTTAGTCAAACACTGGATGAATTTTTTAACTTTTTTACTTATTATATTTTCTCCAGAATTTTGTGTGCTCTGTTCTGACACAGTTTCTCCAGCCATCTTGCCAGAAATAGAGGGACTTTGAGGGACTATGCTTGACAGACAATTTGGAGGTCATATTATAAAGTCTTAGTGATTAAAGAAATGGTTTAGAGAGGTAAGAGTGACTGAAGTGACTCCCAGATTTCTGGCTTAAACAGATGGAATTCAGTCTTATATTTAGTGCGTTAAAATGCCAGGGAAGAGGCATCCATTCTTGAGGAAATGTGGTGAATTAGATTTTGTGAAGTAGATATAATGTCTATGGTACAATAGAGTTTTTATTTTACATATAATAAGAAATGTGAAAATCTTAGTAAACTACAAAGGACAATACAGATGTTAGATACTTAGAAATTCTGCCTCTTCTTCAAAGCTAATTAGTCAAAAGAGATTCCTAAAGCCTTATTTAAAGCTAAGGGATGAGATGTGGGGAGCGGCTGAAGCTGGAAATTGATCACAGGTGCATGCCTGCTCCACCTCCCCACCAGATTGGCAAGATGGGCCAGACAGAACAAAGAGCAACAAAGTAGCAAGGGAGAGCCATAGGTGAGGTGGGCTATGTAACCAAGATGCTCCAGCCCAGAGAACATTTAGTCCCAAGGCAATCAGAGCAATGGGTTGCTAGGAAAAGGGGTGTCACGTGACACCAACTTACTAAATGTATAAATAAACGCACTGCCTTGGTTGAGCAGTTCCTTTCCTCCCATCAGGAGAGAGGGCTCCACCTGACCTCAGCTTTTTGTCTCTTTTCTTTATTTCTCCATCTTCTCGCCATCCTTCCCCCACCCCCCGAACTTTGAGAGCTGCGCGGGCGCGGCAATAAGAGGGTGAGACGACCAAAGAAAATGGAGAAATAAGTTGCCAGCAGTCATAAACAGCATTAAAGCTTTTTCCATAATGCACACACATTTGTAAAAGAATTATTTGTCAGTCAAACTAAAAAATGTGATGCTTTAAAAGAACAATTGTCATGCAATTGTTTTGTAAACCACAAGTATTTCCTATCTGATCCTAAGGAGAGTGGGACACATAAAAGATGAATAATATAGATGTCTGGATTTGGAAAGTAATTTTATGAGCTGGAAAGTGAATTAAATTTTTTATTTTACAGCGTTGTAGAAAGAGCATTTAAAATGAGATCTACTTGCTTAGCTTTCTAAGTGCATGGTATAGTATTACTGACTATAGACATGATGTTGTGCAGCAGATCTCTAGAATGTATTCATCTCATATTGCTGAAACTTTGCACCCCTTGATTAGCAATTCCCCACTCTCCTGCTGCCCCTGCACCCACAATCTACTTTCTGCTCCCATGAGTTTGACTATTTAGATATCTACATGTAAATTGAGTCATGCAGTAGTTGTCCTTCTTTAGCTGGCTTATTTCCTTTAGCAAAACGTCCTCAAAGCTCCCCTGTGTTGCAACATATGTCAGGATTTCTTTCTTTTTTTTTTTTTTGTGGGTACCGGGGGGTCGACCTCAGGACCTCGCGCACCAGCAGGCGCCCGTGCCGCTGAGCGATATCACCGGCCCCTTTTTCGTATGTGGGTTCCGGGAGTCGAACTCGGGCCCTCGCGCTTGCCGGGCAGGCGCTTAAGCCGCTGATTTCTTCCTTTCTGAGGAAGAATTGTATTTCTTGTATGTATGTACCACATTGGAAAATGAATTTTTATTTGCACAATTCAATGAACATTAATTTCTTACAGGAAGTAATATTGAAAGCCCCCCCATCCCCACTTTTTCTTGAGGCTGAGTCTTGCCTCAAACTCACAGCGATCCTCTTGTCTAAGTCTCCCAAGTCCTGGGATTACAGGAGTGTGCCACCACACCTATCTTGAAAGGCCCTTAAATAGTTAAGAGTCCCGCAGTCTAGAGTTCTCCACCTATCTGATCCAGCTCATATGTGTGCAGAAAATGGATTGAAAGTGTTCCTGGACCTGAATTCTTGAGTCAGTGGACCAGACATGAGAAAGTCCTTTAGCTTCAAAAACAATATGTGTGAGAAATGCCTGTCATGTGAATGCAATGAATAATTTCCAGGAAGATAAATGGATAGGGTTTTACCTTCTTACCAAAGGAAAACAGTGAAAGGGTGTGGGGGATGGATGCCACTAGAGTTACCTCTGGCAACAGACACACTTGTCTTGCTTCTTCCTGCGTGCCCTAAACACAGTATTTTCTATTTTTGCCACAGCAAGTAAGTGTTTAGGAAGAACTGATATGACTAACTTCTTTTAAGTCTTTCATCCAGATTTTCTGCCTCTACTTTTAGTTAGTACCCTTTAAAACATGTAACAAAATATAATATGTAAATTATGTAAATCGTAAGCTTGTAGATTGATGAACGGTCACAGATTGAACACAGTGATCATAAACAATTTTTTTTTGGTGCTCCAGGAAGATGCTGGTGATCCTTTCTGGTCACTGCCTTTTCTTAAAGGTGACCTCTGCCCTGCCTTTAGCTTGATTAGTTTTGACTATTTTTGAAATGGAATTATTGTGGCTTCTTTTTCCTGTAAGCTTCTTTCACTTAAGATTATTTTCAGAAGATTTGTCTATATTGTTACAGGAGGTTGTAGTTTTTCCATTTTTGTCAGTGTACAATATTTTGTTATAAGAATATATCATGGCTTATTTATCCATTCTCCTTTTAAGGGGAAATTGGATTGTCAGGAGTCCAGGGGCTATTGTAAATAGTGTTGCTGTAATTCTTTTGCATACATTTTAGTAAATTCAGGCACAAGTTTAAAGATAGCTATATCTATATCTATATATGTATCCTGTAAAATATATACATACATATATACCTCTTTTATATGTATCTTTCAGTGCATGATTTTAAATAATTTTTAAAGAGGTAGTCCTAATTTATAACTCCCAAACTGGATACATTTCCCCAAAGAAGATGCTCTATGTCTTAACAACACTTGGTACTGTTAATCTGTTTAATTTTAGCCATGCTGGTGGATATTGAGCTATTACATATGTTTTTCAGTTAGTATTGTTCTGTCAGCTAAAAGTATAGTTAATGCCCTGCAGCATCCATGTCTTCCTTCCTCTCCATAGAACCAAGACCAGGCATGTTTTGATATTTTTATTTATACATTGTGCCCATAAACAGTGTATACAACTAGATTTTTGCTTCAAAATTTTACTTATATATTATTTAAGCTTGATTTTTCTTTCATCAAATATAATATTTTGGGATTACTCTGGTTGCTACTTAAATAGTAAGTTCATGAATCTTAATTGCTGTGTAAGTAGCTTGTGATTTACTCTTTTCTCTATTGAGAGACTGTTTGAAATTTGTTGTTATTAAACCATGTTATGATATCATTGGGTATTTGTAAACAATTTCATTTGGTAGAGACTTAGAAAGGGAATTTCAGAATCTTTGGTTTTGCACGTATTTACCTATATTCAACATTGCCAACTGGCTCTCCTGAACAGGTTTAACATTTTATACTCAGAATTGTTAAAATTGCTTCTCTACCTTTACCCAACATATTAAATCTTTAAAATTTCAGCTACTCTGATGGGCATTAAATGATACCCCATTTTGGTATTGATTTGGGTTATTAGATTTCCAATTCTGTAAAACTTTCCATTCACGTCTTTTGTCTAATTCTTTTGGGTTGTTTGCAGTTTTTTTTTTAACTGAATGGTAGTTTTTCATTTATTCTGTCTATAAATCTGTTATCAGTTATACAGAAATCAAAACTCATCTTCTTCATTTTTGATTTGCCCTTTTTACATTTAGGATGTCTTCTGTTACCATGAAGTTTTAACTTTTTAGTTAAACTTGTTATTTTCTTTAGTTTTTTCCTTTTTGTGTCTTTAGAAATTATCTCAAGACAAAAGGTATTTTCTTATCTTATACTAGTTTTATATTATTGCTTTATATATTAAGATCTTTAATTCATCTGAAATTTATCTGTGCTTTAAATAGGTACCTAATTTTATTTTCTTCTATATGAGTAACCAAAAGAATTTGACTCACTTATTGAATAATACATCTCTTCACACTGATGCAAATATGTCCTGTACTACTTACCCAAATGTTTATGAATCTGTAGCTAAGCTTTCTATCCAGTTACTTTTGTTTATTTTTGGCAGCTGATATACTATGGTAGAGCTTTAAAATAAATAAGGGTACCTTTCTTCTGCTTATGTTTAAAATGATCTGGCTTTTTGGTGGCTCTTGCCCCAATGAATTTTAGAATCAATCAAATTCTGTTAAAAAAAATCTCTGTCAGGATCTGATTTGAATTGTATTGGATTTATAGAATATTTCAGTTCTGTATATTTTCCAGAAAAATTACTTATCATATATATGATACATATTATATAATATATAATGTTTTATATATATATATATATATGTTTTAGATTTATGCTATACATTAAATGAATTGATTATGCCCTACAGCTTTCACTATTCTTTCCTTCCTTTTGATTGAATTTTCATCTTGCTGAAACACACCTTTTGGAATTCTTTCAATGAGTATCTGTGAATGACAGGATTCTTTATGTTTGTCTGAATAATGCTTTTGCCATCATTCTCTGTGGATGATGGAGTTAATTTCTCAGTTGCTGGGAGTGCAACAAGGTGACACCATTTCACCATTGGCCCTCTTCACAAGTAGAGTGGGTCAAGGTCACAACCCATCGTTTTGGCAGCTGGCATGCAGCGAGTGAATGCTGCAGGTATATAAAGACTCAGTCTATCTGCTCCAACTCAAAATGACTCTGAAAAGACATCTTGGTTTCAAAGCCCAGGCCTTCATGTAGAATATACTGCAGACCAATCCTTCCCTCTGTCCAATCTTGATACCATCCCTTCCATAGATGGTGCTCCCCAAAGCATTCTCTAATATATTTCTTATCCTCATCTCTGACTTAGAGTGCCCTGGCTGGTGAAATCAATCTAAGACAGTCATTTTCAGAACTGACCTAAGAAAGTAGACACTGAGATGGGATTTATGACTTGAATCATAGCCGCTTGACTGCCAGGGAGGACCTCCTCACTGGTGATAGATGTACGACAGGGAGACCTTGGCAGAAGGTAACTGCAGTGGTTAAAACTTCGACCAGTAATGAACTGTGTTGATTTTCTAATGGAAAGTAATATTCTAGTGGGTGCAGTGTATCAGGCATTTGAGGAATACGAGGGAAATAGTAACCTTAAGGACAGAAGCATTGATTGTTGCTAAGTAAAATTGATTTTTGGAAATAGTAAAATGCTGAGTGGTTAATTGGCTATTAAAATCTAAGAAGATAATTGAGAAGGTCTTTTTGGTAGCAAATAAAGAGGCTTTTATCCTGCATGCAATGGCAGAAACAGCTGAGGAACAGGCCTGGCACTTTAATCACAAGTGTGGCAGAGCTCCAAAGGAGATTAACCACAAACCCCAGCAGGTTGGCTATGCCAAAGTCATAGTGCTACATCAGAAAGAAAGAGACTCACTGGGCTGGCTGGGTGGGGATACCTCAGAGTCTTCAATTTCCAGATTATCTTGAACCTTCTATCCCTGAATGTGACCCAGTATTCCTGATTAATGGCTAGTGCTCCCTTGTGCTTGAAAACCATCAGAAGTCTTCTCTTTGTAATATAAACTGTGTCACTGTCAGGTCTGCTCCCAGCTGTCTTGGCCACTAGATTTAGAAATACGGTCAAGTTACAACATAACCTAGTACAGATAGCATAATGAGCAACAAGAGCTGTGTGGCAACAAGGGAGGGGGGCCTGGCCCTGAGAAGGTTAAGAGATACATAATAGAATGTGGCGTCCCCAGGGACAAAATCAATAGGCAGCAATTAAAGAAACCGCTCAACTGGTACAATCAAAATAAATCATGGAAGGTATGGTCAAGATGCCGAGGACAACGTTGCAATAATGGGTCACAAATCCTTATCTGGTTTCTAGCTCCGGGCCAACTTTTGAGTTTGCAGACTATCAATATAGCAAAGGGCAGGTCCCAAGGAGAAGGGCACTGGGATACCATAAAAAGTGTACATGCTAATGATTTCACCAGTTCTTTCCCAGAGGGTCTTTTGTGCTTTCTGTGGAAAACTGTACCTTGGGAAAAAGGGAACATCAAAATATTTTTATATGGGCCGGTGAGATGGCTCAGCGGCGTAAGCGCCTGCCTGGCAAGCGCGAGGGCCTGAGTTTGACTCCCGGAACCCACATATGAAAAAGGGGCCGGTGATATTGCTCAGCAGCACGGGCGCCTGCTGGCGCGTGAGGTCCTGAGGTTGACCCCCCGGTACCCACAAAGAAAAAAATATATATATATTTTTATATGGGGTGATAGATATAGGAATCCACCTCCTTTCTACTAAGCATTACATAAGAGATTTGGAAAACTATAAAATAGTTTCATGCTTCTATGTTTTTGTCAAGAAAATACTATTCCATTTCATATGAACACTACTCTATTAACTTGTAATAGGTTTATCAGAATTATATTTAATGGGTTAAGAAATATTTTAAAATTTTATCAATTTGAATTTCTTACATAGTAAATATTAATAGATATAGCCCACATAAACAAAAACTTACTAGGGTTCAAAAGTTTTTAAGGGTGCTTTAGGCCAAAAAGTTTGGAAACTGCTGCATTAAATGATAACACAAGCCAAATTATCCATGTAATCTTGGGACAAGTACAATTGTGTCTCTGCCTGGGTTTCCTCTTGTGTAAAATTGGCAGTTAATGCTACACATGTAAAGTAGTTAGCAGGCCAGGAGCAAAAGATTGTTTTATGTCAGCTGTCATTAATATTATTCTATTTTTCTCTGTGTAATAGGAAGTGGTAGTGTGTGTTAAAATTGATAGAAGTAGTGGTGGAAGGTTGAGGAAAGGAAGATTTGGTAAAGCCACGTGACAAATCCAAATGATAGAGTCCATTTAGAGAATGTAGGAGGATTGGAGGGCAGTTCTGAGAGGCTGTTGATCTGGTGATCACCAATTTAAAGTAGAATCATGATTGTGTGTTTCTTTTTCCTCTCTTTCCCTTCCCCCTCCCCCTTGTACCCTACCCCAGCTTTCTTTTCTTTTTTTCTTCTCTCTCTCTCTCTCTCTCTCCCTCCCTTTCTTAGAAATTCAGAATAGGAAAAAAAGAAAAGCTGTTGAATTCCCAGAATTGGGTATATTCCAGTTGGTTTGATTAGAAAGAAAACATGGAAGATTGTGAAACGAAGTAATGAACTATGTTTTATAAAGCGGTTAAAAAAGAAGACAGGAAGAAAGCAGAGAGATGATCAGTAGATAACAGAGTGGTCAAGAGATTGGTGGTCTCCATTAGGAGGGAAAATTGTGCCAGGGAGCTCGCAAAACAGGAAGTTGGATAGTTAGACATTTGAATTTTGGATTTTAGTGATGGAACAGTTCCATTTGGTGACAAGACTCGAGGTGTAGTCAGGAAAATGGATTCCGAGAGTGTAGTGGAGGTAATTGCTGATGAACATGAAGAAATCAAGGATTTAGGAGGATGGATCTTCTATTTACCTGTTAATATGACTACGGATGATGGCAGAGGTGAAAGTGATGCCAGAGTTTTCCATTAATGAGGGGAGAGTATAAAATAGCAACAGTGAAGGATAAAAAGTGGCATGGCCAAACAAAAAGGAGTACTGATTGCCTGGGTGTGATAATGGGGGACCATGGCACTGTCTTCCTCACCAAGACGTAAGAGCTGAGTGAAAATAGAGACCCTCCCTTTAGTGAAATTTGAAACAAGTAGTCTTTGCAAGGAGAGGGTAGTCAGGTTTCAGTTGTGGACAGGCAGAACACACACCAGAGGCTGAGAATGTGGGAGAATTTATTCACAAAGGAATGGAACCCCAAGGGTACAGCAGAAGTAGGAAACAGAGGAATGTGGTTCCAAACTTCATCAGGCAATTGAAGGCCAGCTTGTGATGTGAAACGTGGAAGATTTACATAGTGGAACGGTTTCCAACTGTTTCTCTTTAAGATTTTTTTCCCTTCCTTTGAGATTTTTCAATTCTTAAAAAAATCAAATTGCTGAGGCCTTGGGTCCCTCTCTGCCCTGTGCTCCCGTTCGCCCTGGCATCCTCCTCCTCTCACAGGTCTCCTCCATGAGTCTCCCAATCCTCAGGAAGGCGGGAGCTGGGCAGAGCGAACAGAAGTGGGCGGGGCTCGCCGGGCCGTTTCCGGTGGACGTGCGCCGTAAGGGCGCTGCTGACGTAGGAGACATCCGGGTCTTCTGCCAGTGTCGGAAACCAGCGCTGTCTGTCGTTCAGGGTGGCGGTACCTTCTTTGGAGTCCTAGTCCCCGCGTCGGGTTGACTGCCGGCGCGGCGCCATCGTCAGCTCCTGGAGCCCGAGTGAGGCCGGCCGCCCCGAGTTGGTGAGCGCGCGAGGTGCGGTGCGGCGCGCCGCAGCCCGGAGCCGCGTGGCGCTCTGTCACCTCCGGGGTCCCCGACTCCGGGCCTGACCTCTGAACCCCGGTGACCCTGAGCCGTTCCCTCGCTCGGTGACAGCGGACTCCAGAAGAGAGGGCGTCCCTGGGGCGGGGCTCGAGCCCCCGTGGGGCTGAGGAAAGGAGTTTACTCTTCGGTGGCCGTAACGAGTCGGAGGGGGAAAAATGAGGCTGGGTTTTTCTCAGTGAGTTCCGAAGACACCCCTGGGACGCAGAAAATGTCCCCGCGTGCCCACCCCGTGATCATGTTCTGGCCGCTGTTGGCCAGGGCGGCACACTCTCCAGAGTTTTCGTTTTACGCACTGGAAAGGTGCCGAGTGTCTGGACGCTACTTAAGGAGCCGATTGACTGTTAAGAGGGCTCTGCGTATTTTCAGTCCGTACCTTCCTGCCTGCCTCTTGGTTTTTGATCGGGCAGTTCCGTTCAGGAAGCTTCAGTTTAGAAAAGGCTTTCTTTTCTAAATGTTGCAGTTTTTGCAGTGAAGTGATGAAAGCCAGTTTTAAAGTCCTTACTTTTAAATATACGGGAAACATATGTACTCTTGCACCTGACGTGAACCCTGTTAAAACTATGTGCTCACTGCGTGTAGGAAGAGCAGCTTCCTGCACCGCAGTGTTTTTAACACCTTTCAAAGAGATTGGTTTGAGTTTGTAGTTAATGGTGGCGTTTGACTCAAGTATGGTGTTTTATTTAGATATTACTGGCAATGATTAGACTTGTTTTACTCAGTGTTTTGGGAGAATTAGGTTATTTGAAAATATACTTCAAAAAAGCAATTTAAAGTGAGTGAAAAATGCATTTTTAAATGATTTCTTAATACATGCTTACTGATTTTTTTTTTTAAACAAGGTGCATCAGAGAACTTTTTTTTCTTCGTGGGAGAATACTGCTACTTTGGATTTTAGGATAATTTCTGTTTATGTTTACTTTTTTTTTTTTTTTTTTTAATATGCGGGTACCGGGAGTCAAACTCAGGACCTCGCGCTTGCCAGGCAGGCGCTTATGCTGCTGAGCTATATCACCGGCCCTATGTTTACATATTTAAAGAATTTTTGGTAGTAAAAATATGTGCCTTAATTTTAAAGATCTTTACTTTATTTAGATTAATGTGTCCTTAATATTTAAGTTTACAGCTTGCTTAACCATGAAAATGCCAGACAATTTTAAAATTTGAGGAGAGTAAGAATATTTTGTTATTCTCTTTTTTATTTATCTCATTAAGATAGTTAATGAAACCCAGCAGTTATATCTTTCCTGTTTTCTTTTTATTGTTGTTGTTTAGAAAGAGCGGAAAATGCCTAAAAAAAAGACTGGTGCCCGGAAGAAGGCTGAGAACCGTAGGGAACGTGAAAAACAACTGAGAGCATCAAGAAGCACTGTAGATTTAGCTAAACACCCATGCAATGTTTCAATGGTAACAGCTTTTTTTTATATATCAATTTATATTTAAGATTCTTTATGTATTTTATCTGAAATACACCTGAAAAAAATTCAGTGAGTACAGTGTTTCTGCATATATTTCATTGTTTAATCTGGAACCTGTGATAGAAGCATGTTCTTTGTTTCTATAATCTGAGAAGCAGTGATTTTTCTTTGGTTAATATTATTTATAGAATCTAGCATATTACCTCCCGTATTTGTGGTAAACAGATACTGAACAAGAGTGGTTAATAGGAACTACATGACGTTTACCACTATATCTACCCTTACATACTTTAACTCAGCTTGTCTTTGGGCTTTCATCATTTTCTCTTAGCAATTCTTAGTTCATTTATTTCTTTTTTTTGAACTTCGTAACTTGTCAATATCTGTTTTGGCTATCTGTCCTATTACCTTTTATGCCTGTGCTTCATGGATTAATCTTGATAATTTCTGGCTGCTTTGAATGGTGAAAGTTGTGAAAAAAACAAATGATTATTATGTTATCATTATTCTCATTTCTCCATATTTTTACACTTTTGCTCTTTCCACAATTTCCTCCTCACTTTTTCTCCATTAGCTTCATCAAATGTCTGTGAAATGCTTTATGTGCCTTAGTTTAGCAAACATTTATTGTACATCTGCTCTGTGTCAGGTACTGTTTTAGGTACCATGGTGATTTATAAATGAATGATCTGGTGTCCCTATTTCTACAAGATTACAGTTCAGTTGTTTGTTTATAAAAGACAGAAATGCAACTTAAATAACTGTAGGGAAAAATAGTTTATTGAATGGATAATGCACTAATGCAAGTAGCTAGAAAGGGGAGGGATATAGCTATGAGGTATGATTGAATGCTTACATTTAAAAATAAATTCATTATAGTAATAAACACATTGCTGTTAATCCCCTGCAAAATACTCCTCTGTGCTTTGAACGTACTTATCCCATCATTTTTGACACTTTCTGAACCAGTTCTGGAAGCCCTTTTTTGTGTCTTTAGTTGTGCTATCATGGTTGCATCAGTGTCCTGAATTGATTCAAAATGTTTATCTTTCATAATCGTTTTGACTTTGGGGAAGAGTCATAAGTCATATGGTGCAGTTCTGCTGAATAAGGTGGATGAAAAACTAATTTTTTTTTGAGCCACCTTTTCTGTTGGATGGCACTCAGCAGCAGGTGGCACTCACCAACACATTCATAGTGTTATTGATCACATCTCCTAAGAACACTCTAAAAGAGGACTTCAAGAACTGCTGGGCCGGTGAGATGGCTCAGCGGCTTAAGCGCCTGCCCGGCAAGTGCGAGGGCCCGAGTTCGACTCCCGGAACCCACATACGAAAAAGGGGCCGGTGATATCGCTCAGCGGCACGGGCGCCTGCTGGCGCGCGAGGTCCTGAGGTCGACCCCCCGGTACCCCAAAAAAAAAAAAAGAACTGCTTCAGAAGGTGGCAGGAACATTGGGATAAGTGTGTTCAGAGCAAGGGAAATATTTTGAGGGAGATTAATGGGTGGTGTGTCTCTTACTATAATACAGTTTTCAAATTTAATCATTATGTAGTTTGATTACACCTTGTAGGTCAGTAGGACAATTGTATCCCAACTTGCAATTCCATCTCTTGCCTTTCATTTGTTTTTGCTTAGTCTCTTTTCTCAGATTGTTCATTTGCTTTGCTTCCTAGTTACTCAGAGCTTGCATGTATCCTTTTATATGTTGTTTAGCTCAGAAAGAAAGAACTCAGATATGTCTGTCATGAGCCACTGTTCATCCCAGCACCAACATTTATGGAAGGGAAAGGGCAGGATTACATAGCATAGATGTGACAGTGGGGACTGTTCTGGGTGTCAAGGTCCCTTCCTGAGAAGAGAGGTGCTGGGCAGACAAAATAGTAAGGGATTGGCATATATAAATGTGTATAATGAGAGCTAGATCTTGGTAAGTATTTCAATAAAGGCATAATACATTAATTAGGACTAAGAGGTGATAAAATTGAGTGTGTGTAGGGATGCAGTAACAGAGAAGGTGGGATTGTCACTAGAACTTCCATTAGGTAGAGATTCAAAGAAAAGTATTAGAGTAAGGAAAAGTATGGAGAAGAGAGAGCTTGAGATGTACTTGGCAGAAAGGCTGACCAGTGGTGATTTACTCCAAAGAGAATAGACCAGCAAGATTTGAAAAGTGCTGAGGGATCAGCCTTGGAGAGCTTTTAAAGCTATGTTTAATTGTAAGTGTTCTGTGATCTTTTATTATTTTGTGTTCTCATTGTTTCTTGTGTTTTTTCTGTAGCATTTGACTTCTTAAAAAAAAGGGAAAAAAACCACCGCTGTATTCATCCTCTTTTGTGATGCCACTTTTTCCAGGGCGATATGGCTAGAGTATACCTTTGTTGTTTAAATATATACAGAAGCTTTTATACGTGGGTGGAAATGGAGAGTTTGATCTAATGCCATTTAAACTTTAACATGGGAAACAAGATTTTCAGCAGAAAAGTTAATGATACATTTTTACTTTTTACAGGAATGTGACAAGTGTCAGAGGTAAATTTTGTTTTTTTCTATCTCCATGTAACAAAGTAGCCCCTCTGGTCTTTTATTTGACATTTACCTTATTTAAAATTTTTATTTTACATGACAAGGCGGCAGAAGAATAGAGCATTTTGTTATTTTTGTAATGCTGTACAGAAGTTACCAATCTGTGCGCAGTGTGGTAAGTATATAAAAACACATGACTTATCCTTCATCAAATGTTTGGCAGTTAATCAGTTTGAACCTGTGAGTTTGTAATTATTTACAATAATATTATGTCTTACCACTAGTAAAATAACATTAGATGTTATTTGGGCTATCAGAAAACATCAAATTTTAGTTTTGCATCTTTGACATAATACTAGAAAATAAGGTAAAATACAGATCTAGGTTGCTAACAAGTTGTTTTCAATATTAAAAAAAATAGATTTCAGACTAAACATTTGGTGATTCTGAATCTTTCATTATAGCACCTTAGTCCTATCAGTATCTTCTAAACTTTTCTAAATTTCTGTTCCTTCTACGGGCTGGGGATGTAGCTCACTAGTGCAGCGCCTGCCTAGCAAGGGTGAGGCTCTGAGTTTGGTTCCTGTACCAAAAAAGAAAAGACCAATAAAAAGCCCCTTATAAATGGAAAAGTAAAATAAATTTTGGTTCCTCCTATTTTGCCTGCTAGGCAATACGGAAAATACTGCCTTCTGATGTAGTCTGTTAGACCACTAAGAACCATTTTATTCCACATATAACCCAGTTTTGATTTTATGGTGAGTTCTTTTTCTGCTTGGTATTAGCGTTTGATTTTTTTTTTTTTGTGGGTACTGGGGGTCGACCTCAGGACCTTGTGCGCCAGCAGGTGCCCATGCCGCTGAGCGATATCACCAGCCCTTTTTTCGTATGTGGGTTCCAGGAGTCGAACTCGGGCCCTCGCACTTGCCAGGCAGGCGCTTAACGACGCTGAGCCATCTCACTGGCCCTAGCATGTGATTTTTGAGTTTCCTCAGATGTTTTCCTGAATGACTGAAGTAGAGTTCTGTGGCACGCATACAGTTTCCAAGTGTAGGTAGAAACTTTTACGCTGAAACGATTATTTAAAATAGAAATAAATGATACTTCTCAAATAGCCTCCTACCTGCTACCTGAGATACTAATAGATAGTTTTTGAAAAATATATATAAGAAATGCTGCAGGTTTCCTCCTCTCATTCCCATCTGGGAGATTTCTACTACATAATTATATGTTAAAAGTTCTGGAATAAACCTGATTAACTTTACTCCAGATTTATCTCTCAAATTTTTATTTGAACAAATATCCCCTTTATTTTTGCGATGGTAGTTTCAGGTGGAACAATTTGGGACGTGCATATTTCTGTGTGTCTAAGTGTAGTCATGCCGCAGATGGTAACCAGAGTTTAGGACTGCGTCTCTGAATATTTCTAGTGTACTTCTAGCTTTCAATGATACATCTTTTTTATTCTGCAATTAATGGAAAAGAGAAAACTGGCCTCCATGGAACACTGATCTATCTGCTTTTACATCCTTTTTTTTTGCACTGGGCAGATAAATGTAAGATGAGAAACTAGATTTTGTAGAAGATTTAGAGGTCAAGTTTTACCATATTTTAGTATCTCCAGGCTTGGATTTTATAGTGGTATATGTGGGTGCCTTTTCTGTTTACTGTTCTTAGTGTTAGACATGGAATGGGGTAATTACTGCTGCATTTCAAGTTTCTCTTTCTTCCCATTTCCTGTTGTCTTAACTGTGTTCCTCAGGAAATCAAAGTACTGGAAAATTAAGCATCTTTTTCTGTACTGTTCCACTTTGTAGAGTCTCAGATGGGTGATTAATGTGTCATCATTAATCTTCACATAATATCTGATAAACAGATTTTCTGGCAGTGTTTTAGGTTGGTAATTTGCTGTTAGATCAGCTTTTGTATGTTGCAATTTTTAATTGAAGTACTGTATTCTTTTTGTGCTCAGTTGGGCACTATTTTAAAATTCTGTTAGCATTATTAGAAAAATGTTTACCTGGGGGCTTTGTTTGTAAATTCTACGAATGAATAAACTTAAACAGATGAGTTGCATAATCATTTTTGGTGTTGATTGTGGTATTTTGTAGCAAGAAATAAGTGACAACTTGAAACCAGACTGTTCTTATTATAAATTATAAAATGTAAACTTCATTTTAAAGCATGACTTTTTAAAGTGTTTTGATTCATCTGAAAATTCATACAATTTTAAACTATTAAAATTATCATTGACTTAGAATATAACCTGCAATGTTTGATTTTAGTACAAGCATGAATTAGCATATAAATTTATTATATATTTTAACAGGTTTATTAACACATTTGTAATCTCAAAGGGCCTGCCTCAGGTAATGAGTTCTCAGTTATATTCTTTTTTTTTTAAATTATGTACAGTAAAGGATACTGATTTCATTTGTTTTTAAAGTATTTCCTTAGGAGCTTAGGGTATATTAAGAGAAATTAGTGAACACTTGTTTGTACTATTTTGCAGGACTAAGAGTGCACATTTTTTCTTTACTAGGAAAGACAAAGTGCATGATGAAGTCTTCAGACTGTGTCATAAAGCATGCTGGTGTATATAGTACTGGCCTTGCAATGGTGGTAAGCTTCTTGTCAGTTATATCTTTGGTTTATAGACTTCCAAGGATAAGTAAAAGGTCCTTCTGACCAGTGTTTTTTTTTTTTCTGAATTGTAGTGCTTTGTCTCTTGTCTCATTAATTCATTTCTCAATGGTACTTGTGTACCTTAATCAGACTTCACAAAATAGCATTTACTTTATGTTAAGCTTTTCTTAACCAACATTTAAGCCTTTGGTTAAATTAACAACTGAATTCAAAAAGAAGGTAGGATTATTAGATTTTTTTCCTTTTAAACATTACATTTTTAAAAAGTATGTATGCTTTACATTATAATGTCTTCATTAAATGTAGGATTTTCTAAGGAAATTTAGTTTTTTGAATAAAAACAGATCGTTTGATGGATTTTTTTTTCATTAAAGCATATTTTCTATTAAATACAAATTACCAGTTTTACTATATTTTGTTATGTGATTTTATGCTTCACATCCAAATTGTAGTCCATGAAGAAAGTAATAATATTTTTGTGTTGAGTGAAATATCTTACTTACGCCAACTTTCTAAGAACATACAATTCTTTGTCTTGAGGCGGACCTTTTTCCTTATGGTCAGGTTGTTCTCGCCACAGTCTGTCCTTCTAGGTTCTGGTAATTACTCCCTCTCTTCCCTTTTCCATTCAGGAGTAGATGTGTGTCATCCCTTGATATTTTTCTAAAGCCTTCTCCTGTCTTTTGTACACTGTCTCTTTAAACTGCTACATTACCTAATTTAAAAGTGCTTTCTCTTTCTTGCTAGAACCTGGCTGATTTAAGAGAATAAAGGATTTGCTAGCTATACTGACCATCTGTTTTTACAAAGCAAAAATCATTCTTCCTCTTTGCTGCTTTTTAAATTACTTACGGAGCCTTGAATAGTATAATACTGAACTGAGGTTCAGGAGGCCATGATTTAAATTTCAGCTCGGTTGTAGTCCAAATCTGGGACTTGGATTTAGTCTTGGACTTAATGTTCTGATTTATAAGGGAAAGGTTATGTAGCTCTACTCCTTTAAGATTCTTCCTAGTCTTGGGCCGGTGAGATGGCTCAGCGGCTTAAGCGCCTGCCCGGCAAGCGCGAGGGCCCGAGTTCAACTCCCGGATCCCACATACGAAAAAGGGGCCGGTGATATCGCTCAGCGGCACGGGCGCCTGCTGGCGCGCGAGGTCCTGAGGTCGACCCCCGGTACCCACAAAAAAAAAAAAAAGAGTCTTCCTAGTCTTAATACTCTGTAGGTGTCAGTTTGTTACAGAAAGACATATTCTTACTATGTTTACATGGAATTGGAGAGTCTTATCCTGTAGTTTAGTTCTGTATGTTTTACTTTCCCCCCCACAAAGAAATGTAATGATTTAAAGCGTAAGTTATTAAAAAAAGATGGCAGAAATTTATTGCTTTCTTAGTTATTCGACAAAAGCTATTTGATTATTTTATCAACAAAATAAATAAGAATTTTTCTTAAATCAGAAATGCTAGTATTTAAAACTTCAATTTAGTTAAAGGAATTTTTATAGACAATAAAGCTTAATTTCCTTTAATTAGAATTCTTTTTGAACGCAACACTTGCAACTCCTTAATTTATAGAATAAGGGTATAGCTTCCCCTTTGCTTATTTTTTCTTTTGGTTTACAGCTAAATTTTATATGTTGTGCGTAGCTATTGGTGAAGTAGTTTTTTGGAGAACCCTCTTTATTTTGACTTAAACAGTAAAAGCTTTAATGAAGTTCCCACTATCACTGAGGATTGATAAATTACTAAATGTATAGGACTTGATAGTTGGCATTGGTTAAGCAGTGATTGCAGCTGGTCAAGTGGCAGTGATCAGATGTTGTTGTCCCTTGGCTGCAGGGTGCAATATGTGACTTCTGTGAAGCTTGGGTTTGCCACGGTAGGAAGTGTCTCAGCACGCACGCCTGTGCCTGCCCTCTTACTGATGCTGAGTGTGTTGAATGTGAACGAGGTGTGTGGGACCATGGTAAGTGATTAAATGCAAGCAGTGAGCTTTGCTATAAGTGAAGCAACATACTGAGTGCTTTTTTTTTTGTGGGTACCGGGGGGTCGACCTCTGGACCTCGCGCGCCAGCAGGCGCCCGTGCCGCGGACCGAACGATACCACCGGCCCTTTCTTCGTAGGTGGGTTCCGGGAGTCGAGCTCGGGCCCTCGCGCTTGCCAGGCAGGCACCTACGCCGCTGAGCCATCTCACCGGCCCCTGAGTGCTATTTTTTAAGATTATTTTAAGGGTACCATCCATTGTAACTACGGTACTCTTATTTCAATGATCAGTTTCGTTGGATTAGGGATTTGTACGAGCAGTAATTGTGAGTGTTACCATTGACCTAAGCGGGTAAGAGGAAAATTGTGGTGGGAGCAGGTGATCTCTTTGAGCACTGCATAAGTAGCCAGGGGATTCTGGGAATCCATCATTTTATGGTTTGATTTCAAGTACTTAAGCTGTTTTCATTTTAGCTTTTATCAGAAAGCAAAATGCGGTGCACCTCAGAAATCACTTGCTCTCTCTTTTGAGCGGTTTTAGAGATGAGTTTCCTGAATTTAAGCTTATCATATTTGTGGGTTTGTTTCAATCCATTAGGAGGCAGAATATTCAGTTGTTCTTTTTGCCATAACTTTCTCTGTGAAGATGATCAATTTGAGCATCAAGCCAGTTGCCAAGTTTTGGAGGCAGAAACATTTAAATGTAAGTTTTTTTTAAATAATTAGCTTTCCTTATACCTAAGATTATGTATATTATAAATGTTTAATGAAGAAGGAATCAGGTCTTTTATGTCATCTCTTATGAGCTATAATTTTACTCATGTATCTATTTTCTGTTTCATGAAAACACATAGTCCAGAAATTTTCAACAGGGATGCTGTGGCATGTTGGTTATATCAGTCCTTCGTTTTGTGGCTTAACCAGGTGTTAGAGGACTTGTAGCATTCCTGGTTCTGAGTTTCAAATGTCAGTTTCCCCTTCAAGTTATACACCCAAACCCTACTCGTGTTCCCCTTCCATTTCCAAATGCCCTCATGTAAGTGATATGACCCCTAGTTTGTTCTTGATAGTTGGTTCCAGTGATTCTGGTATACGAGAGTACATCAGAAATAACCTGTGGAGCTTTTAAGAAACATAGGTGCAAGGCCTTATCCTTGGAGAGTCTGTCTTTTCAGTCTGATGGGTGCTAGGCATCTCTATTTGCATGTACAGTTCTTAACATATTTTCAAGTTGAGAATCAGTGTTATTGAATTAAAAATGGTATCATCTTTATGGATAATTTCTTTCTCGAAAGGTTAATTGAAAAGATAATCCGCATAAAGCATTAGTGTGGGGTAGCTGGCACTTACCCTTCATTAAATAGTAGTTACCATGATAGAAAAAAGACTGAAATTCCCAGATTCACTCCCTTTGATTTGGTTCTTTTTCTGCTATGAAATGATAATTTCTATACTCATCTATAAAATTGGTAACTCATTGATCTGAGATATGCATACAACACATATATATTTACATATAATTCTTGCAATATTTATGTAGAAAACTCTCAAGGATTAAAACAGCATTTGAAAGTCTATAGCATGTTTGAGGCTTTCTTAAAGGCTTTCACAGAATATGTAATATAAAAATTAAATTATGTTATTTGGGGGCTAGGAGCTCTGTGTATTTATAATTTTGACCCCAAAGACATACAACTGTGAATATAAGGCTATAATTTCATTGAGAATATTTGATTTAATAAAAACAAAAGAAGAAAATGAGAACTGAATAATTGGCAGGATTTTAAGGTGACTCCCTTTCACACAGGTGTTTCATGCAATCGGCTTGGTCAGCATTCATGTCTCCGTTGTAAGGTATGTTTGTGTATTTTTTTGTTTTGTTTTTTAAGATTTAATTTTGAATCCCTATTTTTCTTTCACATGTAGTAGGCTTATTTAATAGCTGTAATTAATAGGGGCCTAAATTTATGTAGCTTTAACTTTTGAGATTCTGGAATTGATGTTGAGAAAGCTTAAGTGTCGTTCCTCAGTTATGCAGTTGGCTTGTAGTATAGTTGCTACTAGTTCGCATGTCTCCAGAGTTCTGGATCAGTGTTGTTTACACATTACATTTATGGAGAACATTCTGACCGAAGTGTTGGGAGTATATTTTAATTAATTTTAAATGTACCTTTTTAGAAGAGTTTGAGAAGAGTGAAATTTCCATAGTGTTCTCTTTCTTTAGGCTGTCTCCATCATTTCTGTTGGTCACATATCATTAAACAGATACACTCAGTTCTCTTCCTTTCAGAAATATTTCTCTGAGTCTTACATTCTCCTGTCTCATCTCTCCCAACTGTGCTCCTATTTTACCACCTTTCAGTTTGTTGAAGGTGTTCATGCTCTCAGGCTTTAGGCATTACCCGTGTCTGTATGGTTTCCTTTCGCTGAAACACACTTTCATTTTTGCTTACCCACATTCACCTTCAGATCTTAGCCAAGACTCAGTGTTTCCCTGAAGGCCATTCTCGAATCCTTTGTCTTGTTTAGCCCCTCATCTGCTCTCGTCTGTCAGTGCTTGGTGTCTTGTAATTGTTTCTCCATTGTCCCATGTACTCTGTGAGGCTGTTAACTGTTGTTTCATCAGGGATCTTGTGAATCCCAAATGTTATCAGTGGATGAATGCATCTGCACATCATCTTCTATGTGTAGTTAGTCTCTGCCTTGTGGTATGTCATGGTTCAGAAGAGTCCTGGCAAAAACCACTTCCCTTAAGAAATTGAAATGAGGAGCGTGACTAGTCCCAATAAAATTCTTAATCACTAGGCCACAACTAAACTGTATCTTTAAATTCTCTTGAAATACTGAATGATAATATTTCAAAAATTAATTAGTTACTTATTTTTACTTCTGTGTAGGCTTGTTTCTGTGATGAACATACAAGAAGCAAGGTGTTTAAACAGGAGAAAGGAAAACAACCTCCTTGCCCTAAATGTGGACATGAAACTCAGGAGACAAAGGATCTTAGCATGTCAAGTAAGGCTTTTAAGATACCAAAGGAATAATTTGCTTTCTTTTTTTCTCTCTCTTTTTTTAATGTGGGTACCCGGAGTCAAACTCAGGACGTCGCGCTTGCCGGCAGGCGATTGTGCCGCTGAGCCATATCACTGGCCCTTTTTTTCTTGCATGTGTGTACTGGGAATCGACCTCAGGACCTCGTGCTTGCCAGGCAGGCACTTATGCCACTGAGCTATCTCACCGGCCCTAATTTGCTTTCATGCTTGGATAGAATTTACCTTTATTTTCTATTTTTTAAATGCTCTTTTCTTCCTTTTTTGAAAAGCTTAATGTCTTAAGCCTTGGAAAGTAATGTAGGTACAATTTTTCAGTTTAACTTAAGAAAAATACCAACATTTATTTTGATATTTAGTACTTACCCCAGTTAATGACAGGAAATACTGAAATTTGAGATTAAAAAAAAAGACTTTTCTGTTTTGTTAGGCTTTGTTATTAAGTAATTGACTAAATCCCTAATATTCAGGTGGTGGTAATTTTCAGTACGTGGAAGTTAGATTCATTCTGAAGTTACTCTTAAGGTGTGTAGTATTTGAACACAGTGCTTGTTATATAATACATCAATACTACAGAAAATTGTTTTGTGGTTATTATAGGATTTTTTTTTTTTTACGAAGGAGTAGGATTACTCCAACCATGATTACAGTAATGCAGCTAACATTTTGTTAGAGAAGTTTGACTCTTTACTAAACATGTCAGAAGGAAAGCATAATTCTAAGCAGCTCTGACAATATTTTGTTTAATCAAAGATAAAGTTGCCCAGTGAGGTGAGTGATGATTTTGTTGATTTTCTGCACCAAACTTTGTTTCACTACTAAGGCAGAAGAAATGAAGTCCTTTTTAAACTTGTTCTACATTTAATAAAATGACACTGTAACCTTTGTTACTTGTGCGTATAGATTCATTACATACAAACATTAGGAAAATAATGGTCTACCTTTTCATTGGAGAGTAGTCAGTGAAGTTCATGTACTTTGATTTATTATAGAAGAAAACAAGGGTGTATAAAATTGGAATTAACGAAGTGCTGTGGCCTGTCTTTTGTAGCGCGCTCCCTGAGGTTCGGCAGGCAGGCTGGACCTGAGGAGGGAGACGGAGCTTCTGGGCACGGTGCTTACTGGAAGAACCTCCCTTCTGACGAGTACGGTGATGCTAGCTACCGTGAGGAGGGGGAGGAGTGTGAGGCCGAGGACGATGAAGAGGAAGAAGACGAAGGTGGAAAGGATTCAGATGCCGAGTCGTCAGATTTGTTTACTAATTTGAATTTAGGAAGGACCTATGCCAGTGGCTATGCTCACTTTGAGGAACAGGAGAACTAGGTGAGCTGCCTGCCCAGCCACTGGTGGCCACTTACGGGAGTAACAGGAAATGGGTTTTGATGAATCGTGTGGGTATTAAAAGTACCCTCAGCTAGGCCTTGTGCAAAAGACTAGTCACACTGGGCCAAAAGGAGCAGGGCATAGCATTTTTAAAGGCTTTTAGCATAAGAAAATGCATTTCAAATGTAAGACTTTATTGGTCCAGACAAATATATCATGGATTGAAGTATAACTGATTTTAGTAATTTAGTAGGTTTTGGCAGTTAGATACATATTTGTAGAACAGAGGGATAGAATGGTAATGTATTTATTTGAAATTACCGATTTTATTAAAAAGCATTGCTTATCATTGTTTGATTTTGTAAAATGTAATGATAAAATGGATTACTGTTTTTTTATGTCTCTCCACAGAATGGAAGTTATACGTTGTTGTATCCTAAATTTCATTAAATATTGCTGTTAAGCAGTCATTCGTATTTTTAACAGTTGACCCTTTCATTTCTTCACAATGAATGTCCTGAACAGTACCTGTTTTTAATGCCTAAATGTATTGACAATGGTGACCAACTGGCTGTTTTTCAGCGACACAGTAACAGAAATAGTATTAGTTTCTTTTCGAATAAATCTAATACTGTTTCACTAAATACTTTTGACATGGTATTTACTTTCTTATTCTCATTTTTTAAATTTATTTTGCATTTCAGTACTTTTATATAAACTGTTTATTTATTTACTTATTTATTTTTGCCTGTTACAGGAGTAGGTAGCAGAGACTGGTGGGTATAAGGCTCAGCTGTCTAGAAGCCGTCATCAGCGGCACAAGTTCCAGTTGTTACCGCTTACATTAGCACTGGATTAATTAACAGTGGGATCATGTGAGGGGAGAAGAAGCGTTGTCTGGCTGGCTGGTTTTATAGATAGAGGGAGAATATTTGGATGGCTGTGCTATACCATCCTTGTTCTAGAGTCACAGTGAACAACTGAGGGCAGTAACAGGCAATGGAAAACCAGGTGTGAAAGCCAGAGGGCCTTTGTCTGGGAAAAAGCTTTCCATGTCTTGCAGCTGGAAGGCTAAGAAACTGAGGATCAACCTCAAGACTTGATAAAGTAGACAGACTTCAGAGGTAGTTGCCAACCGGGAGAGAGCTGTTATGCCGAGGTTAAGACACCGTTTGGGAAAACCTGAGACCTAAAAAAGGCGGACATATGGATGCTGCTGAAGTGTTTCATTCCCTGGACTGATCTTCCTGAGCCTGCAGTGACAGCCTGCCCATCTCAGGGCAAGCATTCTCCACCCCACTCCCAAATTGCGTGACTGCAAAGGCTTCTTTGCCTAGGCAACGTGGGCCTCTTTCAGGACTTGCCTTTTCGCCAGGCCCTTATAGTTAACATAATCTCTAGGCTTAAAATAATTAAGGTTAAACAAAGCTAAGTGAGATCCTGGACCTGAAGCAACAGACTGTACCTCAGAGGAATGATAGGACTGAGCTAGCATGTATTAGGAAGAGCCGCAGCAGTATGCTTGGGACTGGATCAGTTCTTCATCTAGACCGGTGATGGCAAACCTTTTAGAGACCGAGTGCCAGACTGCAACCCAAAACCCACTGATTGCCAAGTGCCAACACTGCAGTTAAACCTGAATACTGAGGTTTTAGTTTAGAAAAAAAAACAACTCGTACTTTAACATCTTTTGTCTTCAAAGAAAAACAGAGTAACACACATGCCATAGGTTCGCCCCACTGATCTAGAGCATCAGAATAGAAAATGAGAGTGTGATGGTAGCCCCTCATTGGGTCTTTGGATTTCAGGATAAGAGCTATGTAAGTTACAGGGTTTAACACCCTGGCAAGGATCCTGGGAGATGGCTTTTAGAAGCATGGAAAAAGTAATGGCCCATTGTGAGCCAGGATTGCTATGACAGACAGTGGATGAAGGACTTAAAAGACCGAGGGAAGTGGGTATGCTGGAGTGGATAGGCTCTTCTAGAAGATCTGTCATATGATATGTTCCGTGAAAATGCCCAGTGGAAACAGTTTAACAAGGCCATGCGTACATTCACCGATGACATGGCACAGGTGTCACTAAATAGGACTGCTCTCAGGAGGCCAGTTCTGCTACATTTAACAAGGCCTTGAAGACACTGATGACAAGGCACAAGCATCATTAAAATTTAAGATAGATTTCTGTGGGTCAGTCTGCTGCTAGGGGAAGGCTATTACACAGCTTAGCTTGCTGGTGGCAGTGTGTGATAAAACTGAAAAATAATGGCCAAGTGGCAGTATGTGAATTGCCAAAAGTCAGAGGGTCGCAGTGTACTGGCTATCAAAGTGGCAGTGATAGTGAAGGGGACCTAGGCTGCAGGTTAATACAACAGTACCCTTAGAAGCATAATAAATAGGCCAAAAAGAATACTGTTTTTTGTACCATGAGACAAAGTCAAGGATGGATGACAAGGCTGAGGGTGAACACCCCAGTAAAATTTGTCATTGCTTACTCAGTTTCTGAGCCTGACGTAGTTCTTAGATTGGGAGCCCCTGACTTAAGAGATGCAGGAGCAACACCACCGCATCTGTACAAGGTATGATTCACTGCTTTCCCAAAGGGATCTACAGCCGTGTACTGGTTCTATCATTGGCAAAGGAGGAATATAAGGCATTTCAAGGACTGGTGGACAGAGAGTCTGAACTGATACCTATATCCAGAAACTGAGTGCCCTTGTTTCCCTGTTTGAGTGAGGGAGAAGTTTGGTAGTGAAAGGATTCTGGCCAGTGTTCTTATGGTGGTTTCACTGAGTATGTGGAAAACCAAGTTGAAGCCTTGGAAACAGTACCCATGTTAGTCATTTTTCTGTTCCCATAACAAAACAGGTAATCAACTTAGAAGAGAAACGTTTATTTTGGCTCAGTTGGAAGGTTCAGTCCATGACTGATTGGCTTGTGGCTTTGGGCCTGTGGTGAAGAAATACATCATGACAGGAGAGGGTGATAGGACAGAGCTGCTCCCCTGATGACCAGGAAGCAAAAGGGGATGAGGGACCTAGGGTTCCGTGAACCTCTCTGAGGGCGTAGCTTCAGTGGCGGAAACACCTCCTATCAACCCCTACCTCTTAAAGGTCGCACGTCCTCCCAATAGCACCGCCCTGGGGACTGTGTCTTTATATGTGGGCCAGTGACCGAAAGTACAGCACTGCCCTCCTGTCTGCTCACGTCAGTCAAGACATAACAATAGGACTGGCCAGAATGATGGCAGAACTTGGTGACACTTTAAGGGACCAAAAGGAATGTAGAGGTGATGGTCTCAGTATGTCTACAATGATTCACCATTCCAGCTCCTGCACACGCTGGTTGGATCCCAAAAGAGGACTATAGACAATTACAGGCTTAACTGTGCAATAACCTTGATTGCAACAGCTACGCCAGGTGTGGTATCTTCGTTCAAACAGATACAAATGGTAAAAGTACGTGGAATATATGTCCTAGGGCTTCATTAACTATGCTACTTTATCCTAAAGAATTTAGATCTTTTACATAATGTAAAACATTTGATGAGGCTGGATAAACAATGGGCTAAAACCCTGACGCCTTGGTGAGACATGTTCCAGAGGGAGGAGGTAAATCTCATGAACTTTCAAGGGCTGAGCCTCATGAACTTCATGCCAAACCCATGCATTTTAGGGTTCCACTGGTGAGGGACACTTGGTGCCTCACCTCCAAAGTGAGAAACAAATGACTACATTCACCTGTTACCCTGAAGAAGGAGGCACAAAGCCTGGTGAGTCTCTGCTACACCCAGGCGATTTCATATGTGCAGATAGTGCTCCGGCCTGTGTACTAGCTGATGCCGAAGCTGCCTGCTCTGAGCCGCGCCCGCAGCAGGAAAGGGCTTGGCAGGTCTAGGTTGCAGTGGAAGCAACCCTGCTGCTCGATCCATACAGTACATGGTGTTACACCAGAAACAAGAGTGATGGGATAAGGCATGTCGAGTTTGTGGCAAGCTACAATACAAGAATTAATGCAACAGGCATAGCGTGTGTGATAGGTTCAGTAATGCCACCCAAAATTCATGTCACTTGGAACCTCAGAATGAGACCTTATTTGGAGTAAGAGGTTGGAATGATACTGCTGTAAGCCAAGGAATGCCGAGGATTGCCTGCAACTACTAGTATCTGGGAAGGAAATTACACCGATCATCCCTTAGAGCCTCCAGAAGGAACAAACTACCAACACCAATTTCAGACTTTTGACTTCCTGAACTGTGAGGAAATAAATTTCCTGTTATTTTTAAGCTATCTACTTTGTCGTAAGTTTTTTTTTTTTTTTTTTTTTTTGTGGGTACCGGGGGGTCGACCTCAGGACCTCGCGGGCCAGCAGGCGCCCGTGCTGCTGAGCGATATCACCGGCCCTTTTTTCATATGTGGGTTCCGGGAGTCGAACTCAGGCCCTCGCGCTTGCCAGGCAGGCGCCTACGCCGCTGAGCCATCTCACCGGCCCCATACTTTGTGGTAAGTTTTAACTGCAGTCCTAGGAAGCTAATATGCATGGGATCTACGAGAAGCAGCAGGAGCTGCCATCACCCCTATGATTTCCTGGGGGAACATGTTGCTTCCTTCCCTAAGGCTCTGAGCTCTGGATGACTAGAATTCTGTGTCCTCATTGGCAATCACCTTTCTTCACGGGACCAATAAGTATCTTACTGAATTATAAGCTTTGCCTGCCACTCTGCTAATTGTGGTTTTTTATGTTCAGGGACCAAGAGGCAAGTTGAGAATTCACTGTCTTGGTAGAGTAGGGTGACTCTTCACCAGAAGGAGGTCTGGCTGATTTTACATGATGGAGATCAGGAGGAATTTGAGGGGCCTCCAGGCAATGCACTTGGGCTTCCTAGGTGCTTCTTTGCCCTTTTGGAACTGTAAATGGACATGGATGGGTATGACCAATGCCCTACCCCTACGCAAGTGTGTAGAGCCTTGGGGATGAGGGCTGGGTCACGCCACTAGTTAAGCCACTGAGACCAGCAGAGGTGAGAACCATCAGGCAGCTTTGAGGTCACAGAAAGTGACCTTGAATGAGCATGTGCCTCCTAACAGGATGACTTGACTGGCTACTTTGGCTCAGTGTGGCCCAATTATGACAAATAACTCAATATCCTTATGTAGGATCTAATTTCTGATACTTAAGAACACATGGTACATGTATTTTCTTCCTGTGCATTTTGATCATGGTTTGGCAAGCTCTTTACTTCATTATAATGAAGTATATGAGGGTAACCTTTTATGTCACTTATTAGCCTCTGCTCATGCAGAATGTATTAGTCTCTTTAAGAAAGCAAATAGACCATGGACCACGCACACCTGTGCTTCCAGAATGACTCTGGTTACTTATTTGCCTAATAGGAACAATTCAAAGCATAAAACTTAACATTAAGCCGTAATCATATTTCATGGAATCAGACCTAGTGTAATGATGAATCAGATATATTGAAGCATTCATAATGAAGAATCAGAGTTAAAACACAACATATATGTAGGCAAAGACATTTTTGATAGAGAGAAAGGCAAAATGAAATCCTGTGCAGAGGCAAAATGATATGCTAACTGCAATTTGCGAATTAGAATCCAAATAGCAGCATGTTTACCTTAAATCGAGGTAAAAATTCAGCTACCATTTGCCATGTATTTATTGTTAAACTACTAGAATAGTAGGGCAGATGAAAGATTTAGAGATAAAGTATTATGTCTGCCCTTAAAGCTTGAATTTTATTAGAGAAAATAAGAGGAAGTGCAATGTGAATTAGGAAATCACGTTTGCTGTTGTCTGTGCTACCAAGTTGCTTTACCCGCACGAGCTGTCTGAATCTTACAGGAGAGGCAGTGCATGGCTTCGGCTCCCAAGGTCATCCAGGCAGTGAGCTTCCCTGTCCTAGAAGGACAATGCTTGTGCTGCCACTGATGTCACGGAACAGAACACTGCTGCTGCTGCTGTCACCACTACAAACGTCAGTGTCTACTGCAGGAGTTGCTTCCATTATCTCTTGTCACTTGCAGTTACAACCTGATGGCATTTCTCACCACACATTGTAGGGCCTTTTAGCTGACACTGAGGTGTGTGAGATGCAGCTGGCCTTGCTTTGGGTCTGCTATTGTGTAATGGAGAAGTACAGGATATGAAGGTTCTGGGAGTGACCTCTGAAGGAGGGGGACAGGAGCATGTGGATAAATTTGTCCTTCTTCCTCTCCTTTCACAGTGGCTTCCAGTGCACTCTCTGAAGATGTCGTGTGAAGCCAAGAAGTCAGCTAGTGACAAGACTCTCTGCTCAGGACCCAGTGTGAGATTTTTCTCTTCTCTGCACCACCTTCTCACTTTCACACACTTGTCCTCTGGGGCTGCATATTTAATAAAGTACTTTCTAAGGAGAATGCTAAAGCAGGTAAAAGTTACTAATAACAGGCTAAATATATGCTTATGAAAGCACAGTAAATTAGGGTACAGAAAGGTAGAAGTAAATGCTAGTGTAACTGGAAAGATTTAAGGAAATCCATATAGAGGAGGAGGACCTATATATGAACTAGACTAGACAAAATATTTTAAAAAGTCTAAAATGTGTTCTTTAAAAAAGTCAGAAATAGCTTTGGGGACTATGTATGTTTTTAGTGATGCTTATTTTAT
Source organism: Erethizon dorsatum (assembly GCA_028451465.1). NCBI lineage: Eukaryota > Metazoa > Chordata > Mammalia > Rodentia > Erethizontidae > Erethizon > Erethizon dorsatum. The sequence continues at coordinate 13,076,490 of CM051839.1, forward strand.
CCAACATTTTCTGTAGAAGCTGTTTGAATTTTGCAAGCATTATCATAATTTTGATTAAAAATTGATAGGATGGTCTTAGCTTAGCACCACTAGCTCCAAATAAATGATTCCTGGCTTTTCCAGAAATTAAATTTAGGAACGTTTGAAAAATCAAGATGTATAATCTTTTGAAGTTATTTGTGTGCAATTATAAATGAAGACTTTCAAAGATACCCTTAGCACCTTTGGAAAAAGTTTATCATGTTCCAAACTGATTTCAAAGGAGCAACAGATAGTTTTGACATGAAATCACTGGTATGTTTGTGTGTATTTTACCTATTCATTTTTTATTTTAGGATCAAATGTCATTCTAAGTCCTGGGTTTATCACTTCTTAAACATTAACTTCTTTTCCTAAGTTTCCTTGTCAATAAGGAGGGTGTAATATAAAGCTATTTTAATGAGTAAATAAGGGAAATAAAGGCAACTTGATTCTCCAGTGCTCTTTTAGGCCTAGCTAATGAAAGCTTGCACTTAAACCTCTAATACGGCAAAAAGACCTGAGCCAGAGAGTCAGCCAAAAACATGCTGTGGACTGACTGTATGGGGCATCCTCCTGCCCCAGTCTCCCAGACTACTGGGTTTACAGGTATGTGCCATCGCATCTGCCTCATCTTCCTATTTTAAGATTAGCTAGTTAGCAAACTTAATTTCATCTAATACTTTGATGATATAAAATCACATGTTTTCAGTTTCTTGGAATTAGGATATGGACATCTTTGGGAAGCCATTTTTCTACCTATAACCCTAAGATAAAATTGTTAACAGCTTTATTAAGATATGATGGGCAGAAAAAAACTGTATGTAATAGCTGCGTGTGGCGGCACACACTCGTAATCCCAGCACTCTGCAAAGCCGGGCAGGAGGATCCAAGTTTGAGCCCAACCTGGGCAATTTAGTGAGACCCTATCTCAAACAATAAAAAAGGACTGGGGTTTTAGCTCAGTGGAAAGATCCTACGATCAATCCCTTGTACTGCAAAATACATACATACATAAACATATAAAATAAAATATATAATGAAGAAGTTTCAGGTTTATTCGGATGGGTGTAATGATTATAATCACAAAGGTTCTTAAAGGCGGAGTGAAGAAGCTACAGAGGTTGAAGGGATGCCACGTGAGAAGTGCTCTTTGGACATGCGGGAAGGGACCATGAGCAGCCTGTAGAGGTGGAAAATTCCAGGAAACAAATTCTCTCCTAGAGCTCCTAGAAAGGAATATAAGCCTGCCAATGCCTCAGTTTTAGCTTTGAGAGGCCTTTGTCATGCTTCTAACCCACAGAACTGTAGATAATAAATTAGGATTGGTTTCCACTACTATTTGTAGTAATTTTTTACAGAAGCAATAGAACACTAATAGACTTAATCTTTAATCTTTTTTTTTTAAATTAAGCTTGTTGGTGTATTTTAGATATACATGATAACATTCATCATAGGGAATTTGTACCTGTACATGATATATCTTGCTGCTTCTTTTTTTCCCATTCTCCTCTCCTTCCTTCAACCTTTCTTTCCCTCCTTATTTACAAAAGCTTCGTTTCTATTTTTTCCTTCTGTCCCTTTTTCCCTTTTCCTTTCCCCTCCCCCTTCCCTAGTTCCCCTTCCCATTTGAACATTTTCTTCCTATTTCACAATAGAAGAATTAATCTTTAATCTTAAAACACTTGGGCATGTTTTGTGACTATGGGATCAAACACTGTTACATAAAAAAAGTTATTATTTCCAAATGAAACTTAAGTACTTTCAGAGTTTACTGTGAAGTATTTATTAATTAAACAAGTGAGGTACAGTAATTTATAGCAACGCAGTTTTTCAGAGAGAGGGGGTAGAGGGTAAACAAATTTGAAGCCTCCCACAATATTAGCCCTTTTCCTAATGTTTTATATTGGTGAAGAAATTTAAACTACCAATGACTTGTGAAATTCTGTAATCTTTATGACACTGTCACCAGGCCCCAATATTTTTATTTTTAATTGCTGAGTCATTAGTATTGGTATTCATGGTGGCTGTTGTGTTTGTTTGCTGGTTCTCTTTATTCAAAGTTGCTTATAAGCTTTTTGTAGACTAAAAAGGACTAAGTCTTTTTTTTTTTTTTTTTTTTTTTGTGGGTACCGGGGGGACGACCTCAGGACCTCGCGCGCCAGCAGGCGCCCGTGCCACTGAGCGATATCACCGGCCCCTTTTTCGTATGTGGGTTCCGGGAGTCGAACTCGGGCCTTCGCGCTTGCAAGGCAGGCGCTTAAGCCGCTGAGCCGTCTCACCGGCCCTAAAAGGACTAAGTCTTGAGTGAGTCCTCACAATAAAATAATTTCACAGATTGGAGAAGTAAGATTTCATTATCGTGCAATTCCACCTGCTGGATGGATGCTGAGAATACCACACTCGAGTTAATATAAGAGAATGTGGACGGAAGAAACGCCCTGTGACTGTTTTCATATCAAGACCTCAGACAATCCTGAGAGAGAATTGTGGATTGCCGGGAGATATTCTGGTTAAGTGGGCATAGGTCATTTTGAACAAAGCCTATGAATTCAACACTGTTATAAAAATCCAGAGTAAAAATAGCAGCAGACTCTTTAAAACAGCTTGTGCAATTGTGAAGTAAAAAATAATTTTGACATGGTTAATCCAAGAAAATGATTACTTTACTGTAGAATCACAATTATAAGCATATATGAGATGTGCATTGTTATATATATAAAACCTATGTAACTGTATGTACATAAATCTATGTCTATATCTGTGTATCTATTTTATACACAGTTCTCTGGAGCTCCTCATTCTACAAATTTAATGTAAAGGTCCCTCCATTTACTAGATTCCAGCTTTTCTTAGCCTCTAAGAGAAAAAAAACAATGAAAAGCAGGTTCACATTATCTATATAGTTTTGATCTTTAAGTGTCTGATGCCAAAAGCTGTGTTTAAGCTCGAATGTATCATATACCTGATGAGCTCATCCAGTTATCTGTGGTCATAAGTACTGTATTTCTGTCTTTTTAAAAAAGAAATATCCTTAATGTTATTGGACAATCATAATAAAAATAACAGGACTACTGTTACTGAAGCTTTATTTGCCTGGAAACTCATTCTGTTGGATAAAAGGAAAGTTTAAGGAAAATATTTGACCTCTGAATTTCAGTCAGGAATGCCACCCAGGCCTCTCAGTCCAGCTTTGAACTTGAGTCTAAAGAAAACGTTTGATCTTCTTTGTCTTTCAGCTTGACAAAATATCCTTCTTCTTTGAAATACACTTTTTGTTTTATGTGTGCTGCCAGTGTGTTTTAGAAATGTAAAGCTCTTGGGGGTAAGAAATGAGCCTTTCCTTGTTTAATCTTTGAACATCCTCCTAAGTGTCTACCTCACCAAGTTGCCATTCAAAAATATTGCTCATTACATCTTATTCTTCCTATAGTGGTTTAGAAGTGACAGTGGGAAGTGCTAGATTTAACTTCTCCACTTGGAGGCTTTAAAAAATAAAGACGGGCCGGTGAGATGGCTCAGCGGCGTAAGCGCCTGCCTTGCAAGCGCGAAGGCCCGAGTTCGACTCCCGGATCCCACATACGAAAAAGGGGCCGGTGATATCGCTCAGCGGCACGGGTGCCTGTTGGCGCGCGAGGTCCTGAGGTCGTCCCCCCGGTACCCACAAAAAAAAAAAAATAAAAAAATAAAAAATAAAAAATAAAGACACTTAAATATAATATTTCATTCCTGTTCAAAGAATATTTGTTGAGGACGTCCACATGACAATAATTCATGTTCATTAGACGATTAACTGACATAGCTATATGACTAAGTTATGTGCTTGATCCTGATGAAACTTAAAAGTGATCCATGGATTTAAAAATATGGTCTTACTGGGACGAAATCATACTTGTTGGCATACGATGTTACCTGAGCAAAGAATACTGGATTTTAGTCCCACAATAACGACCCCTCATTGAATGGAATAAACACAAAGAAAGACAAAGTCACACTCTATTATCAGGTGGGGATTTTGCTTTAATCCATTGCAGGCAACTGGTGATTTAGGCTGAAACCCAAGAAAAACTCGTCCCTAAATGCTTGTAGCTTGAAATGCTTGCTCAGTATCTCTCTTCTACTAAAGTAGGGTGATAATAGGGATAAAGAGCAGATATCAAAAAAGCCCAGGATAAGAAAGAATGCAGGAAAGAAATTTAAATTTCTTTAAATTAATTTATTAAAATGTGTCACATGAGTCTACATAAAATGGTAAGGATAGCCTAGTTCTTGTAAATGATCTTTTCTGACTCAAGAGTTAAATTTCCTAAGAGGTCCCTGACATTGCCATAATTTTTGTTGAACTAGAAGTGAGAATATTCTGACTTAGATCAAACAACTTAGTCCATCAGCTTCAGCTTTGGCAGAAAGCCATTCTAAGTGAAAAATTGTCATTAGGAAGAATATAATAACTACTAAGATAACCATTAATAAGTAATAACATAGTCTTGTGTAGTTCAAATAAATGCATTTGCATATCACTTATACAATGTCTTGAATATTGAAACATTAAATGATAAAATTACATCTTTTTTTCCCCAATGGGATTTTTGTCACTTATTCATTTTTCATTTTAGCTTTCAGAAAATTCCTGTCTCCTCAGCATTTCAATTTCCTTAAGTACCAAAGTATATGACTGTGGTGACCTTCATTTATATTTCAACTAAGAGCTAAATCTAGAAATAGAAAACATGGCACTCACTGAACCTGCTGCAGTTTATTAGCAAACCATACGTTAGCAAACATATCACAGGGATAGAGTTTTTTAAGTTTGTTTTGTTTTGTTTGTAAGGAAAGTTAAAGATAGCATCGTTTTGAACAGACGTGGAAGGGTAAGGAAAGCCAGCGTGACTGTGGTGGAGAGTGAGAAGCGGAAAGGAGGACTGGGACAAAATACCCAATACTTGCCACTTAAAGGAAAGGTTTACTTTAGTTTCAAGGCATGATGGGGGTCATGGCAGAGGAACAGTTGGGTTGGAGAGAAGTCAGGAAGAGAGCTACACCTTTCTAGGTCACACCGACAGTGACCTGCCTCTTCCCACCATCTCCTAACAGCAAGTCAGCTATGAGCCCCCATAATCCAATCAGCTTCCAAAAGTCCTGCCTATGAGTGCAGCAGGCCTTGGGGGGACATCTAGCTATAAACCAAAACAGAAGATTCAGAAAAATGTTTAAAATTTTAACAACTGAAATATGTACAATTTTAAGGATGCAGATGACCTAGCTAAAATTTGGTTTACTTGTTAGTTGATTACACATATTAATAATCATATATAACAAAATATTAATGTAGAGTTATTTCTCTTTCTATTCTCACAGTTCATGAATTCTAAGCATTCTCCTTGCTTGTAGCATTGTACGTCAGCCTCTGCTATCAATATAGTTCCTGAATATATCCATCTTCATTTAAGTTTTTTTGATTCGTCCTTTTGGAAGTTGATATGATATTACTGTGGAGAATTTTATTCCACATCCCAAATCTTTATTTATGCAACATTAGGACAGAGAGTTTTTCATTTTCTTACAGATGCATATTTATGTTCTCTAAATATAATTATCTCTGAGTAATTTTACTAGGTTTCCTTGGGATACATAACAGATGTAATTATGTCATATCTTCTACAATAACATTTATATCTGAGTTTAACTTTTCACTCCCTGCTTGTGGAAAGTAGTTTCCATAAGCATCTCTGAATACAATTAATTGAAATCTTTTTTGCCTTTGGTTTTCTTAAATATTACTTTGATTTTTCCAATAGTTATTTGCTAATCTGAGTTTTTGATGCCTTTGAGGTCTATTTGTTATTTCTTCTCAAAGAAGTAATATTAGGAACTTATTTATGGTTTTAAAATTTAATATTTAATATATTGGGATTATTTAGCATAATGCCATTTCCTTCTCAAAGTTTAGGTTATAAATCTACTTGTAAGTACAGCAAATTTTAACAACCTCTTTTAAAGGTCTTTAAAAAAATACAAACTATTATCTTTGCATGCCCTTTGACCTCATCTGCCAGTCCCTTCCTTCCCACTAGATACGAACCAGAGAGCAGTTTCGCGTACTTCCGTCTCACTGACGCTATTTCTGCCACAAGGCCTTTGCCCTAGCCCTCTGTTTTGAAAAGAGTACAATTTCCTCTGATCATAGGAAGATGGGCTCTTTTTGGATAATTAAAGTTTCAGTGTAATTTTTATGTCCTTAGGTCAATATCTCTTGTCCACTTAACTTAAACATGCCCTTGTCACTCTGTCATTTCAAACTCTTCAAGTTCTGTCTTCTGCACTTACCAATACCTACATTTTTTATGCTTACCATTTGTCTTCTCCAGTAATACACACAGGCCAGGCCTATTGTATTTATTATTGTGTTACCAGGATTTATGGAATGTGATAGGCAAAGTGTGTTTATTTCTTTAAAAAATTAGCACTCAGAATATAATCCAGCCCTCAAAATGTCTATCATACTCTCTATCTGCATATCCCATTAGGCACCTGCCTAATTGCTGTTTCTCCTAAATCCCCTGTGACAGAGACCACCATCACCTATTGGTGTGATTTATTTTCGATGCCCAAATAGGTAGCCTAAGGGCCTAGAAAAGACTATTCAAAGGTCACATCTTCAGTAGGTGATTTTTAGTTCAGCCTACAAATCTCATATTTATTAACATGGTAATTTTTAATAACTCATGTTTGTTTTAAGCAATTACTTACATTTCTTTAAACATTTTGAACTACATTTATGTATCACCTATATTTGATTTCTTGTAAAAGTAATTCATTTGACACATTAAAAAACCTTCCTAAGTGCTTAATCAATTCTTACAATTCTAATAACTTAAATTTACAGATATGCTGAGTCTTATACTCTCTGAAATATTCTGGTATTGTTTATAAACCTAGTAAAATTTTAATTTAAAATCACAAGCCCAAATCAACTATAACTTACATATTTTCTGTTAGAATTACAAAATTAAAGAAGAAACAAATCTAAAGTATCTTAATATGTACATTTTCCCTTCATACAAAAATACTAACATTATAGACTTTAAATTTCATATTTTGAAACTTATTTTCCCTGAGGTTGAGAATATAATTGCATTATCCATACAGTTTTGGGGTCATCACCCCAAGCAATTTGTGAGATTAACTTCTCTGCTGACAGAGTTTGGGATGGATGTGAGATTTTATGCTGGGAATATGCAAGGTGAAGTTTTTTATTTCATGTCACCACCTGTCAGTCAGACTCTGAGGCTGTGATGTGAATGGCTTTCAGATGGGGTGGTTTTGAAATCTGTTTCCCTGGATTACCTAATTCTCACATCTGATGAATCTGCTAACCCCTCACAAGATTTACAGCCAATTTTCTTCTCTGCATGAGATGGATTTTTTTCTTTCTCTGCCTTCTGAGATATTTAATTGTCATCTGATTGGATCCTGAATATATTTTAAATGTTTTTCTCACTCTTTTTACAATTTCAAGATCATGTTAAAGACATTGCTCCAAAGCAGAAATCTGAAAATAACATCAACCTTCCCTGATTAAAATAATGTCACTTCTCTTGTTAAAGAAAGAAACTATTGGTGATGTTTTTTAAAAACAGAACAGGGCCGGGGATATAGCTCAGTGGCACAGAGCCTGCCTGGCAAGCACGAGGTCCTGAGTTCACTTCCCGGTACCAAAAAACAAAACAGAGCAGAGTGCTTTATTCAAGGGAGGGGCTACTAATTTTTTTTTAACAGGGTAGAGAGATCAGGCTCAACTCTAATGCAACAGGAATTAGGAATTTATAGCCAAAAAGCAGTACCGGGGTCAGTGGATGGAAAATTATTGAGAGAAAACATTAGAGAATTCTGACTAAACCAACCTACTAGGAATCTTGTGGAAAGTAGGCCAAAGTGATTAGACATCGCGTGGGGGATACTGAGTCAGGCGTTGAGAGTGATTACATATTCGGGGTGAGGGTTTCTGATTAGACTGACTCAACAGGATTCTTGCTAGATCTAGATTTTACAAGGAAAGACAAACAGGTCAAGGTTTGGGCTAATGGAAAAGAAAGTTTGGTTAAGGAAAGTTTTTTTTTTTTGCTTTTTTTTTTACTTAGCTTTTATAATTTCAAGATCATGCTAATGAGATCACCACAAGGCAGTAACCTGAAAAGAGGCCTTTTTCATCAACCTTCTCCATACCAATATGGCCACATCTCTTATTCTACCATTGGCCTCAAATTAATGATTTATGAAGGCTCTACTAAACACTGGACATACTATAAGTCTTTTCTCCTGTTATCCTCATAGTAACCCTGAAATGTGTGTAGTGCTTTCCTCATTTTATAGATTAGGAAATGGAGGGTAGGCTATGTGAAGAAACACGCTAACAGTAATTTTGAATGTGAGATCCCAATCCAGAGCTCTCTAATTTCAAGTCTGTCTTTTCATCTGTGTTATCATACAGTTGTCTGGCTTTGACTATAGCACCAAAGCATGATAGAATATGAATAGTCTGCAGTTTATCTGTTATTAATACCCGTTCTACTTCCTTGGCACTATTTGTAGAAATAGAAAATGGTCACATTTCAATGAATTATGAAAGGGATGGATTTTAGTATTTAAGGAGTTAATAATTTAGAATTAAAGACGGCTAATGAACATTTCAGTAGACAATTGTGAATCTGCTAAATACTAGGATAGAAAATGAAAAAGATATGATGTCCTTTCTTCAAGGACTTTATAGCTTAATGCAAATATAGCTACCTATATAAAAAATATCACAGTGTTTCCCTGCTGGCAGATACTTACGGGAATCATTATTATCTGAGAGTTGGGGAAGGCTGCTGCCCTGACTTAAAAAGACGAAGTCACTGAGTGTTTGTGGGAGGGGAAGGGGCTTTAGGCATCCTGTGAATGTCTCAACACAATGGACTTAGAGGACTTGTGGCTGAGATAGGATTGTGAATGAAGAAGAAGAATGTTTTCTCCCATTGGTAGGAGGAACAATTTGGAGTTCTTTTAGGTGAATTCAGGTACCCTGGTTTTAGATTTGTGCCAGGGAGGAAAACTGTCAGAAATACAGGAGCAATAAAATAAAGAAATCGTACTATTCCCCAAATCATCTCCAGTCCTTGATTGTAAACTTCTTCTCTACCTCAGTCAGCATTTAAGCTCATCCCTCCCTACTTTAGGGAGAAAAAGAAATCTTATATTTTAGTATGAAAGATACAAACCTCTTATATATGTATGCAGCTGCCCTTCCTTGCTCCCATAGAAATAAAAAGTTGCCTCTTCCATCTAAGATTCATTAAGATTAATTGCTGTCCTCCAAGCTCTACATGTGTCCCTTTTCCCTTTTTGCCTTCAACTTCTCTCCAGCTAGATTCTTCCATTTGACTTTAAACAGACTAATTCTTCCCTACTTACATATACAAAAACAAACAAAACCAAACTGTAAAATTTCACTCTCTTTTCTTCTTATGCTGTAAAGGCAAATTATTAAAAATTATTGGAACTCTACCTTGATTTCTTTCTTCATACTTAGCTCTCATCTCTGGCTTCCTCATTCATCTCTTCACTGAAATATCTCTCCCGATGATCACCAGTGACTTACTTCTGTGTTCCTGTTGATGTTTTCAGTTTGCACTCATACTAGTCAAGGTAGTTAATGCAAAATTCATCAACAAACAGCCCCTTAAATATCAGCAGCATATGACAGTAAAGCTTTCCTTCTCCATAGTACATGATCTGATGTGGGTCAGATGATCTTTCCCATCTTGTAGCTATGCCATGTGAAATATGCAAGTGTCCTAATTACCTACTGTTGAATAAACAGCCCAGATCTTTAGGGTATTAAATAGTGTGAACATTTATTTTGTTTATATATCTGTAATTTGGAAGGAGATTTATAGATACAATTTAAATATGTTCTCAGCATTTGCTGGACTAGCTTCATGACTGCAATAACTCAAAGGCACATTTCCTCATGGTTCTGGAGGTTGGCTGGGATCTCAGTTGGAGCTATTGCTGGAGTACCTGTTTTTATCTTTCCCAGGTTGTTGCTTAGCCTTTACATGTTCGTATTTAATCCTCAGAATTTCTAAATATCTTGTTTTGCACGGTATTATGGTTTAGATCTACAGTGTTCTCCAAAATTCTCATGCGTTCAGAGCTGGGACTTTTGGAAGGTGATTGGATTATGGAGTGCTATGCACATCAGTGGATTAATTACTTCTATTAATGACTTCAGCAGCTGAACATGGTATTAAAAGGTGGGGCCTGGTTAGAAGTGGGTCACAGGGAGAATGACCTGGAAGAGTGTATTCTTGCACCGCATTCCTCTGTTTCCTGGCTTCTGGGTTTGAATAGTTTTCTTCCACTGTGCCCTTCTACCATGCTTTTCTACTTTGGAGCCCAGTGTCTGTGGACTGAACCTTCTAAAATTGTGAACCAAACTAAAACTCTCTTCAAGTTGCTATTGTCGGATGTTTTTTACCAGTGACAGAAAAATAACTAACAGAGATAATTAGTACCAGGGGATGGCACTGTTGTAACTGTGCCTGACCATGTGATCAGTTTTTGCAATTAATTTGTGGGAGGATTTTGGAAAGGTTTGCAGATACAGACTGAAAAAGCCCTAAAATGATGTAAGCATAGATGGATGATTCTGGTGGGAGCTCAAATGACCAGGATGCTCATAAAAAATGTGGACAGTAAAGGTCAGGCTCACAAAGTTTCAATTGGGAATGAACACTCTTATTAAAAACTGGACTAGGGGCCATGCATACTTCATTCTGATAAAAAATTATCTATGCTTTATGCATAATCTAAGACTAATCTGGTAGAGGAGATTTCAAGGTAGCCAAATGTTCAACACATGGCATGGATACCACTGGCTGCTTTTAGTCAGATCCACATGCAAAATCAGGAACCAAAAGCAGTTTGGTTAGAAAGGAAGCACGTGTAAAGTTGGGTCCAAGGGGAGTGTGGTTGATAAAAACATTAGCACTATTTTAAAAAGGCCAAATACTTTGCACTGGGACAACTGTCTTGAAGGCATCTCAGGAAATGGCCATTTTAGGGTGTAAAGGATGTAAAATATAAACTCCTTCGAAAGACTTTGCTTTGAGAAGACAGCCTCAAGGTGCCTTGCTCATTCAGGGCTACCTGAGGGAATGGATACCCAACTTCAGCCATCCAGGTACTCAAAGGGCACTGCAGTCATGGTCCTAGGAGGCCAAGATACTGCTTGAGCTGGTGACAGACTTTGGCATTGGCCATGTAATTTTTTTTTAGACATGAAAAATAGAAGAGTTATGAAATTATGGAGGCTTCTACACAGATTTCACAAAAAGGCCTGGGAGGCCAGCTAAAAATGTATGACAGTCATTGTCCCAGCCACAAGCCCCTGAGAGAGTGACACTAGCAGCTTTGAGAGTGAAGCCCAAGCTTCAGTGCAGGCCCACAAAAGTCAGAGATACCAGGAACCTAAAATGTCTATGAAAAAATGCTGCAGGCAGTGAGTGGAGCCAGATAAAAGGAGAAACTGTGGGCTGCAACCAGCAAGGCCATGTGGGTGGGGCTTCCTCACCCCTTTGAAGCTCACTTCTCACTACAGCCTGTGCTGGTGCTAAACAAGGAAGGACGGAATTTAATCTTTGTCCTGCTGGCTTTTGGTCTTGTTTTGGCCTCATTCCTTTCTATCACTCCAGAACTCCCTTCTGAAATTGGAACACTTAGGTTGTGCCACTGAATATTGGAAGCATTTAACTTTTTGAGTTTTACAGAGGCTCACAGGTAAGAGTTTGTTTTGAGTCTCAGAGGAGACTTTGGACTTAGACTTCCAGGCAACTCTTATGACCTAAGTGTATTTTGCATAATAGGATGGATATGAGCCTTTAGGCAACCAGTGATGAAATGTTGTGGCTTAGATCTAAAATGTCCTCCAAAAGTTTCATGTATTCAGAAGTGAGACCCTAAAGAGGTTATTAGATCATAGGGGTACTATACTTATGAATGGATTAATCCACTGATGTTTATGTGCTGTTAGGAGATGGGGCCTGGTTGAAGGGGTAGGTCATTGACAACTGACCTGGAAAGGTGTGTTCTTGCCCCCAGATCCTCTGCTCTCTCTCTCTGTTTCCTGGCTTCCACTGTGCCGTTTCTGCCTTGGAGCTAGTCAACCATGCATGATTTAATCTTCTAAAACAATGAGCCAAAAGAAACCTTTCCTCTTTTAAATGGCAGGTTTGGGCCGGTGAGATAGCTCAGCGGCGTAAGTGCCTGCCTGGCAAGCGCGAGGTTCCAAGTTCGACTCCCGGTACCCATATACGAAAAAAGGGCCAGTGATATCGCTCAGTAGCACCGGCGCCTGCTGGCGCACGAGGTCCTGAGGTCAACTCCCGGTACCCACAAAAAAAAAAAAAAAAAAAAAAAGGCAGGTTTGAGGTATTTTTTCCAACCAATGGAAAAGTGACTAATACACATGGCAAGAGTGACATTATGGTTGGAATACCTTATGAATCATGAGAGAGGAGTTTATCCTGGGTTACCCAAGTGGGCCCAATACAATCAATCTCCTGTTCTTGCAGGAGAGATACAGGAGGGACAAAGATGTGCCTAAGGAAACCAAGATCCAACCAAAGAAGGGCCACTGGTCAACAATATAGACAGGCTCTAAAAACTGGGAAAGCCAAGGCCTGGAGTCTCCCCTGCAGTTTTCAGGAAGAAAACAGCTGGGTTGATAACTTGATTTTAGTTACATGAGACCAATTTCAGACTTTTTGCCTCCAAAAGTGTAAGTCAATACATTTGCGTCGCTCTAAGTAAATAAGTTTGTTGTAATTTGTTATAGCGGCAATAAAAAACTAAATGCAAGGAATGAAATGCAAGGAATGAAGAAGAGGATTTCTTCTTGGGGGGTGGAAAGTGGGATGTTCTTTTTTGGCTGGTTCCTATTTCTTGGAAGTTGGAAGGCTATCATCATAAGCCTTTATGTGACAAAGAGAGGTAATATATTTTTCCCTATCAGTCAGATGTTTGCTGAGCCTACAAGCTTTGGCCCTCCTCTGCTACAATTAGAAGCTGAGACAAAGCGCTGAGGAGGAGTACATGGTAGCACAGCCACGGTGAGGGAGGGATGCGAGCGGACCTTGAGAAAAATCGTGTTCCAAGGAGAAGAAACAGCAGACAGTACTGTGCTAGAGCAAAAAGGCCCTGAGTTGACACCTATGATCTAGGGCTGCCTGCTGCTGACAGGCAGTAGAAAGTCGCAGGGTCCAGATGTTTTAGCCGAGTCTCACATAGGACCTCCGGTGCCTAGGAAAGCTACTGAGATTAGATATTTTGTCAGCAGGGGCCATGAAATAAGTTGAAGTTTTGAAGTGGAGAAAATGCCTTATCTGTTGCCAAAATGAGGGTGTCTTAATTATTATAAATAATTGGAAAATTATGGAATTGCACAGATGTCCAAAAGTTAACCTGTTGAGAGAGTGTCCACAGAGCAGACTTGGTAGAAGTTATTAGCAAATTAAAATTATTTCTCGTATATATCTCAGTAAGTTGAGATGTCCTAGCCGAGCTAATTATGCAGACATTGTTTCTGTTTGTTTTGCCTGTTTTTTTTTTTCTTGCGCTGGGGATTGAATGTAGAGCCCTGGGGTCTCACCCAGCCTGAGCGTGTGCTGTTCTACCAAGCTATATCCTTAGACCTTACAATCATTATTTTCTATACTGAATAGTATGGCAGTGAAGGTAATGATAATCATCCAGTGAATAGTGTGCTCTGGCTTTACAGGATAAATTTTCCACTTTAATAAACATTCTGAAGTCTCAGTTGTGTCGCGTCTCTCTTGACCAGAGCTATGAGCTGTACGTAAATTACAGGCTGTGTATGTAATTCCCTGGATCATGGGGATGATTGCAAATCATGCAGCAGCAGAGCGAGCCTCTAATGATTGTTATCATCCTGGTTAAGTCAGGAAGCAAGTGGAGCTGGGGATATAGCTCAGCGGCACAGCACCTGTCTGGCAAGCGTGACGTCGTGAGTTCGATTCCCGCTACAAAAAGTGGAAGGAAATAAGCATCCTAATGCAGTCAGAAATTTGTTAGAAAATAAATTGTGTGTTGTGTTGTAGCAAAGAATGTACAAAGCATACACAATACATTTGAGAGCAGGGGGCAGTAAGGTTTGATTCCAATCCTCCTTTGAGATCTATTTGTTTGAAAACAGTCAACTATTTATATAGATGGAATTGAGAGAGCTGTCTGAAAATTTCATAGCCAATCTGTTTCCTACCTATTCTTTTAAAAGTTCTAAAAGGATAGGATTTAAAACATTTTTGGACAGTTACTCCTATGAAGCGGAGCTGCTAAAATGTAATTTGCCTTTTAGTAATGAATTGCAAATAGTAGATTAATCAGAAATTTCATGCTTGGGGCCGGTGATATACCTCAGCAGCATAAGCGCCTGCCTGGCAAGCGCGAGGTCCTGAGTTCGACTCCCAGTGCCCACATTAAAAAAAAAAAATTCATGCTTTATGCAGCTTCTTAAAAGACCTGGGTGACTTTTGGATGATGTCATTTAGGTTTTTATAAGGCTTCCACATCTTAGCCTATGCATATTTATTCAGCCTTTAATAATACAGGAAGAGATAAAGCCGTCTTAAACAATATTCATCAATGTCTTAACTTGCATAAAGTCCCAGTGTGAAGGCTGAAGTCCTGACCGCATCAGAGTTGTGTGGTAGAAGTGACACAGCCTGGGTGCTGCAGCTGGAGGGAGCTTAGTTCAAGCTTAAATCTTGAATTCGGTCATATCCTAGCTATGTGACCGTGGGCCAATTAGAGTATCTCTGTGAATACGCAGCTTCTCATCTACTAAATGAACGCAAACCTTCACACTTGTGTGAGATTAAATGTTGTACATAAAATGGCTCCTTTGTCTCTTCTCATTATGCATTTTAAAAGTTTATATAAGCACACAGAGGTGGAAGGATGAAAAGAGCAAAATCTAAATGTTTGAAACTTTTACAAAGTGATATATGTGCAGGGTGTTCTTGTTTTGTTTTTGAATGTAGGTTCTTGAAAATAAATACATCAATAATCTATTGCCAAGACTTCTTCATTTGAATAGTATATAATATTTTATTATACTAAGTGCATTAATCTTTGTACATCTCTAGGAAAAAGTGTTTGCATGTAGGACATAATATATAAGGCTCATAAAAAGTGTAAGA
This sequence comes from Erethizon dorsatum, assembly GCA_028451465.1. Lineage (NCBI taxonomy): Eukaryota > Metazoa > Chordata > Mammalia > Rodentia > Erethizontidae > Erethizon > Erethizon dorsatum. The sequence continues at coordinate 13,091,771 of CM051839.1, forward strand.
AAAAGCATATAACAGTACAAATATTATAAGTAAGAATAATAATAATGAGCTGTAATTATAAACACAAGTAATTCAACAAAATTTCTTTTGAAAGTTTACTTGTATCAGGTATTCAATTAAATATCATGGATAAAGTGGTGAATAAAACAGACTTGCATTTTACAAAACAGGAATTTGTAGGGTTATCAGAAAAAATATTAGAATTTTCAAAATTCTGAAGTTTAATAAAAATGGGATTGATAAAATGGAATTCTATTCTGAAGGAAAGGCTTTGCCTGCTGTTTCGAGAAAGAAGTGTAATATTAATTAGTAAGACAGAGTTGTGATAGAACTAACCCCCACATTACTGAAACTCTGTTAGTATAATCTTAGGCTAGGCTGATAATTCATTTAGATTTTAGATCATACCCATTAAATACCTGGTAATGTTGAGCTTGGATAGGAAAAGTAAAAGGCACAGGTCTTCCCTAAAGAACTTTACAGGTAGCATAGCAGATAAGACAATTACTCAGGACAGTATATAAGATGATTCATAAGATAGGGAGGACTGTGACCACTGCCACTCAACAAAGTACAAGAATTGCTCGAGGTAGAGTAATCAGGCAAGAGAAAGGAATAAAAGCCTTCCAAATTGGAAAAGCAGAAATAAAATTATCTGGGTTTGCAGATAACAAGATCTTATATATAGAAAACCCTCAAGATTCAACTAATGAACTGTTACAATTGAGAAACAAATTCAATAAAGTTGCAGGATACAAAACCAAAGGTACAAAGTCATTAGCATTTCTATACTTGAACAGTGAACTATCTACAAGAGAAATAGCTATAAGAAAAACAAAAGTCAAAAACTTAAGAATAAACTTAAACAAGGAGATGAAAGATTCCTACACTGAGAACTTAAAAATATTGACTGATGAGGACAAGGGTGTGACTCACAGGTAAAACACTGGCATAGCCTTGGGCTCGATCGCCAGCACCGAAAACAAAAACAAAACAAAACAAAAAAAGTAAAATATCGAGGAAGACACAAATAAATAGATAATAGAAATACAGTCTTAAAATTCATAAAATAGAAAAGCAATTTTAAAATTCATATGGAACTGCAGAAGTCTCTGAATGGCCAAAGCAATTTTGAGCAAAACGAATAAAGCTGGGAGCATCATGATACCGTACCTTCAAATACACAGCTGAGCAGGAGGGGTCAAAACAGCATGATGCTGGCATTAAAACAGAAATATACACCAAGGGAACAGAACATCGGGAGCGCAACAAGTAAATCTATGTATTTATAGTCAAAGTTTATACCAAACTTTGATATTTGACAAAGTTGTCAAAAGCACACTCTTGAATAAATGGTGTTGGGAAAACTGGATATCTGCATATGTAAAATAGAATTGGAGTCTTAGCTCACACCACATCCAAAAGCCAACTCAAAAAGGATGAAAGTCGTAAATGTATGATCTGATAGTATAAAATTACTAAAAGAAAACATGAGGATAAAGCTCCATGATATTGGTATAATCAATGAGTTTTTTAATTTGACCCTAAAACTACAGGAAAAGAAAAAAAAAGCAACAGTACACAAATGGGCTTACATCAAATTTAAAAGCTTCTTAGGGGCCGGTGATACACCTCAGCAGCATTAGTGCCTGCCTGGCAAGCGCGAGGTCCTAAGTTCGACTCCCGGTACCCGCATATAAAAAATAAAAAATAAAAAACATAAAAGCTTCTGCAGGGAAGCAAAGACAACAACAGAGTGAAGAGACAACCTACAAAATAGAGAAAGTATTTGCAAATCATGCATTGACAAGTGGTTAATATCCAAAATGTACAACTCAATAGCAGCAAAAATTTCAATTAAAAGATTGAAGACCTGAATAGACATTTCCCAAAAGAAGACATATAAATGGTCAACGAGTATGTAAAAAAAATGCCCATCACTAATCATCAGGGCGATACAAAATAAAACCACAATGACATACAATCTCTTACATGTTAGAATTGCTTTTGTAAAAAAGACAAATGATAACAAGTGTTGGTGAGCAAAGGGAGGAAAGGGAACACTTACTTGCCCACTGTTGGTAGAAATGTAAATTGTTACAGCTATTATGGAAAACATTAGAGGCTTTCCAAAAACTTAAAAATAACCTACCCCATGGCCCAAAAATTCCACTACTGGCTGTATATCCAACGGAAATAAAATCAGTGACTTGCGACATTCCTGTACTACCATGTTTATTTGAGCACTATTCATAATAGCCAAGAAAGGAAATCAACTCAAATGATGAATAAAAGAAATGTGGTGTATATACACATTGGGATGCTACTTTTTATGACTATAAAAAGGAAATCCTGTCATTCACAAAACATGGATGACATTGGATTGGCATATGGATTAGATAAAGTGTGTAGCTCTTTCAATATCAATATTATATAATAATTCTATTTGCAGTTGTGATGCTTTCACTGAAAAGCAGTTTTGGAGTTATCCACAGCCATATAAACATTGTAGTGTTATTTTTAAGTGTGAAGAAATCCACTTTGGAGGATTTCTCTTGCTTTGCTTGTCATTGTATGTGCATCCTTTGTGTACCTGCCCTTTCTGAATCCTTGCGATGTGGTGATTGATGGGTGACCATTCCAGTGCTAGAGGTGGTGCATATAACTCAGGCTTAGGTGATCAGAATGTCCAATTTTTCTGACATAGTAATTGCCACACGGATACACGCATGACTCATTTAGAGCAAAAAGTATGCAATAAGATTTTAAATGGGTTTTTTGGAAGGTCCAGCTCTCTTCAGTGCTATATGTAAGGCTGAGAGCGTGTAGATCTGGAGCTGTTGTCAGTGCCATGTGATGCCCAAACCAGAAGCCACACATGGAAGGGAAGACACAAGTGGCATAGAGAAACAGAGTCCCAGTGACATTGCTTAAACCTTTGAGCTCACCGTGTTTTAAGCCAGCCAGAGGTACTTATGGATTTTTCAGGTTATGTAATTTAAGAGATTTCCTTTTTGTGGATCTGTTTGTGAAGACTTGTCTCTTACAACTCTAAGCTCCTAACTGAAGCAGAGATACGGGGATAAAATTCTGAGATTGGCAAAGTCTGGTATAACTATCTGATAATCTAGTAGGTAGTCATAAAGTTATTCCTATGAAGACTATGTAATAACATAGAAACATACAGGATAGAGAATAAGATTGATTCTCATAATTTGCAGATTCCCTATTTGTGAATTTGTCTACTTGCTCAAATGTATTTGTACCTTCTAAATCAACTCCCACGGTGCTTTTACAATCATTTGCAGCTGCATGCAGAGTGGCAGTTTGGGTTACCAGACATGCATTATGGTTTGTGTCTAGATGTCCCCCCAAAGCTTCATGCAGTCATGGGGGGAAGGTTTTCAGAGGTGGCTGAATCTAGGGTTTGTGATTGATTCGTAGTGCAATGCTGGGGTTAAGGGTGCTGGAATGAAGGGTGGGTGACTGCTGGATCAGTCCACTGATTGGATTGGCACTGCCCTAGTCCTGGCAGACTGAATACAATATGAAGGACAAAAAAAGGCTTCTCTTTCTCTCTCTCTCCCTCTCCCTCTCCATTGTTGCTTTTGCTGTCTTCTGCTGTCATGAACTGTTGCCCCTCTCCCATGTGCCACCCTGCCTTGGAGCCAGCCAATTATGGACTGAAACCTCTGTAAACTGCGAGCTAAATAAACCTTTCCGCCTTTAACTTTCGGTGTTGGGTATTTTGTCTCAACAACAAGAGAGAAGTAACTAAGATGCGTGCACATTCCCAACTGAGGTGCAACGAGGTGGTAGTGCTTTCTGGTTTCACATCTCAAACAAAAAACAAGTGTCCTTTTCACAGTCTATCTAATATCAAGTCTATCTAATATCAAGTGTGGAGGCTTTTTGTGGGTGATTTCATTTTCTAATGTGGCCCCAAAGTGCAGCACCGAAGGGCTGTCTAGTGTTCCTAAGCACAAAAAGGCTGCGATGTGCCTGGTAATGTGTAGCATGAGTTCTGTTCAGGCGAGAGTGACAGTGCTGCTTCCTATGAGTTCAGTTTTCATGAATCTGTGGACAAAATATATTAACTAAGGTGTTTTTAAACAGAGGCACACCTAAAACAATGTTGTACTATTACCAGCTGATGAAGACACTCTAAACATCATAGGACCCTAACCTTTTGTTTCTCCTGGGAGCAATGGTTCAGTATTTGCTAAACGAATGTTTGCAATGACTTTTTAGCAAATAGCTCGTGGGAGATAATCTAAATAGGAAGGGGACCCAGAGATGGAGGGTGTTGGGAGGGAGGGGAGGGAAGGGAAATAAAAAAATTGTGATATGTTAAGTACATGTACCTACACCCTAAGACGAATGTAAACATTATGTGCTGCAAACATGTACTACTAAAAAAAAAATTTAAAAAAGGAAAACAGCTGTCATGAAAAATGATAGTAGGCTGTATAGGAAAACTGCATGCAAAAGGAAAATATAAAGTGACAAATCAAAATAATAACAATAGTTATACTAGACCAATGAGACTAAACTTTTTCATCTTTATCTTCATTTTTAAATATTTAGTGTCTCTATGGTAAAAATGATCTTATATTTTAAAAATACAACACATCAAGAAAGTCAACAAAAGTAGCACAAAAAACATTTTGGGTCTTCTACTCAGTCAATTTAAAGCGATATGTGAACATGAGTTCATTAATTTAAGGCCTTATTTCACTTAAACAAAAGTGAAACAAGGAATAAAATATTTGACTGTGGGACTCGGTTTGGTTACTTACTTAAACCACCAGATTTGACTATTAAGTATTTTTACCTCAAAGCAAATTTATGTCTAAGAAATGTGCTAAAGCCCTAAATGTGTAGATTATAATAAGTGGAGCTTCAGAAAGGTTGCTAGGGTTATTTCATCTCTCTTCCCAGTCAATAGTCTGGGTATACTTCCCAGGACAGAATTATCTGGTTGTCTTAATGTGTTCTATAAAGGGATATTTACCACCAAATAATACCTTTTTGGTTAATTATAGTGGTTACAAATATTTCTTATATTTATCCATATTCCTAGCTTTTTAAAATACAGAGGATAAATCAAATCCCCTTTATAGGATATAAATCTACAAATATTTTAAGGAAGCTGTCATGTTATTCCTGCAGCTTTTCTTTCCTACGTTAAAACATCCTGGGGACTTTGTCTGTTTCTTGTAAAAGCATTTCTGTAAATCCTCCGTGTTTCTGATCTACCTTGTTTCCTTGAGCTCCAGCTTAGTGATGTCCCTCTTAATACCACGGATCAGAACTGAGCGAAGGGTGGCATCTGCAGGTCTAGCAGCACTGCTGCCTCCGCTGCTCTGGAGATTTTCCACAGTGGCTCTGAGAAATTGCGGCTTCTGGAATAAATACACCAACCTCACAGTGTGGCCATTGCAAAAGAATAAATACCCACAGGGAAGAATAGGATTCGTGTATTATCAAAAAAGAATCCATTGTATATGCATAATTTGTTTTCTCATTTTCTATTTTCTAGCTCTTTTTCCAGTTTTCATTGATCATAAATTCAAACACATGACTCCCTTCTTATCTCATGAAGCCTTTTAGTTTTCATCTATGCCCTGCCTCCTTTTATGGAAATTGTGACTTTTTTTAACATTGTTATCTCTAAAAACTACATAGCTACATCAAAGTTTTCAAATTCTTAGAAGTATTTCTTATCACATTACACAGTGAAATGCTTTGGAATTTGATTTACTGACATAATGGTTTTATACCATGTTGAGTAACTAGTGCTTTATTATGTTAAACCTGATTATGAGATATGTTTACATCCCCTAAGACTTCACTGAATAATAAAAGCAATCAACCGTAGTATGTTGGATGATATAGAGAAATATGTACAAGTGTTCTGTTGTTGCTGTTAATTACACTTTAAAAAAATCTCTGTGCATTTAGCTGGCTCTAGTAGTAAAAGGATAAATTTAAAATTTTTATATGAGATGATCTTATTGTTGTCAGGTATAGTATTTATGGATATTAAGTACTTTAGCAAACCCGCAAAAATTTTAGATTTTGAAGTAGAAGCATGATTTCTGTTTTATTTCCATACACTTCTCAATGCAAGCATTCTTTAGTTCATTCTAGTAAATGGGGATAATTTTACCTATTAAAATTCATTTAAAATATATATCTCTCAATTTCTTTTTTATTTTCTTGTGCTGACATTCAACATAAAATAATCTTAACTTATGTAATTTAAGTTACATCTTTTATGCAGCTATTTACTTATCTGCTCCATTAATATTAATTTATTTATCTGCTTCATCCATATTAGCATGACAATTTATATTCCACATTTCCACATAAATTAATTGGTAAAGAACAGAAAGGACAAAGTTAAGGTAGGTTGGGACCAGTGCAACTTCATATCTTGAAGGGAAACTTGGCTTCTTGAACTTCTTGCGGTGTGGCGGATATTTGGTTTATTCTCTAGTGTTTCTGCTTCCACTCCTTTCAGTCACATAGGACTGGGAGGTAGGGGTGTTACTACTTCCCCCCTAGGATTGGTGTGAGCTTGTAACTTACTGTAGCCAATAAAATATGAGTGGGAGTGACATGTGATGGTTTGGTGCATAAGTACTGACTGTTCACACAAACTGCTCCCACACTCCTTTGCGGCAGTGGTGTGAAGAGTAACACTGCGATGGGAAATGCCATGATATTAAAGCAGCCAACCAGGCCGAGCCTATGCCTATAGCACAGACAGCATCTTGCAGCACAGTGGACTTGGAGTGGGTGAGAAAAACGATACCTTCATAATGTTAAATACGTAAAATATTGATAGTTTGGTTTTTTTTTTATTAGTACTGCATAAACCAACCAATCTGGACGGATATACATGTACATTACTGTTGCTTTTAACTAGGTTGTACTTAACTGGCATTCTATTTTCCCTCCATATCTATCATACATCACTGCTTTTGATAACGAATTGTCTTTCTGAGGTGCGTGATGCTTTGGAGCCTTTTTGCCTTTCACTTGTATCATCTTAGATGAAAGGCACTGGATAGGTTGCTGAGGTACATCCTTCTGAATCCATTTGTGTTGGCTTCAACGAGAGATGTTTTTGAAGCACAGGGAAAATATTTTCCATTTATTTGGCTTTATGGGCGAACACAGCACACTATAGAAGCAGTGAATGAAATGGCAACGGGATACCAGGAGAAGACTTTGGAACTTTTGAAAAAACTGAAAACTACTAGGAAGCAGCATGCCTGTCTGACCTTTTTAAAAATGACTGAAGGTTTGACATTCTCTGCATTCTAGAAATATCTTTTTTTTTTGATAATGGGGATCTTTGTAATCCTGGGCTTTGTGGCTGTTAGGCAAGTGCTCTACCACTAAGTTACATCTCTAGTCCTTGAACTGTATTTTAAAATTTTTTTTATTTTTAATTTTTGTTATTTAAGCCAATGAAAATAATGATACAGAATTTCAAAACAAGATAATGGGAAATTAACAATGGTTAATATATTGTGTATTGTTACCTCCTAGTAGTTGCTCAGATAATAAGATATAGGCGTGCAAAATCGATCAAACAACATAAGCACAAACCGTTCTTTTCAATGGACTCAAATAAATTAGTAGTATAATTATCTTAGCTATCTTGTGTGTATATATATATATTTTTTTTTCTTTTCCCTTCCTTCTTTTCTACTTTCCCCCATGCCAGTTGTTTTTTCCTTTTGAGCAGTTCCTTTCCCTTTCACAATATCTATTGTAGATTTTGTACCTTATTTACTCTTTCAGTTTCTTACCCTAGGGAGACAATATGATATTTACACATGTGAGTCTGATTTATTTCACTCATGAGTATGGTCTCAAGTTGCATCCATTTACGTATAAAAGCCTCGAGTTTATCCTTCTTTATAGCTGAGTAGTACTCCATTATATAAAAATACCACATCTTTTTTATCCATTCCTCAGTTGCTGGACATTTGGGTTATCTCCAAGATTTAGAAATTGTGCTGCTATAAACATGGGTGAACATATATCGCTGTGGTATGATGTTTTTAATTCTTCTGGGAAAATACCCAGAAGGGGAATAGCTGGGTCAAATGGGACCTCTAATCCTAGTTTTTTGAGGAATCTCCACACTGATTTCCACAATGGTTGCACCAGTCTACACTCCTACCAACAGTGGAGAAGCATTCCTTTTCCCCCACAACCCCAAATTGTATTTTGAGGCAAAGTCTTGCTAAGTTGCCCAGTTTGGTCTTGAACTTACTGTCCACTTGTCTCAGCCTCCAGGGTTGCTAAGAATACAGGAGTGTGCCATGGTGCTCCACTGAAATCCCTTGTTCTTGAATAAAGAAAGTAAGTAAAAAAGTTCTCATGTAGATATGGAAACCTCCTTGAAATTCTTTCTTTTGGGGTTTATTGTATGCCATTTTAATCCTTGCTGTAGAGTGGCCTTGCAAAGGAGAATTCAGGTACTTCACAGAGAAGGAGGTTGGTTCATTTGACTCTTGCCAGGTTTTTGGAAATCTTAGTCTGGCATTTCCCAGCCAGGGGGGAAAAAAGACAGTTACTGATGGAAAATCAAGGACATATAAGAATTCTGAAAAAAAAAGCAAACCATTTATAAAATACATTTATCTAGAATATGCTCATTTACAGTCTAAATGAGGCTTGAATTGAGCCAGCAGAGAATGTAGTTACAGTGCCAGGTCTCCAATGCGGAGTGCTGGATACTTTTTTCATCCATGGATAGTGTCATTATATATTGCAATCATCATAATGGCACTTACTCATTAGAAATTCATTGAATGCCCATGTGGCTAGAGTGCACTTTCATTTGTATTCTGAAACGATTTAGTATTGGGAACTTAAAAGTCATTTGAGCAGTCCTGTGTGGAGCTCCTGTTTTTTACTCTAAGCAAATCAAGGTGAAGATCATTGTGACACATTAAACGGATGTAATTTTCTTTGATTAAGCAGTAACCTTGGATTGTGCATATTGAAAAATATAGTATTTCTTAACATTTTGAATGCATGGAAAAATATTTTTCCCAGTTAGACTAAGTGGCAAAGACAGAGGAATTTGAATATTGAAATATACACAAAATTTAACTCATATTTTTTGATATTGGGTTACTTTCATGGTTTAGGAATATAGAAGGTATATTATGTATATATGAGTTGCTAATGATATCATAGTTTCTTGTATATTAAATTTAGAAGTGTAATTTTAGTAAATTCAAGCAATGCTGAATTTACAGAATACTGTCGTTACTTGCTTTACTTTAATGGACATAAAAATGATTCTAAGAGAAGCTATATAAATGCTGCTGAATTTAGGAATATGTTATCTCTTCACATTTTTCCAAGCTAGGTGAAGGCACCTAGAATAAACTTTCAAAATAATAGTAAAACATAGGAAATAGTGATGGAAACTGGACTTTTGTGAGCTCTACTGTGTTCTACAAGAGAGAAAATGTTTCTTTTCAGAAAAGAGGTTAAAGGAGGAAACAAAACAGTAGAAACCTCCTCTCTCAACCTTACTATATGCAAATGTTGCCATATGGAATTTTTACAAGTAGGCTTTATTTGAACTGTTATTAACAATAGATTCTGCTTTGTCATCCTAGCATTTTTAATGATTTCCAAAATTCAGAGATTTTTCTCAGATTAAGAAAAGCCTGTCAATTCTTTCTGTCTTTTATGTATTTATACACATAAAGTTACATTTTTTAGAGAATTTTTAGAAGGTGAGAATATGAGCCAAAAGCCATTTTATACCACAAAAGGCCAATCAATCTAGCAGTGTCTCAGATAGCAATATTGGCGCAAATACCTGAAAATCATTAGTATGGAATTGTACCCCTCTAGAAGAGATTGTAATGATCTTTTAGTGCAATCTTCTCATCTCACAGGTGAGGAAAACAAAACCTAGAAAACACTTTAAGAACTATCTTTTAAAATGCAAGATCGTAGAGAAGGCAGCTTAAGAATGACAATAATAGACATTGTACAACAATTTGAATATTTATTTGATAGGATGACTTCAAATACTCCAGAATAACCTTTTCAAGTTCTCATAATTACTTCAATTTATTTTATACTCAGTTTGCATGCTTACCTTTTAAAGGTAACCATATTTTTGAGGTAACTCCAGGTTGGGAACTAAAATAACTGTGCAGGTTTCTTACTTGTTTCTTCATTAGAAATAGTCTTTTGAGAATGGTGGAGTACCAAGTAGTGATCTGGAGTTTGGGGAATGTCAGTGCTTATTGAACAAAAAGCTCTGCCCTTGTAGTGGCGAGACAGATAATAAACAACCAACGTGTGGCATGGGATTAGTGTGAAAGATGGTTTCATCTGTAAAAGTAGTGGTTAAGGTAGGGCTTACAGAAAGTGACTTCTGAGCAGAGGTCTGAAGGTGGTGGGGGGGGTTGCCTTAGCCAAGGGGAAATTGGATGGAAGAGCGTTCTAGGCAGAGGGACGAGTAAGCACAAACTCTTAAGGTGAGATTGCACTTGGCATCTGGGAAGAATAGCAAAGAAGGCAGTGTGGAGTGGGGTGAGAAATGGGAATTGAAAGTCAGACAGATGATCAGGGCTTCAAGTCTTGTAGGACTGTTGCTGGGCTTGCTGCAGTGCTAGGTTCTTGGTATTCCAAACCAAGAATTGAGCAGGAGATGCAGAAGTAGAAGTGAAAGCATAGCTTTATTAGCAGAGACCAAAGATCAGTACACTCCTCAAAGTGGGAATAGGCCAGTGAGATGAGCTCATGGTCCTCAAAGAATCCAGGTGTCAGAGTCTATGTGGGTTTTACTGGGGGGAGGAGCTCTTTGAACTGACAGGGCAATTCACTCCAATCAGGGGCAACTCTCCTCCTTTCATTGGAGGGAGAGTTTTCATCCTAATATGGGCTTTGTGGGACTATCGTGGCACACAAAGCCCACTAAGGGTTGAAGCCACAATGCAAATGAAATTATCATTGATTGTAATTACATGTGGGTTACTTTCAGGTGTTTAAGGTATTCTATAATACATGTGTCTCCAGGTATGGCCCAGTTGTTAGAGCTGGATGCTCTTTGTGGTTTTTAGAAAGCTGTCTCTCCCCACCCCCTCCAAGCATGTAGCACATGCTTTATCTTGTCTTTTCCAGGTGCAGTCTAGTTGTTCGAACTGGACATTCCCTGCGGTTGTGGAGAACTAGCTTCCTCTTTTACCCTCTGCCCCTCAGGTTCCCCCTCCAGGGACTGCTCTCTACCACCTGCCTCACAACATGTAAAATATTTAGTTCACTGTGAGGGAAATGAGGAGCAATTAGAGAGATTTGAATGGAAGAAAGGTATAGTTTGGTAATGTTTTAAAGGAGAATTTTTACTGTGTTGAGAAACTCCTCTTATGTAGAGTTTTATCTTCCTGTATGGGCTTCCTCAAGACACATTTTCATTGAGGTCTTTCATTATCTTGTTCCTCTGTAATGAGTACTCCCTTGGAGTATTGTATGAAGCCAGATAGCAAGAATATTTTATAAGATTCTTCTAAAATCAGTGTCCCTCCTCTTCCTAGGCCCACAAAGCCTTTGGGGACCTGCCTTGGTGTTGTCACCACCCCTGGTGACCTCTAGTGTGATGGTTTAAATCTGAAATGTCCCCCAAAAGTCTCATGTGTTTCAGAGGTGGAGCTTTTGGAAGGTGATTGGATCACGGGGGTGCTATACTTACAGTGGATAAATCCATTGATGAGTTCAGAGCTGAACGTGCTGTTAGGAGGTGGGGCCTGGTAGGAGGAAGTTGGTCACAGGAGGCATAACTTTAGATGGTATATTTACCTCTTGTCTCCTCGCTCCTCTATTTCCTGGCTACCATGAGGTAAACAGTTTTCTTTTGCCATGCTTTTCTCCCGTGCAATCTCTGCCTTGCAGTCAGCTGACCAGGGACTGAACCTTCTGAAACCATGAACCAAAATAAACCTTTCCTCCTTTAAGTTGTGAGTATCAAGGATTTTGTCTCAGCAACAAGAAAGTTAGTAATATACCTGGCTTTGCTCATGCTGGGTAGGACTCCCTGAGTTCTTTCCCACAGGTAATGTTGTCTTTAGCCATTCAGGGCATCATCAGCTCTCTGTAACAATAGCCACCTTTCTCTGAGATTCCTATATATGATCTGTGGTTTGAGAAAATATAAAATCTCTGTCCACATTCTCCTTGCCCTTGTTGATGTGTGTACGTGTGTGGGTGTGTGTATGGTTGTTTGATTTTGTTATTATAGAAGTTAACTTTTTATGCTTGTAGGATACTATGTTTATTTTTAATAGAAAAATGATTATTTTCACAGGCGTCTCATTTAAAATATGTGCAATTTCTATTCCAGAATGTGGCTCTTTAAAAAAAATTTTTTTTATAAATCCTTGGGAGGGTCACCCTGTGTATAACAAAGCAAAACTCTTTGAAAATTCTCCCATCTCCAAAGTTCTACTATTTATATTAGTTGTTTAATACTCATCTCTATGTTTCTTCCTTCTTTTTTTTTGGTCTCTGTTTTCTATTGTCTCTCCCTATATCTCTTAGCTGGATCGTATTATTTTCTCCTCTGGGTGTCTCTAAGTAGGACCTACGTACAGAACTCTAACCCTTTCATCTCTCCAGTTTGTCCTTATCCCTGCCTCATGTCACAAAAATGACATCTTTCTTAGTATTTGTTCTCCATAGGAGGTGGAATAAGGGTGAGATTATAAATATTTAAAATTAGATGTATTTGTTTTGATTCTACAACTTTGTTTTTGTATTTATAAAGCAAAATATTTTCAATGTAAAAAATTGGAAAATGGAAACAAAAAATGTCCCACCCAAAAGACAGTATTCATATTCCCTCACCCAAAAATAACTTTATTTAACGTTTTTGTATAGCTTTCTAGAACTTGTGCATGTGTGCTTTAACAAGATTGTGATTTAAAAAATTTATAAGTATTAATATGCAAATAAATCATATATTATTATTGTGTTACTCTTTATTGATTTTATAATGGTAGTAAATATGTGTTGTCATCCTATAGATTTTAACTTAAGCATTCTTTTGTCTTCTGGAAAGAGATGTTGACCCCTTCATTCTGGCCTCTGCTTCGTGTTGTCCCATACAAGTCTATATTTTAATTACTGCATGGTGAACAGCAACTTACTTCTTTTTCTACTTCACTTGGCTCTCAGATTTATGAGGGCAGACATCCTGCCGTCCTACTGTCCACTAGGCAGTGAATACTACATCATAGATTCTCAACAAGTAGCTGGTAATTACATCTTGGAAACCATGGCTTTTAATCATGAAACAGTGTAATAATTACATTAATTATATCACAATTGGTTAATATATTTTTCCTCTTATTAATGAAAATATATTTTATTTAACCATCTGAACAGCAGAGGAGCAGCCTTGTATTTTCCAAATTTCCAGAGATTAGAAATAAATAGGCACATACCGTATTATCACCCTGGTGAATGAATGGATGAGTGAATGGATGGATGAGTAGAAGTTGGAAGATCAAAGGACTATTTCTAGTCTGTTGAAATATGGTCAAATGAAGGAGAAGATGTCCTTAACTTTTAGACTAAAAGTTGATTAAAATAGCAACAACAAAGCAAAACAAAAACAGGCAAAGAGGAAACCCATAAAGGGAGCTTGACACCGCAAAATGAACCATATGAATTTGCCTCAGTCTCTTTGGGGGATGGGTTCCAAGATGCCCTGAAGACAACAAAACCCTCAGAGGCTCAAATACCCTTTATAATATGGGATAATTGGGCTAGGGATATAGCTCAGGGGCACAAGCACCTGCCTGGCAAGTGCAAGGTCCTGAGTTTGATTCCACACACACACACACAAAAAAAGGGGATAATATTTGCGTATAATCCAAACATCCCCTTATATACTTTAAATTATCTCTGGATCATTTATAATACCTAATACAAAGTAAATACTAAATTTACTATTGTTACACTACATTGTTTAAAGAATGATGATAAGAAAACGGTTATGTGCATGTTCGGTAGCGATGTAATTTAATTTTTCAAATTCTTTGAATCTGCTGTTGGTTGAATTCTTGGATGCAGAACCTGCAGACAGAGGTCCATCTGTATTCTACTTTACAAATTAATTCAACTTCAGAGCTCTTTCTATAACTAGGTTGCTAGCTAATCTTTACTGTTCCAGATTAGCTATATATTAGTTGTGTTCTGGATGTTCTAAGTAAATAATGCGTTAAGGGATGTCTGTATAGAATACTCCAGGTCATCATTTGTCCCATTATATATACCAAGGATTTTCAATTAAATTTCTACTGAAATGTATTCCAAACCTAAAATGATTGACTATTTTCAAATACATATTTCAAATTAACTTTTATACACCAGAATGTTACTTGGCTTAGTTAAATTAATAAAATTTACTAATATTAAAATAAGGATATTAAAGATATTATTAATTTTAATATAACTATTGAGAAAGCAGGGAAGTAATTTTGGTAAAAGCCAACTAGGAATGGATTTTGATTATTTGGAGTATAATCTCAACTGATATAAATTCATTAAGATGAAGACAGAGTTAGGAATTTAGGAAAAGACTCAATTCTATCTCTTAATTACTGGCGAGACGTTTACAGAAGGACATGTGGTTGTGTGAAAGGGATATAAATAACCTTTTCTTAAGGTTGTATTTTTAAACATAATGAAGGTGTGTTGGGGATTGAGGGTTGAATGGAAAGCACTAAAAAGAAGACTTTAAAATAACTTTTAAAATAATGCTTTTTATATATTTCATGTTTCTATTCTTCATGTTCACACTCAGCAATGGCAAGGGCTCATATCCAGAATAGATATAAGTAGCACAACTGCCTGGTGGGCAGATTATTAAAAAGAAATGACTGTTCTCATGGATATCTGTTTATATTTCAATTAACAAAGAGTAAAAGGCCTTTTCTGACATTTTTGCATGGGGAGACTGGATTAAAAAGCATGCCACTTATGCTGGGCACATTTAATTAAATGTTTGGTTTGAGCTTATAAGGTACTTCAGTTCAGATTCCAATAGGTCATTAAAAATTCCATTATCCATTATTATTGACATTTTGATAAAAAAGTATATCTAGCAGGATAAAGCCACCACATTTTTGACTCTTCTTTGACATATTTTTTTTGTTTGGTGAGAGTTTAAATCTTGTCATTTCTTAGCGGTTTCCTGATTTTTGTAGTTTATGACTCAGATAATACTATTTAATCAGTGGGTCAGAGTAATAAACCCAAGTTCATGCTCACTAAAATCTCCACATAAACAGATTTGAATGAATATTTTATCTCGTCAGCATATAGGTTATTTTGTGCAATTGTCCATATAGTTATTGCCCATTTCATGTTGTAAGTTTTGAAAAGATGAGAGGGATATCTCTGTAATTTGATCTAATTAGTTCTTAACACATGCAGTCAGATTAAATAATGATAATGATATTAATGATAATTTTAACAATAAATAGTAACAAAATCACTGCACACATTCTCTATGCCTGGTGCTGTGTTAAGCATTTATACATGACTGTTTTTGTGAGATAGATGTTACCTTCATTTTATACATGAGTTAATTGAGGCTCTAGAAGGTTAAATGATTTGTAGAAGATGCATTGTCATTGTTAGAAATAAAAGCAGTTCACTCCAAAGATCATAATACTCTACCACATATGTTGTTTCTGATAGTCGAATGCTGTTTTCATCATTAGTTATGTTGTGTTTTACTATATTCCTACCATGAGAGAGCAGTGCTTCTCAGACTTTAATGTGAGGGTCTTGTTAAAACGCAGCCTCTGATTTAGTAAGCCTGTGGTGGAGACCTGAGATTCTGCATCTTTAACAAGCTCCTAGGTGATGCTGGGTTGCTGGTCTTGGACCCACTGACTGGACAAGGTTCTAGTACAGTGATGCCCAACAGAATAGAGGAATGTCGGAAAGCATGCTTATTAGATCCTCATCGTAAGCATTTAGAAGACGTTTCCAACCTACAGAGTTTCCTTTTCCTTGGGAGCCCCTGATACACTCTTTTCTACCTTGTAAAATAAGTGCTGAAGACAGCCATACATAGAACAGCTCCCCCTTATACATGGAAGATATAGTCCCAGATCCCCATGAATACCTGAAACCACAGATAGTACTGAACTCTGTAGGTACTATGCTTTTTCTATACATACATCCACAGTTTTAAAGCTTTTTCCATCTTACCTGATGGAACTCAACTAGCATGAATTTCTTTCATCTTCTTCATTGTTTCACAAATAGAAGACTTGTTCTTACTTCAGATCTTTAGAACCTCAGCGTTCAATTTTGTTTTCTTTCTTAAACTGAAGTTGAGAGCTTTCGCCCTTTCACATAAAGGAAGTACTTTATGGCTTCCTTTTGGCATCTCTGAATTGCTACTCTTATGCCTTGAGACCATGGTTAATAAAAATATGGTTTATTTGAAGAGAAGCTTTGGGATACCAAGGCAATGTATTTGATAATCCATATGCTACTAAGTGACTAATGGGTAGGTAGCATATGTTGCATGGATACAGTGTATGGATATGCTGGACAAAAGGATGCTTTACATCTGGGGTGGGAAAGAGTGGGAAGGAGATTGCTACTCAGATGGTGTGCAATTTAAAACTTATGAGTTGTTTGTTCAGGAATTTTCCATTTATTATTTTCATGACTTGTAGGTAACAGAAACTGTAGAAAATGAAACTGCAGATCAGGAGGGAATTTACTACTGATGGGGAACTCCTGCTATACGCTTCACGTGTTTTGGGATAGAAAAGAATCAGAAATGACTGATCCAGTCATTTTATAATCTAAAATACTGGATGCTATCAGGTGTTGGATAATGATATTAATGCCATGGCATGGTCAAAACCCAGGGGAAAGAGAAGCTAAGGAAAAGAAGAGAGGTACAAGAAGGAGAAAGATGAGAGAAAGTGGAGGAAAATAACTAATTACAGATGGTCGTGAAGAGATGGCCAAAGATGGCCAGAAAAAGCCAAGTTCCTATTACACAGCATAATTTAAGGAAGCTCTTAATCTCAAAATAACACTTTCTTCAACTTGTTATAGGGCCTCTTGAAATGACAGCTTGCATTCAGAGTAACTACTAAGCTAATATACCATGTTGCTTAGCTCCTTCTACCTACCAGACTTTCAGGGTGAATATTTTGAGCTGGGTAAAAAATAATCTTTCACCTTTATTTTAACCACTGATGTATCAAGTCTAGGGCCATCTTGTTCCTCATTTGACCAATGATTTTCTGTAATTTAAAAGAGTGGAATGCACATTAACATTCACTAGAGGAACAGAATCAATATAAAATATACATAGAAAGCCTGGAAACTCACTTCAGAGTCACCACTGTGAGTTTGTGTTGGAAAGCTGAAGTCTGCTCTGGAAGCTTGAAGGAACTGGAGACAGATATCTGAAGGCAATGGTGAAAGCTAGAGCTCCTTGAAAATCAGTGTGGAGACTCCTCAAAAAACTAGGACTAGAGGTCCCATATGACCCAGCTGTTCCTTTTCTGGGTATTTTCCCAGAAGAATTAAAAACATCATACCACAGTGATATATGTGCACCCATGTTTATAGCAGCACAATTTGTAATAGCTAAATCTTGGAAACAATCCAAATGCCCATCAACCAAGGAATGGATAAAAAAGATGTGGTATTTTTATACAATGGAGTACTATTCAGCCATAAAGAAGGATAAACTTAAGATATTTATAGGGAAATGGATGCAACTTGAGACCATACTCATAAGTGAAATAAATCCAACTCACATGTGTAAACATCGTATTGTCTCCCTCATGAAAGAAGCTGAAAGAGTAAGATCCAAAATGTACAATAGATATTGTGAAATGGGAAGAACCTGTTCAAAAGGAAAGAGAAACTGGGATGGGGGAAAGGAGAAAAGACGGAAGGGAGAAGGAAAAAAAAATATATATATACACGATAGTTAAGATAGTTATACTACTAATTGCTATTAGTTCATTGAAAAGAAAGGTTTGTGCCTATATTGTTTAATTTTTCATGCCTGTGTCTTGTAATATGAGCAACTACTTTGAAGATAACAATATGTAATGTACTAACCATTGTCACTCTCCTACAATCTTGTTTTGAAATTTTTTACCATTATTTTTATTGTTTTTTTTCCTCTAAAAAAAAAAATGAATGAAGATTCCAGGGCCTGACTTACTCCTGTCTACACAGCATCTATGGCAAAGGAGATCCAGGAATCTGAGATTTTCACAAACTCCTTACGTGATTTTTAATGTAGGATAAACGTTGAAACAGGTCCTTACAAAGGAGGGTGCTGAGCCCTTGCAATGGCTTGTGTCATATTAGACTTTTCAGTCCTGCACTTTAAGCCCTGCAGGCCGCAATGGGGAGCATATTATGAGCTTAATAATAAGAATGGCAGAAGCTCACTTTTCTGCTTCTACTTGCAGCAGGGAAATCTCCAGCAAGCTGTCACATTTAGCCTTATTGGGAGTTTCATGAAATGTCATCATTTTTTGATAATTTTCATATTCCTGAACCTGCTGGATAAATTTGATTTCCAGTTGTAGATTAGAGTTTTAAATATTAACAAATAGACCTAGAGTTTTCTTAAACTTGTGTCTGTACTAGCTAGACACACGAGTGGTGTGTTTAAGAGGAAAGAAAGGGAATTTGGCATTACTTTCTAAGTCCATTTTGCTTCCTTATATTTTAATAAGTGATGTAGCTTCTCTTAACAACTATTGATGCAATAAAACACATTTCCCTAGCTTCCAAAACAGAGAAAATGAAGCTTTGAGATGAGTAGTGAAGAATGAGGCAGGCAACAATAGCTAATATAATTTTTTTTCTATTTTACTTCCTCTCTTATTCTTTAACAATACTGAATCATCTTAGTAAATAAGAATGGACACTAAACTCTATTTATACTAAAATTTTTCTCTATTGTACACACATTGTAGTCAGTGTGAGCAGTGTTTTGTATTCTGTGTTGGTCTACAGTGTCATATACACAGTACATGCATTATGTCAGTTCCTGAAATTACAATTCTTAATGACTTTGTATTAAAGCTTTGTAATACTGTGCTGTACTTCCTACAAACATTTCTTTACTGTTTGCCACTTATACTTGAGTTTTTCCAGTTTTCTGCTATATAGTAATGAACTATGACATAGATCTAAGCATCTTTATATAAATTATTTCATTTTCTTTGGAGCTATTTTCTTAAGAAACGTTCCCAAGTGTATGGTTACTGGACTAACATATAATAAGAGGCTTTTAAAAAATTGTAACTCACTGCTAGATTTTTTCTCAGAGAGCTTGAATTGATATTTCATGCCATGGCTAATATTTCATCTTCGTTATAGTGTTATAAAATCTAAGCGCTTTAATTTTTTTTTTTTATTTTGCCAGTTTGATATATGGGACTTACCCTATTGGTTAAATATTTTCATCATCTTTTTATTTTTGGTTAAAATTAGGATACTTTTAAAATTGGGACATAATCTTAGGGCAGGATCAAAGTGGCAGTTTTCCTACACATGACTCCCTCACTCACCAACATTATTTTCCAGTCGCTTTGGCCTCTTTTGCAAGACACATCCAACCAAGGGAACAACCCAGGTAGTCCACAAGCTGCTGTTTGTAGAGAAGTTCTACTGCGGAGCAGAAGAGGGCGCTGTTTGTTTGTACCAAGGCAGAGCAGGAATAAACCGTGACCCATTTAAGGAGAGTGAGTGGTGCCCGAGACAGCTCTGTTCCCATGAGTTCAAATTGGTTTCTCTTACTCTGCATTTGACCTATAACATGGACTATCGTGAATTAATTAACACATGCTGATGAGGGACAACAAGTTTTGATTTTCGCTATTACAAAAAATGCAAGGCGAGTACCACTACGTATACAGCTTTTTGCACAGACCTATGTGTTTCTGGGGGAAGAATGCTGAATGCAAACTTGCAAGGTCAAATTTTACGAGCACTTAAAATTTTAGTAATTTTAAATTGCCCTCCAAAAAGGGAGGAGGTAGCTTTCTAAGGCTGTTTGCTATGTGCTGCCATCACACTGTTTGATGGTACGAAACAGAAGAAAGTCTTGGAAGAATTTTGAAGCCCAAACCCTGAGTGACTTGATTCTGTTTGCACAGTTCCCTTTGCTGCGCTCCACTTAGCTCATTATAGACTCTTTCTTAAATGAGGTTCCTGGGGTCAGTGGGAAGACCTTGTAAGCTGCTGTGGGGCTCTGTCATATTTATCCTCGGTTGCTTTCTTGTTAGGGTAAAAGAAGGGGCAAAGTGTCTACTTGCTCTGTAGGGGAGGTGGGGGAAATGCTCTTCACAGTAGGATGGGCCATAGATAGGTCCTTACCTTGATTCTCCTTAACTATCCCAGCCCCACTTCTGCTCAGGTAACCCACTGTCCCCTCTCTCCTTTGAAGCATGGGTCAGGTCATGCTACTCCTTTGCTCACAGCCTTCCAGTGAGTTCCCCTGCAATTGCATTAAAATACAAAGTGCTCACATTGGGTTTTCACACCCATTCTATACTTTCACCTCTTCCCCTACTCCTTCTGCTCCACTTCTACCCTGACTCTAGCCTCACTTCTCACCCCAAACACACCCTGCTGAGGCAGGCTTCAGGTAGATGTCTGAAGGGCTCCAAAGTATATTCTATACTTCATGAGGCACCATAAAGCTCACACAGACTGCCCAGGTCTGACTGGGGCCTGGAATTGGAAAGAACAATTAAATGGCTATGTGCTTATGAGATGGAGCCTAGAACAGTGGTGGCCAACCTATGGCATGCATGCCACAGTGGGATGTTTGCATCGTTGAGAGCTCTAAGAGGTTCACCATCCCTGGCCTAGAAGGTCTGCAGCAGGAGTTGTGCCAGCATCTCCTTGGACTGGATGTGGGCCAGAGGGGAGAGATTTCATCTTGGGACCTACAAAGAGGGGAGGCAAAGAGACACCAGACAAAATGGAAAGCTGGATTCGATTGGTATGCAGTGTATGTATATGTGGAAATACCGCACTGAACCTGGTTAATATGTATAAGTAATACATGTTTATAGAAAAATTTTTAAAAAAGGTTTCAATGCACTGTAGGGTGTGTATAAGTCATGTGTATTAGTCAGCATTTTATTGTTGTGACCAAATACCTGAGAAAAACAACCCA
This sequence comes from Erethizon dorsatum, assembly GCA_028451465.1. Classification (NCBI taxonomy): domain Eukaryota; kingdom Metazoa; phylum Chordata; class Mammalia; order Rodentia; family Erethizontidae; genus Erethizon; species Erethizon dorsatum. The sequence goes on from CM051839.1 coordinate 13,113,024, forward strand.
AATGGGGAAAGATTGTCTTGGCTCATGGTTTGAGTGATTTCAGTCCATGGTTGGCTGACTCCACTGCTTTAGGCCTGGGGCAAGGCAGGAACATGGTGGAAAGGCATGGTGAAGGAAAGCTGCTCACTTCATTACAGCCAGGAAGTAGAGAGGGTGGGAAAGTTCCCTGGGATGAAGGGGTAGAGGAAAAGATATTCTCTGCAAAGGCACATTCCCAGGGTCCTGACTTCCATCATCCAATTAGACCCTACCTCTCAGTAAGCCCATTGAGCTGTGAACTCATCGACGGATTAATTAAGTTGATAAAGTTAGAGCCCTCATGATCCTTTCAGTTATAAAATCCCACCAGCTATTAACCAATCCTTTGACATAAGGAGGCTTTGGGGAATATTTTGGATTCCAACACTAACTCCATGGAAGGTGTTGCCACCAAGGAAACTGTAGGTGAGAGGTATCGCAACCTGTAAATCTCTGAAGAGAATCTGACAGAACCTCATGTAGGGAGGAGACAACTCAGCACACATCAGCTCAGCAGAGACTGTATCTTGGACCATCTGCTAGGTCTCCAAAGTCCAAAAACCTCCTAAATAATGACTGTGCTACTCTCTACCTTTCCTCACTCCCACCTCCTCTCCTCTCCCACCCAGCCTTCACAAAAGTGGAAGACATTGTGAGAGCAGAACAAAGTGAGCAGAAAGCAGAGGGAGGAAAACTAGGCTCACTGGCCATGCCTCCAGCACCCATCCATGACAGCTGGAGGGGAGATGAAACTCTTAAGATAAACTGGGAAATGCAGAGGCTGAGTCTCTGCAGGAGACTGGACATATTGCTGAATTGAGACTGTTTTACACACAAGTGAGCATAAAGTTGTATGCATGGAGAGTTGCTAGGGAGTTGGGGATTTGCTTAAGCCTTCAGTCAGAGGCAGAGTATAAAGCACTATTGGGTGTAAAGCATGGTGGTCTCTCTTGGTTTATTTTTGGGACACTTTGGAAGCTTGCAAAAATCCCAAGACACAGATCATGTCTAGGCCAAACAAATTAGAATCTTTAAGAGTGGGGTCCAGGCATTTGAATCTTTAAAGATCCCAGGTACTTCCAGTGTGCAACCAAAAAGTGATAGACCTAAGTAAGGTTTGCCTTTGTCACAATAAAAAAGCTGTTACTGATACTGGAAACTCTCTTGTTTTTGTATTAATTCCATGGCCTTTATTATCCTTAGACTTCTTCAAGTGTTGATTTATAAATTTTCAGATTTAAAGGAAGCTTTCAGCTTTAAAAACATTTAGGTTGGCTGTCACTTAATACTATAAACATTACCACTTTTTTGCTTTAATTTAGTATTAAAAACTTATCTAAAGACAAGTATGTAAACTATCTCTCACTTTGAGTTGTGAAGGTATCTACAGCCCAAATTGTACATTGAAATTAAGCTTATGATAAGTGATATTCTAATTTACACACACCCCATGTGTATATATATATATATATATATATATACACACATATATTAATATCACTGGCATATTAAGGTTCTCTAGGGAAACCACCAATAACCTATATCTATGTCTATGTTGGTATAGATATTTATTGTAGGTAATGGCTTGCAAGGTTGTGGACACCAGAAAGTCCCACGGTCTGCTGTCTGCTGGAGAATCAGGAGAGCTGGCAGTGTAGTTCAGCCTGAGTCTAAAGGACTGAGAGCCAGAGCACCGATGTTTGGGGGCAGGAGAAGATACATGGCTGAGCTCAGAGGGAGTGAACTTGCTTTTTCTTCATTTTCTTTTCTATTCAAGCAGGTGCCCATTCATATTGTGCCCATTCATATTGTTGAAGGCAAGTCTTTTTTCTTCAGTCTACTGATCCAAATAATAATCTCTTCTGGGATCCCTACCATAGACTATTATCATCTAGATCTAAAATACCCCCCACCAAAGTCTTGTGTTCAGAGGTGGGGCTTTTAGGAAGTGATTGGATCATGGGGTGTTGCGTGCCCTTGCCAGCAAGGAACACACGAAAGTGGAACTTGTTATTAACAATTTATTAACGCTGTACAGGGACCGAAGTCGCACCCAAGCCGGTTCTCAAGCTAGGCTAGCTTCTTCCAGCTTCTTCTTCTTAGCTTAGCTTCTGCCTACCTAGCTTAGCTTCCTCTTAGCTTCTTTAGCTTCCCCTTAGCTTCTTTAGCTTCCTCCTAGCTTCTTTAGCTTCCTCCTAGCTTCTTTAGCTTCCTCTTCTTAGCTTCTTTAGCTTCTTCCTCCTTCTCCCCTGGACACTCTCCTATATAGGAATCCATCTCCAATCACCTTCTGCCACGAATAGCACACCCATTGGGCGCCGCCGCAAGGATCCGCCCGCTGCCCAGAACCTTCCCTAATAAGGGAACATAGAAATGCGGATCAGCTGATAGGAAGCAGGCTATCCGCGCCATGTTGGTGGTGCAGTAAGAAAAAGGCTCCCAACAATGGGGAACTACTCATCAGTGGCTTAATCCACTGAATTCAGAGCTGAGTGTGCTGTCAGCAGATAGGGCTGAATGGAAGAGGTGAGTCACTGGGTGTGTGAACTGGGAGGCTGTATTCTTGTCTCTAGCTCCTCCCTTCTCTCTCTGCTTCCTGAGTGCTATGGGTTTATCAGATTTTCTCCTTCAGACCCCTCCACTATGCCATTTCTGTCTTGGAGCCAGCCAACCATGGACTGAACCCTTTGAAACCATGAGACAAGAGGTTCCTCCTTTAAATTGCAGGTAATATTATCCCAGTGGTGAAAAGGGAACAGACACACCTAGAAACAATGTTTTACCAGCTGTCTTGGCATCCTTTAGTCCAGTCATTTGACACATAAAACTTACCCCCACATTGGGCTTTAGGACCGTTGTAGGAAGTTTTGGATGGGTTTAGCTGTCTTGCTTCAGAACTAACACAGTTATGTTGGAGAAAATGTCATTTTGGCAGACATGGCAAGAACTTCACTTATATTTTTTTCTATACAAACTCCCTCCCTGATGGTTTTTATTGATTTCCAAAAGCTGAGTGTTTGGACTAACTGCATGAGATCACTTTGGGAACCTATTAAAAATATTGATTCCTTAGCCCATGACCAGACCCTTAGAACCAGCCTTTCTGGTGGTGTAGCCTGAGCAGCAGTAGTTTAACAATTGCTCCCAGGTGGTTTCAATGCCCAGCCAACTTAGGGCAGTACTGGAAATGCCAGCTGATTACTTAGATTAAGTATAAATCCTGCTGTGAGGAGAGTGAGTTACCAATTAGGAAATAAACTAGTATTAAACTAGCTGTTAAAAGGTGGTATTAGTGACTGTGGGCTGTGCAAGCTGCCTGTGGTGACATCTGAAAGATTCCTCAGCGAGTATCTTAAGTCATTTTTGGAACCATTGGGAAGATTTCCTGTATTTTTAGGAGCATGATGGGATGCATCACATAGTGAATTTTCACAGTGATTTTCTTCATCTGGTTGTATGTTGAAATGGTTCCTTACAAGACAGAGGACAGAAGAAGAATCCTGGTCTCTTATGAGGCCTCAGGCATCCTGGGGGACATGAACTCTTCGTTTTCTCCACGTGTCTTACAGTATATTCTCATGTCCTTCATGAGTCTTGTGTTTTCTTTCTTCTCCAGTAGCACAGGGAAAGGAGGACAAGACTTATGATGTTATAAAGTAACAGATGTTATGAAGAAAATCCTGGTGCTGCCACCCTCTCGCTAATTTAGCTAAGTTCCTTAATGTCTGTATCAGTGAATTGTTCTGCTAAGGGGATTTAACTCATCACAGGTAATGTGAATATGTTTAAGCATGCATGCAACCAATTCTACAATCCATGTCCTATAAATCCATGTCCTTAGCTCCGGGGACACAACAGGTGCTCAGCGAATGACAGGCAGAGTAACTAGCACAGGATCTCAAATCTACAAGATGTCCTAAAATATTTCTGGAAATGTTTAGAGACAGAGAAAATTGTGGATGCCAGAAGTCATCTCAGGGAGCAAATTCTTTCCTAAGCTTTCTGAGTGGGAGTGAGGTGGGGAAAGGGTGGGTGTTGATGGGCAAGACCACACGTCCTTCTTTGCCTGACACAGTCCCACAGAAGTATCCAGGTTGGAAGCTACGTCGTATGGTTATCCTAGGTAAGGGTCACAGTCAAGTAACATTAGTTGGTTTCTGAACTGCCCGGTGGGTTTGCGAGTGAGGGTTTACTGCAGAGTTTGCTGATTCTGTATGGAATGTGTAATTTGGGGCCGGAACAGAGAGAAGCTGAGCATCGGTCCCACACTTTTCTCCATCTGCAGAAATCTCTTCTGGACTCATGGATTTGACGCTATCTTCAGGTGGATGACTCAAATTTATACTGCATATTTGGTATTTCTTCATAGGTGCCTAACGGGCATTTGAAATGATACATCCAAAATCCAACTGGTACTCTTACCCTAAACTTGTCCTTCTTCAAGTCTTCTCTCACTCACTATCTGGGCGTCCCATTCTCTCTGTTCTTCAGGCCAAAAAAATATTTAAAGGCATCTTGATTTCTCTCTTTGGCTCATACCATATTCAGTGCAAATCCTATCCATTTTACCTTCAAAATATGTCACTGTTCAATTACTTCGTGCCATCTCCACTGCTACTACTTTGATCTAAGCCTTCCTTTTACGGACAAGAGTCCATGTCCCAGGAGTTCATATCTTATCTAGATTATTTCATACTCACTCACCTGGTGCTTTGGCTTTCACCCTCCCTCTTCCTATAGTTGCCTCTAGTGAGAGAAAGCTTGTTAAATACAATTCGGATCGTATCACTTTTCCCCCTTCAAAATCCTCCAGTGATTTCACAGGGATGGACAATTCTCCATTCCTCTCCCCCAGTCCTGGTTCTCTCAGATCATCACTGAGGGTTGAGCTGCTTTGTCCTCTTTGCTGTGCACACAGCACCGACACGAACTTCCGCTGTAGAGTTCCGAGAGGAAAGCTTCCATGGTTCTCCACCCTGGCTCTTTCTTTGCCTGGCATGCTTTCCTTGGAGGTACTCCCTTGGCTCATTCCTTTCCTCCTTCCGCCCTATTCAGACGTCACCTTCCCAGTGAGGTCCTGACCTCCCTCTAATGCTGCATCCACCCCTGTCACTCTTCTTCCTCTTCCCGGCTGTATTGTTCTCAGTACCAATGACTTAATTTATAGTACGTGTTTCTCAACTGGAATAGAAGCTCTGGGGACACTGATTTCTTCTTCTTCACCTGCTTGGAGAACTGCCAGAGTCCCAAAGTTTTGTGAAGTGTCTGAGGGACAGTAGTTTCTCAAACATGCTTGCTAAAAAAAAAAAAAAAAAAAATGAATTAGACTTACTAAGCTCAACTGAGACTTTCTGAACATCAGCAGAGAACTTAGTGATATGCTTTATGACTGACACATGGCTTTGATGAGTTTCTTGTTAGACTTTTTTTTTCTACTTAGTGTTGTATGAAACCAAAGCATCCTTGAGGATTCTCCTGCTGGCTGGCCCTGATTTTCTTCCTGGGTGGGTTCCAGGCCCTTTCTAGAATCACTAATCTACTGCTACTTATGTTTTATGCTGTGAGGAGTAGCATGAAGCTCCTATGAGGAGTCGCTTTTTTGTCTTTTTTAGAAGATGCTGTCTGCTTCTCTAGGAAGCTGACTCTAAGAGCCCTTCCAGCACTTCTCCAGCAGGTGCTGCCCTTCTTGGTTCCTCCAGTGTGAGGCGGGTTAGTATTGCTGCCCGAAAGAGTGTACTCTGCTGCTTTGGGGATGTCTAAAGATAGAGTGAATCTCTATCTTCTCTAGGTTCTCAGGACTCTCGGGAAGGAGTTATGAACCAATTAAGAGAGGAGCCTTTTGGAAGGAAAAGGACTGAATGTGTAACTAGAGGCTGGTAAACATTTTCTCTGAGGGGTCAGATGGTCAATATTTTAAGCTCGAGGGCCACGCAGTCTTGGTGGCAGTAACTCAAGAAACAATTTTGTTATAGCAACAAAACCATCATAAACAAATCTTAAGCAAATAATGACTGTATTAAAATAAGAGTTTATTTATGGACACTGAAATTTAAAATTCATATAATCTTGGTATGTCACAAAATATTCTTATATGACTTCTTTCTTTCTTTCTTTCTTTCTTTCTTTCTTTCTTTCTTTCTTTCTTTCTTCCTTTCTTTCTCCCATCCTTCCATCCTTTCTTTGATATTGGAGATTGAACCTGGGCATCCTGCAATGCTGCATTGAGCTACATCCACCAGCCCCAGATATGCTATTTAAAACAATTAATGATGTATTGATCATTTTTGGCTTGTTGGGTCATATGGAAGCAGACAATAGGTCTGAACTGGTTTACTGACCCTAGTTTGCAGACCTTTGATATAATCCTTGGTCCCTAAGGAAGACGATAACTAAGTATTTCCTGTGTTCTATGACTTTCCCAGGGAAATGCGAAAGAAAGGCCTCCCTTCAAATTGGGGAGGTGCCAACAGACCAAAGAATGGCTGGGCCACATCCAGCTTGTGAGCGTATTAGGGCTGACTTACATTGTGGTGGATGGCTTAAAGGCAGCTGCAGTCCTCACCACGCCCTTGACCCTACCCTTTACCAAGCTTCTGTTTGTGTAGGGCTCTAAGTTACACAGCCAAAAGTGAAAGCAAGAACCAAACCCATGGGAAGAATTGTGTGTTTATGTGCACTTGTTCCCATCCTCATCAGGAATTTCACTGGTCTTAGCAAACAGTGATGCATGGTTCTGTTTTGCCGCAATCTGGCACACAGACTTAGCACTGGTGAAACCCCCAGGGACAACATGATGGGCTACTACAAAATGGTGTTACTGTGGCTAGGGCTTGGAGGATTATTCTCCCTATATCTTAGTTGAGGGAGAGACTTGTCCCAGCATGAAGTACATGCCATGGATCCAGTTCTCTTTGGCATGGAGTTATATCTTGAGAAAAATTGCTTACGTTTGTATATGAGAGAAAACTGTAATCTTAGCGTCTGAGTGTAGAGCAGATTCATGGGTTATGTAGCGTCTGCTAGCATTGCATGACCACAGCTTTAGATACCCACTCTTTGGGCTGTGTAGGACCAATGGTCAGAAGGCCTCAGTGATGATTGGGCATTCTGTATCTTTCTGTGCTGGAAATTTGGCACCTGAGCTAACCACTTTTGAAATCAATAAGACTGTAAGATGTTTGTGCAGTTTGGGATGAGGCAGTGAGAATTCTCCAGAGGCAGTTACTAGGCTTCCTGCCAGTATGGATGTTTAAGATGAAACCAACTGTATTTATAATGCATGCTGATGAGGAGGGTCAGCTCTGCTATGCTTAACATATTTCTCTTCAGTCCCCCGAGTCCCGAAGCATGGTATTTCCCAAGAGCTGAGTAAATGGTTGATGATTTAAATGGAAGCATAAACCTCTGTCTATTCCTTGACCAATCTTTTTTTCAAGAATTTCTGTATGAAAATGAAAGGAACAAATATACTGGATTTTGATATTTGGGCATGGTGGTGTGGGCCCTGTCTTGTATTATCTGCTCTAATCCTTTCCAGAAGGCAACTGTCTTTATTTATACCTGATAAATAGTTTACCCAGTGCCATGTAGCTGAAAGATGGTGGAGTCCATCTTCAAATGCAGGCCTGTCTGGCTCTTTACACTTTTCTTGTAGTTCAGTAGCTAAACGTCATCCATTCTTTATACAATGTAGGAGGAGATATGTACTTGTATCAAAATAGATCACTGTCACTAAAAGCCAGGTCAAAACCTGTCCACCATATATTTGGCTATTCTTACCAATTTACATATGTAGTATGTAATAATTTGTAGAGCTGGATAAGGTGTTTTAAAATATAATATGTATTATTTATGAGGGTGAGTTCTGTCTTCCTAGGATTCTGAAACTTCTGTCAGAATATACATCATAGACTCTTAAGTTTGGGATATCCTTGGGAACTCTGACCTTTGATGTTATTTAAATACCTTTTCTTGAAGTTTAAATGCATGAAAGCAGGCAGCGCCTCTCCTGACCCTTTTTAATAAGCTAATCACATTCTCTCTCTTCAGCTGTTGGTCCTGGCCAGACCACTTACCAGTAGCCCTTCAGGTTTCCCCTGGCCTTTCTGTCCCTTCTCTTTGGTCTTACTACAGTCCTTGGCCTGGGAGAAGACCATATCATTAAAGACCTGCTGATTTTCCCTCTCTTTGGAACAGAGAGGAAACACTAGATGGAGGTAGCCTGGTTTCACCCTGGTTTCCTTCAGTACACAGGCATTACAGGTAGCACCCAGAGAGTCTGTGGACTGCTGAGCTGTATTGGACCATGTTGGACACCTGCATTCTACATTTAAGAGTCAAATATGATAGTCAGGTAAGATCCACCGATTATCTGTTTAAAATAATACTAGAGGAGTGTTTCATAATGAGCTTTATGAGGATCACTGAAGCATTTACTGAGAACACTGAAGAAACATTCTTCAAGAGAATTTATACACTGATGTATGACAAACTACAAAGGAAACAGTGGACTGAGAAATCAGTTTCTTATTCCCCTTCAATAAGAAAGTGGTACTAACACCTCCCTTGACAGTGTGGCTGAGGACCTACTTTCTCGGTGTGGGAATCTTTGCAATGTTTCACACTGTGTCACATCTTGTCGCATGTATGTGGTTTTACTTTAGAGACCTTATACTGAATAGAGCTACTCTAACATTTTTAATCACTAGTTTCACTCTTTCTCTTGAGTCTGTTTTCACTTTTCAGAGATCAGGGACCTTCTGCATTGGGACATCTTTGATCTTTTGTGCTTTAAGGATAGAGAATTTTGAAGCACTTTTGGTAAGTCAGGAGTGGGAGTGGAAAGTAGACTTCACATTTGCACAACTACGTGATACTTCCTATGCACGCATTGTCATGATAGCCCCTTGTAACAGTGGCTCGATGTCCCCTTGCTGTTTACAGTGGTGGTGATGACAACAGTGATCAGTGGTGGTGATGGGGAACACCAGGTGGAGGTCCTGACACGTGCTTAGGTCACTAAGGCTAGTTGAATCTGATCCTCACATTTTTTTCCACAAAACTCTGGGAAAACAGACAGTGTGCAGGACTCCTCACAGGGACTCTTGTGTGTGCATAAGGGGCATTATCTTTGGGGCTGGCAGGAGCCTCACTGTAAGTTCTACCAGTGCACTAGGTGTGTTCAGGTCTTCTCAACCTACCCAAAGGCCAACTTAAGGAAGTAGAGGGACAAAAGTGGAATATGTCTTAAAGAAACGGAAGGACTCTAATGCAAAATCAATTAAAGTAGACAGATGGCTGACACACACTTCTAACTTTCTTAAGAATATTTAGAGGAGTTATTTTTGTAGCATGTGAAGGGATTGCCTGACAGCAGGTGTTAGTCACCGTCACTTAGAATGTGTCTAATAGAGCCTTAGGTAGGGAAGCAGGAATACTGACATTTTATTTTGTCATTTTCCTATTAAGATGTCAAACATACTTTTATAACAGCATTTTTAATGATTTCAAAGGACAGTTTATCAGCTCTCATCTCTGAGCTGCTGACACTTTCACTCAGAATAGAACATCCTTTCTACATCTTTATAAACCAAATGTTTCAAGGAAACACTACAAGGTACATTATTCTTTTCAGGTGTGAATATTTAAGTGAAACTCAAATCTGGTTTCCTGGTTGGTATAAGGCATGGCATCGAGGCTAAACTGTGTAATTGTAAATCATAGCTCTAGGGATTCAGTCCCAGCTGTGCAACTGAAATAAATGCCAGGGCCGGAGTCATTTTAGTTTTCTTGGAAAATGGTTTTCCCACTGGAAAAGAAGAGTTCTTGGGAAAGAGAGCTTGAACTATGAGGGGGGCAAGAAAACTTAGTGGAAGAAAGTTTGGAAGAAGCTTGTTAAATTCTGACAGTTTTACCAAATTCTATGAGTCTTTATGTTATTGAGTACTGCATTGAACACCTGCAGAGAGAAAGTTTATTTAAATAATAAGGAAATACTGTAAATAAAGTTAAGAATAGGGAAGGGGAATAAGAAAGCAGAAAAGTAGTTTAGAGAAGTAGTTGGAAGAGTTTCAAGGGAAGATTTTCCCCCAAAATATAAATACTTAGATATAAAAAACTAAAGAGAACATATGGATTGTACTTGCTGAGGAAGAAAGGACAAGATAAAGTTGGGTAAATTCAGGAACAAACTATCCTGAAAATAAGTCCTCAAGAGCAAATTGGCAAACACACACTTAAGATTAACGGAGTTGGAGACCTGATAACAAAATGAAATAGATGAATCAGAAAATATATGTGGTAGTTCTTGTACCAAAGAAGGAGCTTTTGGAATACAGAGCTGTTTTAAAATACATATCTAGAAGGAAATATATGGTTCCTCTTGGCTTAACTTCTGCTAATAACATTAAACGATGCAGTTCGCACATATGTGTGGAACAATTTCTGAGAAATGAAATTATTGTGAGAAAAGATATAATCCGTTCTATAAGGAGATAATTGCAAACTTCTAAGTTACACATTCAAGGAAAATAAAATGAGAAGCAAAGTTTTCCAAACTACCTAAATTTGCAGTCGATTTCATGAAAAAATATTGTCAATAAATTTCAGTTTAATAAATTTTTGTGAGCACCCACTATCATACTAATTAGAATAGCAACAATAGTACACAAAATATTTATGGAAATAAAGTACAAAAAATTACAAGGATATTTCCAGAAATATGCCCCATTTCACATCACTATATTATAACACATATTCTTTTATGAGCTTTAAATATCTGGAATGTGCTTGTCTTTCTCTTTTGTGTCCACACTCATGTTCCCATCTTAATATATTTTTTTCTTTCAACATTTCATTTAGTAACACTTGAACAGTTCATTTTTGTAATTTTGCATGGAAGAAATAATAGTGCACTGAAGATCAGGATGTGAAATTCATCTTTAGCAATATTTGGGAATAATGAATAAATTAATGATCAGAGAATATTTTAGTTAGAAGAAGCCAGGGAATTTACCTTTTTAGCACATTGTTTTACAGACTGAGTCCCAGTCAACGAGAACTTATGGACTCTCAGTCAGCACAGGGACAGCTGCTGGGATTCAAACACAAAAATATGTAACCTCAAAGTGATCTGTGATTTACCCAAATTACATGTTAGGTTAAATACCTTCCATTTGAGCCACTGTTAACATCATTCGCTCTATCCTATATTTCTAGAGACTGACCTTGAGGGACATTACATTGATAAAATTTCTAGCCTCTTGGTTTCCAGTTGAGATTAATCTAAGGAAAACACTTCACAGAGATCAGAGAGTAGAGAGGGGAGTAACATGGAGACATCTTTCCTCCTGATTCCTTCATTTCAGGGTGCAATAAGCTTGTCCCATCCCTGGACTGCAGGTCAGAGTGTCAGTCAGGGAGCTCTCTTATGTAATGATCCCTCATTTTTCTGATAACCACTCCCCCATCTTTTACTCCTCAGGCTATGGGTGATAAAGGCAAGTCACTGTTACTTACCCCTAGTTATGCATCACCTCTTGTAGTTTTCCTCCGTCCTGCCTGTATCTTCAAAATTATTTTTAATTAAACTCTCCATTAATGGCCCACTTTAAGCATGCCATCTATTTCTGCTGGGACCATGAAGGACCAAAATAATAATTTTGTTTTCTTGATTTGTAATGTTGCTTAGGATGTATGAAAACCAATTTTTACTTAAGTTTCACAGTGTTTTGATTATTAACAGAGTTTAGCCTTTCATAAGCCATTGATTGATAGAGGGGGACTGCAGTAGGGACAAGGTGGCAGAATCAATATGGAGGCTCTGGAAGTTTGCACTCAGTGTGCTCAAGTTCATATTTAAATAATTGGTAGCTCAATCATATTATTTCATTTTGAATTCTATTAAGTATTTTGAATTTCTATTAGGTGAGACACTCATTTATCTCTCCTTTGGAAAAGTCATAGTAAAGGCCAAAGCATTGTTTTTGGAAGAATTGTTACCAAGAATGCAATTACCAAAGGAGCAAAGTTGCGATACGGTAGGTGCAGATCTGGGAAAGGGATAGGGAAGAGGAAAGCTTTGATGTCTGCCTCATTCTTGTCCCTCTAAAACTCTAATCACCATTGGCTCATGGTAAAAATCTTCTAATAGTGGAGCTTATTCTCAAGCTTCAGACTTTGATGACTTATTGCCGTGCTCTCACCCTTGAGAATGATAGCATTTAGAATAATAGTGGTTCAAAATGACCTCCCATGGATTGTTTTAGATTTGTTTGAGACAGTTTTAATTTAGAAATAGGTTGGGATCTGTGACCATTAATCATGATATGTCAATGTGAATGGATTAGAGAAACACCTAGCAGATTAGTAAAGCAAAGTTCTGGATGTGTCTGTGGACAATTGACGTGTAGGCCAGAAAACTGAGGGGAGAAGGCCCATCCCAGTTGTGGGTGGCACTAACCAGTAGGCTTATAGCCTGGATGGAATGAAAAGGAAAAGAAGGAAGTGCCCCCATTTTGAAGCACTCCAGTCTTTCTGAGTGGATCCATCCTTTCCTGCCATCTCTCTTGGACATTTGTCTCCAAGTGATCCTCCAATTAGCTTTCAGGCCATTGACCTTGGACTGGTACTGCATCCTTGATCCCTCTTGTTCTATGGCTTCCATCTTCTTGGCTGAGCAGCTTCTGGATCCTCCAGCTTTCTAGCATGCAGAGGGCCACTCTGAACTCTCCTGCTTCTGATCCCGGAAGCCTATCTAATGTATTCTCTTGCATAATTACACATATATTTTCTATTGATTCTGTTCCTTTAGAGGAGCCTAATTGTTGTGGTTTATATCTAGATGTTCCCCCAAAGCCTTATGTAGTCATAGGTGGAGCTTTTCGGTAGTGGCTGGATCTAGTGTGTGATGCTAGGATTCAGGACATGATGCTGGGATTGATTCATGGTGTGATGCTAGGTTTGAGGGTGTGAGCGCTACCTGCCCTAAGGGTGGGTAGCCTGGGTAAAAATATAAGGGACAGAGAGGGCTGCTGTTATCATCGCTTGTCCCTTGTCACTTGCTGTTTGTTGCCTTCTGCATGCCTGCTCTACGATGCCCCTCTGCCATGTGCCACCCTGCCTTGGAGCCAGCCAACTATGAACTGAAACCTCTACAAACTGTGAGCTACAATAAACCTTTCCTCCTTTAACTTTGGGTGTCAGGTATTTTTTCTCAGCAATGAGAAAAGTAACCAAGACACTAATTAATACAAGGTCTGAAGATTTAGGTCCTAAAATTGTTACATATATATGAAAGACAGTTGGGGCTGTGGGAAAGTAGAGGAGGTACTTTCAAGTGACAAAATTATGCATCACAAATTTGCCAGATTAGGGGATAAGATTTGATTTAAGAAAAAGTTGAGAAAATTCCTCAAACATGAAATCAGGCACAGGGATGACAATAGGGAAAATAACAAAAAGCTCTTTGAGTAAATTGTCCTGTTTCATTGGGCTCAGTCTTTGGAATTTGTATCAGTCAGTACTTATTAGAGAAACAGACTCAATGCAAGATATACAAATACATATAAGAATTTACAAGATTGGTTTACAATGGTCACCTGCAGAGTCAGGTGTAAAATACTGCAAAAGGGATGTCTGCTTGCTGGAGATCCAAAGGATTAGTCAAAGGTCAGAGGCCTGGAGCTCACTGTAGTGTCCCCTGTGAGTCCATATCAGGAGGCTGAAGGGTCTACAATGAGAGGCTGAGAAGTCTGTGCTGGAAGCCAGGAAAAGACATCCAAGGTGAAGGTGAAGACTAGAACTCCTCTGAAGAAACCAAAGTGATTGGTCCTTTGTCATTTCCCTTTTATTTCATTCAGCTGACAAGCCTACCCAGGGTAGGTCTTCTGTCTTCAGTAAATCCTTTCACACCCATAGCTATGTTGATCCAATTTAGTTGGGTGTTTCTTACTCAAATTGACACAATCACTAAGATAGATTTTGGTACCAGTAGTGGGTCCTTGCTATGGTTCAGGAGCTTTTGGTACTGGCTTGTGAGAGGAGTTTTGAAAGGTTTGGAAGCGCCAGTTGAAGAAGCAGCCCTGGGATGCTGTAAGCTGAACTTGATGAGAAGTTCTGGTCAGAGCTCAGAAGACCAGAATGCTGATAGAAATGCTGCCGGTGAAGACCAGGCTCAGGAGGTTTCTTTTGGGAAGAAGGACTGCATTGGCTGTTGGACTCCAGACCATGTGTATTATGCTTTGGCGGAAAATTTGTCTACCTTTTTCTCTTATCCAGAGACTTTTCTTGAGACTAAGATTAAATATGGTGGACTAATAAATCCGATGCACAAAATTTCAAGGCAGTCTAACGTTGAGGCTGTGGCATGGCTGCTGTTGGGGGCTTTTAGCCAGATCTATGTTGAGAATCAAGAGCAAAGCACCCAGCAGAATGATTTAAAATGTTTTGAGTTTGGCCAGAAAGGAAGTTCCAGTAAAGTTGCAGACTGCAAAGATAGAACAGGGAGAAATTGGTTGCTGAGAAAGAACAGGACCATAGGATTTAATGAAAAATTAATAGTACAATTTATTGACTGCTGGGATGAAATTTTCTTTTTTTTAATAACATTAGTCATATTGGATTAGAGATCAGTCTAACAACCTCATTTTAAGTTGATCGTTTCTGTGAAGACCCTATTTACAAACCAAGGTCACATTCAAAGGTAATAGAAGTTAGGATTTCAACATCATTTTTTTAGTGCACACATAATGATTACATTTATTGTGAAGAGCTTGTACACGTACATAACACATATTAATTCTTCTTTCATCCCCTTCCCCTCCCACCCCTCCATGTTGTTGCCCGGCCCATTTGTAAAAGCTCTATTTCCATTTTTTCTTCAATTCTCTCTTATTTTCAACCTCTCCTTGAAGGTACACAGTTCATTCTCCATTTTAAAGATAAGGAAACAGACACACGAGTCAAGTAAACTGCTCACTGTCACTGAGAAAGTAAGTCACGGTGGTGGAGAGTGCTCCCCTAACCACTGGGATGAGTGAATTCCTCTAGCAATGGAATCCCAAATGCAGGAAGAATGGGCCAGAACACCACAGAATGAGTGCTAGGCATGTATGCGATGGAAAGGTTTGCCTCCTCCCATTCTGAAGTAACTGTGAGCATGGACAAGGCCTTATAAGGTACTTCTTAGTTGTGATTGGCATTAGCACTACCTGAAGATATCTGTTTGAGGAGATTGTCTCGTAGGCAGAGAAGAATATCACGGTTCCTTTTACTGAATAACCTGATCTTCAAGTTGAAATTTCAGAGGAAGATAAAAATTAAAGAAAATTATCTTTCATGCCCCCAGTTTTTTAAAAATTTAAATATGCTGTAAAATAGTAAAATAGACACGTCATGCATAGTGATAAATACATATATACCTATATGTCACTATGGATGAAGGGCTTTCACATTGTTTTGCATCCTAACTAGTGCTGGGCATCCCTGCTTGGAGGGGTTTGAACAGTTGTCTATTTGTATTATTTTACAGAACTGATGAGGTGAAGTAGTGCATAGAGCAGATCTTATTTTATTTTTGTTTTCATTATCTAAAGGTATTTTTCACCTTTCCCTCTGAATTTCTTGATTCAGTCTCATCTATCACCTTAATGATTTTACTGCCTTTTACTGGAGTTTGCCCCTTTATCAGAGGTTGTTCCTTAGACACCTGTCTTGATGCATTCCATCCACAGTGCGGTAAAACTGTTTCAAGGATTATTTTTCCCTGGAGAATTGGTATGAAAGCTGCAAGCTTTGGAAAGCTAGAGGAAAGCTTAAAGCCAGGAGAAGAAGACAAGATCTAATGATGCAGCTTGTGTGTGAAGCATTATGACAAGCCTGGTGTTTGCAACCTTCTGCCTGGCCCTCTCTCTCTCTGCTGTCCCAGCTTGACGCGGTGGGGGAGGTACTCATTCATCAGCCTTCACAGGACCTTCCTCACTTCTGAGGACAACTTGCTGAAGTCTCTAGGGAAGTGGGATCAGTGTGAACGGTTGAGGTGGGGAGTGAAATCAGTTCTTCCAACTTTCTCTGTCCTTTTCTGTGCTCCTACAGGAATAGCAGAACTCCAGAAAGCTCTAATTTAGAGCTATAGTTTGAGTTTATGTAGAAAGTACCTGGAAAGAAAGCTGAACTAATTGACTTAATATTGCTTCCAACTCTGATTCTACAGCTCTTTTTTTCAAATAAAGAGGCCGAGGCCACAAGAAATTAACTAATTTTGAAAATAACATACCAGTAGTTGCAGAGCAAGAGCCATGTGATTTATGAAGCAAACATTGGCACATGCTCTGTGAAGTCCAGAAGCCCCTGTGTTAGTAGTAAGAATGAACTTGCATTCCTTCTGCTTCACTTTTAGACTTGCTTTCTGCTCAGATTCTAGGACCTGTTAAGTCTTTGTTAAAGGGCTCACATATTCACTGATAAATACACCATACAGAGCATGCCCACCTCTCTTCCATTGGCATAACTAGTGCTGTCCAGATGAATAATGGGTCACTAATTAATCTTAACAAGACCTGTGGGCCGGTGAGATGGCTCAGTGGTGTAAGCGCCTGCATGGCAAGCACGAGGTCCTGAGTTTGACTCCCGGAACCTACATAAGAAAAAGGGGCCGGTGATATCGGTCAGCGGCACGGGTGCCTGCTGGCGCGCGAGGTCCTGAGATCGATCCCCGGTACCCACAAAACAAACAAACAAACAAGACCCATATCCGTGCATATCACTGCCTGATGCATTTCAATGTGTCGATGTGGGAAACAACTTTCCAGTCAATTAGTTTGGTTTCGTAGCTTGGGAACAAGAAGAGAAACAATATTTAATTAAAAGTTCAGATTTGTTTTGGATACCAAGCCAAGAACTGTGGTATGTCAGATTTTACAAGTGCTCCTTCAATCACAGAGACACACTGTGTGGAATTCGCAGTGCTTTGTACTGCAGAGTAGGCTGTAATTGGACAAGCTAATTCCTTTTTCCTTTCCCGTTTCCTCCTTTGGAGCGCAGTGGAATATACCAGTTAGCAGCATGGGGCTCTGAATTGATGCATGCCTAATCACAGTGTGCAGATATAGTTTCTCTGTCCATCTTAGTTCCCTGAATTGTAATATATGGATGTATGGAGAGAATATACTGCCGTGCCTGGAAGTTCCGGGAAGGATAGGGCAAAGAAAGCAAAGATGCACTGTAATGAACAGCCTGATTGCCAACTGCCATGCCCCAGGCTGCGGACTGCTTTATAGCTCACATCTGTTTTTTCTTCACACAATACCTACCCTACAGCTCTGCATGTCCTGCTCCTCTCAGTCCCTGAGTGCTGCCTGCTCACTTGCCTTTTTGATCCGGCGGCCCCTGCTGTAGCACAAGGCTATATCTGCAGGAGAAGGAGCAGTGTCCCTGCAAAATTCTCAGAGGATTTTGGCCCATGAGCTGCAACCAAGAGATCAAGTAAGAGAAAGTGTACTTAGTCAATTTCTGATCTTTATCTTCTAAGTGTGTGTGAGGATATGGTAACTGGTAATGATTTACACCAACACATTTCCATCTGAATTCCGGAACATGTTCTGAGTGGTGCTCTATCAATTCTCTAAGCAGCTTTTAACATAGGTAGGAAAATGAACGTGTTTTCTATGATTCATAAACAATATGGATGCACTTAATAAACCCAATTTTATTGAAATTGTGATGATGATTCGTCAGCCTTAGGAAAGTCAGGAAATGAATTCACACCGGAGCAAGTAGTATGCAAATACATGAAGGTCAGTGCCAATATATTGCCCCTATCTGGTGCCTCTAAAACATTAAATATATATGGAGTAACTTATGGTTTCATAGAAAATGCCTTCCTTATATTTAAAAACACATTTCTTATTTTTAATTGACAAAAGCACTACATCTGTCAGTTTAAATTGTACCTGAGATATAGAAGAAAATATGAAAGTCACTCTCTTTCTCATTCCCCAGAAGTAATAACTACTAAGTTTATGTATACTTGCAAACATTTTTTTGCATATATATACTTATAAAATATATCTCCAACTTTATCACGTAGTAATATAAGTTGTGGTGTCAAGTGTAAAATATATACCTCTAATTCCAGCTTTTTAATTGCTATGTACTTTTTCAAGCTTAAAAGATTTTTAACCTCTCATTGATGATCATTTTTATGGTTTCCAATTATTTTTTTATTGCAAACAATGCTACAATAAATATTCTTATGAGCAGAAATGCTACAATCTCTATTCTTGCAGCATGGCTTGCAATAAAAAAGAATTGTTATACTTTTTGGAGAAGGTAAGCCTGTCTTTAAAGTCCTAAGGAAAGAATTGCTTTTTAAAAGATAATTTCATATGCTACTTATTTTTGCATAGCTGCTTTAGATAATCTTTTATTATGATTCATAGGCAGACACTTTGGCTTAGTGGTTTTTCTACAATGGCTGGATTGAGTCATGCATCTGCTATAGAGCTGCGGGTGTTCCTGGCAGTCCTAGACAAGCAGGTCTAGCTGTCCCCAGAAATCCTCAGCATTTTTCCTGGAAGCTCAGCCTGGGCATGTTCTCAGGATGAGACAGAGGCCAATGAGAGGAAGTGGAAACGTGCAAATGGTTCTTCAAGTCTCTTTTGTCAAGTTTGATTCTGTTTCTATTGGCCAAATCGAGCTTCATGGCCTATTCCAGAGTATGTGTAGGGCACTGTATTAGCATAGGTGTGAAAAATCAGGACCATTTTTGTAGTTAATTTCCACACACTTTGTTAAAGTTTATGAATATTGCCAAATTGCCCTCCCTTCCCCCAGGATTTAACTAATAGTCATAGTTACAATGGTATACAAGAGGATTCTGGCAACAGTATTCACTCTCCCTGTGTGCAAAATTAGGAACATAGCACAATTTCACTTCCATGACCTTTATTCTTTTCTTCTGATTTTGCTATTATGTTCTGGGACTACTGGCCAAGCTCTTTATACTTATTGTCTTTTCTATTACATAGTTTTTCTTAAAGATCATTGTCATAACTTCAATTAAGCAACTTTAGTAGTTCTTCTTTGCCTTGGGCATAATTAAGTCGATTAATGTTTACTCTCATACTTTTCATAAAGCAGCTTCTACATTCCTCAGCTCAATATATTGAACTACATCTTAGATTAATTTTGTTGTCAGGTAAGTAGTCAAAACATGTTCATGAGTGCTTATTTTCTAAGATCATTCATATCTACTGATTCCTTTGTATGGTTTTTGTACACGAGTGGGCTATGAATAAAATTATTGGATCTTAAATGTGTTTTGTTTTATCCATTATCTTCTGGAATCAAATGCTTCTATGGAGAACTTTGACATAGTTAATCCTCTTCCCCATTCATTCATTTAACAATATTTATTTAGCTTCCCCTGTGTGGCGGGCACTATTCTAAGTACAGACAACATTGCAGTAATAACACACAAATACTTTTGCTCTCCTGGAGTGTAAATTCTGGTGGGAGGACATCACTAAGAAACCGAAAAAATAAGTAAATAATTATCTATATAGTGTAGATGAATCAATAAACACAAGAAATACAAGAAAAACAAGAGATCCAGAGTGAGGGTTAATTTTAAATAGGATAGTCAGGCAACAGTCCACGAGAAGATGACGTTTGAAGGAGATGACTCAGCAACCTTTGCCAATATTTGGGAGAGATGCATTTCAGGGAGGGAGAGCATCAAGTGCAAAGGCCCTCAGGTAAGAGCAAGTTGGTTATATTTGAGGAATACAAGGAGGCCAGCTGAGCTGGAGCAGAGTGAATGAAATGAAATAAATAGTAAAATAAGGTCAGGATGCTAACTGAGGGTGAGACCAGGGACTTGTAGGTCACATTAAGATTTTTTCTACATTATACTGGGATGATTTGAATGGAAAAGTAGTAAGGTCTGACTTATAAATATTTTGATTACTTACAGGTGAGTTTTTGTTTTTCTCTCATGGATACTTAACAAAAAATTTTTAGTTTCTTTTTCATTTTAGAAGTGTATAAACGTTCTCCATATAATCACATTAGTAATGTGACTGTATTCATATTTCTTATAATATGAATTATTTTGATTCACATATTTGGATCTTTCTTCAGTTTGTGAAAGTTTTCTTCTGTAATATCTATTAACATCTTTTCTATTTTATTTATAGCGTTTCATATTTCAGGGGTGCTATTTATCTGTTTGTTAAATTGTAAGTGTTTGCCTTCCTGCTATCACTTTTAATTACTTTCCTAGCTCTGCTTCCTGTATATTTGGTATGATTTTCTCGAAATTGCCCCCATATCAGTTATTTTTCTTTAAATGTCATCCCTTCTTATTTCAGATTTATATATAATTGTTTAGCTATCTGCGGCTTTCAACTTTTTTCTTCACTCTGCTTTTAAATTGTTACTCTATTATCTTATTTCTTCTATGATCTCTTACTTCAGGATAATTTCCCTTGTTTTCTGTCAGAGTGTAAAGTCTAAAATTTTCTGTAATTTCTCGGAGTGTGCTTTATTCTAGGATACATCTTTCTTTTCTTTTCTTTAGTATTCTATGTTCCTTTAAAATTTTTTTTCCTGCTTTAGTATTTTTGCATTGTTCATGAGCCATTTATTTTCAGGCTTTTCATGTTTGAAATGGGGCAGTTCTATCTACTCATTGCCCCCGGTAGTCTGGTGGATTCTATTTTGCTGTCTTCTGATTTTATCTGGAACCTCTTTTTCACCTGTGAAAATGTGAGGTTGAATCAGGCTGTCTTCTGTTCCTGAAGATATGAGGAGGAAAGTGTTACTGGGAGGAGACTTACCTGTAAGGTGCCTCAGTTGTGTTTCTTCTTTCTTTGTCCATTGTTTTATTATTAAGAGTCACTTCTGGGAAGCTTTCTCCTCTGGTAAGAGTGCCCGTGCACTTGAGGTTATTTCTCTACTTCAGGAGAAGCTGGGTATTTGGAAATACTTCTGCCTCCTAGGATTTACCCTTTAATCTGTAGCAAGGGAGAAGAAAGAATCCAAAGGAATATCTCATATTCAATAATCCTGCAATTCACATGTCATTGACCTGAGTTTATTCCAAGCTGAGGATATTGGTGAAGGATTTCTGAGTTTATTTTTCTCTGTTTTCTCTATATTGCTATCTTTCTCCAGGAGGTGGGAGGAGAAGTTATGCCCACGTTCTGGGAGCTCATTTCCTGTACTAATTGTTCTTCTCTGGATGAAACTTTTAAAGGATTGTTTGAGTTAAGTTTCTTTTACTTGCTTTAACACTGATGATATATTTGTTCTTTGTTAATTTTTTCCCAAAGACAGTGATTACAAATCTATATGTCAGCTTTTGCCATAAATTGCTGTCCACTCTAATCCAATATGACCTCATCTTTACTTAACTAATTGTATCTAAAAGACTTTCCTTCCAAATAAGGTCCTATTATGAGATTCTTTGTGGGTATGGAATTTTTTGGGATACTATTTCATGCAGTACAGTGGATTATGTAGCAGTTAGTGTGTAGAGAATGAAACCCTCAGGATTAGCAGCATGTGATTGTGGATATTTAAATAGTGTGCTAGAAAAGGAAGATTATCAATCAGTGTTTGTGTTACGTGCAGAACTAGCTTCTTAATGTGATCCCAAGTCTTGATTCTGGGATATTGTGTGGGGCATGTAGGATACAACTAATGGTCAGTGGCCAATGAAGGAAGGATCAAGAGAGAAGCTACAGGAGGGAAAACCTTCAGTCTCACAAGTCCATTTGTTTCCTGGAGTATAAAAGTGAAAGGTTAAATCTTGACCCAGATGCAGATCTAGAGTGGATGCTGCTCTGTAGTATGTGTACAGGGGAGGTGAACTGGCTGGATATTGGATTGAATAATGCCTTTCCAAGTACCTCTGGTCAAAGCAGCTTCTCTCTGTCCATAGCCCCAGCTCAAGAACCATATTTGTAGTCCTTCTCTCAGAGGAAGCCTTGTCCTTAACTCCCACATGGGGCTGAAATAGGAGGAGGGGAGCAATGGAGTGGGAGAGAAATTGCAATGGTGAGGGGAAGGAGACACCGGCATTCAACATTCAATCTCCAGAAAAGTGGACGTCCGTGATTGGTACCTCAGTCACCGCCTCTCATCTTGACCTCCTCTAAGCACCAATGGTACCGAGGAAAACAAGATTGAGTCCTCTGACTCTTCGCTTGTGCTGAGAGTTCTTTCCAAAGCTCCAGAGCTCCTGAGAAAACTCTACTTCATAAGAAAAAGAATTTAAATTCTTACTCAGCTATCTCATCTACATAAGTTTTTATGTTTGAAAGATAAAGTATATATTGTTGGCTAGTTACAGTGAGAACTTTGTATTCACTTATATTCCAGAAGCCTTCCAATTTCGGCCTTAGAAAATGTAATTATTAGGTACTACAAACATGTGTGAATAAAAATAAAAAGTAAAAAATTCTAAATCACACACACGGGGTCATTTACAGTCTCTTAAGACTATAAGGGCGTGGGATGGGAAAATGTGGGGACACAATAACAGGGAATTTGGGGTGCTGGGTTTGTCCAGCTCTATATCAGCTTCAGTGTGCCGCTTCCTCATTTCATTGGTTTAGTTTTGCTCCTTTACTTATCTAAAATTGTCCATTTATGGGATGATCCAGAGATCATGTCTATATTACCTACTTCTTATGTTCTTATATTTTGAACAAATGCTTGGATATCAATTCACAATGATATTAAATTCCAAACAAAGGCAAACCTAGGGTTTACATTATTGTTGGGAGAACTGTGAATGAGTAAGTTCAAGTCAGATGTGGCCCTGCTTAGAATGCGGAAAGGACAAACTTCATGCTACTGAATCACTGGAAAGTCAGTTGAGATTATAATCTTATTTAGTCTTTGTCTTTCCTCCTGAAATTTCAAAATTCACTAACAGTTTTAGATAATGCATTGTAAAGTACACTTGAGTAACATGTTTTACATGGACTAAAATCTAAAAAGAGATGGAGAAACCATGTGGTGAAATGATTGGCTGTCCGTGAGAGAAACATGCTGATGTTGTTGTCTTCACAGCAGAAAGGGGATGAAAACTCATACTTGTCTAGCACTTCTCCACTCCAGGCTCATGCTGGGTGCTTTACATAGAGTAGTGGATTTAGTACTTAGGACAACTCTTTTAATTGTTAAATTAGCGTTGGTATGAGGTGGAAACAAATGAAATAGTAGTTTTTATCAGTAAAAAGATTTCATATTGGCAATTTCAAAAGTTTAAATACAATTTCTTTTACATATATATATATATATATATATATATTTTTTTTTTTTTTTTTTTTTTTTTTTGTGGGTACCGGGGTGTCGATCTCAGGACTTCGGGCGCCTGCGCGCCCGTGCCGCTGAGCGATATCACCGGCCCTTTTTTTGTATGTGGGTTCTGGGAGTCGAACTCGGGCCCTCGTGCTTGCCGGGCAGGCGCTTAAGCCGCTGAGCCATCTCACCGGCCCCACAATTTCTTTTTATGGAGAATAAACTCAAATATGGAGAGAGAGAGAGAGACAGACAGAGAGACAGAGACAGAGAGAGACAGAGACAGAAAGAGACAGAGAGACAGAGAGAGAGAAAGAGAGAGAGAGAGAGAAATTTTCCAAATAATACAGTTTCAAACTCAAGCTTTATGACTCTTAAACCCCTTCTTACTCCATTGTACTTGACCACCTTCTAAAGAGGTGGTGTTGTTCCCTCACCACTGATGCTGGAGAAGTCACTGAGAGTGATTCGCACATGCTCAGTGACCTATCAGTATCTACTTACCTACTAGAAAGAGTTGTCATGAGGATCGCATGAACTTCTGTGTAAAACTTTTTGGGGAACTTGTCTTAGAAATGTACTCACCTCATTCTATGCTTCAGTGTAGGAATGTAGCCAAAAGGTATGACATCTACTAAGATGGAAAATGTGCAACTTTCCTTGATAGAAAATATAACTTTATAGTTTCTCCTTTAAAACCTCTTTAATTTTTTATAATTGAGAACATTTATCTTTTACTGCTTAGAAGTATTTTGCCTTTAGTAGCTGAAAAGATTAAAACTGTGTAAACATTACTCACTGGATTCTTAAGGGTAGTTAAGTGTGTTTATTAAAAAAAAGAGAACACTTAATGGGATGTTCAGGAAAATTTACTGATACATTTGTGGAGTCTGCAATGCATGGTAAATACTTTACAAGTATTAAATGAATGACAGAGTCATTTAATATTCTTTCTTTCTTTCTTTTTTTTTTTTTTTTTGTGGGTACCGGGAGTTGACCTTAGGTCCTCGCGCGCCAGCAGGCACCCGTGCCGCTGAGCGATATCACCGGCCCTATTTTCGTATGTGGGTTCCAGGAGTCGAACTCGGGCCCTCGCGCTTGCCAGGCAGGTGCGAACGCTGCTGAGCCGTCTCACCGGCCCTGTTCTTTTGCATATACAGCAGCTGATAAAAACATTGACCTGAAAGTAGAACAGTGGCTACTAGACACTGGAAAGACAAAGAGAGGTCGGATTTGATCAGTGTATTCTATATGCATGTATTGCTCTGAAATCCATTAATACATAGAACTAATGTGTATTAATAAGAAAAGATATACAAAATAAAGGACAGAATATAAGATTTTTAAAAAGTACCTTAGTTATGCTATAAACTCAAAAGAAGTACTAATAATAGAATGTCTTTTTAACCTTCTGATCTTCTGAACATTATCTTACTAAGCAAAGAATGTAACAATAACTAAGAGCTATTAAATAAGCAAATTCTTTCTACTTGACAGCATGTATAGGGTCTGAATATATATTTCTTCTTTGTTCTCTCAAGTATCTGTACCCGGAGCTGTGCTAGGCACCTAATGAGACATGTTCTTCCCTAATCCAGCTCACAGTGTCCTTTGGTACTCAAGAGTGCCTGGTGAATTGATTTCATGGAAATTTGTTTGAATAAGTTCTTCGAATGCAGCTTACAGTAGATGAAAGAGGGACAAGTGTCCTCTGGGTTAGTTGAATTTTCCCAACAGGAAAGGGAAATTGTTTGGAAGCTTTGGGGGTGTGCACTCAGTGTTAGCTGGTAATAATCATGATGTTTGTAAGACTGGCTTTTTCCTAGAAATTGGGAGGAGAACATTAGAAATGACAGAGGGGCATGAGGTGCAGTGAGGGGGGCACACACAGCATAGCGGGGTGAGATCACGGTAGTTGGCCAGAGTGAATCACCAGTCTGACTCTTGGTTCCCACCCTACTGATTCTGGGAGCTATTGCTGACTTTTATTTGTCTAGAATTTAGCAGACCCATCTTGTCTATATGCAGTAACTGGCAAGCTTATCACATACTCTAAGTGCCAGTAACATGCTATTTAATTACAGATTTTTAAAAAAGAGGTCTCTGAAGGCATAAAAAAGTTTGTATACTTACAAAGGTGAGCAGTTTTCTGTTCAGTGTATGAGCTTCTACCGATTACAGCGATAGCATATGAGGTGTGACAGAAATGTATGGTGAATGTTTAAGTTAAAAAAATGTTATTACAGTAGATGACACATGGCCATTAATTGCCCTCAAAATACTCCTCCTACCATTCTTGTCACTTTCTGAAGCAGTTCTGTATGTCCTTCAAATCCTTATCAGTTGATCCCAATGAAAAACTCTTTTGTAAATCCCTGGAATCTTCCAACTTTTGAAGTTTTCTGCACTATATCTAAAGTGAAGCCAGTAGTTGGGTATAAGTGGGTGTCTAAATTTTGGTTGTTTGTGTTTTGTCCTCAGCATAATTTATTGCTTGTATTCTGAGCCCTCTTTCTATATTTTCACCCTTCTTCTGGTGACTATGTAGACCAGAGGGAGACAAAAAGAATAACCAGACAAAAGTCATAAAGTCCATTTTCCTTATTTTTCTCTTATGAGAAACCCAATTCTAATATGGTCTCTCTGAAACTATGGCCTACCACAGAGAAAGTAAATTAAAAAATTATCATACCCTCTGGCAAGAGTATGTTTACTTATTCCTGAATTCAGGTCATATCAGGGAACAAGGATTAATGGCACATTCAGTTAACGTCAGTGCTAGGAATCACATGTGAAGCACGGCCCTAATAGTTCTAGCCCATGGCAGCTCAGCACATCAGCCCCAATCACCTCTTTCTAGTGACAGAAAACCTCACTTATTTCTTAATGAGGACTCAGTGGTAATGCAGAATTTGTTTACGGCTCTTTCTTGTCCTCTTATAAGAAAAGGCACTCATGTTAAACACTTTGAAATTGATGTACCAATCAGAGTATCTATGCCATGTGTGTGGTCTTGGAATCATTCTTACTCATCCCTGTGTCATGCTGTGTGATGTTGATTATGCACTCAGATGTCATGGGACAAGTTCGGGCAAGGGTACCAAGGCAGCCAGGGGTATAGCAAAAAGGATGACATTAGACACTATCCTTTCTCTATAACGTGACTTAAAAGAAGAGGACAGTTAACCAGTGGGGAAAAGTCAAATTTTAAAAGTTGTCCTATAGGAAAGGGCAGGGAAACTGCTGGGTCACACACAAAGCAAAGATATGAGCGATCAGAAACTAAGAGAGAGCAGACTGCGCTGCTGAAAGCATGGCACGAGCGTCAGTTCTGCTCTGTGAGCTGTTAATTACCAGTCTACTGAGCGAAGAGAAGAAGAGAAGGACGAGCTTTCAGATTTATAACAATTTAACATCACTGAGACCTTCAAGTATATGATTTCTGGATTTTAGTATATGTGCTGCCGTAGCGAGCACATGATTTCTGGATTTTATAAAAGTATTGGTCCATGACAGATTTGACATGGGAGAGGGATGTCTCTCCACTCTTCATAGTTTGAGAAGTTCTGAGCTAGAGGATGATGAAATAGTGGCTGTGGTATAGAAGGAGCCACTTGGTGAAGAAGGAGTCATATTAATAACTGAGATTTTTTTTTTTCTTTTTCTTTTTTTGGTGGGTACCGGGGGGGTCGACCTCAGGACCTCGTGCGCCAGGAGGCGCCCGTGCCGCTGAGCGATATCACCGGCCCTTTTTTCATATGTGGATTCCAGGAGTCGAACTCGGGCCCTCGCACTTGCCAGGCAGGCACTTACGCCGCTGAGCCATCTCACCGGCCCAATAACTGAGTTTTAAGGAAGAATTTTGCAAATGCCTCTTGCTGAAAGTCTTAGATCCTCCTTAACCCTAGAATCATCCTGTCATCCTAGCTTACTATTGTCGGGTCAGTTTTATTATTTGAGTGATTTTGAAACTAAAGCAACAGAAAAGAAATAGAATCAAAGAAAGTATATATGAAGTTGTGATAGGTCTTCTAACATTGTAAAATTGGATTGAAGAATGTCTTTAGATTTTTTATTTTGCCCTTTTAGGTTGTTTCATTCTAATTAGAAATGTAGTATTTAAAAATCTATTTATTTATGATATGTGTTGTATGACCTGGTGTCTTGGTTACTTTCTTATTGCTGGGATGAAATACCTGACACCCACATGTTAAAGGAGGAAAGGTATATTTTTGCTCACAGTTTGTGGAGGTTTCAGTCAATAGTGGGCTGGTTCTAAGGCAGGGCAGCATGGCAGAAGATAAAAAGCTCATGTTGTAGAGGCATCAAGCAGCAGCAGCTAGACTCCTTTTTTTTTTTTCATGTGGGTACCGGGGGTCGACCTCAGAACCTCACACTTGTCAGCAAGTGCTTGTGCCGCTGAGTGATATCACTGGCCCATTTTTTCCTTTATGTGGATTCCGGGAGTCGAACTCAGGACCTCGCGCTTGCCGGACAGGCGCTTATGCTGCTGAGGTATCTCACCGGCCCCTAGACTCCTTTTCTCTTTAATTCCAATCAGGATACAAGCCTATTGCTTGATGCCATCTCCACCCACGGTGGGGCTTCTGCCTTCAGTAAATCTATTCAGCCATATCCAGAAATATGCTAAACCAATTAGTGGACTAATCCAATACCACACACCCTTAATCCCAGTACACACATCCATGACCCAGCCAGCTCCCAAGAGCCCCTTCTATGAGCACATGGAGCTTTGGGGGACATCAATACAAGCCATAACAGTGGGTGATTCCAAAAGTAAGCCTGCTAGACAGTAGGGATCTCATAAGAGGAAAAATTTTAAAGGAACCCAGTAGCGAAGGAAACAGCCAGGAGAGTGAAAAGACCATCTACAAAAAGGGACAAATGTTTGTAAATCATAGACCTGATAAGGGGCTAATATCCAGGATTTATAAAGAACTTCCACAACTCGACAACAACAAAATAAATTATATGATTTAAAACTGGTAAAAGGACTCAAATGACAGTTCTCCAAAGAAGATATATAGATGTCCAATAAGCATAAGAAAATATGCTAATCATAGGAGAAACGCAAATTAAGATCATAATAAGACAACACCTCACACCCATTAGGATGATCACTAGCAGAACAGAAAATAGTAAGTGTTGCTGAGGATGCAGAGAAATTGGAATCCTTATTTACTGCTGATGGGAATAAAAAATGGTGGAGCCACCAAGGAAAACAGTGTATTATGAGGGTTCTCCAAAGAGTTAGAACTAGAGTATGATACAGCAATCCCATCCAGGGTATATATTCAAAAGAATTTAAACCATCATCTCAAAAAGATATCTGCACAGCCATGCTAATCAGAGCATCACTCACAATACCCAAGAGGAAGAAGTTACACAGACATCCAGTAACAGATGAGCAGATTTTACAAATATGGAATATACATGATGCTATGGCAAACAGAAATACCAAAACAACACCCAGGATTTGGAGGCAGATTTATTTTACTTCGATGGGCACTGATCGGGATCACTCCCAAAATATCAGACCCCGATCTCTGATGGTCTAAGGGCTTTTATATGATGCATGAGCAAGAAGTACAAAGGCGAGACAGAACAGCCTAGCAGTTCTTCTGATTAGCTAGCAGGGTCAGGTCATCGGTTACAAGGCTACATTAATGGTCACGGAACTTGTTGCAATTAGACATCCTGCATGTTCAATTATGCTCTCGTGGTTACAGGAGTCAAGAAAGTAATTACAGAGCCGTGAAGCAGTTACAGAGCTAGGCAGTTTCAAAAAGAACAAAGTTTTTTAAAAGAGCAATTTCTCTTGTGCAGTTTTTCCCTTTCAGTGCAATGCAGTATTATGCCCTTTTAAGAAAGAAGGAAATTCTGACCCATGCTACAACATACATGAGTTGTCACGACATTATACTAGGCAAAAGAAGCCAAATATTGTGTGAATCTACTCACACGAGGTGTGTAGAGTAGTCAAAATCATAGAAATGGAAGGTGGAAAAGTGTACCTTTCCACCAAGGGCTGCAGAATTAGGAGGGAGAATTAGTGTTTTTGGGGAATTGAGTTTTGATTTTGCAAGATGAAAATGTTCTAAAATCTGTTGCACAACAATGTGTAAATACTACTGAACTAATACTTGAAAATGGTTAACATGGTATATTTTATATTGTTTTTGAAGCACAATAAAAGAAATAAAATGAAGAAGAAAGGAAGAAAAGAAGGAAGTAAAAGAAAAGACATGGGAGGGAGGGAGGGAGAGGTTGGGAGGAAGGGAAAAAGGAGGGAAGGAGAGAAAGAAGGGAACTTGCAGTAGATATTCAGGGCAAAAATTTGTACTTGATCTTACTCTGAGACTGATCCTGGGAACACCTTTGTTCCCTGGATATAATTGAACAAAACGTTTCACTAGTGAGTTCAACAGTTCTAATTCTTTCTTCTTTGGTAGCCCCACTAAAAGAGCAGAATGCATGGAGCGGTAGAGTAGTGGTTTTTTTTTTGTTTTTTTTTTTTGTTTGGGTACCGGGGGTCGACCTCAGGACCTCGCGCGCCAACAGGCGCCCGTGCCACTGAGAGATATCACCGGCCCCTTTTTCGTATGTGGGTTCCGGGAGTCGAACTCGGGCCCTTGTGCTTGCCGGACAGGCGCTTAAGCCGCTGAGCCATCTCACTGGCCCCAAGTAGTTTTTCCTCTGATCAGCGACATAGTTTAGGAGACACCAGGGACCTCCAGGGAGCTGTAGTGAGGAGATATGTTGCCACAGTTCTATTGGTTGCCTCTAAGTGAGGGCAGTCTGCACAGAAAGTAGGACATGTATTTTGCCAGTGACATGGGGGAAGGTTTGGAAAGCTTCAACATGATGGAGATGAGTGATTGTGGAATGTAATCTAGAGAGATGACAAACATACCATCTGAATCAAAGGTTGTCAGAGATGCAGGCGAGAGGACAAAGTATAGATGAGGCAATTGCACACTTATACCCCTCTTTGAATTAATATTTCTGGGGCATTTATAGAGACCTGGGAAGAAAGAAGGGCTGACATCTTGCCACTTTGTAAGCAGTGTTGCCAATCTCTTGGATCCACAAAGTGTTATAATTCAGGGACCAGCTGAGTCACTTCTACAGATTGGGGGAAAAGTGGAATGTACAGACCTAGCCAGAAAAAAGGAGTCAGGAAATTTTCAGCTATGGGTATATGAATAAAGTTAGACAAGTGGATTGGGAGATCAAATAATTGAAGGCCAGAAATGGCAGACTCAGAGGTCTGAATTGATCCTGTGGGCTATGAAGGGCCACTGAAGATTACCATAAAAGGCATTTATATAGTGGAAGGAAGATTATACAAAAGAGATTTATGCCTGATCCATGTGTGGGGTGGTTTGTGTTGAAGTTCTATAAAAATAATGGGAATGTTGATCAGGGAAGTGAAAGGGAGAATGCTGAAGAATCCATGTGAGAGACATTAAGACAATAAATATTAATAGGATTGAGGACTGATAGATATATATTTGGATGACTTTGTCACTTTAATCTTTTGTATTCACTTTAGTTGCTATCCATGACATATTGAGCTAAAATTTGATTAGTCAATACACATACTGAGTTAAATAGACCTCAACACATCCCTCAAGAGCTCCTAAGGCAGTCATATTGAAAAAAGTGCTTGGAACAAACTCTGTAAAGATCTCACTGATTAAAAAATAAATGGAGTTACAAAAACTTAAGAGAAGTGCAGTTTTATTACTTACAAGTTTATGTAGAATTAGATATTTTTGTTAGCCTTATGTAGTAGATATTCTGTTCTAATTAACAGATAAAATTTTATAATTAATATTATTCATCATACATAATGTTCTTCTGAATAATTTTTCTGAATAAAATCTTCTGAATAATTTTTAATCATTATTTGGTAAACACTAAATCTACCCAATCCATTAAAATAGTTTGGTCTAAATTGGTCTCTAATAAAGTGATCTTTAAGTAATATGTAATTATATTTGATGTGAGTGTAAGATAATTTAGAAGCATGGAGAATAATATAGAATTTTGAGGGTAGGTTATAAATATTCCTAATTGTCAGCCAAGATATCTGGTCAGCAATTCAGGAGGAGGAGGAATTCAATGGTTTATTTTCACAGGAGGAAGATGAGGTTGCAAGTGTGGGGACTAGTCCAAGAGGACCTGATATGAAGAGAGGAAAGACACCAGATCTCCCTCTCCCCTTCTTTCAGTACACAGAGGAAATGCCACTGGAGGATGTAGTGAGAATGTGGCTGGCTCAGGCCAGGCTAATTCTGAACAAGATGTCGGTGGTCATTTTAGGAAGTTCTCTATACCTTTTTGCCAGCTGATCTTCTGGATAGTGAATTTATACTATAGCTGTAATGTGAATCAAATTCACTTATTTGAATGTAAAAGAAATCCTAACTGGTCTTCAAGCCATCTCTGATCTCTGACATGTTCTTTTATCATATGGTTGTGTTTCTGAATTAACACATGGCCAGCCCAGCCAGAATGGAGGGCAAAGCAGGGACCTTGAACATTTCTTCCCCACTTCTTGTTTTTTCTCTTTCTTTTTTGCATTGTTAATATTGAGAAAGAATCTATTTATGGACTTCAAAGAAGTGAGAAAAATATTCACAGAAATAGATGAAGCGCATATGTCTAAAACTAAACCTGTCATATGCTTTGCAATGATTTCTTATATTTATTTTTTTAACTTTACCTCAAAGAAACTGACCTTGGGGCCGGTGAGATGGCTCAGCGGCTTAAGCGCCTGCCCAGCAAGCGCGAGGGCCCGAGTTCGACTCCCGGATCCCACATACGAAAAAGGGGCCGGTGATATCGCTCAGCGGCACGGGCGCCTGCTGGCGCGCGAGGTCCTGAGGTCGACCCCCCGGTACCCACAAAAAAAAAAAAAAAAAAAAAAAAAAGAAACTGACCTTCCTGTGAGCTTGGAGCAAGGCCTTGGCTTTCTTGAAGTGATTCAGATAGAGCTATTTTATGGCAATTAGATGGCTTGAAGAAAGGCTTTTAACAACTCAAAGACTATCAAATAAGAAGGCATTATCTAAATCCCTTTGGAAAGAAGATTTTAGTTTTATTGTTGCATCTTATTTATTTGGGAAGATAAAGCATATAAGAATGTCATTATTGTGTCATTATTAACACTTAAAATTTGCAAAACCAGTTCTGTCACACCTTCTTTAAGCCCAATCAAGTCAAAAGTTGAGAATTGGGAATTACTACCTAAAGAGAAATCAATCAGAAAAATATCTAAATTACATTTCTTCAGAATTTAATTCAATCAACTAATTGCTCATTTGATAATTATGTACTTCTATTTATTAGGCACCTGTAATTACCTGGCACTATGGACAACTACAATATAAAACTCAAAATATGATATGACCAGGTATAGTTTGATGTAAATCAATTTTCCTTCTAATGATTTTAGTGCCGACAGGTGGATTTTGATATTTTTTTGTTAAAGTGACTTTTCATTTGAAACTGCTTGGTGATTCTAGTCTGCTCTTGACTCATGTCTTATTTTGGCTTTGGATTTAATTTTACAAAATAGTGTTTCCTTGTTTCATAATAAACTATGCACTTCATTTCCAAGGAAATCAATCATAAAGGGTGGATAAGGAAGTATTTGTGTTTCAATACCTAAAAATTCCTTTAGATGTCTCTATTTCATATCCATTCTGAACCAATACAGCAGGCCACTAGGAAAGACATTGCCTGAAGCTGGCTTCCCGACAAGTTGAATTTGTCCTCAAAGGACAAACAAGTCTCTTTGAAAGCAGAATTTGACAAAGTTAATTAAAGAAAAATATAGATGATAGCATGTAGACACATCATTACTACTTCATAATATTTTTATAAACCAAAAAAATCATCTGTGATGGGGAGGTGTCCTTTTCTACTTAGCTTGTAGGCAATTCTGTTGCATAATACAAATTTAACACCATTTGGTTTTGTTGTACAACCTGTGTTTTTATTAGATGATATACATTCAGGCTGAAAAGATAAAATTTGGATGTATTGCTTTTTTTGCATTCTATGACTAATCTTTATAAAGAGCAGAAAATATTGAAATGACTTTGTGTAATTATACAGATGCTCCTTGGCTAGTGGGGGAGTTATGTCCCATTAACCTATCATAAATTGAAAATACTGTAAATTGGAAAGGGGCCGGATCCCCCTAATTTTCCAAACATGATAGCTCGGCCACACAGTACACTATGCAGCAGTATCCAGCCTGCGGTCTGAAGGCCACAAGAGGCCTGGCTAGCTGGTAACGTGGCCCTGAAAATCATAAACTTTAACACTATCATATGATTTTTTATCAGTATTTTTCAAGACTCAATTGCCTGGTGCTCAAGTGTGGACGCTGTAGGAGATAACAGAGCACGGTGAGGAAGGGGTGCCGTGCGGTGCTCCCCTCGCTCCGGTGCCTGCCACACGTGGTCAGTCAGGCCCAAACCCACGTATTTCAGACATTACATGGGCTTGGGCAATGGATTACTGGTAACAGTGTTTCAGCCTACCTATGTGTAGACAGGTGTTTTTTGTCATTAAGCAGATGTGTAAGTTTCTTATCAAACTTGCACTCCTGTTACTTTAAAATTTAATATGTTAAAATATAAAAATATAAAGGAAATTCTGCTATTTGTACACATTAATTATACTATAGATTCTATAGGCAGCCCAAAACATTCCCTCTTCATTTAGTGAGGTCCATGTAAATCAAGTTGGATGCCCACGCTGGAGAGTATCGATTATTTCCCCGCATGACCATGTGGTCGAATGGGAGGAGCAGTTTCCTGCTGCTGCCCAACATCACCAGAATATTTTCTGCATATTGCTATCCCAGCAAAAGATCAAAATTCAAACTTGGAAGTGGGATTTCTATTGAATGCATATTGCTTTTGCACCATCAAAATGCTGATAAATTTTAACTTGAACCACCCTAAGTCAAGGAGCTTCCGTATATGTGTGCACATGTCTCATAAATGTTAACATACCAGGAGAGGTAGTAACCATGTGTTTGGGAAAGAAAAAAGACATCTGAAAATGAGTTAAATATATATACTTTACCTATCTTGTCTACCAAATCTCAAATCAAGTGATATTAAAAAGAATAAAACATGCCTGATGCAATGGACAAGAGCAGTTTTTTTTTTTTTTTTTGTGGGTACCGGGGGGTCAACCTCAGGACCTCACGCGCCAACAGGCACCCGTGCCGCTGAGCGATATCACCGGCCCCTTTTTCGTACGTGGGTTCCGGGAGTCGAACTCAGGCCCTTGCGCTTGCCAGGCAGGCGCTTACGCCGCTGAGCCATCTCATCGGCCCAAGAGCAGATTTTAAAAGTGCCAACATTTTGGTAGATGGAGAAACAGTGGAGAAAGTGGAAAGGTAATTACTTATGTTGTGGGGAGATAAGAGGTAGGCTACAATCCAGATGGCACCAAATACCCCAGAAAGAGGAGTTGGAAGTGGAAATAAAAATGAAGAGTTTTGATGGAAGGTTTATATGAGGAGAGTGCATTAGCTGCAGTATTACCCAGCCCTGGCAAGCCTGTCAACCACTCCTTCTCCATTGCCTGGAGAAGACAGGAGGTTTTCTGGAAAAAAAGAAAAAAAAGAGCCTAACTAAGAAAATTTGGATTTGAGATCACCATGTGTGAATAGTAGAATGAAAATTAAGTTAACATGCTGATAAAAGAAAATGTAAGTGTACATCTAAATAGTGTGCATTACTCTACCTCAGCATCCTTTGCCCCTTTCAACATACCGACTGTGGGCAGCTGTGGCTTCAATCCAATAGGTGGCGTATGTAGAGATTTCTGTCTGGATCGGCTCAAAAGAAAATATTTACACATTCTGATATTTCCCCTTCCTGACCACCCTGTAATGAGGACCACTAATTAGAATGTTTCGCTACCCAAACAGAGCCACCAATAAGTTATATACATCTGAGTGGACAGCCAAGGACACTCTACATAGGAAGGAGGTGTCTCAACTGAAAGTCAAAAGGAACTCAGAGGAAGTGAAGAAATACGGGAGCAGAAGAAAAAGTAAGACAAATATCCTTAGGAATTCAGTAAATGCGTTTTACTCATGAAGCAATAACAAGAGGTGTAAAAAATTCAGGGAATAAGAAAGTCATAAGAAGTAAAAATAGTTTTATTAGAAGTGAAAAATGTCGTAGAAAAAGTGAACACTGTTCCCAAAAATTAGAACAAGAAGACAAAGAGACGTAGCAAATAGGAAAGAAAATATTTTTTAAAAATGAGTGGATCAAATCAAGGGCAAAAATTCAGAAACATTCTTTACAAAAGAGAACAGAAGCAAAAAGAGGATGCGAAAATCTTAAATAAAATGAGAGAACTTCTGAGTATTGAAAGCTTTAAATCTCTACATTCAAGAAGTTCTCTGAATGCCCAGTAATAAATAAGAAAATCTACATCAACACAAAACATCATGGCAGACCAGACCTTGAGAATAGCAAGAAAATCTTACAAGCAGCTAGGCAGAAGCAATAGGTAACATGCAAAAGATGCTAAGTGAATGACAGAGAAGCCCCTTCAAAATTACAAGGAAAAATGAATTGCAAGCTAGATTTTCATAGTCAGCAAAGCCATCAATCAATTTGAATGTAGAATAATATTTTAACATCTGTAGTTTCTCAAAAATTTATGTTTATGTTCTTAGGACATTAATAAGGGATGTGATGTGTTCCACTAAGAGTGGGGGGAAGAGAAAGAGAAGGAGAAGAGAGAGAGAGGGAGAGAGAGAGAGAGAGGGACGGAGAGAGAGAGAGAGAGAGAGAGAGAGAGACTGTATGTAGGTAGGTATAGAAACTGGAGCTGGAGATCAAGTATAGATTTTTATTATGTTACAAATATTCTGTCACATTAGAAAATGTCTTATAAATGTTGGAAATCTGGGGAGAGAATTAGTTATGGTCACAAAGAAACCACTTATATAACGAATATTTTTAAAAAGTAATCTTAAATTCCACACAAAAAGAAACACCATAGAAGAAAGGACACTGAGTGCCTTCTTTCCATTCCGCCTTCCCCTCAGCTGCCAGAACTTATTGCTTGGCTTACGATTCAGGGAATGTGAACAAGGGGGACAGCAACTTAGGCCTAGAGCTCTAGATAGTCTTAGTGGATATCAGTGTTCACTTGCAATCCCAGCACTTAGGAGGCTGAGGCAGTAGGAGCACAAGTTCAAGGTTAACCTACGAACTTAGTGAGATCCTATGTCAACAAAACAAAACAAAACAAAAGGGGTGTGCGTGATGGGCTCAAACAGTATTTTTTTCACTATGACGCCCATTGCAAAATATTAAAAATAATTGTACAAAATGCATTCCTGTGTGTAACTTGTGTCTTTTCTTTTTAAAGGAAAGTTTAGGCATGATTCATGGGTTCTTTGTCCATTTCACTTCTAACATTGGCAACTTCAACTCTGATGCTGAATCATTTCTTTGAGTCATTCTTCCAACATTTCCTCATGACCCAAGTGTAGTCCGTCTTTTGCTATTTCCCTTGCTGACATCCTGCAACACCAAAATTAGGAAATGGTGTAACCATGTTGTCCTTTGGATGTTGAAATATGTTATAAATCTAATGTAAGGGGCCGGTGAGATGGCTCAGCGGCGTAAGCGCCTGCCTGGCAAGCGCGAGGGCCCGAGTTTGACTCCCGGAACCCACATACGAAAAAGGGGCCAGTGATATCGCTCAGCGGCACGGGTGCCTATTGGCACACGAGGTCCTGAGGTCAACCCCCCGGTACCCACAAAAAAAAAAATTCTAATGTAGGGAGAAAATGAATATGTTTACAAATAAGAAGCCTATGTCTATAATAAAAGCTTCCCACCTTCAGCTGAAGAAAATATTGCCCAGAATAGGGTTTTCTATCAGAAAGGACAATTGCTTTTACTGCTTTTCACAGTTCACAGTACCGTGCCTCACTGTCTGGTGCTATGTCGCTGTTATTAGCAAATCCCACGATCTCTTGTAATTGGCCTGTTAATGTCATGTTTCTTACTGTAAGAGAATTTACGCTTAAAGATCTTAAGCATTTTTGTGTCTTCATGTCTAGGAACAATGCCTGGGACAGAGGATTCAATAAATGTTGAATGAATGAATAAATGAATGAATAAATTAGAGAAGACTACAGTGAACTCAAATATGAATTGCATTTATTAGTGTTTTGAATCTTAGAATTGTTTATATGTGTCTTTTTCCTCCTCTTGACTGTACGTCTGTGAGTGTGTGAATCTTGCCTCACTGCAGTAGCTTTGACATTTACCTTGTGCTCAATGCTCAGCTGTATGCAGTGGTTGTTCAGTTAATGTTTGTAAAATGAAGAAACAGGTGCATTAATTTATGAAATGTGCACAATTAAGCTTCCTGGGGGTCTGTGCTTCATGTTTTCACTGTGCCATTCGTGTCTTCACTTTTAGGGACTGGAAAGTATAGTTCGAATATTTAAAAAACTAGTTTGGCAAGTCATTTGATCACTACCATTTCACCACCTTCTGAAATACCAATTTTACTTTTTTTTTTTTTTAATATATTTATTGGCCATTTGTACTTCTTTTTTTTTTTTTTGTGGGTACCGGGGGGTCGACCTCAGGACCTCGCGCGCCAGCAGGCGCCCGTGCCGCTGAGCGATATCACCGGCCCCTTTTTCGTATGTGGGATCTGGGAGTCGAACTCGGGCCCTCGCGCTTGCCAGGCAGGCGCTTAAGCCGCTGAGCCATCTCACCAGCCCCCAATTTTACTTTTTAAGATAACAATGTTTGCTTTCGTTTCTCTTCTTTTTTCTAAGGCAACCTGCTCTTGGATGAAGACCACGTTTTACGAATGCAGTGGGGATGAGCTCTTTATAAAAAAGATACTTTGCCTCACAAACCGGCTTTTTTGTCCCACGCATGCTGTTGGTATTGGATGACTTAATGAAAATGCCTCAGGCTCACAGATAAAAAGAATTCCTAGAGCAAACTTATTACATGAGCTCCCTTCTTGAATAATGCTTATTACAACGTGTTCCTGGCACTAAATAAAAACGCATAAAATGTTAGTGTTTTCAAAGTCTTCTATCCCCATAAGTGTGCTGCTCCTGTTTTAACCCTGGCTGAATACTTCCTGATATCAAAAGTACACCCAGTCCCCATTCTTAGGCAAATAAAACAAATTATTCTTCCTGGTTTATAAGGCAGATTGGGAATGCAGAGGTCAGCTCTCTGTGGAACCACTGTTGGGTCTCTAGTTAGTTGGCCTCTCTGAAAGACAGAAACCTCTGGGAGGATCAATTTCAAAGGTCCGACCGTTAAAGGTAGTTGGAAATTCAGTTGCCCCTACACGAGAGAAAAACCTTTATATTGTGAAGCAGGAGTAAAGAAACATTTTAACTTGTTGAAACTGACTGTATCTGTTATGCTCAATTGTGCAATGGAGAAAATGGTATGAGTGTATTAATGACAGTTAAGAAAAATGACTTTTCAAATTCAATTTTTTATGAGAGCAAGTTAGGAAGTGTAGCATAAGTCATGAAGTATAAAATACCATAAACGTCAATGTGAGTTGTACTCTACATTTGTTTGGTTCACTGGGTGATGTGGCCTATTTTAAATCTAATGGAGAAGTGCTTTTGGAGGCTGTAAAGAGAGAGGCATCAAAGAAAATTCTTGGAGGACCTATGGATTCTCAGGGAAATTGGGGGTCCCTAAAACCACACTGGGCCAGCTTGTGGAGGAGCCAGTAAGAAAGCCTTTGGTTCCAACTCCTCAATGAATTACTGCAAAGAACCTTCTTGTGGGCTAGCCACCCTCTTTTGGTTGAGAAAGGAGAAAACTGTGGTGGGAGTGCTGAGCTTGTGGGAGATGGTTTGGAGCAGGGAAAAGAGAGGAATGAAGCTTTGATCATTGGGTTGTGTTATAGTTTAGATCGAGAATGACCCCAAAACTCTCACACACTCAAAGGTGGGGCTTTTGGAAGGTAATTGGATCAGAGCCTGGTGGAACAGGTGGTTTACTGGGGGCACAACCTGGAAAGGTTTGTCTCCTTCCTCAGCAAGGCCCTCCCCTCACTTCCCGGCTGCCATGATGTGAGCAGGTTCCCTCCACAGGGCTCTTCCGCCATGCCTTCCTGCCTTGGAGCCAGCCGATTATGAATTTAAGCCTCTATAAAATTGAGCCAAAGCAAAACCTCTGCTCCTTTAGGTTGTGGATGCTGGTGCTTTTTCCTAGTGATGAGAGAGCAACTAAGACAGGCTGTGATGGAAGGAAAGGGGAGCCAAGCACTGCTGTTGTCTTGTAGACCTTTGCTGTTTAGTATGGTGGGTTATGTGGATAGGCATTGGGATGGGATAAGGGCAAAGTGCTCCCCTCCCTCTTGTCTCTGCTAGCCTGAAAGGTATGGGGTGTAATCTCTTGTAAATATGGGTTTGAATGTCTCACTGCCTCTAGAGAGTTTTTTAAAACTAGAAAGTGCACTGTAACTCTAAAATCGGAAGGAGAAAATCTTTTTTATGAGTCCATATTTACTGACTCCTATCTGTTTTTAATGGGGTTGAATTCATTTACACATTATGCTTAGTTTGTGGTATTGTTTTCACTCACTCATTCATTCATTCTTTCAATTATTCATTCATGAATTAATCTATCATATATTAAGGTTTTTTCTCCCTGAATAAATTTATTAGGGAGTGTATCAATTGTCTATTGCCACAGTAATGCTGCCTACCAAACTGGAAAATCTCAGTAACATACAACAATAAACATTTTTTTTTTTTTACAAGCCTGTGAGTCAAATGGGTGGGTTGTCTTGTCTGGCAAACCATAACTGGTCTCAGCTGAGCTTAGTCATTGCTCTGTTGTCAGCTGGCAGTTAGACTAGAGGCTGGTGATTCCAGGTGGGTCTTGGCTAGACGGGGAGACCACCTGAAACTCTTTTGTGTGGTCTTTCATCCTCCAGGAGGCTGTCCCAGCCTTGGTCACAGGTGGAGCGCATCGAAGACAGTAATGGGAGTGAAGGAGACCTCTGGAGGCAGAGTATCAGAACTGGCACATTTTGTCATGTTCTTTAGCTGAAAAGAAAGTAAAAAATCCAGGCCAGATGGAAAGCAGGGGTGGAACAGATATGATTAAATTCCAACTCTTTAAGGGAAGGGTTGCAAAATCACATTGCAAAGGACTTTGATTCAGGGAGGCCATTTAGACCACTCATAGTCAATTCACCATGAGGAGACAAATAGGCAAATCCCAGGTAAAACTATTACATATAGGGCTATCTGTCAAAGAAGTATGTGTGCAATGTAATCTATAAATATTTTTTACTATGTCCTTCTGCCTTCATTAAATTTCTCTGAGAGGAACAACAGGAAGGAGGATGTATGAGAGGCCCCATCATTTTTATATATTTATTTGCTATTTGGATTTCTTCATCTGAGAAGTGTGTGTTCATCTCAGATGCCCATTTTCAGGTTGGTTCTTTGAATTTGGGAGGTCTGATTTTCTTCAATTCTTTATATGTTCTAGATAGAAGTGCTTTGTCTGAGGGACAGTTGGCTAAAATATTTTTCCACTCTGTGGGTTTTCTTTTCACTCTGTTGGTGATTTCTTTTGATGTGCAAAAACTTTTTAATAAGATGAGATCCCAGTTATTGATTTTTTGAAGTGTTTCCCGTGCAGTTTGGGTTTTGTTCATGAAGTCTCTGCCTACCCCTATGTCTTCAAGATTTCTACCTAATTTCTCTTCCAGTAGATTTAGTATTTCTGCTTTAATCTTTAGATCTTTGACCTATTTTGACTTTAGTTTAGTGCATGGTGATAGACATGGGTCTAGTTTTAGTCTTTGGCATGTGGAAAGCCAGTTTTTCCAGCACCATTTATTAAAGAGGCTATCTATTTTCCAGTGAGCATGTTTGGCCCCTTTGTCAAAGATAAGGTGGCTGAGTGTATTTGTAGTTGTGTCTACATCTTCTTATCTGTTCCGCTGATCCTCAGGTCTTTTTTTGCCAGTACCATGCTGATTTTATCACAGTAGCTTTGTAGTATAATTTCAAATTAGGGATTATGATGCCTCCTGCCTTGCCTTTGTTGCTCAGAATTGCCTTTGCTATTCTATCTCTCGTCTCATGGATAGGAAGAACCAACATAGTGAAAATGGCCATACTCCAAAATTGTTATACAGATTCAATGCAGTCTCAGTCAAAATACCATTAACATACCTCACAGAACTAGAGAAAACATTCCCAAGCTATTTTTCAAACCTCAGATGCCTTCCTGGGTCTTCAGGGAAGTCTTTTCTGGGTTACTTTTTGTTGTTGAAGTCAGAATTGGATGCTGAATTTCATTTTAGTTTCTCATCCTTCAGTTGTCACTTGGTCTCATTAGATTTCCGGGTCTCACTTATCTGTCTGATTTAGACTCCTCTCAACTCCCATGGCAGAGGTGGCTGCCTGCTATATTTTTCAGAACTTAGTAAATGCTGGCCATGGGTTTAAATCAATGAATCTCACACTTTCTCATCCTGCAACTCAGAACTTTCAGCATCATACCAACAACCTCTCTAAAATCAATTGCTGTTTACCTTTGGGTGTTTTTACAGGAAAAGATCCAATTAGAACTCCTCAACTGAAGGCCCCTTGGACATCACCATAGCCCTTAGCAATGGCAGATGAAAAAACGAAGGGAAGTGAAAAGGAGTGGAAGGAGACAGCTAACTCTGAAGCAGTGTTCCAAACTCCTGAGTTACAACCTGCTTATTCCTTTCTGAACTGCCAGTACTACCCTATATTGAGAAGAAATAACTCAAACTGAAGATTAGAACTTTCTAGTTGTAATGGTGTCATGTTACTAGAATGACATTGTAACAGTATTTTCTCTTGAAATATTTATAAATTAGATAGTCAAGCTCATTTTCACTACACTAGATGAGTCCTGTAACGTTGGAAAATGTTGAGATTGTCAGTGCTCCTTATTGCTTTGCTTTTGACACACAGATGTCTTCATGTAAGTCTGCTTTTTTAACAAAGGGTTTAACTGAATTTGTGCACTCATATGAGACACTCAGGTTAAGAATATTAAGCTAAAATGTATCCTGAAATTTTCCTATCAAACCATTGATTAGATTTCTAGTCAAGTAAACAAAATCACGCAGGCTAAAGAACATGTTGTATAGTACCTAGCCTGCTGCTACTTGTGTGCCCAAGGTGTCCCAACTCTCAGGGCATTCACGTCCCATAGTTTATGGAAACTTGCTTTCACATGTGAAAAGGCTTAGAACTCCTGGGGAGTTCTAAGGGGGAGACGTCATAAAAAAATTACAGTAGTAATGTAGTTGGTTGGAAGTAATGGTAAGGAACAGCCAATGGCAGAAAGGCATGTGAGAGGCAGAACCAACTTTAGGGGGAGGTACAGCTACCTAATTCTACTTAAAAGCCACAAGAAAATCTTCCCAACATAGAAATATTTTCACTATTACAAAGTAGTCAGGCTTTCCAATGTATCTGGGATGATTCTGTTTTATACCTGGTGTCCTGGCGTAAGTATTAACCTTTATTTTCAAGTGATCCTATTTACAATATCCTATCAATCATCCTAGCTATCAGTGTGGTGGAAATAATATGATTTGTTTTACCTTACAGAGGTTTCTCAGCATCCAAAATTTCCTCTGCTTATTCCATGGAAGTGTTGCCTGCAGATATGAAGCCTTAAAATTTTACTATGTATTAAAAGCAATTAATACATGAATTTGATGAGTAAGAAGGAGATAATGGAAGAAAGAGACTTTGAAAAGGAGATCAAAAGCAAATGCACTTATTTTCCACTAATGCCACAACCATTGTCCATTGTGGAGACAAGTCAGCTTGCAAATGGCACCAGGGGGAACAGAAAGGTTGTCGTTTTTGTTCTCTAGCATTTCTATTTAATTCTTAGAATTTCCATCTCCCTGTTTACAGAGCCCATCTCTTCTTCTTTTTTTTTCCTTTATGTGGGTACTGGGAACTGAACTCAGGACCTCACGCTTGCCAGGCAAGCGCCTATGTTGCTGAGCTATATCACTGGTCCAAGCCCATCTCTTCTTGCATATTGTGTACTATTAGAACCCTTAGCATATTAATTATCATTGTTTTAAATTCCTAGCTTAATAATTTCAACATCTGTCTTGTATCTGAGCCAGATTCTCATTCATATTCTCTCTCTGTCTTTCTCTTCAAATTGTGTTTTCTGCCTTGTAGCTTGCCTGATAATTTTTTGTTGTTGTTGTTGATAGCCATGTATAGGGCAAAAGAAATTATGGTAAACAGGTCTCCTGTTAGGTGGTGATAAAGTGTGGTGATAAGGGAGGGTCTCTATACTCCCATGATTAGGTTTTAGTCTTTTAATAAGCCTGGGTTCTTGGACTGTGAACCTCACAGTTGTTTTGATGGGACACCAAATATGCCCTTTGATGGGACGGAATGGCTAGAGTGTGCTGAGGTTGGGAATTTTCCTTCCTCAAAGTTGCTTATGCTCTGATAAACCCCCAATTAATTAGACTTTGGAAGAAATAGTTTCTTTTGAGGTCAGGTCTTGTTAAGAAGGGAAAAAAGCTCTGGTGTATTACAAAGTGGCCCCTTTTTCTCCAGGAGTCATTGTGAGAATGCGCTTAAGCTACTGGATGTAAAACACAAGTGTAGCGGTCACCTTCGAATTTTAACTCTCAGACTTTTCCACCCTGGTCCTCCAGCAATTCCTCAACTAGAGTTTAGGTTTTTCTACTCTGATCCTGGTTCTGGTAAAAGTTTTTGTTCCTGAGCTTCTGTTTTAGCAAATTGTGATTCTCTGTATCTACCTATCTCTCCAATTTGGGAGGCTGAGGTTTGCCCTACGACCTTTCTCAGATCTAAGAAGAGCTGTTGGCTCTATAGTGTGTCTAGGTTTTCATTTGTTAGGATAGCGTGATGATTGTTTTTCCACACCAGACTGGAAACTGTAAGTTTATTCTTTTTTACCCTTTTATTCTTAAGTGTATAAGTAAGCATACATTTAATAATCATCACAATTTTATTTGTCTGAAGATCTTTCCTAAGC
Source organism: Erethizon dorsatum (assembly GCA_028451465.1). Taxonomy (NCBI): domain Eukaryota; kingdom Metazoa; phylum Chordata; class Mammalia; order Rodentia; family Erethizontidae; genus Erethizon; species Erethizon dorsatum. Next base: position 13,157,483 of record CM051839.1, read on the forward strand.
AGTTCCTCAGAATGAGCTCACGAGGCCAAGATTTGTAAATTTTGAAATATTAACCCCGCCCCCGTAATTTCACTCCCTGTGGTTTTAGTTACCTACGCTCAACTATGTTATGGAATATTAAGTGGAAAATTAAAAAAAGAAACAATTCTGTAATAAGTTTTTTGTTGCATGATCTTCTGAATAATGTGATGAAATTTGTACCTGCTCATTCCATTCAGCTCAAGACATGAAGCGTCACTTTGTCCAGAGTGTCCATGTGTACACACTACCTGCCCTTAGTTATTTGGTAGCCATCTTGGTTATCAGATCAACTGTTGCAGCACTGCAGTACTTACGTACAAATATCCATTACGTGCTACCCTAATGCTATATCATAATGTCCGTGTCATTTGCTTTACCTCATCTTATCATGTAGGTACTGTATCATCTTACATTACCACAAGAAAAAAAGTAAGTCCATTAAAATAAGCTATCTTGAGACAGAGACAGAGAAGAAACACAGTCACATAACTTTTATTATAGTATATATTACAATTATTTTATTTTATTATTAGTTATTAGTGTTAATTTCTTACTGCTTTATCATAGGTATTATGTACAGAAAAAAGAGTATTTAGAGGGTTGATTATTATCCATGGTTTCAGATATCTCTGGACGAATGGGATGTATAAAGACAACAGTTTGTAGTTTTTATTTCAGTAAGTAAGTTTCAATAGTTTAAAAATCCTTGAATCATATTTTCTTTTCTTTACTATTTTAAACATGTTCCTCCATTTTCTTTAGATACATTACATTGCCATTCGTGTTGGTTACTTTTCTCTCATTGCTGGGTCAAAACATCAGACACCCAAAGTTAAGGAAGGAAAGGTTTATTTAGCTCACAGTTTGTGGAGGTTTCAGTCTGTAATTAGCTGGCTCCAAGGCAGGGTGGCCTGGAGACGGGCAACAGTTCAAGGCGGCAGAAGACAGCAGAAGCAACAAGAGCATAAGGAGGAGGGGAACGAGCCTCTTTTCCTCCCTTATATTGTAAGCAGGCTACCCCCCTTGGGGCGGGTGTAGCACTCATTCCATCTCTTTGCCCTCCTCTTGCACAGGCTCAGGATATTTACGAAGTGAGGACTCTGGCCCCTGCTGAATCACTTAGTTAAACTTCTAAACTTCTCAAGTTGACACAGTGAACAACATCCTAGAGTGGTAAGGGTGTGTCCTCTACACCCCAGGATGTAGAACTGCTGAGTTACTTAGTTAAGCTTCTAAACTTCTCAAGTTGACACAATGTATCAACCATAACACCATTAAAAGCTTAATGGTAGCTATTGCTCACAGACACTGGGTGATCTCCAATAATTTCATTCTCCTGGTATCTATGCCTTTATTTAATCCTCTCAAGTGTGGTTAGAATTTGAGGTGTGCTTTTAACCAATAAAGTATGGTGAATGTGATGAGATTAGGTCACACTGAATAATACTACACTTTAGTAGATTGAAGCAAGAGTCTTTTCACTGCTGATTTTGAAGAAGCAAATTCTAACATTGTGAGAGGGCCTTTGGAGAAGGTCATGTGGCTAGGAACTGTAAACAGCTTCTAGAAACCAAGAGAAGCTCCCTGCTAATAGCCAGCAGGAAAATGGGGACCTTAGTTATACAACCATAAAGGAGCAAGTATTTCCAACAACCTGAATGAGGTGGGAGCTTCCCTTCCTCCCCATGTCAAGCCTCCACTTGAGAACCACCCAGATTCTTCTTTGTAGCCCCCTGAGACCCCAGTTAAGCTATGAAGTGGCAGAGCCAGACAGCATGGTGAACCCACCAGAGCAGAGGAAAATCATAGTTTCAGAAGCCTAGAAAAGACGGGAATGATACTGCCAGACTTAGATAAACTTGCATTTCAATCAATAGAATACAATGACAAGCATACTAAGTAGAATTAATTATTCCACAGATTGATACACTTTTTTTCTAAAGGACTACAGAGAAAATATTTCAGGCTTCTGAAATATATAGTTCTTAGTCACAATTATTCAACTCTGCTATTACAGCTCGAAAGTGGCCACAGCGTAATACAAAGATAAAAGGGCGTAAAACTATATTGATAACAATAGAAGGTGGGCCAACTTATGTCAATGGGCTATGGTTTGTTGACTCCTAAATTATACTCAAGGTGCTGAAAGGAATTTCTTTTTAAAAACATTTTCATGGGAATTTCAAACATATACAAAGTAAGCAGAAAAATTTGATAAATTCCCACGTTATCAGTCAGTACCTATAATAAAGAACCTCTGCCATTCTTGTCTCATTAATGTCTCCATCTAATCTCTTAGTTTTTTATAGATATTTTGGATAAAAGTTTGATGCATTAAAATGCACAAATCTTAGCTGTGTAATTTTAAGAAATAGGAAAATCACACCCCTATTAGAGTAGAAAGCTAGAAGGGGCTACTTGTAAAAAGTGTCAGTATCAGTACCCAGTGTGACCTATCACATGCTCTATGGTGCCACCAACCATGGCCTTCTGCCTGATTTGTTCAGTTGGTGAGAGGTTGTTAGGATAGAGCCAAAGGTGTCTTAGCTTAGAATTTAAGATAGAAATAGCCATTGATAGGAGTTGAATTAACGTCTGGCAGGAGAACCCACCGTAGCCTTGATCAATTATGTCTGATGCAGCTGTCGCCTAATCCAGCAGGCCACAGTTTACTTCTTATACTTGGCTGATGTGACAGCTTTCAACTTATCAAGGCCATGGATATTGGTCTCCTATCTGGCCTACCTGATGACTGCTGCGAAGATGTCAATATTGCCCTGCTTTCTTCTCTAGTAAAGAAGGACTCAGAGGCAGGCCAGTTATTCACCTGATTTCTAGTGAAAGTCAGTAAACTTGGTGGAAAGTTTAACTTTGGAAAGTTAAGCTTTATGAGATGTGCAAATTTCATTTTTACCATGAAACAACAAAAGAATAGACTGCTTTGGATGTAAGATATTTGGGTTACTATTGAAACTGAGGTGATATCAAGGTAATGCCGGCTGCCTTTTGTTCAGTTCTGAGGTTCTGTGCAATCTGAATGTGGCGAGGATTCTCATAGTTTGGGACCGTATTTACTTGAGTTCAGTCATTCACTCATTCATTCATTCATTCATTCATTTTTTAATTTACTATATTTATTGAGTGCATAATAGAAGGCGAATGATAGGTTTAAAGAAGAAGTAGGGACTTAGGGGGTTTAACTCCGAAGGTAATAAACTATGTCAGATGATAAGCTGTGAAGACAGGAGGACGTGGGGCATTAGGAGATGATGGGGAGTGGGAATATCTAGGGCATGTACAGAACAGCATGGAGATGAGCCCACTGAAGAGGAATGATCTCAGTGTTTGGGCTGACTTTTGGAATCTGCCATAAATTTAGAAAAGGGCACATGATGGCACCATCATGATTGTCTCTTAGGCGTATTAGGGAGGTGAGGTTGTGAAAAATAGGGAGAACTTCACCAAAACCTCCTTTGCACCCCTTCAGATCTCTATTTCAAGTTGAAGCTCTTATATCTTCCTTGGACTGACACAAATACATCTCTTTTAGAGATTGAAGGCATTTTTAGACTTAAAGATATCATACTGTTTAACCCTCTTTTACTCTCTCTTTCATGTTAGAAACTGAAACCCTGGAACATTGTTTTCTCAACTTCATTGAACAATGTAGGCTAAGATTCAAGTAAAATAACCCTGAGCCTGGTTCTCATTTCACTGTGTCAAGCAGCTATAGATCAGACAGAATCATACAAGTAGAAGGAATAAAGGGTCAGGATTGCCACAGGGGTAGTAGAATAAATGTTCTCTCATGGGGTGACAGAAATAGAAATCTCTTTCCTCTGGCCTCCCAAAGTCCTGACTGTAACCTTTATGGACCTGGCCGAGGTGAGGAATCTTGACATACCCAGTGGAGCAAAGGAGACCAAAGAGGACTACCTCACCAAACGTCTAACCAGAGAAGCAGAGAGAAGACAAGGAAGCTTTCTTGCCCTATCCCCAAGGCCATTTCTTTCTTGGGCACTCTCGTAATGAACTCTCAATTCTAGCATCCACTAACTTCAAAAAGTATTGCAACTAGCCTGGCAGGGGGAAGTTGATGTCAAGTACTTTCTCTTTTAATGAGGAAGTTTGAAGAGAAAAGCCCTAAAAATGTAGCTTTAGAGAATTCTGATTTAGTGGCTGAGGTAAGGTGAATTAGAAGGAAATGTCTGCCTATGTCTACTTTTACCCCCATAATCATTACTTTTTGTGGAATCCTTTATATAAATTCTCTGTGTTCTCTACCCCCAATTTGCACACAATTGACAGAGATGAACTGAATATTACCTGAAATGTGCTTTAAAAAGACCAAATAAAACCTGGCCAACTAAAAGTAAACTTTCAGAGGAAAAAAATGCTTAAGGAAAATTGAACCACACATCTCTAGTCTCATTACCCACCAGAAAGAAAATCAATATTATATTTGTAAGTCATTATCCATTTCAAACACCTAAAAGTGCCTAAATCATTTAAAATAATTTATTTAATTGTGGTTAATTTTTAATACTGCCTCTCAAGTGTTCATGAGAGGTTGCTGGGTCATTCATTGTTTCTATAAATTTTAAATGTTAAATTTGATAAAGATTGATGTATTTATACCACTGATGATAATACATTTGTAATAAAATAGTAAAGTAGGCTCGGGAAAAAGATGGCCGATGTGTAAGAAGCAGGCAGCGAAACTCTCTAAAAGTTGCTGTTGGACCACTGGAATACAGTGACCAGGAGAGTGCAGGAGGGAAGGAGGTGCCTCGCCTGGACCCAGGAAAGTTCTGAAGCTCAGTTCGGGATGCAGGGCACCAGTGAAGGGTATTTTCAATGACGAAGAAGGAGGAGACCGTGGCGCTTTCTCCCTGTCCAAGGAAACGCGGCGCGACAGAAGCTCAAATCTGCGGACACACGGTGACAGCCGGTGCCCCGGGGACCCCGCGGAGGATTGTGGGACAGCCGCGGTGCAGGGTAGCGGCTGAGGACTGCGCTGGCTCGCGGTGAGTGTCTCTCAGGCATAGCTGTCCCGCGCCAGAGAGCAATTGGACGGGCGCCATTTTGGGGGTGCGGTGAAACTCAGCGCAGCACCAAAACACAGCACTCGGGACTCAGCATGGACCCGCGGCTCTCAGGCCCGCGGAAAGTGCGCTGATGGTGGCAGGCGAACGAGACTGGTCTCCACCTGAGAGTACAGGCTTCTGCTCACTGCCCCACCAAAGGGCCGCTCCTGGCTTGCAGGGATGGACCTGCACGGAACAGGACTCTGTCACCACACGGTGCCTGCCTACAGCAGAGTCAACACCTGGAACTGATTCTTTTTCTTTCTTTTTTCTTTTTCCCTTTTTTCTTTTTTTATTTTTTCTCTCATTTGTTTTTTGTTTTGGTGAAGGGTTTTTTTGGTGGGGTTTTATTTTTGTTTTGTTTGTTTTGTTTTTGTCTTCGTTTTTGTTTCTGTTTGTCTGTTTGCTCTTTCCTTCATTATTCTATCTGGTTTTTATATGAGTGTAAACAGAGCCTCTAACCTCTTTGTCATTGTGATTGTGATCTGTTCTTCCTTTTTTCCCTTCCTTCTCTTTTTCCCACCTGTCCTCTGCACCAGTTTCCCAACGTTAGTGGGATCCCTCTTGGTCCTCCAACCTTACATCTAATTCCTTCCTCTTCTCCCAATACTCTATTTCCTCTTTAACTCATTTTAAATTCAAACTCCTGAGGGCAAAACTGACATATTAAGGACTTGCATACTGCAGATAATTTTTTGGGTGTGTTTTAGATTTTGTTATATAACTGCAACTCTACTTTATATGGTTAAAAAGTGGCAAATAACTGGTTAGCTCAGTCTGTCATTTTCTAGGCTGTGTTTGATGCTTTGGGTACCATTATAGCCAAATGTGAAATAATTGTTCTAAACAACTTTCCTTCCTAATATTTCATGATTGAGATTGACTAAGGGACACAGAAAATATAGTGGCACACTACCAAAGAACCAAGGACTGGGCCAAACAGGTAGCAACTTCTCATATCCAACAAATTGAAGAGGTAGGATCTGGCAGAAAGCTCAAAACCCCAAAACAAGCTTCACTTGGAAGATACTGCAGAGAAGTAGTCATCTCCTAAGGATCTTGAACACTAGCAATAAAGTAACCTACCATAGGTAACTTACAAACATCACCCCAGGAATTAAACTAAAGAAAGAAAAGAAAATGAGAGGACACTTAAACAAGATGCAACCCCACACATCCAATTCACCAAAGGCAAACCTAGCGGGCAATGAGGTGGGACAATCCAAAAGCCACCCACCTCGCCTCTCTGAAGTGGCAACAACAAAGCAACTGAATGAGGCTCTGGAAAAATTAAATCAGAAATAACTGCAGAGATAATGTCCACAATGAAGACCATGCTTAAGGACACTATAGCTGATACAGACAAAAAAATAGACAAGCTTAAGAAAATTATAGAAACCATGAATGCTCAGCATAGGAAAGAAATGGAATCCATAAGGCAGATTCAAGCAGATATCCAGGAGAACAAAAATTCCATTGAAAGTATTTGTAGCAGATTAAGCCAATGTGAGGACAGGATCTCAGATATAGAAGATAGGCTTGCAATTAGTGATCATGAAAAGAAAGAATTCTTAAAAATAGCAAGAGACCGTGAAAAATCAATTCAGCAGCTGCTAGATGACTCAAAGATAAATAACTTAAGAATAATTGGAAGCAGGAGATAGCATAAATGATATTAGGGCCTTGTTCACAGACATTATCACAGAGAACTTCCCTGGAAGAGAAAAAGAATTTGACCCCAATATAAATGAGGCTTATAGAACTCCAACTAGACATGATTAAAAAAAAAAAAAAAAACTTCAGCCAGACATATCAGTCAAGATCCCAGAAATTCAACAGAAGGGCAGAATCTTAAAAGCTGTTAGGGAGAAGAGACAAATCACCTATAAAGGAAAACCCATCAGAATGACAGCTGACTTTTCAGCACAAACCCTCAAGCCAAGAAGAGCTTGGAATGACGTATTTCAAGCTCTAAAGGAAAATAACCTTCAACCCAGACTGATGTACCCCGCAAAACTATCTTTCAAAATTGATGGCGAAATAAAATACTTTCATGACAAAGAACATCTGAGAAAATTTATGACCACCAAACCAGGACTCCAAAATATTCTGAAGGACATTCTAGAAAGAGATAACAAGGACTACAACTCCAGGAACCCCAACAGAAGGAATCCACCAGGCAGGGCAGATAATTAAATAGAGGAAAAGGGGAAAAACAAACAAAGAGTGGGAACCAACAACAGGAAAATATCATGACAAGTGTAAGTCAATACATATCAGTTTTAACCATCAATGTTAATGGTCTCAATTCACCAATCAAAAGGCACAGACTGGCAAAATGGATCAAGAAGCAAGGTCCAACAGTATGCTGTATACAAGAAACACATTTAATTCAGAAAGAAATTCATAGACTGAAAGTCAAAGGATGGAAAACAATACTCCATGCAACAGGAACCCACAAAAAAGCAGGGGTAGCTATTCGTTTTGCAGACAAAGTGAATTTCAAGCCAAGAATGATTCAGAGAGATAAAGACGGTCATTACATCCTTGTAAAGGGAACAATTCATGAGGAAGAGATAATGATCATAAATATATATGCATCAAATACCAGTGCCCCCAGGTATATAAAACAAGTATTAAAGGACATGAAAAATCAAATAAGCACTAATACAATTGTATTGGGGGAATTTCAATACTCCACTGTCACAAAAAGACAGATCAACTAGACAGAAAATCAATAATGAAATATTAGAACTGAACCAAACTTTTGAACAAATGGACTTAGTAGATGTCTACAGAGTGTTCCACCCCACAACATCAGAATACACATTCTTCTCAGCTGCACATGGGACGTTCTCCAAAATAGACCACATACTAGCTCATAAAACCTGCTTAAGTAAATGCAAAGGAATTGAAATTATCCCATGCATATTATCAGACAATAGTGCAATGAAATTGGAAATCAATGGCAAAAGAAATCACAAAAACTCCCTGAACACATGGAAATTAAACAGCACCCTCCTGAACAAACAATGGGTCACAGATGAAATTAAAGAAGAAATTAAACACTTCCTACAATTGAATGATAATGACAGTACAACATACTGGAACTTATGGGATACAATGAAAGCAGTCCTAAGAGGGAAATTTATAGCATTAAATACCTATATCAGGAAAATAGAGCAAGCGCAAATAAACAACTTAATGGTGAACCTCAAACTTCTAGAAAAAGAAGAGCAGGCTAAGCCAAAAGCCCTTGCAAGGGAGGAAATTATAAAGATCAGAGCAGAAATTAACGTGTTGGAGTCTAAAAAGACAATACAAAGAATCAATGAAGCAAAGAGTTGGTTCTTTGAAAGAATAAATAAGATTGACAAACCCTTATCCAACCTTATTAAAAAAAGAAAAGACTCAAATCCATGCAATTGAAAATGAAAAGGGTGATATCACGACAGACTCTGCAGAAATCCAGAAGATCATCTACACCTATTTTGAAAATTTATATTCTACTAAGATGGAAAATGCAGAAGAAATGGACAGATTCCTAGATTCGTATGAATTACCAAAGCTGAATCAAGAATATTTAAAAATCCTAAATAAACCAATATCAACTAATGAAATTGAAGATGTAATTAAAAACCTCTCAACAAATAAAAGCCCAGGCCCTGATGGATTCACCGCCGAATTCTACAAGAAATTTAGAGAAGACCTAACACCACTACTTCTTAAACTTTTTAATGAAATTGAAAGGGAAGCAATACTCCCAAATTCATTCCTGGAAGCAAGCATTACCCTAATACCAAAACCAGAGAAGGACCCAACTAAGAAAGAGAACTACAGGCCAATCTCCCTAATGAACATAGATGCAAAAATCCTCAATAAGATACTGGCAAACAGAATGCAGCAAATCATCAAGAAGATTATACACCATGACCAAGTTGGATTCATCCCAGAGATGCAGGGATGGTTCAACATACATAAATCAATAAATGTAATACACCATATTAACAGAACCAAAGACAAAAACCACATGATCATCTCAATAGATGCAGAAAAAGCTTTTGACAAAGTCCAGCACCTTTTCATGATAAAAACCCTACAGAAAATTGGAATAGATGGTCTTTATCTCAATCTGATAAAAGCTATCTATGACAAACCAACAGCCAATATTATACTAAATGGACAAAAACTGAAAGCCTTCCCTCTAAAATCAGGAACAAGACAAGGATGTCCACTGTCCCCACTCTTATTCAACATAGTCCTGGAAACTTTAGCCAGAGCGATTAGACAAGAGAAAGAAATAAAAGGAATAATGATTGGAAAGGAAGAAGTTAAATTATCATTATTTGCAGATGACATGATACTCTACGTAGAAGACCCCAAAAACTCCACTAAAAAACTGCTAGATTTAATAAGCAAATTCAGTAGTGTAGCTGGACACAAAGTCAATACTCAAAAATCAATAGCCTTTCTGTACACAAATAACAAACTTACTGAAAGAGAAATTAGGGAAACAATACCTTTCACAATAACATCCAAAAAAAAAATGAAATACCTAGGAATCAACCGCACAAAGGATGTAAAAGACCTATACACTGAAAACCACAGTACTCTGAAAAAGGAGATTGAAGAGGATATCAGAAAATGGATAGATATCCCTTGCTCCTGGATAGGAAGAACCAATATAGTGAAAATGGCCATACTTCCAAAATTGTTATACAGATTTAATGCAACTCCAATCAAAATTCCAACAGCATATCTCACAGAATTAGAGAAAACAATCCTAAAATTCATTTGGAATCAGAAGAGACCTAGAATATCAAAGGCAATTCTGGGCAACAAAGGCAAGGCAGGGGGCATCACAATCCCCTACTTGAAATTATACTATAAAGCTACTGTGATAAAAACAGTGTGGTACTGGCAAAAAAACAGACCTGAAGATCAATGGAACAGATTAGAAGATGCTGAAACAACCCCAGACATACTAAGCCACCTTATCTTTGACAAAGGTGCCAAACACATTCACTGGAAGAAAGATAGCCTCTTTAATAAATGGTGCTGGAAAAACTGGCTCTACACATGCTGAAGATTAAAACTAGACCCATATCTTTCACCATGCACTAAACTAACTTCAAAATGGATCAGAGATCTAAATATTAAAACAGAAACATTAAATCTGCTGGAAGGTATGATAGGTAAAACCCTTGAAGACATTGGTGTAGGCAAAGTCTTTATGAATAAAACCCCAACTGCACAGGAACTATCACAAAGAATCAACAACTGGGATCTTATCTTATTAAAAAGCTTTTGCACAGGAAGAGAAACCACCAACAGAGTGAAGAGACAACCCACAATGTGGGAAAAAATGTTTGCCAGCTGTTCCTCGGACAAAGGATTACTATCGAGAACATATAAAGAACTCTAAAAAATCAGACCTCCCAAATTTAAAGACCCACTCCAAAAATGGGCATCTGAGATGAATACACATTTCTCAGATGAAGAAATACAAATGGCGGGCTGGTGAGATGGCTCAGTGGCTTAAGCGCCTGCCCGGCAAGCGTGAGGGCCCGAGTTCGACTCCCGGAACCCACATACAAAAAAGGGGCCGGTGATATCGCTCAGCAGCATGGGTGCCTGGTGGCGCGCAAGGTCCTGAGGTCGACCCCCCGGTACCCACAAAAAAAAAAAAAAAAAGAAATACAAATGGCAAATAAATATACAAAAAAATGTGCAACATTACTAGTCACTCAAGAGATGCAAATTAAAACAACACTGAGATACCATCTCACCCCAGAAAGAATGGCTATTATCAAGAAATCAACTAATAACAAATGCTGGAGGAGCTGTGGGGAAAAAGGAACCCTTGTCCACTGTTGGTGGGAGTGTCGACTGGTACAGCCACTGTGGAAATCAGTGTGGAGATTCCTCAAAAAACTAGGGTTGGAGGTGCCATTTGACCCAGCTATTCCCCTTCTGGGCATCTTCCCAGAAGAATTAAAAACATCGTACCACAGCGATATATGTGCACCCATGTTTATAGCAGCACAATTTGTAATAGCCAGATCTTGGAAAAAACCCAAATGTCCATCAACTGAGGAATGGATAAGAAAGATGTGGTAGTTTTATACAATGGAGTACTATTCAGCCATAAAGAAGGATAAACTGGAGACTTTTATAGGTAAATGGATGCAACTCGAGAAAATACTCATAAGTGAAATAAACCGGACGCACATGTGTAAGCGTCGTATTGTCTCTCTAATATGAGAAACTGAAAGAGTAAATAAGATCCAAAATGTACAATAAACATGGTGAATCAAAAAGAAACTGGTCAAAAGGAAAGAGTCTGGGATGGGGGAATAGGGAAAAGAAAGAAGGGAAAGGAAAAAAATTGTATTTATATATAAGATGGTTAAGACAGATACACTACTAATTTTACTTAGTTATTGAAGAGTAAGTTTTGTGCCAATAATGTTTGGACAATTGAATGCTAATATCTGGTATCCTGAATAGCTAACTTAAAGATAACAATACATAATACATTAACCATTGTTACCCTCCTATTATGTTGTTTTGAAAATTTGTTCTTTTTTAATTTGTTTTGTTTTGTTTTTTCTTCTCTTTAAAAAAAAAAATTCTGCTCTCCACGGGCCAGCAAACCTACACTGGGCAACAACCTAATGCTGAAAGCCGGGGTTCCCCACACTCAGCCAGGACTCCCTCTGAGCCTGCCTGGTGTGGTCTTTCTTCCCAGTGATGCCTGAGGGGCTCCTTCCCTTTATCAATCCTCACATCCCAATTTAGTTTAAAACAAGTCAATCTACCGAGCACCCTCAGGACCGACTATGTCTGGGCACTGTGAGCGGTCTTGGGACCCTCGGGCATGCTAGAATAAATATTTTCCTAAGCAGGGTGAAGACAGAATACTCACATTATTTTTCAAAACCACTTTAAGCAAAGTAAAATGTGCGACTGTTCTCAGACTTCTTTAATGTTTACATTAAATACATTTGAATAATGCAAAAAAAATAAAATAGTAAAGTAAAGCTAAATGAAGAATGAAAATAGGCTTGCTTTTCTTTTGACACTTGAGTGTAAGTATAACACTGCCAGTGCCCATCACATCCTCTGTTATAATCATTTCAGTGTCTGACTCACTTGCACCTATTGATATCAATATTTCTGCACCTGGGAATTATTTATAGGAATACAGAGACCAAGTCTACCAAGTGCATTGTAGGCCCTTGGTGCTATTGCTGGAGGATTAATACCTCCCAAATCCTTGAGTAGATCTCAACCAATGACTCGCCATTGCATTGAAGTATTCATTTATTTATTTTTTATTACATACATTATGAGGCACAATATCAACTTAGATTATTATATTCCTTGGCTATTGCAAAGAGTGTTGCAATAAATAGTGGGTGCAGGTGTCCCTTTGACAAACTGATTTCATTTCCTTTGGATAGATACCCAGTAGAGGGGATTGCTGGATTTGCTGGATTATATGGGAGTTCTATTTTTAATGTTTTTGAGGAACCTCCATATTGTTCTATATAATGGCTATACTAATTTAAATTCTTACCAATATACAGGAGTTCCCTTTTCTCCATACCTTCATCCACACTTATCTTTCATTTTTTGATAAGTTTTTGGTACTGAGGATTGAACTCAGAGCTTCACAATTAGCTACATCCTCAGCCATTTTTTTTTAAATTTTGAGACAGGGTCTCTTTAAATCTCCCAGCTGACCTCTAACTTGGGATCCTCTTACCTCAGTCTCTGGAGAAGCTAAGATTACAAACATGTGCCACTTATAGCCTGCTTCAAACTCATTTCATGAGTTAAGGATTATCCTGACACCAAAGCCAGACAAGGAGAGCAAGAAAAGAAATTTATAGGACAATATCTCTGATAGACGTAGATGCAACAATCCCTAAGAAAATACTAGCAAGGCAAATTCAGTAACACATAAAACAAATCATTTGTCATGATCAAATGGGATTACCCCTGGGGTGCAGGGACATGTGAACATTTGAAAACCAGTTAATGTGATAAAATATAGTCACAAAATAAAGAATAAAAACTACACAATCTTTGCAGTAGATACATACAAAGGCTTTGACAAAATTCAACATCACTTCATGATAAAAACTCCCCCCAAATTAAGCATTCTAGGAAGAATGTACCTCAACACAATAAAGGCCACAGATGACAAGCTCACAGCTAACACAAAACTCAACAGTGAAAAGTGGAAAGTTTTTCTTCTAAGATCAGGAACATGAAAAGGATACCTATGCTCACCAGTTCTATTCAACATAGTACTTGAAGTTGTAGCCAAAGCAATTAGACAAGAGAAAGAAAGAAAAAGCATCCATGTTGGAAAGTTTAGTTGTCTTTGTTTGCAGGCAACATGATCTTATCTATTTAAAATCTTAAAGACTCCACTAGAAACTGCTAGAACTAATAAACGAATTCATCAATGTTTCAGTATAGAAAATCAACCCACAAAAATCAGTAGTGTTTCTGTATGTTAACAATAAACTATCCAAAAAAGAAATCAAGAAAGCAATCCCATTTACAAAAATGAAGTAAAATAGAAATAAATTTCACCAAGGAAGTGAAGGATCTGTACACTGAAAACTATAAAGCATTGATGAAAGAAATTGAACAAGACATAAATATATAGAGATATCCTGAATTCATAGATTGGAAGAATTGATATCATTAAAATGGCCATATTACCCAAAGCAATTTACAGATTTAATGCAATTTCCATCCAGATTCCAATGACATTTTTCAGAGAAATAAAAGAATCCTAAAATTCATATATCAAAAAACACTTTTAATATTTAAAGCAATTTTGAACAAAAAGAACAGTTGGAGGCATTGCACCGACTTCAAAATATACTACACAGGTGTAGTAATCCAAAGCAGCATGGTACTGGCATTAAAACAGACACAGGCCAGTGGAACAGAATAAAGGGAGGGTAGAAATTAATCTACACACACAGAGTCAACCAATCCTTGGCATAAGTACCAAGCACATACCGTGGTGGAAGGACAGTCCTTTCAGTAAATGGTGCTGGGGAAAGTGGATATCCACATGAAGAAGAAAGAAATTGGATGCTTTTCTCACCCCATGTACAAAAATCAGCTCAAAATCGATTAAAAACTTAACCATAAGACTGAAACTGCAATCATGGAGAAAACCTTTGAGACATTAATCTTGGCAAAGATGTTTTGGATATGATCCCAAAAGAACAGAACATAAAAAAAAAAAAAAGCCTAGACAGACAATGGGATGATATCAGACTAAAACCTGATGTAATCCCAGCAAAGGAAGCAGTCGGCACAGTGAGGTGATAGCCAGTGGAGTGGGAGTTTCTGCATAAACATCAGGCTCCTGTATCCCAGGGTGGGATGATTTTGAGGCAGATGTTTCACATCATGCCCAGTGTTAGGCTCCAGTCACTTCGGTGGAAGATGTATTAAAGCATCCAATCAGGGTTGGCTGCTGCTTCAATGTTAGAGGTGGAAATGCACCATTGAAATTTCCCTTTGGAAATGAAAGACCTATGACAGCCCTCAGCTACCAGCCCTGTTGGAGGTTTACCTCAGTTAGAGAAAATCACCTTCCCTCTCACAGGGCAGCTGGCATCCAAAGACTGATTGACTGGAAGTAGAAAGGCCTGACCCTCTTAGCTCAGTTTGGGAAAGTTGAGATTGCAGGCATGGCTGAGGCTTTGCCTGGAGATGGCACTGGACTCCAACCCCGCTTCCTCCACCTAACTCCCATTCCATGGAGGTAGATTCACAAAGGCACTCTAAGAAACCTTCAGCGTTCCTATCTCCATCTCTCTGTCTGCTTCCTGAAGATCCCAACTGCTGGGGACTGAGTATTTGTGTCTCTCCTCTCCCCAAATTCATATTTTGAAACTCTAAACCCCAATGTGACGCTATTTAGAAGTGGAGAATTTGAGCGGTGATTACGTAATGAGGATGGAGCCCTCATGATGGGATTAAAGTCACAGTTTGCTTCCCTTCTCTCTACCACATAAGGATATAATAAGATGGCCATCTGCATACCAGAAAGAGGTTTTTCACCTGATAGTGGAACTGTTAACCCTAATTTTGGCTTTCAGCCTCCAGACTTATACAAATAAAGTTTTATTGTGTAAAACATCCAGTATATAATATCTTACGTAAGCCACCATTGATTAAGACACCAACCAATGACACCTTCCCCTATCACTTTCCCATTCTCTTCCCTTTGGGGACTCTTTCTCCAAAACTAAATCCCATACTCAAATGGTTGTTTCACTTTTGCTTGTAACGATAATAGTGAAAATTGTCCTAGAGATCCAACTCTCAGGATGGAATTCTGGAAATTACATTATTTTCCAGGATGAAAACAACTAGGACTCGGTGGCTTGTGTGACTGAGAAGGTAAAAGCGGCAGGCACGCTGAAGCACCATGATTACCTAGGCTTTTGCCTGAGGGGTGCTGGGATGGCGCCCAGAAGCTGGTACAGGAGGAATAGCATTCACTTGCTTACGTGATACAGCTAACATCTGAAGCACAGGGCTGCCAAGATAATTAAATTGTGACTGATACTACGTTCCACCCATGTGCTGAAGGAAGAAAATGACAGTCTCACTTCAGTATACCAATTATTTAGGGTATATTAAAAATTAGAAAGCTTCTATGATAGCGTTCAAGGAACTCTGATGTCTTGCAGTTGAAAGGCAAAATGGAAGGAAAACTAGACCCATGGCCTGATTATATGGACAACAGAAATGCAGCAAAGATTGTGTTCTAAGTCTTGGAAGTTCTATTCTAGAACAGCGCCCCTCAGAGGAAAGGGAGGAGATACTGAGACCTGAAATCAGATCATATAGATGGATATTCCTAATCAAGAAACTTGATTCTTTTTGCTGTAACTAACTGAATCTTGTTGGGAAAGAAGAAGCAGAGGCCTTATCTGAAACACATTTTTCCTCTTCAAGATTTGTTTTCCCTCCTTTTTCTTTACAGTTGCTAGGCCACTAACTAGCATCAAGTCCTAGCATGGCCTCATGGGGAAGTGCAATTCCTTCTTCATGGAAAAAATGAGGTGTTAATTGAGAAGAGAGTTAGACTATCTGGCTAATATATATATCAGTAGACATTTGGAATAATTGAGATTCTACATGGGGGTTAGAATATGAGACTTAGGAGAGAGAGTATATTAAAATGGCATAATTCTCCCAATTCTGCATTTGATAATTTGGCAAGAGCACGTAGATCTGGTTCTGAAACATTGGTGGGATTGGTTCTGGAAACTTGGAGAAAAATGATGTACCACATTAAAAATGAGACAGAATGCAGGAAGCAACTCAGCAGAGTTTGAAGGCATGGTAGCAGGGATGGGAGCAATGCATAAGGACAATGGAATTGGATTCCTCTCTTCAAGCCTCACCTAGCTAATGCCAAAGCTGAACCTCCCATGTGACTTTACGCTACAGACCAAACAGCCACACGAGGACAAACTGATTACACTGTACCCCTTCCACGCTGGAGGGGTCAGTAATTTGTTGCTTCTAGGAGTGGTATGTATTCTAGGAATGCGTGTATCTAAAGTACAATGGTCAGCACTGTTTTTTGAAGGCTTAAGGAATATCTTATTATTCTGTAATTTCACATAACATCACCTCAGACTAACGTACCCACTTTATGACAAGATGTGAGACTATGGACCCATTTTCACAAAATTCACTGGTTTTCACCATAAAGCCTCCCTCTTCCAGGACTTTCTGGACTACAGAACTTTAGAATAACCTCTTATAGGCACAGTTGAGAAGCCACTTTGAAGATACCTGTGGAGTTGGGGTGCTATTAATGACATAACGAAGTGGCAATGGGTATGACCCATCCAGAGCTACAGTAAGATTCATTGTCTGTAGGGCATTTAAAAATAATAACAAACCTGGCTAAAATGTGGTCTCCTATTTACTTTCACCACATATCAACAATTCTAAAAAATGTTGGTTATAAAACACTCTCTCTGCTTGCTTGAGTGGAATGTTCCCAACGTCTCCTTCAACTTTTAGGATAGTGAGTACTGAGCGCTGTTCTTCAAGATGAATAGTTTGGACTAAAGGCAAAACACGTGGGGTCAAGAATTCAAGGGTAGAGGCAGCAGTGGCCCATTTACCACTAGTCCTAATGATGTACTTGGGCAATTTGGCTTCCCATCACTATAACTTCAGGCCCTATCAGTCTAGAGATACTGGTGTCACATGGAAGGATGTTGCTACTGCAGTATTCATTCAGGTTACACTGAAAATTAGCTTCCACCTAATTACTTTGAGCTCCACATATCAGTTGATCAGCAGTTTCTACTGACCTAATTATCAAGAGGAGATAGGGTCATTGTTACTTTAAGTGAGCAGGAAGGAATAGCTATAAAACTCAGGAGATCTACTAGGACTGTACTTGATGCTTATGTCTAGTAATAGCTGTAAATGGGACAGAAACAATGGCCCGACAGGAAGTGGTAACCATGGGCTCAGACTTCTCAGGAATAAAGTCCTGGGTTCCTCTATCAAGCAAGCCATCCAGATCAACAGAAGCAATGACAAAAGTTGACTGGGAGAACATTGGTCAATTTCAGTACTGCAATTGTAGCTTATCACATTAACCTTTCTGATTTGGTTCAACCCATTTATTTAGAATTGTGAATGATCATCATGATAAACAGCGGTCACTGAAATAAATAAATTTAACATGCAACAGAGATAAAACTGCAAGAGTTGTGAGAGCTGGGACTCCAGGAGGCATTGTTAATGCCCTGTGTATACTTTTTGGATTTTAACCATGTCATTGGGTTCCAGTGGACTTGAAACTGTTAATATCTGTATCTCTACACATCAGAACTTTTTGTAGTTCACTCAGGGCTTCTTTACAATACTCACTGTAGACTGATAATACCAGGGACATATTTTCCCACACTCCAGAAGTAGCCCTCAGTCAATGTCTCTACGGAGTTAGTGTACAAATACCCAGTTCCTATGCCTCCTGAGTGAGATAATTTAAGACATGTACAGTATTCAACTCCATTTCCTAGTTTCCTTGCACGATGAAACTCCAGGGACCCACTGGACTTGATGACTTAATGTGCATTTACTGCATTCCTTTTTCTTCTTTGTATCTCTTTGCCATCTTCTTTTGGTGTCACCAGTAACCCTTATAAATTCATTTCTATGGAAATTCAAAGAACATCAGTATTCAAATAGATTCTCTGAAGTTTTTCTTTTAATGCTAAACTGTGGCAGATTATGTATACTTTTGCAAGTAACTAAATTTCTCTGGAGTTTAATTTTCTTAATATACTGAGTACATACACTAACATTACCTACCTCACTGCATTTATTAGCAGTATTAAGTAAAGTTAATATTTGTGAAGCATTCAGAACATTACCTGGCACGGGTTTCATTTGTTTAAATAATATTTAAAGTTTTTGGGGAGGAGGCAATGGGAAGATTTATCTTTAGAATGATTTATTTTCTTCCTGAACACTTTGTGCAGTGATCTTTTCTGGCTATGTTTAAGTTATTGGCTTTGTTCAACCATGAAAATTTGTTAGAAATTACTTGACATGCACAGACAAGGATAAACCTAGATAATTTTAAAATCTTTTGCTGAATAGTGAAGAAAAAATAAAATACTTGATTCTATTTCATGTGCGAATTATCACTTAAATTAATTGACCTCAACTGTCTTTATTTTACATTATTGGATACATCTATCATTAACTACTGTGGACCCAAGTAGGTTAGAAGTTTGCAAGAGGTTTAAATAGGCTAGGAACATTAGAGGGTGTTCCTTTTACTTTACCTCTTCAGGTTCAAGATGGAAATAACCCTCAAGGCATAAAATCCTTTTTGCAAGGCATAAGATTCTTGCAAATATGTTTTGGGAACTTTTCTCTAAAATTCTATATGCCAGGGAACTTGGGTAAGAGTCTTTAATGAGAAATTCCATTTTGCTGAGAATAAAACGATACTAAATTCAATTTCATGTTAGTTGTGGAGTTAATGGGAAGACTTCAGACAATGATTGAGAAAATCTCTGTCCTCATCTATATACACAGTCTCAGAGATAAATTCTGCTTGCCCTAAACTCAGGTTTAACTTCTGTGACTTTGGCAGATGGTCCATAAAGTGGATGACTGCAATGTGACAGGCTAGACTTTGATTTATTGTGTGATCCAGGTTCTGGCATGGAGGAAGGTTGATTTGACTCTTCTTGGTTGCCTCCTGGCAAAGTTTTCCTGACTTGATTCCTAGCCTAGCATCTGAACCACTTTTCTTCTTCAGTTATTTTCAAGCATGTTACTCTGACAGCTTGATCAATATGTCTCTTTCTATTTCTTTCAGAGCTACTGCTACTCATTCAACCACTATATGAAAGCATCAAGTTACATAAAATCTTTCTTCCATTTCCTTTGGCCCTTTTGTTCAGCATGGGATCTCCTGGGACATCAGTGAAAGTTAGTGATGACTGCTATTTGCCTATGGATATTTCTTGCCAGGTGTATTTATAAGCTCTACATTACCAGAGTGAAATATCTGAGGAAGCTACCATATAAGAGAGAAAATGTTTACTTAGTACCTTAGTTACTTCTGTTGTTGCTGAGAGAAAATGCCTGATACCCAAAGTTAAAGGAGAAAAGGTTTATTTGGCTCAAAGTTTGTAGAGGTTTCAGTCAATAGCTGGCTGGCTCTAAGGTAGGGTGGCATGGCAGAGGGGCATTGCAGAGGAGAAACAATTCATGGCAAAGCGGGGCAGGAAGAAGGCAGCAAACAAGCCACTGGCAAGTGCCAAGCAATAATAGCCGCTTCTTTCTGTCCCTTTTATATTCTATCTAGGCTACCCACCCTCCACCCATAGGGCGGGTAGTACACCTAGAACTATGCCAAACCAAGCAGTGGGCAATTTAGTCATCACACACCCTTAATCCCAGCATCACACACTCTAGATTCAGCCACTTTTGAAAAAATCCCCACCTATGACCTCATAAGGCTTTGGGGGGACATCTAGACACAAACCATAACTTTCCTCCCTGTTCCCCACAAAGACTCGTGCACATTCCTTTATGCAAAATGCATTTAGTCCATCTCTAAGAGTTGCCACACGAGTAACAGTTTCAGCATTGCTGAAAAGTCCCAGTGCAATGTCTCTTCTGAGATTTGAAGCAAACCCTTAGCTTTGAACCCCTGGACAAATGAAAACAAAGTTAAACACTTCCAACATACAATGGCACAAGATAAATACTACCATGCCAAAAGGTACAAATAGGGGGATAAAAGGAATGGGACAAAAGCAAGTCCAAATTCCAGCAGGGGAAACATTAAGTCCTATAGTTCCATGTCCAGCATCCAAGGCAGTCTGTGGCAAGATGTGAGATCCAAAGGGCTTGGGCAGCCCCACCCCTACAGCACTGCCAGGGGTTGTAGCCCTCACGACTTCTCTGTTGGTCTGTCTCTGCTCCCTCGGTGCAGTTTTCCTCAGACTATCCATGTTTCCGGCTTCTCCAAACTTTTGGGCTCTCCACTGCACCTTTGGCTTCACACACTCAACTTCATACACTGCCCTCTCAGGGGCACACTACCTGGCCTCTCAGGGCTTCGTCTGAAATCTGGGTGGAAGCCTTCCTGACACCACAACTCTTGTATTCTGTATGTGCCTAAAACCAGCACTACATGGATGATACCAAGGTCTGGTGCCAATTAGAGCAGCAGACAGGCTTTTTTCTCTCTTGGCTGTAAGGGTCAAGTGTCTATGAACCAAGTGCTGAGGAAAAACTTCTCTAGGATGCCACCATTCTGGAACATGGTGCTCTGAGGCTTTCTTCTCAAAGCAAGGTCTTTTGCTTTTGCAATTTTGAGGCTGCAAAGGGTGGAGCTCTGCTGCTTCTTGAGATCCCTTCAGGCCATCTTTTCTATTCTTCTTTTCCTTCTCAACAACCAAGATCTCCTTTGTGCTATCTTTACAGTCCACAGCTTTACTGGAGTCTCTTTTCTGGCCAAACTCACAATGTTTTAAATCATTCTGCTTGGCTCTTTGCTTTCTGTATTTTAAGGCATTCCAGGGCTTCTTTTGCAGCCATCATCTCCAAACCTTTCCAAACTCTTCCCACAAGCCAGTTCCAAAGGTTCCTGAACTTGTGGGAAAGCCAATTCCAAAGGTTCCTTACTTTTCTCATTGCTAAGACAAAATAGCAACAAGTTAAGGGAGGAAAGGTCTATTGTAGCTCACAGTTTGTAGAGGTTTCAGTTCCTAGTTGGCTGGCTCCAAGGCAGAGCGGCATGGCAGAGGAGCATCACAGAGGAGAAATAGTCCATGGCAAAGCAGGGCAGGCAGAGGGCAGCAAGCAGCAAATGACAAGCAACAAACAATGACCACAGCACCCCTTTGTCCCTTATATCTTATCCAGGCTACCTACCCTTATGGTGGGTAGGACTCACACACTTAATCCTAGTGTTGCATCCTTGATCCCAGCATCACACACCCTACATCCAGCCACCTCTGAAAAGCCCCACCTGTGACTGTATGAGGCTTTGGGGGAACATCTAGACACAAGCCATAACACTTAGCTTGTAGTTTTAGAAGCTTAAAGTCCAAGATGTGCAGCCTCACTTGATTGGCCTCTGGTGAGAGTGTCAGGAGTGGCCCATCAGGGTGGGAGCCATGTAGAAAAAAAGTATCACATCTTGAACCAGAGTAGAGAAGAAAATGTAACAGTTGGAGCCAGACTTGCTCCTTTTGTAGCAGTCCTCTAAAGAGAACCCGAGTGGCCATATGAGAACTACCAGGAGGTCACACTCAAGGTTTCTTTTGCAAGCAGGGATGCAATCTGTGACCACAAGACTACCCACTGGGCCCCACCTCTCAGTAGCACCAGCCTTGGGGACAAGCCTTTAACACATGGACTCCTGGGAGACACTTATCCAAATCATAACACCAAACTATAGTTTTCTCTGATGTTGAAAGAAACAAAGATAAAACGAACAAAACCCCTAACCACCATGCACTGTGCAATATGGGATATAAAATGTGAAATCACTCACTATCCTATGCTTCCAAAAAAAAGTGTGTGTTTGTGCTTATAGATTCCTTCTTCCATAGATATATTTGTTAAAGGGAATCTACTATATAGAGAGTCTGCCAACAAATATGTATACACAATTCAGGAAAAGAAAAATTTGTATAAAAATTTTAACACTAAATTTATTGAGACATCCTGAGATTAATACAAGTTACTTTTGGCATCTACAATTACAAGAGGTGCTCAAAGTGGTGAGCATCAGCTTCTAGACATTTATTAGAACAGCAAAAAGCTGCTTGAGTAACCTTGGTCATTGAGATTGCTGCATGTACATTTTCTATTTCTTCTCTAAGGCTGGCACTGTATGTACTGGCTTTTCTGCAATATACAATATCTTTTAGGATCCCCCATAAATAAAAGTATTAAAATATTTATACAAGTTTTTATTTTCCCGAATTGTGTATGCATATTTGTGGTGGACTCTGTATTTTCTTTTTTTTTGTGGGTACAGAGGGTCGACCTCATGACCTCACGCACCAGCAGGCACCCGTGCCGCTGAGCGATATCACCGGCCCTTTTTTCGTATGTGAGTTCCGGGAGTCGAACTCGGGCCCTTGCGTTTGCCAGGCAGGCACTTACGCCGCTGAGCCATCTCACCGGCCCTCTGTATTTTCTTTTGAAGCTTGACTTGTTCTTTTGTTCAGGCTGGTTCTTAGAATATGTACAAAGTTATGAAAATTGCTACTCCTTTAGAGGATATGAGTGCAATGGCCTTTATCATTTGAGTCACTCTTTCTTCTCTAAAACTTGTTAACTAATTTTCAGTCACAAGTAGATACCCAGGTTAGTAGGAGTGATTCCTTTGTTGAATTTCAAATCAAGACATACTGTTAAAAAATGCACACATAACACAATATCTATATTAAAATATTTAATAGTAAGTATGGTATGAATATGATCAATCAAAACAATTGATTAGGGCTGGTGAGATAGCTCAGTGGCATAAGCACCTGCCTGGCAAGTGTGAGGTCCTGAGTTCAACTCCCAGTACCCATATACGAGAAAAGGGCCGGTGATATTGCTCAGCGGCATGGGTGCCTGCTGGCGCGCGAGGTCCTAAGGTCAACCCCCAGTACCCACAAAAAAAAAACAAAACTAAGCAAAACAATATTTAATAGATTCAGCATGGTTATGATGAATTAAAACAGATGCCAGCTATAGGAGATCTGTCCTCTACATTTGTAAAATACTTAATGCACAATTGTTTGTTTTAATAACAACTTACATGAAAGTTAACTACACAAAGGTAATATTTGGTTCATTAACTTTCAACTTTTTCCATTTTACCTAATGCTAATCCTAATCCCTCATTTTTTTGGTAGATATTAGCTAAGCATATAATTTATGTATAACTTCAACTCCATGCTTAATTTTATTAAGCAATTTTATTTATATAAATTTTATTTAATTGATCCTAAACTGATACTCTTTACATTCCTGTTGACTCTTTTTTCTTTTTTTGAAGATTTTGTCATTTCCTTTAGAATTAGTGGTTCTTAACAGATTGCCTGTTTTTCCTCTGTGGAGACATTGGATTTATCTGAAGACAGTTATAGTTCACTGGGGAAGGAAGGTACTGTCCTGTTTGATGCAAGATATTATATATATAGTTTGATAAGAAAACTCCATATTGATATACATAAGTGGCTGCATTAATTTATATTCTCACTTGCAGTGAAGAAGGGTTTTTTCCCAGCATCTTTACCAGCATTTATTGTTATTTTCTCCCCTCCCCCCCCGTAAGCCATCTCTTCCCCTGTTTGTTGTTTTTCCTGCTATGTGAAACTTTGGTTTGATGCAGTCTCACTTGTTGGTTCTTGCTATTATTTCCTATGCCTTTGGAGTTCTATCAGGATGTCTTTGTCTGTGTCTATGGCTTCAAGTGTTTATGTTTTCTCCTAGAAGTTTCAAAGGATCAGGCCTTATACCTAGGCCTTTGATCTATTTTGAATTGATTTTTGTACAGGGTGAGAAATATGGATCAAGTTTCAATCTTTTGCACATGGATAAATTGTTTTCTTAGCACCGTTTTTTTTTGGCTGCTTTGTCCAGAGTCAGATGGTTACAGTTGTGTGGGTTTGTTTCTGTGTCCTGTATTCTAGTCCATTGGTTTATATGTCTATTTTTGTGCTAGTACCATGCTGTTTTTCTTCCTATGGCTTTGTAATATAATTTAAAATGGGTAGTATGTTGCCTCCAGCCTTGTTCTTTTTGCTTAGGATTGCTTTGGTTCCTCTGGGTCTTTTGTTTTCCATTTGAACCATAGGATTTCTTTTTCCTAGCTCTGTGAAGAATGTTTTTGGAGTTTTGATGGGGAGTGCATTGAATCTGTAGATTGCTTTTGGTAATAGGGCCAATTAAACAATATTAATTCCACTAATCCATAAACATGGCAGGTCTTTCTCACCTTCTAGTGGTCTTTTTCAATTACTTTCCCCTGAGTTCTATAGTTTTCTTTGTAGAAGTCTTTCACATCCTTGGTTAAGTTGATTCCTAAATTGATATTTCTTTTTCTTTTCTGAAGCTGTTGCAAATGGAACTGTTTGCCAAATTTCTTCCTCAGCCAACTCATTAATGGTGTATAGAAAATCTGATTTTTTTAATGGTGATTTTATATGAACAAATCAAGTGATACCTCACTTTCTTTATCCTAAGATAATTGAGTTGAGAAAATGCTTTACAGACTTCTAGTGATAACAAGAGTGATTGATTCTTTTATGCTGTGGTGGGTTCAGCTGTATCTCTCTCTCCAAAGTCATATATTAATGTCGTAACTGCCACTACTTTAGAATGTTATCTTCCTTGGAAATATGATTACTGCAAGTAGTATTAGTTAACATGAATCCATTATGAAACAAGTCCTTATGAAAAGGGAAAGTTTGGACATAGACCGAAACATAAACAGGGAGAAAGAAGATGCAGGCAATGATCGGATGATACATCTACAAGCCAAAGAATACCAGATTGCCATCAAAGCACCAGAAGCCAGAGAACAGCATGGAATAGGTTTTCCCTCACAGACCTCAAAAAGAGCCAACACTACCAACCCTCTAAGGCCAGGTGACTATCCTCCAGGCCTGTGAGACAATAAATTTGTATTGCTTATTCCTCCCCATGAATTTATACTACTCTGTGACAGGAGTCCTAGCAAACACATTCTTCCTGCTAGATTTAATGTCTTTAAAATATACGTTAAAGATAAAAGCATAGAAATGAAAAAGCTAAGAATTTTAACTGAATTTATTATAGTTGTTGTTTTAATAAAGCCCCTCCTCTGTCTTCTAAGTTATTATGGTAAAAGTTGTTTTGTCTAAGTACTGTTTTCTCATTTTTAGTCTTTTTTTCCAAGGAAGTTATTTTAACTTCTAGTACTAATGCCTGCCCAATCTGTTTCCTATTTTCCGGTCTAGATTGTTTGCTTAATTAAGGAACTGTAAGGATTTTAGTGTACCACACTTTTTCTCATACACATTTTGACAATTTTTAAAAACCACTACATGGAAGCCTATGACTAGCCATCGACCTACCTCTGTGCTTTCATTTATCATTTATTTCAGATAATATCTTCTTTTGTCTATGAATGCAGAAAATGATTTTTCCCCAAAGACTGCTTTAAAAATACAGTACTGTGGGGCTGGGGATATAGCTCAGGGCACAGGTCCTGAGTTCAATTCCTGGTACTCCCCCACAAAAAAGAAAAATACAGTACCAAACCTGCCATTTATAAAATTTAATGTAAATATTATTATACTATTCTGATAGTTTTGTCCTCCTGGATATATAATTCTAAAGTTGTTATTCTTTAAACTACTTTTAGTTCTTTTTTGTTATATAAAAATACACTGGAGTTTAAAAAAATTAATGGACATGAAATATTAGATGTACTTTTTGCCTTGGAAGAAAAATCTTTGTAAATTCAATGATTTGATTTATTCATTGAATCATTCTTTCTCAGTGTCTAAACTAATTTTAAGGACAGCTCTGTTCATTTTATCACTTTTACAGGCCTTCAGTTTAGTAATGATTTTAAAGACTAAGACAGCCAGTTTAATACATGGATACTAACTATCATCCAAGTGCACAATGTAATTGATATTTTGTCAACAAGAGAAAATATCAAATGGTCGCATACTCTTTATGGCTCCATTCAGCAAACCATAAATCTTGGGGTATAGGCAGCCTGTGCTACTGCTAACATGAGAACACTATGAGTAAAATAGATGCCCCTCCTCTGCACTGGAAAAGTAAGGTTACAAAATATTCATAACTCAGTGAGTCTTTCCCTCTGAATTAAACTAAAAAGTATGGAAGGGTTGGACACAAAGAGAATGAGGATATCAAATTCAGTTACAAAATATTGTGTGTCAATGCATCAACATGCATATATCAAGTAGTTGTTGTATTCTTCGTCAGGCATTATGGGCTGAAAAATAAAAAGATTTAGATTTTTCCCCCAAGGAGATTACATTTCACTTAGAAGACTCATGTCATATTCATGTGCAATAATTATTCGAAAAGCAGAGGGTACATGCCAGGTATTTTTTGAGATGGTTCTTTCAGCCATCACCTGCTCTTTCAGAATGATGACACAAATTTATACCAAGAAATTAACATTCCTGTCTCAAATCACCTATTTAACTGGAATAGGAAATTCACATGCTAATGGTAGGCTCATCTTTTATTATCTCTTTATTGGGTTATATTAATGAATGCTACTGCCCTACAAAACTTTGCATTATAGTATAAAGTGAAATTGGAAATTTAACATATATATGTATATATGTACACATTTGTAAAAATCAATATTTCAGCATTAAGGGAAATCACGAGCTTCCTCATTCTTATCTCTATCCATTTTAAAAATAAGAAAACTAGAGTGCCGCCTTGGGAATTAGTTTTGTACACATGCGGGTGTTAGAAGAGGAGGAAATCACAAAGAATCTATCGTCAAATCTATATCCAAAGGTGGGGGCTCGAGCAATCGTGAGGAAGGGAGAGCAGGAAGTCAGCTTGATGGCTGAGAAAATTTCTCACTACTCTATAGCTCTGGAATTTCCTGTCTACAATGAACATACGGGAATTTATTTAGAAAAGATTTGAATTTTCTCCAGAAGTAAGACAAGCTAACAGTTCACAGAAAAGCTGAAATGTCATTCGTTTTCTTGGATTGACACAATTGTGCAGGGCCAGTATCTGACCCAAAAGGAGATGTATCTAAATGTGTTTCTTCCTGGTGCTTCAGAATGCAGCCCCCAGGGCCCACAGAATTCTGCAAAGGTTGGTGAAGCTGTTGGAACAGACTTCATTCAAAACAAGGACAACTCAGAAATATGCACTGCCTTTGGGGTTTTATTTGGAAAATTAAAACTTTGTCCATGGAGAAAATAGTGGTAGATATGAATCAAAGACAAGTGCTAACAATTATATAGAGATGAACATATTTCTGACTCAAATATTTTAGAAGATTTAAGATTTTGTTTTTATAGAAATTAGGTCTTTTCATATTTCTGAAAATCAAGAGTACGGTTAACCTCAGTAGCATATTAAAATCAGATTGGAATAGAACTTTTAACTCTTAATGGAGATAGATATTTTAGTAAATGTGCTAATAATCAAATCTTATCAACTACTGGGAAAACACTTCCTTGAATGAACTCTACTAGGTCACAATTTCTCAGTAACTTCGAATTTCTATACCTGAAAGTTATAAAATTAGACATCTTACAGTACTTCAAATCAAATTACTCTTCCCTAACTAGTAAACATCAAATATTTTACATTATTAAGTTACATTAAACTTACTTGCATGTTTTTGGCAATACTAAGAGAGATGGTATAAGCAATGGAAGAGAGATTGAGGACAGTTATTAATAAGCTTACATAGTTTGCTGAGCTTTTATGTCAAGAGAACTTGCTGAAGATTATGATAGCATTTTCTTTAGCCCATGAAACACTGAAAATATTTGCCACCTTTTTCTGAGAAGGTAAGTGCAACGTGGGGTAAACGTGATAACTCCACTTGTTATGTCTGTATAGGTATCTGCTTTGTACAGTATTGTAGGGACTGTAAAGATGACTCTACAAGTTTAAGTTTAAATGGTGCAAAATATATTAATAAACAATGGGAAGCATTGTTCTATCACCTTGAACATTTTTGTCAAAACATTAAAAGCTCTCTTATAAATGTATAGAGCAATGAAAAAATAGTAATACCAATACTTATTTGATACACTGTAAGTCACTAAGCATATTGAGAATTTAAGTGGTGCACTGCTTTATAAAGACTTGTCAAAGGTAGTTTGAAAAGGACTTTCCCTTTTTTCCTCAACTTATAACTTGCAATATGGAGTGAGCATATTTTGCATGCTTTGGTGACTTGTCATGGTCTTTTCTAAGGGTGGAATAGCTCCTAATGTTCTACTTTTCTGCAGTCAGTGTCACGCGTTATTCCTTAGAGGTCCTTTAAGGGGAAGATTTCTGCCTGTACCACTTCTTCCTGGGTATCTTCCCTCTTCCCCACAGCCACTTTCCTCACGTATTATCAAGCTCCTCATTCAGTTCCTTTTGTTTCAGAGCTAGAGGCAAACATCACAGGCGCCAACATTCCCATGGTCAGCGGTCTTATAATCACATAGAAATTCGCTCTAGCACTATCAATTCTGCACTTTTCTTTTTTTTTTTTTTTTTGTGGGTACCAGGAGTCAAACTCGGAGTCTCGCGCTTGCTGGGCAGGCGCTTACGCTGCTGAGCCATCTCACCAGCCCTGCACTTTTCATCTGTTAGGCGATTCCCTCCTTTGTAAAATGTCACATGGGTTTTGGGGAACAAGGAGGCAACGCAGCCCCACACTTTGCTTTCTAGACATAACCTAAGTAACAGGTGCCAGTAACCAACACTGACAGACCTTGGAAGAAATGACATGGCTGGTCACTGATCACAATGTGTATTTCCACAGTGACTTGTGGAGTAAAGTGTTAGCACCACAGTGTATACTTTATGCAAAGACAGTTATATTTAATATATCATGAAGACATAAGTTTGAACTGCTTAGTTAGAAGACTGATGTTATGTGACTAAACCACGGAAACTGAAATTCTTGCATATCAGAAATGTGTAAAATGAAGACTACTTCATTTTAAATAGACATTTAAAATTATATTAGAAACTAATGTAATTTGAGACAAAATACAAATTTTCATAATATATAATATATAAGATATACGTATAACACAAATTCATATGTTAAAAATAAGGAGATAGAAGAAATTCTCAAGATTCTTTTTTTCTTTTTGCAATGGCTGTTTTTATTAGTTTAATATGATAAACTTTATTGATTTATTTTATAATTATGTGCATTTTATTTTGATTGTACAGATTTATGAGTACCTTGCAGTTTGATGTATACGTTGTGGAACAGATCTTCAGCATTTTATTTTTGGTTGATTTTTCAAACTCAAGCCTGAGGCGTGCCCAAAAGTCCGAGTTCAGTGGCTTTTCCTCCGCCCTGGCAGATCCCTAGCTATTCAGGCAGGAGCAAGTGCTTTGCTTTAGAAATTCTGGAGATGGGAGATGTTTTGTAGAACACACTGATGAATTGTGGCCTGGTAATTGGTTTCTTCGTTTTGCCAGTACTTTTGTGTCTGAGAAAACTACTCAGTTTAGTTATCCATTTTTCACCCCATTAATTCAAAAGATGTTTGTGTAGTTTCAAAACAAACTGGCTCCTGGGCCTGGGCCCTCCTTATTCCTGCCTTTGTTTTCCAACAGCTGTATTTTATGGAGTCCTAATCCACTATGTTCTAGCAAATATAGTTGCTCCAAGTACTCAGTGACATTTGGGGATGGATGTTCTTTGAGGGCAATGAGTTTTCCTGTTGGTTCCATCATGAACCATGGATGTTGAGGAAGGGATTGAAAGAGCTGGGTCACCCACGGGCTTTCATCCCAGGCAGCTCAGTAAACTCTCCAAGCTTCAGTTTCCTCAGCCCTAATTGTGTAAATTCATTCTTTTTGAACACCTAACGCAGACTTCCTCCAGGATGACATGCTAATGGGGCCTCGAGTGCTGACTCCAATTGTTGATTGACAGTGGCTGCCCAGAAGACTCGGTGTTTGAGAGAAATCAGGGGGTTGAATCAGTGTTGAGTGAAAAACAACCTTGCCATTGACAATTGTCTGTGATAGTTTTGAAAAGAGTGCTGACAGGTTCTTCTGTGTAATTTGACCTTGGATTAGACACTCCATGCTAATATCTAAAATTAGTTAAAATGTCAGCTATTCTGAAATCAATTAAAATTCTCATGGAAGAAAATCATAGGGTCAGCCAGTTGATTGTTCCCTTACGCCAGGAGTTTACTGTAACTGTTCCGGCAGGGTGGGCTTGAATACAGCGTCGATTCTTCCACAGAAGGTTTATGGGAGCGGTTGATGTAGATCTAGCTTTAGGTAGCACCTAGTACTTCATTTAAAATGTAATCTTATAGCTTCTTAAGCTGACTTTTAGGAAGAAAATAATTATTTGGATGTGAGCTATTTTATACATTTGTTAAAATCAGACTGAACGTACAATCATACCTGCAGGAGCAAAATTGTGTTTATGTCTTTCAAAGCGGCCCACTGAAATAGTGCATTACTTTAGTTTAATGAAAAATCCTCTCCCAGGCCTCTTATTTTATATTGAAGAAAATAGGAACATCTATGGAATGTTCTTTTTGCTGTGTGCTTGGTAACTCATGCCAAGAATAAGACTATTTCTGGGAATAGAGAAAGTGACAAGCATTAAAACACAGGCAAGCTCTACACATTTTGCTTGTTTCTAAAATTGTTCTTGCGTTATCCCTCTTTCAGACTTGGAATAGTTCACCAAACTGAACAACTTACTACATAAGATGTGACAATAGGAGGAAGTGGCGTCATAAACCAACTCTTCTGGCGTTATCCTTCCTCTTCTACCAACATGCTCTTCTCTCTCCCCTGTTCCTTTGCCATCTTCACCCCCACACTCTTGTCATTAAATCCACCCAGCACTGTGTTGTCGGGCTGTTGTATATGCAGGTGCACCCTCGTTTTGTCTACTCAGAGTGCCCTGGCTCATCTCTCTGAGACTGATTAAGGACAGATCTCTGAGGTAAAAGAGTGTGATTTTCCTTGTGTTTATAACACCTGTTATGATACAGAGGCAGTTGTTCCACATTATCATTCAGCTCGGTTCCTTCAGCTCTAATACCAGCTCTAGGCTCTTCCTTTCTTGTCCATTTCTTTCCTTTCTTCCACTATTCCAATGTTCAAGTACACGTTTACACCTTAATATTGCAGAGGAATTTTGCCAGAAGATCCAAAAGGACTTGGACCTCACATTACTTGGTTCTTCTACACAAATTTAAGTCATTGAACAACTTCTAGACATCACTCGCTCCCCAGCTGTTGCCATTTGATCCTAGATGCTTGCACGTGTTCAAAGTACAAAGTACGCCACAGAGCTTTGCAAATGCCCCCTGGTCTTCAGGGCTCTGCCTCTGCCCGTTGGTTCCAAAAATCTTTATTCTTTATCATTTAAAACCTATTTATTTCTCCTTTGGTTCTTTTTTTTTTTTTTTTTTTTGTGGGTACCGGGGTCGACCTCAGGACCTCGTGCGCCAGGAGGCGCCCGTGCCGCTGAGCGATATCACCGGCCCTTTTTTCGTATGTGGGTTCCGGGAGTCGAACTCAGGCCCTCACGCTTGCCAGGCAGGCGCTTATGCCACTGAGCCATCTCATTGGCCCTCTCCTTTAGTTCTGACTGAAGTGCTTTTTCTTATGTTTTGTCTTCTAGCAGTCTTCTTCATTATTTTTGCTGAAGTCTCTGACTGATTTTTTTTATCTGTCACCCTGCCAACTTCCCTTCAAACCATTGTCCTCACAGATCATTTAAAAGCCCTCTGAACTCTGGAGGAAAATAGTCTGGATTGCTTCATTCTGATATGAGTGCTAGTTAGTAGAAGTTGCCTCCTATTCTGGTATTTTAAATAAACATAGGTGGAATTTTAGTAGAACTCATTTAAAAATCCCTTCTAACTGCTTCTCTTCCTTGCTATTGATTGTTAGCTTTGCTATTTAAGGTCTTTTGTTTTTTTCTTTTTTAATCTAACTACTTAAGAATTCATCAATGACCATTGCCGCTGCCTTGTATCATAGAGGTGATTTGGGAAAATTACAGATTATATGCACTGTATAACTTTTACATTTCATCCAACAGGGATATGAGTCAGGCTGTAATAGGTTCTTTGGTTTGGCATTGGTTCTTCATCATATATGTGGAATGATATTTTATCTATTGTTTTATTTATGTTTCATAAAATTTTTTGTAAGCATCTTTTATTCATATCATTTTAGGAAGGACCTAGACAGATAAATCATGAGTCAATGCTAATAGATTGTTTTTAATTTGTTATATAAAACAAATATTTAATTCTTTCACTTGACAACTATTGGGTTCTAAGTTTTTGTAATTTGTAAAATTAGTAATTAACCATGCATTTTTGTTTCTTTTGTGTATTGGAACACATTTCTAAATGAGGGAATGGGTTTAGCAATAGGATAAATATGAAATGATTACATGTGCATCCTTTCCTAGACTCTGAATTCATTTTAGGGTATGGGTGACTCTTTTCCATCCTTTTTACCTATATTTTGCAAAGTGTCTGACATAAATTTGTTCTTCATTAAATATTCAAACAAAGGCCTCTATATAAAATTATTTAGTGTTCAAATTTGGAATTCTTTTTAAATTTCATTAAAATTTTTGCAAATTTATACATCATATCTTCCTCAGGAAACCATGTCTTAATTGCAGTCAGAGTGGGTTTATACTCAGAAGACAGGAGATAGAGGATTAGTTTTAGTACTTCCTAAAGCTTTTTGAATCTTAATTTTATCACATGTTAATTGTAGATAAAATACACCTGACAGTGTTAATAGAAAAAAAAATAAGTAACTTTTTGTCCCATATTGGTAAGCATTTAATAAATACTTTAAAAGTTGCTAGAAGCTTCTTTCTTTGATTTCCATTACCCATTTTAAAACACATAAGAATGAAATTTTAAAATATTTAATTTTTGTGGTTAAAATTATTTAATTCTATTTCCTTTTTAAAAATCTACACTTCTTTTGACTTTTGAAGTTCAGTGTAGTGAAAGAAATTCTTTTTTTATTAGTGTATGTTTGCAATACACCATAGTTACATTTGTTTGGCAGACTCCTACAGGTAAATAGCATATTTTGATCATTTTCTATCCTTTTACCCCCCCATCATACCTTCTCCCCTTGATCTCCTTCCCATCTCTAACAAGTCTGCCTTTTTGTTTCCTACCATTTCTCCTTTGTTTTACTCTTTATTTATGTTTTAGATTTCTCATTTAAGAGAAACCATATGATATGTAACTTTCTGTGTCTGACTTATTTCACTTAACATTTTGGTGTCAAGTTTCATCCATTTTCTTGCAAATGACACAAATGCATTCTTCTTTATGGCAGAATGCTACTCCATTGTGTATACCTACCACATTCTCTTTATCTGTTGGGCATCTAGGCTGTTTCTAGAGTTCAGCTATTGGGAGTTGCACTGCTATAAACATGAGTATACATGTATCCCTATAGTACTGAAATAGTTAATTTCATATAAACTGTGCAAACCTGAGCTCATTGCCTCATGAAGCTGAGGAAGGTACAGTCAGACAGAAAAGAGGAAGTTAGGATAGAGTTTATTAGAAATACAAGAAGAGAAATAGTTCCGAATTTGGGAGGGGCCCTGAGTGGGTCGCCACATGGCCCCTCAGTCCAGAATTTCTTGTGGACAAGCAGGGCTTGTGGGCTTAAAATGACCAATTAGAAATCAGGTTCTCTAACCCAGCTACTCAGTATCTAGAGTTTAAAGGAAACTGGAATTTTAAAGAAAAATCAGTTATCTTACATTTTAAGTGCCTCGAAACTCAGAAACTTAGTAGGGAGAGGCTGCGTTCCATGTTGCCTGAAAGTCCATTTTAGGTCCAAAGTCCTAGTTTACTGTCTATTCTTATTTTCTTTTTTTTTTTTCTTTTTTTTGGTGGGGACCAGGGGTCAAACTCAGGACCTCATGCTTGCCAGCAGGCGCTTGTGCCACTGAGTGATATCACCGGCCCTTTTTTCCTTTTTATGTGGGTACCAGGAACCGAACTCAGGACCTCGCACTTGCCAAGCAGGTGCTTATGCTGCTGAGCTATCTCACCGGCCCTCTTATTTTCTTATTACTGTAGCTGATCACCCAGCTCTATCTCAGGCACTTTTGCTACCTAGCTGTCTATCCCTAAGCTAAGTATATTGTCTTTTACAGTATGATCTCTTTAATTCTTTCAGGAATATACCCAGGAGAGGTATGGCTGGGTCCATGGAATTTTTATTTTCAATTTTTTGAGGAATCTTCATACTGACTTACATAGTGGTTATAGCAGTTGACATTCCCACCAATAATGTACAAGAGTGTCTTTCTCCCCCCAATCTTTGCCAGTATTTATCACTTTTTGTGTTCTTGGTGGTAGCCATTTTGACTGGGGTAAGAAGAAATCTCAGAATTGTTTTGATTTGTATTTACCTAATGGTTAAAGATGATGAAAAAATTTTCAGGTACTTATTGGCCATTTGTACTTCTTTTGAGAAGCATCTATTGAAAAGAATTCTTTTGTCTCATAATCCAATGATCTGGTGGACTTGCTTCTGAAAATAATGACTAAGGTGCTAGCCACATCTGTCTTATAGAGAACAACTTTGAAGCTTGGACTTAGTACAAAGAGGAATGACTGGGAGAATGGACCAAGACATTTCTTTGTATGTGCTTAGAAGGGTAACCTTCTAAGGTGCTTTTACAAGTAAGCTCCTCATTTTCTCTACTTGTAGCCTCTTAGTGCCTGCAGTGGAGGCGGTAGCAGCAGTAGGAAAACATACTGGCTTTCTGGCTAAGGGAATAAGAGAACTGTTTCCAGAAGCCAGAGAAATGTGGCTGCTGAGTGAAGTCAGAAAATTCCAGAATGGAAAGAACCAGAGGAGAGATCCACAGATTCTGTCTGTCCACGTAGCTGACTCATCTTTGAATCATGGATCTTTTGAACAGATACAGTAACTCAGCTCAGCCGAAGAGAAGTCAGAAGAGAGACAGGAGCTGCTGTGCCTAAGTTCATTTCCAGTTTAAGTTCAGCCAAAATAATTGCCTGCTAAAGTGAAAAAAAAAAAAAAAGAATTGGAAAAAATAACAGTTCTTAGAATCACCACAATTTAACCTTCAAAATATCTGGGGTGCCATCTGAATTTACCTGATACAAAAATAAACAAACAACAACGAAACACAATAAGAAAATAGAACACATTCACAAAGAAAGTGAAAATTACACGAGTTCAACCTTAGGTTGATTTTGGAACCAGCTGAGAATAATTTTTAAGACGCTATTAAAGGTACTCTTAGTGAGGCAAAATTAAAATATGCTCTCAATGAACTAAAAAAATGTGAAGTGGGAATTGTTAAAAAAAGAACCAAAAGGAAATTATAGGACTGAATATCGCATAGGTACAATAAATCTCACTCATTTATCATGGAGAAGAGATGCAAGTTTGACACTGCACCTAGCATGGTGCTTGAAATAGATTTGCTGTACTTTCCTCATCCCTCAAACATTTAGTCATGATAGTATGACTGGCATAAGTGTGGGTATAGTTCAACCATCCAGGTCAATTTTTTAATTAAGCACAAGCTCCTAGCTAGTGCAGATATGATGAGGGATGATGATGATGACGGTGATAATTATGATTTTGGTCACTTTAGTAGAACTTTATTATCTTGCAGTTCTGTACGTCACAAGTGTGACTCTGGGCTGCCGTCCAGATGTTGGTGGGGCTGTTTTCTCTTCTGGAGGCTCTAGGGGAGAATGTGTTTCCCTACTCTTTCTACCTAGAGAACACAATATTCCTTGGCTTGTGACCCCCTTCTTCGTATACTAATCCAGCACAAATTGATCCAGCAAAATCAATCCAGCAAAATTTATTCTTACACTGCCATCTCTCATGTTCTTTGCAGCCTGGAACAGTTCTCTGTGTTTTGGTCTTAGCTCTACAAGTATGATAGGATAATTTCATCTCAGGGGCATTAACCTTGATCATATCTACGAAGTCCTTTCACTCATATAAGGTAACATACTCACATGTTTGGGGGATTAGGGTGTAGACATCTTTGTGAGGTAATTATCTATCTGCTACTTCCTCTTTTTTCCTTAAATTCATAATGGATGGATATTGGTCTTCTATATCCTCTGATTTTTCTGTCATGTTATCCTTGTCTTTGTCCCTTTGATTTTTTTTGTGCCCTTCTCAATTTTTTAAAATAAAAATTTTTGAACAATTCTGGATTTACACCAAATTGGGAAGATAGTACAAGAATTCTCATATCTTCTGTGTAATATGTCCTTTATTAGTAACATCTCACATTATTGTGAAACATTTATTAGACTTCATGAACCAATATTGAAACATTACCATTAATTAAAGTGTATAATGTTTCATTCTGATTTCTTCTGTTTTTACCTAACTGTGTTCCAGGATCCTACCTAAGGTATGTATCAAAGTACATTCATTCATCATATGTCCTTAAATGACACTTGGCTGTGACACATCTTACTTTCCTTGTTTTGGATAACCTTGAGAGTTTTCAAGGCTAGACATATACTTTGTAGAATGCCCTTCAGTTAGGATTTGTTGGATGTTTTTCTCACAAATAGACTGGGCAGTGGACTTTTTGGAAGAAGACTACAGAAATAAAATACCATTCTCATCATATCATATCATGTATACTATCAACATGACTAAGCACTTTTGCTATTAACCTTGCTCACTGGGATGAGGTCGTTTATATCAGGTTTATTTGCTATGAAGTTACTCTTCCCTCCTTTCCATACTATATTTTTCAGCAGTCACTCTACGCAGCCCATACTTCAGATCTTTTCACTGTGTGTTACCATTTTTATTTTGTCACTTCTCTGCCCTCTCGGCTGACAGAACCTGGAAATACATGGTGTGTATATTGACATGAGTATGTACACATGCAGCTGTTTCTATAGACAGCCACCTGTAAGTACTGATACAAGTTAAGCATGAGTTCATAGTGATGGCCCCACTGGTCCCTCACCACATGGATCACTTCAGCCTCCTTCCTTTTCCTCTCTCCAGCCACTTACTGCAGCACTGAGTTATGTGACTCCATTATTAATACCATTATTTTTGACTACCCGAAACTTATTCTTCTACTGGTTAATAATCTTACTCATATTTCCTCTGTAAAGACCCTTCTTACACTCCCAGTCTATATGCTTTAGAGGAGTCGATCCTACTCACTAGAGCAATGATTACGTTTATTTACACAATGGGTATTGAGCACACTTACCTTCCTTGGCTGTGGGTACTGATTCTATGAGAGACGTACATGCAGGTTAGCTGCAATTCCAGGACTTCTGCTTGAGTGACTGGAAAGGAGAAATTCTCTTTCTGCTGACTTTGGGGCTCTGATGATGGAAGTCTGATTTTCCAAGGGAATTACATAAGGAAGAATTTTGTTTGGGAAAGATGCAAAGGTAAAGGAAAGGTGAGCCAAAAAATAGGTAGAGACCTCTCCTCGATAATATCTCAGCACCTGGACCCTCCTCCCACTCCTGCCTCCTCATGAATGGTTCTATTGTGAACCCATAACTTCTCTATTGAGCTTAAGCCTGTTTGGCTTGAATTTATGCCATGTGTAACCAGAATTTCTGGTCCTTTCCTCACCTAGGTGTAACTGGATTTTATTAAATTTATGACTCTGACACACCCACTGGAATTCAACACACATTAGAATATATCCTTTAATTACACAGAGCTCACTGAACCCAGTGTTTATCTTTAATCTATTAAGAGTTATACCCTAACAGTAACCCTTCTTCTGTGTACAAATGAAGTAAAAATTTTATACTGAGAATTGGGACAATTTTAATTTGGGATGCTGGAGAATAAAGTACCATATCCATCTTTAATAATAACTCAGAGCAGATTGGAAATCATCATGATTTTTCCTCCCTCCCACTCCCTTATGCATAGTTTTATAAACTGTAATTTATCTGAAACAATATAAACTTGAAACCTAAGAAAATGTGAGAACCTTAATCGAAAGAAGTTATCAGCTATTTGAGTTGTTCAAACTAGAAAAGGAGGTTTTATAACTTTAGTCTGGATTTGAAACTCTCTTCACCTATTTTTTAAAAAGACAGATTCAGGGGCCGGTGATATAGCTCAGCGGCATAAGCACCTGCCTGGCAAGCGCGAGGTCCTGAGTTCGACTCCCAGTACCTGCATAAAAAAAAAGACAGATTCAAATTTATTAATATATACTCCTTGCCCACCACAGTAACAATCATGAACTCATAGTATACTTTTCATATGTTGGTTTTTCAAAGGTTTACTAAATATTTACTGTCCATATAGTAAGTCTCTGATTACTATTCTTTTTTTAAATTAATTTTATTGGTACACTTTCAAGATATATATATATATATATATATATATATATATATATATATCACATTCATCTTAGGGAATTTGTACCTGTACATAATATATCTTCATTCTTCATTACCAGGTTTGAACCACCTTTTAAACTAGGATGCTAAACTAAATATTTTGTAAACTATAGTATTCTACCAAGACAACTGTATTAACTTCAACTTCTTTCATTGCTCCAGTGCCCTCAGCTTTAAATTAGAACACAGTTGACAAAAGGATCTCTAGTTTCTTGAAAAGTCACAAAGCCTTTCCCTTTATGTGATACTCATTTCCCTAAATTACATTACTTAAAATCTGTGTATCTTCACTAATATAGTCTTGATGATTAAACTCCTCTGCCCATTTGCTCTTTGATTGCAAAAACTTGTTTGAGCAATGCAAAACTTGGTAGTAGCTTTCTTGGTATGTAGGTGCAAATCCATTTGGCTGACTTTTGCTGATGTACCTGGATCATTTCCTTCTTGTCATAATCTTTTTCACTCTGGTGTTACTGAATTCTGTACTTACAAAGGACAAGTGGCAGGCACTTGGTTTGAGTTCTTGGTGTTATTTAGCTCTCTGTTCAGCTCCATGTTAACATTGAAATATGGACTCTTAGAATTTTAAATAAACATCCTTAGGGCTTCATTATCTTATGGACAGCTGTACCATGTGTGAATTTTTGCTATCGCTTAACGTTTACATTTGTTTAATTCTTTGAAATGTTTGAGTTAATCCCCAAGTAGAGACAATTTGGAAGTCATCTTCCAACTTCAGAATGCTAACAACATTTGGCAAATTGGTCAGTTATTTATTTTTTGACCAAACAGGGTGGAAACTGTTAGAAGGATCACATTAATCACACCCCTGATGTTTCCTTCCCTGGGTTGACACCCTGACCTCTCCATTCCCTCACTCCCTTAGATCCCTGGGATTTACTTAATGGTGAGCAGGAGTATGTTATACATTGCTCTTCTTTTCCAGCCACTCTTCCTCCCAAGTGAACCCCTCCAGGAGGCACGTGCACTGTATCATCTCAGCCATGTGGTACGATTCTGCTACTTAATAAACACAGTTGTGTTTTATCTATGCCTGTACTTGTTACCTCTCTTTATGAGCCCATGTTGGCTACTTTTCCCTTCAAACTATTTTTTTTTGTGTGTGTGTGATCTCCCTAGAATGACCTTATAAATGATCAAAACTTTTAAAGAAAATACACATCTTTTTTTCTGAAATTTTAATTTATATTAGAAGAAACACACAACTTTTACCCAAGACTGTACAGCATACCTAAAATAACAATAGCAAATATTACACAGCTTTGTGACCCAACCAGTTGAGGTTAAAGTGTAGTGGAACCTCATTTTATACCTTCCTTTTCATCACTTGTGCCCTATTCAAAGACAAATCTGAAACACTTGGTGGTAGTGGTCGTGTTAGAGCAGGTGACCTGTCTCCTAGTTATGAAGCATTTGATAGCATAACTCAATCCTTTATCATAAAAAAGCTGCTGATCCTGACTGTGCATGGTATAACCAAGAACTACAGTGAGTGTTTACATTTTAAAAATTTATTACAGTAAAAGACACATTGTCATGAATCCCTCTTAAGCTACTCCCCATTCCTTTGAATACATTTATCCTGCCATTCTTTCCATTCTCTGAGGCAGTTCTGGAAGTTTTCTTTCATGACTGTCTTTAATTGTGTTGTTGAAGCTGCCTCAATATTCTGAATCCATTCGAAGTATTTACCTTTCATGGTCATTTTGACTTTGGAGAAGAGTCACAAGTCATGTGGTGTCAGATTTGTGAATAAGGTGGATGAAAACATAGTATAATATTTTTACAGGCCCGTAATTTCATTGGATGGCACTCAGTAGCAACATTCACCATATTTTCACAATATTTTCACATTATGAAGGAAGACTTCCAGAACTACTTAAGAAAGTGACATGATGGGATAAGTGTGTTTAAAATGGGGGAGAGAGTTCTGAGGGGAATTCATGGCAACGTGTCTTCTACTGTAATGCATTTTTAAATTTAAACAATCACTGTATATTTCAATTACAACATGTGGAGTCCTATGAGAGATGAGTGGAGGGGAGGAAGCCATTCAACGAGCAGTGCTTCTTGTCCCCTTGGAGACAAAGCTGAGAAGATGGGAGCCGATAGACTCAAGGAATTACAAGTTCCAAAAGTTAATTCTTTAGAGATGAGAGAAGAAGAAAAGTAACATAATTATATTTTCTTTGCTGCAAAATATTTTAAAATATTGCTTGTGGTAAAAAGACTCATTATCAAACTGTGTCTTTCACTGTAACATCTAAATTAAAATTCAGGCATAGAGTTGTCCTGTCGTTAATTCTACTGTCTTTGCAGTGTTACTATGTGAAGCGTGTTGGGCCCGGAATAGAACCGTGTATGTAACGCAGCCGAATGAGCCAAGTAGATACCATGGCATTTTCCAACAGAGGTCAATCTTAGAAGCGGTAACTATGTATTTCTACAATTATCTTTTCCACCTTTGAAAATGGAGATAGAAAGAAAAGTAGAATACATGAAAACACTTAAGAAGCAAGTGAGTGCAGACACTGAGTAAGGAAAAGATATGTGCTCCTTGCCATTGAGGCCGTCCTGGCAGCACTGCCTACAGAGCTCAGCACAGGGAAAGTAGCTGGCTCTCTGCGGGTCTTGCTCTCAGGCATAGCCTCAGAGTACCGACCCCGCTGCCCCTGTGTGAGTGAAATTCTCTCACCTTTGACACTAGTGGGAGAATAGTTCTGAGACGTTAATCATCCCTAGCCCTAGAACTGCACTGATTACTCTTCTCTCCATTTCCCTGTTGGAATGAGACAAAGCTGATTAAATTAAAGGAGAGGAACAGGCCCAAGGGCAGAGTTCTGCCAGAGGGCTGCTACCTGCGTGGTCTACTTCTAGACCGCTGACTCCTATGTCAGTCTAATCTTGTTATCCAGAAACTTGATTTCTTAGTTGGCAGTGTGGTTTGAGGTTGAAAGGTAGATATAGAGTTGGGAGGTGTGATCAGGACTGGCAGAAAATGAACACGCGACAGAACTGTGTTGCCAGAGATGGAATTGATTTGCAAAAAGAAGCAGGGAGAAACAGCCATTCCCAACACCTTGAGATCACCGTGACGGGAGATAGAGGAGACCTGAGGAGTGTC
This sequence comes from Erethizon dorsatum, assembly GCA_028451465.1. NCBI lineage: Eukaryota > Metazoa > Chordata > Mammalia > Rodentia > Erethizontidae > Erethizon > Erethizon dorsatum. Next base: position 13,199,488 of record CM051839.1, read on the forward strand.
CAGTGTCCAGTACTTTGAGTCACCTGAGTTTCCGGTGGTGTCCTCATCACGTGCCTGCCTGCTTTCACTAATTCCTCTTTTCCTTGAGGAGAGTTGAGTGGGCCTTTGTCCCTTAACTCTGAAACACTAGGTTCTGTTCTCAATGGGAAATGAAATAATATAGGTTGATTACATGTATTACACATAAGACTTCTCCAGTTTTGCTGTAGTGGAAAAATCTAGGCTTCCTATTGTACATGAATGAGAAAGGCCACAAGAACTATGTTCTATTCAACAATACTTTTTTTTCAAAATATCAAAATATCTTAACTATGTCAGATTGTTAGGGAAGTGTATGGCAGAACATTCTGGTCAGGAACATTCTAGCAATGGGTGTATTATATGACCTTTGGCCTACTATGATAAGTGCCTTATTTTTAAAGTTTTTTTATAGTTGAATTTGAGTTTCCACAATACCTAACATCAGGAAATTAAATCTGACCAATTGTGTACATTCACGTCAGTGTGTTTTCGGTGATTTCAGGATCCCACCCCAGATGGTATTTCTAGCTTAGAAAGCACTGAGCTACAAGCGATGGATGTATTTTATCCCATGCAACTTGCCCTGTCTAAAGTTTTGCCATTTTTTATCATCTCATTCTTTAATATGTCCTTGAACTGGTTTTCGTCTTCTTATAGATGGCATAGGCTAGTGCTTTAGAAATATCTGAGGTGAAGGATGGGCTCCCCCTCCCCAAGATTTTGTTATCCAGTCTACTGTGCAATCCACGTAACAAGCAACTCAGCACATGAATGTGAAAATACAAATTTATCAATATCTTACACCTTTCAAAAGGGAGTCATGCATGTAGAAGTTACCATGTCAAATTGCTATAAAGGTTTTTAGGTGCTTATCCTCAGTTTCTCTACTTATTTCATACTGGATTCACAAAGGACCACCATTTTGCCATGGACTGCACCTTGAAAAGTGCTGGATGAAGCCATTCTTTTCTGTGATTTCTTGACAGAACCTAAAGACACCTTTTAGGTCATCAACTCTCTTGGGGACATGGGAAACTTCAGAATATTCTCCTGTATCATTTGTGTAGGAAATGTGATATCCTATCTCACAGACTCTTGCCTGGCACTACCACTTACCATTAGGACCCTTAATGTCTGTCACTTCCTAGGCTTCATCAGGAAGGAAACACAGGTCCTCCCTGTCCCTGCTCTTGGAGGTCAAATGGCACTGTGGGTCTTATTCTGACTGCGTGGCCTCTCCCCAACTTGTACCCACGTGGTTTGTGTCCTGGGCTGAAAGGGGTTATAGAATCTTCTTGGAGACTTACAAGAATCAAAGCTCTCTTTATATTTTTCCTTTCCTAAGTCCGTTTTGTCCCAGATTAGGCAACATGCATCTAGCATCGAGAGTGGGAGGTATAGGATAAATGAAATCTTAATCTGTTTTATTTTTAATCTTCAATTTATAGAATACACATTATGCCCTTATTTTTTAAGCCTTAATTTTGAGAGACTAAAAGATAAACAACAGAAACCAAATCTTCTATCTTGCTGCTCCAAGTTCCTCTTTTCTAAAGCTTTTCTTTCTTTTGAATTTAAAGGACTATTTTGAAGTTCTTGGCCAGAGCAATGGAGTCACTTGGTGGGAGATGGTGAGAAACTTCAGGTACTCATGTACACACAAGCCTGTCTTATGGGTGTGCATGCAGCTGGAAAGATGTCACTCACAGTACAAAGAAATCCACTTTTAGCACTGAGTGCCTATTTCACAATTTTCAGATATCTAAACTGTGTCACAATAATTTTCAAAATGGTGTGGTAGCCATGGAGGGAGCCTGTTCAGATCTTCCTTTGAAAGTACCTACTGCATTTGTCATCCTGTGGAGTCATGCCAGAGATGGAATGAATATGTGAAGAGTGGCAGAAGCAGAGAAAGACACTACTTTTGACACCTCGAGGAAGGCATCATTAGCGATACAGGAGACTAAGGGACTGTTCTGTTCAGCCTATACTTCCCTGAGGCTGACCCCAGCTATGACTGAGCAATTTGGAGATTCTGGAGCCAGCATTCCTACCACAGCAGGGATCCTCTGATGGTCAGCTTTGGCCTGGAAGCTCTCCGTCGGCCTGGCTCAGACTGAGTTGGAAGAGGGCCGTTGTTGAAGCTCTTCTACTCAACCTTCCTTCCATCAAATGTGACTCTTGCATTGATGTCTGAATACTCTCCCAGCCTATGCCTTCTCTCTCCCCATTTATCCTCTACAAGTGTTTCCACAAATCTCTTACATCTGATATAGATGCATGACACTCAGAGGACACAACTAACATATTTGTTGATTTCACAACCCACAAAATCCACTGGCTTTAGCTATGAAATCCTGGTCTTCATATAAAAACTAATGCAAAACTAATGCAAAGAATCTAGATTTAAACCAAAAGGTAGACTCTGCTTTCCTGATTGGGTGTGTCTGGGTTTCTCAGAGCTGGGTAGGTTCTGAGGGGGTCTGTGGCAGTTAAGCTTAATTGTGTCAACTTGATTGGCTTGGGAGTCACTGAGGGGATTAGTAAATCACACTTCTAGGTGTGTCTGATTTCTCATCACTGGGACACAATACCCAGTGATTTAAAGGAGGATAGGTTTATTTTGACTCATATTTTTAGTCCGTAGTTGCTCACTGTAAAACAGGAAAGCATATTGGAAGGTTCTGGCAGAGAAAAGCTGCTCAAATCATGGGAACTAGGAAACAGAGACAGCAAAGAGGAACTGGGGAGGGAAATATGCCCTTCCAGGTCATACCCCAAAATTTGGCTCATGGTTTTGGGGGATTCAGTCAATGATCAGCTGGGTCCAAAGAAGAAATGTCATGGCAGAAGGACATGGCAAAGTGTGTGGTTTATATCTAGATGTCCCCCCTCATGCACTCACAGACAGGGCTTTTGGAAGAGGATTGGAGGATTGGACCATGGGAGTGCTATAGCTGATTAGCTGCTATAGCTGATCTGGTCAGGCAAGTCTTAAGCCCTGTTTAGGAAAGTGAAAATTGTTGCACTATGGTTCAAATAAAGGGTTTATTATACTAAAAGGTGTTGATAATAACAAATCTCAGGTCAGTAGTAGGAGAAATGCCCCTGCCTACCAGAAGCTCTTTCCTACCCACTGTTCTCTCTCTCTTCATCACTCTTTCCTTTTCTTTCTGATTCAGAAAGACCTAGGCAGACAGATCAGGGTATATCAACTGAACGGATCAAGAAATGCCTAGCAGATCAGTGGAGTTCAGCTCTGGGTGTGTCTCTGGATGATTGACATATAGGTCAGCAAACTGAGCAGGGAAGACCCACCCCAGACTTGGTGGCACCAACTGATAGGGTTGTAGCCTGGACAGGATGAAAAGGGAAAGAAGAAAGAAGTGTTCCTCTTTTGGAAGAGCTCCAGTCTTCACCACTGCCTTTGGACATCAGTCTCCAGTTTCTTTACCCTTTTAAAACAGGCTCGCATCAGCAAATCTACAGTGAGCTTCCAGGCCTTTGGCCTTGGACTGGTGCTGTATTCTGGGTCCTTCTTGTTCTGCAGTTTCTATCTTCTTGGGCTGAGCTGCTATTGGATCCTCTGGCCTCCATTGTGCAGGTGGCCATTGTGGATTCTCCTGCCTCAATTCCACAGATGGCCACTGCGGACTCTTCCACTTCTGATCCCGTCAGCCTACCTAATAAATCCCCTCGCATAATTATACATATATTTTCTATTGATTCTGTTCTTCTAGAGAATCCTAGATGATACAGAAGTGTACTCAGAATGGATTATCAAAAGAGTTCCAGGAAGATACCAGCTGTTTACCACCTGCTAGGTGACCATTTGAGGAAGGAGCAAGAGGAGACAGAGCAGTGTAAGAAAACTGTGTTGGTTTGCCTATCTGGCGCTGGAAGCTGAAGTGGTTACCAAGGCTCTTCTGAGGTGAGTTGAAACAGCTGAGAGGAAAACGCAGATAAAATTAATGGAGATATTCATCCTCTTATGAATAGGAGTTTTTTTCAGCTTATGTTGATAGAACATTCTATTCAAGTCATTAAAAAGGTCATGATTGCCCAAAACTCCTCTTACAAGGAAAATTGCAGCATGAACAAAATGTTATAGTTCTTGGAATGAAGCTAAAAACTGTCAGAAATTTGTAAAATTTTGGAGGCCAAATGAGGATGAAGGATGGTAAATTTAGAGACTTTTCTATTATAGATCTTTTTCCTGAAGTAATGCCCAAAATATCTGTTAATTTAATCTGTAGTTTTAATGTACATATACTTAAGTGTGCAACAAATCTCACAGCTGGCTCAAACTGGAATAATGCTGTAATATCTTTCTTTTCCTGGTCTCTTATATAAGGTAGAACCATCTGGCTTCTATCTAATAGGTCTATCCCCTGTTTCTCGACCAAAGAGATTTTCTTCCCTTTGAGAGACTTTTGGCAACAACATATGGAAACATTTTTGAATGTCATAGCTTGAGAAGGAGCTTTGTACTCATGGCGTCTAGTGACAAAAAGGGATGTCCCTAAAAATCTTGCAATGTACTGGCCAGTCCTCCAAATGAATTGTCCAGTCAATACAAATAATTCTGAGTACAACCTGACTACTTAAACTAATGGGTTATAGTGCAAAATAGAAAACAGAACAGTCTTAGGAAATGGGACATTAATACACCACAGTTTAGATGTAACTGCAGCATCTGCAAAGTGGAGAGTTCTCTATTGTATAAATGCCTATGTAAGTGTTCTGGGACATACTGTTACTTCTGCAGTTAATTCAGGAGATGTCCATACCTCAGATTTTCAGGCAAAAGGTGAACTTTTTGCTGGGAAATGACATATACAATTTTGTGCAAGTGTCATTTTGTTCTCTGTAGCGCATCACAATGTGGGCAAAATAGATATTCCAATCTCTATTTCTACCAGTTGACTTTGGTTTGGCCTGATAGCAGAAGTTATATATTCTTGATCTGTCTGGGAGTAAAAGATTGCAAAAATATATTTGAAATGACTTGAGACATAGAACTATGGCATCACTGAAATTTTTCAGAAGAGAATGTGTTTAGACCTTGGGAAAAATAAAGTTAATAAAATGGATTTCATCAACAAAACACATTATTTGCATGATTTAAGGGAGAATTTTGGAGTTGGGACTAAGTTTGTGTTTCCTTAAACTTTGTTTAGTACTTGAGGATGCAAGAGGTCAAAGTTCCAACTGATAACAATATTGTACTTCATAGTGGAGGTGAGGATCTTGGATATTCTTCACACAAGGGAATAAAACATACAATTACAATTGTCTACTTTGAATTACTGACAATGTTAGCAGTAGAGTTATTCTTTTTTGGCCTTGGTGTATTGTGAGCAGTTTATTTCTTTTGTGTTGGAAATTTATTAACACTCCAAGAATTAACAACTGCATTTTTGTTGAAGCTCTTGAGGATTTAATATTTTGTATGGAAAAGGTTTATTCTAGAGGTTAAAAAAAAATCTGGTCAAGAAATCACTAGTGTATTTAGCAGTTGGGATTGTTGGATTAATTTCACATTTATGTACTGTTGTTAGAATGAAAAGTAATTTATAAGCCACGAGGAATACTTAGAACATGTTAGGAATCCATTCCTTTTCAAAGCACATGCAGGTCTTACTTGCTATGGATTATTGATCTGTGATCTATTGCCAGTGCAAAAACTCTTTTTTTCTGACCTTTTTGTTCCCTGCCTACCTGCAAGTATCACCAATGCTTATGCTCCCTTTTGAGGTTGCTATGGTTTCGAGGGAGAATATCCCCCAAGGGCCTTTCATGTTCGTGGAAGGTGATGCGATCACAGGGGTGATGTCACCAACTTGATGTTGGGAGGTGGGGTCTGGTCAGCAGAGGCGGGCCACTGGGGTGTCTTCCTGCCTGGCTCTTTCCTTCTCTCTCTGCTTCTTGACCACCACAGTGTGAGCAACTTTCTAGTGTGTAGGTCCTTCCACCAGCTTACTATGGGCTGAAGCCTCTAAAACACGTGAATCCAAATAAACCTCTCCTCCTTTAAGCTGCAGGTGTTGGACAGTGTCTCAGCAATGAGAAGGCGACTAACACAGAGGGTTGCACACAGTGTCCCAGCTCATCTCCCACCTTTAATGAAAGGCCTTCACAAGGAAGATAACACTTCTGTAATATGACAGGGATACTCTTATGTCCATGAAAGAATGGTGAACTTCCATGCAAGGTGTCTTCCTGTAATAATAGGAATGGATTCCTTTTTCTAGGAATACGCCACTGCTCCCACCACTCATATAGGAGGCTTACAAACTATTTCAAATACAAATGTTATTCTTAGACAAATTGAGGCTGGAGGACTGTGTCCTTCACATCAGAGACACAATGTCCAACCTCTATTTGATTGAAGCAAGTTCATCTGAACAATTTAAAAGTAGCTGTGCACAAAGCAGGAAAACAACTAAGTGTTTTTAATTTGCATTTTGGTGGTTCCTTGAGGTCAACACTCAGAAGCCTAAACCTAAATTCAAGATTTAAAACATCAATATATCCATTATTCATATTTTTATTAATACTACAAAGAAAAGTCAAGAATAAGTGTTAACACATCTGAGTATTAGGTATTTGAAAATTTAGCCTACTTTTTAGGTAATATATCACTAGAATTGTGATGGCCAACATGGCAGGCCCCCTAGTCACAAATGGCTATTTAAATTCAGATTAATTAAAAAAAAACATAAAAAATCACTTTCTCAGCTGCACTAGCCACATTTTAAGGGCTCATTACCCACATGTAATGAGTGGGTACTGCTTTGGATGGGTGAGTATAGAGCATTTCTCTCATTGCCAAAATGTCTGTTGAACGGCATTGCTAATATACAACAAACCATCTTGGTAAAAGTCACTGAAATTTAAATACTTAGAAAATGTCTTCTTCCATTATTTGTGTGAGTCCATAAAGAAGTCTAGTAAAAGTCTATCAGTATGATGCTGCTGTATATTTGGTGAGAAAGAAGATAAGTATGATAGTTAATTTTGCATGTCAACTTGATTGGGCCAGGAAGTACCCAGATGTTTGGCTGAATATTATTCTGGGTATTTCTGTGAAGGTGTTTCTGGATGAGATTCACATTTGAGTCAGTGGACTGAGGGAAGCAGACTGCTCTCCCTAACATGGGTAGGTTGCAGCTAGTCAACTGAAGAGCTGAAGAGAACAAAAAGGCTGATCGAGAGAAGTTCCTCCTGTCTGACTGCTTGAGCTGGGACATTGGTCTTTTCCAGCCTTCAGCCTTCCAACCTTCCAGCTTTCAGACTTGGACTGAAGCATCAGCTTTTCAAGGGACTTGGGCTTGTTGGCTTTTTGCCTGGACCTTACATCTTCAGCCTTCCTGAGTCTCCAGTCTTTGCCTGCAGTTCCTAGAATTTAAGCCTGTATGATCATGTGAACCTGTTCTTTTTATCGTTAGTATCTCCCTACACACACACCTATATCTATATCTGTACCCACCCCATCTGATTGCTTCCTTTTTTTGGAGAACACTGAAACATCAAAGAAGAACAGAAAGAAGTCATTGATAAATAATGGAAAGGTGAAGTTTATACATTCATCTCTTGGATTTTCTTTCTTTTCTATCTTATCAAGATCCAGTAGGGAAATGATCCAGAAGGGACATAAGCATTCATTTACCTGTGAGTCAGACAACAGTGAAAGGGTCAGAAACACCAGAAACAACCAGATAGAATAAATGGGCAAGACAGGAAGGTGTGAGACATATAAAAAATTACAGGATTGAGAAAATCTGGCTTCCCAAATAGCAAAATAAAATGATGAGACTGAAGATCATTGTTCAAGGTGAATATGAAGTATCTAAAACTATGATTATTCTTAAGATGCTCACCTGGCAACATAGTGACTTTAAGACTCCCCTACATTGCTTGGAATAAAAATAAATGTCCCAGGGCCTTCTTACAGAATGGCTTCTGTGCTCTCAGGCTTGAGCTGTGGATCAATGAAGGAAGATTTGAAGCTCCCTTTTAGCCTGCACCTCATTTTATACTGCAATTTAGCAGCATACAAAAGACCATTGAATCATCGCCATGTGCAGACAAGTAAACACTCATTCTTTTTCATGATTGGAGAAATAAACAAGAATGGTATTAATTATCTGGCTAAAATAAATTATAATGAATGCAAACTCATTACTGTTGAAATCGATGCATGCATGCATAGCAGAAGGTACATTTATTGAAGTCAACACACTTAATTACATTTGGAGTAATAAAGAGAGTAGGCATGAAGTCCAATGTCTCTTGAGCCTAAACATTAATTTTGATCTAATTTTCTTTTCCTTGATGCTGAGAAAATGAAAAGGCAAACTAAATTAAGAGACCAATGTTAACTTCATTAGCTCTGTGAACAGGGGATTGTAAGCTGTTTGTACCACGTGGATTCTACATCGTGATCCAAGGAAAATTTACTTGATTTTAAAGCCATTAATTTTGTTATAAGAATATGGGTAACCATATGGCTTTCTTGTTCTATGAGGGTACAGGAAACAGATATAATATTATAAGTGTTACAGTGACAGAAGTTATATGGAATTTTGACACTGTTGAAGGAAAGTCTATCCTTATGAAACCAGCTTTTGTTTAAGATTTTCCTTTTTCTTGAATTCCTTTGTCTTACCCAAGTTATGTACCGACCTTTATTTTTCTTTGCTCTATGCTTCTATGTACATTCTACATATGTGCAAGTTACCATACTCTGCTCTATAAACATGTACAAATATTATGTGCCAATTTTTTAATTTAAAAAAGAAAAGAGTGATCTTTCTTCATATGTAAAATGAGGAAGTTGATTAATATACTTTCCAAGGCCTAATATTATGTGTATCAAGGAGAATAAATTAACACAGGTGATATTAGAGGGATTTTTGCTCCATTTATCTTTGTTTTGGTTATTATATGAATTCCTACAAAGTTGATATTTTCCAAGGTACTGTTATAGAAGCTGAAAAATATTTAAATGGAACCCATATAACACCTATTTCAGGTGACTTAGTCCACTGTTCTCAACTGCAGGTGGTCTGTTCCCCTTGGCTCCCAACCCTCGGAGACACTTGGTAATGTCTGTAGACACTCATGACTACATGAGAGTAAGTTACCCGTATGATGCTAAATCAATCTCAAGTACTTTAATAGATATTTCCTAAAAATAGGTCTTTCTGCTACTTAGCCACACTATAATGATGAAAATCAAGCATTAACATCAATACATTACTGCTCTAATTCACAAGCATCATTTAGATTTTGCCAGTTGACCAAAATGGCCTTTTATAACACAAAAGTCCAGGTCAGAATTACCTGTTCCATTTAGTTGTTGAATTTCCTTAGTCTTGTTCAGTCAAACAGTTTCCAGTTGTCTTAGATACTTTTTTTTAATTTTATTTTTTTTTATTTTAAAGAGAAAAAAATAGAACAAAATTTCAAAACAACATAATAGGAGGGTAACGATGGTTAATACATTCCATATTATCTTTAAATTAGTTACTCAGGGTACAAGATATCAGCATTCAATTGTCTAAACAATATTTTTCCTTTTGAACAGTTTCATCCTGTTTTACCATGTCTATTGTAGATTTTGGATCTTATCTACTCTTTCGGTTTCTCACACTAGGGAGAAAATATGATGTTTACAAACATGCATCTAGTTTATTTCACTTATGAGTATTTTCTTGAGTTGCATCCATTTACCTATAAAAGTCTCCAGTTTATCCTTCTTTATGGCTGAATAGTACTCCATTGTATAAAAATACCACATCTTTCTTATCCATTCCTCAGTTGATGGGCATTTGGGTTGTTTCCACGATCTAGCTATTACAAATTGTGCTGCTATAAACATGGGTGCACATATATCGCTGTGGTACGATGTTTTTAATTCTTCTGGGAAGATGCCCAGAAGGGGAATAGCTGGGTCAAATGGGACCTCCAACCCTAGTTTTCTGAGGAATCTCCACACTGATTTCCACAGTGGCTGCACCAGTCGACACTCCTTATCTTTGACAAAGGTGCCAAACACATTCACTGGAAGAAAGATAGCCTCTTTAATAAATGGTGCTGGAAAAACTGGCTCTACACATGCCGAAGATTAAAATTAGACCCATATCTTTCGCCATGCACTAAACTAAATTCAAAATGGATCAAAGATCTAAATATTAAAACAGAAACATTAAATTTGCTGGAAAATAAATAGGTAAAACTTTTGAAGACATTGGTGTAGGCAAAGACTGTATGGATACTTTTTTTTCATTGCTGAGAAAAATACCCAGACACCCAAAGTTAAAGGAGGAAAGGTTTATTTAGCTCACAGTTTATAGAGGTTTCAGTCCATAATTGGCTGGCTCCAAGGCAGGGTGGCTTGGCAGAGAAACAGTTCACGGTGGACAGAAGGTAGCAAAGCAAGCAAGAGCCTTAACAGCATCTTTCTGTCCTTTTTATCTTAACCAGACTATTGGGATTAGGGCAGTGCTAAACCAAGTAGTGGACTGATTTACTAATCACACATCCTTAATCCCAGGATTGCACCATGAGTCAATCACACACTGTAGATCCAGCCACCTCTATAAAAACCCACCTATGACTGCATGAAGCTTTTGGAAGATATCTAAACACAAGCCATAATATTCTGCCCCTGGCCACCCCAAAGACTTATGCACATACCTTTATGCAAAAAGCATTTATTCCATCTCCACGAGTTGCCAAGGTCTGATCAGTTTCAGCAATGCTGAGAAGTCCAAGTCCAATGTCTCCTCTGAGATTTAAGGGAAACTCCTAGTTGCAAGCCCCTGTACAAATGAAAAGAAAATTAAACACTTCTAACATTCAATGGTACAAGATAGACATTTTAATTCTAAAAGTTACAAACAGGGGGATAGCAAAGAATGGGAACAAAGCAAGTCCAAAATCCAGCAAGGCAAACATTAAATCCCACAGTTCCACTTTCAGCATCCTCGGCAATCTACAGCAAGTTGTGACTCTAAATGGCTTGAGTAGCTCTGCCCCATGGCACTTCTGGTGGTTGTAGCTCTCTTGGCTTCTCTCTTTGCTGACTCTGCTCCCTCTTTGCAGCTTTCCTCAGACAATCTAAATTTCTGGCTTTCTAAACTTCTAGGGTCTGTAATATACCTTTTGCTTTACACTCACAGCTTTACACACTGCCCTCTCAGGGGCACATGCCTGGGCTCCCTGGCCTTCACCTGAAATCTGGGTGGAAGCCTTCCTGATGTCACAACTCTTGCATTCTGCATGCACCTAAAACAAGCACCATGTGGATGACTCTAAGCTCTGCCATCAGCTGGAGCAGCAGCTAGGCTTCTTTTTCTCTTGGCTGTAGGGGTCAAGTGCCTATGAACCAAATCTTGAGGAACAAGTTCCCTAGACCACCGCCATTTTGGAGCGTGGTGCTCTGGGACTCTCTTTTTAAAGAAAAGTCTTTCACTTTTGCAATTTTGAGGCTGCAACTTGAGCAGCAGGGTTGAGTCCTGCTGCTTTTTATGGTGCCCTCAGGCCATTATTTTCTATTCTCCTGTTCCTTCTCAGCAATCTTGCAAAGATCTGTTCTATCTTTGCAGTCCACAGCTTTACTGGAGCTTCTTCTCTGGCCAAACTCAAAATGTTTTAAATTATTTTACAGGCCTCTTTGCTCTTGATTTTTGAACATAGATCTGGCTAAAAGCCCCCAACAGCAGCCATGCCATGTCTTCAACATTAGACTGTCTTGAAATTTCTCCTGCCAGATTAATTAGTCCACCACCCTTAATCTTATTCTGAGGCAAAATCTCTGGATAAGAGCTAAAAGCAGACAAACTTTCTGCCAAGCCATAACACACTTCATCTGGATTCCAACAGCCAATGCTGTCCTTCTTCCCAACAGGAACCTCCTGGTCCTGCTCTTTACTGGCAGGATTTCTATCAGCCTTTTTGTCTTCTGAGCTCTGACCAGAATTTCCCATAGAGTACAGCCTAAGGTGTTCTAGCTCTACTTTTTATCCAGCATCTCCAAATCTTTCCAAAGTCTTCCCACAAGCCATTCCCAGAGGCTCTTGAACCACATGGTTAGGTATAGTCACAGCCATGACCCCACTCCTGGTATAGAATTCTGTTTTAGTTACTTTTTTCTCATTGCTGAGACAAAATACCCAGACACCCAAAGTTAAAGGAGGAAAGGTTTATTTAACTCACAGTTTATAAAGGTTTCAGTCTATAATTGGCTGGCTCCAAGGCAAGGTGGCTTGGCAGAGGAACAGTTCATAGTGGCCAGAAGGTAGCAAAGCAAGCAAGAGCCTTAACATCTTTCTGCCCCTTTTATCTTATCCAGACTACTGGAACTAGGGCTGTGCTAAACCAATTAGTGGACTGATTTAGTAATCACACATCCTTAATCTCAGCATGGCACCATGTATCAATCAACACTCTAGATCCAGACACCTCTGAAAAAGCCCATCTATGACCACATGAGCATTCAGGGAGACATCTAAACAGAAGCCATAACTCCAGTCTTTTCTTGCTTTTATAAATTTGACCAATTTATTTTTGCAGTGTTTCTCAATATGCATTTGTATGATGTTTCCTCATGACTGAGTTGGTATATCTTTGGCAGGAATACCACAGACATGCTGCTGAACACAATTTCCTGACATCCTTTCAGGTAGGCCACAATTTTGATTTCTTAAACCACTGACAATGTTTGATAACTTCATAAAAGTGATGCCTTCACAGCAAATTAACTCATGGTAAAATATTTTGCAGGGAAGTACTTTGAAACTGAAAATCTCATCATCTGTCAAATTTTTAGATTATTCATTGTAATATATTCAGGCCTGTGGCCTCTTATTTTATTCACAAGGTTGTAATCATCATAATCCATTATTATCATTATTTATTTTGACATTCAACAAAGCCCAGATTGGTCAGTGGGAGTCCAACTAAGTTGTCTTTTTCAAGTTTCTCGACATGTTCCTATCCTTCTTTGAGTACATCTTTGTTTTTTGGAACAAGACATTCCAGGGCCGTCTGTTTGTTTTCCTCTCCCAACTCTGGAATCTGGAATTTCTCCACAGAGTTTTGGTTCCATTTGGTAGTGGATGTGTATATAGAATCCATGGAAACTTGTTTGTTCTTTACTGTTGGGATGGTTCTGCTGTGATCTGGCCTTATTATTTGGGGAATTAGAGAGTTAGAGACTTAGTGCCACCAATTCTGTTTTCACACCACAGAGTTCCATAGTTATCTTTCTGTCTATATTGTAACTCCCTTCTCCAACATTAAATTTGGTTCCCATTTTCCTTAACACATTTACCTTACAACCTGTCCTCATGTGTGAAACCTGTTTCCCCTGCCTGAGAGGAGACTGTCCTCTTCTTGCTCAGGAGAGGAGAGGAGAGGCGAGGAGAAAAAGAGAAAGAAAGAGAGAGAGGGTATGAGAACAATTTTAACTTAAGCTCTGAGAATTGTTCTTCTGGCAAACTTGGTTTTGAGGTATATAGCCCTTAAGCTAAATCAATTTAATAATTATGGCCTTGGGATGATAAACAACAACACATTTAGTTTATTCTTGTGACCTTGGTGGATCACATATTATTAGCTATAGGTTTATTTGCTCAATGCCAGTTTACTAAAAGCAAGTTTCCAGAAGCTAATTCACCAAACTCTATTCTCTAAATGGCAAATTAGCAGTGTGACCAATTTCTTAGTTGACTGCATGAAGCTGATCCTAGGAATAACCTTCATTCCTGCTGTGACAACTACTTTATTCATTAACCCATCGGGCAATTACAGAAGGTGTGTAAGGAAGAAAACCCACTGAGGTTTGCAGAAATGAAACATCTAAACCAACTGATTATTGGAATCCTCTTCTCTTGAAGTCATCCTTGGTGAGCATCACATGAGACACAGATATCTTCACATCTTGTGCCAATTCAGAGATCTAACCACATGCTTTTTATACAGATCTCCTTGTCACCGGTTTTCCAATTGTCTACGTCTTTGATCTTTCAGTCCAATCATTAGGCACACAGCCTGTGGTCTATATTTTTCCATGCAAATGAGTGACCAGATTTACTGCTCAGAATGCTCCTTATTCACTAGAATCCTATGGGCTGTCTGAGGATGGGGCCATAGGGCTGCAGCTGTCTTATTTCAGTTAATGGCTGTGAATTGTGCGAGAACATCTACTTATAAACCAAATTTGGGTTTGTGCTTCTTTAGTCAACCAGTCACAGGGAACTGTATGTGACTCATAGTTGTGTATTAAGAAAATAAGGAGGGAAAATGTAGGAATAGAGCCCATGTGACCTACTTGTGCCTTCGGGGGCTGCTCTAGCCCAATATCCTGAGCATCACTTCCATTTTCTCAAGAAGCATAAGCTCAACTTTATTCTTCTTGAGTCTGAAAACACCCAGGTCATGATTGGCTGTTCAGATTAGGTAGAAACTTGGTGGTCAAAGGTCATGTGATTTGTCTCTATTAAGCCAATCACAAGTCAAACTCTGTTTCTCAAGAAGAGAATTATTTTCTGCAAAGGATGGCATGGCTTTACTTTAATCCCTAAAGGTCTGTGCTATGATTTACTGATAAGAGTCAGCCAAAGGCTCCACACAGCAACCTTAACTGCCACTAAAACTTCAAGCATCATTAAATTTGTTGGATTATATAACTCAAAGCTTTTGTGACATTTTTGTTCTCTTGCAGAACCTTCTCTTTTTCTGGGCCCCGTTCACAACCAGGAGACTTCAGGTCCTTCCACAGGTAGGTGAGGTTGGAATAACATGCTCAAATGAGGTGCGTGTGACCTCCAAAATCCAAATAGGTCTGCTAGGTATTCCCTGTTCCTTAGTGTTAGGAGAGGCCAGATACAGAAACTGATTCTGTAGTCTGGGAGGGATTTAACTGAGAAGGCAGACCCCTGAGTTATTCTGGGATTGATTTCTTAATCTTTAGCATGCCTATGGCTTTTCTGGGGGGAGTTAAGTTCCAAAGTTCCTTTTTAAATTTTATTTTTTATATTAGTACATGTTTGTAGCACATAATGATTATATTCTTCATGTGGAATTGGTACATGTACATAACAAATCTTAATTCCTTTTTCATCCCCTTCCTTCCTCTCCCTTTTTCCTCCCTCCATCTCTTGGTCTCTTTACCTGATGAAAAAGATCTATTTACATGTTTCCTATTATTTTTATTTTATTTTACCCTTTATTTATAGTTTGGGTTTCTTATAGAAGAGAAATTGTGTGATATTTAAGTTTGTATATCTGATTTATTTCATTTAATATTATAGCCTCAAGGTACACATATTGTTCTACAAATGATTCAAGTTTATCCTACTTTGTGACAGAGCAGTACTCCATTAAATATAATCATTCATCTAGTGATGTGCATATAGGCCACATCCAAGATTTCACTGTTATGAGCTGTGCTGCTATAAATATGGATACGCATATATTACTCTAATATGGTCTCTTTAACTCTTTCTGGAAGATACCTAGAAGGTGAATCACTGGTTCAAATGGAATTTCTATTTCCAGTTTTTTGAGGAGTCTCCACACTGATTTCCATAGTGGTTATACCAGTTTACATTCCCACCAACAATGTAGAAGGGGTCCTTTTTCTTCACATCCTCACTAGCATTTGTTATTTTCTGATTTCCTGATGATGATCATTCTTTCTGAAGGAAGATGAAATCTCAGTATTGTTTTAATTTGCATTTCTCTAATGGCTAGAGATGTTGACCATATATTCTCATGTATTTATTGGTCATTTATACTTCTTCTGAGAAATGTCTATTCTTTTCTATTGTCCATTTTTTTGATTGGGTTTGTTATTTTGTAGGGTCTAAATTTTTTTGAGACCTTTATATATTTTAGATATTAGTCCTGTGTCACGGGAGTAGCTGGAAAACTTTCTCCATTCTGTAGATTCTCTTTTCACTGTATTGGTTGTTTCTCTTTTCACTCTATTGGTTGCTGTGCAGAAGTTTTTAATTTAATGCAATCCCATTTGTTGATTCTTAATGCTATTTCTTATGGAATTGTGGTTCTGTTTAGGAAGTCCTTGCCTATTATGTCTTCAAGAGCTTTATCTTCATTTATCTTCCAGCATTTAAGTGTTTTTTAATATATATTGTTGGATCCATTTGAATTTTAGTTTAGTACATGGTGAAATATATGGGTCTAGGTTCAGTCTTGTGCATGAGGATAGCTAATTTTCCCAGCACCATTTCTTGGAGAGGCTATCTTTCCTCTAGTGTATGTTTTGGGCCCATTTGTCCATTGATCCACATGTCTTTTATTGTGCCAATACCATGCTGTGTTTATCACTGTAGTTTTGTAATATAATTTGAAATCCAAGATTGCAATGCCTCATACTTTACTTTTATTGTCCAAGATTGGTTTTGTTATTCTGGGTCCCTTCTGGTTCTATATGAATTTTAGGATTGTTTTCTTGAATCCTGTGAGGAATGCTATTGGTATTTTAATTGAGGATGTGTTAAATGTGTGCAACACTTTTGGAAGTATGGCCATTTTGTGTATATTGGTTCTGCCTATCCAGGAATAGGAGATCTTTCCATTTTCTGATGTCCTCTTCAATCTCCTTTATCAGAGTACTGTAGTTTTCATTGTAGAGGCCATTCACTTCCTTGGTTAGTTCCTAAGTATTTAATTTTTCTTGATGCTATCATGAAAGGTGTTTCTTTCTTAATTTCTTTCTCAATGAGGTCATTATTGGTGTTCAGGACCACTACTGATTTTTGTGTTGATTTCAAATCCTGCTACATTGCTGAATTAGTTTGTTAGTCCTAAGAGTCTTTTGGTGAAAATTTTTGGGTCTTCTATATAAAGAATTGTTTTATCTGTAAGTAATAAAAGTTTGTTTTTTTCCTATATATATCCCTTTTATTTCCTTCTCTTGCCCGATTTCTCAGGTTTATGTTTAAATACTGTATTTAACAGGAGTAGTGATAGTGGCTATCCTTGCCTTGTTCCTGATATTTGAGGAAAAGATTTCAGTTTTTCCCATTTAACATAATGTTGGCAGCAGGTTGGTCATAAATGACTTTTGTCAGATCAAGGCAGATCAAATTTTCTTCAGGGTTTTTTTTTTTATCATGAATGGATGTCAGATTTTGTGAAAGGCTTTTTCTGTATCTGTTGAGATGATCATGTGAGTTTTGTCTTTGTTTCTGTTTATGTGATGTATCACATTTTTTGATTAACATATTGAACCATTCTTGCATCCCTGGTGTCTACTTGGTCACGCCTACTGGGTCATGATAGATGATCTTTTAGATAAATTTTGCATTCTGTTAGCTAATATTTTATTGAGAATTTTGCATCATTGTTCATTGAAGAGATTGGCCTGTCGTTCTCTTTTTGGTTGGATCCTTGTCTGGTTAGAATCAGGATAATGGTAGCTTCCAGGAATGACTTTGGAAGCACTCCTTCCCTTTCAATTTCATTGAAGAGTTTGGGGAATATTGGCTTTACATCTTCCTTGCAGTTCTGGCAGAATTCAGCAGTGAATCTACCAGCATTTGTGGTTTACACTGTTGGTAGATTTTCTTTTTGTTACTGCTTCCATTTCATTTCCTGTTATTTTATTATTCAAGGTTTTTATATCTTCTTGTTTCAGTTTTGGTAATTCATATATTTCTAAGAATCTATTTCTTCTGAGTTCTGCTATTTATTGGCATACAGGTTTTCAAAGTAGTTACTAATAATCTTCTGGATTTCAGCAGTGTCTATTGTGATTTCACATTTTTCATTTCTAATTGCATTGATTTGAGTCTTTCCTTTTTAGAAAAGGTTGGCTAAGGGTTTTTCTATTTTGTTTATTCTTTCAAAGAACCACCTCTTCAGTTCATTAATTCTTTGTATTTTCTTAGTCTGAATTTCATTAATTTCTGCCACAGTTTGTGGCCTTGAATGTGGTCTATTTTGGAGAAAGTTCCACGTGCTGCTGAGAAGAATGTGTATTCTGTTGTTGTTGGGTGGAATACTCTGTAAATAACTGTTAAATCCGTTTGTTTAAAGGTTTGGTTCAATTCTGATATTTCTTTGTTGATTTTTTGGTCTAGTTGATTTGTCTATTTGTGACAGTGGGTTACTGAGTTTCCACACTATAATTGCTTTGATGTTTATCTGAGCCTTTATGCCTGGCAGCGTTTGTTTTATATAGCTCAGTGTGTTGGTGTTTGATGCACATGTTTACAATTGTTGTCTCTTCCTGTTGAATTATTCTCTTAACATAACCTTCTTTACCCCTTCTGATCAGTTTTAGCTTAGAGTCTACTTTATCGTAAAAGAAGATTGCTACTCCCACTTGTTCTTGGATTCACACTGCATGGAATATTATCTTCCATCCTTTGTTGTTATTTTATGAATTTCTTTGTGTATAAACATGTTTCTTGTATAAAGCATGCCACTGGATTTTTTCTCTTGACCCATTCTGCCAATCTTCATCTTGTGATTGGGGAATTGAGTGCATTTCCGTTGCAAGTTATTACTGAAAAGGATTGGCTTATTACTGTGTGTTATTTTCCTATTGCTGATTCCCTTCTTTCCACTTTCTGCTTCACTGCTCACTCTGCCTGATTTATTCTTTTGGCATTATTGGCTTCTTTGTGTCGTTCTAGATTTCTTGAGAAGCTTTGAAGTGCTGGCTTGGTGGTCATGAATTTTTTTAAGGTGCTGTTTGTCGTGGAAAGATCTTATTTCTCCATCAATTTTGAAAAATAGTTTTGCAAGACATACCAGTCTGGCTTGCAAGTTGTTTTCTTTTAGGGCTTGAAACACTTCACTCCAAGTTCTTCTGATCATTAGCATGTGAGGTGAGAAATCTGCTGTAATTCTAATGGTTTTACCTTTATAAGTGATTCATTGCTTTTTTCTAACATAAGATTCTGTCTTTGTGTTGGACATTTGGGATTTTGACTATGATGTGTTGTGGATAATTTTTTTTCTGATCATTGCTATTTGGGTTCTATATACTTCACTTATCTCTATGCTAAATTCTTCCCTCCTATTTGAAATGTTTTTTATTATTTCTGTAAACAAATTTTTATGCCATTCGTGGTCTCTTTTGATTTTTTAATAATTCTGTTTAATCTTAGATTAGTCTTCTTTGGCTCGTTTAACACAGTGGGGGTGAACCTATGGCATACATGCTGCAATGGGCTGTTTGTTATCATGGAAATCTCTAAATGGTCTGGTATCACTGATATAACAGCTGTTGGATCCATTTTTCATGTTCTCTTGATTTTAAAGTATCTCTGCATAATTGATCACATATATTGGCCCTATACTGTAGTTCAGGCACTCTGTCCTCACATGGTCACTTCTGCTGCCCAAAATTTCAATAGATTTTTTAATCTCCTTTTAAAGGTTTCTGTTTGTACCTTTTCATGGGCTCTAATTCTTTGTTAAACAGATCATTCATGTTTTGTATTATTTTGTTTAGCTTGGTTAGCTCTCTATGTGTGTTCTGTAATCTCGCTGACCATTTTGTTTATTAAGTCTATTATCTGTTTAGCTATATTTTCTTTTACCTCACCAAACACCTTAATGATCAGTTTTGCATACTCCTCTTTTACCCTTGTAAGTAATTCAGCTATGTGTATTTTGGTTTTCTCCCTCTTGACAAACCCTGGATCAGATTTGGGGGAATTGAGACTTCAGGGAGGGATTTTGTTGCCTTGTCTTCTCATGTTTCTGTTGTTGTATGTGTTTTTTTGTTGTTGTTTTGTTTTTTACTTTTTTTGTGCGAGGTTTCCAGGTTGATTATATTGGAAAGACTGTTGCTAGTATGGAGTCCTCTTTACTTAGGGTCTGCTTTTCAATGATGTACTGTGGATGGAGCTAACTTTTCCCCTTTGCCTCTTTCCCAATATTTAACCACCTATATTAATATTAATTGGGGGGAGGAAGTGTAATTGTCCCAGCACCCAGTTCTCTGGGAATGGATTGTTAATGACACAAAGGCAATCCAGAATCTTGGCATACAAAGAAAACCAACTAATATTAACAACTATGCCACCTGGAAATAGCAATAAAATCAGTAACGATAATAACATCAAAGACAAACTGGATATTGCCAAACCATAAGAATCAATAATGTACCATCCTTAACCAAATGAGAGAGATCCATAATTATAGTAAAAACACTCAGACAAATCAAATACTGACATACAGTAAATATCTACTAAATTCAACAATTATAACTCCACTAACAATAGAAAAGTCTTAACAGTAATAGCATGGAGTTTCCTAGCTATCCAAGGATTAATAAAGGTTCATGGTTATATTAGCAAAAATAGACTGAGGAATGGGAGCATGAAATAAGTAAAATTTGAAAAATTAAATAATGGAAGATGAGAAAGAGATGAGAAAACTTAAATAGATGATCCCATTAAGGAGTAAAAGGCAATTAATAGAATTAGATAAAAGTAACATAACAGAACCAGTAAGAAGAAGAACAGAAGCAAAATAAAGGAAAAAATAATAAGAAAAAAATATTAAAAGGGAGAGGAAAAAAAAACAAAAGAAAAAAAGTAAAAATCCAAGTACTAAAAAAATCAATAAAGGGGAAAAATGAGTCTAAAATATCCTTCTGTTTTGAATGACTGGTTTCTTTCCAGGATCTTTGAATAAAGAAAGTCACAATATTCTCCACCTAGCTTTATAGCATGTGGTTTTGTGAGGTCCCCCACTTCCGTGCTTCAGAGGCCCCTCTGTCCATCAACCCCAAACAGTGGCAACTGTTTAAACCAAGGTGTGTCTTTGCTCGTGTCAAGGAAAGCAATCAGACCACTGGTCTCTGGTACATGTAGGCAGTGGGATGGGGTTCAACAGACCACTGGACTTAATGCCAGCACTTTCAGATCCAGCCATTTCCGAAAGCCACACTCGGAAGTCCTGGCTTCTCACTATACAGGGCAGGGCCCTGTGTTCTTCTTGGCCTGAGTTTGAACCTCTTACGGGGTCTATGTTTAGTCTTTACCCTTTCTGCAGCTATCTCTTGTGGTTGTCTCTCATCAAGTCACTGTCATATAGTAACATTGGAAACCATAGAGTAAAGTTTTTCTGTGGTTCAGTTTTAAACAAACTCTTCTCAAAATGGTACCTGATTAAATTTTCTGTGTCAGTAAGGTGTGTGCTGTGCTGGATTTCTTCTCCGAGTGTAGCCCGCCATTAATGAGTCGCTTTCTGAGTAACAGCCAATGCTGTTTTTGTAGTGCACAGTAGCTGTGGGTTTAACTTGGAGTTGCTGGCCCATCTATTACTTTTCCCTGAAGCTGCTGACTCCCCAGGACTTACCTTCTCTCCAGGGCACGGGCCTCATGCACAGACAGGTCAGTTGGTTGGTTGGCACATCTACTACCCTGTGCTTAGGGGAAACAAAATGCAGAACTGGCTTAGAGTTTGTGGGTGGACATGGCCAGAGTGTGGAATCTATTGGTGTGGAGTTTGCTGGAAGTGAAAGGTGGCTGCTGCTGGTCAAGGGGAGAAGCCACTTGAAGCAGAATTGGTGAACATTGCTCAGTAAAGTCATCACTCAAAATAAATACAGTTATTCAAGTCTGAGGCTTCCTATGTTTACAACAAAAAACTAACCTCCATGAGAATTATGAAATAACTCTGTTTCTCCCTCCAGCTCTTTCGTCTTTCTCTGCTGTCTTAGGGCCTTCACTTGGACATGGTATGGCCATTGCCTAAATTCCTCATTGGCCCTATCTGAGCCAGGTGGGCATAGCCACCCTTGACGTGTGGCTGGTGTCCAGGCAAAGCCGGAGGAGTTACTCACCCCTTGTATCTACCATCACACCAGCAGGTGGAGCCACTTAATAAACAGCACGCTGTGAAGTGTTTTTATTTTTATTTTTTTGTTTTTGTTACCAGGAATTGATCTCAGAACCTCACGCTTGCCAGGCAGGTGCTGCACCACTGAGCTAAATCCCCGGCCCTGCGAAGTGTTTTTAAACCCAAACATAAGTATAGTCTTATTTGTTTCAGTTGCATACAATGAACTTATGCAGAATTATTCTTTGAAATAATTTGAGAAACTTTTGCCTTTCTTTGACAGAAGTGTGGAATACGTCTAGTACTTCGAATTCTAAACATAAGTACCCTCAAGCTGCCATAACTTTGGTTTGTTTCAGTAGAAATAGTCCATTGGCTATATGAGGTAAGATCTGGGGAAAGCCATAACTGAGTCCACCTCTGAGGAGAAAACTACAAGGAAGAGTAGTGAAAATCCTGCTATAAAATCAACACCTGGTTTAGAGTAGGCCCCAAATACACTACAATTGAAAACTTATGTGCTTTCTTTCTTGGGGGGATGTACTTTTAAAATATTGCTAAAATTATCTGTGTGCTAAATTTCACATTGCATTTAAAGCCAGCAGAATTAAACACTTGTAATTATGTGATGCCTCCAATACCTTGGTTTATTTTAAAAGATCTCTGACATCAATAATCAAGATTTCTCAACACAGAAAATACAGAGGTACACCGATGCTAAGTGACTGAAGCTTGCTTCCTGGGCCTGATTAGTACCCTCCAGTGGGATGCAGAGTCGGGGCTCACATACCATTTCTGAAATTAAGGTGTATTTTGATTACTATTGATATGCAAGGACAAAACATCATTACCCTGAGTTAATGTTAGCAAAATGCCATTTTAGTTCACATCAAGTTAGAAATTGAAACCCTAAAGTACATTTATTTTATTTAAAAATAATTTTCATGCTGTATTTTAGTTATGACACAATTTATGTCTGAGATATGGAGAAGAGCTGTTCTAGCTTTAGTCAACCCTGGTTGTTAAGAAGAAACAGTTATAGTAAAATGAAATTGTACATATTTGTTCCAACTATTTTGATCAAAAAGTTTAATACATTTTAAATGTTTAAAAAAAAAAACTAAAGAAAGTTTAACCACTTTTTTCCCTTTGCATTCACAGTTAATCCTCCATTTACACAATTAGTTTCATAATTGCTTTGGAATAAATTATGCCCCACCCGCTTATATGTTGATATCTATTAACTAATATGATTGGATTTAGAGGTGGGGCCTTGAGGGTGGAGTTCTCCTGAATGGGATTAGTGCCTTGAAAGGAGAAGCAAGAGAGCTCATTTACTCTCTTTCTACCATTTGGGCCTACCATCCACAGTCATTGTCTACAGCTCACTAGAGGGGTCTCACTGGACTCTGAGCAGGCTGGTGCCTTGATCCCAGATTTCAAGCTTCCAGAACAATGAGGAATACATTTCCGTTGCTTAATCCAACCAATATATGGTCCTTTTGATATAGGATGTACCGTACAGGGATGATACATAGACCCCCAAATAATGTGAGGGTAATATTATAAAATTTGACCTGAAAAACCGAATTCATGCTCTCTAAAATTGAGGAATAAATTCTAGGAACAACAGAGATTAAGAGTAGGAAGAAATTATTGAAAGAAAGAAAGCTGCTGTCTAAGAGGGCCAGAAGGAGGCCTGGAAAGTGGGTTGCTTGCCAACCCCACTTCTCAAGGGTGTTCTACTGAGCAAAATCACAAGGTGAGGTGAGTTCAAGGTGGGACAAAACTTTAGTCAACTAATAAGATAAGTATAGTTGCTTAGGTAATATTGATCCAATGGGAAGTCACAAGGTAGGTGTGACGTAGGACAAAATTATGGTGAACCAATCAGATTACAACAAGTATATTTGCTTAGGTAATATTGATTAAATGGGGATCAGATGGGGAAGCAAGTCACATAGCAAGCATATATGGAACAAACAAGGACTTTCCGGGAAGGAATGGGCTAGGGAGGTTTTGGTCCTCCACCCAAGATGATTGATGCCTGTTTAGAATATCAATCACTGCAGTTCATCCTTAAGGGAAGTAATGGGTATGGTCTGTTCCTCATTTTTTTTCTATTAATTAAGTTTATTGGTACAATTTAGATATGCATAATAATCACATTCATCATAGGGAATTTGTACCTGTACATGATATATCTTAGCTCCTCTTTTTTTCCCATTCCCTTCCCCTCTCTTCAACCCCTTTCCCCTCCTTATTTACAAAGCTTTACTTCCATTTTGTCCTTTTTTTTTTCTAATTTTTTTCTTTTCCCTTCAACCTCTCTCTAATTCCCCTTTTCCTTTGAATAATTACTTCCTATTTCACAATATCTATTATACATTTTGGTTCTTATTTACACTTTCAGTTTCTCACACCAGAGAAACAATGTGGTATTTACACACAAGTATCCATTTTATTTCACTTAAGAGTATGGTCCCAAGGCCCATCCATTTAACTATAAATGTCTCAAGTTTATTCTTCTTTATGGCTGAGTAGTAATCCATTGTATAAAAAGACCACATCTTTTTTCTCTATTCATCAATTGATGGGCATTTGGGTTGTTTCCAAGATTTAACTATTACAAAACAGTGCTGCTATAAACATGGGTGTGCATATGTCACTGTGGCATGATGCTTTTAATTATTTTGGAAAGATAAAAAGAAGGGGAAGAGCTGGGTCAAATGGAACCTGTAGTCCTAGGTTTTTGAGGAATCTGCACGCTGATTTCCACAGTCGTTGCACCAGTCTACACTCCCACCAACAGTGGAGAAGTGTTCCTTTTCCCCACAGCCCCTCCAGCATTTGTTATTGGTTGATTTCCTGATAATAGCCATTATTTCTGGAGTGAAATGGAATCTCAGCATTGTTTTCATTTGCATGGCTCAAATGATCAGTGAAGTTGAACATTTTTTTGTGTATTTATTTGCCATTTGTACTTCTGAGAAGTTTCTATGCATTTCAGACACCCATATTTGGATTGGGTCTTTAAATTTGGGGGGTCTGATTTCTTTCAATTCTTTATATATTCTAGATATTAGTCCTTTGTCTAAAGAACAACTGGCTATGATTTTCTCCCACTCTGTGGGTTGTCTTTTCACTCTGTTGGTGATTTCTTTTGCTGTGTCAAAGCTTTTTAATAAGATGAGATCCCAGTTGTTGATTCTTTGTAGTATTTCCCATACAGTTGGGGTTTTGTTCATTAAAGTCTTTGCCTACACCTATGTCTTTAAGAGTTCTACCTATTTTATCTTCCAGCAGATTTCATGTTTCTGTTTTAATATTTAAATCTTTGATCCATTTTGATTTTAGTTTAGTGCATGGTGATAGACATGGGCCTAGTTTTAGTTTTTGACATGTAGAAAGCCAGTTTTTCCAGCACCATTTATTAAAGAGGCTTTCTTTCTTTCTTTCAGTAAATGTGTTTGGCACCTTTGTCAAAGATAGGATGGCTAAGTGTGTTTGATGTTGCTTCTGCCTCTTCTAATCTGTTCCGTTGATCCTCAGGCCTGTTTTTTTGCCAGTACCATACTGCTTTTATCACAGTAGCTCTGTAGTATAATTTCAAGTAGGGGAATGTGATGCCCCCTGCCTTGCCTTTGTTGCCCAGAATTGCCTTTGCTATTCTAGGTGTCTTATGGTTCCAAATGAATTTTAGGATTGTTTTCTCTAGTTCTATGGGGTATGCTAATGTTATTTTGATTGGAGTTGCATTAAATCTGTATAACAGTTTTGGAAGTATGGCCATTTTCACTATATTGGTTCTTCCTACCCAAGAGCAAGGGATCTTTCCATTTTCTGATATGCTCTTCGATCTCTTTTTTCAGAGCAATGTAGTTTTCAATGTAGAGATCGCTTACATCCTTTGTTAGATTGATTCCTAAGTACTTCATTTTTTTTCGATGCTATTATGAAAGTCATGGCTTCCCTAATTTCTCTCTTAGTAAATTTGTTGTTTGTGTACAGGAATGCTATTGATTTTTGAGTGTTGACGTTGTATCCAGCTCTGTGACTGAATATGGTTATTAAATCTACAAGTATTTTGGTGGGGTTTTTGGGGTCTTCTATGTAGCGTATCATATCATCTTCAAATAAATATAATGTATCTTATTCCTTTCCTATCTTTATTCCTTTTAGTTCTTTCTCTTGTCTAATTGCTCTAGCTAGTATTTCCAGAACTATATTGAATAGGATTGGTGATAGTGGACATTCTTATCTCGTTGCTGATTTTAGAGAGAAAGCTTTCAGTTCTTGACCATTTAGTATGACAGTGGCTGTTGGTTTGTTATAGATAGTTGTTATCAGATTGAGATAAAGACCATGTATTCCAATTTTCTGTAGGGTTTTTTTTTTTTTATCATGAATGGGTGTTGGACTTTGTGAAATGCTTTTTCTGCATCTATTGAGATGATCATATGGTTTTTGTCCTTGGTTCTGTTAATATGGTGTATTACATTTATTGATTTGCCTATGTTGATGAATTGCTGCATTCTGTTTGCCAGTATCTTGTTGAAGATGTTTGCATCTATATTCATTATAGAGATTGGCCTGTAGTTCTCTTTTTCATTTGAGTCCTTCTCTGGTTTTGGTATCAGGTAATACTTGTTTCCAGGAATGACTTTGGGAGTATTGTTTCCCTTTCAATTTCATTAGAGTTTGACAAGTAATAGCATTAGATCATCTCTAAATCTCTTGTAGAATTCAGCACTGAATCCAGCAGGACCTGTGGTTTTCTTTGTTGGTAAGTTTTAATTACACTTTCAATTTAATTGACTGACATTGGGTTATTTAGAATTTTTATATCTTCTTGATTCAACCTTGGTAATTCATATGTATATCAGAATCTGTCCATTTCTTCTGTGTTTTCTATCTTATTAGAGTAAAGCCTCTTAAAGTAGGTATTGATGATCTTCTGGATTTCTGCAGAGTCCATTGTGATTTCATCCTTTTTGTTCCTATTTGCATATTTTCTTTCCTTTTTTTTGGGATAAGATTGGCTAAGTGTTTGTCAATTTTATTTAATCTTTCAAAGAACCAACTCTTCAAATTATTTATTTTTTGTATTGTTTTCTTGGTCTCAATTGCATTAATTTCTGCTCTGATCTTTATAATTTTCTCCCTTGTATTAGCTTTGGACTTGCTTTGTTCTTCTTTTTCTAGAAGTTTGAGGTTCAACATTAAGTTGCTTATTTGAGCTCGTTCTGTTTTCCTGATGTGAGAGTTTACTGCTATTAATTTTCTTCTTAGAAATGCTTTCATTGCATCCTGTAAGTTCCAGTATGTTGTATCAGCATTATCATCTAATTGTAGATACTGTTTGATTTCTTCTTTAATTTCACCTGCGACCATTTGGTTGTTCTGTAAGGTGTTATTTAATTTCCATATGCTTACAGAGTTTTCATGGTTTCTTTTGCCATTGATTTCAAATTTCATTGCACTATGGTCATTTAATATGCATGGGAAAATTTCAATTCTTTTCCATTTAGTTAAGCATATTCTATGGGCTAGTATGTGGTCTATTTTGGAGAATGTCCCATGTGCTTCTGAGAAGAATGTGTATTCTGATGTGGTGTGGAACACTCTGTAGACATTTACTAAGTCCATTTGTTCACAGGTTTGGTTCAGTTGTGATATTTCTTTGTTAATTTTTTGTCTTGTTGATCTTTCTATTTGTGACAATGGGGTATTAAGGTCCCCCATTATAATTGCGTTAGTGCTTATTTGATTTTTCATGTCTGCTAATACATTTTTTTTTTGTATAGGAGGGTGCCCCTGTATTTGGTGCATATATATTTATGATTGTTATATCTTCTTGTAGTTTTCCCTTAACAAGTATCTAGTGTCCTCTTTTATCTCTTTTGATCAGTCTTGGTTTGAAGGTCATATTGTCTGTGAAGAGAATAGTTACCCCTGTTTTTTGTAGGTTCCTGTCATATGGAGTATTTTTTTCCATCCTTTGACTTTCAGTCTATGAATTTCTTTTTGATGTAAATGTGTTTCTTATTTTGTTTGTCTGTTTGTTTTTTGAGGCAGTGTCTCACTATGTAGCCCAGGATGGCCTCAAACTCACAGCGATCTTCCTGCCTCAGGCTCCTGAGTGCTGGGATTACAGGCATGTGCCACCAGGCCCAGCCTTATAAATGTGTTTCTTGAATGTAGCATATTGTTGGATCTTGCTTCTTTATCCATTCTGTCAGTCTATTTCTTTTGATTGGTAAATTGAGATCATTTACATTGATTGTTATAACTGATATGTATTGGCTTGTCTTTGTCATATAATCTTCCTGTTGAAGTTTCCCTATTTTCCTCTCTGTTTAATTCTTCCCCTGCCTGGTGGCTTCTTTCTATTGGTACTCTAGCAACTATAGACTTTGTTTTCTTTTTCTAGAATATCTTACAGAACTTTGTAGAGCTGGTTTGGTTATCATGAATTTCTTCAGTTTTTCTTTGTATGGGAGTATTTTATTTCTCCATTAATTCTGAAAGATAATTGTGCAGGACACATCAATCTGAGTTGGAGTTTTTTTCTTTCAGGGCTTGAAATACTTCACCCCAAGCTCTCCTTGACTTAAGGGTTTGTGTTGATAAGTCTGCTGTAATTCCAATGGGCTTTCCTTTATAGGTGATTTGTTTCTTTTGTCTAACAGCTTTTAATATGCTGTTCTTGTGCTGAATTTCTGGAATCTTGATTATTATATGCCTTGGTGTAGATTTATTTTGCTCATGACTAATTGGAGTTCTGTATGCCTCACCTATCTGTATTTCAAATTCTTTTTCCATCCTTCTGCTATTACTTCCCTGAACAGGATTTTTATGTCATTTGTGCTGACTCCTGCATTTCCATTGACTCCAATCAGTCTTATGTTGTTCTTCTTTACACTGTCTTGCAGTTGTTGGATTGTTTTGTTTTTCTTTTCTTTATAGTCCCTTGATATTTTTAAGAGATCTTTCTTTTCATGATTGCTAACCATGATCCTGTCTTATAGGTGTGATATTCTATCTTCACTTTTTTTCATACAATTTTGCAAACTTTCAATGGAATTTTTAACTTCCTGGATATGTATTTGAATTTGTTTCATGCATTCCATTTCTTTCCTAAGTTGGGCATTCATGCTTTCCATTATTTTTCTAAACTCCTCTATTTTTTAAATCTATGTCTACTCTAGTTTTGCTGAGCAACTTCTTTATTGTGGTCACCATCTCTTTTTTTTAACCTGTAAGATTATTTCTGTTTTGAAATCCTCTGTAGCCTCATGTACATATATATTTTTTTCTTCTATTGTCGTTTCAGTAAATTCAGGTGGATGGCTTCTGATTTCCTCTACTTCATTGTCCCCTGGATTTGTCCTTGGTGGGCTGGAAGTCTTTGATTGCATTTTGCTTCTGCATCTTGTCATTTTCTAATTTTTTAAATTTTAATTTGTTTTCTGAGTTGTTTGTGTTTTTCTTATGTTAGGTAGCTTTATCACTGGTATCAAAGCTTCTATAGGAAATGTCTATTCCTCTGAGATGTCTCCTAGGTGTAGCTGGCTGTTGGCCTCTGTGTCTGTCCCAAGATCTTATCTTCCCATTTTATTAGGGAGGATGTGCTGCTTTTGATTTGGCTCAGCACCTAGTCCTTTGGTACTGGACTATGGGGATGATTGTGACCCCAGATTATCACAGTGTTATCATACAAGGATGAATGACTGATTACAACAAGTATGGCATCTTGGCTAATTTAGTACAATTAGCAGTAACAATATCATCAAACACAGCCTAGAAACTGATGTGGTAACTGCCAATTTGGTATCTCTAAGCATAGGAGCAACACCTATAGTTATATAACAACCTCTAATATAGAAAAGGAATTTGTATGCAGTGGGTTTTCCCTTGGTAGGGTGATTTTATCTGGTGGGAAAGGGGAATTTAAGAGGGGAAGGGGATAAAACAGTGTGATAGCTGAAGAGAAATATAGGAGAAGCAAGGCTGAAAGACTAAGGATGGTCACTCAAACTTTGGGAAGCTGGAGAAGAGGAAAGGAGAGAAAGAATGAAGGAGAAAGCAAAAGAATTTCAAGGCAAAATGAAAAGACTAGAGACAGTGTTCATTCACTTATAAATCTCAGAGAATACCAAAAGATCAGTGAGGAAAGAGAGAGGCAGAAAAAAGAAAACAAATGAAACAATAGAAGTCAGAACCTATACAACCCCCAAAAAACATTTTTAAAAATTAAAAAACATTCCTCTGGTGCCCCTAGTTCAGTGTTAGTTCCCTAGTCAGAGCCGGAAGCTATACTGAACGACTCCGCGAAGTCTGTAGCAGGGTTACTGATGAATGTGGGGCTGATCTTGGCCACACCACTGACTCCTCTTACACGAGTTGGTGGAAGGGTAAGGGGAGTGCCCTTGTCCACAGCTAGCCAAGGCCGTTTGTCTGCTGGTCACAGGGCAGGTGGTGGTGCCCTTGGCCTGCCTAAAGCGGCTTACCTGCTTGCAATGCAGGTCACAGAGTTGGGGGGTGGGATTTGCTCTTGCCCCATCACCAGCCAAGGTCTCTTGCCTGCTTGTGGCTCTGGATCAAGGGTGGGGGCAGTGCCCTTGACCTGCTGCAGGCCAAGGCCACTTGCCTGCTTGCACTGTAGGGCAGAGGCTGCTTCTAGTCCTTCGTAGCGAGGGCTAAGACTGGATTTTGGCGTTCACTGGATCGGAGTCTGGGTTCCAGCTCCTGCTTCCGTTGAGTTCCCCGCAGTCTGCTGCCCACCTGCTGGCTGTCTATCGTGACTGGACAGCCTTCTCCTCCTTCCACTCCCAGATGTTGGCACGGAAGCGACCTGTTCTGCTGCTGGAGTTCGAGCCTCCGTGTACCTTAAAATAAAATGGCATTCCCACCCACCAGCTGCTACTCTGTGTGACAGGATGCGGGGTGCCACTGCTCTGGTTCACTCACCAGCGGATGACGGTGGGGTGGGCTGCTCAGGAAATTGTCTCGTGTTCTCACTGCCGCCTCCAACTGCACAGGACTCTCCCAGTCCAGGTCAGGTCTCAGTCGCCCAGTGAGGAGCAGAGTTGTTTTTGCTGACTCCCCGCCCACCAGGTCAGCTACAGGGCTGCTCCAGCCGCACCACGTGGTCTCCAGTCTGCAGCGTGAGCTACTTCTCTTGTAGCAGTGAATCCTATTTTCTTCTCCTCTGTCAGTTCCCCTGAGGATATCGTGTGGTTTAGAATCCCTTTGATTTCTCTCCGGGCTGTCGTTTCCAGACTCTAGGCACTTCGTTCTATAGAAGCTGAGTATCTGACACTCAGCACTACACCTCCTCTTTTTCTTGAAGCCTGCAGTGAATGTGCCTGGAGAACAGCATATGGGACAACACTGGTGTACACTTGGGTTTTTAAAACAACATCATTTTGGGAACAAGTAGGCACCTGTAAGTGGCAGAGCTGTGGGTAGAGAGAAGGCTTGATTGATCCAGAAAAATGTAAAAGCCCATTCCTTCCATGTACAAGGGAGTGATATGCCTGTGGGGCACTCACTGTGCAGTCCACATTTGCTGGCAGGCTCTCAAGGAGCCTTCAGAACTCCTTGTCACAGACTATAGAGGGCAGGAAGACACAGGACCCAGAAAGAGAAGCTGTCAGGAGAGTGAACAAAAAGGACCATGAGAGGAGGGACAGAGACAGGCACCATGGTTAGAGGGCTTCTGTAACTGCACTACACAAAAGGCTTGTGGAGGTTTGGTGAAGCTCCCCACCCTCAGCAGAAAGCACCTGAACATTGTGAGCTGTAGGCAATGGAGAACTCCCTGGCAGGGAGCCATGGATTGCACCTTTGGAGATATAGGGGAGAAAATGAGATTCAGCAGAGCCAGACTAGTGTAGTGATCTTATTGTTTTTCCAAATACTAGAATGATCTGAGACAATGTGAAGTCCTGCCCACCACCCACTCTCTCATACTGGCAAAGAAGGCCTCTGCCAAACCTGCAGTCTGCACCAAGTTCTGCAGGTCAGAAAGTAGAGCATTTTTTTTGACAGGAACAGATAAAGGACTTTGGATAGAGGGACAGAAAGTGGTGCCTGGATCTGAGGGCTTCTTGTGATGTAGTAGGCAAAAAGCCTGTGGAGGGAGAATAGAAACATGAATAAACAAGGCAACAGAGTGCCTCCCAAAACTTGAAACTCCTCCAGAGTAGATCTAAGGGACACCAATGGAGAGGCAATGAAACATCAAATGGCAAAACTGTACAAAATGATCAAAAAGGAAGCAAAGAAACTTGGCAAACAAAAAGGTAACATAACCAAACATGTAATGAAATTAATAAAAACAACTGATCAATGTATGTAAAAAAGAATCAGATAAGAAAATTAGAAGAGCTTACCCAAACCATTAAAAACATGAATGACAAATGTACCAAAGAAATAGTGTCCAAGAAAAAGGTGCCAAACAAAAATCCCAGAGATAAAAATTCTATTGATTATTTGACCAGAGGTGACCAATGTGAGGAGAGACTGTCAGATCACATACAAGATCACATTCTCAGACTTATCTTAAAAACAATAAGAAAGCAAGGAAATTGTGAGCTAGTAGATAATGCAAAGAAGAAAAACCTAAGACTAATTAGAGTTAAAGAAAAATCAGAGGACAGCATGCCTGGAATAAAAAGATCTATTTACAGAAATAATAACAGAAAACTTTCCAAATATGGGGGGAAATTCAACATATAGGTTTATATAATCCCAAATAATTAAGATGCGAAAAGAAATTCTCCACAACACATCATAGTCAAAATCCCAAACGTCCAAAACAGGGACAGAATCTTCAAAGCAGTCAGAGTAAAGCATAAAATCACTTATAAAGGTAAACCCATTAGAGTAAGAGCAGACTTCTCAAAACAAATGTAAAAGGCCAGGAGAACTTTCAGTGAAGCGTTTCAAGTCCTAAAAGAAAACAAGTTTTAATGCAGACTAATATATCCCGCAAAACTATCTTTCAAAATTGATCGGCAAATTAGAATTTTCCATGGCAAAGAACACATTAAGGAATTCATGATCATCAAATCAGAACTACAAAATATTCTCAAGGATATCCTGTATAGAGATAAAGAAACCAACACCACCAAAAACTCTGTTGGAATAAATACATCAAGCAGGGTGAGCAGTTAAACAAAAAAGAAAAAAAGTAAAAGAATCAACAACATAAAAATAATGCAATGATAGGTACAAGCCAATACCTTTCAGTAATAACTCTCAATATAAATGGCCTCAGCTCCCCAAGACAGATCAGTAGGCTGGATCAAAAAACAAAACCTAGTGGTTTGCTACATGCAGAAGAAATCAAGGAAGAAATTAAATAATTCCTAGAAATAATTCCTCGAATAATGCCAGTACAACATACCAGAACCTTTGGGACACAATGAAAGAATTCCTAAGAAGGAAGTTTTTTTGCTGTGAATGCTCACATTAGGAAAACAGAGCAAACCAAAATAAATAACCTAATTATGTACCTTGAGGTCCTAGAAAAAAAAGAATAGTCTAAATCCAAACCTATTACAAGGAAAGAAATCATAAAGACCAGAGTTGAAATTAATGAAATTGAGGCTTAAGAAAAGAATCAATTAATTGAAGAATAAAAAAATACAAAATCTCTTAGCTATATTTACCACAAGAAGGAAAGAAAAGACCCATCTCAGTGCAATTAGCAATGAAAAAAGTGAACTCACAGTAGACACTGCTGAAATCCAGATTATTAGTAACTGCTATGAAAACTTCTACTGAAACAAATGGGAGAATCTAGGAGAAGGGGTTAGATTATTAGAAATGTATGAATTACTAAAGCTGAATAGAGAAGAAATAAAAATCCTAAATAGTCCAATAACCGGCGATGAAGTTGAGGAGGTAAAAAAAGCCTACCAGTTCAGAAAAGTACAGGATCCAATGCACTCACCAATGACTTCTACAAGATCTTCATAGGAAAACTAATGCAAATATTCTTTAAACTCTTTAATGATTGAAAGTTAAGGAATACTTTTAAAATCATTCCTGGATGCTAGCATTACCTCAATTACAAAAGAAGAAAAAAAAATCTAAAAAAAGAAAAATTTTTGAATAGTTTCTTCCTATTTCACAATGTCTATTGTACTATCTTATTTCTCCAGTTTTGAAAGATAGTTTTGCAGGGTACATCAATCTGGGTTGAAGGTTGTTTTCCTTTAGAACTTGAAATTCTTCAGTCCATGCTCTCCTTGACTTGAAGGTTTGTGTTGAGAAGTCAGCTGTGA
Organism: Erethizon dorsatum; assembly: GCA_028451465.1. NCBI lineage: Eukaryota > Metazoa > Chordata > Mammalia > Rodentia > Erethizontidae > Erethizon > Erethizon dorsatum. The sequence continues at coordinate 13,233,648 of CM051839.1, forward strand.
TTCTGATGGGCTTTTCTTTATAGGTGATTTGTTTCTTTTCCCTAACAGCTTTTAAGATTCTATTTTTGTGTTGGATTTCTGGAATCTTGACTATGATATGCCTGGCTGTAGATGTTTTTTGAACATGGTTAACTGGAGTTCTATATTCCTCACTTATCTGTATGTCAAATTCTTTTTCTCTACCAGGGAAGTTTTCTGCCATGACGTTTGTGAACATTTTTTTTTATATCATTTGTGCTATCTCCTGCTTTTTCATTGACTCAATCTTAAGTTATCCTTCTTTGCATCATCTAGCAGCTGCTAGATTGATTTCTTTCTTTCTTTTTAGGATCACTAACCACAAGCCTGTTTTCTATATCTGAGATCCTATCCTCCCATTGGCTTAATCTGCTGTGAATACTTTCAATGGATTTTTGTTCTCCTGGATATCTGCTTGAATCTGCCTTATGGATTCCATTTCTTTCCTATGCTGAGCATTCATGGCTTCCATAATTTTCTTAAGCTCATCTATTTTTTTGTCTGTATCTGTTCTAGAGTCACTAAGCATGGTCTTCATTGTGGACACCATCTCTGCAGTTATTTGAGAAATTATTTCTGATTTGATTTTTTCCAGAGCCTCCTCCAATTGCTTTGTTGTTACCACTTCAGAGAGGCCAGGTGAGTGGCTTTTGGATTGTCCCACCTTATTACACCTTGGGTTTGCCTTGGCGAGCTGGATATCTGGGGTTGCATCTTGTTTAAGTGTCTTCTCATTTTTTTTCTTTTTTTAGTTTAATTTCTGGAATGATGCTGGTAAATTGCCTATGGTGGGTTGCTTTATTGCTAGTATTTAGAACCCATAGGAAATGACTACTTCTCTGAGGTATCTTTCAGGTGTTGCTGGTTTTGGGTTTTGAGTCTTTTGCAAGATCTTACCTCTTCAATTTGTTGGCGATGGGAAGTTGCTGCCTGTTTGGCCCAGTCCCTGGTTCTTTGGCACTGTGCCACAGTATTTTCTGTGATCCTTAGTCAATCTTAGCCATGGAATACCAGGAAGAACAGCTGTTTAGAACAATTATGTCACTTTTGGCTATAGTGGTATCAATAGCATCAAACACAGCCTAGAAAATGATAAACAGAGCTAACCATTAATTTGCCCCTTTTAACCATATGAACTAGATTTGTGGTTATATAACAAAATCTAAAACAACCCAGAAAATTATATGCAGTATACAGGGCCTTAATGTGTCAATTTTGCCCTCAGGGGTTAAAATTTAAATGGGTTAAGGAGAAAATAGAGACATGGAAGAAGAGGAAAAGATTAGAATTAAGGCTGGAGGACAAAGGGGGATCATGCTAACTTTGGAAAGCTGGTGCAGAAGACTGGAGGGAAAGAGAGAAGGATGAGATAAAAAGAAGAACAGAACAGAACCACAACCACAAAAAGGCTAGAAACCACATTCACACTAGTATAAAAGCAAGATCAAACAATGAAGGAGAAAAAAGCAAAAACAAAACCACCACAACAAATGAGAGAGAGAGAGAAAAAAAAAGAAATGAAAAAAAAGTCCACTTCCAGGTTTGTCTCTGCTGTCACTGGTAGACAAGGTGTGGAGACAGAGTCCTGATCCATGTGAATCTACCCCAGCCAGCCAGCAGTAGCTTTTTGGCAGGGCAGTGGATAATCTTAGCGAGCCTGCACTTTCCGGCGGAGACCAGAATCATTGGGCATCAGCTCAACCTCCGCAGGCCTGAGCCCATCTGGGAGCCGCTTAGATGGAGCCGGCAGCAGCTCTGAGTTCTGCGCTCAGTTGGCCCCTCTCCTAGATGGCTCCCATCCAATTGCTGTCTTGTGACTGAGCCTTCAGCACTGACTACCAGCTAGTGCAGTCCTTCAGGTCTGCTGCTCCCCTCCACTGCTGTGTCTCTCCGTGGAGGCCCCTGGGGTCGCCAGCAGTCACCCTGTGTCTGCAAGTTTGAACCGCTCCTCTTGCTGCTGGCTACCTCCTTCTTCTTCATTGAAGTTTCTCTCTTCACTCTCTCCGTGGGCTTCAGATCCTTCCTGGGTTTTGGGGACCCACTTCCCTCCTTCTTGTCTTCCTTCCATTGCTATAGTCCAGTATCTGGATGTCGACTCTCAGAGAGGCTTTTCTCTGCTGCTCACCACTACGCCATCTTGGTGCTCCTTCTCCGTGTGTTGTTTTTGAGCTGTGTGTTAAATTGGTGGTGAGAGATTCTCCAGGACAAAGTTCTAGGTAGAGTCCTATCATTTAAATGTTTGCAATTTCTGTATGCCTCAGTGATTAAGTACAGGCGGCACTGTATTCTGGTCTTCGATGGTCTCAGGTATAACTTTGCCTCTGAGAGATTCTGAGGTCAAAAGTATAATGTCTGTATTTTATAAGTCAAATGATCCTGCAAATAAACACAAGAGTTTAGTTACCAGTATTAGAGTATGGCTCTTTTGACTCCTTGTGATTTATATAGAAATATCAAACTCATTATAGAATGTTTTGGCAGAAATTCAATATTCTAAATGTCGCAAAAGCAAGGTGAACTGTTTTTTATTTGCACTCCTTCCTATTTCATTATATCCAAATTTTATACTTTTTAATGGAATATAAAACCAATTTTGTAATGCAAAAATAAAGATTCAATGAGTAATTTAAAATCTGCTTCTGTTTCATAAGTGAAGTTTGAATTTAATTCTGATTTTAATTTAATTGAAGTCGGCAAAGTAAAAAAAAATGTAGAGCTTATCCTTGTCTGGTAAAAAAAAAAAACTGATGTGAAAGGTAGGCAATCTGAGGTTTATAAAGCAAGAAGTTAGAAGAGGCAAAAGAAAGAGGGAGGGAGGAAGGGAGGGAGAGAGAGATCCTGCACCTCTTCATCTTCAATAGCATATTTTTCACCCCCAGCTCGGATGCTTCCTGCCTCCAAGAACAAACACACACACACACACACACACACACACACACACACACACACACACACACACGATCACAACCATTCCTATCTCTGTTCCTTTCTGCAAACTACATCACCAGGTATAATTCCCCCCATTAGGAGCTCCCAGTGAATCCTTTTTGCCTGTAAAATAAATTCAAATCTGATCTGACAAGTTCTATCCAAATTTATCTCTCGCGATCTCAAACTTTAAACTCTTTCTAAGGGAGGCCTGCACCTCCCATGCCTTTAGACCCACTCTTATACTCACTCCAGAGCACTCAGCTCTTGTTCATGTGCTTATTTGTCCCCCTTTTTTTCTACATCACCAAGTCCGAACTACCTCAATCACCATCTTCTTGGAATAACTTTAGCATGCGACCACAGAATATCTTGTGCTGGAATTAAGTTGTTATATTTTATTTTTATTTTTTTTCCATGGGGTTTAGCTAAGGTTTAATTATTGCAAAAGGTTTTGTGAACCTGAGAAAAACAACAGGTGGAGATTTCAAAAGACACCGTCCCAGTTTTAAGCAGCCTTGCATTCCTTTCGGAAGTCAATAGAAATAAAGAATGAAGCAGTAAAGAGAAGAAGGGAGGAAAAGAGAAGATGGGAAGGAGGAAGTAAAGATGAAAAGGCCTGCTTTGCATTTTTGGGGGTTTAATGAAGCCCCAAGAATTGTGTGAGAGTTGTTTCTTTTTTTTTTTTTTAATGTGGGTACTGTGAGTCAAACTCAGGACCTTGTGCTTGCCAGCAGGCGCTTGTGCCACTGAGCGATATCACTGGCCCTTTTTTTCCTTTATGTGCGTACCGGGAGTCGAACTCAGGACCTCGTGCTTGCCAGGCAGGCGCTTATGCCACTGAGCAATCTCACCAGCCCCGAGAGTTGTTTCTTTGTACTAGGATTCCAACAGACAGGCAGTGAATTTATCTTGTACCTAGCAAGGGGCTTTAGGCAAGGCAGTGTCGCTCCTGCTTGCATTGAAAATCCCATTAAAATCATCATCCTGAAACTCATGTAAAACCTGTGAGGAGATGAATTAATTCTGAAATTAATTTACATCCTATCCTAAAGTCCTTAAGGTATCTTTAGAAGATGTGTTAAACATAGCAATGAACAAATTGGATTCAAATAGAAAAATACATTGAGAAGAGAGAAGGAGTCAGGGACTCTCTGTAAGCTACTGAAGAGATCTCACTCTTAACCTTCCATGGTTTGTGACCAGTCCCTGCTTTTCATTATCCCTCTGCAGGGCATCAATAAAACATAGCAGCAACCAGCAGGAATTCCGTGGTTCTTGTGAGGATTTCTCCTTCATATCTTTCAAGTGACAGAAAAATCATACCTGCAAGGGCACCTCCCTTCAACAGCATGTTTTCACACATGAAACCTTGAGCAACTTGGCTGCCATATTGGGTCAGGTACTTCCAGTGGCTCAAATACCACTCAGTCCTGTGCCATGAGGACTGCACACAAAATTTTACCTGTTTTCTCAGACTATTCCCAATAAAACCTGTTTCAATTTCATTCTCTGAGAAGCAAATACCAGCAACAAGACTGCTGTAGTCATTCAAGAGATTTTCAGGGGCATCTGTGTAAAGGTGGGAGCTGGAAAAGACAAGCTAGGCTGGGAGAACCTCACACCTGTAAGGAAGGGCTGGCACCTGTGGAAAGAGGGGAAGAAAGGAGGCTGGGGAGGAGATCCTGAGACCATGACACTCCTTTAATAAAAATGTTTCATCCAAGCTGAAGGAGAGGCTTATGCATTCAGCCAAAGGTGATCATTAGAGGAGCCCCCAGACTCACAGCAGTGAACTGGGGCAGGTGTGGCCACAGCAGGAATTAATTGGGCGGAGAACCCAGAACTGTGGCAGTGGGGATATCAGTCAACTGTGATTCTCAAGCTCAAAGAAGCCCCCGCAGGTGGTGAGGTCTGATGTATGGGACACGTCATTTTTGGCTTAAACATTTTGTACTTGAATCTTTTGACAACTGAACAGTCAGGAGTATGAAATTTTAAAGGTTGTTTTATTTTTCTGCAAACGTCAGTATTATCTTTTGTAGCGTAGTGAGTATGTATCATTGAATGCTAAGGTCAAGTATAACTCTTTATTGTCCACAGGTTATTTTGGTCAAGATATGAGCCATTTTATAGCTCAGCATACTTACATGTAATATATACTTACATATTATGTATTATAGATATACACGTTTTAATGAAACAAAGAAAATGATAGAACCTAATTTTTATTACAAAATGTAGAAAGCAATGTATTATAAAATTTATAGAGCTTTATTTTTGTTTGTTGGCATAATTAGGTTTCTGTGACATCAGCCACCTGATTACTCTGGTTCTGAAGTTCTAAGGCTGTGTTATAATTGCATCGATACACTTCAAAATAAATTAACTGTTTACTAACTGAATGAGAGGAATATTAATTATTTAGTCCCCTCCCAAAAGCAGTTACATAATATTTCAATGTTTCATTTTTAGAATCACTATTTTCTTCAAAGAAAATTGGTGTGAATTAAGAGTTTTGTGCCACAAAAGAAAAACTCCCACTGGTTGTTCAAGATGAGCAAAAGGATGTTTGTGTTTCAATTTTCACTTTATTCTTTGTCTATATGAAATTGCCAGATATTCAGGGGATTTCACAGACAGAAGTAAGAAAAGTAAAATAGTGGTAACTTCTCTAAAGTTATGAACAAAAAAGAGTACTTTATATAATTGAAAAATAACAAATCCTTTCAATTTGAAATACAGTTCTGAAGCCTGGAAAAGTTAAAGAGTGAGAAATGAAAGACTAGATCCCCTCTTTTGTCACTTAAAATGTAGTAAGGCATGAATCCCAGAAAATTAAAAAAGAAAAACAGGGTTAATATAAACTATAAGAACAAGTTAAAACTGCACTTTAATGCTGCAACCGGTAACAGGAGTGCAAAGTTAGAGCCCCCGCCTGAAAATCAGTGCTGCTGCCTCCTTCAAAACTGCTATAATTAGAGAATTAGACACAAAATTAGAAGATAATATAAGCAAAATTTAAGACATCCTTTGAGGATGTTTAAAATATCCTTTAAGATATCTCTGGTCCAATGTAAGAATCAGGCAATCTAGAGGTGATTATTTATTTTTTTTATTTTTTTTATTTTTATTTTTGTGGGTACTGGGGGGTCGACCTCAGGACCTCGCGCGCCAGCAGGCACCCGTGCCGCTGAGCGATATCACCGGCCCCTTTTTCGTATGTGGGTTCCAGGAGTCGAACTCGGGCCCTCGTGCTTGCCGGGCAGGCGCTTAAGCCGCTGAGCCATCTCACCGGCCCAAGAGGTGATTATTTAAATTGTGGTCCAAGTTATCTACAGCAAGAATTATACAACAGACAGATGTGTGATCTTTGTTTTGCAGAGAAACCAGTGGAGTCAACAGAGGGTTAAATCCATCAGCAGACCCCAGTCCATCAGTGGGGAAAGAGCTCTGCTTTTCTTTCCTGGTGAATGATGGGGGAAGGCAAGTTAGGCCCACACTCTCACCTGCCATGAATTTGTGAGACTGCCAAACCCACAGGGGGAGAGCGCTGAGCTCTGCAATAGATGAAATTCTGTGAGAAAGGATGACCTGTAGATGGAGTTCACCTTCTTCCATGACGAGCCTGCTGGCTCATAAACTTTTAGGGGAAGGCCGTGTACACTTACGTTCCTCTCTCCTTCTCTAGTCTGACTCTTGTTCAGTACTGTGTGCAGAGTAAATAACTGCCTAATACCTCTTAAATTGGAAAAGATAGAGTTAGGAAAATCATAGAGAACAGTCTGGTTTAGTCTTCTCATTTGGCAGATGAGGGATGTGAGCCCTTTGTAGTTGAATAATTTGCCCATGATTACGTGGTAAGGCCTAGAAGGATTAGTAAATAATATATTTCATTTCTAAGAAGGCAAGAAGGTGGTAATTTTGGTTGAAATAAAAGGGAGACTTTTTATTGTTGTGTGTAACTCATTAAATATTTTCATCCCTGTAGGACGTTTTATGAGAAAATAAAGCTGTATTGGTATTAAGGTGCTTTTATCTGAAGCAAGAAAGAGCTTCCATTACGTTTTAGTATTCATTAGAAATATTTCTTGGACAATTTCATACCAAAAAAAAAATTGATGAATGAATGATGGGGAATACAAATAAACAATGAATGTCATTTAAAAGTTTTGTCTTATTGGAAATCAATTCAGGTTGTAAAAATTTTCTTAGAATTTATACTATCTCTTTCAACTTGTCAAGGATTAGATTTGATATCCATGTGCATTAGTTTATATTTGTTAATTATTAGAATTTAATGAAATGCCTCTGAAATAATGTTAGAAGTTCTCATTTTGAAGTTGGCCTTTTCAGACTTGCTTTATTTTTTATTTCTTTTCATTAAACAAGAGATAAATTAATCCTTCAAAATAGTTCCTTCTGCCTATTGCTATATACTCACTGCTAGTAAGTTTATGCCCAAATTTAGATATTATGTTATTATAATTAGAAATGCATATTAAATATTAGTGAACATGACCTCAGAAAGGGAATTATTATTTGTGTATATGAAGCAGTCTATGTATACATTTGTGCATGTATATACCATCCTCTGTCCTCAGTTCTTTTATATATGATTTCATTTACTCTTTATAACAGTAATTATCTTCATTCCACAGATAAACTGGGACTAAGTCGCTTAGGATCACATGGCTAGGGAGAGACACAGCCTATATTAAAATGTCCCTCTGTTTCCCCAGCTCTTTCACTAGGACAAAAATTGTAAATGAGAACTGAGAAGAAACACAGAAAGAAAATTAAAAGGCAAGTCCTTGTAAGCAAAAACTAACTCCATTAAAACTTCTGACTTTTAACTTCCCATATTCCATATTGTTTATTTTCTTCTCTCCAGTGATGTTCATTATCTTTTTCCTGCCATCATGGGTTTATTAGAGCAGCTGACATAGACAAGACAAGAGAACAACAAGATGTAAGGATAATTAGTTCTTCATTCATGAAAGACAAGTACGGAGAAAAATAGGACAGATGAAAATGACTCTCACATATTCTGAGAAAAACTTAGCAGCTGTCATCATGGTAAAAAGATAGCTGGGGAGTTGGAAATATCTATGTGCATATCCATACACATCAACTAATTTACATTTTTGTTTTTATTAGATGAACCACTGGGAAAATTGAGGTTGATCTTGTTCTATCAGTTTTGTTGCCAGATCAGACTAGATAGCATCAAAAACATCAAAGTCTATAGTTTCCTGTTAGTAGCATGCAAATTTTAATATGTTCTCTTACAAGTAAGTTACCAAGATTCAGAAATGAGAGAGACAGAATAGCGTCTTGTTGGAACCAAGTTGAAATGACCCTCCTTCAGTGAATCTGAAAGATGAGGAGTAGGCCATTGACCAAAGAATACAAGATTAAGATAAGCAGAAAATTTGAGACCATACAGCATGTATAGTATAGTCTGTAAGAATGCTGATTAAAAATTTTTAAAATACAGATAAGAGGGAGTGTGGTAGAACGGATGAGGGGTCCCTGAAGTCACACTGCCAATTACCAACTGTGACCTAGTGGATGTCCTTTCACCTTTCTGACTGTCACCCCAGCTAAAATGGGGTTAATAATAATTGTTGAGAGAACTAAATGAACTGATTTATGTTAAATATTAGGACAGAGCCAAAAATATAACAAATACTCGATAAATATGAGCCATGTTTATTAAGATCAGAATGAAGTCGTTCAGGAGAAAACAGACCCTGAAAAATTAAAAAGCAGGAAGAAGACTTTTTCTAGAGCTATTGAATCGGCACAGTTTTATTTTGTGCTTTTCCATTCAGAGTCACTGTATAGTTTGAAGATAAAAGAGTAAACAGTTCATGGCTCTGTATATTAAGCCTATCAGTCCTTCAGAATGTGCCTTCTTCGGTGGTTTATTAGGAAAGAAAAAGCAGAGCAATTAACTAAAGATAAATTACTTCTCAAGGTAAAGTCCGCTTACTGTGATAGTGTAAACAAAATTTGTCACTTTGGGAGTATTCTAAGTACTTAGGGGTGGCTGTTTAAATACACCAACACACACACAAACACACATCAGACCTTACCCCTTCTAGATTGCTCTGTAGAGAGTAATCGGATGCAACTGTAAATGTGAATTCTTCTCAGGGGAGATGTTGATACTTGGTCAAACCTTCTAATAAAATTAAAAATTTATTTATATTCCCATGGGCATTATTTATGAGAATTTTGGCACTATAAAACTAATAAATCCCTGTCCAAAGAGCCATTTTGTTATTAGCCGCTACTGTTCATAAACATTGCTATTGGTTTCATATACTGAAAGTGAAAAAAAAAAATTCTAGTAATTCGGATAAGGAAATACAAGGAGCATAATGTATTCTCCTGCAACCTTTGAAAACCCTTCCATTTTATGAGGCTGAGCTGGTTGATCTTGGAGGGCTCTGTGTACCTGCTTTTGTCTACTCCAACACAACGATAAAAAGATATTTTATGAGAACCTTAGTTACACTTGTTTGTTTTTCATCGGGTGTTTCAGATACAGATTTTGTGTGTGAAAATTTATGGTGCCTAGTATGTGGTGTGAAACTTTTCTATACATTTACAGTGAAAAACTTATGCATATAAAGAATCATTCTTGGTTCTTCCTGAAAGCGCTGGAAGACCAGACCCTAACAGGAAGGAAGAGAATTCGATTGGAATTAAGGACCTGACCATTTCCACCATGTCTATGGTTACCTCACAATTCTGGCCATCCCCATCGTGGGCAGCATCACTGGAGTAGTTGGCACCTGGAGCCCTTCCTTCTACTCCCCTCTCAGACTCTGCTCACAACTCAGCTGCTTTTAAAGATATTCGTGTCCTCCTTGGCTTCTAACTTCCCTTGTAACTCAGAGTAAAACTCAAAGATGGCTCCAACTGGGCTTCTGCTCCATCCGACCCCTGCTCCTATGTCTTTCATCCTATTTCCTTCTTCTGACCACACTTGCTGTTGCGCTTTTCCTATTCTCTGCAGCACCGTTACTCTTTAGCATTCTTCGTGTCTTTATTTAAGTGCTATGTTAACAAAAAAAAATTTCTGAGACCACCTTGTCTATCATACCAAGATGGCAACTTAGTAACCTCTACTTCCTGTGTCAGAAGTTCTCTTTCTCCATAACTTCTGTCGTCACATTTCATTGCCTACATCGATCCATTTATTTGTGTGGACTGTCCCTTCCAATCAGAATGTAAATCCCCTCCAGGAAAGAGCTATGTATTATTAATTATCAATCCTCAATAATTAAAGTGATGCTTGGCAAACCACAGGCACTAAATAAATATTTTCCCAATGAATGGTTGAACCATATTTTTTTCTTAATCCTAGATGGAGGAATGGAGTCATCATTTCTTCTTGATTTAATATATCCTAATGGGAAAAAGCTCATCTGTCATTTAGAAGGGCTATGTGTGTGTATATGCAACACTTGGAGCGTTTACATGTTTTAAATCATTGTTTCTGTAGGAATTTCTGGTAGTGAAGGGCAAATTGACAGTATGCATTAAAAATTTTAAAATTGCACATACTAAGACCCAATATCTCCAATTCCTGGTAATATTTATAGAAAAAAAAAAAAAACTGGTTCAAAAGCAGAGGGAAGCATCCACAAGGATTTTTCGCTGAACTGTTGTTTGCCATGAAATGACCAAAGGTGTGATAGAATTACCACACTGTGAAGAACTATGTAACTAGTAGGTAAAAATAAATGAGAAATACACACACGTGACTGTGGAGAAATAATTATCACTATACATATATATTGTCATTGTTTGCCCAAGCCAAAAAGATTTCTTTTCTCCTCTCCTTTCCTTTGTATTCCTTTTCTTTTTTCATATCCAAATTCAGAGCCCTAAGCTAGTTTAACAATGCACTAAAGCATATATTTTGTTTATTGTATTTCTTAAAAAGACTTTAAAGTTCCTGTCTTAATTTCCAAGGTTACAATGTAATATTTTATATATCTCTGTCTAAAACAAATAAAAGAAAAATACAACAATAATAAAATCCTTTATGCTTTATTTGTGTGCAACACCAGTTTTTCCAATGGGCCTTGACTGACAGGGGGAAAATGTAATCATTGATTTATATTTATTTTACTCTTTTAAACTTATGCCACTTTGACGTATAAACAACAAACAAATATTCAGAAAGAGAAATTAAAACAGTGTAGGCTTCTAAAGAGAGGATTTATGCCAGAATCTAGAACAATTTGGAGATAATAACCCAAACTACGTGCTTGTATCACAGACTTCAAGAGTATCTGAGTTTCTATTTTCCAAGCTTTCTAGATTAAGTTCATATGAATATTTATTTACCCAGCAACTACTTATTGAGCACCTTCGATGTATCTTTTGATGCTTTAGGTGCTGGAGAAACAAAACAAAACGAAAGCCTTGCTCTTCCTACTAAAGAGAGAGAATGGGGAATATAACAATTATATTTATTATGCAAGGCAGTGTATGCTATGGGAAAATATGGTGGGGATAGAGGTAGGGGATGAACGTGGTTGCTGTAGATTCTACCATCATATGGTGTTTGAGAAAGACAAAGATACAGCTGGAGATGGTGGTACACATCTGTGATCCCAGCACTCTGGGAGGCTGAGGCAGGAGGACTGCAAGTTCAAACTCAGCTAGGTAAGTTAGTGATTAAGTGAGACTTTTTCTCAGAATAAAAATGTCTGGGGAGGTAGCTCAGTGTGAAGGCCCTGATCCCCAGCACCATGATGAAGTGGGGAGAGGGAGGAAGATGTTGGGAGAAGTAAGGGAGGGTGTAGCTTGTTCCATTATTTTGAAAGATGGAATCCAGAAATTTCAAAGTCATTCTCTTACTCACTTTCTATTGGCCAGAACCTGCTCACTTGGCCACATCTGGTTGTGAGGGAGGCTGGAAAATACAGTCAGCAGCTGTGACTGCGTCCTGAGGGGAAACGTCTATTGCTACAAAAGGAGAAGAGAATAGATGCGGAGGGGACAGCTACCAGTCTGTGCTGCTGTCGATGAACAATCAAGGAACAGGGAAACACAGGGAAGCACAAGAAAACACACGTAAACTTAATATTAGTTATTAATTTAAAAGAGGCTATTTTAAAGAGAGGAGTAAGAATCCGTATTATTTGCTCTTCAAGCCCACTGCAGAGTCTGAGAAACACCACTTATCAATAATATGACAATATTCCCCCGCCCGCCTTTCCATCGTGCCTTAAATTACTTCAGTCAGAACATTTTCCTTTCCTCCCCTAAGCAGCCCAGAAGCTTCGAAGTCAAAGGAGTCTTCATGCGAGGTGCAAGATTAAGTTTATGGACTAAGTGTTAAAATATCATTTGTGTTCCAATCCCCTTTAATTCTTTAAGGATAATGACATTTGTCCCATCTGATTTCCAGAAATATTGATGTGAAAGCAAAGGACAGCAGGGCAATGTCATGTGCATCAGCAAGCCCCAAACACTGACTTTTCCTTTCTTTCCTTCCTTCTCCCCTTGCCCGTTCTTTTTTTTTTTTTTTTTTTTTTTTTTCTGTATTGACTTCATTTCTGTTTGTGTGCCCCCTGCCCCGCCCTTGGGGTGTGTATGTGTGGGGTGACTGGGCATTAAACTCAGGGCCTTTGCATTGAATTACTTTGCTTTTTGCATTGAATTATCCTTTTCTTTTCTTTTCTTTTCTTTTCTTTTCTTTTTTTTTTAATTTTGTGACAAGATCTTGCTAAGTTACTGAGTTGCCCTGGGCTGGCTTTGACTTGAGATCCTGCTGCCTCGGCCTCTAGAATGCTAGGAGTACAGGCATGTGCTACTATACCCAACCTTTTTCTTTTAATTCCAATTTTTTCATTTGTCTCAATTTTTTTTGTGTGTGTGTGGGTACTGGGGGTCAAACTCAGGACCTCGCGCACCAGCAGGCGCCTGTGCCGCTGAGCGATATCACTGGCCCTTTTTTCGCATGTGGGTTCTGGGAGTCGAACTCAGGGCCTCGCACTTGCCAGGTAGATGCTTATGCCGCTGAGCCATCTCACCAGCCCTCAATTTTTTTTCTTAAAAGAACAATTTTAATTTTTACATTAGAGTTTGTTTGTTCAGTGAACGTCAGTAAAATTACATATATACACACACACATATGTATATCCATAGCCATATGTATATACATATGTATCTTTTTAACATATAAAACTATAGAATATGAATTTTATTTAGAGAGTTTAAAGTTTACATATGAGTAAGCTATTAGTATCTGATTATGTGTTAAAATTTAATGAGTTACTTGATAGTGTAAATTCACATGCTACTATACTATCATTCCACAGTTCTGCAAAAGATGGCTGTGTTCGTGTTTGTGTGGCAAAAATGACCATGGTTGTGTTCGTCATCCAGTGCAGAGCTCACAAATAAAAGCAAAAATTTTGCCAAACACTTATGTTTGTGAACCACCACTGTAGTTTGGTACATTTTTCATTTTTACCACAGTTAGAGCTGGATTTCAGTTTTCTTCACTAGCAATTTCACTATGTGATAAATTGCAGTAGTTATAATAAATACATCTGCAATTAGGTTTCCGGAAAATAGAAAACAAAGTATCTCAGAAACAGGCATTTAATAATCAAATGATATCCCCAAAGTGCAAATCTACTTCCAAAGATGACAGCGCAATTTGTCGTAGCCTTTTAATGTCATAGGTACGGGAACGTGAATGCTGAAGTAGGTTTTAGTCCATTTGTGGTCTACAAAACGTATCATAAACCAGGTGGCTTACAAACACAAGAAATCGACTCCCTGCAGCTGGAACTGGCAGACTGAGCATCCGATGAGGGCCAGCTTCCCGATTCACAGGCAGGTGTCTTTTTGCTGTGTCCTCACCTAGCAGATGGGATAAGAGAGCTCGCTGGGGTTCCTTGTGTAAGACACTTTTACCATTCCTTACAGCTCCACTCTCAGGACCAAGCCCCTACCTGAAAATATCATTACACTGAAGGTTAGGTTTCTGCATATGAATTTTGTGGGGGATACATTCAGTCTATGCTATAAGGGATGCTGGGAAAGAGTTTTCTTTGTAAATATCATATTTTTAATTTTCCCAGGTATCTAGAAATGTTCTTTCCACTCTGTTAACTTGGTAAGTTAATTACAACTACTCTATGAGATATTGAAGTGGGCTTTTATAAATGTTAATTTTTACTTTTATTACTGCTTATTAATTCATTATTGAATTTTTAACATAATTATAATCTCTCTACCACTCCAATTCTTTTGTTGGTTACTTTCTCTTCAAACTTAGAAGTCTGCATTTTTTATAAAAGTTGGCAGTTTTGAAACTCTGAGAGATTTTTCATGCTAATGAAGGAATATTAGAAGTTTAAAAAATTATACTTACAAAATTAACCTGTTTTAACTCTAATATCTAATCACTGTAATGTTAATAGTTTTATCTGTCATAGAAAGATCAAAAAATCAAGCATATGAGGGTTTTACTACAAATAATGTCTATCTCCATTTTATTTTATTTATCTATTTTGGTAAGAACACTTAACACGAGATCTGTTCTCTTTTAACAAATTATTAAGTGTATAATAAAATATAGTTAGCTATGGGTACAGCGTTGTACATCAGATTTCTGTATTTATCTCACCTCATTAAACTTTCGTACACGTTTATGAGTAACTCCCCACATTCCCTGGACCCCAGCAACCACCAATCTATTTTTTGCTACTATGAGTTTAGTTATTTTAGATATTTAAAATAAGTGGAATCATGCAGTAATTTTCCTCTTGTGACCGGCTTATTTTACTTAACATGATATTGTCAAGATCTATCCATGTTTTCACAGGCTGCAGAATTTCCTTGTCTTTAAATGAATTAAAATCAATCGCACATATATACTACGTTTTCTTTATCCATTCATTTGTTGATGCATATTTAGGTTATTTCCACATCTTGGCTATTGTGAATAGTGCTGCAATGAACTTGGGAGTGATCCCAATTTCAGTTTTGTTCTATTTTGCTTTTGTTTTTGTTTTTTTGGATAAATACCCAGGGTAAGACTGCTAGATCATATGATAATTCTATTTTTAATTCTTTAACTTCCATACTGCTTTCTGTAACTGCTGTACCATTTTATATCTCAGCCAGGGTTACAATTTCACCACATCCTTGCCAACCCTTGTATTTTGTGTTTTTTACTATAACCATCCTGTCAGGTGGCAGGTGATATCTCACTGTGGTTTTATTTGCATTTCCCTAGTTATTAGTGATGTTGAGAATTTTTCTTATACTTGTCCATTTGTATGCCTTTTTCAGAGAAATATCTGTTCAAGTTTTTAGCCCAGTTTTAAATCCAATTATTAGATATTATTTAGTTGTAGGAGTTCTCTGTATATCTTAGAGATTAGCCCATTATTGGATACATGGTTTGCAAATATTTTCTCTCATTCCATGGTTGCCCTTTTATTCTGCTGATTGTTTCTTTTGCTGTGTAGAAGCTTTTCACTTTGATGTACTCCCATATGTCTAATTTTTTTGTTGCCTGTGCTTTTGGTGTCATATTCATGAACTTATCGCCACAGCCAATGTCATGAACCTTTCCCTCTGTTTCCTTCTATGATTTTTATAGTTTCAAGATTTATGGTTACATTTTCAATCCATTTTAAATTTATTTTTGCAATAGTATAAAATGACTCCAGTTTTATTCTTTTGCATGATAGCCAGATTTCTCAACATTATTGTCAAAGAGACTATATCTTTTTCTCCTTGTGTATTCTTGGGACCCTTGTTGAAGATCAGTTGATCAAGTATGTGTGGATTTCTTTCTGGGCTATTTTGTTTCATTAGTTAGCAGGTCTGTGTTTATGCCAATACCATATGGTTCCAGGCTCTTTTTTCTGTTTTGCCTCATTCAAATCTTTCTCCCGGCTTCCGTTTCTTTTCTTTCTCACTTCCATCCTCTCTCTCTCTCTTTTACTTTATCTTTTCAGTTATCTGTATTGTTGTAGATGTACCTATTTTGTTTTAAATATTAGAATTACAGAACAGTTAGTGAATAAACACAAAGGAAAATAACTGTTTAGGAATAGGTTGATTAGAACCTTGCTGACCTTGTATTACCTTATTAAGCCTTTAGAATATATCTTGATTTTTTCTTTCACTGATTTTATTTGTGCAAACACACATTTGATTGATTAATAACATGAAACAGGCTGTTTCCTCAGTCCAGAGACAATCCTTCATTTGCACACTCTGTGTAAAAACTCTGTTCTCAAACCTCCTCTGTCCCATCCACACTCACTGAGTTTATGGGTCATGGATCCACACCAGTGACCCACAACAGGTGTCTGCAATCAAATGCCATAGAACAAAATGGCTCGTTTTTATATAGCCCACAAGATAATAATGTTTTTAATTTTAAAATAAATTTTAAAAGTCAAAAGTCATGTGATACTTTGTGATAAGTGAAAATTTAGCATCTAAAGTTCAGTGTCCATAAATCGAATTTCACTGGAAAATGGTCACACTTTTGCAGTGTCTAGAATTGCTTTCCCCTTACAGTGGCAAAGTTGAATAGTTCTGACACAGACCACATGATCAGGAAAGCCTAGATGTTAGCTTTTGACCCTCTACAGATAACGTTTGCCATGCCCTAATCTAGGCTTTTTCAGCAAACATAAGAAACTCAGAGTATTATATCTGAATAATTGGGAGCTGGTGATTACTATTGACCATCAGAAATTCACTCATTGGAAATTGGAGGTAATTGCAGAACTTTTTTTTTCTGTATGAAGACTCATATCAAAATAAACAAAGAAAAAAAGCGTTTCTGCATATGTACAGGCTATGAAATTTGGAAACATTCACAGGGAGAATGGTTAGCCAGCCACCTTCAGCTGGATGCTATTCCTAGATTCTCTTTCATAGGGTCTTTATTTGAGGGGCAGAATGGTACTTTAGACAGCTACACAGAGCGATCTCTTCCTTCCCACTGATACTTTGGTACAAACAGATCTTTTTTTGCAAAATACATTTTTTTTCACTTTCCTTTCCTTATTTCTCTATTTTGTTTTTTTCTAAATTGTTGTCAATTATTTTCTCATATTGTTACAGAAGATTCTCTACTTTGCCCTCCATGAAAATTTGGAATTTTGCATTTATTTTGATTCTCCTACCTTTTAATTATTCGTTATTAAAAATCATTATTATTCAATATACATTATTTCAGTGAGGAAAAGTACAGAAATCCATTCAGTAAAAGTACTTAAACTTATAGCTAAATAGAAAAAATACAAAACAAAGTAGTTTAATGATAAAACTAGGGGTGCTTTTCTCTTTTGGGTTAATATAAGGTATTATTCTGAAATACACACTTATACAGAATATAGCCATGATGGGAGGTAAGCTTGCCTACATATTAGTGAGAAAGAAAGAGATTACTTTTTATGGAAGCAACAGTCAACTAACAAATAAATAGTAGCCAAAATTGCTTTTAGTGAGTAGGGAATGACTGATATCTATCTATCATCTATCTATGTATCTACCTACACCTATATCATATCATATCATATCATATCATATCATATCATATCTATCTATCTAGATGGTACTGGGGATTGAGCTCAGGGTCTCCGCACTGAGTTACCTCCCAGCCCTTTTCTATGTTTTATTTTGAGAAAATGTCTTGCTAAGTCATTAAGTTGTCCAGGCTGGGCTTGAACTTTCAATCCTTCTGCCTCAGCCTCTCAGAGTGCTGGGATTACAGATATGAGACATCATGCCCAGCTTGATTTTAAGAGGCTATAGATTTTGGAAAATGATTCAGATTAGCTAAATTTTGTATAAGCTAGATTTTGTATAAGGGGATTTTGTATAAGGGGAATGTAATTAGATATGAGAAATTAAAATTAATATAGTAAAATGTCTTCCTTTTCCCTAGAGCCAATCACAACACTGATTTTAATGCAAAGAAAATGATAGTGTCACTGTTGTGCCTCACTAGCGTACAATAAAGGCAGTTAGAAGCTTGGAGCAGGCTGCTCTCAGCCACATGTACTGGCCTTGTCTTGCTCAGCTACCCTGAGGGAAGAGGGGACCAACATCTACTTGGCACACTGATTGGAGCCTTCTTGGCTAGAAAAGTGACATTGATTGGGGGTTATCTCATCCTGTGAATGAAGACTTCTCTGACCAATTTTGTTTATATTAATCTCATCCTTTTATACATTTATAATAGACACAGTCTTTATCAGACAACTGAGAAGTAAACATTAGTCTTCGAATGGCCTATCATTTGTTTACCAAGTGTATTTCTCATCCCCCAATTGATATTGATATCTCCTCCAGAGCAGTAATTATAGTTTTTCATGTTCTCCAAAGTGCATGGCTCATGCTGGGCAAACAGAAAGGATTTATTTATTTTACTTATTTATTATGTGTGTGCTATTTACTTCCCAAAAAGATTTGAGCTGGCTTATAATAATAGAACCATTATGTAGTGATTTAAAAAAAATAAAAATAGGGAACATAAGGTATATGAAATGGTTGAATTGTGCATGTTTGGATATTTCATGAAAGAAGTTAGTTAGCTCTCGAGTTCCTAGAGCTCAAGAGACCAGAAGGGTGAGCACGTTCTCTACAGTCTTGGAAACGTGTGTGATGGCTCACCTGGTCTTGGTCCAATTAATACTTCATGGGGTTTGCTCCTGACAAGGGACCTGCCTCACTACTGCTCTCCCTGTCTTTATGAGCTGAACATGATCGCAACTTTGTTGGCAAAGAGAAATCACTTTGCAGGCAGCTAGTGCCTCACTACCTTTTGGACACTGAGTTTCAGTTTCTGGTCGGGGTTTGAAGAGCGAAGCTGCAGGTCCAGCTAGGTTCGTGCTTTCAGGTCGTTCAGTTTTCCGTTTCACTACACACCTTAGTCAAGTAGAGAAGTACGAAAATTCCTATAGTCTTTATCATCCTACAAAAAAAGAGCGTGAGAATTTACTAGGAAAACTTGAGTTTCTCTAAGATTGGATGCTAGACTACAGTAAGCAGAAATATAATGTACATTTCTTACAGTGTTAACATGGTCAAATTGTGGCGAGTAGAGTCAATTAAGACGCCCCAAGCACATGTTCCAAAGAATGCTTCATAATATAACGGACAAGTACTTTAACCGTGGTCTATTGAAGATACTGTGAGGACTCTTTTTGACTCGACTGAGCTCAGGGAGGGCCAGGCAGTTGCCGAAGCATTGTTTCTGGATGTTCCTATGATGGTGGTTTAAGAGGAGATCAGTGCTGAATCTGCGAAGTGGGTAAAGAAGATCCATTGTCCCTAATGTGAGAGGGCAACACCCCATGTGGTGAGGGCCTGAATAGAGCAAAAAGGCAGGAGAAAGGCAAATTTTCTCTCTGTTTTTCTCTCCTTTAGCTGGGAAATCTATTCTCTCTTCCTTTTCAACGTCAAATCTCCTGGGCCTTCAACCTTCAGAAAGCATACTGTCTGACTTCTCTGCCTCCGGAATCACATGAGATAATTCCTATGCTAAATCTCCTCTTTAGATCCAAGTCCTGATGTTCTGTTTTTCTGGAGAACACTGATTAATATAGACACAAAATTGTTCTTAATGTAATCAAGGCCAACATTTCAAATTAGAGTTCTGTGAAGAGCTGCCATGAAGAACTGCGCAGTAATCCAGGAATAAGCTTTCTGGTTTCTAACTTCTTGGGTATTGACCCTGGGAACCTAAGGAATAGTGTATCTTTGAGGTTATTCATTCCAAATGATAACTGTTTCTGAGATAACAGTTCTTTGGAGTCATTCAGTAAGATTTTATTCAGCTTTTAGCCTGATATTCTTGTTGAATGGAAGTAAAAAATAGAAAATAGGTGCTGATTAAGATCCTAGGTGTAGGAATTTAGTATTGTTTATTTAGATGAAATGCCGTAAGATTTTTCCTGTAAAGGGCCAGACAGTGAATATTTTAGGCTTTGCAGGCCATATGTCTCTTTGACAATGCTTATCTCCGCCGTTATAGCAGAAGAGAGGTGGTGCAGGGGAACAGAAAAGTCTGCTCTGTTCATATTACTTATTATGAATATGGAGATTTATAACATGCCTTCTTACAACTGGGAAACCAGAAGCAGAGAACTCAAGAGCAAACAATTTAAATATGCCTACAGAACCCAGTATAAGTAGATCTGACTTAATCAAATGTTTTCTTTGACAAATATTTTTCCACATTTATTTTAAAATTAACTATGGTATTCCTCACTCTCATAGGGCTCTGGTCAATAGTAATTATTTCTATAGAAAATACTGTATTATTTTAAGAAAATATAAACCTTGATTCCTTTTTATTATGAATTATTTCTTTATGATTTGCCTAACATATTTGAGACTATAAAAGGCTTTCTTGTTCTTAGCTTGTTTAATTTCATATCTGAGCTTAAGAGTCTTTTTTTTTTTTTTTTTGTGGGTACCGGGGGGACGACCTCAGGACCTCGCGCACCAACAGGCACCCGTGCTGCTGAGCGATATCACCGGCCCCTTTTTCGTATGTGGGTTCCGGGAGTCGAACTCGGGCCTTCGCGCTTGCAAGGCAGGCGCTTAAGCCGCTGAGCCGTCTCACCGGCCCAAGAGTCTTTTATCAGCTTAATTCATTAGGATTTCTGCTTTGCAGGACAGAAAGCTTGGTATGATTCACTTCCCTGTCTCCGTTTCTATCCTGTCTGAAATGTTCTCATCATTATTTATCCAAAGCGTGTTTTACACAGTCACTGTGAATCATCTGTGAGCTTTTCATCCCCTGGTCAGTGCCTTCCTCCCAGCCTGTCCCAGCTGCAAGAGCCTCCAGGCACTGCTCTTGAAGACGTCCTTCACCATCAAGCCCACCAGTTGCTTCCTTCTCTCCTGCTTAGCGGCCTCCTTCTCTTCCTCTGTATCATCACAAACAGACATCGGCAAGTGTTTAACGCATCACCACAGCAACTTCCTCATTATAATGAAAATGAGTCATTGAAAACAACTGCTAAAGAAAATCCTAACAATTCATGAAGAAGGAAGAAAAACATGTTTTCTCATATACCCTAAGTCTGGGAAAAGAACTCAGCAAGTAGCAAAGACTATAAATGCAGACTTTTTGCTGTATTGGCACAAGGGATATCCAGACTTTCAACATTCAATACTTTTTAGAGCCAACATTCAACATTATGGTGGAAATGTCTTTCTATCATAGCTGTGTGGATGCCTTAGAATATAGAGAAGGATTGCAAATTCTTGATGTGTATAATGAGATGTAGGCTTATGATCACCAAGATAACTTTAATATTATTCAAAAATTATATTTCTTACGCTTATGTATAGAAATATGATTAATGGGGACATTATATAAAATATACTTTTTTTTGTGGGTACCGGGGGTCAAACTCAGGAGCTCACGCGCCAGCAGGAGCCCGTGCCGCTGAGCGATATCACCGGCCCTTTTTTCGTATGTGGGTTCCAGGAGTCGAACTCAGGACCTCACGCTTGCCAGGCAGGCACTTATGCTGCTGAGCTATCCTCACCGGCCCTAAAATATACTTTTATAAGATCCTTTAGGCATAAATTGATTATGTACTTGCATCTGAATTTTTATCTCATTAATTATATAACGTTAGAAATTAAAAATGTTTCTGAAAATCAGCTAGAAAATTGGACAGGTAGATGAGACAATATTTCATTATAAAAAATCTCTAGTTTTGCAAACTCTATGATCTGTTTCAAGAGGCTTGGCCATTTCTATTGAGTTGTCTTACATATGGCAGGCAATGGCTTACATACCCAAAAACATTTGTATCAATGTTTGATTATAACAAACTTTAAAAGTCATTTTAAGCAATTTCCAAAGGATTCAAACTTCAGTTGAAATTTTAATTGCCTGACTTCTGTTTCTGTCTGTGATGGAGCAGGTCATATGAAACTAATTATTTTGCTGAGAACAGCTAGAATCCAGTTTCCTCAGATGCACATCTCTTGGTTTCCATTTCTCAGGAAGATAGTTTGTCAGGATTTTGTTGGGTATGAGATATGGGAAGTTGTAGTAGTCTGGGCTGTACCAGCCAGGAGGTAGGGTCTGGGTAAAAATGGAGACAATAATTTTTAAAAATAAACATCTGGTTATTTTTCTTGTTTTCAACATATGTCATTCCTAAATAT
This sequence comes from Erethizon dorsatum, assembly GCA_028451465.1. NCBI lineage: Eukaryota > Metazoa > Chordata > Mammalia > Rodentia > Erethizontidae > Erethizon > Erethizon dorsatum. The sequence continues at coordinate 13,255,806 of CM051839.1, forward strand.
TTCTGGATTCTGTGTTTGAGGTGGCTGACCTCTGGAAGCGTAAATTAAATTTCAGTATCATCATTCAATCAAGTCAGCTTCTACTTGTCAGCTTCCATTTGCCAAAATTTTTGCATCAGTGTCCAGTGATTTGGAAGGGTGTATTCTTATTTTCACCACCCTCCTCCTGACTGCTGTGACATGAACAGCTTTCCTCTGTCATGCCCTTTCACCATACTGGTTCTTCCTGGGAGCTGAACAACCATGAACCAAATCCTCTGAAGCTGTGAGCCAAAATAAATCTCTTGTCCTTTAAGTTGTGGATGTCAAGTATTTGGACTCAGTAATGGAAAACTGACTAAAATAATGGTTATCTTATGAAATTACCCTGTCTTGGCCAAGGCCAGCCTCCTTACGCTGTATTCTAGTAGCATACTTGATAATTGCCTTGCTATTTGTTATGTCAAGATGTCTCAGGCACATCCTGTATATTTCATGCCATAGACTTAGTATCAGTGATAATTTTAAGAATTTGTGGTTACTCTTTGCAGGAAATAGTATTTTTAAGTTACTGGGAAATTTACTACTGGATTTTTAAAATTTCTAGATCTTTCCAATGGACAAAACTAGGAAGATTTTTTAAATGATGCTAAGAAAAATAGTATCATAAAGTCATACTATTTCCAATTAAATTTTAGATATGCAGAGGTTTTTCTAACCTCTACTATCTTACATATATGTTTACTTTTTCTACATCAAGAATCTCACTTCTGCTGACACTGGGAATGACAAAATTAAAATATCACAAAATTTCTCACTGGTATCAATCTCATGTCCATGTAACTACCCACATATTCAGGTATATTGACATATACCAGTCTCAGAATAGTAATTGTAAAGCTATTGCAAATGATACGATTTTAGGTTGGGTGTCCTAGAAACACCACTTGAGATGAGAAAGATTTTTGCAAGTGATCTACTGACGACTTGTTCAGGAAAAAAGTTGCAAAGTAATTAGGAAAGCAACAGTGCAGGAGAAGAATCCAGGCAATGAGGCAGCTTCATGGGAAGTCATGCTTCAACATGATTGTATGAGTTAATTTAGAAGTTTTATGTTTCTTCTATGTATGCGGTGCATAAAAATTATGTCACCCTGGGAAAGGGAAGAGGGCGGTGTTAGCAGCTTTTCATTGCTGTAATATGATACCTGAGAATAACAACTTAATGGAAGAAAGATTTACTTAGTAAGGATTTTTGTGTTTGCATTCAGCTTTTCTATCAACAGCTTTCAGAGGTCTACCATTCCATTTTTTTTTTCACACAATAAAAACCAGGCCTTTTTTCCTTTAGTTTAAAGTGCTCTTTCTGGCACTAGATGTCTCTAAGAAGTGGTTTCTCTTCACATATCATCTAACCTCCCCAGAGGGAAATAATTTTTTAGAATAATGTATTTGGAAGAGGTAGGTATAAAAACCACCTTTGTATTTTCTTTCCTTTTCTTTAACCACTCTAAATTTTGCTTTTGCCTAACATTTTTTTTTAATTTTTGTTTTAAAGAGAAAAAAATAGAATTTCTAAATGACGTAATAGAAGGGTAACAATGGTTAATACATTGCGTATTGTTATCTTTAAATTACTCAGAGTACAAGATATCGGCATTCAATTGTCCAAACGATATTAGCACAAACTTTTCTTTTCTACGAGCTAAGAGAAATTAGTAGCATAACTATCTTAACTATCTTATATATATATTTTTTTCTTTTCCTTTTCCCTTCCTTCTTTTCTCCATTCCCCCATCCCAGTTTCTCTTTCCTTTTGAGGTTTCTTCTCATTTTACAATATCTATTGTACATTTTGGATCTTATTTACTCTTTCAGCTTCTCACACTAGGGAGACAATACGATGTTTACACATGTGCATCTGGTTTATTTCACTTATGAGTATGGTCTCCAGTTGCATCTATTTACCTATGAAAGTCTCCAGTTTATCCTTCTTTATGGCTGAATAGTACTCCATTGTATAAAAAGACCACATCTTTTTTATCCATTCCTCAGTTGATGGGCATTTGGGCTGTTTCCAAGATCTGGCTATTACAAATTGTGCTGCTATAAACATGGGTGCACATATATCACTGTGGTATGATGTATTTAGTTCTTCTGGGAAGATGCCCAGAAGGGGAATAGCTGGGTCAAATGGGACCTCTAATCCTAGTTTTTTTGAGGAACCGCCGTACTGATTTCCACAGTGGCTGCACCAGTCTACACTCCCATCAAGAGTGGAGAAGGAATCCTTTTTCCCCACAGCCCCTTCAGCATTTGTTATTGGTTGATTTCTTGATAATAGTCACTCTTTCCAGAGTGAGATGGAATCTCAGTGTGGTTTTAATTTGCATCTCTTGAATGACCAGTGATATTGAACATTTTTCATTTGCTATTTATATTTCTTCATCTGAGAAGTGTGTATTCATCTCAGATGCCCATTTTTGGATTGGGTCTTTAAATTTGGGAGGTCTGATTTTTTTGAGTTCTTTATATGTTCTAGATAGAAGTCCTTTGTCTGAGGAACAGCTGGCAAACATTTTTTCCCACATTGTGCGTTGTGTCTTCACTCTGTTGGTGGTTCCTCTTGCTTCTTGCTGTTTTCTTAGTCACATATTTTTATCAAATTCATGGACAAGAAATACTTTATCCTAACAAAGTGACTAAGTTTGGCTTTGGGTTAGTGATACATTATTTTATAGAATTACTCAATGAATACATGTTTTTCAAAGTACCAAGAGGACCCCAAAATATATATGACGTGCAGGTATCAAGAAATTGAGGGCCGGTGAGATAGCTCAGCGGTGTAAGCGCCTGCCTTGCAAGCGCGAGGGCCCGAGTTCGACTCCCGGATCCCACATACGAAAAAGGGGCCAGTGATATCGCTCAGCAGCACGGGTGCCTGTTGGCGCACGAGGTCCTGAGGTCGACCCCCCGGTACCCACACAAAAAAAAAATAATAAATAAATAAATAAATAAGAAATTGAATTTAGGGCTGGTGAGATGGCTCAGTGGCATAAGCACCTGCCTGGCAAGCGCAAGGTCCTGAGTTCGACTCCCGGTATCCACATACGAAAAAAGGGCCAGTGATATCATTCAGCAGCATGGGCACCTGCTGGCACGCGAGGTCCTGAGATTGACCCCTGGTACCCACAAAAAAAAAAAAGAAAGAAAGAAATTGAATTTAACTGAGAAGACACAACTAGTAGAGACACATGCAAAGAAAAGAAAAAATTTTTTTCTGAACTAGCGATTAACTGAACTCAAGGTCTTGCCAGGCAAGGGTTCTGCCACTGACCTAAGTTCTTGCCACCCTCGGATTTTTGTCCCCCATTTACTTTTTAATTTTTACTATTTACTCATTTGTTTGTTTATTTTATTTTAATTTGTGTGTGTACTTATCACAGCTGGTCTCCCTAGACTTTGCAATGGGCCCTTGTCCTGGAGCCTCATGTTTCTGCTTTTTTATGGTTTGCCTTCCACAAAATCTTCCTATTTCCTGTCTGATACCTGGAGCAGCTGGGGCCACCAAAGCCCTAAGGCATGTTCCCCTCAGACCAGATCAGGGTGCCATGAGCCTGCTCTGGGACTCTAGTGTTTTCTGTCTTTTGGTGCATTTTGTAAATTCCACAGTCTTCATCTGAACTCAATGGCAGGATCAACCAGCTTCTTAAGAAGCTCTGGTACTTGAGACAGTCAGTCATCCCAGAGCTCTATGGCTGCGCACCAGAAGTGGGTTCTGGAAAGCAAGTCCTGCCTCTGGCTAGTGTAATGTTTCTTTCTCAGGGCCAATGGGATTCAGCAACCAGAATGTTATCTCCTTTTGAATATGGGGGACTTCCACTTACATATGATAAAAGATGAATATAGGCACTTGAGCTACCAATGTTCTACTGTCTGCCTTTGGATTTAAACCATGTGTCTGGGCCTGTGTGTCACTTGTCTGTATTCCATCCATACTGTCACTTATGGTGTACAGTCCTTGAGAGCAAGAAGGAAAGTGGTAGGCATCTTTTCCCAGGGAGTCTTGCCAACAGAATCGGGATAGTCATCTCATACCAGCTGCAGGCTCTCTGGAGGATGCCCACTCCTGTCCCCTCAAAGGGTTTTCCGGGTCACTGTTGGGTAAGGCTGGTAGGCTCTTCCAGTCAATGTCTTCTCTTGCCTCCAAGGTATGCAGTGATGCGCTCTAAGTGTGTCAGGTGAAGGCAGTCCTTTTGTGTGAACGGGCTTCCTTTTCTCTTTGCCTGTTGGCCCTGTTGTGATAATATGCATAGGGTAAGTGCGAGGATGAATTTGGAAGCAATCACATCGTAACAGTGCAGTTCTTCTTTACAATATTTCTCAATTTCACCCATTATCTCCCTTGTTGATTCCTAGTCTAATCTGCTACCCGTTATGTCTTGTTGTTTCTAGATGTCTGAAAATGTCCTTAGTAACGGGTTACAAATTCAGAAGAAATATAATGATGTTTAAAATAGAAGATTGTGTTTTACCTTTTGGCCTTTGCCGAAGATGGTTTGGGAACACATGCTTGAGAGATCTGCCATTCTAAAACATTCAAGAGAACGCACAGTTAGAAGTCATACTATACAATGCTATAAAGGTTCGAATGATAAATTAACATCATCAGGAAATAATGATTCTTTGTATCGTCCTGCATGTGCTGGGTAAGATTTGCATTCACAGACATCACCCAGGAACCACAATTACACCTGTGAGAGCCATTGGCAGCCAGGATGCACAGGCGTCACAATGGTTGAGGGAGAGTCACGAGTTGTGGTGTGGTCAGCACTAAGCAAATAGTATTAGGAAAATCCAGAGGCAAGAATATCTATATTGTTTCATATAAAATCTATATTATTTATGATAAAACACAAAATTTGTGAGTAATAGCAGCATCACTACTTCTCTTCCTGTTGTGGGAAATATAAACTAGTCAGGGATGGCACATTTAAAAGTAAAGCACTTAAGATCTTGGTCAGAGCAGGAAGAGAAGGTTATGGATACAGTATGAAAATCTTTATGTGCACAGATCACACAATAAACACGATGAATATAAGTTCCTCTTCTCTGCTGATCATGCGGCTTTGTCACTGATAAACACTGTATCTCACATGGGTCCATCACAATTTTTTTTTTTTTTTTTTTTGTGGGTACCGGGGGGTCGACCTCAGGACCTGGTGCGCCAGGAGGCGCCCGTGCCGCTGAGCGATATCACCGGCCCCTTTTTCGTATGTGGGTTCCGGGAGTCGAACTCGGGCCCTCGCGCTTGCCGGGCAAGCGCTTAAGCCGCTGAGCCATCTCACCGGCCCATATATCCATCACAATTTTTTAATCAAAATATTTTATACAGATGGGGATCCAACAAAAAAATTTGTTCAGGATTCTGCATCCTCTGCAGTGGGCCTAGAGAGAGTGATCAATGGAAAGGGGAAAGCTACAGAAAAGGCTAAACAGATTAAAAGGCTATTGCAGTAATTCTAGACGGACGAGGTGGCAGATTAGACTAGGAAAATAAAGTGAAGATAAGGGGTGAAAATGAAAAATAATCTAAAGAAAAATAAATAGGATTAGGTTTAGTAAAGATAGGACAGAGGTTATGAATCAAGGGACCTCTAAGTGTCTATGCTTAAAGATGGGGAAAATGGACTGAGGTAGAAATAATTACTTGTAGTAAAGAAGACCAGCTAAGGGTACAGATATGTGTTGAGATATGCAGCCAGTTCCCACTTAAAAAGAATTGTGTTTGGAATAAAAGTTATTAGTCAGCTTTGCATCACCATAACAAATATTTGAGATTGGCAACTTTTAAAGAGAAAAGGATAATTTTGGCTCACAGTTCCAGAGGGTTTAGTCCCTAATCAGTTGACTCCATTGTTTTGGGCCTATGGAGATCCACCATGACAGGTGTATCTTGGGAAGCAAAACCACTTACCTCATGTCTGGAGAGTGAACAAGAGAAAACACAACTCCAGTGATGCAGAGGTCTTGCCTCTTAAAGGTTCCACAACCTCCTAGTAATGGCATGGGCTGGGGGCCAAGCCTTTAGCAGATGGGCTTCTGGGGGACATTTCAGATTCAAACTGTGGCAGTTATGAAACTCTTCAAGAATATAAGGAAAATGCTTTTGTCTTCTTTCACATGTGATAAGATAATTGGCATACACTTTGTGAAAAACTTTCATACATGAAATCAGAAATTTAACTCCAGTTCTTCCCATTGGGCCAATTATTTAACATTTCTGAATCTTGGCTTTATTCCACAACAGTGGGATGAATCATTTTCCCTTCTGAGTGCTATTTTGAAGTTGACACATGTGAAGCACCTAGTACAGAGTCCAATGCAGTCCAATTCAATAAATGTTTAAGTGAAGCAAAATGAAATCTGGGGTCAAATTGACCAACCAGATTATCTCATTCTCATTCCACACTTTGACAGCAAGTCATCAATCACAGTGCTCTCTTAGGTCTGGGACTCAGGTCTGTGACCACTGTCTATAGAATCCTTGATCGATGGTGAAACTTTTCTTATTTGAAGAGAGTGACAAATTGAACGTGTGAGCACCTGTAGGGAGGATGATTTATCCCTCTATAATATACCTACCTGTGTATTAGAAATCTGCTTTTAATATTATTTGAGATGTAATCACCAATAATATTGCATTTGTACAGTAATGACCCCTTGAAAATATAAATTAAGAGTATTTAATGAGCCTTTCAAAAGGGGTGGGAACCAAGACAGAGAGAATTTAAAATAGAATGATACTTCAGTGATTTACTTGGATAACAAAATTCTTGGCAGCATGCTAGTTGAGGTTAAGTGCTAAATCTCTATTACTCTCTGCCTATTTTTATGGCCTTTGTTGAACAAGATTAAGTACCTAGTCTGTACTTGGAGGCACCCAATAGCCTTTTCTCCTCATTGCCCATTCTCTGGCTGTAAGTTAAGACTTGAAGCAAAATAATGTTGGCTCTTTGGCCCCTGAGGAGGTAGTGGTAGCCGTGTGGCTATAATACACTTCAAGAACCTGTGGATAGTGAGACCATGACCTTAGGCCTTGTAGTAATGGCTCTGCGTGTTAAACAGGGGAGAGATTTTACTCACTGACCCTATGAGGTAGATTGGAAATGTTTCTTTTTCCAAACATGAGAAAAAGGTGATTAGGGTGACTGACAAACTGTGAAATAGTCCCTTCACTAAAGGTGGTGAAAGTCAAGTAATTTATGGAATTTAAAACTTGCCTAGAAAGGATCCTTGGAGAATTTGAAACTCCAGCAACCTGAAAAATATTTAAAGCTCAGGGGAATGAGTCACATTTGATCATGGTGAAGAGGAAGGACAGAATGCAGTCCTAACACACGCAGGTCAGGGTACTTGTAGGGTATCTGCAGGGTAGGTCAGGGTCAGGTGGTGGAGTTCAGACAAGTCCACATTCTGTTCTCACAATGGCAACTGCAGGTGTGAGTAGGTAACCTGTTTGCAGGAAAGTATGTGTGAGCGGATTCGATGACTTCCTTTCCTTGTTCTACCAGGCTTAGAAAATATTTAATGAATCCTGATATGTGCAAGGTAGAAGATTGGTGGCTTTAATTTTTTCATTGTTGTGTTTTTCCTAATGTTGAAATAATCTGAGCTTCATATTTACCTATAAAACCTCTTAATCACCTTTTCCACAACAAAATGAAGCATTCTTTCAATAGTCTCAATCATACACATTTTTAAAATTCACTAAGTATTCTTGCTTTCCCCAAACTTGACACATCTGTTTGTACTGACCAAATTCACCCCCAAAGACAAAACATGTAATGCAAATCACACAAGAGTAATATAATAGTTAAATTCAAAGACTTTTGTGAAGTCCACTTCCAGCTCTTTTGTTTACTACCTATAAGACATAGAACAATATATGCATTGTCTCCAGTTCTGTTTTCTCAAATGTTTTGAGTTGTTTAAGGATTGAATGAAGTTTATTTGTTTCAATACACAATGTTTTGCAAGATGTTTTGATGTCTTACCAAACAGTATCTTAGTTACTTTTCTCATTGCTCAAATAAAATACCCGACTCCCAGAGTTAGAAGAGGAAAGGTTTATTGAAGCTCACATTTTGTAGAGATTTTAGTCCATAATCATCTGACTTCAAGGCAGGGTGGCATGACAGACAAGCATCACAGTGGAGAAATAGTTCATGGTGGGCAGTAGGTAGCAGGCAGAAGGCAGCAAGCAGCAAGCTACAAGTGACCAAGCGGCAACTCTCTGTCCCTTATATTTTATCCAGGCAACCCACTGTTAGGTGGGGCACATCCAGGGTGGGGCACCCTTAATCCTAACAATGTACCATGAATCAGTTCCATCATCACATCCTTAATCCCAGCATCATACACTCTAGATCCAGCCACCTCTGAAAAGCCCCACCTATGACCGCATGGGACATCTGCATACAAGCCATAATAATGTGACATGATAAACACTGGCCAGATCCTGAGGATACTATAGTTAAAACAATTACAATACAAACAACAGTAAAAATTATTCTTCTGATGAGCTTACATATGATACGTATTATCTGAGAGAAGAACAATAAGCAAATAAATAAATAAATGCAAAATCATATAATTTGGAGTAGCATTAGATGCTGTGCAGAAAAAAATGCACTGGGGCCAGCAGGTGCAGAGTGGCGTGGAGAGAGGTTTTAGACTCGGTGGTCTGGAAATGTCTGTTAGAAAAGCAGAAGTCAGAATTAAGAGCTAGAGCAATGCTCAGAAATCTGAGAAGAGTATGCCCGGGAGAGAAAACACCAGTGCTAAGACTCTGGGGTGAAAACATTTGTCTTTCGTATCTGAGGACAATTGGAAATGGTTTTAAGGTAGAATTTACCTAAGTCAGAACACATAATAACTGGGGAGTAAACTAGTTTTAACACTACGGCTGGAAGATTTTAGTCAGTGAATGGAAATGACTCTGCATATGGGTCTTCTTATAAGCCCTCTATGATCAATGTAGTCATCATTTTACATTATGCCTGGATCTTGTGATACCTCTTTCTTTATTTGTTTAATTATCTTCTGTACAGTGATGAATACGAGCCAAAGGCTGAGCTCCAAACATACTTTGTACATCACAAATCCAGGATGCTGCTTCTAACTCTCTTGGATTAAGTTAAGATGGCCTCCAATGTGTGACTAGTGTCCTGGGTATGTTCTTCCTAAGTCACTGAATGTTCTAGAATGTAAGGTATTTTGCACTTCCTATTACTTTTTTTCAGTTTACTTGTCTTAGCCAGATGGTTCTTGAAGGGAATGACTCTTTCAGATTGGCCCTGAATTTTCAGCACTACACCCAGGGTTTGCACCCACCATCCAGGCAGTGTTTACTTGCTGATAGGTGGGGAACAGCTCAAGCGTTAAGATGCTAGTGGGAAAATTTATGCAGCTGTATTATCTTTAGAGGAAGACAGATTTACACTCTGGAAAGTGAGAGATGAATTGCTATTGATAATGACTTACTGAGTAAAAACTGGGCACGGAGGGGACACAGTCTGCAACTGTCTCTAATGCAGAGACTGTGTGTGTGAGGGTGAGGTGTGTATTTACACACCTGCCTACACACAGACCGGGTGAATCTTCTCCTCAAATATGTTCCACATTCTGCTTCCACTTATTGTGTAGATTCAAACTATACTAACATGGCCTCAAAGTGTAATAACTCATTTTTAATTTCAAGAGTGATGTATCTAATTTTATGGTTTTTCTGTTATTTCTGTTGGTGATGCTGGTTTTTATGAATAGGAATAGCTTGTTTCCATTAGTAATACATGCATTTATGAAAACAAGTGATATTTTTCATTTATTTCTTAATTTTTATCTGGTGCATAATAATTGCACGTATTTGTGGGGTATCCTGTGGGGAACTGATACATGTATATATTGTGCAATGTTGAAGTCCAGGTAAATATATCTATCTCCTCAAGCATTTATCATTTCTTTATGGTGAAAACATTCAAAATGCTGTGGTCTAGATTTTAGGAAGTATACAGTGCATAAGTGAGGGATTTTATCATAAAAATAGGAATAGAGACAACATTGAGGAATGCCCAATATTGTAAAGGTGTTAAGAAAAAAGCTGATGTTTGGGGGACAAAATTCAGAATATGGCTTTTAGAAAACAATAATATAGTATTTTTACTCTTTAGAATTTCCTCCTAATTCATAAATCTATGGAAATGAGCTATCTCCAGTGTTTTTTCTAATTGTTCTTAGACTGTAAGAAGAAAGAAAATCACCAGCAAACAAATAAAATTATTTCTTAATCTATTTCCAAAAAGGTTTTACAGCCTATAGATTTTGATTAGTACCAATAAAAAATCATTGTTATCTTGGAAAATTTACAGAAAGAGACAGAGAGAGAGATGGACAGAGAGACAGAGACAAAGAGATATGTTGGATCTAGAATAATGGGCCAAACTTTCACCCATGATTTGTACAATTCTCCCCTACAAATCATTAACTTCCAAGAAACTTTGGTCTGGCTAAAGTAATTAATTAAAAAAAAAACCACCAGAATCTAAAGTCAGACTGGAGAAAGTATCGTTTTCATTTGGCAGTGTCACTGACTCAGAGAGAAAGAAAAAATAGTTTCCTTTCTGATCCTTTCTGAGTGGTTTGTGTCAGCTTAGTTTGTATTCCTGTCTTTAGTTGAAAGCTGCATCCTTTATTGATTTGCCAAATAAAATTTGCCTTAGGAATATCAGATCTATGAAATCATCAAGTATCTTTTTGGGATCACGAGCTCCCTGAATTACGTCCTAGCCCCATCTCTCAAGACAGGCAGTGTGGACTGTAGAGAAATCATCAGAGGGTGAGGAAAGATATCTAGTTTCTTTCCTAATACAGTAAAACATACAGACTGTTTTTAGAGCACATTCCTTTTTCCCAAAGTTAAATTTATTTTTAGTGTGCTTAAATGGTTATCTCTTTATTATGTTTATTAGTACATGTTTGTTGTACATAATGTTTCCATTCCCCCTGGGGAATTGGTACATGAACATAACACATCTTAGTTCTTTTTATTTTCCCTTGCTCTTCTCTCCCCCCTCCCATCTATCTCTAGTTCCCATTTCTGCTTGCAAAGGGAATCTTGCTATTTCATATTATGTGTCTTTTATTTTGCCCTTTAAATTATTTTGAGTTTCCCATGTAAGAGAATAAATATTTAACTTGCATGTCTGATTTATTTCACTTAACATTATGGTCTCAAGGTACATCCATTTTCCTATAAATGACACAAGTTTATCCTTCCTTATGGCAAAGTAGTATTCTACTGTATATAAGTACTATATTTTCTTTATTCATTCATCTTTTGATAGCCGTATAGGCCACTTCCATGATTTAGCTATTATGAATTGTGCTGCTATAAACATAGGTATGCATGTATCTCTCTAATATGACCTCTTTAACTTTTTCAGAAAGATATCTAGAAGTGGAATACCTGGGTTGAATGGAATTTCCATTTTTAACTTTTTAAGGATTCTCCATACTGATTACTATAGTAGTTATACTAGTTGACATTCCTGTCAGCAATGTGGAAGGGTTCCTTTTTCTATGTAGCCTTGCTGGCATTTCTATTATTTGGTTTCTTGATGATAAAAATTCTTTCTGGAGTAAGATGGAAACTCAGAGTTATTTTAATTTGCATTTCTCTAATGGCCAATGATGTTGAGTTTTCTTTCCCATGCATTTATTGGCCATTTGTACTTCTGAGATGTGTCTGTTCATTTCAATCGCCCATTTTTGGTTTGGGTCAAACATTTTTTTTTGTTTGTTTGTTTTGCCCATTTTGCAGGAGTCTAATATTTCTGAGTTCTTCATATATTTTAGATATTGGTCCTCTGTCAGAGGAGTAGCTGGCAAAATATTTTTCCTATTCTTAATTTATCTCTTTACTCTTGCGTTTCCTTTGTTGTCCAGAAGCTCTTTAATTTGATGTAATCCCATTTGTTGATTCTTGATGTAATTTCTTGTGCAGCAGGAGTTCTGTTTAGAAAGCCCATGCCTATACATATGTATTCAAGAGTTTTGCCTTCTTTTCTTCAAGCAGATTCACTGTTTCTGCCTTAATATCTAGGTGTTTGTCCATTCTGATTTTATTTTAGTAATGGTGATAGTTATGTGTCTAGGGTCAATCTTCTGAATGTCTATAGACAGTTTTCTCAGTACCATTTGTCGAAGAGACTATCTTTCTTCCACTCTATGTTTTTGGCCCTTTTGTCAAATATCAGATGACAGAATGTATTTAGAGTTTTTCTGCATCCACTATTCTGTTCTATTGATCCACATGTCTGTTTTTTGTGCCAATATCATGCTGTTTTTATCACTGTAACTTTGTAATATTACTGAAATCCAGGATTGTGATGCTTCTTACTTTGTTCTTACTGCCCAGGATTCCTTCTGCTATTCTGGGTCTCTTCTGGCTCCATATAAATTTTGGGGTCATTTTTTCTATTTTTGTGAGGAATACAGAACACACTCCTTTTTATATGGATGATGTTATATTCTCTTCATTTAGTTAAAGCTCTGAATACATGATGTGTTCTGGAAATTATCATGGTAATTATTAAGATAATTAAAATGAGTTATTCCCATTATTCGGTTGTGGGTACCATACTCTTCTAAAACCAATTCATCATTCTTTGGCATCCAATTACGCTGTAAAAAAAGGAAGAGAAGCTTCCAGTCAATTAAGCAAACAAGCGCAGTGTGCAGATTTTTTATGGCACCTTTTTTCTGACTGTGATTATGAAATTACATTGCAAAGAAAGTTACATTTAATCAGAATAAATCAAATCACTCCAAGGGAAATCAGAGAAGAATACTCAGATCCAGTCAAATTGTTTCTTGTCGTAAAAAAGTTTTGTTCAGTTTAACATGTTGATTGCATATGTGTTGTAAATAATCCCCACCATTATTTTTACTAGTGAAGGTTTATAAATGAGAGATCAAATTGTGATTAATAAGGCTGGGCCAGTGGCCATTTCAAAACTCAGACAACTCCATACTGGACCAATTTTAACAAGCGAAGAGCACAAAGTCATCGAGCAATTACCACGAAGTGGTTTGGTAGGCGCTATTCCTCACCTCGAACAAAATGCCGATGATAAGAGACAAAAGTTGAGCAGTATTGTGAAAGCTCAGCGTGAAGGGGAGAGCAACAGATTCATACAAAGGAATTTTGTGCTTCCCTTGTACTATTGTGTGTATTTATTGTCAGAGGATAGTAAATCTACAGTTTCACAACATGTCCAACTGGTTTATGCAGATCCCATCCAGTTTAAATGAAGTTGGCTCTCCTTGATGAATCTCGGTTTCCACATTTGCTCTGGATCCTCTACAAAAGCGAAGGGCATTCCTGTCCGCCTTGGGTGGTTTTTGCAGCAATTTTACCAAGTGGAATGGCAGGTTCAGCAGAACACCTTAATGCTGGCCAGAATTTCTTGGCTTGTGATTATAACACTATTTTAGTACATACATTTTATTAGGGCTCATTTGCATCAAGATTTAACCTTACATTATTATGTTAATTCTATCACTCACCACTTAACAACAAATTGCTTGTTTGTAGCTTTAGCAATATATTTTTGTCTCTTGGTTAAATTAATAGCAACCAAAGAGATAAGCACTCTCATTAGTGGCAAAAGGGAATTCTATACATCCAAATTGCCTTTTCCCAGGTACATTATAGTATGCGAATGTTTCAAGTTTCCCTTTAAGAGATACATAAACTAAGGACTGTGGCAATAACATGTTTTGCTATATCCAAAGGTACACTTGGTTTTATCTACATTGTCTTAGACTGATATTTTGTGCAGTTTGTAGATTTTTTTAAACCAAATCGCTCATTTATATCTCTTTCAGATCTTTCCTAAAGTAACTATAATAAAACTATATTTTAGAGAATAGCTTATAAAGGCTGTTATTGGGTTTTTCTGAGGAATTAATATCCTCATTTAAGAAAAATGGGCAGTACTCTTTACTATTGCACTTCTGCTTTCTTTACAGGACATAGCTTTTTCCTACTCAAATTTTAAGCAATAAATAAATTCAAGCAATGTATATAATACTTTGAATTATGTAGATAAACCTAATGTTCAAAGGTGCAGCAGTGTTACTGGTTCTGCTGAATACCTAAACAAATCCAAATAGTTATGATGGAATCACTTTGGGATATCATAATGGAGTCAACAATTACCTGTTTGGCCCTTTCTATTCTAGCTGGCACTGAATTTTCCTCCCGAGTAGAAAGTCTCCAGTTAGAAGAAATGTGTGAAATCATCTATTCTAAAATGTCAGCTTCACACAGGAGGATGCTGAGATCTAGGTGGACTCAGCAAATGATTCGAGGTCACCCAGCTTGATAGGAGCTCAGAAAGAAAACCTTGACTTTTTTTAGCAGGATCTGTGGACTGTGGGGTTGACCAATCCCAGATTTGATTTCCAGAGTCACTTCATTTTCTCATCTATAAAAGCTACATCACAGAGCACTGTGCAGATTGATACAATGTGTCATCAGTAAGCACCTGGAGCAAACTCCAACCTCCAACAAGCCCTACATCCCTTTTCTTCCAGGGTCCTTGTAGAAAGACATTAAAAAACAAGGTTTTCCTTAGCTTTTCCTTTACTTCCTGTGCTGAATCCTTTGTAAGGTAAGATTTTATGTGATACTTACAAGTCTCTGTAAGCCCCAGAACTTTAAGAAGTTGTTCTTCAGCAGGCTATTGTAAATCATATTTTTACCACTTGCATTAACTCAGATTTATCTTTCCCAAACTCTCAAATACACCCTTGCAGTGATTTTTAAGAGCTAGGTCTGAAGGTTAACTTTAGATTGGCATTGAAGTTTAAATTCCAAGGTAACAAAATATTCCTCACTGTGTAACTTTAAAGTCCTGACCAATAGTATTCATTTTTGTGTTGTGAGTTATACAAAGGTCCAGAGGTCAATGTGATGCAGTAAACTGAGGTTTTCTAAGTGCTTTGGTTGTACTTTTTGTTATCCAGTAAACAGAAAATTTTCAGATCAGTTGAAAGTGGAAATTCTTTCCTGTAAAATAAATATAAACTTTATTATATAATAGCCAAATTTGAAGGGGCACTGCATATGTGCCAGATAGTGTGCTAGAGAAAATTGGTTCTGCAGAGGGTTAAGTGATATAACTGAAGTCCTACACTAAGTATGAGGCTAAGATAAGATTTTTAAAACATTTACACCCGACTCACAAATCAGTGCTCATTTTTCTTCACTAGTCAAGTTTCCAAAGCAACTCTCCTTGTGTCTTCTTTTCCCAAATACAAGTTCCACATTCTACTGGAAATGTTCCACAATCAGAAGTGAGAAGTCATCATACAGTTTGAATTAAAATGCCAATATTGGTGTCTTTCCTTCACCTTTGGTTTATTAATCTATAAGTTCTGAATATTTTGCTCTTGTTCTAAAAACAAAATTTCAAACAAAAGTCAGTCTCTGATTACCCAAATATAATAACTGGCGTGTGACTTGGTCAGAAAGGGCTGAGGACAATTCCAGTCTTTTATGGATGGTCCATGAAGATTTATGTATTGGGAAGGAGGATGACATAAATGCACTTTTCAAAAAACTAAAATAAAATAAAATCTAAGATCCAGGTCTGTATTAGCTAAGGCTTCCGTAACAACTTATAACAAACTGGGTGGCTGAGAACAGAAATTTATGGTCTCACGATCTTAAGGAAGGGAGTTGGAAATCAAACTGTCGGCAGGGTTGATGCCTTTGAAGACTATGAGAAAGACCTGTTCCGTGCATCTTTACCAGCCTTTGGCGGTTTGCTGGCAATCCTTGGCCTTCCTTTATGGTTGCGTCTCTCCGATCTCTGCCTTCATCTCCATACGATTCTTTCCCTCTGTCTCTTCATATCATCTCCCCTCCGCACATAACTGTGTCTTATCACAGAGCATTTATTTTTAAATAAGGACACCAGTTATATTAGATTAGGGGCTCACTTTACTCCTGCGTGACTAATTATATTGACAGTAAGTGTATTCCCCAATAATGTCCTATCCTGAGGTCCTGGGGGTTCAAATTTCAACATTTTCTAGAGGACAGAATTCAGTCCCTAGTAAGATTTAAATAGCAACAGTTAAGCAGCATGGCAAGATAACCTTGTACAGTTTACATATAAAATTCATAATAATAGTAAATTCATTTAAATAATTCATTAAATGTAGCCATTTATTATTAAGTGAATTGATTATTAAACAAATTCATGTTAAAAAGAAAACTGACCGGGCCGGTGAGATGGCTCAGTGGCTTAAGCACCTGCCCGGCAAGTGCGAGGGCCCGAGTTCGACTCCCGGATCCCACATACGAAAAAGGGGCCTGTGATATCACTCAGTGGCATGGGTGCCTGTTGGTGCGCGAGGTCCTGAGGTTGACCCCCGGTACCCACAAAAAAAAAAAAAAAAAAAAGAAAACTGACCATTTACATGAAAACAAACAACATGCTTGTCTGCATGATTGGGACTGTGAGAGTCTGAGTGTTCGATTTGAGTCAAAGCAGCAACAAAGTGAAATCATGAAAAGGAAGAAAGAAGCAAGAAAGAAAAAAAAAAGCCAGATGAAAAATCACACACCCCAGCCCTTTCATCTGCAAACCATCTTGCATCCTCCTTGCTCTAACTGTGAATATGGATTAAGCTAGACTACAGAGATTTAATCTATTGAACTATCTTCCTAATTATAGCTAGTTTATGAGTTTAATAATTACTCATATCTATGTCCACTCACCGAAGAGAAATGTGTCCTCCGAGTTCTTTTAAAATTGGATCTTCTGCTGTTTTAAACCCACAAGAGCTTTTAATTTGGACCATTTGTTTTTTAGGAAAGAAAATTAGTTTTTTGTTCACACAAAGAACCCACAGCCAGAAGTAAAAATGTGCGTACTACTGATGTGAATGATCTCAGTAGGACATTGTAGGGCACATGATATCTGGGTGCTGGGAAGTGATTGATTCTGCAACCTTGGAAATTAGAGATGACAAATCCCTATTCTATCATCTAGTACATCTTTTTGCCAAAGCCAAATTAATTTTAGCACTTTTCTTTCCAGGATATTGTATAGTTTATGTTTGAAAGCATCAAAGTCATACAATTTCTGGGAAATATGTTCTATCAATACATTTTATGGTAGTGTGGTTAAAGAACAGATTCATTATAGTTCAACAAGGACCAATGTACCAATCTATGTGAATGAGAACAAATTACAGTAATTACTTTTTGTTCCATATTGAGATTATTCAACATTTTGGGTTGACTTTCATTTACCAAAGGTTTTTTTTTTTTTTTTCATATATTACCTCAGCTCTTTCTACAACCCTGTGAAACAAGCAAAATAGTTGTTTTTATATCCTGTAAGAGAAAAAATGAAATTGAGTGTTACAATTAATGGAGATGAGACTAAAACTTTCATCATTTATTTTCTTTTCTATTCCTTTTCCCATTTACCTCATTGCCTCAGCAGAGTATGAAGTAGTCCTAGTTTCATTCCTAAATTCCAAATAATTGCTCTAAATGCAAATTTCAGAAAAGTGTATTAAAGGAAGTAATTAAAGTCATGGAATGTGACAAAGAGAGATCTGTGATAATGAAGAGAGTAAATCAGGAAAGTCACTCTAAAAAGGAAGGGCTACTTAACGTATTTACTAGACACATTGGAAGAGCCATTTAAGCATTCATATTGGGGCCAAAGATATACATGTTCCAGAGAAAATTCTGAGATGATATAGTGAAAAATTATAAGTATTGCCAATTGTTGAGATTCCAGCCACTAACTTTATATTTTTCTTTTTTTTTTTTGTGGGTACCGGGGGTCGAACTCAGGACCTCGCGCGCCAGCAGGCACCCATGCCACTGAGCGATATCACCGGCTCTTTTTTTTTTTCGTATGTGGGATCCGGGAGTAGAACTCAGGCCCTCGCACTTGCCAGGCAAGTGCTTACACCGCTGAGCCATCTCACCGGCCTAACTTTATATTTTTCTAATCAGCCTCTTTTATTCTTTCCAGTATTTGCCACATTACACTTATTTCCATGGTGATGAACTAAGATACTGTAACAACACTAGCCAAATCAATCTGAAAGGAGACTAGGGAACAAAGGACTTTCTGTTTACACAAAAATAATCTGTAAATCACTAGTTCTGGAGCAGTTTAAAGAAAAATAAAAGATATTATAAAGGGGATTCTGATGACCATACTCAATTTAAACAAAAGGAGATATTAATCACCCAGTTCATCTAAAGTCTTAGGGTACAGTAAACAGAACAGTAACTTATTAAATTTAGTAAATTTAGCAATCAATTCTCAAAACACTAAAATATTTTCTTTTCAATTCATTGGTAGAATTTGAAAAATAATGAATTTTGTGTTTTTTTTTAAGTGTCTAGGATGTAGAAAATATTTCTAGGATGTAGAAAAACATCACAAGGAATATAAGGAAAAAGGTAAATCAATGCCAACAGCCACAAAATGCCAAAATGTCTGTGACCCTTCTTAGAGATTAGCATGCAGCCACTGCTTCTTTAATGTAGCAAGTATAATTCAGCCACTAGTTCATTTGTTTACAATGCAGATGTCTGAGTATGTCTGGAAGTCTTTCAAAGGATTGCTCTCTTTCTTGATGCCCTCAATAGATTACCACATGTAAAAAATAAATGTGTTAAGCTCCATGTCAGGTGATGAAAGCTTTGAGCTCTTATTTTTCTTTGAGGAGTAGGATGGTGTTTTGGACCAACTAGAGCTGTCCAGTCATATGTACCATAATTTCCAAGACAAAGAATCTAAATGCTTATCAGTGCATTCATTCATGCATTTATTTACTTATTTATTCCTATCGCCAATATATACTCAGAGCCGATCATGTGTCAGGCCATAGGCCAGCTGTTCAGATCCCAAATATAACAAAAACAAGTAAGGAGATATAATGTAAGTCATCTCTCTGGTCTTCCAAAGCCAATTTAATCCAAATATGTATGTGCTTTACAAACCCAAACACATATATACTCCAGCCCACTGACATAATCACACTAGAGATATGAACTAGACTAGAAGCCCACTTGAAAAGCAACGACAGTTACATAAAAGGAAAGCTATTTCTAGGGGTTCTAAGAGTTTTGGATTTCATGTTAAGAAAAAAAACTGATGAAAGAGCCAATATAAAGTTCCTATCCATTTGTGTTGCCAAAGAAAGGTACATTGCAAAACAACACTGCAATTTATCATCCCTTTCATTTATTAACCAAAGGATATGAAAACAAACTCTTCCCTCCAAGGAAAAGATACATATCTCTGATGTCTTCGCTCCCTTCATGAACACTTCTCTTATTTTATCTTGTAAATACTCCTTAGGCTCTGACTAGGGTCTGCAAACCACAATTTGGGAAACAGTGGCAGAGAAGGCAGCAGCTGCAGCTTGATGATCAGCCAAGGGACCCACGCCACAATCTGGTCACCAGCACTTGTTAGATCTTGCTCAGGTTTTGTTTATGTTGCTTGGCTGTAAATGGGAATTCTGATGGAAGTGATAAAGATTAAACTATATAAACTAGTCAAAAAATCACCCTGTGCCTTATAGGTGACACTGAGCTAACAGTCATTGTGGTGACAGTAGATCTAAAGTAGTATTAGATGACCCCGAGCCCCATGTTTTTGGTCCTATGTCTTCTCCGTCAATCAGCCTGTATGCCCATCAACAGAAAAATGGATAAAGAAAATGTATCTATACATAATAGAATGCTTCTTGGCTGTAAAGAAGAATAAATTCGAGACATTTGTAGGAAAATATAATGTTGAGTGAAATAAATCAGATACACAAGCTTACATACCGTATAGTATCTCATATTTGAGTACGGCAAATTACAAATAAAGAGCAAAATAAAGGATGGATAGAAGGAAACAAGGAAATCTTTTGCAAATGGGTCCAGGAGGGATCCAGGAGAATGAGGGGGAGGGGAGAGGGGAGGGGTAGTAAAAAGATTTCAGATGTGTCACTTACATGTACCACATAGCCACAATAATGTAACTTTATGTCATAAACATGAACTAAAAAATAATAACAATACGTATGAAGATGGGGAAAACAGATTTAGAAGGAATTTAAAAAGAATCAAACTGTGTTACATGCATGCATCTACTCCCTAAGACGAGCGTAAACTTTACGTACTGCAAACTAATAAAATAAAAAAAGAGCTGTGAAGTTTTATCTTCCACCAAAGCTAACGAATTAATCTGCCACACTTTCACAAATTCTGGCAAAAGGCCCGTGTCACAAGGATCAGTCACAAGAACAGTAAGGTACACACAGCAGGGGCAGTAGCCAGAATAATGGCGACGGTGCAGTTCCTGAGCCCCAGTTCCCATAAAGCAACGCTGGAAGGTTAGGAAAAGCTACAACACACAGTGGGCTGCATTCCAAAGACTGCCCCTGAATTAAGGGAACCAGAATCTTTATAATGAGTGCCTGCCTGCCATTTACCACGCAGGAAGATATTACCTCTACTACACCGTGCAGTAAACAAACTCACCCTTTGCAGCAGAGGAAGACACTGTTTTTATTTTCCAAGACTGTTCCCTCTCCAGAAGCCCTTGGCAGCATGGTCCAGAGCATGCGCAGTCCGAGTCTCTGCTTCCAAGGTGTGCAAGAACCCTGTGGTCCGCGGAGAATGGCCTCCCAAGACTCCCTGCGTTCTTTCACTCAATCGATTGTCCCTCTTTCCCCCTGCACACTTGTTCCCCTTTCTTGACCAGATATTTCCCGAGAATATGTATAAATTTTTGAGTATCTATCTTTTAAAAAGAAGGCAATCTAACCGACTCCTCTCTGCTTTCGGTCTCCCTCTTGTCATTGCTGTTCCCTCCTTTTCAAGGCCAAATTTCTTGAGATTTCTATGTTGGTACCGCAATTAGTTACAGTCCATTGACTCTTTTTTTCATTATGGTATGCAACAGAAATACTGATGAAGTACATGCAAATCACATATTTACAGTTCAATGAACACCTGTGCACCCTCTTCGTAGGCCTAGAAGCAGAACAACATGGATATTTCTATGCTGCAGTAATTCCAGTCCTAGGCATGTAACTAGAATACATAAACCAAGACAAATGTGTAAGAGTGTTCATCGCCATATTATTTAATCTAATAGAAGTGAAACGACAAAATGCAGAGGGATGGGTATACACATTACAGTCCCTCATAATCCTCTTATCCATTCCCTCTCATTTTAAGGGTATCCAATATTCTTACTTACATGGCAATGATCTTCTTACATTTCTCTATTGCCAATATACTTTAGTCTTGCCTAGTTTCTGAATTTTATAAAAACAGAATCATACTTTGTATTCTTTTGCACTCAATGTAATGTTTATGAGATTTATCTATATTCTTAGGTATAGCTGAAGTTTACTGCAGTAGTTTATTTCTGTTCATTGTGCTTGGAATTTTATTGTATGTGTCTCCTACAATTTATTTACCCATTCTTTTGTCGATGATTGTTTATGCTTTTGTAATATTAAGCAACGCTTTTATAAACATTCTTATAAATGTGTCTAGTATACGTGCCCTGGGTTATATGCTTAGAAATGGAATTGATGGATTATAAGGTCTATGTATCTCTCATGATAATAGATCATTCATCTGTTTTCCAAAGTAGTTGTTTCAATCTTCACACCTACCAGCAGGGTATTAGGGGTTCTATTCTATCATATTTTTAAAAATATAACACATAAAACAAAAACTTAAGGGTACTTATAATATGTTAGGGAATACTCCAAGAATAATTATTTAAACTTTATAATAAAATTTTTGTACTACTTCTATTCCCACTTTCCAGATAAAGAAATTGAGACCCAGAGAGGTTAAATGACTTGCACTCAGCCACACATTTGACAATGACAGAGTTCAGCTAAAAGAGATTTAGCCCCTGAGGCATTCCCCTGGGATGTCTCTCTCCACCACCCTCACACTGGTTGCATTCATACCTTTTAATTTTTGACAACATAGCAAGTCTGAAACAGTATCTAGTGGTGGTTTTAGTTTACGTTTTCCTTACTGTAAATGAGATTGAGCACTTTTTCAGATCTTTATTAGGTATTTAGATATTTTCTTTTGAGAATTTCAGAGTCAAGTCTCTCTAGCCCAAGTTTCTACTGAATACTCTGATTCTGATTATTCTTACTGATTTGCAGTTCTTTCTGTGTTTTGGAATATATATACATATATACATATATATGTATATATATTTCTACTCAGAGGCTTACATTATCACTAGTTTAATTGGTATCTTTAAATGAACAGAATCTTTAGTTTTAGCGTAGTTGAATGTATCACTCATTTCCTCAAAGGTCATACATTTTGTGTTTATATTAGAGAGTGTACCTACCTAAGTGTGTATGTATATGTCTATGTTATTTGCTATATTTTTTCCTTTTTGTTGAGATCTCTATAGAATCCATTACAAATCAATATTTGAATAGGGTACTTGTGAGGGTTAATTGTGTGTGTGAACTCGGCTATGCTATGGTGCCAAGTTGTGTGGTCATATTGCTGGGAGGGTGTTTTGCAGATGTGATTGACATTTAGAATCAGTTAATTTTAAGTAAAAGATAATGTCTTCAGTAACATACACGGGTTTCTGCTTCATATGTGATTTCATCACAAATTAACACATTGAGCAAATTAACACATTCTCTGGAACTCAGTATCCAACTACTAATCTAGAAAGCATTTCTTCTTAGTTATTTTTCTTGCTGCTGGGACAAAGTACCCAACACCCACAAGCTAAAGGAGGAAAGGTTTATTTCAGTTCACAGTTTGTAGAGGTTTCAGTCCATGGTCAGCTGGCTCCCAGGCAGGGTAGCATGACGCAGGGGCATAGCAGAGGAGAAACAGTCCATAGCAGAGCAGGCAGGAAGCAGCAGGCATCAAAGCATTGAGCACAAAGCCTCCCTTTTAATCCACTCAGTCTATGAGCCTTTTGGGTGATGCCACCCATACCCAGGCTGAGGAACCTGTCTTCAGTAAATCCATTCAGTCATACCTAGAACTATGCTAATTCAAATCAATGGACTAATTTCGTACCACATGCCCTTAATCCCAGTATCACACAGCCTAGATACAATCATCTCCAAAAAGCCCCACCTATGAGTGCATGAGGCTTTGCAGAGACATCTAGATACAAGCCGTAACACACTTGTTTCTTAATGCCTTTTTGTAAAGACCAACAAAGACAGTTTGCTTTCAGCTGGCAGGATCAGCAATATAACTTTACACTGTATTAATAGGGAAAATCAACTCCAGCTCTATATCGTAATCTAATCTGCAAGAAACATTATCATCTTTCCTTTACAAAATATATCACACTGGCCCATTACCTTGATGACATTGTGCTGTTGAACCTAGTGAGCAAGAAGTACCAACTGTTGTAGACTTATTGGAAGGACATTTGCCTGTCAGATGGCAGGAAATTAAATGACAAAAATTTAGAGGCCTTTATCTCAGTAAAATGTCTAGAGGTCAGGTCAAAGTATCCTTTCTTGGTAAAGGTAAGATGAAAGGTAAATTGTTGCATTGGCCTCTTCTACAACCCCACTACCGCAAATGAAAAATGCACACTGTTTATGGACATCTTTGGACTTGGGAGCCATGATATTCCTCATTTGGGTGTGGGCCACTCCAGTTCATTTCCTGAGTAACCTAAAAAGCTACTGGTTTTGAGGTGGGTCTGGCACAAGAAAAGGCTCTGTAATAAGCCCGGGCTACCACAAGCTGCCCAGCCACTTGGGCCATACAATCTAACAGATCTAGTGGAATTTGAGATGTCAGTGCCAATAGGCACATTCTTTGGAGACTCAGGCAGGCCCCTGTAGGTGAACCACGGCACAATCTGTTAGAATTTAGAGGCAAAGCAGGGCTATACTCTTAAGTTTCTTTTTGCCTTCCACAAGGCCTTGGTAGCTGAATGTTTAACCACAGATCAAGTTAACAATAATTTAAACTGCCCACGATGAATTGGAATGTCTGAGCCACCCATCAGTAAAGTTGCCTTGCTGATGGAGCGCCATGCCGTTTTCATGTGGAAATGGTATATATGAGATTGGGCTCCAGAGCACCCTGAAGGCACAAGGAAGTTATACAAAGCAGTGAAACAAATCTACAGTCTCTACTCTCCTGCTGCCTAACCTCTTACCCAGTCCAAACCTGCAGCCTCATGGGGAGTTTCACACAATTAGTGGATGAAGAAGAAGCTTAGGGCCTGGTTTGTATATGGTTTTGGACAATATGCAGACACCAGCCCCAAAATGAGCAGCTGCCACACTGCAGTCCCTTTCTGGTCCATCCCTAGAAAGAGTTGTGAAGGAAAATTATTCCAGTGGGAATAACTCGAAGTAGTGCATCTGATCAATTTCCTTGGAACAAGAAATGACTCTAGTTGCAACAGAATTCTGACTTATGGGCTATGGCCAATGGTTTCATTGGGTAGTTAGGAAATAAGGAATATGAATGGAAAATTGATAACAAGGGAATTTTGGAAGAGATAGGTAGATAGACCTCCACAAATAGGAGTAAATAAAAAAAGAAGCAGCAGGTATTTATGTCCTATGTGAAAGTTCACCAAAATATGACATGAGCAGAGGAAGATTTTAGTAACCAAGTGGATAGGATGCCCTGGTCTGTGGATACCAGGAAGCCTCTTTCCTCAGCCTTTCCACTATTTCTACCACATTGCTTGTGCTCCATCTCCTCCATTTCCTCAGGACCTACAGAAAAACATATTTAAGGCTTTCCCTTCTGGCCTTATCTCTGCTCTAGTTTTTCCTTCTATTTTCCCTGTTCTTTTTTTATTGGGAAATGTCTCTATTCTAAGTTGTGGAGAGTATTATCTAACCTGCCCTCCAGTTTGCTAGTAATTCTCTTTTCTGTCTTGTACAGCCTGCTGTCATACCTGCGCATTGCATTTTGCTTTCAGTTGGGATATTTTTCAGTTTTCAAATTCCCCCAATTACCCAATTTTCTGTTATACTTCTTATAATTTTCTATTTCATACACAAGACTTTGGGTTTCTCTGTTCTTTTTTTTGGGGGGTGGTTTCTCTGCTCTTTTTTTTTTTTTTTCCTATGTGGGTACCGGGAGTTGAACTCAGGACCTTGAGTCTGCCAGCAGGCGCTTGTGCCGCTGAGCGATATCACCAGCCCTTTTTTTCCTTTATGTGGGTACCGGGAGTTGAACTCAGGACCTCGCACTTGCCAGTCAGGCGCTTATGCCACTGAGCTATCTCACCAGCCCTCTCTGTTCTTTTATGCACTGCAAATACCATTATCTATGACAAGACTGTTCATGAGATACTTAGAGTCTTTCTTTTCTCTTTTTTTTTTTTTTCTTATTTCAATGTATATCCTTGTGTGGCTTGGTTATTTTTAATTGTAAGTTGTTGTTTATTGTCTTTGGAAAAAAAACATTTATTAGGACTTCCTAAAGTTTAGAGTTTAGGGTATATATATATAATCCCACTCCTTCTAAAAATGCTTTGCATTTCTTTCTTTCAGGGGTTTATGACAACTAATAGTCCAATACAGCTTTAAAATGATTGTTTGTGGTTTCTTGGAATACTTTGATAATGATGATAATTGATGATGATGATGATGATGATGATGATGATTTGAACTACTGATACACTCACCAGGGTTGTAATATCTCAAAATAGTTTTTTAAACATAGTATCTCTAATCTTCTTAAGGCCAATATATATTTGCCAGCCCACAAGTCTGGTGGGGAGAAAGGAGGCTTATTTCTAATTCCTTCTTACTCTGGAGATCTGGCTATTTGGGGTTCCACCTACCTTAAAGGTATAGTCTTTTGAGATACCAGATGTAACATAAAGATTTCATATTAGATCCTCTAATTTTAGCTCCATAGCTAAGATTTTTGCCCTTTTGCTCCACAAGTTCATTAAAATCATAGTTCAACTTTACAGTTCTGTTTTAGTTAATGTAGTTAACTAAACTAATTTACTTTTAGTTAATTTAGTTAATTTCTAGTAAATGTAGGCTGCTGAAATGCATTTCTCATGGTTCTGGAGGTTGGGAAGTGCAATGTCAGGGCGCTCTGAGAATCATTATTTGGTGAGGATCCGTTTCCTCATACATAAATGGTTATCCTTCTGCTGTGTCCTCAAGTGGTAGAAGGGACTAGGGATCTTCCTGGGGTTTCTTTTATAAGAGCACTAATCTGATTCATGAGGGCCTCACTCTCCTGGCCTAAGCACCCCCAAAGGCCCCAGTTCCTTGATGGCATCACATTGAGCATTAGATTGCACCATATGAATTTGGGGGTGGGGGATGCACAAACATTCCGACCACCACAAGTTTATTTTATCCAGGAATGGATAAAGGGCTTTTGGGTGAAAGCAGGCTTTGAGTGTCGTATTTACCATTCTGGGTTCTTATTTACCCATATGTTTTGAGCTGATAATTCTTTACTATTCTAAATCTCTTCAATACTAAGAGAATATTTTATCCAGTATTTTTCCTTGCTTTTAGTCTGAAGTGTGTAAATAGTCTATCCTGCCATGACTAAGCAATAAAAATGTTAAATCTTCTCGCAAATGTTAAATGTGGCTTCAGAGAAAGTCGGAACTTTTCATGCAGCATTGAAGAATTGATAATCATGCTCCCTCACTGTCTTTCCATACTGTAAGCTCATGGAGCATTTCTGCTATGTTTTCCTTAAAATGATTCTTGAGGACATTTTTTTAATTGATCATTATAGTGAAAAGGGAGTGTGTGAAAAAAATCTAAGATAAGACTAGAAATAACATAAAATCAACCACTTAAAATATGTTCTAGTATGGCATTGAATTCATAAATAAGGGTGGATAGAAAGCTCAGAGGCCGCTATCTATTTTATCTGCCATGACTGGAGATTCAAGTCATGAGTGAGCTCTGTCACTCTCTTCAAAGAGTTATTGTGTTGACCTCAGACTAGGAAAAGTGTCCACATTAAATGTTGACCGTATGGAAATCTATATGATTGAAACTTTCTACAGTGAGATGAATAATTTAATTCAGAACATGGTCATCCCATACATAGTATAGAATTACCACCTATAAGAGGGAAAAGAAATTTTGGTAACACATGGAACATTTCTGACCCTCACTAAAGTGTTGTTTTTAATTCCCTTCTGTATGTAATGGATTCGGCAAAGAGCTAGTAAAATAATTAAAGTTAAAAAAATTCAATTCAGTGTTGTAAGGGTAAGGAAATAAAAGCTTATTTGGAAGAAGAGGTGACTGAAAGAAAGACGGCATTCCCCTGAGCAGATATAAGAGTAGTGGTGTCTTTCTTCTTCTAACACAGGAATCCTCACGTGTATCCTCTTAGCAAAATCACCTGGGTAGGTTTAAAAATATAGGAAGGCCTTGGTCTCATCCCCAGGGATTCTGCTGTAATTGGTCTGGGATTTGACCTGTGTATCTTGAATTTGAGAAACTCTCCATGGAAGGCTACTGTGTGGGTGAGTAATCCATCAGAAGATTAGTTTAGGAAAGTAATTCCTATAGTACGATGACTACATTTATGAAACTTGAGTTCAACTATTATGACACTCGGATATATCATAAAATGAAGAATATTAGTGGATGAGATTTTTGCATTTTCTCAATAAAGAATACAAAAGAAATAGTGCTTCAACTGTAATATGATGAATTTGAATTGGGGTTATTAAAAAGATGCCTGTTGAGAACGTGACTTGCAAAATTCCAGAACGGTGAACCAAGGCATGTATGGCATTTTGTTATTTGTGTACATTAAACAAGGAAATCTTGCCCTTTAGACTTTGTCTTCAGACAGGCCTGGACTCAAATTTTTACCACCAGACTTCCTGGCTGTACAGTCTTCGGAAAAATGAAATTCCCAGTGCCTTAGCATCGTCATTCATTTAATTATGAAACCAGGGCTTATCAGACAATACCAGGGAGACACTGTACAGTGTGCTGAGGGAACATCAGTGAAAGCAATAGTGTCAAGTGGGTTACACACTTGCCATGTCAGGTTGTTCCTAGGGATTTCATGAGAAGTACGTGTAAAGTGAAGCGATGAGCGTAGTACCTGTTCATTATTATTATTGAAAGGATGTAAAGTTTTTGTCTCAATGAGGTAGACAAAATAGATTATGATTAAAAATCGAGAGGAATTTTTATTAGTGACCTGTAGAGTTAAATATATATTTCGTTAAACTCTGTAACAATGTTTATAAGACTCTATCCTTCATTTCTTTTCCTTTTTTAATTTTTTTAATTTCTTTTTTGGTGCTAGGGATTGAACCTAAGGCTTTGAGCAGGGTCAATATTCACTTTACCCCTGGGCTATATTGATAGCCCAAAACTTTGTATTGCAAATAGGGCTTGAGACAAAACAAAGACAACCTCCCAACCTCACAAACAAACAAACTCAATGGAAACACAAAGCATGCAATTTATGTCCTGACACAATGAATAAACAAAATAAATCAGAATCACCCTGGAGACCATCCTCAGAACAGTCAGCAAAGGAGGTAGTGGACCTCTGCTCTTGTCACTGTCTTCCATTTCTTAGGAAACCTGATCTCACTAATAAAAAGAAATAAAACCCATTTGCGTGAACTGGGCACCCTCAAGCATTAACACAGAAATGTGAAGTTCAATGACTGATTTAGGAGGAGTGCATCGATCTCATTAAAATGTAGAGAATTCGCCTAAGTAGGATGATCTTGGGACAGAGCTAAAAATGAGAGCAGGAAAATGGTTTGAAACATCTGTGCCACTCCTTAAAATGTGGACAACATACTTACAACTGCAGGGAGCGGCTGAAGCTGGAAATTGATCACAGGTGCGCTCCTGCTCCACCTCCCCTGCCACTGGCGAGAAGGGCCAGCCAGAGAACAAAGAGTGGACCAGGTGGGCTACTTAAACAAGCTGCTCCACCCCAGAAAACACCGAGCCCCAAGGCATTCCGAGCAATGGGTTGCTAAGATAAGAGGTGTCAGGTGACACCAACTTGCTAAAATGTATAAATAAATGCATTGCTTTGGTTGAGAAGTTCCTTTCCTCCCACCAGGGGAGAGGGCTCCACCTGACCTCAGCTTTTGTCTCTTTTCTTTATTTTCTCCATCCTCTCGAGTCCTTTCCCTGGGAACTTTGAGAGCTGCATGGGTCACTGCATACAACTGAACAGAATTTTGCACTAGAAAACTGTTGCATAAAGCTAACAAATACATATTGATATTTTTACAGAAGAAAATCTATCCCACAGTAGGACATTAAAACTTTCAAGAAAAATCTGTGCTAGAGCTAATGAGAGAAACATGAATTATCTTTAGAATATTACAGTCTGTGGCATAAAATATATATATATATATATTTTTTGTGGGTACCGGGGGTCGACCTCAGGACCTCGCAGGCGCTTATGCCGCTGAGCCATCTCAACAGCCCTAAAATAAATTCTTGACAGCATTATCCTCTTTCTCTTCCTTCACCACCTTTGCTCTGAGGTAGCCTCACCTGTGCCATACAGGAGGACAGAAAGGATAGCGTTGGTTGACCACCTAAATTCTTTCTCAATTACTCTTGTGCTAGTAGGTTTTGCAGCAAAAAGGAGCAACCAGTGTCCTCCCTACTCTTCCCTTTACTTTCTTTAAGGCCCTTTTGCGCACAGTAAATGAGATTGGTCCTCTAGCTAATCTAATTTGGGTGCCAAAGTGTCAGACATTTCCAGTCTCAACTCTCTCAGACCCTTATTTTACAGTGCATGGATATGGTCTGACTTTCTAACCTGGTGATCAGGGTAATAGAGAGTGTACATCAGGAGTTTTTTATGAGTGAAATGTGTGCCTCCAAAATTCATATGTTGAAGACCTCACTGCAATGTGTCTATATTTAGAGAGAGGCCCTTTAGAGAGGTGACTGAGGTTAAATGAGCTTATAAGGTGAAGCCCTGATCTGATAGGGCTGGTGTTTTTATAAAAAGAGTAAGAGACGTGATCCCCTCTCACATATGAGCACCAAGAAAGACAATCTGAGGACACAGGGAGAAGGTGGCCATCGATAAGCTCCAGGAAGAGAGGGCCTGCAGAGAAACCTTCACCTTGGACTTCCAGCCTCCCAACCTGAACAAATGTCTATTGTTCAGCCCGCTGTTCTGTGTCTTTTGTTATGGCATCCCGAGCAGGCTAATATGGAAGCCATACTTCTTATTTGGCTACCTGTTTTAAGATTGTCTGTGTTATTCATTGACACTTGGCCTGAATTTCTTCAAAGATTTATCCATATCAGTAACAAAATTTTTCAGAGTTCTGTGTACTGGAACAGAAACTGTAAAAGAATAATAATAAAGAAGGGGGAAACGACATAGTAATTGGCAGAAATTACATTAGATCAGCTTTTCCTAGTATAGATATCCTACAAAATAATGTTTAGAATGAGAAACAAACAGATGACTATACTTTCCTGAAACGATAAATGAGTTGTTGAGATGAGGCCAGACTTAGAGTGTGGTAGCTACGCAATCCACTTTTTGCCTGGATGCCATAGGCTTTTGCTTTGTCTTCTCAGGGGGCAAGGGCTTGGGAATGTCTCTCCTTCATAAACTATAATCTTGTTTCCTTCCTTCAACAAGGCAACTTCTGTTTCCTTCCTATCTCTCATACATGTTGACCTCTTGCTCTCTTACTCAGCTATTCATTTTCTGTTTATATAGACACTGAATAAGAAAAAGAAGAGAGATAAAGGACACCAGGATTTTTAAAGGTGTAGATTTTGCCCTTGTATTTTCAACTACTGCAAACGTTGATGAGATAAACATTTGATGGTGTAATATACTTCACAACTGTGTATTTATTCAAACCATAAATACTTGTCAAGCCTGCTTTGCATAAGAAGTGATAGTATATGCTGAATTTAAACTCTTGCAATGTTATTGTTTGGATTTTAACATTGTGTCAGTAGCAAATGGGATGTCAGTGAGAAATGCAAAACTATAACAGAGTGCCCCCCACATGCTAGTTTCTTTAAACTAGACACAAAATAGTGCAAAAGTGGGCCGGTGAGATGGCTCAGCGGCGTAAGCGCCTGCCTTGCAAGCGCGAAGGCCCGAGTTCGACTCCTGGAACCCACATACGAAAAAGGGGCCGGTGATATCGCTCAGTGGCACGGGCGCCTGCTGGCGCGCGAGGTCCTGAGGTCGACCCCCCGGTACCCACAAAAAAAAAAAAAAAAAAAAAAATAGTGCAAAAGCATTGTTCTTTAGGGTGGTAAATAAACATCTGTACCTCTTTGGTACTTAAATAAGTTGCTCTTGGGCATGTGTCTTCTCTTTCATTTCCCAAAACAATCATCTCTTTCACCAAATCCAACCAGCCTTTCTTGATAGTTACAGAAGAAAGAGTGGAAAAAATGAAAAGGTTTAGAATTGATGCACTTAAAAGTAATAGGGAAAACTTACAAGTTCATGTTAAGTGGTAGGTTAGCTTCCTTAACACATTTGTTGTCCAGTTAAAACTTTGAGAATTATATCCACATGCATTTGCTCCTGCTAATGCTTAATACTTGTCTAGGTAATGAAGACAAAGTTACATGGGTTCTATTATTCATTCATCCAGGCATAGAAAAACATATACCTCCTGATCTCACTAATACGTGGAACTTTTCAAAGTTCATTTCATAGAACTAGAGACTAGAAAGGTGGTTACTAGGGGCTGGAGCAGTTGGGAGTGGGTATAGTTGGAGAGACGTTAGTCAAAGATACAATATGTGAATTAGATGGAGAGAGGGAGGCCGGTGAGGTAGCTCAGTGGCATAAGCGCCTGCCTGGCAAGCGCGAGGTCTTGAGCTCGACTCCCGGTACCCGCATACGAAAAACGGGCTAGTGATATCGCTCAGTGGCAGGGGTGTCTGCTGGAGTGTGAGGTCCTGAGTTCAACCCCCATTATCCACAAAAAAAAAAAAAAAAAAGATGGAGAGAGAGATAGCTGGAGATCTATCATACAGTATGGTGACTACAGTTAATACCAATAGATCGCATTTTTTTTACATATCAGAAATAATGAAATTTATTTTTTTCATTTTTTATTATAAAAAGAAGAAAAAAAAACAATTTCAAAACAAGATAATAGGAGAGTACCAATATTTAATACATTGCGTATTGTTATCTTCAGAGTAGTTACTCAGGGTACAAGATATAAGCATGAGATATTGTCCAGACAATATCAGTGAACGAAGAGAAATTCGGAGTATATTTATCTTAGCTATCTTGTTTATATATATATATATTTTTTTTTTTTTTCCTTTTCCCTTCCTTCCTTTCCTCTTTCCCCATCACAGTTTCTCTTTTCTTTTGAACAGTTTTTTCCCTAGTCACAATATCTATTGTACATTTTAGGTCTTATCGTTCAGCTTCTCACACTAGTGAGACTATATGATGTTTACACATGTCAGTCTGATTTATTTCACTTATGAGTTTGGTCTCGAGTTGCATCCATTTACCTATAAAAGTCTCAAGTTAATCCTTCTTTATGGCTGAGTAGTACTCCATTATACTAAAAAAAAAACACATATTTTATATCCATTCCTCAGTTGATGAGCATTTAGGTTGTGTCCAAGATTTAGCTATTACAAATTATGCTGCTATAAACATGGATGCACATATACTGCTGTGATATGATGTTTTTAATTCTTCTGGGAAGATACGCAGAAGGGGAAAGCTGGGTAGAATGGGACCTCTAATCCTAGTTTATTGAGGAATCTCTATACTGATTTCCACAATGGTTGCACCAGTCTACACTCTCACCAACAGTGGAGAAGCGTTCCTTTTTCCCCACAGCCTCTCCAGCATTTGTTATTGGTTGATTTCTTCATGATAGCCATACTTTCTGGGGTGAGGTGGAATCTCAGTGTTGTTTTAATCTGCATCTCTCAAATGACCAATGATGTTGAATATTTTTTCATATATTTATTTGCCATTTGTATTTCTATATCTGAGAAGTGCATATTCATCTCAGATGCCTATTTTTGGATTGGGTCTTTGAATTTGGGGGGCCTCATTTTTTTTCAAATCTTTATATTTTCTAGATATAAGTCCTTTGTCTGAGGGACAACTGACTAATTTTTTCCCATTTCATAGGTTGTCTTTTCACTCTGTTGGTGATTTCTTTTGTTGTGCAAAACTTTTTAGTAAGGTAAGACCCCAGTTGTTGATTCTTTGTAGTATTTCCTGTGCCGTCTGGGTTTTGTTCATGAATTCTCCTTCTACACCTATGTCTTCAAGACTTCAACCTATTTTCTCTTCCAGTAGATTTAGTGGTTCCATTCTGATATTTAGATCTTTGATCCATTTTGACTTTAGTTTAGTGCATGGTGATAGACATGGGTCTAGTTTTAGTCTTTGGCATATGGAGAGCCAGTTTTTCCAGCACCATTTATTATGGAGACTATTTTCATTCCAGTGTACATGTTTGGACCCTTTGTCAAAGATAAGGTGGCTAGGGCCGGTGAGACAGCTCAGCGGCTTAAGCGCCTGCCTTGCAAGCGCGAAGGCCCGAGTTTGACTCCCGGAACCCACATACGAAAAAGGGGCCGGTGATATCGCTCAGCGGCACGGGTGCCTGTTGGCACATGAGGTCCTGAGGTCGTCCCCCCGGTACCCACAAAAAAAAAAAAAAAAAAAAAAAAAGATAAGGTGGCTGAGTGTGTCTGCATTTTCTAATCTGTTCCACTGATTCTCAGGTCTGTGTTTTTTTTTTTTTTTTTCCAATACCATGCTAATTTTATCACAGTAAATTTGTGGTATAATTTCAAGTCAGGGATTGTGATGCCCCCTGATTTGCCTTTGTTGCCCAGAATTGCTTTTGATACTCTAGGTCTCTTCTGGTTCCAAATGAATTTTAGGAGTTTTCTCTGGTTGTGAGGTATGCTAAAGGTATTTTGATTTGGATTGCATTAAATCTGTACAACAATTTTGGGAGTATGGCCATTTTCACTATGTTGGTTCTTCCTATCCATGTGCAAGGGATATCTTCACATTCTTGAAAAATACTAATAATCAATGTTAAAATGAGAACTGTGTGAGTAATGGGTGAAGTAGTGGAGATGATGAATTGTTAGACGAATTAGATGAATTGTTAGACCAGGGTAGTTGTCCTGGTCCCAGCTACCATAGTGTGACTGTACCACGTTGTTTAGCAGCTCTACTATTCCATAGCTATTCATGTAAAATGAGGACAGGATATTGATGATTTCCAAATTCCTTTCAAATTCTAAGATACAGACAAGCTCATCTATGGTGATCATAAGTAAAACCAATGTCTTTGAGAGCTGGGTAGCATTCTCTGTGAAAATTGTCTAATACACTCTTTCAACGCAGGTATTAAAAGTCTAAGTAGAAGAGCAGGAATACTTCAGTTGAAGGCAGCAGGCCTGCTCTAACAATAAAATATACTTGCTGAAACTGTACGGTATCTAGAGAGTAAAAACTACTAACTCAAAATTGACTCAGTACGCTCAGAGACACTAGAGTAAAACCTATTAACAGACCAGCTCAATTTAATTGAATCCATGAATAATAAAAGAGAGGTTGTGGGATGCATGCTGAGAATACTCATGGGTGATTCTGAGGTGGAGGATTTTTTTTTTTTTGTGGGTACCGGGGGTCGACCTCAGGATCTTGCGCGCCAGCAGGCGCCCGTGCTGCTGAGCGATATCACCGGCCCTTTTTTCGTATGTGGGTTCCGGGAGTCGAACTCAGGCCCCAACGCTTGCCAGGCAGGCACTTACGCCGCTGAGTCATCTCACCAGCCCGAGGATTTGAATGAAGAGCTGAATTCCAACTGTGTATGTCCTGGGTTGATTGAAGAAGCAAAATTTCCATCCATAAGGACATGTCAATGCATCACTGTGTGCCCGGCACCCCCTGAATTTATAAGGCAGACTGGCACATGATAACTCTGTGATTTGGGTTGTGAAACAGATATCCCTGCCTTTTTTCCTAAATGGTGCTCCTATTTCTGTACTGCAGGTCTCTACCAAGTTCCAGCTCTTACTTCCTGATACTTAACATTGTAGCATAAACATAACATAGCCAAGCAAGACAGAACTAGCTTTTATTTTTACTTATTTATTTATTTTTTTGTGGGTACTGGGGGTCGACCTCAGGACCTCACGTGCCAGCAGGCTCCTGTGCCGCTGAGCGATATCACCGGCCCCTTTTTCGTATGTGGGTTCCGGGAGTCGAACTCGGGCCCTCACGCTTGCCAGGCAGGCGCTTAAGCCGCTGAGCCATCTCACCAGCCCAGAACCAGGTTTTAACTTATTTCCAAGTAAAATACAAGCAATATTAAATCAATAGTGTCTTCACTAACTAATAAAATCCAAAATGTTAAGATCAATTGATTCTATACTGTAATCATGTTTTTGTAGCATGAATACTGATACTATAATCATTTCTACATACTTCTGAAAAAAATCAAAACTGTTAATAATTTGTTGTACAGATGTGCAAATGCTTGGTTATTTTCATAGGTTACTAAATGAGCATCTTAGCTTCCTGTTTATTCCTCTGTGTAGTTTTCCTTTTGCCCTTTCTGGGGAGCTTCAGAGAAATTATCCATGAAATGGAACATTGCTCACACTTACAGGGTTTTCTTCTTGTGGGACCATAAAAGAATAACACTATAATTAGTATTCTTAAACAAGTTAAGTAAATAAGCAAATATATTTCTGAAAATTACCATTATGCTGAAAGAAATTTTGTTTTACTGCTACAACTAACATTGTCTCTTCTTACTAATTAGCAAGAACTCATCTATCTATTTGAATCAGGTCTTTCTTTAAAATACTTCTACCCAAACTATATTCAAGGAGAGTTTGGAAGAGAAATGCTTCTTATGGAATGGCAAGCAAATCAATAACAGTTCTCTTTTCCCTTTTTTTCTATCTCCTTGATTGTGACCCACATACCTACTGAAAATTGTGCTTTCTTTGATGCAGAATCATGTCGAGTTATCTTATAAAACCCGGAATTTAAAAAATACTACCACCAAAGGCCTAAGAACATCCTGTGAAACTGTTCTTTCCCTTGAATTAAAGGGTCAGTCTGTTTTTGCCTAAATCATTTGTTATGTATTCATGATAGTAACTTCTAGGTTTCCTTTCTCAGTGGGACAATCAACCTTTCTCAGTAACCCTTTCCCCTATATTTAGTCAGCTCACTGTCCTTCCTGTTCGGTTAAAAATCTTCTCTGGATTTTCCTGCTCTAATAATTGCACAACTCTTCATATGTGGTGTTTTCACTTGCTGTGATACAAAAGATCAACAGAAGATTCAAAAGCCAGGGGCTACATCTTTATAAACTTTATCGACTTCCTCCCGTTCACTTCAGAACAAAATTATGTGTCTTTCACCATCATCTCTACTGAATCAACACTGTGAAAAGTCTTCCGTTTACCAGCACAGTGGCGCTTACCTGTAATCCCAACACTCTATGAGGCTGAGGTAGGAGGATTACAAATTTGAGTCCAATCTGGGTAATTTAGGGACTTAGCAAGACCCTGTCTCAAAAAAATAAAACGAGCCAGCGATGTAGATCAGTGTGAAGGCCCTGGGTTCAATCCCTACCATGAAAAAAAAAGAGTCTCAATTCTTTTCTATTCTGCAAAGGCTTCGATTTCTAAAGTTCAATCTGTATTTTATAAATTGTGAATTTTATGTCTTCATCATAAAATGCTTTTTATTTTATTTTTCTTACTACTGATTGATGGCTTAGCTGAAGGTAGAATTCTAGGTTGATCTCTATTTCCCCTAAATTTTTTGATGATACCATTTTGTTACATCTGGTTCCTAATGTTGGAGAGAAGTTTGCTGTCAGTCAAACTGCCATTCTTTTCAAAGTAATCTTTTACTTCAGTGCCATCAACTCTTGGTATTTGTTATTTTGCTGTTTCACCATGATGCAACTCTTGTGGATTTGCTTTTATTTATTCTTCTCAGAGTTTATTTTGTTTCTTGAAGCCAAGTACACGTGCTTTTCTTTTATTGTGGGAAATGATCACCACTTTCTCTTAAATTATTGCCTCTATCCAATTGCAATCATTACTTTTCAAATACTATCTGTGCTTCTGAAACCCCTGAAGATAAAAGTTGTACTTTCTCATCTATTCCTTAGGTCTTTTACTGTATTAGGCATCTACTGCTGTGTAATGAATGACTCCAAACAGTGGAGTCAAACAAAAATGGAGTGGAATCAACAATACAGTGGCATCACTGTAGCTTAAACAACAGTAATTATTATCTCACAGTTTTTGTGGTTCAAAAACCTGGGTGTGGATGGGGGAGAGAGATCCTCTGGCTTTGCAGTCAGCTCAGGCCCAGCTGTGCTCCAAACTAGGATTGCAGTGATAGTTGTACTACTATATGTACGCTTCTATATACATTTACCAAAATTATTGACCTGTGTCTTTATAATGGATGAATTTTTGTGAAATATAAAATGCACAATAAAGCTACTAAAATCCTTTTAAATTTTAATGACTCTGTTTCCCTTTAGAAAATTTCTTTGATTCTATTTTAAATCTTACTTGTCTTTTATCTCATTAGAGAAAGCTTTCCTACTTATCTTTGCTTTAATTACAATGATTTTTTTTCTTTTTAAAACCTCTTTAAGGATGTTTAATACACTTGCTCAATGTTCTTTTCAATTACTTAACTTTTCCTGTTTCTTAAAGTGACAATCCCACTGATTGCTGACATGTAGACCATTCTTGTGGTTTGCTTCCTTATAAAATGTGCAACTTTTCACTGTCACTTAGCAATTGTTTTAGTGGTAGGAATACCTTGTGACCTATGTTAAAAAAAAAAGTGCCCTCCAGAAAGGTTTTTATATTCCTGGATCAAGTCTTTTTGTTGATTTTCAACCATGTATGTACTATATGGCCAGCTTTCTCAGAAGTGGCAATTTGTCTTTCTGTCTGATCTATGAAAATAAGTATTTCCTTATTGATTTCTCATCTAGTATATACAGACTTCTAAAAACTTCCTTTTAAACAACCAATGCAGCTTTTTGAAGCTCTTCCCACCTGAGGCTCTGCTTCCAGGCCTGCATTAGTATTAAAAAATTCAGGATACAATCCCAGAACCAACGTATGTGTCCCCAAACTTGCAACACAGTGTTAATTTCTACTTCTCATTATGTACTTGGATTTGCTCTTCTTAGCATTTTAGGATTCTCCCCATCCCACCCTTTCTTTGTTTTGAGCATAGCCTGTATTAAAAATATTTTTGGAATGTATAATAGATATTATGAATTGGGAAGAAACTGTTCAAAAGAAAAGAGAAACTAATGGAGAAAGGGGAAAGGAAGGAAGAGAAAAGGGAAAAAAATATATATATATACAAGACAGTTAAGGTAGTTGTAGAGCTAGTTTCCCTTAGTTCATTAAAAAGAAAGATTTGAGCTAATATTGTCTGGACATTATTTCATGTCTGTATTTTGTACTCTGAGTAACTGCTATGAGGATAACACCACACAATGTATTAATCATTGTTACACTATTAGCCTGATTTGAAACTCTGTTTTATTTCATTTCTATTTTTTTTCTTCTTCTTCTCTTTAAAATAAAATTTAAAAAATACATAAATTAAAAAAAATTTGGAGTTGGGCACAGCGGCACATGTCTTTAATTCTGGCAACCGGGGAGACTGAAGTAGGAAGATAACAAGTTCAAGGCCCCCGAGGGAACTTAGTGAGAACGCCTCTCAAAAGAAAAATAGCGATGAGTGCTAGGATGTAGCTCGGTGCTGCAGAGTCTCCAGGTTCCACTCCTAGTGCCCCCCAAAGTGATTATCTTTCACCCAATATTTCCATTTCTTTCTAATGTGCAAGACTCCTGACTATATTAGCTTAGTGTACGTTATTGGAATTTCTTACTTTTCAAATAATACGGTCCCCTTCCCATCATTTTACTCAATTCCTTGAGACACTGAATACCACAACTTCTAATGCAGTAAATCTTTATACTTGGGTTTTGTGACACCATCTACTTCCTTAATTTCTTCTACTTGCAAAATGCCATGTAACCGGTTAGCAAAGCATGAACTCTGTTAACAGATGAACCTAAATTCAAGTACTACATCTTTCACTTACCTACTGTGTGACCTGTAGTTGATGAGGTGACTTTAAGATCTTTATCTATAAAATGGCAAGAATACATAGTTTGAAAAGTCGTGATGAAAACAATGTGTATGAAGGACACAAAGGAGTACTGAAAAAGAGTAAGTATATTCTCTGCAGTAGCAGCAGATAGTTTTGATGTCCTTGTATGAAAGTGACCATTCTGCACATTCTCTCCAAACCAGGTCACTTCATGTCTTTCTGAGGTAAAATGGCGGAGGACAGACCTATTGTTTGTTTCCAGACCTCTTTCAGATCTTCATTAACCAATCAAAAGAGAGGATTATTTTCCTGGCATTTTCTTTCCTAAAGACATCCCTTGTTCTTGGGTAGGAAGAACCAATATAGTGAAAAAAAGCCATACTTCAAAATTGTTATACAGATTTAATGCAATCCTGATCAAAATACCAATAGCATACCTCACAGAATTAGAGAAACAACCCTAGAATTCATCTGAAACCTGAAGAGACCCAGAATGGCAAAAGCAATTCTGGGCAACAAAGGCAAAGCAGGGGGCATCACAATCCCTGACTTGAAATTATACTACAAATATACCATGATAAAAAAACAGTGTGGTACTAGGAAAAAAAAAAAAAAGTAGACCCAAAGATCAATGGAACAGATTAAAAGATGCAGAAGCAAACTCTAAACACACTCAGCTACCCTATTTTGGACAAAGGGACCAAACACCTTTATTGAAAGAAAGATGGCCTCTTTAATAAAAGAAAAACTGGAAAAACTGCTGGAAAACTGCTGGAAAAACTGGATTTTCACATGCCAAACTGGCTTTTTGCATGCCAAAAATTAAAACTAGACCCCTATCTCTCACCATGTGCTAAACTAAAATAAAAATGATCCAAAATCATTTGGATCCAAAGATTCAAAATTAAAACAGAAACACTAAATCTGCTGGAAGATAAAATAGGTAGAACTCTTGAAGACATAGGTGCAGGCAAAGACTTTCTGAACAAAATCCTGATCACACAGGAAATATCACAAAGAATCAACAGCTGGGATCTCATCTTACCAAAAGGCTTTTGTATAGCAAAAGAAACCACCAAGAGAGAAGAGACAATCCATAGAGTGGGGAAAAATTTTTTCTAGCTGTTCCTCACACAAAGAACTAATAACTAGAATATATAAAGAACTCAAAAAATCAGACACCCCAGATTTAAAGACCCAATCCAAAACTGGGCATTTGAAATGAATACACAGTTCTCAGATGAGAAGTAGCAACAGCAAATAAATATATTTAAAAAATGTTCAGCATTACTGGTTGTTTGAGAGATGCAAATTAAAACAACAATGAGATTCCATCTCACTCCAGAAAGAATGACTATCATCAAGAAATCAACCAATAACAAATGCTCAAAAAACTAGGACTAGATGTTCTGTTTGATCCAGCTCTTCCCCTTCTTGGTATTTTCCCAAAAGAATTGAAAGCATCATACCACAGCAATATATGGACAACCATGTTTATAGCAGCACAGTTTGTAATAGCTGAATCTTGGAAACAACACAAATGCCCATCAACCAATGAACAAATAAAGATGTGCATTTTTTCATACAATGGAATAGTATTCTGTAATAAAGAAAGATAAATTTGGAACATTTTTATATAAAAGGATGCACTTTGAGACCATACTCTTATGTGTAATAAATCGGACACACATGTTTAAATATTACATTGTTTCTCTGGTGTGAGAATCTAAAAGGGTAAATAAGGACTAAAATGTATAATAGATATTGTGACATAGGAAGAAAATGTTCAAATGAGAAAGGGAACAAGGGAGGGGGAGGGGGGAAAGGAAGGAAGGAAAAAGAGAAAAAAAGAATGGAAGGAAAAATGGAAACAAAACCCTCATAAATAAGAAGAGGAAGAGGGGTTGCAGGGAGGGAAGGGAAACAGGGAAAAAAGAACCAAGATATGTCACATACAGGTACAAATTCTCTATGATGACTGTGATCATTACGTGTATCTAAAATGTACCAGGGCCGGTGATATAGCTCAGCGGCATAAGCACCTGCCTGGTAAGCACGAGGTCCTGAGTTCGACTCCCGGTACCCATATAAAAATAAATAAATAAATAAAAATAAAAATAAAATGTGCCAATAAAACTAATTTAAAAAGACAGGAATTGTGATCTTATCTATGTTGAAAATGTCTTATGTCACCATTCACCTCAGTTACCAATAATAAACACTTTCCCAGATTGAAGACAAAGGTGAATAGATTTTTAAAAAAATTTCTTCTACACTAAAAACAAACCGAGTCAATGCATGATACAAACAAACTTTGCCCCAGAGACCTGTCTATTTATTTATTTTGCCTGGGAGGATCTGTCATCTAGGGAAAAAGAATGAAAAGGTGGAATTTGGGATTACAGTGTTTTTTGTGTTAAATGCAATTCACGAGGAGGAAGAATCCCAAGGGTGTCCTTGCTGCTCTTTTTCTTTCTCATCACACAGTCTCTCTCCACTACCTAGAGGCATCTCTTCTACTCTGAAGATTCCAAACATCATTTAAAAATCATCTACTCTCAGTACTGTAGTTATAGCCCTCACCTTTCCATATGTGGATGCTGTTAGAAGTTTCTAGTGCCTGAATAATGGTGATCACTACTGTTATTATTGTTGCCTTCTCGTTTCCACAAGGAAGCAGACCTGCTAGGGTAACAGCCACTTTCAATAGTTGTCTGATTGTCTTTTATCCTTATGCAAAGCTCTGGTAAAAGCTATATGGGAAGATTTGATTTGAGCCTCAGGCTAAAGCAACGTATCTTGATTTCTTCACCCTGAAGCTGTGTATATTTCACTTTGATCTCTGCTACATGGATTTCCTGAACCACAATGAAGGAAAAGATCAATCCAGAGCACATCAATCATGTTCAAGGAAAAGGAGAAATGAGTAGTCAGAAAGGTTTCTCTGCTTCCAATACACAGTGCTGAGCCAAGCTGGACTGTAAAACAAGGCCAGGGCAATGTAGAGCTCACCGTGTGGAAGTAGAAAAAGCAGTTTCCCCAGTGTACTTCTGACACAGGGGATTAGAATTCCTTAGTCGTCTCATTATATTTACTACCTTGGATCCAAGAAGATAATTCTCTGATTTTTTACAATAGACCTGATCCTACCTAGACTTTTCACAGACAATTTTCAATCAGCATTTGATGCCTTAATCTGAATCTTCTTGCTTCTTCTGATATCTACAGTCTGTTTCAGCACAAAAGGAAGAGAGAGACACAGTCTTTTCTGCTTTTTGCAATGGTTGCAAGGATACCAGTTCCAGAGTTGTCCTCTGGCATATAACCCACACCTCGCCAGTCATCATATCTAATGGTGTGAGGTATGAGCATAACACCCAAGTCATTCAATTTCATATTGGGAAGGAAGAAGTTTCCCCTTACTCGTGAATCGTGAACTTTAAAGTTGGACCTTGGATATGTTAGATAATTTCATAATTGCTGTGGCACAATGTGTCAAAGCCGTAAGCCAGCAAGAGAGGGAAGAGGGTGGGAGGCAAAGCAAAGAGCACTGATGACACCATTTGGATTCCTGCATCACTCTTTCTTTTTATGTAAACTGATGATTTATGTTTGAAACATATTGTGAGATCTGTATGTCTTCTTTCTACTTCATAGATAAAGATCTTAAAGTCACCTCATTAACTATAGATCACACAGTAGGTAAGTGAAACATTTAGTACTTGAACTGAGCTCTGTCTGATAACAGAGTTCATGCTTTGCTAACAAGTTCATGCAACTGAAACACCCTGCTACACATTTCAGCATGCCTAAAGCAGTACTTAGTACTGCACAACCCTCAAATGTCTTCTCTTTTCTATCTGTACAGGTCGGTGAGACGTTCAGTAACTTGTTCTCCCAAGCCAGAATACAAAAGTCATTCCAGTTCCCACTATTTTGTTCATCTCAAAGATTCACCTAATATCCTATTGATTATGTTTCTTAAATATTTTTCATATTGCTCATTTTCTCCATACCATACACAGTGTTTCTTCCCAAAGTATACCTTGTCATCTTCCAACCTCAACTACACTTTTGCCTTCCCATCTTTATATCCTTCTTTATTTTTCTCTCCCAACGTCTCCTGAAGTGATTTTCCCCCACATGCTCAAAGACTGGTGTTTGTCTTCCCCTGCATTATCTCCTCTCTTTTATGTCACGGATTTCCCTGTTACAGCGGCTGCTTTTCCTCATCAGTGGTAATGTGCCAGACTCGGCTCACAAGCAGTGGCAGCCTTTGAATTCCTCATGCAGTTACCACTGGGCTGAATCATTTTCAA
Source organism: Erethizon dorsatum (assembly GCA_028451465.1). Taxonomy (NCBI): domain Eukaryota; kingdom Metazoa; phylum Chordata; class Mammalia; order Rodentia; family Erethizontidae; genus Erethizon; species Erethizon dorsatum. The sequence continues at coordinate 13,299,396 of CM051839.1, forward strand.
TGTAGCTTCCAAGATGACCAAAACTTATGCAGAAATCGGTAAGCATCTAAGGATTTCTTAGAAATATCTAAAAAGGAAAACCTATATATACAGGAGTACCTTTGTCACTTGTAACAGCCCAGTAAGAAATGAAAACATGGGGTCCCTTTCTATTAAAGGGACAAAAATATAATTTGTTTTTCTTTTCTTCCCAAGTCTGTTTCAGCCCACCATGGTGTTTCACTGGTTTTTAATGTTGAACTCCTGATCTTAAAGTCATCTCATTAATTGCCCCAATGAGGGGGCTCCTCACTGGAGGCAGGTGCTCACAGGTGTCCATGATTTGTCATGTGTGCAGCCTGGTGGCCACACAGCTTCCCCATCCCAACCACCACTCCACAGCACCATGTCCCAACTGGAGGCAGAGAAACAAATATCCCCTTCCCACACCCTCAATACCCACATAAACCCATTATCAGGATTGAGTGGGCAAGGTCAACTCTGCCTTGTGAACCGCTGAAAGTTGAGAGGCACCACCTGCCCACAGAAGGGACAGCTATTGCATGTCTGCTTTAAGATGCTAAAGAGCTTTGACCCACATAGACTCTCCACTCACCCTCACACCCAGGCCCTGGAAAGAGGCAGAGAGTAGCAGCAGTTGCTAGGCAGGGAAAGGCAGCAGGAGGTCTTGGGTTGGGGTAATGCTATGGGACAAGGATTGGATTGTGGAGGACATACTCAGGCAGGTAGTCTAGGCTACAAATGAACCAGACTGCATGTGAGCTGAGGCTCCAGGTCCCTGATATGTGTTCCATTGTCCTATTCATTTCACTTACAAGGTGAAAATTTGAAGGTAAGATTTTTCAGAAATTTAAGATGGAGAACAGAAAGCATTAAACTCCAAGCAAGGGCCTTCTGACTGGGGTCCTGTGTGACTGCACTCCACCACATCTGTAAGTAAGTGGTCTTTCTGGTAATCTGGACAGTACATTCTGAAACACGCTTCTTGAACACTTTACCAATAGCACAGGACAGTGTTATCTAACTCAGAAATCTTACATGTAAATCACATAAAACCATGCTACTTCCACAGAGCAGGAGGCCAAGGTGAAGGTGCCTCCAGCCAACTTCCCTTCCCTCATCTTCCCACACTAACCATGGCCCAAGATGCACTAACTACTCCATGAAACAGATTTTGGAAAATAAATGGCTTAATTCATTTATGTCACCAGTCTAGGAAAGCTTTTGCAACATCTCATGCTTAGTTGAGGTTCATTTTCTATGATTCAGAAGGTAGACATCCTGTACTTAATCAGAAATAAATATTTCAGAAAGAAAATATCCCACTTATCTCTGTATTTAACTATAAATATCAAGAGTAAAACAATAACCTTTGAGTTCTTGTTTTAAAATCATGAATTGAACATGTATTCATTTCCTTTAGCACACATCCACCTACTTTTCCATTTCCTATATTTTTCTTATTTTTACCTGGAATTGTACACCCTAAGTACAAATTTTCAACAAAATCAAATTTTAGTTACAATAATATTTTTGAGTCTTCACTTTAGTTTTGAGAGTTTTATGAACACACTCTTTAAAAAAATCTTTACGTATTTGTTACTGGTTCCATTTCTCAATACTAACCAAGTCACAAGTACTCATTTTAGATGTCTTAGTGATTATTGAACTCCCAGATATGTAGAGTATGTCTCCTAAGTTTGTTCAAGAGAGGGACATGAGTAATATTTTTGGAACTTCTGTGTATGTAAGAATGTTTATTGTGGGGCCGGTGAGACGGCTCAGCGGCTTAAGCGCCTGCCTGGCAAGCGCGAGGGCCCGAGTTCGACTCCCGGAACCCACATACGAAAAAGGGGCCGGTGATATCGCTCAGTGGCAAGGGCGCCTGCTGGCGCACGAGGTCCTGAGGTCGACCCCCCCCGTACCCACAAAAAAAAAAAAGAATGTTTATTGTTACTATCACACACAAATGACGTATTGATGTGATTGGAAGTTCTGTGTTGCCAAACTTTATCTCAGATCTTGATGGACATAGTTCAACTATTTTCTACTGAAATATAATATTGAAAGAGTATATTACTCTTCATATTTGTAATCTAAAGTATTTTATTATTTTTTTCTGGAAACTACATATTCTGGTCTCATCTGCCTGGAAAAGTATTCTATAATATCTCTGAGTATAATTTCTTTCTTATTTTCTCTGTTTTCTTCTTAAAGAACATTTAACTAACAGTATTTTGGATCTCTTATTCCTATTCATCATATATTATCACACTTATTATCTTTATAATTTGTTCCCTTTTTTCTGGAAGAAAGTTTGATTTTTTTTTTTGCTTATATCTCTGATTGAATCTTAGTGATAATTTTAATCTTATTATTAAAAGTTCTGCAAATTTCTCCAAAGTGTTTTCTGTTTATTTTAGTTTTTAATTTCATCCTGTTCTTACCTTACCTTTTTTAAATTTTTTTCATTCTGGTTTGAAATAGATCTACATAGGCTAGGATTTGCAACATATTGCTAGCATAGACAGCTCATCGCCATCTGCAGTGTCGCAGGTGTCCCCTCAATTGTGTGAAGCACTAACTAAATTTCTGATACCTCGGGAACATTCATCTGGCACTGAAATGGAACACCCTGATCTTGCTTCTCAATTCTTTGCCATGAAATAGATAACATATATCCTAAGGCAATCTGTTGTTTCATCAGGAGTAGTCTATAGCAAGATAGATTCCTAAGGCCCTTCCTGTCTCTGCCTTCATTTATATAACTTTACCTGAGAAGTTACTTTTCCAGAATGCAACCATTGTTCATTCTTTTCTTCTGCTGGCCATGTTATACGAGATCTCTGTGTCATTGCAAAGTGAGGGACAAGAACTCAGCCATCTCAAAAACTGTAAAGAGGTGGCTGTTCCACTTTGTGATTAACGTAACAGCTGTTGTTTTAAAAACAAGAAGTAAAAACGAGGTCAAGCCTCTTCATTTCTAGCTATGTCTTTCTAGTTCAGAGGGCATATTGCCCGCAGGATGCTGGAATTATTTCTTAATCAAGATGCTGCAAAATTAAAGTTGGTGTATATATCTGCTAATGTTTGGCACCTGCATTTGATTTCTGTCCTTATTTTGTAAGCTATTGTGGATTATTATCTTTCTGTATGATTCAGCCTGTAATTTATTTGCAAGTTAAGAGATAGCCTATGGAGAACTTCACCCAGAAGTCAGGGTCTCCTAAATGCAGTTATAATTATTAGGTTAATGAATATCATAGTCATTTTATTACTTACAAGAGATGATTAACTAATCCAAATTGAAGCAGTGTTATTGAGTGTAAAGAATATCAGTGTCAGAAAATGAAGTCAAGGGCCAGTGAGATGGCTCAGTGGCGTAAGCGCCTGCCTGGCAAGCGTGTAGGGCCAGAGTTCGGCTCCCAGAACCCACATATGAAAAAAGGGCCGGTGATATCGCTCAGCGGCACGGGCACCTGCTGGCATGCGAGGTCCTGAGGTCGACCCCCGGTACCCACAAAAAAAAAAAAAAAAAGAAAGAAAATGAAGTCAAGTTTTTACCCCCATTTATTAATTTTGTAACCTTAAAAAAGTCACTTAGCCTTTTTGAATCTGTTTATTTATTCATTCATAAAGCAGTAATAATCATGCTTGTACTAAGATCTCCTGACTGTGTGGTGACAGGCAAGTGGGTTAATACTTGTGAAAGCTCTTTGCAGTTATTTACGCTGTAGACCCAGTGATTACCATCATGCTCATGACTTTGGCTTCATTAATGCCATCTTGAAACAGTGAGCTAACTGAACTAACGGGTCACAGAAGTTATTCCTGAAATTTATTTACTATTTTCAACCATTGTTGAATATCTGGGTATAAAGGAGTAAATAGTAATTGTGAGCACACTAGCCCCTGCCATTAAAGGAAAGCAAAAATATACCTTTTTCCCCCCAAAACTGTTAAATTTACATGAATTTCATTTACTCCCCCCCCCTTGGAGTTATATAGATAGCTTCCCTATTTTTCTCTTTTCCTTTTTAAGGACGTGTAACTTTTCAGACTTCAACTGTAATACTCCTTAGCAACATTAAGAAAGGAACACCAAGTGAGATAAAGGTCACAGAGAAACTTCTGCTGTTGTTGGACTTGATTAGAAGAAAAGGATAGACAGCTAACACAGGAAAATGTGTTGAAAAGGAAGCAGTAAAAATAGGTCTTTAATTGACTTTAAGCCTAAGTGGAAGCAGGTACTTCTAAATAGAGTTATAATTTACAACCTAATAAATGCCATAGACATCTTGTTAATAACATGAAAATCTGTTAACATACAAGAGAAGATTAATTTGAAATATAGCCATTTTAAGGACACGGAAATAAAACACACAACAATTATATTTTAAATTGTTGTAGGAGATATATTCTTCTGAAAAGAGAGAATAATTAAAAACTTTCAGGCTTTTACTCCAAGTTGTAAATGACAGTAAACGAAGTGGTACACCAAGAACTTTTTCAAGAAGTAGCTCTCTTTTTTTCTTTAGCCTTCAGGTATTGAAAGAAGTCTATAAACCAGTCTTCATTTTCAATATAAATATGACGTTTCTATTTATTTTTTCAGAAAACTGAGATCAATAGAATTAGAGACTCTGAATACTCTTATCATTTTAAAGTTTGTATTTTTATGTCTTTCCTTCCCAAAAAAGTGATGATGGCTTGGGGAAAAATCTATGTCTCATCCATCACAGACCACAAAAGCTTCAGATCTAGTTGCTCCTTTCATTTCTTCATAAATCACCATCCCTCTGCTTCTCATGTATGCATGGAGGGAAATGGTTAAAAGCAGGTCTCTGGTCTTTCTTTCAGCCTCTGGAATTCCTTGGAATATTAACATAGGAAATGTATTATAGGAAGATATTGCATGTCCAGGAGGTTCCTCAAAACTACCTTTATGTGCAAGGTTAGCCACCACTGAGTTAGAGCATCTAATGATACATTCCTTTTTGAGGAATTTTTGGTCGACCTACTGTGGTAATCAGACTTGGCATGCTCTAGATTCTTGGGGACTGCAAAGAGCAAATAGAGTCCATTGGATTAGCACTGGGATGGTGAACATTTTTGAGATCGAGTGCCAGACTGCGGCCCAAAACCCACTTAAGTACCTCAAAGTGCCAACACTGCAATTAAACCTAAATATTGAAGTTTTAGTTTAGAAAAAAAAACTCTACATTAACATCTTTTGTCTTAAAAGAAAAACACAATAACACTTGCATGCCATAGGTTCGCCACCACTGAACTAGCATTAATGTTTGAGAAACCTCAGAGTCTCTGGTCTATATGCTTGAGGGGTCTTCTCCCACACGAGGCATCTCTGACGGCTAGGAGAGGTGGCGTGCTTTGTCCGATGCGCAGATGCCAACACAGAGCGTCACAGAGAAATGACCACGTATCTGGTAAGGGGTTAATCTCTACTATAAGGAACTCCTACAACTCGATAGCAAAACCAATAATAGTACCCAATTTTAAAATGGGCTAAGATCTTGACTGACACGCAAATGTTCAGCGAGTACATGAAAAACTGTTCAACACTACTAATAATTATCAGAGAAAAGCAGTCAAACCCCCAGTAAAATATCACCTCACTCTTCTCAGCATAGCTATTTTCTAAAAGAGAAAAAGGCAAATGCTGGGGAGGCTATCTAGAAATGTGATTCCTGTGTACTGCGATGGGAATTTACAATGGTGTAGCCACTATGGAAAACAATATGTAAGTTCATAAAAAATTAAAAATATAATTTTATTTACCAAATGATCTAGCAGTCCTACTTCTGGGTAAGTTGAAATCAGGTTAAAAAGGAAATATTAGCACTCTCATGTTCACTGTGGCACTATTCACAATAGCCATAATGTGAAAAGACTCTATCTATCACAGATAAATGGATAAAGAAAATGACATATATACAGGCAATAGTACCATATTCAGCCTTACAATGTATGACAGTATGCAGTGTGGTAACATGGGTCAACATAGAGGATAGTATGCTAAGAGAAATAAGGCAATCACAGAGATATAAATACTGAATGTTTTCATTTGCGTGATGTATCTGCTGCAGTGGGGAAATTCATAGAATCATAAAAGGAACTGTGGATGCCAGGGGTAAGGAGAAAGGTAAATGATGAGTTACTAATTGACTTGTATAAAGTTTTAGTTAATCAAGATGCGTAAGTTCTAGCTATGTGTTGTTTTATAATATTATACTTGTAGTCAGAAGTATTATATTGGATATTAACACATTTCATAACAGAGTTGATATCATGTTTAGTGTTCTTGCCGCAATGAAATAAAAAAATTAGAGTAAAATGTAGAATTACCACATGACCCAGCAATTCCACTCCTACATCCCAAAGAACTTGGAAACAGGTAGTCGAGCAAATATTTATACAGGAAAATTTATGGCAGCACTCTTCAAGATACCCAAATGTGGAAACAACTCAAGTGTCTATCAGCTGATGAATGGATAATAAAACAAAACATGGTATTTCTATATAATGGAATCACTCTATACTATGAAAAGGCAAAAAATGCACATTTATGCTATAAAGTGGATAAACTGAAGGAGGCCAAACATTAAATATCACATATTCCGTGGTTTTGTTTATGTGAAATATTAGAATCTATAAGTGCATGGAAGCAGAAAGCATATTAGTGGTTGCCAGGAGCTGCCATTTGGGGAAATAGGGAGTGGCTGTTTGATGCATATACTGTTTCTTTTAGACGGGATGAAAATGTTTTGCAGCCAGAGAGAAGTGATGGTTACACAGTACTGTGATTGAACTAAATTCTACTGAATTTATACTTTAAAATTAGCTGTGTTTGGTACCTGAATTTGGCCTTGATAAAAATTTAGTAAAGAAAAGAAAGCGTGTCATAGGCAAATATGGTTTCCGGTGTGCTTCAGGGAGGTAGTTTATAGATCTTTTCATCCTGGAAGAGGTATTTTAGTCAAACAATCTCAAGGGAAATAGTGAATTCAAGGTACTAGGGTAATTATTTTATACTGTGAGGAAGGTAACTTTTATTCTGAAAAGATGATCCAAGTTGGCATCAGAGAGGATTTAGTTTATAAAAAACCGATGTTCTGGCTATGTTTAAATCTTTTTTAAAAAGTCCATGATTAATTTTTCTAATGACGCAGAACTCTCTCATAGCAAAGCACTTCTCTGACATTCAGTGCTTATAAGGTTTAGAGATGCCTCTGGCTAACTTGGAAAAGGACATCGTAATATTATATCTATAGTTCTTCTTTCCATCCATGTGTCTCCCACCATTACTCCCTGCCAAAGAAATTCATGAGTTTGTTCACTGGACATCTTTGATAGCTCTAGGAAGAGACTCTCTGAAGGCTTGTTTTTGGCAGCCAAAATGTCACCCAACCAGGACTGATGACAGCAAGACTGCATATCATTGTTTATGGAGCTTAATTGTCCCTGAAAAACCTTCGGATCTTCTCCATGGAAGGATAAAATTACAGGAGTTTTTAGGTTGCTCCAGAAACACTTAAAATAATTTATTTGATTGCATCCAAATTGCAGACACACACACCACCATTCAGTAATACAGTGTATTAAGTCGATATTTTGCCCATGTCTTCAGTTTACAAATTAGAAAATGCAAACTAAGTGATAATAATTAACCAAAGACTAGAAGTCAGTGAAGAGGAAGGCCCTCTCTAAGTTATTAATCCCTGGGCCCTTCCACCTCTGCAAAAGTGCTTTGGCTGGAGAAAGAAATGCCTTAGTTTCAGGAGCTTTCAACACATGTGGGAAACTTAGTTGAGGCTGAAGAATAGAGATCACCTTAATCTGCTTCATTTCCTTTGGGCTTTCCCGCTCAAAGAAATCTTCCCTGCTGAGTCGCACAGTTGTCTGGGGAAGCCCAGGGGAGCTGAAATAGAAATTTAGCACAACTTTATTCTCAGACACAGATTTGATGATTGGCTTCCATAGAAATTACTGAAATATAAAATTAAATTTTATTGTTTCAGAGCACTAAAAAGAACTTGCATTTTGGAGATAAGAAAGCCCGAATATTCTTGGTGGTCAGGGTCAGGGAGTCTGCTTGTCCTGGAGTCTTTGGTGCCTAAAATGGCACCTGGCACCCAGCAGGTGCTCGCCCTGTCACATTAGCTGCCTCACTCTGTCCCTTGGTGTGCACACTCTGCAAAGCCATCTCTTCCTAAAAGCTGCATGGACAGCTGTTGAGGGCGTGGACTCTGCCTAGCTTCAAAGCCCAGGCCTGATGCTTCTTGTCCATGTGACCATGGGAAAGTTGCATACTTTCCTGAATGTCTATAAAATGGTTATAATAACAAAGTTAAGCCATGGTATTATATCATTAAGTGACTTTTATAGGCTTAGGATAGTGCCTGGCACTTAATACGCGTTGAGTGTGGCTGCAGTTATTATAAATCTGGTCCTAAGTATGGATGTCAGTCAGTCATAGTTAAACAGATTGCACTTATGCAGGATTAAGTGAGGTCATAAGATGCCATATGCAGACTAAATTTGTGTGTAAACTTAGGGTCTTATATCCCTTAAGAACTTTTATGAAATGATTTTGTCATATCTGTCCTTTGTAATAGCTTCCCTCCTATTCCTACACAACAGAATGAAACCTCAAAACACAAAAAGCAAAAACAAAAAGAACTGGCTAGTAGAAGTTTATAGTTAGTTTGTATAATTTATTGTAACAGTTGATAAGTATTGGTAAAGTAATCTGTAAGGGCAATGGGCTTTCTGATTGGTGGAGACTATAATACCCATTATTCAATGACTGCAATAGTTTAGTAAAGACTGCTTACTCAAATACCTCTAAATAATACAAGGAAAGAATCTAGACTCAAACAAGAAACACTGATGAAATCTGATTCATTATGGAATATATTACTCATTATGGAATACACAGTTGCTAAACCATAAAGATTTTATATCTTACTAGGTGTCCAATACCCATTTCATTAGTAGATGAATTATAGTAAAAAACAGCCAGTGAAAATCCTTTTCTGAAGTGTGGATTTTTCCTCCCTCATCTAAGTTTTCTATTTTTCTTTTTTATCAATATATTTTAAAATGCTACTTCCTAGTTTCAAGGTCCCTATTTCCATTCGTGGCAAATTCTCAGTTCATGTATCTGTAATTGCTCAAGTGCCTTTTATGTGAAGAGTAATTTCCAACTCGCTTCCTGGTGTAGTTGGTGCAATAAGCTGGGTCCGGTACCAGCTCCAAGCCACCAGCCTCCTCAATCATGTGGAAACAGTGGTTTGTTCTACATTGGGTGGTCAGAAGGGCAATGTCCTAGTTGTTTGTTAGGAAGAGTGACTTCCCAATTGAGATTTAAACTGAAAACAAACTACCACCCTCATTTGTATAGAAGTATGCATACTGGGGTGCACTTTATATGACAACTGCTCCTGCCTCAAAATGCAGCAATTTAAAGGTTTTCAGCAGTTAATCGTTTTATGGTCAGTATCAATGACCGTAAACTGCTCTAGAGTTAACAATTGAGAAAAGAGTATTTCCTTACTGAAAGAAAGATGTCAACTTATACACTATATTTTTAGGGTTTGCATTTTTTTCCTTTGGAAAATGAAATGTAAGTTATAACCTATAGTAAAAAATTCTGAACTATTCAATAAATTGAAGAAATTGCCACCATTTCTATTGACAACCATGAAGAACAGATGAGACAAAAATTTTAAAAAAGTAAAAATTATGTCCACAGACAAAAATGAAATCATGCAAAGTCATTCAAAGTCAAAGTAGCCCAAAATTTTTATTCTTTTTTTAAATCTATTAAAACTGACAGTTTTCTTACAGTGAAAAAAATGTGTTAGATGAAATAATGTAACCCTGTAATATTGAGTTAAACTAAATAGGAAATATGTTTACAGAGTTAATTTTTTGAACACTATTTCTCAATTAGGAAGACTTTTACACCTTATTCTTTATGTGAGTGATGTATTCTTTCAAATTGTTAATAAAGCTCCATAATTCATTTCATCAACATATTGCAACATATGCCATCAAAACATAATGTGCCATAGATCATTCTACTGACAGAGCTCCATGAACCAAGGAGTTGGTGAAAATAAATTGCATTGTCTTGAATTTTGCCTTGAAAGTAAACATTAATAGTCATTGGAAAGAAATACAGAAAGAAGACCACAATTTGTGAACAAAATGTAAAATGTCACTAAAGACTTTCATTAATGAAGTATTTCCTGTAGAAACAGACCTCTTCGGTTATTTTTTTTCTCCATTAAGTGTTTATGGGATTAATTTGTAATTATTACACGTTTGAGATCTGCAGCAATATATTTTTCTAATTAACAATGTATTTTTATTTTTAAATGATAAAGAATAACTATATATATTTATGGGATACAGATATATATCTCTATCTGTCCATCTCTATGGTATAATGATCAAAGCAAGCAATTAAGCAAACCCATCACCTCAAAATTTGTCATTTCTTTGTGGTGAGAACATTCAAAACCTAATTATTTTGAAATATACAATATAATATTGTTAACTATAGTCACCCTGCTGTGCAATAGGACACCCGAATGTATACTGTATAACTGTAACATTGTACCACTGACCAACCTTTCATGTCCTCTCGGTGTTTGTGGTAAGTACTCCTCTGCTCTGTCCATGTTTTTAACTATCTTGGTTCTGTAATGAGGATGATTAGTGGCGATAACAGTATTACTGCACTCCAGGGAATCCTACCCATTGCTACAAAATTATCCTTCTTCCAAAAGCAAGCTCTGATTTCACCATTTTCTTGCTCAAAAAGCTTAACCATTTCCTATTTATCTAAATAAATAAGGCCTCACAGTGTAGCCCAACACTCAAAGCCCTCTGGATTCTAGCTCACCTCTTACCTCCCAATGTTCTCTCTGGCCAAGCTTCACTGTTCTCTTCACATTGTCTTCTATGCCTTTGTTTATGCTACCCCCTCTGCGTGTTAGTCAGCTTCCCATTACAGTGACACAGTATCTGAGATGAATAAATCTGTAAGGAGTAAAGATTTACTTTGCTCATGGTTTCAAAGGTTTCATCCCATAGTCGTCTGGCTCCATTGCCTTTGGGCCTGTGGTGACATCATGGCAGGAAGTAGGTTGCAGAGGAGGCCACTCACTTCACGGCAGCCAGGAAGCAAAAAGAGAGATTGGAAGTGTCCAGGGTCCCAATATGCCTTTCAAGGGCACATTCTCACTGACCTAAATTCCTACTACAAAGCCCTACTTCTTAAAAATTCTACCACTTCTCAGTAGTGCCACTGCCTGCGGACTAAGTCCTCAGCATACAGGCCTTTGGAGATGCTTATCCAAACCATAACATACCACCAATAATTTCTTTCCTCTTTTTGCATGTTCACATACAAGATGACTTTTTCCCACCTAATCTTTGCATGTTCAAATCCAGAAACATTAAAGGCTGAACCAACTGTGAACTTTTTTTTTTTTTTTTTTTAGGAATTATTCTCTCCATACAAAATTCTTTTCCTAAATCCCTGCCTATGAGAAGTACTTTGTATCCTAAATTTTCATGCCTGCCTTAAGTTGGTTACAAAATTGTAAGCTCCTTGAAAACAGGATGTGTAAGAGATAAGCTTTCTTTTAGAATGTAAAGTGTCTGAATATGTACTGCCTGAAATTACATTATGTGTATTTGGGGTTAAAGGAAGGAATTGATTCTGAGTGATTCTCCAAATTACTTGACTACTTATCCATGCTGCAGATTTTTAACTGGTCGCTCAGATTTCAGTGGTAAGTGGATTTAAGCAAAGAAATTATCAAATAATTATCAGAAACAATTGGAAAATGTTCCTTTAAATGGAAAGAAAATGTAAAACAAGAAGGGAGCATACCCATTTGTGTTCTCAATATGTGAACAAATAGTTTAATATGAAATACCAAAGGCTTTCAGAGTTTAACAAATTCCCACAAATCTCAAAACCTTATCATCTTCCATGATTAAAAACATATAGGCACATTTTAAGAAGTTGCATACGTATAAAACTGAAAATGACTTGGTATTTAACTCAGGCAGTTATTAAAATGTATACCAAAATAAAAGCTCTGCCTCATGAAGGGAGGACACCTCTTAGAATTCAAAATAAAAGTAAATTCAAGGCTCCCTAAGCAGTCAATTTTTTTCTAATTTCCAAAACCATTTGTCAACCTATTTCATACATCAGCTGCAAAGAATTATAGCACAGAAAAATCATACTAAGATTGGAAGCAAAGTGAGATTAACCTGGTAGACCATATCTCCTTTTCAAGAGCTCACTTCTAGCATCAGATTAAAAAAATGACTTTTATTACATTGACATTGATGAAAGCAGAATTCGTTCTAGTGAGTTTTCTTTCCCTTTCAACCTTTTGGGAGAAATTTTTCAATTATCTTAAGCCAGCAGAATAACAAAATCCCCAAAGTTTTACTACCAATTCTCCCCAGAGCACTGTTAATATGTAAAAGCTTAGAAAATTTAAGGGGTCTGTCACAGAATTGAATGACTATGAAAGTTGAATCTCCTCCAGCACATTAAATGCCCAAGGAGAGCTGTGTGACTCTCATTTTAATGGTAACTCTCATTTGACCTAACCTCCTAAATTTGTCAATTATAATATATGATATCTCAGGAAAGACTTTTAATAAGTTTTACTCATGGGATAACAGTATGGGTCTGAATTCTCAAACCTAGGGGATTGAGGTTTCAGTCTTTCTTTATACTCGAGTTTACATGACATGTCCAGTACTGATCCAACTAAATTTGGCCTTGGATTCTGTTTTACTATTTTATTTCTGCCTTTGACACGTCGCTTGTATTGCATAACATTGCTTCTCTTAACCGCATTTCCATTAATGTATTTACTTTCTACTTAATCTTTCATTTTCTCTGAACCTACTTTAACTTAGTTCCCACATTCCAACAAAATTCCTTTCTCAAGGGTTGTTACTGGTATCCTAAATATGAAATTCTGTTTTTAGTAATTTTTTGACCCGTCTGCAACACTTAGATCTGTTGGCAACTTTCTGTTCCTCAAAACTCTTCTATGTATCTGATTATGCGTGTGGATCTTCCATCACTCCTCGCCTAAGTATCTGATGACTCTTTCCCATTTCATTCTCCTTGACTCCTTGCTTTATAAATGTTGGCATTTCCCTGAGTTTCATTGGTTCTTTTCATTTTATACCTTATTTTCTTCCGTGATTTTCTCAAAGATGAATGTAAAGTGAATTTCTTGCCACGATACAAATTCTTATTTCCCAATGCCTTCGGAATGTGTGCATGTAGATGCTCAACAGATCCCTCAGAATTAATATGTGCAAAACTGGATTAATATTTCCTTTCTTGCACACCTGCTTTTCCTCACTGGATATTACCAGTGTTATAAATGGCCAACCTTGAGACCTTAGGCTGAGTTTTACTCACATTCTCCTTCCTGCTGTCCAATCTAATCTGTCATAAAGTATGATGGTTTTTTTTTTTTTTTGTGGGTACCGGGGGGTCGACCTCAGGACCTTGCGTGCCAACAGGCACCCATGCCGCTGAGCGATATCACCGGCCCCTTTTTCATATGTGGGATCCAGGAGTCGAACTTGGGCCCTTGCGCTTGCAAGGCAGGCGCTTACGCAGCTGAGCCATCTCACCGGCCCATAGTATGATGGTTTAACTTTGCAGTATTCCTCATATGCTATTTTCTCTGCTGGTTTTACTTCTATTGCAGTCCTCGATCACCATCATTTCTAAGCCCCTGAATTACAGTCATTTCCCCCTTCCATTTGATTTCTCCCTATCTCACCTTTTAAACTGTTGCCAACATCCTTATTCAAAAATATGTGGTTAATGATAATTGCTCACCTTTAAAAATTCTCCAAAATCTTTTCGCAGCCTGTAAAATAAAGTAGAGCTGGGAAAAGGAGACAAAGCGATAGTGGTATGCTCAAGCCAACTCCTGCCAGCTCTTAAAAGCTGATGGGATGCATTGCTGGCCAACTCTGAATTCTGAATTCAGTAACTCTCCTGGTAGCTTGAAATTGGTTACGATACCAGTATTGAAACCTGGAAACCCAGCAAGTGCTGTAAATTGGGGATTTTTCTTTACTTCTTTTTCTTTTCTTCATTTTTTAATCTGTTGAGCACGGACCAGCACTTCACGGTGGAGGAGGATTGCTCTTTTTGTATTCCTATTCTGCATGGTTGCAGTGTGACTTCCTGCAACTCAGCATCTTAAAAGGTTTTGCTTCTCTATCTGGTAAAAGAAATTCTGGTAATCTATGTATCTATATGTGTTTATATCAATATCTGTTATATTGTTCAAAAATATTCACTTCCTCACATGGGGGCAGTTATACTTCTACATAAGCCAGCTTTAAAATGAATAGCATTCTGTTCCTGTACTTTTTGGCAATAATCTGATGATTTTTTTTTTTTTTGTGGGTACCGGGGGTCGACCTCAGGGCCTGGCGTGCCAGCCGGCGCCCATGCCGTTGAGCGATCTCACCGGCCCCTTTTTTTGTATGTGGGATCCGGGAGTCGAACTCGGGCCCTTGCGCTTGCCAGGCAGGCGCGTAGGCCGCTGAGCCATCTCACTGGCCCTGATGATTTTTTCTGATAATTTTTTAATATGTTATACTTTTATTCCAAAAGTATTTTATTAAGTACCTTACATCATAATCCCAAAAATGGATATGGAAAGGAAATGTATATATAATTATATATAAAACATGTGTATATTTATATGTCATATATATAAGAACATGTATATCACACATATATAATACATACAGTTCATATCTATTCACACAGGTGTATGTGTGCATGTTTCTATTCATAGTATGACCCAAATCTAACTTTTAAGCCTGATATCTTAAAGTATTCAATTTCCCTTACTAAAATCCATGCACCTCTGCTTTAGCCACATCTCCAAATATGAAGAGCTTCTGCATCTGGGTTGAAACATCATTCCCACATAGAATGTCCTGTTCATCTTTTCCCCTTTTCCATATTCCAATCCTACCTCCTTGCAAAGTAATCCTTTCCCTTTAACTGTCTTCACTGCTGAGACGGCTTTCTGGATGTCCTTTTCCAATACAAAATTCATTTTCCCTTTATTTAGATATATTCCTTTGCTAGCTTATAAGATATTTTAATAAAAATAGCAAAGTCAGATGTGGTGGCACATGACTGTAATCCCAGCACTCTGGGAGGCTGAGGCAGGAGGATGTCAAGTTCTAGTCCAGGCTGGGCAACTTAGCAAGACCCTATCTAAAAATAAAAAAAATTTTAAAAGGGCTGTGAATGTAGCTCAGTGCAAAGGCCCTGACTTCATTCCCCAGTGCTGAAAAAAAATCAATGCATTTACATTTATTTAAATTTTGTTTACCTTATTTTTATATCCCCATTGCCTAAAATAGTATGTAGTACATGGTTAAATTTAATAAATGTTGAAAAATGAATATGGAAGAATATGTCAGGTTCATATTTCATGATAAATTTACAGAAATAAATTCCAGGTGGACTGAAGATTTAAATGTCAAAAGTAAAACTTGTTTCTATATTTACAACAGGGACAGTCTAAGCAACACAAAAGAAGTCAAATATCATAAAAGGTGCTATTGATAGGTATGACTAATTAGAATAAAACTTAGGGGTAGAAAAAGATAATAAGTGGAGAAACAAAGAGTAAGCTAAGAGAATGTTTTTAATGCAGATAATAGATTATAATTCTGATGTTTTTAGTAGGAGCTTTGTGTATAAGAAGACAATCAAAAAGAAAAATAGTAAAGTGCAACAAAGAAATAAATTTCAAAAAAAATATGCAGAAATGCCCAATTTTACCAGTAGTCGGGAAAATGCAAATTAAAATGAAAATCATTATATTGGCAACAATTGAAAGAACTATAGTATCCATTGCTGCTCAGGGGACTCACATATAGTGTTCATTATAGAATTTTAGGGGAGTACATTTAGCAATAATTATTAAAATTTAAGGGCTGGCGAGAGAGCTGGGCTGGTGAGATAGCTGGGCTGGTGAGATAGCTCAGCGGCATAAGCGCCTGCCCGGCAAGTGCGAGGTCCTGAGTTTGACTGCCAGTACCCACATTCGAGAAAAGGGCCGGTGATATCGCTCAGCGGCACGGGCGCCTGCTGGCGCGCAAGGTTCTGAGGTCAACCCCGGTACCCACAAAAAAAAAAAAAAAATTAAAATATCCATACTGTTTGGTAGACATAGGTAATTCCTACTTGTAGGAACCTAACTCACAAAAATAAAATCATCAACATATAAACAAATATGTAAGAGATTGTACTGTCTGATGTAGCAAAAAATTAAAAACTACCAATATGTATTACTAGAAAATTATTAAATTACTATATTATATATATATTAATTTTATTAAATACTGTGTAGCCCTTAAATGAATGAGGTAAATACATAACTTAATTTAGAAAGTATATACAACGTAACTTTTAAGTAAACCAGTGCAAATGGCAGAATATTATTATAAAAGTCCTGCTCTAATTTAAAAACATAAGCACATGTGTATCAATATTGTATAGTAATTAAAATATGGTAACATCAGTTACTTTGAAAGACTGTTTTGTTTTAAATACCCAAAATATTTAGCTTTTAAAATGACCATGTGTTAATTTTGCTAAAATATTGTCTTCATAAAGTTGTTTTTTGTTTGTCTTTTTTTTTTTTTTTTTTTTTGAGACAGGGTCTCACTATGCAGTTCAGGCTGGTCTTGAACTCACTATGTAGATCAGGCTGGCCTCAAACTTGAGGCAATGCTCCTGCCTCGGCCTCCCAAGTGCTGGGATTACAGGTGTGCACCACCATGCCTGGCTTTTGTTTGTTTTGCAGTGAAAAAAAAAGTGAAATAGATCCTTGTCCCAGTGAAACAAATGCTCTTGATGAATTAAATTAAAACCCACTCCCTTCTATTTCTTCCTGCAAACGCATAAGGTTTCTTATGAAGTAAAATGAACTTGTGAATAACGGGCGGAGTGTATGAATGTTATCTGTAAAGGTTTGTAAAGCGTAGCTCTGGAGTGATTCGACTGCCGGGTTTGAAACCCAGCCCCACCCCTCTCTTGCCCAGTGACCTTGGGAATATCTAATAATTCTATGTCTCAGTTTTGTCACCTCTACCACATCGATTCAAACAGGGCTTATATTATGAGGATTAAGTGAATTAATAGCATTTAAAATAGGAGCTGCCACATAATAATGGCTTTTAGATGGTTATTTATTAGTAGAAACTTAAGAAAATCTGGAAGAAAATACAACGGTCTATTGGGAATGAGTGGTGGAAAACTTTCCCTTCTTACAGAAGTAGACAACAGCGGGTGTTTCACTCGGTTCTACCACTTAGGCAATAAGACTGTACGCTGGCTTTTAGGGAATTTAAATAATGTTATTATAATAATAATGACAAGTTAATGTCATGTTGCTTTTTATTAGCACCTTTGAACAGACAAATCTAAACCTTATAAATAATAAAAATGTATTGCCTTTTCTCCTTGCTCCTCTTCCTTGAAAAAAACAAAAATCTTTTATTGGTCTACATTTAAGACAAGTGCCATAATTACTGTTGAGTTGAATAATGCACAAACTTTACATTACCACATTTTTGTTACTTCTTTAACAAACATTTTATTTTATATGAAAGTTAATTCCTAGAACCCCCCAGCTATATATTTGTCCTCAGCACACATGGACTTAACCATACGTGTTCATTCTGAGAGCAAATCTGTACCCTTTTGGAGCAGTTTGAACTTATTTTGGGCATATTTTATCATCATTCCTAGGGTGCTACATGTTCTTCCATTTAAAAACATACATTTGAAATACGTAATAGTTGCACAGTTATTGTGAAGAAGAAAACAGAACATAACTTACTTTAATTTTGTCATTCAGTATGACTATTTGGGGTTTTTATTTGTTTGAGATTTACAAATCTGTCAGTTTCTCCTTTACATTTACATGTCAATCACGCTGGCAATTTTTTGTTTCTCAGGGTCTGGGCAGGTGATGTCTGTCTTTGCCTAAATTCGACTTTCTGGTTCATACTGTGGCCAACTTCTCGGTTAGCATTTGTGTGAAAACCTCATTGGTGTGAATTTCAAGGCATACATTTTTTTGACAAACGCAGATATTACATCATGCATAAAATATTATACTCAATTTCAATACTTCTAATCTGAAACATTATTTCTAGTTGTTTAAGAACTAAAGAATGAATCAATAAACAAGTTTATTATATAAAGGAGGAAATTGTTAAATACCTAGCCTAGGTGTTAAATATTTAACACGAAATTTATTCTTTCTTAAAAACGATTTTAGATAATGGCAGATGATTTTGTTTTTATTTTCTGAGGATAGAAAAAAGGAAATATTATACAGGATGCTGCAAAATAAGCTATATTTTGCAATTAAATTTCTTGTAAGATTAGTCAAGAAAATATAAAACAAAACACTTTTAAGCATTTTCCTTAGCCAAATTTTAGTACTTCCATTTCCACATTATTTCCATGCATGATAGCAATGAAAATTTATAAAACAGTAATTAAAAATAAGTATTTTAATGAGGGAAAGAGAATGTGCAAAATTGTATGCATTTAATTTCCTGCTTAAAATGATATACTATCTTATTTTAAAATTATATTTTGTAACTTTGTATTTTTCTAAAATTTTCTATTCTGCAAATAGTGCTGGAACAACTGGAGTTTCATATACAAAACCAAGTGAGTCTAAATGCACACTTTATATCTTTCACAAAATTTAATTCAAAATAAATCACGGATGTAAATGTAAAATTTAAAACTCTTAAAACCCTCGAAGATAACATAGAGAAACTCTAGATAATGTTGGCTTTGGTAATGGCTGTTTAAGTACATCAAAGGTATGATCCACGAAAGAAATAACTGATAAGTTGGACTTCATTATGTTAAAAAATTTATGCTGTGGGAAAGGCGCAGTCAGGACAGTAAGACAGTCCACAGACTCGTAGAAAATATGTGCCAAAGATGTATTTGAAAAGGATGTTATCCAAAACATGGAAAGAACTCTTAAAATTCATCAAGAAGAAAACAACCAAATTAAAATGTAGGCAAAAGAACTCAACAACACCTCACTTCCCATATGGCAAATAAGCATATGAAAAGATCCTCAACATCGTACCTAAGTAGGAGATGCAAATTAAAACAACAAAGAGATGGAACGCCAAAACTACTCACATGCCAAAAATTCAAAACAGATAGCATCAAACACTGATGAGCATGTAGAGCATCAGGAACCCTTCTTCATTGGTGATGGGAGTGCAAAATTGCACAGCACTTTGGGAAACATTTTGGCAACTTCTTAGAAAACTAAATAAACTCATACTATATGGTCCAGCAGTCATATTTTTTGGCATCTATCCAAATGACTTGAAAACTTACATCTACAAATATCTGTGTGTGGTGTTCATAATAGTTTTATTCATAATTTGTCTTAGCCCGTATGTGTAGGCACAAAAAAATATCTAAGACTAAGCAATACATAAAGAACAGAAACTTATTTCCTCACAATTCTGGAGGATGGGCATTCCAAAATAAGAGGGTCAGCAGGCTTGGTTTTCTGGCGAGGGCTTCTCTCTGCTTTTAAGATAGCGGCTTTCTGCTGTATCCTCCAAGGTGGAGGAATGCTGTGTCCTCACTAGGTGGAAAAGCAGAAGGGCAAGAGAACTAGATGCTCTGTGAAGCCTCTTTTCAAAGAATCATAATTCCATCCACAAAAGAGGAGCCCTTAAGGCCTAATTACCTCTTAAGGTCCTTACTTCTTAATGCTATCACACTGGCCATTAAATTTTAATACCTAAAATTTGGAGGGAATATATTCAGACTATGTCATAAATTGCAAAATCTTGGAAGCAACCTATGGCAGGTGAATGGATAAACTATAGTAGATTCACACAGGAAAAAATGAATTGTCAATTCATGAAAAGGCACGGAGGAAATTTAAAATAAGTATTACTAAAGCAAAGAAGCCAACCTGAAATCCTAATTGTCTGATTCCTATAAACCTATAAACATTCTGGAAAATGCAAAATTATGGAGACATTAAAAAGGTCAGTGGTTGCCATGGACTTGGAAGGAGGCACAGATAAGTAAGCAGAACACAGAGAATTTTAGGGCAGTGAAATATTACGTATGATACTATAACGCTGGATACTGGCTAATACACATTTGTCCAAGCCGGTGGAATATACAACAGCAAGAGTGAACCCTAAAGTAACCTATAGATTTTGAGTAGTAACGATGTGTCAGTAAAGGCTCATCAGTTACGGTAAATACACCACTCTGGAATAAGACATTGGTAGTGGGGGAGGCTATGCATATGTGCTTGTGCGGCTGTGTGGGGACTCTGTACTTATTGTTCAATTGTGCTGTGAATCTAAAACAACCCAAAAATATAAAGTCTATTTAAAATTAAAGCAAAGAAAACAAAAAAGCTCTTGCATTAATATCTTACTTACATTGATCTGTTGTCCTGGCCTTAATTAAAAACTGGACTGTACTCTGAGGACTCTCCCTTGAAGTCCTTTTGGGAAAAAGCTGGGATTTTCTTAAACCTCGCTAACACTGGGTATAGAAGGGATGATACGCTCTTCCTTTTTCTGTATTGCTGCTTCCAGACCTTGTAAAACCCTTGCTCTTACAGACCCTCGCTCTTTCTTAAGCACACATCTACATTTATTGCCCAGTTTCTGTCATCTCCAGAACTTCATGCTTGACGAAGGCGGTAATTTCTAATTCCCAGTCTCTCTCATAGCCCAGTGGTAGTGAACCTATGTGTGTGTGTTACTTCTTTTTCTTTTAAACCAAAGCTGTTAGTATATGAGTTGTTTTCTCTAAACTAAAAGCTCAGTATTCAGGTTTAACTGCAGTGTTGGCACTTTGTGATAAATAAATGGGTTTGGATTGCAGTTTGGGCACTCAGCTTTGAAAGATTCGCCATCACTGCTAGCCCAACTCCTGCTATTACTCTGGGTAACTTCAGTGAGCATGTGGATATCCAATCCGACAGCTTAAACACACACCTTCTTCTCTCCTTCTCATATAACTAACGACTTTCCTGCCTTCTTTTAGAGACATGGTCCTCCACAGGTTCAAGGTTCTGGTGCTGTTCTCACCAGCTCAAAGGTTCTGTCTTTGTATTTATGGTCTCTATCTCCTAGCCCTTTAATTTATTCTTCATACTGCTCTGTTACTATTTCACACAAATACCTTCCTTGATTCTACATTTTCTACCAGGCATCATTCTATTCTTTACTTCCCCTGATAAAAATATAAATCTTTTTGAGTTTTTGTGAAAACATAAACTGTGCTTTGCTCATTTCCTTGTATAAAACCATTTATAACTAACTTTGACACTTTGCATAAAATTTGATCACTAATATTTTGAAATACTAGAATTGATCTATTGATCCCTCCTCTTAACCTTATCTTGTGTATCCCTGCCCCTTTACCCTCTTTATTCAGGCCACACTGGTATTCTTTCATTTCTCCAACCTGCCAGGCTTTATTCTCTCTGACATCAGCATGATTTTTACCTACTGACTGAATCTTTCTTCTTTTGTTCATCCTATGGCTAAATTCTTCTGTCTTCTAGGCATCAACAAAATGTCACCTTCTTAGAATTTCCCAGATAATCTACCAAGTCATATTTATCACCTCGCCTATCCCACATCATTGCACCCTGGTCAGTGATTATTATGATTTAATAATCATGTTTGTAATCCAAGATAGTAATGTTCATTTTGGAAAATTGGTACATGCATATAACATCTTTTGATCATTTTGAATTCCTCTATATCCTTCTCCTTTTTCTCCCATTTCCCCCAGTCCCCTGCTTTATCGCAAGTCTCCCTTTTAGTTTCCTATCATCTCTTTATTCACTTATTTATTTATACTTTAAGTTTCTCATGTAAGAGAAAACATGAAATACTTAATTTTTTAAATCTGGCTTATTTTGCTTAGCATGACGGTTTCGAGTACCATCTATTTTCCTGCAAATGATGTGATCTCATTCATTTTATGGCAGAATCATATTGCATTGTGTATACCTTTCCACTCATCTGTTGATGGGCATCTAGGCTGTTTCCAGAGCTTAGCTGTTGTGAATTGAGCCACTATAAACATGGGTATACATGTATCATCATAGTATGATTCCTTTAATCATTTGTGGAATATATTCAGGAGAGATATAGTTAAGTCGAATGGTATTTCTATTTTTAATTTTTGAGGAATCTCCATAAAGGTTTCTACAGTGGTTGTACTAGTTTTCCTTCTGACCAACAATGTAGAGTGGTTTCTTTTGTAAGATGGAATCTCAAAATAGTTTAGATTTGTGCTTCCCTAATGGCTAAAGATGCCAAACAGATTTTCATATATGTATTACTCATTTGTACTTTTTTTGAGAACTATCTATTCAGTTTATTTGGCCCTTATTTGACTGGGTCATTTGGTGGGTTTGGGGGGTAATTTTTTGAATCTTTTATATATTCTAGAAGAAGAATCATTTGTCAAAAGCTAGCAAAAATTTTCTCTCATTATGTAGGTTGTCTCTTTACTCTGTTGACTGTTTCCTTTGCTGTGCAGATGCTTTTTAATTCGATGTAATGCCATTTGTCGATTCTTGGTAATACGTCTTGTGCTGTAGGCATTTTTTTTAGGATGCCTTTGCCTGTACCTATGGCTTCCAGGGTTTCCTTTATATTATCTTCTAGTAGTTTCAAATTTTTTGTTTCTATATCTTTGATCCATTTTTATTATAGTTTAGCACAGATTGAGATATTGGGGTCTGTTTTCCTATCACCATTTATAGAAAAGGCTGTCTTTTCTTCTACATATTTTTAGTCCCTTTGTCAAAAGTGAGACTGCTTTAGGTGTTTGGGGCTGTTTCTGTGTCTTCTGCTCTATTTTATTGGTCTACATGTCTGTTTTTGTACTGGTACCATGTTGTTTTTGTTACTATGGTTTTGTAATATAACTTGAAATCTGGTATTGTTATGCCTTCAGCCTTCCTCTTTTTGCCCAGCATTTCTTTGGTTATTCTGGATCCTTTTTGATTCTACACAAACTTTGGATTTTTCTTTTTCTAGTTCTGTGAAGAAGCTGTTGATATTTTAATAGAAATTGCATTTTATCTGTAGATCACATGGTATTGCCTTATTTTTGTCTATTTCTTTCTTTAGACAGTGTCTTTATGAGGATATGTATATATCTGTGAACATAACCAAAAAAATCTCATTTATAACAGCCTAAATATAAATCCTTTTGTTTGGATTTTAAATCTGAGGGCAGGCTCAAAAATCAGAATTTCGTGACTATGGTCTTCGCAAATTTCATGAGCATAGTTTTAAGGTTCCAAGAGAGCTAAACAGCACCACTCTTCAATATGCATTCTGGCCAGAAGGTAAAGAATAAAGAAAGCAATAAGCAGTAATATCTACTAGCATAGGACTTCCTAGAAAATTGTAGAGGACCACTTATGTTTTTATGACCAAAATTCTTGCACCTGTATACCCTTGCTAGGAAGAGTTAGATGAAAGAAAGTTGTTATATTTTCTAGCCTTCAAAATTTGTTTAAACTGAAGAAAATTGTATTTCAGTGGGTATGCAATGAACTAGTCTATTATGGTTTGGACATATATGTGCTTAATCCAGCTACAGGACCCCAATATAAGAGGTGGTATTTTTAAGAGGTAGAGCCTCTGTGAAAGTAGAAGTGACTAATCCATGAGTGCTCCATGCTCATGAATGGGATTAGTGTTCTAATATAAGAGGTTGAAGGCAACACCCTAATGCCTTTGCCTTATGAGGACGCAGCCACAGGGTGCCATCTTGAAAGCACAGCATGAAACTTTATCAGGTACAGCAACTTGGCATGAGCCAAGAAGAAGGATGGGAGCCATCTATGTGTCCTACAGGGTGGATGGAACAAGAAGGCAGAATTCCCCTGGGATTTCTTCCCTCCAGACAGAATATATTTTTGTTGTTTGAGCCACTATGTTTGTGGTAATTTATCACACAGTAGCAGAACACTGTCATTATGGTATATTTAGGAAAGTCTAGAGTTTAAACTTTTAATCAGAAATTTCTCCCTTCATATTTCAAGTGCTGGAATTGATTTATGATAATCTGAATCTTCTCCTTGGCTTGCAATTTTTTAGCCTATCTGTTCTATCACTTAGAGTTCTTAGCCAGTTCATATAAAACCCTAATATTTACCTAGTGTGCACCAATACAAATTAACTGCTGTTTTAAAACTGATTGATTGATTTACATGACTAGCAATCATTAAATTTTCTTAATATTATACCTGGTCATAAAACACAACAGAATACTCTGGTCGAATAATATTTTGTCTATTCTGTCACCTCCCTGGCCTCTCTGTTTACACATGCTTTGCATAAGGAATATCCTAGGCTTTATAGCCACTCAGGCATGCAAAGCATATTTTGGGGATGCTCTTTTTCAAATATTAGGGAGTCCAACTAATATTTTTCTCACTAAATTCAAGTTTCTCTGAGAATCGTAACAGACACTTCATAAGATTGGCATCTCTTCAGTTTAGAGCCTTATCAACCCTTTTTATTTTTATTTTTTAGCAATTTTACTGCAAAATTCTCCTTTCAAAATGATTTTAATTTTGATCTATCCTACATCGACACTGGAATTTTGATAGCATAGTGTCAGAGTGGTTTCTTTTTCATCACACTCTATAACTGGTGTTCAGAATTTGATTAATAAATTGGCAGTCTGAAGTCCCCTTCCAAAGAAATCAGAGACAATTCGATTCCTACATTTTAACACTTCTGTATTCTAAAGCCAAAAGAAGACAGGGTCATCTTACTAAGGCAACCCTGGACCAAGAAAAAGAGACACTTTAAAGACTAAACCATAAATCTCTGGTGTTTACATCTAATCCAAGCTTTAGAATTGCATCCTCAAACTTGATTTCACCTTGAACCTTAGCTGAACTGTAGTCAGACTTCCACTTTTACAAAATCACTCTTGTATTTATCACAACACAATATTCACATTCTGTCTTTTGCCTCAAAAAAAAAAAATCACAGTTTATACATCTTTGACCTTTATTTAAATTTGCAATATTTTCCTCCCTTACTTTAGATGCCACATCATTTAGTCACAATAAAAGTTATTTTGGAAATTAAGAAGCACAACTATCTTGATGTTAGACTAGGTTTTAGAAAATAAAATCTACTAATCCACCACACCACATTGGATATAATCTTAGTAATAAATTCGTCTTTTAAATTTGATTACAGTTAGTGGGAAAATGAATATATTAAAAATATAGTTGGGAAACATAGTTTTTTTTTTTTTGTGGGTACCGGGGGGTCGACCTCAGGACCTCGAGCGCCAACAGGCACCCGTGCCGCTGAGCGATATCACCGGCCCCTTTTTCGTACGTGGGTTCCGGGAGTCGAACTCGGGCCCTCACGCTTGCAAGGCAGGCGCTTATGCCGCTGAGCCATCTCACCGGCCCGGGAAACATAGTTTTATCAGAAAATTCAAAGAGGTACAGGGATTCCAGCTCGAAGGAATACTAGAATTTCTAAGAAATTCCATAGGCTGATTTCTATTTTCCCCCCACTGAACGTTCATTCCATTTAAGAAAAGACACTTCAGACATAATGCATAAGTAAAGCAAATAGTATGCTGGGGAAATACAGTGATGTGGGGAATACAGGAGACTAGAGGGACGAAGATGAGGAAGATAGGGTAGGGCAAGGATGGGATTTTAGATGAATGATTAGGTTGAGCCTCTCAAAAAGGGTATCTTTAAAGAAATATTTGAAGCATATGAAAAAGGCAGCCAAGCAGAACCTAAGGAAACAAAGTCTTAGATAAGGTAGTAGGTTGGATTTAGGTACTGTCTGTTTTCTCTCCCTCCTTTACTCCTGGAAACCAGTACTGACTGAGTAGGCTACACCAGCAACTCTTTTTCAATCCTGGCTATGACACAGGGTTGACACCCCATACCTGCATTCTACAGCCTCACTAGAGTTTTGTTTTTTTTTTCAATATATTGAAATATATCAAGTCACAGTCTTATGGAGAGGGGCCCAGCCCTGTCTATTTAAGAGCTTCTTGTGATTCTGATGCTAGGTAGGGGAAAGCCATTATCTTTACAATAGACTTCAGAGTTGGAGTGGGAAAAAGATAAAGAAACTGACAGACATTTTTTTGAAAGCCTACCGTGAGCTGGATAATATGCTGGGTACATTATTCTAAACCTACTCTGAGCTCCATTTCCCATTTAGGACTTTCTTATGGTAGAACACGAATGAAGATCTGTGCTTTTCTTAATTTTTTAAAAAGAAGCATCTGTATTCCAAATTCAACTCATTTGCTTTGTCCAATTTTTTTAAAATTTATTTTTGAAATTAGTTTGGATCTTGGATTACTGGGACAATATTCTGTTTTCCTAATAATGCTTCTCAATTTTATTCTGAAATGAGATACCTGCATAGAAAGAATGTTATTAGTGAGGGATTATGAGTGCGTTGTTGCAGGTGAGGAGGAGGACATTTTACTGTTCCAAATGTAAGTTGCATTTTTAATGACTAAATGGTGGTACCTTAGGACAATATCCTGAGTATGCATCTTGGTAGAAGATATATGCAGTTAGACAAGTAATTCAAATCTTTTAACCTCAATTTCTCCTTCTGTAAAATGCAGATGTTTTCTCAGAGGTGACTGAAAAGTAACAATTTTAGTATAAGTACATTATTTGAAAGAAAAATTGCTGCAGGAGTGAGTATAAGTGAGACAGAGAAGAAAAAAAAGCCATTTTAATATGAGCATTTAACATGTAAGTCCTGGAGCTGAATGTTACGGGGACATTTTATGATTTACCGCAGTTACCCCATAGAGGACAAGATACCGAGTCCTGTCAGTTTCCGGATGAAAGCTACTCCACTATTAACTCTCTGCTAGCTTCCTAGTGCTATGGACTAGTTCTATGGGCTTTGGGACCCACCAAATTCTCGGGCCAAGGTTAAAGAAATGTGGTTGTGGTGACTGGAAGTTGGACAATGTGCACAAAAGTAGAAAGGGAAGGAAATACAGTGATAGAGTAACATCCCTTATTTCATAAAGTTACTAGGAAAAATGAGTGAAACAATACATATCAAACACTTAAGAACCACAAAGCGTAGGGGTTGGAGGTATAGTTCAGTGATAGTGTGCATGCTTAGCACATGAGACAACTTCAGTTCAATCCTTAACGCAAAAACAAAAACATAAAATCAAAACCAACAACATAATGCCTAGTGCTCACCTCTCAATCTCATAGTACTCCATATACTCATTTTTTAGATATCTAGTAGCCACTTAACTATAATCTTTAACCCTAACTTGAGTATTTTTGTAACAATGCAAAAATGAATGATTGTTTAAAATATATTCTTTAAGAATTAGACAACAGTATTATTTCCATAATTTTAATCTATTTCTAGAGCATATTAAGGTGACAGTATGGTCAGGAAAATTGATACATTTATTGCTCTTTGGTTATTTTCCAAGGCCTGGCTGTTTAAGAAAACAAAAAATAAAAAAAATGTTGTGTTCTTGCTACTGACATATAGCAAAGTCAATATAACAGGAAAAGAATAAGCCGTGTTCCATTCTGCCTCATATATCAACAAAATTGCCCCCTGAGTTCAGACATGCTGTTATTTTAGATAGTCGATGATATATGGGCCTACAGAATATTGCTGGATTCCCAGGTTACAGTTCAGTTTATGGCAAATCATAGTTTGATTTGTAAGGCGAGGAAAAATGATATGAAAGGTATTGATAGGAAATGCACAGCAGCAAGACACTATTTTAACTGCTCATCTTGAACTATCAAGAGTTTCAGAGCACATTATATGATCCTATATTGCTTGACAAAGCTCTAAAAGCAAAAACTAGCAGTGTTTCTTTCGGCCCATTGATAAGACATATAACTACCTGAAGGCCAAGCTATTAGGGAGACAGTGTGGATTTTGTGGCATGGCTATCTTGTTTATTATTGCCTTTATTTGTATTACTAGCAGCAGTCTTGCTTTACATGCCCAAAATATGGAAAAAGTTTCTCTCTTCATGTAGAAGTTAAGTGAAGGTTGCAACAGAGCTTTAAGGAAGCTTCTGGGTTAGGGATGTAGCTTGGTGATAGTGTCTGAGTTACTTCTCTGGTTACTGAGACAAAATACCCACAACCATAGTGAAAGGAGGAAAGGTTTATTTTGGTCCACAGTTTGTACAGGTTTCAGTCCATAGCTATCTGGCTCCAAGGCAAGGTGGCATGGCAGAGGGGCATCCCAGAGGAGGAAACAGTCCATGGCAGAGCAGGCAGGAGGTAACAAGCAGCAGTAGTAAGCCTCCCTTTCCCTTTTATCCCATCCAGACTGAAAGCTTTTTGGGTAGTGCCACCCACACCCAAGGTGGGCCTTCTCATTATCCATACCCACAGCTATGCTAAACCAATCAGTGGACTAATTTAATACCACAAACTAATCTCAGTATCACACACCCTAGATCCAGTCATCTCCAAAAAGCCCCACTTTTGAGCTTAGAAGGCTTTGGGAGGACATCCAGATATAAGCCATATCAGGTACAGTGCCCACATAGCATATGCAAGCCCCTGGTTTCAATTCCTCTGAGCCACAAAAAAGAAAAAATAAAAAGCAACTTTCTCCTATCATCATCTGTTTCCTGGATCTAAGCAGCAACAATGACTCTGAAAGCTCTCAGTTCTCAGCTTTATCTTGCTCTCAGGCAATGCTTCTGTTTTGGTTTAGGTCTAAAATGGCCCTCAAAGCCTCATGGGGTTGGAAGGTAAATGGATCATGGGGGCAGCTATCTAACGTGGTCTTAGGAGTTGGGGCCTGGTGGGAGGTGGGTCACTGGGAGGGGGTGACCTGGCAGGGTATATCTCTCTTCCTGACTCCTCCCTTCTCTCCCTGCTTCCTGGCTGCCATAACATGAGCAGCTTTCCTCTTCCCAGGCCTTTCCTTAATGTCATTTCTGTGTTTAAGCCTGATGAACATGGAGTGGAACTTCTGAAACTGCATACCAAAATAAATCTCTCCTCTTGTAAACTGTGAGTCAGGTATTTGGTCTTGCAAAGAGGAAAGTGCCTAAGAGAGTTTCCTAATACACATTGGCAGAGATGGAATTGAATTTGTCTAGTCTATGGAAAGTTTCCATTTTTTCTACTCCAACCTTCCTTGACTTCTCTCTAAACTTTTCCAAAAGAAAGTTGGTGATATTATTAGGGTATCAGTTTGTATCTGTACGCATTAACAGAAACAAAAAAGAAAACAATATAAGAAATTATTTTTTTAATTCTTTCTAGGAAATCAAATAAATGTACAGCGATAGAATTAGGCAGATGTAAGTCCCTATCCATAATAAAATCCCTATGTTGAAAACAACATCAACATGAAAGCAGCCGGCAATTAGTATACATTTGCTTAAAATCTTTAGAATGTTTCTGTAAAGTTGATCAATGTTACATTGAGTCATATGAATCCTGAATCAGATTGAAATAGTTGAGAAAGCTCAGGAAGGTGTTTGGAAAATTACCTTCTATGTTCCTGTGATGAGCATGGAGAAAGACAGTGTTTTATCAACAAAAGTAACATGCACAAATTTGATGGCAGTATGAGGAAAACACCCGTGGATTATATATCATTAAACAGTTGTTCGAAATAGTTTGCTTTGTGTATTTTAAGAGACATAAATGTAAAAAATGCACAACTTAT
Organism: Erethizon dorsatum; assembly: GCA_028451465.1. Classification (NCBI taxonomy): domain Eukaryota; kingdom Metazoa; phylum Chordata; class Mammalia; order Rodentia; family Erethizontidae; genus Erethizon; species Erethizon dorsatum. The sequence continues at coordinate 13,329,291 of CM051839.1, forward strand.
CTTTTATGAAAATAACTACCCTCTAAGATCAAGGTTGAACCTCCAAAGACAAATCTCTTTAGCACTTATCTTAGCCTCAGACTAAGGTACTATGTGTATTTGTCTCATTCATGTTTAATCTTGTATTTGTTTACTTTCTTGTATTTATTTACTTGTGAAATAAACACCTACAGTGCTTCTCCAATGTATGATACACTAAAGGTCGTAGAGGTCAAGAGCATCAACAAACACACTTATGTTCTTTCATTTGTGGATTTTTAATAAGCAAGTAAAATAGTCAAATGTGCCGCACAAATGTGCTCATGACCAAGTGGACTATGGATACTGGCTAGGGTGAAAGTATGTGAAAAGGGGCTGCTGAAGTTTAGAAGGAGTCGAAATGATTGAGATGCAGTATGTGTATGTACCAGCTCTCCAAGATGAATGTAGTTATTATGTATTGCAAACATATATTAATAAAAAAACTTAAAAAAAACGGGGCCAGTGAGATGGCTCAGCGGCACAAGTGCCTGTCTGGCAAGAGCGAGGTCCTGAGTTTGACTCCCGGTACCCACATAAAAGGAAAAAAGGACCAGTGATATCGCTCAGCGGCACAAGCGCCTGCTGGCAAGCGCGAGGTCCTGAGGTCGACTCCCAGTACCCACATAAAACAAAACAAAACAGGGCCGGTGAGATGGCTCAGCGGCATAAGTGCCTGCCTGGCAAGCGCGAGGTCCTGAGTTCGACCCCTAGTACCCACAAAACAAAACAAAGCAAAACAAAAACTAAAAAAGAAAGTCTAGAGGTGAGATGATCAGCTTGAATTGGGGTAATACAGATGAAAACAGAGATGCACAGACAGCTGTATTACTTTTGCACTATCAGCAAAAGAATTTGGTGACTGATTTCACTACTTTAATGACGACAAGAAATCATTTATGTGTCCATTACTCTAGTGTGAACTGGAAATCACACATAACATGGATGATGAAATGTCCCTTGTAGAAACTTCAGGGGAAAAAATAGTAGGATCTCATGTTCCTATCTTAGTGCTTCTTGAGCCATAATGGGAATCAAATAACATGTTATTCGTGAGTTTTATGTATAAGCCATAAAGTAACATGTAAATATATGGTTATAATTATTGTCCTTGTGAATAGCCTTGCTAATAATAATTAACATAAGTTAGTGCTTTGTGGTTTACAAAATACTTTAATATATTACATCATATGATATCTTCTTTATTTCCATACAAATATGTCAACTTCTCTCCAAATAGTGAATGCTTCAGCTGTTGACTGTACTCTACCCTTCAAGTCTTGACTGAAATGTTATTTCCTTATTGGCACTTTCCATTCTTCTTCAGTCTCAATTTTTTATATATAATTTGGAAAATATATAAAAAAATACTCTTGCTTCACAAGATTTACAATTGCTTATATACTGTATTTATACGTGCACTGTTACTGTCACGGGCCTCCATTTCTACTCTATAAGATATGTGAAGGGACCCTTTAACTGCTTTGGTTTTTTTTCACTATTGTATCACCAGACTTGACCACAATGCCTGGCTCATAGTAAAAGGGAAACAAGTATTTTTCTTAAGAGAACGAAAGACAGTAACAATAAGGGAATTTCATTTTTCACATGGAAGGCATATTTTACTTCTTTCATTGTGTTAGGCATTAGTGAATCTGGACTTTTTGTGTCATGGTTGTTGACACCAGATTGTATTGGAATTTTTCTGAGTCACCTAGAGAATGACTCCCTTGGAATTTCTTCCTGTCCAGTTCATATTTGCCCTTGCATCACTTCAGGGCTTAGAGCAGAGAAGGTATACAATTGACCTAATGGAATGAGACACTGAGAACCAGAAAGAGACTATGAAATAATTCAAGTGAGAGGTTATGATGACCTGGGGAAATAAGTTGTATGAACTGAGATAAAATAGAAACAGATTCTGTAGAAGTAGAACAAATAGGACAAGATAACTTGTCTTTCATAGTAAGTGAAAGAAAGGAAAGAGTGAAATTTTAAAGGCAAGAATTAAAATTTTGAGGGGAGATGTTACACTTTATTAGATTTGAACCAGCTTGTGTAAGGCAATGAACGGTAGTTAGGGTTGGTGATTTCACGTGGTACAATGGGTACATTCAGTTTTGTGTTGCAGGTTTGAGATATTGGTAGTACCATCAACATTTCTTCCATGTTCAAGTAGAAAGTTCCCTCAGAGTTTGGAAATACTCAGAATTTAATTTAGATTCATACTTTTTTGTGTGTGTGTGGGTACTGGGGGGTCGAACTCAGGACCTCGCGCATCAGCAGGTGCCCATGCTGCTGAGTGATATCACCGGCCCTTTTTTCGTATGTGGGTTCTGGGAGTCAAACTCAGGACCTTCCGCTTGCCAGGCAGGCGCTTATGTTGCTGAGCCATCTCACCAGCCCTAGATTCATACGTTTGGAAGTCATTTAAAATATGGTAAAAAAAGGTCAATGGTACTGGCATGAAACAGACATGTGGATAGATGGAACAGAATGGAGGATACAGAAACATCCCTAGACACACTCAGCTATTTGATCTATGACAAAGGGACCAAAATCATACATCAGAGGAAAGATAGCTTGTTCAACAAATGGTGTTGGGAAATTAAATATCTATTTGAGGAAGATTGAAGCTGAACTACCATGTATTAAATTAAAATCAAAATGGAACAAAGATCTAAACATTAAAACAGAAACACTAAGGTAAAATAGGTAAAATAAAATAGGTAATTTACTGAAAGAAAGTATAGGTAAAACACTTGGAATCATAAGTATAGGAAAGGATTTTCTAAACAGAATCCCACATGTAAAAGAAATAACAGCAAGCATCAACAAATGGTATTACATCAAATTAAAAAGCTTCTGCACAGGGAAAAAATCAACTAATAGAGTGAAGAGACAGCCTTTAGAATGGGAAAAATCTTTGCCAGCTATTCCTCAGACAGAGGACTAATATCTAGAATATATAAAGAACTCAAAAAAATTGGACCACCTAAAATAAATGACCCAATCAAGAAATGGGCAAGTGAAATGAATAGACACTTCTCAGAAGAAGTAAGAATGTCCAAGAAACATAGGAAAAATGTTCAGCATATCTAGCCATTAAAGAAATGCAAATTAAAACAATGCTAAGATTTTATCATACACCAGAAAGAATGGCAATCATCAAGAAGTCAAAGATTAATAAATGCTGGCATGGTTGTGGTGGAAAAGGAACTCTCCTACATTGTTAATGGGAATGGGAATGTAAACTAGTACAACCATCATGGAAACCAGTATGGAGAGTTCTCAAAGAACTAATGTTAGAAATTCCATATGATCCAGCTATTTCCCTTCTAGAAATCTTCTGAAAGAACTAAAGACATCATACTATAGTGATACATGCATACTCATGTTTACAGCAGCACAATTTATAGTAGTTAAAGCCTGGAAGCAGCCTGTATGCCCATCAAAAAAAAAATGGATATTTAAGAATGTGGTATTTATACATGATGGAATACTATTCAGCAGTAAAGAAGGATAAATTTGATATATTTGTAGGAAAATGCATGCACCTGCAAAATATAATATTGTGTAAAATATACCAGACACAAAAGCTTAAATACCATATGGCATCTCTCATTCGAATGAGGCAAAATACAAACAAAGAGCACAATAAAGGATAGATAGAAGGAGACAAGGGGATGGATCTCTCTCAAATGGGAAGGGGTCCAGAGAAACAAGTGTGAGGGGAGAAGGGGAGGGGAAGGGGAAATAAGAACTAAGATATTTATGTACAGGAGCCTAATAACCTCAGTGAATGTTAACATTACAGGTCATAGACATCAGCTAAGGATGATAATAACAAAAAGAATAAAAACTGGGAAAGGGGGTTTAGAGGTGAAGGGAGGGAAGTAGGTGGATAAGGGAAGGGAATTAGGAAAACAAGCTGCATGGGGTTCAGTGTCTGGAAAATGTGAGGACAATGATTTGGTCCTCAGCACCAAAAAATTAAAAAAAAAAAAACAAACAAAAATAAAACAAGAAAAAACAAAAACAAGCTGTGTTACATACATGTGCCTACTCCCCAAGATGAATGTGAATTTATGTACGGCAAGCATGTATTAATAAAATAAAATAATAGTAAAAATATGGTTGTGGGAATATGGGGAGAAAAAAGAAATTTAAGAGACAATTTTGAAGATCGTATAAATTGACAGACATTTAAATCATTTTTACCTTTTTCCAATTGTGAACAATGTCTTAAATTCAAGTATGCTTGAAGAAACTTTAATTTTTTTTAACTTGTCCTCTTCCATTTGCCACAGATTCCTGGAGGAGGCATTCATTAATTAATTAAAGCAATAATTGAACATATTTAAACATTCTGGCTGATTTCTCGTCAGAAAAGTCGTTCTAATTTTCACTCCTGAACATGGGTTTTCTCTACAAAAAAGATACATAGACTTATAGAAAAAATAAATAATAGAATATATAAACTGACGTTTCATTTCCCTTGAGAAAAATATTCTTTAAAAAATAATGATTCTTAAACTTTAATTCTCACAACCCCTTTGTACACTTAATAATTACTAGGATCTCAAATAAATTGTGTTTACATAAATTGTATCTACTGATGTTTGCAATATTGAAATTAAAGCAATTTTTTTTTTTTTGTGGGTAGCGGGGGTCGACCTCAGGACCTCGCACGCCAGCAGGCACCCATGCCACTGAGTGATATCACCGGCCCTTTTTTTGTATGTGGGTTCCGGGAGTTGAACTCAGGTCCTTGCGCTTGCTAGGCAGGCACGTACGCTGCTGAGCCATCTCACCAGCCTGAAATTAAAACAAATTTTAAACTAGTAATTCATTTCAAAGTGTCAATATTAAAACCACTATATGTGACCATAAATTTATGAAAAATATTTCAAGACAAAATTAAATTTAATGAGAATTGTTTTACAGTTTTTGGATTTTATTTTGGAATTTGGAATTTGGAATTGATTTTACATTTTTTGAAATCTCTGTGGTCTCTACCTTAATAGAAGATAGCTGAATTCTCACTTTTGGCTTCCGCTTCCAACCTCTTTTAATATATTGCTTGGTTCAGTATATAAAGAAAATTCAGTTTCCCGCAGGTGTGTAATAAGAAGAGGGAGAAGTATTGTAATAGTCTTTGCAAGTAATTGTGAATATTCTTCCCTGATACTACACCAAAACTTGATCTGTGTTAGTTTCTTAAAGATTAGTTGCTGTGTGGAATCTAAAGCCAGATCATCAAATTTTTTTATAATCATACATTAAAATCCATTGCTACACTGAACTTTTAATTGATCATTTATTCACAATTCAATGAGTTTTGAAGGTCTTCCACATGATGATATATTTCATTATACAATATCAAGTAATCACATTCCTTAATATCATTGCTGATCTCATGACAATAGTCCTGAAGAATTGGTACACTGTCAAGTTAGTGATTGTAAATACAAATGTTCCAAAATTTAAATTTTTCTGAAAGCTCTAAATGCATCATTGGCAATAAAAAAAAAAAGCCAGCTGGTTTCACTGAAGGATAAGATGTCTGACAAATACCTATATAGGAAGAACCCTGCTTTGTCTGTTGTTCATTGTTTCAAATAAAACTGGTATTCCATTAAAAAAGCAGCTAGGTCAGTTCAATAGCTCAAATAATAACAAGTAATCTTCCTAGAGACAGCCACTGTACTTTCGTGTATCGCCGAAGTGTTTTATATATGCTTTCTACTTCATCACAAAAAATATATTGAATAATTTTTCCTGTTTCATCAGGGACATTTTTAAGTGAAACGGGATTTGTTTATTTACTCGTTTGTTCTTCTTGGGATTATGTGGCTCTGAAGATTGCATGACTATTGGCAGCATATTTGGTGCTTAGCCAGTGGTGTAATTGCAAGTTTCCTTCTCCACCTCATCACACAGGTAAGGTTCTTCAGCAAACACACACACACACACACACACACACACACACACACACACACACACAGACAAAAGCCACCTTCTCAAACAAAGTGAGTGCATTTCCTGTATGTGACTTTTTTTTTTTTTTTTTTTGTGGGTACTGGGGGGTCGACCTCAGGACCTCGCGCGCCAACGGGCACCCGTGCCGCTGAGCGATATCACCGACCCCTTTTTCGTATGTGGGATCCGGGAGTCGAACTCGGGCCCTCCCTCTTGCAAGGCAGGCGCTTACGCCCCTGAGCCATCTCACCGGCCCGCTGTATGTGACTTTTAGTTTTCTGCCAACCCATGGGATTATTTAAACAAGCCAATAACATCTTCCCTTGGGAAGTAAGGGTCCGCCCACTTTCTCGGTACTACAAAGCCTGCCACTAAGCAGCCCTGCTTGTTTATTCTCTTCCCAAGTTGTTTTACTCCCAGTGACCCTGCATGAGGCAGTCCTCCCCTCCCCCAGGCTACGAGCATATGTGACTAATACACTACATACATCTCAGCTTCCCAGCGTCCTGTGATATACAATCGATCATCTCCATAGAATCCCTCATTTGCCAAGAACTGAAGAGGAAGTGATTAACATACCCATGTAGAACGTTTCACCACTATTTGCATTTAGGATCAGTGCTTCAGATAAAATTATCCTCTATGATTATCCAATACTAAGTATAGATGAACACAAGCAAAACAGCAAATCTAGCCAAGTCTGTAGATTTGTCCATTTGCAAGGCGAAAGTACAACGCTAAAGATAATATATGAACTCAAATCTTCATGTTTGGAGCTAAATCTTTAATGAGACAAGTTACTGTGTCATTGGAAAGCACAATTTATTTTACTGACTTTTTATCTAGCATGTAGTCAACAATGTTAAATCATATAAGGCTTTATTAGCCTCTCAGCTATTGTATGTGGTTCTTCAGCCAAAGCAATATACACTATCCTGAAAGATGCTTCGGTGGCTTCTGCATTTTAAGTCAGAAAAGTGGTAACAATTCCTGGCTGTAAAATACATCAAATCTGCATTTAAGTTGTCCAATTCTTTATATTACATATCGAGAATAACTTGTCTGACAATGACTTAACTATCACTTTATACTATTTGAACCTATTCTATTTATTAAGACAGAATAAATCAGTAGCATGTACCCAGCATGTATAAACCCTGGGAGAAGTATAGCTTTTGTCAAATTTTTTTTGTTAAATTTTTTAACAGTATTAGCCAAATGGTTTGGAGGAGATTCCTTCCTTTCATTAATCACAAAACTCTTAATTCATTCTCTCACCCTCTTGAGATGGACATTGTAGTTGAGGAATAAGAAATCTTTTAATTCCCTCTTTTAGGCCAGTGAGTCATCCTTAGACACAAGAAAAATAGTATGAATCAAGTATATTTACTAAGAATAAAATAATTATCTAATTAAAATAATAGTCATGAAAGTTTTTGGAACAATAATATTTTGGATGATAATGAAGTACCAGATTTTATTGTGGGCAAACAGACATCTAATAATGCACTCTTGAAATAGAAAAATATGAATTAATTTCTTAAAATATTTACACACATATTAAACCTGCAATCTTAGAATATTCTACAAACATATAAATATAAAATTACACAAAACTAGCCAGCAGAACATTGGTGTCATCCCACGTCATTTACCCTCTATAAAACTCCACTGTACCTTCATGAGGCAAAGAAAGTGAAAAGATAGACAAGTAATGTCTTAGTATTATTCTGAAAAATTTTTTTTATCTTCCTGGTATCCCAAACATTGACAGCACACACTTTAACAATCCCTGTTTTAGAATATTTAAAGACTCCGAATTCACTTCTAACTCTCTCAGCCAGCAACTTTACTTCTATTTTTATAACTGTCTATGTAAAGTATGAAAAGCCCCTACAAATATTAGAGAGAGAAAATGAATACCCCCAAACTGGCAAACAATAAGAACTACAATTAACTGAAGATATACTAATTCTCTTTATTTATACAGTAATCAAAGATATTTAAATTGAATTTAAAATAATGTTTTTATAAAAATATCTGACAAAAAGAAATATGCTGATGTTACAAAACTTGACTAGGGCATGGGAAATATTGTTCTGGGAATGTATATCAATGAAGAAACTGGATGAGTGTTTAAAGATGTATGTATGTGTGTACATAGCTATAAACACAAATATATATTTATATGTATCTGTGTGGTTTAGTGTATGTCAGTGTACCTATAATAGTAAAAACTTTTGGAAAAAGTTATACATTAGTAGAATGTTGGTTATGAATATTATTAATATTTGGAATACTGTAAATCCATTAAAAATGATGATATAAATATCTATGATTATCAGAGTTGAAGGCCCAAGATACTTTAATTAAAAATAAACATCCTTCTGTAAAAGCGCATAAAAAGCGCGTCCCTATGTCCGTTTTAAAAAGAATGCATCAAAAATGTTAAAGAGGGGCCGGTGAGATGGCTCAGCGGCGTAAGCGCCTGCCTTGCAAGCGCAAGGGCCCGAGTTCGACTCCCGGAACCCACATACGAAAAAGGGGCCGGTGACATCGCTCAGCGGCACGGGTGCCTGTTGGCGCGTGAGGTCCTGAGGTCGCCCCCCCGGTACCCACAAAAAAAAAAAAAGTTAAAGAATAAATTAGTATAGGTAGCACTGTGATTTTGATTTTAGCTTAACATGGGGCAGTATTTCCTGATGATATGTGCATGGGGGTGCAGTTTTAGTTTTTCCTTCAGGAGACATTTGGCAATATTGGAAACATTGATCATTTTCACAGTTGAGGGAGAATACTGACATGAAGTAAACAGAAGTCGGAGATGCTGCTAAACATTGTACAATTATCCAGCCCAGAAATCAATACTGCATAAGGATTAATGTAATTCAAGCTAACTCAACTTTATGGATATCTATTGGGCTACTATCTTGTGCAAGGGATTGGTAACACAGTAGTAAATAAAATATGTATAGTTGTTATAATTAAAGTAATGATATTTGTAATACCTGAATATAGTGTCTCCTTTATACAATAGTAAGTTATAAAGTTGTATTAATTAAAAGGAGGAAAGGGGTAAGTCTTAAAAATATGTTCTCTCATTGATTTTTGATACCAAATTTTAAGGGAATAAAAATGAACAAAAATATATGTACAAAATTGCTTGGTGAATTATTTATAATGGTGGAAATCTGGAAATTTGCAAAGTAAGGGGTGTGGTAAAAATAAAGTATGAGTATTCAGTTGATGGACTGCTCTGAAGCTTTTAAAATTCACATTTTTGAAAAATATTGATATGAGAAATGTTCATTGTATAAAGCTAAATGAAAAAACAAACCACAAATCCTGAAGTACTGCATGATCCTAATTTTTAAAAGACACACATGGGGGAAAGCCTAGCAGGAAATATGTCAAAATGAGTTATATATTGTTCTTTCTGTGGTGTTGTATTACCGGCGATTTTTTTTTCTGCACAGTCTAGCTACTTTCTAAATCATGAAATACCAACATATATTATTTTTATAATTAGAAAAAAGACACACTACATTGATTACTACAAGCAATGCCCTATATTAACATAGAAGAAAAAGAAGTATGATTATTTTTGCCCTTGAGGAGCTTATATATAAAGCTGGAAGGATGAGTCATACATACCTGAGAAGTTTTAGAGTAATAATAATGAATACAATAGTATAAAAGGATAAAAAGAAACTTGTAAAAATATCTTTTAGTCTGGAACTTTGCTGGATACCTTCACCAACACTACTACATTTCATTATACCAGCCGTTCCGTGAGGCTAGTGTTGTTATCCCCATCTTAGTGATGAGAAAATTGGAGCTCACTGAAATTAAATATCTAGCTCCAGGGCACCCACAGATATTAAGCAGTGTGAGGATTTAACCCCAGGTCTGTGTCATTTTTTGTAAAAAAAAAAAAAAAAAATGATTGTTTCCTCTGTGTGTACTCTTCCAAGCTGGAGGTACAAGAAAAGATTACAGAATCATTAACCTAAACATTGCAACGGGACCAATAAAAACTCATTCATTTTTCTCTAAGTTCTTAGGGATATCACCAGTGTGTAAGGCTAAAAACTATCTTTTAATTCATGCAAAGGATAACTCAATGAAAGTGTTACATGCTAAGTGTGTTATGAATACAGGATTTTGTATCTCAGATTTTTTTTTTTTTTTTTTTTGCCTTAGAAGACATGACATGAATCTTTGCAAAGCCATCAATTGCTGCTGCAGAGGGGAAGTTCTTAAACACCAAAGGAAAATCTGTGATGAGTCAAGAATGACTGCAAGCTGGATGACTTTCAGACCGTTTTCCTTATCTACAAGTGATAAACCTTGGCAGAAAGTAAGAAAATGGATGTTTTAATCAATTTTGCTTTCATTTGTGACAGATCTCTGCTTGAAAAGGAGTGGGCAGTCCTGTGTCCTTCCTCCCTTTTGTCTGTACTACAAGATCTTGGTCTCCATTTTCTCTGACATTGTAGAAGGATTTATTCAAAATATTGCTTCTCATTTAGATAGGGGAGTTAGATCTATCACTATACCCTGACAGCAGAACCAGATCTAATTTTCTCTCTCTATTAGACAAATAAAACATCACTCTTATGTCTGCTAGTGAAAAATTTCCACTGGTAGCTTAAGATTGATTAGTTTCTTCAAGCTCTCCACTATAGGAAATCCAGAGTTTATTTTGTGTTCACCTCAGGACTTTAACCATGCAAAAGGGTTTAGAAGTGAAAAAGAGGAGAAATGTGAATGTGTTTTATTTCAGAAAAAAGACATTAAAATACTCACTTTAAGGACTATATTCTTTATTTTTTCCTTGATGTGTTAAATTCCTTGGAACAGAAGAGTTCCTCATTACCAGAAAAACTGGATTCTCATTTGGAATTTTACCAGTATGTGTAGTGCCTTGAAATAAAACATTGAATTGATTTTCTTATTTTACAACAGCATTATTGATACAATCCATCATTTGAATGTATACCTTAACCATTGCAAAATAAGTATTATTTCCATCTGTATCAGGGTTTTCTAGAGGAGCAGCATAGAAAATATGTGTATAATTATTCAAAGGAATTTATTAGGTGCGCTTACATGACCCAAGGAAGGAGAGTACACAATGGCAATTTGCAGGACCAGAGGGAGGAGAATCCACAATATCTGGAGGTCCAGAAGATCCAGTAGCTGCTCAGCACAAGAAGATAGAAGCCACAGAGGGAGAAGGATCAAGGATGCAGACCAGCTTTAGGCGAAAGCCTGAAAACTCATGGCAGAGTTGCTGGTACATGTCTATGTTGGCAGGGCAAAGAAACTGGAGATTGGTATCCAAATATGCTGGCAGCAAAGACTGTAACTCTTCCAAATGGGAATAATCCCTTCTTTCCTTCTTTGTTCTTTGTGGGCTACAAGCTTACTGGTTGGTGCCATCCACATCCTTGTTGGGTGTTCTTCCCTCAGTTTGTGAGCTTACTCGTCAGTCATCCATAGACACACCAGATTTGTGCTTCACCAATCTGTTAGTTGTTTCTTAGTTCATTCAAGTTGACACATCATGATTATGGTCACACCATTACCCTCTAAGTGAAGACGCTGAGCTTTAAAGACTTCAATGAAATTATTCAAGTTCATCTACTGGTAATTATTTGAGTGGAATTCAAACCTAGTGTATCAACTAAATATAACTTCTTTGCTCTTTCATACACAATACTCAGTTGTATGTTAAATGCAAGTGTTGAAGCAAATGCAAAAATGCTCAACATCACTAGTCCTCAAAGTAATGCAAATTAAAATCCGAAGGAGATAGCACTTCACACTCATCAGGATGGCATTATAAAGGAAAGAAACAAACAAACAAATGCTAGAAGAACAACATAAAATAATTGATGTTGAAGATTATGTGATAGAGTTATAATCCCTGTGCATTGCTGGTGGAAATGTGAAATAGGACAGCTGCTGTGGAAGCAGTATGGAAGTTTGGCAAACAGACAAGACATAGAGTAAACAAGGGGTCCAGAAATGTCACTTCTGGGTGTATACTCAAAAGAATTGAAGGCAGACACTCAGATACTTGTGCACACACATTTCACAGCAGCAATAGATTTGAATTTGTACAGATTTAAAGCCCTTGGCCATCTAGTGAATATAAAGGACTAAGTAATGTCAATTAACCATTCACATTACCACTCTGTGTGTACATGGCTCTGGGGATTTATCTTGTGGTGTTCCAGAACAACCCAGCCTCTGTGCATGGAGACCAGCCACAAAGTGTGCAAGACCAAAAAGAGGCAGATAAACCTAGGACTGTGCAAATGCAGTATACTGAGGGACTTAGTGACAGAAGTATGGTCCTGGGCTGCAGCAAGTCCAGCTGGATCTCCACAATTTGGAGCAGAAGGAGGGTTTTATATATGGGTTAGGACAAAAGTGACTTCATTCTATCTGGGATATATCCTGTTTATTTAAGCTAATGTCAAAGAGTCAGGCACATTTCTGGTGTGAGGGCCTCGTAGTAAATTTCCACATACCACTTCAGCATTTTGTACTCTAATAATTTTGTCCATTTAGAGATTACTGATAAACCATATGGGAGTAATTGTCTCTGGGAAAATCATGGTAATAAGTCAAGATAGCTGGAGCATGTCAAGCTGAATCCATCCATATATGATTCTCTGACCTCAAGTAATCATATCATTATCAAGAATTGTCAATATTCCTTCCCCTGAAATGACACATGTGTTTCCTTAAAGTTTTAAGTTAAATACAGAGATAACAAAATATACTAATCCAAGACCATCTATAGATTGAGTTGAAGTTCTGGAATAAACCTTTTAATTTTGGGGACAGTTTAATATTTTTGATATTTAATACACAGTGCTTAATGGAATCTGTATATTAAAAGAGCTGAGCAAAAGTGACATGTGTAATGAATTCTGGAATTGTGCTTCCAAGCTAAAAATGTATCTGAAAGTTGGACTAAATTTGTAAAAATACAAAAATTAAAGATATAATTTATTTACTAGTTTTTGATATTTGTAAAGCTTATTTAAATACATAATCAGGTTTTTCTTGATAGAGTTGATTTTAAGTTGTCAGTAAGTTTTAAAAATACTTTAAAAACTCAAACATACTGGGCTGGTGATATAGCTCAGCGGCACAAGTGCCTGCTGGCAAGTGCGAGGTCCTGAGTTTGACTCTCGGTACCCACATTAAAAAAAAAAAACACTCAAACATATCAAATTTGTCGTTTACAATATTTACATATAATTTCATAAATTTGTCAATTCAATGAATTATTTGAAGTAATTTAGTCTATTCAACTTGAGTTAATTGAACATTTATTGAAAAGGAAACAATTATTTTGTTTGTTTTCATAAATAGTAGAATGAAAGTTGTTACTTAAAATTTTAAATGATGCAAATTTCCATAATAATTACAAGTTTAAAGCTACATTAATTTTTTTTTTTTTTTTTTAATGTGGGTACTGGGAGTCGACCTCAGGACCTTGCACTTGCCAGGCAGGCACTTATGCTGCTGAGCTATTTCACCAGCCCCAGGATACATTGATTTTAAAACTATATAATTTTTAATTTTTTTATTTTAAAGAGAAAAACAATAAAAACAATGATATAAAATTTCAAAACAAAATAGTAGGAAAGTAACAATGGTTAATACATCACGTATTGTTATCTTCAAAGCAGTTGCTCAGATTACAAGATATAGGCATGAAAAATTGATCAAACAATATAAGCACAAACCTTTCTTTTCGATGAACTAATAGAAATTAGTAGTATAACTATTTTAACTATTTTGTGTATTATATATATATATATTTTTCCTTTTCCTTCCTTCCTTTCTCCTTTTCCCCATCCCAGTTTCTCTTTCCTTTTGAACAATTTCTTCCCATTTCCCAGTATCTGTTGTACATTTTAGATCTTATTTACTCTTTCAGCTTCTTACACTAGGGAGGCAATACGATGTTTACACACTCCAGTCTGATTTATTTAAAACTATATATTGCCCATAGTCCTTTTGATGCATAACATCTCTTTCAAGACATTTGGGATCTCATACCTATGTCCTTGACAGGAAAAACTACACCAAAGCAAAGATTCTCATCTCCAGGGACTATACCTTTAATCTCAGATCTAGTAAACTATTAATAATAAAACTGCTAAAATGTGCAAATCATTTCATTAAAGAATAGAATAGTTTCTAACTTCTCCCTTGCTTTAATATGCTTTCTTCAGTGGGAGCTATTTATGAATTGCAATGTACTGGAGTACCTGACAGTCATGCAAAATAATCCCTGTGTACGTACGTGTGTATGCATGCGTATGTGCATATACATGCATATGCGTGTCTAAATTTGACTTATGTTCTTCCAGCATTAAAAGAAATCGCAACAAAATTAATGGTATGAGAGTCGAGAATATTCATTTGGAAGTCCAGCTACAATTGAATTGACTGGGACCATGCCTTGATGGCAATGGCGAGTCACAGCGTCCCCGAAAATAAAAAGATACCAAATGCATGAAATCACATGTCATCATGGGCTGATTAGACATTAGCCTATGGAGATGTCTTATTTAAGAGGAACGAGTGGGTGATTTTAGAGTTCATGGCCCTGAAGTAAGAACCAGATGCCTGTTAAAGTTTCAGCAGTAGAAACCCCCACATGTCATGGGCCTGGAGCGAGAAGAGGGATCCCTGTCCAGCGGTTGATGATTTCACGGAGGATGGCAGATTAAGAGACTAAATATTGGAAAGTGATAGACATATTGACAAGGATGGATTGACTTAATGCGCTAAAGTCTGATAACAGAATGAATGTGTTATGTAAGGTAAACCATTTGATTTGGAAGATAAAATTCATGTTGTCTAGAAGTGAATATTGGTTGAAGGTATTTAATGGTTTATGGATGTCTTAGTTAATTGTACTTGCTTATAAGCATGGGGTAGTAAAATTAATGTTGATTAAACATATAATGGTCTATGTCATATGCACATATAGTACTTATGCATATATGGATGGGGACATGCATAAATGCATGAATTACATAAATGTAATTAGAAACTATATAAATGGGGCCTTGTATGTATTCAGGGAATAGTTGAATGAGAATTTCAGCTTTTGGTGCTGATGGTGTGCCTTGTTGCTTCTTCCTTGAGGTATTGTTTTGTCCTGGGGAGAATAAGTTATCCATTTTTGGTTTACAAAACCAAAGTAATAGTTATACTACAAGGGCTCTTCACTTAAGTAGTTTGTTTTCTATTATGCTTGTTAATGGCATAAGAAGTAAGATAATGGAGAAATAGGCTATGGATGCTAGCTGGCCAATAAAGATAAATGGATGTTCAACTGGTTGACCACCAATTCATGTTAGGATGAGTAAGTTTGCTACTAGGGTTCATAGAAGAGATTGGCTGATTGGGCAAAATGATATACTGCATCGTTCTGATGAATGTGAAATTGGTAATAGAGCTAGGATTAAGATTGAGAATATTAGGGCTAGGACTCCTCCAAGTTTATTGGGGATTGAGTGAAGAATGGCATAAGCGAATAGAAAATATCATTCTGGCTTAATATGTGGGGGTGTATTTAGGGGGTTTGCTGGTGTATAGCTGTCTGGCTCACCTAGAAAGTCTGGTGAGAATAAGGCTAAAATTAATAGAGCTAATAATATAAATATGAGACCTCGAATATCTTCAGTTGTGTAATATGGGTGAAACGGGATTTTATCTGAGTCTGAATTTAGTTCTGAGGGGTTATTTGATCCAGTTTCATGAAGGAATAGAAGATAAACTATAGCTAAGGTTGTAATAATAAATGGTAGAATGAAGTAAAAAGCAAAGAATCATGTTAAGGTTGCTTTATCCACTGAAAATCCCCCTCAAATTCATTCAACTAAGGTAGGACCAATATAAGGGATGGCAGATAGGAGGTTTGTAATTATGGTTGCACCTCAAAGTGATATTTGTCCTCCAGGTAAAACGTACCCTTTGAAAGCTGTGGTATAACTGTAAATAAGAGCATGATTCCGATGTTTCAGGTTTCTGTGAATGTATAGGATCCATGGTAGATACCTCGTCCTATGTGGAAGTATAAGAAAATAAAAATATGGATGCTCAGTGTAATGTATTGCTAGAAATAATCTGACAATGATTTGTAATGGGAGGCAAACACCTAATAATGATCCGAAGTTTCATCATGTTGAAATATTAGATGGGGTTGGTAGGTCAATGAATGAGTGGTTAATAATTTTAATAAGTGGGTGCAACTTGCGGATGTTGGTCATTAGTTTAGAGTTCTTGTAGTTGAATTACAACAGTGGTTTTTCATATCATTGGTCATGGTTAAATTACATGTAGAAATTATGATTTTAAATATTATGTTTGTTTTGAGTATTTTATTTGTTGTAGGTTTTGTTAGTTTATCTGCGAAACCTTCACCGTTTATGGAGGTTAGCATTGATTATTAGTGGTGGAATTGGGTGTATAATTAAGTCATGGGGGGTCATTTTTAGGGTTGATAGTGTTTTGAATTTATTTGGGAGGAATAATAGTGGTGCTTGGATACACAACTGTTATAGCCATGAAACAATATCCTGAGAAGTGGGGGTCTAGTGTGATTATTTGAAGTTCTTTATTATTAGGATTAGTTATAGAATTTTTATTATTATGTTGATGGGTAAAATATGATCAGGTTGAAGTTCCAGTGGGATATCATGGTATAGGGGAGTGGGTAATTTGTGATGATGAAGGAGGTGTAGGTTTTCTTCGTGAGGATCCTGCTGGGGTTGCTGCTATTTACAGTTATAATTGTTGGTTTATGGTTGTGGCTGGGTGATCTATGTAGGTATTTTTATTGCTACTGAAATTACTTGTGGGAATTAGGAGATGAGAATAATAGCCAGTGTAATTGAGATAAGAAAAGAAAGAAAATAAAATTTGATTAATCCTGTTTGATCAGAGGTGGAAGTGGATGCTGCTAGTTGTGAATTGGTGATACTTTTTGGGGCTGATTTTTCAAGTCAGATTAGATCAGTTATCGAAGACGCTAGACTTTGACTTATTAGTAGGTTTGTATGTGGTGGTAGTCGGTGAATTAATGTGGGAAAATAACCTAACATATTTGAGAAGTTAAATATTTTAGTTGAGTAATTGATTTTTAGGTTACAAGTTATTCAGTTTAATTCTATTGCGATTATAAAGCCTGTAACTCTTATTGCTAGAGCTGAAAATTTTAGGTAGTCAGGCATGGTTATTTGGGGAACATCTATGAGGAAAATGTTATTTGAGAGAAAAGTCCTGCAAGAATGCTGCCAACTGCTAGGTGTTTAATAGAGTTAATTAATTTAGCGTCACTTTCATTCATGTTTGGTGAGAAGGTGAATCGGGGTTGTTTAGGACAGGAAAAAAATCATTTGTGTGCTATAAACAGCTGTTAGGGATGTAGCAATAAGGGTAAGAAGTAGGGCTCAGGCTTTGGTATAGACATAGTTGCGGATTCAGTGATGAGGTCTTTAGAATAAAAGCCTGTAAGAAAAGGATACCTGTAAGGGCTAGGCTTCCAATAACTAGAGAAGAGGTAAAGCATAAAATTTTACGGAGTCCTCCTATTTTTCGAATGTCTTGTTCATCATTTAGGTTGTAATAATTGAACCAGAACATATGAAAAGCATGGCTTTAAAAAATGCATGTGTACAAATGTGGAGAAGTGCTAGATGTGGTTCGTTAATGCCAATAGTTACTATTATTAAGCCTAATTTGCTTGAGGTGGAGAATGCTATGATTTTTTCAATGTCATTTTGTGTGAGAGCACAAATGTCTGTAAATAAGGTGGTATTGTCTCCTAAACATAGTGAAATTATTTGAATAGGTTGGCTATTTTGTATTAGTGTGATAAAGTGGATAAGGAAGAAAATTCTTGCTACTACTATTGTGCTAGAGTGAAGTAGTGCTGACACTGGGGTGGGTCCTTCTATTGCTGAGGGTAGTCATGGGTGAAGTCCGAATTGGGCTGCAAAATTTGTTAATGTAAGGACCTGAGTGTATATATCATAAGGAGAATTCCATAACTGATCATGTTATGAATAGAGCTATGGATATGAATATAATGGTGAAATAGTCTAATTTAACACTTACATTTAAATGAAAGGTTTGACTTGTCAGTTTCAGTTAGATATTATAGCTGCATGATTTGAATTAAACAGTATGAAAGTTGGGATAAGACTAAGTAAAAATGAGAAGGAAATGAGAGATTTTACATCTGTAGGATATGGTAACTTCTTGTGAAAGTTATAGAGTTTAGAATTGGGAATATAAAGGTAATCAGTGTCAATATAAATGAGATAAACAAATTTATTACTTTTATTTGGAGTTGCACCGATTGTTTGGCTCTTAAGGCCAATGGAATACTTCTATACTATAAAAGTTAAGAAAGGCGTAGTTAATTATGGAGAGTGGAATTAGCAGTTCCAACTTTCTTTCTTTTAGGTAAGTAAGAAGATTTTATTTTCTAATATTAGATTCACAATCTAATGTTTTGATTAAACTATAATTACAGTATAAGTTTCCTAGGATAATTTTAGGATTTAGGCTGAGAAGATGAAGTGGGATGGTGTGGAGGGCTATATGAGAATTTTCTTGGGTAAATGTTGGAATTATATTGGTGATACGATATGGTAGTTTTCCTCATTTGGTTGAAATTAATATAAAAAGTGAGTAAAGGGCAGTAATTAATATACTTAATCCTGTAAGAGTAATAGTAAAGTTGCATCAGGAGAAAGTTGATATTATAACGAATAGTTCTCCAATTAAGTTGATAGTGGGAGGGAGGGTGAGGTTAGTTAAGCTTGATAAGATTCATCATATTGCCATTAAAGGAAAAATAATATGTAGTCCTTGAGCTAATAGTATAGTTCAATTGTGGATGCGTTCGTAATTTGACTTTCCAAGACAAAATAATGGAGATGATGTAAGACCATGGGCAATTATAAGAGTAGTCGCACCTATAAAGATTTTTGGTATTTGAATAAGGATAGCTACAATGTCTAGTGCTATATGGCTGATAGAGGAGTAGGCAATGAGGGATTTTAAGTCTGTTTGATGGAGGCAGATTGAGCTAGTTATGATTATACCTCATAATGACAGCAGAATAAAAGGATATGCTAAAAATTTGTTAATGGTTCCAGTAATTGTAAAATCCATATTATTCCATACCCCGTAGCTTTAGTAAAATAGCTGCTAAAACTGTTGAGCTTGCAATGGGAGCTTCTACATGCGATTTTGGAAGTCACTGGTGAATGCCATATAATAGTAATTTAACTATAAAAGCTATTATGCATGCTAGTCAGAAGAACCCTGAAAAGAAGAATACTTCTGAAATAATAAAATTTTCCCATGTCGGAGGCCCTTTTGTACAATTGTTGTGTGGTGACCTTGATGTTCCTTCTCATACAACATAACATCATCATTGATAAACAGTGAGTATGTTAGTCATTAGGCCTATGGTTAGAAGGAATTTAGAATTAAAGTGGAATCATATTACTAAGACCTGATGTGAGTAAAAGAGCAGATAATGCCCTTGTGAGTGGTCAAGGGCTTGGGTTTACTGTGTGATAGGCATGTGTTTGGTGAGTCATTAGGTATTATCATGTAAGTAAAGACTAACAAGTAGAGTAAATACGTAGTCTTGAATGAGTGCTACAGCGAGTTTGAGAATTGTTAATAAGATTAAAATAATAAATGATGTTAGGGCTGTTGGGGGACTAAGAGCGGTTAAGATTAATGTAGGTCTTCCAATTAGATGTATGAGTAGATGGCCAGCAGTAATATTGGCAGTTAGTCATACTGCTAGAGCTACAGGTTGAATAAATAATTGTTTCAATGACTACAAGTATTGGGATGAGCAGTATTGGTGTTTCTTGTGGAAGAAAATGAGCTAAAAATGATTTAGTTTTATAATGGAATCCTGAAATTACTGCTCTGGCTCATAAGGGAATAGCCATTTCCAAGTTTATGGATAGTTGTGTTGTTGGGGTACAAAAGTGGGGTAGTAAGCCTAAGAGATTAATTGATCCAATAAATAAAATTAGGGAGGTCAGTATTAAAGATCAGGTTCATCCTTTAGTGTTATGTATTAATATTATTTGAGAATTAGTTTGATTAATCACTGTTGGAGTACAATGAAGTGGTTATTAATTAAGCAGCTAAGTGATGGGAACAAAATATTAAGAAATAGGATGATAATAATAATAGGTAGGCTAACTATTGGTGTAATGAAAGAGGCAAATAAATTTTCATTCATTTTTTTTCTTAAGGTGTTTTTTATTTCATGGTTTTCAGGTTGATTGGGGATTAGGTGAATATAAGTATGTTGAGATTTTTAATTGGAAAAGCACAAATAATGAAATAACTATTGATAGAATAGAGATAAATCATGTTGATGTATTTAGTTGTGGTATTTCATTATGGAGAGTAAGTTCTCAAGTCTTTACCTTAAAAGGTTAGCAATAGTGTAGCTTCATAATGTCTTACAACATTGAGGAAGATCAGTTTTCGAATGTTTTTAGCGGTACTATTTCAAGGATGGTAGGCATGAAACTGTGGTTCTAACCACAAATTTCTGAGCATTGGCCATAGAATAATCCTGGGCATGATGACATAAGAGTTGTGTGGTGAAGATGGCCTGGAATAGCATCTGTTTTTAGGACTAATGATGGGACTGCTCATGAGTGGAGAACATCTTCGGATGAAATTAATGTGCGGATCGGTAGCTGTATTGGAAGGACAACTTGATTATCTACTTCAAGTAACCGAAACTCTCCGGGTTTTAAGTCTGTAGAGGGAATTATGCAGGAGTCAAAGTTCAGTTCTTCATAATCTGTATATTCATAACTTCAGTATCATTGGTGCCCTGTAGTTTTAATTGTTAATAATGGGTTGTTAATTTCATCTATTATATATAAAATTCGGAGAGATGGTAAAGCGATTAAACTGAGGATAATAGCTGGTAAGATAGTTCAAATGGTTTCAACCTCTTGAGTGTCTATAGTGCTTGTATGAGTAAGTTATGTAGTTAATTAAGAGAGATGAGGTATAATACTAATGTACTGATTAAGAACATGATTATTAGTGTGTGATCATGAAAATATAGAAGTTCCTCTATAATAGGAGAAGTAGCGTCTTGAAAGCCTAAATGGTAAGGATAGGCCATAAAGATGTATAGGAGTTTAACCAATAATTTAACTTCAAGAAAGTTATGTAATGTTTTTACTAATATACTGTTAAGAAAGTCATAAAGGTTATGAGGCTGCCTTGAAACTAGTTTTTCGAGAGTTTGATTCCTTCCTTTCTTGTTATTAAGCTTTAATGTATGTGGGTTCTTCAAATGTGTGATATGGAGGAGGACAGCTAGGAAGTCATTCTAGATGGTTGAAGTTAGTTCAACACATCCAACTTCTCATTTTGGAGCAAATGTTTCTCAAATTATAAAAATTATAACTATGATGGCTGTTAAAGACATAAAAGAGCCTATTGACGATAGGGTATTTCATAATGTATATGTGTCTGGATAATCAGAATACCGTCCTGGCATTCCAGAGAGCCCTAAAAATGTTGAGGGAAAAAAAGTTATGTTGACTCCAACAAATATAATGAAGAAGAGGATTTTTGCTCATGTGGGGTTGAGAGTGTAACCTGAGAAAAGAGGAAATCAATGAGCGAAACCTCCTATGATAGCAAATACAGCTCCCATAGATAGGACATACTGAAAATACACGACAACATAATATGTATCATGTAATACAGTATCTAATGAAGAATTGGCTAGGACCATGCCTGTTAAACCAACCACAGTGAAAAGGAAAATAAAGCCTAAAGCTCATAGGTTTTATTTGGTGATCATTTGATATTCCCTCCATGTAGTGTTGCTAATCAGCTAAATACTTTTACTCCAGTTGGGATAGCAATAATTATTGTGGCTGATGTAAAATATGCTCGTGTATCAATGTCTATTCCGACTGTAAATATATGATGAGCTCACACAATAAACCCTAGGAAACCAATTGATATAATGGCTCACACTATTCCTATATAACCAAAAGGTTCTTTTTTTTCCAGAATAATATGTAGCAATATGAGAAATTATACCAAATCCTGGTAAGACAAGAATGCAGACTTCTGGGTGTCCAAAAAATCAAAATAAATGTTGGTATAGGATAGGGTTCCCACCTCCAGCAGGGTCAAAGAAGGTTGTGTTTAAATTTCGGTCTGTTAGTAGCATTGTAGTTCCAGCAGCTAAAATGGGAAGGGATAAGAGAAAGAGCACAGCTGTAATCAAGATCGATCATACAAATAATGGAAGCGCCTGCATGTGCTAGACATCCGGCTAGAGGGGGATATACTGTTCATACAGTCCCTGCTTCAGCTTCAACTATTGATGATGCAAGTAAAAGAAGAAATGAGGGGGGTAAAGTCAGAAGCTTATATTGTTTATTCGTGGAAATGCTAAACATTTCGGATGCTCCAATCATTAAAGGAATTAATCAGTTTCCAAATCCACCAATTATAATAGATATAACTGTAAAGAAAATTATAACAAACACATGAGCAGTTACGATTACATTGTCAATTTGGTCGTCTCCTAATAAAGTTCCTGGTTGACCTAGTTCTGCTTGGATTAAGAGGCTAAGTGCAGTTCCTACTATTCCAGCTTGTGCACCAAATGTAAGGTATAATATACCAATATCTTTACGGCTTGTAGAGAAAAGTCAGTGGTTAGTTAACAAAAGTAGGTAAAATGGCTGAGTAAGCATTAGACTGTAACTCTAAAGACAGAGGTTGATATCTCTTTTTACCATAGGCTTGAGGTGATTACTCATATTGAATTGCAAATTTAAAGTAGCAGCTTGTTCAGGGGCTCTCCTGCCCTACTTTTTTTTCTCAGGGTGGGAGAAGTAGATTGAAGCCAGTCGATTAGGATATTTAGCTGTTAACTAAAATTTTGTGGGGTTGGGGCCCACCAATCTAGTAAGGATTTAGCTTAATTAAAGTGTCTGATTTGCATTCAGTTGATGTAGAGTTATGAACTTGCCATCCTCATTCAGGAAATAAATATTGTTTATATTTGCTTAGGGTTTTGAAGGCCCTTGGTCTAATTAACCTGATTTCCTAGTTTTAAAATTATTATTAGTGGCTTTGGGGGGAGAAATAAAGTTGATAAAACAATGGGATAGAAATAGATTTTTTTTGTATTTTGAAAATGTCAATTTTTATATCGTTTGTGGGTGGGAATAAGTTTAAGGTTGTTGAGTAAACTAATCGTATGTAGAAGTACATGTCGAGTAGCGCTATTATGGCTATTAGTGTAGGTATAATAATGTTGTTGTTTTCTACTATTTCTTCAATGACAGTTCATTTGGGTATAAATCCAGTTAAGGGGGGAAGGCCTCCCAAAGATAGTAATGTAGTTAAAGTAGTAATAATAATGAGTGGGGAGATATTTTAGGTATAGGATATTGAGAGTGTGGTTATGTTGTTATCGATAAAGAGTATAATGAATATTGAGGTGGTTAAAATGATGTAGATGAGGAGATTTAATAATATGATAGAGGGTAGTATTCATCCTAAATGGGCAATTGATGAGTGTGCTAAAATGTTTTGTAGCTGTGTTTGGTTAAGTCCTCCTCAGCCTCCTAATCGTACAGATAGGATTGCTGAGATGAGGATTAGGGGCCGATTACTTGTTGGAGAAATTTGAAATAAAGTAGATAATGATGCAATTTTTTGTCATGTTAGTAAAATTATTCCTGGTAGTAAGGTGACTCCTTATGTTACTTCTGGGACTCAGAAGTGGAAAGGGGCTAAACCTAATTTTATTATTAATAATAAAGTTAAAATAAAAGAGATTGTTTGATTTTGAGAATAAAGAATTGTTCATTGTCCTGAGTGTATTATTGTGAATATAGTAGTTATTAATTAAATTATTGGTGTGGTTGCTTGGGTTAGGAAATATTTGGTTGCAGCTTCTGTGGATCAGGGGTTTGTTTTGCTCATTAAAATGGGAATAGTACCTAGTATATTTATTTCTAAACCAATTCATATAAGTAATCAATGTATACTAGAGTGATTAGTGCACCTAAAACTAAGGTTGTATAAATTATACCCATTGTAATAAGATTAATTAGTACGGGAAGGGTGTAAACCAACATTTTTGGTGTATAGGCCTGATAGCTTATTTAGCTGACCTTACTAAAAGAATGCAGTGCACAGGCAGCAGGGAGAATTCTGAGTTCTTTAGATTAGGTTCAAATCCTATAATTCTAGAAATAAGATGATTTAACCCCTATGTTTTACTCTATCAAAGTAACTCTTTTTCAGACATATTTCTAAATTGTTTGAGGAGGAATACTGGATATTAGAATAGGCATAGAAATATGTCATGTGCATAGGGCAAGGGTTAAGGGGAGAAAATTTTTTCATAGGAGGTGTATAAGTTGATCATATCGGGGGCCGGTGAGATGGCTCAGTGGCGTAAGCGCCTGCCTTGCAAGCGCGAGGGCCCGAGTTTGACTCCCGGATCCCACATACGAAAAAGGGGCCGGTGATATCGCTCAGCGGCACAGGTGCCTGTTGGCGCGCGAGGTCCTGAGGTCGACCCCCCGGTACCCACAAAAAAAAAAAAAAGTTGATCATATCGGAAGCATGAGCATGAAGCTCGAATTCATAAAAATAGGGTAGTTAAGGTAAGTGTTTTAAGTATGAAATTTATTGTAAAGGTTTCAGGGGATAAAATGGTTGGTATAGTGTTGAGAAAAATAATGGTTGTAAGGGCATTTATCATTATGATGTTTATGTATTCAGCTATAAAAAATAGAGCAAAAGGGCTTGCAGCATTTTCAAAGTTATGTCCAGATACTAGCTCTGATTCACCTTCGGTTAAGTCAAATGGAGCTCGATAAGTTTCTGCTAAAGTTGAAATAAATCACATTATTGCTAGGGGTCATGTAGGTAATAATAATCAAGTGTTTTTTGGAGTAATTATTAAGGTTGTCAGTGAGAAGGATCTGTTTAGGAGGATAGAGAGAAAAATAATGGCGAGGGTTACTTCATATGGGATAGTTTGGGCTACTGCTCGTAATGCTTCAATTAATGTGTATTTGGAGTTGGATGCCCATCCTGGTCATAAAATAGAATATACAGCGAGGCTTGATGTCGCTCAGATAAACAGGACTCTTAGGTTTATGTTAATAAGGGGTGGGGCATTGGGAGGGGAATTAATGTAGAAAGTGCAAGTCTCAGAGCTAATGATGGGGCACTAATAAAAAGAAGAATTGATGATATTGGTGGGCGAAGTGGTTCTTTGATAAATAGTTTTAGTGCGTCTGCAATTGGTTGTAGGATTCCGTAAGGACTTACAACATTTGGTCTTTGCGTGATTGTATATATCCAAGAATCTTTCATTCTGTCAAAGTTAAAAACGCTATGGCTAAGAGGATGGGGATGATTTGGAGGAGAAAATTAATTATGAACATTAATTAATTAATTATGACTTAACCTCTGAAAATAAAGTTTTAAGTTTTATGCAATTTACGAGGCTCTGCCACCTTAACAAACCCTTGACTTGGGTAGTAAAATAAATAACTAGTTTTTTAGATTTATGTAATATCATCTTTTAGTTATTAATGCATAATTAGTTTATTTGCCTTATTTCTCTTGTTCTTTTGTACTGGGAGAAATTTTAAATAAATAGAAACTGACCTGGATTTCTCCGGTCTGAACACAGATCACATAGGACTTTAATCTTTGAACAAACAAAACTTTAATAGCGGTTGCAACATTAGGATGTCCTGATCCAGGAGCATCCCCAAGAAATGCTAAATAACTAGGAGAATCATAAAGTTAATAGTGGCAAAATAAAACAAAGAGTTTACCTAGTTTGTCTCATTATCTTTAATACTTCATGTATGATGCCAATTCTCACTAGATATAATTATCTCCCTTATTCACTGGGTAGAATGGAAAAGAGACAACCACCTCCACTTCATTTCAGAGAATTCATTGCAGGGAAATGTCTAAGACATGATTCTAATAATAACTGCAGAGGTATTATGAGCATCAATTAAGAAAGAGCAACCATATTTGATCAATACACAAGAAACAAATTCTCAGTTTAGTTTCTTGTGGAATTGAAGGATTACAAATTCACTGGCTTTACTTCTTTCAATTCATAGCTCAGTAAAAAGAGAAATTAAAAAAGACTTGATTAAAACAAAACAACTGAAAATTGTCAGAAGTACAAAATCTATTACTACAAATTCATAGTTCAGATATTTTTCCATTATTATCTCATGGAATTAAAAAATCTCTTTGGAAAAATCTGCAAAATATAACATTAAACTCTGTGTAACACCAATTATAGCTTATACACTGCATTATACCTATTTGGAAGATAGAAAATACAAGGAAAATATTTCACGGTTGGGGGTAAAAATGCATGGTTGCCTGTATTACTGAAAAATTAATCAATATAAATTCACTACCACAGTAACTGAATAAAGGAGAAAAGTCAAATGATGATCTTAATAAGCACTGAAAAAATTAATGTGATTATGATGAAAATTCTAAACAAACTGGGAACAAAAGAAAACTTGATTTTATACAATACAAAAACATTCAGCTAGAATCATGCTTGATGGTTCCTTATTGAACAGCTTTACTGTCATTTTAAAAAAATTCACCTTTTCTCTTCAGTATTTCACAGGTTCTTTTAGCCAATACAGTGAGATAATAAAATAAAGACTGCCCATATAGAATGCTAGTCACAATGTGGAATAGTTGGCAATATTATACATCAGTAGTGAGAAAAAACAGTAACTCGGCCACCTTACGAAGGAAATTGGCAGATTCTATTAAAGTTAGACATGCCTCTATTCCATTATCCATCAATTCCACTTCTGGGTAGAGAAGAGAAATGAAAAATGTAAGTTCAGAAAAAAACTTATGCACAAAGTTTCCTAGTGGTTTGATATATAACATTGCAAATATGGAAACAATCCACTTCAATACGAGAATGCGTAAATGGATGAGTTTATATTCTAAGCATCTATTTATATTGAGCTCTAAAAATTCAAAAATAATTTAGGATAATATCAGTCCAAACAGTGATTGCCTCAACTGGAGAGGTTGCTGTTTGCCAACAAAGAGTGTGAGGGAACTTTTGTGGGTGATTGGAAATATTCTATATTTTTATTTGAGTAATGGTTACATGGATTTTACATTTGGCAAAACTCATTGAACTGTATGTTTAAGATCTGTGAATTTTCTCTTTGAAATATATATCCTAATTCATATTTTAAAAATATTAATATGTAAAGAAAGGAAGGAAATAAATTGGTAAAATTGTGTACATGCAATACCTTTGAGGAGTTTATATTTAAATAAAGGAGTGAAATGAAGCAATAACAGGAAGGAGAAATAGGGGTAATACATTTACTGTTTTTATTACAGCTGATGTTATTGTTAGCATATCTGCTGCTGAAATTGTTGTATTTATGGAAATTGTTTTTCAATGCATGGTAGGAAATACACAGGAGAAGACAAAAAGCCTGAGGATACCAGAGAGAGTTGCTGATGGATGCTCTCCCGTAGCTCAGTGAGTATGGGACCTGGTACTCCAGTGGAGCACTGGTCTTATCTGGAGCTTATTAAAGTCAGGATTCACATGAGAGAAGATTAGCTTAGGTAGAGCTCACGTGGATGAGTACACATTATACTGAGAAAACAAAGACATGTTTGAACTAGAATAAAGACAAACCAGAGCCTTGGTGCTTGCCTTTCCCCTTTCTTTCTCTACCGGTCACCATTCACCAGGACCTTGGAAGCCTGCCTCCCTCCCCTTCCTCTTAGGATCGGGGTGGCAACCCCCATACTGCATAATGAAGTGCACCAAGCAAGCCTGTATAGGATAAAACAGTGAAATAAAATAATTGAGGATATTTTAGTTTTTGACAACATCTGGCTTGCAAGACTTCTCTGTTGCCAGAGAGACTGAGCAATTCAGATTTGAATCTTAGAACTGACTGCTGTGGCCTCTTTGCTTTAGGCGGGGCTCTTGCTTTCTGATGAGTCGTAAGCCTTGAGCTCAGCTTTGAAAGTTTAAGGCTGCCAGTGAGTGTGATTAAATGGGGAAATAAAAATACATCAGTTTAATATTTATAAAATACACTCCTATCACATTTTACTTTAGCTTCCTGAATATTCTACTTCAGGCAGCAGATTCTTACCATAGATTTCACAGTTTGTTTCATGAATATGTTTTGATACAGGACCAAAGCTAAGTCACCTGTTTCCTTATCTATAAAATAATAGTTATATTTTGATATGGGACCTAATCTACTTCACCTCCCTAGGGTTCTGTTTCCTCATTGATAAAGGTAAAGCTATGAGAATTGATATGTGTAATCTTAGGAGAGTTACTTAACCTTTTTGGGTTTTAGTTTCCTCATCTGTGAAATAAAAGCTATTGGAAATTTCTTGCCGACCCAATGTTCTGTTATTCTGAAAATGTTAAATACTCTCAAGGCTCAAATTTTAAGAGTGGAATAATTTAATACTGTGAAATGTAAAAGGAAATATTTACAGACAAAGGGTTCTGTTCAATACAGTTCAAATCGAGTAACAGATCTATAATGCCAGTTCTAAGGCTGGTTCTGCTTGGGGTTGAAATAATGCCTCTTTAAATACAAAGAATTCTAGATAATCTTGTCTTTCTAAAAAAGTAAGTCAGGGACACATAATTTATTTGCATCTAAAACAGCTAAGTGATTCAAAGCGAAATAAGAGGTCATGTAGAGAGGAGATCAACTGAGAGCATATAAAATAACAATAAAGGTAGCAGACACAAAATTTGCTCATCGATATTTGCTGCAATTAAATGCACCTAAGAGTTTCATTTTCTATACCCTTTTTCCTCCACTAATCCTCTCGATGTAGTATTCAAACACTATTTTCCTGACTTCTAAAAGTGTGAATAGGATCTGCCTGAAGCATGCACGTATTTGGGATTGCAACAGCTGGAGGATTTGTGCATCCTGCAGGCTCTGGACACCTAGATGGTGCACCAAGTGGCTGTTTGGGGCAGCAACACTGTGTCCACGTTGCCTCCTCACATTTCCAATTGAGGTTAGAAAAAGCTGTCTGACCTGGGTTGAATTCAGAACTTTCAGAATGGCTGTAGGTAGCCATTCCTACTGGAGCAACTCTGTTTCATTAATGTGTATCCTGCCTTCCTCCTTGAAAGGTTATTAGTTACATTGTGTGTGAAAAATATTGAGGCAAAAAGAGCAGGCTATTGCTCAGCATTTTACAATTAACTTTGAGTTAAAATCAGAAGCTGGTATAATGGCCTATGCCTGTAATCCCGGCACTCTGGGAAGCTAAAGTTCGAGGTTAGCCTGGGCAATTTAGGAATTTAGTAAACACTTGTCTCAAAATTTAAAAAAGTCTGGGAGTCTGGGGCCATAGCTGCAAGCAAAGGTCCTGGGTTCAGTTCCCAGTACTGCCAGAAAAAGGAAAGGATGGAAGGGAGGGAGGAAGAATGAAAGAAGGAAAGAAAGATAGGAGAGAGGGAGAGACAGAGAGAGACAGAGAGAGACAGAGAGAGAGAGAGAGAGAGAGAGAGAGAGAGAGAGAGAGAGAGAGAGAGAGAGAGAGAGCGCTGTTCCCTGAACACTGAACTCTCTACCATTCATTTTCACAGAAGACCATGTCAGAATCTGAAAGCACAACGTAAAGGTCTACCAAACCCATTCATGATTTCTTTGATGCTGTGATTAACAAGATTTCTTTGCTAAAGAAAGATGAAAACAAACTAAGAAAGTGAAGTGGCATAGGAAATGAGAACCACAGGTAAAATCCAGACTTTCTCAGGTGCTTAGATTCTTCAACAAGACATCACATGTTCCCAGCCAAGCTGTGTGGAAATAGGTTTTTAGTGTTTTTTGTTGTTGCTGCTTTTTAGGATTTTATTGTTGCTTTTTGCTAAATTCCATTGGCTTTTATTTAAACTATCAAAAGCTAGATCCATTAGAAGAAGAAGCTTCTTAACCAGTGTCAGGGAGACCTTAGAATTTAGGAGGAAACTTAACCAAAGCTATGGTTTTGACTCTCAGTAAGAAATATATTTTCTTTAGAAACCCAGTACATACGCAATTGTGAGAAAAGTTATCACAAAACAACATTCATGCACCCTTCAGAGGGCGGTGCGTTTTGATATTTTCTATTCAGTTCATTTCAGAGAATGAGTTGTGTACTAACTTAAGATCACATCCTGGTGACTGCTGGGCAGGGATCAGAACTTTGCAAAATGATGAGAGAAAATGAGAAGCACTTATATTATCTGTTCTCAAGGAAAATGGGAAGAGAGGTTATAGGGTTAAAGGAGAAAAACTTACTTCTCCCTGTCCCCTGCCAAGTCCAGGGATGGTTTTAGAAATAACCAAGAAAGGAGAGGGTTTCCCCAAGCCTCTTTTGCTCCTGCTGTTAGTACTCCAGCAAGAGCTGGTGTGGACGCATCCAACACCCTTGCCCAGGGCATCCTAACCTGCACAACGGTGTGCCGAGGTGAGGGGGCGCTTCAAGATTCCTGTCTGGAAGCGCTGCTTTGACTTTCGTGTGCTGAGTATTGCGGATTGGTAAAAGATATGTGCAGAGACTCGATAGGTATCTCAAAAGCCTGAAAAGTTTATCACTAAGATTTATTGTAGTAGTGACAGGAAGGCCCTTGGACCTAGAGCAAGGCAGATGACACTTTCACTCAGTGTTAAAAAGCAGCTTTAAGTGGTTTTGGCATCTTGAAAGCTTAATAGATCCCGGTCGGCAAATGATCAGATGACCAGATCCTAAGGTGAGGAGCCAAAATGAGAGTGATAGTCACGTGATCGTCAGTCCCAGACTTCAACATGGAGGTCAGCAGATAGAAAGGACTTTGTGGCAGAGTTCTGAAAGCATCAAGTAGTTTAAGGATGGCATACCTAGTTACAAGCTAGCTCCTAGATACCCACCTACCTATCAGCTCCAAGGGGATAGTGAACGCCTCGGTGCAATCATAAGGCAAGAGGGTAGCATAATAAGATTAAATAGTATCTCGAGACTATATATTTAAATTTGGGGGTTGAAAAACATTTATGAGACTAAACTCTTTACCTACATGCCACTCCAAGTCTTCCACCACTTGCATGGGTGTCTTAGTCTGTTTCTGCTCCCATAGCAAAATACCAGAGACTGGGTAATTTATAAATAAGAGAAATTTGTTTCTCCCAGTTCTAAAGCTGAGAAATCCAAGGTCAAAGTGGCAGCAAGCTCAGTATCTAGTGAGGGCCACATCGCTGCTTCCAAGGCGATGTCTTGCTGCTGTAATTTCTCTCATGCAGACAAAGATCCTCGCTAGTTCTCCCCAGCCCTTTTACATGGCACTAATCCACACAGGGAGAACGTTCATGTTCTAAACACTCCCTAAAGTCTCTACCTCTTAATGCTGCAGCTTTGGAGCTTAAGTCTCAGCATAAATTTAAGACAGGAAACAAATATTAAAACCATAGCAATGTTTTTTTTTTCTTTTAAAACAACTTATATCAGTCATAAAGAAAAATAAATTTTACATCCTCTGCACATCTGAAAATAGTATGAGGGAATTGCCAAACACACTAAATATGTCATTGTGGTTTTTTCATCACTACATAAGCTCACTGATAAGTAAAATAATTCTTAAAATCATTTGTTATGGCTTGTATCAAGATGTCCCTCTAAACCTTCATGTGGTCACAGGTAGGACTTTTCAGACATGGCCGGATCTCAGGTGTGTGATGCCGGAATCAAATATGGGATGCTGGGATTGGTTCATGGCACAACACTAGGATTATGGGTGCCCCAGCTGCCGGCCCTAAGTGTGGGTAGCCTGGATGAATACAAAGGACAGAAAGAGGACTGCTGTTGTTGCTTGTTGGTTGCTGCCCTGCTACTTTGCTATCTCACTGCTTGGTCCCTTGCTGCCTTCCGCCGGTTACGAACTGTTTCTCCTCTGTGATGCCCCTCTGCCATGCCATCCTGCCTTGGAGCCAGCTGATTATAGACCGAAACGTCCCTAAACTGTAAGCTAAAATAAACTTTTCCTCCTTTAACTTTAGGTGTTAGGTATTTTGTCTCAGCAATGAGAAGTGACTAGGACATCATTTCATATACAAAGTCAGAAATTTTTATTCTAACAGTGTTAGAGATGTCCTTAATCCTTTCAAATTTGGCATGTTGTACGTTCTTTAAAACTAGCTATTAAAGGAATCATAGCACTTCCAGGTAGCAGATAAATCACTATATTTCTATTGCTCATGTAGAAGGCTACTGAGTAGAGCTTTTCCTCACAATAATAATACATATTTGAAATTTTAGAATATAGATACTGCCCCACATATAAAGTAAAGTGGTGCACTGAGGCAATTTTTAGATAATGCCAGGGAAGGGTTCATTTGTACAAATCATACTATCAAAAGCATATTTTCTTTACAGTGACTTTGCTTTTCATTTATAACTATCGTGTGAATGTGATTTCTCAAGTAAAAAATACAACAAACCAATTTTTTATCACATAAATACCAATTTTTAAAAATTGAGACACTGAGAGTGCAGATTTTTCCTAACACCTAGTTTGTTTGAAGAATTACAGTTGCAGTTTAAGGTAGATATTGATCACAAATAATAATACTTTCATCTTAGTAAGAAACATCTGTAAATGGCTGTTCAAGTATAAACACATATATAATACTATAAACTTTAATGGTCTTCTTTGGAAATAAGAGCCATTATTTACAATAAACATATTTTTGGATGAACTTTTAAACATGACTAGTTGAGCTTGATGGCTCATACCTCTAACCCTGGCACTCAGGATACTGAAGCAGGAAGATCTCAAGTTCAAGACCAGCAGGACTAAATCTCAAGAACTTGTTTTTCTGCTGTGTTAGTCAGCTTTTAGTCACAGTGGCAAAGTACCTGACATAAACGGCTTCAAGGAGGAAAGGTTTTCCTGGCTCATGGTTTTGGAAGTTTCAGTCCATGGTCAGCTGGTTCCCATAGCATGGGCTTAAGTTAAGGCAGAACATCAGGGTGAAAGGGACTAGTGGAGCAGAGCTGCTTATCTCCTAGTAGTTGGGAAGCAGAGAGGGCAAGAGCATGTTCCAGCAAACTTCTTCCTTCCATTTTCATGTCATCTAGGTTCACATCTTATTGGATGCTGCCACTACATCCAGGGCTGGTTTTCTCTATCAGTTTGCTGCCCCACATATCAATCTTCTCTGGAAACAACCTCAAAGACTCATTCAGAAATGTGCTTTAGAATTTGCTAGGTGTTTCCCAATCTGATCAGGTTGACAATTGTATTGGTTACTTTTCTCTCGTTGATGAGACAAAACACCCGATGCCCAAATTAAAGAGGGAAAGGTTTATTTAGCTCACAGTTTGTGGAGGTTTCAGTCTGTAATCAGCTGGCTCCAAGGCAGAGTGCCATGGTGAGGGGCAGCAGAAGACAGCAAAAGCAACCACAGCAAAAAGTGGGGAGAACAAGCCTCTTTTCCTCCCTTATGTTGTAAGCAAGCTACCTCCCAGGCGGGTGTGGCATTCATACCATCTCCGTGCCCTGCTCTTGCACAGGCTCAGGATATTTTCAAAGTGAGGACTCTGG
The DNA here is from genome assembly GCA_028451465.1 of Erethizon dorsatum. Taxonomy (NCBI): domain Eukaryota; kingdom Metazoa; phylum Chordata; class Mammalia; order Rodentia; family Erethizontidae; genus Erethizon; species Erethizon dorsatum. The sequence continues at coordinate 13,363,042 of CM051839.1, forward strand.
TCCCCTTCTGAGTCACTTAGTTAAACTTCTAAACTTCTCAAGTTGACACAATGAATCAACCATAACAACCATCATGATTAACTGTCACATAGCCTTTAGGTTACTTGGTCCAAGTGCTAAGTTGGTCCCAGTCATTTGGTTTCCTGGTTAATTTTTGTTAATTTTGTACTCACAAAACAACAAGCCGACTTAGATTTCTCCCTTTTTAAAGTCTACTTACATAGGAAAAAATGACCCTGTAAGTGCAACTACTTTAATCCATGTAAAAATTATATTTCCCTTTATAAATAAATAGCTTTTCTGTTAATAGATCAGTTTTGAGTATTCCATTAATGGGAGCCTGACACTGAGAGATAGCTCCAAATCTCTGCATAGCGCTGGTTTCACCAAAGTAATCAATGACTTGATGGAGCCCACTGGGATCTCTCCCAGCTTGATATATTTTGCTCAACAGCTGCAAGATACTTTATTTTTTAGTGGTCATGGTATTTCAGTATAACAAGTGCCGAGTCTTAGTTTCCCCTCTCTAAAATGGAGATAATAGTCCTTGGATACCTGTATCATCTTGCTAGTATTTTGCTTGGCAAATGGTATTTTTTATGAATCAATAGTCATATGTATTGTACTCTGGTCCCAAGCCTTCAACGTCTTGGCTAAAAGAGCCTGCTTTGCACAAAGACACTGAATATTCTACTTCCTTCTGGACAACAGTTTTCCTCACTTCCCTCCAAGTTGGTCTATGGGGATGTTACTCAGTCCCGGCCTGTAGTACCCTGCAGGTAATTTGTAGGACGTTTTCCTTCCTCAGAAAAAAACAAATTAAAAGCACTCAAAACTGTCTTTTTCTGTCTTTGGATGCTGTGGTATGAGACATGATGCCTTTGGCTGCAAGAGATATCTTCTATCCATGGGAGGCAGGTTAAGGATCAAAGCCACTGATGTAAGCATGGCAAGGTGTAAAGATAATCATTATACAATGAATGTTTGTGTCCTCCTCAAAATTCTTATGTTGAAAGCCTATTCCCAAATGTGATGGTTTTTGGAGGTGAAAGTGTTATGGTTTGTGCCCCCCCCAAACTTCATGCAGTCATAGGTAGGACTTTTTAGAGGTGGCTGAATCTAGAGTGTGTGATGCTGGGATTAAGGGTATGTGATTACTAAATCAGTCCACTGATTGGTTTTGCACCACTCTAAGCCCAGTAGCCTAGATAGAGTATAAAAGTGGCAGAAAGAAGCTGCTAAGGTCCCTTGTTGCTTTTGCTACTTTCTGCCTGCCATGAACTGTTTCTCGTCTGTGATGCCACCCTGCCTTGGAGCCAGGCGAATATGGACTGAAAACGTTAGAAACTGTGAGCTAAATAAACCTTTCCTCCCTTAACTTTGGGTGTTGGCTATTTTGTCTCAGCAATGCGAAAAGTAACTAAGACAGAAAATGATTAGGAAATGAGCATAGAGTCCTCATAAATGGTAGTGTCCTGAAAGGAAAAGCCAACAGAATGAACCAGCTCTCATTCTACCATGTGAGGATACAAAGCATTCTGCAACCTGAAAGGGGCTCTCACCAGAGCCTGACTATGCTGGCACCCCAGTCTTGGACTTCTAGCTTCCACGAGTGTAGGAAATAGTTTTCTATTGTTTATAAGACACCAGTCTATAAATCCTTTGTTATACTGACCCGAACCAACTGAGATAATGACATTATTATACTGCTGCATCAAACTTGGCAATTTCCTGCTCCACACCTCCAGACATTGCCAGATAATGGACACTTCTGCTTACATTCTAGAGGGCTATTCTTGCACTTTCAGGTAAGAATGTACTATCACGATAATGGTCTTATTGTGGGATATGAAGAGGATCACTAATACCTTAGTGAAATTCTTTATGGTGTACATAAATTATTACTCTGAGAAATTTGGAGTATCTGAAAAGTAATATGACTTCTGTGAATATTAGTTAATACATGTCTAATTATTATTTTCACCTGTAAGTTTATTTTTTCATTTTTAGCTTGCATATAGATACTGAAAAGTCTCTAGTAGTGGCTTTTAAAATTTGGTTCTGAACAGGTGCAGAAATAATTAAAATGGGGGCAGGCCCTCCACACACTCCCTCTTTGCACAGGGAGAGACAATGGATTTCAAAGAATTCACTGCCTGCACACACTGCTTCTTCCTGAAGGCTTAAAAGCAAAACCTTGGCTAAGGTGGTTTCATTTGGGGAAAGAAGCAAATAGAAAGGATTGAGAAGGAATCTAATTTTTGGTCCATGTGTTATGATTTCCCCTGACCTGAGAATCATGCCCTTCTTTATCCTTAAAACATGGGCAACGACAGACCAGAACTCAACTCTGTCAGCTGCTCAATTACATTACCATGGGAGTGGAGCACACATACACACACACACGCACACCCCCTCGTTCATCTTCAGTATATACATACATTATAAGCTCACAGCTAAAACAACTGACACTTGAAAAATATAGTTGCTTTAATAGGAAGAAAACAAACTGGACATTATGTACTGTGTGAAGAAAAAGTACTTGGATAAATTGACCGAAACTGTATAACAGATGAAGGAAAAAATTAATAATCTGAAATAAAAATTCAAAATGAGTTTTAAAAACAAATGGGAAAAGCAAACACTAAAAATTGAAAAATGTTGAAATAAAGATCACAATAAACTGGATAAGTAGGTAACTGCTGAAAAATAAATCTAGAATATTGAACATCAAATTAGGGTTTCTCTCATTAATAATAACTTGAAAGGTAAAGGAAAAGTTTTGAGGAATGGAGAATAGAAATATAAGTTTAATATCCAGGCAATTAAAATCCCAGGAGATAAAAAGTGAAAAGAGGGAATAGTGAAGAAATAATGAAAATGATTTTTATAAAATTAAAGATTAAGATTCTGACTGAAAGTGTTAATAGATAAACAGGAGAAATATTAAACAAAAGAGAAAAAAAAAAAACTCCAAACCTCTACATTAGAAGAAAATTCTAAATGCTTCAAGAGAGCAAACTGATTACAAAATATGATGAGAGTTACATCAAACTGCCCAGCAGAACACTAGAATTGAGAAGATAATGGTATAATACTTCAAAGATACTGATAAAAAAAATTTTATATCTAGAATTTTTTACCTAGTCAAGTTGTCATTTGAATGTGAGGACATATTAGCCTTAGAAGTTGTGATAGGAAGAATTCTAAGGCCTCTAAGATTCCCGGCGCTTGGTATGCACACACGCATAATTTTCTAGACTGTAAATATAGTAGACTTCACTTCTGTGATGAAGTTATGCTAGCTGGCACAGTTGACTTTAAGAAAGGGAGGTGGGCTTGGTGGGCCTGGCTTTTTCACATGACCCATTTAAGTCTACATCTAGAGGTCAGAGACAGGGAATAGTCAGAAACACACTCCTGAAATAGCAGAAACATACTCCTGTTGGTCTTTAAGGAGCAACCATGGAGGTTGGGAAAGAATGGCGTGGTGCGGGAAATGGTAGGCAGCTCCTAGGAGATAAGACTGGCCCCCTAGTCAATGCCAGTAAGATCAAGCTGACTTTGGTCCTGCAACTGGAAAGAACTAGATTCTGCCAACAATTTGAGCGAGGTAGAGGTAGACTTCTCCTGGAGCTCTTATATAGGAACTCAGCCCAGCCAGTGCCTTGCTTTCAGCCCTGTGATCTCTGCATTGAAGACCAAGCATCCAAGCAGGACTCTCAACCCCTGAAAGTGTGAGGCGATAAATCTGTATCGCTTCGCACTGCTGCATTTATGGCAAATTGTTACACAGTGATAAAAACTATTGCAAGAGTCTTGCCATGTTAATAGTTTGTTGAAAACTACTAGAGTATCCAAGAAATACTTCAAAATGAGGATAAATCAAGAACAGAAAATGATATTTTTATTTGACTAACAAAATTGAAGAGCATCTAAATAAAACATTTGTTTGTTTGTGTGTTTGTTTATTGTGCTGGGGATTGAATTTAGGGTTTCTTGCATGCTATGCAAGTGCTTTACCACTGAGTTATATCTCCAGCTTTCATCATGGATATTTTTTAAAGCACAGTTTATCTCAGTTACTTTAGAGGTAATATGAATTATCCCAAAACTTACTGGTATTAATAAAAGTTGCTTTATTTCACTCACGATGTTATGGGTCAGCAATTCAGGAAGGACTGAGCAGAGCAGTTCTCAGGGTTTCATTTGGTTGCAGTTAGATGTTGGCTCACATTTCAGCCTTCTACCTTTGCTTAATGATAAAATGTTGAAATTCAGCTGGCCATGCATTAAGAAGAATCCCAATAATTTAAAATAGTCTGATTACAGAGGCTTGCTTCTGACTCACAAGTACTACTTACCAGTCAAAGATGAGAAATGACTTTATTGTTGAAGCTGTTGTCTGCTTTTCCCTCAGAAGCAACGACCCCTATTTTATCCATATGTTGGGAGCCTCAAAACAACACAATGCACAATTTAATCTGACATGAAAATATCACACTATTTCTTATTACTAACAATTACACCAACTATGTATCTCAAGCATTCTGTCCAACCTTAGTTATAAAGACATATAAGATAATATGGCTACCCTAGAGGAGTTCCTGGCCTTAGAATTTAGAGAAAAATATGGCCTTAGAGAAAAATATGTAGTGCTCACCACAATTATACATTAGGAGTCCTATAATAATGTCAAAAGCAAAGCATTATGGGAGCACAGAGAAAGCTCAACTAAACGTACCCAGGAAGTAGCCTTGCTGTAGGCAATAGTACAATATTTCTTCAGCATTACACACTGAAATAGGACCATTTCAGTGGCAAAAGATGACATAACAGAGAATGTATTATGGTATGTAGTGACAAGGGGACAGAATCTCGTAACACCTTTATATGAAAGGACAATAGTTTCTTGCCAATTCAATGTACTTGCCAAAGAGAAAAATAGTTTCTTCCCTTGCTTGTTTACTGGTTGTTACTTTCCTTTGTCATTGTTTAGTTCTGTTAATGAAAAGAATTTTTCTAGAACTTCAGTTTCCTGAGATTATTTAAAGAGATGTGCAGTTTTGTCTTCACAAATTATTCTTTTAGATTTATTTTGCCTATGATTTGTGATCACCTACTATCTGTATGATATTGATGAAATCCTGTGGGATTGATCAAGATTAAAAAAAAAAAAAGCACAACTTCTGGTCTTGGGAGGCTATAAGTGAATGTGGCCCAAGGATGATATCAGGTAAAATAAAATCAATGTCATGGAAGTGCTACGGAAAATGAGGTGAAGAGTTTTGATTTTTATGTTCATTGTTCTTGGTTGTTGCCTATAGTCTCTACCATATAATATAACATTAGGTTTAGAGTTTTAGTATTTTACAACTTTATTGCTAGAATTTTAGAGGTGGAATTGCCTGTAGATGATGACACTGAAGGTCAAGGATGTTTAATGATCTGTCCATGGCCACATGAATAAGTCACAAGATTCTGATAGAATGTTTCACAATGTTTATTATCTAGAGCAGGGACTGCAAAATTCATGGACTATTGCTAAATGGGTTCATATATGTGTTTTGATGTTATTAATTTGCTCTATTTCAGAGCAAATTTTTAGTAGGGCATGCCTGAAGTTTGTCATACATATGTATACACATTCCTTTTACTATATGTATATGTACTTATATATGTCCACAAATATATATTTTATAGTATGTACAGTATACTACATGAAATGCAGTAGATGCCATATGCAGGAGCTTCTGTATTCTGTTTAGCCTCTGGGTCCTTGCAGCTTCCATACTCTGGAATAAACTCTTCAAATTTTACTTTTCTTTAAACCGAGCATAACTTTTCTCAAGATTCAGCTAAAGAGCTAATTCTCAGGATGTTAAACCAGTCAATTTTTGTTCTACCTTCTATTTGTAAGCACTATATGCTGAATTGATCTCTATTAAAACACTGTTAAGTCTATATTGTAAATGTCCTTCTACTTTCAAGCAAATTGAAGTCAGTGTAACCTCTTCATATTGGAGTCTCTATTGCTGTGCAATATCTCAGGCCCATGGGAAGACTTTAATAAATGTTCTTCGGCAGAATATCACTTCACTAAGTGGTGCGGAGATGGTAAAAGTAGTATGAGAGTTCAACTCTTTTTGTACTTTTTAGGAAAAATGCACCAGCACAAGTATATTTGTTTGGATGTGATTTAACATTGTATGTTTATGTGTCTTTGATTATGTTTTAAAATTCTCTAGGGAAAATAATTACAAACAAAATTATATACACGTTCAAAATCATATTTAAAAGTGAGAAAAATACATTTTAAGAAATTTTAGTACTTAAAAACACTTTTTAAAGCTATGGCTTAATAAAATTGAATCTAGGCCAAAGGGAATGAAATGCACAAGTAGCAGAGAAAGAAATTAGTAAAATTTATACTGAAGCCAAATTACTAGTTGACAATATAACTAGTACAAAGCTCCAGAAAATTATTACACAGTGGTTCCTCAAAAAAGTAGAGGCATGGAGATTTTCTAATATTTTTGTAAAATTTCCCACAGGTCCTGGGGGTTGGCAATGATGGAGGAAAGAAGTAAAATCACTCCAGAAGCCTTGTGAGTGTTACGGTATGCTATAGATACTGATTCATTCTGGAGGTTGTCAGAAAAAAATGTGACCAAAAAGTATATGCTAAGTTTTAAATGTAACTTTTCTATTTCTATTCAGGATGTAGAAATTTCCATGAGAATACCATTCCCATCATTAGAATGTAAAAAAGATGGGAAACTGACAACATACAGATAGTATAATGAGCCAGATGCAGAAAGAAACCAAGTTTCATCATTGGCAGAGCAAACAGCAAGATAGATGAAAAGAAAATAAACTTTCAGTGAATTATAAAGGTCCAAATGTAGACTGTTAGCAGTTATAAATGACCGGGTACCCTGTCACAGAGCAGTCTGTAGAACTCGCCACCTCTTTTCCATGAACTTCACGGAGCAGTCATGCCAAGATTAACCACAGATCAATAGAGCTGAGACAAGTCTTGCAGGTACTCTGGGCATTATATGCAGTAGGAGGAGAGGTTGTCCATGGCCAGGGCAAGAATAGGTGAGCTGGGGGAGATGTCACTCTCTCCCTGTGCAGAGAGGAACAGGAACACGGAGCATGCTGGAGTTCGAAGGAAGGCCAGGAACACAGAAGAAAGCCCCATAAACCCCACCCTGAACTTCACATGGAAAACAAGTTAGTGGCTTCAGTGCCTACAGAAACTTTTGGAAAACTGAAGAAGTCTCTCCCCTAGGAGCACTTCTAGAGACAGAGAGTAGGGCAAGAGGACTTAGACGAAGCCTTCAGGCCCTCGGATCTCAGTCCCTCCTAATAGATGGATTCTGGTCAAGCTCTCAAATAATGTCAAGCCTGTGACAAATGGCATCTAATGAAAACGACATCCAAGTTTAGGTTCAGCTCAAATCCACCTTAGCAGCCTAGAGAAGGAAAAGTGTGCTTGTCTAGTAATACATGTTGTCTACTCAGCCTCTACTGTTAATTTACTCAATGTCCAGCATTCAGTTAAAAAATAGAGCCCTGCAAAGAAGTAAGAATTAATGATCTCTCTTTCATTGAAAAGAACGTCACAAGAACCACAGCCAGTGATGGGTGACCCAAATAAAAGGGTTATCAGAGGAGAACATTAAATAAAAGTGAAAATATTTTAAAGAATGCAGTGAAAATCGGTGGCTCACATCTTGTGGACAGGATACAGATATAGATATAGATGAAATATATCATATATCAGATATATATGAGATATATTTGGTATCTTCATTTGCTATTGCTACTGCATTAATCATGCCAAATTTAGCAGCCTAAAAGAAGCCCATAAATTTATTATCTTAGCATCTAAATGACAGAACATTTGAAAAGGTAAAACCAGGTGTTATTGATGTAAGATCAGACGTGAGCTGGGCTGTGTTCCTTCTAGAAGAACACTGGTTTCCTTGATTTTCCCTGCTTCCAAAGCATCTGCCTTCCTTGGCCTATGGACTTTTCTAGGTCTTCAACAACAGCATCAGAGCATCTGCCAGTCCCTTTTTGACTCTGTCCATATGTCCCTGGCTTCCTGTATTACTTTTTGGGACTCTGTGGTTACGCAGCGTACACCTGGGTAATCCAGGGTAATATCCTCATCTCAAGTCCCCTTATTAGTTATCCTAATTTTACCCGAAACCATCCTTCCCCTTTGCCATTCACAGGTTCTGGAGATCAAGGCATGGGTATTTTGGGGGAGCCATTATACTTCTTCCCACAGATAGGGAATCTCATCAGAAAGGTGGGCTATTAAAGTAAAATAGAAATGCTGAAAATAAAAACATAAAGAAAGGATGCAGAAAACTTTTGATGAGTTTATTGGTAGAAAAACAGAACAGATCACATACCAAACCATAAAGCACATGTATCAATAAAAGTATTAAAAAGATCCAAGGTATCTTCACTAGCATACCAATATGAAATTAGAAAGTAAAAACAGCATTATATCTAGAAAATTTCAAGATATTTGAAAATTATAAAACTAAATAACCCATGGGTCAAAGAAGAAATCCCAAAGGAAGTTAGAATATAGGTTTTGATAAAAAGATAATGAAAGCAAAGTTTATCAAAATATATGAATACAACCAAAAGAGTGCTCTGAGGACAATTATGTCTTTTTGTGTCTGTAACACAAAAGAGAAAAGGTACAAATGTATGCTTTTCATCACCAGTTTAAGAAGGTAGCAAAGGACAGTAATTTTTATCCTAAGTGAGAAGAAAAGAACAAAAAAATTAAATAAGAAATCAATGAAATATATAAATATGGAACATCAACAGAGCATGAACAAAAGTTGATCAAAAGCATCAGAAGTTGGCTTATTGAAAATATTAAAGAAATTTCTAAATCTGTAGTGATCATAGGCAAGAAAACACAAAAATAAGTAATCAGGAATTTTAAAAACAGCACTGCTTACTAACAAGTATAAAGACATAAGGTAATGATGTGGCTATGCAGGATAACTTTATGGCAAAGGTTGACAATTTAGATAAAGGAGAAAATTCTTAAGAAAGAAATGCTTTTCTAAAACCGGCACAGTGGTAACAGCTAACTGTAATTGTTTTGTATCTATTTTAAAAGGTGAATTTTTAATTCAGTGACTTCTCACAGAGAGAACTCTAGGAACACATCGCTTTACTAGTCAATTCTTTCATACATTAACAAAGAAATAATACTGATCATACACAATTTCCTTAGAAAATAAAGGAGAGCCCATTTTTCAACTTATCTGTGAGAACAGCATAGCATTAATACCCCAACCAGAGAACGTTATTACAAAAAGACAAAATTACAGAGCAATATTCCTTGTGAAATTAAACATAAAAATTCTTAACAGAATATGAGTAAATAAATTTTATAAATAAAAATCACACACACAATAGCTCAGTGTGTGGGTGGTGTGTGGGTAGTGGGTGAGTAGGGTTTGTTTCAGGAACAAAACGTTGGATAAACATTCAGAAGGAATCAATACAATTACTCTATTGGAGATTTACTATTTATGGCTGATGGAGATTTGGGTTGTGTCCACTTTTAGGCTATTATAATAATTATAATAATGTTGCTATAAACATTCATAGATAAGACTTGGGGTACACGTATGTTTTCATTTCTCTCTATATACATTTAAGAGTTGAATTGCTAGCTATGTGGTGTTAGGGTTTGAGCTATGCTCCAACCCCCACTCAAGAAAAAGGTAAGTTGTAGTCCTAACTCCCAGTACTTCAAAATGTAACCTAATAAGAACAAAAGATCTTTACAGTGGTAATCAAGTTCAGATGAGATCATTAGGGTGGGCCCTAGTTCAGTGTGATTGGTGTACTTAAAAAGAGGGGAAACTTGAATAGAGACACAAATAGAAGTAAGACAATGTGAAGAAATAGGGAGGAAAATAGTACAAGCCAAGGGACACCTATGGCTGCCGGAAGCAAGTAAAGACACAAGGCAGATGGTTCCTTACAGTCCTGAAAAGGAACCAAACCTGCTAAACATATGAATTGTACAGGCAGCCCCTGGAGTGTGAAATAATACATTTCTTTTGTTTATAGTTTCTACTTCATGAAACTTTGTTATGGTAGCCCCAGGAAACTGAATACACATGGTAACTCTATTTTTAACCATTTTGAGGAGCTGCCACATTGTTCTTCTAATTATCTACCCCATTTTATGTCTGTGCCCCCAACATAAACAAGTGTTCGTTTTCCTACATCCACTTATGCACCGCATGTTATCTAATTATGTTATTAGACCCCTCCTAGAGGGGAGGCAGAGCAAATCATTGTGGTTTTTGTTTGTATCTCCATTTTGACTAATAATGTTGATTAGCTCTTCATGTACTGATTGGCCACATGTATATCTTCTTCAGAGAAATATTTACTTATATTTAAATTAGGTTACTTGCCTTTTTTTTTTTTTGTGGGTACCGGGTGTTGAACTCAGGACCTTGTGCGCCAGTGGGTGCCAGTGCCGCTGAGCGATATCACCGGCCCTTTTTTTGTATGTGGGTACCGGGAGTCGAACTCAGGACCTCGTGCTTGCCAGGCAGGTGCTTATGTTGCAGAGCTATCTCACCGGCCCTATTTGCCCATTTTTTAAAACTAGATTTAAACTCTTATTGAGTTGTAGTAATATTTTTATATCATATATATTTACATGTTCTTTCATCAATTATATGGTGTAGAAATATTCTCCCATTCTGTAGGTTTGTCATTATTTTCTTTCTTAGTAGTGTCTTTTGAAGTCCAAAATTTTAAAAAATTAATAAATTCCAATTTATATATTCTTTTTTTTGTTACTTGAGATTCTGGTGTTATCTAAGAGTCTATTAGCTCTGCCTATGACTCATAATTTTGCCTATTGGAGACTCTGGCAAAAGGAGATAGTTACAACCTGAAAGTGCACTTGTGTTTTGGATTCATCCCTTCTACTCACATCTAGCTTTTAGCTTGTTTTATGATTTGTCTCAAAAGTGAACATCTAACTCAAGGAGTCCTTGAGGCTGTGGCTGGATACCTCTGCTTTGGAGTGGATCAACTAAGACATTAGACTTACAAGAGAAGAAGGGTGTGGAAGACCTTTCCTCTTAAATGGAAATGGAATATTCAAGAATCCTGCTGGCCTGGCTCCAATGGCTTCTTGACTTTACAAGAAAAATTGGCAGCTTTCTAAATGGAAGAAACTTTTTCCCTCCCTGCTACTGAAGCAAAGCCCCTGGGTTTTCTTGTTTCAGGGAGATTCCCCTACATGCCTGGGCTTTGTTCACTTATAACATAACCAAGCTGAAACTTAATGGTGTCTGTGGATCACAGCCACATCTCAGCCTTAGTCCAAACTAGGCAAGACCAAAAATGGACCTGTTTACTTTGCTTGGTGACAGAACTCGAAGTTTGAGTCATAGTTAAGTCAATACTCTCCTCACTGAACCTTGTTTTACTTTTACTGACTTCACTTTTTGTTACAGCCTGGCTTTGGTTTAGCATTTGGAAAATTACAGCCTAGCAGGTTAAGGACACCTCCTTTGGGCCATAAGCTATGGGGAATAAATCATGATTAATGATGATCCTGTCTGAACTATACATGTAGATGCCCACGATAAGGGTTTGCATAGGATCAAGCTGTGAATGGGGAGATCGCTACGTAGCCTGCCAATATTAACTGCCTGAGTGGCTGTTGTAACAGACATGGCAACACAACTGTACTATAGAGATTTGGCTTAAAGTCAAGGACTCAAGGCTTTTGATTTAGACTACCAGACTCATGAGTCCTACCAAAAGCTGGCCCATTCGTCTTACAGTAGGAGAGACTACCTCTCAGAGACACTTCCTTGCTATTTTTTGGGAAATTGACCATATTAGGCTTTGAACCCCTCAGGGTCATCAGTGATACCTCAGTGCTGCTTACAGCTTTTCAGGTTGCCATGTTGCTCTTTACGCCTGATCAGCCAACTCTGGCCCTGTTCTTTGTAACTGGAAATTAATCCATGTCGTACTTTTGGCTTTCTAGGCCATTTGTATCACAAAAGTCACTCAACAATGAGTAAGGATCAAAGTATTTGATACACATCACCTTCTCACACTTGCTTCCTGAGTAACGATCAGGAAGAAAGGTAGGGAATTATATTGAAATTATTTTGAATATTTGACACTTTGAATACGATACTTCTTTCTACTTAGAGCAAACCAAGATCAAGCTAATCAGTACACTATCTGGGTGGGAACCAAACCAAAGATAATGTAAAGGATTCATAGGTGAATTTTGCTTTAGCTGTTTGGATTCACTTGTGGAGTTCACAGTGTTCTATGTTGTAAGAATAATGACCACTTGGCTAAGTGCATTGCTTAGTAAATCCTCCTACAGTGGTCCATGAGGTCAAATGAGGAAGACAATGAGTTTCTATAATGTTAATAATGTCCTTGTTTCTCTAAACCTGACCTTTCTCTATGTAAAATATGTGTGAGAATGAGGGATGAATGGAAGAAAAAATGAAAATCATAATTTGACACACTGATTTTGTAATGGTGGAGGGAGAGAAATAGTAATAATGCTGGGTAGAATACATCTTAGTTCCCAAGTGGTTTGGGGGAGGATGACATAGTAGTGATATTTAGCTTTCAGAACTACTCTTGGAATTTTCTTTACAAAGCTACATGCTGGTCTACCAAGCTATTGCAATTGCTAACAGACTGGAAGGTCCACTGATCTCTACTAGATGGTTCTGATCAAGATTTGATTACAATTCTCCTTAACCTTATCATGAAATACATCAGGATTAGCTGGGTATTGTCCCAGCTCCTCCACTGCAGTGCAAAACACTAGTCATTACATCTGGTTATCTTTCGTTTCCTCTTTCTTTGTCATTCTTTTGGCAGACAAATGACACTTAGCTGGTGATATGGATAAATAGCACAGATTAGACTGAATGCCCTCAAGCAGTCGTTCCAAAACAAGGACTCGAATCAATTATTTCAATTGAATTGGAAACCCTAAGATTTATTACTCAGCTACTAAACTACATTGGCGGCACCATCAATATCCTTCAACTCAGGAAAGGCCCATTTACACAACTCCCAACAGTGTAGGAGTAGCCAGGTAACGTGTGTGCCACTGAAATTGTACCGAATATGTGGAAGCAGTCTTGAGTTTCCCTCTCTCCTGAGGATAACGTTGACTTGAGGTGGTTATAAGGGACTTTTATATAGTATTTAAGGAAATACTACAGATACTATACTATACTATACTATACTATACTATACTAAAGATTCTTTATCTTTTATTTCACTGCAGACATCTCCAAAATGAGTCTGTCTCTTTTTACTAAGGGGAGTTCCCTAAAGGAAAGGCTTATTAGTTAATTTTAATAGCATGGGAGTTATCTAATTCAAAGTTACATGACATTTGTCCTTGATTTTAGCTGAAGTAATCAATAACACTACTTCAGATCTGGAAGGGATTCAGATTAGCCCCGATTCATTGGCCAAGGTTATTATGGATAACAGAATTGCCCTAGGCTTCCTTGTTGTAGGCCAAGATAGAGTCTGTATAATTGCTAATACATCAAACTGTATCTGGGCCAAGTGAGAAAGTCAATAGAAAAAGTAAAAGCAACAACCAAAACACAGTAATTTAATTTTTCATCTGGCTTGGCTGAAACTGTGGGGCAGGGGCACGGTTGAGGTTGACATTGTAAGTAGACCTCATCCTGATGTTTGGAGTCCTATTTACAGGTGTCTTAATTAAATCTTGTAGGGGGCAAATATATTTTGTTCTAGCTTCTGGTGGTCAGATTAATCAGAGTGATAAATCCATGGGAAAATTTACCAGAACCCAAGATGGCATGAAAAGTAGGGACCTATGTTGTTTCAAACAATTTTTACAGGTCTCATGTTCCTGTGTGTCATGCAACCAGAGGATCTGACAGCCTTAGCTTCAAACAATCTTTTTAAAGTTTTTAGAGCAATTTGGTGGTTATAGAAAAATGGCACAGCAAGTAAATACCACCACCTTCTATGCCCATTCCATGGCACAAAGTCACCTCCTTAATTAATATTTCACATTAGTGTATTTACTTTTACAATCGATGAACCAATACTGATAGATTATTATTAACTAAACTTCATATTTTACACTAGGTTCATCTAGTTGTATACAACTATTGGTTTTAACACATGCAGAATGTTACATATCCTACATTACGGTACCTTACACAATAGTTTCACTAACCTAAAAATGTCCTGTGTCCTACTTATTCATTCCTTTCCTCTTCCTTCTGAACCCCTGGCAACCACTGATTTTTCAGCTGTCTCTATAGTTTTGCCTTTTCTCAGAATGCCAGATATTTGGAGTCATACAATATATAGCCTTTTCAGATTAGCTTCCTTTATTTAACATACACTTAATGTTCATCTGTATTTTATGTTGGCTTGACAGCTCATTTATTTTGGTGTTAAATAATATTCTACTGTCTACCATAGTTTGGCCATTCACCTTGGTTTCTTCCAATTTTGTCAATTATAAATACAACTATAAACATTTGTGTGCAAGTTGGTGTGTGTTCATAAATTTTCAACTCAGATAATTATCCAGAAGTGTCATTGCTAGATCATGTGGTAAGAGTATATTCCCTCCCTCCCTCCCTCCCTCCCTCTCTCTCCCTCCTTTTTTTCTCTCTCTTTCTTTTTTTCTTTCTTTCTCTTTCTACATACCACACATTTTATTTTTTATTTATTTTGAGATGGGTCTCCCTAAGTTGCTAAGTTGATGAGTCTCGTCTCAGATTTGAGATTCTCCTGCCTCAGGCTCCCACAGTGCTGAGACTGCAGGTGTGCAGCACCACACCTGGGTAGTACGTTCAGTTTTGTAAGAATCTACCAAACTGTCTTCCACTACCGCTACACTTGGCAGTGAATGAGACATCCTGTCACTGCACATCCTCGCGTGCCTTTGGGAATGGTAGTGTTTTAGGTTTCATTCTTGTGGGCTGCTATCTCACTGCTGTTTTAATTTTCCACTCTCTAATATATGATGTTCAGCATCTTTCCAGATGTTTATTTGCCATTGATATATTTTGATGAAGTTTCTGTTCAGATCTTTTGTCCACTTTTAACTGTATTATTTTCTTATTGCATGAATTTCAAGAGTCCTTTCTCCACATTTGTGGTATTTCTTTTTGTTTTATTAAGTGTCTCTCAGAGCAGAATTTTTCAGTTTCAACAAAGTCCAATTTATCAGTATTTTCCGTACCATGGTTGTGTAATTTTCTCACAGTTCTTGGATATTCTGTTCCATATTTTTTATCTTTGTCTTTTTCCTTTACATTTTAAAATGTTTCTATTGACATATATTGAAGCTGATTTTTTTCCTTTCCTGTGCCAAGTCTAATGATAAGCTTATCAAAGTTGTAGTGTTTTTGATTTTCAGAATTTCCTTTAGATTCCTAGTATTTACATCTTTCTGCTTATGTTGTCCATCTTTTATCACATGTTATAAAGGCCATTATTGTTTTAATGTGGGTTTGTCCACCAAAGGTTCATGTGTT
Organism: Erethizon dorsatum; assembly: GCA_028451465.1. Classification (NCBI taxonomy): domain Eukaryota; kingdom Metazoa; phylum Chordata; class Mammalia; order Rodentia; family Erethizontidae; genus Erethizon; species Erethizon dorsatum. The sequence continues at coordinate 13,378,656 of CM051839.1, forward strand.
GGAAAATTGGTATCAGTGTGGCAATGTTAAAAGGTGGTAGAGCCTTTTAAGTGATGGTGTTTGTCTTCCAGAACTATTCATGGAACTTTCTTCGTAAAGAGAATTGGGGCCTTCTGCAAAGTGATTGGGATGTCACCCTCAGAATATATTAATGCTGATCTTGTAGAATGAGTTATTTTTCATGAGACTGAGTTGTTATGAAAGGGGAAGCCTGGCCCCTGAATCTTTCTGGACTTCTGTCTTATCAAGTGATCTCGTCCACCCATGATCCAACCACCGTGATGTCATCACCATGCGAGAGACTGAACCAAGAGGGCTCTGATATTGGACTTTTAGTCTCCAAAACTGTGAGATAAATATACCACACTTTAATACATTACCCAGCCTTGAGTATTTTGTTATGAGAACAGAAAACAGACCAAGACAGAGTCCTTAGCACATTAGCCATAGTTACGTTAAATTTCTATTTGCAATTCCAAAATCTCTGTCATGAGTCTGGTCCTGATGCCATATCCGTTCTGCTTATGGTTTTTGCTTTTTAGTGTGCCTTGTAGTTTTGTTGTTGTTGCTAAAATCCATATATAATATATTGGCAAAAGGGACTGAATAAGGTAGGTATTACTGTGAGGTTTTATGTTCTTCTGGCATGCAGTTTGATTGTGTGTCTCGTCCACTGTAGCTATTGGCATCATTCCAAATTTCTTCTAGTGTTCTTGTATCTATTCCCAGCTGTCTTTGGATTTCCCTATAGAGTCCTCCTCAGAGTCCGAGCCTTGTAGTTCTCACTGTAATCTTCTGTTTTTACACAGGCGTCCCACTGATGTGGTGGGAAGGCGTCAAGGGAGAGGAAGCTGTGTGTAATTATGACTAGGTTTCAGTGCTGCAGTGGGCATATGCCTCTGGGCTATCACCTTCACAGTGTTTTTTTAGTTCTTCCCATCTCTTTAGTTGAGGCAGTAAGGTTAAACAGGGCTGCAGCTGCAGGTTTCACATTTCCCAGGTTGTTTAAGCTCTGGTACAGCCCTTGTTTGTTAGGCTAACATAACTATTTTCCCTCAGGACTGATGTTTGTTAAAGGAAGAATGCTCTGGGCAAATATAAAGATGTCTGCTTTTTCTGTCCTTATCAGAGGCATGAGAGGATATTTCTCTCTTCTTTACCCCAGAACCTGGTGGGGTACCTGGAGCTAGAATTCTTGAAATTGTGGGGTAGCTCTTCTCTTGTAAGGCTCTTGTAAGGCCCTAAGTTGTTTTTATTTTATTTTATTTATTTTATTTTATTTTTTTCTTTATGTGGGTACCGAGAACTGAACTCAGTACCTTGCGCTTGCCAGGCAGGTGCTTACGCCGCTGAGCTATATCACCGACCCCTCAAATTGTTTTCAATCTCTTAATCTAGTACATACTCAGTGTCTGGTAATTTGTCCGTTACCTTTTCCTTTTGCCTGCCAGCTGCTGTCACCCCTGAAACCTTCTGCTCCTGATAAACTGTGATTTACTTTGTCTTCCTGTTTGTCTGGCTTTGGGCACATTGGTTTGTCCTGTGACTGCAATTTCCTGATGGATTTAAGAAGCGTTGTTAACCTTCAGTTTGTTCAGCGTTTTCCTTGTTGAGAGGATGCGAGTGACAGCTACGAAGGGTTTTTTTTTTGCATGTTGGAATGGAAACACAAAGTCTTTCCATAAGGAGGATTTATAGCAAAAAAACATTGAACTGTGTCTCCCTCCAGTGCAAAGGGTAAATTTGTTTACTAAAATAAAGGTAGTGGCTCCCTTTTAAGCAAAGATGAAGCGGGTTTACTTCCAGCCTAATATAAAAGACATCCATCGCCTACATTCAGCGTTTCTTTGTTATAGTGCAAATTGGTCACATACATAACATCCTCCTAGATGGTTTATAATATACTCAAATTTGTGATTGCTCAATTAACATTTAAAAATGGTTTTTAGTTTTAAATTCCAATATTATTAACAGAAATCGCCAAATCAAAGAGACGATTACCATGGTCTAATGCTGGCCCAAGCAAATATGGACAGGGTAAATTTAAGTATCCCATAAACGCTTTGGTATATGCCATATTTCATAATTTTAAATCATGATTTGGTGTCACTGTAATAACTTCATCATTTGATTTGTCTCATCAGTAAGGCCTTCAATATGTTCAAAGGGTCTACTTCATGCATTATACAAAATATTGGACTAAATAAGAGGTCCTCTAATTTGTGCTTTTTGTTGCTCCTCACCTCCTTATTATCTCAGTAATTTTTTTCATGCCATCTTTCCACCAAAATAAGAAACTTACAGCTCCTTTTGTAAACAATTGGGTCCAAATAATTTGACAGATATTTATTTCCTTGAAACTCAGTATCCATTTGGAAAAAAAGCATACAAATAATCTGAAAAAGAATTTATTTTATTCCTGAAGAATCACAACTAGTTATTAATGGTTTTTGTGCACTAGTTGAACACTGTATAGCTTTTCAAACCTTGAGATCACATCAAATGCTGCCACCCTAATCTGTTCCACTAGATTATCTGGCAGTACTTTCTTCTTAGCATTTTATCCTTGGAAACTTAATGAAATTCCCAGAAGTAATGATATCATTGTGTGGAATTCAACATTATCTAAACTTGACATGGAAATGCCTTGAGCTAGTAGTTCAAGCTGTCTGACAAATTTCAAATGTCAGGGTATTTCCTGCAAGAACATTCCTCTCACCCTGCCTCACTGCATTTGTAGCAGTAGAGCAGGCACATTGGCCCACAATACAGGAGTGACAGGACTACATAGTTTGCAGGGCTTTTTCAACTCTGCAAGAATTATAATTTTATATAGAGAAGAGACTTTTGCACACTTTTGCACACACTTGTTCTTAACTCTTTTATTGTCTTCATAGCAAGCAAACTTAAAGAAACCCTTGCATTGTTGAGGTTTGTATTTTTCATAACAAAACATGTTGGAATGCAGCAAAGAAAGGACCAAATGATTTGAAGTTAGATACATATGGATTTATATACTGTATCCACTACTTACACTATTTACTCTTGGGGTCTAGCAAGTCAATTAAATTCTCTAGGCCTATGTGCCATCATTTCTAAAATCAAGATAATGTTATCCATACCTCAGTGCAGTAATTTGAGAGGAAATAATACCTGCACATTTTTCTTTTTTTTTTTTTTTTTTTTGTGGGTACCAGGGGGACGACCTCAGGACCTCGCACGCCAGCAGGCGCCCGTGCCGCTGAGCGATATCACCGGCCCCTTTTTCGTATGTGGGTTCCGGGAGTCGAACTCGGGCCCTCACGCTTGCCGGGCAGGCGCTTAAGCCGCTGAGCCATCTCACCGGCCCGACCTGCACATTTTTCAACCAAGTACCTAGCACATTACAAATGCTCAGTAAATATTTTCTATTAAAATAAGAATTTTTTACTTTAACTGAATTTGAAAAGATTTTTTATGATGGTAAGTTTCTCATAAACAAAGAGAGCAGCTCATAATTTCAAGTACATCACTGTATTAAACTAGGAGGTTGAGACTAAAAATAAACATTATAAGCCAGTTCAACAACTATTAATTATTTTTTCTGAGTCTTTTCTGTCTCATTTAATTTCATACATAACAAAATTTTTAAATGAAATATGCATTTACATTTTATTTTATGTAGGTATAATCTAGAAAATATTGACTCTTAGAATTTCCAAGAGGATTAAAAGATGGCATGGTCCCAGGAAATGATTGATAACTACATTGGATTGGTAACTTGTTCTTGACTCTTTTAAAAATCCTGCTATCAAATTATTTAAACAATTTATTTAGGAGACTGTGTTTAACAAAAAGTATATTTAGTATAACATTCTACTCATCTACTCATAAAGAATAAGGATAGAATCTTCCCTTGAATCTTTCATATTTTTCTCATCTAAATTTATTGCCTGTTTCTGATTCTTTCCACCCCATGACTGTCATTTTTTTCTCCACATAAGCAAAATAGACCTTGAAAATTATGACTTCTCTCTCTTTCCTTCTGAAACCAAAGCATAACTGGAAGACAGAGTGAGGAGTGGAGAGAGAAAAAGAGAGAGAGAGAGACAGAGAGAGAGAAGGAGGGAGAGAGGAAATCAACCTACAAAGACAGTACAGATAAATATTCTACATATTCAATTGTTAAAGAGAAAACCTGTTATGCTAGTTTTCCTCATTCTTATCTATTCACAAAACATTTGTCATACAGTTGTACCATGTTCAAAAGTTGACTTAAATATTAACCTAAAAAATATTTGAGAAAAATCATAACTACGAGATAAATTTCAGATTTGACTGAAGGAATAGGATTGGTGTCATGCTCGGCTGCCTTCGTAGCTATACAATGTGAATATATCACATGGTTTTTCTTGAGCAGTATTGTTCCTACAAACTCTGACTTCAATGAATGGCAAAAGATAGTAACAAAATAATGAAATGTAGCTAGTTACCAGCAAAACAGTAGAGTTGGGTAGTAGCACTCCAGTAGTCTGGTGTGGGAGAGGCTGCAGGGTACCCACAAAATTGCATTGAACTGATCACCCCAATGAAACAGGCAGAAAACACACCCTGTAGGAGTGAGTTAAATCTACATACCTCAACACAGGAAACTGAAAAAGAGTAACAGTGGGCCAGAATACACTAATATTCTTGACACAAAACTATTGATATGAGACCCCAGAGCCAGAAAACTAGCTATGTACCTTAAGGGAATGCAACAACACCCCAAGAGGAATCTAAGGATCTTTCTCTAAAATCTTGTAGCATTTATTTCCATGTTTTCTCAGCATTTTTCTCCACCTTTGCTCTCTCAATGACACTCTAAAGGGAAATTTCCTTCCCTCTCTTCCTACCTTTATAAAGGCTTACAAAGAAGCAAAAATAATTACTCAGAGAAGCCACTGGCACAGAAAGACTTTTGCGCCCTTTAAGAGTATCATTATTTTTGTGTATAGAAACCAAATGTGATTCAGGTTAAGGGGAGGAGAAGGCAGACAGAACTGTAGAAAAGCAACAAGCCACGTGTTAAGATGTTGTACTGCATTGCCACGGATACCCAGCATTGAGTGGTCCATCAGTGGAGGTCTTCTCTGTGATTCCCTGTCTGTGTCCAACTCCCCCTACGACAACCCTAGACGTTTGTGTGCCCATGTGAGTGAAGAAGTACCTAAGATACAGATAAAGACATAGAAGACAGGCTGTCTCATGCCCAAGATAGGCATAAGCAGAAACTGCTGTAATTTCTCTGCGAGTCTGAGCAGTGGTAAACAAGCACGTCAACAATACTAAAATCATCATGAGATTTTTAAGCCTCATTGTGAATGTTATGAAATACTGAAATTCATATGAGACATCAAAAAGTTTTTAAATGCTAAATAAGATAAAAATGGCAATTCCGCAAATTAATGAGATCTAAAGGAATTTATGGGAATTCTTTGAAGTCAGAAATGAAATAAGAAAACAAGTCTAGGGGGTAAACCAATACCACAGCTGCACATGGAACCAAGATGCCAGGTCTCTCTTAACTTTGAGCTCTGGGTTTAGAGATGGCTTAGGAGCAGGTCAAAGACAAAAATTAGTGCTGTCATCATATAGTGAGAAATGAGATTGGAGAACTCTGGGTAAAGCCCAGATTTATAAAGACCTAAACTGAGGAGAGAATAAAACAGTAAAGTTCTCTGATTACAGCCTCCTTTGGGGAAAGGGGAAAGCAGGAGTTTCCCAAAATATGTTTTACAATGGGCCTGCTTTTTAATAGACTTGGGACTTGAATTCACATTATTCGCGACTAAAGACTTTTAAAAATCTTTAGGGCATAAAGTAACCAAATTCTTTCTTAGCAAACACATTTTCACACCATCCTCACAAGGGTAGTAGTACTATCAGACAGTAGACACAGAAAAGTACTGTAACCATTAAAAATATAAAACGAGTATGAACAATAATATTGTTTATATGAACAAAATATAGTATAAAACAAGTGAAAATCAAGTATCAAAGATGGGTGAGCATATTTCAAGCACAAGTAAACTTTTAGAAATAAAAAATACAGTCAAAATTATAGCTAAGTGTACATAGCACACACCTGTAATCCCAGCACTGTGGAAGGCTGAGGCAGGAGGATGGCAAATTCAAGCCCAGCCTGGGCAAATTAACAACTTAGCGAGAGCCTGTCCCAAAATAAAAAAAAATTAAAAGCACTGGGGATGTAGCCTGGTTTCAATCCCCAGTGCCACCAAAACAAAACAAAACAAACAAAACAAAAAAAAAACACCAAGGTTTACAGTATAACAGTTTTAAAAATTGAATAAAACAATAAATGAAGTCATAAATTTATGTTCAGAGAGATCAAGGGATGGAAAAGTTTAAACAGAGGTTGAGAAACACGGATGGTGAAATGTGTTATTCCAATATATATTAAAGTTCCAGAAAAATAACAGACTGAAGTGACAAAACTTGAATGAATGATGGTCAAGAATTTCCCAGAATTAATGAATTTGTGATATAGAATACCAACAAATCTCAGTTAGTATAAATGATCATACTTAATATGCGCAAAAAGAAAAGCTGAAGAGAACTAAACAAGGTGAGAGTAGTTTCTAGAAAAAGGAGAGAGGAAACATGGATTACAAACAATGTACTAAACTTACAATGGACTTCTCCACAGGCTTCTCAATGGAAGTCAGAAGTCACTAGGAAAATATCTTCAAATGCCAAAAGTTTTTTTTTTGTTTTGTTTTGTTTTAATCTAGAATCATATACCCAGAAAAACATCTTCCAATAAAGCCAATTTATAGAGACTTTCAGAAATAAAAGGTCTATCACCAGCAAATTCTCTCTGAAAGAACATCTGAGGATATATTTTATGAAGCGCATACTTTAGAAAGACCCTAGTAGAAAAGTTTAAGATATTAAAAAAATGAGGGACAAGGGAAAGTTATTGGAGAAGCTTTACAGGGAGATTCACCAGTTTGGGGAATACTGTATTTTACTTTGTAGTTATTTAGTATCTGTTATATATGCAATGTTATGTTCATACGTGTCCAACCATAAATGATTCATAATTTTGAAAATAGATGAAAATCTCAATGTAGTTCCCATGGGAACAGTAAAGTACTGTAAAAGAAAAAGGAACATATTACCCTGAAAATCCAGTGGAAATCAAATGTCTGGAAATAATTTTTAAAAGGAAGCAAAAGAAACTTTTAGTAAATTATTCCCATCGAAGCGTTGTTGTTTCTATGAAATGTGAGTAGCAGTCGTATGGAGAGAAGAGACTAAAGAGACAAATGGACTCTGCAAAAATGACAAGCTTGGAAGCAAAGGAAGGTGGATGTCAATAAAACAGCAGTGACAGAATGGCCTCTGCTAAAAAATGGATGCAGGGGCCAGTGAGGTAGCTCAGTGGCGTCAGCGCCTGCCTGGCAAACGCGAGGTCCTGAGTTCGACCCCCGGTACCCACATTAAAAAAAAAAAAAATTTGATGCAGAAATCAACATTTGTGTATTGACAAAAATTTGCGGTGTTCTCAGAATGGGGAATAAAACAACAAGGTAGAAAAATGATAAAAGGAGAGCAAACGTGAAAAACAGACAACAGAGATAAAATCATGAAGGTTAGAGACAGTGGTGAAGAAGGAGCAGAAACTTCACAACGTATTTATAGAGCGTCTCCTACTCGTAGGCCCCAGGCTGGTACTAGCACATGTCGTATTCCTTACTACTACGGTAACACGATGTCAGCTCTGTTTCCCCAGTTACACAAGAGGATATCAAGTCCCAAGGAAGTGCCTTGCTGGAGATCGCATAGTTGGAATTTGAACTCAGGCTTTTCTGATTGAAGTGTTTGAACTCTTTATCTTTTTCAGTTAAATATCAAGAAAGGTAAATTTCAGTTGGGGACAGTAGAGCATGCTTATAATCCCAGCACTGTGAAAGGCCAAGGAAGAAAGATCACAAGTTCCATTTTAGTCTGGGCAATTTAGTGGTTTTGAAAGACCCTGCCTCAAAATAATGAATGAAAAAAAAAAAAAAAAACTTAGGTATGTAGTTCACTGTGAAGGCCCTGGGTTCAATCCATAACACAGTAAAATAAATAATGAAAAAAAAAGGTCAACGTCAAGTTATTCTTAATAAGGATGATGCTGGGGTAGCTCAGTGCAAAGGCCCTGGGTTTAATCTCCAGTACCATGCCAGAAAAAACCAGTAACTTTGTATTCATAAACAAAACATCGGCATGGAAAACAATGTTAAAACTTTCTATTTCAAGAAATACAGCATAGAAATGTTTTATATATAAATGGATTTTTATATATCACATAGATCAAAAGAAATATAGACTTATAATTTATGAGTGTGAATGCAGATTATTGAATTCACCAAAAATGCAAAGGAACAGGTCACAAAATAAGAGAGCATTTAAATAAAGCTACATGTATGGCTTGATATTGGAATATATATGACGTAAACATGTTGAAGGAGAAAATTATTATATTTCCATAAGCCAGTTACAAGTTAAAGTAATTTTCTTCAATTACAAGGTAGTCTCACTTGTACCTTAAAAGCATTTAATAACTAGTGCTATAATAAACCATCTTATTAAATAAAAACTTTTTTTGGAATTAGCAAATAAACCTAGGGCATTCACACTGAGCTATATCCTCAGCCCCTTTTTTCCTTTCTTTCTTTCTTTCTTTCTTTCTTTCTTTCTTTCTTTCTTTCTTTCTTTCTTCCTTCCTTCCTTCCTTCCTTCCTTCCTTCCTTCCTTCCTTCTTTCTTCTTTCTTCTTTCGTCTTTCTTTCTTTCTATTTTGAGACAGGGTCTTACTAAGTCACTATGCTGTTCAGGAGCAAAGATAATTTCTCATTAAGAGTAAAAACTGCATTAAAAGTTAAAACACCAGAGTCATTATCAATAAAATCAAGATGCAAGGCACCAATATCTGTTTAAAATTATTCTCAAACTGTGTACAAATCAATAAAACTTTAAGGAAGTGCTATGAAATACAATTTTGGAAAGTATACTGAATTATGATTATATACAGAGGTGTGATTACTATTGTATATATCAACAACTTCTTATTTAATAAATTAGACTTTCATATTTCTATATTTAGGCAAGGTGCAGGGAAATAAGTGTTGTCATATAGTATTATATGGGATGATAATTTTTAATTGGTAATATTAATTAAGATTCCTGACTACTGAGACTCTATCCTTAAGAATAGACAAAATATACAAAAAATGTAAGTACAAAACCAATTACTATGATACTAAGTATAAAATACTTAAGATGCCTAATGATGTGGAATATTAATATGTTAGACGGATATGATATATTTTATTTTTACACTTTGAAAAATATAATTTTAAAATAAAATTTTAAAAATATCTCTGTATGAGGTATTATTACTACAAAGAAAAAAATTGATACTACACTTTATCTTTTAGTGCTAAAATTATAAATTATTTTTTCCTTCTTTATGTATTTTTATGTTCAACTCAGATAGGGTGGTACCAAGATAAAGTATGGGAGGGAGGGAGGGAAAGGGGGAGAGAGAGAAAGAGGAAGAGGAAGAAGGATGAGGAGGAGGAAGAAGAGGCAAGTTTTCTATTCCAAAATAACTTCGAAGCAATGTCACAAGATCATTCTAATCAGCTTTTTCCCTATGACCATTTATTGATTTAGTCTCCAAGAAAGTAGTGAAAATCTGAGTGTATGTTTTATACAAACATAAGCCGAATTAAGAAAATGGTACTTTGTTTTTCTAATGCTTCTTAGACCAGAGCTTTATTTGATGACAATCATACCACTAGAAAGAAAAAAAGAAGTGTGAATGAGAGAAGGTTGCTGAGTAAGAGAAACAGAGGAGGGGAAGGAAGGTTATGTTGAAGAATGCTGCCCATTCATGCATTCCCTGGAGCAAAGAGTGTTATGATAAAATAGCACAGTTATTTGATTGTGTTATTCAGCAGCAGCAGGATACATACTATACTATAAAATCTTGATGCTAAACATTCAAATCACTTAACACAATCTTGGGCCAAGCAACGGGACCACATTAAATTTGCTGAGTTAATATGGTGAAGCCCCCTCACAACCAGACCCTCTCCTTATGACAGTGTGATTTCAATTTGTTCACAGTAATGAAAACTTTATCATGTGGATTATCTTAAATCAACTCATGGCATCATATGCTTGTCATCATTTTCTACGTGTGGAAGCTGCCAGTGCAAAATGGACTTGTCCAGAATTGCAATGAAATTAAATGGTAAGTGCAGTGTTGAACCCATGTTTGTCTCTCTCTCCAAAGTCCCACGGTCCCTGCTGCTGTCTTGTGCACTTGTTGAGGAGATGTCCATATATTTATTGCCTCAGATGTAATGTACATTCATATCTATTCCTAAGACTAACACAAGATAGGGACTACACACACACACACACACACACACACACACACCCTGCATTCTCTTCAACCTGTCCCAGCTCTGAGACACTTTCGACAGAAGAGGCTAATCATCTCCAAGCTTGTGTACCACCATCTAACAGAAGAAACAGATACATACCAGAAGTCCCTTGAGAACAAATACATAGTTATACACAAACAAGTATGTTCAAGTGCTAAGCAGTTATTCTAAAGGGCGATGAACACGAATTTAAGCTAACGTGGAAAGTCTCCTAGAAGGGAGAAACCTCTTGAGATGGACTTGAAAAGAAAGATTTGGCTAAATGTGTCAAATTGTAAGTAAAGAGTGAGTTTGCTTTCTATGTCAATCAAGAGTTCACATTTTAGGGAGAAGAAATGGTAGCAAAACAATATGCTCTTTAGAGTAAATACAATTATCTGAAGAGAAATGGAACTCAGTATATTAATTAGTGTGACAGGCTTTTAAAATAACAGCCTAAGAATTTAGAGTCTGATTGTGTAGGTAGATTCCTTAGTGTTCCAGCTATGGTTGACATTTAAAATGACAAATTTGTATTTGATCTTTTTTTTTCCTTTTAAATAAAGGTGGTATTTTAGCATCTATTTCTTTCCATATCAATTTTAAAAGGCTCTAGAATAAAATTCATGTTTGCTTCTTACTTTGGGACTCTTTTTGTTCAAATGGTAGATGCAGAAATGATTTTTTTGTCTCATATATTAAATCCTGTTGTATTCAGACTACACAAAAGATCAAATAGTTCAGTTACAAAGTTGAATATTCCATAGGAATGCAGAATAAAACAATATCTACTCCAAAATTACTTTGAAGCGATATCACAAGTTCATTTTAATCAGTTTTTTTCCCTATGGTTGTTTATGGATTTAGTCTCCAAGAAAGTATATGAAAATCTGTGTGTATGTTTTATTCAAATGTAAGGAGAATTAAGGAAATGGTGCTTTTTTATTTTTTATTTTTATTTTTTTATGTCGGTACCGGGAGTCGACCTCAGGACCTCGCGCTTGCCAGGCAGGCGCTTATGCCGCTGAGCTATCTAACCGGCCCGGAAATGGTACTTTTTTAATGCACACGTTCTTTAATTCGTCCAATAAATCAATAAAAGTTTATTGAATGTCAATATATATGAGATACTATAAAGAGCATTGAAAGTGTTTAAATTAAAAAACAGAACTATGAAGTTCTTTATGTTCTTGGCACATTGAAACTCTTTGAATCCTAGTTTTGCCGTATGTAAATTGAAGATAACAAGGCATATCATTTAAATTAGTTTTAGGATTAGTGATATGCATATGAAGCTCTGAGGCTGGGTGGAAAGGAGCATACAGTAATTCTTAATAATGTATCGGTTGATCATCAACCTGCAGTACACTGGGAAAGACGAGTGTTTGCAGATAGAGATTGACTTAAATATTGGATTCATCAGTTAATTTCTGAGGCTCAGTTCCTAAATTAATGAATTACCCATTTAAGAGAGAGAGAATGAAAAATAGGCCCACGTTACACTGTTTCGCAATTTTATATTTTCCATATTGCATCATTCTAATACCACAAAACAATATCTATCTCAGTGGATTTGCATCTGGGAGATAAGTTTGTGTGACTCATGCTACTTGTTCAAACCGATTAGAATCTTCGAACTGTAATTACAGAATTCCTTTTACTCTGTTTTGAATGCCTAAGAATTTATCGTACAACTGGGGTAAAAATTTCTACCAAAGAATCATACAAAATGATAGTCGATTAAAATATACGACTTACTTAAGGCTAACTGTGATAGAAAATTTCAGCAACTCTTTTTGTGTATAGTTATTAAAAAACTACTATTTGAATTATACTAAACCCACAAAAAGCAACTTCAACACATTGTAAACTTCTTTCTAGTAGCCATTATGTCATCTATTGTCCCTTCGGGAAGGAATCATTATGCTTTTACTATTTCTACGTAGTCCATGGTATGTAGTAGACTCTGAGTGTAGAGTTAGTAATCAATAAACACTAGTGAAGGGATGACTTGATAACATTACTTTTGCATCTGTCAAAAGTCTACTTCTAATCCACAAAACTTTCCTTTCTCAAACGAAGCTTAGGTATAAATACAAGCAAATGTAGATTTTTAAAGACCTATATGTGTGCGGTGAGATGGTGCCAATGAAGCAGAAATGTTTTCATTAGAATTTACATACCCATGATTAGTTATTTATGCATGGAGGAAAGTAACTTCAAATATCATGCATATTTCCAACACTATTTCTATTTTCACCATGTTTGAGCACAAACATCAGTTTTTCAAACAAGATTTTTCTTTTGCTTGCTCAATATTCTCATTTCTTATTCATGTTGCAAATAGAACAAAAATGTCAGCTCTCTACACTGAAAGCCATTTTTCAGAGAAAAGGCCACTCTGTGTGTGAGTGTCTGACTTTTTGCAATTAATACAAAATCTTTAAATGCCTTTTTAAAAGAATCTAGCACATTTGCCCATTTTCTGTGTTGTTATAGACAAGAACTCCATACTATGTCACACCTACATTTAATTAGTCTTGTAGTTTCAAGTACATGAGAATGCTAACTTGTATTATTTTTAAAAATTAATACATGTTATTGACAATTCTTTCTTACAGTGGGCCAAAGCTATTTTTACCACCTTTTCTTTTTTATTTTTAATTTTGACTGATACATATCAGTTGTGCATGTTTCAATACATGTATACATTGTTGAAATTAAAAAAACACATGTATCTCCTCAACCATGTTACTTCTTTATGTAAAAGCATTAAAAATCCTCTCTTCTAGTTTAAAAAATATAAACAGTACATTATCATTATCTGTAGTCAACTTCCTATGTAATAGTCCAGCAGAAATTCACCAGAAGTCTTCCACATAACTTAAGATATATTGATCAAACTTTTTCCTATCCATCCTCCCTGCTACTCTCCCCACCCTCTGGTAATCACCATTCTATTCTCAATTTCTGAGATCACCTTTTATAGATGTCAAATATGAAAGAGTTCATGCAATATTTATTTATCATTACCTAGCTTCTTTCACTTCATATTATGATGTCTACTTCCACCCACAGAGTTGCAAATGACAAGATTCCATCCTTTTGTGGCTGACTAGTATTCCATCGCATTATGCACTACATTTTTAATCCATTCATCAGTTAATATAGACAGAGGTTGTTTACATTTCTTGAGTCATGTAAATAGTGCTGCGATGAATATCTTTTTGACAGATTGACTTAATATCCTCATGATAAATACCCAGGATAGGAATTATGATATCATATGGTATTTCTATTTTAAGTTTTTAAAGAACTTCCATACTGTTTTTGAGTTGTTTATCCTAATTTACATCAGCACCAAAAGTGTGCCAGGGCTCCCTTTTCTTCACATCCTTGCCAGCAGTTTTTGCTTTTCATCTTTTTGAAAATAGCCATTCTTACTGGACTAAGGTGATGCCTCATTGTGTTTTCTTGATTAGTGATAATGAGCATACCTGTGGGCTATTTGTATGTTTTCTTTTGAAAAATGTCTATTCTGTCGCCCATTTTTAAATTGGACTTTTTTCTATTTCTTTTCTTTATATCCTGTGGTTATTAACCCCTTGTTGGTGTTACTTTGCAAATATTTCCTCCCACTCTGTAGGTTGTCTCATCATTGTGGTAACTGTTTTCTTTTTTGTGCAGAAGCTGTTTAACTTAGTAAAATATCACCTTTTTTATCCTCTCTGCTATTGAAGTCTATTCCAAAAATATTCTTTGCTCATTATATTGCTCTAAAGGGTTTCCTCCATATTTTCTTTTAGTACTTTCATAGTTTTAAATCTTACATTTAGTTTTTTGAGTGCATTTTTATATGATGTTAGGGAGATATTTAGAATCAACTTTCTGCATGTGGATGAAATTTTCCCAGCAGTGTATGTGGAAAAAAATTGTCCTTCCCCCATGTATGTTCCTGCATCTTTGTAAAAGCCCAGCTGGCTATAGATGTGTGAGTTTACTTTGAGGCTCTCACCTCTGTTCCATTGGTCTAGATGTCTGTTGTTATGCCAATACCTTGATGTTTTAATTACAGTATAATAGTTTTATGGCCCTGCTTTATTGTTTTTACTTAAGATCACTTTGGCTTTTTGTGGCTTCTTTTTTTCGTGGTTCCATACACATTTTAAGATGTTTTTCTAGATCTGTGAAGAGTATTACTGGTATTTAGATATGGGGTGCATTGAATTTGTAGGTCACTTTTGATGGTGTCAACATTTTAAGAGTATTTATTCTTCTAATCCATGAACATAGGATATTTTTCCATTTTTTTAGCCTCCTCAGTTTCTGTCCTTAATGTTTTATATATTTTTTTTTTTTTTTTTTTTTTTTTTTTTTTTTTGTGGGTACCGGGGGGACGACCTCAGGACCTCGCGCGCCAGCAGGCGCCCGTGCCACTGAGCGATATCACCGGCCCCTTTTTCGTATGTGGGTTCCGGGAGTCGAACTCGGGCCTTCGCGCTTGCAAGGCAGGCGCTTAAGCCGCTGAGCCGTCTCACCAGCCCGATTTTTATTGTAGAAATCATTCATCTATTTGTTTAAATTTATTTCTAGTTATTTTTATTTTTTTGGGTTATTGTAAATGGATTGCTTTCTTATTTTCTATTTCAGAGAGTAAACTATTGTCATATTCTATTATTGTATGTTGATTTTGTATCCTGAGTTTGCTGAATTCAATTTAATTATTAGTTTGAAAATGTTTTTGGTGGAGTCTTTGGAGTTTCCTATATATAAGATCTTAACATCTACAGTGACAATTTGACTTTTTTTCTTTCCCCTTTTGATGCCCTTTTTTTCTTCCTAAGTGCTTTGATTTGGACTTCCAATACTAATCAATAAAAGTGTCTCTTATGGCTTGTGTCTAGATGTCCCCCCAAAGCCTCATGCAGTCATAGCTGGGGATTTTTCAGAGGTAGCTGTCTCTAGAGTGTGTGATGCTGGGGTTGATTCATGGTACAATGCTAAGCTGAAGGGCACTAGGATTGAGGTTGTGAGTGCTACCCACCCTAAGTAGCCTGTACAAAATATAAGGAATAGAAAGAGCTGTGGTCACCCCCTTGCTTGCTTTGCTAGCTTCTGCCCATCATGTACTGTTTCTCCTCTGCTATGCCACCTTGCCTTGCTTGAAGCCAGCTGATTATGGACTGAAACCTCTACAAACTGTGAGCCAAATCAGCCTTTTTTCTCTTAACTTTGGATGTTGGGTATTTTGTCTCAACAATAAGAAAAGTAAGACAGAATTTGGTACCAGAGAAGTGGGGTCATTGCTGTGACTGTACCTGATTATGTGGTTCAAGAGCCTTTGGAACTGGCTTGTGGAAAAAGTTTGGAAAGGTTTGTAGATGTCGGCTAATAAAGTAGCCCTAGAAAGCCTTAGGCTGTACTTGATGGGAGATTCTGGTCAGACTTCAGAAGACCAGAAGGCTGACAAAAGTTTTGCCGTTAAAGACCAGGTTTGGGAGATTTCTCCTAGGAAGGACTGCATTGGTTGTTGGACTCCAGATGATGTGTGTTATACCTTGGCAGAAAGGTTGTCTGCATTTTGCTCATGTCCAGAGACTTTGCCTGAGACTGAGATTAAAGGTGGTGTACTAATTAATGTGTCAGAAGAAATTTCAAGCCAGTTTAATGTTGATGCAGTGTCACAGCTACTGTTGGGGCTTTTGGCCAGATTTCTGTTGAGAATCAAGAGCAAAGAGTCCAGCAGAGTGATTTAAAATGTTTTTTGAGTTTGGCCAGAAAAGAAGCTCCAGTAAAGTTGTGGTCTGCAAAGATAGAACAGAGGAGAAATTGGTCACTGAAAAGACTAGCAAGAAGAAGCCAAGTATTTCAGAAGACAACAGAAAAGATGGCCAAGGACATCACAAGAACCAACAGGGCTCCAGTCTGTGCAGCCTTAGAACTCTGAGCGAAAGTGAAAGACTTTGCTTTGAGAAGAGAGTCCCAGAGCATCATGTTCCAGAATAGCAGAAGCCTAAGGAAGTTGCTCCTCAGGATTTGGTTCATAGGCACTCTACCCCTACAGCCAAAAGAGAAGGAAGCCTGACTACTGCTTTAGCTGGTGGCAGACCTTGGCATCATCTATATGGTGCTGGTTTTAGGTGTATGCAGAATGCAAGAGTTGTGGGGTCAGGAAGGCTTCCACCCAGATTTCAGAGGAAGGCCTGGGAGGCCAGGCAGTGTGTCCCTGAGAGGGAAGTGTGTGAGTCTGTGAGTGTGAAGCCAAAGGTGCAGTGGAGACCCCAGAAGTTTGGAGAAGCCAGGAGCTTTGATTGTCTGAGGAAAACTGCAAGGAAGGAGCAGAGCTAGCCCCAGAGAGAAGCCATGGGAATGGGAGCCACAACCACTGGCAGTGCCATAGGGGCAGAGCCACCAAAGCCCTTTGGAGTTCCCATCTTGACACAGATTTCTGGGGATGACAGAAGTGGAAGTGAGGGATTTAATGTTTGCCCTGCTGGTTTTGGTCTTGCTTTGGTCTCCTTCCTTTGTATCCCCCTATTTGTACCTTTTAGAATGGAAATGTCTATCTTGGGCCATTGAATGTTGGAAGTGTTTAACTTTCTTTTCATTGGTACAGGGGCCCATAGCTAAGAGTTTGCTTTTAAATCTCAGAGGAGACTTAGGACTTGGATTTTCCAGCAATGCTGAAAATGTTAGGACTTTGGCAACTCTCAAAGATGGACTATTTATGCCTTTTGCATAAAGGGATGCTCATGAGTCTTTGGCGGGCCAGGGACAGGATGTTACGGCTTGTGTCCAGATTCCTCCCCCATAGCCTTATGAAGTCACAGGTGAGATTTTTGAGAGGATGCTGTATCTAGAATGTGTGATGTTGGGATTGATTCATGGTGCAATGCTAGGATCGAGGGCACTAGGATTAAGGTTGTGAGTGCTAACTGCCCTAAGAAGCCTGGAAAAGATGTAAGGGATAGAAAGAGCAGTGGTCTCCCCATTGCTTGCTTTGTTACCTTCTGCCTGCCATGAAGTGTTTCTCTTCAGTGATGCCTGTCTGCCATACCCACACTGCATTGGAGTCAGCCAATTATGGACTGCATCCTCTGCAAACCATGAGCTACATAAGCCTTTTTCTCTTTAACTTTGGTGTCAGGTGTTTTGTCTCAGCAATGAGAGAAAAGTAACTAAGATAGTGTCTTTTTAAACCCTTCCCCATTTGGTATGATTTTAGCTGCTAGCTTGTTATATATTACTTTTATTATACTTAGGTATGTTCCTTCTATATATGGTTTATTCAGAGTTTTTATCATGAAGATATATTGAATTTTATCAAATGTATTTTCTGCACATATTACAATGATTATATGGAGTTTTGTTTTGTTTGGTTTGGTACCAGGATTTGAACTCAGACTCTTGCACTTGCCAAGCAGGTGCTGTGCTGCTGGGCTACATCCCCAGATGGATTTTTTCTTTATTCTGTCAGTGTGATGTATCACAGTTATTATTTGCTTGCATCACTGGGATTAATCCCACTTGATCATGGTGAATAATCTTTTTAATATGCTATTCAATTTGGGTTACTAGTAACTGTTGAGGCTGTTGCATTTATTTTAACCAAGGATATTGGGCTATAGCTTTTCTTTGTGTATGTATCCTTGTCTAGTTTTGGCATTATGTTAATGTTGGATTTGTATATTATGTTTGAGAGAATTCCCTCCTTTTTAATTTTTTTTGAATAATTTTATTTTTTTAATTTACTGGGGCTAGAGATATAGCTTAGTGGCACAAATGCCTGCCTGGCAAGCGCAAGGTCCTGAGTTTAATTCCCAGTACCAAAAATAAAAACAAAAGCAAAAAAAAAAAAAAAAAAGAGATTATTTATTTATTTATTTATTTAATAGGAAAAAGGTAAAACAAAATTTCATAACATAATAATAGGAGAATAACAGTAGTTAATATATTCCATGTTGTTATCTTTAAAGTATTTGCTCAGGGTACAAAATATGGGCATAAAAATTTCTCCAATCAATATTCACACAAACTTTCTTTTTTAATGAACTAAGAAACACTAATAGTATAACTGACTTGCATTTTTCCCTTTTCCCTACTGTCCTTTCCCCTTTCACCCATCCTAGTACCTTTTTCCTTTTGAACAATTTCTTCCCATTTCTCAATATCTATTGTGCATTTTAGAATTTATTTACTCTTTCGGTTTCTCACACCAGGGAGACAATATGATGTTTACACATGTGAGTCTGATTTATTTCACTTATGAGTATGGTCTCAAGTTTTAGAAGAATTGATATTAGTTCTTCTTTAAGAGTTGTATAGAATTCAGGAGTGAAGTCATCTAATCATGGATATTTCTTTGACAAGAATGTTGATTAATCTGATTTGACACATTGTTGTTCTGTTCAGGTATTCTATTTCCTCATGAGTTAATTTTGCTAAGGTGAATGTTTCCAGAAATTTACCCATTTCTTCTTGGTTATCAAATCTGTTGGCATGCAGTTGTTCAGACTAATCTCTAGTGATCTTTTGTATTTCCATAGTGTCAGCTGTAATATTTCCTTTTTTTATCTCTGATTTTTAGTCTTCTCTCTATTTTTCTTAGTCCAGCTAAGAGTTTGTCAAATTTTCTTATTGTTTCAAGGAAATAAGTCTTCATTTTATTGGTTGTCTGTATCATTTTTTTAGTCTTTATTTGTTTCCATTCTAATCTTTATTATGTCTTTCCTTCTACTAGCTTGGGGTTTGGTTTATTCTTGTTTTTCTATTTCACTGAGGTACAGTGATTGTTTGTTCAGTTCTTTCTCATTTTTTTAAAAAAGATAGGCCATGATTAATATAAACTTCCCTCTCAGCATTGCTTTTTATATATCCTAAAGGTTTCGGTATGTTCTGTCTCCATTTTCTTTTATTTAAAAAATTTACATTTCTTTATCAATAATTCCTTAAGTATTTTAATTTGCATAATTCCTCAGATTTTTCTTGTTATTGATTGATAGTTTTCTTGCATTATAAGAAAAGAAACTTGGGGCCAGGTGTGGTGGCCTGTGTCTGTAATCCCAGTATTCAGGAGGCTGAGGCAGGAGGATCACTGTGAGTTCGAGGCCAGCCTGGGCTACATAGTGAAACCCTGTCTCAAGAAGACAAGAAAAAAAAAAAAAAAAGAAAGAAAGAAAAAAAGAAAAAAACTTGAGATGAAAGAATGCATATGCTGCAAATGTAAGATGGAATGTTCTGTAGATGTCTACTGGGACCAACTGGACTAGCATGCAGTTTAATTCTGCGGTTTTCTGGTTGACTTTGTGTCTAGATGGTCAGTCCACTGCTGAAAGTTTGATGGTAAGATCCCTTATTATATTGAAGTCTATTTGGTTTATTAATATTTGTTTCAGATATTTGGATGCTTTAATATTGAATATATATATATTTAAAATCATTATATCATATTGCTAAAATGACTCATTTATCTTCATGCAATGACTGACCTTGTCTCTTCTTTTCACTTATTTACAGTCTATTTACTATGATGATCTTGCCTTCTTTTGGAATCCATTTTTAATGGTACATTCCTTTACTTTCATTGTATATGAATCTTTAGAGGTGAAGGGAGCTTACTGTGAGCAGCATATAATTCAATTTAAGAAATCCAATAAAAGATGTCTACATTTTTATTTGGAGAATTTAATTCATTTACATTTAATTATTGATAGTTAAAAGATCTTATATATTAGTCAGATTTTCTTTACTATGGCAAAATACCTAAGAGGACAAACTTAAAAGGAAGGAAGTTTTGTTATGGCTAACTGTTTCAGACATCTTATTCGGTGGTCACCTAGGCCTTCGCTTTGTACCTATGGTAGCACAGTACAGTACGTCATGGTGGGAGTACATGAAAGAGGAAGCCTACTCATGTCATGGCAGCCAGGAGGTAAAAAACAGAGAGGAAGGGGCCAGTGTCCTAATATTCTCTTCAAGGTCATGCCCCCAGTGACCTATCTTCCTCCAACTAAACCCCAGCTCTTGAAGGTTATATCACCTCCCAAAAGTGCCATTGGCTAGGGACCAAGCCTTTAATACATAGCCTTTAGGGAATATTTCAGGTCCAAACTGTACCATCTTACTACTGTTATGTTGATATTTATTTTCCACTTCTACTGTAGTTTCCCTCTTCCTCTCTCTCTGTTTCTTGCTCTATCTCACATTCTTCCTACATGGTTACATGATTTTTTTTTTCTTTCTAGTATTGGGTTTTGATTTCTTGAATTATTATTTTTAGTTTTTGTTTTGTGGTTACTATGAGGATTGCAAAAATTTGGCTTATAATAAGCTGATTTGAAATGATGGTAACAATGTTGATCATATAGATATGAAAACAGAAAAGATAAAAGTACAGTGGTACCTAGCTTCATGAGATTAATTCATTCTGTGATTCTGGTGAAGATGGCTGTGTTCACTTTCTTTGGTTGTGTTTGTCACTTGAAGTGGAGTATTAATTGTAGGACAGATTTGGTGATGATATATGCCCTTAGCTTTTATTTGTATAGGAATGTCTTTATCACCCTCATATATAAAGGATATCTTTAATGGGTATAGTATTTTAGGTTGGCAATTCTTTTCCTTCAGGGTCAAAATGTGCCACTCTCTCCTGGCCTGTGAATTTTCTGCTGAGAAAGCTGTTATCAGGCATATTGGGAGTATGTTACATGATATTTGTTCTTTTCTATTGCTAGTCATGAATTCTCTTTGTAATACTCAACTTTGGAGAGCTTGGTTGAGTTAACTCTTACTGGTGACCTTTAACCTTCCTGTACTTAGGTGGTTGTATCCTTCTCTAGGCTTGGGAAGTTTTCTGTTACTATCTCTTTGGAAAAACTTTCTATCTCTCTGACATTCTCAAGTCTTTCTTGAACTATGATAACTAAAACATTTACTTTTTTAATGCTGCCCCACATGTCTATAAGATTTCTTCATTCCTTTTCATTCTTTTTTTTCCTGTCCTCTAATGGTGCACTTTCAAATCATCTGCTTTCAAGTTCTTTCTTTTGTTTGACTATTCTGCTTTTGATGTCTCCAGGCACAGTTTAAATTTCATTCATTGTGCTTTTCAGTTCAAAGATTTGATTTTTTTTAACTATTTCCATCTATTAAATTTTGCTGTTAAAGTACTGAATTCTTTGTTTTCTTGACATTCATTGAGTTCATTAAAATATTTATTCTGAGTTATGTGAGGGTTTGCAAATATCAGTCGCCATGTGGTTGATTTCTTGTGCCTTATTTTGCTTATTAGATAAATTCATGGTTATCTGAAAGTTCTTGTTACTTTTTGGCCAAATCTATACATTGATCTACATATTGAAAGATTAGATACTTATTCAAGTTTTCATAATCAGGATTCGTTTGAAATTGTTTTCAGAAGGTCTAAACAGTCTTATTGTTTTTGTTTATTCTGATCCTGTGGACCCTTCTGCTATTTCAGCATTTAGTGGCTCTTTAAGTACAGGGCTGCCCTAAGTCCCTCATTGGTAGATTATTGTTGTTATTTCAGCAATAGAGGGTGCTCCAAGTATAGATGTGTCTCAAATCTATAGCTGGGATGTCATTCAGAATGAATGGGGGTGGGGTTGTGTCTAAAACAGGCAGTCAGTCCCTGTGAGAGTCTGCCTGCAGCCAGGTTAGGCCCATATACTCATTCACAGAAACCGGGCTGTGGGCAGGCATTGTAAGATTCTACTTAGCTGTGGGTCTCACCATGCAAGAACTAGTTCTGGCTACCTAAGCAATGGCTTGGAGATCACCTCCCTCTTCTCCCCTCAACAGAACAATTACTCTCTCCATGTTCTATTACCTGGGGTTGGAAGACAAATGGTGTGAGAAGTCGCACAGCCATGAACGTTGCAATTCTAGATGACAGCAGGAGCCTATGGCTTGCTGAGATTAGGACCAAGGTGAGATTAGGACCAAGGTCCATGGTGCTATGAGCTGCCTGCTGCTGGTGTGGATTCATGGGTTGAGCCTGTTATCGCAGCAGCAGCAGGACAGCAGCAGTAGGGCTTGTCCTCCACTGGCCTTTAAGGTGAAGGACCTGGTCATGGGCTTGAAATCTAAGGTCTAGATTTACTGCCCCCTGAACAGGAGACTTGGATTTGGTGGAGGAGCAATGAAGCCAACTCTTTCTTTCTCACCTGCTTCCATGTATCTTTCTCTTTTCATAGTTTCAGTACAATAGCACTGTGGTCTCTCCCCTGGCTTATTTAGCGCTTGAGAAAGTAGACTGGTGTGTTCAAACTGGTTTTAATGTAGGGAGACAACCACTAGAGCATCCTAACATCTTTCCGCTCCCCACAATGGTTTTTGTTTTGTTAGTATTGTAGATATTTTGGAACTTAATCGTTATTACTCTCTCAATTTAACATCTACAGCTGAAACATTTTAATGATATCTCTATCACTTCTTAATGAATCAGTTCTGGGTTCTGCCATTACTTGGTTTTTATCATTAGAATTTTATAACCTAATTTTTTCATGCTCCAGTTTCTTTCAACATAAATTAGAAATGTCCAGCAAATTTATTTGTGTGACTTTTAGGACAAAGGCCTTTTCCTAGCGATGGGAGTCAGTTTCAAAATTTCAAAACCTCCAGCCAAATTTTGTATAAGGACATCTTAATTTTAATAAAAAAGTGAATTAGGTTATAAATACTGGTTAGGATAACCAGAATATTGTTTTGCAATAATATACATTGCTACAGAGAAATGTTTATAACTCTCAAACTTTAGATGTATCATATAAAATGTAAGTGGTTGAAATACAGAGTATATTTTGTAGCAAAAATAATTTATTTGACTGGTATGACTCTTCTTTCTAACTTAGCACTGATAAAAGAGTTTATTTCAGAAGAAAATAATGTGTCTTCACTAGCATTTTGCAAGTGTATTTTCTGCAATACAAGTTCTGTAAAAGATTAATTGGTGTTCTGCTGTAAAATGATTCTTAGATCAGTAAGTTTGAGCAAAAAGTCAAACAAACTGGGATTATTTTTTTGTTGCAGGATACCTCAGAACTTTTAATATGTTGGTAGTCATTTTGGACCTGAACAAAAAATAGTTTACTTTGTGATAAAATCTAATTATACAACTTGTTTTCTTTTTTTTTATGTGGGTACCAGGAGTTGAACTCAGGACCTTGTGCTTGCCAGCAGGTGCTTATGCTGCTGAGCTATCTCACCGGCCCACAGCTTGTTTTCTTTCATGGTTAGTACTTTTTTCTTTCCAAGAAATCTTTGCCAAGGCTTTGAAGATTGTCTCCTATACTTCCATTTATAAGTTTTATCACTTTCAACTTTTGCATTTATGTCTATGAACCAATTTTAAATTTCATGTGCATTAGAGAATAGAAAATATTTTTCCACTAAAATACCCAGTTATTTCTACATTATTTGTTGAAAAGATTATTCTTTCACTCACTTACCTAGGTACAAGTATCAAATGGCTTTATAACTGTGGATTTATTTTTGAATTTTCTATTTTACACCATTGATTTAACCTTAAGACACAAACCCACTCTTTTTTTTATAGCTATGTATCAAGTCTTGATATCTGATAGTGTAGGTCTTCCAACTTTGTTGTTTTTCCAAATTGTTTTGCCCCTGCTATGTCCTTTGAGCTTGCACTTAAGTGTTAGGATCAGCTTATCAAGTTGTATAAGAAAGCCTTTTGGGATTGTAGTCAGTCTACAGATAGGTTTAGGGAGAACTCGTGGAGCATATAACCTTACCAATGTTGAATTTTCCAATTCACAAACATGGTGTCTCTCCAAGCATTTAGATGAGAGGTTGGCAAAAAGGGTAAGACAATAAACAATTTAAGTTTTAGTAAATGGTCTCTGTTCAACAGAAAAAGCAGCTATTGCTACATATGAACAGCACAATCTCAAAAACAAAGACTGGTCACAGGCTGCAGGGTATAGTTTGCCAACCTTTGATCTAGATCATCTAGTTTCAGCAGTATTTTGTAGTTTTAGGACTATATGTTATTTGGTATATTAAGTATTTTATGTTGGATGCTGTTGTAAGTTATATTTTTCAAACTTTTTAATTTATAACTATTAATGAATATAAAAATTATAATTTGTTTATATTTTATATCCTGTGACCTGCTAAATTATACTTCTAGGAATTATTTTGGTAGCTTCTCCCTCAGAAACCTATTGTCTGCGAATAAAGACAGTGTAACTATTTATAACCAATCTTTATCAATTTTCTTCCTTTTGCTTTACTGCATTTTCTGGACCTTTCAGTACCAGTTGAATAGTAGTGATAAGAGCAGGCATCTTAGTTTACAACTGACTTTAGGAATAAAGCACTCATATTTCACTATGAAGTGAGTTATTAACTATAGATTTCTTTGTAGGTGCCCATTATTGGGTTGAGGAAGTTGTCTTCTATTTCTAGTTAGATAAGAGATTTTATCATGGCTGAGTACTGAATTTTGCTGAAGCTTTTTCTCCTTTATTCAATTAATATTGAGGATTTCATTGATTAGCCTTCAAATGTTGAATCGGCCTTGCATTCATGGGTAATCACTACTAGTTCTTTTTATTAAATACATCCTTGGATTAGATTTGCTAATATTTTGTCAGTTTTGTGCTGTGTTCAAGAAATAGACTTAGTATCTTCATTTGGTCTTGGCAGGATAGCTATTGACCTCATATAATAAGTTGGGAAGTGTTTATTCCTCCACTATTTTTCTAAAGAGTTTAAGATTGGTAATATTTTTCCTAAGTTTTCTCTATGAAGATTTTAATTATGAATTCATTTGTATAAAAGTTATAGATTAACTTAGATAGCCTGTTTTTTGTGGTCTGTTTTTGTAACTTGTGACTTTCAAAGAATTTGTTCCTTTCTTCTAAATTTTTAAATTTCTGGTCACAAAATTACTCTTAACATTTCCTATTTTTTATGTAGTAGTGTATTAATGATGCTGACCTCAATACTGGCACTAGAAATTTGTATTTTCCTTCATTTTTCTTGATCAATAAAACTAGTGATGTAAATGTCTTTTTATTGATTTTTCTTCTATTTTAGCTCTTACTTTCATTTTTTATTTCTTTTATTATGTTGTTTTTTTGCCTTTTCTAAGTTTCTTAGAGAAAATGCTTATTCTACTGGTTTGGATCTTTTTATTTGTAATATATGTATTTTTATCTATAAATTTCTAAGCACTATGTTAATATTTTTCAATTATTACACTGTTCTAAATGTTTTATATTTCTTCTGTGATTTTTTTCTTTCACCTTTGGTCTATTCAGAAACTCCTTACTTAGAAAATTGTCAGAACACAACCTGGAAAATTGTAAAATACTCTTCTTGCTTATATCTAGGACATAAGGCATGGAATGTAAAGGATAGGTGAAAGACTTCATGAACAAAACCCAGACTGCACAGGAAATATTACAAAGAATCAAAAACTGGGATTTCATCTTATTAAAAAGCTTTTGCACAGCAAAAGAAATCACCAACAGAGTGAAAAGATAACCCACAGAGTGGGAAAAAATTATAACCAGTTGTCCCTCAAAGGACTTATATCTAGAACATATAAAGAATTGAAAAAAATCAGGCCCCCAAATTCAAAGACCCAATCCAAAAACGGGCATCTGAAGTGAATATGCACTTCTCAGATGAAGAAACACAAATAGCAAATAAATATATGAAAAAATGTTCAACATCATTGGTCATTCAAGAGATGCAAATTAAAACCACACCGAGATTCCATCTCGCTCCAGAAAGAATGGTTATCATCAAGAAATCAACCAATAACAAATGCTGGAGGGGCTGTGGGGAAAAAGGAACCCTTCTCCACTGTTGGTGGGAGTGGAGACTGGTGCAACCACTGTGGAAATCAGTGTGGAGATGCCTCAAAAAACTAGGAATAGAGGTCCCATTTACCCAGCTAGTCCTCTTCTGGGTATTTATTATTACTCTCCTATTGTTTTGAAATTTTGTTTTATTTTTAAAATTTTTTTTCTTTAAAAAATTCTCAAAAGTGAATCAATGAATGTACAAGGTTGTGATAGAAATAAATGGTGAACGTTTAAATTAAAAAATTGTTATAGTAATAGACACATTGCCATTAATTCCCCTCAAATACTCTCTCTCATACACGCATCCCATCATTCTTGACATTTTCTGGAATAGTTCTGAGTCCAGTTTCGTAAGTGTCTTTAGTTGTGCTGCCCTGGCTGCCTCTATGTCCTGAATCCATTCAAAACGTTTACGTTTCATGATCATTTTGACTTTGGAGAAGAGCTAAAATTTGCACAGTTCCAGATCTGGCAAATAAGGTGGATGTGGACACTGATGTTTTTAGGAGCCTGCCATTCTGTTGACTGGCACTCAACCACACCATTCACTGTATTTTTTATCACACCTCGTAAAGACGCTCATGAAGGAGGACTGCCAGAACTGCTTCAAAAAGTTGCAAGTATGATGGGATAAGTGTGTTCAAGGTAAGAAGGAGCATTTTGAGGGAGATTAACAGCACTATGCCTTTTACTGTAAAACTTTTCTTTTTTTTTGTGGGTGCCGGGGGTCGACCTCAGGACCTCGTGCGCCAGCAGGCACCCATGCCGTTGAGCGATATCACCGGCCCTTTTTTCGTATGTGGGTTCCGGGAGTCGAACTTGGGCCCTCGCGCTTGCCAGGCAGGCGCTTATGCCGCTGAGCCATCTCACCGGCCTGACCCTTGTAAATTTTTAAAAACTTACACATCACCATGTATTTTGATATCAATCAATTTATCAATTCTCCCTATATAGGAATATAGCAGATTTGACTTCATTCCACACAATTGCTTAGATTCTAGAAAGATTCTTATATGAGAGAATGGAATAAATGTCAAAGATATCATTTCAGAATCAGAGCAGTCATGATTTTACATGTCAGAAATGCTTTGGTGGAGAACATTGTTTGATGCCAAAAAAAAATACAAACACAGCAGTGTTATACAACATATAAGACTTAAATAAATGATCACAAAGGAATACTATAACATAACTTTGCTGGATCAGAGAATATTTAATTGATGAGGACAAGAAAATTGATTTGGATAAAACCATGAAATGTTAATCATAGATAGTAGGTATACCAGTAGCTTTAGGACCCAGATAAAAGGCTGTATGTCAAATATAGGCAATGTGTAAATGAGCAGCTTATGAAGCATAAAAAAGTTCGTAAGATGTGTTAAATGGATGGCAAGTTAGTAACCTGATGTGTTAAATATAGATACAGTAAAGGAAATATGTGTATGTTAGTTTTCTGCTACTGTAATCAAATTATAAAGAGAAAAGCTTTATTTTGGCTCATGGTTTTGGAGTTTTTTGTTCATAATCACATAGAACCAGTATATTTAGTCCTCTCGTGGGGGTTGCTAGATGGCAATGGTGCAATCATGTCTTAGAGCAAAACCATTCACTTCATGGTCAAGACGTGAAAGACCAGAAGAAAGGGCTTGGGTCCTGATATTCCCTTTGAGGAGGAGACCTCCCACTAGGCTTCACCTCTTAAAATTTCCCCCACCTCTCAATAACATCAAGCTTGGAACTAAGCCTTTAGTGATCTTGGGGGACATTTAGGATCTATTTTTTATTTATTTTTTTGTGAGTACCAGGGGGTCAACCTCAGGACCTCGCGCGCCAGCAGGCGCCCGTGCCGCTAAACGATATCACCGGCCCCTTTTTCGTATGTGGGATCCGGGAGTCAAACTCGGGCCCTCGCGCTTGCCAGGCAGGTGCTTACACCGCTGAGCCATCTCACTGGCCTGACATTTAGGATCTAAACTACAGCAATATGCTGGAACAAACAAGAATATTAAGGAGAAAATGGACTAGCATCATAGTTATGGTCATGCCCTTGTCAGGGGGTATTTTTACATATCATCTTTAAATTGGCCTTTGATCATAGGTATCCAACATATTCCCACTTTAACTTCACATATTCTATCTTCATGAACGTTATCTAATACCCTCAGTTGTTCAGGAGGATATCTGAAAAGGTACAGTTTTGCTTCTGTGTCTCTCTGATGGAGCAAGTGTGTGTCTTGATAACTTTGTCTCTGTGACCTGTCCTCAACTTTAGTCCTCAGCACCATAGTATTACCAGAGAAGATTGATGTGGGAGGAGGTGGGGAGGTCCTTTATGAACTTGTATGGTCTAAGATTTGGACAGCAAGATCCTTTCATGTACTTATAATCCACCCTATATGTGTTAACTTAGTGCCCCATCTCTTTCCTTTTGCTTCACACTGTACATTTATAATTGATCTGATAAACCACATTATTTGAACATCTTAATTTTTTCACTAAACCTTTATGTTCTAATACATCTAGGATAGTAACTACAGGCTACCATTTTGCCAAGATAATTTCCTATACAACCATGATATTTCCTGCATAACAAAACCAATGATATTTTAATCATTAATTAGAATCTTCTGTTGACAATACTGGTGTATGATAGAGTGCTTAAGAAATCTGATTTTGATAAAATATTTTGAAGAAAAATTAAAAAGTCAATAAACGTGATTGTATGATTAAATACATATGTAAACAACAAAATGAAGCCACATAAACTATCAAATTACCTCCTGGTATTTGCAAAGAACTATTATATATATATATATATATATATATATATATATATATATATACATACACACATATTACATACATATCTCTACATATATTAACATATACAACTATGTAATATGTATATAAATGTATATATGTTTACATATATACATATCTATGGTTTTTCATATTTTGATTCTAGAAAGAATTTAGAACTGAAATAATTCCATATTTATTGAAAGCCTACTATCTGCGAGCCACAGTGTCAAAATTAGTATCAGTTCAACTTTTACTATTGACATAGATATAACATTGATCATTTAGCTTACTTCCTTTTGTTAAAGTTATGTATTGTAAAAATGGGTAAATTTAGTCACAGAGCTAATTAAAGATATACATGTGTGTTGCAAGCATATATAATAGAAAAATACAAGTTTTTTAAAAATCTGTCATTGAAATAAGTACCAACAAAATCAGTTCATATTGTGCATGTCTATAATATATTCCCATTTTATAAAACTAAGGTAATTAATTTTTTTCAACTAGATTTTTTTCTTTTTTTTGGTGGGTTCCGGAAGTCGAACTCAGGACCTCGCACTTGCCAGGCAGGCGCTTATGCCACTGAGCCATCTCACGGGCCCCTCAACTAGATTTTGATTGGTAAGTTCAACTTTAAAAGTCTCTTTAGAATAGTATTGTTAGCCCTTAAATTCATCTCTTATTCCTTTTAAAACCCCTTCTCACACTTACTAGGTACCAATGCATTTAAGAGTATATGTATTTTAAAATTAAGAGTGTTATTATTGTTTTTAAGTCATCTCCAGCTTGAAACCAGTTGTCTTCTTCGCCATGGGTGTACCCAGACATTAAGCTTAAACAAAGTCCAGCATCTTTAGTCAGGAAATAGCCACAATAGGTCCATCATTGGATTTGCTGTTCAAACCTGCAACAATGCCTCTGCCAACCTGTTTTCAGTTACTTTATTCAAATAGCCTGTTAGTAGATGGGCTTCAATACCCGGTGCAGCTTCATTACAGAACACAGTGAGATCGGGAAGCAGAAACTCAAGGCAACTGATGAGCTTCCTTTATGGTGGTGGCTAAAATTACCCTGAAGCATCCGATGGCTTCTTTCCTAATAACCCCTTTGCTTTAGAAGCAGTGGAGTGTGGATGGCAGTTCAGAGGCAGCAGATGGTACAGGCATCTGTTCTCAAGCCAGACTACTTGAGTTCAAGTCCTTGTTGGCTAAGTCAGTTGCCATGTGATCTGAAGGTAAAAACATCTCTCTTCCCCCAGCATCACAGAAAAGAAATAAAAAGAAGTATCTCCCTAGGCCTTGGTTTCTCCATTCATAAAATGAACATAACAATAGCTTATCTCACAGAGCACCGCTGTGAATATGGAATGAGTTAGTATTTGTGCTTACATTGCTTACATGTATCAAATAGCTCAGTGTTACTCTACAAATGTGTACAATCAAAAATGATAAATAAAAACTTTGTGCTTAGCATTGCTCCAGGGAGACAGTGTAAGAACTATAGAAATAAAAGTTGACTTTGGTGCACCTCTGAAAAAGTAGCAACTGCAGAAACTTTTGAAATCTTAAGCAATCTTTTAGAGCAAGTGGATTCCTCTATCGCCAGGAGCACCAAGAAAAAAGAAGTAAGGCTGCATGCACTTCAAGCATACTTTAAAATGGAAAGCAGAGAGATCTCAGGCAGTTTTTATTTTCCCAAGACCAGAAGATCAACTTGGTCTTGGCTTGTGATTTAATCTTAAGAAGACAGTAAATAAGGCCAGTCATGGACTTTGACCTCTAAATTAGATGAGCTAACATTTAACTCCTTCCAAAGTAGAAGACTCAAAAACAAGAGAAAACATTTATTAGTAATTTATTTTAAGGACGGCTGTTCAACTGACATTGCCTTTGAAAAAAATCAGATATTAAAAATGTATTAAGGGCCAGTGAGATGGCTCAGTGGCACAAGTGCCTGCCCGGCAAGCGCAAGGTCCTGAGTTTGACTCTCAGTATCCACATACGAAAAAAGGGCCGGTGATATCACTCAGCGGCACAGGCACCTGCTGGTGCGCGAGGTCCTGAGATCAACCCCTAGTACCCATAAAAAAAAAAAAAAAGTATTAAACTGTGATTTTATTGTTCATTGTTTGAGATTATTATGGCCACTTCTGTGAGGTTTAGTTAATTTTTACTTCTTCCCACATTACAGTTTTATTAGTCATCTTAAGGCAGTTTCAAATTATTTCATCAATCTTGGTCTTTGCTTTTAATTTATGCAGTGGAATTTACTTGCTTATTGGTGTGAATAATTTTCAGTATCTTGCCAAACAGCCTGTGGGAACTAAAAACACAAATTGCATATATTAGACTTTTCTGTTTGAGTGTAATGCAACAAAAACAGATGATGCTGCAAACCTAACTTCATTGAATTCTAGGCACTCATAACTAATTCATAAATTCAAATTTTTTTGCTCTGTAATTAAGAAAACAAATTTGACCTATATATTTGGGAGGCAAGTAGTAGAGCACAGCATATCCAGTGGTTATAATAATTTTCCATTTCACTTTATTGCAATTTATGTTAACCTCCCTAAACTGACTAAATGCTTTATATATCATCGAGTGCATTGTTCCAGAACGTACTGCATTAGAGGCTGAGTCAATAATTATAGGCCAATTTTATTTTATTTTATTTATTTATTTATTTTTTGTGGGTACCGGGGGGTCGACCT
This sequence comes from Erethizon dorsatum, assembly GCA_028451465.1. NCBI lineage: Eukaryota > Metazoa > Chordata > Mammalia > Rodentia > Erethizontidae > Erethizon > Erethizon dorsatum. The sequence goes on from CM051839.1 coordinate 13,410,496, forward strand.
CAGGACCTCGCGCGCCAACAGGCACCCGTGCCGCTGAGCGATATCACTGGCCCCTTTTTCGTATGTGGGATCCGGGAGTTGAACTCGGGCCCTCGCGCTTGCAAGGCAGGCGCTTATGCCGCTGAGCCATCTCACCGGCCCAAGGCCAATTTTATTATTCTTACACTTAGGTTGTTCTTCCAAGCTCAACCTGCAAAGATGGTTCCCATCAGTCTCAGTGTTGGGAAACCTCCCTGGCAGCTCAGGAGGTTTAATTCAATGAGGTGGCTGCCGCTGCTTAAAAATATGCTGTCAGACACTGATGCCCCTCAGTCTTGCGGGGAGCCAGCGGGGCTGGAGCCCCCCAGCTCCTGAGCCTTGCCGGAGTAGCTTTCTGTAGAGCTCCTGTGCAGAACAAGAGGAACAGAACGAGGGAGGAGATGGGTCCTTCTGCAGCGGCAGTATGAGATTCTGCTAAGTGGTGCTGCGTGTGGCCCATGGAGTGCCTAATTGTCTGGACATCTACTTCTTCCACCAGCTGCAGAACACAGGGCACCCTTTCATAAAGAGGTCAAAGGAGGAGAGAGAAGAATTCACCTTGCAGAAGTCCAAGAAGCTCTGCAGTGGTCCACGCTGGGGCTGAGGCCCCAGGTCTACATGCCCTGGTCTCTTTCTTCATAGGTCCTTCCACAGTTGCTGTGTCTCTGAGAAGGAATCCATCCCAGCTGCAGCCTCTTCTCACATTGCCTGCCCATTCAGCCCATCGGAGCTTCAACATAATTGCTATGCAAAGGTCCGAGTGGCCGGAACTCCCTTAGCATTATGACCTGAAAATTCAACATTATTTTGTTATGGATGGGAAAGAATGATTTCTTCATTTCTTAAATATGACTTCCAACTACAGAAAAATTCTGAATGGTTTTCACTGACTTACTTTGTTGATGGTGACTAAAGTTTGAAGTCATTATCATCAAAAATCTACCCGTTTTAATTTCGAATATGAAACGATAGAGGAAAGGTTACATCTATGAAAACGAACTCAAAATTTCATAAAAAGAAATCATTTCGAGAGGCGGCCATTGTCGCGCCTGCCTCACTGGACCAGGTAGCTCCTTCCCTGCTCCAAGTCTTGGTTCTTCGTGGATCTAAAGAATAATGCCTCAGAAGAACTGGGAAGGCCTGGGCCCTGTGGCCCACAGGTGTCAACGCGGGCGCCGGGAGCAATGCTTGAAGTTGGTGACCTCGCGGTGTCTCAGCAGCCCTCCCGCCCCGCCCGTGTCCTGGTCTCCGCCCTGGTCCCTGCACCCCTTCCGGCTTTCGTGGCTGCCTCCGGGCGCTCCCTCCCCAGGGACCGCGCTGCACTGTGTGTTGCTTCCCGCGGGGCATGGCCTTCCTCCCCTTCTTGCTGACGAGCTGGTCCTCTGCCGCAGTCTTCATCTCCTACGTGGTGGCCGTGCTCTCCGGGCACGTGAACCCCTTCCTGTCCTACATCAGCGACACAGGAACAACCCCTCCGGAGAGCGGTGTTTTTGGATTCATGATGAACTTCTCTGCGTTTCTCGGCGTGGCCACGATGTACCTGAGATATAAAATCTTGGAGATTCAGAATGAAACCAGCTACTTCAGCACGCGCATCCTCAACTTGGTGTCGCTAGTCCTCGGCCTGGTGGGCTGCACTGGCATAGCCCTCGTGGCCAGCTTCCAGGAGCTGGCCACGCGCATGGTCCATCACAGCGGGGCCCTGCTTGCCTTCATGTACTGCGTGATGTATACCCTCCTGCAGTCCGTCGTCTCTTATAAATCCTGTCCCCAGGGGAACAGCCTGTCCACGTGCCACACGCGGATGGCCATCTCTGTGGTGTCCTGCACAGCCCTCCTCTCTACGATCGCCTGCACCTCCCAGATCCAAATCACCAAGCTGAGGTGGAATCCGGAGGAAAAGGATTATGCGTATCACCTCGTCAGCGCCATCTGCGAGTGGACCGCGGCCTTTGGTTTCATTTTCTACTTCGTGACATTTATCCAAGATTTTCAGAGAGTGTCTCTAAGGATATCCATAGCAAACACCGTGGACATCTGAAGACAGGAGGGCAGGATCCCGCTCAGCGCACGGCGCACAGTTCCTAGAAGTGGTGCAGACGGACAGGTGTCCGTGTCCTCCTGATCGGATGTGTCTGGGGTATATGACTTTGTGGCGATGGTTTTATCCTTTCCCAAGCACTTTTTTAAAATATTAAATTGATATACAAAAAAAAAATGATACAGAAAATGGAAAGCTTCTATTTTTGTACAGGTTCTGGGGATTTGGGTTTTTTTTTGTTTTGTTTTGTTTTTTGTCTGTGTGAGAGTGATGTGTGGAAAAACACTACGTGAGAAATTTAAGTTTAGTTACATTTATTAAAAAGAAAAATCAGAGGACAGTCATTTTAAAATTTCATTTTCAGAGGATGAGTTCATCCTCTGTAATTCTGTTTGTTTGTTGAGGCAAGGCCTCACTAAGTAGTTTTAGACTGGCCTAGAACTCACTGTCTAGCCCAGGCTGGCCCGGGGGATCATCCTGCCTCATCCTCACAGGCACTGGGATTATAGGTAAGCACCACCACACCCAGCAGCTAGGGGTGTTTGAGGTGCTGTGTCATGGGATTCATTTACTCTCGTTTATTACTTTGATGTAAACAAATGGTCTGTGTAAAGTCACTGTTTTGCTCTGTGTATTACATTCGCGATTCTTTGCCAACCCTCTCTGGACAGTGACCACTAAAATTGTTCTATGATCTGTTCAAAACCAGTTCTTACCAGTTTTTTTCTGCCAGATCCTCACTTACTGTGTGAGTCCAAGCAAAGACAATCACAGAGTCCTGACTCTTATTGGTTAAAATTTAAAAGGCTAAAGAAATTTTAAAATATTAACTTTTTGGGCTGTGGGTGTGTAGCTGTGTTGAAGGGTTCACATACCATGCACAAGGCCCTGGGTTGAATCCCAAGTAGGGAAAAAAAAAAAAAAAATTGGGATAGAAAACTTCTATTCAAACATTTTAGAATACCATAGATATGTGGACTGCATCTATGGCCATTGATAGAATTTTGCTAGGAAGTTGTTGATGGGCTATTAGAAAAACTCTAAGTACGTGCTGTAAGAATTTAGAGTTGGGGAGAAGAAAATGAAATCCATAGTTGCTGATACATAGAAAGAACTTTGGATTGGGTAAAAAGACCTGGTTCTGAGGCCAGATCTACTTACCACTGTATGATTTTAGTGAAGTCTGTCGTGCTTGATCCTACTTTCCATATTTGCAAATTTGAGAGTATTGGTGTTGACCAGTTATTCAATAATGTATGCATCAGAAAAATCTGGGAAATTTAAAAAAAATATACGTAAGTTGTACCCAGCTACAAACCTACCAAGTAAGAATCTTGTGAAGTGGGAGCTTGGAATTTGTATTTTCAAAATGTAAATTCTGGTACACAGCAACCCAAATGCACGCTTTATTGAATATGATATATCCTTCCTGAAGTTACAATTTCTATTTTATTTTTATTATTGGGCATGTTATATGGTTACATGTTTCAATATAAAAAAAAAAGTATACCCTACAAGTTTCACATTACCCTCTTGACTCTGTTCGCTCCCTTCTGCCATTGTCCCATTAATAACCACTTTCTTGCCTATGGTTTCAGTGTGTCTGCATGAATGAGTATGCATCCTCGGTTTACCCCTCCCCTTCCTGTTTTCACTGGTAATGTAATGTATATGTACAATACTCTCTGTTACTTTTTTCACTTGAAAATGCATTCTGGAGATCTTTCCATATCAGTGTATGGAGAGCATCTTTATTCTTTTGTTTAGCTATGTAACATTTGAATGTGGGGGTGTACCATACTTTACCCAGTGCCTCATTAATGGACCCTTAGATTTTCTTTTGCTCTCTTTCTGCTAATACAGTTCATTATGTAAAAGAAAAATGATTTCATGTGAAATTTAACGCATGTTTTATATTTAACAACTTCTACAAATTTTTGTTTTATTTTTATCCTGTTTTATGTAATACACATCGAGCACAGCACAAATTTTAAGCTCCAAGAATCCTGATTGCTTTGTCTGTGCCTTCACTCAAACTTTTTGGAAAGCACCGTCCCCTAGTTCGCTAGGGATTTTTAGTGAGTCACATCTCTGCCAGATCTTCCCAGGTGCTTTCGAAACTGGACAGGAGGCCTTCGTCGCTGACTGTGACCAGCATGCAGATCAGTCTCAAAAACTCAGTCCCGTCTTCCACCTTGAACATGCAACATGTCAGGGTCCCATCAAACGGGCCATGTGTATGTGTCACAGTTGCCTGTGTATTAGCCTGGAAAAGTGACCCGAGAGAGGTTCATTTCCTGCAAGTACACTGTCCTTGCCAAGTGTCTTGGAAAAGTCAGTCACCTAGATGTCTTAAAAGAATTCAGAAACTTCCTTCTTCCAGCCTGTGAGCTGGGCCAACGTGCAGGTCTGGAGCAGCGGCCCATCCAGCTTCCACATCCGTTTCCCTTTCCTTCGGGCATCGTCTGCGCCCGAGTCTCCAGGCTTTGCTGGGGAAGGCTCCCAAGCGGTGCCACCGCGTGGATGGGGTTTCTGGGGCTGCAGGCCATCCCTCTCCTTGTGAATTCTCCGCAGGTGTCTCGGGAAGTGGAGGCGAGGCCGGTGGCTGGCGGCCCAGCGAGGCAGGGCTGGCGCTCCTGACTTGCTCTCTCGCCCTTCAGGTTCTGTATCCCAAGGTCAGGAGGTGGCAGAAACCCACCCGGCTCCTGAGGACACCTGCGGCAGCCGTCCAGGAGCACGCTGTCTTCCCCCTCCCCTAGCCTCGCCGGAGGTGTTTATCTTCGCTCTGCCCCCGGCTCTTTCTGTTTCACTTTTCTTTTCACTGGGGGTTGGGACTCCCCGGGTGGCAGGCGGCGCGGGACGGGGATCCCGGCTGACCCGCTCGCTGCCGTCGAAGCCCCGGCCCCTGGTCGGGTTGAGCTGGCTACAGAACTCTATGGAGGTATGGGGCTCGACTTCTCCGCTAGGAGAGGGGAGGTACAGGTAGTTCCCGGAGCTGGAGTTTTCCCCGAATGGCTACGCCCAGGGTCCCTCCCAACTCTTCTTTTACTGACCCATTTCTTTCCACCAGCCGCCGCCCAGGCCGTCCCGCCCTCTTGACCAGGACTTCAACTTTTTATTGCGCTGCGTGCAGAGGGTTTTCTCCCCTTCCCACCCTTTATTTCGCTCGTGGCCTCCCTGCCCCATTCTCCTGCTTCTGCACTGCCGCAGACTGCGCGTCCCTGTGCGCCCGGGGCGCGCGTCTCCCGTGCGCTCCGCTCTCCGCGCTCGCAGCTGCGCACAGCGGTGGCAGCGCTCGGCGCCCTGCGCACCTCGGACCCGCAAAGGGTGGCGGCAGGTGAGCAACGCGACGTGCGCCCCACTTCCCTCGCCACGCGCGGATTTTGAAGAAGACGTGGTCTGGCAGCCCTGAGAGCCGAGTTTTGAACCTAGTCAAGCTCAGAAAAGCCAAGAAAGGTACCCCGCTCGCTTCCTCCTTGTGCTCTCTGAAACTTGCTGTAGCTGCTGCTTTTGCAAAATCAAATCACTCCCTTCTTGGATCAGGACAGGTCTTCGAGGGAGAGAAATGTGTAGGAATGGTCAGTGCTTGGCAAGCAGGCCTGGGTCTGCCTTAGCCACAACTGCGCGCAAGCCGCTTTCTCTTATACAAGCAGTTATCTGGAATGCCAGAACAACTTAGAAGAAATGCGGGCGAATTGTGTTGAAGTAAAGTTCTTATTCAACGGAGCTTTAAAAGAAAACCCAGTTAATTTCTTCAAGTGTTATTGCGACTGCATATTGCAGAAGTATACAGTTCACTTGAATTTAATTTATGTAATTCCATGCATTTAAAACTATAGTAACTTCAAAGCATTTGTAAAGGAAAGTAATTCTTGAAGGATGGCTAATAATAGACTCTTAAAACAGGATGAGTCAGAAAGTGGAACTTGAAGCAAAGTGGTTGTGACCAGCTATTTTCCAATGGAGTTTTAAAAACCTACTTTCTAATATGATACTGATACGGCCCTACTTGTAAGTGGTGGTCATCCTCAGATTTTCAGTGTTACTGACTTGACTGAATTCTGTGTTAGTGTTGGAGGGTAGAAACACCGAGGGGGTTACTGCACCTTGCTGTCCGGAGGCTGCAACGTGGACAGGTCTCAGGTCTGTTGAAATCAGCAAGGACCAAAGCACATTAAAATTTAAGCCCCTGTCATTGTCTTAAAAAGCGGAGTAGTAGACATGGTAGACAGAGGGAGGGGGTACAACGGAAGGAACATCAAGATTATCTAAAGAACTGAGGGCAAAGCGATAGGTATTTTAGATTTTTTAAGTGAGGGAGAAGCTGAAATTTTACTTGAAGAAACATCAGAAAGTTCTTAAGGTTGATTACGACTATGTCTCGGTGTCATGTCCGTATTTATTTTTCTGTGTTTTCTCCTATCAGAGTTTCAGTTAGAAGGGCTTCCTCTGCTATATTATCTGCCTTGCAATAATGACAAAAAAGGGTTAATTGACTGCAGGCTCACAGCTTCTGACAGGCAGAGTATTCTGGTCATTTTTGTGTCACAGCTTTCTGATGATTTGGAGTGGCAACTCTAGAATCTGATTTGAAACTATAGTTCTGCTTTTTAAATGATGCTTTTTGTTTTAATCTCTGCAATTAATGTAGCAAATGTCAACAGCTATATTACAAGCTTCTGTGTTTATCAATGATGTGTTTATAAATGAAATATGCTTATCAACTGTGGAGGATGGAGAGAAACAATGGTTTCAAGTTTATTGAATTAGAGTTTGGAAGTTGAAGGTTTTAAACTTTGGATTTCTTCATCTCAGGTTTGCCGCCTCTGATGGATTTTAGGAAGGCTGTAAAAGGAGCTCTGAGTTTCTGCTTTTAGTACATCTTTAACCCATACAGTTAAAATTTTTAGAACTTAGAAAACTGTCCTTTTCTTCCCATTTCTCCTAGAGTTTTCCTTTAAGTTCTGTTTATCATGTAACTATTCTCCTGAAGGGCATTTAATGATGATATAGATAGAACTATCTTCAGATAATGTGAATAATTACCAACATCTATTGAGTTCTTATATGCCAGATATTGTGCATTTAAAAAAAAATCATCAAAACGAACATGTGGCAGAGATTGGATTTTATAGGTGAGGAAATTGATTTATATAGTAATTAAATAACTTTCCCAAGATCATAGAGTTAGAAAATTGGTACAACTGGGACTCCAATTTAGACAGGTTTAAGATTCCTGGTATTTTAGCATTTTTAAAAGATGATATTATTCCTATTGAAATATTTTCTATAATTTGACAGTGACAATGATTTCATTTTGAGGCAATGTTATAATGCTAAAATGTTGGTTTTAAAGTAATACTTATATGGTATTTATGTAATAGATCTTATTAATTATATACTTAAGGTTATCTTTATAATCAAATAATAGTCACATTCATATCTGTATGTATTTGGTTCTTTGGAAAATTTATTTATGGTCAGTATATGAAAGCATTTGTATTATTTGCATCAGTTTCTACTGTTTGGCAAATAATATGCAGATTTGGATTGAGCTGTACATGGAGTGATCAAAATGCACAGTGAATGTTTAAATTTTAAGACATTATTACTTTAAATGACACATTACCATTAATCCCCTTCAAAATACTTCCCCCTCGCTTCGCACATATGTATCCCATTGTGTTTGCGACTTTCGGAAGTAGTTCCGGGAGGTCTCTTTCATGAGCATTTTTACGAGGTGTAAGCAAGTGTATGGTGAATACTGCTGCTGAGTGCCGTCCAGTGCAAAGGCAGGCCGGTTAAAAACATTGCAGTGTGTCCTCATCCACCTTACTCATGGATCTTCCCCCATTTCACTTTCGGCTGTGCCTGAAAGACAAAATGACCACGAAAGTTACACATTTTGAGTCAATTCAGTACATCCCCATAGAACAACTAGAGACACTCATGGAAAACGACTTCCGGAACTGGTTCAGGAAGTGTTAAGAGCAATAGGGTGAAAGCGCTCCCTGGGAATGGGAGAATTCTAAGGGGCATTAATGGTATTATGTCTTTTACTGTAATATTTTTTAAAATGTAAACATTTTTTTAAGCACACCTTTGTATATCTGTATGTGTCTATCAAAGTAGAATGCCGGCGTAAGCGCCTGCCTTGCAAGCGCAAAGGCCCGAGTTCGACTCCCGGAACCCACATACGAAAAAGGGGCCGGTGATATCGCTCAGCGGCACGGGTGCCTGTTGGCGCGCGAGGTCCTGAGGTCGTCCCCCCGGTACCCACAAAAAAAAAAAAAAAAAAAAAAAAAAAAAGTAGAATGCCAGGAGTCCCGGAGTGATCAGCAGGCAGACTCCTTATTGCGTAGCAGCTGCAGTTCACTACTTGGGGACCCCCCTTTCCGGAAGGCTCTAGGGTGGTGCTGTTGGCAAGAAAACAGCTTCTTTCTCTGGCTCAACTTTAGTTGTTAGTTCTCAGATTTACTTACCCAGTTATAACATAATTGCGTAAGCATATCGAGACTGAACATTGCTTACATGCTTGCTGCTATCCTGTTGAATTGGTTGGGTGGAAAATTCTATAGAGGTGCTGAGAGAGAATTTATAGATTTAATGAGTAGTGGAATGTAATTAACTAATAATTGGATGGTAATGCTCACTAATTATTAAGTATATTTGTATATATCATGTATGTATGTATCTTATATGGGTACCTGTATATGCATGTGTATGCGTATATGTGCATATGTATGCATACATAGCATATATCACTTGTTAAAAGCTGGGAACAGATATAAGGGATATTTTTTAGTCTGTTTCCAGACTATAATGAATAAGAAGACAGGGGCAGCCAAGAAATCTTGAAAGAGAAACTGAAATACAAATTATTGTTATTAACAACATCATTCTAGGAGGAACCTAACATGAATCTGAAAGTTACAGAAAGCGCTGCAGTGCTGTGTTTCAGGCACCGTGCTGGTGTTTCATCCGCATGATCTCACTGAATTCTAATAACCATTATGTTTTTAATCCTGACTGTTAAAAAAGAAAAAAGTTTCCTGCATACAGAGTTTCATTTGGATCAGGACTTCCTAGCAAGACACTCTGCTGAAATTTATTTTGATTTCGAAGTTAATGCTCTCTGTCTTTCTCTTTTCTTTATTTAGATCTCATGTTTTCTTGTCTAGGGAAAGTCAGGTGTACAGTATAATAAAAATAAAATGCCCATATTCTTGCCATAAAATAGATTCTGACCCTCATTTGGGGTGATATAATGCTACTTATTACTTTGTTTTATGTGAAGAAGGATATCCTTTTTAAAATATTTTATCTTTTTATTAGTCCATGTTTGCCATACATGATGTTTACATTCCTCCTGTGGAGCTGGTACATGTACACAACACATCTTACTTTCTTTATCTTTCCCTTGCCTTTTCTCCCCTCCCTCTCCTTCCATCTCTTAATCCCCTTTTTATCTGAGAAAAATTGATTTCCCTACTTCCTATTATCTTTTATTTTGCTCTTTATTATTTGTGTTTCTCGTATAACAAGTTATTCAGTGCTGAAATCAGAAATAGGAAATACAATATTATTTGTTCACAGTTCGTGTCTGAAGGCAAGGTATTTGTATGTACCTGCTTTGTAGTGTTTTACTGCAAGGGGAGAGGACTGTGTAAAACTATATAAAAATGGAACCCAAAGTCTGAACGCATTGCACAGTTGTGTCTTCTCCCAGTGCTAATGGTTCTTCCAAGTCTTGACAGGTTACCAATAGGATCAGAAAGGTGATAGAAATTATTTTGCTAAATGAAGAAATGGAAACTGAAAATGGTCCTCGAAGGAGAATGTACGTTAATCAGAAGGTTGGAGGGGGAGAGGAAGAAACTCTATTAGTCATTTTAGCATACAAAATAAGCTCAGAGAAAGTCCCAGATCCTCAGTTATCTTTTTCCTTGATGGACATGTTGCATAGTTTTTCTAATTGAAATTTGAGAAATAAAGTAGCCCCTGTACACTGTTGGCACTGACCTCTAAACTTTTCAAATAATTATTCTTTAATTGAACATTTGACAGTAAGGGATTTTACAATATATTTTCCATTTTTTTTTTGTTTTGTTTTCCTTACTCCTCTACCATAAAAATAAATATAGAAATTAAAACTTAAGTTTTTAAATGATTTTATTGTTAAAAATTATTTTTTGTTATGGTATTTTAAATATGAGCAGTACACAATCAAAATAACCTTTTAACTTTTGATAATTAGTTGGAATAAAACTGAAACTATATTAAAAAAGTGTATTATCCAAGTACATACGCTTGATATCAGTGCTTTGATTAAAATTTTCTTTTGTGTCAGCCTTTGAAATTGCCTCTGTACATGCTTCCTCAGCAAGGCCGGGCATATGGTGAGATTCTGGATGGGGGTGGGAGTTGTCTTTCTTTTGTGAAGCAGTGGGGAAGGGTTGATAGGAAAGAGGAAGTGGGAAAGGAGAACTGCCTTGAAATCTGCTTTTCTCAGGCACGTTAGGCACATCACTGAGAAAGAGGGGTTTCTATGGAAGAAGCTGGTGTGGAATGTGGTTCCCTTAGAACTCTGCCCACATACCTGCCCTGGTAGGGTAGCCCAGGGGTGCTTACTTTTCAGGTGAGAGATCTATGGTCTAGTTCAACCTATCCCTTGGATTCTGGATTATCTTGATTTATTGTGCTTAAGGCGAAGTGTGGAGAGCAGGGTGGGGAGCCATAAAGAACCTGCTCTGCTCCTGCGGAAGGAGTTTTCACAGGGGCTTGGGGAGATTACACGTCCTTCTCATCTCCTCTCCCAGGCCTCTGGGTTCTGCACACACTTGTCATTTCTTGTCAGCCTTCAGGGGTCTTGTTCAAGACTCCCCACCCTCTTCAGCTTTTGCTGTCTCTGTTTACTCCTCAGACAGAGTTATGCTTTTTCCTTTTATGAATTTATTTGGTGCCATACGTTACCTTATAATATGTTGTGTGTCTACAATTTTCTTTTTCTTTTTGCTGTTCCAGGCATTGAACCTCCGGTCTTTGCACTAAACTACATCCCTACCTCTTTTTATCATTTACTTTGAGACACAGTCCTGCTAAATTGCCCAGGCTGGCCTCAAATGCAAGTTCCTCCATCTCAGCTTCAGGAATAGCTGGGATTACGGGTGTATATATATTTCTTTTATGTGTCTGCCTCTACACTTATATTTTGAATAAAGACAAGTATGTCCTGTGTGTCTAGCAGAGGGCTAGTCACATAGTTGATTTGTATTGATTTCAATGAGAGCCAATCACATTATTCAAATTTGGACTGCTAAGCAGAAAAAGGTAATGGGGGTAGAAGAGATATAAACCATATTGCAAAAACAATGTTAGACTAATGTACCTACAATGGTATTTTAGGAAAATTAGTTTGGGTAGAATTTATTAAAGAAAAAGACAAATTAGGGACAAAGAAACCAGCTGAAAACTCATTCAGTTACTTCATGTATGCAGCCTCATTCCCTTATCTGCTCAATAGCCCTAGTAATTCTTTCTCTCCATCACTTTTTCCCTCTCTCTGTACTGAGTCATTCCCATTACCATGTAGTTATACCATAATTTCAGCAATTAAGAAAAAAGTAAACTTGTCTCCTTGTGTTTCTTTCTACCACCGCTTGACCCACATTTTAAAATAAAACCTTCAAAGTTGACTTCACCTTCTGTCTGGAATCTCTTCCCTCCTGTTCTTTCTTGAGCCAGGCAGGCTGTCATCCCTAGTCCCCTGGCTATGCATGTGTCTAGATATCAAGAATCTCCACTGTCAGTGCCTGGTTCTTTTCCTCTGAGCCCTTTCAGCAGAATCTGAGAATTCTTCACTCTGGCATCCAGGCAACTCTTCTCTCCTTATTTCCTTCTTACCTCCCAGCAACTATTTCAGTCTCTTTTTTACTGGTTCCTTTCTGCACCTAATCTATAAATATAGGACAGCTTGAATGCTCGTCCTTAGGCCTTTTCTCTACCCGTATTCATTCTCTCTCTGATTTCATTCGCTCTCTGGGTTTTAATGCCTTCATACTGATGATTAATATATTTATATCTCCAGTTATGGCCTCTCCCTCAAACTGAAGATTTATATCCAAAGTCTACCCAGCATCTCTGATTAGATGTCTAATACTCATTGGATTCCTGACTTCACTCTTCAATCTATCTCTTCTACCGTCTTCCCCATCTTACTTCATGGCAGTTAGTCTTTAAGGTGCATAATCACTTAATCAGTCAATCCTAGATTTGTCCTTAACTTATCTTTTCTTATGACCACAGTGAATTGCTACCAAGTCATTTAGCTAAGCCCCCAAAACATACCCCACCTCTAACTCTTCTCACCAGTGTCACTACTGCCAGCTTAGTCCAAGGCGCTATCATGTCTTGCACTATTATTGCAAGAACTGGTGGTGTTTGCTGCTGTACTTGGCTCCCCTCGTACCCTAGCTTGTTCACAGCACACCAGCCTCACTGTTTCAGTTATCTGTTGATACGGTAAAAATAACACCGTGAAACAAGAACAAAATAAAACAACATCCCAGAACTCAATAGCTTTTAAAAACCCAGAAATTCATTATTCGTTATGGTTATGCAATCTAAACTGCATTCAGCTGGTTGGCTCCTCTTAGGCTGCTGGGAAGGACACACCCGAGAAGCCTTCATTCTCACATCTGGCATCTCTGCTAGGACAGCTGAAAGCTAAATACTGGCCTGGCATCGGCCTCTCCATGTAGCCTCTCCAAGTGTCAAATTTGTGCTTCTTTTTCATTGTATGAGTTTCAGCTAGATGGACCTAAGTGACGACTGTATTCATCAGTTTTCTGTCACTGTGACAAAATATCTGAGATTATTAGCAACAAAGAAAGATACTTTATTTTGGCTCATGGTTTTGGAGGTTTCAGTCCACAGTCAGTTGTTTGTATTGCTTTTGAACCTGTGGTGAGACAACACATTATTGGAAGCACAGATGCAAGAGGAAACTGCTCACCTCATGGTAGCCAGGAATTAAAGAAGAGAGGAGAAGGGGTCCAGCGTCCCTTCATGGGCAAGCTCCTAACTTCTGCCAGCTTTTTAAAAGTTCCACCACCTCTCTTCAATAGTGCCAGAGTCTGGGGCCAAGGCTTTAACACATGAGCCTCTGGGGAACAGTCAGTATCCAGACAATAGCAGGCTGGCTTTCACAGCTTCCTGTGGATTACCCCATTATGGCATCAACCTCAATCTTAAAGCTTCAAAATTAGATCTACAGGTATGGATAAGATTTCTCTGGCACTGCTTCTTGGGTCCTGATATCTATGAACTAAAAAGATATTTTTTTGACACCTTTTCCTGGCCCCAAATACAACGGTAGGATGAAACTAGGACAATTGCTGTAGACAGTACCATGTAAAAATAAGAAAATGTAAGGCATATGTGTCCATGGCCATTCTAAATGCAGTCAGGTACATGTTCCCAGTTCTTCCTGCTCTGGAAAGAGAAGATGTTCTGATTAAGGCTCAAACAAGTGCCTGGGAATTATTCTCCAGGGCTTTTAACTTCACTTTTTAGACTTTGTCTCCTTTGACACCTTCTTTCTCTTCTAAGAGAAAGGAATTTGCAATATAGTGGCCTGTTTCTTACTCTTACAGTGCCTTTTGTTTAGCTGTTGGTCTTTTGTTTTTTGTTTTTAAGTTCTGATCTCTTTAAAACTCTGGGGGATTCCTCTGAATGTTATTGAGGTTCATTCTGTGAGATAGACCGCACACACAAAACTCTTGAGACTGGCTTCTCTTCACTTTGTCTACAAGTCAGAATACTGTGGAAACCCTTGAGGTTTGTATGAGGCCCTTGACTAGTTGACAAGGTCTAGAGGCACCACTTGAAAATTTTCCCAGGTCTTTTTTTTGTTGTTGTTGTGGGTAGCGGGAGTCCAACTCAGGACCTCACGCACCAGTAGGCGCCCGTGCCGCTGAGCGATATCACCGGCCCTTTTTTCATATTGTGGGTTCCGGGAGTCGAACTCAGGACCTCGCGCTTGCCAGGCAGGTGCTAACGCCGCTGAGCCATCTCCCAGGTCTTAATGAAAAACCTTTCAGACACACACTTGATGTGGTTTTTAACCTGAGGCTCATTGAAAGTGTTGGATTTGGGCCGGTGAGACGGCTCAGCGGCTTAAGCGCCTGCCTTGCAAGCGCGAAGGCCCGAGTTCGACTCCCGGATCCCACATACGAAAAAGGGGCCGGTGATATCGCTCAGCGGCACGGGTGCCTGTTGGCGCGCGAGGTCCTGAGGTCGTCCCCCCGGTACCCACAAAAAAAAAAAAAAAAAAAAGAAAGTGTTGGATTTGATCTTTGCCCTAAGATCACTTCTTTCTCTGAGTATCTTTTGCTGCCTGCACAGAGCAGAATGAGCACGTTTTATTTTCCTACGTAGTAAATATTGGGTTAAACTTTTTCCTCTAAATTCTACTTGAACTCTTCTTTAGTTATCTTGCCGATGTTAATTTTAGGCAGCTATGAATGTAGTTGTCACTGTCACAAGTGTTTTCTTCTGTATTATTGTATGCCATGGGCTGCTGACATCTTGCCCCTATAAAACATGAGTTGCCCTCTCACCAGTCACCAGTAACAATTTCATCACTGCCTTTCCAGCCTTCCCTGAGCACCTTCCCTAAACACCTCAAGTTTACCCACCACCCGATCTCATGTGTATTTTGGTATCAGTTATCAACTACTGTGTAATCAACTACCCCCAAACCTCGGAGTGTACAATAGGAACCATTTTATTTTCTCAAGCTTAAAAATTTGGACAAGACAAAGTAGTGATGATTTTTCTCTACTACACAATGTCTGCATCTTCAGCTGGAATGACTCAATGAGTGTCTTAGATGGCTCAAGACACTGGGACCTGGAGCGTGTCTGTCACCTGGATTCCTAGTTTCTTTTTCTCCACATGGCTGGGTTGGGCTTCTTCACAGCAGGATTGTCTCGGGGCTGTCAGACACTAACAGAGTATTCACCTTCTGTCAGAAAAGGGAGCTGCAAGCTCTTAAGGCCTGGGAGTTGAATTCCCACATTGTCCCATTTGTCTCACTCTTTTGGGAACAGCAAGCCAGAAGGCCATCGCCTATTCAAGGAGAGAGGACACAGACCCCACTTCGTTATGGGTAGAGTGTTATACATGCTCACAGAAGGAAAGCATCAGTTTATGGTAGATATTTTTGGAGGTTATCTGCCTCAGATGTGATCCTGTTACGGTGTATTAATCAGGTTATACCACCTCTTGATTCAAAACCTTCCTTTTCCTTTTCATCATATAATGAAAGCCAAATTCTGTAACATTGATCTGAATGTCCCTGGGAGATCTGTGCCCATCTTACCTCATCTACTGGTGCTTCCTTAGGTCACTGGTTCAGTTGCACCAACAGCTTCTCTGTGCATCAGCCATAGTGCTATGTTTTTGTCTGAGAATCTTTGAATTTGCTAAGCTTTAAATTTGCCCTTTTCTCAGGTATGATTCATTCTCCCTTACCTCCTTCCAAACTTGCCTCAAATATAGCCTTTGTAATGAAGGTTTCCCTGACTGGTGTACTTCAGATTGCCCTCCCAGCTACATTCCCTGCTTCCGCTCTTCTCCATACACCGATCACTATGTGAGGCATTGCCATGTTGGTACTACCATATCCAAACTCTTATAGTCAAATCGGTCCTGGAAGTACAGATTTTCTTTTCAGATTTTAGGTGGTTATACTGTAAAATGCCTTTACTATATAGCACATATCAAGTATAGAGGCATTGCATCAAAAATGAAATTAAATACAACTCATAAATAGTTTTATGTCAGCTCAATTTGTGTTTTGGTAACCAGTGAACTAAGGAAAATCTTTCAGCTTTTAGAGCTCTTTTTGATCTAAGGTATTCAGATAAGGGACTATGGACTTATATATGTTTTATGTAATTTTTTTTTTGAACACTGCCCTTTCCCCGATAGCACAGGAACTACAGTAGATAATGTATTTTTGTTATTTTCTTCATTTCTATATGCCCCAAATCTGTCAGTGCTTGACATATGGTAGTTTTTAATAAATGTTTGCTGAGTGGATGAATGGGTGGATGACTGCTGAGGAGTAGAATACTATTAAAACTAATGGGGAATAGAAAGATGAGCTATTTTCAAGGGAAATCAATTTTGTTAATATATCTCATTTATCGATTGAGTTGTTTCCTTCAGAGACTAACATTTTTGAGTGCCCAGACTGAGTAGGCACTTTTCTAAGCCTTTGACTGGCCTTGATTCAGCGGTAAGACTACAGTACAGAGAAAAGTCTGGGGACTTCAAAATGGTAATGAGAGACAAAAAAAACAAACACATCAGGAACAGATACGGGTTATAGGTAAAGCATCGGATGACGTGGAGGAATGGATGAAATTGATTTTGCAAATCTCATGATAGAGATAAGATTGGAACATGCAACTGAAAATATGCTGTAAGTCATTAGGAGTACTGGATTAGAGGCTGGTGGAGCTATTGTTACAAAAGATTTTGGCTTGTGAGTAAATAAGTAAATAACTATTGATTAAAGCCAGTTGTCAGGCAATTTTCCCAGGAGGCAAAAGTATGTATAGAAAATTTGGGGTCATATAAGATGAGTAGAGTGACAATCTGAGGTGGTACCCAGAAGGAGGGAATGTTCAGGGAAAGTCTTCAGGAAGGGGTTGACGAGCTCCCATGTCTCCAAAGGAGAATGGTATGCTTCACACATTTTTTTTTTCCAGTGCTAAGGATTGAACCCAGGTCCTGCACACTGAGTTACATCCTTGGCCCTTTAGGGTTTTTTGTTTGTTTGTTCATTTGTTTTGAGACAGAGTTTTATTTATTTCTTAAGTTGCCCAGTCTAGGTTCAAATGTAAGTCCTCCTGCCTCAGCCTCCCAGGGTGTAAGAATTACTAGTGCCAACCATCGTGTCTGGCTGCTTTCCACGTTCTTGATTATCATTCCTGTCCCACCTGTTGTTTCTGGGGGAATTTTACATCTGCCACATGCTTATTCTTTCGTGCCCATCTTTAAATAAGCAGTCACTTCCTCTGTGGGGTTTCCTCCAGTTTGCCTCCCATCCTGTCCTTTGGAAATATTGACCATAGTCTTCTTTTGCTCACACTCCACTGGATGGGAACTTGTCTGATGCTGTCTGCCATATCGAACCATCTTGACTTATGTTCATATTGGTTCTCTTCTCAGGTGAATGCAGAAGGTAATAATGCAGAATTTTGGTGGTAGAGTTGGAAGGGCTGAGGTTTGGAAAACAGAGCCCTTGTGAGCCTGCCACTTGCCTGCCACGTGGTAGACACAAAGTCGTGTTGTTTTTGTTCTTGGTAAGCTCTCACTTTCTGCGGATGGGTTAACTAAGATAAAGTTCTGAGAGAAGGAGGTTAGCGAGATTTGCCTAAACGTAATTTACCCATGATCACATGGCTGTTGGGAAAGTCTCTCTAGCATATAGCTTATGGTCAGTTTAAGAAGGGAAATAAATTTTCTGAAAGGCCTAATATCACCCAGACTTTTTAAAACTGAAAGTAAAGCAAAATCTAAAAAAAAAAAAAAGAAAAAATATCCACAGACCCAGTGTTGTTTAATATTTTGCACAAATTTTATTATGAAATAGATAATTTTATTATTGCAAAGTATAATGCTGCAGTAAATGAGAGGAAATTCCTGTTCTCTAAATTCCTCCAAACAGAAGTCCTTTCACTTCCTCAATTCTGTTTGCCAAGTATTTTGAAAGAAAAAATTTAAGTAGTATAAAAAAGATGGAAGTTTTATGAAACTGGCAGTCTTGATGGCATATAATTTATTTAGTTACTCTTCTTCTGAGAACTCATGAGAAGAAATGTATAGTCATGAAAACATTATGTCACTTCTAAATTGGCCATGAACCCAAATATTGGAATAAAAATACATTATTTTCTACTTTTAGACTCTACTCCTGAAAAGTAAGATCTTCATTCTAGTTGACCTGTAAATCTCAAGACAAGTGGTATTGCTAATGGCTTATTTGACTTGATGGTAAGCTATTTATCTTGTAAACTTTGACCTTTCTTATTTCAAGGCATACTACTTTCAGCTGCTGCAGTTTATAAAGCATGGGTTCCAGACTAAGATTATTAGTCCAGGAAGGCTAACAGTGGAGCAGAAGCACTGATAAACAATAGGAAATTTTTATTGATCACTTTTTCTGTACATGGCTCTCTGCCAGATACTGTAATGGCTGCAAGAAATTAACCATGATAATATCCAGTAATTTATTATCTACTGTAACAATTAATATTTATATATGTAAAGCTGAGTACCCCATGTGTTGAATCATTTTCTGTCCTTTAAATACTCCATGCTTTCTTTCATAGCAAGATACTGGAACAGTCTGCCCACATTGGGAACACACAGTTTCATCAGTATCTCCCTTCTGAGTCAGCTGGTCCACAGGTCTAAGCTAATGTTTTCTCCGCAAATATTCTCCTAAACCTGCATGCTTGCTTTAGGTATCTTTCATTTTTAACTTTATTCAATTAAAATTCCAGTAGTTAATGTCCATTGTCATCCATAGTGCCAAGCATTTCAATGTGTTTAACTCTCCCCAACTAGGAGGCACTTTCTCCCCACTTTTCCCATGAGTGAACTGAAGCACCACAAGTAAGGGGACTTGCTCAGGGTTCCCAGTTAGGAAGTGGTAGAAATCAGGGCTCTTTATGGAGTCTGCACTCTTCACATCAAAGCCACTATCTCTTTGGTACAATTAAGAATAAGTGTTAGTATTAAATAAGAGGATATAAAAATATTATTTATGGATGAAAGGCACACAAATTAACAATCTAGTAAAACTAATGATAGTTCAGCAAGGTTGACAAACAGATTTAAAAAAAAATGTCAATAGCATTTTGCAGTACTAATGAAATATTAGCTAACATAAGACAATAGTAAAACCATACTACCTCCCACAGCTGGAACGCACTCCCCACCATGCAACATAGTTTATGCAAGGTTTGTGTGGATGACTCATGGAACATCTACCAGTATAATGTTCATGATGTGGAAAAAGATAATACTGGTAGCAAGTTCTTACAAGAATAGGTGAGATTGCCAAAACTAGATTTTAAAAAAATCTATGAAAGTAATCTCTAGTACACATCAAATTTAATAAGGAAATTTGAAAAAGGTTTCTGTTAATTATAAGAGGGGACGAAGATAGCAGTACTCGTACAATGTTTAAAGAAAATTGAAGATGAAGGTAAAGATAGCACTTTATTTTAACTGAGTACTTCGCTATGTTCTAAGTGCAAAAGCAAGTGTGTGGTGGCTCATCCATCGGTATAAAGGAGATCATGAATCTCCCATCCTCCAGACTTCTTCAGTGCAGAAGGTAATTGAACTACAAGTGAGATGAAGAGTTTTTTGGGGGCACTTGTTGGTAATTTTTTTTTTTTATTGTTCTGACTCAGAAAGTGGCTGTTCGGAATTAAGTACAGCAGAGCCAATTTCATTTTTATAGTATTTTGTTGGTGGTAGTAATGATATACACTAGTGTATTAGTTGGCTTTCCTGTTGAATGGCAAAATACCTGACACCCATAACATAAGAGATGGTTAATTTAGCTTGCAGTTTCAGTGAATTCAGTCCATGGTCTGCTGCCTCTAAGGCAGGAAAATCATGGTGGAAGGGTGTGGCATTGCAAAGTTTCTTAGTTCTCAGTTGGTGGGAAAGCAGAGAGGAGAATAGTGCTGGAGAGGAAGGGGCCAGTGACCAGATATAGACCTCAAAGTCTATACAGACCTCCATGACCCACCCAGACAGACCCAGAAGAGTACCTTACTAATCCCCTAGTTGAATTCCGAACCAGTTGTCTTAGTTACTTTATCATTGTTGGGACACAATACCTGGCACCTGCAACTTAGAGGGGGAGAGGTTTATTTTGGCTCATGGTTTCAGTTGATGGTCTGCTGGTGCCAAGGCAGAAAGACATGGTGGAAGGGTCTGGCGAAGAAAAGCTGCTTACATCATGGTACCCAGGAAGTAAAGAGAGAATTATGAGAAGCTGGGGAGGTATCTATACCCTTCCAGGTCACGTCCCCAGTGACCCACCTACAACCACGACACCCCTTTCAAAAGCACGCTCAAAGCACTGAGCTTGCCAGTGGATGAATCCACGGATGAATATAATGCCCTTTTGATCCACTTGCCTTCCAACAGCCTTCCTCTGAGTGCATGAGGCTTTGGGGGAAATTCTCAGTGTAAACCGTAACACTGATCAAGTTGACAGTAACATAGCATAAAGGTAGACCTAAGATGTAAAATGAAAAATACTCAAAACCTATAAAAACTAACTTTTATATATAATCGATACATACAGAGATACAAACCCCAAACATGTTACAGATTTTGGCATAAATTAGACATGTTTTGAAACTGAAGTTAGTGTGGGAAAGTGTCATAATATGTATATATTCTTTATGCTTCTGTTAACTGAATGAACTCTCAGTGAAGAATTAAAATGGGGGGCCGGTGAGATGGCTCAGCGGCATAAGCGCCTGCCTGGCAAGCGCGAGGGCCCGAGTTCGACTCCCGGAACCCACATACGAAAAAGGGGCCGGTGATATCGCTCAGTGGCACGGGTGCGTGCTGGCGCGCGAGGTCCTGAGGTCGACCCCCCGGTACCCACAAAAAAAAAAAAAGATTTAAAATGGGGATCCAAAACAGATTGTTAAACCCCAGTTTTACCTCTCTGTGCAAAAACAGACAACACATTTAATTTCTGTGCAGTTTCTGCTATACTTGGAAATTTAAGTGATTGGACCAGAGAAATTCTCTGTGGTGTTCAATCTGTTGCTCCTGAAATGTATATAACAAATGAATTCACTAATGTTGAGATAATCAATTGTCACTTTTATAGAGATATTACTTAGGCCCTGGACAGGACTTTAGACACCTCCAATCTAACCTTTTATTTAAGATAACTAAGGTTTAGAGACATACGGTTACATAGCTCACCAAGGTTAAGTAGCTGCTCAAAGACAGAACTAAGACCAGGGCCCGAGTCTCCAGGCGGTCAGCTGATTCCACAGTTCTCTGAAGATCAGTGAGCCTCTAAATTTCATCAAGGAGTCTTGAATCCCAGTGTTTCATGAGCTGTGATTTTGAAAATTTTAGTATTTCAGTGATGAAAAGAATAGAAAAATGGTAGCTTGTATGAAGTAGAGTGAAAGAAAGTATGACGAATAACCACACCATTCTCTACACGAGAGGTTGATGTGAGATTCTACGTCTGTAGAAATGTTTGTGACCCCAGAAGATGTTTAATGTAATTATGCATAAAGCTGTGCTGTGTAACCAAATGGAGATAATTTTCTATGTTGTGTCTATGAGACTTTCCAGTTTCCTTTGTTCCCAGTTCATATTTGTCAAAGAATCTTTTTATTAGTAAAAAAAGATCATTTAACAGCACAGCCTTAGTTATTTAGAGAAGCAAGTTTCCCACTTCTATTTCCTATATCCCCTAATGTCCCAATCCAAAGGAAAAAAAAAAAAGAAAAGGAAAGTAAAAAGAAATCTGACACATCGGACAACAAAACGGCAGCCATCTTGGGCATCTTGTGACAAGAAAACCCAGTTGAAAGAATCAGAATCCTAAAAGTGTAGCACATGTGTGACCCAAAGAAGGAATGAGCCAGTGTGTGATGATGTCTATAAAACCCAATTTCTTTGCCCTGAGGCTGAGGAGCAAGAGAGAGGTGATATAAAGAGAGAGGTGATATAAAGGTGATATAAAGAGAGAGGAAATTTAAAAGCAAAAATTAGAAAGGACAAAAATGTCTACCCTTTTATAGTAATAGTTTGGTAACTACTACTGAAATAAGAATATTTAATGGGACCAATGAAGGAAGAGATAAAGAACTAAAACTGTGTCTCCTGTCGTGGGGACAGATACTCCGTTAGCTGTGTCTGACAGAATAAAAAGTTAGAGAAGTGCATTAAAGAATAGGCAAGTGCAAGGATGTCCATTCCAAGGAGGGGAGAACCAGCAGCCACATGGAACACACTAGAGCTGAGGAGTTGAAACACACTTCCAACTGCCAAATAAATTTTATTAATAGAGACAGCCTGCCTCTAAGCAGTTTTATAAGCACTACTACTTTGCTATATAAACTTTGGTTAACTCGTCAGGAAGGAGCCAGCAGGCAGTGCTTTGGAGACAAGATGTTCGGGACTCCTATAGCAAATTTGTGGCCTCTGTTGATGCAGAGATTCAGTGCTCAGTGTAAATCATTTTATACATTTCTTAAAACGCTGAGCATTTATAATAGGAGATGACAGAAGTCTACTCTGTAAGAATAATTAAAGGTTAGAAGAATGGCAGCGAGTATTAGTTTACTGTTTGGAGGTTTAGTTTACAGGGTGCATGCTGAAGGATTACATGGTCTAACGTGCATCTGCGTTTAATAAAACAGAGTAAATTTGCCCTAGATTGTTTTATTGTGTTATTTCTGAGAATTGTGGTAATAGCACTTTGCCTCTGTCAAGCATTAGTGAGAAGAGGTGGAAATGTTTGAATCCAGTTATTTGCCAGCAGGAGATACACAGTATCATTAAACTGTCGTTTCCACTGATAGGTTGTTATCAGCAGGTAATAGGAAATGTGCACCATTACAAATTGTCATACGGTATTTCCTGCTGCAGTACATGAGCTGCGTCTTCCACGGCAGCACTGTGTGATCGCATGGAGATTGGTGTCATTACAGCTGGGATAAATCACAGCGTACATTTTTAATAGTTAAAGAATTATCTGCGGTGGCCGGACTGGAAAATTGTTTAGTAATGATTGACTGATTTTTATGATGAAGAATAATTTTATGTGGATCTTTTTATATAAATACCTGAAGAGCTCAAAAGAAGAACATTCATTTTGAATGCATACCTGGGCAATTTGGGGGATTTGGGGGCTCATTCATCTTCAACTGTAAATGCTTGGAGTTCAGCAAAGCATCAGAATAGCTTTCCACATATATTTTTGCAGTTTAATATTACGTATGTATAATAATTTCTATTATATAAAGATATTGCATAGATGGAATAGTGATGCTAAAACTGGGCACTATTAAATTCAAGCCTGTCTAGTTTTTTTGTTTCTATAAAGTAGAAGTAAACAAAGTATGGCTTGGCCTATGGCATGAGGAAAATGTTTCTTTATTCTTGAAAAGCTAAATCTCTAAGGCTTTCCCCCTCCTCTGTCTTTTTCCTTTTACTTGATTCTTTGTCATTCTTCTCCAGTTATTGCTCTTCCAGTGTTCTTCAAAGCTTAGCTCAAAATTTACCACGTATGAAAACCTCATCTGGACTGTCCCAGCTTATCTCTGCCCCTTATTTCTGCTTTACTAGGCTTTTCCCCTTCATGACTAAGTTTTACAGACTTTTTTGTGAGAATTTGAAAACCCTCTCAGAGTTTGTCTTCCCAACTAGTCCATTGCAATCCCAGTTATAGAAATGCTTGTTCCTAGTCTTCGACTTGATGAAGAACTTGCATCTGCCTGTCAAGCAAACACATCACTAACACACATTTGGTTTGCCTGATTACAGTAAGACTTTCCTTAAGAAGGAATTACTGTGGGCATTACTCATTGCAAACTGACACTTCAATAGCACTGATTTGGGCTTTGTGGATGTTGATGGCAGCTAATTGTGTTGCCAATGGTATGGGAGGGAAGGTACAGCCTGGTTGTGAGGGATGGTGTGATTGTTTATGGTGAGGTGTAATTTTCGCAGTGGGTATAAATGCTAAGAAAGAGCCAATATTTTTGAGTACTTGCTGTATGGTAGGGTTTGTTCTATACCGTTTGTATGAATGAGCTCAATTAAACTTCACAATAACCCTATGAGGTGGGCACCATTTTCCCCATTCTACAGATGAAAAAACTGATGCCCTGACAAACTAATTACCTTGCCCTGAATCTTATTGTTAGTTGCTAAGCCACATAACAAATCTAGATCTGTCTGAAATTAAGCTTTGTACTATGTCTGGATCAGTGCTGTCCAATAGAAAATCCAGCACTGATGACAATGTTTCATTCCTGCTATGTCCCAACGTGGTAGCCACTAACTCTGTGTGGCTTGTCAGTGCTTGAAATTGGCAGGTTCAACTAAGGAAGTGAACATCTAGTTTTGTTTTATCTTAATTTACTTGTACATTTAAATAGCCATATGGAGTTAATGCCTACTATGTTTGACAGCACGACGCTGGATACTCTAAAAATATTGCTAACTAGAGGACTAGTAAGAGGAAAATCTGAAGAGGATCCGTGGAGATAATGAAGTGCACAGCAAAATCAAGATTAAGGGATTGAGTGTTACATGAACATGATTCAGAGGAGAAAGCAAAAGAGAACAAAATTCTAAGACTGATGGCTGTGTCTAAGATCAACTTTGAAACTAAACACAAAATTTTCTCAAAAATCTTAATGTTTCTGGGCCGGTGAGATGGCTCAGTGGCTTAAGCGCCTGCCCGGCAAGCTCAAGAGCCCGAGTTCGACTCCCGGATCCCACATACGAAAAAGGGGCCAGTGATATCGCTCAGCGGCACGGGCGCCTGCTGGTGCGCGAGGTCCTGAGGTCGACCCCCCGGTACCCACAAAAAAAAAAAAAAAAATCTTAATGTTTCTGTTCAACAAATATCTTCACAGAGATTCTTTTTACTCTTTTGATTTACAGCATAGTAGAAATGGATCAGATAAGAGATTGTTAAAAGTGAGTTTGTTCCAGGACATATCAGAATAATGTAATCTTATACCTAATCTTCTGTTTGAATTTTGCTTCATTAAGCGTTGTGTGCCTTGTTTTATTACATTGTTTTGTTGGAATCCAGTTCAATATTTTGGAAAAGTAACAGTATTTTCTTCTTAATTAACAGGAATTTAAAAAAATCTAAAATCCTCATAATGTTTATACTTGCCTTACTCATTGTATCTGTGTATGGAATTTATTCAATACATGAATCTGTAAATTTAAAAAACTGAGTTAGGGAGGCAATGAACTTAAAAAAGATTGTTAGTAAGTGGGAGTAAACAATGGAATATAAATAAATACAAAATAAGTTGATTTTCCCTGAATAATCACTGACTCTCTTGTTTCCCCATAACAAATGGTTTTATGCTAATTCATAACAAATGAATTTATGCTAATTCAGAGACATTTCTGGAACACCTACCCTCATGGTCCATTTGTAGTTATCCAGTTGAAAATGTCTCAGATCCTGTAGCATTAGCATCACTTTTAATTACAGTTGCCCTTCTGTACCCTGCGTTCTGCGTCTCTGGCTTCAACCAATCATGGATGTAGTCCACAATTAGGACTACGACAGTTGTATTTGTACTGAACAAGTATAGACTTATTTTTTTTTCTTGACCATATTCCTTAAACAGTACAACGTGACAACTGTTTACATCACACTCACATTGTATGAGGTATTATAAGTAATCTAGGGATGACCTAAAGGATGTGTATAGGTTATATGCCATTACTATTCCACTTTGTAAGTGACTTGAGCATGAGTGGATTTACATATCGGGCAGTGAGGTGTCCTGCAGATCCTGAAGATTGACTGCATTTTGTAGTCTAGTCTCTTCTCCATATGTTTTCCAGCTTAGGTTAGACCCATGGGATCAAAAGGAGGAAAAGAATGTGTTCTATTTCGCTTGCCTTCTGGCATTCTCCTGGAGGTTGGAGACTGAGACAGTGGCTTAGGGTAAAAGGGCCAGTTATCTCTTGATTTAACTAGGCCAACAATTGGTGTCTTTGTGGGGGAGGCTTCCAAAATTGTAGTCTCCTTCAGCCATGTGTATAAGTTCTTCCACATGCCTGCAGTAGCCTCCACACTGATCCACTGAGCCACCTCTTCTTGCCGACTTGGTTCCTTTCCCTGGTCCTATAGGTCACCAAATCTGGCTGCTTAGTCCGCTTGTAAAGAAGCAGTCTTAATTCGAGGGAAATTCACACAGCTTTGCTGGGTCAAACACTGGAAACAAAGTCTACACTTCTCCCATGTCTCTTTTAACCTTTGGATACTTAGGTTTAAAGGCTGATCAACTATCCTTGCTGACATGATGGCCAACCAACTTAATAATAGTCTGTATTAGGCAGCTGGGGCTGCTATAACAAAATACAATAGAATGAGTGGTTTAAACAATAAGAATTTACTTCCCACAGTTCTGGAGGCTGGGAAGTCCAGCAACAAGATGGCAGCTGATTTGGTTTCTGGTGAGGGCTCTTTTCCTGCCTTGTGGATGGCTTCTTCTTGTCATGTCCTCACATGGCAGGAAAAGATGGAGGAGAGAAGGGAGATGAGGATGGGAGAGGAGGGGAGGAGAGGACAGGGAAGCAGAAGCAGCAAGCTAGCTCTTTGTTGTCTCTTCTTATAAGAAGACTATCTCCATTAGAGGGTCTCACTCTCATGACCTCATCTAAGCCTAATTATTTTCATGAAGTGTCATCAAATAAGATTGCCATGGATGTTAGGGTTTATCATAGGAATCTGGCTTGGGGGGGCACAGTTCCATCCATCAAACAGTTGCTCTTTTGGACTGGTGGGAAGGTAGTAGAAAAAGGAAGATTTATTTCTACCTCTGAGTTAGCCTTGGAGTAGATGTCTCAACTCAGCTACAAAACTTTCTTTAGAATTTTCAGCAACATAATGTTTCTTTATCTTTAACACTGATTTCTACTCACCAATTGTAGGGCAAGAGTAAAGTCACATTCAAAAGTCTTTTAAAATACCATTCCCCCTCACTTCCTTGAATTCTAAGCTTCTGGAAGCAGCCTTCCTTTCTTCTGTCAGTTTCTCACTGAAGTCTTTCCAAGTCCTCCACCTTCCTCATCCCCATGGAATTAATTCCTCCCACTCTGGTGTTACTTGGAGCTTTCCTCATTCTCCTTTTAAAACACTCAGAGCATTATTTAGTTGTTTGCAGGTTTTTCTCCACTGATAGGTGAGTTTCTTAAGGGTTAAAATCAGTTATTAGAGCACATAGCATAAATTCTTATGCACAGTAAGTTTTGGCTAAATATTTTTTAAATAAATCAGGAAGATCCCATATGACAGGTGTGCAGATAGAATGGTGAAACTTTTTTCGTTTAAAATTATATCAAGTTTTACCTACCTCAGTGATGGGCAGAACTAAGATTATCTAAGACAAATTATTACTATTAATATAAGTTCCTCAATATTATGAGACATTCTTAAATTTGGCTATTTCTTATTTTCTAAAATATAAGTTATACTACTTTTTAAAAATATAGGAGATATATCATTTTAAGATTTTTTATTGTTATAATCCATTGACATATATTAATCACCTTAAAAATCACATATAATTTGCAACGTGATAGTGTCTATAATTTTGTGCTTTATTGCTAAGTATCTAAGTGGAGATTTTGCTGTGTTATTCTGTGGTAAAAATGAAACGCATTTTAATAGGGAATTGTATGAAGAATTATAGTTTATGGTCACCATAGGTATGAGTTAAAGTTTGGGAAACTCTGAAGATTTTAGAAAAGATTCAACCAAAAAATTCAGTCTTGACTTTTGAAGCTTTCCCTATGTGAGCCTTCCTGTCATTTATAGCTTGATCAGGTATGTAGTTAGTCAGAGATCTGAGAAGGACTGGATTATTCAGGACCCAATTTTGATGTTTTTATCCCTGTCTCTGATGCCTGCAGAACCCAGCCCAGTGTAGGACCACTTGGTTCTCTGTGGCAGTGTCTCACTGCGTTCCACGCTGGTGACATCACACAGAGCCTGAAGCCCATGTCAGCAGATAGCCAGCCTACCGGAGGTCATGTAAGTAATGTTTTAAAATTGTACCATGCCATGTAGACACTTTTACATAATAGAATTCATAATAAGTAAGGTGTGGCAAACTAGGTAAAGTTACATATGCTCAGAATTTTAAGAAAATGAGCATTGTGGTTGAAAAAGAACATGCCATTTATCATAGGGTGTTTAAGTCATTTGCTGAGGACAGAGGATATTGCATATAACAGAGGTAGGCAAATTGCTTTTTTTGTTTGTTTGTTTGTTTGTTTTTCTTAAAAGAGCCAGATAGGAAATATTTTAGGCTTTGCAGTCCAAATGATTTCTAGTCAACTCTGCCCTGTCACTGGAAAACAATTGGATTTATGGATGGGTATGGGTGGTCCCACTAGAACTTTATTTCAAAAATAACTGACAAGTGAGATTTGGCCTGTGGATCATATTTTGCCAGTCCCAAACATGTAAGATTAAACTCTGCATCTCACTTTCTGCTATAATACTAGGCTAATTTTGAAGGAATGGTTTGCTTCAAATTACATAGCAATTGCAGTTCAGTTACCCAACTTCTGAGTTAGCTTGCTGATGTAAGGAAATGAGAGAAGAAATGTAAATTATATTGTTTAATGACTAATTGTAATTTCTGAAAACTATTTGAGAACAATGTAAGATGAAGTTCCATCTCAAAAACTAAACAAAATAAAGCCACAGAAATGGAAATCCAAGCACCTAGATTCTTACTGGTAAGTGCATACATTTCACCTTCAGTTTCAGTTTCTATGTAATTCCTTCAGATAAAATTTTGTAGGCTATATGTAGATCAAGATTAACAGTGCAGAGTAAGGGGGTTTACAGAAAGAGAAACTCTTCACAAGAATCCTAAGGAAGAAAAAGTAATTCCATTCTAGCTGAGTCATTTTTGGTGCTAGAAAATAATAAAGGAAAAAAATTAAAAGGAAAAAGTGTGAATAACAATACTCTTTGTCAGTAGTTACTCGTAAACAAAACTTAACCTTTAACTTTGTAGGCGTCCTTGAAACAACTCTGTTTCCTAGAAATTTTACTAGGAATTCTCTAACTCAAGAACCAATTTACTGGCAGTCTTTTGGATATGTATGTGCCAGGGGTTGCTACACTGAGGGCACAAACATGCTGCAGGACAGCATTTGGATGTGGACTTTTATCAATAATAATATAGTTTTGATTTGTCTTGTGACCCTGAGAGAGTGATGAAAATGAATAAGCATTATTTTGAAATACTCTATAATGGTTAATTTTGGGGCAAATAAGTCATGGCAGGGGAATTTTCTTGAAATTAAATCATCCCTGGAGTATGTGAGAAACTTAAACAGGAATCTCCCTTAGTATGTCAGTAGGAGAAGCCATAAGAAAAGTATCATGTGCTTTGTATTTTTCTTTTTGTGAATTTTCTTTGATCCCTAGAGTTTTAGTTTTGGTCTCTGTATTGGTCAGCTTTCCATTGCTGGGACAAAATACCTGACACCCACAATTTAAAGGAAGAGATGGTTATTTGGGGAATGGTTTCAGTTCATGGTCTGCCGGCTCCAAGGCAGGAACATTCTGGCAGGAGAAAGTTGCTCACTTCATGGCAGCTGGGAAGAAGAACACAGGGAAAGAGCTATCTAGAGATCCAAGTCATGCTCCCAGGGACCCAGCTGCTCCAGTGGGGCCCTCCCTCCTGGATCATGAACATCACATCGGTGGGTAAATCACACATGCGTACAGCGTCCCCATGACTCAGTCAGCTCTCCAGGAGTCTCTCAATGGAGACAGGTTGACAATTAAGATGAACTGAAACAGCTTCCTTTGTCGGGGCTGAAAAATAAGGCTGTATTGATTGGTTGTTTTTTGTTGGGCCCTGATAGTTTTCCCTTCTGATGTAAGGGAGGGCTGAAATTTAGGCCAGGTAGAACGAGAGTTCTCAAGAGCATGCAGTCCGTGTAATTTGTTCCGCACTGACCCCTGCTGTTTCTGTAACAAGGGCCCAGGAAGGCGCAATTCCTACGGGCTGTTTCCTCCAAAGCAGCTTTTATTTTGGCTCATCGACTGGGAAGCATCATAGTTTCTGATGAAGAGATGTTGGCCGCGTGGTGTTTGTGCTAACCAGATCTCACTTGTAGTGATTTTACTTCTTCTAACTTCCTAGAGAATAAGTGTATTTATAAAGCAGAATTTGGGTGTATGATAAAATGATACAGACCTCATCTGCACATGCTCTCACTTGAAGCTCCTTTCTTTTATATTTTCGCTAGAACTGTACTCAAAGACTTGGGTGGCTCTGAGTCACCAGTTTAAGTTTTATTTGCTTAAAGCTTTTTGTTTGTTTGTTTGTTTTTTGAGACAGGGTCTTGCTACCTATGTATTCCAGGCTGGCCTTGAACTTGCTATGTAGCCCAGGCTGGGCTCAAACTCACGGTGATCCTCCTGCCTCAGCCTCCTGAATGTTGGGATTGTGGGCCTGTGCCACCATGCCCAACATTGATGCTTTTAATAGTATTTCTCACTCTCTTTTCGATTATCAAAGTAATATGTGCTCATTATAGAAAGAGTTAAAGCAGTAGAGAAATGTAAAGTGGTGAAAATATCACTAGTTATGCAGTTACTAAGAGGCAACTTATTACGTGATTTTTTCCAGGGTTATTTTACATGATTGATATAAAAAAGTTAGCCTTGTGGCTTTGCTTGTTTAACAGCAAACAGCGAGGTTTCCCTGTAGCACTACATAAGTAAACATACTTTAATGCATATGTATCAAATCAATTTAAAATTTATCATTATTATTAATTTGCCTGATTTTTTGATATTAAATATAGTACTCTTGTGAATATATTTTTGAATAAATCTTTGTCCATGTATCTGAAAATTAGGATATTTCTTCCAAAGTAGCTTATAGTTTGACTAGTCCATTGGAAAGTATAATAGCCTAATAGGAAAATAAGAGGAAAATTTCTTAGGAGGGCGTATTCGTCAGGATTCTCCAGAAAAATAGAGCAATATAATATGTAATCATATTATATAATCATAATTATTAGATTTATCTTACTTGGTCACAGTGGTTAAAAAGTCCCACGTGGGCCATCTGCAATCTGGAGAGCCCGAAAAACTAGTAGCTGCTCATTCTGGGCCAGTGATGCAGCCCCAATTCAAGGCCAAAGATGTGAAAGCTCCTGGAGAACTGCTGGTGGAACCCCGCTCTCCAGGGCTGAAGAACCTGGAATTCGATGTCCACAGGGGACAGCAGCAGAAACTCGTCTGCTCAGGAAGGGGGAGTTTGAGCAAGAGCTGGCTTCCCACTCCTTCCTGTTTTGCTCCTTCTGGGATCCCAGACTACTAGATGGTGCTAGGTACCTTCAGGGGATTTTCCTTCATTTTCTGACCTGCACACAGCCCTCTCTGGAATGCCCTCACAGATATACCCAAAAGTACACTTGATAAACTTTTTAGGCATCTCTTCAATTCAGTCAAGCTGGCACTCAGATGAGCCACTGCAGAAAAGAATTAAGAGGTCTAGCATTACTACTACGTTAAAAGTGCTCATTGCATATTCCAGAAAATACATACACATTGAAAGCTTTCATCATCTCTATGCAAGTCTTAGTGACAATGCCTCCTCATCAATACAGACATCGAAAAATCCTTTCTGCTCCCATGAGGCACAGAGAAGTTTATACCAAATATAAATCCTCTCTTTAAAACCACACAGAAAACAAGGAGGTTGAGGTTGGTGCTGGAGAGACCTACAAACTAATTCTATGGCAAAACTCAGATGCAGTGAAATACCATAAAATCCAAACTATGCTATTCGTAGGCAAAGCATCTGAGGTTCACAGTATTCGTGCAGGAAACTTTGCTGGGGTCGGTGGAGGAATTGGTGTATGGAAGGAACCTACCAATGTCGATGACCACAGGCAGTAAGTCCAAGAAGAAAAGAGCCCTGTCCTGAATGAGGGCTAACTCCGAGTCCTGGCAGACAGAATCAGACAATTGCTTGAACTGTGAATTTCTTGCCTGGCGTTTTCTCCTCATGTGGAAATGTGCACATGTTAACAGCTGTGTGGCTCAGCTCTGACAATGAAATGGAGAAGTTAGCAGCATGACATTGGCCTTTCCTCTGCCTGGAACTGACTCCTTATGGTACAGTTTGTGTACCTCTGTGCACTTAGAAGTGGCCTGATGTACAGCACTTCTGTACTGGCATTTCTCCTCTTTTCTGGCATTTTTCCACTTTACTTCTTCCCGTTTTCCTGAAACTGTGCTCCTTACAAAAACATTTCTGTGTTGGATGAGGATGTCAGTTTTTTTTTTCCTCCTTTCAGAGCTTTGAACACTGCATTCTAAGCTTTCCTTTCTTTTAAGTTTGTGTTGAGAAGTCTGTTGTAATTCTGATGAGTTTTACTTCATAGGTGATTTGTTGCTTTTCTCTAGCAGCCTTTAATACTCTGTTCTTGTGTTGAGTTTCTGGTATTGTAATCACTATATGGCATGGAGTTTTTTTTTTTTTTTTCCCCTGATCATCGCTCTTCAGGGTTCTATATGTCTCACTTATCTGTGTTAAATTCTTTTCCCATGTCTGGAAAGTTTTCTGCTATTACTTCTTTAAACAGTTTTTTCATGCCCTCATGCTTTCTGACTTTTCATTAATTCCAGTTAGACTTCTTTGCATCATCTAGCGGCTGTTGGATCGATTTTTCATATACTCTTGTTGTTCTGAAGGTGTTTCTTATTCATTGATCATTCACTGTAGCCCTTACCTCTAGATCTGACACTGTCTTCTCATTGGTCACTTCTGCTGCCCATACTTCCAATAGTATTTTTAATCTTTTGGATTTTTGTTGAGAACTTTGTTATGGACTCCTGTTTTCTTCTATGCGGGGCATTGCATCTCTTTCTTCAGCCCCATTGGATTGTTATCAACATCTTCTCTAGTCTCGCTGATCATTCGTTTCATTGAGTTCATGATCTAATCAGTTATAGCTTCTTTAAACTTCTGAGCTATTTCACCTCCATAGATAACCTTCCAGAGCTTTCCACTGTGTGGCTTATGACTTCCAACCCTGAACTGGTTTGGGGGTAGTTAGGAGTTTTGGAGACATTTTATTGCCTTGTCTTTTCATGTTTCTTTTTTTTTCTTTTTTTTTTGGTTTCCTTTTTGTGGTGGGCTCTGCAGCTTCTTTGGCCCAATGCCCCATTGTTTCAGAATGAGCCACACTATTATTTGTGACTCCTAGGCAATCCAGATATTGGCAAGCAGAGAAAACCAATTGAGGGCAACGACTATGTCACATTGGCTATGGTAGTACAGTGAGCAACAACAATGGAGTCAGATGTCAACTGCATACTGACAAACCCTAAGAACCACTCAGGAACTCCCCTCAGCCAGAGCAAAGAGGTCTGTGATTTTAGTGAAGACACTTAGGCCACACAGATAGTGACTTGGAGTAATTCAGACCACTCATTTCTGCTGGATGCAGGCAGTGGTGCAAGAGCTCCAGCACACCACTGGACTAAATGCCATCTCCTTCTGGTCCACCCCCTCTGAAGATTACACCCAGCAAATGTGGCCTGCCACCACTTACACAAGCCCAGTGATCCTGCTGGACCGAGCTCAAACCTCTCAGGAGATGGCAGGACAGCCCTGTCCAGCTCTCACTCTCCCAAGGCCCATCTCTCACCCGGCCTCTGCTAGGGGTTCACTGCCATCCTGGAGTGAAACTGTCCTCCTGGTGTTAAGTCTTGTCTTCAGGCAGGTCAGTCTTTTGGTTGTCACCTCTGCTGCCTGGTGCCATGGAGAACCCAGGAACAGAGCTAAGTAGGATTTGGTAGTTCGGCTGCTCTCCTCTTACTTCCTGCCCGGGTCACACGGAGCCTGGGCTGGACATGGTGGCACGCTGCTCCTGCCTCCGACACAGGTCACATGGGGCCCTCAGAGTGTTTTTGTCTTTGTTTTTCTTCTGGGTTTTTTTTCCTGGCCCATGTATTATTTAAAAATGTGTTGCTTAGTTTTCAAGCACCCGAGCACTCTACACTACATACATTTTTTCTTTACTGATTTCACAACCAGAACTTCAGTCTTTCTAATTTTGTAATGACTTGCTTTATGGCCCAATGTATGCTTAACTTTAGCAAATGTTCTGAGAGGACTTGAAAAACAATGTGAATTTTGCCACTGTGGAGTACAGATCACCATAGAAATGAAGTAAATCGAATTTATTGTTTTTTCTGACCAATGCTGTCCTTTTGAGTTTTTCTTTTACAGTTTGTTATATCAGCTTTTGAAAGAGATAATTTTAAAATACCTACAATGGTGATGAGTTTACCTATTTTTCCTTTTTCTACTGCTATCAGTTTTACTTTATACAATTTAAAGCTATGATTTTAGAATACTACAGATTTTGGATTATGCTACCCACCGTAAGATAGACCATTTCATAGTTATGAAATCTCCCTCCCATCTTCCCAATAAGGCTACTTGACTTAAAATCTATTTTCATATTAATAGAGCTCCTCCAGCTTATTTCATGTAGTGTTTGCATTATATAAATATTATATATATATATATTTTTTTTTCCTTTCATTTACATTCACCCTTTCTTGTTTTAATGTTTCAGGTATATATATCTCTTGTAAACAACATGTAGCTGTATTTTACATTTGTGTATTTTATTTATCTGACAATTTATCTGACAGTCTTAGATTTTCACAAAATACTTAACTCATTTTCACTTAAGTACTGATATAGTTGTGTTTATAGCTGTCATCTGACCAAATTTTTCTGTTTGATTCAGCTCTTTATGTTGCCTTCCTTCCTTTCTTGCCTTTATTTTCATCAATCAGCATTTTATCATTCCTTTTTCTACTAATCTGTTAATTAATATTAGTTTATTGTTATTTACTAACTTATATATTACAACACATCTTTTTAGTGTCTGCACTAGACATTAGTTTTTATCTAGATATTGTAACACACATCCTTTGTATATTACATTCTATCTAATGATTTTAAGAAACAATTACAGTGTGATTTAAACCCTTCCAGACGAATACAAACTTCAAATTATTTTCATGAAGTATGAATGTCATTGATATTTAAGCTTGATCAAAATTTCAGAAAAAGAGAACAATGGCCCAATTTATTCTATGAATATCAGTGCAAAAGTCTTCAGTAAATTATTAGCAGAAAGAATCTAGCAGCTCATTAAAGGAGTGATATATTGTGACCAAGTGGGGTTTATTTTAGGAATGAAAGATTATTAACATCATTAAAATAATTCATCATATTAATGGATCTAAAGAGAAAATGTATTAATCTTTATAGATGCTGAATATTCAGTTTTAAAAACTCAGCAGTCATTCTAGGTGTTTAAAAAACCAAAGAGAATGAAGAGTTGAGCATTTGGTAGCTATGACAAACTGTACACTTGTGTATGTATACACACACACACACACACACACACACACACTCTCAGGCCATAATTAAGCGCAAAATGCCAGAGACAATTCGCTGTTTCTGCTAAAAGTGCACATGAAGTAACTGCAAAGCTCTCAACCCCCCTGATGAAGCTACTCAGATTGCCTAGCAAGGCAGAAGAGAACAAAAATTTGAGCTCTAAAAACAAACAGGTGCAAGTAAAACTTTTATGTTTCCATGACTATTTTGAAATTCCCCAAACTCTTAACTAAAAGATTCTAAGCATTACCAATTCTGGCATCTAAAATAGGAGTCAATAAATAAATAAATCTGACTCATTAAAAACTTACTCGGCCGGGGAAAAACAGTTCAAGAAAACTCAAAATGAGAATCATAAATTGGGAAAAAATTAAAATGAAAATGATAAACTGAAAAACTGTGATTAAAAAAAAATCACCAGAAGATTTTTCTGTAATATAATAAGACTTTTTAAAAAGAGATAGTGGGGTGAGGGTGTGGGGTAGAACAAATAGAGCAGTGGGAAAAGAACATGAATGAACATTGTGTGTAAAAACAAATGCAACTAGCATTTCACTCACATTGTGAGATATTGGAACCCACATAAAACTGTATTAATTTAATTTTATTTAGAGGCGAGGATCTGTAAGCACAGATTTCTAAATTTTCTTGTTTTTCATGTGGAATTTTTCACGAATGCGTAAGAACTAATTCAGATGACTGTCTAACAGACTAGGGTTGATGGAGAATGAGGATGACAGGACAGGAACTAGAGCATGATGTTTATGGATAACTTTCATACTTTTTTTGATTTTTCAATCATGTGATTTTACTACCTTCATAGAAAAAAATATAAGAAAGTGCAAATTCGAAAATTTTTGGACAAGTTTGTAAAGTGGCAGATTACGTCACTCTTGGTTACTATAGAAATTGAGTTCTTTATTCATTTGGCATTTGTATTTTCACACACAAAATTATTTCTTCAAGTTTTTAGATTTAGAAATGATTTTATCTTTCGTACCAAATAATCCCTTAACATTTTAAGGAACTCTTATAGTTGAACAGTTTTATTTCTGAATTTAAAATCTATTTATCTACCTTATATTAACTTACAGGACTTAATGATTTTTATTTTTTCAAATTGAGTAATCTTCCTTTGTTGAATTTTTTTATGTATTACTTTATATTACTATCCAGAAATCAGAAAAAGGTAAATATTTATTCACATTTTTCATGGATATCTTTTTTTTTAAAAGGTGGAGTTTGTCGTATAACAAGAGATAAGAATATAAATTTTCTCTTAAACAGAAAATTGGAAAATAATAATTCCTTTCTTGTTGCTTTTAGATTTATATTGTTTCATTGAGTCAGCTATTAATATTGATGAGCTAAAATTTTTTTCAGTTTTTGATAAATTTTGACATCCACTATGCCTAGGTTTTCCATATTCTTTTTCTATTTGAAATTTGTTTTTACCCAGTGGATTTTTCCATATGAATTTAATGGTCATAATGTCAATTTCTTTTCCTGCATTATCTCTTATAAGTCAACTTCCTAATTTCTTATAAAGTAATTTGGGAAAAATGATATCTTTGTAATGTATACTGATTCCATCCAGGAATAAAGTAGGCTTATCAAATTATGCAAGTTTCTTGCTTTTCAATATAGCTTTATTGATTTCTTTTTGCAGTACCAACATTCTTTGTCATATTCATTCCTAGGTATTATATAAATTTGTGGCTATTAAGGATTACATATTATCTCCGTTTTGCTGAGATATGGAATGATGTGTACCAAAATAAATAGTTGTTTAACTTTTATTTACCATTTATTATTTATCATATCACAGAACTTGACATTCTGGTTCTTATAGAATCCCAGGTAATTTGCTTAGATTTATTAATTATATAATTATAGAAATAATGCTCATTTGCTTTCTTCTTTCAAAGTTTTTATTCTTATTTTGCTCCTATAGTAGCCAAATAATAGGTACTGGGGTATTTTATTTCAGAATATGATAAGGATTACTTGTAGTGGATTGCTGATAGGTTGGAGGTTGGTAAGAATTATTGTATTCCTTTTTTTTTTTTTGAGAATTTAATCACTTTTTTTTTTATGTGGGTACCGGGAGTCGACCTCAGGACCTCGCGCTTGCCAGCAAGTGCTTGTGCTGCTGAGCAATATCACCAGCCCTTTTTTTCCTTTATGTGGGTTCTGGGAGTCGAACTCAGGACCTCGCGCTTGCCAGGCAGGCGCTCATGCCGCTGAGCTATGTCACCAGCCCACTTTTTCTTAAATAAAAACTGAATACTGAATTTTGTCAAATGCCTTGTTAAAACGCTATTGGTCTAGTGTTTAAAAGATTGATCCGAGTTGAATTTGGAGCCCCAGTCTACCACTTAGTGGCAGTGTATCACAATCTCAGGGAGCTGTGTGCCCTAGGTTTCTTTTGTAAAATGGAGATAGTAATCACATCTGCCTCGTAGGAGTTCTAGGCATCACGTAGGACTCATACCCCTTGATGTGTATTGCATGAACCTGGGAATACAGTAGGTGCTCAACAAAAAATAGCTTGTTATCATTTGTTGAGGTGGTTTCACTTTTTCACAGGGCAGCTTACAATGAAAGAATTTGAGCAAGTCGGGCTGGAATTTCAGCAGTGGTTCATGTTTGAGCACCTGTGGTTTAATTCATACCCTATTGTTTTTACTTTTATATACCACTCACCTTTAAAAGATATATCTTTTCTTTGTCCAATCAACAAGATTAAGAAACTAGTCCAAAACCCCTTCGTGATAAGAACCCTGAAGAAAATGGGTATAGAAAAACCATACTTGAATTTGATAAAAATTATTTATGACAAACCAACAGCCAACATAATGCGGAAAAACTAAAAGCATTTCCTCTAAATTTAGGAACAAGACAAGGACACCCACTGTCACCTGCTGTATTCAACATCATACTCAAAACATTAGCCAGGGGGCCGGTGAGATGGCTCAGCGGCTTAAGCGCCTGCCCGGCAAGCGCGAGGGCCCGAGTTCGACTCCCGGAACCCACATATGAAAAAGGGGCCGGTGATATCACTCAGCGGCACGGGCGCCTCCTGGCGCGCGAGGTCCTGAGGTCGACCCCCTGGTACCCACCAAAAAAAAAAAAAAAACATTAGCCAGAGCAATCAGGCAAGAGAAAAAAATAAAAGGGATACATATAGAAAAGGAAGAACTCAAATTATCATTATTTTCAGAGAACATTATATTCTACACAGAAGGCCCAAAAAATCCACCAAAAACTCTTACAATTAATAACCAACTGCAGCAATGTAGCAGGATACAAGAACAACACACAAAAATCATTAACATTTGTATACCCCAATAATGAAGTCAATGAGAAGGAAATTATGAAAACAGTTTCACTCACAACAGCATCCAGCAAAATGAAATACCTAGGAATTAACCTAACCAAGGAAGTGAAAGACTTCTACAAAGAAATCTACCACACTCTGAAAAAGGAGATTGATGAATGTCAGAAAATGGAAAGATATCTCCTGGGCAGGCAGAACCAATATTGTCAAAATGGCCATACTTCCAAAACTAATACACAGATTCAATGCAGTCCCAGTCAAAATACTGACAGTATACTTTACAGATCTAGAGAAAACAACCCTAAAATTCATATGGAACCAGAAAAGACAGCAAAAGCAATCTTGGGCAATAAGAGCAAAGCAGGAGGCATCACAATACCTGACTTCAAACTATACTACAGAGCAACAGTGATAAAAACAGCATGGTACTGGAATGAAAACAGACATGTGACTAGATGGAACAGAATAGAGGATACAGAAACATCCCCAGATATATTCAGCTATTTGATCTTTGGCAAAGGGGCCAAAAGCATATGATAAAGGAAAAATGCCTGTTCAACAAATGGTGCTGGGAGATGTGGGTATCTGTTTGCAGACGTTTGAAACTTCTATATCTCTCACCATGGACTAAACTAAAATCAAAATGAATAAAAAATCTAAACATTAAAACAGAAACATTGAACCTACTGGGAGATACAATATGGCACACACTTGAAATCAGAGGTCTAGTAAATGATTTCCTAAACAGAACTGCAGTTGCACAAGAAATAGCAGCAAGAATCAACAAGTGGTATTACAGCAAATTACACAGCTTTTGTGCAGGAAAGGAATCAGTTAGTAGAGTGAAGAGACAACCTACAGAATGGATGAAATTTTTGCTAGCTGTTCCTCACACATAGCATATATAAAGAACTCAAAATATTAGACTACCTAAGCTGAGTGTGGTGGTACATGCCTGTAATCCCAGTACTTGGGAGGCTGAGGCAGGAGGATCACTGTGAGTTGGAGACCAGCCTGGGCTACATGGTGAGTTCAAGGTTAGCCTGAACTATATAGCAAGATCCTGTCTCAAA
Organism: Erethizon dorsatum; assembly: GCA_028451465.1. Taxonomy (NCBI): domain Eukaryota; kingdom Metazoa; phylum Chordata; class Mammalia; order Rodentia; family Erethizontidae; genus Erethizon; species Erethizon dorsatum. The sequence goes on from CM051839.1 coordinate 13,450,285, forward strand.
AAAACCAAAAAAGAAAAAAAAAACAGACCATGTAAAATACAATCAAGAAATGGGCAAGTTCAGTGAACAGACACTTCTCAGAAGTGCAAATGGCCAACAAAGATGAAAAAATTGTTCAACATTTCTGGCTATTAGAGAAAGCAAATTAAAACAATGCTAAGATTCCATCTTATACCAGAAAGAATGGTCATGATCAAGAAATCAAAAAATAACAAATACTGGTGAGGGTGAATTAAAAAAACGAATCCTCCTACATTGTTGGTGGGAATGTTAACTAGTACAATCATTATGGAAATCAGTATGGAGATTTCTCAAAGAACTAAAGTTAGAAATTCCTAACAATTCATAACAGCTAAATCCTGAAAGCAGCCTGTATACCCATCAGCAGATGATTAGATAAAGAAAATGGGGTATCTTCATGTAATGGAATACTACTTGGCTATCAAGAAGGACGAATTTGAGACATTTGTAAGAAAATGAATGCACCTGGAAAATATAACGTTGAGTGCAATAAATCAGACACACAGCTTAAATACCATATAGTATCTCTCATTTGAGCAAGGGAAAGTACAGACAAAAAGTACATTAAAGGATTTATATAAGGAGACGGGATAGATTTCTTGCAAATGGGAAGGCACCCAACAGACCAAGGGCAAGGAGAGATGGGGGGGGAGATAAGTAGAATAAAGATACGCCATATACAGGAAGCTAATAACCTCAATGATTATAAACATTAAATGTCATAAATATGAACTAATAATAATATAACAATAATAATAAAAATGGGGAAAGGAGATTTAGGGACAGGGGAAGGAGGTGAGTGGGAAAGGGATTAAAAGGAAGAAACAAGCTGTGTGATGTGCATGCCCCTAGTTCCCAAGATGATTGTGCACTGCACGTCCTGCAAATATGTCCTAATAAAAAATACATTTAAAAAAAGAACAAGTCCTTTGTCTGTTTTTGAGGGCTCTGTTTATTCAGTTATAGGCAGGAAGGATGGAGTTAAAACAAATACTAAATTGTTGAAACACTTTGTTTTTTAGTTCTCTTATAATGGTTGATAAGGGGGTGTATTTATCTTTCTTTTTATGTGCTAATATTTGTAATACTTAGAAACTTGTTGAAATGCTTGGGTGATTAGTCACATATACACAGATATATAAGCATAAACTACACCATCATCACCTACTGTTTGTGAGCTTATTCGTTGAATCCTCTCTCTTATTTTAATTTTCTGGTACAAGTTATTTCAATATTCTTTGGAGACCAAGCCTGATATTGTTAATATTTTTATGGGACATTAACCATTGTCTACTTGTCACAGTTAGTGAAGTGCTCTTTATCAAACTGTGATTTGGACCCTGAAAAGTGTGCAGAATAAACACCTTCCTTTTATTAATACATATTCATAATTGGGTTCTATTAGCCACTTTCCTGTCACTGGGACAAAATATGAGACACGTGTGATGGAAAGGAAAAGTTTATTTTGCCTCATGGATACCAGTGGGTTCAGTACACAGTCAGCTGGCACCAAGGCACAAATGGCATGGTGGGAAGGCCTGGTCGTGGACAACTCTTCGTACCATGGCACCCAGGAAGCGCAGAGAGAGAAGGAAGGGAGGAGCTGGGCACAGGAGTTCACCTTTCCAGTTTGTGTCCCCAGGCACCCACCTGCATCTGGCCCCACCTCCTAATAACACTTCCAGCTGCTGAGCTCATCCTTGGATGACCCCACTGATGAGCATAGCATCGCCATGATCCTGTCATCTTCCAGAGTTTTAGGGGACATTTTAGATCTAAGCCATAACATGGAGTTAAACCCCTTTGTAATTTTATTAACATGTTAAATGATTAACTTGGTAATAGAAGTAATAGTTGGTGCCACATATGTCTCAGTGTATATGCATGCACTGTGTGGGAGATTCATTCTTTAGAATGGAGGTGCTTCTGAGAAAAAGATGCTGTGGCATCCTGAAGCCTCAGTTTACCTCCCTGGGCCATGCTGTTATGCTGTCTCTGACATGAAGGGCTCAGTTTCTTTTATGCCACCCTGCCCCTGCTGCTGCCATGCAGATCTCTGACAGCCCCCTCACCCATGTTCCGTGTTCCCTGTGGGTTTTGGCAGAAACTTCTTGATTCCATCCAGAAAGGAGGATTAGATGTGGTAACTGAGTTCTCTGTGCTTGACATATCATCCCCTTTGTGATCCTGTCACCATTGGCTGCCTTTTTGGTGGGATTGCCCTTCCAGTTGGTGTCCGTCAGGAGCTGGGTTGATGGGCAGGAATAAGCCCATCCCAGAATGCACCTTCGACGACTTCCCCCGAGTGTCAGTTCTACAAGGAGAGTTTAGCTCCACATGGATTCTTCTACTTCTGTTTCTCTCTGCCTTTCCAGACCCCGGGCTGAAAGACCAACTTGTGTCACATCATTCTTCTCCAAAGGCCAACCCCAGACAGCTCACGCTTCCCCTCTTGACTGTGGAACAAAGGTCGTCTAGACCAAGTTGCATGTTCAGGATTAGAGCCCTGGGAAACCTGGGAAGTGGGGATTTTTCAGATGTGAAGTGGCACTGGTTTAACTGGAAAAGGAACATAGAACAGTGGTAAAACAAGGGTGCAAGCCAGGCTGTCTGGCTTCCTGTTCTGGTGTGTGACTTACTAAGTAACTTTGGGTACGTTACACACTGTCTTTGTTCCTCAGATTTGTCATCTGTAAAGTGATGATGATAGCAGTACCTTCCTTATAAAGTCTTGGTAACACAAAAATTTTTAATAACGATGCATAGTCAGCACTTGGTATGTTAGCTACTACTCTTTTAATGTTGTTAGTATTAATAGTCAACGTTATCTTTCTTTTCTGTCTTTGAATATGAAGGATGTAAGTGGAATATAGTAATGTAGTCCACAATTGACTTCCTCCTGGAGGGCAAATGGAAAATAAATTTGGAAATGCAGGTGCCTGTGTAAGGAGGACTTTTACAGTGCATTCGAATTTTGATATACAATAGTAAGCAACAAGAAGACATGAAAGAATTTGAGAGAGTGTCAGCAAAGCAATGTTATTGATCTAAATGAGCCCATTTGGAGCACACACAGCATAATCAAAGTATGAGAGAGGCACTGTAGTTACAGGAATTCAGTTTTATAGCAGTGCAAACCTGGACTTTGTGATTCCAAATAGCAGTGGTGACAGAGCGAGGGAGAGGAAGTTGTCAGGGCTCAGAGAGGGCCTCTGAGCAAGGATGTGGTGGGAATCCCATTGAATGTAGCAGAAGTGGAGAGTTGGGAGAACAGGGCGTTGTCTTGTAGAAAAATTAATTTTGTATTTAATAAGTTTGAGATCTTAAAGTGGAAATATCCCGGAAGCCAGAGATTGACGAACTTCTTTTTTTTCTGTAAAGGATCAGATTGTAAATATTTTGGTCTTAGTGGACCAGACATTATTTTTGCCACATATTCTTTGTAATTTTTCACTATTTTCAAATACATATTCAATATATTATGTATATGTAAAAATATAGGATGCAAAAAAACTACAATCTGATTTGGCCCATGAAGCCAGAGTTTGCCATCACCTGCTGTTCTATATTGAGAAAGAACAGAAGCTTGACTAAGACTCTGGGTCTAGAGATCTAGATAAATCTTCATCGTTTGGATAGTTTAAAAAATCATGTGTGAGTATGGGCGATATTATGATATGAACCCACATATGCTGTGTGTGTGTGTGTGTGTGTGTGTGTGAAATACATGTTTTTCATCCATCGCCCTGATTTATAACGCCCATTGACCTTGTTATTCTCTAAGTGGCTGAACAATAAAGACCTCTTTTGTTAAAGTATGTCGGATGAAAGTGAAAGACAATCTTTTGTTACAGTTTTAGGCTTTAGGAGCAGGCAAAGTCTGTCTCTGACCTTTTGCCCTTTTTTCACTTGGTCCATTTTCTCCCCAAGGTAGGCCGTAGACACTAGAATTTCTCTCCTATAGTGCAGGCCATCGCAACAAAAAATATACTCATCTTCCTTGGCTTTTCTGTGCTAGAGCTGCCAGTCAAGAAGTTCTTTGACCTAACTTGTCGAGAGCAGATCATTCCTTAGAGCCCTGTTTCTGGAGAAGCCCTGCCCATACCCAGGAGGAGGGAAGCTGCCCGGAGTCTGTTAGCATTGGGCCAGCCCCTTTTTGTTCCATCACCTTTCTGCAGTTGTCTGTCCCTTATTCACACCTATCCAGTGAAATCTCTATTTAAAAAATCCAGAAGCATAGGAGTTCAGAGAGCTTCTGGACCTCTGAACACTCATTCTTGTGCCAGGAGGGTGTTGTACCCTAACTCCAGGGCAACAGGAGTTCCTGTGCCCAAGACCCTTCCACACTTGTCTTACATGTCTTTGCATCTGGATGTTTATTTGTATCCTTTAAAATATCCTTTATTAAAAAACAAACGAACGAACAAACAAACAAACCTCAGATGTGTTTCCCTGAGTTCTGTGAGGTTCAATAGCAAATCAGTGGAGCCTAAAGAGTGGATCATGGAAATCTCAACTTGTAGGAAGTCGGTCAGAATTTTGTTGCTCATAAGACTTGTGGCAGGTGCCTGAAGAGGGGGCAGTTTTGGGACTGGGCCCTCAACCTCTAGGATCTGAAAACCTCTGTGGGTAAAATGTGCCTGAACTGGATTGGATTAGCAGAAACCTGGCTGGTATCCAGTGCAAAATTGGTCGATTGCTGATGAGTGTAGCACCCATACATTTAGGACCACAGAAGGGATCTATGTTGTGAGGATACGGTAGGAAAAACTGATTTTGAATTTTTTTTTAATACAATATGGATACACAATTTAAAATTAAAGGTAAACTATGTAAATGTTTAAACCGAAAGAATTTTTGTTTAGAAAAAGATTGTATAAAATCATGTCCCATTTTTTGTAAGCCTTGTAAAGTTACTTTCTAAGGACGTCTGAACTCTATATAAAAACAAGTACAACAAAATTAATACAGATTTTTTAAAATGTTAATTTGAATTTACCCTAATAGATAACAAAAATTCCAAATTTTCTAATTCTATGGAAATTCATGTAGAATATTTTGACTTACTGGGTGTCACAGAGACAAAAGAGTAATGTCATTGGTTTCTGACTATCATGGTAGATGATAGAATGAAACAGGCATAAGAATTATAGCAAACCGCATTTGCTATCAAGGAATTGGGACATGAATGCTTTACCTGCAGGATTGGAAGTGGTTATTTTCTTTTAAAATTGACCAAAGGAAATGCATTATAGATAGGATTTAAATACAAACAATTTGAGTTATTTTAATAGGTCCAAATTAACCAAAATCAATGGCACATTTTGAAGAGGGCTCTTAAACTGGCCATAATTAATGAGTTCATTTGTTTCCTTAATTGGGGCAGATCACTAGAGGCTAAGTATGTTTTCTTAACAGAATTTTATTGACTGCAAGTATAACAAACACATTTTACTTTTTACAACAGAATTCTAGAAAGATTCCATTTTCTCAGTGTATCCCAGAAATTATTTCATTTCGTTTAACATGATATCTTCTTTCAGAAAAACCTCTGAAATCTATAGATGCAGAGCTCAGGTTACAGAAATTAGTATTAGGTCAACATTAATAACAGTATATTGCTACCTAAAGTGTTTGACAAATTAGATATTACTTACCAAACAGCAGCAACAACAGCAACCGCAAAATAACCAAACCTGAGAGCATAACACATTTAAACTCCAATTCAAGTGAAAATAACTAAAACTGTCATGGAGAAAGATTTTGGAGGGCCTGGACCTGGGGTTGGACAGTGTATACCTGACAGTTGTCCTAAATTTTTTAACTACCAGAGAAAGAAGCAGAATCATATTGGTGTTTCCATGTACCTGTCCATTCTTACTTTCTTTCTTCCTTTAAAAAATTACCTTCTATATCTAATCATCATTTATATATATCCAACATATCAAAGATAAGCATTATAGCAATTACCTGAAGAAGCTTCTACACTAATGAAATACTTACAGCTTTGTGAATATATTTATTAGCTAGGTAAACTCATCAGTCTTTTTTCTTCACAGCTCTACAAGTCTGGCTAATAAGATTGTCCCTAGTAGAAAAATAGTTTGTGAAAAGTACTACAAAATCATGCAGAAGGTCAGATGACTTCATATTACAGATTTAAAGATTTCTTGTTAAGAGGTGACTCACATTTTCTGAATCTTTAGATTTAATATAGGTACAGTGCATGTGTTATCTGTTGCTGTGTGGTAAACCATCCAAAATTTAGTGGCTGAAAATTACAACACTTTATGATTTCTTGTGATTTGGTTGGTTGACTGTTTTTTTTTGCTGATCTTGTTTGGTCTTTCTCGAGATATCTTCACTCACGTGTCTGGGGTCTTCTTGATGGCTGTGGTCTGATCGTCTGTATCATGTAGTTTCTTCATTTAGTGTCTAGTTAGGTTTTCTTACAGAAACATTTGAAGTTGGAGGTAACAGAGTGGGAGGTCCCCCTAGGTCTTAACCATAAAGGTCACACACTTTACCCGTCAGGTCTTCTTGTTCATAGCGAGTTTTAGGGACAGAGATAGTATAGATTCGAGGGGAGGAGAAAGAGAGAGTGTACACACAAAGTGGGAAGCACTGTTACGGCCATCTTAGTTAACAATCAACCACACATAATTTCCTATGTAAATAAATTTTTTTATTTCAAGAATCACTACTAACAAATAATAGTATGAAAAAAATACTTTAAGTCTTCTGTTATGGTTTGTGTCTAGACATCCCCACAAAGCCTCATGTGGTAATAGGGCTTTTTCAGGGGTGGCTGAATCTAGAGTGTGTGATGCTCAGATTAAGGGTGTGTGATTAGTAAATCAGTCCACTGATTGATTTGGCATAGTTATGGCTAGGATTAGGGTGTGAGTGCTATCTATACCCGCCCGAGGGCGGTAGCCTGCATGCAATATTAGGGACAGAAAGAGTATTGTTTCCCCCTCTTGTTGCTTTTGCTGTTTTCCGCTGCCATGAACAATTGCCCTTCTGCCATGTGCCCCCCTGCCTTGATGCCAACCGGTTATGGACTGAAACCTCCACAAATGGTGAGCTAAATAAACCTCTCCTCCTTTAACTTTGGGTGTCAGGTATTTTATCTCAGCAAAGAGAGAAAAGTAACTAAGACACCTTATTATATAGTTCATAATGCTTGTTTGTGATTAAAGATATAAGGCAGCACCTGCTAACCAATTTATTGTAAGGGAAAGATCTGTCTGTAACTTTGAGAAAAGCTAATAGAGAGCTTTAAAGTCTTGCTACTTATTATGTTTTAAGAGGTCAATTCTGTCTTAACTACTGTCACTTTTACATTTGTATGACAAGAAAATATTTTAATTCTGTTTTCCTCTTACCTCTATGCATAGCCAAAGGTTAGAGAGCATAGAATTGGGGTGGGAAATGTATTTGTTTTCTTATTCTTTTAATTGAATAATTTTGATACTGTTTCTAGCTAGGTAGTTTTACTTTCTAGCACCTCATAATAGATGATTATTTTGTTGTAAGGATCTATCTTTGCTGTTTTATACTTTTAGTGACTTTATAATGTATATGCCACAATCTCTTGAGGGGATATATGACAAAGCAGAAAACACGAACTTGTTAAGTTTGATAAAAACAGGGGATTTCAAACATTTGGAAGTAGCAAGAATTCTACACTGAAATATATTCACAGAAGTGAGATTGCAATGTAGAGTTAAAGTGCGTAAAAGCAGTGATAATGAAGAAAAATACACCAGTTTACAGCCAATTATGAATGTCGGTCATAGTCTCTAGCTATAGGGATTGTCTTTCGGTTTCTTACATTGTGGCCTTTAGATATACTGCCTGCTCAGCTCGAGACCTGTGATGTTAAACTTAACCATCAGCTAGTTTGGCTTGAGAGCTGGCTAACGGATTAAGAAAGCACACTTCTGGATGTGTCTGGGTACTTCCTGGAGGCATGACCTTGGGAATTATATCTTGTCCCTGGACCCTTTCTCTTTGGTTATGTTACCCTGCTCTGGTTTCTGGCTACCATGAACTAAACAGCTTTGCTCTACCATGCCTTTTTGTCATGGTGTTCCTGCCTTGGAGCCAGCCAACAATAAACTGAATCCTCTCAAACCATAAGCCAAATTAAACCTCTCTTCTTAAATTGTGGGCGTTTGGTATTTTGAGCCAGTGATGAAAAGCTGCCTAATTCAGGACCCTTCCCCCTCCTTTCTCAATGAAAGTCATCTAGTCCTGAAGTTCCAGCTTCAGTGTCTTCCTCCAGAAAGCCATACCCACGCCAAACACTTTCCTTGCCTGTCTTAACAGCATCCTCCTTTGATGTGTCTGTCTTTCTGCGGTGGCCGTGGGCTGCTTTGTCTTCCTCACTCTCTTGTGAACTCAGTGAGGGCAGTCATGACCTTGACCTTGTTCATAGGTTCAAATGACCTCGTGTCCTTTCTTAGCACAGCAGATATAGCATTGTAGTAGGCAATTGATATTTGGAGTAAACTGCAGTAAAAATTCACTTTTTTCTTTATGTATTCTTTACCCAAATAAAAATACAATAAAAGCCCAATTTTTCTGGATCAGGACTCATAGTTTTTGGCAATGAAAAATAGAAAACATTCACTGATGTGCATTTTTATTTTGTGTAACAGATGCCTGTTCTGCTTTATAATACTGCTTTATGGAGACCAGAATCGACATAGTCTCGCATTAGATTGTAACTAGGGGATCAAGGATAGTATTTTTCTTTATTTACTTTGCATCTTTTCTGGTTCCCTAGCACATTGCTGTGGGAATTATGGTCAAGTATCTTAATTCACCCCTACATTTGCTACTGTGACCATGTGCTTCTGCTTTCCACAGCCTATCTGTAGCTTCTTTTTGCCCTCTGGATCAATCACAACCTCTGTCCCATGTCCTCTCCACTATTAGATAGTAGTTCTTCGGCTACATCTGCCCTTTGGAGAACACAGACAAGATAATTTATTACCACTGTAACTGAGGCGTTAATAGTGTTTATTACCAGTTCACAATATACGCCACTCATTGTGTAGTTTGCCTCCTTTCTCTTTTGCCCATTTATCTCATACATACAAAACAATTTTATGCATCCTGACGGCAGCTTCAGACATATTACTCTCTGAGTTTCATTATATTGTTTATTCTCTACAAACATTCTCAGTTCTTATCTTGTACCTAACTTTCCAGTGTAATTAATGATCTGCCTTTTTCTCATCACTTATATTTGTATTTTTAAAACTATGAATTATTTGGACAAGCTTAACAGTGTAAGAAAATTGAATATTCACCAAGTATTTGAACTTTTCTATTTGGCTCTTGAAACAGAGAAACTTTAACTAAAGTCAATAATAGATTTATAAGAGGTTTGAGGTAACTTCAGTTGATCTTACTTGTTTTATTTTTGATTTTCTATTTTTTTGCGTTCAACATAAGCATAACAAAGATAGGGTGCAAATACAGATTACAGAGTTTTTCCACATAGGCTTTCTGGAACCATTTGATTGTTTTATTGTGGATCTTCTAGAACTTTAAATCACACAAACCTATAAGTGTATTTGGGGTATAGGGAAACCTCTAGGCATAAGTACTGTATTACATTAACAACTTTTCAAAGGATTTCAGAAAAGATGACATAAAATGTGTCAAAAACTCTTCAAGTTTTATAAAATAAAGTATTTAACAGTATAATAATTACATCTTAAATTCTTACTGTATGTTAAATACTGTTAGGCACATTGCATATATAATCTCATTATTCTTCTTTATAATCATTTATGATTTGTATTATTATCTTTCTTTTCCAGCAGCTCTGGCAGTTACATAAGTTGCCTTACATATTAGTTTATCACTGTGCGACAAATCATCATAAATTTACAGGCTTAAAATAATACTATTAATTACATTACAGTTTTATAGATCAAAACTCCAGGCAAGTTCAATTTGGTGTTCTGTTCAGCGCCTCACAGAGTAGAAGCCAAGGTGTTGACTAAGCTGAGCTCTTATGTGGAGAATCTGGAAAGAGTCCACTGCCAGCCTCATCCAGGTTGTTGGTCTAATTCAGCTCCCTGTGCTATGGGAATGAGGTCTCTGTTACTTTGGTGGTCATCAGCAAGCATTTTTCATCACTCCTAGAAGACACCCACGTTGCATTTCACATGGTTCCCTCTGTCCTCAGATCATCAATGCTGTCTCATTTTTCTCATGATTTGAATTTCTCTGGCTTCCCCTTCTCTCCTCTCTAGAGCAAGTTCTCTGCTTTTAAGGACTCCTGTGGTTAGAGAACATACCCTTCCCCTCGATAATTTCTCTGTACTGAGATCACCTGTGCCATGTGACATACACAGAGGAGTGAGATTGCATCGTATGCACAGTTAGGGTGGGATATCTCGCTGACAGAGGTATAATTCTGCTTACCACAAGTGACAGCAGAGTTAAAGCACTGGTTTGGGTTGACTCCAGACCTTTGTTCCTAAGCCACATTCTTCAGAAGGGCTGTTTTTCTCTGTGGGGATTATGGACACTAGTCACGTTGCTGTTTAGCCACGTTGCTGTTTAGCCACACTGTGTTGGTCCCACATGCTGCTACAGGAAGTCCTGCCTCACAGGGTTCCAACCCAAGTGCTACTCATGCTGCTTCCACCTAAAATAGGAGATCCAGATGGCCCAGAATCACATAAATTAAGTTTTGTAATACCCTACGTGTTTCTGTGATTTGTATTTCTGCTTTTAAGCTTAATCTACCCTATTTTATTACAAGGTTTGATTGCTAGTCTGTACTTGTGAACACACTTTAAAATCTTGGAATTATTGCAATTGAGTCAAGTAACCATAATTCCCATAGCAAGGTGCTAAGAGAATTGCAGAATATACAAAGTCAAGAGAAATATATTCATGATCATACAAGACTTATGTGTAACTAGAGATCACATGAATCTTTATGAGAACAAGATTTTATCTGGTGAACAGTGAAAGAAGACCCAGGTTAAGTTCTATTTTGTTGATCTTAAATAACATAAACATGTAGCACACCTATCTTAGGTGCTGAGTATAAAGCTTTTTGAGAGAACCATTGATTTATTTGTGAACAGCTTTTGAATCTTGTCTTTTTTTAAGACAATGACCAGGATTTGCTTTTTGTTCCTTAGTTCATTCTTTTTGTTGTTGACAGTTTTTTAATCTTCTTTGTCACGAAGACAATGGCAAAGATTTGCTTTCTTTTTTCCATCATTCATTCACTATAACTCGTCTGGGTGTATTCGGAGCAGTGTGGAAATCCAATTCTACTTTATTTGACAACTAAGTAATTTGAGACAATTCACTGTGTATCTCTGGATTTCACTGTTCCTAATTTTAAAAATGAGGCATTCCAAAATTCTGTTATTTTGGTGATACCTGCTATGATATACTTTGGTCAAGTTGCTGGAAATAGTTAATTCACTTTGATTTGACTGCTAAGGAATTTTCTTCTGGATCTCATAAAGACAGATGAAAAATTTACAGAAAAATGTATATGAATAATTTAATGTACTGTATCTTTTTGGAGTGTGCCTGGCACTTACTGAACTTAACCTATAGGTTTTTTCTTTCAACAACCAATAAAACTTTGTTCTTCTTATAAAACTCTTGTCTTCTCAAATATGTGTTCATTTTTATCTTTTATTTTTAATGTTATTTAGCACCAATTTATGCATGACTGCACTTACTTTTAATGAGACATAAATATGTCTGCTAAGATGTATTACAAAAATATTAAATGAATGTAATCCTGCTGATTATGGCTTGGGTGGCTACACACTAGGGTGACAAAGGTGGTTTTACCTTTTTCTGTGAAATATATAATTTGAAACATGGATGTTGTCATTTTGATAGGTTCTTCCAAAAATTGATGGCTCAGTTTTGACAAGTCAAAGCATCTACGTGATGTTTTAAAGTGTTAAAGAAAATTAAATGAACAGGGCTGAACTATAACTTCTCTCCCTGGAAAGGAGAATATTATGGGCAATGTGCACATAGGGAAAGAGATTTCTGGTAATAAAGTTTGGAAAATAGCAACCAAAACAGAACAAAACTATTCATGTTGTCATTCAGAATGTAGGAAACAAAAAGAGTTTTCACTATGCAAGTACCTATATGACTGCAGATATGCAATGATGCCTTAGTGCAAGGGAAACAGCTGTTTGTCTGTTTTGCTTTCAGCTTTATTTTCTTTTCCATTGCCATTCTGTCAGTACGTGGCTTCATAAAGCCGTAGGATTCTGTTAGGGAAAGTACCAAGTCCATGTGCTTTGGCAGCCAATGTGTTGGTTTTCTAACTTGATGGTGGTGTTTTATTATAGCCGGAGGGAGAGTGTGACTATGTATGTGAGTGGCAGGGAGGCAAATGCCACCAATACTCTGTCTGGAAGTTAGTGATCTCCTGGGCTTTATGTGCCTCATCTACAGAATGAATGTTGTATCATTGATTTCATTTTTTTGTTTGTTTGTTTTAGTATCAGATGGTTCTGTTTCTGCCATGTTCTTGATGGAAAGCCTTATAGTAAAGTTCCCTTCATGGTGATGTCTTTATGTTTTGGCTATAAAGTAAAACTCTATAAAATTTGATTGGAAATTGTCTTTTTGGGTTGCCATCCAGTGCGCTATTAAAAGAGCTGTGTTGGTCTTGGGCACTTGGACATATCCTTCATCTTGTACTTTGTTCCTACGGAACATCTCTTCCACCAGCCTCCCATTGGCATCTGTAGTCTTGTTCCACCCACTCTTGCTGTACACTAGGACACCTTTGGGTGTCTTCTTTGAATATTAGCAATGCCCAAAATTACATACAATTTAAATTCAATCATTCACTTCTTTTTTTTTTTTTCTAACCCTAGACTTACCTCCTGAGAAATGCTTCATACCAAAGATTACTCAATGAATATTTACTGAATATTTCTTTGGGAGATTTTTATTGCAGTGAATATGCTTTAACGCCAACTCTTCCTTATTAAAACTTCTTGTTGGCAACTTCCGTTTTGTGGCCATGTCACCCCTGTCATGTTTGCTTACCAGCTGACATCTAATATTTAGGTAATCTGGTACACACTTGCATACTCCCAGTCATTCTATGGCTTATTAGTAATTCTGTTTTTCCTTGAGTGGAGTTTGAGAAAGTGGCTATCTTTTACTATTGTTCATTTTCTTCCCTTCTCAAAAATATGTCTGGATTCTTGTTCTGAATTCTTACGTGAAAAGATACACAGTAAAATACAATTCCTTTCCTTTTTCATAAATTGGCATGTTTAATTAACCTGAGGAAAAAGGAGGATGGTGAGAAAAAAAAAATTTTAAAGGGTAATAGAAGTCATAGTAGTCTTTTGCTTTGCCTGGAAACAGGTTTCTCAGTATCCCAAAGGAATATAAACTACACAGACATTTCTTCACGTTTTCCTTTAAAAGTAAATAAATAAAAAGGTAAGTGGCAGTTCAGACAGATTGTTTATTTCTGCCTTCATGACTCGTGGTAGCTCAGATGTTGAAATGCTCTAAGTGGAAAAAGAATTTTCTTTCATCATCTCTTCTGTTAATGCTGTTTGCTTGACGTAAATATTCAGTTCTAGCATGATAAAGGGTGCCTGAGGGAATTAACGTGAAATAACAAGATTCTGAACATTTTTTCATTTCCTTATAATTTATGTTTCATATATTGCTACTTGAAATGGAGAAAACATTTTTTTAAACGTAGTTACTCTGCATGGCTCTTTTACCCTATGATAAGACTTTCTTTCCAGTTAATAATACACAGTATCTCTTCACATATTCCGGTTAAATCATTAATTAGCTCGACTTAGAGTTGTTACTGCAGAAAGTTTGTTTTCTCCATTGGTTGTATACAACTCCCAGACATCAAATGACCTATTTTGTTGTTTCGCAACCAAATATTATTATTTTTTTTCTGTAGTATACTCACTGTGGACTTCAGTTTAATTCACAAAATTATCAAAGTAACATGAGTTGGAAAGTGATTTTTCTCAAGCATTAGGGTGATAGAACATATCAGCTGGTATACTGGGCCCTGTACTGTGGAGATTAGTAATGTAAGACTTTGCACTTATAGTGTTCCTTTTCCCCCACTAGAAACAGTTTTTGCTGACCTGTGTGGGTTTTCTCTAAACATTTGTTCAGAGTTTACAAGTCAGTTTTAACTGTGTGTTCACCTATAAATGGTCAGTATAATAACAATCAAGTTGCAGTATGTGACTGTGATGGTGTAGAGGATGAACGATTACCAGAAGATGAAACTTAGTCCAATCTCTGAGAGGCCCGGAGGAGCCATCTCAACAGAGAGCACCCAGCATTAGGGAGACTCCCAGGAGAAGCCCCAAAGCTGAGAACTCCTTGGCTTTTATTTAGAATATCAGTGTAAGTGAAAAAAGCAGAAGAAAAACAGTTTGGGCAAGAGGCTGTGTCAAGGCTAGGTAGTTTTCCTTGGAGAGAGGGGAGGGACAATGGCCAGACACACATGCGTCACTAATCTAAACTTCTTGTTTAACCATTCTTTTCTCATGGAACCTGTGTGCTTTTGCCCCACAGTTTAATCATTCCCTCCTCACAAAGCCAGTGTGCTTTTGCCCTTAAGTTTAACTATTCGCTCCTCGGGAAAGTCCCCCAAAACATCACCTTTATAATCTGTATATATATACCTCTCTTCTAAAATTATGATACATATTCATTAAAAGACAATGTGAACACTAGGAAAACATCACTGAATAGTGACTAATTCTAAATTTTCTTGACTGAGTCTAACCACAGAAGATGTTGATAATTGAATTCCACAAAGAAAATTAATTTTCTGAAGAGTTGCACATTTCTCTCCATTAAAGTTTCGATCCAAAATTACTTAAGATATAAAGTCCTGGCTCAAAAGTATTTAAGATATAAAGTCCTGCTATAAAATACCTATCATAAAGTCACTCTCGCTTACCTCTGCAGATCCATAATACTTTTATGCACAATGCTATGTATAATCACATTTAAAATGTACAAGCTCTAGACGGGCAGGGATTTGGGGAAGGGGGGTGTTTTGTTTTGTTTTGTTTTGTTTTCTTCTCCACAGTGGCACACAGAAAGCAGAAGGTCAAATTGGAGAGTTCCTGTTAGTAGCTTGGGGAAGGTGGCCAGCAATGTGGTGTAATAGAAACTGTTCTCATAGCTGAGTAGAACAGAGCTGATGCCTCTTTTTGGTTGTTCTACTAACAGAATTGTGGAAACATTGAACAAGAGATTTAATAACTTCCGGCTCCCTTTGTTTTTTTCATATATATTTGGCCCTTCATTTTCCAAATCTGTCATCCACTCAACAATGAATCAAAAATAGTTATGAAAAAGTACTGACCATGTAACATTTTTCTTGTCATTATTTCCTAAACAATATAATACAACCGATTACAGAGCATTTACATTGTATCGGGCATTATAAATAACCTAGAGATAATTTAAAATATTCAGGAGAATATTTGTGGGCTCTGTACAAGTACTTTGCCACTTTACCTAAGAGACTTGAGTATCTGTGGATTTTGGTATCCATGGAGCATCCTGAGATCAGTTCCGTACCATATGACTATATGAGGTTAATACTCCTAAAATTACTTTCACATTTAGTTTTCAGAATAATATTTGTTTAATTTGGAGACAATGATGTTAAAGGGGTAGCGGGGATCTGTAGGTGGGAAAGAGAGTGGTGTAAATTTCGGGGGGGCATTTTCTAATTTTATTTGTGGTAAAATTTCTCCAGGGAACTATACTGTGAATGGATTTCTAGAAGGTCCAAATTGTGTCCAGCTTTAATAGGCACCCCAAAGTGCAGAAACAACATCCATACTTGATAGAGGACATTTAAAAAATATATACTTATGGAGGCAACAGTAGCAAGCAGTGTTGCTATCCAAGTGGATGTCCCTGTTGGGCATGTATGTTGGTGAAGCTGAGATTTCATGCTGGGATCTCAAAGTAATGACCCAAAACTGTAGAGTTTAATAATTAACACATAAGCTTGGCATGCAATGAACTATACACTCTTACCCTTCAATAACTGAGTGTTTCTCTTCCCGTAAAAAAGAATAGCCGTGAATGACTAGGAATCAAAGTAATCTATTCCAGCAGATGGACTAGTTATGTGATTAGAGACATAGCATATCTAAAGGTAAACGTCTGGCCTGAGTTTTTAACTCTAGCTGAGTTAAAAAAAAATGATATGCATTTTTTCTCTTCAGCTATGAATTTAATTCCTAACAAATTCCTCTCGAGTACAGTTATTAGGTAACATCGCTAAGAATCTAAAGTAGTTTCCCATTGCCTGGCATATCAAATCAGATTATCAACTCGGCTTTGAAGCTCGCAGACTCCAGACTGCTTATTCACATGTTTCTCTTGACTTCTTTCAATGCTTTTCAGTCAGTGGCATCTTCTAGGTTTTCTCATAATATAATGGCGTTATTTTTCCTGGTCTGTATAGCTTGAAATAACCTCCTTCTTCCATTTGAAAGTTTATCCACTCTTCAGAACTAACCTCAGTTCCCGTCCAAATCAAACAAGCCTTCTCTATTTATAGCAGCATTTATTCAATATTATTTATTATTCACCTATCCATATATTCATAACCACTCAACAAACATGTATTGAGCGTTTTATATGTTACAAAGGCTGTCCTCTCCTAAGCATGAATTCCTATTGTATGTGTAATCGTAAGCAATTAGTATTCTATTTGTAGCCAAATGTTTATGACCACTCTAAAACAATCCGCAGATGCCAGTGATTATGTCTGTTTTGTTTTTAAAGAGACATAGTGAAATCGTATGGGACAGTAGCAGGCAGGGATTTATGAAGCTGGCTGTGTGGCTTCTCTTGGCTGCTTGTAAGAGGTCATGGCACACCATAAGCAAGGGTGGATTCAGGTTGGTGGGGCCTCAAGCTTTCACTGTGTTTGGGCTCTTTAAGAAAAAGAATCACAAGTTAGGACTGAGTAATTAGGTAATTGGAACAGTTCATAAGAAGGAGGTTATTCTAAGGTATTATTGACCAGCAAAAATAATACCATCATATTGTGAGAAAATCTAAAGCTGCCACTGACTGAAAAGTATAACAGGAAATCCCTTTCAGAAAAAGAATCACAATTAGGACTACACAATTAGTTAATTGGAACACATTTTAGGTATTTTTTTTTTTTTAATGTGGGTACCGGGGGTCAAACTCAGGACCTTGCCAGGCAGGCACTTACGCCGCTGAGCTATCTCACCAGCCCTAGGTATTTCTTTAGAGTGGGGAAACAAATCACAGGTTACCGATACTAAAAAAAAAAAAAGAAACATACTATACTCATCGCAAAACAGTACCATAATTAAGACCCTGACTCATCTTTGTAGTACTTCCTTCCATACAAATATTTGGATGCATATGCGCAGATTTCCTCTTTCATATATCAGTGAATTTTAATATTTTCTGTAGAGGAAATAAAAAGAAAATTCATTCTTTTTTCTAGCAAAGTCAGTTGAGAATTTTATCACTGATGGTTAGGAACTATTCACTCACCTCCATAATGTGTTACCAAAAATGTTACCTTTCTACCTCCATAGCTTGTTGCTCTTGCTGTCACCAAGTGGAGGGAAGGAAACCATGCAGAAATCTGGCTTTTGGGTCTCACTTACCATGGTCCCAGTCTGGCTGGTCCCTTGGCAGCACTGGACACCACCTTTTCCCTCTGGGCAGGTGTTGGTGTGATAGATGAGAAGAAGTGGAAAGTAGCCCGAAGCCTGAGACATAATGAACTCGAAGTCTTGGATTTACATCTGTAGGCCCACAAGTCAGGTCTAGTTTCTCCCTGAGGTCCTGTGGAGGTCACCTGTCTCTTGAGTGTGGACAGATGGAAGGAAATGCTGGTGGCCTCCCTGCCAGCAGTACCTGCTGCAAACGCAAGGTGACTTTTAGGAGGTGAAATATGAGCACCTGGCAGCCACCAACCTCCAAGCTTCTGCTAGAGACCTGGGCTGTCACTTCCTCACACAGGCAGCGCAGGGGCAGGTGCTGGTGCATGGGTTCCATTTCTTGCCTGGGGAATCCACTCAATTCTCAGTAAGTTAACCCTTACCACTTTACTCTTTTATTGCCAAATAATTTTTTAGTCAATTTTTAGGAATTTTATGATAAATTACTTTTTCGATTTGTATACTTTTTTGTATTTTCAAGAATAATTGTCTTTCTCTGCTTAATTCAAAAGAGGATAGGATTCCAGATAACCCAGACTTTTACAAAAGTGGCCTTTGAAAATGGTTGTGGCAGAGCAGATGTTTTTTTTTTTTTTTTTTTTTTTTTAATTTTATTTTAAAGAGAAGAAAAAACAAAACAAATCAAAAGAAGAACAAATTTTCAAAACAACATAATAGGAGGGTAACAATGGTTAATACATTGCGTATTACTATCTTTAAGTTAGTTATTCAGGACACCAGACATTAGCATTTAATTATCCAAACATTATTGGCACAAACCTTACTCTTCAATGAACTAAGTAAAAATCGTAGTGTATCTATCTTAACCATCTTATATATATATATACAATTTTTTTTTCCCTTTCCCTTCTTTCTTTTCCCTATTCCAGTCTCTCTTTCCTTTTGACCCGTTTCTTTTTGATTCACCATGTCTATTGTACATTTTGGATCTTATTTACTCTTTCAGTTTCTCATACTAGAGAGATAATACGATGCTTACACATGTGCTTCTGGTTTATTTCACTTATGAGTATTTTCTCGAGTTGCATCCATTTACCTATAAAAGTCTCCAGTTTATCCTTCTTTATGGCTGAATAGTACTCCATTGTATAAAAATACCACATCTTTCTTATCCATTCCTCAGTTGATGGGCATTTGGGTTGTTTCCAAGATCTGGCTATTACAAATTGTGCTGCTATAAACATGGGTGCACATATATCGCTGTGGTATGATGTTTTTAATTCTTCTGGGAAGATGCCCAGAAGGGGAATAGCTGGGTCAAATGGGACCTCCAACCCTAGCTTTTTGAGGAATCTCCACACTGACTTCCACAGTGGCTGTACCAGTCGACACTCCCACCAACAGTGGAGAAGGGTTCCTTTTTCCCCACAGCCCCTCCAGCATTTGTTATTAGTTGATTTCTTTATAGTAGCCATTCTTTCTGGGGTGAGATGGTATCTCAGTGTTGTTTTAATTTGCATCTCTCGAATGACCAGTGATGTTGCACATTTTTTTGTATATTTATTTGCCATTAGTATTTCTTCATCTGAGAAATGTGTATTCATCTCAGATGCCCATTTTTGGAGTGGGTCTTTAAATTTGGGAGGTCTGATTTTTTTGAGTTCTTTATATGTTCTCGATAGTAATCCTTTGTCTGAGGAACAGCTGGCAAACATTTTTTCCCACATTGTGGGTTGTCTCTTCACTCTGTTGGTGGTTTCTCTTGCTGTGCAAAAGCTTTTTAATAAGATGAGATCCCAGTTATTGATTCTTTGGGATAGTTCCCGTGCGGTTGAGTTTTTATTCATAAAGTCTTTGCCTACACCAATGTCTCCAAGGGTTTTACCTATCCTACCTTCCAGCAGATTTAATGTTTCTGTTTTAATATTTAGATCTCTGATCCATTTTGAATTTAGTTTAGTGCATGGTGAAAGATATGGGTCTAGTTTTAATCTTCGGCATGTGTAGAGCCAGTTTTTCCAGCACCATTTATTAAAGAGGCTATCTTTCTTCCAGCGAATGTGTTTGGCACCTTTGTCAAAGATAAGGTGGCTTAGTATGTCTGGGGTTGTTTCAGCATCTTCTAATCTGTTCCATTGATCTTCAGGTCTGTTTTTTTGCCAGTACCACACTGTTTTTATCACAGTAAAAGCAGATGTTTTAATGTGCAATTTTTTAGTGTTTCATAATCAAATTAAAGATCAAATCCTATTGAGACGAAAAGGCATATTTCCTTGGTTCTTAAATATCATGTAGCAGATGCTTTTCTGTGGCCTTCGTCCTCAGGAATGTAGAATTTGTCATCCCAAGTGCTAGTTCTGTACAAGATAATCTCTGTTTATCCAAAGTCACCCTCCTGAACACTCTGCAGCCTTCATCCAGAGCCCGTTCGTGGGAGTGGGGTTGCTTACGAACTCCCCGATGTGGTTCTTCCAACTTGGTACAACTCTCATGGTCCACCATCCCAGCTTCAAGACTTCACAAGGCCTAACTCATGACTGCGTAGTGACTTGACTTCTCTTCCCTCTTCCTAATGTAACCATCTCTCCTTCACGCACACATAGTTATCCGGAAGACACGTCCCAGTATTCATCATGTGCAAAAATCTGTCTCAGAGACCTGAAATACCATCAATTCTTAAAGAAGTACAATCTTTTTAATAATAGCTTTTGTGATTGTGTATGCCTGTAATTGCTGCATTCTGGGAGGCTGATGCAGGAGTCTCACAAGTTTGAGTCCAGCTTGGGAAACTTAGTGATTTGGCAAGATCCTGTCTCATAATTAAATAAATTAATAATTGAGCTGGGGATGTCATTCAGGGCAAAGACCCTGGGTTCATCCTCTAGTACTGAAAAACAAAGTGTTTTTTTGTTTTTTGTTTTTTGTTTTTTCTGGAAATGAGAGTGATCATATAGAATATGTGATCCAATTTTAGAAATTGAGAAAATGTGCTTCTCTTACATTTGAGAAAATGCTCTGTCAGAGTACAGGAGAATGCTGTGACGCTGTGTGATCCTGCCTACTGTGACCCATAACCTGAAGCCATTAGAAGCCTTTTATTGAAGCCATTATCTCAACAAAGGTTAAAGATTGCTGCTGTTCCCTTTTCTCATTCCTGTTTTCTCTTTACCTGCTCTCCTGGCTTGATATCACCTGAATATGTGCTTTTAGGCCAAGGCATTGCATCTGTTGTCCTGCTATCCCTCGAGCTTCTGATTTATGCCTTTATCTGTCTTACTAAACCTCTTTTTTGATATCCTGCTGGACTCCCATACAACGTATTCAATAATAAATGAGTCATCTTGCCCTCAAACCAGCCTTATTTTCATTTTCAATTTAATGGCACCCATATCTTGATATTCCAGAGTGTGAAATCTGTTAGTCACGCTAGTCTTTGTCCTCCCTCACACTGCACATCCAGATAGCCAACAGGATGTATTAATTTTCTTATGACATATTACTCCAACCAATTCTCTCTATTCTTTTCTCCTCCTCCTCCTCTTCCTCTTCCCCTTCCCCTTGTCCTCCTCCCCCCCTTTCTCTCCGCTCCCTCCCCTTCTTGTTCCGCTGTTCCTGGGCATCAAGCATGCTAAATACATATGCTACCACTGAAACAGCCTCCATTCTTACTGCTACTTCTTCAGTTCGGATTCTGCAATGACTGACTCATCATTTTCCTACCTTCAGTCTTGCTTCCTTTAAATATATCCTGTGTGCATTGGTTAAGATGATCTTTATCAAATGCAGATCTTATCATGTCAGTACCCTCACGGGCACAATGCCCAGCACATTTCCTGTCACTCAGGGCTCTCCATGACCTACTGCAGTTTCTCATTTACAGTGACGTTACCACTCCCTCCTCTAACTCGGTGAGAATTGAACGCCTGGAGTAGAATTGATCTGCTTGGAGTCTACTGGTGTGCTTTTTATTGTTTATTGTTCCTTGTCTCTGTACCCATTATTTTCTCTCTGCTTGGAAAGCCCTTTCTCCTTTCTTAGCCTAACTAAATGCATTCATTTGCTAAGGTGATTTATTTTTGTCATCTCTTCTAGGATTTTTTTTTTCAACCTGAAAATCTTATAATATTATAATGAAAGCTTGTGTTATACATCCGTAATGTCCTAAAGGAGAGGAACTATAGTGATTTGCCTTTGTAACTGTAAAGCCTAAAGCCTGCAACATGTGAGATACTCAGTAAATGTCTGCTGAGCAGAACTGGGTGAGATCTGTTGATTTCTTGATGTTTTTGCATTTGTTCTTGCATCTCTTACTTGTTACCCATATCTCCACAGCTCATGGCTTTATTGTCAGATTTTGGTCCTGAATTGGTACAGTTCTATATTACCATAATGAGCTTTAAATTTCTCTAATGTTTGAAAAAACTTGCATGAAGTATTCAGAGGTCTGTTTTATTATGTACATTGCACCTTGCCCTTTAGCTCATTTTGTGGTTTTCATTCTAATCAGATTTTCTTCATGGTCTTGGGTACATTTTGATAATACATATTTTCTTACAAAGCCAATGTGCAAATTGATTTGCATCAGCATGTAATTTATAAAAAATTATGCAAAATAACCATTTGTATTTTTAATATGTATAATTTGAAAATTTCCTTTTTAGTTTTGATAATATTTACTTTCAAAGACCCATACCTGAGTTTCATAGTCACTTTTTTCTACATGTCAACTTGTTCCCCTCTTTATTAATAGTTTAGTATATTTTCTTTGTGTTTTTTGCATTTTTACATCCCTGAGATTAATGCATAGAAAATAGTTCAAATTAATGTATTTGGTATGAAAGGGTATAAAATTGGACATAATTATGCTTTTGCCATACTCCACAGGTATCTTAATTAAATGTAATTGTCATATTGACTTCCTTTTTATCCAAGGATTATATAAAATGATCATTTTACATTTAAAACTGTATATATGCTTATTTGCTCTTCTTTTATTATTGATTTGTAAATTAATTACAAAATCATTGTAATTTAATGTGATTCCATTCAATACTTCAATATATTATTGATATTATTGATTTGCACTCCCATAATATACCAGGTATGATTTAAGATTTTTTTAATTTTTAAGGCTATTAGGTCTGGGATATAGACACTTTAGGTCGAGGTCCAAAATATCATTTTATGAGTGCTCTATGTGTTTACTATACTTTAAAAGGAAAACCTAGCTCTACTGAGATCTAATTGGCATTGAGTGAACTGCATATGTTTAAAATGTATAATCTGATGAGTTTGACATTTGTACACATCCCTGAAACCATCACCACAGTCCAGTGTCTATGTGTCAGTTTTCTAGGGCTGCCATAACAAAGTACAATAGGCTGGGTGTTTCATACAATTATTTTCCCACAGTTCTGGAGGCAGGAGTCCAGGATTAAGTCGTTGGCAGGTCTGGCTCCTTCTATGGCTGCCTGTCTCTTTGGCTTGCAAATAAGATCTTCACTTTTTTTCTCACATATTCTTTGCTCTGTGGATGTCTGTCTGATTTCTAATCTCCTCCTCTTTATTTAATTTTTATTTTTATTATTCTGTGTTTGCGGTGCATAATGCTTACATTCCTTGTGGGGAGTTGGTGCAGGCACATAACACAATGCAGTTCATTTTTTTCATCTCCTTCTCCTCCCCTCCCTCGACTTCCCTCCCTCTTGGACCCCTTCCCATTTGCCAAGGATCTAACACCCTGTTTCCCATTATCTATCTTTTATTTTGCTCTTTAATTTATTTATATTTCGAGTTTCTCATATAAGAGAAACCATGCAGTATTTCAAGTTTTTGTGTCTGAAACTTTAATTTCCTGTCTCCATAAGGTAGAGTGTTATCTACCAACATCTAATATACATAGGAACTACATGAAGATACTGTTTATGTATTTTAAAATTGTACCCTGAGCAGCAGTATAATGGAGCCATCTCTAATTGGCTCATTTGAGCCAATAGGTAAATAATCAGGAAATTTATAAGCTAGCTTTTAAACCACTGGTACCTTGTAATCTGAACGGTGAGGTATTTATACAACAGTAATTGGTGAATTTTCTAAATAAGATTTTTTTTTTCATTTTTGGAGAGCTCCTTTATAGGCATAAGAATGTGAAGCCTAATAATTGTTGTGTATGTTTAAATTTCTGAAAAATAATAAAATTTATCATAATTCTTTTTTTGTATTAATTTTTCTGTATATAATTTGAAGCTGTATTGTTAGGTACATGCATGTTCATAACTGTTCTACCTTTTCAGAGGTTTTTAACTTTTTTCATGTGCATTATCCTTGGTACTATTTACTGCTTTTCACCTGAATTCTATTATGATATTATTATTTTCACAGTCACATTTAATTAGAATTATCTCTTTCTGTTCTTTAATTTTAAATCTTTTTACACCTGAATTCTATTATGATATTATTATTTTCACAGTCACATTTAATTAGAATTATCTCTTTCTGTTTTTTAATTTTAAATCTTTTTACATTATTTTATTTTATTTCTTATCAACCTTTAAAATGTATCTGTCTACATCTATGGTTCTCAACTCAATCTTTGTTTTTTGGTAGGCTGATCCAGTGTTTATAGCATCTTTGCATGTGTCTTAGTTACTTTTTCTCTTGCTTCTGAGACAAAATACCTGCCACCCAAAGTTAAAGAGGGATAGGTTTATTTAGCACACAGTTTGTAGAGGTTTCGAGTCCATAACTGGCTGGCTCTAAGACAGGGTGGCTTGGCAGAGGGGCATCACAGAGTAGAACCAGTTCATGGCAAGCAGAAGAGAGCAAAAGCAAGCAAGCAAGGGACCTTTACAGCATCTTTCTGCCCCATTTATCTTCTCCAGGCTACTCAGGGAGGGTAGCACTCACCCCCTTAATCTTAGTGCCTTTGATCCTAGCACTGCACCATGAATCAATTCCAGTGTCACACACTGTAGATCCAGCCACCTCTGAAAAAGCCCCACCTATGCCCACATGAGGCTCTGGGGGGACATCTAGATACAAGCCATAACAGCATGTATGAGTAAATGATTCTTAGTGTGTTTGGGCTTATTACTGTCACATTACTTTTATTTTATTTTATTTTATTTTATTTTATTTTATTTTATTTTATTTATTTATTTATTTTTTGTGGGTACCGGGGGTTGACCTCAGGACCTTGCGCGCCAGCAGGCGCCCGTGCCGCTGAGCGATATCACCGGCCCCTTTTTCGTATGTGGGTTCCGGGAGTCGAACTTGGGCCCTCGCGCTTGCCGGGCAGGCGCTTAAGCCGCTGAGCCATCTCACCGGCCCCTGTCACATTACTTTTATGTATGTGTGTTTTTCCTGTACTTTCTTATGGGGTTTTCTTCTTTTTTCTGCCACCACTGGCACCACTACCATGCTCTATTAAATTGCTAAGGTTTCCTTCATCTCATTTTCCTTTGCCATGAGTATATATATATCTGGCTTGGGATATTTTTTTCCCCATGGTTAAATTTTCTCTTGTTTTTTTGCAGTTAATTAGTATGAATATGTTTCAAATAACTCAAATAAAATAATAATAGTAACATGAGTTTACTTCCTCTTTTTCCTTATTCTATGTCATTTCTCCCATGGAGATTATCCATGATTTTCTGCATTGCTATTTAAGAAAGTACATGGTTAAATCAGTAATTGCCTAGCTTTGGCGTTGAGGGTGCAGTGATTGCAAAGGGTCTGAGGGAAATATTTTTCCACTATAAATGTGTCCTATATCATGCCTCTGGTGATGATTTCATGAGTCTATCCAACTGTCAGAACAATGACTGCTATTTGCATAAAATGTGTGCCTTTAATATGTTGAAATTACACCTCAAACAACTTGATTTAAAAGTGTGGCCAAGGAGGTCAGAGACAGCAAGAACTAATTATCAGGATACAGATTGGTAATTCAGTATTACTGAATTATTGTAATTCGGTATTACTCAACTCAGTAGTTCACTATTATTGATAATATTGATTTGTGACCACATAACAGAACAGATATGACTTCAGACTTTTGTCATTTTATTTTAAAAAATATTATAATTAATTAATTTATTGGTACATTTTAGATGTACATAATGATCACACTCATTATAGGGAACTTCTATCTGTACATGATATATCTTGATTATTTTTCCCATTCCTCTCCCCTCCCTTCAACTCCTCTTCTCCTCATTTATGAAAGCTTTGTTTCCATTTTTCCTTCTTCTCTTGTTCTTTTTCTTTTCCCTTCCTTCCTTTCCCCCCTTCCCTTTGTTAGCTCCCCTTCCCATGTGAATATTTTCTTCCTCTTTCACAGTATCTATTATGTATTTTGGTTCTTATTTACACTTCACATTTCTCACACCAGAAAAATGGTGCGATATTTACATGTGTGTCCAATTTATTTCACTTAAGAGTATGGTCTCAAAATGCATCCGTTTACCTAGAAATGGCTCAGGTTTATCCTTCCTTGGCTGAGTAGTACTCCATTGTAGAAAAAAACCACATCTTGGGCCGGTGAGATGGCTCAGCAGCGTAAGCGCCTGCCTGGCAAGCGCGAGGGCCCGAGTTCGACTCCTGGAACCCACATAGGAAAAAAAGGGCCGGTGATATCGCTCAGCGGCACGGGCGCCTGCTGGTGCACGAGGTCCTGAGGTTGACCCCCGGTACCCACAAAAACAAAACAAAAAACAAAAAAAACCCCACATCTTTATCCATTCATTAGTTGATAGGCATTTGGGCTGTTTCCAAGGTTTTGCTATTACAAACTGTGTTGCTATAAATGTGGGTGTGCATATATCACTGTGGTAGAATCAGTGGAACAGATTAGAAGATACAGAAGCAAGTCGAAACACACTCAGCCACCTTATCTTTGACAAAGGGGCCAAACACCTTCAATGGAAGATAGCCTCTTTAATAAATGGTGCTGAAAACTCGCTTTCCACATGCCTAAGGCTAAAATTAGACCCATTACTCTCATCATGAACTAAGCTAAAATAAAAAATGGGTGAAAGATCTAAATATTAAAACACAAATACTGAATCTGCTGGAAGAGTGAATAGGCAGAACTCTTGAAGACATAGGTGTATGTAAAGACTTTATAAACAAAACTCTGATCACATGGGAAATATTATAAAGAATCAACAACTGGGATCTCATCTATTAAAAAGCTTTTGCACAGCAAAAGAAATCATCAACATAGTGAAGAGACAACTCACAGAGTGGGAAAAAATGTTGCCAGCTGTTCCTCAGACAAAGGACTAATATCTAGAATATATAAAGAACTAAAAAAAATCATATCTCCTAAATTTAAAGACCCAATCCAAAAATGGGCATCTGAAATGAATAGACACTTCCCAGATGAAGAAGTAGAAATGGCAAATAAATATATGAAAAAATGTTCAGTATCACTGCTCATTTGAGAGATGCAAATTAAAACAGTGCTGAGATTCCATCTCACCCCAGAAAGACTACTTTTTAAAAATCTTATTGGTTAATTGGACCCAAATGTAGATATTATTTATATTGTAGCCATTCTTTCCTATATCTATTCTTTGCTCTTCTTTGCTTGAATGACTTTTTCATTGTCCTGGATTTCCTTTTCATATAGTTATTTCACCGACATTTTCAAGTCTTACATTTTCTAAGACCTGGTGTGAAAGAATGGTGTTTGCTCTCTTTCTTGAATACTAATTTCTTTCTAAATTCAAACTTATTTTCCCTTAGAACTCTGAAGATGAGTTCTTTTGTAAGTACTGTGATCAGATTCTTTTTGGCTTTTCTTCTTAACTTGCCATTAGCGTGTTTTTCTTTATCTTGGAATTAGGAAATGTAATTTAAAATTACTTTGTTTTTCATTTATCCTCTCTTATGCCCCTCAGTGTGAAAGCTTGTTTCTTCATTAACTGTGAAATGCTTTTTTGATTATTTCATCTTTTTCCATTTTCTTTGTTCTTTTGTTCTAGAACTCCATTTAGATATTATGCTGTAATTCCTAAATCTGTCTCATAATTTCCAACATTTTCCCCCCTGTAGTACAGACTGGGAGAATTTCTCCACCCTTAGTAAGTATCTGAGTGAAATACTGGAGCAGATCTTGTTGCTTATACCTTGGCAGTGCACTCTCACAGCTGAGGTACCCTGTGGAAGCTGCCCATTATACTTGACCCTAGACAATTGTAATAACTAGGATTTTTCAAGAACACTTGCCAAAGCATTTTTCAAAACATTAGTACCATATGACAAAAAAAAGTACATGAATGTATTGCTTCATAAAACTGTGTGAGAGAGTATTAGGAGCATATACTGTAATGTGTTCTCTGCTATGTATTTGCATTTTTCTTATCTAAGATGATGAACTGCCCGAGGTGTTTATGCATTCATTTCATATAACATCATCTGTTTAATTAATCATTTTGGGATAATGATGGCAACTAAGGTGTCTAAATCTTGTGGCAGCCTCTGTCCTTGGCAGGTCAGACAATATTTAAATTGATTATGGTTTGCTTTGGAAGCATAGTAGTATAATTAAGCAATTTATCTTGTTTTAAGCCTTCTCCAAAACTTCAGGTGATTTCATTGAGAAATATATGTGTTGTACACCTTTGTATAAAATGATATGTTTTAAAAAAAGAGTCTTAACTAGTCATATAAAGTGGTATGTTCTTAACGATGAAAGATTTTAAGCAGTGATTTATTTCTGTTGTTTTGAGGAAATGTGAGACTTAGAGGACAATGAGTAATTTTCTGTTGCTATAATAAAATACCTGAAACTGGATACTTATAAAGAAGAGAGGTTTATTTAATCTCATAGTTTTGAAGGCTAAAAACTGAAGATCTTGCAGCTCCATTAGTTTGCCCTTAGGTGCAGGCCTCTTGGCAGATGGCATTAAGGTGGGAGTGCATGCAAGAGGGAGAGGTCACGTGAGGAAACTAGACTGGAGGGATTCAGGCACCAGACTTGCTCTTTTATCACAGGAACCACCTGGGGTCCTTCAAGAATGCCTTCAGTCCCTTGTGAGCGTGGCACCCCAATGACCTAACCACCTCACTAGACCTCACTTCTCTAAGGTTCCTCCACCTCTTAATGCTACCACACTGGGGACCAAGTTTCTATCACATGAGCATTTGAAGGACAAGCCACACTCACATCACAGAAGGGCCCCATTAATAAACTGTAGAGCTTCATAAGAGAAACAAATTCCAGCTGCAGCCCTTTTGTGTGAGTTAACTTTTGATAATTTAGTGGTAACTTCTGGTCTCATAGTTTAGGATATTTTATTGCTTAGCCTTAATATTGAATGTAGATTTTGTTCAAGGAAATTCCTTATTTCAGAATTTCATCTCAGTGTCAATTGAAAACATCTTGAGAGCAATTACTGAAAAGATGCCAGTGCAATTAATGCCAGGAAGATGTGAGTCGTTTAAAGTATTACTTTCTCAGCTGTACTGAAATTAGGCCCGATTAAGAGATCTATAGAAGTCAGAGCTCATCGGCCAACCCACTGTTTATTCATCAAAACTATGGTTTGTGAGGCAAAGACACCACCACCACCTGCTTTGATAAAGTTTTATTGGAACACAGCCAAACCCATTCATCTATGTATTGTCTATGGCTGCTTTCCCAGGATAGTGGCTGAATTTAGTAGTTATGATAAAGACCGCAAGACTTGCAAAGGCTGAAACAGTTATTATCTGGCCCTTTATAGAAAATCTTTACCACTTACTGCTTTATACGTGGTGACAGTTTTTCCCCCTCAGATCTACCACTACTTTAATACCATTATGAAAGTGATTCTCTGTGATCTGAGAGCGCCCTACAAGTGTTCATACATCTCCTTACTCTAGTTCTTCCCTCCAACTGGATGCTATCTGTGTCCTTATACTCATGCTTAAAATCTATCCATTCTTTAAAGCCTGGCTCATACAACACTTCCTCCATGAAGTCCTCTAATAAGGAAATATAATTTCCTGGACAGATCTGCCCATGCCCATGCTTTTTGTCCTTATTACCTGAGGAAATTTGAGCAATGCTAGAGCACTTACACCTGCTACTGGCCCTGCTACTTGCTTGCCCATGGAACCCTACCCTGACCACTGTACTCAAAATTACAACCTCCTGTCTCTTACCTTGTTTTGTATATTTTGTTTCTTATATCATTTTTCACTCTCTAATAAAATATATAATTGACTTACTTGTGTATGTTCTATATGGTCTGTCTTCCTGCCTAAAATCAAATTTCTTTGTCTTTTGCAGTTTTTTATGTGTCCCAAGGTAATATAAAACGCCTACCCCCAGTAAGTGCTCAGTACATATGTACTAAATGCATCAAAGACAATAATGCTATCTTCTATTCTTTGCATTCTACTCAATCTTGACCTGCCTTTATATTTTTTGAGTGAATGACTGATGTTTTTACGCAGTGAATCAATATGTATAACTTTTTATGTTGGTAAATCTATTAATTTTAAATGTGTGACTAGACAAGTAAGGACACAAAAATAGCAAGAATGTTGGATTATATTTCCTCACCAGAAAGAACTACACCGTTGGTGTTGAATGTAGCATGTTTTAGATATTTTTACAAGTGACTACTGAATAAAACTGTCACAGCTGCCTGACTGTACTGATTTGTCCTCTCTTCATGATGTACCCCCTGGGCTATGTCATCCTGATAGGACTCTGTCCTGGGAGCTCCTTGAGTGTAGGGTTGGGATTTCCTTGCTTGTATTCTAGGATCTGTGCCCTCAGGCAAGAAGAGGGCAAGGCAGAGATGCTAATGGTGAGGTCATACCAAGGTCATTTGCCATGAGTAGGAAAGGGTTGAACACTGCTCACATGCTTCTCCAAAAATGTAACAGAAAGGAAATTGAAACTTTTTCAGTAGATGACTGATGTATATTTGGCATTCTATTTATATTCCAGGAAGGGAATTGAACTGGTTTCAGCCATTTCATTCTAATAGGTGTTAATTGGCTTGCTGTTTCTATAACAAATACCATAATCAATTTATAAAGAGAAAGGGTTTGTTTTAGCTTACAGTTTG
Source organism: Erethizon dorsatum (assembly GCA_028451465.1). Taxonomy (NCBI): domain Eukaryota; kingdom Metazoa; phylum Chordata; class Mammalia; order Rodentia; family Erethizontidae; genus Erethizon; species Erethizon dorsatum. The sequence continues at coordinate 13,481,108 of CM051839.1, forward strand.
GGAGTAAGTTTGAATCGTTGATTGCTTGTCCCCATTGTTTTGGAACCTACAGTGAGGCGGCCCATAGTGATTGAAGGATGTGGCAGAGCAAAACTGCTCATCTTGTGGCCTGGAGGAAAAAAAAGGGAGAGAGACTGTGGTCCCACAGTCCCCTTAGAGGACGCACCCCCAGTCACTAGATGTCTCACTAGGCTTCGAGCTTCCACCTTGTTCCAGGAGAGGCACCACTGGGACTAAGCCTTTGACACGTAGGCCTGCGGGGCACATTTCACATCCACATGATAGCAAGGTATTTTATCAGTCCAGTGAGAGAATGTATGCAAAAAGACTTGAGTTTTTTGCATGTCAGAATGGTTTAAATGACCTGCTTTTAAACTCTCGGAAGAGCAACTTTTAATTATTCACAGTAATGACTCATCTTAACCACACTTCTTAACCACAGAGTTGGCAAAATTTCTTGTATCTCCCCTCTTCTTGCCCAACCTGGCAATTTAGTGCGACCCTGTCTCAAGACGAAAAGTAAAAAGGCTGGGGGCATAAGTCAATGGTAGAGTGCTTGTCTACTGTGCAAGACCCTGGGTTCAATACCCAGTACTACATTTTTTAAAACTCACCATTAGTATTATTCAGTCCCAAGTCAATAAATAGTATATTTTTGGAACCATGCAATTTGGTGTACTGCAACTAAAAAGGACATAGGGACTTTAAAAGGCTTTGAAATTTGAAGCACTAAGGTAATATAGACGAAGAGAATGATTATAAGATGAGAGTAATAAGGAATGTGATTTCATTGCATTATATTACCCAACTGATAATGTCTTAGTTATTTTTCTCATTCATGAGACACAATATCTGACACCCACAACTTAAAGGAAGAAAGATTTATTTTGGCTCACAGTGTTTTGCAGTGTCTTACCTTTTTACACATATGTATATATGTGTATATATGTGCATATGTATATATATGTATATATGTGTATATATGTGTATATGTATATATATGCATATAGGTAGATAATAGGAAGTAGGGAGATGTTTTCAAATGGATGGTGGAACAGAGATGGAGAGAGACAGGAAGGAGAGGAGGGAAGGAGATGGGAAAAAAGAATTAAAAAAAATTAAAATGGAGTTTTTGCAAATGAGGAAGGGGACCAAGAGTTGGAAGGCACAGGTATGGATGGGAGGGGTTGAGAAGTAGGATGTGTTGTGTACGTGCACCAACTCCCCTGACAAAGGTAATCATTATGTACTGCAAACACATACTAGTTAAAAAAACAAGTTGCTGCTGTTGTCAGTCAGCAGTTATATGAGTCTTAAGAATTTGGATTCGTATACTTTTCAATAATATGGCTCTGGAATTTATCTGTTCAGATATAATAGAAACTTTTTGGTTTCTGTAATCAGACAAACCTGGTCTCAAATCATGGTTGTCAGATGCTTGTTGTGCTAAGCGGCTGGTCCAAGTGCTGCTAATTTTACCTCACAGGACTGTCATGAGGATTAAATGTGTTATATATATTAAGGAACTAATATAGTGCCTATTAAAAAGCAGGTGTTCAATAAGTGTAAATGACCTCTGCTTCTCCGTCTCCCAATCCACTGGTGATTTTTCACGGGTCCTCCTTTACCCTGTATTGTGTTGTAGGAGGTGTTCTGCATGGCTGGCTGATGGAAACCCATCGTCTTAGCCAGCTCTTCTTCAGTACTTAAGGATTTACCCTGGCGTTGAGTAATGAGAATTTCGGTAAGAAATGATAGATGGAAACAACATATGGGCTTTTCTTTAAAAGGTCACTTGAATTTCAGATACTTCATAACAAATTATGTGATTCTTCTATAAAAATTTTGAGATGTTGCGGATGTCTGTTATCTTGAAATTAAGTGAAATATTGTTTTAAAAATGAGATTGACAATCTTATTGTGCTTTTTATATCATTATAAATGCATTGTTTCACTAATCTCAATCCATTTGTTCTTTGAATGCCGGTGTACTACACAGCACATTGTGTAGCCTGTGAGGACAGAATTTAGGTATCCTTTATCTCCTCAGCAGATAGCACAGACTCTTAATAGTTGAGGTGGGAGCTAACAGTGCTTTCTGAAGCTATAAAAGTTTGGTAACACAACAGAGTCAGGTAGAAGTATCAAAACACTGGGAATTTCTAAGATAAATGATTTTCCTAAATCACCAAGAAAATTTATTATATAAAAGGCTTTTAGGATAGTGTATTGGTTCAATTTTTATCCAATTTTCTCCCAAGGATATTAATATTATTAATTTTCATATTGATGCACCTTTTAATGAATATTATTAATCTATGCTGTATAAAATGTTAGCATATTAAAATAGGATGAGAGTATTTCAAAGATAATAGAAAATATTAAGTGCTGACATCAGTGCATATGTAAATTACTGTGTGTATACACTGTTAAATTATCATCATTGGCATTTATCTGGAGAAATATGTACTAAAGAATCATGTGCATAGAAGAATAAATTGGAGGTGGGGCAAAGAGAAAACAAAGATTATTTTTAGGTTTATTAATTTTAATTTGTCCTGTCTAATTGTGAAATGATAGTAACTTTTCCATTCTAAAAACGTGATAACGTTATTTTACCTCTAACTTTTGAACTAAAAATATTTTACTGTCTTGTCTGTGATTATATTTTGCAGAAACCATTTTTGAGGAGTACTTCCATCCAGTGCTACTTGTGTTTTCTTCTGAACAGTCATTTATTAACCGAGGCTGGCATTCACGTCTTTGTGTGGGGGTAATTTCATCTTTAGACATAAGTATCCTCATCTCAGTGGGGATGGTGGTTTATCTTGATGTCTTCTTTGTGAAACTGACATAAGTTCAGGCTTATGTCTCAACGTACTCAATGTTTGGAGTAGAAAAGGGGCAGATTATGGGGATTCAGGAGAAGTGTAGTGAATGTTTCTATCACCTTGGTAATACTACAAATGGGTATTCTATCCCTCCAATAAATTGGGCCTCTTGATAGCTAACTAAACTTGAAAGTATATCACTTATTGATATCCTTCATGTTTTCCCAGCAGTAAGAAGTAGATATTTAGAATTTGCCCGTGTTACTCTTTAATTGGGCCCGCGTGCTGATTCCTCTTATTGTTCGATCTCTATCCTCATTCAGTTTAAAACATTTCTCTGTTTAGTTAGCCCTTTTTTTCTCCCCTGAGAAACACTCACATTTTTCCATGCCTGTTAACATTTTCCTTCTTTCTTAGATGCAGCTAATACACTGCAAATTGGTCCAAGTCACCTAACCTCTTGTTATATAATTTGTCTCCCAGTTCACTTTTCCTCCACTATTCCCTTCACAGTATGGGGGAACCATAGATTTATGCAGGGAAATCTGCCTCATAGGACAGATTAGCATTTGCTGTCGTGCTTTGGTGTGAGAATCATCAGGGAATGAGTACTTTTCTTAAAGCTCTAAGAATCATTCCACAGCCCACTTGGCCACTGTATGTGTCTTCTGTCTGGATATTAAATTTCAATTTTTACCGAAGTAAGTATATGATCATTCGGCCTGGATTGAGCTGGTTTATTATGTGTATGAAGAAAGCTGCTGCAAGTATGGGGATAGCATGAGCATCACAGCACAAAAGAGGCACATTGTAGCTACCCCAAAATAATATTTTCTGCCATAGTCGTTACATGGAAGTGATTGTGGCTTATTTTAAGATCTGCATCAATTTATTAGGCTTGAACATCTTGTGGAAGCTCTACTTAAAGAAAACTGGTAATACATTCAAAACATTTAATGAGTACTACCTCACATCTGGCATTGTTTCTGTTTCATGTGATAAATGGCATCAGGTTACTTATAAATTATGCCTCTAATTAGCCTTTTCTCCAATACTCGAGGTTGGTCAGTCTTGACGTTAATCGGAAGCATCAAGTTATACCTGATGTTTATACTCATCTATAAGGCTATTGAAATCTCAGAGGCAAGAATAACACTGACCTTTTCACTCATCAAAACAAAAAATACCTTGATTTTCTGTTTATGGTATTCAACAAGAAAATATCATGCTCATTCCAAGTGATTCGTTCTGTGGTTTTCTTTCAGCTGTATCAGTGCAGGTCTTCCTAAAACAGAAGCCAGTTGGCATGATGTAATACATGACTTGAAAAGAATTGAAAATCTTATTCAAGTAAGTACTCATTTTTCCATAAAATAGCAGGTGTAATGGCTATGAGGGATATATCTCCTTATGTTTTCCTGTTACCTTATGTTTGCCTTAATGAAATCTGACCTGAAACAATATTTTTGTAGAAATGCATAAGCTCTGTAAAACTTCAAAAGAAATATTCCCTATTGTTTTCAAATTCAAATTATCATTAAGTTTTAGTTTATAATTAGCTCAGTTTAAAGAGCTGTATTTTCCACAGGTCAGAGAGACTTCCTTTGCTTATTTAGAGAAACCGGGTGGCTTGCTAGTACCTACAGTGGCGCCAGAGTGACCCTAACCCTGGGAAAGATGTCTCCTTTGTGGACAAGGGTTCCTTTTGTTCCACCAAGAGCCAGTAGATGGCCTGACAGAACCAGCAAGCAGCATAGAGCAGGAGACCCACTCATGACAGTGGCCCGAGAGGTAAAATTTATTACTAGAATCTAGGCTCCACCATCCTCTACCTTAGGAACTGGGTGACCTGGCCTGGAGAGGTGCCTTCTACCCCCATACATGACATTGGAAGGATCAGTAAAGGTACCAGTGATAGCACCTGAAAAGGTTCTGAAAACTTAACTGCCACTGGAATTATAGCACACAAAAGTAGGTCAGAACTCACATGCTGAATATAAACAGCATGTTTTAAATGCATGTTAAAACAGAAGATTTAAACAGAACCAGAGTCTCTTAACATAATAGCTATAATGCCATGGTACAAGTGAAAATTTCGTATCATACCAAGAAAATGAAAGTCAGAATCAAGTCGGATCAGATACTGGGATTATCTGACATGGTCTTGAAAACAGCCATTGTAACAATGCTTCAAAAAAGCAGTAATAGATATCCTTGAAGCAAATATAAAATAGAATGCCTTAGCAAAGAAGTAAAAGAAATAAAAGGAGTCGGTTGTAGTGGCACACAACTGTAATTCCAGCACTCAGGAGGCTGAAGCAGGAAGATCATTGCAAGTTTGAGGCCAGCCTTGGCTATCTAATGAGTTCAAGTCTAGCCTGAACTACATAGTGAGACTCTGTCTCAAGAAAAAAAAAAAAAAAGAAAAAGAAAAAGAAAAGGAACAAAATGGAAATTACAGAACTGAAAAAAATGTAGTAACTAAAATATAAAACAAATTGGAAAGTGTCGTTAGAAGGATTATTATAACAAAGGAAAGACAGTCAACCTGAATATATAATACAACAGAGAAAACTGAGGGGTGAAAGGGTACTCAGGGACCCTAGGAACAATAAGAAGAGATCCATCATTCCTATACTTTGTAGGAGGAAGAGAGAGAGTATTTACCAAGTAAAAAGCCGAGGTTGATAACAAACCTTAGCCCTGTATGCTATCTATGAGAAGCTTAATTCAAGAATAATAAGATACATACATTGAAATTAATAGAATAACATATACCATACTGTATTGGTTGAATAGTGTCACTCCAAATTCCATGTCCACTTGGAATCTCAGAATGTGATCTTATTTGGAAATAGCGTCTTTGCAGATATAATTAGAGAAGTAAGACTGGGTCATACCAAAGTAGAGATTGATCATAAATCCACTGTCTAATGTCCTCATAAGAAAAAGAAAGGTCACAGCGAAGCTCATCAGGATGCATGCTGCGTATTTAGAGACAGAGGTTAGGTTGGTACAACTATGAGGGCCGTGGATTGTGAGGACTCCTCACAGACATGGCAGAGGCAAGGAAAGAGTCCTTCCTGGAGCCTTCAGCAGGAACATGGCCCTAAGAATGCCTTGGTTTCAGGCTTTTACTGTCCAGAATTGTGAGTGTATATTCCTATTTTAAACACTCACTTTTCGGTACTATGTCACAGCACTTCTAGGAAACTGATACACATGGACGCACTACTTTTAAAATAAAGTGAAATTGGCAATATTAGTATCAGATATAGCAGACTTCGTGGCAAATAAAATTACAAGAGTTAGGAGAATCACTACATAATGACAGCAGATTAATCCATGTGGGAAACATAATGATCATGAATGTATATGCACCAGACAACACAGCCTCAAAATTCATAAAGTGAAAAGTAATAGAGCTGAAAGAGAAGTAGACAAATCCACAGTTACAGTTAAGGAATTCACCGTGTTCTCCTCCATAGCTCAGAGAACTACTATGCACAAAACCAAGAAAGGTATAGAACAGCATAACAATCAACAGCATCTATTTAATACAGAAGCATGCCTTCCAACAATAAGAGAATGGACATTTTTTTAAGTATCCATGCAATAGTTAGCAAGACTGAAATATCTTGGGCTGTAAAATAAACTTCAAAATATTTATCACAACTTGAATCATACAGAATATTTCAGAAGCAATGGAATCAAACTGAAAAGCAATAAATAGTAAAATTTCCAAACATTCTAAATAATCCATAAGTCAAAGAGTAAGTCTTGAAGGATATTTAAAAACACATAGAACTGAAAAAATATGAAATCCAGCATTCAGATTATGTGATATGCAGCAAAAGAAATACTGAGAAGGAACTTTTAAAAAAATCAAATAATTATGTTAGAAAATGGGAAAGTATCAAATCAATAATCTAAGTTACCACCTCAAGAAGCTAGAAGAATCACAAAATAAACCCATCACGGGCACAGGAAGGAAATAATTTAGGAGAAACTAATGAAATTGAAGTCAGGAAAACAATAGAAAAAAATCAGTGGTACAGAAAGCTAGTTATTTGGAAAATATCTGAAAATGTAGGAGAAGAAATTAATGAAGTTGAAATCAGAAGAGTAGGAAAAATCAATGAAACATAAAGCTAGTTATTTGGAAAAAGTAAAACTGATATGGGTGTCTAAGCTCTGGGCACCCCCACTCCTTCTGGAGTGGCTTTCTACTGCTTCCTGCAATACCAGCGATAAAGTTTTTGCTTTGCAAAACAAAACAAAACAAAACAAAACCCAAAAAACAAAACAAAAAAAACCCCAAAAGAACAAAACAAACAAACAAAAAAACCTGATAAAGCTCTAGTAAAACTGAGAAGAGAAAAGAAATGTATCGTCAATATCATAAATGGGATTGGGGGCTATCTTTACAAAATCTGTATATTAAAAGGATAATAAGAAAAATCATGAAGAATTTTATGCTCACAGCTCCTCTTTCATGGGCTGAATCTTACCCCCCGCCCCCAAATGCATACATTGAAACCCTAACTGCCAAGGCCTGAGAATGTAACTGTATTTTCAGACCAGGTCTTTAAAGAGCTAATTAAGTTAAAATGAAGTAATTTGGGCAGATTCTAACCCAATATGACTGACATCCTTAGAAGAAACATTCCTTTGGAAGTTCAGCCAAATCTATAAAGAATAAAAGACATGAAGTCAGAAACATAAATAAAAATTATGCAGATTGGAAGAAAAATTAGAAGTCATCCCAAGCTGTCTTCAGAAAAAGTATCAAAACGACTGTATTTATTGGACACAAATTAAAGCCACAATAATTGATCATTATGTAGTGTACAAAATAAAAATAGTGATGATGGACAAATAAATGTAAATGAAATATAAACTAACTAAATAAAATGCAAATAGGAAAGTAGTGATGATGCTGAAAAGGTTGTAGAGAAACTGGATCATTCATACACTGCTGATGAGTGTGTAGAATGTTATGGCCAGTCTAAGAAATTGCTTGTCAGCTTCCTGTAAAATAAAACTTGCATTTGTCATATGAACTAACAATGTGGATTTAGACGCTTATCCCAGAGAAATGAGAACTTCTGTTTACACAAACATACATAGTGTCCATCAACATTCATAATTTCCAAAAGTTAGAAACTACCCAAATATGCCTCAGTATGTGAATAGTTAAAAAACACTGATATATCACATCATAGAATATTATTCAGCGATGAAAAGGTACTACAGATACTTGCAACAAACTAAAGATATTGGCAACTGGGTACATCTACAGTGTATTACGCTGAATGACTTAATTTTGACTTCATTAAGCCAGTCTTAATTGTGCTATGTCTACAAAATGGAATACTATCCAGTGATAAAAAGAAGTGAGCCATTGAGCTGTGAACTGAAGGAAATGGAGAAACTTGGAAAGCATACAAGCGATGATAGTATACAATGAATGTTTAGATTTTCACTAATTATTACATTATTCATTAATTCATTAATTATTACAGTAAAGATGCATTGCTATGCCCTAAAAACAATTCACTTGGAATATACTTATCCCATTGCTTTTTCCACCTTCTGAAACAGTTCTGGAAGTCCTCTTTTGTGAGTGTCTTTATGAAGTTTGGTCTAAATTGTGGTGAATAGTGCTGCTAAGTGTCCCCCACTGGAAAGGCAGGCTTGTGAAAACATGATGGTGTGTCCTCACCTACCTTATTCATACGTATGGATCTGGTACTGTGTGACTTCTGGTTCTACCCTAAAGTTAGAGTGACCATGAAAAGTAAACATTCTGATTATTTCAGGACATGGAGGCAGCCATGACACCACAACTAAAGACACTCAAAAGAGAGGACTTTCAGAACTGCTTCAGAAAGTGGCAAGAATAATGGGATAAGTGTATTTGAAGTGGGGGTGGGTAGTATTTTGAATGAGATTAAATACAATATGTCTATTACAGTAATACATTTTTAAAAATTTAACAGCAGGTTTTTTTTATTACCATCATATTGCTAAGTGAAAGAAGACTATGTAAAAAATTACATATTTACATGATCCCAACTATATGATATCTTGGAAAAGACAAAACCATGAAGATGATAGAAGTATGAATGTCTGTCAGGGGTTAGGAGGGATGGAGAGATGAATAGGGTTGAATATGGATAATATTTAAAGCAGTACAGCTATTTTGTATGATACTATTATAGTGGAAACATCATCATACATTTGTCAAAAACTATAGAATACTTACATATACAACACAAAATGAATTGTAATACTGTAACCTTGTCATAATAATGTATATGTTCATCACCTTGCCATCATTATATTTTTTAAAAAATGCTAAGGTAATTCACTGATGAAGAGAAAAGGTTAATTTTGGCTTATGATTTTGAGGTTCTAGTCCGCGATCTGGTGGACCATTGCTTTTCACCTTCTGGTGAAGGTGTCCAATGGCAGTGATGGGACAAACTTCTCACCTCATGGCCAGGAAACAAAAGAGGAAAAGAAGGGGCAAGTGTCCCACAATGCCTTTGGAAGGCCCAGCTCAGTGATGTGCATGACTCCTATGATGCCCCATTTCCTCGTTTTCACTGCCTTTCAATAGCGCCACCTGGAGGAACAAGCCTATAACACATAGGCCTTTGGGGGACTAAGCATCCAAACTAGAACTTCACCACTAGGGGAAGTTTGATGAAGGGTACGTGGGATCTCTTGTGTAGTTTCTCTTACAACTGCATGTAAGTCTAAAATTATCTCAGAATTAAAAATATAAATTGAATAGCTTAATTTTCTGTTTGCAGTACGTTGTTCTCATATCTAAAGCAGGGCACAGTTTTTCATGTTATCTAATTTTGTTTCATTTCAGTCTATACATATTGATGCTACTTTGTATACTGAGAGTGACGTCCATGTGAGTATAGTTTTTTTTTCAAAATTGCTACTTTTCCAGTTTTCAAAGTCTAAGAAGCATGATTCATAACTGAAATAGGTATAGTTTTTAAATCTAATTTTTGGTACATTCTTATATGATCAATGTATTTTATAAGTGATCATTGAAATTATGGGACTTGGAGACAACGAGATACATGAATTCTATTTCTTTAATGGTGCTAAATCAAAATATAAGGACGCCTTTTCCATCAGTGTCAAACAAAATATATTGTACATTTTTGTGGTGTAGTTAGATCATGATGCAATTAGATGCTAGAATCTGGTTAACTGATTCAATTTAAAAGTATCCAACATATCAGTTATTTCCAGTGCTGCAGTGTGTCGTCGTCTCTAATCATATTTTCTACAAATTGTGTAAGGGCATCCATGTTCTTTAGTTTGCATGGATCTCTACATTTGTCAGAAAATCTTTCTAAGTATTCTCTGTGTGAGAATAGAAACATAATCCAAAAATCTTACCAGAATTAAAAAATGGTGAGCTTGTTTCATTAATATACAGACATTGCCTGAGACTTGTAGGATTTTGGTCGCACTGTTAGTCGGTTCCCTCTGGATTAAAACCAGAAACACTAAAACCAAGAAACAGATCCCCAACTTCCCTGCATGGAAAACAGACTGTGTTGTAGGGGTTCAGAATAATCTTCTCTTTGTTATTCCTCAACTAGACCTTTTCTGAAATAGAAATTGTTCCCCACTAACATTATACAAGTGGTAGAAATAATCTATAGTCAGAAACTAGGAAAAGCAGACACTTGTCTACCACTTGGGTGATGCTGCTGCACATGGAAATTTCCTCCCTCTTCTGGCTTCAGCATGCTTTCTGTTTTTCTTTTGCATTTTTTTGTTCTAATGAGAAAGCAGTCAGGAACCATTAACTTTAGTATCCTGAGCTTGCCTTTTTGCAAAGGAGATAAACTTTCAAAACATGGGCTTAAGAAAGAATTTGAGTCACTTAAAAAAGTGACTCAACTGTTTCCTACCTGCATTACAAGTCACTAAACATTTCTGAAGCTCGGTTTTATGATTGTTAACATGGCGAAAGGATCTAGCTTTCAGTCCTGAGCATTTGCAATGGAGGGGAGGGAACATGGCCAGAGCAGGCACGTGGAGATGTCCCTTCATTCACTCATCCATCCAGTGAGCATTTGTTAAGTGGCCATAGGGTTCCAGGCACTGTGCCAGACTTTGGGAACCTAAAGTCAAAAACGATTAAGTCATAGTCAGGTCCCCATCAGAAGTTCCCTTCCTTTGAACTGTAGGTTTTTGTTAAATAACTATTGTAGGAAAGGGGCCGGTGATATTGCTCAGCGGCACGGGCGCCTGCTGGCACACGAGGTCCTGAGGTCGACCCCCCGGTACCCACCAAAAAAAAAACTATTGTAGGGAATGTATTTGTGGTACTTAAAAGGTCCCTTTCTGATTTGGCAAGTCTTTGAGTAGGCACCACTCCTGCTTTGACTTTTTCCATAAAATCCTTGGAATCACTCTGCCTCTGGAACTTTGGAAATTATGAGAAGAGAGTGGCTTGCAGCTGCTACTGTTTAAACTGTTATAAATCTGATGCTTAAAACTTCTTACAAGTTCACTTTATGTACTAATGTTTTCACAGTCTAAGTTACCAACCTTTCTACAGGGTAACTGTGCTCAGTGAGAAAAGGTAGCCAACTATTGCCATGTTTTCTAGTTTTATGTTCTTTCTTCTGTACAGTAGCAGCATCCTTCATGCTTCTCCACTGGTTTGTTTGGTTTTGAGTACAAAGCCAAAATCTAAAAAGCATTAAGCTATTTATTATATAAAACGTCTTATGGGAGTTGTGTGTCTATAAAATATTTGGCTCATTTTTATAAAATGAAATTATAACAATGTGAAAATGAATATGGAAAAATAGGTTTTTCAAGATAGTTCTTTGTAACTCTTACTTTTAGCCCAATTGCAAAATAACAGCAATGAAGTGCTTTCTCCTGGAGTTGCGAGTTATTTTACATGAGTCCAGAAATGTGGACATTCATGAAACAATAACCAATGTGATCATCCTGGCGAATAGCAGTTTATCTTCTAATGGGGTGAGTTTTCCAGTCTTCATGCAGAGATATATTTGCTGTTCTTGGCTTGACTAGGAAAAGCCCTTAGTAGATAAGCAGATCCTCCTTACAGCCACTCAGGAGAGAGGGCTGAGTTTCATCATGAGACGTGGTTGTGGAGAATTTCACTTCACTGTGACGGAGATGAGTCACTGAATGTCTTTGCTTTCCTCTCTGACGTGATTATTTTCAAGATCAAACAAAACAGCACTACGTGAAATGTATGACAGTGCCTGGCACACTGTGTGTGCTTGATAAATATTGGTGAACCTCAATTCCAAGTGCTTAATGGATGTAAAATCTAATTTTGATTTCACGTCACTGGCGTGCACACAATCCTAAACTGTTCATCGATTTATTTGGTAAACAGGCAGACACTGGATGAATAATGCCAGGCACTGTGCTTTGGTGCTAGAGCCATAGGGGTGAACCAGACGGACAGGTGCGGTGGATGGACTGTTAATTACATAATCAAGTGTTTATGTGATTTTGTATCACAGTAAGAGTGAGCCACATTTATTGTGTTATGAGTGTGCCAGGCACCCTTCTTCAGGCTGCTGGTTGATAATTCATTTAATCCTCACAATACCTCTGTCAGACCGCTATTCTTATTTATTTTCTTTTTTTAATGTAGTGGTCCTTATTTCTGTTTGAAGGTTGAAGAAACAGGAGCACTAAGAGCTCGAAATGCTCGCTCCGGTTCATGCAGCTCGTGAAATGGGAGCCGGGCTTCTACCCAACTAGTGGCCCTCCAGAGTGTGCCCTTTCATCTCTGGAAAAGATAAATGCTGAGAAAGGATAATAATAAAGCAAATTAATAGTTTGAGTAGAATTTGAGGCATTCCAGGCAGCACGCACAGTAGAGGGCTCCAGGAGAGCAAATACACTAAGAACTCCTGAGGCGGGCTGCCAGAGTCTTCACTGTCCCGAAGTACAAAGAATTATGGCTTTTGGGGCAAAACCCTGCTGGCCAAAGCAAGGCAGATGGAAAGAAATTTTAGAAACAGAGACGGCATAGTAAAATTAGCTCATTTAACGAATACTTTTTAGCCTTCAGGATAGAATATGTAAAAAACACCTATGACCCCTGATCTTAGGAGGGAAAAATATAAATCAAGCAAGCAGTAAACAAATGAGTAACAAGCCAGATATATGTATTTAGTCCAGTGGCACCAAAGAAGGCAGATAAAAGGGACAGGGGTTTTAGTTTAGAGAAGGTTTGAGTTAATAAGCTGCCGTGTGACAAAGATATGTGGGTCTGAGCCTGGAGAACAACCAGGAAAGCGTGTTCAGGCAGAGGTGAGGGAAAGTGCAATGACGGCAGCTAGCGTGGCTGGTCACCTTGGCTTTTCCCTCAAAATGCCAGGCTCCTTTAAGTCTTTGCTTAATGTCACCTTCTCAGTGATGTCACCTTATCACTGGGCAAACTTGTGAGCATACCTGTTGGTAGTCACCCTCGTCATGGTGAGTCTGCCGAGTGTCCTGGAGTGATTGGCGGGACTGCACAGTCACAGGATGTGGCTGTGGAGAATTTCACTTCACTGTCACGACGGAGATGAGTCATTTAATGTCTTTGCCTCCCTCTCTGCTGTGATTATTTTCAAGATCAAACAAAACAACACTGCATGGAATGTATGACGGTGCCCGGCGCACTGTGTATGCTTGATATATGTTAGTGAATCTGAATTCCAAATGCTTAATGGAGGTAAAATCTAATTTTGATTTTTGCTGGCATAGTCTTCATGGTTTGGATGATCTCTAAAATGTATTCATTCATGATTTCTGCATTTGGAATATTCTAGTTATCCATGAGATTGTTTGAATACTGTGAATTGATTATCTGTGGATTCTACCTAAACAGATCAACCCTACTTACAAGGAGTGAGTGGCTATTATGTTCCAAGCCCTGTGTTTTGTGACAGGGAAACAGAAAAATGTGGCCTTGCCCTCTTAGGAAGGCTTAGAAGCTAATAGTGAAAAAGGATATAATTCCATAATATGAATATAATACAAGAGGTTCCATAAAATAGGTCCAAACAGGGAGTTCAAGATCTGGAGAGGGAACATGAAACTCAGCCCTAGGAGCTTGGAGTTTCAGGGAAGCTTTCCTGAAGGAGATGGCACCCGAATAATCTTAGGTGTGTGTGGCAGCAGCTAAAATAGGAAGAATGTAACAGACTGAGAAGTGAAGGCAAAAGAGCATCCAGCAGCATGAGGTAGGCACAGGAAGTAGAGGCAGGGCTCACTCAGGGTTCCCAGAGCACAATGTTTGAGGATGTTATGGATTGTATTTAGATGTCCCCCAAAGTTTTATGTGCTCATAGGTGGGGCTTTTTGGAAGTTGCTGGATCTAGAGTGTGTGCATATAGATTAAAGGTGTGTGACATCTGGAATAGTCCCCTAGTTAGATTAGCATAGTTCTGGATGTGAATAAATAGACTTACTAAAGAGGGAAGCCCCACTCTTGGTGTGGGTGGCACCAATGAGTAGGTTTATAATCTGGATGAAATATAAAGAGACAAAAAAGGGCAGGCTTGCTGCTTTCTGCCTGCTTTGCTGTGGACTGGTGCACCTCTGAGATGGTCCTCCATCTTGCCACTCTACCTTAAAGCTAGCCAAATATGAACTAAAACCTCTACAGACTGTGAGCAACAATAAACCTTTCCTCCTTTAACTTCGAGTGTCAGGTATTTTGTCTCAGCAACAAAAGAAAGACAGTTTTCATACCAGGAGTAGATGATCAAAAACCATCAGAGATTTCTAAGCAGGAAGCCTATGGTCTGATAGACATGGTTTATTTTTTTTCAATGACCTTGATCCACTATAGAAAAAATAAGCCAATATGAAATCTCCCAATTCTCTTTTCTGATAGTTCCTCCTAATAGAATATTAATTTGCCAAAGTTTTCATGTCTCGAGACCTGACCATATGGTTCAAATAATATATTCTCAGCAAAGAAGCATATTAGACTTGTCGATCTAACTCTTTCTTTTTATTTGGCAGAATGTAACAGAGTCTGGCTGCAAAGAATGTGAGGAACTGGAGGAAAAAAGCATTGCAGAATTTTTGCAGAGTTTTGTACATATTGTACAAATGTTCATCAACATTTCTTGATTGCAGTTGATCTTCAGTGTTTCTATTATTAACAAACATCTTCCCATTGCTTATGGCCAACACTCTGCAGATGAAATGTGCTGCCAAAACAAGTTTTTCTAGCAAGAAGTTGATCAGGATACTGGATCAGATGGACTCTTAGCAATGAAGTCAGAAAAAATATGTTTGCGTGCCATAGTTACTATGAACTTTTCTGAAACTTTTTTTAATTTATTATTAAAATTTTACATATTTGTAATATAATATAAAATGTTGAATAAAATTATATACCTATTTCATCAATTGAAATTGCACTGATATTTTACCTCTTACAGGAAAATAGGGGGCATTTGTTCAAGGGTGGTAGTCAAATTATGTAGCACGTGGGGCACATCCAACACCAAAGGTCAAAGGCTATTCTGGTTCCACTGACTACCAGTCCTCATTTACTTCTGCATTTGGTACAGCACCCATGGGAAGAATTGGCTGCCAGTGAGAAAAAGAGGAACTATGTGTGAGCCCTCTGCTTTACTCTGTAATTCAGTCATTGATATATAAAGCACTTGTTAGGAAAGAAATACATAGCAATACCTGGCATACAGTGTGTATCAGTAAATCCTAAGTGGTGGTGGCAATAAAAAACTTTCACTGAAAGGTAGAAAGGCATATAGAAAATGAATAGTTGCAACTATATTTATATTTCATGCTTTCCAAAATACAAGTATTTTATTTTCACAGTTCTGTTTGCTATGTTCACAGAAATTTTTTTTAAAATGTTGATTCAGGACTGGTGAGATAGCTCAGTGGCATAAGCGTCTGCCTGGCAGGCGTGAGGTCCTGAGTTCGACTCTCAGTACCCGCATTAAAAATAAAATGTGGATTCATTGTAGTCTGACAGAAAATGATTATGATTTTTTACTTATAATTTTTTATAATTGATTATAATGTTTTGCACTATACTCCCTAAAATTTGCAAGATTTCTAGCTTTTCTGTTGGTGGAAAGTAGGAAAAAGTCATAATTTAATTTATTTCTTAGTTTTCCAATCTAATCCTTAGACAAAGGTTAGTCCCTCTCTGATTGCTGTGAGGGGAGAAGGAGAACAATAATGTCAGACATATTACCAGTACCATTTTGGTTTTATAAACACATAGTGGGCTTAAAACTTGGAATTTTCCAATATTCAGAATACAATTCTTCTCACATTAGTTACTTAACATCAATAAATCCAGCTGGTCTTAAGAAACTCCAGGGATGGGTCTGCAACATTTATTTTCAGTGCTGAGGATTCAACCTCAGGCCTCAAGTATATTGGTCAAGTGCTGTATCATGAGCTACTTTCCCAGTACTGATCTACAACTTCTTAATGCACTTAAGAAATAAAATGTACAACAGTCCCAATTTTATTTTTTATACTTGCACTCTTAATACAATCAGTCTTTGTTATTTCCAAATCTGCCGTTCTTGAGTTGTCTTCCTTCATTGACCAACCCAGTATCAGTTGCCTAGAAAATACTGTGTTCAGGTCTCACCCACTGCCCTACATGTTGAAAATATTGGCCATGCATTATATATAAGAAAGCACCAAATCATACATCAACCTCAAATAATAAAACTGAGCCTAATAAAAATGAGGTTTACAGTCAAAGTCATATTGGTGAATTATGTTCTTGCATTTTCTTAATTTCAGGCAAAGAGAAGATAGATGAGAGAATATTATCTCTCTCCTCTTCTGGCAATAAGCCAAAAGGACTAGAAGGCAGGAGACATCGAAACATAAGCAGAACCAATATGTGATTTGCAAGTCAAGAGAATTAAAAACCCAATTACAAGTCTAGTTTTATATATATCATTCTTTTTGTTAGAAGAGTGAATCAATAGAATTATTTCATTTTGCTGCTATTGCTGTAGTTGTAAAGAGGGGTTATATGTTTTGATGTGTTACTGTTTATGCCATCAAATTCAGTAACTCATAAGGTCAAATCAACATATACAATATGAAAATGAAGTAATGTTACTGTTCTCTCCTCTCTTCCCTGCCAAACACAGAAACACTAGAGAATACATTTTTATTCCTTTTGTGTTTTATCAGCTTTAGAGTAAGCTCTCTGCAGCCATATGTAAGTCATGGGTAACATACATACATGTCACATGTGAGTATTTTTCCCAAAGGCAATGCCATGTCCATAGAGATTTCACTTAATGTTTCTGAGTGTGTCTGATGATTGAATTGTGTCCCACCAAAGAATTTATTATGCAAGGCAAACTTCAGCTACATTATGAAATCCTCTAGTCATAATTGTATACTCTATCTGATGCAACATCAAAGTGATGAATTAATGAAATGGTTATTAATAGTCATGCTTTTATCCTATATTTTACTTCTTCAATACTGCATTTTGAAATAAGCTATTAGAGGAATTGAAGAGGAAATTGCTATGCAAAAGCTGAATTGAAAGTTGTATATTGTGTTTTTCCAAATAGTGTTGACTCTTTCAGAAAATCTAACATCATCCTACAAGTTGTTTTTGTTCATCACTGTTACCACTGTTTTCTTCATTAAGGGTTTCATCCCTTCGATCATACTGGAACCTTATTATTGAAAGCCTACTGTGTGCAAACATAATGGTAGTTTCTACAGTTACGGCTGTAACTAGGAAAGCCACAGTCTCAACCCTCATGGAGTTTGCACTCCAGCAGGAGTGTCACATTATCACATAGATCATCCAAGTGCTCATTCAGCTGATGTCCATTCTATGAAGGGCACCAGGGAGGATCAGATTTATATCCAAGCTGGCAGAGAGTTTCTTTGAGAAATGATAACAGTGCTTATCTACGAATTTTGCTTAGGAATTATCTGGGGGAAGAACAGAAATTGTTGATTGGAGAAACAATCTGCCAAGACCTTGAGTCAGAAAGGATGATGGCATGTTCATAGAGCTCAAGAAAATCAGGAATGACCAGGGGAAAGGGACCAAGAGGGAAGACAAGCATCAGAAATATCCACTGATTTTTCAGGCTCTATTAAAGATTTTGCCACATCTCTCAAAAGAAACATGATTTTAAAATTCTAACATGTATTAAAAATACTGGAGGCACCATTTCTACAGTCAAGGGAAGAGTTGAAATCAAAATCTCCATAAGTACTAAATCCCAGGTTCATAAAATTATTATTATTATTTTTTTTTGTGGGTACCGGGGGGTCGACCTCAGGACCTCGCGCGCCAACAGGCACCCGAGCCGCTGAGCGATATCACTGGCCCCTTTTCCGTATGTGGGATCCGGGAGTCGAACTCGGGCCCTCGCGCTTGCAAGGCAGACGCTTACGCCGCTGAGCCATCTCACCGGCCCATAAAATTATTTTTAATAGCATCATCTTACATAAGATTCACCACAGCAGTCATTTAGTGAATTCCTTGCAACAGTTGGAGAGAAACATCGGCAAGCAAGTACTCATTCACCATCGACACAACTGTTTGCAATTCAGACGATTTGAGAAGCTGAAGTCGAAAGAATTGATGTGTAAGTCCTGTCTCGGGCTCTGTGCACAGTGAAAATTGGTCTGTGGTCAAAGTCTTGCCACAGGAAAGGCTCCTTGTGAAAAGTACATTTTAAGTCACTTCTCACTGAGAGCTGTTGGATGTAAGGGATGCCAATTATTTTCATCAAGAAAAATGGGGTAGAGGAAGGCACAAGAGCAAAAAGATAGTGTTCTGTGAGTGACAACAAGGCGCAATTGAAATAGGAAGTAGGAAAAGGCAAGACATGACAGGGCAAAAAGAGGAAGCTTTGGTACAATTGCACTGCGTTTAATCAGGGTGGGCTGTGCTGTTTAAGGAGAGGCTAAGAAAGATGACAGAATAATAATAATAATAATAATAATAATGCAGAATAAGTGACAGCTAAGAGCCTGCAGGTGAAATGAGAGGATCTGTGCAGTCACGGTTCTCCATGACAAGCACCATCTCTCTCAAAGGTTTTTAAAGATCATGGTCATCAGTCAACTTCAGTTTCCTGACTTAAAGTAATAAAGTCAAAACCCCTGATGCATCTGTGAGCTCCTAAGGAAGGGCACACTGGCCAATGGAAATTATGACAGTCCTTTTATATGTTTATGATTCTTTAAAGTTCACCAAGCACTTTTATCTACATTATTTTATTTGGTAAGAGTTTTTGTCTCCCATGGGCATGGATGAGAAAAGGTGCAGAGCCTTGGAAATATTTTATTTTTGTCACTGGTGTGTAAAATGAAAAGAAAAGAAAGAGAACAGAGAAGAAAGAAACCACCTGAAATTTTTCTCAAGTTCAGCTGTGTATTTTTCTATGCCCTATTACCTTTTATTTTTCTTTTTAAATAAGCATGAGCATAATACTTGGGGTGGAAATTATTTGTTATTTGAGAAATAAAAATAAAGTTTAAGCATGTATTTTTATTCCATATTTTGATTATTTTTTTCTTCATACAATTCTACTCTGGTGTTTCGTTTGCTCTACCCAGATGGTAAATGCACCATTAAGTTTATCCAGCCTGAATTAATTATCTTTTTATAGTAAAAGAAGATCCTCTCCTTTTGACAAGTAAGATGTTTGTGCAGTATTTATGAATAAATAAAAGCAGCTGTTGTACACAGTATTATTTATAGCATTGCTGCAAACATTTCATCTCAAAAGAAATCCACTCTTTTCAATATATGCAAGCTCCTGGTATTCCAGAGTTTATTAAAGAGTGGAAATCACAGACCTGTTATCCACATTGTGGCATATAAAAAAAATGTCATGCTTCCTATGAGGCGCTCGATTCAAAACAGCAAGCATAAGGCAGCGTGCTCTTAGGTGGTTATTGTCTTTGCTGGTCACTTGGCCCTGTCCTTCAGCGTTTTGCATGTGAAGAGTGGACCAGCAAAGCGTCTTTCCCTGGAAACAGAAAGTTGACAGGCAGTCACAGACATTGCCTTTCCCTGCTTTTCAGTTGGATGACTTTTGGATAGGCGATATGGCCATTGTTGAAGAGATTTTTTTCTTGATAAGACAGTAGATTTGCAAAGCACAGGAGTCTTTTCCCCTAATGAAGAGGTTGTCTCCTCTCTGAGCCAGGAAAGGCAGGATGGAGGATCACACTTGTCAGGATGGTGAGGTCATAACCCCCAAGGAGGAGGCGTCTTACTGCCTGTCTGAACGATCTTGGTTTTCCATGCAACACCTTGTTTCTCAGCAGAGCTGACTTGTTCCTAAGGGGTCACTGCCTTTTCTTAGTCATCGTTATTTCTGACAGCAAATATAAAATGTGCTCCAGGAATAAATACTTGCAAATGTCGTCACCAAGCACCAGTGACAAAAATCTATGGGAAGCTTCATGAAACCTCACTGTGGAGAACTTAGAAACATTAAATCTGATTAAGCATCTGCCTGCCTGCATGATGACTGGCACGGTAACAGTCAGGGTTATGGTGTGAAGCTAAAATATTCCTCCACAGTCTCATATTTTCAAAGATGCGGTGTTTGGAAGATGATTGGGTCGTGGAGTGCTACATTCATCAGCAGATTAAACTGTTCATGAGTTTGTGTTTGTGCATTTAGGAGGTGGGGCCTAGTTGAAGACTGGTGGCCTGGGCAATGACCTAGAAGAGTGTGGTTGGCTTGAACCCACTGAAACCATGTGCCAAAGAAACCTCTCCTCCTTTAAGTTTCAGGGTATTTTTGGGTATTTTGTCCCAGCTACCAGAAAGTGACTAATACAATGACTATTTTGCAGCAATTACTGTGTAAACAATGCTAGTGGTTATGTTCTCCTCTAAGGAAAAAAAAAAAAAACTTTTAAGCTATTGTTCAGGTTACCATTTTTTTTTTTTTTTTTTGTGGGTACCGGGGGTCGACCTCAGGACCTCGCGCGCCAACAGGCACCCGTGCCGCTGAGCGATATCACCGGCCCCTTTTTCATATGTGGGATCCGGGAGTCGAACTCGGGCCCTCGCGCTTGCAAGGCAGGTGCTTATGCCGCTGAGCCATCTCACTGGCCCCCAGGTTACCATTTTTAAACATAATATAAATATAATATTCTAATTAGCACATATTTATAGACGTTCTTTAATAAACTTGCATGCTCCATGGCAGTTAATTGGTGATGCTAGTTACATGGTTGACCTTTAAGCCTGATGGAAACAGGTGACTGTTGCCTCTGAAGAGTTCACGTTTGTTCATAGAGGGTCTGGGCGTGCTTGACACCATTTTCGCTGTTCTGGTCCTACATAGTCTTGCATAGTAAAATGAACTATAGTAGCCCGGTGATTGTGAAGATGAAGAAGTGAATCTCACCTCAACCAGGACAGTACACTCTGCGCCGTAATAGTTTCATCAATTCAAATTTCAATGAGAAGTAATTTATTGAATATAATTGTATCTTTAACTTTGAAATTTATTAATGTAGTACATCATGGCAGGAGCCTGTGTACTACTTACCTCACGGTTGGGAAGCAAAGGAGTGGAAGAAGAAAAAGCCACAGTCCCATAATACCACGAGTGATTTAAGGATCTTCCATGAGAGTCCACATCTCAAAGATTCCAACCCCCGCCAATAGTGACACCTGAGGACCATACCTTTAATACGTAGACTTTGGGGGACAGTCAGCATCCATATCATATAGCAGGGGTAGAACTTCAAATAACATTAATAAAGTCTACTGTGAAGAGAGAAAAAAACGAAGAGAAATTTGTCATGTCCACATGCATGACAAAGTTTTCTGTCAATTTCTAGGCCTGCGTAAGTAGCTCAGCTGTTACAGTTGAAGATCTGCTAGTGGAAAAATAGTTTGCTTTTGCTCTTGCTGTTGTTTTTCACCTTTCTTAACTACTTATGCTAGTTTTGATTTCTCCATTACCTTATTCACCCATCGAAGGCTTTTTAAATCTAGAGTCATTCTGTACATAACTGACTTGTTTATACACAGAATTCAGGAAGTGTCTATCCTCAGCAAGTAAATATAAGTGCGTGTATCAGTGCACATAATTTTTTCAGCTGTGGGTCTATAGTTTTCCTTAGATTCTTAGTGGGTCTCACGAGTGGAAAAGGTTTGAGGATGACTATCTAGGAATTTTTAACCTATTCTATTAAGCCAAAGGCTCAGGCAACATTGTATCTTGTAAAACCTGCATGTGTACTTGAATGTGCACTTTAGGATTTTGTTAAAATGTAAATTATAACCCAGTAGCTCTCAGAAAACTTGATGCTATTGGCCCAAGAGTCACAGTTTGAGCAACAAGGGTATAAAACTCGAAAAGTTTGGTATTAGAGAGCACTGGCCTCAGATACTCCAGGGATCCACAGCCATGACTGGATGGAAACCACCAGGGAAACACGGGAGTAGATGTGGTGTGAGTCATCTGGTACTAGGAAGCGCTTAACCAGGTGTCTACTTTCTAGTGGCTTGTGACGTTGACTAGCAGGATTGCTGTGAGTTAAATGAGATGACAACTACAGTTCTTGGTAAAGTGTAGGTGCTAAATAACTTCTTCCTGTCCCCTTCCCTGAAGCACTTTTTGGTTTCTTTTACTCCAGTGAGGTAATTATTTAGGAGTCACAATCAGCATAGCTGAGTATTCTTAGGTTGAAAACAAGTCCAGCATTACATACACCAAGAATTTCCTCAAAAAAGTTCTCTTGATTTTAATACCTTCTGGTTCCAAGCAGAATTAGAGTTCTAGCCTTTTCTACCTATCAAATTTCACCAGTAGTCTTTCAAAACACATTGGCTTACGTCTGGTTGCCTCAGGGAATACTGCCTTTCAGCTCACCCCACCACTGCCCTGTCTTGATCCTATTTTAACTTCAACACTTACTTGCACTAGTTAATTAATCGTTACCTTCGACAGTGAGTACTGTAATTTTTCCAAATTCCTCTTCCCTCTCCACAATTCATTTTCACGCTATTCGGTCTGCTAGAATTTTGCTTGTCTCACTACGACAACTGCAATGTTTACACTAATACCACTGCTGAATATAATATAATTATTATATTAATTATTATATTAATATTTAATATAACATTGATAATAATATTAATATTATTAATATTATATTATATTAATTATTATATTAATTCTTGATTTTCTGTATGACCTTGAATACGCATCTTCTCATTTTGTCCTTCTCACGTTAGTCAAGAATTGCATTACAACTTGTAAGTGTCAAGTGGACCTGGCAGTTTGAGTTCCTCTGAATATGCCACGGTTATTTGTTCTTGTAGTTTACTTCATTGCCCTTACTAATGAATGATTTCATGTTCCCATCATAAAGCCACAGAGGCAGGACTGTTTGGTCACTTCTTTTTTTCTTTTTTTTTTTTTGTGGGTACCAGGGGTCGACCTCAGGACCTCACACGCCAGCAGGCGCCCGTGCCGCTGAGCGATATCACCGGCCCTTTTTTTGTATGTGGGTTCCGGGAGTCGAACTCAGGACCTTGCGCTTGCCAGGCAGGCGCTTACGCTGCTGAGCCATCTCACTGGCCTGTTTAGTTACTTCTTTCTTTTCATTAGCAAGATATCAAGGTCATGGTAAACATGGAACATACATTCGTTTGACCTACTATCTAATTTTCATCATTGACAAAGACTCTGAGCAGATGGTAGTAGCAAATGTGGTGGGAAGAAAACATCAGTAGTGATTTATAATTTTTCATTTCTTGAAGTTGCCACTTCTGTGAATGGATCCCTGTATAAAAATGGAGAAAAAGAAAGGCTGTTGTGTTATTCTTAAAGACTGTTAGGCTCAAGATTACCAGTCAGGCATAATTCTTGTTTAATTCTCCCATTACCATCTAATCCTGTTTATGTCAGGAGCACCTTTAATAGAATGTCACTTCAAATCATGGAACTACAAAGACGAGCACTGTAATTTACATTAGCTACAAAAGCATACCCTTTCCACAGGAACGCCTGAGCTAGCAAGAACACCAGGGACAAAGCATCTTGCTTCTGAGCTCTCAGAAAGCCACAGCTATTACTTGATAGATGCCCCCCAAAAGTGACTCCCTTTTTTCAGGGACATCAATCAGCATGCTGTTCTCCCCCTTTCTGTAGGGGATCCTGGGAGATGCTCGAGGAAAAAAATGTTAATACACTATTGTCTAATTTCAGGGCCTCTGTCTAAAGAGGGATGAGTTGGATGGGTCTACCCATCTCCTAAGTGTTACTTCTGCAGTTCAGGGTGTTTGTATTTCCCTTAGAGCCTATGACTGCCTTCGATGAATTGGGTAACCCCATGAGAAGAATTCCTTAGATGCTCGGCTGCTTAGATGTTGTTGATGTCCATACTAGTATGAGAAACACAACCACATGTGGTTGGCCTTTGGTAGGCAGAGACAGTAAAATGCAACATAGTCCTGAACAACTTTATGTGTCATAGCTCTGAGTTTTTCAAATTTCAGAGCTTGTTTGGCCAGAGCTTAAGTAGAACAGGTGGGGAATGAAGAGGCATAGTCACACTGGAAAGGCCCATCTGATAAGGGACTGAAAGATTCCTGCAGAATGTGGCCATGGGATAAGGACCAACCTTATCCCATTTTTTGTGCTTCCTTGAGGCATTACGTCATATTTTTTGGCTGCCTCCTTTGTAAGATTCCTTTTGCCTACTAGCAACTCACAAACTTTAGCACACACTGCAGCCATTTGGAGGGCTTCTTAGAACACAGATTGGACACTTAAGGCCGGAATTCTGCTTCAGAGATCTAGAGCGGAGGAAGGAGCAGTAATTTACATTTCTAGCTATGTGAAGTAGATGCCGCTATTGAGAACCACTAGTCCATTCCATATCTGTTTTGCTACATTTTCCTTTTGGACACTCATCATTTTTATCAGTTGTTCCCGTTTACGGTTTTTCCTCCTTTCCAAATTAAAAGTACCTCGCTCTCCCCAAGAAAAGAAACCCAGTTTCTCTAAGGTCATCCCAGAATCAGAGATTATTCCACGGCTCCAATTTATAGCTAACAAACAATCCCCAAATTCATCGTTGTTGTTTAACGGCACGCTGAACACTTGTGTCTTTGCACTATTAACGCAATATTTGAGTTACTGTATGGAAACATCATATACTTTTTCAGTAAAGAGCTGCATTCCTAGAAATTTGTTCTTCACATTCTCTGGGGTTCTAACAGTGAGTTTTACTCTGTCTCTAAACTCGTTCTCATGTCTGCAATTAAGTAGCAGAGAAAGAATTTGAACTAGCATGTATCTGTATCTCAAGTAGAGTACTAAATGGACGTGCACAGGCACTCCCACACTCTTGGGAGTGTTGGAGAGTCTTGGGAAGAGCTTGTGGAGGCAACAACGTGTCTCTTCAAGGAGATGACGCAAGACTTTAAAGGATGACCAGGCAGAAAGGAACATTCCAACGCCTCTCCTCTGACTTCCGGGTGGTTTTCCTAGGGCCACTGTGCCCTCATCACCTTCCCCTCCAGGGCACTGTCTCCTTCTCCTTTGACCATCTCACCTCCCCTTCCTCCTACAGCAGAAGGGAAGAAGGAAGCACTGTCCTCAGTGTGTAAATCTCTTGTTCTTCTCTCCTACTGGAGAAGTGTTTTTTTGTTCTTTTGACCTTAGTGCTGCACAGATCATTATCCTTCAGAACAAGGACAAAATGATTTCTCAGTTTCTCCCCACCATCAATCTCCTCAAAGTCTGATAATTTGATCTAATTTGTATAGCATTTTCCCCAAATAACTTAAAAACAAACTTGTCATTCTGGATGATGTTGCTTTAATGTCCTAACAATCACACATGGGGAAATTCATCAGAGAGGATGATTGGTATTCGGGAAAAAAAAAAAAAAAAGGCAGAGTGTGCAGAGAGAGGGATCCTAGGCAACCTTGTAAGGAAGTCAAGATTATTTCTCCCATATGAAATAATGGAAATACTAATAATGCATTGTGAACCTCCTAAAACACCCCTTAAATAAAATTTTCATAATAAAAAAGTGTTATATAATGTGCATAACTTACCAGAAACACCAATAATTTTCCTAGTGTACTCACCAAAAAGTTATAAAATGTGCCTTGTTTACCAGAAACAACAATTTCATCCTCTACTCACCATGCAAGTTGACATCTCTGGCTTGCAAGAAGAGAGGATGAAATGGAAGATGGCTATTGTTTGGGAAGAGAGTCCCCTTCCACAAGAATGTCAGGAATCTGGGCTCAGGCTGACAGCTACCTACACTTATATATGCTTTTCTGGCATCGCAAGTCTTTGTTTACAACTGCACAAGCAGGCCAGCATTCAGGTCATAACTCAAGACTTTGGTCATAAGTTAGACCTGAAAGTCGGGTCCTAACCCAAGTTGTTCCCAAGCGATGCCGGTTGTAACTGGAGGGTCCACTGTAGTAGGCAAGGAAAGCCTGTGGAGAGAAGAAAGGAAGACGTCCATCCATACCCCACCCCCTCAAATCAATTAAGGCAATTGGATCCACGGAGGCCTGCAGGGATCATGCACAGCTGCAGACAGGACGCGTGTCTGGAAGGAGGGACAGCTCTCAGAGCTTCCAGAAGGCAACTGACTGTTCCAGGGGGCCCTGCTCTGCTGCTCACAGTCAGGCGGTGACCTCACTGTAGAGAGACCCTTGTGAACACACTGGGTTAATGCTAGAATGACTGTGTGAGAGCTTTTATTTTATTTTTGTTCATTATAGTTATTGTTTCCTTGCTTCTTTGTTTGATTTGGATCATCTTTGTTGGCTCTTTCTCTTTCTTTCTTTCTTTCTTTCTTTCTTTCTTTCTTTCTTTCTTTCTTTCTTTCTTTTTCTTTCTTTCTCTATTTTTCTCTTGTGGTTCTTGCTTCTTTATTGCTATTGCTATGTCATTATATTTTGCTTTATTCTTGGAGGTTTTCCCTTTTGACCTTCTCCCTCTTTTAGTGCTTCTTAACTTCTATTTTTTGACTCTCTTTCTTTCTGATATTTTTTTTGCATGTTATGTTGGCTCTTTGCCTTCCCCTTCCTCTTTCCCACCTGTAAAAGGGCATAAATTAACAGGAGCCTGTATACATGCATTAGAGGCTAAGAATTACCAGTGTAATAACTTAAACAGTACGGTTTAAAGGTGTGTCAGAATAACCATTAACAAAATGGGACTTAGAGGAGCCAGACACAACGATTAACAGGTTCCCACCAACTCACAGCCTCCTTCAATCTCTAAATACAGTGGTACTTTGATCCATGAGCTTAATTTGTTCTACAATTTTGGAAAAGATGGCTGAGTTTGTCTTTGTGTGGGAAAGATGGCCCCAGTTGTGTTTGCCACTCAATGCAGAGTTTACAAAAACATAATTTTGCCAAATACTTCTGTTTTCAAATCAAATTGTTCACAAAAAAAAGTGTTCATAAACTGAGGTTCCACTTTACACCCTGCCATCTACATGCTTGCTACTGCCTACACAAATACTCTCTGAAACCCCCTAAATGCTAGCCCTTTACCCAAGCTACAAAAATAATTCCAACAGAGTCCAACCTCCTATCTATTTTTAACTTATTTATGTTTATTGTACCTTGCTCTCTTCCTATTGATAAGGTGCCCCTTCTTTCCTCCTTCTTCTCTCCATCCTCCCACCCTCTCCACATCCCAGATGACCCACAAATAGCAGTGTAATATAGTTCATAAGCATATTGCAAAAGGGTAAAATTATCAAAACTTTTTTTATTTATGATTTATGTATGGTTGGATCTGTGGATGCTGTTACAGCAAGTAGAAATTCTCTCCTCACAACACAGTGACTCAGACAATTAAACTGAGTCTGTTGATGTGGTAAACAATACGTATTGACAAATAGAACCAAGAGAACATCACTGAAAAACAGAACCTGACTAAATAAATTTTCATACCAACAACAAACTGTCTTCACTGTATTTGATATCAATCCTCAGCATAAAAGAAAAAAGAACAACAACAACAACAACAACAACAACAACAACAAAAAGAAAACATGAAAAAATGAGGCAACAAAATGCCTCCAAAGACTTCCAACTGTTCAAAAGCAGATCCGGGGGGATTGATGGTGAGGAAATTAAACATCAGAGATCTGAGGTGTAGTAAATAATTAAAGAGAAAGCAAAGAAACTTAGTGACAAATATAATGCAACAAATTATTTAAAAGATCATACATTGTGACCAAGTATGTTTCATCCCAGTGATGCAAGGATGGCCCACACGTGCAAATCAATAAATGTAATACACAGCATGAACAGAAGCAAGGAGAAAAATCACATGATCATCTCACAATAGGTACAGAAAAAACCTTTGACAAAAATCCAACATCCATTCATAAAAAAACCCTGGAGAAAATAGGTATAGAAAAACCTTATCTTAAGACAAAACCCAGTTATGAAAAACCAGTGGCCAACATCATATAAAATGGGGAAATGCTGCAACCTTTCCACCCAAAATCAGGAACAACAGAGGATGTCTATTATTATCACTCTTGTTCAATATAGTACTTGAAACAATAGAGCAATCAGGCAAGAGGAGGAAATAAAAGGGATATGTATAAGAAAAGAATAAGTCAAATTATCATTAATTGCAGATGACATGATCCCTTGCAAAAAAGTTCCAAAAAATTCTACCAAAAGTGTCCCAGAATTAATAGCCAAATTCAGTAGCAGAATGCAGTATCAACACATAAAATTCAATAGCATTCCTGTACACCAATAATGAATACACCAAGAAAGAAATTAGGAAATATCATTCACAATAGTATCAAGGAAAATACTTAGGAATTAATCAAGGAAGTAAAAGACCTCTACCACAAAAACTAAAGCACTTAGAAATAGGAGAGTGATGAAAACATCAGTAAATGGAAAAACACCCCATTCCTGGATAGGCAGAACCAACATTGTCAAAATGGCCATACTTCCAAAACTAATGTATAGATTTACTGCAATCACAATGAAAATACTAACAATATTCCTCACAGAACTAGAGAAAACAACTCTAAAATTCTTATTGAAACAAAAAAGGCCCAGAGTAGCAAAAGTAATCCTGGGAAATAACAGCAAAGCAGGAAGCATCACAATTCCAGATTTCAAATTATATTACAAAGCTACAGTGATAAAAACAACGTGGTACTGGCACAAAAATATACCTGTGGATCAATGAAACAGAATAGAAAAAGCACAAAATATTCAGACACATTCATCCACCTGGTCTTTGACAAAGATGCTGAAAATATGTGCTGGAGGAAAGATAGCCTCTTTAGCAAACTGTGCTGGGAAAACAGGCTACATACTTAAGATTTAATCTAGACCCATGTCCCCCGTCATGTACTGAACTAGGTCAAAATGGCTCAAAGATCTAAATGTTAAAATGGAAGCACTCAACTTGCTGCAAGATAGAATAGGTAATAATGTTGAAGACATAGGTATAAATAAAAGGATATTCTGAACAGAACCCCAGTTGCACAAGAAATAACATCAAGCATTAACAAATGAGATCATATCAAATTAAAGAGCTCCTGGACAACAGAAGAAACAACCAAGATAGTGAAGTGACAACCACCAGAATTGGAAAAATAATTTTGGCATCTACACCTCAGACAGAGGGCTGATATCTAAAATATATAAGAACTCAAAAAATAATAAATAATAAATAAAAGAACCACTCACAAACGGGCAGCTGAAATGAATAAACACTCGTCAGAAGACATACAAATGCCCAATAAATACATCATTGGCGCTAGAGAAATGCAAATTAAAACAGCACTCAGATTCCTTCTTACCCCAGAAAGAGAGGCTTCATCAAGAAATCAAACAATAACAAATGCAGGCGAGGCTACAGGGAAAAAAGAACATTGTTCGTGTACATTGTTGGTGGAAATGGAAACTACTACATACAACCACTATGGAAATCAGTATGCTGATTCCTCAGAAAATGAAAATAGAAATTGCAGTAGACATTGGTGGGTACATGGCCCCATGTTCATAGTTCAGACACTGGGAAATAAGAAATCTTACCTAAGACTCCTGGCCTAAGTCAACTCATTAACTTGTACCCATATGTCAGCATTTGTACAAAGACGATGGACTCAGGGGTGCTATTAAGCACTCGCCAATATTAAACAACAAACACTTTATTTTGTCATTATTTCTTTTATGTATCCTCTTTCATCAGTGAAACTTAAAGAGTAGAGGAATACTAACAAAATAATTATGTATGCACACACATATATGTGTATAAACACACATGTACACATATATATGTCAAATACATATATACACACATGCATGCATATGTCATAAATGTAGATTCCAAAACCAAAAAGGGCACAGAGCATTTTATTAAGCATATCTGTCATGTTTTTGGCAGACATATTTTTGGTGTTTTAGTGTGGTCAAATCTGTTAAGTGTTTTTATGATTCTAACACTTAGCATCTTGGAAAAGTTTTCCCTAGCTCAAATTTAAATCTATATATCTTTCTTTCAGGTAGGTTTCTGGTTTTATTTTGGTTCTTAAATAATTTGATCCATTATTTTGGTTTGAGGTGTGAAGCAGGAGATTTGAGTGTGCTCATTATTTTCCCAAAAGATTAACTAACTGCATTTCATTAAGTGATTATTCTCCCACATATCCCGTTTTGAACCCTTTCTGTACTTCTTTCTGGATCTGCCTTTTACTCTTGTTGTTGGAGAAGACCAAGAACTTTCTGCTGGGGATAGCAATACTGAGTAAATACGCTGAAAAGCAGGAAAGAGTTGATCCAGAAGAAAAGGAGAGCAAATTTTACTCTGCAGGGAGTGATGGATTCATTTGGCAAAGACTTCTGACAGAGTCTGTGTGGAATATAAACACATCGACAGAATTCAGGCGGCATAAAATAGTGTGCCAGAGATGCAGAGCACTGGCCCTCACTGGACTAAGCATGAAGCAGGTCACAGAGGCAAACAAACCTAAGGGACACTCATGAGCCTTCTCCCTGGAAAAGGCATCCGTGGCTGAAGATCTGACTTGTACATTTCCAGCCCTATTCCTCTCAAGGTGACACGTGTGCTAGCCTCTCGGAGACTGGACGCCATTAAAGTGAATTCTACCTGTGCTCTTTGCTCTGATTTACTGCTCCAGAAGCAGCTCCCTGAATAAAAGCTGCTTCTTGTTCTGCTTGCCTGCAGGGAAAGGAGGCACTAGCCTGAGGATGCCTGTCTGTGGTCCCTTGGCAGTTATTAGTCTTGTAAAAGTATAAGCTGTATTCTCTTGAGAGCTTGTTTATGTTGGTATCGCTGAGATTTGGATCCTCACATAAGTAGGGAGCACGATGACTCTAAACCAGTTTTTCTCTCAGCAGAGCTAACATTGTGAGAATCTTACATTTGACCTTGGTCTCAAGCGAACTGAACAATCTAAATATCTAAAAACCCATTTTGTCTACATCCATAGATTAGGGTTTAAGTTGGAGAAGTTCAGGCTATGTAGGACCCTCATTTAATAATCACTAGTGATTATTATTAAATTTAGACTAAAGAACTTCCAGATACCAGTATTATTTACTCCCAAGAGAGTATACTCAAGTTAAAAATGTTAACCTTCTTAGACAAGATGTTAACCTTTGCAAGAAAATCCTATGTGGTCGTGGCCACCGAACTTGCATCAAATCCAAAAGGGTTACCACATTCAAGCAAAAATTTTGGACTATCCAGAGGGAAAAATATCATAGCCAGTGTGTGGAAAAATGCTATTGAATTTGTTTTTCAAATCATGAAAAAGAAAAAGTAAATCTAATTTCTTAGTGAATCTCTACCCCTCATGTATGAAGAGGCAAGAAAGAAAGAGAATTTCACTGCAAATCTATTCCTTTTTTTTCCTTGAGACAATGTGCAAGTTCATGAACTTAATTCTTTCCATGATTCTGGTCACAAACCGAATTGGATGAGAACCAAATCCAATGCAATGGTTAGGTTCAATGTTGACCTGATGGGGAAATGTGACTTGGTTCTTGTCCAATTTGGTTTGTGACCAGAATCACCCAGAGAATTGAGTTCGTGAACTGAGGTACCACTGTACTTCAAGATGAGGACTCAAGAAACATTTGTCTACTCGTATATACTTTTCTCTGTGATCCAATGAAACTGGAAGTTATTTTTAAAAGAGTCTAGGATAAAGAAATATGGTTTCATGTTTCAGTCTTAAAACTTTGAGTGAAATAAGGTTCAGGACTGCAATAAGCTGGCAGTTCAGGAGACACTAAAGAGCATGCAGAGGTCAACCAGCTACCCCAGCTTCTCTCTCCTCATTTTCTCCAACCCATTTAGTGCCCTTCCTCAGTAGGTTAAACAGAGTTAGACTGAGCCCATCTTCTGTGTGTCTCTTTAGCTAACATTATGACTTATTTTCATGCCTAATACTGCTTTTCATGGTGTTTTTACCTGCACCATAGGTACACACACCTGGCGTGATCTGTTAATTGTGGTTACCTAAACTTGGAGCCTGGTATTAAAATACAAAACATGTTGCACCTGGTTCATGAGACACTTTTGCCCTACAGATAGTATTCCTCCCCTTATCTCAAATAAAAGTACTAAAATTGCGCTAATAATCAAATGGAGAAATCATGCTTTGTCACAAAATATACAGGGATTGAAAGTAACTTTATTCTTGTCCATAGGGCCCACACACAAAGACTGTTTTGCACATAATTTTTCATGAGTGAAATAACACAAAATCTTATGATCAAAACAACAGCAGTCCCTTGCCCCAGGCCTGAGTTTTGCTATCAGTGACAACCACTGTCATGAAATTTAACATACTCATCTTTCTCCTCATATTCCTAAGGACTAAGTTGTACTTCGACTTGTTAGTTTTTTCAACTCTAGAAATTGCCCATTGACTCTTCCCTGGCTGAGGAGAATTTTACACTATAATTTGACCCTCATCTTACCATCTTCTGTGCTTCTTATCAATATATCAGTACTACAAATTTGATTAACAACTAGGGTTTTATTATTGTGACTAGGTAAATAGTGTTCACTGATGAGCCAAGAGTACCTTCTATTATGCTAAAGGACATGTTTTTGTTATTGCTTGTTTTAATATGAATAAGCTCAAACAACATGGGCAACAAGGGAATGATGTCAGTACAACTTGAGTCACATTGTTTCATGTGACCTTTTGTACAGTATGTTAATGTTTTGACTCCATGAGGGATAAGTGATCGCGCAATTAAAAGATAGCCTTAGCAGTGTATGAATACCTTTAAAAAACTGCTGAAAATCCTATAAAATGCCTTTTGTTGGAGGAAGAAGTTGCTGGATTAGTGGGTGTGAAGACTGTAAACTCTCCACCATGTGAAACATTTTGGAAAACTAAGTATAGTTGACACCTCCTTTGGTATTTAAAACATTTGTTAATGGAGAAGACCACCCCTCCACCATATTTTTAATTTTGATGAAACTGATTACTTACAAAATGAGAAAAAGACAGATAATCTAAAAAAGAGATCATCATTATTTATAATTCATTACAGTGTCAAAGTAACATAATGAATTAAAATATGACCAAGTCCAAGTCCTCTAAGAGGGGATGGAGCCTACGGATGTTTTCATTTTCAGTAAAGTATCAAGGGAAAGAGCAAAAGCTGCCATAGACACAGTAGGGAGAGAAAGGTAAACTTCAAAGCATTTCTAAAGGGTGAGTAGGGTTGTACAAGAATTTAGAAATCCTGAAGCTCCCATAGATGGGGGACTCTATATATCTGCCAACTCTGTAGGGTAGGCCTGCATGGTCACTCCCTAGGAGGACAAATGGCAAAGCAGGGGGACTATGAGAACTTTCTAAGGTGCGAATGCCACAAGCCGGCTATGCCTGAAGGCACAGCAAAAGAACCGAGAGAAGCCCACCCACACTCCAGCCAGTGTGCCCACTCTGAGATAGCAGCAGCCTAAGACTTGGGATGGGACAGAATAGCTAAGAAACGCCCTTCTGAGGTGCACACACACAGTCTGCTTAATTCTGAAGGCGGGAAGGAGAATGGAGGTTTACATCACAGGGACTCCAAGCCCTGCACCGAGTAATAAGTGAGGCTAGACTTCCACTGGAGGAGGACTGAAAGAGCAGCAGAGGCACTGAGCCCAGGAGGAAAACTAAGGGCCTAAACTAAGGGCCTAAGTTAAGGGCCTATGTGTCCCCCAGATCTTCCACAGGAGACCAGGAAGGGGCTTTCAACCATCTGAAGAGTATGGAACTAGATCTGCTCATTCAAGATAAAATGGCTTTAAACAAGAATACCAAGGCAGTTCAATAGAGAAATCAAAATCTTTCCAACGAACAGTGCTTAAAGGATTAGATACACTTACTTTAAAAAAAAAAAAAAAAACAACTCACCTCATAAATGACAAGAAATTTGAGATAGATTTTAGACTTAGACTTAAAGCTAAAGTTATGAAACTTCAAGATAATGTAGGAGAACCTTCAATACATGAGTTAAACTGAGGTTTCTGAGCTTACTCAGGATTAACTATAAAGAAAAACAAATTGATAAAATGAACTTCTGCAAAACTAAAACTTGTGTTCATGAAGCCTCAGACTGGAGGAAATTTTTCTTGTCTTATCTTGTCATGTCTTTTCTTTTCTTTCTTTTTCTTTTTCTGTTTTTCCAGCACTTGGGATTGAACCCAGGGTCTTCACACTGAGCTACCATTCCAGACCCCCACCACCACCTTTTAATTTTGAGACAAGTTCTTGCTGAGTTGCTAAACTGCCCAGACTGGGCTAGAATTTGTGATCCTTCTGCTTCTGCAGGGCAGACTGTTGGGATTACAGGAATGTGTTGGGGAAAATAGTATTAAAATAAATATTTGACAAATGGATTTTCCCCCAGAATATATAAATAAGTTGTACAAATCAGTAATTAAAAAAAAAAACCCAATGAGCAAAAGACTTAATAGCTACTTCACCAGAAAAGACACACAGGTGGCCAGTAAGCATGTGGAAATGTGCCAGGCATTATTAATCATCAGAGAAATGTAAGTCAAAGCCACAGTGGAAATCTACAACACATCAATTAGAATAACGATAATGACAAAGATTTGTGACAGCAAATGTTGGATAGTATATGGCTTGTGTCTAGATGTCCTCCGAAAGCCTCATGTGGTCATAGGACGGGCTTTTAGGAGGTGGCTGGATCTAGAGTGTGTGATGCTGGGATTGACTGATGGTGAAATGCTGAGATTAGGGGTGCCCCACCCTGGGTGTGAGTGCTACCTGCCCTAAAGCTGGGTAGCCTAGATAGAATATAAGGGACAGAAAGAGTACTGCTATTGTCACTTGTCATTTGCTGCTTCTTCAGTACCTCATTGCTCTGCTGCCTTCTGCCTGCCAAGAACTGTTTCTCCTCTGTGATGCCCCTCGGCCGTGCCACCTCGCCCTGGAACCAGCTGCATATGCACTGAAACCTCTGCAAACTGTGAGCTAAAATAAATCTTTCCTCCTTTAATTTTAGGTGTTGGATACTTTGTCTCAGCCATGAAAGAAGTAACTAAGACAGATAGGATTTAGAGCAACTAAACTACTCATTCATTCATTTTGGGTTTGTCAAATAGCATAAGGACTTTGGATGACACTTTGTCAACTTTTTATGAAGTTCAGCATACACTTCCATAGAACTTAGCAATTGTACTCATAGGTACAATGGTTTTTATAGCTGGCTGGTTTGTTCATAACACCCCAAAAAGGAAGATATTCCGGGTATTTAAAAGTAGAGGAAGAAGAAGAGGAGGAAAAAGAGGAAGAGGAGGAGAAAAAAAAGGGGAGGGGGAGAGGAAGAGGAGCAGGAAGAAGGAAAAGAAGAAGAAAAGCAGAAGAAATGACTAACAAAGTGTGATGTCGTCATATAATTAAATGTTATGCAATAATAAAAAGAAAAAAACTAATGATATATACAACAATGTGGGTCAATAAGTATTAACCATTAGGAAATTCACCAGAATCATTACGTTGAGTAAAAGAAGAGAGATTCAACAAAATACTTATTGTAGGATTCCACTTACATGAAGTTCTTGGATAGACAAAACAAATCTAGTGTGCTTTCTTCAGGTGCGTTTTTAACTAGTACAAAGAACATCCCTGTTGGGATGAAAATATTCTGTGCCCCATTTTTGGTCATATTTGGCCTGACAAAATGACTGAAATAAAAAAGGAAGCAAGGATTTACTTAGGTACACTCTCAGAGGTTTCGGTGCATGGTCATTTGGCTCTGTTTTATCTGGGCAAGTGGCGAGGTCATGGCAGGGAGTTTGTGGTAGAAAAAGCAGTTTACTCCATGGTCACAAATAAGCAAAGTGAGAGAGAGATGAAACACTTCCACTACCCCATTAAGCTATGAATCCATTAACTAATTAATCCTTCCATGAGATTAGACTCCTTATGACCCATTCACTGCCCAAAGCCCTCTTCTCTGACCCCTGCTACATTGGAGACTAAGCCTTCAATACTTGAGATCTTGGGGGCCATTTTAGATCTGAACCATGATGTCTATGGAGATATAGTTAATACTAAAGTATGCATTAGCTAATCGTAATACTAATGTATGCATTCACTTAAATTTGTGTATTCACTATACCTAAATTATATTAAGTAAAAAAAGTTTAAGTTTTACAATTTTATTTTACATCACAAAGTCATGATAAAACGTCAATATGTTTCTCGCGCTATGGTTTTAGTGAAAATGAAATCTGAATGAAGCTGGATTTCAGTTATCTTTGAAAGAAGTTTTAAAAATGCCTTCTTTCTGCCAAAGCCTTGGGGATTTTAATAATTCGTGTTTGCAGATATGAACCCAACTTTAAATTGAGCTAAGTACACTTAAAGAAGTTTATGCACTAGCAGGGGTAAGGCAGCTCTTTAGTGGGAAAGTGCCTGCACATTGTAAGACTGACAAATGGATTTATTATTAGAGTGGAGCATGATTTTACAGTTCTGTAAAGGTGTTGAACTGTTTAAATCAGGGGAGCTAATCCTTGTCTTAAAGCTAATGATGTCTTTTTCTTTTTTTTTTTTTTTGTGGGTACCAGGGTCGACCTCAGCACCTCATGCGCCAGCAGGCGCCCGTGCCGCTGAGTGATATCACTGGCCCTTTTTTCGTATGTGGGTTCCAGGAGTCGAACTTGGGCCCTCGCGCTTGCCAGGCAGGCGCTTATGCCGCTGAGCCATCTCACCAGCCCAGTGATGTCTTAAACAATGAAAATACTCCAAAGTACTTAGTCAACATATGTTTACTAAGAACTCATAGAGCACAATGCCCTACCTAAAGGTGTTTTCCAAACACCAATAGAGTATTAACATTAATTTGTTGACAAACATGTCGATCTTATTAACCTAAGTCAATGCCATCCTTGGAAATTCTTAGAACTAGGTCCTCACTTCAATGAAATGTTTTTTGCTTAAAGTTTCAAGAGCTAATTTTAAGAAGCACATGAAAAAATATTTATTATAGGTTTTGAAAATTGGCTTATTTATATTATTTATACAAAAATAGTTCCAAATTATACATGATCATTATTTTTAAAAAATTTACCTTCAAAAGATGGTTATTTACTCACACTGAGAATATTTAAGAACTCCATTTGTAGGTCTTTCTGCTTTCTTTTTTAAATAATTGTATTTTGTCAACCTAAAGGCAATTTGAGGCATACTGAATGTGAAAACAAAAATTTTATTACCCCTAGAGGGAATATGGCCACCCAAAAAAACATATATTTTAGTTACCCAGAATATGGGTTGCAGAATGGTGGCCGAGGGTTTGGTTTTTTATATAAAAAAGAACGGAAAGGCAATTATAGCAAATTGTTAAATTTGTCACAGACTGTTGATTGGCTGTTGCTCAATTTTTCTGTACATTCTAGGGAAAGAATTGTGGTGCGGGGGAAATGCTGTTACCAGGGTCATTTTTTTCCTTATGGTGTCAGGGAGTTGGGAGAAACCTGCAGTGGTAGGTGAGGACAACCCAACTATTTGCAGTCTCTTGCCTCATGTTTCCCAAGGGCTAAAGAATTTTGTGTCCTTATTCTTGTTGAATTTTAAATCTTTTCTCAACCTTTAATTTAATTAAAAAATATTAAAGGAATACTTCCCAGATAATTGGCCAAATGAGGGGTGCTAGGAAGATAATGTGAAAAATATGGAACTTCTAATTATTCCTGCCTAACCTTTCAGAAACCCAGAAACATCCAGGGATGACACAATTATATAAGTTCATACTAGAATTATATAAAAAGGTACAATGTGTTCAGTGAAAGAATTGATATTTTCATCTGGGATAGGCTTCACAGAGGCAGTAACAAAGAAGGAATATGAGTTCAGTAGGTAAAAAAGGCAGGAAGCTGTAACTCCGGTCCAAAGGACAGCCTGTGTGGTGATATGAAGGCACAGAGCCAAGAAAACATGCTGTATTTAGAGACTTGCAAATTCTCCAACATGTCCAAAGCAAAGTGACATGGAAAATTATCAGATGATGAAACAGTCCTATAGGACCAATTAGGAGTTTTGGTTTTATCCTACATGAGAATAGCAATATTTGTATTTTAGTGACTCCCTCTGCTGCTAATAACTAAGCCTTAATGTTCCCCTCTATTAAGTAAACTTTAGACAAATTTCTTCCTGCTGTAGCTTGGATCAAGAAGGCCCTGGGAGAGATCTATATGTTAATAAAAGCATAGTCCCAGGTTGGCATTATTGGGAGATTGTAGAAACTTGAAGAGGTAGTTCATTGAGGTCTGACTTTGAAGGAGACAGTGGAAGCTTAGTCCCTCCTCTTCCTCTTTGTTTTACATTTCCTGGCAATGAGAGGAGGAGCTTTGTTCTACCACAAGCTCCCCATTATGACGTGCTGCCTCACCAGAGTCCCCAAACCAAATGGACCAATCAACCATGGACTGAAACTCCCATAACTGTGAGCCAACATAGAATTTTGCTCTTTTTATGTTGATTATCTAATTATTTATTGAAGTGAAAGAAAGCTAACTAACATAACTCCTGACTCTAAGCCTCAAATCTTTTCCTAGCGTATTTACTTTAAAAAAATAGCACTTGCAAATTCTTTTGGTGTCCCTATAGGATGTATATAAATCTTCTTAAAACCTTGTGCCAGATTTACAATCCAGGGACTGTCTTTCTCAAGGTCCTGGGAGTTATCTCTTTGAAATGTTATCATGAAGAAAGATAGAGCCCCTCTCTCTCAGTTTCCATGGAAAAGTAGGCACCTAACTTTAGTGATTCCTCACTCCATTTTGTAGAACTATCATCTGTCATGAAAATAAGAGAAAGTTTATTTTTCCTTTGAATCAGATCAATCAGCAAACAGTTGATGTAAAACTCCCCCAGCCAAGCTCTTAAAAACTCTCCAACTTTTTGTTTAAGCAAAGTTTATTCTCTTTTCCTTATTGCAACAGTTTTGGACAAATAAATAGGCTGATATAGCCTTGAATAAATGGTCTCAAATAAAGCTAAAAACCTGTTCAACTTTGTGTAGGGAAATGTCTTACTTTGACACCAGTTTTGACAACAGTTGTATAGGTAACAAATAAAAGGGACAAGATGGTGGATGTTGATGATTCATTGTGAATCTATTACCATAATGTATACAGAACTATTGTTACTAAATTAAGAAGTTAGTACAAGGATAGAAGTATTTGAAGAATAAAGGCTGTAGGACTTGGTGCCCAAGGATTTTTTAATGATAAGAATAAAAACGGATTCTAAGATTTTGAGCAGGAATAAAAACTTCTGACTGGATGTATGATATTAAAATTCATGTATCAAAATGGAGGCAGATAAGTACATGATTTTCCCTATAAATTTCAAGGTTAGCATTTGGAGGCCTCTGCAAGCTATCTGCTTCAAAGTTCCCCAGCATGTACTGAAAGCAAAGTCCATAAAGAAAAACAAATATAATAGTAGAAAATAATGTCAGATCTCATCTTTAAAAAAAATGGAAGTTCTCTCACAAAATTTTCCCTTTCTGTGGCCACTATGACTTCTTGTAAACATGTTACTGGCTGCTGAGTATTTGGGGCTAAGCACCTTACACCTGACTTCTATATTGATTAAGGAAATGACAATTATTTTATTATTTGATGAGATTTAATGCTGGAGCCAGAGTCCATCTGAGAGATATTGGCAAATAATAGCATTGAACAGATTTTCTGCATATTTCAACCAGAACATAAAACTCCGTGTCTCCAGGGCCATTCTCTTCATTTCATCAACAGACGGTGTCACAGTTGACTGCTGTGTTCTTGTACCAGCATATAAAATGTAAGGCAGCTATCCAAGGGTGCATTAAATATAGAACGGCTGAGTCATTCTGTCTTAGAAGAAAACATATGGGAAACTTTGCTTCCTAATAAAGAAAACAATGGGGGTGGAGGCAACCACCACGGGATTAATCTGCATTACAAAGCTTCCAGATTCAGCAAACAGCTTGAAATGTGCAACAGTTTTAGGCTGTTAACTTTCAACTCTAATGGTATTTTAGAGGAGAGGATGCATTTCACAAAAATATCTGATAAACATAATTCTTCCTTGGCCCAGAAAAGCCAGATAAGGTCCTTAGGTTAATATTAAGCTTCCTTTGACCACACTTATTAACCAATGTTTGCCCCAAACTTTGTTACCCTGAATACTACTCTTGTTTACTCATTTTGTCAAACCCTAACCCCACCAACAGAAAATCACAATGAGAGTGCTGGATCTCATATTTCCATCTGAATTTTCAAAAGCCATGGTGTGGGTGAGGTCATTTTGGCTCTGTCACTGAACTAAGATGCATTTGGAATGAGGGCAGATGTGCTAGAAAAGAGAGAAAGTGCTTAGAAGGTGGGATGATGTTTAGAGGGTCTGTGTTTGCCATAGGGACAACTGAACTGGTGTCTTTGTATTCCATGGGAGCAGATTTAAGCAGCTGCATGATGACCTACACTGTTCCCACATAGAAAGAGAAAATGAGAAGAGAAGAATGTTTTGCTCCTGCAGATGCAAACTTATGGAACCTAGCCTCTGAGAATTGACTCAAAGTCAGTATCAAACTCATGGGTTAGAGAATGGAGCTGCTTTGTTCATGTTTACTCTCCCTTCTCTCTCTTTCCCCTCCTTCCTTTCTCTCACCCTCCTTTGTTCTCTCCTCCCTCCCTTCCTTCTTTCTTTCCTTCCTTTCTTCAGTAGTTCTGTTTTTTGGTTCTTGTTTTCTGAGTGGTTAGAGGCCATGAAGGTGTCCTATTACTACTTGATGATGCTTAGCAATCATTGAGCCCTTTTGAACATCTCCAATCTAATGATCTAAAATTTTCCTTTTTCACTAAAACCAAGATAAAGCTTAAAACTTCAAAGCTTCCAGTAGAAATCCCCTTTTCTGAAGGTCTAGATATAAATAAATCACATTGATTGTATTATTTATTATGCTCCAGTTTTAAAGTACTGAGAAGTAGTTTTTGTTCATGGCACTAGTCATATAACCAGTATTCTCTAAGGAAATAGAAAATTCTTATTTCTTCCTTCACTGTAGAGTATCATAATTCAAGATAACAGGACCCCAAACAATTTGGTCTTAGGAACATATTTAGACAGGTAGGATGTGCAATTCTAATTGGGAGTGTGCAAAATATTTGCTGAAACTTAAATGATTACAAAATACCATTTTAATTATCACAAGTACTTGGAACCAAACTGAAAGCAGTTTTATTTTCCATGAAAGCCTATAGCCTGCATTCCACATACCCATCAACCTCCTGTGTTTTCCAGGTCTTCCCAATAGTGTTTGACGGCAACAACAGCTTGGTTCAGTTCACTTACAGAAATATGGATGGCAGCACAGGAGGTACAAACCATAAACCATGGAAGAGAAGAACAAATCCCTGAAGATAATGGACTTTCTTTCGTAGCCCGAATTTGATGTGTATTTCTGATCTAATAAATAGTTTACTTCTATGTTTGTGAGGTTTACTATCCCGTTACCGAAGTCAACTTCTTTCTCTACGTCAGGCAGGTATATGCCAAGGGACCCTTTTTAAGTAGGACATAAAAATGGCCTTGTGAATCACTTTAAGGGGGAGAAATAAATATCTCACAGCCTTCTTGGGCAGGTTGAGTCATCGAGAGAGCAAATTGATTGACTTAAGAGCTGTTGGACTTCAGCAAAGTGCTAGAGCCACCTGTTTGGTTGTCAGATATGCCTGCTTACAATGTACAGTAAAATGACTTATACACAAATTAATATTACAATAAAATAATTTGAGTTTATATTATAAATTAATCAAAAATCAACTCAGTGTTGACACATGCATCTCATTTGCTATGGGAAGCTTAAAAATTACCAACACATCTTTTCTCAGAGATTTTGTTTTTAAAAAGTACAGAGAATTCCAATGAATTATGAATCTTAAGAGGAGTTATGTAACTGTTAACTTTCATCTACATTTGGTTTGATGTAAAGTCAACCATATTTCTCTAGGAAGGAGGAGGAAATAGAAAGAGACAATATGCTAACCTGTAGTTCCAATGTATTATTTGTATATTTAAACACCTGCAAGTTGGTGATTATTTCATTTGTATTAATAATATGATACGTCAAAAGAGCATTTCACTTTCAGATGAAGACAGCTCAACCATTACCAAAAGTTTCAAAGGGATAGTGCCCTAGTACTAATACCAAAATGTTATTAAATACTAATATTAAATTAAAACTTAAAACTAGTATTAAATACTAATACTAAAATGTCTAGTGTACATTTTACAATGATTGCTATGCACAGGGAATCCAATGTTTTCTTTTGTAAAATGTGTATTTTATTGAAATGTATATTTTAAGGTCATGCTTTTCTATTACCAAGATTTTATAATTTGAAATTCAATAAGTTAGTATTCTTGCATAAGATCAAAAAGGGAATTTTGGAAGTTTCAAGATCCTAGCACTGTCATTAAGGGAACACCTGAATGTGTAAGCAATTGTGGTATGTAAACTGCC
The DNA here is from genome assembly GCA_028451465.1 of Erethizon dorsatum. Lineage (NCBI taxonomy): Eukaryota > Metazoa > Chordata > Mammalia > Rodentia > Erethizontidae > Erethizon > Erethizon dorsatum. The sequence continues at coordinate 13,524,062 of CM051839.1, forward strand.
GCAACATCTTAAGCACAAGCCAAAAATAAAAAAATAAATAAAAAAAGACCTCAGAAATGAGCAAAAAGGTGGTTTGTTTTTAGGAAGGATTAAAGAGGAAATTGTGTTATTATAGATAAGGATTTTTTTGCTGTTGCTGTGGATTAAGAAAGAGAAAGTACAGATGAAAATATGTATGGGAGAGGAGACATGTTCTTTTTTATACTATCTAAAAGGGTTGAAATATAGAAAGTCCCCAAATTTCCTCTTGTCTCCTCTTACTTTTTGTTTTCTGGTTTATTTGCTGCCTTCATAGACTCCCCCTCACATTTTGTTTAACCAACAAACCACAGGGCTTACAAAAATTGCTTGGAAATTACTGTTCTGACAGGTGTAAGGATAGAATTGCACTGATGATGCTGAACAAAAGACACAAACCCCAGAAAACTGATTGCAAGTTTCACGGCAGTTAAAGGTGAAAACTGCCACCTTGTCAAAACTCTTCTCACCTTCTAAAACTTCAACCTGCTTTCAGCCTGGAAACACCTGCCTTTGGTGCTCCCTGATGCTTGTCTGCTGAATAAAGCCTTTCTCTTTCTGTATGAGTCAGTCTCATGTTACTACAACAAAATACCCGAGGCAATTAAAAGAGAAGATGTTTATTTTCTCACGGTTTGGAGTACAAACCCAAAATTGCACAGCCCACTGGATTGGCTCCTCGTGAGAGCAGCAGCTGGAAAAGGCAGAAGCACGCGTCAGAGGAAGTGGCCAGATCACAAGCCAAGGAGCAGAGGAAGACTGAGAGGAGAGGTCCCGTGGTTGTAATTCCCACTGGACCTCACCTCTTAAAGACCCACAGCATTTCAGTACTGCCACCCTGGGGATCAACCTGAACACTACGCACACTGAAGCCCCAGCAACTTCATAGGTGTCACATACACTATTTTTTCTGACAATTATCTGCAGAGCAAGTATCACTGATAAATGTAACTCAGTGAAAATGTACAAAGATACTGAAGAGGATTTGATTCTGAGACTGCCCTGATGAGTCAGCAGAGTGTATAATGCTTATGCTTTAAGAAAGGTTTTGGTTACAAATGAAAAGCTTTAGGGAGTGTGTTTTTCTCAAGTCCAAGAACATAAGTTAAATAAATGAGCTCCCTAGTTATAAATAAGTATATCCTAACAATCTTGTTTGGCCTAGTTTAAAAATATTCAATGCAAAGTTTTACTTTCATAAAGGAAAATATGACTTAGTGGAAAAAACGAAGTATTTATTTTTACTCAGGTAAACGTACATAGGGGAACATAACCAACCAAGACAGAACTGCAACACCCGAGTCATTGCTCTGTACAAAGGCAACAAATCTAGAAAGGCAGAGAGATCATCAGCAAAGTACAAATACGTCCCTCATTGCCACTTGGTTAGAAAATCTTCTGAATCCTTTCATTAGAAAACAATTTTAAAACTTTTAAATGGCATATGAGTGTCTAGAGTAATAACATTATAACATTGGCATATTTATATATTTGCAGCCCTCAATTCCAGAGCTGTGCTTTCAAGAGTTTATAAAGAACTTGGCCATATCCGGGATAGATACTTTGTTAGAAATAAATCCTCTACTCCTCAAAAGAAAATGGATCTATATATTTAAGGTATTATTCTAATTAGTATAGTTACCATTACCTAGACAATTCAAAAAGAAAATTACATGATGTATTGAATACATATATATGCATATATATTTTATTTATAAGCCACTATGATAATAAACTTTATGCATTCTGTTAAAACTCAGCCAGCATTGATTAAACAATTCCAAATGTTTACTTACAATTAAGGATTGTAATTTGGCTGTATTCTAAGAGGTCCCACAGCCCCTCTAGCATTTGTTATTGGTTGATTTCTTGATGATAGCCATTCTTTCTGGGGTGAGATGGAATCTCAGTGTTATTTTAATTTGCATGTCTTGAATGACCAATGATGTTGAAATTTTTTCATGTATTTATTTGCCATTTTTATTTCTTCATCTGAGAAGTGTGCATTCATCTCAGATGCCCATTTTTGGATTGGGTCTTTAAATTTGGGGGATCTGATTTTTTTCAATTCTTTTATGTTCTAGATATAAGTCCTTTGTCTGAGGGACAACTGGCTAAAAGTTTTTCCCACTCTGTGGGTTTTCTTTTCACTGTGTTGGTGATTTCTTTTGTTGTGCAAAAGATTTTTAATAAGGTGAGACCCCATTTGTTGATTCTTTGTAATATTTCCCTTGCATCTGGGTTTTGTTCATGAAGTCTCTGCCTACACCTATATCTTTGAGATTTCTACTTATTTTCTTTTCCAGTAAATTTAGTGTTTCTATTTTAATATTTAGATCTTTGATCCATTTTGATTTTAGTTTAGTGCATGGTGATAGACATGGGTCTAGTTTTAGTCTTTGGCATGTGGAAAGCCATTTTTTTCCAGCACCATTTATTAAAGAGACTGTCTTTCATCCAGTGAACATGTTTGGCTCCTTTGTCAAAGATAAGGTGGCTGAGTGTGTTTGGGGTTGCATCTGCATCTTCTAATCTGTTCCACTGATTCTCAGGCCTGTTTTTTTTGTTGTTGTTGTTCTTGATTTTTTTGCCAATACCATGCTGATTTTATCACTGTAGCTTTGTAGTATAATTTCAGGTCTGGGATTGTAATGCACACAAGCAACAAACTCACAGAGAGAGAAATTAGGGAAAGTACACTCTCCACAACAGCATCTAAAAAAATGAAATACTTAGGACTCATTCTAACAAAGGATATAAAAGATCTGTACAGTGGAAATTACAGTACCCTAAATATGGAGATCAAAGAGGATATCAGAAAATGTAAAGATAGCCCTTGCTCTTGGATAGGAAGAACCAACATAGTGAAAATTGCCATACTCCCAAAACTGTTATACAGATTTAATGCAATCCCAATCAAAATATCATTAGCATACCTCACAGATCTGGAGAAAATACTCCTTCATTTGTTTTAGAAAGTTACTAATTTAGGCAAGATAGTAATCTACAATGACTAACAGAGGTATATTTGTGATTCACTACAGATTTGGAAAACATTGGAGGTATTGATTCCATATTAAACTACACCAGTGTGTCACAATGAAAATGTGTTTTTGTCCCATTTTTTCAATGACTTTTTTTTATCTTGGCTGAGTTTGTAGCCACACGCACGACTGTGAGGGGAAGGGAGCACTCGCTGAAGACCACTTTGTGTCAGGTGCTGCTGTAAGGGATCTTTTTCCTTAATCCTTAAATAGCACTGTGAAGCAGGCATTAAGTTTTTGAAGACAAGATTCTCAGGAAGGACAAATAACTCATCTAGGAGACAAAAATTAAAGATACAAAGGTCAGCATTGTAAGAGAAGCCTTTTTTACTATACACATTTTCTGACAATAAAAAGACTAAATATTTTGACATGCGAATTCCAGATTTCCTTTATTTTATTTTATTTTTTAGTTTTACTATTTTTTTTTTTTGAGACAGGGTCCCTCTGTGTAGTCCAGTCTGGTTTTGAACTTATTATGTATTCCAGGCTGGACTCAAACTCATGGTGTCCCTCCTGCCTCAGCCTCCTGAGTGCTGGGATTACAGATATGTGCCACCATGCCCAGCTCTTCTTTTTGTTTTAGTTAGCTGCTCAACCAACTAAAAAAAGGATAGATAGATAGATACAATTATGGCATATAATTATAACATTACCTGTAATTGTAATTTTCCTCAAATGACAGAAAGTGATTTCTTATGTCAAAACAATAAAAAAGAGTCCCAGTTTTGGGGTGCTTTTGCTCTGAGTGCTGAGCTAGGCCTATTTTATTAGGCTTTTGAGCTGTTGCTTCTGTAACTGTGTCAAGGGGGCAGGAGGGGAAAGAGCAGGAGAGGTTACAGGTGCCAGGATTGGAAGGGTTACGTACCATATCCTCTTGAATTTCACTGGCTGTAAATGCATGCACTTGTAGCAACATCTAATAGCAAGGAATCTGGAAAATGTCATCCAGCTGTGTTCTCAAGAATAAGAAAAAACAGATTTATTGAATAGCCTGCAGGTCTCTGACATGTCCTTAGATTCATCAAAGATTAATTTTCCATATGAGTTGCAGAGTAAGTGTTGCTGCAGAAAATGGTTCCATATACACACGAAATGTCAGCAGAGAACAAAGAATAATTGAGAGGAAAGAGAATGTGATTTTAGAATCAGAAAAACTGAACTATAGCACTTTTGTGAATGAAACTGTCAAATGTGAATAGTAAGAGCTACACCCCATAAAACTGCGTAGAAAGAAAGCGTATGTGATAGGATTTGGCAAATGTAAATTCCTAAAACATTTGACTATTTTTTAAGCTGTCTATAGTTCACATTAATGATAAGAAATAATTTCCAAAAACAAATATCAATTTTGTTACTCACACTTGCTTAAATTCTTTGATTGATTCTTATAATAGGGAGATACAGATAGTGAAAGATAGATCAATATAGATATGAATATATTATATTATATATATGTATAGTATAGAGTCTATAGGCTGCAAATGCTACTTTCTAAAATTGTGTGGAGTTAATTTCAAATGCTTCAGCATGGCATACATGATCCTATAATATAGCTAAGTTGATGCACTTATCTGAAAAAAATTTTTTCTTTTTTGTTAAATAAATTTATTTCCTCTCAATTTTTCTGTGTTTTTCTAATATGTTTATTAATTGTGTCTGAATAGCACATTTTCTTTATCAGTTCCTCTGTTGATGAATATTTAGGCTGCTTCCAAGATTTAGCTATTATGGATTCTGTTTCCTTATGGATCAATCATTATAATATGATGTCTTTAACTCTTTGGGAAGTTACCTAAAAGGGGAATAGCTGGGTCAAATGGAATTTCTAGTTTCAGTTTTTTTAAGGAATCTCTGCACTGATTTCCATAGTGGTTGTACCAGTTTACATTAGCACCAGCAGTGTAGAAGGGCTCCTTTTTCCCCACAGCCTTTCTTGCTTTTGTCATTATTTGATTTCTTGATGATATCAATTCTTCCTGGGGTAAGATGGAAACTCAGTATTGTTTTAATATGTATTTATTGGCCATTTCTACATCTTCTTCTGTGAAGTGTCTCTTATGAATCATTTTTAATAACTATTAGGTTCAAAAGAACTTACTATTACTAAATTACTGTTTAAAATTCACTTCATAATAAAAGCCAGTGGGTTAAGCCAAAGCAGTACTCAGAAAAACAATCATGCAACTAAATGCACTAACCAGAAAATAAAAGTTAAAATTGAGCATAATTTAACTTTATTTTAGGGGACTGCAGTGTAGTTCAGTGGTAGCACACATGCTTAGCCTGTGTTAAGCCCTGTCGTCGGAACCACCCTCCAGCAAAAACATCAACAGCAACAACGACAAGAAAAAGAAAAAACTAAAACAAATAAACACGCAGAGAAAGAGCAGAGAAAGCACTAGCCTCTCTCCAATAGAAGGATTGGTTTAATAAAGATAAGAGCAAAAGATTCTCAATTAAGTTAGCAGAAAACCAAGTTTTTAAGACAAACATGTTGTTTACAACTAAAAATATTGACTAAGTTAGTTTAAGAAACTTTTTTGCAAAGTATCAAATAGCTAACAATCAAGCAAGACATTAGCAAGAAAAAGTGGAACTGAAAACAAAGTAGGAACTCCAGAAATATAAGAAAAGCCCAAAAGTCATTTTGTATTAGCACTTTCCATTTCTGAAAATTAGAACTTTGTTTTCAGATCCACAAAGTTAATATTAAGGCAGGTAAAGCAAATGTCAAAGGTCAACTTCTGCATAACATGGAGTTTAATGTACACTCCCCAAAATAAACTCTTACTTAGAAAAAAACAATAACTCAACAATAAGCCTATGGTCATATTCTGTGGAAACACAACCCTCGTGTAATTTCTTCAAAGAAATTTATGTACAATGAGTAGCATAAAGTCAGAAATATCTAAGCATCCCAGTGTATAAGACATTAATGAGAATCAATGAGCCAAAACAGAATGAAAAATATTTGTAGCATAGAGAACAAACAATAGATTAAGGTCCACAATATCAAAATTTACAAAGTAATTAGAAAAAAGGATAAAAAAACGAAGAAAAATAAAATGAGGTATTCGTAACAAAGGATCCAAATGGCAAAATAAGCTTGATTCAGTATCAAAAGTAATTACAAGCAAATTTAAAAAAACAATATTTTTTCTTTATTAACATGAGAAAATCTTTAAAATATTGGTGATGCTTTGCTAAAAGTGATGGAGAAAGCAGCCTTCTCAGATCTAGTTGATGGTGATAAATATTATTATATTTTAATGTGAATTTGTTAGTGTTCAACAAAATTTAAAACATGCATAAGCATATATCATCCAGCTGAGCAGCATCATTTATGAAAATGTATTCTGTATAAATTTACACTAAAGTCTGCTAATGTACATATATAGATGTGCTTTACATGATTATATATAAAGACAAAACTAGAAAAATTTAGATGTTCATCAATGAGAGAAGAGTCAAATATGTCATATTTATTCAGTAATATTCTAAACAGCCAAAGAAAAAATGAGGTACATACGAATGTCTTGATGAGAAAGAAAATGAAATCAGTGAGCAAAGCAGAGGCTGATTATTGTGTGACACTAGAAATGTGCATACAATTCTAAGTTAAAATATATTACTTTTTCTGGATGAATAGAAGAAAGATGTTAATTGTAATCACAATTGGGGAGAAGAATCGGGAGTCTTATTAACATCTTACAATGTTCTGTTTGGTTTCTTTCTTTAAATAACTATATACTTGTTTTAAACAACCAAGAAAAAATATTTTTAACAAATTAATAGTTTTTGTTTGAGTTTTAATGTGTAATTTCATAGCAATATAATCCAGAAGTTTAAAAGTTAAAAAAAGCCATGTGGGCACCAGTGCAGAGCAGTTGAAGCCACTGCACACCACCCAGCCATGACCATTCACCAAATCCAAACTGGCTCAGTGCTCTGCTTCTGCTGCCGTGGGGTAGCAGAGGCAAAGACGCACAAGGAGAGAAGTTTTATTGGAGTTTTTGGGTTTTCTCACTTTTTTTTTGTCTTCTCTCTTTTTTCATTTTAACATTTTTCTTTCTTCTTACCTTGAATTTTCTGTCTGGTTTTTCATCTTCTTCATGATTTTCTGTGACTGCTGACACTATTCATTTCCTTTCATTTCTAAACAGGATCCCCTATTTCATTTCTCTCTCCTCCTTCTCATCTTCCATTGAAATTCTTTTCATTCTTTGGCTCCCCACCTCCTCTACTTTTACTTGTGTTCTGTTATTAGTGGAGATAAAGTAGTTTGACTTAATAGATACTTACTGTATGTCAATATTTGGGTTTCTCTTAGTTTTTAATATTGTGATTATAGATCTCTTTTTTATGACTCATGCTCAATGCTTAGTTCATTATTGGTTTTGAGAGCATGTCAATTTCCAGTTCAACTTTGATGCTATTACCTTTGCTGATTTTACTACTTACAGCTAAAGCAACATAGTTGTTGCTAAAAATTGGTTTTCTCTGGGTGCCTATGTCTGGATTGCCCTTCTGTATCTAACAACGCAGTGGCCCATTTTCAGAGAACTTTGTGCTATGCCATTTATGTTACAAATTCCCCTCCCAAACAAATGGAAGTGGTCAGATCCTAGGGCATAAGCAAAGGCCAATAGTTGACCATGTCCAGAAAGCATCACTGTAAAGCAGAGAGTAATCACACGGTTTTCAATACTAGCAATCCAGCTTTCCATTATAATCAACCCACAAGCCCCAGATCAAAAAACAAATAAGAATAAAATAGAAGCATGAGATGATAAGACAATAAAATGTCTACAAAAATTTCCAACTAACTCCTCCAAAGCTAAACCAACTCAGCATCAAAGGGGAAGAATTCAAAAGCAACACAGGTAAATTATTCAAAAAGATAAAAGATGTGATAGCAAAACAGATGATAAGGTGCTTTGTGATCTCAAAGAAGATACACATTAACAGATAATGTGCCTAATAAACAAAATGATTAGCTAAGTCGACAGAAGACACTAAGAAAAATCTAGCTGAGGTAAACAGAATGATACAAAATATGAATAAAGAGCGTAGAAATGAATTAGAATCCATAAAAGGGCACAAAATATAAATCTAGGACATTAAACATTTTATTAACTGTATGGGCAGGAGAAATGGTCAATGTGACAACAGAGTATCAGAATTAGAAGATAGGGCTAATGTTGGTGATGAATTAATGACGACAGATAACTTAAAAGCAACAAGAAAACATGAAAAATGGATCCAACAGCTGCTACACAACACAAAGAAGAGTCATCTGAGATTAATTGGCAATGGTGCAAAATCAGAAGCTAGGACAAAAGGCATAAAAAACTTGTTTATTGAAATAATAGCAGAAAACTTTCAAAATGTGGAGAAATAATTCAACATACAAATAAGTAAGACATATAAAACTTCAAATAGCCCTGGTCAAAAAAGAACCTCTCCATGACATATCATAACCAAAGCACCAGATTCCCAAAGCAAGAAGAGAATCTTGAAAGCTGTTAGAGAACAGCAAAGAATCACTTATAAAGGTAAATGCGTTAGAATTATAGCTTACTTCTCAAAACGAAACTTAAAGATCAGGAGAGTATGGAGTGAAGTGCTTCAGGCCCTGAAAGAAAGCAGCTTTTAACTCAAACTGATATATCCTGCAAAACTATCTTTCAAAATTAATGGATAAATAAGGTATTTCCATGATGAATAGTACCAAAAATAATTCATGACTATGACACCAGCACTCAAAAAATATTCTCAGTTATTTCCTAGAAAGAAACAATGAAGGTAACAATGGCAAAATTTCGAATAGAATGAATAAGGAGGGTGAACATTTAAGTAGAAGAGAAAGAAAGGGACTCACAAACAAGAAAATAATGTAATGATAGGAAAATGCCATTATCTTCCAGTAATAACTCTCAGTGTGAATGGTCACAATTTCCCAGTCAAAAGACACAGAATGGCAGAATGGGTCAAGAAACAAAATCCAATGATATGCTGTATCAAGATACATGTTTCACAGAAAAAGAAATTCATAGGCTAAAAATTGAGGGGTGGAAAGCAATATTCCATGCAATTGTAACCCAAAGTAAAGAAGAATAGCTATCCTATTTTCAAACCAACTGGGCCCCACCCAACACTGATTAGAACAGGCTAACAAGGTCACTGTGTACAGTGGTACCTCAGTTCTCCAATGCTTCTGCTTGCAAAAAATTCGGTTCTCAAAAGCATCTGACATACTTTTGCTTCCGTTTACAAACACCACGTTAGGTGACAAAGATAACCATGGTCATCTTCCCCACATGACTGTGGCCATCTGCCCCAAACTGTAAAACAAATTAAGTTTGTGAACAGAGATACCATTGTATTGGTTAAGAGAACGATTCAACATAAGAGATAACAATTATTAACATATATGTACTGAACAATGGCACACCCAACTTCATAAAAACAAATGCTACTGGAAATAAAATATCAGATAAACATAAACACATTATAGGGGGACCTCAATACCATACTGTTACAAATAGGTCAACTGGACGAAAACATCAACAAAAACATCAGAGTTGAACAAAATCTTTGAACTAAAGGACTTAATAGATAAATTCAGAATGTTTCACACAACAATGGAATACACATTCTTCTCAGCAACACAAGAAACTTTCTCCAAAATAGACCACGCCCACTAAGCATGTTTAAATACCTGCAAAAGAATTGAAATTATACCATGCATATTATCAAATCATAGCACGATGAAACTGGAAACCCATGGCAAAAGAAACCACAGAAATTATGCAAACACATCAAAATTAGCAACACAGTCTTGAACAATCAGTGGGTTACATAACAAATCAAGGAAGAAATAAAACACTTCCTAGAATTATACGATAATTCCAGTACAACATACCAGAATTTATTGGACACAATACAATGGAAACAGTCCTAAGAGGGAAGTTCACAGCCAAATCAAAAATACAAAATGGACAAAGAAATAAACAAAAAACAGAGTAAACTCAAATAAATAATGTAATGATGTACCTCAAGCTCCTTGATAAACAAGAACAATCCAAATCCCAAGTTAGTACAAAGAAGAAAATTATAAACATCAGAGTAGTAACCAATGTAATTGAGACAAAAAAGCAAACAAACAAAAATCAATGAATCAAAGACCTGTTCTTCAAAAGAATAAACAAAACAGACAACCCCTTAGGCAATCTACTTTTTTTTTTTTTTGTCGGTACCAGGGGTCGACCTCAGGACCTCACGCGCCAGTAGGCACACATGCCGCTGAGCGATATCACTGGCCCTTTTTTTGTATGTGGATACCGGGAGTCGAACTTGGACCCTTGAGCTTGCCAGGCAGGCGCTTATGCCACTGAGCCATCTCACCAGCCTGGCAATCTACTATTGAAAGGAAAGAAAAGACCCAAATCAGTCCAAGTAGAAATTAAAAAGCTGAAATCACGATGAATACTGCCAAAATTCAGAAGATTATTACCAACTACTTTGCAAACCTCTAGAGCAACAAAAAAAATTCAGAAGAAATGCATAGATTTCTAGATTCATACAAATTAGCAAAACGGAACAAAGAAGATATAAAAACCCTGAATGACCCAATAACAGGCAATGAAATTGAAGCAGTAACGACAAACCTACTGATTAAGAAAAGTGTGAGACCTGAAGGGTTCACTGCCAAATTGTATGAGAACATGAGGGAAGATCTAATGGCAATATTTTTCAAACTCTTTAGTGAAATTGAAAGGGATGGAATACTTCCAAACTCATTCTTTGAAGCTAGTATTGTATCACCTTGATTCAAAAATTAGACAATGATAAAATCAAAAAGTGAACTATAGGCCAATTTCCCTAATGCATATAAATTAGAAAATCCTCAACAAGTTACTGGCAAATGGAGTGTAACAAATCATGGAAAAGATCATGACCAAGTAGGCATCATCTCAGGGATGCAAGGATGCTTCAACATATATAAATCAATAAGTGTAATATGTCACATAAACTGAAGCAAGGACAAAAGTCACATGATCATTCCAAAAGACGCAGAAAAAGCCTTTGACAAAATCCAACATCCATTCTTGATAAAAACCCTGAATAAAATAAATATAAAGGGCCATTATCTCAATCTGATAAAAGTAATTTATGATAAACCCACAGCCAAGATCATACTAAATAAGGAAAAACAGAATTTTTTCCTTCCAGTACCAAGAACAAGACAAAGATGTCCACTGTGATCACTCCTGTTTAACATAGTACTTGAAATATTAGCAAGAGTGATCAGGCAAGTAAAAGAAATAAAAGGGATGTGTATAGGGAAGGAAGAAGTCAAATTAAAATGATTTGTAGATGACATGATCCACCATACAGAAGACCATCCAAAAATCAACCAAAAACTTTTAGAATTAATAAGCAAGTTTAGTAATGTTGTAGGATATAAAATCAACACACAAAAATCAATAATATTCCAGTATAGCAATAATGAACTTGGAAAGAAATTAAGAAAATAATACCATTCACAAGAACATCAAGAAAAATTAAATAAGGAAGGTTTGTATTAATATCGATTGGAGACATTTTTATGCCCATATCTTGTATTCTGAGTAACTACCTTAAAGATAACAATATGCAATATATTAACTACTGTTATTCTCCTATTATTTTGTTATGAAATTTTGTTTCACCTTTTTTTATAAAATAAACAAAAGAAATTAACCAAACCAAGTAAGTGAAAGAACTCTACAATGAAAACTACATCAATCTGAAAAAAGATCAAAAAAGACATGAGAAAATGAAAGATATCTCCTGTTCCTGGATAGGTAGAACCAATAGTGAAAATGGCAATACCTCCATGCTGATAAACAGATTTAATGAAATCTCAATCAAAATACCAAGAGCATTTCTCACAGAAATACAGAAAACAATCCTAATATTCATATGGAAACTGAAGAGACCTGGAATAGCTAAAGCAATCCTGGGTAAGAGCAGAGCAGGAGGCATCACAGTCCCAGATTTGGAGTGATACTGTACTAAAAACCTAGAGTGATTAAAAACAGTGATTAAAAACTAAAGAGTGATTAAAAACTAAAACAGGCATGTGGATCAATGGAACCGAATAGAGACGCAGAAAATATCCCAGGCACAGTCAGCTATTTGATCTTTGAGAAAGGGGTCAAAAACATACTCTAGAGGAAAGACAGCCTCTTTAATAAAATGGTGCTGTGAAAATTTGCTATACATAGGAAGCAGATTAAATCTAGGTCCATATCTCTCACCATGTACTAAACTAAAATAAAAATGGATCAAAGATCTAAATGCTAAAACAGAAACACTTAACCTGCTGGAAGATAAAATAGGTAAAACTCTTGAAGTCATAGGCATAGGCAAGGACATTCTGAACAGAACCCCAGTTGCATAAGAAATAGTACCAAGAATCAACAAATGGGATCATATCTAATTTAAAATCTTCTGTCCAGCAAAGTAAACAAGCAATAGGATGAAAAGACAATCTACAGAACAAGAAAAAAAATCGCCAGGTATTCCTCAGACAATGGACTGTCTGCAATATATAAAGAACTAAAAAAAAAAAAAAAAAAAGACCCACCAAAATAAAGACCCAATTAAAAATGGGCAATAAATATATGGAAAAATGTTTCTCATCTGTGGCCATTAGAGAACTGCAAAATAAAACCACATTATGAGTTCATCTAACTCCAGAAAGATGGCTGCCATTAAGAAATCAAATAATAACAATTCTGGTGAGGTTGTGGGGAAAAAGGAAATTTTCCTATTGTTGGTAGGAATGTAAATTACTTCAACCGCTATGGAAATCACTATGGAGATTCCTCAAAAAACCTGAAACTAGAAACTCCATTAGACCAATCTATTCCCCTTCTAGGTATCTTTCCAAAAGAAATAAAGTCAACGGTGATACATACACATCTATGTTTATAGCAGCACAACTCACAGTACCTACATCTTGGAAGTGGCCAAGAAAATGTGGTGTTTATATGCAATTGACTGTCATAAAGAATAATTTGTAGGAAAATGGAACACCTTGAGACCACAATGTTAAGTGAAATAAATCAGACCCACCAGTTTAAATATGGCATTCTTTCTTTATATGAGAAATCCAAAATATAAATAAAGGGCAAAATAATGGATAGGTAATAAGAAGTAGGGAGATAGATTTATCTTATATGGGAAGGTGATCAAGAGAGGGATGGAGGGGGCCTGGGGAGGGGAAAGGTTTAAAATAATTAAGATGTGTCATGTACATGGACCAATTCCCCATAAGAAACCTGAACAAAAATTGAATGAATTTAGCTGTTTTGAAGCAGTTTATTCTCAACAATTAGAACTCAAACAAAATAATGATTAAGGAATGGTTTTTCTCTCGCACCATCGTTCTGTCCTGTCTTCACTTCCTTCTCCAACTGCCTTCCCATTCTTCTGGATCACTTCCCCTTCAGCAGCTCCTAGCAAGGTCAGGCTTCCTCCTCACCAGGTCTGTGGAGACAAAATGAAACCAGGTCCCCACTGTTCAGTGTCTGAGATCCAGCTCTTTGTAGGCAGGGATGGAAGAGCTCCGAGCCTGTAATGGTTCTTGAACTTCCTTCTTCCATTAAGACCTATGGGCATTAAACTTATAGAAATCTCAGGTTAGCAAAATGTTTGTTGCTTTTCCTCTTAAAACAAAAGGAGAGCTTTTCAATTTTCAGTCAGTGCAAAAGACGCCATCTGCTTTTTCAAAAATTTTATATTCCCTCCAATGCCTATGTTTTCAGGCTATATTTGGCTAATTATTACTGGCTCCTAACTTGAATTTCATCTCAATTTTTAAAATGTCATATCTTTACTTTCTTTAATCAAGAAAACCATGCAAATGCTTTTAAGCTAAACTACATTTTAACTTTGTGATTTATGAAAAATTACTGATTATTGTTTCCTTGTAGAAAAATGTTTGCAATTTCTCTTTAAAATGTAGCTATGCCAGTCAAGAATTTATCTATGCTCTGCCTGAGTGAAATCGTGTGGTGACGATCATTTGAATTAATTCCAGAAAGCAAGAAAAATAAAACAATATATTTAGCTGGGCAGTTCGGCCCCATTCCTATGTCCCCCCCCCCCCACATACCTGCCTTTTCAGCCTCACACTTGTGGGGATTTTCTGATTGCACTGTTACCACCTACAGCACTGGGCTCCAGGGATGCAAAAAGAAAGATCTTTTTTTCTCAAATGATTTCCAAACTCAATCCGTCCTTCAGTAATTACATGTGCAGATAATAGAAAAGAAACCATTAACATAGAGTGCTTTTAAATCATAATTAATTGCACATGCAAATGCACTGCTAAATTTGGATGCTCAATTAGACAGCTAATTGCTTTGAAAATGAAAGCGTGACCTTAAATTGAGGACCTTGGGCCCTGGCCCACCTGCGTGCATCCCCTTACTTAAACAAGAAACAGTTTTTGATGCAGTTGTAGGTAGGGGGAGGAAAAAAGCTACCACCTGCCGAAAGTAGAAGATGTAGCCAATCATAGCTGTCATACATTACATCTGTAATACAAACAGTCTGTTTTAAATCTAATCATTTGAAGAAAAGACACACTGGGGATTCCAGGAGTCTTAACACCCTCTAAAAGCATTTTTCTTATGAAGGAAATGCTGTGCTTAAACAACAGTTTAATCTGTATGTCCATGGGAAACATTTTCCTGTGGCCCTTTAACTACTATGACGCTTAATATCCTGAAGCTTGTAGTTAAATTGGAACCTTTAAATTATTATCAACATTATCACTCAAATATTATATGTATGTAGAAAAGATACAGTATTTTAATATATATTTACTCATCTCATCACCTTTACATAATAGCTCCCTGAGATGAGTAGGAAAAATGCAATTACACACATGCTAGAACCAGGAAACCACAATTCAGACAAGTTATTTGTTTCAGAATGTCAACAGCAGGGAGGGAATTATAATCTTCACTATAAAGTTCAGTCTGGTGGTCTTTCATCAAATTAGTGGTAATACTAAAAATACACTTTGTGAAATAAGTGCAGCTAAAATCGCTGGTACTGCAAGATAAATTTGAAAATTGTATAATCATTTTATAAATAATAAGCCATCTTGAGATCAGAAGAATTTAAGTAGAATAATCTTCCCCGAAGATGCCCATATTTTAGTCCTGAACCTGGGACCATGTCATCTTACACAGCAAAGGTAAATGAAGGTGGAAGTTGGAGTGCAGGTTTCAAATCAGCTGACCTTAAAATAGGTTCAGAATTGTGTGGGTGGGCCCAGTGTAAGCCAAGGGTCCTTGCAAGTGGAAGAGGGAGGCAGAAGAGCAGGTGACAGGGTGACAAGACTACAGGAAGGCGCAGATGGAGTCAACATTGCTGGTTTTGAGGGTGGAGAATAGAAGCTATGAGCCAAGGAATGAGTGTTTCCTCCAAGAGCTGGAAAGGCAAGGAAATCAGTTCATTAGAGCCACCAGAAGGAACATAGCCCCTGCTGACATCTTGGTTGTAGCTCAATTGCCTGTTCTTTTCAAGCCACTTAGCTTGCAATTAGTTCTAGCAGCAAGTAGGAAACTAACACAACTTGTACCCAAAATGCATGCAGCTGAATAACAATTGCTTGTAGAACATTTGAAAGGTGTCTTCTAAATGCTGTGACCCTATCTGGGTGATATAATCACACGTGGCATTTGCCTTTTACTCCATCTCACTCCATTAGTTCTCAGAATTCATTTCAGATCTTTAGGAGTTTACTAACATTTACTGAAATTCCTGGTCAAAGGAAATTTGTAGGCCCTCGCTTTGCAAAGACAACTGTTCCCATTTTTCACTTTACCTAAATAAAACTTGTCAGGCTGTCTGTGAAAGTACACTGCGTGCTGATATAAGCTGGTTTGACAGATGACTAACCCTCTTTGGAGCATCAGTTCAGAAGCTCCTCCATTTACGATGAGGTTACAACCCATCATTAATTCAAAATATTATAAGTAAAATTGCATTTAGTAACCCTGCCCTACCTAACATCATAGCTTAGCAACAGGATTCACTGTAGAGTACAGCTGTTTACCTTCATGATCATGTGGCTGTTGGGGAGTTGTGCCTTGTCGCTGTCCAATACTGCAAGAAAATACTGTACTATATATTGCTATTTTGGGAAAAGAGTCAAATCCAAAACTTAAACTAGGAATTCTACTGAATGCATATTGCTTTCAGACCATTCCAAAGTGGAAAAAAAAATGTAGCTTGGGGACTGTCTATATTTTGAATTGTGTTCTTACTTATTCTCGGGAGATTCCAGCATAAGTTAACAAAAACAAAGTTGCTTGAGGTTATGAAAAGTGAGTGAAAGAGCCTTGACTTGGTTTAGCTAGACTGACTTGCACCTTGATTGTAAAATTTGGTTAATAATAGAATTTCATTGATTCTGAGACAGATTTTCATATTTTAACAAATTTGAAAATGGTATTCACCATAGAATCAATAGCGTCTTACAATCACTTCCAGCCAGGTTGGTGTGTTCATCTTGGGCATAGCTATTCTTATTTATTAGTGTTTCTATTAACTTACTAATATGTGCATTGTTCCTATAGTTGCCATTGAAAGAAAAATTGATGTGTAAGCAAAAGGCAAAAAAAACTGAACAGAACATAGCTTTTTTTTCTCTTAGTGAAGCAACTATTCATTGTTGGACAAATCACTTTTTTTTGACAAAGCAACCACAAAGGAGTTAAGAAACAAAATTACTGACAAGGAAAACAATGAAGCTATTCTATATGTTTAATTGTGGGATATGTGATAGGATTGCCTATTAGACTCCAAGCAATGTAATTGAAGGCAGTAGAAATTGACAATTTCTTCAGCGTAGATGAAAGACATTTCCAGGCAATGAGAGGCAAGTGTGACTGACTTATGCATTCTCTCTTTCCGTCTCCCAGTTACTTACCCTGGGGAAAGCCAGTCAGGCAACCCTTGGAGAGAATGATAAGGTAAGGTTTCCAGATAACATCCAGCAAAGAATTGAAGGGTCTGGTCCGCAGCCACCACAGCCATCGTCTCAGAGGTGGAGCCTTGAATTCCAGGCAGAGCCTTATTCAAAAAGGTGACCCTAGGTGACAGGACCTTATGAGAGACCCAGAACGCAAACCATCTAGCTCAGACAATGGGATTCTCAACTGTCATAAATTACAATATATAGTTTATCTGTTATTTTAGTCAAATGCATCTTGATATAATTTTTGTACAGGAATACATAATACAGTTCACTGCCTAAAATCTAAGGATAATATTCACTTATAGAGTTTTAGAAGGATCAAAAGAAAGCAAGTTGGAAACTATCAAGAATCAATTCAAATGCTAATTTCTATAGTTATTTTACCCGTCCATTTGCCACACCTCAGGTAATCTGAATGCTTTTAGGTTTCCCTCTAATTCTAAATAAGCCACTGAGTACCATGTCATGAGTCATCAAGGTATGGTGATTTGCCAGAAGGATTCACGTAATCCAGAAAAGCCGTTGTACTCATGGTTGTGGTTTACTGCAGTGTATATGGTGGTACTGATTAAAATCAGAAAAGGTAGAAAGTATATGAGCTCGAGTCCGAAGACATCAGGCAGTTCTCTTCTTCCAGTAGAGTTATCCAGCCAGCTCCTTCTCCCAGTGATGACGTGTGATGAAAGGCAGCGTATGCTCCCCTGAGCCTTGGATTCCATGGTTTCAAGGGGTCCATCACAAACATTTGAGGCACCCATGAGCCTGGGTTCAGTTACTCAGTCTCCAGCTACTCCAGAGGTCAAACTAGTGTAATACAGCCCAAGACCCCTACCACAAATCACATTGTTAGCTTTACCTCGCTGGTGTGGCCAGTGTCTCCAGGTATACAAAACACTTACCAGGCAGTATCTTCCATGGGATTTGAGGTTATCTATCAGGAGATAGAAAAGGACAGCCCTTTCTTTGAAATGTCCAGAGTTAGAACTCACCAAGCCTGCTGAGTTAACCCTTTACTGCACAGTTACGGTTCCAGAAGTATATAGGACAGCATTTACGCCTTCAACTATGACACATCCTCACTATGCAGTC
This sequence comes from Erethizon dorsatum, assembly GCA_028451465.1. Lineage (NCBI taxonomy): Eukaryota > Metazoa > Chordata > Mammalia > Rodentia > Erethizontidae > Erethizon > Erethizon dorsatum. Next base: position 13,542,263 of record CM051839.1, read on the forward strand.
ATGTCCGCCATAACTGGGATTCTTGGGATTCATGCCTCAAGGGGGGTACTTGGCAGTTCCTGGTGTGCAATGGAATTTTCTGCAACGAATTCCCTCTTCCTCCAGAAATTAGTGGGAAAGTCCCAGATATTTTAAATATGACTTTGTCTCAGTAGTACCGACAGTCCTGAGCTTGTGGGCTTGCTTCAGTCCTTAAGACAAGAGGGGGTGTGCTTAATGAGAAAGCTGTAAGCATCAAAGTCAGAGATTGACATGCTTATCTTTTTATCCCCTGAATAGTTACACAAATTTCTTTGTCTTTCTCAGGAAATTCATTAATAAACTATAAGTAAAAATGTAATAATGCTTTCATACATGTATTAGTTTTATTTGAAGTTTACACACATGGTTGGAAATTTTATAAAATAAACCTTTGCTGAAAACACACTGGATTCAATCTGCTGCTGAAGGCTATACTAGGCTCGGGGGTGGGTTGATGAGTGTTTTGAATATTACTCGTAGAGACCAGAGAAATCGTCGCAGATTTTGGAACTATCCATTGGTAGGATTAATACTAAAAAGTGAATGGAGCACTGTATAGAATGAATTAGAAGTGAGAGAAAGACAATGAGCAGGACAGTTAGATCGCTGTGAGCCTCACCAATGTGCAAAAAAGAAAGAAAGCAGGAAGAGATTTGAGGTAAGAAAGAGATTTGGGGTAGGGTAGCAAGTGTCACTGTCAGAGCATTAGGTCATATTTTTAACAGCTCTAGTTTAGAAAGTCCCAAAGGGAGTTCAGGTGTTCCAACCATATTCAGTCCCATGTGGCAAATTTAAGAAGTGGACATTTCTAAAAAATGAACATTAGTCTCCAAGTAAAGGATAATGCACCCTTTTTCTTCTCTTCAACCTAAATTATTTCTTTAAATGTAATCTCTTCATCTATTTCATTTGCTTCCAACCTGCCTTACTACCTCTCAACCTGACTGCTATTTCTGTCCAATTCTATCCTTATCTTCCTATTCTTTGTTTTCAACATTCTTTTTTTTTTTTCCTGCCTTGGCTCTTCTCAACAGTTAATCTACTCTTTCACACTGTATATATCTAGTGCAAGCCCCTTTGAATAAACTCCCTCTCTGCCCTTTCATTTCCAGCTGCTTATTTGGTTTGATAGTAAATTCATGTATCTGATGCATGGGAGAATCTCATTACATATGGGTAAATAAAGAATTTCGATTTACACCAAACTGCAAGGGAACATAGCCTTATATCTTGCAATGATCATCTTTGTATTTGAAGTTGTTTATTTCCTCTGTCTCCACTGGATGACCTCTCCTGCCTTTGAGGTGGTCTCCATGGAAGATTTTATTAGAGTGAGGAAGCTGGCTTGTAGCAGAAGGCCCTACATTGCCTCACATAAAATTTATTTATAGAGGTGAATCCTTCTAACCTTTTGAATTTCTGTTCCACAAGCACACAGACTTTACATCATAAGTGTCAGCCTTTAGCCACAAGAAAGGAAAAACAAAAAGATCTTTATTTTTTCAGCTGCACAAAGGACACAGGGCTATCCCTGTAAACCAGGCTTACACGTGGATGTAAAAAAGATGAAGCAGAGACGATTGATGCAGACCAGAAATAGCCTTAATGAAAGCCACAAGCAGCTGCATGGCTTCAGGTTTGCGGGACAGACAGGCTGTGTCCCCGCAAGTTCAGTGTTCTTAGTGTCACATGTCAGAGGAACACCATCCACCACTTCTTCACCAGTGCCTCCTCGGTTGGGGGAGAAGGTGAATCACGTCGACTGTTTTGGTTTCAATCATTTGAAGCGACCATAATGGTCAGCTTTCTTTATATTTGAACAAAATACCTGAGACCAGCAATTTAAAAAAGGAGAGGTTTATTTCATTTCCTTATTTCTGAGGTTTCAATCCAGGCTCTGCCGGCTCTAAGGAAGGAATATGACAGGAGAAGAGCAGAGCAGAGGACAGCTGCCTACTTCGTGGCAACTGGGAAGTAGAGCACAGGAGAAAAGCTCAGGGGAAGCATCCAGGGACCAGATATAGTACCCAAGATCATGCCTTCATGACCCACTCAGACAAACTCAGAAATGTGCTTTACCAATCTCTCAAGACAATGAAGTTGGCAATCATGATTAACTGTCGGTATGGGAGAAACATACTCTAATATTCACCTTATCTCAGCAGAAGGCAATTTTAAGAAAAATGTAGTAATTGTTCCAAAGAGGAAAGCTCTGGATATTTGAAAAGAAATATGAACGGTTGAAATAAAATGGTTAAGAGGCTTGACTCTGCTGAACATAGGCAGTGGTATGTTTGAGATAGAACCTTATTATAACTATCACCATAGAATAGTTATTAAAACAGCTTCTTTTACTGTAGAAAGTATCCCTCAGCTAGACTGTCTTATGGCTCATGTGGTCATCCTCAAAGACTTGTAAAGCAGAGAGGCGAGGTGCCAGAGAAAAGTGGGGATGTGTGATCTAGAAGACTCCTGAGTGTCCCAGCAAGGGCAATTGGCACTATGTTCAATACCGCAGCAAGAACAAGAATTCTGACTGACAAGATGATTAAATGGAATAATCAGATGGTCACTGGTGAGTTCCAGAGGGCAGCTCCTGAGTATTTTTGAAGCAGACATTGCAATTTCAGTGGGAAGATGAGCCAGTTAGAGGTTCTGTATTGACCTACACTTTAGAAGTGTTTGATAATTAAATGAAGGAAGGGAATAAAAATGAGGGGGATGTATGAATGGATTGAGCTTATAAGAAAGAGAAAAGGGAGTCAGGAGCACACCTGTAACCCAAGTACTCTGGGAGACTAAAGTGGGACGATTACAACTGCAAGTCCAGCCTGGGCATTTTAGTGATTTAGCAGGGCTGGGGATGAAGCTCAGTGCAAAGGCCTGGGTTTAATCCTAAAAAAAAAAAAAGAAAGAAAGAATAGAAAAAAGAGAAGTGAGCACTTCTGGTCTCCAAGCACTTCATAAGCCATGGGTTATTGTGCAGATATGGCCACATTCAAGAACCAGGTATCAAGAATTTTTTATCACAAAAATATGGATTTTTTTAAGGGAGTAGACCCCACATTTATGAAGATACATGTTTTTCAAGAAAACGTAAAAAGAAAGGGCCTGAAGAAGAAGCAGACCAACAATGCCAAGGCCAGGATTGCATATGCTGAGGGTAACAAGACCCTCACAAAGCCCAAAGAGATTAAGCCCAGGATCCCAACTTGCCTACATGGCCCAACTCAACTCAAGATGCATGCTCATGCCTGAATTTCCAAGGGTCTGGGTGAGCTCCAGAGGGTTCTGCCAGCCAAAGGCCAAGACCAAGGCTCCACCAAAGTCTGGGCCCAGGCTCAGGCTGCAGCTCCAGCTCCAACTTCAAAGGTATCCAGGGAACCGTAAAGTTTTGATAGCAAAGGCTTCTGTCTGCCAGTGTGACAACAGAAAGACTAATGTGAAGCCAAGTCTACCATAGTCTACCATCTGCAGGGGCTGGTGTCTACCTGTATGGTTAGTACAAATAAACCGGAGGCAAGATCTGTTAAAGACTCTTAAACATCTAGGAATATGCTTAATATCTTAGTCACTTTTCTTGTGACTAAGGAAATACCTCACACCTACAATTTCAAGAAAGAGAGCTTTATCTTGGTTCATAGATTCAGTGGGTTCAGTCCATGGATGGAAGGTTCAAACACAAAAGCAGCATGATGGAAGGGTTTAGCAGAGGAAAGCTGCTTAAGTCAAGGTGACCAGGAAGAAGAGGGAAGGGAACAGCTAGGGAGGGAGTTATACACTTCCAGGTCACACCATTCAGTGACATGCATCTAACCAGCCCCAACTCCTAATAGCACACTCAGCTGCTGAAATAATTCGTGGATAAATCCACTGATAAGTATAGTGCAACCGTGTTCCAACCACATCCCCAAAGCCTCTCAGCTGAGCCCACAAAAGCTTTGGCAGACATTCTAGATCTAAACCGTAATATTTTGTCCCTGGCCTTCCAAAGGACACATGTCTGTTGCATTATGCAAAAAGCATTTAGTCCCTCTTTAAGAGTTGCCAAAGTTTCAACAGTTTCAGCATTGCTGAAAAGTCTAAGTCCAGTCTTCTCTGAAATCCAAGGCAAACTGTGAGCTCCTATAAAAATCAAAAAGAAAGTTAAACATTTCCAACATACAATGACACAAACATTTCCATTCCAAAATGGAAGGATAGGAAGACTGAAAGGAATCAGACCAAAGCAAGACCACAACCCAGCAAGACAAACACTAAATACTGTAGTTCCATGTCCAGCAACCAGGACAAGTTGTGGTGAGATGTGATCTCCAAAGGGCCTGGATGGTCTTGCTCCTATGGCACTGCTAGTTGCAGCCCTCATGGCCTCTCTCTTGTAGCTTTGCTCAATGCCTGCAGCTTTCCTCAGATGCTCCACCCTCCTGGCTTTTCCAAATTCCTGGGATCTCCACTACACTTTCTGCTTCACTTTCTCAGCTTCATACATTGCCCTCTCAGAGTCACACTGCTTGCCCTCTAGGCCTTCTTCAGAAATCTGGGAAGCCTACTTGACCTCACAACTCTTATATTCTGCATGCCCATAAATCCAGTACCTCATGGATGATGCCAAGTTCTGCTACCAGCTAGAACAGTAGCCAGGCCCCCTCGAATCATGGCTATGGCCTCTGACTGCCTGGATGGCTGACCACTGTAAAATGAATTTCAGGAAATTAATTTCTCACATGGTCCCTCTAGAGCAGGCAGTTCTGGTGCTCTCTTCTCAAAGCAGTCTTTCAAAGAAGTGCATCCTTACTCTTTTACACACTTGAGCCTGTGAAGGGTAGAGTCTTGCTGCTTCCTGAGATATCTTCAAAGCATATTTCCTATTGTCCTGATGTAAATTAGTTGACTTCTTTTTAGTACTAATTTTTTCAGCAACTATGCTCTCATTTGCTCCAACTTTGCAGGTAACTTCCTTTCTGATAAAACTGAAAACTTTTTAAATGGGCTTTTTGCTCCTGTTTCTCAATGTAAACCTGGCTGAAAGCACCCAGAAGTATCCATGCCACATCTTGAATGCTGGATTTACTTTTCTTTTTTTCCTTTGTGGGTACCGGGGGTCAAACTCAGGACCTCGCACGCCAGCAGGCGCCCGTACCACTGAGCGATATCACTGGCCCTTTTTTCATATGTGGGTACTGGGAATCGAACTCAGGACCTCGTGCTTGCCAGGCAGGTACTTATGCCGCTGAGCTATCTTACCAGCCCTGGACTTTCTTGAAATTTCCTCTGCCAGTTTAATTAGTCCACTGCACTTAATCTCAGTTTCCCATAGTCTCAAGAAATGGGTAAAATGAAAACAAATTTTCTGCCACAGAATAACACACAAGGCCTCAAGTCCAACTGCCAACAGAGCCCTTGTATCCAAATGAAATATTTTGAGTCTAACTTTTATAAGCTGCATTTCTATCAGCATTCTGGTGATGGAATCTCCCATCAAACTGGCTGTACAGCATTCTAGGGCTTCTCTAGCTGGCATCTCCAAACCTTTCCAAACTCTTCCCATGAACAACTTCCAAACACTTCTGAACATGGTCAGGCACAGCCATGATAATGGCCCCTCTACCTGTACCAAAATCTGTCTTAGTCACTTTTTCCTGTCATTGGAACAAAATATCCAACACCCACAATTTAAAGGAGGAGAGGTTTATTTTGGCTCACAGGGTCAACAGGTTTGTTCCATAGTTCACATGCTCAAATCCAAAAACAGCATGGTGGAAGCGTCTAGCAGAGGAAAGCTTCTTATATACTGGTGGCCAGGAAGCAGATAGAGAAAAGAGGGGTTTGGGGGGAGATGTACCCTAACATAAAAAGGTAACTGAAATTTAGAATTATGCCATGGTATCATCTTTTAACTATCATTTTGGCAATGATGGGAGAAGAGGTTTTTTCATATCACAGTTAGTAAGGAATAAATTATTATAATCTCAGCAGAGGGAAGCTTGACAATAGGTATGATACATAAAACACATGTTCCATTTGACCTACAGATTCTTGCATATCTGCAAAGAACATGGAAGTGCAAAAATTTATTTGAGATCCTATTTAATTCTTTTGGATAAATACCAGAGCTGAGATTACTGGATCATACGTAGTTATATTTTTAATTTTTCAAGGAATCTCCACATTGTTTTCCACAGAGGCTGCACCATTTTCCGTTTCTATCAATAGTGTTCAAAAGTTCCAATTTCTTCATATCCTCAACAACAACTGACCTCTTATTTTTTTTAAAATAGTGAATATTCTATCATGTATGAAATGATATCTCTTTGTGGTTTTCACATACATTTCCTTGATGATTAATGATGTTGAACATCATTTTATATTCCAGTTGGCTATTTGTGTCTCTTCTGGAAAAATGTTCATTAAAGTCCTTTGTCGGTTTTTAATACAAGTGTTTGTTTTTTTCTATTTAATTGTAGAAATTCCTTATATGTTATAAACATTAACCCTTTATTAGAGATATGATTTGCATTTATTTTCTGTCATTTTGAAGGGTGTCTTTTCACTCTTATGCCTTTGTTGTTACAGAGTTTCTGTTTGATATAGTTCCACCTGTCTATTTTTGTTTTTACTTTCTCAACTTTCACTATTATGTCCAAGAAGTCCAAGAGCAATATTATGAGGGTTTCCCTCTACGTTTCTTTCTAGAAGCTTCATAGTGTAAGGTCTTACATTTAAAACCTTAATCCATTTTGAGTTGATTTTGTATATAACGTGAGATAAAGGTCCAATTTCATTCTCCGCACAAGAATATCCACTTTCCCATCACCATTTGTTGAAGAGAGTGTCCTTTCCCCATAATGTAGTCTTGGCATCCTTCTAAAAGATAATGTGTGGATTTATATCTGAGCTCTCTATTCTGTTCCTTTGAGTCTATACACCTGTCTTTCATTTATTAGTACATGTTTGCTGTACATTAAGTTTACTTTCATCTTGAGGAGGAGGTATGTGTACATTACACAGCTTGTTTGTTTCTTTTCCCACCTATCTCCCTCCATCTCTAAATCCCCTTGCCTCATTTTTATAATTATTGTTATTAGCATGATTAGCTCATATTTATGACATCTGTTTTCATTCATTGTGGTTATTATGTACTTGTACATGGCATATCTTTATTCTTCTTACTTCCCCTTCCCCTCGCTATCTCACCTTAGTCTTCTGGGACCATACCCACATGCAAAAAGATATATTCCTTTGTTTCTTGCTACCTAGCCCTTATTTTTCTCTTTGTTTGTTCTTTGCTTTATCCAAATGAGGATATCATATGGTATTTAAGCTTGTGTGTCTGATTTATTTCACTCAACATTATATTTTCCAAGTGCATCCATTTTCCTAGGAATGTTTCAAAATTACCTTCTTTATGGCCAAGTAGTATTCCATTATGTATAGATGCATTTTCTTTATCTCTTCCTCTGTCAGTGGGCATACAGTCTTTCGGGATTTAGTTATTATGAATTGTGATCCTATAAACACTGGTATGCATGTATAGAAGTGATACAGTGTGCATTCTTGTCTTGTTCCTGATTTCTGAGGGAATGCTTTCAATTTTTTCTCCATTTAATATGATGCTGGTTACTGGTGTATCATAAGTAGCTTTTAACAAATTCAGATATAGTTTTTCCTTAAAGGTTTTGTAGATTTCAGCAGTGAAGCCATCATGTCCTGGACTTTTCTTTTAGTTGCTAAGTTTTTTTTTAAATTACTGTATTGATTTTATTGCTCATTATTGGGTTGTTTTTTCTTCTTGGGTTAGCTTTGGTAATTTGTATAAATCCAGGAGTCAGTCCATTCTTCAAGATTGTCCAAATTGTAGGAATACAATTTTTTATAGTAGTTACTATCTTCTAGATTTCAGTGGTATCTGTTGTGATTTCTCCTTTTTCTTTCTGATTGCTTTGAAGTGAGTCTTTCCTTTCTTTCTCTTGGTACGTTTGGCTACAGGTTTCTCTCTTTTGTTTACTCCTTCCAAGAACCAGCCCTTGATTGATTCTTTGTATTGTCTTTTTAGTGTCAATTTCATTGATTTCTGCTCTAATCTTTATGATTTCCCTCCTTAATTTTGGGCTCAGATTGCTTTTGTTTCTGAAGAATCGTAAGGTTGCCCATTAGGTTGTTTATTAGAGCTCACTCTGTTTTCCTAACGTGAGCATGGATGGCAATGAACTTTCCTATCATGATGCTTTCACTGCATGCAATAGATTATGGTGTGTTTTACAGGCATTTTCATTCACTTTCAGAAATCATTTAAGTTCTTCCTTGATTTCTTCTGTGCCCTACTGGGTATTCAGGAGTGTGTTATTAAGTTTCCAAGTGCTTCCAACCTTCTTGTGGTTTCTTCTGTGATTGATTTCTATTTTCATTTCACAGTAGTTTGATGGTAAACATGGGGTGATTTTGATTCTTTTCTATTTCTTTAAGCGGGCTGTGTGGAGTAGTATGTGACCTATTTTGGAGAAAGTACTGTGTGCTGCAGAACAAAATTTACAGTGTGTTGCAGTAAGATAGAATATTCTATAGAACTCTATTAGGTCCCTATATTCCAGGTGTAGTTCAGCTCTGATATTTCTCCATTGCCTTTTTGTTTAGCTGATCTGTCTCATTGCAAAAGTGAGGTATTAAGACTCCCCACGAGGATTCTGCTAGTTTTTATTTGATCTTTATGTTCAGTACTATTTGTTTTATGAAGTTTTATGAAGGTAAGTGCTACAGTGTTCAGGGCATAAATATTTATAAGCATTATATTTTCCCATTGGATTGTATCCTTAACTGGTATGTAGTGACTTTGTCTCTTCTTATCAGTTTTAGCTTTAAATTTACAATGTCTGAGATTAAAATTTCTACCCCTGCTTGATTTTGGGGTCCTGATGGATGAAATATTGTTTTGCATCCTTGATTTTTAGTCTATATCTTTGGGTTAGATAATTTTCTTGAATACAACTGACTGTTGGATTTGGTTTTATGAGTCAGTCTACAAATATGTGTCTTTTAATGGGAGAGTTGATGCCATTAACTTTGACAGCTACGAGGAAGAAGTGTTGATTTATAACTATCATTGCATTTTCTCTGTTGATGACTCCTTTGTTTTCCTTTTCCTGTCATTTGTTTCTGTTGTTGTTTATGTATTAACCTTGCTTCGTGTTTTCATTCCATCTGGGTCTATTTTTCTTTCTTTTCTTTTCTTTCTTTTTCTTTTTCTTTTCTTTTCTTTCTTTTTTTTTTTTTTTTTTTTTGGTTTATCATTTCTGTCTAGGATATTCTTTTTTTTTTTTTTTGTGGGTACCGGGGGGTCGACCTCAGGACCTCACGTGCCAGCAGGCGCCCATGCCACTGAGCGATATCACCGGCCCCTTTTTCGTATGTGGGTTCCGGGAGTCGAACTCGGGCCCTCGCGCTTGCTGGGCAGGTGCTTAAGCCGCTGAGCCATCTCACCGGCCCCTTGTCTAGGATATTCTTGAGTATTTTCTGGAGTGCTGATTTAGTATTCATAAATCTCTTGAGTTGTTCTTTTTCATGAAATGTCTTTATTTCTCCATCTATTTTGAAGGAAAGTTTTGCTGGATTTGTTAATCTGGGTTTGAAGCTGTTGATTTTTAGGGCTTTAAATACTCCATTGCAAGGTTGTCTGGCCTCTAAGGTTTGTGTTGAGAAGTCTACTGTAATTCTAATGGATTTACACGTAGGCATGATTTTTTGGTTTTCTCTGATTTCTTTTAAAATTGTTTTGTGTTGGACATCTGGCAATTTAACTATGATATGTATTGGTGAGCCTTTTTTCATCATAGTTGTTTGGTATTCTGGAAGTCTCACTTATATGTTGAGTGCTTTTATTAATATTTGGGAAATTTTTTATTATGATTTCTGTAAACAAATTAATAACTCCATCTGTATTATAGTCAAGTTTTTCCTCTAACTCCAGTTAGCCTTAATTTGGTGTTCTTAGTGTTGTCTGTAGCTGCTGGATGATTTTTTTTTCCTTGTTTCACATTTTTTTGTGGCTTCTCTAGATTTCTTCCTCAATTTTGGACATTCTGGCTTCATACTGGCCATTTGTGCAATTTATGAACTCTATATAGTTTTTATTTCTGGTATTTCTGTCTGATACCCTTTCATGGATTCTATCTTTGTTAAATTTGTCATTTGTCATTTTGTTCAGCTCTTCCAATATTTTATTTCTTTCCCCATTTCCACGTTGGGCATTTTGAGTGGTAATTACACAAACATGGGTCACGCCCTCTTTGAACTTGCCAAGTTTATCTCTTCTTTAAACTTTTTGTAGAGCTCTGCTTCTTTGCATTTGCCTTCATCTCCACTGATACTCCCTAGATTTGCCTTGGGAGAGTTGTGAGACTTTGGGGGTCTTTTGTTACCTTGCTTTCCCATATTCCTGTGTGTATGTACATATAATATGTGGGGATTTCCTGTGTGTATATAAATATGTGGGGATTTTTTCCTTTGGAGCTAAGGGGTTGAGGTCTAGTAGAAGTGAGGAGAACGTGTAGTTGATAGGATTATTTTAGTTAGATTCTGTCTTTTGATGATCTGTTCACTGCTTTTTTTGTCCAAAGATAGTGTTCACTTCTTCAGCTCTTTAATTTAAATGGTTTGGGCCTTGATACTGTGTTGTGAGGAATCAATTACTGCTGGTTATAACGGCATCTACAAATCTGATAATACATCACTTATGTGTTATACCCTGCATTTACACTTGTACCCTTTATCCATAATCTTTATACTATGTTGTCTTTAGTAGGCTAAGATGTAGAAGAAGAAGGGAAGGAAAGAGAAGGATGAATGGGTGAAAGAGTCAGTAGGGAGAGAGGTAGATAGGAGAAATAATAATAGACAAAAATTTGGGTAGGGGATCAGGGTCAAGTTTTGCTGGGGATATTTTGTATTTGGATACAGGGCTACTGTTGAGAGTTCAGAGAAGATACTTTTAAGGGGTGGGATGTAGTGGAGGGAGATGTAATTTGGGATTGGGGCTAGTTACAAAGTTGTCAGAGCCTGCTGAAATATTTGTGCACTGGTAAGGTGGAGAAGAAGTGAGGGAAGACAAGGGGCTAGGTATGATAAGGAAGAGTGAAAAGAATAGAGTAGAGGTGCCGGAAGATTAATATGAGAAAAAAGAAGCATGGGTGAGGAAAGAGCGGACTATAAGAAAAATATTGATAAAAATTTAAAAAGTAGAAGAAACAACAAAAATAAGCAAATAATATTGCTTCAAATGCTAGACGTGGAGAAAAGGATTGCAAAAGGAGAAAAGAGAGAAAGAGTAAATACTAAATCAGTGCAAAAAAAAAAAAAGGAAAAAAAGAAAGCGAAGTGATAACAAAGATTCAGTGGAGACCCAGTTCCGATGCTCCAACAAGAGCTCATACATGAAATTCCTACGCGTCTGCTGTGGTACGTGTCCGTGTGTCCACACAGGCCCTTCTTGCCTAAGCTGTAGTCTGCTTTCATGCAGCCATGTGCATTTCCCTTCCTTTCAACTTTACCCCCTCCAGCCAGCAGGCAGAATCTGACCATGACCCCAGGCTTGGCTTAGTGACTTCCCCGTAAGGAGCTGGAGTGGACTTGACAGGCACGGGGCACCAGGCTGAGCCTTAGGCGGGTTCAGGGTGTCAGGTGCGGACTCAGCAGTCCCGGAACTGTCACGGGGCATCAGGGGGAGACTCCAGTGGGTGCAGGGAGCGTTTGGGGCACTGGGTGGAGACTCAAATGGACCCAGAGTACCAGGCAGAGACTCAAGAGCTTGTTTTCTGAGGAATTTTAGAATTTGTTTCATTCATTATCTTATGAAGAGGAAGAGAGCTCAGCCTGAGAATAAACCGTTGTATCCCAACAATGAGACAGCTCTGCAGAGTGATCAAGTAAATAAGCTAATATCCGCGATCCTTCTGTAAAGCCTGGAAACACCGTCATACTGTGGTGATGATGGCTTTGTAATACTTGTTTCCTTTTAAATGTTGCTTTGGATCTTATAACTCCATTCTAAATTTGCTGCCAAATTCTTTGAAGAAGAATGAAATAAATGCCAAAACATCGAAAAGCGTTGACAGTCTCAGTTCTGGCTTTTGAACAAAGAGGCCCATCATACTGATAAGGACGTTTTGTAACTGAGGAGAGATACTGTAAGTTAAAGCAAGCAGCATAATCGACTGGGTATTATAGCAAGTGAAAGCAAAGGTTATCTTTCTCTTAAACTTTTTGATGGAGAAGTATTGGAGCCAAGTATAACGTCCATTTGAAAAAAAATTAGAGGTTAAAGGCAAGTGATTTTTTAGAAATCCTTTTCAGGAGAATATGTTCCAGTAGCATAGGAGCTCCAGAGAGCTCAGGGCACGTGGCCCTGAAATATATTTAAGAGTGCAAGGGTAAACTGGCATGGAAAAATCAAAGTGGTTGTAGGAATAAGAACACCAAAACAAAACAACCTGAAGAGGTCAGCTGTATGGGGCCAATAAATATGGATCATAGAATGATAAAGGTTACGGTTACATAACTGACGCGGCAAAATTGACCTTTAAAAGTTAGATTTTTTTTTCTTTTAAGATAAGTGACTTCCTCCTGCTGAGCACATAACCCACAACCCTCCTCTCCTGGGCTCAGACAAAATAACAAAAAGTGCCCACGTTTACACTAGGAAGCTGGAGCTCAATGTCCTTCACATGGGAAAGGGAGACACTCAGCTAAAGTTGGCTGAAGGTGGTAAAACAAGTCTCCAGATAGAGATGAGATGTGCAGAGTCTCCTGGTATTACTGCTCCCTCCATTCCTTGCTAGAAAACACTCATACACACCTGTATGTAAGAACATGGTGATTTGAGGCAAAGGATGCCCCTCCATCTACTCAGAGCTCACGCTGTATAAATCTTTTTTTCTTTTCACCAGAATAAATGGTCCTCATCGAGTTTGTCAGTGGCAAGCAAATGGACCTATGGGACCAGTAGTAACAGTGTGAGGTCAGCAGAGGCAGAAAGGGAGGTTTGCCAAGTGCTTGAATGTTACTTGGTACTTAAGATTTCTTGGGATTTTGGTAATGATTATGAAGCAGGTTTACAGAAACAATTTTTTTTCATTAGAAATACAAGTGATATGGAAAGACTCTCTGCCCTGCCTTTCTGTTTCTGGATAAAAAAGACCTCACGCAACCTTCTCAGTCACTGTTGCCCCTGCCCTAGCCTCCTTGACGTTGAAGTTGCTGCATCCCAGCAAACCCCAGTGACATAAAGCCAGCTCAGAGAAGAGAACTTTCTATTTTCACCAGCCTAGGATTCCAGACCTCATAGAATGATAATAAGGACCTTAGTAAAATTTTATTTATAGAGAAAATGTCTGACAGTTAATCTTGATTGTCAATGTGATTGGATTAAGGTGAAGATTGCATCGAGGCCCCTGATTTCATCAATGGTTTAACCCTTTGATGAGTTCATACCTCAAGAGGCTATTAGGAGATGGGCCCTAGTGGGAGAATTAGGTCACTGCAGCTGTGCCTATGATGGATTCATTTTTTTCTCTGGCTTTTTCCCTGCTTCCTGATTGCCACACAATAAGCAGCTTTCCTCCCAAACTTCCTTTCCACCATATTTCTAAGTTGCCACTATCCTAAAAGCATCAGAACCATGAACTGAAATCTTTGAAACTATGAACCAAAATAAAACTTCCTTCTTTCACTTGACTTTCTTGGGTACTTAGCCACAGTGACAAAAAGCTGTCTAACACAGATTATAACCACGTTACAGTAAGACCCCAAAAGAGTTCCATTGTGGGAGGACTTTACTACGTCAATTCATTCACAACCGTAAAGTCCGTAAATCAGGGACTTACTGCATAGAAAATTTTGAAAAGTAGAAAATAATACCAGATTTGTTCATAATCTATGATTTTAAGAGAATCAATGATATCATTTTAGGGTAGTTTTTCTGGACATTCATAATCTTACACATTTTAAACCATACAGCAAATTTAGTTTTGTACTTTGCTTTTTTTATGTTAGCTTATAGCTGTCCTTTTCCATGACTGTCTAAAATTTCCTTTATTTACCAATCCATAACTGCTTACTAGTATTTTATGCATTGTTTTTGATTTTTATTTCTGTTAGTATTACCACTGAGGATTTTTGTACCTATGATCCTTTCTTGTATATTTGATAATTTCTTTAAAATAGTATCTCTAATATAGGTTATTATGCTTAAAACACAAAAATAACAGTTATTTTTATTCTTGTTAGATGCTTTGCTAAACAAAATATGTACATTTTTGAAAACTCACAACCCTAAAGCTGAGCTTGACGTTTTAACCCCATTTATGGGTTGGACATCTTTGGCTTGGAGAGGTGAAGTAGTTTAGCGAAGTTCACATAGCTGGCAGATGGATGGATACATCTGGATACAAGCCCAAAACAGAGCACCAGAAATGAGAAGCTGAATCTCTGTACAAGTTACAGCCCTCAAATTAAGGAGGACAGAGTTTACTGTTGAGATTTACAGTTTCAAAGTTTCACACAGAGAAGAAATTAGTCTTTTGACCATAGTGTTCTTCTGCGTTGTATAGGAAATGCTATGGTTTCTACTCCCCTAGCAACTATTGAGTAGTATGGAAACATTCAACTTATCATTTATTCCTTTGAACTAATAAAACGTTGTTGATAATGTCAACAGTTGAAATAGACACCTTAGGCATGAAGTTATTAATTACTGGTTTAATAGATGAAAACATAAGCCACACCAAAAGCTGTAAGAATTACATCTTAGATGTACTCAATTCATCTATTCACTCTTTAAGCACATAACTCTTAGAAGCCATTTTCTTTCTAGTATTAAATTTCTGCCAATAAATTGAGATAGATGATAACTATAGATTTCAACAATGGATCTTAACATGCTTATTAGTTGTATTGCCATGATGAAAATTAATAAAACTGTCCCATGATGTTAATATTGATAGTACAACTAAGGCTATGGGACCACTTGCCTTCCACTTTCCTGAACAGGAGTAGCAAAACCACACCCCTCCTGTGTCCCAAGGGAGGCAGAAATAATAACAAAGACCCAGGAAATTCCTACAGTTTCAGGCACAGCATGTGCACTAGATCGATTGGCATGACCTATAGGGACTGTTCCCTCACTCAGACTTTGTTAAGAGTTTATATATAGGGACTGCATATCCTGCGTCTAATTATAATCCAGTGAATTATGGGAGAGGGCATGCGCCGTAGATACAGTCAGGTGACTCAGCACCCTGTCAGTCATACCCTGAAAGACTCATTGAAGATGTCCTTAGGCTGGGCTACAAATTTTCAAATCCAAAAGCCCAACTTGTTTCCCATCCATTCTCTTCTTCTCGCTGCCCCACGCCATGTTTTCTCCACTCTCATGCCATTTCTCCTTTTCTGACACAAACTCACTAGCTCTGAGCCCTTCAGTGTTCATTAAACACTGCTGCTTTTTTTCATACCGTTGTGTGCAACATGTGGTTCTTTGCTCCAAATGCACAAGAACCTGGGCCCTACCTCCCAGGGACCCATCACCCACTGTATCAGCAGGGCCTCAAAAGTTACTTATTTATACTCATATGGTGGCTCCATCAAAAGACTATGGATAGATAAATGGAAATCCCAGAAATGCATAATGGAGAGGAAACATTTCCAAGATTTGTTCTACAGATGATGTAATCTGTATTTTAATTGCAAAGCGAGTCAGCCATTACCCAGAAATGTTTTTAATCTCTCTTATGTTACTTCTGAATAAAAAAATATGATCTAAAGCCAAACTTACAGACTTAACTTTTTTTTCTTTCTTTCGTTTTGGATTCTCAGAGGGATTCACTAGCAGTAGAATGAAACACTATCTTACAAAAAAATTTAGAAAGATGTGCAGTGACTGAAATAATATATGAGGAATGAAAAAAGGTAAATCATTCATCAGGAACAGAAAGAACAGGCTTTTAAAATCCTAACAGGAAAATATTCTGCTGCTACCTAAGAACAGGATCATTGAATTCTGTCCCACTATGTGGGGAAATTAATTCTTTGCCAGTAACACATGTGCTTAAATTAGGTGTATTATTTTTATTCTTTGGAGGATTGGATGTAATTCTGTTCAGGTCTGAAAGAGACTAAGTCTTTTCTTTCAATGACTTGCAAGCTTCTTTCCTAGGGTATCTCTCTTTCAGTGACCTGAAGCTTATATAGATTATACGTCTAAACGCCAAGGGACAAAACATAAAAGGAAAGACTTTATGGTGCTTAATAATATTTAAATAACTTACTATTCAATGTAGATATATCACAATGGTCTCTTTACAAAACAAATGGGTTCTACTAAAGAGCCTTTCCAACATGAATCATGAACTCATGGCTATCAGGATTGACTGAACAATATGGGTTTGACTTTGTCATTTCACAGCCCTACTTGCACATACAGAAATACAGATGGTGGTAAACTCAGAATGATCATATAGATTCATATCATTAGAGTGAATGAGTGGCAAGGCCTGAAGATTCCTACAGGAAGGGAAAAAATAAATCTGAATATAGGCTAAGCCTGAAAACGCAGGTCACAATGGGAAATATTGTCCAAGTCAGAAATTCTCCCCATCTTTAGCCAGTCCAATACATAGAAAGACCAGGATTGCAGAAGCATAGGCATAAGCAACAAAAAGGGCTGTTGACTGAGATCATGTTAGATTGTTTATTTGGGGTTAATGAGGCTTTTTTGTAAAATACATTGGACTTAAGCGATAAGATTATATAAAATAGGTTCACATAATATATTCGCAGTTGTGTGTATATTTGTATAAATCTACTTATAACCATGCTAAAAATACTTTATCAGATTCTAAACAAGTCCTCTGAGCCAAGAATAAGATATGGAAATCATTTCTTCTTTTTTTTTTTCTGTGGGTACCGGGGGGTTGACCTCAGGACCTCGCGCGGCAGCAGGCGCCCGTGCCACTGAGCGATATCACCGGCCCCTTTTTCGTATGTGGGTTCCGGGAGTCGAACTCGGGCCCTCGCGCTTGCCAGGCAGGCGCTTACACCGCTGAGCCATCTCACTGGCCCGGAAATCATTTCTGTCATAATAAATTTAGGTAAAATTCAAAGCTTAATGCCAGAAGCTGAATGCCCATGAAGGATTGATCCCCTTTCATTTTTTGTGTTTATTTCCAATCATTGGAGAATCTCTACTACTTAAAATCATGCTAGGTAAAGTGAGCACAAATCCATGGTCATTAAACTCAAAATCAGTCTACACAACTGGACAATTAGTGTTAGGCACATTATGGCTTGCATATATGGTTTTGTTTCTATGAAAGTTTTATATAATGGACCTTTTGTGCTAAGCTATATATCAATACCAATATTCTTTAAAGTTTTTTGAAGTGAAGAAGGGAAGCAGGGATTAAGTTTTTGTTCCTCATTTTGTTGAAGTACTCTGCTAAGTGTGGGGATAATTTTGACATCAAGTGTTCCAATTCTAGGTGCTGTTGACAGAATTAGAAGTGTAAGATGCTAATGGGGAGAACTGTGAGGGGTACAGGGAAAGGGAGAGAAGGAGAACGTAGAAGTAAGAAGGAAGAGCCTTCCAATGACCTTGAGGTATGACATTTGTGAATGGAGAGGAAAATTGGAAGTACTGGATAAACAAATTTTCATGTTGTGGTGTAATTCTGACAAGGTCTAGGTTTATGCACAGAAAAGACTTGGGGTACAGAGTGACCCTTAGAAGAATTCAGTATCACGTAGGAGGCACCTGGCTCTAGTATTTCCACTGTGCCCCCTCATTCGCCAGGAACAGCCTCAATGTGAATGCGTCTGTAGCCACTGAGTCATCCTTGAAAGGAGGCCACGTACCTCCAGGATCCCCACACCACATCCATCGCCCCTCAAATATCTACCTTTATTCATCTATTTCCCAACTTTGTTTAAATCCAGAGCAGAGGTAGAACACTTCTCTTGTTTTTCCTTGCATACCATGATAGGCATCTCTGATCGGTCAGTGTAATTTTTCTGCTGATGCAGACACCAGCAAATTATTCTCAGCACAAGCTCAAGAAGTCAATTCAGTAGGTTAGGCCTATGAGATGAAACCTAACTGCTATATCTGGTAAATTCTTTGCCACTTCTCTAGGGAAACAGCAGGGACAGAGGTCAGCATAAAAAGTTACAAAACTAAAACTTTGTCTTTACATATAAACGCTTTGCTGAAGATCAACACATTTTCAGTGACTGTATACCAATTCTTTTAAATGATATATACATCATACTGAAATACATACATATAGTTTTTTTTTTCAACCAAGGAAAGTCAAATTTATGATCATTTCATACTTTTGGTATAGTCATTCAGTAGAGAAGCTCTTCAACTTCTGAGCTGTATTTTTCTTTCGGATGTAATTGGTTTCTTTATTTCAGGGACTGGACTCAGGTTCTTACCTCTTTAAACTGCCAGCCCCAAATGCCTTTGCTGACATTGCAATTCTTGACTTATCTCTGTGTGTGTGTCATTCCCAGCACAATTGGCAGCAAGTCACAGATGACTGCCTCAAGGTTTGTGTCCTTTTATAGAGTACTTGGCATAATCTTCACATTATGGATATTATTCTTTAAAGCAAAAATAGAATAAAACCATTAAAGTAAAGAGCAAATCGGGTTTTGTCAATCCACTTCTAATATTTCTTTGAAATTTTTCATTTCCTCAAGTTCCCCTTGGTTGGGGAAAAAAAAAAAAATCCCTAAGAGTGGTCCTTCTCCAAGGAGTTTTGCTTATCTGTTACATTCTTGCCACTGGGCAAATTTCCTGACCCAAAAAGATTTATTCTAAAACTTTTATAAATAATCCCATCCCTTTTAATATACTTTTTCCTACATTCTAATTACATTTTTGAGAAACATGAGAACAAATTTGATTGCCCCTATTCTTATAAGAGATGAAGGTGGTTCAGCTGGCGCTGGCAAGTAAAGCCTCCTTGCCTTTCTCAGTATACGTCCATGAAATCCTTATCAGGGTGTCAAGCAGAATTTATTCGTCCTGACTTGATTGGATTTTTTTGAAGGGAAGAGGAGTTGTAAACACTGACTTCCTCGCTTATGACTCAGTGAGGTATTCTGAAACTGCACATTGGAGAACCACCGCATCCAGAGATGCTGGCTGAACACGGATTTCAACAGGGTTGTTTGAGAAATGAATTTGGTCCCTGGTTGCCAGAATTAAGAGGCACTGAAAATTTGCATATGAATGTGTGTGCTTAATTCTTAACAAATTATGGCCTGACCACTTAGGCAAAGTCCAAATGACATAAATCAGTGGGGGATAGTGGAAGCTGCAGTATATCTCCTTTGCATAAAGACACAGAAAAATAGAGGCCAGGTAACATTTGCTTTCGTCACTGCATTCACACTTATTAGACTGCAGGGTCTTACAAGCAAGTACGTTTTAGAGGCACCAAATATGTGCCAGGGCTTCTGAATGGTATTTTCAGGAAAGCTCCAGGAGATGAGGTAGATAGTGTTTGTCACTGCCCAGTGTATCCAGCGCTAGGTCTTCTGTAATCTTGTTCTGTCTATTTCTCTTTATTTTACTGGTATTTATGGATGCATAGAAGGTGGAAAGGCTTCTATGATTGGAAAAAAATTAAATATTGGATTTGTTTTATGCTAAATGTTATAAATGCAAACCCACATTAAATGTTTGATTGAATGGCATCCTTATCTAATAACAACCATGTTACAGAAAAGATCTATAGAGGATCCTGCAAAAAGACTTCCACAGTAGGAGAATACAGAGTCAAATCCTATCATAGGCCATAATCTGGAGGGGGCAATTTGTTCCATCTGCAAGCACAGAGGGACCCATGCACCGAAGAGTTCCACACTTCATTTAATGGCTTGCTGTCACTATTCAATACTTAACAAGTTTTGAACACGAGGGTCTGAATTTTCTTTTTGCACAGATTCCCACTAATTATGTGATTAGTCTTGACTGTAGCCAATCTGTGTTAGTCAACTTTCCCATTTCTGTGCAAAATCCTTGAAACCTAAAACTTGAAGAAAGGAAAGGTTTAGTTTAGCTCAGATTCAGGAAATTTAGTCCATGTTCGACTGACTCAAAGGCAGAAACATCATGACAGAAAGGCATGGCGGAGTAAAGCTGCTTGTTCATGGGAGCTGGGAAGCAGAACAGGGGAACAGTCAGAGAAGAAAGGGCTGGGGACCAGATATAGTGCCCAAGGTCATGCCCCCATGACCTGCCCAGGTATACCCAGAGGTGTGCTTTAGCAATCCTGGGTGATTCCCAAGCCAATCACGTTGACAGTTAAGCTTGATCATTACGCCTTCCTCTGGCCCCTCTTCAGTTCTACCTATTTGGAATACGCCTTCATGTAATTGTGGAAATTTTGTACAGTGGCAGTAGGATTAGAGATCACTGTCTTATTTCTTCCTAAAAAACAGACAAAGAAGTGATCTAATTATACTGGAACATTTTGTGGGTCTTTCCACTTGTAAAGTGGCACAAGTAAAACTTACAATGATTTCCTACCCAAGGTGTACAAAAGAACTTTTTGACAAAAGAATCCACCTTTCATTTTAAATTAAACATTTTTCTTATACAAAGTGATAACTTGACAATATGTCTTCCTGATTTCCATTTCCAAGAAGAGAAAAATGTGGCCGGTGAGATGGCTCAGTGCCCTACGTGCCTGCCTGGCAAGCGTGAGGGCCTGAGTTCAACTCCCAGAACCCACATACTAGAAAAGGGCCGGTAATATCGCTCAGCGGCACGGGTGCCTGCTGGTGCGCGAGGTCCTGAGGTCGACCCCCGGTACCCACAAAAAAAAAAAAAAAAAAGAAGAGAAAAATGTAATAATCTACCAATACGCAGTGAGGAAGCAGGCTTGAGAATTCTGGCTTGAGTCTACATTTGGACAAGTCACGAGATGACATCTGTTATATCCCCCACTGGAGGCATGGTGGGGGAACAAATATGAGGAAATCTTCAGTTTGCAGTTATTTTGCACACATTTCAACGTAAAGTTTTATGAATAGAGGGTGATCCAGACTTAGTTCGTGTCTCCTCAAAATCTGTGCACGATGCATTACTTCGCACTGTCACCGAGCTGTCACTTCTGGTTTTTCAATATCCTTTGTTTAGCTTCTAGAAGGCAAAGGCTGTCTAACCCTCTTAGTTGTGTACACATACTCCAATACCAGAGATTAATTTGAAGTGACCTGAATTCATGTTCCTTTGTGCTGTTGGCTGTGTTTTCTTTGCTTATAGCAAAACTTCTAAAAATAATAAATATAAATCTTCAACCAAATTAAAAAATATTGCTTTATTAGGTCTTCAAAAATTAAGCCAAATGACTATTTTTCTTAGCATTTTCCATGGAAATATTTCAGACATATAGGGTAAGTAGTACAGTTATCAGTAATTAAGTATTTCTTTTGAAGGAAAGGCATGGAGAATGTGGAAGTAAGTCTAAGGGACAGCATTGACGAGGATATTAGACTCTGAAGAAAAGTCATAACAGATATAAAATGGGAAATACCCATGTGATTGGTCATAAGGATAATGATTCTTTTATTTCTTGAGACTATATTCTTTTTTTTTTTTCTGTCTTTTTGAGACAGGGTTTCACTGTGCAGTTCAGACTGGCCTTGAAATCACTGTGTAGCCCAGGCTTGCAGCAATCCTCCTGCCTCAGGCTCCTGAGTGCTGGGATTACAGGCGTGTACCAGCATGACCCGCAAAATTATACTCTTAGTGAAGTAAATAGGACACACATATTTAAATATCACATTGTTTCTCTGGTGTGAGAAACTGAAAGGGTAAATAAGGATCAGAATGTATAATAGGTACTGTGAAATAGGAAGCAAATGTTCAAATGGGAGGGGGAACTAGGGAGGGGAGAGGAAGAAAAGAAAGAAGGGAAAAGTTAAAAAGAAAGAGAATAGAAGGGAAAATGGAAACAAAGGTTTTGTAAATAAAGAGGAGTAGAGGGGTGGAAGGGAGGGGAAGGGGTTTGGGAAAAAAGAAGAATTCAGATATATCATGTACAGGTACAAATTCCCATGATGGATGTGATCATTATGTATATCTAAAGTGCACCAAGAAAATTAACTTTTTATAAAAAGGAATTCTATCCTTAAAATTACCAAATAATATAAACATAAAATTACTGGAAAATTATTTAATTAGCAAATATTCTTTTAATATTTTAGACTTTGGATGAATACAAGAGCATGTGAAATTTTGAAACTACAAGAGAGCTACATAAAATGTGACTTTTTTAACTACTTGAGATGAAAAACAAAGCCAGATACCCCAAATATAAATCAGAATCTTAAGTAAAAGTCTGTCAAGTACCTGAGAATATATGTACAGATGTGGGTTTTAATTTTTTCCAATATTATCTTCAGCTTTTCTCTAAGCTGTAAAGTAGAAATGGAAATTAGAAGAACAATATGCAGAAACACATTCTAAAATTTTTTCTCCTGACTTCCGGTACTCCCTGGGGAGAGATTCTTGTGTTGGAGAGGGTATTTCAGTGAATTTAACTGTGTTCTTCAGCGTAAAATCAGACCTGTCTGAAACACTTCAAAACAATTAGCAAATTGTCATCCACTTTCTACTTCTTATGCCTTGGCCCCTGGGGACAGAAGGAGACCTGTCACAGTGGTAACCCCAAGCATTTTTTCCCCTTTACATTTTCCTGCTGACTCCTAATCTGAGCTTCATGCAAATAACAGTTTTTGGGTTTGCAGAAAAAGCAAAATTTAGCCTCCAAAAGTCAAACTTATTTTCCAGTTTCATGGTTTCCTCCCTTTTGGTATTTCATGAGAGAGCTGATTTCCATTTCACGCCCCTGAGAAGCAGCAATATCATATCATCATGAGGAACTAAATTAGCCACTATTGTCCCTGAGCCCACATTCTGAGGTCAGCCAATTAGAATTTATCCTTGCTAGTCTTGAAGCTCGGGCTGCTGGGGAAAGTAAAAGAGGCAGCAAACCAAAAGGTGTCTAGTGTCCCTCCTGAGGAACGAAAAAAAAAAAAAAATGACCCATTCAGCTCCTGATAAGGAGAAGGGTAATTTCATGCCAAATGACATTAGCACTATGATCTGAATCTTTTATTATTAATTATTATTTCTGAGAGCAAATGCACTTGAGAAAGGTCAGTACCCCTCCCTTTTCAGCTCTCCTCCTGAGCCACAGGGCTAGATCTGAAGGCCTTGTGGCATTGCACTGGCTCGGGGGAGACCTCCATTCTTTCCCCGGGAGATGAGCCCAACCATCATCACTGCAAGATGTGACTTGGGGAGCCTGCTTTTCTTTCTTTCTCCTTCCCTACACATTTCAGTTTATCAGTCTGGATTCTATTTGGGGAAGGATGTAAGCCACGGGGCCTGGGACTGTTGTCACTTTCAAGGTATTCAGACGTACAGAAAAGAAATTATCATAGTGGAGGTGAGGCGGCTGTCCTCAAGTAGGAGAATGGGGTTAGGTCAGCTCGCAATGCTGACTCTTGGCAGATGTCTGGAACCTTGGACAAGGGGAGGGTTTCTAACATTCTCAGAAATTATAAGAGTGACTCATGCCAATAATCTCAGCACTCTGGGAGGCTGAGGCAGGAGAATCTCAAGTTTGAGTTCAACCTGGGAAACTTAGACATGTACCAAAATTAAAAAAAAAATTTTTTAATTAAAAAGGACTGAGGGTATAGCTCAGGGCTGAGACCCTGGGTTCAATCCCCACTACTGAGAAAAAAAAAGAAGAAAATAAAGAAAGAAAAGAAAAGGAAAAGAAAAGAAAAAAGAAGAAAAGAAAAGAAAAGAATGACTCACTTTTCTTACTTGTACAAATAATGTTGTTTATGCCAAACACCTGCTTTCTTCTGGAGTCTGGAATTTTGGCACAAGCCAAATGAGAGTGCCAATGTGACCAGTTCACCAAAGAAACACCAGGCACCAAGTTTCAAATGAACTTCACCAGTACCTAATATTTCACAAGTGTTGGTGGAGAAAGTAACTGTGCTGTACTTTATTTAGTAAGAGAGAAGCCTTAGTAGCTTGTGCCTGGCTTCCTCCAGACTTGGCTCTTTTCCTTTAGCCTTTGCTGAGTTTTCTTTTTATCCTCTAGCTATAATAAATTACAGCCACTAGTACAACTATATTCTGGGTCCTAATAAATCATCAAAACCGAGGATGGTTTGGGGGGCCCTTCAACACACAAGGTATAATAAAAAGGTAAGTCCATTTTTCACAGAGATTTTAAAATTGAAATATCAAGTTATATTTGTTTATTATTTATACCACTTTAGATAGCTTCTGAAAGAACTCTATGCAGTATTATGTATTATGAGAAAACTTTAGCATTAACTCTGATCTTGGAAAGAAGTCACTACTATTGATTCCATATTTAAATTGCTTATTTACATATTAGTGTGTTGTACCCTAGTCAAATTAGGTGTTGTGGAAGTTTTTATTTTAAAGAAGCTACTGCATGAAACAATTATTTCCTCGGCAAGACCACAAGTTTCTGGAGAGTGATACTGGAAAGACTTCAGGTCTGACTGCATGATTTTCCCTGAAGGAGCACTTTGAGTTGAATTTTCTGAGAAATAGAGATAAAAATGTTATACCTGAGAAAACATATTAGAGAATATAAGCTATAACACTACCAGGATATTTTTTGTGGTACCTGATATAAAGAACTATAGCTTTAGGTGTAGCTAAAAATTGCCTTAGATTATGTCAAAATTCTTTAGAGATTCTTCAGACGGCCACACATATTAAAGTTTTAGTAAAATTTAGGCTCAATAGAAAGACTGAGGGAATATCAGATTAAGTAGGTTACACAGAAAGTGAAGGGGAAAAAGTGGGCAAATAAGACTTCTAAGAACAGCGGTACCTGGTTCTCCTCCAGCTGTAGGCACCTTGTGTTCAAGGTCACATCTCAGTGGACTCTGCTGAGACAGGCTTTTGCGAGAATACGTGCAACTGGCTACCAATGGGCCAACACAGTGCGGAAACAAAGTCCTTTTCCCTCAAGCCTGTCTCTCTCAGACTTAGAACAGAAGGTTTCCAATATGCATAAACAATATTATGCTTCCACCAAGCCTCTTGAAAACACAACTCTGTCAACCTCCTTAACAGACCCCAGGTTATAAGCTGGCAATTTGGAGCCAGATAAAACATCTTCCTGCGGATCATAATGTATGATTTAGGCCACATTATTTATTTTTTGAGTCTTATTTTGTCATAACAGAATAGAATGACATAACTCAATGCACAGGGCTGTAGAAATAGTAATATGGAAAGCCGTGAAGTAGAGGGTCCACAGACAGTGCCTGGAACCCTGTGGAAGGCAAATGGGAGAAATTCCAGCCTATTGCTTGTCTTTTGGGAGAATCATAGCTTTTGACGGAGAGATGGTCAAGGAAGCACAAATAAATAAAATACATTTCTACTCAACTTATTCTAGAACCATTAGTTAGTGTTTTCCATGTGAGGGAACACTGAAAAAAAAATCGGTTTGGAATTCAAAGCATCTCTTGGCTTGTAATTTGAAGACCTGTTTGATTCCTCTGGATGCCGTGCTAACACCGTGGTGTATTTCTCCTCATTGTTAATCATTCCTTTGAACCTTATTTCTGTGAGAAGGAAACTAACTTTGTTGTTATTCCTTCCCATGACAACTTTTTTCCCCTGGTATTGGGAATTGAACCTGGGGCCTTCGCACTGTGCTCTGTCCTGAGCCCCTTTTCATTTCTTTATTTTGAGACAGGGTCCCACTAAGTTGCCAAGGCTGGACTCGAACTTGACATCCTTCTGCCTCGGGCTCCCAGAGTGCTGGGATTACAGGTGTGTGCCACCAGGCATAGCTGACAATTTGCAATTTGTATTTTATGTCAAACCAAACCTGATAAAAACCCATCTAGTCATTTTCTGAGAAATGAAATGATGCAAACTTCACTTCATTTACTCTTGCTATGGTTTAGTTCTAAAATGTTCCCCAAGAGTGTCATACATTCAGAGGTGAAATCTAGAGAAGTGATTGAATCATGAAGATCTAATCTCATCAATAGATTAGCTATTATGATGTGCAGCCTGGTTAGAGGAAGTAGAAGTCACTGGGGTCGTGTCTTTGAAGGGTGTACATTTCTCTGCCACTTTCTAACTTTCTGTGCTTCCTGGATACCATGAGGTAGGCAGTTTTTCTGCACCATGGGCTTTCTACCATGGTGTTTCTGCCTTGAAGCTAGCTGACGATGGACTGAAACCTCAAATCATGAGACAAAATAAGCCCTTTTTACTTTTAAAGTGTGTATATCTGTTATTCTGTCTCCTTCCCATTTGAAAAAGAGCTTCCTACTTCCTATTACCTATCTTTTATTTTGCTCTTTATTTATATTTTAGGTTTCTCATACAAGAGAAACCATACAATATTTAAGCTTGTGTGTATGATTCATTTCACTTAATATTATGGTCTCAAGGCACATCCATTTACCTATGAATGGAAAAGGCATTTTTTTTAAATAATTAAAACAAGAAGTGAAGGAAAAGGTATTGTGGGTAGCTGGAGAACTAATTGATGATTAGAGAAAACAATTCATAACACCACCATTGGAATATGAAAGAGAAAGACTAGAGGATCCTGAAACTAAATGGAAAAGACAGGTTTGCTTTTAAGAGAGATGCAAAAAATTTCATCAGACATGAGTAATTCCAGGCTTATCTTCTGCCTAGATTTCCTGTCCTCTTGTCATACCTTATGATTTGTGGTGCTCTTGATGGACTGTGTTGACATTGTCAACTATTGATCACATTGCTTCTTTACTCTCAGAAGACCTTTACCTATCAGTCTTCTTGATGTAGATGTGTTCAAGGTTTAAAACTCAACTCATGTGTCATTCTGTGTGAAGAATTTCTGACCCCAATCCAAGTAAAACTGGTGAGTATTTCCTTTGGACTTTCTCTGTATTAAATAATTACTTAGATCATAGTACACAGAATACATTATTGTAGTTGTTGCTTTATGTGGCTCTATTTTTTTCTTATAGGTACAATTTTCTTATGGGCTAACAACCCAATTCATCTTTGTATGTGTCTGGCACAAAAATGTACTTTTGATTAATGCCCAATTGCATAAATGAATGCAACAAAAGGGAAGAAAACAATAAATGAGAAAAGAATACAAATTATCCCATAAATTTAATAAAAAAGTAGGAAAAAATCCAGTATCTTTCTCATCTAGGTTTATTTAAACTATGGCGAACAAAAATTTTCCCTTTTAGACCAGTGTTCAAAGATAACCCACCATAAAAAAATTTAAAAATGCAAATAATAACCAAACAAAATATGAAATTTTTGATCACTATTCACTTTTAATGCAGAAAATACAATCCGAGTAACATTATGAATGACTATTAAAAACAAAAGAAAGATAAAACCCAAATCATGGCTTCCATATATTTTCTTCAGATCAGAAACTTTCAAACTGAAAATAGCTCTCAGACATTGTAGGTTAAAAAAATCCAAAAAATCACGTGAACACAAACATTTGTATTTGTCAGGAGGCTAGAAGATACTTTGATTTCCTTGAGGCCACAAGTAGGCCCTGGAGTGGTATTATAGTCTACTTCTTTCACCTATTTATTTTTCCACTTTGAAGTTACATTTCAGGGATCAGTAAATTTCGTCAGATATTAAAATCAGGGCCTTGGCAATAGTGGTTCCTAAGTCCACCAGGGCTCTTCATTCCAGCGTCAATCACATGAGAAGTTTATTGGCACCAAGACACTTTCTCATTATGCAACACCTGGGAAAAAATGCTTCTTAATGAATTTGAGTCAGAGCTGGCAGTAATAGTCTTGAAGTAAATGACAAACTTTCAGCAGCCTTGTTATATGTAATTATCAGTTGAAGCTGTGCTCCTAAGACATCCATTGGGCACATCCAAATGTATGGATTTGCTACTGCGGAGACTGGAGGTTTTAGCACCCAGTTGTCTCCTGCTTTTAATAGACAATCCTCAGGATCAGGACTTGATATTTAACTCTTTGTGAAGCTATCAAACTCTGGTTTCTAAAGTGACACTACAACAAATATTTTATGTTTAGAGCTTTTTCTTCATTTGTAGCTGAGGCAACAAAGAGTGTAAAATATGTATTTATCCAGTTAATCAATGCCCATATTAAGTAATACTGTGTTATAAAGTGTGCAGAACATAGGCCTCTGCATGTGGCTCTCCAATTAATCCCATGATGAAGTAAGCAAAGTCTTGTGTTCTTGCTAAACGGCTTTCACTTTCATTTGTCTTCATAGCCTTTGTATTTGCAAGAAAAGGGGATTGGTTCACATTTATCGGCTGATAAAAATAGTTACCCAGTGGAAGGTCTAATACGTAAATATAGAGGTTAGGACAGATGACGATAACTCGGCCTGAGGGTTTTCTTATTGAAAGGGCTTCTGCCATATCCACTATAAATGAAACTTTAAAAATGAAGGTACACGAAGAAAATGTTAATTAACACAGTCTTTCTTCTCAAAACATTCTGGTGGATTATATTCTTCTCTAGAAAGGCAGGGGAAATCAAAATCATCACTTTGTTTTCTTTTAATATAATTGTAATCCAACTTTCATTGTTCTCTAACAGGAAATTTCCTCAGAGATAGAGCAAATAAATGCCTTAGGAACACTTAAAAAATAAAAAGTGTGCAGAGAATGTAATACAGTATAGAATATCACCCTGCTTTCAAAAGCTTCCAAACAGTGGCTAAGATCAAGGAAGAGTGAAATATATAATTAAAGCAAGGAAGAAAATTATAACTTCAGCATTATGATAAATTTTATAGAAGTTCAAAAGATACAGGGGTCCCATCCATCTAAGGATGAAAGAAAGACAACAGAAAGTTTCCATAGTCCCTGGAAAATGTGAGCTAGATGCTGAAGGAGAAGAACGTTTGAAAAGGCATAAGTGACCTTCAAAATTATAATAGAATGTGCCTTCAGGCTGGGAATTATGAGGCAAAACCTGTTTCAGTTTAATTTGGATGAATCATGGGGATTGAAGGACTGAAAGAAAGGAATATTGGAGAGATGGGATCAATCACATTCATGTTCAAGAGAAAGCCACACTTACTTAGCATTCAAAAGGGATTTATGAATGATTTTTGAGACAATTAACCACATAATAAAAGGATTAAACCAATACTTGGAAAGATTCATCTCTGTATAGCTTGAAGAGAAATATTGAGAATGATCTGGTTATTGTAAATTGTAAAGATCAAGGCAATTGTAAAGGCCAAGGATAAAACCTAATAAAAGCATGAATTGGAACTTAAAAGTAAAGATAGGAAGGAGAAAATAACAAAAGCGCCAAGGGTATCAAGTTAGTCATTAGAGGTAGATGTTGAGAAAAAAAAGAAATCAAAGATCAATTCAGGATATTTTTTTCTTATATGAAATGGTAGCTTTAGCAAAAATAAACTAGAGGAAGTTTGGGGTGGAAAGTGGGAGAGAAACAATATTAGGTTTTGGAAATTTTTTTAACAGTAGTAAAATTTTATTAAAGGTAGGAAAAGAAACAGGCTCTGCAGAACAACTCTGGACCAAGATAAAGTAGGAAAAGATTTCACCATACAGTGCAAGTGTGGGCCACCATGCATGAGAAAGCACAGTGGCAAAAACTCAAGGTGGACTGTTATTGTATCACCCACACCTTAGGCTGATCAATGAAAATGTTGAATTTGATATAAAGTTGGATAATTTAGGTGATTACTTAATCTGCAACAACTATTAATAAATATGTATAAAAAATAGTTGAAGAGCCAAAGACAGAAATCACATGATCATCTCAATAGATACTGAAAAAGCTTTTGATAAAGTCCAATAGTCATTCATGATAAAAAACCCTACAGAAAATCAGAATACATGGTTTACCTCAATCTGATAAAAGCCATCTATGAAAAATCAATAGCCAACATCATACTAAATGGACAAACACTGAAAGCCTTCACTCTAAAATCAGGAACAAGATAAGGATGCCCATTATCACCACTCCAATTCAATATAGTTCGGGAAACACTAGCCAGAGCAATTAGACAAGAGAGAGAAATAAAAGGAATAAGGATAGGAAAGGAAGAAGTTAAATTATCATTATTTGCAGATGATATGATACTCTACATAGAAGACTCCAAAAACTCCACCAAAAGATGTCTAGATTTAATAACCAAATTCAGTAGTGTAGCTGGATACAAAGTCAACATGCAAAAATCAGTAGCATTCCTGTACACAAACAGCACACTCACTGAGAGAGAAATTAGGGAAACCACACACTTTGATAGAAATCAATCTATCAATGGAAATAAAAGATCTATACATTGAAAATTACAGCACTGTGAAAAAGAGATCAAAGAGGATATTAGAAAATGGAAAGATATCCCTTGCTCATGGATAAGAAGAACAAAAACTGTATAAATGGCCATACTTTCAAAACTGTTATACAGATTTAACACAATCCTGATCAAAATATCATTACCATACATCACAGATCTAGAGACAACATTCCTAAACTTCATTTGGAACCAGAAGATACCTAGAATAGCAAAGGCAATCCTGGGCAACAAAGACAAGGCAGGGGGCATCACAATCCCTGACTTAAAATTATACTACAAAGCTACTGTGATAAAGTCAGCATAGTACTGGCAAAAAAAAAAAAAAAAAAAAAAAACAGACCTGAGGATCAGTGGAACAGATCAGAAGATGTAGACACAACTACAAACATACTCAGCCACCTTATTTTTGACAAAGGGGTCAAACACATTCACTGAAAGAAAGACAGCCTCTTTAATAAATGGTGCTGGAAAAACTGGCTTTCCACATGCCAAAGATTAAACTACACCCATGTCTATCACCATGCACTAAACTAATGTCAAAATGGGTCAAAGATCTAAATATTAAAACAGAAACACTAAATTTACTGGAAGAGAAAGTAGGTAAAAATCTTGAAGATATAGGGTAGGCAGAGAGTTCATGAACAAAACCCCAACTGCATGGCAAGTACTTCAAAGAATCAAGAAATGGGATCTCATCTTATTAAAATTTTTTTGCACACCAAAGAAATCACCAACAGAGTGAAAAGAAAACCTGCAGATTGGGAAAAATTTTAGCCAAATGTCCCTCAGACAAAGGACTTCTATCTAGCATATATATAAAGAATTGAAAGAAATCAGGCCCCCCAAATTCAAAGACCCAGTCCAAAAATGGCCATCTGAGATGAATACACAATTCTCAGATGAAGAAATACAAATGACAAATAAATATATGAAAAAATGTTCAACTGGTCATTCCAGAAATGCAAATTAAAACAACACTGAGATTCCATCTCACTCCAGAAAGAATGGCTACCATCAAGAAATCAACCAACAACAAGTAGTGGCAGGGCTGTGGGGAAAGAGGAATCCTTTTCCACTGTTGGTGGGAGTGTAGACTGGTACAACCACTTTGGAGATTCCTCAAAAAACTAGGATTAGATGTACCATTCGACCCAGCTTTTCCCCTTCTTGGAATTTTCCCAGAAGAATTAAATCATCATACTGCAGAGATAGATGTGCACCCATGTTTATAGCAGCACAATTTGTAATAGCTAAATCTTGGAAACAACTCAAATGCCCATCAACCGAGGAATGGATAAAAAAGATGTAGTATTTTTATACAATGGAATATTAGTCAGCCATAAACAAGGATAAACTTGAAACATTTATAGGTAAATGGATACAACTTGAGACCATACTCATTAGTGAAATAAATCAGACTCACATGTGTAAACATCGTATTGTTTCCCTGGTGTGAGAAATTGAAAGAGAAAATAAGGTCTAGAATGTACCATAGATATTGTGAAATGGGAAGTAATTGTTTAAAAGGAAAAAGGAACTGGGTGTGGTTAGGAAAGGAAGGGTGGTAAGAGGGAGAAAAACGCAGCGTAGCTATACTATTAGTGTCTCTTAGTTCATTAAAAAGAAAGGTTAGTGATAATATTGATAGGAGAATATTTTACACCAATATCTTGTAAGAATTTTTTATGCCCATAACTTTGAACATGACAAAATGCAATATATTAACTATTGTTATTCACCTATTATTTTGTTATGAAATTCTGTTTTACCTTTTTTCAATAAAATAACGAAATATATATATAGTTGATAGGCTAAGAGGATAAATAAAATGGAATGATGTAAAATGCTCAGTTAAAGCTAGATGGCAGAAAAAAATGGGAAAAATAACAACAAATAATGAATGCAATAAATATAAAATAGTTTCAAACAATGAATTATTTGAATTATCACATTATATGTGAATGGTCTAACTATACCAATCAAAGGAACAAATGTAAGCTGTCTAAAGATTCAGGCTAAATATTACATGGTGAAGTAGTACAATTCATATTAGCCACAAGGTGGAAACAGTCCAAATGTCCATCAAGAAATGAATGGATAAACAAATTGTGGCATATAGCTAAAATGGAATATTAGTAAGCTATCAAAAATAATGAAGTAAGATTCATGTCACAACATGGATATACTTCCAAAATACAAAAGTCCACATGTTATGTCAGTTCTTTTGTATACATTATTCAGAATAAAAAAGTTAATGGAGACAGAATGTAGATCAATGCTTACTAGGGGCCAGAGGGAGAGATATCTAGGTGAGAAAAACTTTATAATGGATCTTTCCTTTTGGGATAATAACATGTTAGGACTAGAAAGAGATGTGGTTACACAACATTGGGGATATACTAAATGCCACTTAACTTTTCACTTAAAATGGTTAATTCTTTGTTATGTGGATTTCACATCAATGAAACAAAAAGTAAAACCATGAAGAAAGATATAGCATGCTAAAACTAATAAAAAAAGAGCTGGAATAGTCACATCCATTTCAGCCAAAGAAAACTTCAAAATAAGAGATAATGGGACCCCACATATGGTAGGCATCAACCCCAAAAGAACATAACAATTCTAAATATATTTGTACCTAAGAAAGGAGACTAAAAGTACTGAGAAACAAAAACTGACAGAACTGCAAAGAAAAATAGACAAACCCATTTTTATAGCTGGAGATGTGAATATCCCTTTTTAAGTAATGATATGGCAAAGGGGAGGAAATAAGTGCATGGTTGATCTGAAAAGCACCATCGAGCAACTCAAGCTGGTTGACAATTACAGGGTGCTTCGTATGTCACAGCAGAACGCAGTCTTCTCAAGCTCGCAGTCACCAAGATGAAACACGTTTCTAATATAATACCACAGAAAGAATGTTCTGCAGCCAAACCAAAATGTAACTGAAAATATGATAATAGAAAGGAAGCAGAAAAATCCCTAAATTGTTGGAATCAACACAATTCTAAATAAAACACAAATGCTAAATAGATATCTCAAAAGAAATAAAAATATTACAAACAAATGAAAATCAAAATGTAACACAGAATTTCTAGGATGGAGCACTAGTAATGCCTACAGGGATTTTAATAAGATTTAACACATACACTACAAAAGAAAAATATTTCTAAAATCAATAACCAAAGCTTCCTCTGGCTAGCAGTGCCTGTAATATCAGCAGTCTTGGAGGTTGAGGCAGGAGGATTCCAAGTTTGAGCCCATCGTGGGCAACTTAGTGACTTAGCAAGACACAGTCTCAAAAAAAAAAAAAAGTAAAGGTCTGGGGATGTAGCTTAGCTCATTGCATAGGTCCTGCATGCTGTCCCCAGTGACCCCTCCCCAATAAACCTTTGTCTGTATAAAGGTAGAGAAAGAAGAGCAATTTAATAAGCAGAAATAAAGAAATAATAAAAATGAGACAGAGAAATCAATGAAATGAAAAACAGGAAATTAATTTAGAAAACTAATGAAACCAAATGTAGTTCTTTGAAGAATAAGTAAAATTGATCAACTTCTAGCAAGCATAATTAAAAATAGTGAGAGGACACAGATTATCAGTGCCAGAAACAAGACAGTGGAATCATTGCTATTGATTGTATAGACATTAAAGTGATGACACAAAGTGCTATGACTAAATTTATGCCTACAGATTTTATAACTTAGTTGAAATAGACCAATTTCTTGAAAGACACAAACTATCAAAACTCACAGATGAAAAAAAAAAATAGATGATCTGAATAGGTCTATCTCTATTAAAGAAGTGAATGAACAGCTAATAACCTTTTAAAAAAATCTCTGCTTTGTTTTCTTTTATTTTTTTTTTTGCTAAAAATTAAAATAAGATAAAATGGTTTGGTTTTACCAGTGTAAATTTTTAAGAAATGATGACAATTAACCCAAATCTCATCCAGAAAACAGGAGCAAACAGAGGACTTCTTAACTAATTTTATGTTGCCGTATCCAATCACCAAAACCAAAACCAAATAATGGCACTATGAGCAACAGAAATTAAGGTTCAGTATCCCCCGTGAACATGGACACAACAATCCTGAACAAAATACTAGAAATCAAATCCAGTCTTATGAAGAAAGGACAGACCACAACTATTCAAGGGATGCAACGTTACATAGGTGTGGTAAGGTTTAACCGTTCTATATGGAACTCAAGGTTTAACTTTTGAAAATCAATTGGTATATTCGACCACATCAGTGGGCTAAAGAACAAATGTCACACGATCATATCAACAGAGGCAGAAATGTTGATTCAAATCAAAACCTTGAGGAAACTAAGAATAGAGAAGAATGACCTTATTTGACAAGAATTTGTGCAAACTATCTGCAATTGGCATCTTAATTAATAGTGAGAAACTAGATACTTCCCACTAAACTTTTAACATGATCAGGTTGTTGTCTTTCACCATTCCTGTTTAACACTACACTGCAATTCCTAGCTAGGTCAGTAAGACAAAGAAAGGAAATAAAAAGCATAAAGTTTGTAAAGAATAGATAATATCATTTTTCTTTGCAGGTAACATGATTATAAATGTTCAAAGAATAAAATCCCAAATTGGTTCCAAATCTGGAACCAACAAGCAAGTACAACGGTGTTGCAACATACAAG
Source organism: Erethizon dorsatum (assembly GCA_028451465.1). Taxonomy (NCBI): domain Eukaryota; kingdom Metazoa; phylum Chordata; class Mammalia; order Rodentia; family Erethizontidae; genus Erethizon; species Erethizon dorsatum. Next base: position 13,577,391 of record CM051839.1, read on the forward strand.
GGTAATAAAGAAAAATCTATATTTTTTCTGTATACCAACATAAAACAAAGTTGGATGATTTACATTACCTGATCTCAACCAAGCCTTCAAAGTGCTAATTGCTGTTGGTTGTATGTACACATGCTATGATGTGATGAAATGCTGCTTTGCCTCCTTTTTTTTTTTTTTTCAAAAACACACAGCTCCATTGTAACTATGAGAAACACATTAGATAAATTCCATCTGAAGGATGTTCTACAAAATGCCTGATTCGGACTCTTCAGCACAAAGTCATTAAAATCTAGAAAAGTATGGGAATGCCAAGCCAAGAGAAAGCTAAGGAGACAAGGTGATAAAATGTGATCTGAGATCCTGGATAGGATTCAGGACCATAAAAAGGAACATTAAGTAAAAATTAAGAAAATTGGAATAGGTATAGACTTTAGTTAGTAATATATAATATCAGTTCATGAAGTCTATGAACAGTGCTATTCTAATGCAGATGTTAATAGGGGAAATTGGGTGTGGAGTATGTGAGAACTCTATTATCTTTGCATTTTTGTAAATATAATGCTGTTTTAAATAAAGTTTATTTTTAAAAAAATTAACTTCGGTGAAATAGCTGTCTGCTTAGAGACAAAGGAGACTCTAACAATTTCTGGTCCATAGGACAACTTTACTGTTTAAGAAGTGGGTACTTGAACAACTAAAAGAGAGAAATAGCCAGTGAATCAAACCAACAATATCACTGTGTTATAAAAGTTCAAAGAAGAAGTATTCCCTCTGCTCACATGAGGTAAAAATGTTATGTAAGCAGTTACAGCAGGAACCGCTAATCTCCGTGTTCTTATGTTTTCTCACCTGTGAAACAGGAAAGAATATAATGCTCCCTCGTATAAATGTTGGGAGCATTGATGGATTAGTACTAGTGAGCACCCAGAGTGTTGCCTTACAGAAAGTAAGCACTCAGCTCTTCATCATCATCAACTAAGGTTGGAAATGCAACCCTGAGCATGCAAATACTGCATGTGGACTCTTCCTGGGATCCTTAAAAATGAGATGGTTTCTTTACCCCTCAGATGTTTTCACAGGCCAAGATTTGTGCGTAAGACCATGAGGTAAGAACAAACTAAGCGGGTTGTAGTCTTCTATATTTTTCTTTGCACTCACTGATGAGCTTTTCTTCTGCTGTGGCTTTGAGACCTGTTATATCTTAGAGGAACTAGAAAGTAAGCAAAAAAAAAAAAAAAACCTTTATAAGCTTCAGGTTAGATTAGTGAGTGCATCAAGGGACACCTTGTGTTCTGATAGTAATGCATGGTAAAGTGCTGCTTGAATTCTCTCACTCTCTGCTCTCAGAGACAAAGCTTACAAGGAATACCCAGGGCATCATAGCTGTTCTCCAAAGATAAGCTATTTGTGTGACATTTCTTTCCAGTTGTCACTTTCCTCTGTGTTAGCTCGGAACAAACTGACAGAATCACTTAATCCATCTATTTCAAGCAGCCAAATGTTGAATTATGTAACGTAAGGTGCTTTCAAAGTCTGAGATTTTAAGATTTCAGCCAAAGAAGTTAACACTGGGAAAGAGTTTATTTAATTTCTATGTCCTTATGAGAATAACTAGGGTAATTTTTCAAATAATGATAATTCAGTGTCATGATTAGGCAAACAGATCCTTGTATCACACCCATTAATGATAGGGTCCAGTATTTGGATGTATCATTTAGTATCTTCTTTTTGCAGTAATACCTTTTCTAAATGAAAAAGCAATACTGTATGCTTACAGGGAAATATTTTTAAAGGGCCATTGGTAATTTTGAAGGTTTAAATACCAAATGCAAATTTATATGCATATATAATTTAAGTAAAGCAATAATACATTTATTGAGTCATTGACTATCTTAAAATAAGAATGATAATTAATTGTTCTTTCCTAGTGTTTCAGGGCAAGAGGAGGGGACTATTAAGAAACCACTGGAGATTTCAATCTAGTGTCTGAAAAAAAAGCATTTTCTGGAGGATTAATGACGCTGAAGTGAGTGCCAATGTACAGATAATTTTCTAGAAAGACAGTATGAACATAGAATAGATGTTCTTTTGATAAGATGTCTTCTGGGTGGTCACGATGAAAGTATGGAACATAAGCTGATTTCTCATCCACAGTTTTTAAATACCTGTCAACATCCACATAGATTCAAATGTTACAAATTCCTGTGAACTGGAACAGATAAAAATAAAATAAGCTTATTCTGGGTTAAATACAATGTTGTATACAAATAGTGGCATAATTTTTTATAGATTCTTATTTCCAACTGTCACTTTATCAAATGGAAAATAAAGATATATTAATCTCAAAGTTTATTGTGGTCTGGCCCTATGTAATTTTTTATTAACTAATTAAGTAGTTCAATAAATATTTATTGATGTGCTATATATCCCAGGTTCTTGTCTTGGTAGTACAAATATAGCAATGAAGACACCTTTCAGATATGCCTGCTTTTGGGGCACTTACATTATAGTGAGGGCTCACAATAAAAAAAAAACATAGTATGATACAGGATGATAATGATGTGAATAAAAAGGCCTAGAAGGGATATAGGAAGTTTGTGTGTAATGGAGGGAAGATGATTATTCCACCTTTAAGGAGGAAAATTTGATAGCTGTAATAAGGTAACACCACCTTTAATTAAGGTGGTGAAAGTAGGCCTTAGGAAGAATGTGATGAAAACCCAGAAGAAAGTGAAAAAGTAAATGACAGGTACACTGGGGAAAAATGTGTTAGTGCAGGGAACAGTAAAGTGCAAATGCCCTGAGGTGCGAGTTTTGAAAGCAGAGTGACATCATATGACTTATTTTTACATGACTACCTTAAAAGCTATGTGAGGAAAAAAAAAAAAAAATCCAGGTTAAAGAAGGCAGAAGCAGAGAGCACAGTAAAAAGCTCTTTCAATATCTTGACACTGAACTGGCACTGGACCAGAATGACAGCAGCAAATGTGTAAATGTGTCAGTAACTCTGATGGGGAGGCCTAGCATGGTTATATGCTTAGAAGGAAGATCTGAAGTTCAGTTTTGGAAATTTTAAAACTGAAGATGCAGAAAAGACATTGAAGAAGATGGAAGAAATTCGGGGAGAAAAATGGAACTTTTGGCCCCTGGACACTTAAAACCATGATACTAGATGAGATTACTTAAAATAAACTAGACAATTCATTAAAAAAAAAAAAAGATAGCCAAGTCTCTGGGGCATCAAAGCAGGAAGGGGTCAGAGAATCGAGGAGAGCTAGTGAGCTAGAGAAAGAAAACGTGTGAGGGATCCTGGGCTTGGAGAGAAGGAAGTAATGGGATGTGGGAAATGCTGCCGCTTGGTCAAGTACCACGAGGATGACAGCCTGACCACTGGGTTCTGCGCACTGCAGGAAGTCGGTGATGGTGCTAAGGAAGTCTGTGACAGAGTATGAGGGATGAAAGGTTAATGTGGACAGATTTAAAAGATTTTCGACATTTTAAACTCCATTGCTGATCGCTATTAACTCAAAAGCTCTTCAAAAGTATCAGAAAGTAGGCTATAAAATATTGGAATGGAAGAATGTAATAAACATGTAGAATTATTTCTTTAGCAATAAAAAAGAGAGACTTGTTCAAAGACATCAGAATTATAATTAGTAGGTGTTAGTCTTTATCTAAATTTCAAGTGGGTTTGATATACCCATAAAGATTAATGTCTACATGCTTCCAAAAATTTAAATATGAAACAAATACTACCTTTCCCGAATACTACGCTGCACCTTTCTTGAATAGCAAATATAGTATTTAGGAGCTAATGGCTATGTCTGGATTCCTAGCCTGGCAGACGGATAGCTACACAAGTATAATTTTACTGAAAAAAAAAAAAAGCCATGAATCATAGAAGACTATGGTGAGAACACATTGAAAATATATTTAGATCATTAACAGAGGAACAACAGAATAGTTAAGCTACTTCAAAAGTTGTTGAAGAGATTATATTATCAACTTGGAATGCCGTGCTGAAACAAGTTTGTGAAGTGGGAACAAAACTGATTAATGTCCTACAGGGCAGTAAAATAATAACTTTTCCTGTCAGACAGAAATTTCGTGCATTTCTAACAGACAGACTCTGGTTAAAGTCTGTTAAAATAAATACATAATTGCCAAGAGTCTAACCCTAATCATGTGTAGGCAGTGAATTAACCAAAAGCACGTCAGGTTGGAGAACATTTTGTAGTGGAGTCTATTAGTCAGTGCTGCCAGAGACACTGAAAGGTATATGGTTATCCTTTGTGAAAGTATAATGTACATTTAATAAAATGCACACAACATAAGTGGCAAGTTCGATGAGTTTTGATAAATAAATATATGTATCCTTGTGGCCACCATCACATTCACGACATGGAACTGTTTATCACCTCCAAAGGCTCCCTTGAGCCTCTTTCCCTAACATCTAAGCAAAAACATTTGATTTGTCACTATCGAGTAGATAATGTACAGGTTTCCTAGAATTCATATAAATGGAATTCTGTGTTATGCACTGTTTTGTGTCTGGCCTCTCTTTCTCTCAATATTTTTGCATTAATCCATACTGCTGTGTTCATCAATATTGTATATCTTTTTTTTTTTTTTTTGTGGGTACCGGGGGGTCGACCTCAGGACCTCGCGCGCCAGCAGGCACCCGTGCCGCTGAGCGATATCACCGGCCCCTTTTTCGTATGTGGGTTCCAGGAGTCGAACTCGGGCCCTTGCGCTTGCCGGGCAGGTGCTTAAGCCGCTGAGCCATCTCACTGGCCCCAATATTGTATATCTTTATATTGCTGAGTAATATTCCATAGTTGACTGTACACCCACTTACTTATCTTTTACTTTTGTTGATGAACGTATAGATTATCTTTAGTTTTTTTCTATTATGAAGGAAGCTGCTTTGTACATGCATGTACGAGTATTCCAGGGGACATATATGTGTATATTATGCAATTATTAAAGAGTGAAATTTCTAGATCATATGGAAGTACATATTGAACATTTAAAATATTGCCAAATTGCTTTCTCAATATTGTGACATTTTACAATCTCACTAGCAATGTGTGAGAGCGCCATTTGTCCTATAGCCACACTCCTTGTGATGAGTCACTTTAATTTGAATCATGTTAATGAATGTGATAGCATTTTGGAATAATCTTCAGCAGACATCACTGTACTCATAAATAATCACCAAACGTTATTTTGTTTATCACAAAATTGCCAGCCTTATTGTGCTTTGGCTTGATTCACTTACAAAGCTGAGCAAGAGGTGTTAAGTGACACGCTTCCTGGTCATTCCTGAGTGGCCATCAAATCTAGAGTTCTATAAGAATAGTTCTAGTAAGCCCACAGCATTAAAATCCACATGGAAATTTCAGAAGGAATATGGGATTGAACTTTTAAAAGCCTTCTTTATTTGCTCTTCTTTCTCTAGCATTGGACTTCACTAAATTTTGCCTGCAGTGCATGTAATATTAGTGAACTTCTCCTTGATGTTTTCAAAATATGCTGGGGTTCCTGAGTTGTCAGGAAAGAATGACCTTCTTTACAATATGTACAGCAGGAGCTCTGTTATCAGACCAGTGTCCTGGAAGAGTTTTGTAGACATTGGTCCCATTATAAAATACAACCACTTTTGTTTAACTATGGATTTGTCATTGGTGAAAAAGTAAGATTTATTTTCCCTACGTCCTTGATTTCACAATTGACTTGTCTAATTATATTCCAGTAAAAAAATGAGGACAGAATCTTAATGAACCCGAGCAAATATGTACATTGCCATCAAAGTTAGAGACTCGATATTTATTCCTGTCTGCTGAGATGTCAATGTGAAAAAACATTATTATTAAAAAGCTTCACTTTACTTTGCTAAAGTATAGTCTATTAATAGAAACAGCTTGTTCACATTTCCACTAAATAAATACCTTGAAATGTTACCACCAACTTGCCAACATGAATAACCATTATTAAATTTTCTACCTCAGTCGAGTTGATCCTAATCAATTCTTGTCTCATAAGATCTTGGATCAGCAGTTTGACCCAAGCTTTGAGGATATTGTCTGTTTCTTGAACAAAAATTGTTTTGGAAATCGTGAATCAGTTCCCTGGCAAACTAATAGTTGTGTAAGTGCTGTCAGCAAAATGTCTGCACAAAAACTCTTTGATTTGAGGCACTAGTAACAGATACTGTCTTTGCCATGAGGACCAGACAATATGTTTCTTCATTTAGGATCAGACTTTCAAACTCTAGGAAATTATAAAGGATCTTTAGGACAATATGAAAGAGAAATATAAATCATCTATTGATAAGAAGACCTACGAACACTGAGAGAATGGCCTCAATCCTAGAGCCTTCCAATCCTTTCTGTGATGGGATTAATCTCTGAAATATATTTTTATTAATAGAACTTTTCTGTACAAAGCTAATTTAGGGAAGGCTGTGTTTCTCTTGATTTCACAGCTCTTCCCAAGCAGCTCTTTCAAGAGTGGTGAACTAATTAAGATATACCAAGCATATCAAACAAACTAATTATTACCAATATCCCTCTTTAGCAAGACATAAGAAGAATCTTTGTAGGTAACTAGGGACATTTGGAAAGTCCCAAATATTATAAAATTATAAAAGGTATCTTGAAAAATATATTTTTCTGAATGTAGGATCTGGTATTAGGAGAACAAAATCAAAAGAGTTCAGAAAAGATTAGACACTCGATTAAGAGAGGATCATCATTGCTACCAGAGGGGGGAAAAATGGTTGTAACCTTCCTGCCTATTAATGTCATAATATCAAAAAAAATCTTAAAATAGATATAGCAAAAGGTATTTTAATCGTAAGGGATCTTAGCTCTCTTGGAAGTAACTTTTTTTATTTTAAAAAATACTGAAAGACATTACAAAGCAAGGAGAATGCACACAAAGTTATTCTGATGAGGTACAAACTATTGTCTGGAAAATTACAAAGTAGTAATGCATTAACTTTTTATTATTTCTTGTTCAGAAGAGCTAAATACTCTGAGACCTATTTATCATTCTAGCAGAGAGAAAAATTCAAATGCTGGTATTGCTTAATAAGATCTTTGGAAATAAAGGATTTGCAATTTTTTCCCTTATAAACAACTCACTAAAAATACACCAACACATTTCATTACCTCCTTTCAAACTCACCCATTTTGGGTATTACAATCTCAGACAAAGAAAGTTTATTTTCCTCAAAATTTTGCCATTCACTGTTACTTCCCATGTTCTAAATAACTTGACACTTTATTTTAGGACAAAATTCTTTTCTTTTTCCTTAAGAAAGAAAAACAGAAACACTTTCTATTACTTTGTATTCATAGTTGTATTTATTTGACATTATTTTTTCCTCTAGAATCTTATCCATCTGTATTAAATACAACTTAAAAGTACTCAGTTTTGCTTCACAGCAAAAAAAAAAAAAAAAGAGAGTTAAATGAAAACTCTCTGTCTTAAGCATTTTGGCAGATCAGAGAAGCTCTTGAACATACGTGATAAAGCTGTCATACCACATGTTCCTTTAATACTTGTAAAGTTGCAAATATAAAAATGTTCATTAGTGTAGCTCAAAGATATTTTCACTCTAACATTTTAATATAAAATTATGCTTCTGACCAAGTTTTCAGTACTCCATATGACTTAGAAATTATCCATGGATGCAAAGATTTGCATTAGTTAATTCTATTATTAATCAAGGTCTTCCATTTAATTCAAGATCTGGATATTTTCCTTAGCTTAGTTAAAAAAGATTGATTTTGAAGGTGGCACAGTTCAGTCCCTAGCCAACAGCATCAGCTTCTGCAAAACAATCTCAACCATGGGTCAAAAATAAATTCAGGACACAAAATCTCACTTGTCCAAAAATATATCCAATATGTATGACATACAAGTACTTTCTTAATTATGTTTACACATGGACAGAGTCCGTCGCAAAGAGTTAACACGGCAGCCCTGTGAGTCAGTTCTGGCATGTCTGTAGAACAGCCTGTTTATGGGCCTGACCTCCGCTGACCTCTAGGAGTTAGGGTTCTGGAATGTTCCCACCATGACTAATTTATGAAGCTGTTTTGAATGCCAGGGGCACTGAACCCTGCAGAACTAGCCTGGCTAAATTGCATCAACAATGTGATTTATGACAAACACCTGGTTTTCTGCAGATTTGGTATTTTGGTAAACGTGGCTCGTAGCATAGGTACAGAATACCAGCATAGCCGACTTCCCATTAAAACTCTCAGCTCTGTGTTATAAGCGGGCTTCCTTGGACAGAAACACGTCACCATGATTCATAGCTGGAGGAAGAACGTGTTTTGTACACGTGGCTGAGGGAGAACTTCGGAAGTAATGCCGAAATCCTTCCAGACCCCAGTGATGAGTCTTCACTCCTTGCTCATTCAGTTTCGTGTCGCTTCACTGTGATAAATCATAGTGATGAATGAAAGTAAGGCTCTCAGGGTCCCAAAAGAACGTAAAACTCATACAAGCAAAAGCTGATAAACCAGATTTCCTGTGGTCTGGCAGTGTCAGAGAACAAATGAACAACATTTCACCAGCAACTGACAAAACTTACTCATCAAACACTGTTGCCACTGCTAGAGAGTTACTTATGGACTTGTACACACTAGAACCAGAACTAAAGTTGGCCATGCCAAAAGAAACAAAAAAGAATATTGGGGGAAAAATCAGCAAAGGCCAATGCCTATCATGACTACTTATTTACTCTGGAAGATCGAAGTAAATTACGTAGTTAGTGGAATCCAGTAGCAATGGAGAAATACATGCTAACATATTTTCTAAGTGAGAAACAGAAGTTAATGTCTTAAGGGCAATAAAATCATAATCGTTGGAAGTTATATTTTCTAACTGACAGAATTTATGTGTATTTATTCAAGACACAAATTAACATGTGACTTCCCACAACTTTGGCCTTAAAGTAGTATGTAGTGACTCAAAGAAGGCTGTATCCCTAGAAAATTACACAATCCTTTGGTGATACGTTAGGCAGTGCTAGAGTATGACATTGCAAACACAGTCACTCTTCTGCTCCATCTTAAAATTTAGGATAATTCTTCTTATCAAAGTAATTACAAACATACCAGTAATGAAGGTTATTGTATACATCGCTCTTCAGTATGTGTAGACATAATTTAAAAACATATTTGAATAATACATAAAATTTACATATAACCATTATTTTAAAATTGATTAACATAAGATAAAAGAGCATTTGATTCATTATTAAAAGATTGTGCTATACTATTAAAAGTTTGTGAAATCGTATATTGATAATATGTTTTTCGGGGGTGTGTGTAACACTTCTTCATAGCTAAAGGCAGTATGAGATGTTTCTGCAACTTTGAGGCAATACAGTATAATGAAAAATAATTCTTCTATGCAATAAGATTATAGCTTTATAAAAACTTGCTTTCTGCAAAATGATGGCATAATGAATTGAATGTTTACATCTCCTTAAAATTTATATATTTAAATCTGATCCCTTATGCAATAGTATTTGATTGAGAGGTTCCATGGAAGGTAATTAAGCCATGAGCATTAATCCCTCATGAATGGGATTAGTACCTTTATTTAAAAAAAAGAGAGAGAGGGAGAGAGCTGGCTTGTTCTCTTTCCACCTTGTGTGGATACAAAGAGAATTTGACATCTGGGTCCAGAGATCTCACATCAGAGCCCTATCATGCTGCCACTGGAATTTCCAACATTAAACCTCCAGAGCTGTAAGGAATAAATTTCTGTTGCTTTTGAGCCAATTAGTTCACAGCTCTTTGTTATGGAAGCGCTGACAAAGACAAATGGAGACAGTTCATATATGTTCTTCATTTAGCTGCTGTAATCTGTAACTTCTATGTCATCCAGTCACCTGATTTTTCAAAAATGAGAGCAACTCTCAGTGTCTGCTGAATAATGTCAGATTGGATGCAGAGAAAGAGGGAGAGGCCGATACATTGCCTTTTCTAGTACCCCCCAAAAACCTGCGTACTAATGTAGAAGAAAATTTCACGAATAAGTGGCTTACCTAACATGTATGAAGTTGCCTATTTTATAAAATTTCTAGAAACTGGATTGAACTTTAATAAACTAATCATAGAACTTTTGACCTTCCTCGTACTACGAGTCAAAGAATGAAGCCTGGAAAACAAAGGATCCATTGCGCATAAGATGACTATTTCTTGCAGGAAATGGATATCACGGACAAGTAAGCCCTGAATATTTCTTAGGAATCCCTTACATTCATAATAATTAGAGGCTGCTTTTCTCATAATTCCAGCTTTTCATTCCAAATTAGTCCAGTATATTAGAAAAAGTAAAGCAAGCAATAAAAATCCCAGAACTGATTAGTGGAAAGCTAACAGGTAAGAAATACTCGCCCAACAAAAACATACACTGGAGGAAAGATAGCCTCTTTAACAAATGGTGCTGGGGAAACCTGGCTACCCACATGCAGAAGACTGAATTTAGACCCATATTTCTCATCATCACTAAACTAAAATCAAAAAGGATCAAGACTCTAAATGTTAAAATAAAAACAATCTGCTGGAAGATAAAATATGTAAAACTCTTGAAGTCATAGGCATAGGCAAGAACTTTTTGTACAGAACCCCTTTGCTCAAGAAATAGCATCATGAATCAAGAAATGGGATCATATAAAATTAAAATCTTCTGCACAGAAGAAGAAACAACCAACAGAGTGAAGAATCAACCTATAGAATGGGAACAAATTTTTACCAGCTACTCCTTGGACAGAGGACTAGTATCTAGAATATATAAAGAACTCATAAAATTTAGACCCCTCAAAATAAAAGAACCAATTTGTAAATGAGCAATTGAAATGAAGAGACACTTCTCAGAAGTACAATTGACCAACAAATACATGAAAAACTATTGAAAATTGCTGGCCACTAGAGAAATGCAAATTAAAGCAACACTGAGATTCTGTGTTACCCTAGAAAGTAGGGTGATCATCAAGAAATCAAATAATAACAAATACTGGTGAGGCTGTGAGGGGAAAACGAACCCATCTACACTGTTAGTGAAGATGTAAACTAATATGACACTATGGGAATCTCTATGGAAATTCTTCAAAAATTTAAAAATAGCAGTTCCATTTGACCCAGCTATTCTTCTTCTAGGTATTTTCCTGAAAGAGCTAAAGAAATTCTTATTACAGTGATACACAGATACCTGTGTTTATGGCAACACAACTCATAATAGCTAAATCTTGGAAGTAGCTTTTATATCTTTCAACATATGAATAGATAAAGAAAATGTGGTATTTAAACACAATGGAGTACTACTGTGCCATAAAGAAGGATAAAGTTGAGTCATTTGTAGAAAAATGGATGCACTGTGGGACCATAATGAGAAGCGAAATAAATCAGATTCACAGGTTTAAATATCATATGATTTCTCCTGAATGAGAAATTCAAAATATAAATAAAGAGCAAAATAAAAAGTAACAAGAAACAGGGTGACAGATCTTTTACAAGAGGGACAGACACCAAGAGGTGGGGGAGAGAGGAAGGAGAGGAGAGGATGGGGGTGAAAAATGAATTAAAATGTGTTCTGTGCATGCGCCAACTCCCCATGTTGTGTGTAATCATTGTGTACTGCAAAACATGCACTAATAAAAATTAAAATTAAAAAAGAAAACCAATAAGTAAAATAAAATATTTGGCCAAAACTCCAAAATCAAGGGAAAAGCAGGGGACTGAGGTAAATAATGTATTTTTTTATCTTAAAAAAAAAATTTAATTTTTATGAACAGCTTTAGATTTGCAATCAGAATTATTTTTTATTCTTAAATAAATGCAATAGGCAAAGGACAGCACATCTATGCCACGACATTTTAAAGGGGCTTGCAGCTTTCTGGGAGCTGGGATGACTGTTCAGTAGAAATGAGGTAGGATCCAAGTTATTAAAATGCTACAACAGCATCATAAAGAAAAGGAGATATACCATGAAACCCCAGAGTTTCCTTAAACTCCAGGGGACCATCTCTATCCTCCTTTCCTATGTCATGAATGACAATATTTCCACCAAAGTGGAAGCCACACTCTGCCCTTCATCTAGTGCTCGCCTTGCTTCCGGTCATCAGTGCCAAATGCCAAGCTGGAACTCTAGGCAGCTGTTCTCTTTCTGCAAAGCTGTATCATCCTGGGGGGATAAATCCTACCTTAATACCTACCCATCACTCACATCAGGCTCAAATATTTACCTAAATCTCATTAAAGATTCAGTGTTCATACACACACACACACACACACACACACACACACATACACACACACACACTCATTAAATGAGAAACTTAACACTAGGTACAGCTATTACTATTTCTGTAGCTTCATTCCGATACCAACCCCTGGAGTGCTCCCTTACGCGGATCTCCTTCAGTCTCAGCTGCTGCTCTTTTCCATGTCTCATTCAGTTCTACTAGAAGCTAGGGGACCAGAGACAAAAGCCTCTTTTTTAATAGTTTTTAACCCAAAGCCCCAAACACCTTTATCTATGTCCACAACAACTCAGTTTTGAAGCACATATTTGTGTCATTTCACTAGGCTCACAACTTTTAAATATTATTATTATTATTTAAATGTATTATTATTGATCTGAAACTCAGTCTTTTTATTACTTTTCCAGTACAGTTTCCTAGGATAATATCTTATCAATGAAATTCCTTCTAATTCAAATATAAGGCTTCCGCAGCACTTAGCAAGACATTGATTTTCTTAATTTTTTAAGCGAACAATACATTATTGTTGACTATAGGTACAGATTTATAGAGCTTTGATTCCTGGCTTGACTGAAACTTCAGTCAAGTTATCTGGTGACACCAGATTCCTCCTCTCCTAGCACCTGCAGCCAAATATGATATACATCAAAAATATATATCATGGATATATATCACGTGGCTGGTGAGATGGCTCAGCGGCGTACACGCCTGCCTGGCAAGCACGAGGTCCTGAGTTCGACTCCTGGTACCCATATATGAAAAAAGGGCCGGTGATATTGCTCAGCGGCCCGGGCGCTTGGTGGCACGCGAGGTCCTGAGGTAGACCCCCGGTACCCACCAAAAAAAAAAAAAAAATATATATATATATATATATCACATTTCAATTGTGAAAAATCAAATGATTATATTAAAATAGGCAAAAGTCATGAAGCTACATTTCAGCAAAGAGGACAAACAGATTGCTGGTAAGTGCATGAAATAAACATTAGCCACCAGGAAAATGCAATTTAAAAACACAATGGGATGTCAATGATTACCTGCCAGGATGGCTACTATTGGAAGCAGTGACAATAGCAAATACTTGTGATGATGCAAAGAAACTGAATCACATATATACTGTGAGAATGTAAAGTGACACAGTAACTCTGAAAAACAATTTCAGCTCTTTAAAAGAAATAGACAATTTCCATGTAACTCGAGAATGACACTTCAGGGTATTTATCTCAGAGGAGTCACAACTTATATTTATACAAAAAAAACTGTACAAGAATGTTTGTCGCAGCCTTATTTCTAATAGCTAAAAGCTAGTAACAACCAGACGTTCTATAAGGGCTGAATGGCTAAAAAAACTGTGGTATATCCATGCCATGGAATGCTATTTAACCGTACAAAGGCGAACTATTGATGCATAGGACAATCTTCATGACTCTCCAGAGAATTAACATGGAATGAAATAAGTAGCTAGTCTCCAAAAGTTGCATTTATCTAATGTTCTTGAAGTGATTAAATTATAGAAAAAGAGAACATAGTGGTTATCAGGTGTTATGGAAACTTTAGAGATGGGAGGAATTGGGCATAAAATAATAGCTTAAATGGGGGATTTTTCACCGTGATGAAAGTGTTCTCTATCTTAACTATTAATGACTCTACCGTGTTTTTGCTATTACACTATAATTTTGCAAGAGGTTCCTATTAGGAGAAACTGGGCCAGAGATACTTGCATTTTCTCTGTGTCATTTATTACAACTACATGGAAATATATAATTATATCAAAATTATAAAAATGTATAATGTAAAAAATCATAGCATAATATTCCCTGTTAAGATGAAATCATACATCTATGTTCATACAAAAATGTTGGACCTGCAAGACTGCTGGATTTCTTCTCTAAAATCAATCCCTGAGCAACTGTAGAGGAAAACAAACAAACAACACAAATAAATAAATGTGGGAAATGACTTAAGAATTTCTGGTGTGACAGGGATTATTGTATTTAGAACCCTTGTGTCAGGATGCAGCGTTTACCTGAAGAAGGAACCAGCAAGGCTATGAGAGGAAGATTAAATATAAAGGAAACATTGACGTCTGCTGCTTTCCCCTCATGTTGCCTGGGGACAAACAGTGCCCGTCCCTCGCACCTACAGCTACTCAAGGCACCAGAACAGCTGTCATTAGAAGTAAATTAACGCCAAATAAGGAGTCTTATTGTGAGGATCAGATTTTTAAAAAAATAATGATTACTTTTAAACAGTCATTTCCCAATATTTCCCTTTTCCAAATTCTCTCAGGGCTATGAATTATCATTTAAAGAGGTTGTCCTAATATACTTCTCTCTTGGAAATGGAAGGATATTTTTTAGGAAGTTAGGACTGTTTTTTTTCAATGCTTTGTTTATCTTTTATACTCTCGGGCTCTCCACATGTCCTGATTGACAGAGTACCAGAAACCTCTAGGGATATGAGCTCAGAAGCTGAAATAATAATACTTTTGAAGAGTCAAGAAGAAAAAGAAAGAAGAGGAGGAAGAGGAGAAAGAAAAGCCAGCATATTGTATTAAAGATTCTATTAGAGCAACACTGCTACAGCAAAAGGACTAAGAATATAAATTGAATGTAATTAACAAGGAAAAAAACAATTAGAAATGATATTAGCAATATGAAAATTATCAAATTTAAAAAATATTAATTATGAAAAATTAAATAATTGTTATAGAGAAATGCATTTTAAAGAATTTAAAGGATGTGAAAGATCTCTGACTAAAATGCCCTGAGAAAAATCAAAGGAAAATTAAGGCAAAACCTGTACCTCCCCACACTAAATGATACATTTGATTATCAAAGGCAGAAAAAATTTTAAAAGGTTACAGAAACAAAATATTTCATATGAAGATCACACATAAGAGTTGAGTGATATTTTTTTACTAAAAAAAAATGAAACACGAAGAACGTAATATACTCCAAAGTCTTGACTAACAGGGCAGAGACTAAAATGTTATATATAACCAAATATTTGATAGTCTTTAATTTTTGTAGTTAATTATTTGTATCGTGAAATCGAACATGAGAATTCTGGAGCAGTGATGAGAGTTTTGACTGAAGAAATCCCTGTCCCCATTCCCCTGTGACTTGCACCTCACAGGTTTTGCAATGGGAACCAGATGTTTTCCTGTATATAGGGAGATCTAAACTCCAGGAGAGGAACCCTAAATTTATAAATTTGGGAGTTTGGGTTGGCTAATCAAACACCGCACTCTCTTCCTACAGAGGGTGATGAACCTAATTTCTGTAATGTAAATAACTTCTGAAAAGGATAGTAAGAACAGCTTAGATTTTTACCTCTTGACTGTAAATAAATCTCTTTAGGGGAAAGACAACACAATCACCTCAGCTTACCATCCTTGAAATGTCTGCGTATGTGTTAGTTTTCCATCCTTGTAATGAAATATTAACTTATAAACAACAAAGGTTGATTTTGGCTTCCAGTTTTGGAAGTTCCATTCCATGTATGTTTGGCCCCATTTCTTCCAGCCTGTGGCAAGGCTGTTATTTAGTGTGTTGGAGAAAACTTGCTTTCATCATAAGCCCGGGAGAAGAAGAAACACAGGAAGAGGTCAGGGTCCCACAGTCCTCTTGGGGGCCTGTCCCAAATGACCTAGAACCTCCCACTAGGTGTCATCTTCACAGGTTCCACCTCGTCTCAGTAGTGCCACCCGGAGGACAAAGCCTTTGCTGCACAAAGCTTTGAGAGATTCTGCACAATTTATTCAGTCATTATTTAAAGTTCAAGGTTTGTTGATTATCCAAATTTCTATTTTCTTCACTGAGAACATAGTGAAAGAGAGAAAGACAGACAGACAGACAGACACATAAATAGGAAGAAAGAAAGAAAGGAAGAAAGAAAGAAGAAAGGAAGAAAGGAAGGAAGGAAGGAAGAAAAAGAAAGAAAAAAAAAAAAGGAAAAACAAAAAGTTGTGGGGTGTAGTAGTGCATGCCTGTAATCCCAGTACTTGGGAGGCCGAAGCAGGAGCATCGCTGTGAGTTCGAAGCCAGGCTGGGCTACATAGTGAGTTCGAGGGCAGCCTGAATTGCATAGCGAGAGCCTGCCTCAAACAAACAAACACAAACCCCGAAACACAACAGAAAAAAAACAAAAAAATATTCTTCCTGACAATTCTCATTCAAATACACATTCCAATATAGGGACATGATAAAACTATTCTCTTTGAGAACTCAAAAAAGTCAGACCTCCCAAATTTAAAGACCCACTCCAAAAATGGGCATCTGAGATGAATACACATTTCTCAGATGAAGAAATACTAATGGCAAATAAATATACAAAAAAATGTGCAACATCACTAGTCATTCGAGAGATGCAAATTAAAACAACACTGAGATATCATCTCACCCCAGAAAGAATGGTTACTATAAAGAAATCAACTAATAACAAATGCTGGAGGGGCTGTGGGGAAAAAGGAACCCTTCTTCACTGTTGGTGGGAGTGTCGACTGGTGCAACCACTGTGGAAGTCAGTGTGGAGATTCCTCAAAAAACTAGAGTTGGAGGTGCCATTTGACCCAGCTATTCCCCTTCTGGGCATCTTCCCAGAAGAATTAAAAACATCGTACCACAGCGATATATGTGCACCCATGTTTATAGCAACACAATTTGTAATAGCCAGATCTTGGAAACAACCCAAATGCCCATCAACTGAGGAATGGATAAGAAAGATGTGGTATTTTTATACAATGGAGTACTATTCAGCCATAAAGAAGGATAAACTGGAGACTTTTACAGGTAAATGGATGCAACTCGAGAAAATACTCATAAGTGAAATAAACCGGAAGCACATGTGTAAGCATCGTATTGTCTCTCTAGTATGAGAAACTGAAAGAGTAAATAAGATCCAAAATGTAGAATAGACATGATGAATCAAAAAGAAACTGGTCAAAAGGAAAGAGAGACTGGAATAGGGAAAGAAAGAAGGGAAAGGAAAAAAAATTGTATATATATATAAGATGGTTAAGATAGATACACTACCAATTTTACTTAGTTCATTGAAGAGTAAGGTTTGTGCCAATAATGTTTGGACAATTGAATGCTAATGTCTGGTATCCTGAATAACTAACTTAAAGATAGTAATACATAATGTATTAACCATTGTTACTCTCCTATTATGTTGTTTTGAAAATTTGTTCTTCTTTTGATTTGTTTTGTTTTTTCTTCTCTTTAAAATAAAAAAAAAAAAAAAACTATTCTCTTTGAATCAATGCCTCGCACAATTGCCACATTAAAACTCATTCTGAAAACAATTTTGAAAACGTACATAGATAAGAGAAAAAGCAGTTCTATTATAAGAGTTACATAAAGAAATAAAGATAAAAACTTATTACAATTATTTTCTCTATATTTTAAACCAAAGAAAACAAGGAGATAGGATTATAACCACCAGGAAATAAATGACACAAGAATGTTAACCTGAAGAAGGGTGGAAAATGTACCCAAGGCACAAAGGATGTGAAAGCTTGCTAACATTTTTTATTTTTTTTTAAATGTGTTAGGTGAAAATAAACTTAGAAACAGTATGTAAAATTGAAATAAGAAATGAAATTGATAGAAGCATATAAGTCCATCACTTGTTAACAGTAAACACAAACAGATTAAACATTATATTGAAAGAATTGATAAGGAAACAAAATAATAAAGATAGCATTTGAACATTCAAAGAATAAGAGCTAAGGTTGAGTGAAAAGACATATCAGATAAATGGCAGCCCCAAGAAAATCTTATGCAACTGAATTAATGTCAGATGAAATGAGTATTAATATATAAAATATTTATTAACATTAACAAATGATAAATGTTTCAATAAAGTAAGATGATATAACAGTTTAAATCATGCATACTCCTAATTTAAAAATGGCTGGAATACAATTAAAGAAAGTGAAAAAGCCACCACGTATTTCAACAATCTCTCTCAATTGGTAGGTTAAGCATACGAAATAATATGGAAGAATATGGTTCCAAACCCCACACTTCATAGATCTGAATTAATGCATACAGGTCAAGGCTTACAGCCTACAGTTAGGAATATATATTTTTTCTCAAACTTATATGGAAGGTTTATTATGACATTTTATGATACAAGAAATAAAGACAACACAGATATTATATAGAGCAAGAGATCTAAAGACAATACAATTAACTTAGAATTTATTTTTTAGAGTTCAAAAAATTCCTGCTTGCAAATTTTGTTTAAAAATCTGCTATATAGGGGCCGATGAGATGGCTCAACGGCGTAAGAACCTGCCTGGCAAGCGCGAGGGCCCGAGTTCTACTCCCAGAACCCACATACGACTCCTACTCTTTCATTTTTATAGCATGAATTATATAGCAGATTTTTTTTTTTTTTTGTGGGTACTGGGGGTCGACCTCAGGACCTCACGTGCCAGCAGGAGCCCGTGCCGCTGAGCGATATCACCGGCCCTTTTTTCGTATGTGGGTTCCGGGAGTCGAACTCGGGCCCTCGCGCTTGCCAGGCAGGCGCTTACGCCGCTGAGCCATCTCACCGGCCCGAAATAAGTTATTTTAAAACAGTACTATAAAGACAACGACAAACTTACAAAGCAAAATCTATGGAACGCGGTCTAAGTGGTCCTTTGAGAGAAATTCATAGCCTTAAATATTTATATCAGAAAAAAGAAATGTTTAAAATCAATTGTGCTAAAATATACTTTTAGAGTTTACAGTATGAATATTGCACTTAAGCTAATCCTAAGCCCAAAGAAAATAAGAAAAAATAGATTGAAAGGTGCTATTTTAACTAGAGTGTGATTATCAAGCAAACATAGGAAATAGAAGGAACTAGTCATCTGAGGTAAGAGACTGAAAGAGATTTTGCTTGACCTCTCTCTCCAGAAAAATTACTTCCGTTTCCCCTCCACCCTAATGTCAGCTCTACCCTGTGCTGTAAACTGTAGTTCTACTGCCACATAAAGACCAGTGTCACCCTACAAAGAGTGGCCAGTGGAGAAGATCAATGACACCCATCTACAGAACACCCACAGAAATTTGCACCCTCATATTGCAAATTACTTACTTTGTGGGTTTAACTTGTTCATACATTTTGCCTCATAAAGAGAAAAAATAAACTTGGAGAAACCAGAAGTTATTAAACACAAGCATTCATAATGACAGGCAGTGGTGGCCTTGAGCAGTCCCCATGAGGGAGGTCATGGTGCACACCATCCTCCAGCCTCTGCCTCCTGTATGTTCTCATCTAGTTATGAGCCAAAGCTCTTGAACTCCCCAAAGAATAGAATTCTTTTTTGTGGGAACTGAAGGAAAATTTTAGATTGAATTTCTACATCTTTAATTTCTGTTAAATCTAAGTTCTGGCAGTCTTCCTATTTTCCACCCAGTTAATGTAGTACATGGTTCAAAAGGTCTAACTTTACCCTAGCAGTCTGATTATGGTAGTGTGAAGGTCAACTCTCACTGCTATTTGGAAGGGTCCTCTTCTGTGTTGGATTAAAACATCAGTGTCACACATTGGTGGGGATGTGTATGTACATATATGTATATACATGTATTATTGCATATATATATTTATATGTATGCATATGCATGTATGCATATATTACGTGGAAGATTTCGATCTAGAAAGTGTGGTAGTTGGAGGACCAGGAGTTTACGTCATTGTTCTTTGTACACACTAGGGAAATTATGGACACAACATTCTCCCTTCTTCAAAAAATCTGTATTCTATGAGGCTTGTTGGACTTCTCCAGTCACCCCAAAAGAATAAGGCAGTGCTCATTAATCTGCCATATTTACTTAGTGCTTATTTATTTCTTAACTTAAGCCTGGTGCACTTGAAACATGTAGATATTTAGAGAATGTAATAAATTAATGCCTATAAATCACTCAACATAGAAGTGACTACTCCTGCTCTAATATCAGCTATGGTAACTATTATGTCACATGACAAACGTTTTTTGCTTGCTTAATGTCATAAATCATTTAGAAAAAATTTTGCCATTATTCTCTCTCTGTGCCAGGCCTCTGTACCATGTGGCTTCGCAACAACTCCCATATGGGGGTGGAGGTTATTTTACCTACACTTAAAATTGGGGTGGTTTTGTGAATTGTTATGATCAATCAAATGTGACAGAAGTCAAACTGTTAGATCTGAGCCTCGTCTTCAAGGCTCTTTGGGCACGTCTGTGTGTGAGCAGCTCCCGTCTGACCTGCTCGAAGATGTGCCACCCCTGGGCCAGGCTGGTCAGCCAGCTGTCCCAGCTCTGACCCAAGAGACTTAGTGGAGCTCAGGAAAGTTCAGTAAAGTGCTAAGGAACCAACAGAGACCTGCTGGAGAGTAACTGAGCCTATTGAGAACAGAAGGACCATCCATTGGCCCAAGAACTCACTAACATACTAAGAGGTGATTGTTTCAAATCTTTCAGTTTTAAAGTAATTGGTTAGACAGGCCCACATAACAGACACATTCACTATGTGCCAATTACTAGGTTACATACTGGAGACCCAAAGAAAAATAAGGTGGGGCTGTATCTCTCAAAAACTGAGACAACTAAACACGATTACAGAATACCACTATACAAGATCAAAATTATGATTTTTTTGTAAAGTTCATGCATCAAAAATAGTTTTGGAATGTTTGTTGTTTACTGTGCATTGTTATTAGTATTCAAATCAGGCAAAATCCCTTTCCCACAGAAAATAATAATAAATGTTATAAATAAATGTATTGAGCAGAATTTTAGAGGTGGTAAGTTCTATGAAAAGAAGAAAGAAGTAAGAAAGAGTAGAATCGGTAGGGGGCATCGGAAATATGGGACACAGTGGGTAGAAATCAGATTGCAGTTGTAAATGGGATGGTCTAGGGAGGCCTTGTTAAGCAAATACTTGAAGATGAGAATTAAATAGAATGTTTCCTAAGAGATCAATAAAATAGAGTTAAGATTCTAAAGTGAGAAAGTGCCCTGGATTTTACACCCAATGTGGTTGAAGCATTAAGCAGGACGAGCAAGTCAATCTATAAGAAAGAACCAAAGAAAGTTTCCTGGAGGAGGTGACACGAACTGAGGGTTGAAGCAAGCATGTAGAGAATCTCTGGGAATCCAGAGAGGGGTAGGTGAAAGGGATTGGAGCAATTCCAAACTTCTAAGTTTTGGATCACAGGTATATCAGAGGTGAGGTATTTCAACAGCCAGTACAAAGAACGATAACATCTATTCATGCATTCATTTGTTTAATATTTAGTCAATGTCTATGATGTACCCAGATAGTATAACACAACACAAAGATTTGTTTTACTATTCTGCAATAGTCTAGTCTCATCCTTGAGAATTGATCCCACAACGCCAGGAGATCAATGGAAGAGGCAGACGGATTTGATACTGCAGAGTGCAGGTTAGCGGGGGACTTACAGAAATGGGGCCTAGTGTGGCAGGAAGAGCAAGTGATCACTGCAATGTGGTCATCAGGAAAGGCACATGTACTGGTTGGGGCCAAAATGACTTCATTCAAGCCAGACTGTACCTGCTTTATCATAAGTTAATATCAGAGTCAGACAGATTCCTGGGAAGAGGGTCTGTTTGTAAAACTACACATACCACTGTGTTCTGTCTACTTAGAGTAAGCTGGCAAATTATGCAGGAAAACCCGACAATGTTACTATGAAGTAATCACAGTAGTTATGACTCAAGAATGCTGCAATCGCATGTCAAGTTGAATCCCTATTGTAACAAAAGACACATTTCATCTCTGGTATGAATGAATTACGTTCTTTATTGTAAAGAAGAGCTACCTATGTTCTTTATTGTGAAAAATTCTAAAATGTACTGAGTCACTCATTTCTTCATCTTCCCAGGAATATTATACACAGTGTTAGCCCTCATAAAGCTTACATTCTAGATGTGAAGATAAGCTATCTATTGTAAAACTTTAGGCTCAAAAATAAATTGTGCTTAGGGATTTCTCCACCAACTTATTAGCTTCAAAAACTTTGTAACAACCTATGGCTTTGTTATTTATCTAACACATGGATTGTAGTACGAGCTGGGAAAAATAGTATTTTATATTCTTTATGATGGTAAGCACATTTAATGTTTTGCATTGACAAAATACCAAGTGAAACAGAACAGTTCTCTTTTTAATTCATTCTGTGAGCTAATAAATTATGAATAAGAAGTGAGGGGCTCATCTCACAAAACCAATGCTATGTATCTCAAAGTGGCGAGAGAAAGGACTCTGACCTTTAGGAACACAATGGATTTATAGAAAATCAGTCCTGTAGGCCTCCTCCCTGAAAAGTGCACACTTATCTACGAACGACAGAAACAAGCTACACTCTTAACTCAAATAATAACTATATTTCCTTCCTGAAAATTGCAGAACTATTTTTGGACTATGAAAGAGTTCAATTGTGAGAACAGCTATAGAGGAAGCTATTGAGTTATTTGGATTGGACACTTCAAATATATATATATATATATATACATATATATATATATATACATATATATACTTCCTGAGTGCCAGTGAAATAGCAAACTAACACATTTTAAGAATATAAGATGCTGGCAGTTGCAGAATTTAGTTCTGGATATTTATGTTCTTAAATTATATATAATCTCTTTATTATAGTGAGCCAATTTTTGCTCAATACAGTAGTTTAGTCTTTCTTGATAGCCCATACAAAAAACACTCTTTGGGCTATACTTTCCTATCTCTTGATCAAAACTCAAATAAATAGCACTGTTTCCCAAATCACTCTGAGATAATAAAATAATAGTCAACTTTTGTGTTAGGCACTAGGAAATATAGCTACGGGAAGTAACACTAAGTCTTTGCACAAATGTGCCTTCCTCGACCAACTTATCTACAATTTCAAACCTCACTACCACCCCAGCATTTCATATTTTCCATGCTGCTTTTTTGTGCTTTAAAATAAATAAGTTTCTGATTTCATTTCTCTTTACTCTTCCTTCACTAGTAGATATGTTGAGGGAAAGGAATTTTTCTCCTCTTTTTCTGTATCGTGTTTGTTTACTGTTTCTTCTTTGAATTTAAAACTGGCTAGCACAATGTAAATACGCAGCAAACATTTACTGAATTGAAGAGTGAATTAGAAACCTAAATTGTAATTTAGTTGGAAGCTTTTCTCCTCTCTCAGGACTCCTTAAACAGGACACTGTAATGAAAAAAGAAGGTGTGGGTAGCTTCTCTGCCTTCCACTTTTTTAATTCTAGTAATCAGCTGTTATTTTTGGGCTGCAAGATTCTGCTGCAGAGGCAGCTTGTGGAGTAAGCCAACACAGAATTACTTATGGTTGTAAATTTTCATCAGGACCAATTTAATAACATTAGTGACAGACACACAATTTGCGAATATTTCCTTTATGGGGTAGTGTTGTAGGTTTTAGGAAAATAAGCATGGCTGAGTGTGTCTCCCTGCCTTGATGTAGCTGATACTTTTAAGGACAGTCTGTTTTCAATGTTATTTAGCTCCTGTATCCAAATGTTTTATTTTCCATATCTCAAGTTAAACATACACGCGCTTGTTTAAAGAAGAAGTATTTCATAACAAAAGTTTATAAAGGCAAAGGGAAATTCCTCTTTTATTTCATGCACAAAACTCCAGCAACTAATCAACAATGATAGCCTTTTCACATAACTTTCTCCTTGTTTGTATGTATGCATACAAGAACACATGCAAATTTGGGATGACTTTTTCCCACATTTAGTTTTACTTAATTAAAACTATACTCTGTTTATCACATTGATAAAATTGTGTATGTCATGACTGCTATTGTTTCTAATGCTTTTATTCAGATATAATCAACATATTAAATAAGCATGATTAATGACATAATCAAATGAACTTTGCTTTTCTTGTCTTACTTCTTTCAACATTTATTTAGGGGGCTTAATTTTTCCTTGCCAATGGATGAGAACTAAGGTCTCTTTCAGTCTCTCAGATGCAAACTCAATTAGACAAATATGATCTTCATTCCTAGATTAATCAGGCATCCAGACTTGATTATACATTAAAACCTTCCCTTTACTTCAGCACACTTTATTAGTGTATGTTTTGAATCCATCTGGAATTACTGTTTTGAATTTTTATTCACTTACTAGAATATGTTAGCAATACATAATGACTACTTTCATTGTGTGTATGTGGTATATACATATGACACATATTAATTCTTTTTTATGTTGCTTTTCCTTTAATCCCCTTCCCCACTTCTTCCATATCCTGGTCTCTTTCCCATTTGCAAAAAGTTTATCTCCCTGTTTCCTTTCATTTATCTTTTATTCCGTTCTTTATTTATACTTTGGATTTCTCATGTGAGATTAACTATATAGTATTTAAGCTTGTGTCTGATTTATTTTACATAACATCGTGTTTTGAAGGTGCATCCATTTTCCTACAAATGACTTTTATAGAAGAATAGTACTCCATTGTGTATAAAAACCACATTTTCTTTATCCATTCATCTGTTGATGGACATATAGGCTGCTTCCAAGAATTAGCTGATATTAATTTTGGTGCTTTAAACATTGGTATTCATACATCACTATAATATGATGTCATTAACTCTTTCAGAAAGATATCCATTAGGGGAATAGCTGGGTCAAATGGAATTTCTATTTTTAGTTTTTTGAGAAATTACCTTTTGGTTTCTTTCACTTCTATATATATATACATCTTTTTTATTTCTTTCTCCTGCCTTATTATTATACTTAATGTTTTGCATACTATGTTGTAAAGGACATCCTTTTCTTGTTCCAGATTTTAAAGGTAAATCTTTCAGCTTCTCCTCATTTAATATGATGTTGCCCATTAATTTGCCCAAAATGACTTTTACCAAATTGAGGTAAGGTCCTTCTATACCTATTCACTTCAATTTTTTAAAATCAAGAATGGGTGCTGGGGGCCGGTGAGATAGCTCAGCGGCATAAGCGCCTGCTTGGCAAGCACAAGGTCCTGAGTTCAACTCCCGGAACCCACATAAAGGAAGAAAGGGCCAGTGATATTGTTCAGTGGCACAAGAGCTTGCTGGCAAGCACGAGGTCCTGAGGTCGACTCCCGGTACTCATGTTAAAAAAAAAAAAAAAGAATGGGTGCTGGATTTGTCAAAAGCTTTTTCTGTACCTATTGAAATGACCATGAGATTTTTTTCTCCTTGTCTTTGTGTAAGTGATGTGTTACATTTATTGATTTGCAAATGCTGAACCATCCTTGCATCTCTTGGATGAAACCTGCTTGGTGATGATATATGATCCTTTTGATGATTTATTGTGTTCTATTTGCCAATATCCTATTGAGGATTTCTGTGTCTATGGTCATTAAAGAAAGTGGCATGTAGTTTTCATTTTTTAGTTGGGTCCTTGTCTGGCTCTGGAATCAGAGTTATGGCTTTCAGGAATGAGTTTGAAAATACTCTTTCCCTTTCGATTTCATTAAAGAATGTGAGAAGTATTGGTAGTATAATCTCCCTGAAGGTCTTGTGGAATTCTGCAGTGAATTCTTCAGGTTCTGGGCTTTTCCTAGTTGGTAGGGTTTTTTTGTTTTTGTTTTCTTTTTTTTTATTTATTTTTTATTTTTTTATTACTGCCCCAATTCATTGCTTCGTATTGGGCTGTTCAGGATTTTTATTATTTATTTATTCTTGGTTCAGTTTTGCTATTTCACAATGTCTAGGAATCTGTCCTCACTTACTGCTTTTGTTGCCTTCTGCCACCATGAAATGTTGCCTCTCTGCCATGTGCCACATTGCCTCGGAGCCAGCTGATTATGGACTGAAACCTCCACAAACTGTGAGCTAAATAAGACTTTCCTTCCTTAATTTTGAGCATCAGGTATTTTGTCTCAGCAATGAGAAAAGTAACCAACACAATGACCATGAATGGTGCTATTCAGACTAAAGCACTGCTCTCTCTCTCTCTCCCTCTCTCTCTGTCTCTCTCTCTCTCGCTCGCTGTAGCTCTTGTTCTCACTCTCTCTGTAGATAGATAGATGACGATAGATAGATAGACACATGATAAATCAATCATGTGAAAAGTGACTTAAAACAAGAGCATCCACACAGTTCCCTTCCTGCTTTAGCCCTAGTGTGTTTGTGGCCACATCAATTTCCCACCAGTGCAGTTTGTTAGCAGCCTGTCTGGGAGTGGTGAGGGGTCTGTTTCTTTGTGCTTGATGCAAGCTGTGCTTTGTATGTGGTTAACTACAGTCTTTTGTCTCTGTCCCAAGGTCCAACCACCTCAATTAATTTGGGAAGAGGAGGATATGAATTATGAGCTCCTGACACCGAGCTCTCCTTCACCTTCTGCCAGGGTCCTATGACTCCTGCTTCCTTTGCATTCTGATCCCAAACTGTCCCTGTCTCAACAACTCCCCTTTCCATCCTGTGGAAACTGTTGGGATCCCTGGGCTTGGTTTAGGGACTCCTTTCTCCCACTCATGATGGTGGTCACTAGTGTACATTTTTCACTCTCTGTAAAAAATAACAGGGAGGAGCCCACTGTGGACTAACTGGGCTGGTGGGCTTGGAGCCATCCTGCGCTATTTTGCCTCTCTCTGCCTAGAGCACATGGCCTTCCCTTTCCAGGGGATGCTCAGGGATGCACCACTCCCCAGGGTTTGGAAAGATGATGGGGCAGTATACAAAGAGCCCATCCAGAGATCTGACTGGAAGCACTAGCTCCTTCCCTCAGGCTGTCAGAGGCCTCCCAAAGTGGTGTGTTTCCGGAAGACGGGGAACAGTGGCAGCGTAGCTTCCCCTTTTCAACAGCTCAGACATTCGGTTTTATCTAGAGGGATTGTCTTTCAGATGGATTTGCCATTTCTGGGTAGTTCTCCGCTGTTTCAAAGCACCTGCATTTGGGGTGACTCTTCCCTAAGTATCTCTAATATACCACTTCCCTTTATCAGCCATGTCCTATCACCCTCCACCTGGAATTCCTGTATTCCAACATCATTTGAGAAAGATATTCGGTCTCACTTCTTTTCATACTGGTAACAATTTGTGCTAAGAGTATTTATTTTAAAAAATACCCTTACCATTCTTATGTGAATAAACTTTTTTTCTCCATTTGTACATACCAAATTTTCAAATATATAAGATTGAATTCTAGGCTTTTCTGTTCTTTTACATTGATCTATTTCTCTATTCCCATGGCAATATCATATTAATGGGATTAAAATGACTTTATTTTATAGTCCAAAATCAGGTAAGGCAAGACTCCCCACACTATTCCATTTTATGATACTTTCCATGCATTATCTCTGGCATTTAGACTTCATTAGATAACTTGATCCAATTACCCCCCACCATCCATCCAGTTAACATCTAACTAGAATTTCATTACATTTATATATTAATTTATGGAGGCTTGATATTTTTATGATGTCAAATATTACTATATAAAAACTTGAAATACTTTTCCAGTTATTTAGAACCTGTTTTATGTTTATCAGAATATTTTATAGTTTTATTTTTATAGGTCTGAAATATTGCTTATTAAACATATTCCCTGGCATTGCATGGCTTTTGTTGCCACTGTGAATGTTACTTTCATTTCTACTTCTAGGAGCTTTCTTTTATTAATCCTAGAAGTTTTGGGCATCTCTTACCTGTTTTACAATCACATCATCAGTCAAAATAAATTAATAATAAAAAATAACTTTACCTTTTCTTTCCTAATGTTTATACTTCTGTGGGAAGTGAACCCCCAGCTCTGCACTAAACTATGTGCCCAACAATTTTTTTTTTGTTGAAACCGGGTTTTACTAAGTCACTAAGCTGCCCAGACTGGGCTCACTTTTGTTATCCTCCTGTCTCAGCCTTGTGAGCAGCTGGGATCGCAGGCTTGTCCCACGCCAACGTTTATACATTTTCTAAAACCTTATTTCATTTGCTCTTACCTTTAGGACCATGATAGTAGCAGCCATTTCTCCTGACTGGTTTATAATTTCCACTGAAAGAATTTTTGCCTTTGTTTTTAGGATGATTTGATATTTACTAAAAAGAAATGTTTGCAATATTTAGGTGTCCCCTAACTTCAAGGTTTTTCTTTTCTTTTCTTTTCTTTTCTTTCTTTATTTTTTTATGTGGGTACCAGGAGTTGACCTCAGGACCTAGCGCTTGCCAGTAAGCGCTTGTGTCGCTGAGCGATATCACCGGCCCTTTTTTTCTTTTATGTGGGTACTGGGAGTCGAACTCAGGACCTCGTGCTTGCCAGGCAGGCGCTTGTGCTGCTGAGCTATCTCACCGGCCCAAGGTCTTTCTGAGATAATTCTTTTTTTTTTTTTGACTGGGAATTGAACTCAAGATCTTGTGCTTCCAAGGCAGGCTCTTGTGCTGCTGAGCTATATCCCTGGCCCTGAGATAACATTGTGCTTTGAAGTTCACACCATTTTCATTTGTCTGCTTTTTTAAAATCTATTTCAACAATCCCTGTATAATTTGTGTTTTGTATTTCCCTTTGGTGATATTTAAAAAGATATATTTTACTTCATTTTTGCTAAGGGAAGAAGTCAGTGAAGAAATGAGTCAAAAAGCAAGTGATTCCTGTAGCGTATGCACATCCCATGAAGACCTAAAGAGGAAGCCAGGCAGGGAGAGGCCTGCACGTGAGAAGATGAATCCGCTGATTGTCTGCAGCTCTTTTCAGAAGCAGTCTGCTTCTGGTACATGAGAGTCTGCTCCGTGCAGGGAAATGGATGGTCCTTTGGAAACATCCTAGCCGTGACATAAGGTACAGCAGCAGGCACATGGGATTTATAACCAATATATTTGAACTCGAATTACTCCTTGGCCACTTCCTTTTAGGCAGTCACCAAAATACAGATGTTCGGTTCATTATCTATTGGTGAAATGGAGATAGTAGTAACCACCCCACAGGGTTGCTATGAAAATATGGAAGACCATAACCCTTTGAGATAGGTGTCATTAGGCCCTCAACATTGCGGGGCTTGCCTTTCCTTGGTTAGAACTGTTCATGGAGGTTTGCCTTAAGATATTAAAACTAATTTGAAATTCAAGCTTCACATCCCAACTGCTGAGAAGAGGAGCAATTGGAAAAATAACCCCTTTCCCCCTGCAGCCAAGCACGTCTGTTTCCTTTTTGTGTTCGCTGTCTGTTCAGACACACCTGCAGGGCCAGAAGTACTTGAACTGGTAAATTTGTTTCATAAAAATATTCTTTCATCTATGATAGGCAGATACTTTTGGACTTGCTTCTTTCTTGTAAGGGATGTTATAAATCACTAGAGTCTTAGATTTGAACTCAAGATCTAATCAAGTACAAAATAAAACAAAAGCCCATGATAGCTGAGAGACATAATTACATTTTGATTAATCTGGTATCTTTTCTCAGAGTGTCTCCAGACAATGCTAACCTCCTTACAAAATGATTTATTACCTAACTTGTCACCTTGGGAAACATGTAAGTTCTCAGGGAAAGGGAATTTTATATGGCAACCACCCCCACTCTGCTTCCAGGTGCCGAGATTTCTAACATTGTCACTACTGAAGTCTCTCTGCTTTTACTTTTCTTTGTTCTCTGACCTCAGGTTTAGAATTCTTTTATTAATATATATTAAATCAAAGCTTATTTATCGGGGCTGGTGAGATGGCTCAGCGGCATAAGCGCCTGCCTTGCAAGCGCAAGGGCCCGAGTTCGACTCCCGGATCCCACATACGAAAAAGGGGCCGGTGATATCGCTCAGCGGCACGGGTGCCTGTTGGCGCGCGAGGTCCTGAGGTCGACCCCCCGGTACCCACAAAAAAAAAAAAAAAAAAAAAAAAAAAAGCTTATTTATCAAATGTAACTCACCAAGGGGTCTTTGGCCAAAATCATACACCCAGTTATCAACTGAAATACATTTTTTTTTGCTATCAAACAAAATAAACACTACGTTTTGATTAACCCTATGATACTTGTTTCATAGATAAATCTAAGCCTTGTGATTTCTTTTAAAGATTTGTATTAGAACCATCTCCTTCAGTCTTGCATCTAGCTATGTAATTTTGATAAATCCATATGAGGATGCAGCAGTCCTCAAATTGTGGACACACATCATGGATATCCTCTGAATCTTTTTAGAAATAAAAATTTTATGGCTTCGCTCCAAATATACTGAGCTAGAAACTCAGCAGTCTGTGTTTGAAACAAGTTCTCCATATGATTTTAAAACAGTAATTTAGGAACCGCTGGATTTGAGGAAAAGGGATCTAATTTCTAACATTTATCATACAGAATCAATGAAAGATACATAAAGGAACAAACATATTGCATGGCAACATTATGTCCTCCAAAATGTTATGCATGCATTGCTCTGCTTCATAATAAGCTGCTGTAAATTTTAGGACTACCCGAAAGAGTGGCTCTTGGAAGCTCCAACCACAAGGAATGATGGTAAGATACAAATGTTAATTACTCTGCTTTGGTTAATATGTAGTGTATATAAGTATATTGAAATATCACATTTCAATATGTACAATCATTATGTGTGGCATCCACAAATCTATACAATTGCAGTAATTGTTTATAAAAACAACCACAAAAAATAAGCAAATCACCAGAATACTCTCCTTGTCTCTATTTCTGCATCTAAAGTTTGGAATCACTGATTTATGCCAAGAAGGTGGGAAGACATATTTCACAAAGTTGTTTATTCAGTGTCCATTACGCAGACTGCAAGAATCCAGGAATCCTCATGAGAAAAGGAACGGATTCTAAGGTGGATTTCTAATCACTGTCAAAACTGTACTCACAAGTTCTGGAAATCACCTGATCTCTCTGCTGAGGAAGTTGTCACTTTGAACAATAAATCAGAATTCTCTCCATTTGGGGTATGGTCTTTCTCTCTAGGGAAATTGTTGTTTCTTCTGGAAATGCAGAAAATAATGTAAAGGTACTTTGGGTACATCTCTGGAAAAAAATAAAATAAAATTGGGACTCTTGCAAAAGGGCTGCTTCCTACAAAGAGGCTGAGTGAGAGTCGGCCTGTGATCAGGAAGAAGCCTCTGCGGTCGCCCTGCTAGGAAGGTGCCCTCCAACAACTGGCTTCAGCTCTGTGGCATCAGTGGGTCTCTCCACTCCCCTGACTGTGATGCAGGGGTGAGCACTGTTAGCACTTCTCCCTCTGTCTGGGTACTACTCACTGTGGCATGCCATTTCGGTCCACCCAGGTGTTATTTGATAGGAAATATTTTTGAGGATGTAGGTCCTGCCCACTCAGAGCTCCCGGCCCCAGATCTGGCCAACAACAATCATAGGTTAGTTTCTTTGCACCTATACTTTTAATTTTTATTGTTTTCTCCTTAATAAAATATACTAAGGATATTTTCTCTTTCATGAAATATAAAGAAAATGATAGTGAATAAACAGTTCGCTCTGTTCATGAAGTTTTGTCAGATCTTAAGAAGAAAAGCAGTGCTTACGTTGGACTCATTGCCTGTCTCCCAACCACTCTCTTCTTTTTTCCTCATAGTCTCTCTTCTTCGGTCTTCTTTTCATGCTTATGTTTTTCTTAAAGACTATTGTTAAAGAGAAGTTGTAGGTTCACAGAAATATAGACAGGAAGGTAGAGAGACCTGCTATGGGACACATACATTATCCTCCAAGGTCAACGTTCCCACAGAATGGTTATAATCGACAAATGCGCATTGACACATCATAGTCACCTAAAATCGACAGTATATGTCCAGTTTTGCTCTTACTGTTGTGCTTTCTATAGGTTTCAGAAAATTTTTAGCACATGTATTACCACTGTAGTATCATGTAGGGCATTTTCACTGTCGTAAACATCCTGTGTGCTACAATTTAACCCTTCCTCAGCCTGACACAGTTTTAAAGAGTATAAATCAAAGAAGAAATTATATCCCTTAAATTAGTCAGGAATTTCTTCAGTATGTAGAAGCATAAGATTCATTTTGTCACAAACCTGGGTCAGCAGAATATATATATATATATATATATATATTTGGGAAAAAGGAAAAAAACGTGTTTTATCTATACTTTAGACTGTGGGCATGTTTTCTTATGGAAGAGCACCATGGGGAGACAGATAGCATTGTTACTCATGAGCTTGTCACTCCCAGAGAGCATCTCTCAGGTGCTCCTGGGGGCCAGGCAGAGGGGAGAGTGATCCTTGACTTCTTAGGGGCTCTGAAGATCAACCACACATGAATGTATTTTAGGACTAGAATAGATAGGTCTTTTTAGAAGCCTGCCATCTTTCTCCAAATCCTCAGGATGACAGACAACTCACTTGCCTGCTGCTTGAGGCATCTCTAGCTTCAGGGGCAAAACTTGATGGAATTTAATGCCGATACACAGAAAATTGTTTCTCGTGGAAACGAAAACCTTTTGCGATCAGGTGCTTGTCAGAAAAACTCAGTCTCTCGAATTTTAGTAGCTTTCCTGAGTCAAGTGTATCTGATATTCTAGATAAAAAGGCATAAAGTCTAACCTGGTGGTGACTTTAGTGAAGGAAGCAGGAGCTGAACAGCTGCTGGCCTGGAACACATACTGTCCGATACAGCACGTGCTCTTCTGAGGTGCCGTTACGTCTAGCCATACTTGCTCAAGAAATTCTATAGACCTAAACATTAGTTCATAGCGATAAGGCTAAGAATTTGGTAAACGCTTAGTTTAGAACTCAGTATCTCTGAAATGTGATGTTTTTCCAGTTTTCAATGTTGCTTCCTTTATTCAGACACCTGTCATCCCTGTTTACTTGGGTTAGGGTCAGAAGGTCCCTAATGAATCTTTGGGATGTTTTCAGTGGTTCTCAAATTCAAACACAAGCAATATGTCATTTGAGGAGCAGGTTCCTAGAACTATCCCCACATGAGCATTCTTAACATCAATGAATGCTGATAGAAGGCACACATGTGTTTTGATAAACGTTATGAACTCTTAGCATCTCCCGCCATGTATTCTTTCTGCATTGCCAGAGCACATGTTCTATACTACAGACATTACCATGTCAGTGTCCACCATGAAATAGTTGATAGCATTTAAGAATAAGCCCCAGAACTTTAGCTCTGATAATCGAGATCTCGTTTTATTTTGTGTAACTTTAAAATATGTCAGGCAAATTAGAAAAGAGAAGATACTACAACAAAATCTTAAAATGACAGATGTAGAAGCCCTTACAGAGAAGAACTTGCCTTTCTTTTAAGATCACGATACACAGTATATAAACCATTGTTATTCTCTAATTATTTTGTTATGAAATTTTAATTTTTTCATACAAGTGTTTTTTATATATTCTTTATTAATATCTACTTATGGCACATTAAAATAAATTTTTTAAAAAAACTAGAAGAAATGAAAAGGTGAAGCCGAGCATAAAAGTGGTACCCAGAATGAATGCAGTGAGACCCTCTAAAATGGCTGTGAGGAGGTCCAGAAGTTTCGTTCTAATGGCACAGGAGAAAATGCAAAGAGACCAACATCTTTGGCTAAGTGAATCACAGTTTCCAGAAGGGAATAAACGTGTAACTCTACTTAATGAGGATAACTATCTTGTTGCTCCTGAGCCCAGACAGAATACGTTCTTGTGTGTCCTGAGAGTGTGCACACCTTGCAATATAATGAACAATGCTCTATGATTAATATAGCAGTAGATATCTTCAAGCTGTTTAATGCATTCTTACAAGTTAGTCAGTGATAGAAAGCCTAGCAAAAAGAACCATCATATAAATGCCTTGATGGAATAGGTATTTTCCTCACCTTTGGCTTATATAAGAGATAACTTAATCTTTCTAAAGTAGAACTCTCCAAAATTTTCTAGGCATGTGACATGGATTATATAAAAATTAGTAATTCTCTCTGAGCAACTATAAATATTATCTTCCTTTATTGAGCTCCAGGTAAATATTGGGCAAATTGTAGTCAGATAAATACCTGGAATAAAACTCTTATATAATATCATTAAAGTGTATACAGAAATACTTTAAACTTCAAGTATGAGGTAGGACTACCATTTTTTTTCTCCTGAAAATTCAGTAGTCGAGAAACAAGGAAATATGCTTTGACAGCCCTCCTCTGATGTGAGCTTTATGATTTGATCGTAATTGCCCCACAGAGACTTATATGCTAAGGGCTCTGTCACCAGCCTGTGACACTTTTGGGAGTTGGTAGAAATTTTAGGAGGTGGGGCCTGGAGGGAGACAGTTAGTCATTGGGGGTGTGGTCTTAAAAGATATGTAGAGACCTCAGCGCCTCTTCTCTCTCTTTTCTGGACACTGTGGGGTGAGCAGATTTTTCTGCCACACACTCTCTGCACTGACATGCTGCTTCAACACAAGGCCCAAGGACAACAGGGCCAAGTGACCATGGACTGAAACCTCTGAAATTGTGAGCCAAAATATAACTTTTTGTCTTTAATTTTCTCTGGTATTTTGTCACAGCAACAGTCAGTTCATACATGAGCCACAGTGGTGTTTCTAGGATGGGAATTAATATTCTAAAGAAGGAACACTTGGTCTTCACCAGCCCCCAGATCTAACGAAACCTACACTGTAATTAAGCTGGAATATTTGTGAAATAGCCCATCATTTTAACCCCACACTATACTAACCTCTTTTACCAAAAGAACATTCCTCCCAACTCAGATTCCCATGGTATTAGGTGGATCATAAGCACTGGGAATTCTGTTGAACTTATTCATCTAATCCATAACCAACTTCTCTCCTTAGAACCAAAGACTGGTGAACCATGGCACAATGTATGATGCCTTCATAGCTTAGCTATTGCTACTTATTCCACCACTCCTCCACATCTACTGTGGAGTCAAGTATACCAAATCCCTTGCTTCCTGCTGTTTCTCATCTCTGAACCTTAGCATACCATGCAGTCTATTCAGACTGTTTTTCTATTCATCCTTCATTTCAAACATTTTAACTACTTTATTGCAAGTAGTATATTTTTTATAAAAATAGGCTGGATTCATTTGTCCTGGTTGTTTTTAATCAACACTATCTTATTAAATATTATGAAAGGCATAAGAACCCTCTCCTCCTTTTGGTGGGAGGGGAAAGGTTTTCTTCCAGTTATAAGAGAAAATATAACAGATGCATTTGTGTTGAATAAAGATTACACATCCTCCTTAATTACCACCTTTCCTTTTTATGGAATAAGTGACTTATTGTCAGTTTCATCATTTGTAATCAGAGGCTGAAACAGATGCTGAAGGTTTAGTTTAAAATGATATGTGTCTCTTGGGCCGGTGAGATGGCTCAGCGGCTTAAGCGCCTGCCCGGCAAGCGCGAGGGCCCGAGTTCGACTCCCGGATCCCACATACGAAAAAGGGGCTGGTGATATCGCTCAGAGGCACGGGTGCCTGCCGGCGCGCGAGGTCCTGAGGTCCACCCCCCGGTACCCACAAAAAAAAAAAAAAAAAAAAAATGATATGTGTCTCCTGTAACAACTTGCAATATGCTCTCAAAGGACTATTCACTTTCCACATTCCATAAACTCAGTACGAGGGAGTTTATTCCTGAAAGCATTTGAGGTAAATTGAGCACAATAAATGCAACTTCCTTTAGAGATAACATTTAGCGGAGTTATTACAGGACTTACTATGTCTGCTGTGAGTGGACATTTACCTTAATGACTTTGTTTAACAAGCTTTTATTTTCCTGTTTTTATGATTTAAAGTGCTCTTACAACTGTTTGCCTTTAGGAGTTTGGGAGCCAGTACATACCAATCATAACTTAGAATTTTTTTTTAAAAACAAGATTAGTGTATCTCAGTCAACATCTTGATTTTACACTTATTGTTTCTAAAATGAAAGGTAATAAATTTCTAGTTTAAATAATCTAGCTTGTGGTAATTTGTTATAGCCCTTTTATTTTGGTGTTCCATCTCCAGTGGACTGAAAGACTTTCTGTAAGTTTAATAAAATTTCATTAGCATCTAAAACTCTTAGATTAAACTTTGTGGTTGTGTGTGTATGTGTGTGTGTATATGTTTATGTGTGTGTTTGTGTGTGAATCTTAGATGTAAACATAGGGTTTAACATATTTTTAAAGTCTTTGTCAACTTCTTTTAGTTTAAATTTAACCCCTCCTACTCTAATAATGCATTATTAAAGATATTCTGGGAAGTTAAAAGAATTAAAATGTGTTATATACATGTACCAACTCTCCACAATGAGTGTAAACATTATGTATTGCAAACATGTACAAGTAAAAATTTTTTAAAATTATATTTGCCCTAAAATTAAGAATCAAAGTTTCTGGATTTAACTTCCATTTTAATGTTATTATAGCATTCTTCTGAAATATATGAAAATAAAATAAGAATCAGAAACAAAAGGTTCAGCTATGGGATGGGAAGAAGAAAATAATTATAATCAAGTGACATCATCTACCAAAAAGAAGTTAAAACAGATTGAGCAGGTGACTTCAAAATGAGAGGTGATTAAGGATTTTGATACATCAACAATGTGATGTCAGCTATAATAAATTAAAATCCATTATGAAATCATAACAAAATGTTTGCAAATGAAATATTTAGGATTCACCATTATAAGAACCATATAGCATCCATAAGCAAAACCTAAATCCTTATCAAATATGTAGAGAAAGACATACCATATTTCTTGATGGCAAAATAATTTCCAAAGCAACAAATTCTCCAGAGTTAATGGCTTGGTGTAATGTAATTCTAAACAAAATAGCTATATTTGTTTAGACTTTAACTCAAGATTCACTTAGAAGCATAAATCAGCATAAATCTTAGCAGAAAGACTAAGAAAAAAAAGACTAACAATGTAAAGATACCACACTTTAAAAATAAAACCCCTATAATACTGGTAAAAAAATGAACAAGTCAATGAAACCAAATTGACAGCCTTATCAGTCATAATAATTTTGATTGTGATAAGACATCCATCAACTACTGTTACAGAGAACTATTTGTCAAATGATTAGGGAAAATAAATGATTATATAGAAATGATAAATTTATCTTTAGCCCTACTGT
This sequence comes from Erethizon dorsatum, assembly GCA_028451465.1. Taxonomy (NCBI): domain Eukaryota; kingdom Metazoa; phylum Chordata; class Mammalia; order Rodentia; family Erethizontidae; genus Erethizon; species Erethizon dorsatum. The sequence continues at coordinate 13,614,704 of CM051839.1, forward strand.
ATATCAAAATAATTTCTAGATACACTAAAAACTTAGTATAAAAATAAAATTTTAAAATGTTGCTTATAATTTATATGGACATTCTTCTGATCTTTGAATGAAGAAGGACTTTGAAACATGCAAGATATAGTAAAAAATCAGAAAGAAAATTTGTATATTTCATTAAATAAAAAGAAAACATTTGTATTCACTAAAGCAGTGATGAGCAAAATAAAGAGGCAATCAGAGGAGAGTGTTTTAATAAACATAATGGACACAACCATTACAATTTTTTATACAATAGAGATGTTATTTTTGCCCTTGGTAATTCCTATTTCTGTCTGGTGATGCTTCACCTACTCAGTCATGATCTTAAAGTCCTAAGGGATGTCAAGGAGAGTCTGTAGAGAAATGATACAAACCTTCCTTTTGGCTAGGAGCCATTGTGGGATGAGAAGGAAGAAACACATTGAGAAAAAATGTATACTTGTGAATTATTGATCAATATTCCCACCGTATCCCTTGAGTCTATTTGGGGGGATGATTTTAAAACATCCAAAAGGTATGGAGGAGACTGTTGGAGAATGGGGGCTGCTAACTGCACTATTCCAGAAGACTTAGATGTAGCTACTTCCTTCAAGTTAGGGCTCACAGGTGTCATCTGAGTGACAAGAAGCCTGGCTCCCACCAGCCAGTTCATGTCAAGCAAGGGGCCCAGAAGTTCTTCTTGAAGGAGCTGAGTGGTACTGGCTGAAGAGGCCACAGTAGGCAAGGATTTAGAAACAAGAAACAGGGCTGGTGAGCGGCATAAGCGCCTGCCTGGCAAGAGCAAGGTCCTGAGGTCAACCCCTGGTACCCACAAAAAAAAAAAAAAAAAAAAAAAGAAAAGAAACAAGAAACAAAAGTTTAGAATCAAGGACTCCAGTGAATGGTGCTAGTGAGTTAAACTCAAACTGCTAACGGTGTCTAATCACCCTCGTTAGTCACTGGTCCAGTGAATAACTAGTCCATCTGCTGCACAGGGGAGGAGGAGGAGGATGCTGGGAAGCCAGGGTCTGCCTGAGGACCCTGTCTTGTCTGCTTGAGACCATACAAGGCTGAGATAGTAGAGAGCACAGAAGGGAAAATGGCCTGTGAAGATCAGAGTGTTTGTGGCCAAAATAAAGGGTGCACCATTTCTTCCTTCATCTGTAATACTGCCGGTCTAATTTCATGTGTTGTCTACCTGTTTATTCTTAAATAGAAAAGCATTCTTAGTCCTGAAAATTAAGCACTGAAGGCTTAGAGTTAGGGATCGTCACCTTAGGATCTCCTTAGGATCTTACTCTTCCTTTTTTCCTAGTCTATTCTAGTTTTTCCATTTTGCTTCTTGGTCAAGAAAGGAAGACTTTCTCATACTTGTTGCCATATCCTTCCATGCTATGGTCATAGGCATCTTGGATTAGCTGGTATTCGGAGAGTGGGAAGTTTTCCTCTAAAGTCCACTGAATAAATACTCGGTCATGCACTCTAGCTATATCTAAGAACTGGGGTCTGACAGGGGAGCAGGGATTTCTGAGAATCGAAGTGATTTGCTTTCCTAGCTTGTAAATACCTTGCATTGGAAATAAGCTTAAAGAGCTCATGCCAACTGGTAAGAAAACCCCACAAAGAAAAACAGAAAACCTTGAGCAAGAAACTCAAAAGAAGAAACAAACGTTAAAGTTTGCAAGTAATCAAATATATGCATATTAAAAACACAAACCTTTATTTAATTGCTAATCAAAACAAGAATTCCCTCTGTTGGAGAGAGTCCTCTACAAGGGCATTTTTATATAAAGCTACTGGCAATGTTAATTTGTTTAAAGTTTTTATAAAGCAATTACGTGATAGATTTTCTATTCTCTAAAAGATCTTCGATCACAACTTTGTATGGTCAGACAAGATAATAAATATATTTTTGGACAAAGCTAAGTAGCTCTCCTTGGCCTCAATCACTGTTGACTGTGGTTGTGTGTGTGGGTCGATGAGACGTCCACCTACGTTCCTTACAGTCTTAACCACATCTCCCAGACATGCGTGTCACTAACTGAGACAGGCAGCAAAGGATAGGGATGTGGAGCTAGCAGTGTTAAGTAGCTCGAATATTCTGTTTCACCTACAATTGTATGTCACTTTTCAAATATATGTAAATATTCAAAAGCAAAGCAAATCAAATCACTGACTAAATAAGAGCACTAAGATTATTTTTCAAAGTTAGCTCACAGGGGAATGGTAATCAATGGACACTTTTCTCTAAGTGACATATGTTGCATGTATAAAAGTTTGTGCTGCAAATTTAGTAAGAGGACCTAAAAGTAACAGTGACATGAAACATTATCAAGATGAAGGTGAAATTTTGTATTAAGGTGTCGAATGTTCAAGTGAAGTACTGACTTCTTTGACAATTGATTTCCGCAGGATTGCTTTAGCGTCTCAGAAAAGCAATGAGACCTCTTTTCAAGTTCATGGTGCCTTTATCACACGGGAACTGGTAAAGAGGTATAATATACACAAAGAATACAGAATGCAGAAAGATGGAAAAGAGCCAGAAAGGAATAAAGAACTCAGAAAGGCTAAATGAGCCAGAAATGTATTATTTTCACACTTTGAATTTTGCCCAGGAAAGATAAATATCTTCAATACAGATATATCCTATATATGTTTTGTTTTCTTTTGTTTTATTTTTTGTTTTGAGAGAGGGTCTCACTATATAGTTCAGGCTGGCCTTGAGTTCATTATGTAGCCCAGGCTGGCCTCAAATTCACAGTGATCCTCCTGCCTCCTATGTAAGTATTTTTAAATTAAAATTGGGGAAATGTTTTCCCTTGGGCTCTTATAAGATGCTGATGAAAACCATATAAAAAGAAGTTATGTGTGCAGCTGCTTAGTAAAATGTGTCTAAGAGAACTTTTGTTTTAAAGGTAGATTCCTCTAAGCTAAGTGAAAAGCTAGTCTTTCTCCTCAATTCTATATTTTTCTAAAAAAAAATAAAAATCTTCATTCTCTAGAGAAGGATTTTACTGAAGCAGAGGATTAGGGTGCAAAAATACAAGTTGTCAAACTTAGGAGGTCTTTGCCGTGAATCTCTTATGTACAGGATTAGCAGTCCAGAGTGTCAGAGCTCTTGCCAACTCCTTTATTTTATGGGTGATGGAATGGAGACCACAAGCACTCTTGGGGACATGCTGCTAGTCAGTGCAAGACGAGGTCCTGCCAGAGCTCCTTACTGCATCTCATTCAACTGCATCACCAGTTTAGTAATATCCACCATGTAGCAAGGGCACTGTCTTCCCTCAATTTTTCACCTCATCAGGCAATGATGTGCATATTACGCATGACATTAAATTGAAATTGGGTCTAATGAGGGGGATGCTTAAAGTGCATGTGTAGCGTTTCAGGCCAATATGCCCCGCTTCATCCCTTTTACCATTCTCTTTCCTGCCTGAGTCCTTAGATTGGCAGTGGTATTTGTTGCTTGAAGAATCTGACACTGGTTGCAACTTTATATATCATATATGCTTGCTGTGTATTTTCACAGAATGAGCCTTTTGGGGAAAAGCATTTCAAAACTCAGTGTGACTTTTTTCTGGAGCAATTATTTAACATATATTATTATGTGAGATAATATATGTAAGAGGCTTAACTCCACGCTTGTAAGACAAATATAAATCCAGCTAATCACAAACTGTTGCATTTATTTTATAATTTTGATTCTTCTTCTAGTAGTTCTAGGACTTTGGAACTTTCCATGATGTTTATAATTCAGACCAGGGCTTCTTACCATATAACACTTAAAACTTTAAAAGAGTGAGGAGATTGGCTATTTCATTTTTTACTGATACATTCCAACCGTCTTGAACAGGACCAGGCTAAGAATAGAGCCTCAAAACTTAATTCCCAGTGAAGACATAGAGGACCATGAACAGAAAAACCATGCAGTAAGATAAATCTTAAGTCTAATTCTTGAAGCCCAGGCTGAGAGATAAAGCCCCTGCTCAGACCGGCAAAGATGGAAATCATATTTAGTGGCACTAAGTCTGATTAAGAAACTCACGTGCGAGGGGTGTTTCCTTTCACAATAGCAGGACAGTGTAGGAAAATAATCAAGGTCCATAAAGATATCTATGATGTTGGTTTCTATTATGGGAATTTTTTAGATTAATTCCTGTTCCAGTCAGGAAAACTTGTTTTCTATTTGGGGAATTTTTTCATGAATTCAATTCAGTTCCTCTTGAAGAACTGAATAATATTGCCCTCAAACCGGACAACTTACTTATGGGTTCACTGACTTGAAACTATGGAACTGTGCATCTTGGATAATATCTCCATCAGTCAACATTACTTTTCCTTTCTTTTCTCTTATTTTTTAGAGGATATCCTCAAGGAATAGAGATACTATATTTTTAAAATGGTATTTAATTTACCAATGTGAATCAGAAGTGAACTTTAGTTGGCTGCGGTGGCTGATGCCTATAATCTCAGCACTCAGGAGGCTGAGCCAGCAGGGTCGCTGTGAGTTCAAGGCCTGCCTGAACTACAAAGCGACCTCCTGACTTCACACACACACACACACACACACACACACACACACACACACTCAAAACGCATAAAACAAAATAAAAGAATAGAAATGAATTTTAGTGAGTAATAGTTCTAGCCCCTTGCCTTGGGGTAATTTAAAAAGCAATAACTAGATTTACCAAGTTAATTTTCATTCCCAGAGTTAATTAAAAGCTGTTATTAACTGATAGTAAAAAGAAATTTTTTAATTTAAATAAATTCTTCCAAATACTAATTTTGCTGGGGATAGAAACTATGTTACATATCTTTATATAATATAATGCTGTCTTCAGCATCGCTGACCAGAGAAGTATAACATGAGCTGCAAATGTCAGTAGGTCATATGAAATTTTTCAATACTGGAGCCACATTAAGATAAAATTAAGTTTAATAATATATTTCGGTTAACCCAAATGTTATTTCAGTATGTAATTAACATAAAATGATTAATGAGATATTTTACTTTTCCACACTAATTTTTCAAAATATCACTGTGATGCAGGAGAGTAGGGTGTGGCTTAGACTCGCTGGGAAAGTGCCTGAGCTATTAACCCCAGGACACATGCGCAGAACAGCTGTCAAAGCTCTGCACGGGGACTGCTCCCGAGAACTCCAGCAGGTTTTTAATAGGATGACCTGGATGACGCCCGCGTGGAAAATATTAAAAAGGGACCATTGCCATTAAGCGTTTGCTATCACGTCTCTTCAAGACAGCCCACCTTATGCTGTAGGATGTATTTTTTATATTTTTTTTCCTTTTTTCCTATTTTTACTTGGTCCAAACTGTCTCTACAGAACCTGTTTTTCTCCCCACCTTTCATAAATGTAAAACTTTGCCACATTTATGTTTGTTTTGATCAATTCTTTGGTTTGGGACAGAAAAAAAAAAAAAAAAAAAACCTTGGTTTCACCTCTAGAAGGAGACTCCAGCACCCCAAAGCCCGGTAACAGCTATGGACAGGTAAAATTTCAAGTGTTCAAAATTCACAGGTGGCTGATGCCTATTATCATGAACAGAGAAGACCTAGGAGTTGAAAGATTTTGTAGTCAGGAGGATCTTTAGATAAATCCTGGCTCAACATTTACTAATTTAGAATCGCTGAAGAAATTTAAACATTCCAAATGTTAGTTCCATTAACTGTGAAATAGGAAGAATTTATAGCTTGACTATTTTGTGAAAATTTTAAAATACATATATCTCTATATATCAGGTACTATCGTGCGAGGAACTCAGAAGCTGTGACTTCTTCACCAAACTGAGGTTCCAATATTCAAAACATAATTTCTATGAAGTTTAGCTGCTATTACCATCACCACTCAATGTTTTCAAACTATAGTAAAACTCCCATAACTTAACTTTCTTCAGTGAGAAGACAATATTGCATTGACTTGTGAAATGAATCTCGTGATGGCGGAACATCTGAAAGGTGACCTTATTAGGAAACAATAAGAGAGATAATGCTGTTGTCACTTATTGTTAAGTATGCCTTTATCATGAAGTAGTTCACCTTCCTCACTATAGGCCACAATTAAAGTGACAGATGATGTATTCATTTCAGGGGTACTGTCTTTGTTAAAAGTCATGCAATGCCTTGGTAATAATAAAATTCATCCTGGAATACATTAAGACATTTTGTGCACTCTGAAAATTAATTTCCCCCTGTTTCAGCTCACATTCATACCCTGATCATTTCAGTCTAGACATAGAAGCTTGATTTCTTTTGAGCACCACTGAGAATATCTTCAAGATGAATTCTGTGTTCCTCTGGAAGAAAAGGGTGAATTTACACTTCTATAAATGGTATGAGGTGACCCTGGAGAAGAAGAGGCTGAAGACTTAGTTTGAAAATAAGAAAAAAGAAAGTTCTTTTTTGTCATACTTAAGCACCAGTTGGCATGGTCTACATCACAGAATGCTAAAGCAGTCAATTAAACTGAGTATCATAGGATAAATTTTAAACTTTGCAGTATCCTCATGTGATAGTCTAATTTAATAAGAAAAATATAGGCATAAATGTTAACTGAATTACAGTAAAACTTGTTTATTTGGTCTGCATTAGCTACATAGCTCTATCTAAAATGAAAAATATTTCTGTGAACATGCAAAAGCAGATGATAGATTTTGTAAAAGTCTACCATTAGTTATATAATGTTAACTCAAAGAAAAATAGATGTTAAAAATGGATTTTCATCAGATTCTGTCAAATGGAATTAAATGTGAACAATGTAGGTTTTAAAATGGAAAGTTAACCTTGTGGATGCTTCATTGAAATTTATTCTTAGGATCTTTCTCTTTCCCAGGACAAAATAGTATTATAGAATCACTGAACTGGCTGAAACTCTGGACTATTCAATCTTTCTTACTTCACAGGTGGGATCCAGAGGAATGGCCTGAGTTGTCCATAAGCACGATGATAGCTGGAGACTGAGAGGCTGTGTGAACCAAGCAGTGTGACTCTTAACCCATGATGCCTCTCGTGGCAGGAAGTTGCCTCTAAGGAAAACGACAAACAGGCTGGCAGAGGAAATAGAAGAACAAAGCCAGTGGGATGCTTCCTAGCATTTCATTCCCTTTGGACAAATGTGTTCACACCTGATGAATTAAGAAAATAATTAAATTATATTTTATTTTCAAGTGCTAGAGAGCTTCAAACTGAGCTATGAAAATGATGAATATTTCAGATGGCAGAGGTATGATTTATTTCTATAATTATTTCAGTGCTGTGCTTTATTTTAACTAGAGATGCTGTTGTAATATTTTTTCAGTTTGACTTTCTTCTTGAATTGTTTTGTTATTCATGGATCATGGGCAAAGGAAGACAAGTTGTTACTACTGAAGCATCTCTTGGAAATTCTTCTGGGCAATTAAGCAACCATTTCCTCCTTATGAATTGCTGCAGAGCCACAGCGCCTTGCAAATGGATCAGATGAACGCTGTTTAAGAAAAGAACCAGCTGGCGTTGTGGAGGCTTGATAAGGAAAATGTCTCTGTGTACTACTATTTTATGCCAGAATCCACAGGTCTATGTGTGCCTTGCAAAAGGGGTTGAAATAGTGACTTTTCACACCATGTCCTGAGATGCAAAGATTTGCTTAGTCCTACGACAGTGTCATTGAAGTTCATGTTGTGTCACTGCTTGAGCTTTCCGCGTGCAGGAATCAGCTCAAGTTCCAGGGGTTTAATTTCTCCAAAGCAAATGGTAAGTGAGTGTAGAAAAGTTTCAGTGCCTTAAAGGTAAGAAATAGAGTAATTTTGAAAACAAAAAGTAAAGTCATGTATGTGCTACAAAAAGAAAAAACAGAGAAAACTGATAGTTAGGTGTTAATGTTGATAGAATGCCATAGAAGATTTCCTGATGGCTTTTTATTCTGCTGATAGCAAATTGAAGGCAGAGATAATCCAGGTGAAATAAATGTTCAAAGTCAACCAGCACTGTACATCTTCAGGAGGAAAATTAATGAAGTGGAAAATTTTAGATTTCAGTAGCCAGGACCCAAGTAAACCATGCCAGAAGGCCCAAAGAACACTCCCCTCGCCACTGCCAACTGCAACTGAGGTGAACTATTCAAGGCCCAGAGACCAATGGCCTTCTGGTCTCCACCACACCAGCAACACAGTAGGGTCCCAACTAAGACACATAGAATGGACAGGCGAGACTAGTGGCATGAAAAGTCTGAAGTAACAATAACAATACAAGGCAAGAGGTGACTGAGGCTCTTGCAGGACTGGCAACCAGATGGGGAAGAATCCAGGACTTGGTAACCAGCCCTTTTCTCTCAATTTCTCTTTTTTGTTTTTCTTCTTATCTTTCTTCCTTTCTTTCTCTTTCTTTCTTTTGTTCTTTTTTTCTCTCTTTTCTAAATGGCTAGGTAGAACCCCAGCCACAGTAAACGAATCCCATTCCCCAAATCCAGAGACCAAGTTCACATAATCCCCTGAATACGCCTTCATTTTTTCTTTCCAATGCCCTTGTCTAATTTCCCAAACCTTGCATGTTCATCCTTTGTCCTCCAGCCTTTCTTCTACTTCCTTTCCTGTTATCTTTGTTTTATACACTATCCTCCCTAAATTTCCACAGCACAGGGTAAAACCACTCTACCAAGGGGAAACACTTTGCATACAAACTCCTAATTTATGATTGGTTCTTTTATATAACTGTAGACTCTGCTCCTATGATCTGAAGTACAAAATCAATAGTTACCATAGTTTGTCATCTTCTTAATTGTGTTTGATGCTATCACTATGGCTAATTTTACTACTTTAGCTAGGATGTCATATGTGTTCTAATCAGTTATTCTTCCTTCTGTAACAATACTGGGAAATTCTGGGATAATAACCTCACCACAGCCCTACAACAAAGGACTGGGGACTGAGCCAAACAATAACAATATCCCACTCTTAATTAATTGGGAAGGTAGGATCTCATGACAAACACAAACCAAGAATCTCCTACACACAGAAAACATCCCTGAAGAACACACTTTTCCTAGAGAGGCCTTGATACTAGTGATATAGCTACCAACTACAAAAACTCACAAGGATCATCACAGAAAACAAAATTTTAAAAACTTTTGCAACAGCAAAAGATAAGACTAAGAGGCAAAATGCAATCTCAGACCTCCAGCCCACCCAGAATAAGTCCAGGAGACATCTACATAGAAATTGGAAGACACACACACACCTGAAATTTCTGAAATGATAGCAACTGAAGTAAAGAAATAAATCCATGAGGTTATAGAGGAAATCAGATCAGAAATACTCTCAGGAAAAAAAAAGAAATGTCAACACTTATAAAGGAATTTATCAGCAAATCTAGAGTAGAGATAGATAAAAAATAGATGATGCTAGGAAGAGGATGGAAACTGTGAATGATCAATATAAGAAAGAAACAGAATGCATGAAATGGATTCGAACAGATATCCAGGAAATTAAAAATTCCATTGAAAGCTGGCAAAACTACTTCAACAAAACTGAAGACAGACTTTCAGACCTTGAAGACAGGAGCTCAGCTAGTGATCATGAAAGGAAAGATCTCTTGAAAATAACAGAAGATCAGGAAATAACAATTCAACAGCTGCAAGATGATACAAAGAAAAATAATATAAGAATAATTGGTGTCAATGAAAAAGCAGGAGCCAACACAAATGACATAAAAAAGCTATTTGCAGAAATAATAACAGAAAATGTCCCAAGTATGGGAAAAGAATCTGACATACAGATAAATGAGGCATATAGAATTCTAATTAGCCCCAACCAAAAATAAATCTACACCAAGACAAATAATAATCATGATCCTAGAAATTCAGCACAAGAACAGAATATTAAAAGCTGCTAGAGAAAAGAAACAGATCACCTAGAAAGGAAAGCCCATCAGAATCATGGCAGACTTCTCAATACAAACCCTCAAGTCAGGAAGAGTAAAATATTTCAAGCTCTGAGAGAAAACAACTTCCAACCCAGATTGATGTACCATGCAAAACAATCTTGCAAAATTAATAAAGAAATAAGATACTACCATGACAAAGAACAACTGAAGAAATTCACCAACCAACCCTACAAAGGGTACTGAAAGATATTCTAGATAGAGATAAAAACAACCACCATTGTAAGAACAACATCAGAAAGAAACCACCAGACAGGGTAAGCCACTAAACAAAGGGGAAAAGCAGGGAACAAACAGCAGGAAAATAATGTGACAAAGACAAGACAATACATATCAGTTATAATCATAATGTAAATGGCCTCAATTCACCAATCAAAAGAAACAGACTGGCAGAATGTACACAAAAACAAAATCCAACAATATGCTGTATACAAGAAACACATTTAACTCAAAAAGAAATTCACAGACTAAAAGTCAAAGGGTGGAAAACAATAGTCCATGCAACAGGAACCCAGAAGAAAGCAGGGGTAGCTATCCTGTTTGCAGACAATGCAAAACTTCAACCAAGAATAATCAAAAGAGATAAAGAATGTCACTATATACTTGTTAGGGGAAAACTTTAAGAGAAAGAGATAACAATCATAAATATATATGCAACAAATACGGGAGTATCCAACTATATAAGACAAATATTAATAGACATGAAAAATAGAATAAGAAATAACACAGTTGTAAAGGGTGACCTTAATACTCCATTGTCACAAAAGGATAGATCAATTAGACAAAAAATCAGCAAAGAAATAACAGAAATGAACCAAACCTGTGAACAAATGGACTTAGTATATGTTTACAGAGTGTTCCACCCATCAACTTCAGAATACACATTCTTCTTGGCTGCACAAGGATGTTCTCTAAATAGACCATATACTAGCCAATAGAACAAGCTTAAGTAAATGCAAAAGAATTGAAATTATCCCATGCATATTATCTGACCATAGTACAATGAACATGGAAATGGCAAAAGAAACTTCAAAAACTCCATAAACTCATGGAAATTAAATAACACCCTCCAGAACAACCAACGGGTCACAGATGAAATTAAAGAAGAAATTAAACAATATCTACAATCAAACAAAAATGCAAATACAACTTATCAGAAACTATGGGATGCAATGAAAGCAGACCTGAGAGGGAAATTTATAGCAGTGAATTCTCACATCAGGAAAACAGAATGAGTACAAATAAACAACCTAATGTTGCATCTCAAGTTTCTAGAAAAAGAAGAGCAAGTCAAGTCCAAACCCCATAGAAGGGAGGAAATTATAAAAATCAGAGCAGAAATTAACAAAATTGAGACTAAAAAAGCAATAAAAAGAATTAATGAATTGAAGAGTTGGTTCTTTGAAAGAATAAATAAAATCGATAAACCCTTAGCCAACTTCATCAAAAAAAGGAAAGAAAAAATTCAAATTCATGCAAAAAGGAATGGAAAGGGTGAAATCTCTACAAATCCTATGGAAATTCAGAAGATTATCAGTACCAACTTTGAAAATCTTTACTTGAATAGGATGGAAAACATAGAAGAAATGGAAAGATTCCTAGAAAAGTATGAATTACCAAAGCAGAATCAAGAAGATATAAAAATTCTGAATAACCCAGTATCTGTTAATAAAGTTGAAAACATAATTAAAAACTTACCAACAAAGAAAAGCCCAGGTCCTGATAGATACATGGCTGAATTCTACAAGAAATTTAGAGAAGATTTAATGTCAATACTCCTCAATCTCCCTCATGAAATTGAAAGGGAAACAGTTCTCCCTATCTCGTTCCTGGAGGCAAGTATTACCCTGATACCAAAACCAGAGAAAACCCGACTAAAAAAGAGAACTACAGGCCAATCTCCCTAATGAATACAGATGCAAAAATCCTCAAGAAAATACTAGCAAACAGAATGCAGCAAATCATCAAGAAGATTATACACCATGACCAAGTAGGATTCATCCCAGGAATGCAGGGATGGTTCGACATATGCACATCAATAAATATAATACACCTTATCAACAAAGCCAAAGACAAAATTCACATGATCATGTCAATAGATGCAGAAAAGACTTTTGATAAAGTCCAATAGTCATTCGTGATAAAAAGCCCTACAGAAAAACAGAATAGATGGTCTTTACCTCAATCTGATAAAAGCCATCTATGACAAGCCAACAGCCAGCATCATACTAAATGGACAAAAACTGAAAGCTTTCAATCTAAAATCAGGAATAAGACAAGGATTTCCAATATCACCACTCCTATTCAGTTAGTTCTTGAAACATTAGCCACAGCAATTAGACAAGAGAGAGAAATAAAAGGAATAAGGATAGGAAAGGAAGAAATTAAATTATCATTATTCACAGATGACATGATACTCTATATAGAAGACTCAAAAATCTAACCCAAAATAGTTCTAGAATTAAGAACCAATTCAGTAGCATAGCTGGATACAAAGTAAACACTCAAGAATCAATAGCATTCCTATACATAAACAACGAACTCACTGAGAGAGAAATTAGGGAAACCACACACTTCACAATGGCATCCAAAACAATGAAATACTTAGGAATCAATCTAACAAAGGAAATAAAAAATCTATGCATTGAAAATTACAGCACTGTGAAAAAAGAGATGAAAGAAGATATCAGAAAATGGAAAGATATCCCTTGCTCATGGGTAGGAAGAACCAATAAAGTGAAAATGGCCATACTCCCAAACCTATTATACAGATTTAATACAATCCCAATGAAAATACCATTACCTTACTTCACAGATCAACAGAAAACATTCCTAAAATTCATTTGGAACCAGAAGAGACCTAGAATAGCAAAGGCAATCCTGGGCAAGAAAGGCAAGGCAGGGGGCATCACAATCCTTGACTTGAAATTATACTGCAAAACTACTGTGATAAAATCAGCATGGCACTGGCAAAAAAACAAACCTGAGGATCAATGGAACAGATAAGAAGATGTAGACAAAACTATGAACATACTCAGCCACCTTATCTTTGACAAAGGGGCCAATCATTTACACTGGAATAAAGATAGCCTCTTCAATAAATGCTGCTGGAAAAACTGGCTTTCCACATGCCAAAGACTAAAACTAGACCCATGTCTATTACCATGCACTAAACTAAAGTCAAAATGGATGAAATATCTAACTATTAAAACAGAAACACTAAATCCACTGGAAGAGAAAGTAGGAATATATCTTGAAGACATAAGGGTAGGCAGAGAGTTCATAAACAAAAACCAAACTGCACAGGAAGTACTTCAGTGAAACAGCAACTGGGATCTCATTAAAAAGTTTTTGCACATCAAAAGAAATCACCAACAGAGTGAAAAGACAACCCACAGAGTGGGGAAAAATTTTAGCCAACTGTCCCTCAGACCAAGGACTTCTATCTAGAACATATGAAGAATTGAAAAAACAGGACACTCAAATGCAAAGACCCAATCCAAAAATGGGCATCTGAGATGAATACACACTTCTCAGATGAAGAAATACAAATGACAAATAAATCTATGAAAAAATGTTCAACATCATTGGTCATTCGAGAAATGCAAATTAAAACAACATTGAGATTCCATGTCACTCCAGAAAGAATGGCTATCTTCAGGATATCAACCAATAACAAATGCTGGTGCGGCTGTGGGGAAAAAGGAACCCTTCTCCACTGTTGGTGGGAGAGTAGACAGGTACAAGCACTGTGGAAATCAGTGTGGAGACTCCTCAAAGTCTAGGATTAGATGTACCATTCAACCCAGGTTTTCCCCTTCTGGGTATTTTCCCAGAAGAATTAAAAGCACCATACTACAGTGATATATGTGCACCCATGTTTATAGCAGCACAATTTGTAATAGCTAAATCTTGGAAACAACCCAAATGCCCATCGACTGAGGATTGGATAAAATAGATGTGGTATTTTTATACAATGGTGTACTACTCAGCTATAAAGAAGGATGAACTTGAGACTTTTATAGGGAAATGGATGCAACTTGAGACCATACTCATAAGTGAAATAAATCAGACTCAAATGTATAAACATTGTATTGTCTCCCTAGTGTAAGAAACTGAAAAAGTAAATAAGATCTACAATCTACAATAGATATTGTGAAAGGGAAAGAAACTACTCAAAAGGAAAGAACAACTGGGATGAGGGAAAGGAGAAAAGAAGGAAGGGAAAAGAAAAATTTATATGTGTATATAATAGCTACGATAATTACACTACTAATTTCTTTTAGTTCATTTAAAGGAATGGTTTGTGCTTACGTTGTTTGATCAACTTTGCATGCCTGTATCTTGTAATCTGAGCAACTGCTTTGAAGATAACAATATGCAATATATTAACCATTGTTAATTTCCTATTATCTTTTATGAAATTCTGTAGCATTGTTTTTATTTTTTTCTCTTTAAAATAAAAAAAAGATAATAAGACAATTTTGCTTTGAAACATAATTTTCCCAGGGCTAAAAATAACATAAATTTTAACTATATAGTCATCAAAGCTGCTGAAATAGAGGTGGTTTACTGAGGCCATTTAAGAAACTGACACTTAGTGAATAGCTATTTTCTATATTGTAAACTTTAAAAATTACACAAAAATATGAATCATGTGTCATTAACCATTGTTTTGAATGCGAGTTATGCAACGAGCAATAAAACAATGATAAGAGGTCCTGCTTCGATATCCATGGCCTATAAAGCTGCAGGAATCAGGACAACTTCCATACCCTCACAATTAATATGTGTTTAAAGGAAGGGCGCATTCTCTGCTTTCAAACCTTTCATATGACAATTTTGCCCTTGATTTTAAACACCATCTCAGATTTGAACTGCTCCTCATGTTAACAAGCAAATCGTTTTCAAGCTGTAGGTTTATTTAACACATCATAGGTTTATTTAACTTCCCATAGCAGTATTTTACTCAACGATATAGTTATATTTCATCACATAAATGACTGCTCTGATAGTTCTCTCACTCCCTATGGCCAACAGGAAATGTAACATTACTGATGTGTTTTATAGTTAGAAAGGATAACTAAGGACCAACCACTTTCAGCTGGAGTATCACTTTTACTACTCCCAGGTCAAACATAAAAACTGGTCAGTGAAAGGTTCATCAGTTGTATTTAAAAAAAGAGACTGTGCTGTAATGCCTGACTGAGTCTTGAATCCGGAGGCCTTTCTCAGGGTAACTTTCCAGACTTTTGTACCACCGCGGGCCAGACAACATGGCAGTAAATGTCTTGGAAATGGTGGGACACACAAAACAAATTGTTGCTGTGTACCGACGGCATAGAAAAGTAACCCCCAGTCTGAGAGCAATGAACCCTAGACAGTAACCAATGAAGAATCAGTACACACTCAGTGTATAAATAATTAGAATGGGACATGTGTACGTCTAATTTCAAAAGAGTGCATATCTTATTTGGATTGATGAAAACATTTATACGTTTTTAAAGCCTGTACACTTTATAATAATCTCTGACTTAAAAAATTATGCTTTTCTATAATCAAGCAATTCTAAAACCTGTTATAGATGAGAATCTATGCAATGGATTCATGGAAGAAAAACAAATGGAATTTCCACACTCTATTGTAATATGCAAAAGTGCTTACTTTTTTCTTCCTTTTAGTGTACTAGTCATCTTCAGCTCTTTCACACCACAGAACAGGCTACTGTTCCATGCCACAGAAACAGGATTTTTTTGGAGGTAAAATCAAATAGGTAGGAAGCCCGAAGGTGTAGAAGAGCACCTTTACAATTCCAGACCAACCAGGAGCCAACCTGTGTGACTGTTTTGAGCACGTAGGAATTGCCAATGGACCTTCAAGAAGTGCTTCTGAATCTTGGCTGGATATTACAATCACCAAAGGAGTTTTTGAACCATTGGATGCTTAGCTGCACACTAGATCAATTAAATCAAAAGATTTCTTCTGGGAGAAGAATCAGGATTAGTCTGTACAGTTTTCAGGTGATTCGATATGTGCCCAAGGCTGACAGGGGCTGCTCTGAGGGCCTCACGGAGTTTGAGCATCTTTCAGTGTGCAGGTGCCTCACATGCCTTGTACACTGAAAGCAAGTTTAAAGACTTCGTATCTGCAGTCTGTTAGTCAGTCATCTAGCCTCTCCAGAGGCAAGATAACAGGATGCGTTGATTTGATAAGAGGGTGTTACGGTCTCTCAGGAAATACTAAGCACATCTCAGCCTCACAAAGAGAATCCATAATCATCTTACCTAGTCTTGATTTCAAACATGAACTCTTTATTTTATCTTAAATCAGAAATGGTTCACTGGATCCTAGTCTGAATCTGCTGCTACAAGGAATATGTTTTATGTTTAGGCCTCCTGTAACAATTTTATTGAATAACTGCATCACCATGTTGTGTGCATCTGGGTGCTGTTCTCCCATGTTTTCTGCAATTATTTCAGTGGAGGACAGCTCAATTACTAGCATAGGTTTTTACCAGGTAGAATTGTAATGTAAGTAAATGTTCATGTGCTCACTGTATGCAAGTTGTACTATTACATGCACATGATAAAAACTTTAAACTGAGATATGACTGCTCCTCTCAAGTAGGCCACACTATAACATGAGTGGCCAGCATAAAATAAGTTTAGTCAAAAAATACATTGAAGCAAGTTCTCATTGGTTTTATGAAGATATCCTGTGAAAAAGAAAATAGTCACTAAATGGAGAAGAAGAGACAGGGCATACATTCAAGGACAACTGACCTTGGTAATTTTAACACTGTAAATATTTTCTGATAAATGATTATGCATAGAGAGAAATGGGAAGTATATAAATGTGTAGGGAAGTTCTATAATATATCACTGGCAACCCTATAATCCAAACAAAACAAATATATTTCAAATAGATGTACAAATATATACATACACATATTGGCATGCATGCATATTATATACTTGTGATATGTATATATGGCATATATACAATAAAGTGTTTATATATCACACATTGATATGTATATTGATATAGCAATATCTATGCATATATAGCATATTTAAACACACATTTGTGTATTATATGTAGTTGTATTCATTTATTTATGTATGCACATCTTATAATGCATTACACATGTACATACACCATTATAATATCTGAGAGGAACTAAATAATGAAACCTCCCTTTAGGATCTTAATCACTTGAGAGTAGAAGATGAAGGCTGTGACAACATATTATTGGTGGAGACTAAATTGAAGAACAAAGCTTTGTTTGAGAAACCAAAGGGACAGATAATTGAAGTCCAATATTAGAATTATTCAGACTTACCCAGTCAGTCATGGATGATCATTCCGGACCAGAAAGAGGCCAAGCACCACTTGCCTGCCCTTGGGGAAGCAGAGTGGAACTCAAGTTCTCTGTAAATGGAGAAGAAAAGTTTCCAAAAAGAGATAAATTGGAGCTGAGATGATCATGTCAAGTCTAGGCTATATGAATTATGTTTTCATGTTATTACGTAACACATATAAACTACATTATGAAATATATTATGAAATATATTTGTAATTGTAAATATACATGATGTTATAAGGACTCAACCTAGTAAAGTATAAATTCTCAAGACATTAGCTATTATTCTAATTTTCAAACCAAATTATGTCTTTATATGGGTATCAGAAGTTGGAGGAACTCTCTGTACCAGGGTAGAGTGGGGGGATCCTTCAGCAACTGCAGTTTGGGAAGCATGTGATTCCTTTAGGGCCTCAGAAATTCTTAGTTCAGTGTCAAGATTCATCATTCTCACTCCAATAGGATTGTTTAAAATATGACTTAAAAAAGCAACCCTAACCCCATGCCCACCAAAATTAGGATGTAGGATAAACCCTAGCCCCTAGAACAGTGATCCATGGCAAAAAGCCTGCTCCTAAATGTAGTGTTTAGGCATAGTCTTCTCAAAGCTTCTCTTACTATTGTCTGAAATGGTAGATAGAGAAGCAGTTAATAGATGGTAAAAATCTTGATCCCAGGTTAGCTGATTTGCCAGCCACTCCATTTGCCTTTCTGCAATCCACAGCCTGTGAAAATAATGGTAGGAACCACCTAGAAAATGATAAACATTGCAACTATGAATTTACCATCTATGGGGGCAAAGGGAGAGGGTAGGATTCCAGATGGCACCCCCATCTGCCTCTTTTATCAGACTCATGTCTCCATCAGAGGGCAGCATTAAAACAGCACTCTCATCTTTGTTTGCAATGGCAGCAGGCTCTTCACTGGGTGCTGGGAATATTTGCTTTCTCACTGAGCTATTTTAAACCTCTTAGCTTCCCAAGTTCTCTTAACTTCAACCATGAAGGTGAGATCTGCTGACAGTACCAACTTCAAGGTATTCTTTGAGCAGGCAGTCATGTGGCTGAGTATAGCAGCATGCTTCCTGTCTCTTGAAATGGAATTGCAATGGCATAAAAAAATATCCTGCCTCCTAGAAAAGGATTTCAATTCAGAGCCAGCTGAAAAATCATCTCAGAAGATTCTTGAACTGAAGCTGTCATGGAGCTGTTGAGGAAGGTACTTCTAGAGAGCCAGAGTGTCAGCCACTGTGGTCCTCCAGATTCTAGACAATTGCTTTCCTTTCCATCCTATAAGAATTCTTCAGCACTGTGATACCCACCTGTCTAACTATAGTAATTATCATTTTGAAACTTGTTCAAATATTCCTTATTACATTCTACTGTCGAGCATTAGGATCAGACCCATAATTTAAGGTCAAGGGTCGCACAGTTTCTGTGCTCAGAATGCAGAATGGGTTGTCACTTGTACCACCTGAGGCAAGAGAGCTTAGGAGCTTCCGGGTGTTCTGTAACCTTGCATAACTTTGTTGATTGCTGTGTGCATGCAGCTAATGGTCACATTTCAGTCAAGCCAGTGATATCAAACCAGGCTGTGCCTGCACCATCATAAACTACATCAGTCTGCAACCTAAGGACCCTCACTTTGCTGAGGTCCTTGCCTTGCACAAATTCAAGGTCAAAATGCAGTAATCTGTGTCTTGAGGCTGTTTGTGTTGGTCATAGGTCCAGGCCTTTGGCCCTTTCTCTATAGAAAGTCACTGGGTTCAGAACCGTAAGTTTCAGCTAAGAGACAAAATTATAAATTCGTAACTACTAATGTTATGAATTTTTATAGCTCTCAGCAGTTAAAAGCTAACTATACAAAGTAGGAACCTATCTAGTGCCTAATCTCTATGTGCCACCAGTGCCATATTTCTTGTCCAAACACTAAAGTCTAAGGTTGCATGAGATTTGTTCATTACATATGCAGTTTACTTTCCAAATGTTTCTTGTCTTGTTTCTCATTGTACTCAGTCATTGTACCAAACAGGAAGTTAAAACACACACACACACACACACACACACACACACACACACACACACGTTTTTGGTTTTCTTTTTACTAAATTATGTCATAAATAAAGTCATAGTACTTACTACTGCTTTAATATTCTGTACAGGGCCTAGAATATATCTGCTCAAAAATTTTTGTAAAATGAGTTAATAAATTAACAAATGATAAACAAATACATGATTTAGTGGGAAGAAGTTATATTAGCACTATGTAACTCTAGATAGTGCTCTTTGGTTACACTGAAAAAATCCAACTCAAAATTATTTCATATGAAATTAGGAATATAATTATTCATATAACTAAAAATCCTAATGTATCTAAATACTTGATAGGGGCTGTTAAGGCACTCTTTCTGTCTTGTCCTATATGCCTCTGTCCACCATCACCTCACCACCATTCTGTTTAACTTTCCTTAGCCATAATTGGTTAGCTTGTCAACCAGTAGAGTGATGGTTATCTGGTTACCCCATATATGAGGGGCTTCATCTTACTGTCTTCTACAATCTCCTTGTAAGATATATTGGGTCACCACTGGCTCTTAAAACATCTGCCTGTAAATGACATCCTTTACTAATGCTCACATGTCCTTGGCTAAGGAGGTCATTATTATGCCTAACCATAGGGAGTATTGGAAAAGCAAAACAGTCCTGCCATTTTTCTAGAATGCAGCAAAACTGGAAATGTATAATGAATAGCGCGAATACTTCCACACTCACTCCTAGCTTTATTCTCTGACAAAAATCCCTAGCACTTAGCAGAAAAGCTCCTGACTCATATACTTCCATTTTAGTAATCCTAGTAGAAATAAAGTGCTTTTTATCCAGTGGTTTTAACAAAAGATCGTGGTTAAAGGAAAGTAAATTTGAGATGAGCTCTAACAGTTTGCTGTTGCTGCTGTACAAATAACCACAGGGCTGCTTGCAATTACACAAATTTATTATGTTACAGTTCTAGAGGTCATAAGACTAAAATGGGTATGAAAGGGAATCAGATCAAAGCCTCAGCCAGACGGTGTCTCCTCTGAAGTCTCTAAGGAAGTCTAGTGGGTTGAATGATGGTCTCTCCACAAAGAAATGATATATTTATGTCCTAAACTCTGGAAGCTATAAACACGACATTATTTGGAAAAAGATGTCTTTACATATTTTACTACATGAAGGATCTCAAGATGAGTTGGTCTTGGATTATCCATGTAGGCCCTGAGTCTAATGACAAATATCCTTGTGGGAAATGGACAAAGAGAAGATGCACAGAAGTGAAGGCTACGTAGAGATGGAGGCAGAGACTGGAATATGTAGCTTTAAGACAGAGAACACCTGGTGTCACTAAAATCCCACCACTGAAGGGAGATCGTCCCTACTTACACCTTGACTTTGGAATTACAAACTCTAAAATGTGTGAGAATAGACTTGTGTTGTTCCAAGGCATCAAATTTGTGGGGATCTGTTAAGGCAGCTCTAGGAACCTGGCATAGAGTGAGACCATTTTCCATCCCAGCTTGTGTTGTGTGTGTGCTTTTCATCTGTTTTCAAAGACAACAAGATAACATCTTCAAATCCTGGTCTCAGTCTCTCTCTCTCTTTCTCCCCACTCCTTGTGATTACACTGGGTTCAACTGGATACTCCAGGATCATGTCCTTCTGCTACAGCCAGCTGATCAGCAACTTTAACTTCATTTATAATCATAATTCACCCCCACCACATAATGTATCTTTGACATTGATTACAGAGAATAATATGTAGACATTTTTGGAGGGTAGTTATTTTTTCTACCACATGAATTGTGAGAAAAAAAGCAGAATGTCAAGACAGAGAAGGAATAATATTTGATATTGGCAGAAGAGACATGGAGGGCTAGGGATATAGCTCAGTGGCACAAGCGCCTGTCTGGCAAGCACAAGGCCCTGAGTTCGATCCCCGGTGCCAAAAAAAAAAAAAAAAAAAAAAAAAAAGAAAAAGAAAAAGACAGGGAAAGTGCAACAATTATTTGAAGTTAGAGTCCTATAAGTCTTCTCTCAGTATAAGTCTGAGTCCACACAGACAACTTCAATCTGCTGCCTTATACAAGAGAGTTTGAAATACATTGAAATACACCTTAGGGAGTATTTAGGGAGTAACTTGGCACCTACCTTGCTTGCTATGGATCAGTATCAATCTTTATCAGCTTTTCTCCAGTGTAAGCTGACTTACAACTTCCTCCTGTACTTACAACACAAATATTTCCCTATGGAGTTGGTCTGTCTAAATTCTTTCTCCGGCCTCTTTCTGAGCACTTGCCTTCAATTTCTGTCACCAGCAGTTCTTGGTTCAGGATAATTTTCAAAAGAATTTCCCACTGTTGTTTGCTCCTTGCAAATGAGGCTTACTGACTATTTCATGAGGAGAGGGTTTGAAACAAATGGGTAATTGTATTCTCACATACAATACATAGTGGGTAGTTTGGGGGATGCTGAAAATACTTTGACATTTGTTTATATAAGACACTGGAGGAAAGAGTCAGGAATAAGGAAATTAGACTTAAAAGTTCAAAATGTATTTTATTTATGAAGTGGGAATTCTATGGCAGAAATAAAAATAAATGTTAAAATACTTCAATTTTTCATAACTTACTGAGGTACAATCATTGAATTTTAGTAAGTTGCACAGTTGCATATCTATCACCAAAATCTAGTTTTACATTTCCACTAACTTGAAAAGATTCTTCTTAACCATTTGTAGTTATTTCTCTACTCCTACCACAGACCTGGGCAAACATTTGTATTTCTATAGAGTGGACATTTCTGGATATTATATGAATAGAATAATGTACTATGTGGTATTTTTCTCATTTCTTTTGCATGGCAATAACTAATACTTGATACATGTTTATGATATTATGGGCATGCAGCTAAATTCTTTATATATATTAAATTATGAACCACACACAACAGTGCTGTGAGGCAGGTACTGCTATTAAGTCTACTTTATAGATGAGAAGACTAAGTTAAATAACTTCTATGATGTTAGATATCTACAACTCTATTCACCCAATGCTAAAACTATAGTTTAATATGAGGCTTTAACATTATCCAACTATCCACCCTACACTGCTCTGAAGGGTTCTGATCCACTTAATATTAATATGAAATTGAACTGGAGGTATGAGAGCCTGGAGATACTGAGAGCATTTAAAGGCTATTCTCATCACAGTCTTTTAAAGTGAGAGGTGATTTGGGCTAGATTAGACAGACAATAAGCAATAGTGCTATGGTTTATATCTAGACATGCCCCTAAAGCCTCACATGCTCATAGATGGGGCTTTTAGGGGGTGATTTTATTATGAGGGCATGAGTAGATTAGTCCACTGATGTGTTTATAGCTAAATAAGAGTTGGAGGATGAAGACTGGTAGAAGGAGGTAGATCACTGGGGTAGTGGCCCAGAAGAATATATCTCCCTCCTTCCTTCCTTGATCAATTTTTCTCTATTTCTCTCTCTCTCTCCCTCTCCCTATCTCTATCTCTCTGTTTCCCACCACCATGCTATGAGTTATTTCTTCTCTGGCATGCTGCCCTGCCTTGGAGCCAGCCTTCTATGGACAGAAACCTCTACAAGCTATGATCCAAAATAAACCTTTCCTCCTTAGAGTTATGGGTATCAGGTACTGTGTCTCAGCAATAAAGGAAGTAAATAAGATGGATTTTAGTACCAGGAGTGGGGTCATTGTTGTGATTATCTGGCCATTCAGAATCCTTTGGAACTGGCTCGCAGGATGACTTTGGAAAGGTTTGGAGATGCCAGTTGGAGTAGCACTCCTAGAATGCCGTAAACTGAGCTTGATGGGAGATTCTGGTCATAACTCAGAAGAACAGAATCCTGATAGAAATGCAACAATAAAAACCAGGCTCAGGAAATTTCAGTTAGGAACAAGGACTGCATTAACAGTTTAGCTCCAGGCATTGTGTGCTATACTTTGGTGCAAAATTTGTCTACATTTTGTTCATGTCCTGAAACATTGCAGGAGACTGAGATTACAGATGGCATACTAATTATTAATCTGGTGGTGGAAATGTCAAGACAGACAAATATTTAGGCTTGGGTATAGTTGAGGGTTTTTAAACAGCTCTACACTGAGATTAAGAGAAAATGGCCCAGCAGAATGATTTAAAAAATTTTGAGTTTGGCCAGAATGGAAGCTCTGGTAAAATGGAGCTCCTGCAAAGATGGAGCAGAGGAGAGCTTGGTCCCTGAAAATATTAGCATTAAAAGAAGCCAAGTATTTTGGAACGGGACTATAGGAAAATTGTTTTGAGGGGATTGAGGAATGAACCATCAAGGCTTCGCCCTTTTGAGGCTCAAAATTGCAAAGATAAAAAATTTTGCTTTGAGAAGAGAGCTCTGGGGCACTATTCCCTGGGATTCAATTTACAGTGCTCAGCCATCCAGACACTTGGAGGCACCTGTAACCACCATCAAGGTGCAAAAGGACTCAGCTAGTTGTCTATTTGGCAGACCTTAGCATCATCCACTTGGTGCTGGTTTTAAGTGCATGCAGAAAGTAAGAGTTGTGGGGTCAGGGAGGCTTTCATCAGATTTCAGAAGGAGAACTGGGAGGCAGTGTGCCCCCGAGAGGACAGTGCATGGAGCTGTGAGGGTGGAGCCAAATGTGAAATGGACCCCCAGTGTGTTGGAAAAGCTAGGAAAGTAGAAAATCCGAGGAAAGTTACAAGGAGTGAGCAAAACCAGCCCAAAAGAAAGACCGTGAGGGCTACAACCACTGGCAGTGGCATCTAAACCCTTTGGAGTTTATATCTCACCATAATCGCTAATGGTTTTGAACATGGAACTATAAGATTTAATGTTTGCCTTGCTGGATTTCAGGATTGCTGTTATCCCATTTCTTTGTATCCACCTATTTCCTTGTTTTGGAATGGGAATATTTATACTGTGACTTTGTATTTTGGAAGTGCTTAACTTTCTTTTCAATTTTTTTTTTTTTTTGTGGGTACTGGGGGTTGAACTCAGGACCTCGCGGGCCAGCAGGCGCCTGTGCCGCTGAGCGATATCACTGGCCCTTTTTTCGTATGTGGGTTCCGGGAGTCGAACTCAGGACTTCGTGCTTGCTAGGCAGGTGCTTATGCCACTGAGCTATCTCACCGGCCCTCTTTTTGATTTTTACAGGGGCTCAAAGCTAACAGTTTGCCTTAAGTCTCAGAGGAAACTTTGAACTTGGACTTTTCAGCAATGCTGAAACTTTTAGGACTTTAGCAACTCTTTGACATGCACTAAATGCATTTACATAAAGGGACATACACGGGTCTTTTGAGGGCCAGGGCCAGAATGTTACAGTTTATATCTAGCTGCCCCCCCCAAAGCCTCATGTGTCCCTGGGTGGGGCTTTTGGGAGGTGATTAGATCATGAAGGTGTGATACTCCTCAGTGAATTAATTCACTGATGAGTTCATAAACATCATTTGCGAGGTGAGGCCTGGCGGAGGAGGGAGGTCAGTGGGGTAGTGGCCTGGGAAGGTATATCTTCTTCCTTCTCCTCATTCTCCCCCCTTTCCTCTTCCTTCTCCTCCTCCTTTCTTCCCCCCTTCTGCTTTCTACCACTATGCCATGAGTTCTTTCTCCTCTTCCATGCCCCATGGCATAGTGCCCTGCCTAGGAGCCAGCCTGACTATGGACTGAAACCTCTAAAAGCAGTGAGCCAATATAAACCTTTCCTCCTTAGAATTGTATCAGGTATTGTGTCTCAGAAATGAAGGAAGTAACTAAGATTTATAGGAAAACTAAATGCAGAGGAAAGTAGAGCATAGTATTTTGGCCACTTGGAATTGGATTAAAAATCTAGCTCCTATTTGTCATCCAGGTCCTACTCGTAACCAAATATGATCTTTCTGGCTTCCACATCATTTTAAATTTGGGGAAAACATCTGCTTTATAAATATATTTTAACATCATTTACAGAGGCACTTATCACATTGCAAGTCATGTTAGGGACTCAGAAATCTTTGTTTTCTGTATTTTTTTCCTTGTAGTGATATCAGAGATATGAATGAAGGAAAAAAATGAAAGCGAAGACAATGCTATTTAGCTACAGTACTGACCTCACTAATAATGCTGAAGAATAGAGTTTTAAGAATTATTTGAAAGAAGAAAGAACGATAAATCTGGTTTGGACCATAAAGAATTTAATCTACTAGGAGGAAGGACATGTGAATATGTACTCCTAACACATGAAATTCTTTTTTTTTTTTTTTTTTTGTGGGTACCGGGGGGTCGACCTCAGGACCTCGCGCGCCAACAGGCGCCCGTGCCGCTGAGCGATATCACCGGCCCCTTTTTCGTATGTGGGATCCGGGAGTCGAACTCGGGCCCTCGCGCTTGCAAGGCAGGCGCTTATGCCACTGAGCCATCTCACCGGCCCATAACACATGAAATTCTGGTTAAGACCTTGAGAAGCAAATATAAGTTATAGAGCCAATCAATTTATTCAAAAATGATAATGATCTGAACACTTGAAATAAAAGTTCCAGCAAGGTCTGAATTAAAAGATTAGTTAGTATATTTTGTCTTCTGAATTTTTTTCTAATATTGGGGATTGAACCCAGGGCTTTCTCAGTGAGTTACATCCCTGGGTCTTTTTCATTTTGTTTCAAATTGTGACAGGATTTTGTTTCACAAAGTTGCCTGGGCTGGGGTCAAGTTTAATATCTTCCTGCCTCAGCCTCACAGAGTTGCCAGCATTATAGGCCTGTGACACCACACATCACCAATGAATTCTTATACCCAGGCATTATCCTGCTGGGACAGGAAATGCTACCAATCCAAGGCTTTCTGAGGGGCACCAATGAGTTTATATAAGTGAGGGAACTGCAAAGGATAAGGAAGGAAGAGTGGGTAGGAAGGAGAGAGGGAGAACCCATGAAGATTTGACAGAGTAATAACCTAAAGAGTAATTAACTAAATCTTTCTTTTTTTTTTTTTTGTGGGTACCGGGGGTCAACCTCAGGACCTCGCGCATCAGCAGGCGCCCGTGCGGCTGAGCGATATCACCGGCCCTTTTTTCGTATGCGGGTTTCAGGAGTCGAACTCGGGACCTCGTGCTTGCCAGGCAGGTGCTTACACCGCTGAGCCATCTCACCGGCCCTAATTAATGCTAAATAATGAGAAACCATGTGGACTGGGATCATATGATACTGAAATTTCAATTTTGTGAAGCTTTGTTAAAATAACATTTTGGAAGAACCTTCTAGAGAAGTTCTAAGATTCATTTCTAATGTTTTTAATGTTATTATCAACTGAAAATAATGTAAGAGAAACTCACAGGGATATATATTTGTTGTGGACTATATATTGTCTGCTGTCAGTTACTATGGAAAGTTAAAATAATATAAGTAAGGCATAATTAAGAAATATTAAAAAAGAACCTAGAATACTAATAAGATCCTAGACCTCATTATTAAACAAAATTTTGCTTTTCAGGGTGTGGAGACTTTTGAAACAACAGGCATAAAAGCACTTAGTGTTCCTATTTTTCATGTGGTAATTATTGAGAGTCACTGAACAGGGGAGAAGAATTCATTGATGTGACAGCCAATCAGCCATTCTGATGAGAGACCAAAGAAACAGAAATAAAAAGATTAAAAAGAATTTATTCTTAATACATAAATACTGATCCATAAAAATAAACATAAAATTTTGAATGGAATTACCATTAGCACATATGGTAATTTGAGAGGGAGTAAAATATCTTCAGCTAAAATAAAATTTGTGAATCTCTTACTAAAGTTAAATTTCTTTTAAACTGATAAAAACATAAAAATTATGCATATTTATGGTGTGACATGATATTTTGATATATGGATATATCATGTAATGTTTAATTCAAGTTAAACATATTTATTTCCTCAAACATTCATCATTTCTTCATGGTGGAAACATTTAAAATCATGTTTTCCAGCTTTTGAAATATACAGAATACTATCATCATCTATAATCATCCTACTGTACAGTAATACACCAGGACTTATTATT
This sequence comes from Erethizon dorsatum, assembly GCA_028451465.1. Taxonomy (NCBI): domain Eukaryota; kingdom Metazoa; phylum Chordata; class Mammalia; order Rodentia; family Erethizontidae; genus Erethizon; species Erethizon dorsatum. The sequence continues at coordinate 13,642,084 of CM051839.1, forward strand.
CCTATTTAATTAGAATTTAGTGCCTATTAATCAACCATTCTCCATCCCATTCTCCTCCATACTTTATGATCTACTTTCTTAGATTCCATATATAAAAAAGATCATATGGTACTTGTCTTTCTGTGTCTAGTTAACTTCACATAACATAATAATCTTCAGTTCCATCTTTATAGTTGCAAATTTCATTCTTTAATGTGGCTAAATAGTATTCCATTTTGTGTATGTGCAACATTTTCTTTATCTATTTATCAGCTGATAGATACTTAGGTCATTTCAATTTCTCAGTGGCATCCAGTGTAGATGTCTCTTTGACATACTGATTTCATTTTCTTTATACATGTATACTCGATTGTGATTTCTTGATCACAAGGTAGTTCTATTTTTATTTTCTTTGAGAATTTTGACATTGTTTTTAATAATGGCTATACTATCTTACATTCCAACCAATAATGTGGAAGGGATCCCTTTTCTTCACGTCCTCATTAACACAAGCTGATTCTTTGTAAAGATAGGTTCTTAGACTAAGAAAAAGAGAAAAGACTAAAAAAAATGCAGTTACAGATTAAAAGGGAGATATTACAACTCACAATATAGAGAGGCAAAGTATCGTTAGAGATTATTATGAGCAACTTTATACCAACTGTTTTGATAATCTAGAAGAAACAGATAAATTCCTGGACCTATAATACCTGCCAAGATTGAATCAGAAAAAACAGAAAACCTTAAAGCATCAATAATGAGTAAAAAATTGTATCATTAATAAAAATTATCCCATAAAATATAAGCCCAACATCAGATGATTACACAGCTCCTTTGTACCAAACACTTAAAGAAGAACTAATGCTTAAATTATACCACAAAATATAGAGGAGGGAATTCTTCTAAAATCTGTCTATAAAGAGAATTACTCCGATGCCAAAACCAAATAAGGACACAGCAAAAAGAAAGCTACCAGCCAATATTCAGATGAAAATGCAGGCCAAAATCACCAATAATTCTACAGTATAGTGAAAAGTTTATCCACTGTGATCAAGTGGAATTTATCCTAGAAGTGCAAAGATGGTTTGACATGCATATTATTAAAAAGTAGGCACTACATCAACAAAATCAAAGACAGAAAACATATGATATCAATAGATGCAGCAAAGACATTGATAAAATTCAGCATCATTTTATGACTAAAAACTTTGAATAAATTAGGTGTAGAAGGAACATACCACAACAGAATAAAGGCTATGTATGACAAATCAAAAATTAATATCATATGAAATGGGGAAATTTTAAGTCTTTCTTTTCTAAGATCTAGAAGAAGACAATGTTGCCAAATTTAAACATTTTTTTCAACATAGTACTGGATGTCCTGGCCAAAGCATTAGGAAGAGAGAAATTAAGAGTACCCAGACTAGAAGGAAGAAATCAAAATGTCACTGATTGTATATGAAAATATATTTTTTTCAAAGAGTCCACCAAAAATTATTAGAACTAATAAACCAATTTAGCAGTGTTATAAGTTAAAAAAATCAACATACCAAAATAGGTAGCATCATTATACACCAATACTAAACTACATAAAAAAAAAATAAAAAGCAATACAGTTTATTTTTATTTTTTATTTATTTATTTATTTTTGTGGGTACCGGGAGTCAAACTCAGGACCTCGCGCTTACCTGGCAGGCACTTATGCCACTGAGCTATCTCACCAGCCCCTACAGTTTAAAATAGCTATGAAAATAAATAAAATAAAATACTTAGGAATAAATTTAAGCATAGAGATGAAAGAGTTCTACAATTAAAAACCAGAAGACATTGATGAAAGACATGGAAGCAGACAAAGAAATGGAAAGTTATCTCATGTTCATGGATTAGAAGAATCACTATTGTTGAAATGTCCACACTACCCAAAGCAATCTAAACTTCCAACACAATTCTATTGAAATGCCAATCGCAGTCTTCACATAGATTAAAAAACAACCCTAAAAGTTGTATGGAACCGCACAAAACCCTGAATAGCTATATCTATCTTGAGCAAATAGAAAGCAGGAGGCATTACTCTACCTGGCTTCCAAGAAAATTACAAGGTTGCAGCAATCAAGACGGCTTGGTATTGCTAGAAACACAGGCACATAGACCAATGAAACAGAGTAATAGACCTTACAAATGAATCCCACGTCCACTGCCAACTGATTTTCTACAAATGAGCTTAAAACACACATTGGAGAAAGGACAGTGTTTTCAATAAATGGTGGAAGGAAAACTGGATATCCATATGGAGAAGAATGAAACTAGACCCCTGTTTCTCACCAGTTACAAAATTCAATTTACAATGGGCAAAGATTTCAATGCGAGACCTGAAACAATGGAACTACTGAAAGAAAATATGGGGAAATGGGATGGGCATGAATTTTTTTGGATAAGATCCCAAAAGCACAGGAAACAAAAGCAAAGATAAATAAGTGGGAAAACATCAAACTAAAAAGCTTTTGCCCAACAATGAAAACAATTTACACAGTAAAGAGAAAACCTACAGAGTGGGAGAAAATATATAAAGGGTACATCTGACAAGAAGATAGCATCCCAAATAGATCACAAACTCACAATACTCCAAAGCAAACCAATGAAGAAATGGCCAATAGGCCTTACTAAACATGTCTTAGTCACTTTTCTCAATGCTGAGACAAAATATCCAAAACTCAAAATCAAAGAGGAAGGGTTTATTTGGCTCACAGTTCATAGATGTTTCAGTCCATAGTCAGCTGGCTCCAAGGCAGGGTGGTATTGCAGAGGGGCATTGCAGAGAAGAAACAGTCCATGGCAAAGCAAGGCAGGCAAAAGGCAGAAAGCAGCAAGTTCAAGCGACCTTAGCAGCTCCTTTCTGCCCTTTTTATATTCTATCTAGGGCTGATGTCAAACTAATCAGTGGACTGATTTAGTAATCACCCACCCTTAATTCCAGCACCCACACACTCTAGATCCAGCCACCTCTGAAAAGCTCCCCTATGACTGCATGAGGCTTTGGGCAACATCTAAACACAAGTCGTAACAAAACATTTCTCAAGGAAGTCTTACAAATGGACATGATGAATGTCACTAATCACAGGGAAGTGCAAATCAAAACTACAGTGATGTATCACCTCACTCCAGAAAAAAATGCTCTAATCAAAAGGACAAAAGATAATTTGTGAAGCATCCCAATATCGTTTTAGCAACATAAAATATGAAGGAATAAACATACTTTTTACCTAAAATGCTTTCAAAAGGAAGAAAGCTTTTCTTTTTATATTATCAAATATTTAAAGATAAAATGCTTATATATTCATAAACATTGGCTGCTCCCAAAATTAATTTTTTAAAGTCTTTATAATACCATATGACAAACTCTCTTTTTTTAGACATTGATTACCAAAACATATGGTCTAACTATTGACAATTTTTGCAATCTAAGTATATTAATAAGCATAGAAATGTATAAAATGAAGTGACTTCTAGTCCAATTTATTCTGATGTTAATAAAATATTTTAAGAGGTATATAAAACATTGTAATAAGACATATTTCCATTCACTTGCTTTTTCAATTATATATGTCCTTCAGATGTGATATCAGAGCTGTTTTCAATTTTTTCAGGTGTTACCAAATGCTTATTTGTAAGACTGATATAATAGTATTCAATATCTGCCATAATAGGCTCATTATTGCAAAGACAGGCCCACTCAGTTTAATCACTCAGTTGCCAGCGTGGACACAGAGAAGGAAGGAATGGAACTCCTCTCTTCTGTTGGAGCGAAAAGCTGTACTTTTCTCTTCCTATCAGGTTATTACATCTCTTCCTGGCTTTTTTATTCCACCATTCTTACAACATTACCATTTTCCTCCGCTGCTAATGCCAGACATTTATTCTGGGTGTTGATATTTCCTTATTCAAACTATGCCAACACATAAACACTTTTTATTTCCTCTTCAAACATCAGTTCATTTGATCTGCACTTGATGGACTGAGGTGGGTATAATAGTAACTATTAGTACACATTTAAACAGAGAAGTAAGAAGTGTACTTGAAGCAGTAGGTAGAAATTTCAGAACCTGAATCATATCTGGCCATCTCCAAAGCCATCTACTTTTGTTGTGATGCAAGTTTACCTCCACTGCAGCTGCTCCTGTCAAAATCTTAGATATATTCCTAAAAATTTACATAAGAGGTCCTTGCTGACCACATAGGTGAGTAGAGCATGTTAATATTTAAATTCTGCCTTTTAACTAAGCTTCTAACTTATTTGAACTCCGATTATTTTTTAAAAGGCAAAATTGCAATGTTACTTTTGGAGTAATGTCAAGATTGGAGTATGTGCCATCTGTACGTTATGAACAATAAAGTTTAGATAAAATTTTTCTTTTTATTGAAGAAATGAACTTTTAGCTCAAATAGTTCAAAATTCACAAATTGAGTTATATTTTATAATTCTCTTAGTCTTGTGTAGTGCTTACTGTTAAACTTAATACATTACCTATGTCTTCTAGTCAATGAGAAATGAGAATGGACCTAACATCAAGAAAACTATTTAAATTGCTATAGAATGGGTTACATTCTCATCATTTTCGTGTCATTAAATCAGCGGTATGAAAGTACTTGTATATTAGTATTATTTCTACTGAAGCCAATTAATTACCTTGGACTTAGAGACAAGTTATGAAAATGTCAATGCTTAACACAGTTTCAAAGTTATTTCTTTCCTTCATTTTTTATAATTGTCATATATTATGACAGGCTACTGCTTAAACTCTTGATTTCAATTCTTGTTGAGCAATTTGGGATAATTGAAATGTTCCCAGTAAGAAAGTTTACTTATCAGTAAAGCATGTTGTCTTGTTTGAAATTTCACAAAAATGCTTTGGGAACACTAATTACAACTTAGCACTAGTCCATTGTTGCCTTATTCTTTCTGCAAATCGAACTTCAGTTTCTTAGTCCATATATGAATTCAGTCTCTTACCCTAAATTTTTCTTTAGGATTTAATATTTTGACCCCTTAGAAATATTTTACTGCAAAGTATAAAATGATTATTTCATTAAAATATTTTCATGGAAATTATTAAGGAAAGAAATTCATCTATATTGTTGAAAAACTGGAGCTGCTTTTATCTGAGTAGTGTCACCAGCTCAAATTGAGAAAATATTTGCCAAAAGGTCAGCACTTAGCACATTTAAATATTTCTTATTAACTCTAATTAACACTATTAACCACTTCAGTGGAAATAAAAACAAGCTATGCACATACAAAACCAAGAGAGATTACACTGGATCTACATTACAGGTCTCTTGAAATGTACTGGTGCCTTAAACCTTTTATATAATTTAAAATAATCAGGTCCACATAAAAAAGTCATTGATTGCCATATAAAAATGTGGTTTGAAACTAATAAAAATAGCCTGTGCATTGTATAACTATTTAACATGTTTTTATTTGATGAGTTGTCTAGTCAAATGAATTACAGAAGTAATAAAATTGACTTTAAAATTTTACATTAACATATGCCTGAAATCTTTTTTAAAATTTGATTATGGTGGAAAATATATCTATTGGAAGAAAAGATCCTAAGTAGGCCATCTATCCTTTAAAATAGCTGTACTTTGTAAAACGAAAATGAAAACCTGAGACCTAGAAATGAATGCGTATTCCACAATTCCAGAGGGCGAGTGAGAGAAAATTTCTACTTCAGAGCTATTACTATAAACAAATCCACAAGCCTATATTTTAGTACATATAATGTCTAATTCCTAAACTGTCCACGCTATTTTGAGAGCTGAGACTGAGGATAAGGTTGTCTTCTGGTACTTATGTGTCCCAGGGCTGACTAATAAAAGCAACTGATAAATAGGAATAGAATCCTTTTGTAATATGTGCATTGACTAAACAGGGCTGAAACGCAGAATTCTGAGGAATGACGAGCTGAATGCAAGTACACTGAAGAAACCCGAGAGTCGCTACAAATTAAATGTCAGTATGTACACATGTGGTATGATACCGCTTTGAAACCAAGCACAACAATAGAACATGTAGTGGAATAGAGCCTATAGGAAATTTACTAGGATTGTTAAAGGAGCAGTACAGGAAAAAAGCCGATGGAAATGTGGAGGAAGTTGCAGGGACTATGTAATCGTAATTTTGGAAACTCTAATGATACCACTGATCCAGGCACAGATTGCCCCCCAAAACAATTAGGTGAATGGTTATTGTGGCTATGAATAGCCACAAATATAATTCCTTTCTGAAAATTTCTGACTTGCAAAGGGGAAAAAATAGCAAGGAAACAATGTTTATTCACTTTTTATTTTTTATTTATTTTTTTTTTTTTTGTGGGTACCGGGGGGACGACCTCAGGACCTCGTGCACCAACAGGCACCCGTGCCTCTGAGCGATATCACCGGCCCCTTTTTCGTATGTGGGTTCCGGGAGTCGAACTCGGGCCTTCGCGCTTGCAAGGCAGGCGCTTAAGCCGCTGAGCCGTCTCACCGGCCCTATTCACTTTTTATTGCAATGTTTAATCTTGGTAATACTAATGGTTGCTCAACTAAAAAATAAGTTTTACGATGTATTATCTAGTATTACTTTTGTACAATTACTAAAATAATAGTTTCAATTTTTGATTTGCAGGAAGTTGTAGGGGATAGAAGAAACATCTAGATAATGAGTTTGAGTTGGGGGGTGTTTATTTATTTGCACATGTTTGCAGTACATAATGATTACATTCATCCTGGGGAGTTGGTAAATGTACCTAACTCAACTTAATTCCCTTTATTCATCCCCCCAAACTGCCATCGTGAAACTCTGGGAAATACATAGCAGTGCCCTCACTTTCATATCTGGAAAATCTAGACCAGTGAGATTTTGAAGATACGGATATTACAGAATTATCTAAGTCAAAGTAAAATGTTTCTTCATGATTTATGTTTGCTCAACTCCATCATTTTTACAGATAAGAAAAGCCAAGTTCCAATGATACCCAAGGTGGCAGGAGCCTGTCAAGGTTCTAACCCAGATGTTTTGATTCTTAAGTATGGCGTTACACTTAGGAACAACACAGCATCATGTTATTCTCCATAGGTGTGGCGGTTCCTCACCATGCAGGAAGTTCCCCAACACTACAGTTGTTCAAAAAGAGGCTGGAGAATATGTTGAAAGTAATGCTACACAGAAAATTTAAACAGCAAACCTGAACCTGAGATCTTTGTTGAGGGTGCATTGTTCTATGGGTAATTTGCCGCTGGAGCTGACAGCTTTCCGCTGAGTAATCTAGGAATCCCCTCCCTGACCTGTGCTCTTGTCTTTAAGGATGTAATTATTACAAAAGGAGTAATCTCAGAAGTGGCTGACCACCATGATCTCATAAATGAGAAACTTGCTTTCAGCTCCAAAGGAATGGATTAGGCACGGATGTTTTAAAAATGCATTATTCTCTCAGGTAAATTCACAGAGAAAAATATGCATTTCTATTCTGCCGTCAGGTTCAATTATATGATTATATGAGGTGATTACCTCTTACATACATTTTACAAATACATAAAAGTAAATATAAATTTGAAAATATTGGGGCCAGGGACATAGCTCAGCGGCACAGTGCTTGCCTGGCAAGCACGAGGTCCTGAGCTCGAGTCCTCGTTCCGCAACTCCCAAAAAAAGAGAGATTCAACATGGCTGAAGAGAGGAGGAGCCTCATTCAGAGCTACTCAGAGAAATTCAACTGAAACACAGGTAAGTGGAAAAAAGGGGAGGCACATACACCCCGAAACTAAAACTAAAATAGATCAAGCCAAACATAGGTAAAGGACTTAATAAAATGTCCGTCCAGCCCATCTGGCTGCCAGTGGATCACTGGACTGGGACGACTGCCTGCTATACTTGGAATCTTAAAAGAAGAGGAAAAAAAAAAAGAGGATACACTAAAATAATGCAGCTAAATCAAGCCACACAGGATAGACTTGGGATATAAGGTCCCCGTTTCTTCTGCCTTCTTCCAAACAGAAGACGCTACAGTCCAGCAGTAAATTCTGCTGACATGAACTGCTCCCTCCCTGACAATCAGCCAGTTTTCCTTTCTTTTGCTTTTTTCTTTCCTTTTTTTCTTTTTCTTTTCCTTTTCTTTTTCCTTTTCTTTCCGTTCCTTTTGTGCACCAGAGCTCTAACTAGAATGGCCAGGAACAAGATTAAAGGCTACAGGGGTGCTTAGTAAATGGAGCAGCTAACCCCTCCCCCATGACCTGTGGTTAGGGAGGCACTGGGAATTACACAGCCCTGCACCTCGGGACTGTGCAGCCCTGGGCTGTCCCCACACTGCTGTGGGCGGGAGCAGAAAGGCACCCCACAGCACCCCCCCATCTCACCTGAGGAAGTTACAGACTATAGCGGAGGCTGTGACAGTGACAGCAGAACTTGCAAAGCAAGGAATGAGAAGTTAGCACCCCACCTCGGGAGAGGGGTAAGAATTGGGACTGAGCAGCCTTGGACTGCAACAGCAGGAGCAGAGGACCAGATCATATCACAGCATCCCACCCCACCCTGAAACACGCGACCTGAGGGGACAGAGACTCGCCAGTGGAAGAGGAACACAGAAGGCTCAGCAAGGACCAGGAGGAGCCAAAGGTGCACAGGCCTGGGAACAGCCCCTGTCTGTCTGAAAACAGACCAGCAACTGGGAGAGAGACCCCGCCACCAAGAGAAACACGATAAGGAGTGGGAGGCCACTAAGGGACACAGAAAGTACTGGCTGAAGACTCTGACCCCAAGCCAACACATCTGGAGGTCAAGATCAGCCTCAAATCCAGCACGAACTCAACTGCAAGCTTGGCAGTGTTATCCAGTAGTTTTGGACTCTCAGTGGACACTAGAGAAATTTTGTTATTTTATTTTATTTTATTTTATTTTAATTAATTAATTAATTAATTAATTTATTTATTTATTTATTTTTACTGGTTTGTTTCCAATTCCTTTTCCTTTTTTGTTGTTGTTGTTGTGTTTTGTTTTTGTCCTTTACCTATTTTTTTTTTGTTCTAATATATTTGTCTTCTTTCCCCCTTTCCTCAATTTACCTCTCTAGACTTAATCATATGGTCATATGAGTGAAATGGCTCTAATTTTTCTGGTCAACTTCAATGATCCCTTGCTTACTCCTTCATTCTTTCTATTCTGCCCTCTTCTTTAGTTTCCCAAAGCTTGCACGATCATCCTTTTTCCTCCAGCCTGGCTTCTACTTTATTTCTTTTCAGTTATCTCTGTTCTACCCACTATCCTCCTTAAATCTCCGCACCACATGGTAAAACCACTCTACCAAGGGGAAACACTTTGCATACAAGCTCCTGATTTACAATCAGTTCTGTTGTATAACTGTAGATTTTGCTTCTATGCTTAAAGGTACAAAATTAATGTTACCACAGTTCGTCAGTTTCTAAACTGTGCTTGGTGCTATTTCAGTGCTAATTTTACTACTTTAGCTAGGATGTCATATCTGTTTTAATCAGTTGTTCTCACTTCTGTAACAATACTGGGAAGTTCTGGAGTAATAACTTCATCACACCCCAGCACCAAAGGACTGGGGACTGAGCCAAACAGATACCAACATCTCACTCTTAATTAATTGGAAAGGTAGGATCTTGGGACAGACACAAACCAAGAACCTCCTACACACAGAAGACATCCTGAAGAACAGACATACCTACAGAGGCCTTGATACTAGTGATAAAGCTACCTACTACAAAAACTTACAAGGATCAACACAGAAAACAAAATAAAAACTTTTGAAATAGACAATGACAAGATGCAGAAGCAAAATGCAACCTCAGACCTCCAACCCACCCAGAACAAGTCCAGGAGACAACAAGATAGAAGAAAATGGAAGACACACACCTGACATTTCTGAAATGATAGCAACTGAAGTAAAGAAACAAATCCATGAGGCTATAGAGGGAATCAGATCAGAAATAATCTATCAGGTAAAAATAGAAATGTGAACATTTATCAAGGAATTGCTTAGCATCTAGAGTAGAGATAGATTAAAAAATATATATGATGATAGGACGAGGATGGAAACTGTGAATAATCAATATAGGACAGAAATAGAGTGCATGAAATAGATTCCAACAGATATCCAGGAAATTAAAAATTCCACTGAAAGCTGGGAAAAATGCTTGAATGAAACTGAAGACAGACTTTCAGTCCTTGAAGACAGGATTTTGGCTGGCGATCATGAAAGGAAAGATCTCTTGAAAATAACAAAAGATCAGGGAATAACAATTCAACAGCTGCAAGATGACACAAAGAAAAATAATATAAGAGTAACTGGTGTCAATGAAAAAGCAGCAGCCAAAACAAATGACATGAAAAAAACTATTTGCAGAAGTAATAGCAGAAAATTTCTCAAGCATGGGAAAAGAATCTGACATACAGATAAGTGAAGCACACAAAACTCCAATTAGCTATAACCAAAATACATCCATACCTAGACATATAATCATTAATATCCTAGAAATTCAGCACAAGAACAGAATATTAAAAGCTGTAAAAGAAAAGAAACAGATCACCTATAAAGGAAAGCCCATCAGAATCACGTCAGACTTTTCAAACCCTCAAGTCAAGAAGAGGATGGAGTGAAATATTTCAAGTCCTGAAAGAAAAAACTTCCAAACCAGATTGATGTAACCTGCAAAATTATCTTTCAAAATTAATGGAGAACTAAAATACTTTCATGACAAAGAACAACTGAAGAAATTCATGACCTGCAAACCAACCCTGCAAAGGGTACTGACGATATTCTAGACAGAGGTAAAACTGACCACAATTCCAAAAACAATGACAGAAAGAAACCACCAAGCAGGGCAAACAATTAAACAGAGGGCAAAAGTATGGAACCAACAGCAAGAAAATAACATGACAAAGACAAGCCAGTGCATATCAGCTATAACCATCAGTGTAAATGGCCTCAATTCACCAATAAAAAGAAACAGACTGGCAGAATGGATCAAGAAACAAGATCCAACAATATGCTGTATACAAGAAACACACTTAACTAAAAAAGAAGTTCATAGACTAAAAGTCAAAGGATGGAAAACAATACTAAAAGCAACAGGAAGCCAGAAAAAAGCAGGGGTAGCTATCCTGTTTGCACACAATGTAAACTTCAAGCCAAGAATGATGAAAAGAGATGAAGATGGTCACTACATACTTATTAGGGGAAAACTTCAAGAGGAAGAGATAACAATCATAAATATATATGCACCAAATACAGGAGGACCCAACTATATAAGACAAATATGAATAGACTTAAAAAATCAAATAAGCAATAACAGAATTGTAACAGGAGACCTTAATACCCCATTGTCACAAAGAGATCAACTAGACAGAAAATCAGCAAAGAAATTCATAACTGAACCAAACCTGTGAACAAATGAACTTAGTAGATGTTTTCAGTGTTCCAACCAGCATCATCAGAATACCCATTCTTCTCAGCTGCACATGGGACATTCCCTAAAATAGACCACACACTAGCCCACAGAATATGCTTAAGTAAATGCAAAGGAATTGAAATTATCCCATGCATGTTATCTGACCATAGTGCAGTGAAATTGGAAATTAATGACAAAAGAAACCACAAAACCTCCATAAACACATGGAAATTAAATAATACCCTACTAAACAATCAATGGGTCGCAGATAAAACTAAGGAAGAAATTAAACAATATCTACAACTACATGAGAATGCAGATAAAACATACCAGAACTTATGGGACACAGTGAAAGCAGTCCTGAGAGGGAAATTTATAACAGTGAATTCTCACATCAGGAAAACAGAACGAGCACAAATAAACAACATAATGTTGCACCTCAAGCTTCTAGAAAAAGCAGAGCAAGTCAAGCCCAAAGCCCATAAATATGAGGAACTTATAAAGATCAGAGCAGAAATGTATGCAACTGAGACAAAGAAAATAATAAAAGAATTAATGAATTGAAGAGTTGGTTCTTTGAAAGAATAAATAAAATTGATAAACCCTTAGCCAACCTTATAAAAAAAGGAAAGAAAAGACTCAAATTCATGCATTGAGGAATAAAAAGGGAGAAATCACCACAGATTCTGTGGAAATTAAGAAGATCACCAATACTACTTTGAAAATCTTTACTCTCATAGGATGGAAAACAAAGAAGAAATGACAGATTCCTAGATACCAATGCTGAATCAAGAAAATATAAAAATTGTGAATAACCCAATATCAGTTAATGAGATTGAAAATGTAATTAAAAACTTACCAACAAAGAAAAGCCTAGGTCCTGATGGATTCACTGCTGAATTCTACAAGAAATTTAGAGATTTAATGCCAATTTGCCTCAAACTACTTGATGAAATTGAAAGGGAAGCATTACTTCCTAACTCATTCCTGGAGGCAAATATTACCCTGATACCAAAACCAGAAAGATCCAACCAGAAAAGAGAACTATAGGCCAGTCTCCCTAATGAATATAGATGCGAAAATCCTCAATAAGATACTGGCAAACAGAATGCAGCAAATCGTCAAGAAGAGTGTACACCATGACCAAGTGGGATTCATCCCAGGAATGCAGGAATGGTTCAACTCATGCAAATTAATAAATGTAATACACCATATCAACAGAGCCAAAGATAAAAGTCACATGATCATATCAATAGATGCTGAAAAAACTTTTGATAAAAGTCCAACAGTCATTCATGATAAAAACACTGCAGAAAATCAGAATAGTCTTTACCTCAATCTGATAAAAGCCATCTATGACAAACCAACAGCCAGCATCATACTAAATGGACAAAACTGAAAGCTTTCAATCTAAAATCAGGAACCAGACCAGGATGTCCACTATCACCACTCCTATTCTATATAGATTGGAAACATTAGCCAGAGCAATTAGACAAGAGAGAGAAATAAAAGGAATGAGGATAGGAAAGGAAGAAGTTAAATTATAATTATTTACAAATGACATGATATTCTGCATAGAACACCGCAAAAAATAAACCAAAATAGTTTTAGAATTAATAACGAAATTCAGTAGTGTAGCTAGATACAAAGTCAACACTCAAAAATCAATAGCATTCCTGTGCACAAACAACAAACTCACTGAGAGAGAAATTAGGGAAACCACACCCTTCACAATTGAATCTAAAACAATGAAATACTTAGGAATCAATCTAACAAAGGAAATAAAAGAACTATACATTAAAATTTACAGCACTGTGAAAAAAGAGATGGAAGAGGATATCAGAAAATGGAAAGATATCCCTTGCTCATGGATAGGAAGAACCAACATTGTGAAAATGGCCACACTCCCAAAACTGTCATACAGATTTAGTGCAAACCTGATCAAAATATCTATAGCATACCTCACAGATCTAGAGAAAACTTTTCTAAAATTCATTTGGAACTGGAAGAGACCTAGAATAGCAAGGGCTATCCTGGGCAACAAAGGCAAGGCAGGAGGCATCACAATCCTTGACTTAGAATTATACTACAAAGCTACTGTGATAAAATCAGCATGGTACTGGCAAAACAACAGACCTAAGGATCAGCGGAACAGATTAGAAGATGCAGACAGAACTGCATATACACTCAGGCACCTTATCTTTGACAAAGGGTCCAAACATGTACACTGGAATAAAGATAGCCTCTTTAATAAATGCTGCTGGAAAAACTAGCTTTCCACTTGCCAAAGACTAAAACTAGACCCATGTCTATCACTATGCACTAAACTAAAGTCAAAATGAGTCAAAGATCTAAATATTAAAACAGAAACACTAAATCTACTGGAAGAGAAAGTAGGGAGAAATCTTGAAGACATAGGGGTAGGCAGAGTTCATGAACAAACCTCAAACTGCACAGGAAGTACTTCAGTGAATCAACAACTGGGATCTCATTAAAAAGTTTTTGCACATCAAAAGAAATCACCAACAGAGTGAAAAGACAACCCACAGAGTGGGAAAAAATTTTAGCCAACTGTCCCTCAGACAAAGGACTTCTATCTAGAACATATAAAGAATTGAAAAAAGAGGACGCTCAAATTCAAAGACCCAATCCCAAAATGGGCATCTGAGATGAATACACACTTCTCAGATGAAAAAATACAAATGACAAATAAATCTATGAAAAAATGTTCAACATCATTGGTCATTCAAGAATGAAAAATTAAAATAACACTGAGATTCCATCTTACCCTGGTAAGAATGGCTATCATCAAAAAATCAACCAATAACAAATGCTGGTGTGGCTGTGGGGAAAAAGGAACCCTTCTCCACTGTTGGTGGGAGAGTAGACAGGTACAAGCACTGTGGAAATCAGTGTGGAGACTCCTCAAAACCTAGGGTTAGATGTACCAGTCAACCCAGGTTTTCCCCTTCTGGGTATTTTCCCAGAAGAATTAAAAGCATCATACTACAGCGATATATGTGCACCCGTGTTTATAGCAGCACAATTTGTAATAGCTAAATCTTGGAAACAATCCAAATGTCCATCAACTGAGGAATGGATAAAAAGATGTGGTCTTTTTATAAAATGGTGTATTACTCAGCTATAAAGAAGGATAAACTTGAGACATTTATAGGGAAATAGATGCAACTTGAGACCATACTCATAAGTGAAATCAATGAGACTAGCATGTATAAACAGTGTATTGTCTCCCTAGTGTGAGAAACTGAAAATGTAAATAAGATCTAAAATCTACAATAGATATTGTGAAAGGAAAAGAAACTGCTCAAAAGGAAAGAACAACTAGGATGAGGGAAAGGAGAAAAGAAGGAAGGGAAAAGAAAATACATATATATATATATATATGATAGCTAAGATAATTACACTACTAATTTCTGTTCATTGAAAAGAACAGTTTGTGCTTATATTGTTTGATCAATTTTGCATGCCTGTATCCTGTAATCTGAGCAAGTACTTTGAAGAAAACATTATGTAATATATTAATCATTGTTAATCCCCCATTAGCTTGTTTTGAAATTCTGTATCACTTTTTTATTTTTTTTCTCTTTAAACTAAAAAAAATATATATATTTACAACTGATCTATAACAGCGCAGCTACATATCCTGGTTATGTGAATGTTTTATAAATTGTGAATTGCAATGTGGATTTTTTAATCATTTCATTTGCTCCTTTGATGACATTCATAATTGTTTTGTACTAATGTGTGCTGGTATCAGTTTTTCCCAGATGTCATTAAAATAATGGCCCTAAGTCAATATATTCCTCATCAGACTAATGAAAATCAGTAGCCAATGTGTGCCCTGTTCAAAGATACAGAAATAGTTTTAATGAATTATGTCTTGAACATCCTCACTGGCTTATTGCAGCCTTTTAAAGCAAACTGTTGTTGGACGTGGCCTTTTAAGCCCTGCTGGTAAATCAATACCTTAACAATTTTATTTTCTGTCTTTCACTCCCAGAGCATTGAAGAGTTGTCCTTAAGAAAGGACTTTTGGAGAGGTGGTTCTTTTATCCCATAGAGTGAGGCCATGCGTTATTGATCTATTTTTTTAAGAGAAGGAATTGGACCTAAAAACTCAGTATAAGGCCTACATTTCACTTTCTATGCCCAGTGAAAAGAAGCAAAATAGAATAAATGAAACTACAAACTGGAACACCAAAACTCCTTATTTCCTACATTAAATATAATCTCAACTTTTCTGTTGTTACTGCAGTTACACTACAGTTCTGATAGGCAAAATGCTAATGAATGTACAGTATTTTTAGAAAGAAAGCATTATGAGAGAGAAAGAGGGCATTGAGGACACAAATATTCTGCAGTCAGAACCTGAATTTACTTTTTCTGCCTTGCTTCCGTTTACAATCACAGGACGTCAACATTTCACCCTCAGTGTGGGACCGTGAAGCCTTTGGAAGTAGATATATTGCTCTGCTACCTATTTAAATAGAAAAAAACTAACAACTTTTGCTTTATTTTCAAAACACTCCTAATAATATAATGATATTTCCTATTAAATGATCATCTCTTACATACTAAGAATGTATGTAATTTCTTTTCATTTGTTGTCATTTCTTTTCATTTTCACACCTGCCCTAGGGCATTGTTATCCCCATTTAACTGGACTTCCGCTTTGGCAAGTTGCTTAAATTCAAAAGTAGGTGGGGAGACTAGAATTTGATATCACTGAAGTTTGTGTTCTTTTTCTCATACCAGAATTTTTAATATGAGAAATTAGATTAAGTAACAAATGAGCTAGCTATATAACACAATTTTACCTTTTTAGACAGAATATTTTTATCTTAAAGAGTATAATGTAGGCTAGGGATGTATCTCAGTGGTACAGTGTTTGCCTACCATATGTGAAGGCCTGGGTCCAACCCTAAGCACTGAACAAAAAAGACTGTGTAATTACTGTACAAGGAATTATGTTTGTTCACAGAATTTCACTAAGAAATTCAAAGATGTCCACAAACTTGTCAGAATTATACAAATTAAGAAATTAGGGGGCCAGTGAGATGGCTCAGCAGCATAAGCGCCTGCCTGGCAAGCGCGAGGGCCCGAGTTCGACTCCCGGAACCCACATACGAAAAAGGGGCCGGTGATATCGCTCAGCGGCACGGGCGCCTGCTGGCACGTGAGGTCCTGAGGTGGACCCCTGGTACCCACAAAAAAAAAAAAAAAGAAAGAAAGAAAGAAAGAAATTAGACTGTATTTGAAATAAAACTAGAAATAGCTTATTGGACAAGTTGTACGGAAATTTAATAGAAAGCCAAATAATTATTTCTAGATCCTTCATATTCTTTGGTAACATAAAATATTTTCCATTTCAACAATGTGAGTTCTACTAGTGTCAGAAGCACATACTGTAGGGAATTTTAGGTACCATTCATCAGTAATAATAATGATAATAATAATAATATAGGGCTGGTGAGATAGCTCAGCGGCATACACGCCTGCCTGGCAAGCACAAGGTCCTGAATTCAACTCCCGGAACCCACATACGAAAAAAAGCGCCGGTGATATTGCTCAGTGGCTCGGGCGCCTGCTGGCACACGAGGTCCTGAGGTCGACCCCTGGTACCCACACACACACAAAAAAATAATAATATAAAACATATCCCAGATGTGGTCACTACAAGTTTTATCTTCATGACTCTCCAACATTAGATATGCTTAATTTGTGAACATATGTTAGAGATTATCTCTGGTGAAACGAATAGTCTTAAAGATCAGTTGAAAGTCTTAAGTGTACATGATATTTTAGAAATAAGATTTAAAGATCTAACCTTCATCATGGGATGGACTAAATCCATTCCTAAATCCTGTGTGTGGTCGTGATTTTAGCACCTTTTAGGTCACATGACTCAGAATAACACCAAAAGATAAAATAGTGCCACATATGCCTTGAGACAATCTTTGTTTAATTATTGCCAGAATGCCCAAGAAATTGCTCACGCAAGGAGACAGGTTTGTGTGCTTGGTTCATACTTGCTTCTAAATATCAGCATATGTGATGGAATTCAGTGTGATACTTGCTTTTACTCGAGCCCTTGAGGAGAAACATCTATCTCTTCATGCATCTCTGACTATTGGAGATGACCAATGTTTATCAGAAAGCACCTAATAGTTGTAGGTGGCGAAATTGGCTCAGATCAAATCAAGACAAATGTTCAGTTCCCTGTATTATATAATCATGAGCCCTACCTTACCTTGGGATATTTGTACTCTTCACTATCCCGGCTTTACATTCCCAAGAGGTATTGCTGGAAGTCTGGCAAGACTTCTGTCATTGCTAAACTAGTTTTTGGATGTACTTGAACTTTCAATAGATGTCTGTAGACATTGGTATGTTACCGGGTTGCCTGAAGATACTTCCATCTGTGTAAATTATACAGCTAAGCCTCAGAAAGGTCCGGAAAATTGTTGTTATCTTAAAACAATCCAAATTTGAACCCCAGAGTAAATATTCTAAGACTTGGGAGCCACCCTTTCAAAGTATTCGAGATTGGTGGTAGTGTTTCATAAAAATTGACAAATGCTCCTCTTGACAATATTTTCAAAGTGGCTTTTCCAGGATTCCCAGGAGCATTGGTCACTGGGTCCAGAAATAATTCCTTTGAATTTGCTGCCTCATGGTAGAAGAGAAAGGGTGAGAAGCCCTGTGATCTCCTGTAACTGAATGTAGAGATAGACTGAAAGATGGGCCTGGTCCCGGACAGGGCGGTTCTAGGTGCCACAGACTAAATCGTGTGAGCAGTTTTACCATCACAGGGGTTAAACAGATTAATCTAACTTGACAGGAAATGTTTAGTGTACTCTGATATCACTTTTTAAAACATAAGATCCCACCTAAGAGCCCTACTCTGGATGATGTTTGACAAAGGAATTACTCTAGGACATAGTCTTTATTTCACGAAAGACAAATTTTCTTTGTTTTTACAAGCCTCTAAAATGTAATGACTCATTCCTAAAGGCCGATTTTACCCAAGTTGTACAATGGCCCAGACAACATATCAGTCTTAGCTGCTAGTGGTTTAAACAGCTTGTAGTAATAAATTCCATGTCACATAGGAAGGGAAGGTTTGTAAAACACTGTTTAAATGGAAAAAAAATATGTGCAGCTTTTCATTTTGCTATTCACGTATACTGTCTGAGAGAGACTACCTCATTTCCAAGGTTACTCATAATTTCATGACCTCTCATGAATAAGGAAGTTTGGGAGGTAATCATACAGTAGTTGGGAGAGAAATAGGCTTGAGTGCAAATTGCATATTTTTAGTACTCTTACCAGCATAATTACAGTATCTAGAACAACGGTTGTTTTGAAGATTAATCATAATAAGGCATTTAGTATAATGTTACAAAAATATATTTAATGTTTACAGTAAACTGGTATTCAGATTTTTCTATTCAATTTTTTTTAGAATGCAAGTATCTCCTAGTTTTTATCTCATAAACTTGGATGTTCATAAATTTTATTTATTTTCTTATAAACACAGCCAACCCGTATAATCATTATTAATCTTCTATGGTAGTTACAAACTAGCTGAAGCAATAGAGAAGCACAGTACAAAGATTACTGAACATAAATCAGAAGCTCTGGATGAATATTCTCTGTGTGATTGAAAATAGGCTTTAATTTTTTGGGCCTCGTTTCCAAATTATTCTGAAAATCAGATAAGGTAAAGTATACATAGCTAAGGTAAAGTCACATAGCTAGCATATAACAGTTACTCAACAAATATTAGTTGATTCTCTGTATCTAAAGTATATATTTTGGGGGACGAAGAAGTTTGGGATAGATTCCTCCTTATTATCTGCATACTCTTGGTTTCTACTAAACAGTGAAATATTCTCGGACTTTCAAGCGGTGTGTTTCCAACTTCATTAGACCCTGTGACGAAAGAGTTGCTCATGTGAACTGAACTGCTTGTTTGCTCATTGAAAAGCTTGTGAATACTTTTGTGCACCACACAATGTCAAAGATGCTATTTCCTTTGTTAGTGACGGCCAAACAAATAAAATGTTAAAAATAAACTGCAAGGAATCACAGTGGGAAATGAAACTTACCAGGTAGAAGAGCAAGTGGAATTAATTTGTAGACCAAATGCCTGTAAAACTGATTTGGCTTAGTAAGTTAGATGCAAATGGAGATATATTATTTGGGATGTGTGTAAACACACACACACACACACACACACACACCTTTTGATGTGAATATATCTTTCCACTGTTCTTTTGAAAATTTTCATGAATCAATAAATATAAATAGGTTGTTTTTTTTTTTTTTTTTGTGGGTACCAGGGGGACGACCTCAGGACCTCGCGCGCCAACAGGCACCCGTGCCACTGAGCGATATCACCGGCCCCTTTTTCGTATGTGGGTTCCGGGAGTCGAACTCGGGCCCTCGCGCTTGCAAGGCAGGCGCTTACGCCGCTGAGCCATCTCACCGGCCCAAATAGGTTGTTTTTATCTTTCGAGTTCAACATTTTAGCTGATATTTAAAACCGAGAGCAAGCTAGCACGTGTGTGGACAGATTTTAAGGAACCTGGTAAACTGGAAATTTCCAAAGACAACACGTGACTGCTGTACACTTTTCTTACTAAAAGAAGTCCTATCACTTTTATCTCATTTTATCTATCAAACTTGTTTGCATTTTAATCTTCTTGTAATTTTTCTTTTTACAACCACTATAGGATAGCATGACTTTTTTTTACTCCCAAAGTTTTGCCTTGTGATTTGGGGTAAAATATTTTCTGTATGCTCTCTTAGATAATCCCTATATATCCCTCAAGATCCAGCTTTAATATCCTCCAGCAAGCTTTTCCTTTATCCTTTCTTCTTATTCAGTACCAACAAATACCCTTCCTATGTAACCAAAAGCACCCTGTGTAATATGAAATTCATTTATCTTATCAGCCTTATCCCCTATAGGATGAAAATCTTGAAGGCAGGGACTTCTCACTTCTGCTTCAGTCGCATCCCCTACCACAGTGCCCAGCACATGTACGTGTCCCATGGATGTTTGCTGAGTTGAATCAAGTCAATTCACAGATGAGTTTGTGTATCTAGATTTATCCCGATGTGATCTGCAAGTTTCCACTAGTTCAGAGGAATGTTTCCTTATCTACTTCCCTGACAAATACACTAACAGATAACCTTTTATGAAGCAAATTCTGATTTGTGTGGTAGTAATGAGTTTTAGCTTCTAATCATAATATTAAGTGTGTGATACTATATATATATTTATATGTGTGTGTGTGAGATTATATGTTATATAATATATTTCATTATATATAATATGTTATATAGTATTTTATATATGTACATATACATCATATATATATATTATATCTTCCATCCCATGGAAGCCGTGACATGCTACACACCATGAGCTGACTTGATGGATGTGAACTCTCCTGCAAGCCACTCTTACACATGTGGCCATAGATTCAATTCTGTGTATTTGGTTTGCTGCTCTGCAAAGTGAAAATTATAACCAGTCCTTCCGACATAAGGCACCAGGACACTTGCCTTGTCCAATCAGACAAAAGATATGCTTTTTTTTTTAATTGATCAGAGCTCATTCTCTCAATTTTCCTGATGGGCCCAGCTGTTAATACGGCAAATCTACAAAATGCATGTAGGAATATCAGTGTTTTTTTAAGGTTTATAATTTAGTTGATATGTGTAAAAGGCAATATAGAGGAAAGAGAAGAATGCTAACATAGAGGGAAATATAACTCCTGGTTAATAAAAGTCCTATATTCACTGTCATGTCCATGTAGTACAAACCATCTTTTTGTTTTCTAAATTACTGTTTTAATTGTACAAATTTATGGGGCACAGTAATAATGTGATATATGTAAGCAATGTGTAATGATAAAATTGAGGTAGTTAATATTCCATCATCTTGAACATTTAAAAAATTGATTAACACATAATAATTGTACTTATTTATGCATACAGAGTGATATTGCAATACAAGAATACAGTGTGTACTGATGAAATCTGGGTAATTAATATTTCCATCTTCTTATTACTTGGTGTTTGGAGACTTTGAGCTTTTCTCTGGTATTTACACATAAAATATCTAATAAATTATTATGAACTGTAGTTGTCCCCACTGTTCTGTAGAACGCTGGAACTTAACATTTCTATCTAATTTGGGTACCCATTACCAACCTTCCACCATCCCCTAACCCCCATTGTCTCACTTCTATTAATCACGATTATGTATTCCAATTGACATTTTAAAACATCCACATAGGAAAGAGAACATAGGGTATTTATCTTTCTGCTCCTGAATTAATTTAATTTAACATAAATTCCTCCGGTTCCATGATTAGCTGCAAATGATTTTTTTATTGTCGAATAGTATTCCATTATGCATACATATATCACTATTTTTTTTATTCGTCCATTAATGGATATCTAGATTGATTCAATATCTTATCTATTCTGAATGGTACAGCAAAAACAATTGACATTCAGATCTTTCTTAGATATGCTGATATAATTTCCTTTGGCTATGTATGCAGAAATGGCATAGCTGGATAATATGGTAGATCAATTTTTTTTTTTTTTTTTTTTTAGTTTCTTGAACAACTTCTATACTGTTGTTTGTAATGTCTGTTCTAATTTATATTCCCACCAACAGTATACTAATTTACATTCCCATCAACAGTGTATGAGAGCTCCATTTTTCCCATATCCTTGCCAGCATTTGTTGTCTTTTTGTCTTATGGAAATAGTCATTCTGAATGGGGTACTCCTTGTACTTTTAATTTGCATTTCCCTGCTGGCTAAAAATGGATATTTTTCATAAATTTATTGACCATCTGAATTTATTCCTTGAGAAGAGTCTATTCATGTAAGTTAGCAGAATCTTAAGGGCATTTCTAGTTATTTTGTAGAGATAGGATAAGAGAAAATATTTGATTTTTTATAAGGAAACTAAAAAGTCAGAAAACAATTTTATACTGTCAAACAAATCATTCCTTTCTGTGTGTTTTAGGTAGACAGTATTGAGTCCATTTAAAAATGGAAGAGAGCCGGGGGTATAGCTCAGTGGCACAGCGCCTGCCTGGCAAGCACAAGGTTGTGAGTTCAAGTCCCGGTGCAAAAAAAAAAAAAGAAAGAAAGAAAAGTAGAGGAAACCAAACAAAAGAGACAGTACCTTTTTGACACAGGAATAAAGTAAAATAATAGGAGAATTAACCTAGTTCCATTTTATACTACAATTTATCTCTGGGGTTTAATTCTTTACTATGTTTATTTCAAAACTATATTTGGAATACAAAAAAGCTGAAAAAGGGCTGGAAGGGACCATTTCCATTTCAGGTATGATGATCAGTAAATAATTTGCCACAGATGAGAAATTTCCAAGACTTAGAACAAAAGATAAAAACAGGAAAAATACACTATAGATGTCTATGCTGAAAATAACTTCACAGTTACAGTTCAATATTTAGTACTTAGTAGATAAAGGTAAAGTTTACATCTTCCTTTTTCTAATAACAATGTATGCTATCCTGCTGGAGAATATATTTTATTCCATACATTAGTAGTAACAGCTTTGCTAATAAAAGATTAATTTAGCCCAATAAGAAGTCACTGAAGCACAAGGAATTAAAGCAAAAATACACAAATGGGACTAAACCAAGCTAAACAGTTTTTGAACAGAAAAAAAAAAAAACATGAAATATCAACATACTGGAGATGCAATCTACAGAATAGAGGAGATATTTGCAAACTGACATGAGGTTAGTTTCTATAATATGTAAGGAACTCAAACTCAACTACAAAACAAGAAAAATAAACAATGAACCTAAACAGACATTTCTCAAAAGAAGACATAGAAATATCTAACATGTAAATGAAAAAAATGCTCAATATCACTAATCCTCAGAAAAATGTAAATCCAAATCTTAATGAGGTCTCACCACACCTCAGGAAGAAAAGCTATTTTACTATCAAAAATATAAAAGATAGCAAGTGCTAAGAGGGATGCAGAGAAAAGGCAACATTCCCACCTTTTTGGTGGGACATAAATTAGTACAATCTTTATAAGGACAGTATGAAGAGTCCTCAAAAACTTAAAAATAAAAACTACTATATGATCAGGCAATCTCATTACTGTGTGTGTGTATATATATATATCTCCAAAGAAAATGAAACCAGCATGTTGAAGGGATATTTGTGCTTTAAAGTTTACTGCAGCACTATTTATATTTAATTTATATTTAATTTTAATTTAATTTATATTTAATTTATATTTATATTTATATTTAAAGAAAAACAAGCAATTCAAGTGTCCATCAGTCGATGAATGAAGAAAATGTGGTACATGTGCACAATGGAGAACTATTCACTCATAAAAATCAATGAAATTTTATAATTTGCCACAACACGGATATAACCAGAGAACATTGTGTTAAGTGAAGCAAGCGAGGCACAGAAAGACAAGTGCTGCGTGATCTCACTCATATGTGTAATTGAAAATGTTGACCTCACAGAAGTGGCATGGTAGCTACCAGAAACTGAGCTTGTATTAGAGAGGGATGGAGAAAGGTTGGTCAATGGGTATTAAGTTTTAGCCATAAAAAAATAAGAAGTTTGATTGCTATTGGGCAGTAGAGTAATTGTAGATAATAACAATGTTCTGTATACTTCGAAGGAAGTAGGAGAGGGAATTTTGAACATTTTCATCGTAAAGAAAGAAATGATAAATGTTTGAGCAAATGGATATGTTTAATCTGAATGTAGCATAAATCAAAACATCAAATAGTAACCATTAATATGTGTAAATTTTATATTGTTATATATCACAAATTCAAAACAATTAAAAGAAGACATTGCATGCCTTTTATGTGCTAAAATTTACGTTAAAGTATGTGTTGAAATTTCTAAAGTATGTGTTGTAAATTTCTAATATTACATTACCTAAATAAGCCGTTTCTCTTTTCTCTTCTTCTTGCCCCTGGATTTAATGAAAGTGGAAATCATCACGATGACTTTTAGGTTTGCTGATGTACCACACCACCCTCAGATGTTGTTCTAGTGCAGCATCTGGGAACAAAATTAATTGTACATCCCAGGAAGGTTCTATTTGTTTTTCATTTCTTGAATATACATTATCCATTTTAATATATTTTTGAAGGGTGGGGTTTTAGGGTATCAAGAGTCACATAATGTGTTTACTTGCTTACATTTGTCTAGGTGCTTTTTCCCTACTTGTCCAGAATGTTTTAGTATTTGTTCCAGGATAAAGATTTTAAACTGTTATATATCCAACATCTGTGAAATTTTAATTAATTTATAAAGTGATGTTTTTCAAGTCCTCTCCATAATAAATATTGAATACAAATTTTCTTTAAATGCATAGACGTTTAATGTGAGAAAAGATATTAAAGTAGGAAAGCTAGTGAAAACAGAAAAAAGTGTTGATTTTTATATTTTAAATATGCAGAGTTAAAAATTAGTCTCCAGTGCCAGCCTTCAGTTATAGGGCAAAATTATTTTATATACATGCACTTCTTTTCCTCTAAAGAATATTCTAAGAGATAATTTTTTAAAGTGACCCAAAATATAATTATTGTTATGTCATACTCAAACATAAAGAATTTTGAAATAATATTTCAATTATCAGTTTTCTCTAAAGTACTTACATCTGATCTCTTGCTTCAGCTATTTCCTAAGCTAGTAAATTAAAGAAAAATTGGATGTCCCAAAAGAGAAGTAATTCAAGTCAAAATCTCATAACAATCTTCTAGATTGCAATTTATTCGAATTTAAATAATCATTTGTTGGGAAAACAATATGTTATTTATAATTGTAATTTACTGTATTATCAAGAACAAAGATAACAGTTAGGTTGTAGTTCCATGGAGTAGTGCTTGCTCAGCATGCCCAGGGTCCTGGGTTCAATTTTCAGGTTAAGAACAAAGATGATGGGGCCGGTGAGATGGCTCAGCAGCATAAGCGCCTGCCTGGCAAGCTCAAGGTCCTGAGTTTGACTCCCGGTACCCACAAATGAAAAAAGGGTCGGTGATATCTCTCAGCCGCACGGGCACCTGCTGGCGCGCGAGGTCCTGAGGTCGACCCCCGGTACCCACCAAAAAAAAAAAAAAAGAACAAAGATGACATTTATCAGAGGAACATATTCAAATTATCAAAAACTCAACTAAGGGCATTAAGAATTTAAAGAAAGTTTCAAAGAATTTGGGCTACATCATCAAGTTGTACATTAAGCCTCAAAGCCCTACTCAATTGAAGCCTCTATAAGGTTAGGTAGTTATCGCTGTGTCTATGTCAATAACCTAAAATTTTTAATTTAAAAATTAAGAGGGCAATTATAAAAAGGGCAATCAGAAAAGATTAGTGATAAAGATTGTCTCAGAAAATATACTTAACCTAATTATCAATTGTCATAGATAGTTACATAATTTTAAGTAATAAATCCTACCACAGTTATCTCTTAAAGACATTTTAGGGAGTTTTTCATATCTCTATTTTCTCTTGAAGGTCTGGACAAATTAGTTGGTAGACAGAGATGAAAATATAAGCACTCTATTTTTAAAAATTCTGAAGTAATTTTTT
Source organism: Erethizon dorsatum (assembly GCA_028451465.1). NCBI lineage: Eukaryota > Metazoa > Chordata > Mammalia > Rodentia > Erethizontidae > Erethizon > Erethizon dorsatum. The sequence goes on from CM051839.1 coordinate 13,668,178, forward strand.
TACTTGCAGAAGAATTGCAAATACAGGAGAGGGAGAGAGAGAGAGAGGGAGAGAGGGAGAGACAGAGAGAGACAGAGAGACAAAGAGAGATTAAAAAATATAAAAATAGTACAGAGTTCCTGTACCACTTTCACCATGCTTCTCCTAAAGCGAACACCTTATTTAACCATTTGCATATTAACATTAACTAGACTACTAACTTTATATTTTTTCTGTTTTATCGCTAATGTTCTTCTGTCCCAGTTTCAGTGTAGGATCCATATGTCACTTAGTTATCATGTGTCCTCGATTTCTTATAGACTGTGACGGTTTTTCAGTATTTCTTTGATACTTATGATCCTGGCAATTTGAAAAGTATTGGTCAGGTATTTTGTGAATGTTCCTTAACTTGAGTCTTCGTGGTGTTATTTTTTTTCCATTTTTAGACTCGGGTTATAGACTTTGAGGAATACCAAAAAGGCAAAGTGTCCACTGCATTGCATTATAGCAGCGCATACTCTGCATCAATATATTTTATCACCAGTGATTTTAACCTTTGTTACTCAGATAAGGTTGTGCCTGCCAAGTTCCTGTATTGTGAAGCTACTATTTTTTCCCTTTTCATATACTGTTAAAAGTGAACCTTTAGGTTCAACCTGTGCTCAGTGAAAATTAAACTGCAACTGTTAGGAAGAAGAGTATCGGAGAATGTGTTGATACATGTCAAAACCACTGGAGTAAATGGTAAGGATGGGGATATTCAAGGCTGGGTATATATTCTCATTCTCCTTAATTGTAGTGTTCATCCGGATCTTTTACACAGCAATTCTTCCTATAGTACTCCAACGATCACTTAAAAAGCTGATTCCTTCTTCATTCTTTAACAGGAAAATTCTGTAAAGTAAGTTGCCCCATCTGCCTCGTTCATTTATTCAGTCATTTATATCATGGGAGCATATTTTATGCTTTATTGCATGATTTAATTTTATTGTTATTTATTTTATAACTACAAGTGTTCTGGGTTTGGCCTCGGGGGGGCTTCTTGAGGTTGATACTTGCTTTCTTTGGACACTATGTCTTTCCTTTGTGTTCTTGGGTTGTGCTATTTTTTAAAAATTTTTAAAATTTTGCTTGGGTTGGTTTGAGTATCTTTACTTTAGACAACCTCAAGATGCTCCAGAATCATCTTGTACTTTCCCCTTTTCCATCATGGAGTAAGCAATTTATGCAAGGACCATTGGGTCTTTTTGTTGGAAAATGAAATTTGAAAATTAATCTATAGATGTTATATATGGTCATTACTACTGATGTGTCCCTGCTTCCTAACATTCTTAGTGTAGAGAGCTTAGAAATTTATGTGTACCTACTATCCCATGAATATATATAAATTAATACTTATATAACTGTGTTTTTATTGTATATGCATATAATAAATTTATAAGTAAACATGAGTATACATTAATATCACTGACTCCAGTCTAGTACTATAATATATGTTCTAGCCTTCCTCATTTCCTTATTTGTAACTTCTTCCTCATACAAGGAGAACATAGACCTGAACATCTACAAAATAATTGCTTATTTATTCAACCAGAGTTCAAGTGTAGTTTTAAAATCACTTGTTTAGCGGACAATTTACCAACTAGATTAAAGTGTTTATGTACAGATCTTTTTCACTTTAGTCTTACTAAAGATAATGCATGCATGCAGTCAAAAAATTATATTTCTTTCCATGTGATTATGTCACACATTTTGTAAGACAGCTAGATCAAAATGACAGACATGAATTTAAATTGAAAGAGCATAAAAATTATTATGCATGTTAAATGTGTAGGATACAATGCACTGCTCAGATAGCAGTTTGTCATATATTAACTGCTTTCTTTAGAAAACAAGAACCGTCTTAAATCAGCAATCTGAAGTTTAAGAAAGTACAGTGTGAATGGTACATAGTTCTTCTGTATATAATATGTTTTATGTCTTAACATCAGTTTATTTTGGTCATTGATTTATAAAAATTTGAATGTCATGTGCTTAGCTTTTTAGCCCCCTGTGTTCTGTGAGATTCTTTGATATATTGTTCTGTGTTTGTAATTAATTCTCACCAAGTCTTTGCCAGTATTTAGAGTATTTCTTCCATTTTATTCTCTTTCCATTCTCTCATAAGGCTTTCTGTCACTTATGTATTAATTTGTTTCTATTACTTATATATTAAGCTACTCTTCTTGGAAACTCCACCTTGGATTTTTTCTCTTTTTTTTTTTTTTTTGTTTGTTTGTTTGGGTAATTTCTATTTATCTAACCTCAGGTTCAGTGATTCTCTCTTTGGATGTATTGAGGCTACTGAGAAGACTTAAAGACATTCTTCATATATTTTGTTACATTTTGTAACATCCAGCATTCCCATTTGAGTTTATCGTATTATTTCAAATTCTCCTTTCTGGTTCCCATCTGGTATTGCACATTAGAAATCTTCATCATGTAAATCATAATTTAAATTTCCTGAGCATTCCTATATCATTTTCATATGAATTTGGTTCTGACTGGTTTTTCTTATGGAAGTATTTAGTCTTGTCTTATTGTCCTGTAATTATTTATTAAAATCTGGGCATTTTTTGGGATGTCAAATACTAAAGTTAGTATTTCTTATCCTTGGAGATGAATAACCCACTTTTTCTTCTAGGATTTTTGCATGAGTTGTGCTAATCTGATCCAGAGTTAGGCTGTTATCCCTGTCACCTTCTGTGAACCACAAGACTCAAATTTCTCTAGTAACTTCTGGTGTGTAGGGAAAGATTTGATTTGCCAGAGATTATGCTCTCAATGTTTGCTTCAAACTGGCAGTTATGATCTTAATGTTTGTCCCCTCCTAGAATTCTTATGTTGAAATTTAATCCCCAACATCATGGTATTAAGAGGTGTAGATTTTGGGAGATGATTAATGATCCAGTAAAAGAGGTCTGAGAGCCTTTTTTTTCCCTTTTCCTATGTGAAGGTATGGCCATCTATGAGGAATAGGCTTTCTCTTGACATTGTATTTACTGACACCTTCATCAGGGACTTCCCAGCCTGCAGAACTGTGAGAATAAATTTCCGTTGTTTATAAATTACCCTGTCTAAAGCATCTTATTATGGAAGTAGGAATGAACTAGCTTACCTTGGATCATCCCTTTGTGAGGTACTCTGGAAAGAATCTCCCTCTCGCAGCTCTTGTAGACATATTCCACCTTTGATTTCACTGTTGGCTGGTGATGGCAACCATGATCTAGTGGTGGGGACCAGAAAATAGGGGTTGTTTCATGGTGTGGTAAAGAGCTTTAGTTTTAGGCAGGCTGTGGATCCCTGGGTCTTAGTAGTGCTCCTGCTCCTCTGCCAGCTGTAGTGATGGGCATGGTGTATATCCCTTACTCTCCCTCAAACCTAGAGATGACTCTGCTTTTGTTATGTTTTCTTTCCTACTAGTGCCTTAAAGTGATGTTTTTTGTTGTTAGTCGGCTTTCTATCACTGTGAAAAAATACACAAGATAAACAACTTAAAAAGAAAAAAGATTTATTTTACTCACAGTTTCAGAGGCTTCAGTCCATGGTGGCTTGAACTAAACTCTTCAGAACTGTGGTAAGGCAGAACACCAGGGTGGAGAGTGTATGATAGAACAAAGTGATGATTTCATGGTGGTCAGGAAAGAGAAAGGGAGTATGAGGTCTCATATACTCTTCAAGGATGTGTCCCAGTATTTCACTGGCTTCCTCAAGGCCACACTTCCTAAAGATTCCACCACTCCCAAAAGTGTCACAAGTGGGGACAAAGCCTTTAGCAAATGGCCTTTGGGACACATTTCAGGTCCAAAACATATCACATGTCTTTAGTCTGGTTGAATAATGCCATTGTTCTCTATGTGAATTACTGGATGTTATTGGTATGAATGGGAAATTCAGCTCTATGATAAATGGAACAAAAGTTATTAATTTGCAGTTTGTATATTTTCACCTCAGCTACAGGCATAAGAACAGAATTATTCCCAGTTTTCTATCACTGAGCTTAAAGTGAAAATCAGTATCAACAATTTTGTGTAGTTAATTAAGAGATGTGACTTATTAATGTGGTGATAACACAAATAATGCTAGGCTCAGGTTTGGGCAAGCTCACCACTTAGGCCCCGGAAATCTTCAGATCTCCCCATATGGCCAGAGCCTTGGCTAGTATCTCTTTGTCATGGGTGGAAGCGGAAAAGACCATATTTTCCACAGATGGAAAATTCCAAACTACAGGTGAAAAGCAAGAGTCACATATGCTCTTTCTTTCCCAAATTTATTGCTCAGATTTATCATTCTCCTTTGGGTGAGGGTGTGGAGATAAACCAGGAATCAGTTTCTAATGGGTGCTCTTCTAGATCCACAGAATAGAGACATCCTCCTTCTTTCAACATTCAGTTTAACTAATAAACCCATGGTCAGTGTGTAAGAAGAAGTCGACAAGTGTGATTGTTTTCACCTTCCTGATGCTGCTCCCCCCAAGAACAGCCAAAGGTCTTTGTGGTTACTACCAAAACCACCGCATGGCTTCAAGAAGTCCCTTACATGAGTTAGAGCAGAACACGAATAATTCCAAGTCCTATATTTTACTCTCAGTTTTGTTTCTCACACCAATTAGATCCAGCTACATTGTCCAAAAGTGTGTATTAAAGGTCCTGTGGTGTCAGGGGCCACAAATTATAATTTGGGCCTAGGGGATGTCTAAGGCCATCCTTGTCCTGCCCTCTGAGCCAGATTGGAATGCAGAAACTCCCTGCTTTCTTCTGGTCACAGCTGAAGCTTCTCCCATCTGTGATGCTGTGACACCCCAGTGCAAGATTACATCAGTCGAAGCAACCATAGATAAAAAACCTTGGAAACCATAAACCAGAATAAAGCTTTACTTGGTTTATGTTGATTTGCTCAGGTATTTTGTCAGAATAATGGAAAGCTGAATAACATGTTATCTTTTCAGTGCTCTTGCTGAAAATTGACTATGTTCAGACTTATTTATGGCCTCTCTATCCTGTTCCAGTCATCTACATGTCTATTTTTATGCCAGTACCATACTGTTAGATTACTATAGCTTTGCAATATATTTTAAAATCAAGAAGTGTGATGCCTCCAATTTTTTATTTTCAGAATTATTTTGGCCATTTTGGATTTATAGTGGTACCACATGAATTTTTTTCTGTTTCTATGAAGAATATCATTGAGATTCTGTTACAGATTCCTTTGTACATCCTTCCATAAGAATGAATTACCTTTCCATTTATCTTTGTCCTCTCCAATTTATTTTATGAATGTTTTATGGTTTTCATTCACAAGTCTTTTATCTCTTTGGTTAAATGCTTATGAGGCATGCTTTTATCCTTTTGTAAATGGGAGAATTTTTATTTTTTGAGGCAGATTGTTATATAGAAATACCATGGGTTTTCATGTGTTAATTCTTTTTTTTTTTTTTTTTTTTTGTGGGTACCGGGGGGTCGACCTCAGGACCACGCGCGCCAGCAGGCGCCCGTGCCGCTGAGCGATATCACCGGCCCCTTTTTCGTATGTGGGTTCTGGGAGTCGAACTCGGGCCCTCGCGCTTGCCGGGCAGGCGCTTAAGCCGCTGAGCCATCTCACCAGCCCCTCATGTGTTAATTCTTTATCCTGCAACTTTACTGAATTTGTTCATTGGAGCTGACAGTTGCGTGTGTGTGTATTTTGTGGTTTTCTACATATTGGATCATGTGTTCAACTAATGGGCATAATTTTATTTCTTTTTCAATGTGGATACCTTTCCTTTTTTGTCTAGGTACTATTTATTATTTTTAAGTTTATTGGTACAATTTTGGTGTGCATAATGGTCACATTCATCATAGGGAACTTGTATCTGTACACGGTATATTTTGGTTCCCCTTTTCTTCCTCATTCCTCTAGGTACTCTTAATACAGCTTTCAGCACTATGTTGACTAGAACCAGCAAGTGTGGGGATTCTGCTTTGTATTATATCTTTCAAAAATTCAGTGTCTTTCCACTAATTATGATGTTAGCTATGAGTTTTTCATCAACAACCCTTATTATGTTGGGAGACTTCCACTGTATACTGAAGCTGGCAAGCATTTTTATCAAGATAAGCTATCAAATTTTGTCAAGTGTTGTTTCTGTATAAAAGGATATGGACCTATACTTTCTATCTTTTAGTTTGTTAAGTTAATGTATCAAACTGGTCAATTTGCATATGTTGAAGTGGGCATGGATGTCAGTAATAAATCCCATTTAATCATGATCTACAATCATTTTGATGTGTTGCTGAATTCACTTTGCTAATATTTTATTGAAGATTTTCTTTGACTTAGTTATCAAGATCATATTAACTTCATTTAAAGCATGTTCCCTCCAGCTCATTTTTTTCAACAGGTTGAAGAAGCTTGGGTGTTAATTCTTCTTAAGAGTTTAGTAGAAATCATCTGTAAAGCCATCTGTTCCTGGGAGGCTTTTAGTTACTAATTTAAAATCTTTCTTATTGCTTTATTCAGAATTTCTTTATCTTCTGGACTCAATCTTGATAGTTAGGATTCTTCTAAGAATATATTCATTTTCTCTAGGTTTTCAAATTTGCTGTCATATAATTGTTTATAATGGTTCCACGTGATCCTTTCCATCTCTATGCTATATCTCCAGTTTTCTTACTTTCTTCTTTCTCTCTCTCTTTCTTTTCCAAATTCATTTTTTTTTCTTTTTTCTGGCTTTCTCTTTCTTTCTTTCTTTCTTTCTTTCTTTCTTTCTTTCTTTCTTTCTTTCTTTCTTTCTTTCTTTCTTTCTTTCCAAATTCTTTTTTCTTTTTCTCTTTCTTTCTTTCTTCTCTTTCTTCTTTCTTTTTTTCTTTCTTTCTTTTTCTTTCTTTCTTCTCTTTCTTTTCTTTCTTTCTTTCTTTCTTTCTTTCTTTCTTTCTTTCTTTCTTTCTTTCTTTCTTTCTCCTTCCTTCCTTCCTTCCTTCCTTCCTTCCTTCCTTCCTTCCTTCCTTCCTTCCTTCCTTCCTTCCTTTTTTGAAGCACTGGGGATGAAACCTAGACCCTTTGCACTGAGCTATATCCCCAGTGCAGTTTCCTGCCTCAGTCACGCTGTGTGCTAGGATTACAAGTGTGGACCATTGTTCCTGGAAAGTCTACTTCTGATTTTATACATTTGAGTCTTCTTTTACTTTCTGTTTTTTTTTTTTTAAGTTAAGTAAGTAAGTTTATTGATTTTGATTTTTCAAAAAAGAAACCCATAGTCTTACTCATTTTTCAATTTTTTTTTTACCCTGATTGTTTACTTCTGTTCTCATCTTTACTTTGTCTTTCTTCTGCTAACTTTGGGTTTACTTTGATCTTCCTTTACCAGCTCCTTGAGGCTAATGTTAGGACATTTATTTGGAATCTTTTCTTCTTTCTTAATACAGTTTTTTTTTTCCAAAAATCTTCCCTCTTGCATCCTATGTTTGTACTCCTATGTTTTGATGTGTTGTGTTTACACTGTTTGTATTAAGATACTTTTAGAATTTTCCTCTTGATTTCTATGTGACCAATTGGTTGTTCAGTAGTATGTTGTTTAATTTCCAAATACTTATAATTTTTCCAAAATTCCTACTGTTATTGATCTCTGGTTTCATAACATTGTGGTTGGAAATAGCACTATAGTTCTTGATATGATTTAAATCTTCTTAAATTTCTTAAGACTGTTTTTTTTCCTCCCATATGGTCTGTCCTTGAAAAAGCTCTATGTGTGCTAGAAAGCATTGTGTACTCAGCTGTTGTTTGATGGAATGTTATGTGTGTGTGCATATATCACATATATATACATATATATGCCATTTTGTCTGAAGTGCAGTTTAATGCCAGTATTTACTTAATAATTTTCTGTCTAGTACTGTCCGTTGTTGTAAGTAGGGTATTGAATTCTTCTACTGTTATTATACTGCTACTTATTTATTCCTTCATATTCCTTAGTATAAGCTCTGTATATTTAGGGCTTCTAACATTGCATAAATACATTCATTTAAAGTTGCTATCTCCTCTTGATAGTTTGAGCACTTTATATAATATATATATATATATATATATATATATATATAAACTTACTTTTTCTTTAGTGACATATTTAACTTGAAGTCTATTTTGTCTCATATAAGTATAGCTGCCCCTTGTCTCTTTTAATTAAGATTCGCATGGGAAAACTCTACTTTCATCCCTTAACCTTCAGCTTGTGTGTGCCCTTAATTCTGAAGTGGATATCTTGTAATCAGATCTTGTTTTCTAATTCACTTAGCCACTCTATGCCTTTTGATTGGAGAATTTAATCCATTTATGTTCAAAATTGTTATTTATAAAGACATTGCTGTAATTTTGGTAGTTCTTTTCTTTTTTTTTGTAGATCCTTTATTCCTTTTTTCTTCCCTTTTCAATTTTGTTTGTGATTTTGTAATTTTCTATATTAGTCTGTATTGCTAAGTTATGATCCCTTTCCCTTACTGTTTGTGTATATGCTTTAGATTTTTGATTTGTAGTTACCACAAGATGAACATAAACTATAGTTATAATAGACTATTTTACACATATATTAACTTCAGTCATGTACAAAAACTCTATACTATTTTCCCATGTCCTACAATTTTGATGTCACAGTTCACATCTTTTTATATTACATATTTTCCACAGCTTATTGTAGCTATCATTATTTTTTACTGTTTTGATCTCTAATATTATATATAATTTACAAAGTACCATAACAATATTGGGATATACTTGTTTTTATCATATATTTAGCTTTACTGGTGAATTTTATACTTCCATATATTTCCATGTCAGTAATTAGTATCCTTTCATTTCCACTTGAAGAATTACCTTACATTTCTTGTAAGATACATCTAGTGGTGATTGATTCCCTTAACATCTGTTTTCCTGAGACAGGCATTATTTCTTTGCCATTTCTGAAGGACAACTTTTCTAGAAATAAGTATTCTTAGCTGGCAGATTGTTTTTTTCTTTTAGCACTTTCAGTATCATCTTATTGCTCCTGGCCTGCAAGAATTTTGCTGCACAATCCACGGGTAGTCTAACAAGGATTCCTTTGTAAGTGTCTTGACACTTTTCTATTGCTGATTTCAAAGTTCTCTCTCTGTCTTTGCTGACAATTGATTTATATTGTGTCCCAGAGAGGACCTCCTTGGGTTGGATCTGCTTTGAATACATTTATGGATATGAAATATATTTTTGGACTATCTTTGAATGGATAAGGAGACCCATATTTCTTCCAAGATGGGAAGTTTTCAGCAATGATTTCATTAAATAAGCTTGCCCTTCTGGAACTCCCATAGATGAATTTTTGCTTACTTAAGAATGTCCCAAATTCCCATAGGCTATACTGACTCTTTTTTCTTTTTTTCCTCTATAACTGGGCAATTTCATAAGACCTATCTTCAGTAGCTAAGACTTAATGATTCTGAGAGGTTCTTCAGTGGCAAACACTTTTGCATTCATCTTTGTCTTATTGTCTGCACAGTGAGGAGTCTTATCTGAGGGATCCCTCCTGGTGTTTTTCTGACATGTTCCACAAGGAGCTGCAAAACCGGTGGGTTCCAGTGAAAGTGCTCAGAGAAGCTACAGAACCAAGATGCTAAGCTCAAGGTCTCATGAATCCTAGGTCTTGGAGAACAGGTTCACTCTGTGATGCTAATTTGGCTGCAGAATTTCTAGCAAGCTGGGGTCTGTAACTCTGAGACTCCTTCCCGGCAGCTTGGGCCAGGTGTGTGCTGCACGTGTGACTACGATTCTGGGGAGCAGGACAAAGTACTGGCCTGTCTCTAGGGAAGAACAGGAGCTCTGGAGGTTTGGGCTGCAGGAGCAGGTAGAGCTGGCTCGTAAGCCAGAGCCAACACGACACACCAGCAGTTGGGGCCCCAGGGAAGGAGGTGCTGTGTAGTGATGAGTCTGAGCCCTGTGATGGCAGGTCGCAGCACTATCCCAGACTCTGTCAAGTGAGGTAAATTCTGGAATGGCAGAATCCTGCTGTCATATTGCCCAGGAGGAAGGCAGACAGAAATGTAGTAATGACTGTACAGCCCAGGAAAGGGGTACTCAGACTCCTGATACTGGAGGGGTGAGGTACTACGTTGTTCTGCCTCTATGGTGGAGTATCCCAAGTCAGCCGATGCTGTTTCCTTGGGATGTGGATCAGCTCAGCCATGGGTTGTGCATCTGCTCAGCCAAGGAACTGATTCCCTTGGAGGTGATACCTCACTTCTGCCCAGGCATAGGATTTGACAGCTCTTGATTGACAAGGCACCATTTCCCCAGGAGACAGAGAGCTGCTTCAGCCCTGCCACAGGGAGACTGCCACGGAATCCCTGGGACACAGGACACCCTGAGGGCCAGGGCACAGCCGGGCCCAGGAGGTGTAGGTGGAATGGATTTGAACTTGCCAAATGCCTAGTAAGTTCTGCATGTGTTTGGGTATCTTCTCCTGTAAAGTGACTGCTTGAGTCTTTTGACCTCTAACAGAATGATCGGTTTTTATTTGGTTTTGTTACAACAATGCATAAGAATTCGTTACAAGTTCCAGATATATGTATTTTGCTGATTATAATTATCGTAAAAACCTTCGCTCACACAGAGATTGCCTTTTAAAATCTCTTAATGGTGTCCTTTGTTATGCAGACCTCCTCATTTCAAAATAATTATGTTTTGTTAACATTATGTTCTGCAGTTTGTGCTTTTATGTTCTGTTAAAAAGACATTCTTCATTTCAGTACAGACACTTGCATTCTGTTTGCAAAAGCTTGACCTACTAGTGGTCATAAAGATATGCATTATTGTACAGAAACTTTAATGTTTTGTTTGTTTGTTTCATGTGATGTAAGACAAGAGTCAACCCATGGATATTCAATTCCCCTGGAACTATTTAAGGAATGTATGTCTTTACCCTTACTACTTTACAGAAACATACTTGTTATAAATCATAAAATACATGTATGGGTTGGTTCCTGTACTTTTAATTCTACATTATTGCTGTCTTCATCTAAACTTGTATTAATATTTAATTATTGTACCTTTATATTGTCTTTATATCTGATTTGTTCTTCTTCAAGGTTGCCTTGATTTATCAACAAATTTTGCACTTCCATACAAATTTATAATCAACCTGTCAATTTTCACCAAATCTTATGCTGCAATTTTGCTTGGGATTGCACTGAACCCATAGATCACTTTTGGAGAACATGGCATGTTTATTGTATTTTGCCTTATGATCTCTGATAATGGTACATCCTCTATTTATTCGGATTTTCTATAATTTCCTTTACTGCTACTTTACAACATTTTGCCTTAGAATTTGCAAATTTTAAAATTCTGTTTCATTTGAAGTTCTATGTTTGTATGTATTATAGATTATAATTGCATTTTATAATTTTTCATATATAAGTACAGTATTTGGAAATAGAATTTCTTTTTCAACCCTTCTTTCATAGTCAATGACACTTCTCTCATATTCAGTTCATATTTCAACACTTCTTTCATAATCAAAGACATAAATCTCTTAATTTTAGTATTATGTCTCTAATTTTTAAAATTCTATTTAAAAATTATGTTGCCTGTCCACAACGGTTTCATTCCATCCAATTGTTTTTCTTAATTTACTGATCAGAACCTCTAGTACTAAAATGAAGAAAGAATATCTTTCTAGATCTCTGATATGAATATTTCACCCTTCAGTATGCTACAAGTTTTCGAGACATTCCTTGTGCAATGGAGGAAGTTCTCTTACAGTTTCCAAAGAATGTTCATCATGAATGGGTGTTGAATTCTGCCATCTACTACTTGGGGGCATCTACTGAGACAATCCTATGATTTTACACTATAGGCTCTTTACATATAGTGTATTATACTGTCTCACTCATGTTATGCCAACTTTGCATTTCTGGAATAAACTTAAACTGTTGTGGTACAAGCTTTCATATTCATTTGGTTCAGTTGCTAATATTTCATGTAGAAGATTTGTGTTTATATTACGAGAATTACTGGTCAATGATTTTCCTTTCTTATAATATTCTTTGTAAAATATTATAATTAAGATTATACTGGTCTTTTAAAGCACACTGGAAAGCATTACACATTTTTCTATATTTTGTGGAAATTTTTGTAAGATTGATATTAATTTTTTTTTATTTTAAAACAGATTCAAATGTACAATTTGGTGACTTTTGACATGCACACACATATATATGTAAAGTATCTCATTATTTTTTATTATTATTATTTTTTTGTGTGTGGGTACCGGGGGTCGACCTCAGGACCTAGTGCGCCAGCAGGCACCTGTGCTGCTGAGCAATATCACCGGCCCTTTTTTCGTATGTGGGTTCCGGGAGTCGAACTCGGGCCCTCGCGCTTGCCAGGCAAGCGCTTATGCCACTGAGCCATCTCACCGGCCCTCATTATCTTTGATAATGGTGTATCTTCCCCTTATTCAGTATCTATACATACCCTATTTTTTCTTCTAGGAGTTTTATAGTTTTGTGTTTCATATATAAATTTTGAGTGAAGTGTTGTGTAAGATTTGAAGTATTGGTGGATGTTTATTATTTTTAAATTAATTTCCAATTGTTCCAGCATGATTTATTAAAAAGAAAACTATCATTTTCTTCTTTGATTTACCCTTGTATGCTTATAAATGGTACTTTTGCCTTTATTTCAAATGATTTTTGGTAGAAAAATTGAAATATAACTAATTTTTGTATATATATATATGTATTTATATACTGATCTCATATTCTGCAACTTTGTTAAACTCATATATTCTTTTAGTTTCATGTAGATTTCACTAGATTTTTTTTTCACTATGAACGTGCAAGTCTTTTCTCACATTCAACAATTGAATAACTCACTGAGTAAATGGCAAGCTATAGGATGTGTCATGACCGACAACAAATATTATCTTAGAGTATATTCCTAACTTAAAAACATTAAATGAAAGTAAAGGGACATTTACATTATATTTTCTTTTTGTTTCTAAAAACTTAGGCTAATGCCTCTCTCTAGTATTAAGTCAATACCTCTGAAATCAAATCATGTTTAAGAAGCAATGCTTGTTTTGGAAAATCCTTGAATTGAAGTGGATTCACCGTTTGTTCCTGAAGTGTTACACTATTTTCAGGTCACACATTAGAAAATGGAAAAGAAGAGTGTGTTGACTGATTCATGGTTAAAGGAAAACAAGACACCATTAGATCTCTTGCCTCTCATTGTAGTGTTATGGTCGTTTTCTCAGTTACATTTATTTCACAGTGAAATTACTTTCATTTTCCTCTTACTAGTGATGTTAGAATATAACTCTAAATAAAATGCAACTTTAAAGTACCCTTATCGAAAGCAAGCTACATTTTTTATAACCCTCCTTAATGTTGGAGAACCTGGGGACTGGGTCTCAGGTGTTTTCTACTTCACCTCCCAAATGAAGCAGGTGTCCGTTTTGCCCATGTCTGTTCCCTTTGGGAATTGCTCCTTCCCAGTTTCCCATCATAATGCAGCAGAGCTGTCACTCAAAGCACCCCACTTCACAGACCCTAGAGGGGGAGAAGTGGCTCAGGCTGACCCTGTCGAGGCTCCGTCCAGGTGACAGTGAGGAGCAGAGTCCTTCTAGGGATTGATATTGTTCCTAAAAAAGTTTCTTTTTGGGTGTGAGACACAGGCTGAAACTGCTATATGAGCCTGCTGTGGCAGGGATGTTCTGAAAAAATGACACTAAGACATTGGAAAGCACAGCTGTAATCGAAACCCGCACAATGTTTATATAAATAAAAAAAGGTGGTTAAGATAGAGTGAATGTTTAAATTAAAAAAAAAACTATTAAAATAAAGGACACGTTGCCATTAGCCCCTACAAAATATTTCTCCTTGCTTCAAGCACACTATCCCATCATTCTTGCCACTTTCTGAAGCAAATCTGGAAGTCCTCTGTTGCGTCTTTATGAAGCGTGGTAAAAATATGGTGAGTGCTGCTGCTGAATGCAGGTTTGTAAAACATTACAAGCATTATTATTCACCTTATTCACCAGATCTGGCATCACGTGACTTTCTCTCTCTCTCTCTCAAAAGGGAGGGGGTGGAGATCAGGAGAGGACAGAGAGAGCCACAGAGACAGACGGAGACAAAGAGATACAAAGGAGAGGGAAATCGATACCTTCATTTAAACATCAGGAAGCCGATGTACCTAAAGCTCAACTCTTGTTCTTTTTCTGTGTATGAGTCAATAATCGCCCTTTTGTTCAAGCAATTGAAGTTTTCTCATCATTTTCAACCAAGTGATGACTACTATTTTAAGTGTTTTTCATCATTTACATATGCTGACAGCTCACATCATTACACTTTCCCTTTAGTCTCTACTCTGAACTCTAGATTCATATTTATGGATATGCTTGACTTTCTGCTTGGATGGCATGAGTCAGCAGCAGCTGAACCTACTAGGGCCAAAGCTGAATAATTGGTTTTTCCTCCAAACCTGTCTGTGTTACTACCACATTTTTGTCACTCAAGTCAGAAAAATAAAACTCACCTTAATTACCTGCTTCCACTCCCCAACCCCAACTCCCACCCATCAACAAGTCTTTCCCATCTTCCTCCTCAAGCACCATGTCAATCTTCCTACTTCTCTTCATTGTTATGGTTTCAACCCCAGTCCAAGCCAACGCTGTCCCTCACTGTATCACGGTTTCCTTCTGGTTCCCTCACCACTTTTAGTTTTGATTCCTTGTAATGCATTATCTGCACAGCACCTAGAATGGTCTTTTAAAAACATAAACTACATCACTTAGTTCCCTGCTTCAACCTTTGCTCTTGCTTCCTATTGCACATGAAGTAAATCATGAATTCCTTTTCATGATTTAAAAGACTTTGGCAACTGTATTTTCATCTCTTTCCCATCCTCTTACTATATATGGGGCCCACACACTGCCCCCCACCAGTGTCTTTCTGTGTGGCCATCCCTGCTTTAGATTGGATCCTTTCCTCTCTTACAGCTCATCTAAATTATACCTCCTCAGAGAGATTAGCTCTGACCACCCTGTCAAAACCAGTAACTCCTGACCAACACTAGGACTCCGTCAAAACTCCTAGATAACTTACTTCGTATCGTACATGACAATGAATAATTATTTGTCATTCAGTTGGTTTTCTTTTTATTTGCTTCTCTCAGGAGATTGGAACGTAAGCTCCATGAATAGAAGAACCATTCCTCTTATTGATCATTGAATGCCCTGCGTCTAACTCAATACCAACTACACAGATGCTCAAAACTATCTGCTGAATAAAAGAACAAATAGATCGATGAATTACATCAGGTGTAATCTAGAAGAAATATAACAAAGAGACTGGTTCCACTTACAGTGATATGGGATGATCAGTTTGGAAGAAAGGGCATACGAGTTTAACCTTGAGGAATATTCTGAGGATGCTGGGAAGAAAGGAAACAGTTTAGGAGAAAACTTGAAAGAGAGGCGTGTGTGTGCGTGTGCGTGTGTGTTTGTGTGTGTGCATACGCGTGTGCTCATAAGGGACATTCACTGTGCCCACAGACTCCTGCTGTGGATCTGTATGAAGGACAGAATTACAGGGGACAGAGAATGAGCCTTAATAAGCAAGGTGAGCCAAACCTTAGAATTCACTAACTACTGGACTTCGCTTAGTTTGGATAGAATTATAGTTGTAGGGGTAATGAAGGATGCATCCAAGGGGGATCTAGTCTTTCATGTTCCAGTCCTTACATTTCAGGTACTGGGGCTGCAGGGGTATAAAACATAGTGGGACTTTTGCTGAGTTCCAGCAAAGAAGTGGATCTTTTGCACAAAAGGCATTGGACAAAAAACACACAAATTTTCTCACTTAACAGTTTACCAAGAAATAGGAAATCAAATGATTACCCTCATGGTATAGATAAGAATGTGAAGACACAGCAACATTAATAATTTGACATATGTTCACATATCATAAGTAGGGGAACCAAGATTGATTCAAAAGCCCACATTCCCTAGCCCTGTGCTGGAATTTCCTCTTAGGAATAATAGTTGGAGACCTCAAGGTAGAGCACAGCAACTAAGCAAAGAATACCAATTCTATTCTTTGGGGCAATTCTTAAATGCAGAAATGTGTAGAGGAAGAAGAAGGAGCAGCTGAAAATACAACGTTTGGCTAGGAATCGGGAGTGTTAGAAGTATGCACCACACTCAAAGTCAGGAGTGAAGTATCAGAGAAGCTGTGGTTCATTGTCAGCTGTTTGAAGAAAGAGGAAGTCATCAACCTACATGAAACAGGCAGGGCACTATTGTCACTGATCTTACTAAATTCTGAAACTAGGGGCTATGGGAAAAAAGTAGGTGATATAGATTAGAAGATGGAGTATAACTTTTAACAACGTAGTACCATGTTCCTGGTATTCTACCTAAATGTGGTTTCCTCTCATCCTTTCTTCTATTTATTTATTTATTTATTTTTAATTTTTTATTAGTTAAGTTTATTGGTACATTTTAGGAATACATAATGTTCACATTCATCATAGAGAATTTGTACCTGTACATGATATATCTCAATCCCCTTTTTTCCATTCCCTTACCCTCTCTTCAAACTCTCTTCCCATTTACAAAAGCTTTTTTTCGTTTTTTCCTTCTTTTTTTCTTTTCCCTTTCTTTCTTTCCCCTCCTCCCTCCCTACTTCCCCTTCTCATTTGAACATTTTCTTCCTATTTCACAATATCTATTATACATTTTGTCCTTATTTACGCTTTCAGTTTCTGACGTCGAAGAAACAATGCGGTATTTACCCGCACGTCTGGTTTATTTCACTTATAAGTATTGTCTCAAGGTGCATCCATTTACCTAGAAATGTCTCAAGTTTATCCTTTTTGTGGCTGAGTATTACTCCATTGTATAAAAAAACCCCACATCTTCTTTATCCATTCATCAGTTGGGCATTCACAGGGATATATGCACACCCATGTCTACAGTGGCACAGTTTGTAATAGCTAAATATTGGGAACAGCCCAAATGCTCATCATCCCTTCTTCTTTTGACTTAAAATTTATTAAAAGGATTGTCCTCGAGTCATCCTTATTCATCAAAACACTGAGAAAACAGGTAATTCGATTTTATATGGACAGAGTGGCAAGAACCGGAGAATCATGCTCATGTGGCTACTTTGGCTTAGAACAGGCACTGGCTCAACAAATTCCAATTATATCCTCTTACCTTTTTGAATTCTTTCTCTGATGAAACCAAATATAGCTCCAGAACAAACTTTCTGGGTCCCCTGTGCTATTCTGATATTGAGCGAGAATGTCACTGTTTTCTAACACTCAAGGAGCCCTAGTGTGAATGTTTAAGATAACGGTACTACCACTCCATTCAAACTGCTCCTCTGGTTCAATGGTGGGCAGCATTTGCTATAATTCACTGTGTGTTCTTTCACATTGGGACCCTCTCCAGCATCTTTCCTGTTCAGCTCTAGAAAGGCAGGTTAGTACATTACTTACATATGCACAGGGGTCTCATTCACTTAATTACTTTGCAATAAGTTCTAATTAAAATTCTTCAGAATTTGCCTTCTACAATGAACTGCTCTAAAGAATCATACATCATCAGATCCAAAAATTATCTTGGTGCATTCAAGTAACTCTACATACAATCTTGACAAGAAAGATCAGTGATTTTCTCAATATTGAAGCAGTGACACCTGGTTCTTGACTTTTTTGAAAAGTTGTGGTTGAACTTATCTCCCCAGAACAATCCTGGAAAACACCTTCTGCTAGTGGAAAGGAAACTGACCTGGTACTGATATAAAATTGGAACTTCAATTGTGGTTCATCAGAAATCATTCTATTATTTCTGATATATTAATCTACCCTTCTGGTATTTTAATTAATGTTTAAACTACACTGATGAAAATGAAAAAACGCATAATATGGAACGACAGAAACATAAAAAATAAAATCATATTTATTTAAAGAAAAATATACACACAGTGTACAATGAATATGGTTTACACAGAACAGTAAAACAAAAATGATATTTCTTCAAGTGCCAACTATTTAATCTCTCTGTGGCACGTTTACTGGGAATACATATTATTGGTTAACTCAGAATATATAACATAAAAAGAAAACAAATGTTGACCTTTAAGATGAATACCACAAAAATCTGAAAATTCAATGTTAGGTTAAATGGAATACTAAAATATTTACATAAGAAGTTATTTGTACAAAGTTTTGTACGTGTGCAGTGAAATGAGGGTCCATATAGACATAGGTATATGTACTCTGTCTTTTGAAAATATGAAATATCTTTTATATGAAATAGTTCCTAATGTTGAGAGTGATATAAAAGCATCTCAAGAATTACATAAATAATACAGGAATCTTGGCAAAATTTTAGTTACTAATGCTCACAAATAAATGACACCACACCAGGTCATCATTAAAGATGGGTTGCTGCCCTTTTACGATCTGGAAATAATTTAGATGATTTTAGGAATACCGTTAAAACATTCACACCATGAGTGTGAAGGGGTAACACCTTCTTTATAAATAATTGCATTAAAAAGATATATTTTACTTGTATATATACTATTATATAAGTTTTATCATACAAGATCATTTCTTCTTTTCCCCGATATTCACGCCCTTGGGGAACTTCATTCATGAGCCTGTTTTTATTTTGTAATTTAAAATTCTAAGTGTGCTTGAACAATTCAAACTCAGCAAGCCTGATTCCATGTACCTTTTGGTGTTAATATTATCTTATGAATTTTTCCTTTTTCGTTACTAATAGTGAAACACGATATTTTCTTATAAATCAGAAATGCTGTAGGCTTTCTCTTACTAGCTGAAAAATAAAATTCAAAGAGCAATCAGTGTATATCAGGGGAAATAAAAAATGCAAATTTCCATCCCTCAACTCTTTACCTAATTGGCCTGCCATATTTTATCTAAAACATTATTTTATTTTCCAATTTTTAAAGGCAGTTTTGCTATAGGTAGTATATCTTAGAGTGTAAAGTTCTAACTTCAAACTGCCAGACACACAAAAGACGTACTATATCGGGTACTTACAAAACTATGAAACATAAATATGGGGGTAAAAGTGCAGTAGCTTATACAGACTGCAGCTGGGCTATGTGAATGTGAATTTATGCTAAAATTGTCAAATCAGCTACACAAATTCTTAGCAAATTATTCTTTTCAGTAGTGCATAATTCGTAAAGCTTATAGCTTTTAGCAATGTTTTGTACTCAGTATGTTTGCTTCCCTCCATAAATGCTGATCACGATTTTCCTCAAACCAGTTTTTTAAATTTGTGGTGAAAGTTAATTTATTTCCTAAAAGATTACAAAATGTGCCCTGTGTATTGAACTAAAGTGATACATTGTCCTGCTTGAAAATCAAACATGTGCCATATCTATGGTGTTTTTCAATTGAGCTGTATTTATTAGAATCTGAGCATATAATATGTTACTACTCTTCCTACATTTAGAAAATGCCAAAATTATAAGCTTCAAAATTGATACTGAAGCATATTTTCAGTCATACACTGATTAGGCTAATATTTCCCTGAATTTAGTCCTGTGTTATTGCTTACACCAAGACTAAGACTCTCCTTGCAATGCAGCACTGAGACAGGTTTTTAAATTAATCACCATCATGTAATAATTTAATTATAAATGAAATGCTAAGTATCAAATATGCCTGATACCTACTAGGAGCTCATAAGATGGTAAAAACACAAACAAAACCTATAGCCATTTGAAAATGGCTGATTATATTTAAAATAATTTTAATAATCGTGCTTCCAATAATTTGCTAATTTGGGGAGGAAACATGATGGTGGGATTCAGCCATGTGCTGGTAGACTCTAACAACTGGCTTTCTAGGAAGTACATGTGGTAGCTTGCAGCATTTGCTTTTCTGTGCTGTAAATATTCCAACGGTTACTGATTTCAAGCTATGATGTGATATTCCTGAATGTGGAAATAGGAGGAAGATCTTCACAGTAGCACTTGTGTAGCATAAATGGTATATGTTAAAGATATAATAGACCCAGCTACACTCAATGATATGGGTAAATACTGAAATTTAGTAAAATGATTAGGGGGTGGTAATCTTTGATTATCACCTTTACTTTTCATAAAATCCATCTGATTGTATTTCATAATTTAATATTTGATCATGTTTGTGTGTAACAAGGAGCTAACCCCTGAAAAACTCCTGAAAATGTAATGATCAACTTTCAAGAGTCAACAAGACAAGTTCCATCATAACACTGAAATCATTTTTCTTCATGCAGTATCAACCTTTACACAGGGAAGGTTTTGTTTGCTTGGGAAGAAAAGCATGACTCTACACTAATTTTTTTTTTTCTTTTTCCCTTATCTTATTTTACTTAGGAGTAATTAGGCATATTCTCTAGCCGATGGTAGCTTTTAAGGCTTCACAGTTTTTCAAAAGAGGTATTAGTCTTATAAATAAATGACTGGCAGTTAATGACTTGGACCACTGCCCTAATGGGGTGATAGACCATTTTAAAGTATCTTTAATCACCTGGATCAAGTGGTTTTTGTGATACACTGGATTATGGAACTGACAGAACAATTTGCATCAAAATCTTATGGCAGCATGTAGATAAAGCTTGAAGTTATATTTATAAGAAAAAGAAACCCCATATGAGAAGTAAATAAAAGATGGCGCCTAAGTATGGGACTGCTTCAATCACATTTTTCAAAATTATATGGGTAACTGTTTGGGGGAACATTTCCCAGGCATTGGACCTTTTGTCACTGGGTCAATTATAATCAGAGTGACACCTTCCATTGTTCTTAAATATCTTCCCCCCTAGGGCTCTGTAAATGCAGAATTGGTAACTGCATATGGTGCTGGTAGAAGGGAGCCACATACTTGAGGAAACAAAATGAAATAAAGTATGCTTTTTGGAATTGTCATTTTCTTGGTTCATTTTTTGGTTCAACATGCTCTCCTCAAATAGGCCTATATATCTTTTAAATGAAAATGTGGATAGAAAAGCATGACTGTGGCTCTATTTATACAGAAAGATTTAAAAACTTACGTAACATTTGATTCAAAAAGAGTTTATAATCAGAAATAGTGGAGTGGCTGTGCAAGTATATTTGGACTATATCTCAGGAAAAGAACAATAATGTTTATGAAACATGAATTTTCTTGATGAAATCTACTTTTAGAAGCATGAACAAATATTGACTTGTTATAAGGAAATGCTGGTGATTATGCTAAAAATGAATGAAAATTCATATGCATTTATAGTGCAGTAAGCTCTACCCTTTAAGACTTCTGTGCTGGTATTTATTTAAAAAGAAAAATGAATCTATGAAATGTCTTCTAAAAATAAGAAATCTTACTGTTATTGATCTTCTAGCTAATAATTATTTTTTTAAACTTGAGTTAAGAGGTTTTGCTTTTAAAAATATAAACAAAAATTATTGCTGATAAAATATTTATATGTTGATAAATCACTTGAGATCTCTTGCAATCGAGGCTACCATTTGCTATATCATATGAAGCCTCACAACTCTTCAAGGAAACCTCTGTCATTCTAACCTCTTCATCTTAAATCCAAAGGGATGATTAATATAACCACAAATTCTACCATTTTGAAATAAAATCAAACAATTCAAAGCTTATATTTAATCACTGAAATGAAGAATGAGGTAAAGCGGAGAACAGCAAGATAATTTTTTTCCATAAATAGATCCTGAATGTACAGCCCATTTTTATTAAAAGGCTGCAAACAGTTTGGCAACTGCTCCAATAATACACATTGGTCATTAAAATAATCAATTGATAATTCTAGTGTGAGAAGCCACAAAAGGTTATCTTAAATTTGCAGCAATTTGAAAAAGTCAACAGGGGTGTAGAGATCTGTTTGAAATCCTTATTACAACTGGCATCTTAGGCAATCAACTATCACATTTGCTGTGGAAAGTTTTTCTAGAATCATCAATTAAATGTGGTCACAGTTAAGCGGTGTCTATGTAATGAGCCTCTAGCATTTCCAAGGAAGAGCTATATTCTGGATGGCATGTTCCACTGATGAAAAAGGAGAAAGAATAAGTTCTTAACATTTGGGGAAAATAGGTCACTTTTGTTCAGACTCTTGTACTCTAAATTTCAATTTCAGTGATAAATTCCTAATTTCTTTTTAAACTAACTAGTTTTCTCCTTTAATTTTCATACATATTCAGCATAACAATTTGTAGAAGGAATGTGCCTTCTTACTATGGTAAGAAGAGTGAGAAGGTAAGAAGAGATTGAAATGATCCTGCAATTCTCTAGCCAGGCAATCAGCCTTACTTTACCCATTTTTGGAATAATGACATTAATCAAGATGACCTCTAAGAAAACTACCGATTCAGAATTTTAGAAATGACATTATTTTACTGAGTAAGGACAAATTTAAAATTCAGGCAAACAGAAAATTATTGTGTTATTGGTAGATATGGTTGCATATATCAAACATTTATTCATGAATCCTAACCTATGCTAGACTGCATACTTACACAACAGTAACTGTCAGAAAACATCTTAAAAGATATTCTTCTGACTTTCATAAACTCCACTACATAAAGTCCAAGTGATGGAGATTCTCATTTTGAGCAACAACAGACTGCTCATCTCATCTCCTTGTAGATTCAGTCCCTCACAGTGTTTTGCAGATTACACCAGTGAACTTTCTGTACTGCCCCTTGCACAGCTGGGTCACAAAATTGCAGATGGAGTTTTAAAAAGATACCATGGTTTTGAAATGTATTTTACTGTGCTAACATTGTCCATCTACCTGTTTAGGAAGTGGAGTCACATCTGGACTAAACGACAAAGGCCTTTTTTTACAAGCATACTTGCACGCTGGTTCAGAAGACAACATCATGAATTAACTTTACCTAATTTCAATTTGCTGAATAAATATTTTACAAATCCTACAAATTGGCTCTAGGATGGTCTGTGATCGGGGCCATGAAGTAGCTTCATGTGAACTCGCTTCCTTTCACCCTCTTCTTGCTTCATTTTGTAGGGAAAGCATCATCTCTAATCATGTTTTCTCAGTATGACTTTAATCTAAATATTCCACAGATGGTATTTATACTTTCTAACATGAAACCATAGAGACTCAGCACATAGGAACAGAACTAGAAATGACAATGTTTTATAAGATTTCGAAAATGAATTTCTTTGTGAGTAATATGATGTAAAATAGCAAGTAATTGCTAGATTTGGGTAAACAACCATGAGCAAATTCGCAACAATGAAAAAAAAAAAAAGAGCAAAGTGGAGGTTCTCCAAATGAAACATATTTGTGTTCCTGTTTATTTACATGTTGATAAGTTAGGTGTCAGCTTTTCCATAAGTGCCCTCTGGAGGTCTGTAGTACTTGGGGAAAGCCATCAGCTGTAGCATGTTGAAAGCATACTTTCTGCATTTGATATTCTTCAGTACATTCTCTATGCGGCATCCTTCTCTGGTGAAAGGGGAAAAAGTACAACTTCATGAAACACAGAATAAATAAATATGCTTTATTTGTTCAATGCAGAGTTGCAGCAACAGTCCCAGTAAAAATAACAAAGATTCAACTCTACATTTTTTTTTTCCACAAATGATGATACATCTTACAAAATTAAATCCTAGGCCAGGCCCAATACCATTATTGCCTATGGAAAGAGATGATTAAAGTCTCTTTGTTCTTAACAGACATTTAAGGTTTAATAAACTCTTTAGATACAATTTGCTCCACAATACAGCTTCACCTTAGTTTCATAAATATATCTGCCTTTGTGTAACTTTTCCACAAATTAATTTCATAGTCTTTAAAACACATTAAAATCTATATGTAGCCCTAAGGATGTAGGCTCTAGGAATAAGGCATTTAATTTATTAAGTCTGGCCCTATAGATTTTTAAAGGAAAGTTTCATCTCTATTTTACTTCATTATTTTAGCTGTGCAACGGAGAGAGGAAATGGCTTTCTGAACAGCCTGATCCAAGTCTCAGCTTTGCGAAGGAAGAGTGCTTCTCGGCGGACAGTACACAAGTCACAAGGGCTCAAATTTAACACAGAGGAGACCTTGTTAAAAAGAATAGAAAAGTACTCCGAAAGCCAAATCAACCTAAACAATAATTACAAACAGGCTAATTTAATTACAAAACATAAATAGCCATTCTCTCCAGAAAGTTACTTGACAGAAAAGGGTGAAGAGCGGCAAAGAAATAAAATAACAAACAGGTTAATTTAGAAAACTAAACAGAAGTTTATATCAGCAGATGGCAGCTATGTTATTAGCACAGTGGAAATAAAGTCTGTAACCTCCCATGTCCTTAGGACTTAGCTCAGGATTTCAGTGAGTTGTGCAAATTTAATCTTAATTTATTTAATAAATTTAACGGGAAGAGGAACAGGAGGCTCAGAACTTCAAGCTTTCAGGATTCTGCTCTTTGTTTTCATCCAGACAGTAATCTAAAAAATTCTTCTTGAGCTAGTTAACAGAGGGAAAATACTTTTCTATGAACCAAAGAGCAAAATAGTTCACTTAATGCATAGTACTTTTTGTTTTTTTAGTTTTTAGGAAAAACAAAAAACACAATTCAAATTTCTTTTCTTTTTAAATTCTGTGAATTTGAAAATGTAGAAATATTACAGCATCATCCCCATAATTTGAAGTCCACTGTCATTTGTAGAAAAGAAAGGAATGCAGCGTAAAACTTATTGGTATTTGGCTAATAGTAATGCAAGACTTAAAATAAGCCACACGACTAGCAGATGTGAGCTGACAAGCAGCAAGGCGACAGGGTAGAAGTGTCGAGACGTTGGCTTGTCATCGGTTAGACAGCCTGTTTCAGGGTCATCGGATTCAGTCAGTGCTCCCTGGGATGGCTTGCTGTTGAACAGGGAGGAGTCGGGAGAAAAGAAAACAGTATTGCATTCACGCAGTAAAGAAGTCAACCTTAAATACTCTAAAACACAACATATTACCTCATACAATACAGCTGTTTTGGATGAACCATTTATGCTAAAGAGCCCCAAGTACACCCTGAATATTGTTTTCTCACTGTACTACACTGACAAAGGTATGTATGTATGTATGTATGTATGTATGTATTTATTTATTTATTTATTTATTTATTTATTTATTTATTTATTTTTTGGTGGGTACCGGGGGTCGACCTCAGGACCTCGCACGCCCGCAGGCGCCCGTGCCGCTGAGCGATATCACCGGCCCTTTTCTCGTATGTGGGTTCCGGGAGTCGAACTCGGGCCCTCGCGCTTGCCAGGCAGGCGCTTATGCCACTGAGCCATCTCACTGGCCCAGGTATTTAAAAGATGAGACTCCTTTTGCTTTTTGTGCAAAAGGAAAAACAATTATGATGATATTCATGTGGGTTGAATCAAAATGTGAAAGAAGCAATAAAATAAGCATAATAGCAACAGTAAATAAGACTGCATGAAGAAAACCAAAACATGGGTCAGCTCATAAAAATAATCTCATAAATACATCTTAGGGAAATAAAATAAGAATGCAATAAAACGCAGGATGTAGTGAAACAAACTGATGTGTCTGCCACATTTAAACACACCTTCCACTGGTCTTGTTCCTATATAATGTATTTAAAGATGTAAAAATGATTCATTGAAATGGTTTGGTCTTTAAAAGGAAGCATCTGACATGTCATCCTTACCAGCCATAATATTAGTTTAACAAAACCCAACCCAGTAGCCTTCTGTTAGCTCAGCTCGTGAGTTGTGCTACCTACTGCTAATCTTACTTGGAGAAGGCTAAATCCACCCCTCGGGGCTCCTGATCCGGATAGAGATTCTCACTGTCAAGTCACTCTTCAGAAAAGAAAAGACTGAAATTTCCAGATGCTGTATTTTCTTTGCAGGTAAAAAGGGGGCTTGCAGGGCTTGTACAATTCTGCTTATAAGTAGCTCCAGTTTTGACAAATCTGAAATATACTGATAAAAATTGAAAATGACACTCTTCTCTATGGCAGATTTCATCAGTATTCAGAGTATTTACGTGGTAGTTTAATCTCTGTTAGCTCTGCCGCACTTTAAAGAGAAAACTGTTGGTGTCTTGTGAAAGTTGCCATGCAAGGGAAGCTTCCATTGACATTCCTTAGCCAAAGCCCCATGCAGCCCCTGAGAACTTTTACACAGCAGTTTGTGATCAGGCATTGATTATACTGGTGGATGAACTGACCAAATAACAGCTATTGTGATTATTTCAAATTTCGATTTCTTTTTTTTTTTTTGTGTGGGTAGCGGGGGGTTGACCTCAGGACCTCGCGCGCCAACAGGCACCCGTGCCGCTGAGCGATATCACCGGCCCCTTTTTCGTATGTGGGTTCTGGGAGTCGAACTCGGGCCTTCGCGCTTGCAAGGCAGGTGCTTACGCCGCTGAGCCATCTCACCGGCCCTCAAATTTCAATTTCGATTTGTTTACAATACCAAATAAACCATGCTGTGCTGTGGGCGGGTGTTTCCTTACTAAGACCTAGTTTGTCATGTAAGACAAACTAGATTATCTGACAAACAAATGGTTTATTGAGCAAAAAAAGAGGTTTATTTCGGACTCACATAACTCACTTTGTCAACTGTACAAGTAACTTGGTTACTGGTACAACTTGCTGTGTATCGTTGGTGGAAAATGTGCAGTAGCTTTTAAACTGTTTCTACTTTGAATTTGACTAAGATAATTTACCTTGCCTTATATTTCATCACTTTTTTTGGTTTGAAATCATTATATTATTGACTAACCCCAGAGAAACGGTTTATTCAGTCAGTATTTCTCAGTGTCTCCTATGAGCCAGTCACTGCTATGGACATAGGGAATATAACAGTCAACAATTCAGACAAAACCTCTGCCTTTGGGAAGTTTACTTTTGAGTTGAATGAGATGCAACAAAAATAAGAATAACATGTAACAAAAGCCCTAGAGAGATAAGTAAAGCAGGAAAGGAGAACAGTGTGTATGGGGGGTGGGGGTGTTTGCGTCTGGATATATGGATGATGGGAAGCAGGATGTGACTGAACGCCAGGAGGGCCCTGGTCAGCCTGGCTGGGTCTCAGGGCAGATAGGGAGGAAAGTGGCCCAAAGGAACGGATAGACGGAATAACTGGAGGGAAGACTCTCCAATTATGGGCTCCACTGTCAACCCTAACTGCAACCACAGAAAAAGACATTAAGCTCACTGAGGGCCACAGTTTGATTTTCCCCTATGAGAACCTTTCAAAATGAACTTCAAACAAGGACACGTGCATCCCAGGGGAAGTTACAGGTGACTTGCTGGGGGAAGAGGACATAGTATGAGACTTCCATGTTATCAATATATACTTCATTTTTAAAATATCCTATTTCCCATATATTCCACAAATATGTACTGTATTAGTAGCATGAAGTATGCAGGGGCAGCTGTGGTCGGAGCTCAGACTCGGGAGTCAGACCCCTGTTTCAACCTCCTTTGTCACTGCTCGGTTGAGTAGTCTCAGGCAAGTCAGTCAACAGCTTGTACCCCAACTGCCTTCTCTGTAAAATGGTGATGCGAACAATACTACTACCTACTTCACAGAACTGCTATGAAGGAAAATGTTTAAGTTAATAATTAACAAGTCCTTAGAACAGAAAATACATCAAATAAGCATTCTATAATAGTTATCGTTGTGTCATTTCTATATCAATAACTACACACATCTTGATGCGATAGCTAGAGAATTTTTTTTTTTTTACCTAGGATGTGTAAACAAACAAGCAGCAAGCCACTGATCTACCCATTGGTTCTTACAAGTGGAAGAGTAAAGAACCAGTGAGAGCTGTTTGAAAATGCTGAAAATGTCTTATTATAACTGCCTTTAGCCCAAGTACAGGTACTAATTTATATCACATGGCATTTTTCCATACAGTTACCAAAGCACATTTATAATTTTTGAGCCTGAATATTGTATATGCCTTCCAACTGAACATTACTAAGTTAAAAAGATTTTTGGGGGAAGGGGAAGTTTTATAATTGAACCGATTGGTTATTTATTAACCGCTATCTCTGTAGATTAGAATAGCATGTTAAAAGGCCTCACACATAATCATCCTACTATTTAGCTGGACTTCAAAGCAACAAGACCATTTAGGCTGCCATGAAACTTAAAGTTTGAAACCCACAACTGATCATGAAAGCAGAGCGGACTGCCTATTTGCTTCCTGCTAAGAATAGCACCAATAGTCTTTTCTGCATGGCCACAGATTAATTTTAAGCACTCTACACTGCCAAAAAACAAAGGATTCATTAAGCAATAGTATTACTAATTTCTTCACCAGAAGATTATGACAAATACTTAATTAGTGGCTGCCTTGCCAGACACTCTGTCAATCCAATGTCATTAATTTAGCTAGTACTGGTAGATCACCATGGAAGAAAATCCCAATGTTGTCTCCAGTGGAAATGAGACAAGACAAGGTGCTTAAGGCCAGTTATTGAATCTGCAGGATAGAAAATGATTGTTTCTTCAAAGGTCTGTCAAAGCAATCACTTAAAAGGTGAAAAAATAAAAAGAAATATCTCATTTTAAAATATATCACTGCCTACATGAGGAGACATTGCCTTAAACAAAGCCCAGTATATGTGACTTGATGGCATTTGCTTATTTATTATTCCTTTGTGTCAGTTACTATGGTATATCCTAGGCCATACATCACTATTTGAAGATATCCTCTCAAATCATTCAGCTCTCTTCATATGAAATCAGAGGCCTCCTAACTTTCCTTATTGAATAATTATTAATTAACAGTTTCACTATTCAATGTTTTAGTCCTTTAACCACTGTAGTTCTTCAAGCTCCCCAAAGGAAAATTACCAATTGAAATCAAATTGAAAAGTCTTTCCTTCCAACCAGCAAGCTGATTTTCTCTCATGCTAATATAAGACAAATTCACATTTAATTACGTGCTTCAAGTTCAGAGATATGGGCACACCGTCATGAATTTAGCAGTCAAGATTGCCAATATCTTACAGAGCTGTATTTGATTTAACATTCATCTTTGGAGGCAATATTAATAGAGCACCATGTTTTAGGGCCTGAAACATATTTTCTATCAAAATGGCAAATCTATGTAAAATGAATATAATGCAGATCTGCTATGAGTAAGAGCTTTGTGATCGTTACAAGAAATCACAGGATCAGAGATATTTACATGTAAAAGTGACTTTTAAAAATCTTCTATTTAAATGCATACATTTAATAGTGGAGGAAATCAATTTGAAAGTTTACCCTATTCTTCTCCAGCAACAAGTAGAAAGTAAAGATTCCAGAGGACAGAATTTCCCTGGCTCACAGACTCCTTATCTTATGCTCTGAGATAGAGGGAGAAGGATCTTTCTTCGCTTTAGATCAAGGCAAATGAAGTTACAAGATTCAATATACATTTAGACGACAAACTATCTTCCAAAATTTTCCAAATACACAATCTATAATTAGAATATTAAAAGTAGATTTCCAGGACTTATAAAAAGTGGGCAACCATTTAAATGTAAAGGCAATTTTAATAAAAGACTATCAAGTGTGATGTAATTTCCACTGGCCTGTGAGAGTGGCTTTCTGGCCAGATCACCAGCCACATTTAAAATGCCTTCTTCTTTCCATCTGCATTCAGGATCTAATTCAGAATATGGCATGCCAACCACAAGAAGAAACCCAAAATAAAGAAATTACTGGGGAAGACATAAAATAACATCACTGTTCTGAATATTTGGATCATGGACTGTTTCTAGTGTGGCCAAGTTAGCTGCAAAAGAAAGAGTGATCTTGGGCAGTATTAAGCAAATGTCCACCCAGACAAGAAGTGAATTTTAACCGCGGGGCACTGCCTGTGTTTCTGGACAAGGCTTTCTAGGTTGAGGGATGCTGTAAACTGGAGAATACCAGGGCATCTAGATAATGATAGTATGGTGTGAAAACTTGTCACTGAAAATGAAAATAGTTAATTGGCTTGGAGAAAATAAAGGTTTATGATCAAATGATTGCTGATTTCAAATAGACAAATGGTGTGTCCCTTTTTATTTTTTTATTTTATTTTAGTTTTTTGGTACCGGGAATTGAACTCAGGACCTTGCACTTGCTAGGCAGGCGCTGCACTGCTGAGCTATACCCCTTGGCCCTGGTGTGTCCTTTAAGATGTGGGTCACCATGGAAAGCAAGGGGAGTGTGTAAAGTAGAGAAACTTCTCCTAGGCATCAATGCCACTAAGTGACAACTGCCTTCTGGGGGTTTTAGTCATTCCTTACCAATGGACAAACTGGCCATAAGATTATTTCCATCAGCTCAAAAGGGCTTCAAAATATGATCAAGTAGCAGGTGAGGATTTCTATCCCTGTCTACTCCATGCAGAAGCCCTATTCTCTTCACATTATGACTGGGATCCCTAAGGCATAGCTTCCTGCTACTGCTCCAAAGCAGGCAGATGCGGTTCCTTCACAGCTGCAAGATTAGATCCAGTGACCTCTAAAATTATTTTCATCTTTATTTTCCCTCTGATTCTTTGATCCTATGGAAATACAAGTGCAGTACTTCAGAGATGCATATTTTTTTCTACAAATAGAACAGGTGACAGTTCAACAGGAAACAGTAGGGTGGGGAGTTGAGGGAAAATTAATCAACTTCTGAGCATGTTGACATTCCATTTGGTCTCTAAAGTTGTCACTGCTCATTCTTAACTATTTTGGGTTTCAATTTTGATAATTAAAGGGAAACAAAGCAGAAGTGACCAATGTAACTGTATCTTGGTATCACTCTTAGTCTCATTTTAATGTTGTGGTTTTTTAAAGTTCCTAATAAATGGGAGTGTCTTCTCATTATAGGGTGCAAGGCTTCCAGTGGTGACATTTTTCAGATGATGTCTAAGCTTTGTTCTAAAGAAAAAGAAAGTATGCACACCCAAAAGTACAAGTCAAAGACAGATAACAGTGGCCTGGCATAAGATCTGAAAATGCTTTGTTACTAAAAGAAAAAGGAAAAGAAGGGAAAGGAGATGAACATCCTGAGTTAACAGTATGATTACTTCCACCAGATCGTTACCAGACAGCCAATTCCAGTTTCCATTTTGAATTTTAGAATATTCAGATAAAATCTAGAAAGAAATGTCTTACATGATTACAGGATTGAAGCAAAAGCCCTGTGAGGGAGAGCTGAAGGTTGGTTATGTTTGGATAAAAGAAGGCTAGCATGTGATAAGATATTTTTAAATATATGTGAGACATGACAAAATAAATTTGATATATCCATTTGTAGCTTACTCTCTATTTTGCACTCTGCCTTATATTCTTTAAGGCTGTAGTTTAAAGCAAGTGCCCAAGGGATTTTAGCAGCGCTGAACACGAGTGCTGCCTGAGCTAAACAGATTTACCCTTCTTTCGTGATGGAAAATTCGAAGTGTCCATTGGGAAGGGGTAATACAGAGATGAGAGGAAAAGGGGAGAGGGAGCAGGAAAGGGAGAGTGAGGAAGAGTGTGGGCGTTGGACAGACAGATGAACACAGAGTGTTATTGCTGTGTCTAGATGCCTCCCCCAAAGCCTCATGCGGTCATAGGACTTTTTCAGAGGTGGCTGGATCTAGAGTGTGTGATGCTGGGATCAAAGGTGTGCAATTACTGAACTGGTCCGCCGATTGGTTTGGCATAGTTCTGGCTAGGATTAAGGGTGCCCCACCCTGGGTGTGAGTGAGCAGGTAGCCTGGATGGACTATAAGGGACAGAAAAAGGGTCGTCCCTTGAGGGTTGCTTTTGCAGTCTTTATCCTGAAAGTAGTATGGGAAATTAGACAGATAATGATGAATAAATATTTAGGCATGAGTAATGTGAAAGAAAATCAACTGAGGTCCCTCTGATCTAGCTTTATTAGGTCTCAACTGCTTCTCTTTATGAGCATGTTGACATCAATCCCACAGGATTATTGTGGGAATTATGTAAAGGCACACAGCACTCTCTCAGTAGTAAAAATGAGTAAACAGATGTTAAAAAAAAAAAAAGAAAGAAAGAAAAACTCCCTTCTGTTTCCCTCCCTTTGCTAAATCTCAGTTCTTGTGCATGCAGTGTGTACCCTGACCAGATAAGCAGCTGCTCCCCTCCATGTATCTGGTCATTCTCTGTAACATTGAGATGTTCTTTTTTTCCTCTCTAATGTTGAGATGCCCAGGATATGGGATGCCCTTTACCTTTCCATACTATTACTTTCCTCAATTCAAATATTTCCATGAGTTTAGCATCATTTCATGCCGATGAATCTTAATTTACCTCTGTAGTTTAGATCTTGCCTCTGAACTACAGACACATATATTGGATCTCCAGTTAAATGCCCAACAGATGTGTAAGTGAACAAGGCTAAGGTTCAACTTGTGTTCCACCTTCACTGATGTCCCCTCAAAGCAGGTTCTTCCTTCCCCTCACAGGATATGACCACCCCCATGTTAAACATCCCAGTCTCCTCAACTCTTCTATACTGTTTACAACCCACATCCATCAGTTAAGGAGTAAATGTAACCCACTCTCTCCTGACTCTCACCCTAACAGAAAGTGTTTTCCTCTCTTAAATTATACTAACTTCTAAAATTTCCATTTGGACACAGCATGCTAACCGATGCTCTATCCTAACTGGATTCTGAAAGCATTTCCTGAAGAGCTTCTATGGAATGCAAACCAGCTGCATCCAGCTGCCCTCAGGAGGCCAAGCTTTTCAGAACAGCAGTGGTACTTAACCAGGTGCAGGGAAGTAGAAATAGTTTCAGCTACTCAATACCAAGAGACCAGAGCTCCTCATCTCAAGGAGGAAGTTTACCTTCTCTTGCTGCACGATCTCTTAGGTTGTTCAAGTTTCTACCTCCCACCATGCCTCTTCCAGGGCGTTATGTTCTGCTAGATGAATTCCTACCAACCTCTCTCAGGGATGAGATCCCTTCTGTGGTTTTGTCGCACTAGAAAGGAAGGGGGTTGAATATGAACCCACTCAACATTGGACACCACTATTCCCAGTATTGTGGCTTCGCACATATTCACTTGACCCACTCTTTGAATCAGGCAATCAAGGATTTTTGTCCCTAGAATTATTAGAAAATTCATTATCTCTCCTAGAAGGATAGGATTGCTCTCTTTCTTTAACTTTCTATTTCTCAACTCCTCCCTTTGAGGCCAACGTACCATGCAAACAGCATGATGCGACTATTTATGTTATTAACTCCTAAAATGGAAGGCTGAGGAAAATCTAGGAGAAAGACAGTAAGATACATTGAAGAATTTTAAGGTTTAGTTTTTGGACACAGCAAGTACATGGCTAAAAACAACACCAACTGTATCATGACTATGAAAAAAGCAGGATATAAAATAGATGTATGAGCAGAAGTAACTCTCAAGCTCAAAGTGATTTCCGTATCATCCCTAATCTGACCAGAGATTCAGAGATCAGGGAAGATTTCTCAGCAAAATAGAGTTTTGTATGGACAGCAAAGGCAGAATAGTTTCAGTGACTAGAGACTGGCTGGTCACCGAGGGCTGAGCATAATATGAAAGGCATGGAAACCAGAAAACCATGCATGTGTTTAAAATGACCCATAGCCTGTTTCGGTTATAATGATAAAGCATGATAGGGTAGCAGAGAAATCAATGAAGGCAGAAAAATTAAATGTAAGGATATTTTCTGTTTTTGCTGCTTATCTGTTTTATACATTTTCTAAAATAAACACATATTTGGCAATAAAATATTGAACTATTGTGTTTTAAAATGAAGTGGGGCTATGCTGCCCATGTTTGCGCTAGTGAGAAAAATCCTTCAACTCCATTTTCAAGGTGGAGGTTGGGCAAACCCAGAGGACTCAGGGGGACTCCAGCGCTGCGATTAGCATCGTAGGACAGCACCTGGCAGCAATAAGTAGGATGGCTTGAGCCAGGAGTGTGACAGGGATGAAATAAACTAGAGTCATGGGGACCAGTTAGGAGGCTATTACCATAATCGGGGCAAGAAATGATAAGGGCTTCAACTGGGCGTGGAAGAGAAAGGTGAGGGACTTACAGCTTCTGAACGCAAGGAACCTGTAAAACAGTATGTGCGGAGTCTAAAGAGAAAAGCGGGGAGGAAAAAAAAAAAGATTTTCAGATTTTAGGGTGAAAATGCATTTTATTTGCACATGCTAAGTTTAATGCATTATTTTAAATAAGGAGAAGGAGAGGAGGGGAAGAAGATATAAAAAGAATTAAGGTGTGTTATATACTCATACCAACTCCCCAAGATGAATGTAATCATTACGTACTGCAAATATGTACTAAAAGCATGTACAAATTTAAAAAAAAAATTAGAAACCTCAAGAAAATGTTAGATATGTGGAAGAAAAAGGTAGGTTTAGACAAGATCTGCACCACATTCCTATATCCTAGATTTGAGAGTTGCACGCAAAAAGTGGGCTAATTAGATGAAATCAGTCATGCAGAGAGGACACGACAGGTGCAGACAAGGGTTGAGGCAGTGTTCCGTGGGAATGCCTGCGTCTGTAAGGCTGCAGAAGCAGCAAGCAGGCAGGAGAAAGGGACACTGAAAACAGTCATAAATTCAAAGAAAGAGGGTCTGACCAACATGACAAATGCTGCATCTGGAGCAAGGAGGTTACAAAGTAAATAAAGGTCACTGAGTTTGATGATTATGTAGATATAGACTCTGACTCTGGGCAGAATTTTAGGAGCAGGCATTTAAAAGCAGCTGACAAACGAGTGTGGAAGAGTGGGAGGCTGCATTCTAATCTATGTAAACCACTGTGTTCAGAGCACTGGAAGAGCTAGGAAGGAAAAGAGTACAGGCCCTCCAAGGGCCAATAGGATTGATGGAAACATCTGAAGACACGTGAAGTGAGTGTGCTTGGAGGCACAGAAGAAATGGTAAATATGGGAGATGAAAGACAGACATGGGGGGCCGGTGAGATAGCTCAGCGGCATAAGCACCTGCCTGGCAAGCGTGAGGTCCTGAGTTCGACCCCCCGTACCCACAAAGAAAGAAAGAAAGAAAGAAAGAAAGAAAGAAAGAAAGAAAGAAAGAAGGACGTGGGATAGTTGGCCATCTTTTTCTTTTTCAGAAAAAAAAAGATACTTATTGACTGAGGATTAGCCACAAAATAGGCATTCACTGTTTACTAAGTCCCTCGTAGGTTAGCAGGTACAACCTCAGCAAATGTCCCGACTCATCTGAAGAGGAGCCTGAGGACCAGCGTCTCCAGGGGCAGGGGGAGGAGAAGCAGGGAAGTAATCAAATTGGAAATTCACCTTTTTCCATTTGGGGACATAATCAAAAATTTCTGCAACACATTCTCAGTGGTTTAGTAAGAAAAGAAAGCCATTTTAAAGGCTCACATAGTATTTACTGTCTCAATGTATCATAATCATTTTAAACAGTTTAACCATGACTACTCGAGAGTGCATTGTTCTTCTGTCCTTTTAATTTACACTAACCACTAATGACCTTTAATTATTTGGCATTAGATTTTATATGCAACATATTAGTGCCAATTATCTTTGGGAGTGCCTACACTGGATTCCCACACAGCAGTATCTACTCTGGGGAAATAAACCGTCTTAAAAGATGTCCTACTATTTTCTACTCGACCAGACAGGTACTTCCTCAATTCTTTGCTTGACACTAAGTATTTATTTTCTTTTCTAAGATTGGTTAGCATTGTCCCACTATGAATTATAGTCACTTGAACATAATTCTTCATGGATCTTTTCTCATTTTTGATCTGTATCTTTAAGCCCACTTAAGGATACAGAATACAGTTTCATGAACACAGTATAATATCTACGATTAAATAGGTTGAGGAAAAGCTGACTTTAAGATTTCAAACAGGATTTCTAATTTGCTTATTTAGTCAAGAAATGTAGAGTATGTATTGGTGTGATCAAAAATATGCTGAAGATTTATTTTTTTAAGTATTACATTGAAAGACACATTGCCATTTCAAAATACTGTCCCTCACTTTGAATATATTTATCCCATCTTTTTCGAGAAGTTCTGGAAGTCCTCTTTGATGAGGACTTAAGTTGTGCAGTTGTGCCTGCCTCTGTACACTGAATAGATTCAAAACATCTACCTTTCATGGTCATTTTGACTTTGGAAAGATCAGAAGTCACATGGTGCCAGACCTGATAAATAAGTTAGATGAGGACACACTGTAATATTTTACAAGCCTGCCTTTCTGTTGGTTGGCACTTGGCAGCAGCGCCACCACATTTTTTATCACACCTCATAAAGATACTTGCAAAAGAGGGCTTTTAGAACGGCATCAGAAAGTGTCAAGAATGATTGGGTAAGTGTGTTTAAAAGGAGGAGTATTCCGAGGTGACTGATGGCCGTATGTTTTACCTTTTACTTTTCTAAGAATTTAAACATTCACCACATACTGTATTTTGATCACCCCATATACACTGTATCAAGATTTAGGTAATAGGGGCTGGTGAGATGGCTCAGCGGCTTAAGCGCCTGCCCGGCAAGCGCGAGGGCCCGAGTTCGACTCCCGGAACCCACATACGAAAAAGGGGCCGGTGATATCGCTCAGCGGCACGGGCGCCTGCTGGCGCGCGAGGTCCTGAGGTCGACCCCCCGGTACCCACAAAAAAAAAAAAAAAAAAGATTTAGGTAATATTAGTATAAAAATAAAGAAGGTAAATTTTCTGCCCTCCTGCAATTTATATTCTAGTCAAAAGGCAGGCAATAAGAAAATAAATACGGGGCCGGTGAGATGGCTCAGCGGTGTAAGCGCCTGCCTTGCAAGCGCGAGGGCCCAAGTTCGACTCCCGGAACCCACATATGAAAAAGGGGCCGGTGATATCGCTCAGCGGCATGGGTGCCTGTTGGCGCGCGAGGTCCTGAGGTCGACCCCCCGGTACCCACATAAAAAAAAAAAAAAAAAAAAGAAAATAAATACGAGCTTTACTTTATGAAATACTAGAATCTGTAAGGAAAAATAAATCAAGGTGTAAGCTCTGAGCAGCCTAAGGATTTGGATTGTTGGGTTGGACTGGTCAGAAAGAGCTTTTTTGAGGAACTGAATTAAAGGAGGAACATTTCCTAAACTAACTTTACCCTACCTTTTTGGTGATAAAAAAATCTGCAAACTGATATTCTACCCTATAAACCTTGAGAAGGCTTGATAAGCTATGTCCCCCCCCTCTTCCAAATCTAGGTTCTGTAAAGTTATTTTAACAGGAACAGCAAGCGTGACACATTGCCACTTAAATCTTTATCATAAACTGAGGAAGAAAATTGACAAGATGACTGAAGAAGACAACCGAATTTTAGAAACAATATTTGTTGAGCATAAAAGATGTTTTAAAGCTTCATTTCCATTAAATTATTCTACAATCTAAGACAAATAGTGAAACCACCGAAACTTAGTGTTGGCCCAGAGGAAGGAGGGCTGCTTTTGCCTTGGGGATTCACGCGCATCTTCGAAGAAGCCAAGAGGGTGCCTAAAAGATGTCTGGAGGTGGTAGAATTGACACAAGGGAGTAATAAATTCCAGAAAAGGGAAGAACAGTGTGAGCAAGAGCACTTTTGAAAGGCAAAGAGAAAGTTGAACACAAGGAATTGTAAGCAGTCCAAACTGCAGCTTAAATTTGATAAGAAGAGGGAATGTGAAGGCAGAACAGTTTGATTGATCTGGCAATGACAGACGTGCCCAAATTCTAGTCAAATTTGACATTACTCTGTATGTAGTGGGGAAAGACATGATCATTGTTGAACATTAGGAATGAACTTTGAGGACGTGTAAAATAGAATGGAAAGTAAGGGACTAGAGAAAAGAGAACACTTAAGAGAACACCACCTTATAGTGGTGCGGGCAAAACACAACAGAAATTTAGAGTAAAGCAAGAGAAACAAGAATGAATGAAAGATCATAGACGGAAGACAAGGATGGGGGTTAATTAACATCTTGGAGAAAACTTTTCCTCAGAATTACTAGACAAAGATAGTGATTATTGTAATATATAAAATGAAGGAGACAGTAGATTTCTCCCTTTTCCTTTCCCCTTTTGCAACCGTACTTAAGCAGATTATCACACTGAGTCTCATAGCACCATCGTTTTTGACACTCGCTGCAGTGCTCTGCAATAATTCTTGAAATGGCCCTGTAGTTTGCCAAACAGATGGCTTCCACAAAGAGTACGAAGTATCACTCAGCGCCAATCATGGTAATTGCTTAGAGTTAACTTTTCTGAACAAAATAGAAAGTGTTTCCGTAGTTTTGTTCTAGTAGAACCAAGAGAATTCTGAGGGCATCACAGTTTCTTTTTCTAACCATTTTGTTTGCGCTTTGTTGCACATCAGTCAGAAATCACATTCTGTATCGACCATTTTGTTCAATTGGGTGAGACGGAAAGACACAGGGCTTGGAAAGGAGTGCTTTTCCCCCACTTTTCTCTTTTGTTTAGCCTCCTTCTAAATCGCTAAAAGCTTTTCTTCAACTTAGACTGTTGGCTTAGAAGAGACCCTTAGAGATCATCAGGTCCAACCTCTTCATTTTTCAGATGAGAAAGCAGAGGCCTCCAGAGAAGGAACAAGATCTCATTAGTAGTCTACGGGGTGCAGAGCTGTGACTGCGGGCAGAACAACTGGATTAATGATATTCTCCCATGTCTCCCACAGCGAAACAGAAGCTCTCCTCTCATGCCCATTCCTAACACTCACTTTCCCATCCCTAAACTGCATGCATTGGGAAGACACAGAGACCAGCACACTCCTGTGCAAAAGGGCTCCTGGGGTCGGAAGGGAGCAGAGCTTAGGACCATGCTCGCTCCTGATTTTTCTGTCCCTCAGCAATCCCCATGGCTCTGGGCTCCTTCTCAGTGAAAATTATGCTCTGAAATTAGCCATTCTGAACTGGTCACTGTGGCTGCTATTGTGCTAACTTAGAAGCCACTGAGAATTCTGGGATATGGAAGAAAGGAAATTAACACTCATTCATAAAGCATCACCTAAGCTCTCCAGAAGTTAATAATAAAAATTGCCACCAGGCACTGACTGTTGCACAAGTGCTGACCACTTGACATTGCTGATCTCCTTTAGCCTTCCTACCACCCCTGCGAGGTACAAATGTCCACTCCGCAAACGGGCAACTCAGAGATTTTAGGGAGCATACCCAAGCTCACAGTGGTATTGCGAGGCAGAGACAGAATTTGAATCTGGATCCTTCTGAATCCTAACTGTATGTTTTTAACTGTGCTATATTTTCTTTTTCTAAATTCTTTATTATGTAAAAATCTATGTGGAATTATAATATACATATATGGCCATATAGTCTATCCAGGGCAGCTCAGCATGCCTAGAATAGAGAAAACATGTGGCATTCTCTATAAAGGAAGCACAAGTTTTAAATCTGAAGAGATATTAATGCACTCTTAAGCTTAGGTATCCTGGGACAGCCCCACTTCATGCCTAGTAGCCCAGAAAGTACAGATGAAGAGATGAAGGGAAGACACTGAGTGAAAAGATACAGCACTAACAAGCAGAGAAGAGGCAAGCAAAGATCTGTGGTGTTATGTTTTTGTGTTTCACATGTTTGCTGTATGAGTAGGGCAGACAGGTGTTTACGTGACAGAAAAGTGACAAATGAGTAGCAGCAAGAGACAGAGAGACCAAGATCTGACGAAGGAATGGGGGGATGGGGTAGATGAGCAGCAGAGGCAAGAGAATTTTGACAGCCGGCAGGCAAAGAAAAGCCACTGTAACATGGTATGGTCCTACACCGGATACAGAGGTTCCTCAACCGTGGGGCTATGTCTCAATATTGCAAACTGTAAATAACACAAGCTGCGAATGCATATAATGCTCTTCACCTTTTGGGCATAATAGCTTAGACACACAACACATTGTAGAGCACGGGTTGCTTATCCTGACGATCACGTGGTTGCCTGATACTACGTCTTTCTGCCTTTGCACCAGTGCCTAGCACTGCGAAGGAGTATGGCGTCACATAGCACTAGCCCAGGAAAAGATCCAAGTCAAAATTCCAAATTTGAAGTACAGTTCCTACTCAATGTATATTGCTTTAATAGCATTATAAAGTTAAAAAAAAATCATGAGGGATCCACAGGATACTTAGAAGTAGAGAGATTAGAAACAGAAAAAGCAGTGAGGAGAATACTGAAATAATCAAGGTGTGAGACAAATAAGATAGGAGCTGAGTGGTAGAGAGCCTGTCAAAGCCAAATGACATAGTGAAGGAAGAAATGGTTTCTGGCAACAAACAAGCAATTAAGACTAACGTCATCGTTATTACCACATTGGCCCCACCTTGATGCTTTCCTCCTGGGCAGAGAGCGAATGAGAGAAGCCAACTTACTGGGCTGTTGAAGCTTTGGAGGAGCCACGGGCAAGTACTGAACATGTGCATGAGAAATTATGGCACAAGCTACCAAAAAGTTTTTGTAGTAGTTTTTTTTTTTTTCCAAGTAATTGGAAATCCTATCATCATTTAACACAGAAAATGTAGGCAACCTGAACCTTGTCGTATGCATTTTAGTTGCAGCAAAATAGTATCATGCCATAGTACATGAATTGTGTTAATTCAAATTTTATTGATTCAGTTTCATGTAATTTGTACACTTGTTTTGGCTTAAAGTAGTGCAAGAGCTAAAGGTACTGGGGGCTTATATCTGGTTTTATATTTTGGGATATAAGTAACTTTATACTAAAATAGTTTATGTCCTAAAAGAATGGATGCAGTAACTATTTTTCCTTTAAAAAGTCTCCACATGACTTAAGAAATCTAATACAAATAACAATATTTTTTATAACACAGGCTTTGACAAGGAAGTAGTTATTAGTGATCTGGGAAAGTGGTGGCTTGCAGGTCAAACTGCAAAGAAACAGGAAGTAAATAAGGGATTAAACTGTATCAACAGTAGTGGAGTGTGCATAAGAATGTGTAAATTATGCACGCCAAAATCTGAAGGAAGAACATGAAGTGAAAAAATACAAGTAATAAAACCAACCACATAATCTATGATGGATACGCAAGACTTGTGTATAATACCTGCAGTTGGCCAAAATGTGAGTTTTGTGGGTATGTGGTAGATGTTAAATGTATTTCATTCCAGAAAGGTGACTATATCAATAGTGAGGAATTCATTTCATGGCCAAATTAATAAATGACAATTTGCAAGAGATATTAAAATACAAAGTATGAAGAAACACAGAAGGCAATTCAGATATCACATCTCATTTCTCAAAACCACAAATCAATTAACAGAGGTTTTGGGGTCATATCCATGTGAAGTGCCATGGTTTTCCAGAGCTGATTTTATGACTTCTCATCAAGTAATGGATGAGTAGTGCTCAGCTCCAGAATTGTACAGATAAAATACTTTCATTCTTTTAAATCTTTTTCAGAATAAAAGGAAATAATTTATGACACCCATCTTCCAAGAAGTCATTTAATGGATCATGGAGAATTCACTGTGCACAAATCAGATTCCAAACTTAATCTAGTATTGATCTAATATGTTCTTAAGTAGAAATATAAAGCTAAATTTATCAGGTCTCTCTTTGGTTTTAGAGGATAGAATCCTAATGGGTGCCATTTCATCAAAAAATGTAATTGTCTCCCTCATTACCTTAAAATACTCCCCACTGGAGAAATATTAATAAAAAGGCAATATCTGATTAAAAACAAAGTACAGATTATTAGTCTAAAGGTTCTTGTATTTCTATAAATATTGGGGCATTTTTATTCTCACAGGATAACACCATATGCAATACAGTGATTCTGTATGTAATATGGTGATTTTTGTCCTGGAGAATCAGACAATCCTAGGTTGGAATCTGGCTTTTCCTTTTGGTACCTGTGTTACTTGGACATGTTAAATAAACTGGCTAGCACTTATTTTACCTTATTTAAAGGGGATTAGTAATATCATTATACATTGGTCAATTTGAAAGACAAGTACATGTGTGGGCACACACACATATGCATAGAAAAAATGCATACCTATACTATTTTAGCGTGTCTGGCATATATTGATAACTTTTAGAAACAGTACCTGTAATTATCAGTCTTACTATAAGTATAGATAATTATTTATTGAATAAATGACAATCAATTAATCCATAACATATTTCTATTAATAGATAATATATTTTGAAAATTATACAATGTAAATTGGAATTATGTCTATAAAATTTATAGTCCACAGCAATGATTTCATAAAAATAACTTTCAACTATTATTTTTAATAATGTTTTTCTTTGGATTTGATATATGAACAATTCATATTACATTATTCTTTCTCAGTACTTCCTTCTTAAACTTTACAAATCTAAATTTGATGGTCTATTGAACAGAGTTTGATCTTTTTAACAATAAAAATGTTCCTTGCAAAATATTGCTTTCGATATTACAGACTTTACAGTGCTTATTTCTCTTATGTTCCTCTTCAGTGTCTAATATATCTACAACAAAAGAAGTGAATCATTCACTTATAACTTATCTTAGCCTACATGAAATAATCATTAAATTCTCATGCTTTGCTGTAATACTTTCAATCAGAAATCATTAATGTGTATTGGGAGTTTTGTTCAAATATTCACCCCTTTAACAATTACAAGCATTCAATTCCTTATAATTTAGATGATGATAACTAGGGAGCTTGGGTACAGAATAAATTATTAACGTGTATAATGATTTCTAAAGGGAGATATTATTGCTTGTTTATTACTAAGCTAATTTATTTATTCCCTAGAGTTACTTATCTAAAATTTATTTCTCCAGAAATTGCTACATGATTGCTTAAATATAACTCATGTTCTTATGTGTTGATAAATATAAACAAAGGTAATTGCATACAGATACTGTATAAGTTAAAACAAATACATAGGTTTCCCTCTATTACCTCCAAAGCAGGGATTCCTAATATAACATATTCACAATATAACAATAATCTGAAAAATTGTACAGTGAAAAATAATTTCCTTATACTTTTAAAAAAATAATTACTTTTATATATATTGGCCAAAACTTACAGTACATAAATTTCTAGTGTCCTAATGCATAATTTCCTATATAGTGGTCCAAAAGAATGATGACCTGGGTCAAAAAATTAAATTTCTTTATGGTGGTGTTTTCCTAAGACTTTAACATATGCATGTTGGAGGCCTTTTGGGAGATGGCAACAAGTTATTTTTTGGATTTAGGTGACTGTTTCTCAGGTTTTTACTTTTAAAAACTGTGTCTATCAGAATTAGAGGAACCTCAAGTCTCATGTAAAGTATTTGTTTATATCCTACCCACATCCTCCTATATACTTTAAATCATCTGTAGATTATTTATAATAACCAAGTATAATGTGAATGCTAAGTAAAAGGTTGTTACATTGTATTGTTTGGGGAAGAATGACAAGGAAAAAATTCTGTATCAGTTTAGTTATAGATATTTTAAAAAATATTTTCAATTAGCAATTGGTTGAATCCACAGATGTGGAATGCACACATACAAAACCCAGATAATAATTAAAATAATCTCCTATAATGTGTATTGTGATATTTTTGAGGACATGCAGACTAGAAAAAATATTTTTTTCCTATTTAACATTACAAAGATAACCACTGTTCAGAGGAAATGAATTAGAAAATGTTGTGCTTTGGTAGTTGACATGTTTAAAGGAACAAGTTGAAAACAAGTTTGACTAAGTCATTTACTCAAACTAATATCTTCCTACCAAGGCCATGATGACTCGAATAGATACACAGAAAGTCAATGCAATTGTTCAATTGTGACAAAAATGTATTATCAGTGTATACGTACACTTACAGCAAATATCATTTTGTTTTTATTCTTAATTGAGATAAATCTCTCTATTCTCTTTTCACTTGGTATGAAATGAAACACAAGGTAAAACATGTGAAGGTACAGATCCAATCATTAAAAAAGTAGGTACTTCATTATTATAAGGAAATATAATACCACTGTCCTCATCTCTACATTTTTCTTTCATGGCTTTACTTTGAATAAGGTACAAAATGACACACTGCACTGAAATGAATCATTCATTGTTCTGACTTCTTTGGAACCAATACATAGTGTTTTTTGATCAAGAGAAGACTATTTTATCAGACTCCCAATTATATTTAAATCTTCTCAGCCATTTTATTTTTAAAAGCCTCAGAATAGTTTTTCTTATTCTTTGAATATATTTCCAAGAACATGATTTATTAATTTTCTGTGCCCAACAAGCATTACACATTATACTTTTGGAAACAGTTGTAGACACAAAACATTTTCAAGACACAAGACATATACAAATAATCTATTTCCTTGGGGATCCTATAAACTATCTACACAGTCATTTAAAATTTTTTTAAAACC
Source organism: Erethizon dorsatum (assembly GCA_028451465.1). Lineage (NCBI taxonomy): Eukaryota > Metazoa > Chordata > Mammalia > Rodentia > Erethizontidae > Erethizon > Erethizon dorsatum. The sequence goes on from CM051839.1 coordinate 13,712,627, forward strand.
AGAAGTGTAGGAACTCCATTAATGAGATTTAAACACAGTTGTTAGGAAGAAAAGCTTCTAAAGAATATTTTTAAAAAGGATAATTTGTTGAATGGAAGCCATTCTAAAGCACAAAAATGGATAGAAGTAGACCTGTGAGAGGAAATGCATTTTAAGCTCATTGCAGTTACAAACTAGTGTGGGTACTTAAACTTATCTAACTGTATATGTTATTAAATAACATATATAGAGAGAAATAGCCTAGATAGATGCTAAGCCTAAAGTCTACTCATCTCAGGATTTCTATGATTTGTCTGCTGTATTCTAACTATGAACTCCTAAGTCTTCATGTACCAAAATCAGGTACTGATTTTGGTGCGGGAAAGATGAATAAGTATGGTTCCATCATTCAAGCATTAAAACTAGAGGAAGTAAAGACATCTAAACCAATATTTTAATATCTAGATGTCCATGATGAACACCTGTACAGTGATATTCACATCTACCCAAAGAACAACAGATCATCATGTAAGAGGGCAGATTTTATAAATACGTGCTGGCATGTTAGGAACAGAAGAGGGAAGCGTACAGCAGACAAGGGCATGTGCGAAACATAGTGGCTTCGAGGACCTGTTGTGCCAGCTGGAAGAAACAGGATTATAGAGATGGAAAAGTCCAGGAAGATGAGGGAGGCTCTGAGAGGCCACTCACCTGTTCTTGAGCAGATGGTGGACAGATCAGATCCATGTTTTTTTTTTTTTTTTTTTTGTGGGTACCGGGGGGTCGACCTCAGGACCTCACGCGCCAACAGGCGCCCGTGCCGCTGAGCGATATCACCGGCCCCTTTTTCGTATGTGGGTTCCGGGAGTCGAACTCGGGCCCTCGCGCTTGCAAGGCAGGCGCTTAAGCCGCTGAGCCGTCTCACTGGCCCCCAGATCCATGTTTTGAAACACAAATTTGGGCAGCTAACACGGAAGACGGGTTTCCGGAAGACAGCTGAGAGAGGGAATCTGGTGAGGGATGGAGTGGCCTTATCCAAAACAAACACTAAGTGAATGATGCCGTTCTATGTTAGCAACAGAGAGAAGAGCGGTTGTCTCTGAAGTGGCCGTCAGATTCTCACACAGAGAAAAGTTAAGATTCTACCACAGTCATGGCTCAAACTCTCAGAAAATTCTTGAGATATACTTGAGTGTTTAAGAATTCACCTGAATCTTCTAATTTCATTCCAGAAAACCATGGAAAGGAAAACTAACACAGAGATAATTGTGGGAGGATAATGAATTATTTATTAATTGGCAGTCTCTACCAGAAATGCTAATGTCACAATAAGAAAGTCCAAATTCAGGCCTCTCTTGATGTCTTGTGTTCAATTCTACCTTTGACACTGACTCTAGCAATCACTCTCTAATCCACCTGAGGTTTGCCTTCTTTCTACTCAAATCTAGCCTATAAAAGTTTTAAGGAAGTGGGTGCGGTGGCACATGCCTGCAATCCTAGCACTCTGAGAAGCTGAGGCAGGAGGATTACAAATTTGAGTCCAGCCTGGGCAGCTTAGCAACATAGTAAGATAAACTAAAAAATTAAAAGGCCTGGGGATAAAGCTATGGGTGAAGGCTCTGGGTTCATGCCCACAAAATGAAATTTAGTATTTTTGTATTAAAATAGGACAGACAAAGGAATGTCTGCATCTCCCTAAAAGCCTAAATAGTCAAAAGGAATTCATAAGACACTGGAGAGATCTGCTGCTTTTCAGAAATGTTTTAATTCTAATCGACACTTGCCTTCAATGTAGTTTCTTTGTATATAGCATTGCCGCCATCCTATGCACTGATTTAGTAACTTCTGATAAAAATGTTATGTCACTTAAAAGAAATTCTCTGATTATACTATATGCTGTTATGTCATTCTCTGTTAAGTTAAAAAGTAAAATAAACTGTAACCCGGCTGGCTACCCGATATGCCACGTAGTAATATGCCTCACCATCAACCTCTGTGTCTTACCTGCTTCTGGAGAACGGAACACCTTCAGAATAGCCTCTGGGAACTCTGCTGCTGGATCTGAACCCTTTTCTATGCATGTATGAGATAATCACTGCTGCAAGTTCAAGTTCATTACGAACTCATTTCAAGTTCCAGCCGGGAATTCAACTTAAATTGAGACTGAAATAGGTTTTGTTATCCCTATTGTGCTGCTTAGAGGAGGATGCTTCGCAGTGATAGGGAGAGTGATTGCCTCTGGGGCTGAAAACAGTCTGCAATAGTTCACCACATGGGCACACACACAACAATCTAAAAACGAGATCATTCCAGAGATAGTCTGCCGGGTCTTGTTCTTCTCATTTGCTGAGAACTGACTTAATCATGGGTGTCTGCTGGTCTGGGTTGGAGATCTGCATCATTTAATATTTCTGACTTTTTCTAAAACAAGTGCTGTGATTGTAGAAGGGTGGATAATCCAGGAGATTCCTAATCCATGCTTAAATACAGCCACAGATAAAGACATTGCTGAGCAGTACTTGGCAGATGCAGATAATAACATACACAAGGGACACTTAACCTTTATTTTTATTTTTATTTATTTTTTTTTTTTGTGGGTACCGGGGGTCCACCTCAGGACCTCGCGCACCAGCAGGCGCCCGTGCCGCTGAGCGATATCACCGGCCCCTTTTTCGTATGTGGGTTCCGGGAGTCGAACTCGGGCCGTTGCGCTTGCAAGGCAGGCGCTTACGCCGCTGAGCCATCTCACTGGCCCTAACCTTTATTATATACTGTTTGTAAAAGGGGATAAAAGAAGATTTCTGGACCAGTGTTACCTTATTCAAAATTATCTGTTCTACTGAATTTGTACAGCTACCTTTAAATCAACTAATTTCCACTACAATCATTAGCTGAAGGTTGCCTAGAAACACAAGTATGATCAAGAACATACATATATGTATAAGAGCCCATTTATTAGTTTGAAGCTTCTATATTGTTGAAATTGTCTCATTAGTTCTAAAAATATACTCTGAATTTATAATTCCAAAGTAACAGGAACCATAGAGCTCACTAATTTATAAGAATATTATTTTCGATAGCATCATACATTAAAACTGGTTTTGTGGTTTGAAAAGCACTACTAATGCAGTAATTCTATGGAACACACAAAAAAGAAGTTTAAACTGTGAACTCATTCTTGTCATTTACAATGATACACAGGATTCCAATGTATAGATGAGCTCGGAAATTTTCATACGAGTCCATGGTAAATATAGCCATGAACTCTGAATTGATAAAGTGTAGCAGGACTTGGTCAGATAGGAAAATTATTTTCAATCCTTTACTGATTATCTTACATGCTTTATGGCTAGATGAGATATTACTCATTTAATTCTTTAAAAAATAATACACAAATGGAATTACATTGGTATTCGCGTTAATTCAAAGGACTTCATTCTCTGTCACATGCATCATAGTCTAGGGCTTTAAGATAAGTAACCAAGAAGTGGTCATTTTAAATCTTAAGTGTTATGAATAACATTTGTTCTATGTTCTGTAAATATTGCTTATTTTCTTACAAAATGTTTCTTTTTTTCAAAGAAATTTTTGTTCTAAGGAATATAAAAGTGTTGCTTTAACGAAACACAATAGTGACAACCAAATCAGTCAGTTTTTGAATAATTTGGGAGTTTAAAGTGCTTTCTTTTTTGGTAGACTTAAAAATCTCTGAACATGGTACTTTGCCATTATGCAAATTTCACTTAAAAAATTGAAGCTTCAAAAGACAAAATATTAAATGGTGCCTCACTTTTCCAAAATATTAAACTTTCAGGAAAGCCTCTGATTAGGAAATGTGAAACAATGGTTTATGGGATAGAGGCTGTACGAAAGCAAGATAATGCAATACATATAAAAATTATCTCACCCAGGAAGTAAGTGATAGAAAGATGAAAGTCAGTTTCAAGAACTTTTGATTCCCAGGAAAGGCTTAAGCTGTGGGCCTCAGAATACAGCTCCAATGTGAATGGTCATTAAAATTCATTAAATTCCAATGTGAATGGTCATTAAAAAATTGCCCAAAATGGATGGAAGCAGCTAATCCTAAACATATACATATATTTTACAAAGAAATGAATATTCTCACATGTTAAAGTTGAAAATCTAGACTTCACAAATGTAATTTCAATATTTTATGTCCATGGTTATAATAAGATACAATGATTAACTTGGGAGTCTACTATTCTCCATCTGTCTTTGGAAATCTGAACACTAGTGACAAGAGGAAATGCAGGAATAGTGCCAACTTGGAGCTACATTTCTGCAACCCAAACATAGCCTTTTCTCTTTGTCTTGGTTGCTGGGGAACTCTGAAGGCTTTGATCAGCATTTTCACCCCTCATATGTCAATCATACAAATGACTGAGAAGTAGAAAAAGCTAAGAAGACGAGTTTTTCTCTAAAATTGTATTATACTCTTTGTGATGTCAAGGTACTGGTATGCCAGAATGACAGGTATGACAGAAATAAGCAATTACATCAGAAGTAGAAGCAATCTATGAATACATCATTATGTAACAAATCTAACAAATCAACAGTTAGGAAATGGAACACATTTCACATTAACTTTCATAACAATAAAAATATTCCGTTTTAATATGAAGATGCTAAAATAATCATGTATTTTTCTGCCTGCATTATTTTATTTTTGTTTTATACTGAAGTTACAGAAACTTACCCTATAATTGAATTCTTCATTGACTGCCACTGACATAATCTTTGTGACTCTTCCTTTCCAGGATTGGTTAGTGATTGAAGGTAAGGATAAGGCAAAGATTCACTCCAACAAGCAGGTGAATTTATCTATTTCCACTTGAGATTCAGGAAAGGTAAGGCTTTAGTGGCTATTTCACATGTAAAAGACAGTTTGACATATGCACTCCCAGACTTAAAATTAAGAGGTCAGTCAGCACTGACATGAAAATTAACAAAAACCCATAGCCAAATCAGAAGTAAATGTATCTCAGTATGAAGAATATGGAAATTGTCATATAACCATAGGCAAAAGATAAAGGCATAAAATCTAGTACCAGTAATGTTCTATTACCTTGAGCAATTGATACTTAAATTGTTTCAAAATTATTCCCTAAAAATCTGTGCAAATCCAATTGCTCTTTGTGCAGTACTCTTTTTGCTTTACATCAAATATTTCTGGAACTGACAGTGCTAAAGATTAAGTAAAAATTTGTATATTCCCTTAAGATCCAACTCAAATGCTCCAAGTGAAGAGAACATCAGATGATGTCATTTCTTTCTGGTGTACTGAAGTTACAGAAACTTAAAAGTGTATCATCTTTTGGTGCACTTTTTGGCTCCAGCCAGATGTCTCCCACCACATGCACCCCTTATTTCCTTCATCATGTATATCTTGTCTCTCATACAAAATTAGAGTTGCTTTAGGATAAGAAACATATTTTACATCCCTGATGTGCCATATACTAAAGAATGCTGTATAAAAATGGTACATGGCTACAAGCGGGGCTTTCTCCGATAGTGTCCCATATTTGGACTATGCATATGCCAGTTAATAAATAAATTCATCGATTAAAATTGTCTTAGTAAATACTAGGAAATCATCAGCACAATATGGAGACTTGAATTAATAGTTGCTGTAGAGTGATTTGATATTTTCAATAATTCCTACTATGGAAAAACCTTGCAAATGAGGACTAATAATATTTTGGTCTCACTCAATTATAAACAATCCTTCATTTTTACTAATAGTTTTATATTAAATAATGCAATATTGCTGGGCTATTATTTCTAACATCATGCTTTTTTTTCCCTCAGAGCATCACCGGGGAAACTATTTTAGGTAAAATCTGCTCTCTTTCAAGGGACTCAATACTCTCTGGTTCAGTATCATGCTCAAAGCACGGCAGAATTTAAAAGCTCCTTTCACCTAACAATTATGAATGAAATACTCAGAAAGAAGAAGGGGTTGGGCTTCTAAAAACGATACAGAAAAACTGAAATGAAATTCCATTTGCGTAAGTTATATTTTTAACATCACAGAACACTTTAATCCAATATTAAAACTACTGGGGATGATTATTGAACAAAACCAAGTCATGATTATCTGTTGCAAGATGTCAGAGTGACACCGCTTCCCCTAATTCTAAGAATAAAGGATGAGGGTTAGTTTGGGTGAGCAGAATTATTGTTTACAAGTATTGATTGGAGGTCAACGAGATTGAAAGTACTATAATATGAAACAGTAGGATATAGAGGAGAAAATTCAGGCAGGTTGGATATCCTAGAATACCAGGGTAAAGCGAGAGATTAAACTTCCTAAAACAGGATACGTATTAGTCACTTTTGTAGGTTTTCTTAATGTTGTTACTGTCTTTGAGGTTATAATTTGATAAAGTACTTCACTTTAATGTTATCTGTACATTGTAATCTTAGGCCTCTGGCAAAAATATGCTGAAATTTCTTGAATAAGTAATAGCTTTTAAAATCAAGCATCACGTTTCCTGCAGGTAGGATGTGTTCATTTACCTACTCAGTAATAATACAGCATAAAGGTCACCCTGTATTTGTTGCCCCCTGACAGTGTCCCATATTTTTACCGTTCCTCTAACTGGCTTAATTGCTCCTTTGTCTTTCTAAAATCAGTTTGTGAATAATATCACAGAATACTTAATCTATCATAATTTATTTGTTTGTGATTATCTCCCAACAGATGTGAGCTTCGCTAAGAGATGGAACACAGTATATTCTTTTTTTTTTTTTTTTTTTTGTGGGTACCGGGGGTCGACCTCAGGACCTCACGTGCCAGCAGGCGCCCGTGCCGCTGAGCGATATCACCGGCCCTTTTTTTGTATGTGGATACTGGGAGTCGAACTCAGGACCTTGCGCTTGCCAGGCTTATGCCGCTGAGCCATCTCACTGGCCCAAGTATATTCTTATATGTATTTTCAAAACAAACCATTATTCTTGATTTTTAATAGCTGAATGTGAAGGCACATGTCTGTAATGCCAACACTTTAGGGGCTGAGGCAGAAGAATGACAAGTTCAAGCCAGCATGGGTAACTCAGCAACTTAGCAAGGCCCTGTCTCAAAATTCAAAAGGGCTGAGAACATGGTTCAGCACAAAAGCACCAGGCTCGATCCACAGTATCACACTTTCTCTACAAATGCTTACTTTTTTGACATACGAAAGTGTTCAGAACCATCTGCTCCGCAGTGGAGTGAAATACTTTTGTAGAAGTAATTCATGGTCAAACAAGTCAACTAAAGTCAACCCATGTAGGCTCTATGTTGCAAAAGGGAACAGGGCAGGAAGACGGTCACCATGATGCAAATGATATAAACTGTCTTCCTTGGTGGTAGGTAGATCCCTGAGGGACCCAGGCCCCACCCCATCTATGGCATAAAACACAATAGCCCAGGGCTTTAACATGGCAGCTCTAACATGGCAGCTTGCTTGCTCACTCTTGTACTTTTGGGTGGATATTTACGAAGAAAAGCAGGTGCTGGGTAAGGATAGCTCTTTACTGATGTTCTACTCCCTTTGACATTGTTTTGCTGCTTGTCCAGTGGGGAACTGATGGGGATGTGAGCCAAAGTCCAAATTATTTATCTCCTCTACTTTCAAACTTGGTGAAGACTTTGTGGTCTGGTTTAGCCAAAGAATCACTCCACAAAGTGGTTCTAGAAGACTCCGTGGCATGAATGCATCACTTATTTTTGGTTTGGTGCTTCCAGGATCATTCAGTGTAGTTATCTCACCATGCCCAAAGGAACTGCCCCACAGGATATCTCTTTGAAATATTTACTTCCTGTACTGCTTATTTATATAAACATTTGGTTGCACAGCTCTAAATGATACATAGATACCACTTTAGAAGCATGTTATATCATATAACAACCCATTTCTTAATGCACAGGCAGTACATAACGCTCCTTGAGGCCACTGCACTGTACTTATGTGAGTGCCAGGGAATATAAGATTAAGAATGTACGCGTTTAGGGAGAGGAGGGGAAGCGAGGGTAAAGGAGGATAATTAGGGTACATGTTATCAAAGTATGTTATATGCATGAATAAATATGCCAAAATAAAATCCACTATTCTATATAATAAATACACACTACAAAGATTCAAAAAGATTGAGAACAGATACACTGCAAAAATGCATTGATATTTCATGGTAAAATATTAAGTATTTTGGGCCGGTGAGATAGCTCAGAGGCATAAGCGCCTGCCTGGCAGGCTCGAGGTCCTGAGTTCGACTCCCGGTACCCACATAAAAAATAAAAATATTAAGTATTTCAGTAGAGCTTGGTAGAAACCTACTAAAGAGTAGTATATATGACAGGAGACCACGTCTTTCCATTTGTTGTGTAGTGAGACAAAGTTTCTTTAAAAGGGCCATGGAATTCATGAACCCAGGAATAAAAAAGAGAAATATAAATTTATCAGCCTAGGATCTTAGCGGCAAGAATCTGAAGAGGGCCTGGTTCCAGCACTTCTTAGTTGCAAGATCTTGAAGAAGTTCTTTAGCCCCTCTATGGTACTTTCTTAATTTTTAAGACTTTGTCCACAGTGTTAAAATAAGGTTCAGGGGAATTAATATTTACAGTATCTTAAAAAATGCATGGTACATAGTAGGTACTACATAATCAGAAGGAAGGAAGGAAGGAAAGAAGGAAGGAAGGAAAGAAGGAAGGAAGGAAAGAAGGAAGGAAGGAAGGAAGAAAGGGGGAAAAGGAAGAAGGAAAGAGGGAAGACCTTTGTCTTATTTTACTTGGCATTCTTCCTATTACATTCAGCATTCAGTAATTATTTCTAAAGGGATTTTTAAAAAGCACATTGACAGAAGGTGGGAATATCATTCGTGAGGGATTGTACCTACTTTTGCATCTTAGAGGGGTATAAAAGTTGAGCAAAAAAACAAAAATCATCTTCAGTACTGACAAGCTAACTTAAGGAAGGAAAGAGTGACTTTCTCTATGTTGATCCAGGCAGGGAGTGGATCAATGATTGGAAGTTATGAGGTGACAGATTTCAGCTTAACATGCAGATAAGTTTTATTAAACATATACCTGTGCAACCAGGAGAGGGGTTGATATGCAAAGGAACAATTCCCTGCTATTGGACTTGTGCCAGTAAAGGTTAGCTGACAATCTGGCAGGGATGTTGTATAAAGAATTCCGGCCTTGGTTGGCAGAGTCACTAAGTAATCACCAAGGTCTCATCCAAATGTTGCAGTTTTAAAATACCATTATCGTGAAAAGTTACAGGTGCATAAAAATGAAAGGAGTTTGAGAATGACTTTTAGGAGGATAACAATAAAGGCATGAATAAACAACATTTTATTCTATGATCAAAAGTTTGTGGTGCTTCACCAACTCATAAAAAATAAAAAGTGAAGTGATCAGTTCGCATACTTGTGGGAGGAAAGTGCTGTGTCATTTTACAGTTATTTGTCTTTTCTCCATTTATTTCACTTTAGTAAGATATACAATTATTAGACGTTGAAAGATTAGTATGAAATTCAGTGATTGAAAAAGTAGTATAAAAATAAGCTTACCTCTCAGAAGTCATAATGATCAAGTCATTTGAATGTAAATATAATTTATAAACAGGATCAAGTCATGTCTCAACAAATGGGAGTATTTGAATAAATTTTATATTTCATTTTAATTTTACTTGTATATTATATATTAGTGGCATACGTAAAATAGTACAGTACAATACATAAAATAAATAAATGTATATTTTTTGCATAATATCTGCAACTTTGGTCTCCAAGCAAATCAAAGAGTAATATAAAAAAAGCTTGTTCCAATTCACTTTCAATCTCGGTTACTTTACTTGGAGCATAAGATTTGCAAGGCTGCCAAATTCATTTTGTCAAAAGTAAGTGATTTTCTAAAGTGGCTTTGGACTATTTCCTCAAACACAGAGATCTGCCCTTGCTCTAGTAATTCTGTGTAAATTCTCACTCTTGATAAGAGGACCCTATCTTCTCGTGATGGAGTTCTTGCTCAGATGCAGGAAGGGAACATCCTCTCCACCCAGATGGTCTGCTCCTGCCCCAGCCCACCTGCAGGAGTCACTGAGCCTCTCTCTTACACTCCAAGTATGGACTCTTCCATTCCTGAGGGCTGGTGTGTAGCCTTTCCAGATTAAAAGCAATAATATCTAGGTTGAAAACTAATTACTTCATTAGATGAATACATTCCTCAATGAAAGATAGTATGAAGTTTTGGAACAGACAATATCTACTTTCCTTTCCAAAATGGATTCAATAGAAAAAAGAAGAAGATACTTATAGACCTCAGGAACATATCCTAACAGAAATGGAAAAGATATTAACTGCACTTATTTAAATTCTTCAATAAAACTTGTTGCCCTAAATTGAAACACTGCATCATGACATTAGGTAACTTGGTACCAATTGGGTGGTGACATGAAGCCACAAGATGATGGCGATTATGATTCAGCAAAGGTCCTTTAGATGTGAGTACAGATACCACTTCAATAGTTTTTTTTGCATGAAAGCAGATTGCCAGCATTTTCCAAATAGGAGAAATCAACACCTATGGGGAGTTCAGATACTTTTATTGTAGCAATATTCTCTTTAGCTACTGGAGAAAATGTTTAGTCCAGATGATCTGATTAAGCAGAAAGCTTGTTTTTGTTGGGGAAAAAAAAGCTTTGTTTTTGTCTGAAAGACCCATACCATTCACCCTACACCCTGAGTCCCAGCCATGAGAGTGAACATTAATACGTGTTTTCGTGGCATCAAACCCTAAATAAATTAGAAGTATTCTACTTCTCTTCTACTAATCACACACACACATAATTCCAAATTTTGCTAAGATTCTTTTAGTTTTATTTTTCTTCATTATAATTTTTATTCATTTAAAATTTTGCTCCTATAACTTACCAAAGGTCAGAAGGAAATCAGCAGAGTTCAGCAACATATTGGCAAAAAATGTGTTAATACCATTTAAATATTTAATTGGAGATAAGGTTATTCAAAAGACAAGTACTAACTTTCAAACTGAGTTTCAAGTATAAAGAAATCCCCATGCCCACATAAATTCATTTTCACTAGCAATTATATTTCAACCTCTCAAAAATTCTAAGCCTTTTCAGAAAATGGAATATTTTTCATTTTCCTTTCATCTCAGTACCCGAACCAAGGCTATTAATACATACTTCTCTTATTATTCAAGGAATGTAGGCAAAGGTAGCAAAATAAACTTACTCCCATTTATCATAAAACTATATAAATCAGGCTGCAAGGTACCATGACTTTCTTTTACCTTGACATAAATAGAAATGGAACACAGAGCTTCCACTTTTCCTTAGGGTCCAAATCCATAACCTCCGCAATACAAAATTTTAATTTGTGAAAGAACTTTTAAGTATCACATTAAGAAGGTTATAACTGACCATATGAATATAAAACTGTTTCATTTTCTGAAAATAAGCTTATTTGCCCCTAAAGTCCTATGATTTAGGGCTAATTTCTAATTAGGTACAATGTCTATGAACTACATGAATGAAGCTTTCAAGACTAAATCCTCACCACAAAGTTTTAAGGCAAAGTTATACGGATTATTTCCTTCCCAACATATCACATCTTCTACTCATTATTAAGTTTATCAAAGAAAAATTGATTCAGTTCTTTGCTTAGGAGTCACGAAATTATTAGAAACTTTTAGCTTACTAATATGCATAATAAAATTGTATGAATCTAGTCAACTACAAAGAAGCACAAACTCAACAGGTAGAGTTGGAATTTGGACTTTTCGTAGTTTTTTTTTTAATCATAGATTCCTCATTTAGTCTGGTTGACCCCAGGACAGGTCTGCACAGCTGCCTTGCGGCATTTGGACTTTATGATCATGCAATATTTAGTAAAGTGCTTCTTGCCTCATGCAAAGTATGAGATTCTTACTATCTTACATGAAGGATTTTTTAAATAGTGACCAGAAATACTATGAGTTTCTCATAAGTACATCTATTTCCAGAGCAGCTGCTGCAAAATCAGTTCATTTTTACGAAGAAGTCATTTTCCCCTTTATCTGGCAAAAATAATATTTCCTGACAGCTCTAATATGCCTTTTTCTCTTCTGTTTTGGTCTCTTTAAAAGAAAAAAAATCTTAGCACAAAATCAAATAAAATTCTATGTTATAAAAAATCCTATCTGAATTTATGTTGCAAAATTAAATTATGGAACAGAAACTGAACAAAAGATGATATCTATTATATTTCTATTTTCAAGAGCAAAAGAGCAGTGAAGGAGATTTGCAAACTGTAGAGCATAATAAAAATATAATGGCATTACTTTCTCAAATAGTTGGGCAGACACATATCATTTTGAAAGTACATAAACTCAGGAGTAAGAGACTAGAATTTTACAGATTGAAACATATATGGTGGTATCATTTAACTTACATTGAAGAGTGCTAAAAGCAGATTTAGAAAGAATCTTGAACATAGCACATAGCAAATTCATTTTGTGATTTTTGTTATTATTTAATCATTCACACTATCTTATTGCAAAATATTCAAGGTAGTAAGATTTAGTAAAACATCAAAATGAAAGGTGGGAAATAAACAGTAAATGTAAGGGTAATGTTATAAAATAGAACTAGGAGTGAGGCCATTATATATATTTATAAAAAGCCAATTATATTTTACAGTAGATGGAATACAAAATTAGCCTTGGGCCTTCTAGTAGTCTTTACAATATGGAAACTACAAAAAGCACACGTGCACACACAGTCACAGACAGCCCCTCGCAGGCTGCACCACGCTGTGGAGAGTTAGAAACAAGCCCAAAGTCAATGACCACATTAGAAGTGGAAGTGACTTCCAAAAAGACTCACAAAGAGGGATGTATACATGGTAATAAAGAATGTCTGACCACATGGATGGACCTTGAGAATACTATGCTACATAATGAAGCCATTCAGAAAAGACTGCATATTATCTTGCTCTACTTATATGAAACGTCCAAAATAGGCACAAGTTATCACCAACAGCTGCGGGGGATGGCACTGGAGAGACTGTTAATGGATATGAGGTCTCTTTTTGGGGTGATGAATAGGTACTAAAATTATTGGGTAATGGTTATACAACTCTGTGAATGCATTAAAAACTAATGAGTTGTGTATTAGATTTTATGGATTAGTAAATGCATGTGAAGTACACCTCAAAGAGGCACTAAAAGGTAGCGATATCCTTACACTAGTATAGTGGTTATGAGACTTAAGCATGCACTGGAATCACCTGGAGACCTCATTCAAATACTGTCACTAGTGCCTCTCTTAGAGACTCTGCTCCACTAGCTCTTAGGTAAGGCCTGAAAGTGTGCACTTCTAGCAAGTTCCCAAGCAATGCTGGTGCTGTGTGTCCAGCTCCCACTCATTGACAGCCGACACAATAGACAACACAAATAACTGAAAAGACTGTCTTTGACTTTCCTCAGTACAGTTGGAGGATACCACACCTATTCATAGTTTAGTAGAAACACTTCTACGGAAAGCCAACATGACAAAGAAGCAATAATAACAAGAACAATTGCCACCACACAACAACACTGACCACCTTAGCACCATTTAACATTTACTGATCCTTAGGAGCCAACAAGTACTAGGTTAATTGCTTCAAGGGATCCTTATTTCTTTTAGCTGCCACAACATCCTTATGAGGACGTCTGATACTGCCATGAGGATGCTGGTATAATTACTTCACCTGTGTCACATTGCTTATCAGACCTGGCTACTAATTTATATTTCTCACTCTCTCGCTCTCTCAATATCAATTTATATACATATGTATATCATATATATGGTTTTATTTTTAGAGACAACTAATCTAAGGACCTTTAGAATTTAATTCCTATGCTAACATGTGGAAAAACTAGGCAATCTAACGCCAATCACTTTCTCTTAACCACTGCACTGTACTTACTTTATGTTGCATACTGAGGTCATCTTGCTCTCTGCTGAGCCTATTTAATTAGTAGCTTTTGAGAATTCAGCACAGTGATCCCCCAAACAATGCTGCAATACTTCAGAAATGTAACATGTGATTTGTTAGAACTAATAAACTACAAATTTTGCAAATGATATGCTTTATAAATTATATTCATGATCCTAAAATGATATTATTCACACTCATTTGAATTCTGAAATGCTCACTCCATGGAAGTGAATGGGCTATAATTGTGTATAATACATCTTGCCCACGAGGCTTTAGGCCATTATCTTTTGGGCATAAATGTATTATACTGGGAACTTAAACTTCTCTGTCATGTGTTATCTTCCAATCAGGAGAGAAGTTTGTCATATTTTGGCTGCTTCTCCATACACACTTGGCTCTCAGACAAGCTTTCTTTAGAGATTGGCCTGTGGACTAAGGACTAGAGCAGCATAGCCCAACTTTGAATTAGAAGGAGGGCTGATATCCTGCTATGACAGGCCATGCTCATCAGAGTTGCATTCTGCTGGAAAGCAAAAATTTTTAGGTAGCACACTCACAGTGCATTAATTTAATACCTTTGGCTTTACTTTCATGTTTGTGAGGACAAACACAACAGGCACATCAAATGTACAAAATAAATAATTGTTCAGGTAGTATTTGTCGAAAAATTATTAGGAATGTAAATGAATGAGATTCTGGATTTACTTCCTCGATTCTCCTGTTTTAATCTTCCAGGGACAGAAGAAGTCTTTCTAGGTTTTGGGCTAACTGCTCTATTCCACGCATTACTCAGGCGCTGGCTGCCTGCATCTCTGGTTTCTTTAATGAGAACAAGCCCTTTCTATGACTAATTCCTACTAGTCCCAATTTTCCAAGCACAAAGGCATCAATATTCTTCCCGATTGGCTAATTTTTTGTTTGTGCTTCAGCTGGTAGTTTCTTTCCTTTGTTTGAAGTAGATTTTTGCTCCTTCCCTGCTAAAATTCTCATTCATGTCACAGGTTCCTGTCAAAACATCAGGCATTTTTCTATCCAAACTCAAGGGACACTCTTGTCCTATTCCACTGTGCCTTCATTTAGTAGAAAACAAATCAAAAAAAAAATTTTGAGGCTCTCACTCCTGATACCTTCTTCTAGAACTTCACTTTAACACAATAGACCAGAAATTTATAAATGCTAGAATCCATTCTTAACCTGCAATTATATGAAAAAATTCTCATATATGAAACATTAAAATTGAGACAATGGACGTAGATATTGCAATGGGAAATCAATATTTAGATAGGTGTGCACTCCCAATTATATTCCTGGGAAAGTACAAATTAAAGAAAAATGTTATTTCTCACTCATGAGATTGACCAAAACTCCTATAGTGTAAGGATTGAGGCATACGGGAAAATGGGAACATATAAGCATGGCCTATGGTCTAGAAATAAAGATACATTTTGAGAAGAATGCTGAATCTTGCAGGATCTGGTAAAATTGAAAATGTAAATACCTTGCCATCCAATCTATTAATGGGCTTATATATTCAAGAACTCTTATATGTGTATTATAGATATACACATGAACACGTCTGTTACATTACTGACTGGTAATAATGTGAATAGTAAAATAGTAAATATCAGGGAAAACCTAATACTAAAATATCAGATAATTAATAGTAAAATATCAGAGAAAAACTAAAATTCAGTGCAAGAATAGACAAATTGTGATCTGCTTACACAGGGTATAGTACACAAACATGAAAAGGAGAAGAGTAGAGCATATATATAAACATAGATCCCCAAAACATACCAGCCAAAGAGAATAAGTTCTTCATTGTGACATACATTATGTTATCATTTATGTCAGCAAAAATACTTGAAAAATGTGATGAATAAACAAGCACTATTTTTAGTTTTAACCACTTAAGTAGTCCTAAATAAGAAATTACTAACTCCTTGCTACTTACCTAAATCATAGTCATTATGAAAACATTTTGAATCCTACCTCACCCAGAAATCCCCACCCTCAGGGCACTGTGATTCTTCTCATACTCAAAAATACTAAATAATTCGCTCTTGTTATATGTGTAGCCTCATCTGTCTTATATTATCCTTTTGAGGATTAACAAAGGTTCCCTATGTGAATATTTGGTGTCATTCTTAGAGCATAGTGAGTGTTCATTGATTATTAGCTGCTATCATTATTCTTACAAATTTATTTCTCCCCTTGTTTAGCACATGCTATAGCTTGAATCTGGAGTATCCCTATATGTTAAAGTTTAGACTGTGGTGCTACTGAGAGTTAGTAGAACCTTTAGGATATGGGGCTCACTGGAAGGAAGGAAGGAAGGAAGGAAGGAAGGAAGGAAGGAAGGAAGGAAGGAAGGAAGGAAGGATGTTGGGGCATTCCTATGAAGAGGATGTTGGAACTCTGGCCCTTTCTTGTCTCTTTGCTTCCTGAGCGCCTGAGATGAACAGCCTTACTCTGCTATGCTCTCTTACCATGATGTGTTGTACTGCCACAGACCCAAACACAGGGAAAGTACCAATGGATTAGAACCTCTAAAACGATGACCCCAAACAAACAATTTTCCTTAAATTGATTACCTCAAGGTATTTTGGTCACAGTGACACAAAGCTAACTACAGTAATACAGAAAATTGCCGTGACTGTACCTGATAATGTAATTTAGAAGCCTTTTCCATGAGAAGAATTTGAAAGAGTTTGGAGAAATTAAAGCCTAGACTGCTGTAAGTGGAGCTTAATAGATGATTCGGGTGGCACCAAAGAAGACCAGTATGCTGATAGGAATGTGGACAGTAAAGGCAGTGCTCATAAGGTTTCAGATGGATATAAGGACTCTATTGAAAACTGGACTTGAGGCCACCATGTTACACAGTGTCAAAGAACATGGCTACATTTTGGCCATTCCATGAGACTTCGTGTGATTCTGCTTAAAGGTGATAGACTGGCATATCTGGCGGAGAAAATTTGAAGGCAGCACTGTGTTCAGGAAGTACCATGGGTATGACCGGCTGCTTTTAGGAAGATGTACAAATGAGAAACAGGAGCAAAAATGGAGCACAGTGAAAAACTTGGAAACACTGCAGTTTGGCCAGAAAAGGAGAGGTTTAATGGTCTTGCTAAGTAGGGTGCAGTTGCTAAAGAGATTAGCACTCTTAAAAAGAAGCCGGCTATCTTCCTGAGAGAGATAAATACATAATATTACACTGATACATGCATACCAATGCTTAAAGCAGCACAATTCACAATAGCTAGGTCTTGGAGGCAGACAATATGTCCATCAACAGATGAATAGTAAAGAACATGTGCTATATATACACAGTGGAACAATATTCTGCCATAAAGAAGGATAAATTTGACTCATTTGTAGGAAAATGAATGCACCTTGAGACCATAATGTTAGGTGAAATAAATTAGACTCAGAAGCTCAAATATCACGAGCTCAAATATATGGGAAACACAAAATATAAATTAAAGGGCAAAATAAAAGATAACAGGAAAAAGGGAGATAGATCTTTCACAAAATGGAAGGGGAATAAGAGGTGGATGAAAGGGGAGGGAGTACAGGAGAAAGGGGCAAAAGAAAGAGATGAAACATGTTATGTACATGCACCTCAATGAATGTAATCATTATATACTGCAAACACGTGCTAATAACCACATTCAAAAAATAAAAAATGTCACATTGCAACCCAATATTTTATAAAATTAATGTGTGCTAATAAAATATATAAAAAGAAAATAAAGAAATCAAGTACTTTGCATTGAGACAGTAAGAAAGATGCTTTGAGAGAAATTTTAGGATTCAGCACGACCTGACCTATAGGTGACTCAAATTCTGTATGTACCAGTTCTCAAACACTTTCTTCTAAGAATGCCCTGTGTCACCCTGCTTATATAGGGTGTTCTAGAAAATTGTTTCTCCAGGATTCATTTCCCACATTCAGCCATGAAGGAACTCAGAGGCCACAGTAACCATGGCTCTAGTGAAACTTAGGGCCTGTGAATATGTCAGGTCCTTGCATTACCCATATGATGCTGATTTTGCAGGCATGCTGAATGGAAGGGTTATGGGGTCATGAAGCATCCACTGAGATTTCAAAGGAAAGCTTGGGAGGCCAGGTAAACTTCCTGCAAGCAATTGCTGACCTGGGGATGCACGAAGCTCTGAGAGTGAAACCAAAGCTCTTTAGAGATCTAGGAAGTGGGAAATGCCAGAAACATGGACTGCATGCCAAGGGAAGCTGCAGGCAGTGAACAGAGCCATACCAAAGTGTGGTCACATGGGCTGCAGCCAGGAAGGCCATACGGGTGAGGCTGCCCAAGCCCTTCAAAGCTCATATCATGACGCCATGTGCCCTGCATGCGAAGTATAGAGCAGTAAGATTCAATATTTGCCATGCCAAGTTTTGGTCTACTTGGGCTGATTTCTCTTTATTATTTTCCTATTCCTCCCTTATGGAATGGAAATACTTTTCTTGTACCACAGTATCTTGGAAGTATATAACTTTCTTTTTGATTTTTATAGGAGTTCACAGTTAAGAGTTTGCCTTGAGTCTCAAAGGAGATTGGACTTGGGCTTTACAGCAATGCTGGAACATTTAAGAATTTGGGCAGTCTTGGAGACAGTAAGTGTATTTTGTATTACGAGATGGACTCGAGCCTTCAGGGGCCAGGAGCAAAATGCTACAAGTGGGTTTGGCATTTTCTCCAAAGGTCCATGTATTAAAAGCTTGGTCACCTGTGGTGCTATTGGAAGGTGATGGAATCTTCAGAACATGTGGCCCAGAAGAAGGAAGTTAGGTCACTGGGAGCATGCCCTTGATGAGACTATTGAGAACCTTGCCCACTCTGTCTCTCTTTGCTTCCTGGTTTCATGAGGTGAAACACCCACTGTGCCACATGCTACCACCATGATGTAGTACTTTGCCAACAGGCTTCAAAAGAATGTAGTCATGAACCATAGACTGAAGCCTCTGACACCATGAATTAAAATAGATCCTTCTTCCCTATAAGTTGATTTTGTCAGGTATTTTGTCAAAGTGACAGAAAGCTGACTAATACAGCATGGTATTCTATCATAGCAGATACTCAAAAGATGTTTACTTTGACTCATGAAAATAACAATGACATGTTTCTGCTAATGACCCATATCCCAGTTTACTTCTTAAAGTGGGATTCCTGATATATTATCAGGATATCATATCTAGTCAACAAAGTCTGTGGATGTTCAAGAATTGAACATGAAATTTTTATTGTTGGAGTGCTGAGACAGTGCATCCTGAGAACCCAGAAGAACACTAATTCCTACTTCATACCCTTTTTCTTTGAAAATAAGACCTAACCAGAGATCAGAAATTCCAGGCCCCACCAGCCTATCCTACCCTTATCTTCCATTACAGAGTAGTCAAGGAGAATAGTGAGTTATAATCACCATGGCCAGCTATTAATTACAGCTGAAGTTTATTTTCCTGTTAGGTCTGATTGTTGAGGAAACAGGGTACACAGCAGCTGCTGGATTTCTCGATGTTGTCAGTAGGACTCTAGTAAGAATTCTAAGCCTTCTAGTCCACAGGCAATGCGAAACAGTTTCTGCCCTTTAGAAGACAAATATTAAAATACTGGAATTTTTACCCTGATACCTTGAAAACCAGGGAAATCCCCCAACTTGAGGAATATTAGAGTACACTTTTAGAAAAACATGAGATAGGGAAAAATAAGCAGAGTAGGGAGGGGAAGACACTGGTAATGTTGATCAAGCAGAGCTCACGACACCCACTGGGTGGTGAGACTTTAAATAAATGATCTCATTTAACACAACACCTGCAGGAAAGATAGTGTGTATTATCATTACTCTGCAGACAGGAAACTGAGGCCTGAAGACTAATTAACTTCTCTAAAGCTACATAAATAATTAGTGTTAGAAAAGGGACTTAAGATCTTCAATTTAAAAATCTGTGTAAGTAGCAGAAGTTAAATTTATTTGTTTCAATTTGATTCATATATATGATTGAACTTCCTTCAATTAAGTTATATTGAAAAGCTATTCCATACATGTATATGTCTAATCCTTAGTGGTTTCAGGAATTGATTAGAGTAGATTCCCTGGGATGATGAGGTCACAGGTCTCAAGTCAGTAGAAGTAGGAAGCAAATATTATGCATACAAAACAAATAGAGACAAGAAGTAGACCTCCAAACAACTGTCTTTCTTCTAAGAGAATAATATGATAATGTATCTTGCCACATATGAATATAGGAAGAGGATTCCCTGAAATTAAAATATGCATTTTGTCAGGAAGTTGAAAGTTCTCCACAGGTCATTCTTTAGTTTCTCCAATAAAAGAAATTCTCTTTTACTGCTTCTTCTGGGGATATCTTATGAAAAGATACTTGCTCTAGCATGACTTTCAGGGAAGTACATTCTTCACAGTATTTTTTGCCTAATTTCGGTGATGCAAAAACATCCTACATGGGACCAGTTTTCATGTAATTATTAACTAGGATAAATGTGAATCCACCTAGAATTATTTGTAGAGATACAGTCTGGAGTAATGTGGCAAGCACGTGACTGAAATTCTCAAGGGAACAGGTAACAGCAATAATGAGAAAACTCTCCCTGATTATGCTATTGTCCAATATGTCTTTTCAAAAAGTCAATTTGCAAACTTCAATTATTTAGATCTGCAGTGCTTATAATTCTCTTTAATATCTGAAGAAGATAATATAAAAAAAGGCTACTCTTCTCAAACTAGTACTATCAACTAAAGAAAACTAGGCTGAAGTGAAAACAAGACTAAGGAAGAAAGAAAAGATGGTACTTTTGTATTTTAACAACGAATGGACTGTATTACTCAAAAAGTGAGCCCCACAAGGGAATAAGTCATCACAAATACAATGCTACTAACAACAATGGATTAAAGGTTACTTGTTTACAAAACAAAACATTTCATAAATTATGCTCCTCCTACATAAACATTCAGATGCAACATGCTGAGAATGTGACATTCAACAAGATAAAATCCAATAGGCTGTTGAGTCATTGGTCTCTCTTT
This sequence comes from Erethizon dorsatum, assembly GCA_028451465.1. Lineage (NCBI taxonomy): Eukaryota > Metazoa > Chordata > Mammalia > Rodentia > Erethizontidae > Erethizon > Erethizon dorsatum. The sequence goes on from CM051839.1 coordinate 13,733,663, forward strand.
TGAAGCAAATATTTACCTAAGAAAATAATAATGAGAGTCCTTTATCTTAAAGGTGGAAAGAGGTTGGACACTGAAACTTACCCTGAGCCATCTTACTATAATGACATGGGAACTGTCTTAATTTTACAGAGCTATCATCAAATGACAGATTGCTAGAGTAATGTAGCAGCAGATAAATAAAAGACACCCAAGCAACATGAGGTTGCATTGCTACATGGTAAACACACACAGTGTCAGAATTCCTATTTAAAGAAATAAATGTGCAATGCATGTTTTAAAATTGCTTTCTGGGGCCGGTGAGATGGCTCAGCGGCGTAAGCGCCTGCCTTGCAAGCGCGAGGGCCCGAGTTCAACTCCCGGAACCCACATACGAAAAAGGGGCCGGTGATATCGCTCAGCGGCACGGGTGCCTGTTGGCGCGCGAGGTCCTGAGGTCGTCCCCCCAGTACCCACAAAAAAAAAAAAAAATAAAATAAAATAAAATAAAATAAAATAAAATTGCTTTCTGGTGCCAATGAAATTTCCCAACAAAATCATATTTATTGTTTTTTCTCTTTAAAGGCTAATTCTTATAATTTATTAATCAAATAAAAGTTTGAAGACACCGACTAAAAATGTTTTCTGGAAGTGTTGGGAAAATGTGGTGCTTAACATTAAAAAGAGATTCTCTAGTTGAAAATGGGTGCTGATTCAATATTCTGCCTTTTTAAAGAAAATAACAAAATCCAAAATCCTGCCAATGACTTATCCATGATTTGTAAATATCTGCTGCAGATGATTAAGGAAAACTGTAGCCACACATTTTTCAAGATTCAAAGAAAGGATAGATACATCAGGCTTCTAGTATTTTAAAGCCATTAATACCAATTACTAACTTAAATTAAAACTGGTTTCAATAAGGCTGACTTTAGTCAAGTGGTTCTCAAGTCTGACTTTTTCCCAGAGGACTTTTTCCTTCTTTCTTTTCTTTTTTCTCTTTCTTTCTCTTTTTCTTTCTTTCTCTTTTTCTTTCTTTCTTTCTCTTTTTCTTTCTTTCTTTCTTTCTTTCTTTCTTTCTTTCTTTCTCTCTCTCTCTCTCTCTCTCTCTCTCTCTTTCTTTCTTTCTTTCTTTCTTTCTTTCTTTCTTTCTTTCTTTCTTTCTTCTTCCTCCTCTTCCTTCCTTCCTTCTATGTTTTCTATGATTCTAATGGTCAATGAATGCTGAGAATCACTGTTTTGATCTTACAATATAGGCAATCACCAAAAACCCTGGCATAGTGTGATCCATACAGGTGCCTTGTTAACTTTCTAATATCAAGGGGCTCTTCTGCCATTTCAATCAAGCAGTTATAACTAGAGGTCTGTATCATGAGGAACTGTCACAGGTCCTGTGGACAAAGGGAGGAACAGAAGAAAGTGAATCCCTACACCAATGGAGCTCATCATGGGGAGGGATTTCTGAATAAGCAGTCAGATGAAGCTTTGGGTATTGCTTTTCGTCCACAACCATGAATAATTTGAAACTGTTACTAGGATTACCACATGACAATAGAAAACATTTCATATAGATAAGGATAAACTAAAATCAGGAAAACAGCAATAATATGATAACCTTGGGGAATTAAAGGAAAAATCCAGAGAAAATAGCCTACAGAGCAACTGGAGCAATTCAAAGGTAAAATAAACTGCAACTGGTGTTGAGTAAAATGACAAATTAAATTCAAAAATAACTTTTTAAAAACCACCTTTATAACACTGATTTTTTAAAAAATCCACGGTTATACTGCAAGCCTTTAGATCCTTGGATCCAACTCAGATCTTCTCAATTATAATTCATGAGGGAGCTAAACATGGGTAGTTCAAACAATCTTCAGAAGTGGTTCTGATGTGCATTTTAAGGCCACGTTTTGGATGGCAGGACTTGCCAGATGGTGAGTGAGCAGCTGAGCAAACCTTGGCAAAACTATAAAACTGGAAAATACTGTCCCCAACCACCTGGTAGTTAACCAGAGTCAAGCAACAATTTGAGAAGGTTTCATTTATAAAACACTGCTTCAAGAGGGGTAGGAACGGGCAGCGCCTATGGGATTTTGCCTTGTGCTGCTGGCTCCCAGCTCCCGTCAGTCCAGTTCCATCAGGGTGGGGCTGATGGTGGAAACCATTAATTTCATGACCCGATTTGAAATGGAAAGTGGAGAAAGCCATTCATAAGCACTGTCAGAAGCATTAGCGTTCTTGGGGACAAATAATGTAGACAGCCAATTTTGTATCTAGCCTGGGGTGACAGTTCTAATTTGCCTGTTCCCCAGAGCAGTGGGGTAGCCAGAAATTCAACAAGGAAGTCATGAAAAGCTGAGAGCCACTAAACTCCCACACATCACTGGGTGACACGGGTGACTTGCAAGGACTTGGTGAAAAAAACAGTAAAAGTCAGGATAGTCTTGAATACTCCTGAACCCAAGTATGTTTCCAACTCATCCACAGACACATCAGTGGAGGATGGAAACCATATTGGATTCAGTAGCTTGACAACAATATATGAGCTATCGCTGATTGGGCACCGAGCTGCTCTGACAGCGGGTGGCTCTAGGAAGTAAGAACAAAATTATACTCTCAGGACATGATCAAAAACACAATTTTTCAAAAAGATGAGAAAGTTATAAAAAAGTAGAAAAGTTATAAAAATGTCATTGAAAAGCAGAAAGGAGAAGAAAGCATTCCTCTGTGGACTCTTCTTAATTTCTTCAACCCCTATTTAAGCTTACTCTGGGTGAGACACGGTGCATGATGTCTAGATACAATTGTGACCATGGCAGAGAAGGCTAAAATAAGAGTGTGTATTCCACTCATAGAGGTAGAGCGTGTTCTTATGCCTCAGGCTCTCAGCAGACCTCTCTGATTTTGCAAACGGTCTTGAATTTCTGTAAGTGCATGCTTTAAAAAAAAAGCCTTCTATTTTAAGTAATAGGTTTGAAATAATTAAATACATTACCAAATAATTTTGAACAATGCTAATTCATTCCATTTGGTACGAATAACATTAAAGCATAAGTAGAAGACTATGTCACTGTGCAGGTGCTAATACATAGGCTCTGCCAAAACACTCTAGAGTTGAGTGACATCACCGGCCCTTTTTTCCTTCGTATGTAGGTACCAGGAGTCGAACTCAGGACCTCGCGCTTGCCAGGCAGGCACTTATGCCGCTGAGCCATCTCACCAGCCCCCACAATTATTTTCAAGGGCATGCAATAGCACACACTAACATTACAAATGTTTATAAGAAACCAATCCAGGCTTACTTTAATGAACGTAATCTTTCCATAAATAGCACAGCACTTGTAAATGAATGCATACTTTTAAAGTGCTATTTAAAGAGGTTATTTCTTAAGTAGGTAAAACATTACATTTGAAACGCTATTTACAAGAGTTGCCAGACCCCTTTAATATATGATATCGAAGTCACACCTATGTCACAGTGTATTCACACACATAAAAATACAAAGGTCATGATCGCCTAGATTTTATCGTACCTGTAAGATCAGAATGCTAACTTTATGAAAACTGGTATTGTTTTATCCATTAAATATTAACTTACTGTGTGAGATTCATTTAACCCTCAAGACAGTCCTAGCAAGTGACTACTATGGTCATGCTTGTTTTATGGGTGAGGGAACTGAGGGCACCAAGAGGTGACTAACTTGTCTAAGGCACTAAGATGCAGTAAGCGCTTAATTTCTTTATGGTTAGTAAGTGGCAGATAGCTTAACAAACTGAGCTCAGCTGGCTACAAATTCCTCATTCTTACCTACATTGCTGTGTGCCACGGTCTACTGAATCTATACGCTTCTATTATCAGACAGAATACCCAAAGAGGGACATGAAGACGCTTATTTTTTTTTAAAGTCTCATTTTCTTGAAATATATACACACATACACACAGAAACAAACCTGCACACTCTCATGTAAACTTTACATATACAAAACAGAAGGATAAATCTGACAAATTTGAAATTTAGCAAAAAAAGAAGAAAAAAATATTACCAGAATAATAGGAATATACAATTGAAGGGAATTAGTGTTTTTAGGTTAAATTTCCATCACCTTACCTTTTAACAATTCCAAGACAAACACCCAGAAATGGTATGTTGTGAGCAAATGTGTTGCATACTCAATGTTGATTCTGAATGACCTTATCCAATACCAAATTATGTGCTTTTGTGGTTTAATATGTGTCTGACAGATACACCTTATATTTACTTATTTGGAAGACTATCTTCTAATTTAAGGGGAGCTTCTACAGCTTAAATAAACAGGTAATAATTTCACCCTCCCTATAATTTGTGAGTTAAATTATTTTAGTTCCATGGTGAACCTGGTCTACAGTATTGTGTGGTCTCCATACCCTCCCCAAGCTCCTTTGTTCCTTTCCATTTGTATTCTTTTTCTGTACTTTAGAAGATTTTGTACTCAGATTCAGAATTTTTCCTGTTAGTGTTGAGAGATTATTTTTGAAAGAGTTTTTTATACCAACCAAATATGAATAATATGGCTGAGATGTTCATGTCAGGCCTCTGAAACGTTCTTATTCACTTATCAAAAAATTATGATAGAGCTCCACTGCACAATGAAAATGCCAAGAGACACGAAATGGTGTAAAATAGAGGACGTCAGAAACCACTCATTAGTGGAGAAACACAGAGGCACAGAACAAGCGCAGGCAAGCATCAATGTCTCCGTTGAAAGACTGCAGCCATGAAAAGAAAAGTGGGAGCTAGTGCCATGCCAGATAAGCAGCAGCCCCTGCAGGTGCACACAGTACAGTCCTCTCAGGGAACCCTGGCCTGCCTCACACTTGCTGGTGTGCTTCTGAGCTAGTCTTTGCAGCAAAGAGACAATTCACTTAACTCCTAAATTAACATGTGTCCTTGCTGATAGACATTGTGAATAGGGCACTTTCTCCTTTCCATTACAGCTTAGTCTTGAGATTTAATTACTGTGGAAATGATCAAGACACATGACTTGGGGCACAGCATTTTAAATGTCGGCTGTAACAATATTAATTCTCTATTTTAGAGTATCAATGTCATTCTATCCTTACAATGAGTAATGAGAAAATAATGTTAGGAAGGAGGTTACCCACTTAGAGACTATGCAGGTCTTGGAAGAGGACATTAGTTGCAATTTGGAAAGGCTTTGTTTGGATACTGACTTAGTTTTATTTTGCACATTCTCATAGCCACTTGTATGTCAAGAAAATATGTGCACCAAGTGTTACATATGAAATGTTCAGAGCCTTTTAACTTTAGCTAGTAAGCTAATGAGCTAAAGAAATATGCCCTGGGCCGGTGAGATGGCTCAGCGGCTTAAGCGCCTGCCCGGCAAGCGCGAGGGCCCGAGTTCGACTCCCGGAACCCACATACGAAAAAGGGGCCGGTGATATCGCTCAGCGGCACGGGCGCCTGCTGGCGCGCGAGGTCCTGAGGTCGACCCCCGGTACCCACAAAAAAAAAATAAAAAGAAATATGCCCTCTATGTACATTATTAAATGACTGCATGGCCACGTTCCCTATCATTACCTAAAATGAGTAGGGTGAATACTAAAAGTTATTTTATCTCTCATGCCATGAGCTATAAACCATGGAAATACAGTGAAGTTACTAAATATTTAGTCCTCCACTAAGATTTTTTTTTAAAGAGATGAAAATCTCAACATGAGCTTGACATAAAAGAGACCTTAAGATAGCGGGATACCTTCTCATACAATCCAGCGCTCGGATGAAGAAGTCCTTGTGTAGCTGGTGCTCGTCCCTCAAGATCGAGCACTGCTCCAGTGTCACCGACATGGATGTCCTGTCTTTGGCACTTTTACAGCAGGTGAAACGAATACCATTTAGTTTGCGACAAATCTGAGAGACAGGTAGGAAAAGAGTTTATTGTTCACATGTGTATTACTCAAGCATCGACTTCTTCTAAAGACTTCCAGTACAAGCACATCAACTATGACTTCTGGTTTAGATTCAGTTATTAAAGTCATTTGGTTCTAGCTGCACTATAAAGTGTAAAAAAGTTTACCTTTTCATTCCAAGGTAAGACTTGGAAGACTTGGAAGGGAGAGAATTAATTTATTTAGACTTAATTAATTTATTTGTATGAGAAGTATGGGACTGTGCGTGAGCCATAGGAGATGGTAAACATCCAGCAGAGAAGACAATGGTACCCCAGAGAGAGAACGATCTGTAGTAGGTGATGATGAAAATCACAGCTTATTGGTAGGAGCAACAATTTCATTAAGAAAAGGGAAAGCCCGATGTTGTGTGAATTGGACACTTGCTTTAAATCTTAACTAGCTAACATCATGGCATTTTACTTTTAAGAAACCTATTGTAGACTGGCTTTATGTTATAATATTTTAGGCATGGGCATGGTATAAGATGAGAAAACCACTCGGCAATATGAGAATACTATAAATGGCCACCATTCTTTATACATCTACTGTGTGCCAGGCACAACACTACCAAATTTTATGTAGATTTTCTCTTGTAATGAACTTCACATGAACCCTAGAGGAAGGTAGAATTATTCCTGTTTCACAGATGAGGGAACTGAAGTTCAGATAGCTTAAGTAACTTGCACATAACAGAGCGGAACCAGAGTACAAGTATGGTGTACTTATGGCCAAGGACCAAATCTTTAAATTCTGTTATGTTTAGCTTCCCTCTATGCAATTCTTTCTTTTTGCTATTGCAATTTCAATTTTCAATTGTTATTCCAATTTTATTATTCCAATATTCTCTTGTCTTATCGCCTCATGGTTAGTAGGTGAATCATTCCATTCCTTTTCCTTCCACCCCAGGATAGGTTTCTGATGTGAGATGCTACTAACCATCTGCAGCATCAACAATGCTAAACAATGTGCATTTAAAAAAAAAAAAAATTAAGGGGCCGGTGAGATGGCTCAGCGGCTTAAGCGCCTGCCCGGCAAGTGCTAAGGCCTGAGTTCGACTCCCAGAACCCACATACGAAAAAGGGGCTGGTGATATCGCTCAGCAGCACGGGCGCCTCCTGGCGCGCGAGGTTCTGAGGTCGACCCCCCGGTACCCACACACACACAAAAAAATTAAACGTGATACAATAAAAGTCTACTTTATTATCAGCCACCAGGGCGGCTTTAAAAGTTGCCTGCCTTGAGGAGATGATATAGTTTTTATCAAGGTATTTTTCTTTACCATGTTTTAATTGTGATTCCAACACTTATACTAGGATTTATATGCCCCTATTAATTTAGACCTTCACTACTTTCTAATTCCAATAAAAATGACTACAGAAAAATGAGGGTACTATTTCACTATATAATCTTATTTTCATTTAGAAAATTCTAATCCTTTCAAATAAACAGTAATTCACATTTTTAAAAGCTTGACTACATCCACAGTAATAAGATAGACCTTAAAAGATGCTTTTTAAGATATGATTTTTAAAAAGATTTATTCTTTTCATTATATATACCTTTCCTACTTAAGATATTTAGTGTTCCAAATTTAAAGTAAAGTGAATGTGGGAGCAATTTCATCAGAGTAGACACATGGGGGTGTCTTAATTTCTGTATTTCTACAATTCTAGAACGGTACAAGCTTGATTTAGCATACTTGATTAGCATCTTGCTTCTTTATGTTCTCATTTTTATCATTTAAATTAAATTGAGATAAAACCAAGTAGCTTTATGTTTCAATTTGAATGTAAAATACTAACATGAGCAATATTTCATTAAATAAGATTTAAAGAAAAGAGGAAAAAGACAGAAATAAAAACTTGTTGAAAAATATCAAAAGGAATTTGTCTATTTCTTCATTTTGAGAGTACTGTTTAGTTACTTTGTTCACAAATGGGATCTTGCAATTGAGATATCAGCCTACAGAAATAGATAACTGATAACAATTGATAATCATACTCAATTTTAAATTGTGTAGAAGTCATATATGATTAGTATACACATTCCAGAAAAATATTTTAGAAATATATGGGATTTATGGGAAAATTCATATTCGGCCAAATGGAAAAATAAATCTAATAGAAAATATACATTAGTGTTTGCTTGTGTGAGTCCTTGTTTCCATAACTTCATGATATGTACATTATTAAATACTTACATGTTTCCAAGTTGTTAGAAGGCCTTGGCAAATGATCAGACTACCTTAATGCTGTCATGTTATTAGTAAAATAGAAAAAAATACCTTATGATCTACCATGTGAGAATTACCAACCATAGTATTCTTTGAAGACCCAAAAGCAGCCACACTGGGGAAGAACTCCTACAAGAGGCCTTTACATTATGCATTATGATGCTAAATGGGACCAGTGTAAATGAGCTGCTTGAAAACACTTTCCATCCTTACCTTGATGACCTTCCCGGGAATCCAAACGCATGTAGGGAAACTAAAGCAGCTTTCTTTTGCCTTGCTATTGCTAAATTATTTAAGATAATCTCATGGTAAAATATCTTTTCCTTTTTCCCAGAGGAAAATAAGTAATATTGGATTATGATTGAACCACCGGCAGTCAAGAAAAGGTCTGTTTTAGACGCCATTGCTAAGACTACACTAGAAGTTTGCTTAACCTAAAGTCCGAATTATGAGTAATACTGCAGAAACCACAAATACAGCATATATCATAGATCTCTTCAGTGTGCCTTTCCCAATGAAGGGATGCTTTCCTAAAGAAAGATCTTTGGGTCTGAAGTTCTAATAAAATTCATAAATTTCATATGAGTTATGCCTCATGGTTGCCAGAAAAGAGCTTAAAACACAGGCATAATTCTCTCTCTTTCTACAGAAATCTACAATAGACAGATCTTCCACCCTAAGGGTGCCATTAAGTGAGAGAGAACCATGGAAAATACAGCTCATTACCCCAAGATCAATCCATCAGGAATAAATTCTGTGCCAATATCTAAATTAACGAACACATTTACAAGCTCATTAACTGAACAATATGTCCAGAAACCTTATTGAAGCTGTGAGTCAGAGATCTGATAACCACATGCTGCTGAAACCATATGTCTCTAGAGCTGCAGATCAAAATCCTGGTTGATACAGAAAACTGACACGGCAACCTGCAATGCCAAGAGAATCGCAGCTATTTCATTTTAACCTCAGACTGACAAATATATCCCAGGTTGGTAAGAGTAATGAAGGAGCCAGATTCTTTCTTATTGAGTGTCTCTTCCTCTTCTGTATGCTCTTGCCTACTGATAGGACTACCAACAAGAGTGACAGTGCCTCATCCCCTGGGTAATGGGGATGACATCTGCTAACCCAAAGTGCAGAGGCTGGACCCTGCCTAATAGATAACCGATAATGCATGCTGTGATGGAAAATGAGATTTGACATGAATCCTCACCGTTGCAGCCAGCCACATGATTTCTACATTCTTTCTTTTTTTGGCTTGGATATTTTGATGAAGATTTTCTAGTAATCCTTTCAAATCATTTTGTTCTTGAAAATGTGAAATGTCTGAAGGGGGGGTCAAGAAGGAGAAAAAAAAATGAAGCAGTGTTAGCATTTATGCCCACCATGTAGTTTTCTTCAATATATCTGCAAATGCAACTTTCAAAACAACAAATGTCTTTTGGAGTACAGAGTATCTGAGGATAATATCAATCCTTCCAGTTTTATTCTTTATTTGGAAATATGCTTCAGTTTTCCCCATTCCTTGTTCTATGTAACTATGGTAATGTCAATTGGTCATACTTTTTTTTTTACAAACAAAGAAAATATTTTTAATGAAGATGACAGCTGCTGTTTCACTTTTATCATAGCACAATACAGAGATGTCATGGGACAGAACCTTTTTTTTTTGCCACTGAGTAGCTAGTTTAAATCAAAAGAATATATTAAATTGAATATCTTAGGGGCAAGAGAAATCTGAAAGTTCAATTTCAAAATATGAAGTCAGTTTCCATAGAGCAAGTTTGCTCAACCCTGGCATTGTTGATTTTAAATCAAATAGTATTTTGTTGGGGCAGGATAGTGTCCATTATGGAATGTTTAGCAGCATCCCTGTACTCTACCATTTAGGGGAGAGAAGCATCCATTCCCCTGTGACAATAAAAATATATATCTGCCAAAAAAACTATTGTCTGTCTGTCTGTCTATCTATCTATCTATCTATCTATCTATCTATCTATCTATCTATCATCTATCTATATCTGCACATTTTCAAATGTTCTCTGATGTAAAAAAAAATCTATCCTAGTTGAGAACCACTGCTACAAAGGGTCATAGGTATGTCAGAAAGAAAGGAAGCACCTGAGGCAAAGGCTAATGATATAAACCACGTTAGGAACTAGGAAATGACACTGGTTGTTCAGATCCTTACATACAAATAACTAAACAATGGGTAATAAATGGCATACACTTTACACTAAAACCTTAGGCTATGTGTAATTATGACACACATGTCCCTAAGACTTGGTAAGGTGGGTTTCAAGGTTACAAACACAGTGATGTAAAAAGAAAGTCTTTTGAGAAGAGTGTTGGGCTAGTACTTTATGGTACAAAAAAGATATTTTTGAATTCACAAACTGAAGTAGAATAATTTCTGAGAGATTTGATTGAGGTTAAAAACAAAGGACAAGATATATGAGAACTACAACCGTATCTAGTTTATACAGTTACACCAAAGAAATGGGTTGTATAATCTTGATTCAAAGCACGCACAAAAACCCACAAACTTATTTTAATAGCAAGGGGACTTTGTACTTTCTGAATCTGTATCATCACAATCCATTAGCAAGCATATTTAAATAGTCTTTGATATCATCTATAGAGAATAGAGGAACTATCTCAATGAACCATACTAGCAGTGTATATCTTTCATAGAAGTGGTTGGCAAAGTGGAAATGTTCATTGAAAGCAATCATATATCATCTTGGATTTCATGAAGACGGAATAGAGAGAAGTTGGGTATAATTGAAACATATAGGCTTTGTTAGGGAGGTGGGATTAAAAACATTCATGTAAAATGTATGCATGATTTTACTATATTAGTTTCTGAAAGGTATAGCTTTGAAAGGTCAACTCTTTACTGTGTAACAGATGCTTCTCATAAGAAATAGAAGGTCTGGCTTAAAATCACCACGTCTCCGAGGTAGGTGACTCTAATACACAGGAATTTTAACAGGACACAGCCCAAAGACAAAGGAAAGGAGGCTTTTAAGAGAGTTATAAAACCAGCCCAGAACTCTGCAACTCATCAAAGAAGGTAAGGACAATAATAGTGCTTTTAAATTTATACTCATGGTAGGTGAGGAATAAAGAGTCGGGTCCACAATCACTGCTTTTAATATTGATAGATGGTAACCAAAACAAACCTAGAGTAAGCCATAAATTAGAATTATAAGGAGCCATTAAAAATTATGGACAGGTACATCCTTGACATTGTTGAAAGGAGAAATTTGTCAGATTACTGAATTAATTTATTCATGTAACATTGTGCGTGTGTGTGTGTTCATATATTCATGTGTTGAACTCTTTCTGTAAGTGTATACAGGCAGATTAAGACATTGGTTTAGGTCACTGTTAGGTTTTAGTATTTAATATAATTTCTGATTGCCTTTTTATGTCACTTAAAATATATATTTTAAAATAATAAAATCTTTGTAAGAGCAATAGAGAACATGGTATATGTATGTGAAAAGAAAACCCCTAAATTCTTATGATATAAAGACATTCAAAATAGCTTCAGACTAGTAAGGTGGGACAGATATTTAAGCCATTGTAAGTACATGAAATTGTATTACAGCTATGATGTAAGTGAAGACGTCAGGTCCGAGGAGAGAGGTGGGCAATTCCAGAATAGTTGGGCGTGGAAGGGAGACTAGCAAAGGCAATGCACCGTGGTTTCTGCAAGCTTTAGAAGCCAAGGGGAAAACATCAGCAAAGCCTTTGTGGGGACGCCTGAGACCTAAACTACAGGCTTCGAAGAGGATGATGGGACCCTGACCCCTCCTCTCTTGCTTTTGCCTGCCAGTGGCCAAGATGTAATGGTATTTTCCACCATGCACGTTCCACCCCCCAACCCCCACCCCCATGCGTGCTGCCTCATCACACGCACAAAGCCTGACTCTTGACAGGAAACTCCAAGGGTGTGAACTCAAAAATAAGTCAATTATCTCAGGAATTTTGTTATAATAAAGTGAAACAGACACAATGTTTAAGTTATTTTTTTCATATGTTTCATGGTCAGGGGAGAGTCAATTCAAAGGCTGACTCTCCCAACCCCTGTGTCACTAATGTCTTCCAAATCTGTGCTGGTGTTTTCACAATTAGCTGAGGACATTACAGACAGCTCTAGTGTTAACAAAACAGACTGACTTCTTCTGAATGCTCGGACTCCAGAACAAAGAAAAATACTTATCAAAATAACTTAGTTTCCTTGTTGACATGGAAATTCTTTAATAAAGCTATCTGAAAACACACTATCAGGCTACTAAATATAAATCAAACTAATGGCCATCCTTTGCCCTCTCCCCCCACATAAAGACAGTGCTTAGAACAGACACACAGGATGTCTCAGACACTTCTCTCCCTCTCCATGACATATTTCTTAAAAGGAAGTTGTTTCAATATTCTTCAAAGTTTCAAGATACTATTTCTATTTCTGTAACGACAAAGCTTGTTTTATTCAGAACACATGGCTGTCAACCCAACATTTCAGTTGTTGCCAAGGTTTTATAACCTGGTAAAAATCTGCAGACCACAGAAATCCAAGTCTGGTTTAGGAAAGGAGCATTATCAGTCATGACGGTCTTGAAAATAGCTGAGCCTTTCAAAAGTAATGATAAACTCCAATCAGCATGGCTGATTGCTTTAAGACTCCAAGATGTGGTGATAACCACAATGGCAGAAGGATGTAATGATAGATAAATAGATACAGATGATGTATCAGTTGAAAATCATGGCGTACATAGAATAGAGATTGGTTTTAAATTTTCATCATCTCTTCTCAAATGTACACACAGCTAATAGGCCCTTTTTTGATGCTCATTTCTGCATTACTTTTAACGCTTGAATTTATTGCAATTGAATCTCCATACAAATATCTGTCATTGTATTTTTTCTTTTCAGAGCTCAAGAAAGGAATGAGAGGAAGGTTGCATACAGGAAGGTTCATTGCATTGTTTATATTAAATAGCAAAAAATCACATGAACACCATTATATCACAAAAACCATGTTGAAAAGAGGTGGAAATTACAGTAGAAAAACTCCTATGAGATAACAATAATAATATAGTTAATGCACAATTCTATCATATTTTTATGAATACATATAAAGAGAAAAATATATATATTTGAGAATGAATATATGAGAATGTAAAATAACAGATGAAAGATGTCAATTTTCTCAGAGGAGGGCAGGCATGGAGTAGGAAATTAGGGCTTTTACTATATCTGTAAATATTTATTTCTTACAAAAATTCTGAGGCTAGGAAACAAGTTCCCAAATGTTTATTATTTACGATTTGTTATTTTTTGTTTGAAACTTTCATAATTCTCCTAAAAGAAGGCACTAAGTCAAAATTCCAGGAACATAATTTCTACTGCCAACTCTGCTGTGCTTTGATGTGTGCTTTCGGCCAAGTTGCTTGACCTTTGTCCCTACTTCCTCAACTGCAAAATGAGTACAGTAACCCTGTCATGCTTCAGGGACACGTAGTGGAAAATGATTAATAAAGTCATTACAGAAGAGGCTACATTATTAAATTTTGTGTCAATTCTAAAAGGGAGAATAACTCACTCTTAAGAATGAGTTTACAGCCTCAGATGGGAAGCATATTCCCTCAGGCAAAATGCAGAATACACCCCAGGTAGGACACATTCTCTTCACATCACCCATAGCAAACACTCACAAGCCCAGTGACTGCTCCACCACACCTCATCAGAACAGATGAATCCAATGGAGAGTCACTTTTTTGTGCTTATTTTCTCTGTGTCTTGTCAAAAGATATTTCTTTAACACCAAGAGTTCTAAGTACGACATTGATTTGCATCAAAAGCAGGGTGCTAATGAGTAAGCAGAAGTGGGACCACCACTTTGCAGCTGATTGGGCTATGATGCTGATGGTGTCACTGCTGCAGCTTCATTCCCTATGGCCAAATGACTTTACAGTGCCAGAAAGTGTTTCAAAGTGAAAAGAAAATCCTGGCTGCCTTCCTAGTACCAAACCCACTCATTCCCTCCTGAGTAGCAGACACTATGTTTACATGGAATCAATCACAGCCTCAGTCTTAAATTAATAAGTATTAGCTTGAAATTGAGACTAGTTCAGGGATGGGCATGATCTAAACAAATCCAATCTTAACCCTGACATTGGCAATTGTTTTAAAAGTATGTAGGTGCTCTACCTGCTGCAGTTGAGGGACGTGCAGGAAGCTCCTTATCTCTTCAGTTGAGTAAGGAGACTGCTCAGGACTGCCATCACTTAGATGTGATGTGACTACATATAGAATAAGGTCCACACCCACAGAGTAGCACAGTGATAAAATAGGGGGGAAAAGCTTCTCATTTATGCTCCCGAGCCACTGAACCAACCCTCTTTTCAAACTTGCTTAACTGTTGGAAGTTTGTTATGTTAATTAAACAACTTTATTTATTGTTCAAACCAGTCCAAGGGAGGGTTGCTGTCACTTGGAACCAAAAGCATTGTAAGATAAATAAATGATTATGTATGTATTTTTAACACTGACCAACCATATTGCAAATGTGTATTCTTGAGTTAGAGGAAGGAAAGGATAGAGATTATTTCAGAGAGCAGTGAATCAATTGCTTCTACAATGACTATTTTAAAACATGGTTCGCCCATTCTTTGGCACTTTTTTTACAAAGAGGTGGAGTTCAAGTCCCCTCACCTTGAATATGAGTCAGCTTGGAACCACCTTGACTAATATAGTATGGCAGAAATGATGCTATGTAACTTCTGAGGTCAGTTCAGATGTGAGTATGTAGCTCCTGCCTGATTATTTTCTTGGACTTTGGTGTTTGTGTGCTTCCTTTTGATACATCTCTTATATGAACTCATCTGCTACATTGGAAGAAGGCCAAGCCACCTGCGGGATCCTCTTTATGTGAGCTAGTCAATAGTCACAGATAAACCCCTCCTCCAAGGCAAGCTGGCCCTGGTGCCAGAATGTGAGTACAGAAACCTCCAAATGACTCCAGTCCTCAGCCATTCAGGTGGCCCAGCCCCTCTTTTTTATACCTGAGGTCACAGATATCCTAAAGAAGAGGGACAACCCATCCCTACTTTCTCTGTGTGACTCCTTTAACCCACATAATCTGAGCATAAATAAAATGATTCTGATTTTGCTTCAATAAACTTGAAATAGTTTGTTACTTGGCAATATATAACTAGAATATCCACAACAAAAACAACTGAGAAGGACCTGTACTTCTAAGTATAAAACATTAACATATGAGGACAATGCTTTCACAGTCCACTCTGGTTAGCTTTATATTCTGTAATACCATATCTTTTCTTTAATTAACTCTGAAACAATAATAGTAAATTGCACTAGCCACTAGATAAAAACAATTAGGTACAATCCTTTGTGAAGTCTTAACATTCTAAATTATGTTCTTTGGAGGCTGTAAAATCTTGCAAAATATAAAAAAACAAAACTTCACTAAAACCAATTTTATTTAAATTGTATTTAAAATTCATAAAGGAGGCAATAGATGAAATATCAAAATCCCAACCTGATCAGAGCTGAATATTTTTGAACTATGTATTTTCAGCATCTGCCCTTAAATGAATTTCAAGATTCATCACTGATAGCAACAAATAAAACAAACTTCAAAAATAGTTGTTAAAACATATCCAAAGCACTGTATTATACATTCTTTGAATTGCCCTTACTCAATGTTACATATGGGAAGCAAAGACATGTGATAAGTAAGGATAAGAAGAAAATGATAACATATCTTAGTTTTTAAAGAAATCATTTATAATTCAATTTCAAAATCTCCAAATATTTTAGTCATGATAAAGGGTTGGGAGATGCTGTTTTCCCCTGAAAATAAGACCTAACCCAAAAATCATCAGCCTGGAAAAATCATCAGACATCAAAAATGCCACCCCCAGTAAGCCTATCTTTGCCTTACCTGCCCTACAGAGAGGCCACCGAGTAAGAGATTCATGGTGGCAGAGAAAGCAAAGATAGGCCGATTGGGGCTGGCATTTCTGATCTCTAGTTTTTAAGGCTGATTATTTCCCAGTTAGATCTTATTTTGGGGGAAACAGAATGGTTTCTAGTTAAATAGCTGTGCAGCACCTAAATTCTGGTCTCATGTTGCTTGCTCTAGTTTAATGTACCGACGATAGAGCTGAGTGGGGAAAGCAGACTTGAGTATAAAGAAAAGCTTTGTATGAACACTCAGGGTTCAGAATTAGAGGAAGCATACATTTCTCAAAGTTCAGGTAAAGAATGAATGCAGATTTGGAGATGATTTTGATCTCTCTCTCCCCACCCTGTGTAAGGGCCAGACTGCTGGTGAAATATACCAAGGTCAAAGGGCAGCACAGAGAGGCAGATGCACAATAAGGCCTGCAAAAGAGAAGGACTTACCTCTTCCATGCCCCTATTCTTTCTGACAGCATGGAAGGAAATGAATCTCCAGCTGTGAGAATGAGAGGCAAGAAAAGGGGAGATGGTTGAGAAACTCTTAAGCATTCTAACAGTCATGGTCTCTGGTTTATCTCTTCAGGATCCGGAGGCAAATGATAATGATATCTTGAATATTTATCACCATATAGAATTAAACAACTCCTGAGGTACTAGGAAAGGCAAAAAATGAGGTAAAACAGAGAAAGAGAATTATAGGAATGAAAGTGTTTTGGAAGGCTCCAAAGTGAAAAGGATAGAGGTAAGGCTTACATTTTATTTCATTACTGTTGTTCCTTTTTTTGACTTGAAGTTCCCTCTTATTTGGTAATATGAGACATTCATATATTTACAGTTCACTAAGGGCAACACAATGAATTAATTAATTAGTGTTCTTACATTGCTCCTTTTTCATCTACTTCATAAAGAGAACTTCCTATTTTCCCCTTTAACTGGCTTCCAAAGAGTTCCACTTTTCTGGAGTTTTGTGATGCAGAATTATAAAAAAAAAAAAAAAGAGAGAAATACTGATGGAAGTAAAAATGAACTGGAAAATACAGGCCTTTGTGGTTATGGTTTTCGGAGGAGTACAATGGTAGATAGAGAATATTTGAGATTGTTACGTTAAATAGCTGAGTGAATTCCAGTTGGAAAAAAGGACTTCGTAAGTTGTTAAGGTGAATGAATAAGTTGTTAGCTGTTTCCTCTTTGAAGTTTAATTAAATGTTTCAACAAATTTTTAGTCACCTTTTCATTGGTTAGTCTATGTATTGGATATGACATTATGATAAAACTGAACCATAAGACATCCTGGAATTAATGCAGGTCAAATTACTTACTCCCAAAAGGAATGATGAATCCAAAAATGTTAGTACTCACCTTATCCCTCACAGTGAGACCAAAGACCTCATGGTGATGTTTTCAAAAGCTTATTAATAGGGGTGTTCCAAAAAGAAAAAAAAGTGCTATTTTTAAAAAAGTCTCATGGAATTAGTTACATGAAAAAAAATCAGTAAAGTTAATATAAATTTGAAGGCGTACAGACAAAATAGGGAAGGAAAGAGAGTACTGAATAGAGACACAAAGTGTATAGAGGACTTTACAATCAAATTTAACTGGATCAATAGGTTGGTTTCTTTGCACGCAAGAGAAATATAACTCAAAGTATACCATAATCATTACCTTATCCATCTCACTAACATTCCTAAGTGTAATGTGACTTCATTTTGTCACAGAAATTGACAGTGGAAATATTAACTTCCTTTTTCTGGTGAGATAATGGTTGAATGTACTTTGAAGTACAAGGTATATACATATTAATTATTCTAATTTGGCTGACAATGAAATGTAGGCATTCAAAACATCAAGTGACTCACCTAAGTGAGCTTTCAAGTAAATTTATGTCCTTTGACTTCATGCCATTATGTGCTGACTTACAAGACCGGTACACCGAGAGGTCAGCTAGTCTTTGATGTGTGATGAAATCTGGGATGCAAGACTTAGATGTTCTAAAGAATGGAGGGCCTCAGTGAAAAGAAAAGAATAAAGAAAATGTAAGGAAAAAGGGCAGAAATCTGTCTGTAGTGGATTTACTGCCTAGAATGGGGATAACCAAAAGATGTGATGGATCTAAATTATGACAACCACCAAATAACATGAAAGTTGCGGAGATAAATGCCTAGTTGGCCAAGCAGGTGGTTATTTGTCTATGTGTAGTGTGTCTACCTTTGTTGATTGCAGTGTTGTTCATACTTCATGCTCCTATACAGAAAATAAAGATTTAAAATTTTTATATCACTTATCTTTAAAATGACACAGAAATGCTTCAAGACACAGTGGTTTAAGAAAGTCACTTAAAAATAAATTAAAAAGTCACTTAGTTTTACAAACATTAATAGAATATTAAAAACTTGAAGAGTTATGTGCATCAGAGTTTTTTTCAGCAATGGATTAAAATAAATTCATAGTTATAAATATATAAAAATTAAAACAAAATAAAAGCATAGTGCTAGAAATATTCAAATATTTTAAAATCTACAATTTCAGATTCAGGTCAGAAACTTCCAGACAACAGTAGGAGAACAATGGTACAAGAGTGAAAAGAACATTCAACTGGGAGCTGTCCAAAGACAGACATGAAATTTAGTTCCTGTTGTCCTACTAGCTGGGTGTGGAACCTTAACAAAACCTGTGCTGGATCCCAAGTTCCTCTTTTCAAATGATAGGACTGGAATAGATTAGTGTTTTTTTTTTTTTTTTTTTTTTTTTGAGACAGGGTTTCATTATTCAGTTCAGGTTGGCCTTGAACTCACAGCAATCCTCCTGCCTCAGCCTCCCGAGTGCTGGGAATATAGGTGTGTGCCACCACATCTGGCTATAGATCAGTATTTTTAAAATTATGCCTTGAGGAGCAATTATTTAGCAAAATACTCTTGAGGGTTTTATACAATTGTTCATGATCTCTTAATGCATAACATGGTATCTTTTTAAAAATTTTAAAAGCTTTAGACTATGGACTGGGGTTGGCAAATGATGACAGATTAAGTCCAATCAGTTCTCTGTATTCCTAAGTGCAGTATTATTGGAACTCAGCCATATCTAAGGTATACATATTGACTATGACTTATTTTACATCAGAGTGGCAGCCATGATTAGTTGTGATCTACAAACCTGTATAATTTGCTTTTTGACCTTCAAAGAATCAGTTTTTGAAAAATGCTATAGACCTCAGAAATCTCAACAGGGTAATGTAAATTCTAAAATAATTTGATTATAGAATTCTTTTGTTATTCAATAATTGCTAACAGAAACAGCATTCTTTCAAACACTATGGGTTGGATTATTTCCAAGATTCAACAGTATTCTACTGTTCTCTGGTTCTTTAAAACATCCAACTAGGGCTGAGAATATGCCTCAGTGGTAGGGCCGTTGCCTAGCATTCATGAGCCCCTGGTAGAAAAACAAAACAAAACAAAACAAAACAGAACCACAACTAAATGACCTAATTAATTACACTCATTCATGTATTCACTTACTACTTATGCAGCAGAAATCATGTGTCAATGTTTTTGGAATTTCATATATAAAGTCAACAAATGCCGAGGACTCCCATCCCCCTGGAGTTCATATTCTGGGTGAGGAGGCACTTTTGAACTCGGTACTTGCTAGGTGATGATAGATGCTATGTAAAAAAATGAAAGAGAGAAGAAGGGGATGACAGTTTAAAAGAGAATGGTCAAGAAAGGCCTTACTGAGAAAGTGACATTTGGGCAGAGACTTGAAGGAGGTGACTAAATGATCCACAGGGCTGAAAGCATTCAAGGCAGAGGAAACAGCTATTTGAAAAGCTCTCAGACACAGCAGGTCAGTGTGGGCCAAATGGAACCACGAGCAAGAGAGAGGCCAGAGGGAATCCAAGGATTAATGGGACAAGCTGTGTGAGGCATTACAAGCATCTTTAAGAATCTAGGATTTTATTGTGAGAAAAGAAAAGAAGAGGGCTATAAAAGAGTTTGTGAAGTGTGAGTAGACTTCCCTTTTTAAAGGCTCTCCCTGCTGCTGTGATAATAAACGAGTGAGAAGAAAACAGTGGAGAAGGTGATTGCTCTAATCTAGGAAAGAGGTAAGAAATGTTTACAAAAGGTGAATAGCTGCAGATGGAGAGAATTGTTGACGTTTATTGTAAAAGTACAGCCAGTGAAAGCTTTTGATGGTGCAGAATTAGGTAAGGGGCAAAAAGAGTCAAGGATAGCTCCACTTTTTCCCTAACGCAAATAAAAGCTGGAATTGATGTAAACGTAGACAAGAAAGATTGTAGCAAGAGCATTTTTTGAAGCTCATAGCAGGAACCAAGCAGTATAGATGACTAAAGGAAGACAGATGGACCTGACATGAAGACATGGAGGTCAACAGTTAGCAGATGGGTTTAAAGCAGTGAGGCTGTGTTCACCAAGAGAGCGGAGTAGACATCTACGCATGGAATTCTGGGACACTGCACGATTCAGAGAATGAGGGATCTGTAATGGAGACTGAAAAGAAGCAGCAGACAATAGCATCAATCACAGAAAATGGAATGTTCTGGAAGCCAAGTGGACAGGAAGGGAATGAATAACCATGTCAAACCTATCACTAGATCAAGGTACATGAGGACAATGAGCAGAACACTGGATTTAACGTGTACAAATCCCAACAAAAAGAGTTTCAATGAAGTTACATGAACCAAAGCCTGGCTAGAATCAACTTAGGAGAAAAATTAGTGTAGAAAAATTGGAGTCAGCTAATAAACTTCGAATTCCACTTTTTTCTTCTCTTCTTGGGATATTTTCAACTTTGAGGTTATCCTTAAACTTTAGTTTGTTCGCAATACAGATATCACACAATGAGGTTCTATGAGATCTGTAACTACAGATACAATTCTCTTGTACAATGCCAATCCCTTTTAACATTTTTGCATGTCTATGTAATGCCAGACATATGACTAACATGTGAAAAATTACTCAGCCATCTGAATGTTTCCAAATATACATATGTTTGAAACAAAATAAGCAAAATATGCGGAGGACTAGCTAGATTTTTCATTTGTATATTTGGATATCCATGTAATGTCAGAGTTGAGATGCCTACAGAAGTATCAGTAGTAAGTTGATTGTATGATTTCTTAATTTAGAATTCCTGTTGGAAAGATTTTCACATGTTAATTTAAGAAAGATATCTATATTTTATTTTATCTCTAGATTGTTAAAATATTTAAATTTATAATATTTGGATTATTCTTTGAGCTTAGAAAACTTGGGCATTGTCCTTAGCATGATAAAATTAATTGAGGTAATCTCACATTGAGAAGACTCATTATTACATCTGAGTTGCTATATACGTATAGACATATATCTTGGGTCAGTCAACTATAAATATCATTAAACAACAAATAAATACAAGATAAATGGTTTTAACATTCCAAAAAATTTCATTTTTTTTACAACCATGTGTAAAGTATAAGTGAAATGCAGTCATAAATTATAATTTTCTAGATAACTGTGACATCTTACATATCTGAGCCTGTAAGTCTCTTTAATACACAAAATACCAAACCTCACTTGTAGATAAGGATTTCTTTGAAATGACTCTTGTATAGGAAAAAGGTAAGAGAGGGACTGAGTGGGTTAAAAAGTAGTTTACGCTGTTCAGCCGTAGATTGGCACGCTCTCTCTCATATGTGCGTGGATCTCTCTGTCTGTTCTTTATCAAAGAAAACCTCATTTCCAAGCCTATTTGCTGCTCTCTGACTTTCAATTAAGTCTGGACAATGAAGACCCCGGGGGAGACTGAAGGACAGGAGGAAGAAGGGAGACAGCAAGCGTACATTTTCCCCAGACTGTTTATGGTATCTCTGGAAGTTGTTATGCATTCTCATGGCCCCAGTTTCAACTGGACAACTTTTCTGCCCAAGGTTCAAGCTCATGGTACTCAGTTGCCACCAAGAATCTAGGTCCAGCTAGGTGGCCTCTGCTTTTGTCCTTTGGTGACACTGCATTCGACTTATTCGGAACCCAGGCTAATAGCTAGTGTTCAACTCTGGGTGATTTCATCAACCCCAACTTAATTTGCAAATTCCTATAATTCTTGTGCTCCTGCATGAGGCTTGAGGAATGTAGCCCCTGCGAATTTGGTATTATTTTTATTTTATCACAGGGTAGCCTGGCTTAGCATAGCTTGTCTAATGCAGCTGTCCTTGTCCACCTGATCCCGTGGCAGGGTAAATCCTCCTTGCACAGCTTGACTTCCTCCCTGAAATCTGTAGACAGTGAGAAGGAAGTAAAGAGAAAAGAGATATTTGGAAAAGAGACAAAGTGACAGGTGATGAGGCGTAGACTCTAACGGTGCCTTGTGGTACCCACAGCTTTGAAACTCTTGACAGAATAAAAATGGTGGGTTCTGAAGCCACTGTTCTTTAATGTTGAGAAGCTCTTCCAACAGCCAGAAAAAGTCTCCATGTAAATGTGAGTTGTCCAGAGGAAATCAAGTATTTTATGTGTGAGAATGAAACATATTTAATCTATCACAGGACATCTCTTTACTAATGAGAAATGTTCAGATTGTTGGAAGATCTTTTGTGAGGTGGGGTGGTGTATGTGTGTGTGTGAACATATCCTTTGAATATATTTGCCTCAATCATTTCCTCCTCTTATACATTTACATAATTTCAAGAGCCTGGTGAGGTCTGGGGAAACTAGCTCAGGATCTGTGATGGTGAAGTTTGTCAACTTGATCAGCCTGGGAGCTGCCCGGGAATGATGGAGCACACTTCTGTGTTTGTCTGGATGGATCAGGGAGATGTGGACCTTGAGGTCTACATCTGCTCTTTCACCCCTTCCTCTCTGGCACAGTCCTCCTGTTCTGCTTCCTGGCCTCCATGAACTAAGAAGCTTTGTTCTGCCACATGCTCTGCTATGTTATTCATGCCTTAATAGCCAACCATGTACTGAATCTCTTAAGACCGTGAGCCAAATTAAACCTCACTTCCTTTTAAGTTGTGGGTGCTGCGCATTTTATCCCAGCAATGGGAAAGCTAATATAGAAACAGTGGTAGTTTCTAACCATAGAGAGCTCTGAAAATCAGGGACAAGAAATACGTGAAAGCATCCATTCAAAACCATGGTGGCAGTGAGGTACATTTTGAGTGTCAACATATGTGGACTCTATGAAGTGGACAGGTATTCAGATGTGCCCTTTCTGTGTATGGACGATTGCCTAGCTAGGCAGGGCACATAGCCAGTGCCCTCAGCATGGATTCATCCAAATATTTTCTGGTCTGTGACAAGATCATTAGATTATCACAACTGAAGGAAAGCTCCATGTAAGAAGTCTTAATTTTCATTGTCTACCAGAGCAAATGTAGCACAACTCTGTTGACTATATACCAGGAACTGACGCTCCTCAGTGACTGTATCCATTTATAATAAAAGAAATCTGCTACTATGCGAGATGCCTCCATGGCACTGGACAGTGGAGTGAGTCCAACAATGTGAGATGCTACAGAAGTTTGTCAAAGCCTAGTACTGATTCTTTTCCAGTGTTACAAATGTTGTAGTCAGTTTTTTGTTTTTCAGCAACACTCTTATGTATATCAGTTTGTAATTTTATTTTACATAGAACACAGTTCTGAATGATGCCTCGGCAGATTTATTTTCTCATCCCTTTTGGAATAGAATCTAATTATTTCATTCAGGAAACCATTATCTTGTTCTGGAAAAAAATCACTTTTAATTTATTAGTGAGTTCTGTCTTATGTTTGAAAACTTACTACATTTTCAAAGGCTGCATGGCAATATTTAAAAAGGCAAAGAATTAGACAGTAAGGGTATGTTGTTCAATATTTTGTTCTAAAAATATCCAATTTGAGTTATTCCATGTTGTCTTTATAGTTAAGCTCTTCTTTTTCACCTACTCTGTTCAATCCTCTTATTTTAAGGTTTACTTGTCCCAATAGAGTCCTGTTACTTTCTGTAAATTTCATATTATTTTTACATTCTATATTTATTAAAAATTTCTAATTTTATACTGACCTGAACCAACTTTGTTCTATTGATCTATTTTTTTAATGAAATTTAAAATAAAATGAAATACTAAAAACAGAAAATGCTAAGGGGCTGGCGGGTGTAACTTAGTGCTAGAGCCCTTGCCCAGCATGTGTGAGGCCCCAAGCTGGATCATTAGAATTGTGGGGGGGGGGGACACGAAAAAAAAGGAAAAAGCTCACTGAAAATGTAAGTTCCAAGGACACAAATTATTCTCATCTACGTAAGCTGAACCTTGTTAACGGTGCCATAAAACGAAACATTAGATCCTTCATATGCGCATAAAACTTTCACAAATTATATTTAAGATATATATTTTAATAATTATGTTAAAAGAAGTAAACAGGGAAAGCCATAGTTGATCTCATTTTTAAAGTTTAAAAGTGGATGTGAATAAAATCTTTTTCCAGGGCTTTTTCTTCTAAACGCACCAAAGGCACAGCAGCAGGGTTTGAAGACCAACCCCAAACCACATTTTGTACTCTTTCAAAACCATTTATGTGCAGAATAACAACATTTCAGAGTTGACTGTGACCTTCTATTGGAATTCTTTAGGTGTGACAGGGGCCTCAGCCAGGTGCAGGGGCGTCCCCTTTTGTAGAAGCCAGAATACAACCTTCTTCTCCTTCAGTCAAGCAATTCTGAGTTTCTGATTCACATAGGACGCTTCATACTCTGCCCTCTTTTGGGGTTCTTTGTTGAATATCTGGGTAGTGCCAGGGGCTACACAATTGCAGTCTCCCCCAGGACCTCTTGGCAAGATCCAAGAGCAGGCCACCCTGAAATTTCTGTCTTTATGCATGTGTCAAGCCTACCAACTTGGAAAACTAAAGACAATCCAAGATGAAAATCCCTTTCACTTACTTCAATTGCTTTCATCCTACCTTTTTATTTCTCTTTTTGTATTCACAGTTAAGTCTTCTGTGGGTGTGGTTTTCACTATGTCGCTCTACTTTTTTTTTTTTTTTTTTTTTTTTTTTCTTTTGTGGGTACTGGGTGTCGACCTCAGGACCTCGCGCGCCAGCAGGTGCCCGTGCCGCTGAGCGATATCACCGGCCCTTTTTTCCTATGTGGGCTACGGGAGTTGAACTCGGGCCCTCGCGCTTGCCAGGCAGGCGCTTACGCTGCTGAGCCATCTCACTGGCCCTTTTTATTTAATCTTAATTTTTATTAGTACATATTTGCAGTACATCATGATTACTTTCCTCGTGGGGAGTTGGTACGTTGTACATAACACATCTTAATTCTTTTTACATCACATTCCTCTCTCCTGCCTACCCTCTCCATCTCTTGGTCCTTGTCTCATTTGCAAAAAATAATCTATCCCTTAAAGGCTATAACGTGGTCACATTTCACACATTTTCATTAAAAATATTCCATCAAATATCCTCAGTGATTCATAACCACCAAATCCAATAGCATCTATTTAATTCTCATTTTTAACTCTTGATCAGCACATTAGATATTTTTGTTCATCTTCTCCTAGGTGATATTCCTCTTATTTAGCTATCATTTGCTTCAATTTGGAATAATTTCTCTACTCTATTGTGGGTCATTTAGTCCTTTTTTGTATTGATGGATATTCCACTCTTATGATGCATGTTTTCTAGTTTTTATGTGGACTATATGGAAAACTATTCAAATAATTCACCTAAAATTAATTATCTATAAAATATTAGACTGTTTTATTTTCCTAGTTTTGTATGTGGAATGAATGCATAGATATTTTATTTTCCCCAGTGTGGGGTGAATGCTGTGCCAATGTGTAACAATGCTAGGAATGTCAGAAATGATTAGGGAGAAAGTAAAGCTCTTTGAACAACAACAGCAAAAACAATAAAACTAAGTTATTCAGAAAAAAGATCAACACTCCTAAACAGTAACTATCCTAGTGGAAAGAGGTTTAGAGTGAATGCAGATTGTTCCTTTTTTTTTTTTTTTTTTGTGGGTACCGGGGGGTCGATCTCAGGACCTCACGTGCCAGGAGGCGCCCATGCCGCTGAGCGATATCACTGGCCCCTTTTTCTTATGTGGGTTCCGGGAGTCGAACTCGGGCCCTCGCGCTTGCTGGGCAGGCGCTTAAGCCACTGAGCCATCTCACCGGCCCCGATTGTTCCTTGATTACATCGAGTCAGTAAGTTGCAAGCTACCAGGAGCACAGTGCTATTCATCTTCATCATCTCCAGTGATTGGCACTGAGTTTTATACATAATATGATCTCCGCCAGTGTCTGCTAAATTGAATGTGGACTTCCAGCCAAAATTGCATTTATATAATGAAATATACGATAACATTCTAGTAAGTTTTTTTTTTTTTCTAAAATGTATTTTGTATGCAATTCTTATTGCTGTAGTGGAAGAAATACTATATATAACACAAGGATGACAAATTTTGCAAAAAAGTTTAGAACAGCTGAAAAAAGCCATGTCTGTGTTTTCCTTCTTAGCTCACAGTGCTACAGAGCCCATCTTTATTGTACAACCAAAGGAGTCAATCAATGGTAGAATACCAATAAACATGCGTGACAATCTCTCTCTTTTTTTTTTGATAAAGGGAATTACGTATGGGCATTATTATTAGAGAAAGAATGGTAAGTCTGGATGTGGTAAACTGACAGTTTGTCCCTTTTCCCTTAAAGAAAAGTACATTAGTCAGCTTTCTTGTCACTAGGACAAAATATTGGACATTCACAATTTAAAGGAGGAGAGGTTTATTTTGGCTCACAGCTTCAGTATGCTCAGTCCATGGTCATTTGGCTTTAAGCCAGAAATAGCATGGTGTAAGATTATGGTGGAGGAAAGAAGCTCAAGCTTCTTTGGTGGCCAGGAAGCAGAGAGAAGGGAGAAATCAGAGACAAGGATACTCCTTTCTAGGTCATGTCCAGTTACCTGCCCCCTCCAACTAGGCCCCAGGGGCCATTTTAGATTAAAATCACAACACAAAGAGAGAAAGGGGCTTTATCTGCTGCTTCTCCCAAATCTCTTGAATTACATGTGAGGTGTGATGGTGACTGTGAAGCATGGAGCCATTTGTGCTGGTGATTTACAGAAGTCCTTTATTAATTATTTTATTCCTAATGCAAAAATTAACAGTTTTAATGCTTTGAGGAGGAAAGAGAGGGGACTTGAAAGATATCTGCGATCATCACACCCAATGGGAGGATCAGAGAAGCAAGAAACACAAACACCTGCCCAGGGAAATGTTCCTGCTTGATCAGAGGGGTCAGTGAAAATCACAGGCAGGGCCTGATGGGAAATACGTAGCTCTTGAAGATTTATTGTGCCTTAGAGTCAGTGCAGGGAGATCTGCCTGAGAGCTGCATCACCATGCAAAAAGAATCAGTAGAAAGAAATCTGCAACCCACAGATGGAGTAGTCAGGACCAGTACTTACTGATCTCAATCTCATATACATATTTCTTGGCGATGATAAAAGTTTGGCAAAATGTTCCAGAAAAGGGACTGCCCATTCTTGCAATTGCTACATTTGCTTGCTTCTCTGTAACAGGCATCTTCCAGTTCAAGATACCATGAATCCTCCAGGAGAGACACAAAAGTCTGCCCTACCAAGCCTTCCACAGCTGTGGTCTTTCCACAGCTGAAAGAAGATGAGAGTAGGAGGATAGCAATCTCTGAGATCAAGTAATATTTATTCCATCAACATTGAGATTCTTAAACAGATTAGTCTATAAATCACTAGTGTATGCTGAACATATTGAAAGGGCCTTTGATACTGTTCATGGGCGACTTTTAATTCTACATTCCTCCTCCCAATTATGATTCCTAAAAGGTGAATGTTCAGTAAAGTTGATAATATTTACTAAAATAAAACTATTCCATATTTGTAGACCACTGAATTCACACTACCTATGAAAACTACTGTACACATAATGGAATTAGAGAATATTTTGCAAACACATTTGTTTTAGGCGATAATATTTTATGTATTCAAAGAGTAAAAATATAAAAAACTATTTGATAGAAGTCAATACATAGGGTGAAGTCTTGATAGAGCAAAGGTAGCAGACATGTCTTAGCATTAAAAAAAATATCTTTGGAGAATGTTTAACCTCAACACCATACAGTACACAACTAATTCATTTGTAAACTGTTTGAAAACAAGGTTTGTAAATTAACACACAGTGCATTCACGGTGGATTGATAAATTAATGTAGTGACCTTAATGTATCCTTTAATATTGACATAAACTATCTTTAATTTTACTTATAAAAGAAAAATAATAGATTTTATGAACTGCATGGTAGCTCCTTCTTAGCAAACAACCTAGCCTCTATTCACACCCCTAAGAAAGCTTTAAGGTTTTTTGCATGATGGAATGCAACCCAAATCATGCTTTGGGTTGCAATGCTTCTACAAGAGACATAATACCATATATGCAGGTATAATTGTACAGATTGTGTTTGTATTTCTGTTACAAAATACAACTACAGCTATACTACAACTCCATTCTGCAGCAAATCTATGATGCTTTTGTCTCACATATGTAGGGAACAAAATAGGAAAACGGATATATAAAGACAGTTGTCCAACTGATAAAATGCAACTGGTTTGTTTCAAAAGCAATCTTTTCCAATGAATAACTGTATATTTTTAAGTTTCTAAAAACATTTGGTTATATATCTAATTGTCCATATCCACAGGTTCCACATCCATGGATCTAAGGAACTGCAGATAAAAAAATACTCAGAAAAAATTACTGCATCTGTCCTGAACATGTAGACACTGTCATTACTACATACAAAAAATGTAGCATAACAACTATTTGCATAGAATTCAAGTTGTACGACATTTTATAAGTATGTAATCTGGATATCATTTAAAGACTATAGCAGGATGTGCCTAGGTTATATGCAAATACCACCTCAATTTCCACAGGGGCTTGAGCAACAGTATATTTTGGTATCTGTCCTAGAACCAATCCATAAATACCAAGGGCCAACTTTATTTAACTGATACTATAAAAATATATTTCATATTACTAACAATTTTAAACATTTATTTTAATGCAAAGTTTAAGTCACTTGAATATATAATTATTTTGTATTCCTTATCTCAGGCAATAATTCAGGAAGTACTTCTTCATATTTCTATTTTAGGTGACATGATTATTTTTAGTACAGACCAAAACTCTTCATAGATCTCACCAACAACCTGTTTTAATATAATGTTTTGAATAAGGATGGCATGTTAGTGTTCTCTAACACTAGTACGCATCAGAAGTCACTTGGAAAGTTTATGGAAACATGGATTCCTGGCGAGTTTAGTAGATCTGTGCTGAGGGCTGAGGTTTTGCAAGGCTGACAGGCTCTCACACAGAGTATTCAAGAACCAATAAAAGCAGAAATTAAGTTGTTGATAAAAATTCTGAGACTTACTTGCAAACTATAAGTAACTTTTAGGGAAAAAAAAACCCACTAACATTCATGTTGCAATAGACTTCAATAATTACTAATACAAAATACTTTTGCTTACATGTATTAGCAACTTTTTAAGGTAATTAACAAACTTCCAATTCAGAATATGCTGGATGCTGAAGAATCTCCATCTGCTTAATTTTATTTTGGCAAAGCGTAATATTTGATGTGAAATAAAATAATACAAAAACCATAATATAAATATAAGTAAAAATTTCAATCTCTTTGCACATGGGCCCACATATGACACTGTATTTTGATACAATGTTCATTGGGTTACGAAATGTTTTAAATACTCTGCCACCTAAGAAATTTCAAACCTCATATCAGATATATAAATCAGTTAGCAAATTACTCATAGTTAGATAACAGGTAGACTTTGATTAGGGCTTTTGATTAAAAATATTATAGTACTTCCTACTTAATTAAAACCTAGTTTGCAATCATTGTAAATATCTCAAGATCTCAGCATACTTATATTATTTGTAGATAAACTCCAAATATATTTCCAATTCTCTGATATTTGTATAGCTAAATGTTTTCTACTTAGTAGTGTGGGAGAAAGAGCTGCACAAAACTAAACAGCAGCAAAAATACTCCAAAAATGTCAAACATGTTTATAGGCTTGGGTGCCTTGAATTTTTCACATAAGATATTGCAATAGTTTCATACAATAAATTTGTATTTTCATTTACATTGCTTAATATTACATTGTGGAAGTAGTATTCTATTTGAGGTTTTTCCTTTCATATGTGTGATATGTCTGATGTATTTCACAAATCAGAAACTGAAATGTAGCTTAAAGTGTTTCATATGGTGAACAATTACACAAATTTTTTACAGGTCTCACTTGAGATTTCTAATGATAAGTTCCATATCTTTAATTTTGGGCATTTTCCAAGGTCCATTGTGAACAGTGGGACATATTTTAGAGTGCAATCAAGGTAATGAGGCAGGCATCGGCCCACTAACATGGCGATCATGTAATCTCAAAATCGTTTTCACATCACATCCTATACTTCATCAGTCCTTGACTTCGATGCCTAACCTCTCCTAAAGATTTACAAACAAGAAATTGTTACCATTTTCTTGAACTCATATACTTACAGTCAGGAGGCATCTTTTCCATAAATACCGTGTAATATTCTTTAAGAAGTTCAAAATTTTCCTGATTAATACTTTCTTGCAAGGAAACATCACCAAACCTAACAAACAGAAAAAAAGAAATTAGTTATAGGTTTATAAAATAGCTCTAAAAAGTAATACTTTGTTTTGCCTTGTCTGATACTTTGTTTTGCCTTGTCTAATACTTTTTTTGCCTTGTCTTTTTAAATGGATGGCAATAATCTCCTAAGGAAATCTCTCTGGGTTTTTAAGCAACATTGCACCATGGTGACTTTAAACAAATTCCCATCTCCACTGGCCCAGATTCTACCAATCTTTTCTAACAATACCCAAATAGTATCCCATCATCAAATGTGAATATAGATGACACACTGTATGTAAACCATCATCCCCTGTGTGTGCATAATTAATACTTAGCTAAAATCAGGTTTCCTACCCTCCCCTGTACCTCCTCTGCAGGGCTCCATCTCTGCATGTATAGAAAACCCTCTCTGTCAATTTTTCATCTCTTAAATCCTCCTCTGAAGCCCTGGCAGCTTGGGGAGGGCTCCAGAAGACCAGGACTGGACACTGCACTGCACACACTCATGCACATTGTTGGCAACTGTAGGTACAAGTACAGCTCCACAACCCCCGGAGTGGTTCACTTTTGCAAACATTTTTCTTCTGCCCATGAAGGCCTCTACTTCTATACCAGTGCCCTCTGTCTCTTCTTCAAGGAAAAATTTTCTTCCTACATATCACTGAGGGCTGGCTTCTCCTTGAGAATTCCCTATTTCAAACTCAGAATCCATTTGTCTTTCTGTAAAAGGGTGCTGTGTAAGTGGCTTCTGGTACTGATTTCCATCCAAGTCTGTATTTGCGGACGTTAGTTTAAATTTTGGTGTGATTTGTCCCCCGAACTTCAACTGGAAGAAAACTAAAAACTGAAACCACTTCTTTGTATGGATAATTTTTAAGCTTGCCCCCAATTTTGTCATTACGTAGGTTCAAAGATGAGGCACCACTTTAGATTTTTTCTCACAATGTATTGATCTTTTAACATTTCTGGTCTCACTTCATTCTTCTTTCTTTACCACTACTACTATCTATTACACATTTAATTACTCTCCTAAAGCTGCCCAAATACTCTAATGCTGTGTGTCTAGCTTCCTTCCCTTTCAACCTATCCCGTATAGCCTACTCACATTGTTCATTCTTTCAACAAATATTTATTTAATAACAACTGTGTGCTAGCCATTGTATTATGTATAAATGAAATCTTGGTAAAGTTAACCTAACCCACATTTCATCATATCATCTCACTGAACTTCAGTGATTTTCCACTATCCATAAAGACAACATTATCCCCTTAGTTTAACATTTGATTCTCTACAAAGGCCTCCAAAGACACTTATGAGAATATAGTTGTACCCTTTTTTTTACCAGCTATATTTTAATTCTTTTGAGAATTCTCATATGTGTTCCTCCTCTGACTAGAATGTCTTGCCTTCCTTCTTGGCCAAATTATTTACTATTCCTCTTTCAAAGTCAACAAAAGGCTCACCTCCTCTCTAAGACTTGCCCCATGAACTCATTTCCCATCTGTAAATTATTTTCTTTCTTGTGCCTTTCCAGTCTGATTATTATGGGGTCAAATGGAACACAATATTTGTTAACTTGTCTTCCTTACTACATGGTAGTTACTTCAGGACAGGGATCAGATTCCATGCTTCTTGTTAACTGCTTTCTCCTAGTGTCTTGTAGCTTGGAAGAGCAATGCCTAATCTAGCCTGTGTTCAATATCTATACTAAGTTGACTATGGGATACAGGAAGATCATCCCAGGAAAATCGATAGAGGAGTTTCACTAGACTTAAAATGTATTCTTTATGAGACACTATAATCAACCAGCATTTTAAAAGTATCACCTTCACTGAAGTAATATAGTGTTATGCACTAAGTATCTGTGTGCTCACAAAATTTATGTGCTAAACCCCTAATTGCCAGGGTTATAGCATTTAGCGATGAAGGCTCTAAGGAAGCACCAAAGATTAAATGAGGTTATGGGAGTAGGCTCTGATCCCATAGGATTAATGTCCTTGTAAGAAATGATTCTACAGGGCCGTTGAGATAGCTCGGTGGCATAAGCGCCTGCCTGGCAAGCGTGAGGTCCTGAGGTCGACTCCCGGCACCCACATTAAAAAAAAAAAAAAAAGAAAGAAATGACTCTACATAGCCACTCCGACCCCCACATGTGCACAGAGGTCATGTGAGCACACACCGAGAACAAGGTCGGCTACCTGAGAGCTAGGAAAGAGCCCCCACCAGAAACCGAATCAGCCATCACTGCACTCTTGGACTTTCCAGCCTCATCAACTGTGAGAAATACCTTTTCATTATTGTTTCTAAGCCACCTACTTAGCCCACAGTCTTTTGAAACAGCAACCCAAACTGAACAATAGAATTAGCATTTCACTGTTTAAGAATAGTCACATAAAATATGTTCTGCTTTCAGGTAAATATGCAGTAAATAATACAGCTAGATAGAGCAGTATGCCTAACACTCAGATGTTTCCTGGTGAAGCCCAAAATTCTGGACCAGAAAACACAGGATCAGGGAACAGAGAGGAAATGATCTGCTCTGATCAATATTGTGTTGTCAGAGTGCTATTCAAGCTCAGCCTTCCTGCGTCCCTCAGCACTTTTCTTAGCTTGCCATTGTGCCCCCTTTTCAAGTCTGTCTTTTATACAGCTTCCAGGTATGAAAAAAATGCATTTTAATATGCAAGTGAGATGGGAAGGAAGGGAAGGATGCTTTCAGTAAAGTGTCTGACAACGGAAACAGTCACAGCGACATGAAGGATGCAAATTAGTCCAATCTGAATACTAAACAGCCCTTGAAAATGCTGACTCATCACTGAAAAGACATAGAAGAGTGTCACATCTCTCTCAAGGTCACACTCACAGGACTTAACTTATTAATTCAGCCCCTAAATAGCCTAATGTCCCAAAGAGGACACAATTTTAGCATGGGTACTCTTCTGCCCAAGTTGAATAATTTATATTCAGGAATATCAGTCACTATGAACACTAAATTTACTGTGACTATAAGAGATAGATAGATAGATAGAAAGATAGATGATAGATAGATAGAAAGATAGATAGATAGAAAGATAGATAGATAGATGATAGATAGATGGAACTGCAATATAATTTCATCTTTGCTAGTGATTTTAGAAGAACTTATTTATCAAAGAAAACTTCCTGTACAATGTAGTGAATAAAATTATATTGTGATTTGTGCATGCTATAATAAAATGGACTAATAACTTCAATATGGTTTGGAATTCAGTCTATAACACACAACTTCACCGCTCAGACTTGTTTACTGACAGACGAGAAAGATGAAAAACTGTGTTGTCCAGAAAATATTTTTTAGGGAAGATGAACAGCAGAATAAAAAATTTGAAAATAATAGATAAGAACAGGCATTTCTTAGTATCTTTGAAATTTGATAGGATTATAATTAGAGAGTTTTATTTTAGTAAAAGACACTAGTCAATAGGCAATATGTGCTTAACAAGTCATGGCAAGGAATATGCATGCCATTTTAAAACTTCCTAACAGGAAGGAGACATTGGAGAATGAATTGTAAGCAAGAAAGCATTTTAATTAGCAAAGACTATCAGCCTCTCCAGAATTTGCCTGTGGGTGAACTTCTCCAGCGAGACGATACATTCTTTTTCTAAAATAGTTTACAACTGAGTTCTAGAAATACGAACTGCTCTTTACATGGTCCATAGTCTCCACATGTGAACTATACAAGATGCAAAAATTAAATTCTGTGATCACATAAGTGTTTTTTTTGACAATGACCCCAGGAATTGGGTCAACAATTATTTGTTGTTTGAGAAAGTCATTTTAAAAAGTGCATCAACATTGCTCCACAGTAGCTATTAAAATAAAAGAAATAAAGAGGAAAATAAACTGTGTTTTAGGTCCATAAAACTAAATTTTAATTTTTCATGTATGTAATTTACATACATGAACATAAAATTACTAAAATTTGATACAAATGTCAGTGTTTGGAAATGAAAATAAAGATAATCCATGTGAATACTTTGGTATTGACATCAATATTTTCCTCAGTGTCATGGACACACTTAAATTTGGTTTGTGTCAGAATTCCTTAAAGATAAATATTTTAGCTTGATATAACAAATGCTTTGTTACTGATTAAAAAGGTAATATCTTTTAAGTACGTCTATGTGCAGAAAGATGGGATTTTTCAGCATTTCCTTAAAATGAAAAAAAGAAAAACTGAATAATATCCTCATACCCAAAGCTTACCTCTCAGCAAGAGTTTGCTGTTCATTAATCCCAACATTAAAAAGTACCGGATAGACACGCAGCAACTGTCCTTCTTTGATCTGCAAAGGTAGCGATTCAAACACTCTGGCTGGAAGCTTGACCTCTACCACATAGTGTTCACTGAAGAAGGGAAGGGGCAGAGGTAAGGAGGTTTATTTACCGCATTTGTTTTCTGTTCTTTTAGATTCATTGGAAAGAAATAATAAAACTTGAAAGAATATTGCACCGATGGAGTCTTTGGCTGCTGTGTACTTATTTTCTACTCATTCACTCAAGAAATATTCTGCAATTTCATTATGAAATTAGGTGGCACAAAGAATTATAAGGATTTGTTTACATGTTTGATTTCTTTACCTTGCCCTTTAGGGGAGGTAAGGAGGCATATTTGGTTCATTTTTTTAAATACTTAAGTCTGTGTACATAAATAGTCTCAATGTTTGTTCTCTTGATATTTTAAAAATCCCATCAGTCTCAAGAATAAGTAATTTAATAATATATTTTGTAATATAGTGAAGCGTAATAAACCAAATCATTTATAATATTTCTTGGCATAGTTCAATTGCAAATTATTATTGATGAACCACCCTGTTTGTAATGGCTTGATGGAAATTAAATGGCTTAATTATTTAAGAAGTAACCTTTTGGAATCTTGCTCATTTTGCAACATATACATAACTGAGAAACATTTTTATTGAAAATTTCCATTCAAAATTACCCTTAATGTTTAATGTTGAAAATTTAGGTTTCATAACATATGTCAGCCAAAGTAGTGGCTTATATATTTTGAAACTTTCTAAGCAATATGAATTGAGTATTGAAATGTATAGAGTTTAGCTTAGTTTGGAAAATCCATGTGTTTCTAGAACTGCAAGAGTTGTGGGTTGTAATACATGTATTGGGAAAAGGAGAGCAGGACAAATTGTGAGCCTCTGTGAAAATCTGTTATATTTTTCCTACTTTAACATGGATAAGCACTAGGGATCATGGACTCTTAGACATGCTTTTTCCTGGCTATGAAACAGAAACTTGGCAATGACCATGAATCCAGCCATGGGGATGTTAGCATTGTCCTCAGATTGATGGACACATTATTTTTCTTGTTTAATTTCTTTCAGTGCCCTTTACTGCTGCCCGACTAATAGCAGGCTGATGGTTATTTCAAGCCTTTCAAGAATACTGAAGCATCAATGCTTATATTTAAAAGTTGCTCTGAAGTGAAGTATGCTATAAAAGTTTTTGTTATAAGCCTGTATCAGCTCATTTAAGACACAACTGACATAAATGCATACATTTTAAGTATATAATTCAGAGTTTTAGCAAATTTACAGAGTTGTGTATCCATAATCATAATCTAGTTTTAGAACATTTCTATCGCCTTAGAAAGATCTCTCATGCCTGTCTTTACAGTTTTTACTTTTCTGTGTATCTCATTGAATGGATTCATACAGCATGTAGTCTTTTCTAGCTGGACTTCCACCTAATTTCTGAAGTTATCCATGTAGTGTTTTTTCTTTCTTCTTCAAGCAGGGTCCTATCTTATGGGTACGTCATACCACATTTTATCTACTCATTCGATAGTTGATGGTTACTTGGATTATTTCATGTTTTGGGCTATCCTGAAAAACACTGCTATCAATATTCAGGTGAAATTTTTTGTGTGGGAAAACGCTTCATCCTCTCTTGGTAATACACCTAAGAGTAATATGGTAACTTTATTAAAAGAAACTGCTTATTTCAAAAATGGCCATTCCATTTTATATTCCTACCAGCAACATATGAAAATTTTCCGGTTTTCCACATCTCTATCAATGCTTGTTATTATTTGACTTTTCATTCTAGTGTAAGTTGGTATCTAATTGTGGTTTTAATTTCAGTCTCCTAATGATATTGTCACAGTTTAGATCTAAAATACTTTTCTGTACTTTGCCTGCAACAGATGATCAGGTAAGCTTCCCTTCAATATTGTGAAAACAGTGACAGTTTTCACTTTTGATAATAAACTTCCCAGGAATATACAGAGTTCTACTACTTCCCAGCAATTTCATTCCTTTTTGCTATCACAAATTGCAAGTGAGGTTTCAATTTCCAGATGTGGTACTATATTTTGTGAGGATGTGTGTGTGTGTGCATGTGTGTGTGTGTAAGAAACAATCACCTTACCTTTCCTTCAATCATGTGGCTTTAGGCATCTTTCACAAAAAATTTAAAATAATGATTTTATGTTTACCATAGGTAGGAAAACAAAAATTTATCCTGAACTTTCTTTATACTATATCTCTCATCTATCTGACTAGTACTCTCTCTTTCGCACACTGCCACCTGAGAATGTTTCAAATTTTAAATAACTTCATGCAGTATGTAAAAGTGCTAACATTACAATGACTGAAATTTGTAGAACTTCTAATTGAAACAACTTACTATAAGATATAATTCTTCTATCAGAGGTATATATTACATGCCACCATTTCTCTTAATTATTTTTGATATTTTGCCCATCATATACTGACCTTCTAAGCTATTTATTTAAAACCCTCCTCAGAAATCTCTGTTTGAGAAAGAATTGTCAAAAATAATTAAGAAAAGTGGTGGTATATGCCCTTGACATGGGAATATATCATTCCTAAAATGTTGCTGCTTTTAACTGAATTTAATTTGAAGTCATCTCAAGAATTATGAAGCTATTAACTGAACCATTCCCGCAAAAGAAGTAAAAACATCGAGAGCTTTAGGATAGGTAGGAATAAAGAGAAAAATGTCCTTCTCATGCATGCTATTATTTTAAATTTCTCATATTTCATGGAGGAACATTACCATACTCACCTTACTATAATGTACAAACATTTATGAGACTGTTAAAAGTTTTTAAAAACCTTCCCCACCACAAAAGAAAATTCCTGAAGAAAACCTGAATTCTTCTAGGCTCTTTTTTGCCATGAGTTAATACAACTTGTGTGATACACTAGACTTTTCAAAATGGGTAGCACTCACCGTCTCCCTGTTATAACTGGCAAGACATCATTGGATTTGGCTTCAATTATTTTAAATGTTACTTTCTTCAAATCAGAAATGCCAACAGCCATGTCCTCTAGCATTCCAATTTCATCACCTAGACAAAGGAAAAGGTGCCTCAGTACAAACACACTATTTAAAGAAAATGTCACCAGCTACTATACCTCTCTGCTGGAATTTGTTTTAGTATTTTAGTGAACAAGCTTCTGAATACAGCAAATCCATTCTACACACTTTTCTTCAGAGGCTGAAGGTTTTCATCAGCAAAAAATAGGAGCCCTTTTAATGCACCCTACAAGTCAATGTACCCTTTAGAGAAGAAGACGGTTCACTTTTGCTGGGCAGCCGGAGAGAGATTTTTAACTCTTTTAGGAAACAAAACATCATGCAGATGTCTTTTTATTGACAAGATATTTGCTTTCTAGAAACAAAGAGACAGCTGAAATGATTGCTAATCCATGCTCATGGGTCTGTACATACTGACAAATAAAGCCGGAGGAGGAAATAATTAAGATTCTAGATTAACACTATCCAACAGAAACAGAATGAGAGCTAAATAAAGAATTTTATATTTTGTGGTAGTCATCCTTTTAAAAGAGTAAAATAAAAAAAAGTAAAATTAATTTTAACAATACATTTTACTTAACCTAGTATATCCAAAATGCCATTCCAACTGTATATCAATATAAAACTATTAATAACTGATATAAAATAATTTTTACTCATCGCTGAGGTCGGGTATGCATGACTAGGACACACCGATTTGGACAAGACACATTTCAAATGTTCCATGTACACGTGAATGTACTGTGTTGAACACTGCAGTTCTAGTGCAGACTTCAAATTCCAGTCATCAAAACTATGTTGGCAAAGAACCTTTTTTATTATAAAGGGGGACAGATGGCTTCTCAGGAGTCCACGCTGAAATAACCCATAATTCTATTTTCAAAACATAATGGGAGGCAAAAGAACCTAGAAGGTGAATGAATGCAAAAACTGAAAGTTGCATTAGTTTTGTAGTACTTGATACATTGAAGGTTTACTTACTGCTAAGCTTACCTGAGAAGGTGATGTTTAAAAACCCTTATGAATATGATTGAGATTTTAACCTGCAGTAAAGCAATACTCACTGTACGTGCTTAGCAGTCCCTCATACTGCACTATCAAGCCCACCGTGTGCAGCTGCTGTAGGAAGTCAGGGTCATGCAAACTCGTATGCAATTTGATGATGAAACCACAAACCAATCCAGCAAGCTAAAAAAAAAAAAAATCATTGAAGAAATTTACTAGGGTCAGGAAGTTCATTAGTTCAATTTTTAAATATTTTAAGACTTGAGACATTACAGATTTAATAAAAAATTCTCAAGTATGTGTAACAAAGCTACTCCTATCTATGCAAATATATCAAAATAAGTTGCAGTCTTTGACTCAGCAAGGCAGTGTTCAAAAGGCTTGGGGGAAAGCATGGTTGAAAAAGGAAAAACATACTGACTTTGGAGTCAGGGTAATGGGGCTTCAAATAGTATGTGTACTATTTCTAACAAAGAAACCTTAAAAAAGTGATCTAGCACTTCCAAATAGTATTACTGTTACTGCTTACACATGTAGAAGACAGAAGATAGCATGTATTTCTCAGAATCACTAAATGGACACAATGAAAAATATGTATAAGGCATAGCAAAATGTGTGGCACCTGCTTAACTCCAGATGCCACTGGACCCCCCATGAAATAGTGTAACAGAAAACAGGGTATTTTGGTTAAAATGTTCCCTTGGTAGGGAATATCTACAAAGGGAGCCTTTTCATCTCCTTCTTTCCATGTGCTTTGTCTATAAATTCAACCAGGGGGGTGGAGGCAGGTGAGGACTAGGCAGGCATTAGCACAGTCTTTGTGACAAGCTGGCATGGCAACATAAATAGGGACAGAGGTCAGCAAAGGGATGAGTCCATCAGACCTTCTACTTGAGCGTTGCTGCTCTGGAAAATTATTCTATATGCAAAATAAGAACATTGTGAACACCTGGGTTCACGGGAGAACTGAATAAACAAGCAGTTGCAAACAGATGCCCGTTGCCAAGTCCTAGCTTGCCGCCTGCAGTGCAAGGCAGCAGCCCCTCCCTGACACTGCAGTCAGACCTCAGGGCCACCCTTTCCTTCAGACTCCGTGCCCTGTTCAACAATATGTATATTTCAGAGACCCGGCCCTCTCTTTTCAGAAAGAAAAAAAAGTGGTATCCATGAGTTCTTCAGCAATAGTTATTATGAATAAGAAAAACTGGAAACCAAAACCTTAAGAAAAGGATCTCTTTAAAAAGAAAATTGCCAAAAGAAGGACTCTATCCTTGTCAAATAAAAAATCTTAACGGTCCAGTGCTGTTCTATACAAGGAACGAGAACTGGGACCTACTGCTTGACTGAAGACGATGTCCCTTCTTAGAGTCAGCATCAGACACTGGGGCAAGCTGTAGGCAAGCTCCTGCAGCAACACGAACGTCAGGGACTGCTTGGCTCGGCTCACCACTTCTCCCATGCAGTCCTTCAGGGTGAGGATGAGGGGATGCAGCTGTTCATACCAGTCTTCTGGAGGAAGGGAAGAACAGTGGGACAGATCAGTGAAAGTCTTGAATTGGCCTAGAACCAATTTATTATTTTTCACAGTGTACTATTCCTTATGTACAATCCTTATGTACCATTAAGGATTCATGTGACCATTAATCAGGACATGGGACCACGAATGGATTAACAAATGCCTAGTAGATCACTAAAATACAGTTCTGGGTACGACTGTGAAAGGTTAGCATGTGGGCCAGCAAGCTGAAGAGAGAAAACACACCTTGACGTGGGTAGCACCAACCAATAGCTTGGAGCCTGGATGAAATACAAAAGGGAAAAAAGAAGGAAGTCTGTCTGCTTCAAAGAGCTCCTTTCTTCTTCAGTGGGTGCGTTCTTTGCTGCCTTCATCAATCTCCAAGTCTCTAGTATTTTCAGCCTTCCAATGCAGACTCACACTAGTGAACCTCTAGTGAACTTCCAGGTCTTTGACCTTGGACTAGAGCAGCAGAGTCCTTGATGCCTCTTGTTCTGCAGCTGCCATCTTCGTGGGCTGAGCAGCGACTGGATCCTCTGGCTCTCTAGTGCACATATGCCACCATGGACTCTCCTGCCCCTGATCCTGTAAGCCTACCCGATTAAATCCCCTTGCATAATTACACATATATTTTCTATTGATTCTGTTCCTCTAGCAAACCCTAACTAAAACAGCTTCATAATGATTAGATTTGAAGATCTCTAATTCCAGTGACTCTCCTGAACTCTGCAAGTCTATAGTCAGCCAACCACTGGATCTGTGCACTTGGATGTGTATAACACAGTTACAATAGATCTCCTGTTCTATTTTCTGGGCACTGCCTTGTGTTAATGGATGGTGACACCAAACTCTTCCTAGGCTGGAAACAGAAGTTTTACTAGACTTCTTTCATAGATTCCATAGTAACTTGGCCATTAAATTAGTTCTACTGTTGTAATAGTTCATCAAACATTCATCAGCTCCTTGCCCTAGTCCATCATCATCTATTGTTCTTTCTCAGATCAATTTCTTGCCTTCCCTAACAGACCTCGCTTCCTCCAGTCACATCTCTGCAAGCTCCTTCTCTATGGTGTTGCTAGAAGCTTTCTAATTAGTTTGAATCTCATTGCATTTACTCAGTTCTGATTCCTTACTTAAAATATAAAAATCAAAAGGAAACCAAAAAAAAGAAAGAAAACAAAAACCAAACCAAACAGCAGCAGCA
Source organism: Erethizon dorsatum (assembly GCA_028451465.1). Classification (NCBI taxonomy): domain Eukaryota; kingdom Metazoa; phylum Chordata; class Mammalia; order Rodentia; family Erethizontidae; genus Erethizon; species Erethizon dorsatum. Next base: position 13,775,584 of record CM051839.1, read on the forward strand.
ACAACAGCAACAACAAAAACCCAAAGTATTCAGAATGAATTGCAAACTCACAAAAGCTCCACTGTTACCTGACCTCGCCTACTTGTCCAGTTCTATCTCTCAGAACTTTATTTACAGTCTTGAGTATCAGGCATATTGAAAAATATGTGCTTCCCTAAACTTTCCCTGCTCTTTCATTTCAGTATCTGTCTTAGTCACTTTTCCATCTCTCAGACATAATACCCAACACTTGAACTTAAAGAAAGTAAGGTTTATTTTGGCTCACATTTTCAGTTGATGGTCAGTTGGCTCCAAGGAGGAATCAGGATAGCAAAGGGCATGGCGGAGGAAAAGATGTTTACATCATGGCAGGCGGGAAGCAGAGAGGGAGGGGGAATGGAGGCAGGGAGACATCTTCTACGTCATGACCCCAGTGATGCCCCTCTAACTAGCCGCCTTCCAACAGCAAGTCAGCTATGAACTTATCAGAGGTCTGACCCACTACTGAGTAGAGCACCCCATGATCCAATTACTTTACAAATGTATGAGGCTTTGGGGCACATTTTATATCTAAACCATAACAGTATTTTGGCAAATCCTATTTCATCTTCTAAAGCACTATTTCTCTATTTCCTGATAGACATTTTATCTCCTCTGAAAACTTAACTCAGGATCTCTCCCCTCCAGAAGTCTTCCTTGATAACCCCTATTCCCTACCCTGTTCTCTGAAGTTTGGGTTGAGTTCACTTCCTTTTGCATCAATTGCTTCTTACCCTTTCTACTAGGACTAATCCCATACTATTTTCCTCTGCAAGGAAGGCAGCTTGCTGAGGGAGAGGAATTTGCTTTTTTTTTTTTTTTTTTTTAAAATCATCGAATTTCCAGAACCTAGCACAGTGCCTAGTACATAACAGAACCAGGAAATTTTAATTGAATGAGTAAAGTTATGATAAATAGCAAAAGTTTTTAAACATATAGACAAGTATAAGAAAGTCAGTTTTTTGCAGTATTTGGGATTCAAACAGCTTTCCTTCAAACAATATCAAAGTTCACAAGATCTGTGCTATGTATATGCCTAGATTTCTAAAATGTATCACTTACAGTGGTACCTCTGTTCAAGAACTTAATTATTTCCACGATTCTGGTCGCAAACCAAATTGGATGAGAACCAAATCAAATTCCCCTGTAAGGTCAACCTGGAACCTAAGCATTGAATGTGATTCAGTTCTTGTCCAATATGAGAGACCTGAGTTATCAATAATCAGTTACGACCTTGAAAGTGTTATAAAGAACAATACAAAGAATCATATCACTGTTGTGCCAGGTCTACTGTCACTAAATTATTATATTCCAAGGTTCAAAGACTAGATGAAATAAACCAAAATGGTAGAAAGTATAATGAATGATCTGAACTTACAGAAAGACATGCTTTTATTAACACACTATGCAAATGCCTGTGTGATGCTATAATACAACATAATTACGGACATTAAGGGTTATTTATTTTTAAAACATTGCAGACAAGCGTTATTATAGAAATAAAAAATGGGAGAAATAAGTACTAAGTGAAGGCCTATTAAATCTGTAATCATTTAATAAAGAAGATCCTTATGTGCAGCCTATGATGAAATATGACCAATGGGTTAATATAAATAAGCACTGATTCATTATTAATTCTTATGTCACTGGTATATGTAAAATGGAAAATAGAGGTACATCATTTATTTTTATATAAATAACATCAGTAGACACCAATAAGGAATATCACATATTTCAATATATTTTTCACATCTGCACTCTTTTTTTTTCTCTCTCTCTCTACCTATCTCTCTGCCTCTAATTGTTGTTAATATGAAATGGAAGATTAATACATACCCAGAGGAAAACACTAGGAGAAAAATGTCAGTAAATTGACAGAGGTGTAGAGGTCAAAAAATAGCAGACTGCAAACAAACTTTGTTTTGTACTTGGTTCTGTAGAGATCAATTTCTACTGAATTCCAAAGCATAAAATAAAGCTTTTGTGCAGTAGGTGGCACTGCTCCATCAGACTGCACAAAACTGCTTGGTCACTCACTCTATTCAAGCAAACGATTTCCATATTTTTGTACCTTCACATAGCTCCCCAACACCAGTTGTTTAAACAGCTGGCACCATACTGTCCTGTACCAGGAAGGCAGTGACTTGATCATGAGGTGATACACCCTCTGGTTTGAAAACAGAATGTTAACTTAGGTGTTCACTTTTTCCCCTTGAAAGATATTAGATGAGAATTCAAATTAAATGCAGCTGTTGGTTTTTCTTTGAGGTTTTTTAAAAAAGGGAACCTCGTATACTTTATTAGCAGCAGGATAATTTCCTTACTCATGTCTAAATCTATCATCACTCCTTTAGCCAGTTGATTCTTAATCAAAAATTGCAATCAGATAGACCAAAGGGGAGGGTGTGGAGAGAGAAAGAGAGAGAGAGAGAGAGACAGAGAGAGACAGAGAGAAGGAGAGAGAGGGAGAGAGTCTAATTCCTGGTGCTATTAGAATAGCGGTAGAAACCTGGAAAAAATACCACACTGATATTCTAAATCTAAGAGCAAGTGATTCTTTGGCATTAGAATATTCTAGTGCCTCTACTGAGTATATCTGTTATGGTTCAGTTTAAGGAAGATGATAATATAGGAAAATATTCGTTATGGATTAAAAAATAATTCATGTTTATGCGTGCTATGGTCTGGATCTGAAAAGTCCCTCAAAAGCTCATGTATTGAAGGCTTGGCCCCTAATGCAGCCATCTTCAGAGGTGAGGCCTTCAGAAGGTGAGTAGACCATAAGGGCTCTAACCACACCAGTGGATAATTCCATTGATGAGTTCATAGCTTACCGGGATGTTGAAAGGTGGTGGAAAATTTAGAGGTGGGGCCTAGTTGGAGGAAGTAGGTCACTGGGGAGCTACCTTGTCCCAGCCACACCCCCTCTTTCTGCTTCCTGGATGCCATACGCTGAGCAGCTTCACCCCTCATGTGCTCCCTGCCATGATGTTCTGCTCCCCAAAGCAGGTTCAGAAACAACACAGCCAAGTGACCATGGACTGAGCCTCTAAAACTATGAGTCAAAATAAATCTTTCTTCCCTTAAATTGATTTTCTCAGGTACTTTGTCATAGCAACAAAAAGCTGACTAACATAGTGAACAAGGTAAAATATCTTCAAGATAGCAGTAAGATTAAGATGGTACTAAGTCTCCTATGGAGAAAGGTAAATAACAAAGCTAAAGATACATATTTTCTCAAAATAAACAAATAAATCCTCCAGATAAAGGAAAATTGCACAAAATGCAAATTGCAATGACTCAGATTTTCTTCTCCAGCAATACTTTTGTTTTGAAATAAACACAAATGGGATATGACAGGCCAAAGAAAGGCAGAGGTCCATTCATAAATGGTCTTTTTGCTCCAGTGAACATTCTAAATAGTCTCACAAAGGAACAGAAAATGGTTTCATTTTCTCTTTAAAAATGTTTTTGGGGAAAAAAATACTCCAGCCCTTAGCAGTCTTGAGAGTGCTGTAACTTGTCCCTCACACTTGCATCCTTCCACACACCACTGTTTACACGGTGTTTGTTTTATCCTCCATCTAAAGCTGTTTTCTGCTTGATGATGAAAATGGGATTAATTTTGCATTATCTGGTAAAAGAAATTCTGAAACAGACATACATCCATTCTTCTGTGTTTAGTTTCTTCAAGTTTCTGTTTTTTTTTTTCAAAATAGATATATTTTCAATGTTCTCTCAGAGCAAGTCATTAGATATTCATCTACCCCAGTTCTTTTTACCCCACATCTGATCTAGTAGGCCCTCTCCACGAATCATGCTGTACAGACGGCGTAGAAATAAAACTGTGTTTCTTCAAGTTTCAACAAGATTTTACATACGTGCACACACACACACACACACACACACACACACACACATGAAGCCGGGAAGCTGGGTAGCTAAAAGCACACACACCGCAATACTCTCACTGCACCAGTACCTCTCACACAGCTCATCAGCCTCACAGGCACTTAACCGTGATTCTCTCCCTGGGCTCCTTTCAGTGACAGAGGCAAATGCAAAGAGAAGGTTTTAGTGTCTCTATAAAAACTTGCTGAGGCTCCTTAACCCTGAGACCAACAGGCAGTCTTTCCTCAGGAAAGCATAAGATGCATGTGGCTTAGCTGAGCTTTTCTTGAGCTTTGCAAAGGGAGTTGGAAGCCATCCAAGCAGAGCTCTGTTTTCCAGCCCTTCACTTGCTTCCCTAACATATTCAAGAGAATATCCTCGCTGAAGGATTCAAAGAATGACTGCCGGTTGCCCCCTCTCCTCCTCCACACACCATCTATTTCCTGTACAGGATGTTCACGTCCTCTGAGCTCAATGGCTCTCATGTTACTCAGGAGAAAAATAAAACAGCCAAATATCAACTGACTGTAGCAGCACATAATGCCTTCTTTCCAATTTCTGAGCCATTTTCTTCTCAGGTGTTTGATCTCCTTTCCTCATTTAAAATAATTAACTTCAACAAAAGCTTGTGGCCATGGTTATTTTTGTTATCACAACTTTTCAGACAGAAAAAAGAGAGAGCTTAAATATTGCATCTCCATTAAACTTTATGGAAAGAGGGTAGAGAAAAAAATAACCCCAGCTCAGAAGATTCACCTAGGGAAGATAATCAATGTGAAACCAATTAGGATGGCCTAAAATAGTGATGGTGAACCTTTTGAGACGAGTGCCCACCTGCAACCCAAAACTCACTTATTTACTGCAAAGTGCCAACACTGCAGTTAAACCTGAATACTGAGGTTTTAGTTTAGAGATAACAACTCACACATGAACATCTTTTGTCTTAAAAGGAAAACGAATAACACACGTGCCGTAGGGTCTCCACCACTGGCCTAAAGGAAGAGTGACTTAAATTCCCAATGGCTTGAGGTGAACCAAGACTAGATTCTCAGCCCAGACAGGTTTTATGTTATGCCCAAACAGCAGATATCACAGAAATGATAATGAGTTCAGGGCTGTGGGAAGGGGAAAGAGACATCAACAGCCCAGGCCATAGAATTGTTGTGGACTTCAAAGTACCTATGCCTGACACACACCGAGATATGGCTACGAGATGGCACTTGAGATCTTTGTCTTGCAGTACACTTTTAGAATATGAACATCGTGGTACGCGTCATCAGCGTGCAGTGGAGGGTCCAGTTACTGATAAGCTCTCCTCTGTAGATACTTTATAGCTAACCTTTCAAGGACTATGATCACCTGTGGCCAATGTGCATCACAGACCCTAGACACCTGCACACAGAAGGCCTCTAAATACCCAGACATATTCCAGGGATAGAGCACACAGAAACTAGGTTAATCCCAGACAACAGATGAATAAATAGGGAATAAAGAGGAAAGCCCCTGCATAGGTACTAAGGCTTGGCTGCCTCGAATCTTCTCCCTGGCCACTCCAAATGCTCTCCTCCATGTCTTCCTGACACTTTCTTTATCTTTATGATCCATATCCTGCCTCTGATCCAGGAATGAAGAGCTCAGTTTATATTTATCTTACCTTAATAAATTCTTTTTTTTTTTTTTTGTTGGTACCGGGAGTCGACCTCAGGACCCCACCCCTGAGAACAGGGGCTTGTGCCGCTGAGCGATATCACTGGCCCCTCTTTTTTCCTTTATGTGGGTTCTGGGAGTCGAACTCAGGGCCTCACGCTTGCCAGGCAGGCACTTATGCCGCTGAGCCACCTCACGGGCCCCTACCTTAATAAATTCTAACTCTCTTCCTTATGTTATCCACTCTATTAATCAGCTTTTGCCCCGCACACTATAATAAAATACCTGATATAATTAACCTATAAAGGGAAAAGGTGCATTTTGACTCACTGTTTTGGAGTTTCCAGTCCAAGACTGTGCAAAACCATTGCCCTGGGGCCTGGTGGGCATTCTGGATGAAGTGGTAGGGAGTGTGTGGGGCAGCAAACTTCTCACCCATCGTCAGGAAGCAAAAGAAGAACAGAAAAGAACCACGGTCTCACAATCCCCTACAAGGTCACCACACCCTCAGCGACCTGAAAACTTCCTAGTAGCCCTCACCTCTGAAAAGTTCCATGAGCTCCCAATACTGCCACCCTGGGGATCAAGACTACCCTATAAACCTCTGGCATGCACTCAAGACTTAAACCATAACAACCCTTTTTTTTTTTTCACTGCCATCATGAAAAATGTATTCATTCACTGAACAAATAAGATACTTGTATATGAGGTCCACAGAATGATACTAAGAGGTACAATTCATGACCTCTGCCCTCAAGAACCTTAAAAATACAGATGGGATGGTGTGAGGTATAAAGTGACACTTGTAGTTTAAGGGAGTATGATAAGTATTATAAAAGTTGGAAAAATAACCAAATAAGTTTGGAAGATAAAAGTTTAGAGGCAAGACAGTTCTTACCTAATGAGAAGACTATATTCACTCGTGGTTGTGGTATTTTCTCCACACGCGAAGCAAGTAATACATGGAGAAATTTGGGAGAAGGCTATGTGGACTGTAGGTAGGAAACAGTTCAAACGGGATGCCTGGTTTGGTGACACCAAGTCCCCATAAAAGAATGTATAAACTGACTAGAGGGAGCAAGAAGGGATGTTGGGAGGAAGAAGGGAAATGACAGAAAGAACTTTGGGGCTGAAAGATGGTGGGAATGAAATTAAAGTAAATGTTAAGCCTGGAGCCATGAGAAAAACAATCAGTGGAAAACTTGGTGTGTGCAGTTGCCAGAGTAAGGATAAGGAATGGAGGCAGGCAGAGATGGTGAGAAAACCAGGGTGCTGCAGGATATGTTTGACTAGAGCCACAGCCAAGAGGCAAGGCCAAATCTGGACACAAGGGGAATGAGGTAGAGCAAATGGAAGCACGGTTTATGGTAACCCTGGGAAGGTGGTAGCACACAAATACTGTACCTTCCTCTGCCGCTACCATGGAGCAGGCCTACAGGCCACAGAGATATGGACACAAAGGACAAAGATGTAGTTTAAAAATCTAATCACTGTAGTGTCCACTGGGGTAGGCGACTGCTCTTGGCACCTTTCAGATGGATTAGAAATGAGAGTGCTGCTCAACCCAAGGCAAACTGCTATGAAAAGAACAAAGGAGACTTTTCTCATGTCAGGGGAACCTTGTTTGTTTAAACCCTGCCAGCCTGAGAACACAGTGTCATAAAACTTCCCAGTCTGGCTCTTGGAAAAATAGCTAAGGAAATGCATCAACTGATATCCTGTTAAACTTCTCATTTTGGACCAGAAGTTGAAAGCCTTCAGTAAATTCTGCTAAGACGGTTTCCAGGAACTAGATCCATTAATCAGACAAGCCCTGTATTTGTTACAGCACAAAAGTTGTGAATTCAGGTTATGCTGGACGTAAAGACTCACATTTATTGGGCTTATTCTGCCTCATGGTCTTAAGTAAACTACAACTTCAGGACTCTGGTCTGCAAACAGGCTGGGTTTTTAAGAATAGCTACATAGGTGACAGGTCATTCAGTGGCCTGAAATCACCAATATGTCTGCACCAAAGAGCTTTTGTCATTTAAATATTGTGCAGCATCTAAGACTGAAAAAAGACAAGTAATGGATATTGCTTTGGTGGAATGAGAATACAGGCAACCAGAGGGAATAGGCATTATTATCCCTACTCTGCAGTGAATGAGGTTAGTGCAATACTATTCTAGTAATGTTCAAAGCCAGAGGAATAGAGTGTACCAATTTTTTCCTATGAATACAATGGAGCCTGTCTTAGTTACTTTTCTCTCGTTGCTGGGACAAAATACCCGACACCCAAAGTTAAAGGAGGAAAGGTTTATTTAGCTCACAGTTTGCGGAGGTTTCAGTCCATACTCAGCTGGCTCCAGGGCAAACTGGCCCATGGCAGAGGGCAACAGTTCATGGCAGCGGAAGACAGCAAAAAAAGCAGCAAGAGCAAAAAGGGAGGAGCATGAGAGAGCAAGCCTCTTTCCCTCCCTTGTATGGTATGCAGGCTTCCCGCCCCAGGGTGGGTGTAGCACTGACGCCCATAATCCCAGCACTGGACCATGAATCAATCACAAACTCTAGATTCGGCTGCCCCTATGACTGCATGAGGCTTTGGGGGGATGTCTAGACACAAACCATAACAGAGCCTCATGTATAGCGATTTAATTTATAAATATTGAATAGGTAGGCATGCAACCAAACACAGTAACAGTACATTTCTCAGGCTATTCTTTCAATAATGATATGGCCCAAAGTTTCCTGAGAGGAGATGCCATTCCTCTCTCCTTCTGTTTATTGTAGTTTCTCTGTAGGTGTGAGAATCACCAAATTTCTAAGATAGCAAAGTAATTTTTCAATTGTAATTACAAATCTTAATTTCCACATGCAATTCTATAGTAAATATTAAGATATACAAGCAGTAATCAAAATATACAGTGAATGTTTAAATTGAAAAATATTGGGCCAGTGAGATAGCTCAGTGGCATAAGCACCTGCCCGGTAAGCGCGAGGTCCTGAGTTTGACTCCCAGTACCCACATAAAGGAAAAAAAGGGCCGGTGATATCACTCAGAGGCACAAGCTCAAGGTCCTGAGGTTAACTCCCGGTACCCACATTAACAAAAAAAAAAAAAAATATATATATATATATATATATATATATATATATATATATATAAAGATGTGTTATATATATGGACCAACTCCCCAAGATGAATGTGATCATTGTGTACCACAAACATGTATTAAGGAAAACCAAAATAAATTTGAAAACCAAAAAAATTATGGTGAAAGATACATTTCCATTAATCCCTCTCACTTTGAACAGTTATCTCAGACTTCTTGTCACTTTCTGAAGCAGTTCTGGAAATCCTCTTTGGTGAGTACATAGGTGTGGTCAAACACACAGTGAATGTTGCTGCCATCCAACAAGACTTGTACAAACAGTACAGTGCGTCCCCACCCATCTCATTCACTGACTTCCACTTCTTCCCTACAGTCAAAATGATAATGCAAGGTTAACATGTTGAAGCCCATTCAGGACACTGAGGCAGCCACAACGCAAGTAAAGACATTCATGAAAGAGGACTTCCAGAACTGCTTTAGAAAGTGGGAAGAATGAAGGGATAATTGTGTTTGAAGAGAGGGGGAAATATTTTGATGGAAATTAATGGTAATGTGTCTTTCATGTTATATATCTTTTAGAATTTAAACATTATCCTATGTTTCCACCACACCTTTGGGATTGATTTTCATAAAATTATCATATCCTATTATAAATTAGCACCTGGTAAAATTTAACATGGTGTTAAAAGGCGATAACAAAAATGATTTGTACGGAGTAAGATTAGAAAAGCTTTTCTCTCAGAGCAGCATAGTGGTTTAGGAGAGCAAGCTCTGGAGCCAGTCCCCCAGGCTGGGAATCCAGGCCTGCCCCTGGACTAGAGGTGACAGTGCACAGGTATTTCCATGTGACTTCTTCCTCTACTAATTGTGTGTACTCTTATGAGTGTTGTGAGCATTAAATGAGTTAATGCAGGAAGTATTTTCAAGAGTTTTTAGCATTATAAGCAATTTACAAATGTTCGTTCCTATGTAGAATAGTTGAAATAATCACATTTCTACATGCTACCCTGCATCTGCCCACCTGCCAGCATTTTCTCTATTTGCCCTCAAATGTCTGAGCATGGACTGTTTGTTCTCTAGCTCAGACCAGTTCCTCTCGCTGCATACCAGATCTCCCCTCTTATTTAAGTAGGTATATCATTCCAACACTTTTCTCCCTTTCCTTCCACATAACCAATATCTCCTTTTCTAAAATACGGATATTATCAACAAGAAACATGCTGTTATCTACTTATCTTTAAAAGACAAAAACAACCCTGTCTTGACCCTACTCTGCTCTCCAGCTTCTACCCTATTTCTCTTCTCTTTCACAAACTCCCCAGAGGTGTAGTCCACACTTGGTACCTTCAATTCCTTTTCTTTATCTTCCGGTAACACAATCCACCAAAGTTTTAATCCCTCCCCACCTCATAATGTCAGTGTCACCAGACACTTCCTCAATGCTAAAGCCGAAGTCACCTGTCAGTCTCATTTTAGTTGATGTATCTAACTCTGCTTTCAGGGTACCGTTTTCTTGTTATTCCTCCCAGCTCATTGGTTGTTCCTTACCCAAACTGTTGCTGGTTCTACCACTTCATTCTGCCCTATTTACACCGAGATGCCCACAGGTACAATCTACACGTTATTTACCTTCTTTATGTATAGTCAATCACTTGCTGATGTTATTCACCGTCCTGGCTTTAAGTGCTATCTACTTCATAACAATTCTCAAATCAGTATCTTTATCCTGAATATGTCTCTGGAATTCCAGATTCTTACATCTAACTGCATACTTGATACCTCCATGTCAAACTTAACATGTTCCAAAAGAATTTATGTTCCTCTTCTCAAGACCTGCTCCACCCAGAATCTTTGTCAAGTAATGCAGAGCTATCTCATCCTTCCCCTTGGTGTAGCCACAAACCATTCAGTTTTTCTTGACTTCTTTTCTCTCAATCTCCTATCAAACCCATCTGAAAACTTCCTTGGAAACACCCTCAAATAGATGTGGAATCTCACTATTATTTCTGTGCCCTCTACTACAATGTTCTTAGGCCTCTCTCGTGTTTCATGTATATAATTACATTAGCTTTCTACCTCGTCTGTGCATGGTTTTATGCTCTCCATCTAGAGTCTAGTTTCAACACGGAAACCCAGGTGTTAATATCTACAGTTGAGGTTGATCCTTTGCTCAAAGCCCTCCAATTGCTCTCCATTTTTCTGAGTAAAAGCCAAAGTCATTCCAAAGGTCCTGTACACTCTTTCTCCCTAAGTCACCCCTTTACCATTATCATTTTTTCTCTCCTTCATCTTCCTTGTTAGAAGTAAACTGGTTTCTTTACTCTTTCCGGAATATAGCAGGCACACATATATACCAGCTGTTCCATAGTGCCGCTCTCTCCTCCCCCCAGATAGCCACACGGCTCTTTTCCTCACCTCCTGATGTCTTTGCTTAAACATCACCTTCCACATAAAGCCTACATTCACTACTTCACTAAACTGTAATCCCTGACTTATAGCATCATTCCAAAATCCTCTCATTTCTCCCATAGTACCTGTCACCATTGAAAGACTATTTTTTACTATTGAAATAATGCTCCTATTTTTGTTTTTTAATATCTTTGTTACAAAAATATAGGGTACAGCAAGTGTTTTGTCTGCTTTGTTCAGTGTTTCATGGACACTATCTAAAATAGTGCCTGGCAGATAGTAGGTACACAAATGAAATATGTTTAATGACATTTAAAAATGTGGCATCTTTTAACCATCACAAAACTTTAGACATGGAATGCTTTTTGAAATTTTTAGATGATCTTTAGTTTATTGTAAAAGAAACACGCTCAGAGAATTTGAATGATTTGCCAAAGGCCCTGTAACCAACTACGTACTAAATGGTGGATTTGCTGAGTATTCTGCCTCTTAGTCCATGTTGCTCTGTTACATCACAGTTAATTACATAGGTTGTTTTTGTTTGCTTGTTTGTTTGTTTGTTTTACAGAAGCCTTCCCAGGCCCTCCCCACTGAGCTATATACCCAACCCTTTTAAAATATGCTTTCTTTTCTTCTCTCCTCTCCTCTCCCCTCTCCTGCCCTCTCCCTTTCTTTCTTTCTTTCTTTCTTTCTTTCTTTCTTTCTTTCTTTCTTTCTTTCTTTCTTTCTTTCTTTCTTTCTTTTTCTTTCTTTCTTTCTCTTGTTCCAGTGCTGGGGACTGAACCTAGAACCTCACACATACTAGGCAAGTACTATACCAATGAACTGCACCCATCAACCTTCTTTTTTTTTTTTTTTTTTTTTTTTCTTTTCTTTTCTTTTCCTTTTAAATTTGTGACAGGATCTTTCTGATTCACTATGTTTCCCAGGCTGAGCTTGGACATGTGATCCTGCTATTACAGACAGCTAAGTTAGGTAGAAATATTATAGGCAGTCAGACAGGGTGGGGACCTCGAGGAAGTCAGAGCAGAAGATGAGAACACGTTACAACTGTGGCTGGAGACACGTCTGTTAAAGACCAAGCCTCAAGATAAAGACAGAATGACCAGGCCTACATGCCTCCCCAAGGGATAAGATAAGTGGTAGCATCTGGTCCAATAAAGTCTAGATAGACATCAGTCACCCCAGTGAGTGACCAGGACCTCCTGATCTATCCCTTCCTAAAAAATGTCTTTGTTCTTCCCATGTAGACTTGCCACATGACCTGCTTCCCCACTGGATCAATATTACCTAAGCAGCTATACTTGTAATCTTATTGGTTGATCATAGTTTTGACCCACATTGTACCCTCCTCGTGATTTTCTACCTACCTGGTGATTTTGCTCTATGAAACTTCTTTTGAGAAGTGGGCTCTCTGGCAACTCACTTTCAGGTTCCCTCCTGTCTCTCAGGAGCTATCTTTCTCAATAAATTTTTCCTCCTCTTAACCTTCAGTGTTCCTTAGAATTTATTCTTCGATTTTGGGGAAACTGAACTTGGTGTATCTGACATCTCACAGGTTGGGAATTATATTTATTTCCCCTATATCACTGCCTCAGTGTCCCAGAGTGGTGGGATTACAGGTGTACTTGTGGGCACCTGGCTGAATCACCCAACTTTTTTTTTATATGCAGGTACCAGGAGTCCAACTCAGGACCTCGCGCTTGCCAGGCAGGAGCTTATGCCGCTAAGCTATATCACTGGCCCTTACCCAACTTTTTAAAGGGGCACAACAGTAGTTTTCTGGTAAGACTAGTCATTCCAAAATGTCATAATGTACAAATGTTATTTGAATTCTAAATGTATAATAAAAATAGAAGTGTTATCTTTGATTATCTATTTAAAAATTTTAACTTACAAATATACTAAAAATTTCTTTCACCAATACTATTAATTTTTAAAAGATGAATCCATTTATCTTCCTTTTCAAATAAAATTTTGAACATTCAAGGAATTCAGGAAAATTAATATTTAGGTCCTTTGAAGAAAACAATGCTTTGTGCCTCAATCTTTATTTTATAAAATATAACAATCTGCTGTATACCGTAAAACCACTGAAATAATAATTCGATGTTAAGGATAGTTTCTGAGGATATTAGTATATTTTTGTAGGTATGCATAAATGTGCATTAAGGAGAGTCACTTTACAACCTCAGGACAAATAGTGTAAGCATTTCTGTTGCCAGCAGTTGTAGAACAAAGTGAATAGGTCTTTATTCCACAATATTATGCCCCTGTTATTTGCCAAGAATTATACTCTAGAGACTCAAGAAAAAAAATCGCAAAGACTTGGCATATTTTCTCAGAAATCGAAGTCTAGCAGGGGGGAGACAGGAATTAAAACAGAAATTCAGAGGTTTCAAATGAATGACCCATAAGCCCAACTTATTTGGACTGCAAATGTATTTTATGTGGCCTTCATTGTATTTTAATATTTTTAATCTTTAAAAAATAAATCTTTTATATAAAAATTTATATTTATTCGAAAAATCAGCCCAGATGATAAGTTTAGGCTTATTCACCAGTGGAAATGGCTGGTGATGGAGTGTGGCCTCTTTTTAAGGGACAAACTCCCCTTAGTTTGCTCTAGTTTCCACCTACTTCTAGGACTCATTCTTAGTACCTTAGTAGCATAAATGATGCCTGTGCGCATTATGTTTGCAAGCCCTGCAAAAAGAGTGAAGGATGTGGCAAGAAAGTTAGCAGATAGATGTCAAGGAACCATGAAAGGCAGGTAGGGGTAAAAGAATTTAAGGGCTTATAAAATGAGGAGAAAACGTAGCAAACAAGGGAAGCATTACATATCACTACTTGATAAACAATTACAACACCATGGGGAAACGTAAAGGCAGACCGATCCATATGCAATACTCTTCTTAAAATTTAAGATTCTTAAATTCATTTCTTACAAATATTCTAACAACCTCAGATTCTTTCTGTTGTTTAATCAGGACACTCTACCTGCATTGGAATACTTGTTCAGAAGCCTACCAGCTCTGTGATTTTAGACAAATTACTTAAGTCTCATCTATAAAACGGGGATAAAAACGGAACTTCCCCCACAAGCTTGTCATGAGAGGGACAAGAAGGAGGTGGAAGCTTGGCAAATGACTGTCACACAACTGTGAACATTGTTGAGTATGAGCTGTGAATTTGATTACTAGTACTCTCCTGATACCTTTGCTTGATATTCAAACTGCACGTCATTTTCATTCCCTGATATTCGTACACTTCAGCTGAGGACAATCTACACGCTCTCAAGTTCTTTATTAGGGATTTTGTTCATAGTTTCCTATTCTTTCTCTTTATAGTTTACCCAGTTTAACCGATCTGCTGATGCCTCCCAAATGAATACTTCCTTTCCTAAATCCTTTATCGTGTAAATGTTGCCTTAGAAGACATCTAATTGGATGTCTCTTTTCAAATACAACTTTGCTCCCTCAGCAGACTGCAAGAACCTGGCTCTGGTTGCTTACATTTCTGAAGATGGTGCCAGGCACAGGGTGGATGCTCAATACCTGGCTATTGAAGGAATGAATGAATCTTCCTCTTCTCTTCAAAGTAAAACAAATTTAGCATATTTCTTCCATGAGGCTTAATGCCTGAATTATATACATGGGCATGAATTTATTAATCTATTGTTTAACTATTCCAAGTGTGTTAGGTAAATAGCTATGCTAGTCAATGAAAGACAAAATATGGGACAGAGGAGTGATTTGTGTAAATCTTGATTTTTATTGTTTGGAAATTGGGATGCATCTTATAGCTGATTGATCTTTGATATTAGTAAACTGCTGATAATTGTTGATGGATCACTGGTAAATCTCTGGTAGTTGCCAGAGAAGTACTTTAACTGGAGACAGCCAGAGATAAAGTGAAAGATGTGGTAAATGGAGTGAATTCTCATATCCCAGGGGGAAATGTGTAATGTGCTTTACAAGTTAAAAGGGAATTATGAAGCAGGAAAGGACATGAGTAACAACGAGCTTGAAAGGAATTCTGAGCAGCGATAAGTGAACTAATTCTGTGATGTGCATATATATTTACCTCCTTTGAAAGAGGAAGCAGTGATGACCTGAAGCCAGCATGGGATCATTAATGAAAATTATGCCACAGGAACTCCATCTCTTTTCTGACAGGGCTTACAGCTGGGTAGATTTGGAAAAAGAATTCAGTGGCACATGGTACTTGGCCTTTCACAGGGCATATAATGAAACATTTGTGAAAGATGGAGAAATACAGACTACGCAATAGCATCAATGGCTGAATATATAGCTGGTTGAACACACATCCCCGAAGGGCAGGGATTAACAAGAGTATCTGAATGCATGCAGTTCTTTTTAGTGTTGTGCCTCAAGGACCTGTATTTAGCTCTATTTTCTCATCATTTTTATCTATTACTTCTATGAGTGAACAGGAAATGTGTATAAAATGTGAATAAAATAAGCCTGAGTGGGACAGGAGATATGATGGATGAAAGAAATAAGTATTTATTAGAGTGAACTCAAGTGTTTTATACTGGAGTCATGAGCTGAGACATCCATCTCTTCAAGAGAATTGAGATAGGCTGTCTTAATCTCATTGTGCTACTAATATTTCAGAATGTCCAGCATGTAGTAGTGCTTAAATGTTGCTTTAATCTTGAGTAGCATGAAGGATAGATCAGATTTAGAAAGGTTTATGAGTAGCAATAGAATTACTAGAAAAATATGGCAGTCACAATAGCTAATGTTCAGCTTAGAAGTGATTGATATTAGTAGCATCTAAAAGTAGGGAGGTGGACCTCCCGTGTTACTCTGCAGTTATTAGAAAGCATTTGTATCGTGCTTGTCCCTGAGGACTGCCTAGACAAAGGACGGTCCTGAGAAAGCAACTATTGGGTGTGTTTGAGGATATTCCTTTGTAAAATGCCCCAAAAGGTGATGATTTTAAAAGGACATGACAGTTACTTTCATATATAATTTAGGCTTAATGTGGGAAAAGGAAAGTAAATTTGGTCCATTTATCACAAAGGATTACATCTGGGCCAGGGAGTAAAATTAAAGAAAATATATTTGGATCAATGTCTGGAGTGTGTTGCACTACAAAATAAAAATGTTTTTGTATAACTGGAAATGCACCTTATTGGCTAGGTGAAACATGGCAGGGCTATATTACAGGTAAGCTTCTTAACAGAGTTTAGGAGGTTTAATTACATAATCTTTAAAGTTGCACCAAAATCTAAATTTTTAATATTCACTGATTTAATCCTTGAATCTTCAATTTATTATGAAATTAAAGGCATGGGATGCCAAACACACAGTAGATGCCTATAAAAGTGCTTATATGTGTTGAAAATAAAATAGCAATCTGTGTTCATTAAACATACACATATACATGCTATGTATGTCTGAAACTGCTACACTATGATTTATGTTCAAATAGTAGAGAAAGCTTTATTTCTTTTGGCACTATTTGTATTCACCCATAAAAGAAATTTATGCAGCGAACAAAAGATATATCATAAAACTTTGGTTTTAAAACAAGCAAAAATCCTCCAAAACTACAAATCCAAAACGGTATTATTAAATAACACACTATAAAAAGAAAAATCTACAACGTGAAAAGGAGAAATAGCTGCAGGATACAGAGAAATAAAAGCAAATGGATTAACAAAGTGACAATTCAGAAGACCACCTGTTTAAGCATACTACATAAACACCGGCAAAACAAATTATAGATGAAATATAAAAGTAAAGAAGAGCCGTGAAGAAAGAAAAA
The DNA here is from genome assembly GCA_028451465.1 of Erethizon dorsatum. Taxonomy (NCBI): domain Eukaryota; kingdom Metazoa; phylum Chordata; class Mammalia; order Rodentia; family Erethizontidae; genus Erethizon; species Erethizon dorsatum. The sequence goes on from CM051839.1 coordinate 13,792,443, forward strand.
CTAGTGCAAGTTTAATTTATCCTATGAGATTTAGAAATATATCCCAATGTAAAGGACAACAATGGTCAAAATCATATGTAAAAGAATAAAATTTCCAGACATTGATTAAAAATATTTGCAGAGGGCTGGTGAGACGGCTCAGCGGCTTAAGCGCCTGCCTTGCAAGCGCGAAGGCCCGAGTTCGACTCCCGGAACCCACATACGAAAAAGGGGCCGGTGATATCGCTCAGCGGCACGGGTGCCTGTTGGCGCGTGAGGTCCTGAGGTCGTCCCCCCGGTACCCACAAAAAAAAAAAAAAAAAAAATATTTGCAGAAGTTAATCAAGAAAAAGTAAGTGACGTAACATGAAAAGATTAACTAACACAAGATGTTGCAAAATTGTCTAATAGTATCTATAACATCATACATTGTAAAAAGTAGTAGATAACTCCAATCACTCACTCAGTAAATTCATTAACTGTAAAAATGCAAAAAAAAAAATGAAGCTTTTTTTCTACACAGCTAGGAGGTGGGAATAAATAAGAAGCTGTTGAAGAAATGTATTTTATTATAAGAATGTCAAACTTCAAGACGAGCAGAAATTACAATATGGTATTTTTCACTCAAAGTAGAAAGGAATAATTGGCAATATTTCTGGCTGGGAAGACAGCAGTTAGAAGGGTGATTGTAGACAGTGGTAGTTATAATACTTACTGTTACAAAAACCATCAAAATGCTTCCACCTGCCCAGATCTTGGCTTCTAAATACTACTTTCTGATAAAAGCAACCAGGATTCTTTAGAAATTGGTTGAATCTATGGCTGGGGCAACAAAAATATGAGCTGGAACACTTTATGTGCCAAACACTAAGGGAAAAAAGTATGAAACTAAAGGAATAGTAAGGCTGAAAGTGACGGAGTAAATAGTTAGAAAAGGATCCTGTCAAAAGGATACAGAAACCAAGAGCTCCCAATGGCTAAATCTAGAACAATTTGAGTCCAAAACACATAGAAATAATCCTGGACTGTAAATCAAAGAGTAAAATAAGTGTTCATGAGCCCACATTGATATAAACAAATAATCGTATAAATGAATACGTAGAAGAGAAGGAATAACTCTTCCTTCCAAAATAATTTCACTTTTTGCAGTCTAACTTAAGGAAATCCAAAACGTGGTTGAAGATTTAGACATTCAAAGATGCTTATATGTTAATTATAGTCTTATTTAATAATTAAATATTTAAAATGGTGGTTTCTCTTTTGGTGAAGTAGTTTGCAATCATTATACCTGTATTTCCAGAAAATGCTTAGGAGAAAACATTTAAATACAATATATAAAAACATATATCTGTATTTATAATGTGTACTCCAGTTTGGTCAAAGTGTGATTCTGCACACAGGCACACACACACGTGTGTGTGTGTGTGTGTATAAACACAAGAAATGTTCAAAAGTGTTATGCTGATTAAAATAAGATAGAAATCATGAATAATCCTATTTGCTTCCCTTTGCAAATTTTCTAATTATCACTTTTGCTAATAACATTTTTAAAATACAAGTTAATTGGGACAGTGAATAGATGTCTCAAATTCCTTTATGAGAAATAGCTTGGGATGTAGTAAAGGTAAATACATGACTATTAATGTATTCAATTGCTTTCTATTAGTTCAAAAACCACTATACATTCCTTTGTTATATTGTCATATGTGACAAAAGCCAGAGTAGAAACTGAAAGTGTTTTTTCCATCTAATTTAAAAGGAAGGCTACATATTATTAAACAATAAAAATATTTCCATTAACTAATTGATCGAAGTCATCAACCCCACTCTAGTTATGCAGTAGCATCTATAATACATTTAAATATACCTGTACACAGATTCATTTATACAACATTTATGTTACACATTTTCTTTTAGGTACCAATATCCTCCTCAAAACATACTCTATATGCAAGTGTCTATTATGTCTTTCAATGCTTTAATGTTGAAATTATTTAGCAATATTTGTGACAATTTTTTGAAAAACATACTATTTAATACATTTACATAGTGATATCTCTTAAAATTTTCTATTAACACAAAGAAGAATGGATGAGAGATGAAACATCTATGGATGATAAAATATAAAGGAGAAAAATTTTAAATTAGAGTGTAATATGCCATAGTCTGGGTCTGTCCGTCAACAACATTGATTCAGTTGTGGATTCTATATGTTCAGCACCTTCCATCTTGTTTTAGATTATGTCCACACAATGCCTTCTAGTCAAATAAAAGTGAAGCATCAAATATTAGAAATGACTTATCTAGCAAATAGTTTTACTTCTTAAATATAATTCTTATCATACAGGTACAACCTTCAAATAAAAGATAATATATAGATAAAATATGTAATTTCAAATCTTTAATATTTTGTTCTCTTCAATGAGATGTTGAGGAAGCCTCAAACAAAAATTATAGCAATATCTGCATACTTTATCTTACTTCTGCTTAAAAATACGTCTTCCAAATCAATCAATTGACAAAATAAGTTGCTTCACTTTGGATTCTGTTTACTTACCACATTTTCCAGAGAACAGTAGTGTCTGGTTCATAGTTGATGGACAATATATGTTCAATTAAAGAAAACGGAAGCATACTATTTCTTTTTGACATAGCTATAACATGGTTTCATTTTGACTCATGCAAAGTTATGGAACTATACTAAATTCAATATCTAATAAAATTGATATTAAGTAAGAAAATCACGTATACAGTGAGAATTAGTTGTGGATGTAAGAACAGTAGTTTAAACTTTTCACTTATGTAAATTTACAATAGAGAAAGAGGGGCCACTTACACTAAGACACATTCAGAAAGTCATAGTTTGCAAATATGATTTACAAAGGGTTCGTTATGAATCAAGTGAAGAAAACACGGATGTCTAACATAATTAAACTCCTGATGAAAACGTGAGTAATGGAAAATCAGGAAAACAAATTGGAGACACATAAATTTAATTTTGTGAACATCCACAGTTTTTTATGCCTCATTTTCTTAAAGTAAAAGAACAGATTTCAGAAGAAGAAGGTAGAGAACTACTGTCTAATTTCTCCAAACACGAGATACCCCACAAAAAGGTTGTGTCAACTCTCACAGCAGTTCCTATCACATAATGAAAAGCAAAATTGGTTCTCTCAATTAACAAAAAATAAAAGCTATTTATGGGGACACATGAACAATTAAAATTTTATCACTTATTTTAGCCAACCTGTTAATAAGACATATATTTGAGAGTATCCAGCCATTCTTTTCTCCACAGGCAAGCACATATCCTCATGCACAAATACAAGTGTGTGTGTTTGTGTGCACATGCACCCATGAAAACCCAGTGTTATGTTTTTGGAATAATGCACAATCTTCAGAATCAGTCACTTATATGTCTGGGGGATAATTCATAAAAAATGCTGCTCAGAATAAAGCAAGAAGTATTCTGTTCAGGAACCATGAGAGATATTGCATCCTAATAGCCCTCAAGGTTTCAAAGAGTTAAGAACAGATGCTTGTTTGTCTTTCTAATAAAAATTTGGGAGAATGTGTAAAAGTAAATTAAACTATGTCAGACCTTTAAAAAAAATGCTGCTTTTCTTTCAAGAAGGTTTCTATGTGGTAAAAGAAAAAAAAAAAAAAAAGAGCATTGCAAGCAATTCTGAAAACACAACTGAGATGCAATTTGATAAATAGCCTTCCATCATTCAAACCAGAGCATGGAAAAGCCTGCCATCAGCACTTTCATCAAAGGCACTATTTACTTCTCTTTTTCGATCTCATTTTATCATGACTTCTTCATTTTGTTTACTCAGTCAATGACTGGGGAAAAAAACGATTCCTTACCCCTTGGGTGAGGTGTAATGGAGTCTGCTAGCGAAGGGTCCTTCTCTCCATCTTTGTTGCCGCTGCTGCCTTCGCTGCCGCCATCTCTCTCAATCAGTTTATCTACCATAGCAATAACGCAGTTCAGGCTCTTCCCCACATTGGCCCACACCCTATCCTGAAAAAAGCATGAGTATCACTATACATTTTTATTGCAAAGACAAAGCAAAACTGGATGAATCCAGTTTAGAGAAGCAATCAGAAGAGTAATCCCTAGAATGAAGATTGAGTGACTAGCTCTAATACTCCCATTAATTTGGTAAGATTATGCATACACAAGAAATCTATATTCTCTTGATAAAGCTGAAATGAAGTTTTATCCATCCTTTTAGGTAGTTCATTAATTTTGCTCTGTCATAAAAAGATGATAAACTCCTGTACATGATTAATTCACAATGGAGCATGAAGTATGACATTTTATTTTATTTATTTTTTTTGTGTGTGGGTACCAGGGGTCACCTCAGGACCTCGCGCACCAGCAGGTGCCTGTGCTGTTGAGCGATATCACCGGCCCTTTTTTTGTATGTGGGTTCTGGGAGTTGAACTCGGGCCCTCACACTTGCTAGGCAGGCGCTTACACCGCTGAGCCATCTCACCGGCCCAGGTATGACATTTTAAAGTGGAGCTATATCTGTTTTATTTATCGCGACTTAGTAAGAAAGCAAAGACACCAATATTTTTAAAGAATAGACACCAGTTGCATCAGAAATTCTTTTTGTATTGTGCCAACAATGCATAACATAAAATTTACTACCGTAATCATTTTGAAATATACAGTTCAATAGCATTAAGAACGGTCACGTCTTTGTGTACCCGTCACCACCATCCAGCTCTAGAATGCTTTCCTCCACTCAAACTATAATTCTGCACCCCTTGCACAAGATTTTCCCATTCTTTCCTCACCCGTCCCATAGCAACCATCATTCTTCCTTCTGTTTTGATGAATTTGGTACTCTATGTACTAGAAATCCTGTAGGTGTGGTCTTCATACCACCTCTAACAGAATGGCCTGGAGCAGTGGTGACGAACCTACGGCATGCCTGTTATTTGTTTTTCTTTTAAGACAGATGTTAATGTATGAGGTTTTTTTTCCCTAAACTACCTCAGTATTCAGGTTTAATTGCAGTTTGGGCACTCTGCGATAAATAAGTGGGTTTTGGGCTACAGTTTGGGCACTCATCTCTAAAAGGTTTGCCATCACTGGCCTAGAGAATTAATATTCAGATACCTGGATTCTACCAAGTCACTCAAAACCACTGGAGAGAACACATTAGAAATTGAGATTCTTTTTTATTTTTTTTTTAATGGATGAGTCTGTTAATAGAAAAAAATCACACGTGCAACAGTAGCAGCACCCAGCTCTGGGAAACCAGAAAGCACTGGGCTTCAGTTCTTCGCCTGGGGAGGTGGCCTGTACACACCCACGACCACAGCGTGGTCTCTTGCATGGCTCTGGGGTCAGCTGTTCCCGGGGCTTCATGTTCTCTTGCTGCATCCTCTTCACTTCAGAAGCAAATGCGGCTTCAGCTGAGCCTGAGAAGTCAGTGCAGTTGGCCTTAATGCACATCACAAAGTGTCCTCCATTACATAGGAAGGTGTGGGCATTCAAGGCCACGATCCAGGTTTGATCTGGATGGGCCATGTTGGCAAAGATGACATCCACCATTGCGATGAGCATGCGGTATTTGTGCGGGTGTCAGGCATCCTCGGTCATGGCAGTAATGTTGGTCCTCATCTTGGACAAGTTGACAAGATCAAGGCCAGAGCAGTGGGAGAACTCAACAGCACAGACCAGACCACCCAGGCCTATGATGTCAGGGACATGGGAGACTGTGGTACCAGAGGCCACCCCAAGGTACAGCACCTTGGCCCCAGGTTCAATGTGAATCTGGTGCACACCACTGAGGATCGCTGCAGCCAGTTTGGAGAAGAAGGGGTTCCAGGTACTCAATTTTGTCATCTCCCTCCAGAATGGAGACTCTCTTCTCCATAAACAGATTTTCCAGGGACCAGATTCTTGGTGACCAGTGCATCTTCCTTTCCATGATGAATGAAGACACCCTTGTGCCGGTGAGGTTCCACCATCACATTCTTCCCTGAATGGTTTCCTCTTTTTCCTCCCTAGCCACGATCAGAGTTGCCACCAGACTGGAAACTCCAGACTTGTGAAGTCAGGGACGCCGCAGACTCTACCAGCCACGCAAATCAGTGCTCACTATAAAGGCAGGTTTCAGCCCCCATGGAGGTTGACTGTGGCAGCTGAGTGGGCTTTGGTGACCATGGAGGTCATGGTAGTCATGGTGGAGGCTGAGGCGTCTTTAGTGGCTCCCAAGGTCAAGGTGACAGAGGTTTTAGAGGCCCTGGCTGAGGAGGATGGGATGGAGGCTTCCAGTCAGACATTGAAATTCATCTGATGAACTCCTCAGCTGCTTCTCACTACAGTAATGGGTCATTTGGGGGAATTTATTTCCTAGGAAGCAGCTTATACTGAGGGGCTTCTTTGTCACTAATTTCCTCAGTTTTGATTAGTACCCCTTTTTAGCTTAGGGCAATACATTAAACCGAATTCTTTTATTCATAAAACTTGAATTAATTTTTAAAAATATGACTCTTGAATACAGTTGTCTTGATGGAAGCCTATCATCTCAGACTTCCCTTCTCTCTCAACTTTCCATATAATTCAGATGAAGGCACTGACTCCCCACCCCTCTCTCTGGACATGAGAACCAAGTATATTTCTGGTGTTTTTTCTGAATACTGCCATAAAACAATCTTTCAATGATTCTCCTGTGAAATAGAGCTATTGCATGCACCTGGAGTATGACTTAGTATAAAGATAATACTCAATTATATTATCGCCTTCGTAGTTTGTGTATTTTCCCCCAAGCTAGTTTTTGGTGGTTTATAAATAAATAAACAAATTCTGGGGAAGATAAATCTAAGAGAGAACTCTGGTTGAATGTATATTATTTGATGGTTGTCATGTAAAGACTAACTTAGATGAATAATTCAATTGCATTAAAACAAATGTAGGTGTGCAAGAGTATAGTGCATAATTCAGCTGCAAAAGAAGGTTTTATATAAAGCAGCCTCAGCACATTCAAACCTAGAAAAGGTAATCTTGAGGTCTTTATGAGATCTTGGGAAAACCACTTCATGTCTGGGAAACTGCAGTTGTCTCATCTATAATTTGGAATGACTTTTGGTCCACCTACCTTACTAGGCTGCACTGGTAGCCAAATACTGTACTGTGATTTCTGTGAAAGCACTTGGGAAAATTATTACAATTTAGCAAAATCATATCCAGCCTTTACTAGCTTCCTAAATGAGTCAATCTTTCTTTCCCTCACCCTGTAATCTCAAGTGGAAGGTATGATATTAATCACAGATAATCATACCAATCTTTTCCTAAAGACAGATTTTTCCTCCAAAGAATTGAAAGCATTTCCCCTGTAAGGGAAATTAAGACATCAGTGACATCCGTAAATTACATTGTTTTTTGTCCACTGCCTAGGAAATTGAAGTGAAGGCACTTCTGAGCCACAGCCAGGAGAGATCAGGAGGCTCACCCGTCCGGGAAGGATGCTGAGGGATGAGAGGAAACAATCTGAAGGGCTAGGCATCACTCACCTGGTGAGGAATACCAAAGTATTTAAAAGATAATTTGATATTCACGCATACATTGCTCTTCATTTACAGATACCATAGGGCAGTGGTGGTGGACATATGGCATGTGTGTTATTGTGTTTTTCTTTTAAGACAAAAGATGTTAATGTACAGTTGTTTTTCTAAACCCAAACTTCTGTATTATGGTTTAATCGTAGCGTTGGCACTTTGCGATAAATAAGTGGGTTTTGGGTGGCAGTTTGGCACTTGGTCTCCAAAAGGTTCACCATTACTGCCATAGGGTGTGGGATTTTACTCATAGAAATAGTAACCTTTGTAACCGGTAGAGAGATTTTTATTGGCCTAAGCAGCAGAGTGAAGCACATTCATTGGCCGAGATCAGCTATTCCGTAAAGGTTACAAGATAAACAGTAGAAAAATATGTAGTCATGATGCTTAGAGAATACAGGATCTGGAAGAATGTTTGCTGGGAGTGAGAAATGAGCAGCTCTTTTATGCAATACTCACATACAATTTATGCATAATCAAAGTTTCTTTGGAGGTATACTCAGTGACAGACCACAATATTGCTCCGGAAAGACTCATTCCATTCCTCTTCTTTTTGAGAGGAAGTCTGCCCAGCTAATGGTGAGAGAACACTGGGTTTTGCTAGTGCTTCCTTTTCTTTCATGACCTCCACAGAGTAAAGTTACGGATTTGTGCCTCTGTCTCTAACACTATACTTTAAACTACTTAAGAGTTCTTTCCTCACAAGATAGCACAGGCCCTGGCTCTCGGTTACTTTCGTTGAAAGAAAGGAAGGAAAGAAGGCAGGAAAGAGTGAGAAATATGGGAAGGAGGGACATGGGGTGACTTTAACTCAGAAAGAGATTGAGAACAGGCATCTGTATTCATCCGGCACATCCATATTAGCTCCTTTTATATTTAAAAACTAGTGATAAGGTTAATATTTTTGATTTAGTTTTCAGGGCAATGAAGAAACTTCAGGTAAGACATGTAGAAAGACGCTCAACGTTAAAATAGCAGAAATGAAATACATCCTTTCGACTCCAAAGACTTGGTTCTTCCACTGAGTTCCTACAGACCTGAGGTATACAGTACCACACGCTACACAGGTGGAGTCGGGAAGGGTCAGACAGAGATGAACGTCATCTCATGGAAGCAGGATTAGGTTTTCATTATCTGAGATTTGAAATGAGTCCAGTAGTAGAGCCTGGAGAGGACAGGAAGGTTACACTGAAGTCTGAGAACAACAGTGTCAGAGTAGCAAGGATGGAACGGTCCATTGGCTTAGGTTTCTTGTGCTTGGGTCTAAGAATATAAGCACAAGATCAAGTCCCCAAATAAATTCACATGACTACAATGGGTTACCAGGGGGCAAAATAGAAATTCAATTACCAAGGCAATGAATTATAAGGTAATTATTTTGAAACTAGAATGTTAAAGATGGATGGGACAGAATTCTTTTTTTTTTTTTTTTTTAATGTGGGTACCGGGAGTCAACCTCAGGACCTCGCGCTTGCCAGCAAGCGCTTATGCCACTGAGCGATATCACCGGCCTCAGGACAGAATTCTTGATGGGGAACCTTGCACATCTGAGTTCTTTCCAATCTGTTTAGCTCTCCTGCCCCCTGGCAAGGGCTAAAAACTACCACGGCTTATCAGAGAAATGGGCGAGCCTTTCACCAGAAAAGGCAGCCATTATCCTATGGGTCTCGTGCTACATGAAAGGAAGGGAAAGCTGGAGGTTACAATCAAACCTTTATTAAATAGAGCCTTATTTTAATCGGTTTCTTTAACCTTAATGAAGTGTGCACTACAACCTTTCTCCTTGGAGGTGAAATGGTTGGTCACGAGGCCACAAAGTAAGTGGGGAACTAGCACCAATATTTATCCCACTCTTACTCAGGTGTTGATCTAGGCATTTATTTATTGCTGAGTTAGGATCTGAACTAACATAAGGGCCAATCATAGTAGCACAGTTAGAAAAATTTGATGGACACAGCAGCAAGTAGCCAGAGAGCCATTAGAGCTGGCAGAGTGAGCCATTAGTGTATGGGATATCGTGCTTACTCAGCATGCCACGTGGCTATAAACCTGATATCATGAAAAGAAACCCTGAGTGCTTTGGATCAGCAGTAAACTTTAAAAAGTAGGTTCAGTAATGCTTAGCTGATCAACTTGTCTAAGGCCAACTTTTGACAAGAAGAGCAGATATGGTGGCCCAAAATAGCCCTGTCATATCTGTATTTCCATGATAATTTCCCACTTCTAATTACCAATTTCTGAAGATTGACTATAAATAGTAACAAGGCCAACATCATCTTTAAAAAGAAGCTTCATTTTATCCTTATGATGAGGAAAGCACTTTGCTCTGTACTGGTCAGGTTCCTCAGTGCTGCAAACCTGGTATCCATGCTCTGTAGCTCTTTTATCTGAAGCCTACCTTTACTCAGACTGTTAGGTAAAAGGAATTGCACAAAAGATATTCCATGGTGCCAATGGCACATGTACGGTCCAAGATACAAAGTGTGATCATAATTACCAAAATAGGTGAATGCTGCTGCCGAGTGCATCCATTGGAAAGTTAGGGATCATCAGTATGAACAGCTCAGTGTTAAACCTTAGGCACAGTGTGTGAAAAGTTTCAACTTTTTTGATTTAGTAAGTCAATTGTGAGTTGTGAGAGAAGGTGTGTCTTAAAGTGAGCAGTAAATTGTGGATCACAAGCAATGCATTAACATGAAATTTTGTAAATTCTATCAGAGTTGCAAGCTTGTGATCCTTTGAGTCCCATAATTTTGAGAAATGTCATCGTGGGAGATGAAACTTGTGTGACGGTTATTATCCTGAGACCAAAGTTCAAAGGAAATACCCCTTCTCCTTGTACAAAAATAGCACATCAATCAAGATCCAATGTCAAAGTGAAGCTGATTGTGTTTTTTGACCTTGATGGAATTGCACAAGCTGAGTTTGTACCCAGGAAAACTATGGTGAACTCTGAATATTATAATGCTTATTAGAGTATTGAAAAAATCATGTGTGTAGAAAGTAGCCTGAAAAATGGGCAAAGGGTGTCATCTTTTATCGTGACAATGCACCATGTCACATATTACTTCTGGTATGACAATTCTGCCAAATAAAAACATTATTGTACATCCTCATCCAGTTTATTCACTGGATCTGGTGCTATGGAATTCTGGCTGTTCCCCAAAGTCAAAATGATCATGAAAGGTAAATGATTTGAATTGATTCAGGACATCGAGGCAGCCACATAGTGTAATTAAAGATACTCGCAAAAGAGAACTTTCATAACTACTTCAGAAAGCGTCAAGAACATTAAAAAAAAAGTGTATTTAAAGTAAGAGGGAGTATTTTGAGGGGAATTAATTGCAATATGTCTTTTACTGTGATTTTTAAATTTAAATATTCACCATATTGTTCATATAGTGTACTCAAACACATAAATGTGCACACATCCAGTAGCAAACACAGGCTTGTGCCATCCATCATAAATAAATGATAGATATTGTCCAAACTTTGTTTCCTATTGATCTTTTTGTTTTAACTTCAATTTAGTTACTCAAGTAAAAATCCTTGACCTGCATTTCCAAATAATTACACTCAGTTCAAAAGTCATTCCCGGTCTCACCCTAAAATTCAGTCCTTAGACGAATGGATTGGGATATTTCTGCAGTAGTGACCTCTTTATATTCCCCTGGTTTGGGTCTTGTCCAGATGTATATGATTACTGGTCTATCCATGAGTGTCTCATTCATCTTCATTGATCACCATGCTTATTTCATCACTTCTGATCAAAAGCAGGGTTAATCCTACAGCTGGCATTGCATTCTTCTCTCAGGCTGGAGCCAACTCAGTAGTTCAGTAGACCTCGCTATTTCTCCTTCGTCTTCAAAATGAAAACTATCCAGATGTGTCACTTTGATGTCTTAAAACATGTTAAATTACCTCAACATACATTTGTTAGGCATTTGCTAAATGTATGCTCAATACTAAACATCAAAGATATAAAGGACACTTTGGAGGACCTAATATTTCTATGGTGACACATGATGTTTCCTTCATGTTCCATAAATCTCAGTCCTCTCACTTTCAAGTCTCACCATCTCCATGAATTGTTCATGCTACTCTCTCCCTACTTAACATGCATTCCTTGTTGTAATAGACAGTGGGCTCTATGAGGGAAATGATTTACTTATTAATCCTTTTATTTTTGAGTCCTATTACTCTCCCACTAGATAATAAATAAAGGAAGAATTAATAAGGAAACAAATGAAAGGAAAAAGGAAGGAATAATTTATCCTTTTCGACGGTGACATAATCTCTCTGAATATTTTTGATATTTTTAATGTGAATCACAGGCACAGGATTTCTTGGAATAAATTTCAAAATCTCTGCTTTTTTTATGAGTGCTAATCATCTTGCTTGAATTCGATGACACTGCTGTTAAATTCAGGTTCCCTATAGCATCATGGCACACTATTTACAGTTAACTGACTTAATAAGTTGATTGACTTAATAACATGTTACTTAGGAGTAAAAAGAAATTATGATACAAACATAAGAAGCTCTTATCACACGCATCTTTAAATTGAAGTTACAGCCAAGTTCCTACTCTGAATGGCTAAGTTCACTCTATTAACACAATATATTATGGCTTTAAAATTAGTGAAAATATTAAATAAAATATTGGTTTAAGGACAATTGGGAAAATTCTACTAAAATTAATTTTTCTATTTTTAAATTAATAATCTGATGTAATATAATGGTATAGCCACACCATTATATACTTGCACAACTGGTTGAATTATATAGTACCAGTTAGTATGCTGCATATAAGCGTTTTCAAGGATGGATGTTTTAACTGAATTTACTCTAATATATCTAGTCAATACTCTCCTGGTATATATCACATTATTTCTTTTACTTATTAACTAAATTTGGGGGGACCTAAAATTATTTACTTAGAGAACAATATCTCATTATTTGCAACAGAATTTATTAAAGTTTGATGGCCATGTTTTAATGTAATCATACTTTTCTAAATATGTATATGCAAGTTGTATATTCATCAGAATATGTGGCCTTGAACCAGACATTGTAAGAGTTAGGAAAGTACTCCAAAAGAGATGGTGGTATTCAACATAAAACCAAGGACGAGGACAATCACCACTACATTAGTAAGACTAAAATATCTCTGTCAAAATTTGGGATTAATTGCAGCTGCTGATTCAGCCAATCCATCCATTCACTTACTCCTACATTAACTCAGAAAAATGCATTGAACCAGTATAAAACACCGTGTTAAGTGCTATGTAACAGGGAACTGAAGGTGAAAGTATTATCTACATTTAGGAAAATCTAGAAATGGGCAGGATTTCATGAATATGCATGCACATAAAGCTCTCTGTTGGGGTTTTTCTTCTTTAATAGAACATTTGTGCATTTTAATGGACAGTCATGAACTTTGTTTAATCACCTTTGTATCGACTTTAGTATCAGATAAGTATTCTAAGCACATTTTTCCTAGGTGAAATGGACTGGAGAAGTTCAGGGATGTTTCTCATCTATCAAGAAAAGAGATGACGGACCCCATTCAGCAGTCATGTAGGGAACAACTGGCCTTATTCTCCCTGTCCCTGCCTTGCTTTTTCTGATTGACTGCTTTGAATAATCCTTCCTCATTAAAAGACTCAAAAACCAGGCCACCCTATTATGTGTAACGTAGGGATGAAAAAGAAAAAGCTGGAACAAAGTAAAAACAGTTGTTTCCAATTTACATTTGCTGGAAACTTTTAAAGAAATTATGCCTGTGTAACTGGGACCTTTGCAACTGCTTATGAATAATCAAAGAACATTAAAGTTGCTACCACTGGGCTTTTAGAGGCTTCTGGTAGGCCTTATCTAATCACGTTCTTGGCTTCTGTCATCTATGAGGTTCTGGGTCTATCTGAATTTCACCGTATTTAAAGATATTTTGAAGATGACTTCACTGTTCACCAGAGAGTTGATTAAGACACTGGGAAATATGCACTGAGAGGGGAGTATTTGAAAGAAGGCTAGAGTAATCATTTTGGAGTTGGTTAAGACATTTGGAAATAAGAAATATGAAAAGGAGGATGTAAGTAGGTATGTTTCACTGATAGAAGGATATAAAATCTTCAAAAGAATTCATGAATTCTAGAGGAAAAAAAGGTACTGGAAATAGTATAGTGTTATAATAAATTTAAGCATTGTGTTTTTCAAAATAAGACAAGAATGAGAATGTGAGGACAAGCTTCAAAGTCATTAATCTATCAAAGTGTATTGAGTGCCTTTTATGTGCAAGTATTCTACTAACTACGGGAATACAACAGTGAAAAAGACATTGCATTTTCTTTTAGGAGCTTATAATGTTCATGAACACATAAAAACAGTCATGTAAGCAACTTATTATAATTCAGTATTCACTGGGTATGTGTGCATGGAGTGCAAGATAATGCTTTATTATTCAAAATCATTTGGATTTGAATACACACATATGCACAGTATAATGGAATTTACAAATAAATGGCTGTATTTTAGTAGATATACTACTCATTTAGGTAACAATAAGTTGTTACCTTAAAGAGTTTATTCATAGGTTAGCATCAGACAATCTGTGAGAATTAATTACTTCTAAGCAATGATAATGATTAATTTCCTTCTTATTAAGATCAGGTTAATATCTTCACATAATATATGGAACTAGAAAAAATATCTTTTGAATGTCAATTTGTCTAGGTATCTCTGCATGATATCTGGTCTGAAATTAGTTTATTTTATTTTTTTCTTTTTCTTTATTTTTTTTTTTCCTTTTCACTGTAAGTGAGGTCTAAGATGGACACAGTAGCTGGCAAGGGAGGTTCAGAATATAGATACCTATAGATTGCCCTTGGAGGGACCTGAGTAAATATGTGTGTTCTAAACAGTTAGCAATGTTTTGCAACTAGATACACTTAATTGCTACCAATTATGGCAATATATATTTATACAGCTCTGATCCTAATCCTGTAACTCTTAAGGTTTCATACTTTCCCTAGAGAAAACAGTATGAAGTTGCTAAGAAAACTATCAGGAGGTGGTTTATATAAATCTTATTCTAAAACACAATCGTGGGGCCGGTGAGATGGCTCAGCGGCATAAGCGCCTGCCTGGCAAGCGCGAGGTCCTGAGTTCGACTCCTGGAACCCACAAAAACAAACAAACAAACAAAAAAACCCCAGAAAACACAATCGTTTGAAGTACTGAATTACAGAAATGTCTCAAAATTTTCCAGGTTACATGTGGACTTTATTAACAGGGTGTCTGACATAAATATTACTATGAATTTATGATACTATTTCTAAAGTCTATAACATTATTATAGATTAATGTGGATCATTAATTGCCTTCTGTGACAAAAACACATTTATCATAATAAAGAATAGTAAATGTTAGCTTAGCTTATGAATGGACACTAAAATTTAAAATTTTATTTATGTTTGCAACATAAAGGAAGGAATTAATTGAATTACTTCGATGCTGAATTGTTGTCTGATATAAAACTACAGTTCAATTAAAAATGTGTTTGAGATATATTTAAATAATATGAATAGCTTTGAAGTTCTGGACTTTGTTTTAAAGAATTAGAATTTAAAATCTTAGAAGCTTACTTCTTCAACAATTTCTTTGAACAGGGATAGGTAAATGTAGCCCCAAACTCATCAATGTAATAACGTTGATATTAAATCATAGTATTGTGGAGAAGAGTATAATTACTAGAAGCTGCAAAAACAGGGTCAACCTAATAGTTTAGTTCTATGATAGGCTTTCGTATTCTAGACAAACTAATCTTGGAATCCCAGCTGCTGGATGCATCTGCTCTAGAGATGCAAAGAAAGAAATGCAATATGTTACCTTCACTGGATAAAGGATAAAGAATACTTTGCTAGTCTCTTTCCTGGCACAGAATGTCATAAAATCCCATTTTTTCCTTTGCAGTTTAGTTGCTTATGAACTTTTTATGAAAATAAAACTGAATTGAATAAACCTGATTGAATAAATCATTCTATCAATTAAAAAGTAAAATTCAGCAAATAACAGGCATGTTTTGTAAGTGATCATTTTAGTTTCAATCTCTACCATATGATGGGATAATTATTATCTAGGTTGATATGTCATCAATTTTGTCAACAAAACAAGTTCAAGCCAAAACAGCCTCCCTACAATTTAGAGTCAACAGGGATTTCTTTTCCTGACCACAAAAGAAAAGCTGTTGATGCATCAGCAGACTCAAGAGTAATTTATTAATGCGAATTGACTTCCCAAATATTTATTTTAAGAAGCGAAGGGCAGTTTATACAAATTTGATAATTGTTATAGTCACTATCAAAAATTAAGTAAAAAAAAATTTTTAAATCGAGCTACTATAATCTTATGTACAAACCAATTTAAGTAATCAGAAAACAATTTCATATGTCACAGAAACTCAGTTATATTAATTTAAAACACCGATGGCTTCCAGAAGTTGACTATATTTGCAATCAGCACTGCAACTCTTATAAGAACTAATTAAGAAAACTTATACACAAGGTTACATTTCCAATTCATTTAATAGCAGCCTCTGGAGGCATTTTCAATTAGCTAGGTTTTCTTTGGATTTACTCAGTTTATCAAAGTTGAATAAAGCTCTAAAAATAATGTTAATTGTGGATGACTCCGGTGAATTTTTTTCTGTCTAAATAAAAGGGATTACCAAATAGATGCCAAGGAAAATAAACAAGAATATATATTACAGTCAAACTTAGTTATTGTTCGCAAAAAAAAAAAAGGTAAAAATATATTAAGAGGAGAAAGAATTAGCTCTTGAGAGTGGGACTATGTGGTCAATTTAGACCATGCACTTAGATGCTTTCAAGAAACTCTGGGTTCTGGAGGAGATTCGGAAAAGATATGAAAGGAGACCCACAGAGAGATGCAGGTTTTCGTTATTATTGTTTCTGCCTTTGAACGAAGAGAGAGAAAGTGGGAATTTCCCAAGAGAAAGTGGGAATACACATCTTCATCAGCTGAATAGTGTCAAGATTACCAAAGAAGTCCCCACAGTGAGCCAACAGCCATGTACTCTGACACTTCAACCTTGGCCAGCCCTCCACAAGGAAAGGAATTCATCCTTATTTTTTCAAACCTTGCTAATGAGCTCATCTACTCACTATTGGAAGCTTTTGTCCCCTTCCCTTTCTCTCAGTATGTAAAAGTCCATTATAGCTAGAATGAAAGTAGTCATCCAGTCCCACCCACCCTCATCAAACCATGTTCAATCCCACCCTGTAGAATCAGCAGAAGATGACACTTCTGCCTAGGGCACCTAGGACAAGAATTTATTCACCTTTTCTCTTTTCCTTTTCTTTTCCTTTCTTTGCATTTTATTTCCTATCCTCTCTTCTCCCCTCTCCTCTCCCCTCCTCCCCTCCCTTCCTTCCTCCCCCTCTCCCTCCTCTTCTTCCTCTTTTCTCTTTTTAAATTCCTTCCTTCCTTCCTTCCCTTCCTTCTTTCCTTCCTTCCTTTTTTATTTTTTAAGACAGAGTTTAAGTCACGAAGTTGCCCAGCCAGGGCACAAACTTGTGATTCTCTTGGCTAAGTGCCAGAGTGCTGTCTTGCTCCTCTTATAAGGACTTTGCTCCAGCAATCATCATCCTGATGCTTTCCCGATGAACTTTGTTGTATAAAAATGCTAAATTTTAGAATCTTCAAAACAAATGAACAACCAATAATAATTACACACATACTACCTCTATGTCATTATTTTGTTCCTCACCCTTTCCTGAATGGTCAACTTTATTCACATTTAAATCCCAGAATTACTTCCAAAAATCCTACTCTGACTACCACATTCTTGCTGCATCCTGGATGGATGCTCTGTTGCCATCATTTGTCTTTCTAGAGCCTGGAATTGACAATTACTGTGGAGTCTGGGGGCTGGACTTATTCATCCATGTGCACAGCAGAGCAAGTCAGGAGGAGCAGTCCCACTGGCAGAGGGAAAGGTTCTCTGTAAACCTTCTCAGCTAATGACACATTCCTACCCTTCTCCCTCTAGGTTCATCTCAAGATTGTTCAAAGTTTAAAGTTCTGAGTTGAAATTTTATTCGCAAAGGCTATCTTGTAGCATCTGCTTCTCGTGACTTCTGTTGTAACATTTTATAAGGCTCTCTTAACATATTTTTTCAGTTTTTATTTTTTATTAGTACATGTTTCCATTACATAATGATTATACTTCTTGTGGGGGATTGGCATAGCACATCTCAATTCTTTTCTCATCCCGTTTCCCTCCTCTCTCTCCTACTTCTCTCCTCTTCTGATCCTCTTCCCTTTTGAAAATTATATATCTTCCTACTTGCTATAACCTACTTTTTTGTGCTCTTCATTTATATTTTGGGTTTTTCATATAAGAGAAATCATGAAGTATTAAAGCTTGTGTGTTTATTTCACTCAATATTGTGGTCTCAAGGTATATCCATTTTCCTACAAATCACTCAAGTTTATGTTTCTTTGTGGCACAGTAGTACTCCACTGTGTATAAATATCACATTTTCTTTATCCTTTCATATGTTAATGGACACATAGGTTGCTTCCAAGTTTTAGCTATTATGAATTGTGCTGCTAAAAACATGGGTATACATGACAGAGAAATACAAACCAGGAAGAAAAGGTATCATCAAGAAGTCAAATAAATGCCGGTGAGGCTGCAGGAAAAAGGAACTCTTCTACATTGTTGGTGGGAATGTAAACTAGTACAGCCACTCTGGAATCAGTATGGAGACTCCTCAAAAAACTAAAACTAGAAATTCCATTTGACCCAGCTGTTCCCCTTCTAAGTATCTTCCTGAAACTGTTAATGGATTTTAATTCACTACTAGACTCTGAGCTCCAGCCTTACTTAGCTTGCCTTTTGAAACATCCACGACACTGAAGTTCTCACCAATTAAAGTAGGGGAAAGATGGAGGGAAGGAAGGAAGAAACAATTCTGAATGTGAGATGAAACTGAGATTGTGAGCAGGGATAGCCTAAGACAGCAAGAGGCCAAGGGTGGAAACAAAAGGTGTCCTGGTCCAAAAGCCTCACTTGATTTAATATAAAAATGGTAGCTATTTGTCAAAAGGTTAATTAAATAGCATGGAACATCTTTCTACCATCTTATCTACCTGAACTCTTTAAAATTGACAATTCATATTTCATATATATATATTTCCCACTTTTCTCAAGGGATAGAATTGATTCTTATAATAAGATTATCTAAGTTACTTTTTTTGTGTGTGTGTGTGTGGGTACCGGGGGTCGAACTCAGGACCTCGCGTGCCAGCAGGCGCCCGTGCCGCTGAGCGATATCACTGGCCCTTTTTTTTTTTCGTACGTGGGTACTGGGAGTCGAACTCAGGACCTTGAGCTTGCCAGGCAGGCGCTTATGCCGCTGAGCCATCTCACCAACCTCCATAAGTTACATATTTTTAAAAGGGAAAACATGTAACAGTATGAACTAATACAATAAATTTGCCTAGGCCTGTGCACACAATACAGCATCACCACCTAGATAAATCATTTATCTTGTGACCATCCTAAGAGCTAAGCAGAACAGGGGCTATTTTCATTTTACAGTTGAGAAAACTAAAGTTCCAGGAGGTTAAGAGGTATGTGCGCCTTGGAGCTGTGAATAAATTGAAGAAGGTAAAGGAAAAGGGGAGAAATATTAGATTCGCTGTTTTAAAAATGCTTCAGTGGGAGAAATGCAGTCTTAATCAGCGAAACAAACACGTATTCAGCATCTACGTCTTAGTGTCCATCTCTTTTTTTCCTGTGATAGAAATTTTACAAAAAGAAAGAGCAAGCATCACCTCAAAGCCCCTCAGACAGGAATTTTTTCAGAGACCTGGGCCTCTCACATACCTTGCTCTCCAAATACTCCTAAATTCTAAATTGGTAAGAAAATTATTAATTAAAGGCTTAACATCTTATACACCTAGCACACATTTTTGTTAAAGATAGGATAGAGTAAAACGTTTCCCTCTGTGTGTGTGCATGTATGTTTGTGGAAACTTGTACGTACTTTGGAGGGCTCTTGGGTAATTAATACACTTTTACCACTAACACACTGCTCTCCCTGCCACCTTACACCTTTGTGTTCCTCTTGCTCTGTTAGAGCTCCTCTCATCATGTTTACTTCTTTCATCCACTTCCCTTAACCAGCTATTGTTTTTCAGGTGCTTCTATGTGCTGTATAACTTCTAAAGTACCCATAGCAACATCTTCTATTTGATCAAAAGCATCAACAAGAGGGAGTTAAGAGAGCTTATGTCTACTATAATTTAAATACAAATACTTTAAAGCACGCCCAGCAGTGAAACATTGGATTGAAACAATGAAAATACTTGTTGTATATGCACAGTCATAGCAACACAAATGAATTTGGAGTCTTCTTCTGAAATGTAATTTTAATATTTTTACATAGTTTGGCAATAAATAAGGAAATATGTTATAGGGTCTTATAACTGTGGCATCTTTGCAATGGTGATATTCTTGGATATGCATATGATTCATTTGATAACAAATCCATCTTGTATCAAATAAATTTTATCAGAAATACAATTTCAAAGTATAATTTCCCCCTAAGGAAAAGTGTGACATGTTAATTCATAATTTGTAGTATGACTGCTTTCCAGTTGTTTTGGTAAAATTCAGTGGTTTTGTTTGTTTGTTTGTTTTTTGTTTTTTTTTAATCGTGTGTACTACATTTCTCAGGGCTAAACAGTGAGAAGCAAGTGGTGTGCAGTAGACTTACCCACTCTTCGTCATCATAGTCCGAGTGGTGTGGGATGGAGTCCTGCCTTCTCATCGGTGGGGGTTGGTCCTGCGAGTGGCTCTCCTCTGGGCTGCTCTTAGGAGAGGGCGGTTTCTTAAGGATGCCTCCTGGCCTGGCAGTGTAGAGTGCTAGAAGAGCGCTCCTGACCAGCTGATCCTTGAAGGCATGCACAAAAAGCTCTGTCTGGAAACAAATTGACAAAGATTAGAAAACACCCTGGTAGGCATCTCAGTATACAGCTATGAAAAGGTCAACTGCAGACTTGTTGGTACTTAAGTAGTATGTATGGTGGAAAAAGCACTGGCATCAACGAGAGAAAATGATTCATACCAATCAATGAAAAATGGCTTGGTTTGGGGATGCTGCCAAGGCCTTGAGTCTTTCTGTTTTAAAGTTAATGCTGAGGTTTTTAATGCACTATAAACACCATCTGTCTCCTCAGCCTCTGCTCTTTCAGCTTCAAATCCTGTCTTTGAGGATGAATTTCACTGGGGGTAATCATTTAAACAGCACTTACCTGCTGCATCTTTCAAGTAATTCCAAATGCATCTTAAAAGAAAATGTGATCAGGCTATGTATATTTTTATTTTAAGTAGAATTAAGGCCAAAGTAAAACAGACACATTATTTCAAGAAACAGTAAGGAAAACTTTTTTTTAGCTTTGTGGACAAATCTCAACATTAGAGATGACATAGCAGTCTTCTTATGAAAGCAACTGCCTTTTATGCCTTGTTTTCACCCCCCCAAATTGTCTTCTCCACCAAATTGTTTCAGTAGCTCAGTGTTAATGAGACTATTGTGCAACTTGGCATGGTAGATTTTACAAACTGGTGGTAAATACCTAGTAAGTACTATAGCAATGATGGCTTTCCAACAATAAAGAACGTTACAGCTGTACTTTGCAATTTCCTGATGAAATGTTTAATAGCTTCACCCCGGAATAGACTGGAGGGTGCAATAATTGATTTTCTGTATTACAGTACACTTAACATGCATGTAGTCTAACAACCTGTTTAAAGAGTAGAGAAATAAGGATTGACCCATACTATCAATATATTATACCTTATAATCTGTTAGGCAGGAGCCTTTAATACATGGTATTATCTTGAATAATAATTGATATCATCACCATTTAATTTGGCACTCTTGGCTATAATGCCAATTTAACCATTGCTGTAACTCAAGGTAATTATCCCTTGGCGCGTTCTCAATATGCAGTTAACAGTGCCATGTTTAACTGATGCTTACTCAATTAGCTCTAAATCTTTCTGTTGTGAATGTCATCAATTAAAGAAAATCGGCTAAACCTTGTACAAAATAAATGCCTAATAAGACTTTGTCATAGCTGCAGAGTTAATTCTTTGTAATAGATTAATGCAGTTCTAGAGCTGGAAGCAAGGGAGCCTGAAGTTGATCTTCGTGTGATCTGTTCTAGTGCAATCTACTTATTGTCAGCACGAATGGAACAGGCTTCACACTAAAGACTCAGTAGCTTTGCCTTTTATTCCACACCACCCACGACCTGCCAGCACTCTAGATGTTTCTGTCTTCTTTCTTAACTCCAAATCCCCATGTGTTTTGAACGTCTATCAGTTCTCACGACTAAATGTGCCCACAACTCCCCGTGAAACTGTCTTTACTGCTGAATTGCATTGGCTATTTTTAACACTCTGTTAATACAGTAGTCATATTGAAGCCACTTTGAAGGTAAGAATACCAGAAATATGGAAAACTGAATACATGATATTAAAAGATTAAAAATTTTGGAAAAAGTGCAAAAAACAAAAGTCAGCTTACATTGAAAAGGCACAGAAATGTTCTTTGATGTTTGTAATGCCATGTTAAAATGAGAAGGGGTGGTATAAAAAATACTGATGGAAAAACTGGCAAGTATTCAAGCCAGACAGTATAGTTATAGGAAAATGAAATATGTTATTTACATAATTTTCACATAGCATGGATGAATCCATCAACGTTAATTTAAATATTAAAATGTGAATTTACTACCATTCAGTTTAACCAAACTATTTCTCTGTTGATCGTTTCAATATTCTTTTGATTTATTTTTAGAACAAAACAGTTTGCCTTCTTTGAATTCCTGCTACTATAGCTCCAGACTCCACAATACTTACATAATTACTATGTAGCAGAATATCTATTCACACCCAATGAAATCTCCTACAGTACTCGTAATCATTGTCTTCCCTTAGCATGCACACGTGCAGGGATTCCACTTCATTTATTTAAATCTCATTGGAGTTGATTTACCACCAAAGGCAAGAAAGATAATGAAGCAGATTCTCACAACCCAGATTGTACAACCCAGAGTTTTCTTCAGATAGCTAAATACAAGGTCACAAAATATTAAACAAACACAGTAATAGCTGCTCTTTTACTGTGTCTATACTGAAATATTTATCTGGCTTCTTGGAAGCTCTCTGGATCATCAGGATGCATAAAATCATGGCAGAACATATTTAAACATCCTATTGTAAATATTCATGTGATCTAGAAAAATCTTAATATTCTTGGCCAGCACTACTGACAAATTTGGGTGTTTTACAGTCAAAGTAAGTCAATCTGAGGAGCCCGACACGTCTGTATATTGATGTTCCTGTCATTGGAAGATACTAGGGAAGTGGAGGTCAAGAGAAGCGTGAGACCGTGTCACTGAGTTGCCTGCTGAATACTGTGAAAACTGTTTTCCTTTTATAACTCAGATTGTACTCTATTATGTGAAAGAAGAAAAGCTGTGTAAATGTTATAGTGAAGGTAGGCAAAACACTTCATTTAAATATCATTTTAGCAATATACTTTAGAAAAAGACAAAAAAATCCTTTAAACCTAAAGAAGATATATATTTGTTTGATAATAAAAAGGAAAAGGAAATGCTATTTTAAAAATGAAATGTTTTTACGCTTACTGACATTTTTCAAATTCCTATTTCCATACATCTATTATTCAAAGCAAAAAGAATTATCTGCGAGTTTTAACTTACTAAAAATTACTTCTCTTGAGGATTATTGAAGAAAAATTCCTAGCTTTCTGAGATTTAACAGAAGAGCAGTTAAGACATGTTCACTTAAGATCACTGGTTTTCAATGGTGGTCTAACAAATTCAGAAAATTCTCTTGTATTTAGAATATTATTCCCACTGAAAAAATTCAAGGCTATGCCTAATTCTATCTGAAATATGGAAGTAGCCAATGCATAAACATCTGCTTATGATTACATTAGTCATCAGTTATGCGGTAGGAATGAGTCCTATTTATTTTGTGATATGCTTTAATTATTTCATAGAGAAAGAGTACTATATTCAGTCATTAGTATCCTGATGTGTTTTCAATATTTCCTAAAGGAAATAAATATAGCAGCCAGGAGGCTACCTGACATCTGGACAGCTATGTATTATTCACTGAACCTTGGACATCTCATATAACTACTTTCCCAGTTTGTACAAAATCACAACATCTCTCGTGAAACTCTTACTGGAGTTCATTGCAAAGTACACTTTTGTATTGAAGCTCCACTTTTTGGACTGATCTTTTCAGTTTTCTTTTTGAAAATCCCCTGATGATCCCAAATTGGATAAGTAGACTTATCCCGAGAGACTTAAATCGCTATCTCAAAAGTGTTTTTCCCCTTCACTGATGTAATCCATTTCCTCATAGCATCAACCATCATCTTTACGCCCAACTCTAAAATCCATGTCTATTTATCTCTTGCACCATCTGTATCAACTGTTTCCACAGACAGTCCCTTGAGTTTAGAAATCTCATTCTCAAGTTCTTTTGTTTTGTAAATGTGTTATCAATTTTCTATCTGAGTGATATTGTTATTCACTTACTCAGCACCCAAACTTCCGGATCATCCTCAGTGATAGCTGTACCCTGGATTAGTTAACCAACTTCTTCCACTTAAAGCTTTTCGATATTTTCAAAGACTGACCCTTCTTTTCATTCCCACAGTTAGTTCCAGTTAAGATCCTTTCTACATTTCAGTGGATACTAACCACAGTCTCCACACTGCTTGATTCACTTTTCTATTTCTAAAGCTAACTTTTCCCATTTTTCAGGATGTTTACGCAAAGGGCACAAATATTAACATATAGATTCCTGATTCCCAGCCTTGGATTCCTGAATAAGAATTTGTATGTTTAGTAAGCTCCCCTAAGAGTACTCCTGACATCTGTGATGCCCAGTAATGTCCAACAATTCAAACTCAGTGTTCTAAGTCAGCCTATTGTTATAAGGATGGTCTGCATAAAGCCCACATCCAGTCTTTCCTCACTCAGCCTCTCAATACCTGCAGAATAAAATTTCTGTCAGGTAAATATGAGTTCAATGGTTAGATGATATGGTATTATTTAACTTTAAAAAACTACTGAAACTTGCACATTTCTAAAGTGTGTAACTAACTGTACTCATACAGTGCTAATAAAGAAGGGTTCAGTTGTTCCATTTCCCCCTTTATACACCCAGCCCTTTTGATGTTAGCTATTCTAGTGTATGGTTACTAGGATCTCACTGTGTCGTGAATTTGCATTTCCCTAATGAAAAATGTTCAGTACCTTTTCCTGCACTTATTTGCCATTCATACAACTGTTTTGGTTGTCTTTTTAATTTTTTTGCCCATTTGTAATTGAGTTGTCTTATTAAGTTGTGTGAATACTTTATTCTAATACAAGTCCTTTGTTAGAAATGTATTTTACAGATACTTTCCCCCAATTTATGTCTTGTCTTTTCATTTTCTTAACAGTGTCTTCTAAAGGATGAATGTTTTTAGTTTATTTTACATTATTATTGTTATTATTATTATCCTGGGAATTTAACCCAGGGGCTTTGCACTGAGACAATTTCCCCATCCTCATTTACTTATTTATTTACTTATTTGTTTATTTATTTGTTTGTTTGTTCATTTGGACAAGGTCTCACTAAGTTGCTTAAATTGCCAAAGCTGGACTTGAACTTGTAATCCTCTTGCCCATCTTCCAGAGCACTGGGAGAAAGTTTTTAATTTTGCTAATGTCTTATGTATTATTTTCTGTCTGTATTTTGATTGATGGCTTTGTTCTAAGAAATCTTTATCTCATCCAACATGACAAATATTTTCTCCTGATATCTTCTAGAAGTTTCTTTGCTTTATTACTTTTAGATTATATATTAAGCTCTACGATCTACTTTGAGTTAAATTTTACATATGTATGAGGTAAATATGAAATTTCATTTTTATTTTCTGGATGCCCAACTGACCCTGCATCATACATTAAAAATATGTCTTTTCCTAATGAATTTGTGTATTTGTCTAAGGTTATTTGAACATATATGTGTGGATCTGTTTCTAGATTCTGTACCTTTGATTTACATGTCTGTCCTACCTAATATGTTACAAACCACAAAACATGTTGGTATAATTTTTATTTGAAAGAGTAAATGTGTTAAAATTAAATGATGTTTTGAAATATTTATTCACTTATTTACTATTTCTGGTACTCTCTAGTCATTTGTGTAGATTCAAACTTCTGGCATCATTTCTCCCTGTAGAGTTTCATTTACCTTTTTTTTTGTAATGCACATCTGCTATGAAATTTCCCAGATATTATTTGTCTGAAATGGTCTTTATTTCTTCTGTGTTTTTTGAGTCACATCTTTCTTGGTATGAAATAGTAAAGCTACCTGTTTTGTTTGTTTTTGGTCAGTACTTCGAAGATGTTACCTCACTATTATTAGGCTTGCATGATGTCTAATAAGAAGTCTGCTGTCATTCTCAGTGGTTTTCCTCTGAACATAATCTGTGTTATATTCAGATTTTTTCATATTTTTTTAATCTGAGTAATTTGGTTATGATACTCCTAAGTTTTATTTTCCATAGTCTACCTGGAATGTACTGAGTTTATTTGGTCTCTGGTTTCCCTGCTTCATCAAATTTTCAGAAATTTTGACGATCACTTCTGCAAATAATTTTCTGCTTTCCATATTCACTCTTCTGGCACCCCAGCATGTATGTTAGGCTTTCGATATGGTTTTATCGAGTCACTCATGTTCTGGTTATGTTTTTCGGTGTTTTCTTTTGTGCTTCATTTGCATAGTTTGTAAGACTATGCTTGTGAGTTCACTATCTAGTCTTGTGCAGTGATCAATCTGCTGTTAATGCCATCCAGGATATATATTTTTATTTCATATGTTTTTACATTTTTCTGAGTTCTATTAGACTGTTTTTTAAATGTTCCTTTATTCTTCTCACCTTCTTCATTTCGTTCTGCAATTTCCAATATATATGGTGTCTATTTAAATTTGTTAATTTAAAGTCCTTACCAGTTAATTTAATCAACTCTGTTTTGCCTGGAGCGGTTTATATACCTAGATTTGTCTTTCACTATGGGTCACATTTCCCTCCTTCATTGCATGCTTGGTATTTGTTTACAGAATGCCAAGCAGCATAATTTTTACATTCTTGATTGCTATATTTATCATGTTCTTTTAAAGAAAAATATGTTGTTCGGATGTAAAGTAAGTTACTTAGGATCAGTAGTATGAAGTAAGTTACATCATGATCATTAGAAATCTTTTGAAGCCTTAGATGATGGATTAAGAGCAATTTTCAATCTAGGACTAATTTAGCTCCACTGCCAGAACCACATCTTCCTGTGGACTCCACCAAATTCTCTGGGTATTACAAGGTCTTCTCACTTTTCCACCTATGCGATTACCAGAAATTATTTTATTGGCTTAGATCTCATATTTATTTCCCTGGTAATCAGTAGTTTATTTTTACACATATATGGATCAGTATTCAAGTCAAGATTTAAAGGCATTCAGTGACAGACACCCAAGACTCTTTCTGCACGGAGCTATCTCTTCTCTGGTATTCCGCTCTGTGAATTATACTTCAGACTTCCCAAATTCTAGCGCCTGTCTTCTCCTTGAGAAGACACGGTTTGGGTTACATCTCCTTGTGCTAAAGCCTGTAAAATGCCTTGGGAAATAAGCTAGGTAATTTTGGAATCACACTCTGTTACCGTTCCGTATCACTGATTTTTCCAGTGTCTAAAACCATCTGCCCAGTTTTCTTTTTGTTGAAGGCATATTTTTCCATCCATATTTTTTCATCATGGATAAAGCAGATTACCCATGACGATACTCACTCCATGCCTTTTATGTACAAGCCTCATTCTCAACACTAGCATACTTTCTTGTCTCTCATTTTTCCTATTCTCCAATTTCCCAATAAATATAAATTATTTTTATTGTATATTATTTCTCAAATCAAACATTTACCACTCAAATAGGATTATGAAAATCAGAAAAAAATAAGTTCTAATCCTGAAATTTCATCTTCTTCTAAACTATTACTCTGAAGTTCCATCAGACCCTGGTATATATTCTCATAATCCATGAACAAAGAAACAATCATCTCTTCTCATAAAGTTCTTCTTTCTATAAGAAATTCATTCTCAGTAACTAAATAATCAACACAATATTTTCTTTTATAGTATGTGTGTCTTCAAATTCTTAGCACCATAACTTCCTGGCATTGCTATTATAGAAACCAACATTTTTAAACAAAATCTTGAGTTGTTTTAGAATGAAATTATTTTTTTTTTTTTGTGGGTACCAGGGGGTCGACCTCAGGACCTCGCGCTAGCAGTCGCCCGTGCCGCTGAGCGATATCACTGGCCCCTTTTTCGTATGTGGGATCCGGGAGTCGAACTCGGGCCCTCGCGCTTGCCGGGCAGGCTCTTAAGCCGCTGAGCCATCTCACCGGCCCGAGAATGAAATTATTTTTAACACAATAGAATGCTTTGGTATAGTATGCTGAGGTTGAAAGGATATTAAGAATTGGAATTTACAAAATATACTGAGTATAGACTCCAATATTTGCATTTAACCTCTTAATAATTGCAATATTGCAAAACATTCTATTGTCTTAAAGTTAGATTATAAATGTTAAAGGCTATGTCTATGTAGGATTTATCATGTAGCATCAAACATAGTACCACGCACAATTAGGTGCTCGATAGTGCTTTTGAGGAGCAGGATAGTAGTGACTTTCTAAAACAGGTCCCTCTCTGTCTTTGGAATGGAGAAATTGCTGGGCATTTGAAAATGAATGTCACACATATTTCTGAGTTATGAGGGATACTTATATACTACTGGCATTTAGGATTTTATTTTATTTTTTATTGCTTCAGTTTGAATTTATTTTCAATACATTTTTCCTTGAATGTTTTGATAGAATAACATACTTTTAATCTAAGAAAAAGGAAAATGCATTTTTATCTCACTCCAATACTAGCCTTTTACATCTTGTGTTGAACATTTGGCCTGTTCTTTATCTTCTCTGCTGGAATTATTCAGATAAACTCAGAGGTTGCCTTGTGTTAGAATCTTTAATATTTTGATGAATTAATAATAGCAATCAAACCTAATTTTCCATCAAAACATACACTAAAATTTTAATAATTAAATAAAATTTAACTGAGTTTTGTGCATACTTGGACATGAAACAAATTACAAAATATTCACTTATGCTCTCCCCCGACCCCCACATACCCCGAGTCCTTTATTTAAGTGCTCACTGCAGCACTCACAGCATAGGCAGTGCTTAAGCTCACAGAATCTGGAGACAGAAACACAACTTTTGTGATTGTGAGAACATTATCTAATAATTTTGTGCTTCAGCTTCCTGGACTGTTTAGGATTAGGAAGACTAAATATTGAAAATATTATATCCACCCCAACTGTGAACACTGAAGACCTTACAAGTGTAACTCATAGAAATTAAACCTCACCAATAGGTAGGTGCTCCCTAATATTCTCATCTCAGTAGCATCATATTTATCACCATCAAGAATCTTGGATTTCTTGTGGATAACAATTTTGTGTCTTCTTATTCTCTTCTGCGCCTACGTGTTAAGCACCATGTCCAGGAAATAGACTGTGTGACTGTTCATCGTAGCACGTCAACTTGACTGGGTTAGGCGACGCCTACCAGATTAGTAAAGCACCTCTGTGTGTATCTCTAGGGTATTTATAGAGATGACGGGCACGTGGATCAGCAAATTGAAGGGGAAGACCCAACCAATAGCTTGTAGCCTGAACAGAATAAGAGTGAAAGAAAGAGGACACTGGCTCACTGAAAAGCTCCATTCTGCTTGAGCAGGTACAACTTTTGCCGCAATCACCTGTGGACATCAGGCTCCAGGTTCTCCAAAATATATATTACTTTTTATGAACTGTGTTTGATTTGCACCAGTGAGTGTTTAGAAGAACGGAGTTTTGCTTTGGAGACTTAGCTCCATGGCTTCGTTTACTGTTGCAGTAGAGACGAGGTGAATTGCTTTGGGACCTACAAATACCGACTTTTGGAGACTCCCTGGATTTGTCTGGTCAGCAAGTTGGGTTTTGCTCTTGCCTCTTATTTTTTCCACAGACTCTGGGTAAATAATGATATTCGTGATTCCAGTGCTGTCATTTCCAGGTACAGTGGCTTACTAAAGAGCAGAGATACCATTTTATAACAAAATATTTGAATGCTTCCTTCCACATTACCATGGCTGCCCTCAGTCTTCCCCAGCCACCCCAGACTCCTCCACTGAACTCTCTCAGTTATAGGTGTTCAAAGGTTAGAAACTCTTCAGAGTTCCTTGATCAGTGAGGATACAGGTAATTCATATTTTTTCTCAAATATGCTGTATAGATGAGTCTTTTTAAAAGAAACACTAAGAAATTATTTTCAAAACATAGCAGTTCAGAATCAATAAGAGAATTTGGGAGCTGTAGGTCAGAAGACACAAAGTAGTAGAGCTGTAGGAAGAACAAGTCTAGAAGTCTAACATACCCCATAAGAAGGATACGTCTTAACCCATTTATGCCAAAGATTGGAAATTTTTGAATTTTCAGATGAAATTCAGATGAAATTCATGTTATCTAGAAAAATTCAAGGAACAAGAATTTGAAGATGAAATTTGAAGATAGGTGTTCCAAAACTGGATGACTAGGCACTGAATGGTTAATAGTTGCTGTATTCGAGATTCATGCTAAATGAACAGATTTTGGATATTCTTGCCTAAACACTACCACAACAAAAGGAATAACAGTGTGAGATGATAAATACGTGATTTACTTCATCTTGGTAACCATTTTCCTATCTCTATGTATCCCTGTAAAATCATAGGGTCATACTGTATATCTTAAATAGGATCATATTGTATATCTTAAACATACACAGTAAAAATTATTTTCAAAAAATGGTACCATCAATGAAGAAAGATATTTTAACTATAATCGATAGTAATTTTAAAAACACTAAAACTAAAAAAAAATTAGAAAGACAAAGCTTTTAGAATTTAATTCCTACTAACATTAAATTAAAACTTAGGACATCGCTACAACTGTTTTTCTTTCATGCTAAATTCATGGATTATGCTTAATTCTAAGCCATGAGCTACTTACAGTATCCATAGACTATGCAAAACTATTAACATAGGTAATTCTTTCAAATTCCAAACTCTTAAAAGAATGCATGGCTTGCAAACTTTAAAAAGATCCTCCAAGTTTTAAGGGCTGAGAGATTTATTAGTAGACAAAGGTTGTCTACTCAGTAGAAAACACAAGGGGAAAGTTAGAGAAATGCTGGGTTAAAGGAACCGAAATACCCCTCAATTGCTGCAGCAAGTTGTAATGATGTATGAAATGACAAATCCTTGCCCAGTGCACAAGAAGAATATAAAAACTGTTCTGTAATCAATGCAGTGGTGTGCTATTTGCTAAAATTTTCTGCTTAGGTGAACCCAGAAAAACCTCACCTTATCCACAAATCCAAAAAAGAAATGAAACAAAATGAAAAATATTATTTTACTGTATGCAAAAATCTCCTGACTTTTTTTTCCTAGTCCTAAAGATATATTTGCACTTCAATACTTAAATGTTAAGGAATTTGTCCAACAACAACAACAAAAAAATGTTACAAAAAAGAATGGGCCAGTGAGATAGCTCAGCAGCATAAGCACCTGCTGGCAAGTGCAAGGTCCTGAGGTCGACTCCCGGTACCCACATAAAAAAAAAAAGAAAGAAATACCAAAATACATATATTAGTATATAGACCTGGGCTGAAGTCCCTTGTTTTGTTTGAATCTTGACTCTAGCTATTCGATTGTACATTTCTGTAACTTCTCTAAGCTTTAATCTTTTTAAACTCACTTGACTTTCATATATTAGTTAATTTTAATAAAAGTAGATACTTTTCCTTTAGGAGAAAATATATGAAAACGTGCAATTTATGCTAACATATTAAATAAGTGCAAAAATATTACAAATTAAGATACCTGAGTCAAAATTATAGAATAAGTAATATACAGTATCTACAAATGTGTTCTTTACTATAAAGAACCACACTGTAGATTTATTCTGGAATTATAATATGAGGGCTTACTTTGGTCATTTTCTTCAAATACATATTTATTAAAAGTGTCTCGTAATAAATTGCGAGATGTCAGAATACACAGGTGAAGGAACGCACACTGGTATTAGAATCCAGTGTACCTGGTTTTACGTTTAAAATCAAGCTGCAATTGGTGTTTTTCTGCCTTGGTCTCTCTATGTTATACGGCTGCCCTACGTAGTTATGGAAGTTAATACTGAGTATCTGCTTCATACCAGGTCATCTTTCCTCTCTTAGATATAGGTGAAAGTCATCATTGGGAAAATTCAAACTTAAGTTCCACTATTTTCAAAGAATAACTAATATTTGTGGAAACTTTTAGAATCTTTTCCCAGTAAATAATTACGTACGAAGAAAAGTGATCCACAAATGTGAATCCACATCAAAATTATGCTGTTAAATGAAGTGACATTCCTACTCAAATAGCTTTGTATGTGCAAAAGTTAGGTAACCACAAGAGGTAAATAAAGTATTTTTACAAATCAAGTTTAATTCATTTACTAAGACCATAAACCAAAGTAAGTGACAGATGCCAAGAAAAATAGAAAATATATACCAGTAGAAGTTTCATTTCCTATTAGGAAAACAAAATAAATAATGCTAAGTAACACTGGAAAGGAGAATGAGGCCAATTCATTTTGATCTTGTGGTGGGTGATACCTTGAAACTTACTTTTAACCTAGTCTCTTTTACCTTTCCAGATGGTACAAAAGGCAATGTATGCAGAAAGCAACACCAGTGGGGATGGAGTATTTCATTTTCCCCACTAGAGTGATGATTTCGATCTTACCTTTTCTGAAAGCATCTTTAAAGAATTCTTCAAGCTGTCTGGAGAATGCTGGCTTGCAGAATTAAGCAGTAGGTCTGCATGGGTTGCTATAAGAGGTTGTAGTTGATTGATGTTGCTGAGAACTTCTTTTGCTTTCGCTGTGTTTTCAGGCGAATAGTAAATAAACTGGTATCCAGTACTGTAACAACGCAATAACAGCATGTTACACAAAAAGCAGGAAGAATTTGCAGCCTTTATTATCAGATGATCAGTGATAAACAGAACTCCAAATGCCACTAATTCCAATTGAATGGGTAAGAACTGTTGTAAGGGAGTTTCACAATGTCCTGACAGTTTTTAAGTAAAGAGATCTGGGTACTTTTCAATGCTGGGTAAAATAAGTCCAGTCTTGGGGGTTGTGGATTTAGCTCAGTGGTAGATCACTTGTCTAGCAGGAAAATTAAACAACAAAGAACAATAACAACAACAAAAGTCCAGTCTTTGCTCAACCACTTGGTAGATTCTATATGATTATACATATCAAATATTAATATTCAAAAGTATTATCAATATTATTATGAATTTGAGGCTGCATAATAGAGAGAAAAGTATGAGCCTTTATATTCCAGGCACTCTCAGTGTAATATTTGGCTTGCAACTTACTAGCTGTTTGGCCTTGGGAATAATTATCCAAACAATTCTAAGAGGTGGGGAAGGTTAGAGATCATTTCTATGAAGTGCCTAAAATAGCACCTGGTACAGAACAAGTATTCAATAACGACTACCTATATTTTCACCCATGACACTGAGCAAGTGAGAGTGGAAGTGAATATTAATAGTTGAGAAATGGGGAGAAAATAAATTAACATCGAATAGGCAAGTGGCTACTTTTATTGAACATAAAGAGAACGTTTATAGCATGAATAATCCATTATGTTATTTTGTCACCACCCTTTGTGTCCCTGATGATTTCCCATCTGTCCTGTAAAGAAATTTAAAATTATTAATCAAAAACATTTGATTGTCATAATTATCTAAAACTGATCAAGAATGCTATGGGAGCAGGGATTGCATGAAGCAAATGAATCTTTGGCCAGTTTTGTTAGGAAAGACAGAGGGGGAGTTCCCGTAGATCCTGTAGAGAAAGGAATGAAAGGAGGAAACACAATAGGAAGGTGGGGGAGGGGGTGTTTGGTGCATTCACCTGGTTGGCCTGAGAACATCCTTTTACACCTAACCGTCAAAGTGGCTTTTCACAATTCCTTGTAGCCTAGCCAAGATACAAGCCTAGCAGGTACTGAGTACTTACTAAATATTACTAAATATTTCCCCTGCAGCTGCCAGCTCAAATATTTAAATTACCACAATTGTACTTCTTGTTTTGAAAAATAAGCAATCAATAAAACAATTGTATCTGAGATTCATTCCCCCTCCTGCTTTTAGGAGAAATCAGAATGTTTAAGGAGATGACATTCTACTGCAAACATATAAATTATCCTCATATTTTACCAGAATTAAAAAAAAATGGTTAAAAGGAATGTCCTTGGACGCTTGAGCTATTCAGAAGAAAGGGAAAGAAGTCAATGATTGTGACAGGATAAAGACTAAGAAATACATGGCTGGATTCTGACACTCATAAGGATTTGCCCTCAATTCTTTTTCTTTCTTTTCTTTTCTTTATGTGGGTACCAGGAACCGAACTTAGGACCGTGTGCTTGCCAGGCAGGCGCTTACGCCGCTGAGCTATATCACCAGCCCCTGCCCTCAATTCTTATAGATTTTTAAATGTCTGAAGAATTTAAAACATACCTCAACTGCTTATTATATATTTTAATGCAGATTAAGGAAAGTGACAAATAACAATTGAGAAGGGCAGAAAGAAAAAAGATAATTCCTGTGTATGACTTTTATCTATGTCTAGTTCCTTGCTGGGACTGAAGCCTACAGAATAAAAACCATGAGCTATTCCTTGGTACTCAGGCTATAAAGTTTAATCTACCACAGCCTTTTATAAATCAAAGAACCTAATGTTATTTTTCCAAAGAAAGCAATTATCTGAATATATTAATGTGCCCCTGGGTGAGGGGAGGTAACATTTGGTACCCCGGGGCTCTGACAGCAGAGAAGAGCTCTGGCTATGGACCTAACACAGAAAGCCACCTATGCTAGACGCTCTGTGACCCTCTTTGCTAGCCTGCTCATCTGTCGCTGGTTTGCTTTCTGGTGTGATCTTATGGGCACTCACAGGTCCCCAACTGTTCAGTCCTTGGAAAGCAAGAATGCTCAAGTCATGTGGCTGCCAACTTTCTCTTCACTTGACCCTCATTTTGAGTATGTCGCTTCTGGCCTCTCATGGACCTGCTCCTACTCATTCTTTTTGACCCTTGCCTCTACTGGCTTCTTTCTTTGTTTCTATCGTTCTTTCCTGACAATTCATGGTTACTTTATTCATAAGTATTATCCATCTTCATCATCTTTTCTGCATATTTCTTACTCTGCAAATTCCCTTAGCATGTCCCCTCCATTTAATTCTACAGCATATATTTCCAAGATTTCTTTTTTACATGTTCTTTTCTTATGTCCAGATTGGTGGTCCTCAAATATGAGCAGGTACTAACTTCACTCAGGAATGAGGACAGGGCTTGAGTGTTTATTTTTGAAAAACCTGATGACTTGGCAATGCCTAGAGATTTTGTGTCAGTCGGCTGTAGCATCTGCAGTATGTCATATAAACAAGGAACCAGCTTTAGAGACACCTGCCGCTACTGTTTGGAATTTGTGATATCCTCTCATCCCTGGATGAGACAATGACTCTGACAAAAGGAGCTTTACTGATTTCATTAATATATTTCAAAAAGTTACTTTTACTTTCGATCTTCATATTCTTTACATGTTGCTCTGCTTCACTTCTCTCCTAACATGGCTCAGCATGCTTTCCTCCTTTCCATCCCAGTGGACTCCCTCCCCCAGAACAGTCTTCGGTCACCAGCATGGGACATAACTCATTTTGATCAGTTACTTAGCAGGCATTGGTTTCTCTGGTGATGTCTTTTAATGAAAAGCATCGTACCTAGTGAGAATTAAAGATTCATTTTCCACAATTAAAGTCAATGTTGATGTCCAGAAAGAAATAGGATGGCATGGAAAAAAATATTGCCACCTACAAAATAACTTTAAGTACACATAAATTCCATGTACCTGTTCACTGCCATACTCTTTAACATGTCATATATTAACAGTTAGAGCTTCTTAAATGGACAATCATGAGTATAATTTAATTACTTAGATAAAATAATATAACTAAACCCTATTTTATAATGGTCTGAAATTTAAACTCAATCCAAACACTTAAATCAACAATCAGATATAACCAGAGAAAAAAAGAAAATACTTTATTGATAAAAAGTACTTTGTAAGATATAAATGAAGCATTATGAATAATAAAAATTGAAATTCAAATAATTTTCTATTGATTAAATAGTGAATTAAATATGAGTTTATACTTTAACTTAGAATATATACTTATTTAAATACATTAATTTTAATATCAACTTTATCAACACACACAAGACACACATCCATATTTTTGTGTATATGTAGTGAAACTAGAAGCATTTTTTCAGAAATGTAAATTCAGATAAAGTACATAGTAAAATAATATTCGTGTCCATAAACTATTGCTAACTAAAATACAAGTAAAACAAGAGCCTATGCATTCTTGAGCATGAAATCTACCTCAGTCCCTTTTTTCTGGTCTTATTTCCCATCCTCTAGTGCTGGCATGCTCCAGAACCTTGTCCTTGGAACTCTTGCCTTTTAATCCACACATTCCTCCTACGCAAGCATATGTATTTAATCTTGTGTAAATGTCTCACTTACACCCATTGTTCACAAATGCACACCTCTAACCTGGACACTTTGCTTGAATGTCAATGCAATTGAAAGTTGATCCTTGACACCTGTGATTTAACAGGTCTCAACCTGCTCCCAGTGGGCTTCCCATTATCAACCCCCACCTCTACTGTACTCTTCTTCTGTGCATGACACGGTCACTTAATGACCCTATTCTTCCTTTCCTTTGTCCAGTTTTTCAGAAAGTCCTGCTCTTTCTGAAAAATATACCCACTTACTTCCAAGTTCACAGCCGTCATTCCAGTGCAAATTACCAATTTTTTTCCATCATGATTATAGCAATAACTTACAAGCTGGTCTTCCCATCTCTTTCCTTACATCTGTTTGGGGATAGATAATACCCCAAGGCATTGGAATTCTTTAGGGTTTGAAGGAGGCAGGCAAGGAGTGAGAAATAAAGCGTTCTTTCTTAGCTCCCTGACCATATACTGGACCCACTCTGTGACTTACTGCCTCTCTCCTTTTCTCTCCCCATATACTGGTTTCTTCATTCCTTAAAAAATTTGCTTAACCAAGCTACAGTTCTGTAGTGGAGTTATGGAAAAATATAGATAACAGATGAATAGACAAGAAAGGAAAATGGAAGGAAGAAATAGGGGAAGAGTGGCTGGGGCCCAAGAGAATGGGAGTTAATGAATTTAAGAGAACATGCTCCAGAGTAGTGTATCTCTACTTCTACAGCAGAATTAATCTCCAGAAAGAAATCCAATGACTAGTGTTTCTAGTTATTTTTTTCCCAAATCAAGCACTACTTGCAAAGCACGGCCTCTCTTATCCAGAAGGAAACTTCTCTAACTGAGAAGGAAACCAGGTGGACAATAAATGAAAATTTGCACCTTACTACACTTGAATATACCCTTCTGGTTTCACAAGGTTTAACAACATGTTTCATGAATTTGGAGAAGTTAAAATCATACCCCTCTACTCTCCCCCATGCATGCTTTCAATTGTCTGTTAGAAATGGGCTCTGAGTAAAGAACTAAATGGAAAATGATACTTGTTGTATTTACTTCCTATGGGTTTCGCTTATAAAATTAAATGAGTAATATGATCTATGCTAAAATTGATGTTTATTTTTAAAACTACTCTTGTTAAAAATATCTTGGTTTCAGTGTTTTAATCAAAGTCTGATTCTGTCATTCATTATTTCTGTGGGAAGTGATGCTAATTAAGTGAGAAAAAAAACATCTTAATGTTCATTTCTGTTCAATTTGTCCCCTTACAGAAATTTATTTGTGGGTTCTGATCACCGCGGTCCCTACTATCTCACTTGTAATTTTTAGTTCTTATTTGCAATTCTTAACCAGTAAGACCCTCCCTCTTTCCATATATAGATCTCCTATTCTTGCTCTAATAAAAGTGCATTTCAGGCACTACTACATAACTTTTAAATTAACAAAGTCCAACTGTGTTTCTCCTCCTCCCATGGCCTGTTTCCATCATCCTGAATGTATCTGCCTTGGTTTTCTTTCCCAGGTCCCAAGAGTTTGGTCAATTCCACTTCTACCTCATTTGGATTCTGGAATTTGCAGTCGCTCTTCTACCAAGGTGTGATGGACTAATACCCAAACCAGGTCCACTGAATTCCTCCAACCTCAAAAACTTCTCTATTCCATCCTGGACCCTCTATATTCTCATGTGTCTAAACAAGGAATAAAATTAGGTGCAAATATTGAAACCATTTCCAAATACACTGCATACATAACTGTTACCTTGATAGCAAAAAAGCATTTCCCATTGACTTTCTGGGGGCAATAGAAATGCCTTAAAATTTGACTATGAAGATGACTACACACTCTGTATATTTATTAAAACTCATTGAGTTCTACCCTCATAAATAGATTACTTTATGGTAGGCAAATTGTAGTATAAGGCTTCTCTTTTTTAAAAAGCAAATGTTCCTAGCAGACAATACCTTAGTGTTGATGATCATGATTCAGGAGAAGAATACAGGAAAACAGATGGCACATTTATGAGCTATTTAATTGCTTTCCTGTGGTAAAAGCTGATGATACTTTAAGATGGCCTTTAATAAATTCAGTAATTTATACTATATAGTTGACCCTAGTAGTACAAGTGTCTGTGTTTCTCTATCACTATAATAGGTAATAATTTTGGGTCTATACAATAGGTTTAGCATTATGCTAAATGTTTTTTATGGATTATGTTATTTAATCTTGACAAGAAGTTTATATTATTTAATCTTTAAGAAGTCTTGATGCAGAAACATTATTTCATTATATGGACACAGAAATTGAAGCCTGAGTGGTCTGACTTACACAGTATATAATATAGAGCCAGGGTTCAATCTTAGATTTTATTAATACAAGGTTTGAACTTCTAATTATGTTTTACTAGCTCTTAATTATATTACTGAACACTTTACACTTGAAAAAAATAAAGCCTTAAATAATATGGGAAACAGCTTTAATAATATAGTGGGTATAGCATATAAATGTTAAAATAAAATATAATTGATGCTTTCATCTTCTTCATTAAAATGATGTTCATTAGAGAAGATGCATGATTTTATTTTAAAACCCAATATGTACTGATATGTACTAATAAAAAGGAAAAATAAAGCTAAACAAAAAAGATAACATTTATTGATTAACGATATATTTTGTGCTGAACATCATCCAATTGAAGGAAGATGAAAAAAAGTGTGGAAGAAGAACTTGAGCCAGAAGACAGAAATCTAA
Organism: Erethizon dorsatum; assembly: GCA_028451465.1. Classification (NCBI taxonomy): domain Eukaryota; kingdom Metazoa; phylum Chordata; class Mammalia; order Rodentia; family Erethizontidae; genus Erethizon; species Erethizon dorsatum. Next base: position 13,831,661 of record CM051839.1, read on the forward strand.
TTTTCTAGATTTCTGCCTCTATCATTCCAAGTATGGCCAATCTGATCTTTCACCCTCAGCATTTTCATCAATAATAAAACCAACAGCGAAATTAGTGGCGTCTGAGATTCCCTAAACATTGTAAGATTTAGAAGCTTCTTCAATGAAGAAAACAATACAAATTCAATGAAATGATTTTCTTATTTCCCAAAATTTCATATTGAATATAGACGACTGACCTTAGATTAAGAAGGCAATGGGGAAAATGCTTTATGTCCTGTATTCTTTTTCCCAGCTACCTTGGCATTTACCATATAAATCAGAAGCTTAAAAGACCTTCACCTCTGGCCAGTCTCCTTCAAGCCCTCATCCAGCTGGATTTGAATTATGCTCAATGTTTCCTTAAAACACCTACCTCCATCGTTAGCCATTTCCCTTCACCATTACTACTACAAGAGTCTAATTGTTTTCTCCTCTTTGTTTTTCTCCATACTGTCAATATGCAAATATGATCATTTCACCACTTGGCTAAAAACTTGTCAACACTATCCCCTTACCCTACAGGATGAGCCACCAGGACCTCATATAACAAAAAGGGTGCTTGGGATCAGGCCTTCATTCTCCGCTCAGTCTCATGTCCTCTCCTGCTCACCCACATTCCCTCAGCTGTTCTATGTTCCCAGAATTTATGAGCCACTGTGCAGTGCAGTGAATGCCAGCACTACATACCCGGTGCACCACACAGAAACAGAGATTTTGCTGCTACCTTCCATTCTTACCTCCCACTTCTAGAAAACAGGCAAAATCCAAACAATTGCCAAGCCCTCCTAAATAAGTCTGCAATCTATCTTCTTTCTGTCTGTGATGACACCGAAGTGAAATCACCCTTCTCTTTTGATGGTGTCACTGCAATACCAACTTATCAATGCAAGCCTCTTAGCAGGACGTCGGAATCATTTAGGCAAAGTCCCATTTACAAAGATTTTACAGTAACACTATCTCATACTATGCAAGCCAATTGTGTGATTTTTCTCCATGACTTAAGTACCATGCATACATTTTAAAGTCAGTACTAAAAACATACTAATAATCTTGCAAAAAATGAGTAGCTGTATAGGTTCAATTTTAAATCTCTGAAATATGTAAGTGTCCTGATAATTATCTTTGGATGACTTTCATTTTTGCTATTCCTGACTTTGGGATAATGATATTAGGTATTGAGGTTAACAGAGAGCTTACCACTTTTCTGGAAATTACTTAGAATTTAACTTGAGTATGAAAGCTCTCCCTTGGATTCCATGTGTATGAATTGAGATGAGGCACCGTGTCACGGTTTAAAGCAGGTGTGCCTGATCTATGGCCTATGGCCACAAAACATTACTATGTGACTTTATTGATATTTTTCATGACTTGATTGCTTGGTACTCAAGCATGGAGTGCACAGGTGATAAGGGATTGCTTAGGGGGGATGGCACAGTGCAGCACTAACCCTGCCTTCTGTGTCCACCATGTGTAGTCAGTAGAAATGAAAGCCAGGTGGATCAAATGTGCATGAGCTTGTGCCACTAGATGAGTAAAGAGCATAGATCACGGTAACAGTATTTCAACCTACCTCCGTGTGTGTGTGCCTAAGATAGATGTTATATATGTAAGTTTTCTTATTTAATTGCTAAACATAGATGGATGTTGTAATTTAGGAAGTTAAAATGTAAAAAATAACTAAAGGAAATCTTACTAGTTACCTACATTTACTACATTACACATTTTACATGCAGTTCAAGACAGTTCCTCTTCACTCAATGCAGCTTAGCAAAGCCAAAATGTTGGTCGTCCATGGTATAAATATTGTCCGGTGAAGGAGAAATGTTAATTCTTGACTTACAGAAAAGAAATCCCCCAACTATGTTATCTTTTCATACTTACTTTTTAAAATAAGCATAAGGAAAGGTTTCTTTCTATAATTTGCTTATTAGATTTAACTTTTAAGTCCTGCTCCTCTTCTCAACTTGTTCTTTCAATCTCTGTGTGTATTCAAAACCAGAGTCATCTTAAATGCTGTGTAAAATTAAAACCATTAATTGCAAATTTAAATTACTCGAATGATGTTCCTGAGAAATTGTGATGATTTCTTTACTTAAAAAATCTTTGCTTTAAAAAATCTAAAGATTTTTAACTGTGCTTTTCAGCAATGCAACTACAGCAACAATATAGCGAGTCAGGAGAAATCACCTACAGTACATCAATCTGCAGTACAAATCAGCAAACCCAAGAGAGAGCTCAGCGCTTTCTGAATCTCACAAATCAAACACCTTTACATTTTTCTCTTTTCAGACATTGCTGTTTTCGCCAAATTTAGTACCACTATAAATTCTAGGGTCATTTAGCAAGTATATTTTCATTTGCGATTAAGTTCTTTATTTTTAAAGTGAAGACTTACTTTTTCAAAATTCTGGCCTGCCACACAGTCTTCTTGTCATGCCACGCGTGCACACACACACACACACACACACACACACACACACACACACACAATCACAGTGCTTTCTGAGTAAGCTGCAGATCATACTTGGTCTCACAAGCTTTTGGGTTGGTTATTGGAAGCAGGTCACCAGTTTTTACATGTTATAGTCACCACGGCACTACTAATATTGAATCAGGTATTAACTTGGCTATTTGTTTAATAAAAATTGTCACTTTTCTTCTTTCAGAACATGTAAAAGTATATTTTCTCTTTCTAGCAAGGTACGAGTAAATGCTACCATTCTAATATTTATGAAATGGCTGTTTAAAAAACCCTACAAGACATTTTCTACACATGCCTGTTTCTGATTCTTAATGATTCCTAATTCCATAAAATGTGTCTGTCTGTGACCTAGTTCAAACACACCAGTCTCTTCAGACAGAGGTATCTGTTCTACCCTCTTACTGCCAGGGTGGCCAGGCCTTGCCCTTTGTTTGTTCACGCCCTCAATACTCTCACTCTTGCAACAAATACTTCTCAAGTACTGTGGGTAAAACAGGCAGGCATAATCCCTGCTTTCAGAACAGCTGCAGTCTAGAGGGTCGCTTGTACACCTGAGGCTTGAAGAGGCAAAGACCAGAGGAGGCTTCCTGGCAGAAATGAACTCTAAGGTACAACTGAGGAGGTTTGCTCTGCTTCACTATGCTATGAGAGGAAGAGAGGACAATGGAGGCGGCAAGAGGTTAAGTTGAAGAAGGTAGGGCCAAATTACACACGGATACAGAGCTTTGATGAATCAGAGGTTTTGCTTTCCTTGGTTTCAGTTATCTATGCCCAATTATGGTAAAAATATTAAATGGAAAATTCCAGAAATAAAAATTCATTGATTTTAACTTGTGTGCCGTTCTAAGCAGCATGACGAAACCATGTTCTGCCCCATTTTGTCCTGCATGGGATGCGAAGCATCCTTTGTTCAGTGTATCCTCGCCGTGTATGTGACCTGCTCATTGTCACTTCAAGGCACATCATCTTGGTTACCACTTTGATTGCCATGATATCTCAGTGCTTATGTTCAAGCAAAACTTACTAAACCTCTGGGACTTAATAATGGCCCCCAAAGAAGTACAGTGTATTGCTTTAATTATTTTATTTTATTATCAGTTATTGTAGATAAACTCTTATTTTTCATAATTTATAAATTAATTGTTTATTTTAAAGAGAAAAAACAAGAATGATACAGAATTTCAAAACAAGCTAATAAGGGATTAACAATGGTTAATATATTGCTTATTGTTATCTTCAAAATAGTTGCTCAGATTACAAGATATAGGCATGAAAAATTGATCACACAATATATATAAATTAAATATATCATAGGTATGGATGTCTTTATAAAACAGTATAGGGTTCGGTACTATGTATGATTTCAGGAATTCACTGGGAATCTTGGAATATATCTCTGAGCATAAGGGGGATTTATATATGTTATGCAAGATGTAGCTAAGACATGTTTAAAATTATGAAATCACAAGATTAGGTTTGCCTTTTAGAAATATTACTCTAGCCAAAATGAGGAAATGAATTGGACAAGAACCAGCCTGCAAGGGAAAAACGTGATTCAGACATCTGGCAATAGAATACTTAGAAGATATGTTCTAGCAGTTAGGATGATCATTTTTTAATTTTCCAATTTTCATTTTCTATTTTATGGAAGAATAAAATTTGCATAACAAAATACTAAGATGATAATGATAGTTATTACACTATGAATCATTATCTTTAAATTATTTACTCAGTACTAGACATAAAACCAAAAGATTCTTACAAAAAAGAAACAAACAGGTAACACAAACTTTATTTTCAACAAAGAAAGATGAACTACTAGTATAAATGAAACAAATTAGTATATGTGGAGTTAGGATTATTTTATCCCATAATTCATTACTGAAAGACTTCTAGAGAAATAAATGAAGGTAAAATTCCCTCTCTCTCTCTCTCTCTCTCTCTCTGTATCTCTGTCTCTCTCTCTCTCTGTCTAATTGAAGTAGAAGGAAAGGAGATAAAATCATCAAGAATTTCCAGACTTCTAAATGGAATGGCTTAGTGGTGGTAATGCCTTTTATTAAGAAATAGAAGCAATGTAAGGGTCAAAGGTCAAGTAAGATTTAATATGTTCACCTTGAGATGTATGGAGATAGCAATAAAGGATACCAGGAAAAAGCAACCTGCAAGATGACTGTAGAAGTGTATCTGGTCCTTATGGGTCCTTCCTCCCATGCCTAACTTAACACAGGGACAGTGTCCACAGTTCAATACTGAAGACAGTGTGGAAAACTGGGACTTTATGCATATTAATACAATTCGTTAGAGGACTAAACTGCAGCATCTCTAAAATTTATCCACCTCATTACTGAGAAACTCTGTTTGTAGGAATTTATCAAGGAGAAACATAAATTTGCAGAGATAGATGAATAAAGATGTATCTCGCAAGTATAAGTGGTTATAATAAAAAATTAGAAATAATCTAAGTGACCAGCAGTAGCATATTGGTTAATTACTTACATTCAATCAATAAAATTCTACCCAGATTTTAGGAAAAAAATAAGCTTTACATGCCCTGAATTGAGAAGCTGTTAAAATATTTTAAAGTAAAATATATTTATATATTTACATAAATAGTAACATCATATTTATATGTTTTACATAAATAGTAACAAATATCAGGAAGTCCTCCCCATGTGCCAATAGAGTAATAAATGCTTGATATATATTTACTTTTCAAATTTTCAGAATAATATTTTAGGGTGAACAGTAGTATTTCTACTTTACAAAGAGTAAATGTAGGGTACAGAAAGGCAGGGTGGTCTGACTAATGGCGTAAAGCAAGCGTGAGTGCCAGAATTGAAATCCAGGCAGGTGATGCTGTCTATGAATTGTCTGGGATGAAAGGTTCTGCTTGCTCCAGAATTAAGTCTGAAAAGATTAAATGGAGTGATAGAAAAGTCAAGAATACTACACTCTCGTGACTTGAATTTGTGAACTAGGAATAACAACTACTATAAACTTAAATAATTTGACACCCCTAGAAGAAATCTTTTAGCAAAGTATATTAAAATGCTCAGATCAGTTTATTCTGGAAAAGAAGGTTGGAAAGGTTGGCTTCCATCTATATTTGGTTCTTGTTTGAATTTGTATGCTACAAGAGAGTTTCACCTTTGTACGCAGCTTAAAAAAGAACATCAGTGGCACAGCACCTGCCTGGTAAGTGCGAGGTCCTGAGCTCGATTCCTAACACCGCCCCACCCCCCCAAAAAAAGGTTGCACCACATTTATTTAGTTCAATGCTTTGCAAGCCTCAGTTTCACTCTGTACAGGATGGCCAAATCTGATGAGGTTATTCAGTTAAAAGCATTTATTTCCTTATCCCAAGCTATAGGTGAGAGACACAGCTCATTTCTTCTTGAAGATATGGTGGTGTTTACAAGGAGCTGTATACAAGGAAGTTCCCTTGGAAAGGAAAAGCATGGTGCACTGATTTGGCAGACCTCATTATTGTCTGCTAAAATAAGAAATAAACTTGAAGCTACAAGTGGCCAATGGGGAGCCAACTCCTAGGAGGAAGAAAATACATCCCCAAGGAATCAAAGTATAATCAACACAAAAAATTAAATTGCCATCTCCTTCAAAATGTCTTACCATCAGGAGTTGGACACGGTTCAAAAGAGAAAAAAAAAAAAAAAAAAGAAAATAGCAGGGGTTTTTAACTTATTTTTATTTCCATTGTGCCTATGTGTTTTAATTATACAAGTTTAAAAAGATGTTATGACAGAAAGTGTTCTTTCTGGAAGGAAAACAAAAGCCGTATTTGAAAGCAAATGCGAGCTGTGTTTTGGCTATTGCCTCTGAGACTGATATTTTTAAATAGCTTAGCAGTGGTGTATTGGACATGACTTCCAAAGAGACACAAACAAATATGTCATTTTAAAAATAAAGAGGATTGTGTTTTTATTATATAAAATACACCTTTCAAGAATTAATTACGTGGGTAGTTTCGCAATTTTGAACCAACAATAGAAAAAGCATACAGTTATAGATTATATGTGCGAAAGAGACCGAAAGAGGATATACCAATATTCTACCAATAACTATTATGCTGGAGAGAAAGATTAGGGATGTTTTTAATTTCTTCCCACATTTCTATAGAGTCCTATAAATATATTTTTTGTGAAATTTGAAATGTATCAGTAAAATCATTAAAATATGTATGATTGAAAGATCAAAATATTACTACTTAAAATATGAATGACAAAATCTATGGATTCATACAAAATACTAAGTGGAATTAGGATCTCAGACTCAAAGTGGCTCTGTCAATGAGTTACAAGAAAAATGTGTGTGAGCAATAGATTAAGTTAGAGATAGAAAAAGACCTCGAACTAGGGGAAATAATTTTGTCTCTTGCCCCAGTCAAATCACACTTCCATTTGAATCCTACATTCTTTTTTTTTTTCTTTTATAAAAAGCGATGTTTATATCTGAGCATGGAAGCAAAAGGTTTCAAAGCAAGTATTTTTGCTACTGACCAGTCTGCTCTTCTATACTACAGAAGGCATAGAAAAGAGTTAGAAAAGTTTCTGAACATTTTGCTTAGACATCCCAGTTTTATACCACTAACTAAAAATCTTCATTTATATTTTATCTCCATCGGGTCACATAGTGGTTAGTGATTCTATCTGAAAAATTCATTTCAAAGGTAGCAGTAGAAGATTTGCATCTATTTCCCCTGTTCTGGATTTATTCCATGCCTGTTACATAGTAGGCTATAGGCAGGTTCTTTCTCTGATGTGATTTCCCCCTTTTACATAGAAGCCTCCTATTAATAATAAAGACTGAGGAAATAATCTACTTGTATTTCATCTTACGATAATGAGGAAATTTCTCAGTTTCAGAGTTTTCTCCTCGTGAGTGTATAATCACTGATTTCATGGAAGGTAAGACTTTTTTAAGTGTGTACCTGTATGCTACGTTCTGAATGCTTGAGTTCCCCATAATCACCAAGATGATGATATTACAAGGTAGGGCCTTCATTTAGGAGGTGATTAGGTCACGAGAGGTTTACCCTCTTGAATGAGATTAATGTTCCTATTAGTGAGGGTTCAGAGGACTGCCTTGTCTTCTACTACATGAGAAATAACCCTTCACCACATGCTCGATCTGCTAGCATTTTGCTCTTGGATTTTCCAGCCTCCAGAACTATAAGCAGTAAAATTCTGTTGTTTATAAATGACCTAGCTAAAGTATGTTGTTACAGCAGGAGGAACAGATTAAAACATTTTATTTCCTGCATAAAATTCCCTCAAATTCTACTACAGCCCACAATTTTTGTAGCTTTAAGTACAGCTTAAAACATTCCTACTGGCAGAATTTTAGTTCATCTTCCTTAAGACTGAATTTTTTCCACTTCAACTTGAAATTGTAGGGTAACTAATATTGGTTATGGGATCTGGAGCAAGGGTGGTAGTTGGGTACTAGGGTAATCAGTCAGCCAGGCATTTAACACTGAAATCACTTGCTGGCCTTGGATCTGAGTTTATTCCAATTTAGTGCATTGCAAGTAATTATAATACTCATAGGGAGTTAACACCTCCCTCAACTGACCTTTTTCCTTCTTTACAAAGACTCCAGGAAGTGCTTTTATCTTAATGGAAGGGTTATGCTTTCAGGTCATGACACCACTTAGTGAAAGTCCTGGCTGAATCTGGCCTTCTGGATGAAATTAGTATGTGCAAAGAGAGCAAAATATATGTGGTAATGATAACTTCCCCTTTCTTTTAAACAATGCTGAAAGAATTTGTTTATATTTCCAAACTTTCGCACACAGCATCTAGGTAAATCACTGACCCCCAGTACAAGTAGATATTTGCTGTCACAAGTAAATTCATGGGTTACAAATCACCTGATTTTAGCCCTTGAAAAAATACATGTAACCAGGATTTTGTTTCTCCTATAAAAATCGCCAGTTTGTAGCATGAAAATCTCTGCAGTGTGTTCCATTTTGTTTCCAAGGCCCAAGTTATTGCAGATCAAAATTTGTATAGCTTTCTTTTCATACTTCATTTCATTTTGTAACTGTCTAATGAGTATGTTTTAGAATCTCTACACAAAAATTGCCAGTGAGTTGGAATACTTTTCCTCTGTACTTCAACAATTTTTTTTTTCCCAAAGACTTTCTTTCCTCCTAATATACACCGATTGAGGTTCTGTATAGTTTTCAAGTCAAACCCATCTGTGGACCTGGTATGGCTTGTACCTAGATATCCTCTCAAAGGCTCATGCACTCATAGCTGGGGCTTGGGGAGGTGGCTGGATCATGGGTGTGTGATAATGGGATTAAGGGTGTGTGGTATTGGACTAATCTACTAACTGGTTTAGCATAGCTCTGGGTGTGGTCAAATGGATTTACAGAAGACAGAAGCCCCATCCTGAGTGTGGATTGCACCAACCAATAGGCTTGTAGCTTGGATGAAATATAAAGGGACAGAAGGAAGGCAAACTCACTGCTTGTTCCCTCTGTCCTGCACTGCCATGGACTGTTTCTCCTCCGGCATGCTACCCTGCCTTGGAGCCAGCCAACTATGGACTGAATCCTCTACAAACTGTGATCTGAAATAAACCCTTCCTCCTTTAACTTTATGTGTTGATTACTTTGTCTCAGCAACACAAAAAGTAACTAAGAGTACCTATTCCTGTTTCTACTGTCCACATGCTGCACCTGTTTCCCCACAGCAGTACGGATGCACATCTGGGGAGCTTTTAAAACACCAATGCCTGGGCTCCCTTCCCAAAGACTATGATGTGATTCATCTGGGGCCATACTGTGCCACGAGTAAAATGTTTACTCTAAAAGAGATTCTGATCTGCAGACAATGTGGAGAACCTCTGCTTTACTGTATGTATTATTGATCTCACTGTATTTTGAATTTTTTGGAAACTTTCTTTCTCCTTAGTTTCCAGCACTTGTTTCAGAGACTATTCATGCCCGACTTAAATGTGAATTCCAATATCCACGGAACTTGATCTATCCGGTACAAAGTGCTCTACAGGGCGCTGTGGAAGATCCAAATTTCAAAGCCATCATCTCTTACTGAACAAGAACAGTACCAATTATGAAAATATGAGGTAAGGGAAAACATAATTCACCATTATTGGGATCTAGTAAGGTTATTATGGAAATAAAAATAAGGGGGAAAGGCAAGCCATCTTGAGAAATAAGGAAGGCTTAATGGTGATCATGGAATCAGGAAAGACCATTTGTAAAATTTTGAATTGGATTATAGAGATTGTTTGGACAGAAAAAAAGGAAAATGGTAGGCAGATGAGGAGAGAGATAGAATTTCTCATGAAATGGAACAGAGCAAGGAAAGGCCTAGTGGTGGAAATGTGTGAAGTCCATTAGGAAATAGTTCCATAGCATTTAAGAATCAACTACAGGAGAAGTGGATGATGAAGGCAGAAAGCTGAGAAATCACAGAGGCTTTGAATAGGTGGTAGAGAAGCATAGACTCCTTCAACATTTCTGAGTAAAGGAATAATACACTCAGGTATTTGTGCTTTCAAAAGATCGATCTTTGTGATTACCTTGAAACTTTTAAAAGTACATTTGTACGTGATAGGACTTTCACTATAGAATACTACAAGCAAGATTCTTCTTATGCTAAATAAACCTTTTCATTATGTGCCGAATGTATTCATCCAGAACTAGATCACTAAGGAACAGAAATATAAATCATATCTGTTCTCAGATGATAACGTATTTCTTTGGCTCAGGTGAAAAGAAAATAAATGAAGATGAAATAGTACAATGACAGCACTAGTTTCCCAAAAAATGAGGCCTAAAAGATGTGACTGTCCTTTGGGAGTAGTGGGTGTTTCAAAAGAAAGAAGAGACAAAGAAAATTCCTTCACTTAAGGTGATTCTCTTCATTACAAAATGAATCGTTTACTTTAAAATCCAAGATGCTAACATTTTAGTAAGATTTACTTCTCTATATTGGCTTTGACTGATGAATGCAAAATTTGTTACTTAAACCATTTGTGGAAAGAAATATTAGCATGGTGTGATATTTGTTTAGAAATTAATTCTTTCCTTAGGACAGCTCTTAGCAGACAGGCCGATATGAAATTCACCTGTATGTTGCCTCAGCAAGCCATATACTTCCCTACGAAGTCACCCTAAATTAATTTTAAAATATTTTATTGCATTTTACAAATAATAAAGCAATTGGATATATAACACATAAGAAAAAACCTACGGTGATCAGAATTTACAAATACTAGTTACACTTTTACTTTAAACTTAAATTTAATACTAGATCTGTGAGTGTGGGTGTGTTTTTATGTAACATCACAGTAAGTAGTGAAAAAAGTGAAGAATTCAGATATTTACACAGACATTAAAACTTAAGAAACATTACTCAGGGTGCAGTTACACAACTCAACATTTATCTTTGCCAATAGCATATCATGATATTTTATAAAATTATACGATTATGCTCCACGTCTCACCTAAAATACTAATGCTTTATGTTCAAGTCAATTCTAGGTGCCCTGCATACAGATTTCAGTCTTCTAATTATGTTATCCACTTTAAAATTTGATTGAAAAACAAAACAAAAATAATTAAGTGAATTCTCAAGTTAAAGATTTCTAGTTGCAGACAAGTTGGAATAAACAATCTATTTTACTGATGCTAACCACAAGAAAACACTCTATACTAACTATAAAAGTCATGTCAAATTATTCTAAGAAGTGAAGGAAGCAGGTAGGCTAGCCAGGGGCCTGACGACCTAAGAAATGATACTATAATGGGGTCCATGTTTGTTTGTCTTCTTGCCTCCTTTCGGAGAAGCCCTCTCTGCAGCAAAATGTCAACATCAACATCAACAACAATGCCCAAAGCCAGGTGTGGTGGTACATGCTCAAAATCCCAGCAATCTTTGAAGCTGAAACTGAAGAATTGTGAGTTCAAGCCCAGCATGGGCAAAGAAGTGAGTTAGAGAGACCCTACTTCAACATAAAAAAATAACAGAAGGCCTGATGATGTAGCTCAGCGTGGAGCTCCTGGATTCAATTCCTGGTAACACACACACACACAGACAGACAAACACACACGTATTCAAAAAAACCCCAAAGGACTGGGAAAAGATTGACACCATGGAACCTAGATCTTTTAATCAGATCTGCCTGTTCTGGGGGTGAGGACTACAAAAAGTTCATGTACCTCTCTTACTCCAAGGATGATACATAAGCATGTCAGTGAGAAACATTTATCCTCAGTAGAGTCCATGCAACCTATCTTCTACTCCCATTCCCACTTCAGTTAGGAGAAAGAAGCCCTCCCGGGTGCTGCCTGTGGTTTAAAATGACTGTGATTCCCAGGAAGTAAACTGGAGATTCCGCTTCCTGGCAGAGCCTATCGCTGGAACTCTGATTTCTACTCACCACTGCAGGAAGGCAAGAGAAACATTTTCTAGAGCAGAAAGTTTTGGGAAAAGGGTATGAATATTAAGAGGTAGTGGAGAGTTTCTTTGTGATGATGGAACAGTTCTATGATTATGATAATGATAATCTACACATGTAATACAATTTCATAGAAATGTAAACCTTCCCCCACAAAAACAAAAACTAGAGAGAAATACAAATAAGAACTGCAGTTAATACTATTGTTACAAATTCAATACTTTAAGAACGAGGAAGAAGAACTATATATATATATATATGTCATTTATATATTTATATGATAGCATGTCAGTTATTCAATTCTAACTTGCTTTAAATGTTTTCCTCCTGAACATCTGGGCACCCAAAAAGCAAATGTTATATGTGACAAATGTGATCAAACTTTAAAAGCTTCTGCTGTTCCTGCTCAAATAGATTTTCTAATACAATTACTAAACCAACTATAAACAAGAATGACTCTTTTCTCCTGACTCTCAAAATTTGGATTCTTAATCTAAAAAGAGTAACTATTTGAAAACAGAAGTTATTCTTCACACCCAGATAATGTTCTTTGTGGTTTGCACTGAGAGTAGTCATAGCTAGAGAACAGTACAGGGTAAGGTCATCTGGACAGGGAATGGAGTAGGGGTAAAGTATAGATGCAAAAGTTGTGTAAGGCAATACTTCTAAGTGCTAATAACCACAAACTGAGGAAGGGAATAGTAGAATTATATACAGCAGAAATGCTTTGCTTTTTGTGCCATGCCTTTTCCCTAAGGAATAGAAAGTTTTCTCATCACTTAATGGACAGTGTTATGTATTGATATCTCTTTTACAAATGGCACAGTGAAAAGATGAGACAGTTATGTGACCTCCCTCAGGCAACACTGGAGATCACTAGTAGGGTCAGAGTTATAAAATAGGACCTACACTTTGCATTAAGTGTCTATGTCTTCATAGTTAAATTAGATGATGTTAAGAAGCTAAACTCTGAACACCATTCCTTGAGTGAGCAACAACTGCTTCTAGAATATCACCTCTTAGTAGCATGGTTTTCAGCACAATGTTCTGCCAGCACAGTGCTACTCAATACACATCCTGTTTAGGGATTTTTTTGTTTACTCTAATTTCTTCTCAAGCAGTTCAGCGAAATTCAATAACTTTAAGTTACCTAATGGCTTACAGATGACAAGAACTATTCAGTATGCTAGACCAACATTCTTTATGCTAACCTTGTCTACGGATTCATTCAAAGGGAAGATAATATCATTAAGAGAATATGCGTTTCCTTTCTGTCTTTACTTACTTTCTTCTCTCTGTTTCAAATCTATGGAGCAGTTTCCGAAGACCACCATTCTTAAATCCCTGAAAATGGGCAGCTGGGGCTCCCACTGTGATGACATCATACAGAGCATCTGGAATGGGAACGGACAAGGAGATGAACACTCAGCAAACGTTATCTTCTGTATGCCGTCTGCACCGAAGCACGCATACTGTGGGAAGCTGGAGAAATTATTCTGTTTAAATTGGTAAGAGTAACTATTAAGTCTTATCTCTAGGGGGTAAGAGGAGCTAATCGATCTTCCTAAAAGCCACCTGTGCACCTAAACAAGTTACAATATTTTCCTGATTTATGACTGCATCTTAATTATATGCCACAGTGTCGAACAGTGTGCTATCCCAACCCTCTCTCTACTCACTGAGATAACATGTTAATTGGTCTTTTGTGTATTTTACTTTATTGAGTTTTGCATCATTTAATTTGCAATCATATTGAAATTCAACAATAATGAACAATCCTTCAACCACATTTTACAGAGAGAAGAATCAAAATAATGCATTTTGGCTCAAGGGCAGAACAATACTAGGGCATTTAAAAAAATCAATGTAAGTCACTTCCTGCTTGTGTATGTCTTACACAATTTCAAATGCATAGTTTTGCAATTTCTTCACAGAATATGGGAAAAATACACAAGGTCTCTTAATTTATCTTCTAGTCAGATACTTTGTTTTTATAATAAAACATCCATACATTTAAATTGAAATGCAATCCTTTGACCTTAAAAGCCATCAGGTTTCATACATATTAACTGCATGATTCAAAATGTGTCATCATTTTTACATTCTAATGAAAAGTATCCCCATAAGGAGGAAGACAGAGCGAATGTCCTCTTGTTAAACTACATTTTATCTGAGAAACCTAATTTCATAGTAGATCCTTTACAAATTGATTTTGGTATTGACATACTGGTTGTTTTCTGGATCTCATTTTCCAAGAAAACATGAATTATTTTGTTAGCCTCAGGTAAACACCATATCTTTTTCAGAGCTGTTCAATCCAGGTATATCTAAATGATCTTTGTTTAAAACAAAACAAAACACAACAAAACAAAACAACATTCTTTGAATGAAAGACTTCAGTAGCACTCAAAACACTCAAGCTCAGAAGAAACACAATACTCCCCAAATCGACCCATAAATGGGCATATGGTAAAAAATTAACTAACAGAACTCTACGATAGTAATCATTTTCCCATTTAAAAGTCATTAATAAGCTAGAAGTCATCTTTTTAAATCATAGCAGAATACTAGATTTATAAGAGATTTAAATATTTCCTGCCGGGGATATAGCTTACTGTCACAGTGCTTGCCTGGCAAAAGCAAGGTCCTGAGTTCAATTCCCAGTACCCACAAAAAATAAAAAAAATTTAAAAAGCAGGTTTTGGGGCCGGGGATATAGCTCAATGGTACAACACCTGCCTGGCAAGGTGTGAGGTCCTGAGTTTGATTCCCAGTTCCAATAAATAAATAAATAAATAAATAAATAAATAAATAAAAATATTTCCTAATCTATAGCAATTCAGCCTATAGCTAAGAAAAGGGTTTCAGTGACTTTGGGTATATGTAGACTGTACAAATGTACCTGCTCTACTTCATGGAAAGGCACATATCTAACTCAAAGAGTCATGAGGCCACCCCAAAGTTACAAAGGTAAATTCTAGTCTATCTTTATGTATCTAATAAGAAACTTGAGGTTCATGAGAAGTCAACCACTCTCCACTTTCTCCATAGCTCCAAATTCCTTACACCTGTGCTCCTCCGACGTCTCATGGTGGGGAGACCAGGGTTCCCCGAGGATTTATGTCATAGCTAAAACCCAAGCCCCTTGATTTGGATCCCAGCTTTACCACTTTCAAATTGTGTTATATTGAGAAACTTATTTCACTTCTGTACATGTCAGTTAATTCAGCTATAAAAATGGAGCTGAAAATACAGTAGTTAAAAGTGTAATTATTCAGTAATTACAGTTGTTTTTTCCATGAGAAGTAATCTCACCAAAGAAGGTGATTTTTAAATTTTACTCTTTTCCCCATCAAAATAGACATTTCAGTTTGAAAGGGAAAATATTACTGGGGCTTAGTCTTCTGAAAAGAATCAATTTCTGTGTTAATTTAAACTAAGTGCAAAATGACAAATCATCACGACACTGCAAATGATCTGTAGCATTTATATCAAAACGTGGGTGACAAGCAATGCCAAAAATATACAAGAGTGACCAAAACTACTACATAATCTTTTTTTTTTTTTTTTTTTTGGTGGGTACCAGGGGTCGACCTCAGGACCTCGCGCGCCAGCAGGCATCCGTGCCGCTGAGCAATATCACCAGCCCTTTTTTCATATGTGGGTTCCAGGAGTGGAACTCGGGTCCTCGCTCTTGCCAGGCAGGCGCATACACAGCTGAGCCATCTCACCGGCCCATACTTAATCTTAAAAAGAAAGGAAATCTTGACATTTAACAAGGAAGAACCTGGAGGACACTATGCTAAGTGAAATAAGCTTGTCAGAGAAAGATAAATACATATTCCATTTACTATGGGTAAGGTATATAAAACGGTCAGACTCACAGAATCAGAGAATATAATGGTGGCAAGCGAGGTGAGAGGAAGTGGGAAATGGGGAGTTCCTATTAAAAGGTCATAAATTTTTAGTTATGAAAAATGAACAAATTCCACAGAAGTGTTGTACAACAATATTTATTGCACATTTAAAGTTTTGTTAAGATGGTAGATAGCATGTTAAGCCTTCTTAAGGCAATACAACAATAGTAAGACCCAAAGGGACATAAGGACATTTTCAGAGGTGATGGATTTATCTATTACCTTGATTGTGGTCATGATTTCATGGCTCCATTCCTATGTCCAACTTATCAATTATATACATTAAATATATGTAATTCTTGTTTACCAAATATGCATAATATTATGGCTTGTATCCAGATGCCCCCTCAAAGTCTCATGTGGTCCTAGGTGGGGCTTTTCAGAGGTGTCTGGATCTAGAACGTGTGATGCTTGGATCAAGTATGTGATGCTGGGATTGATTCATGGTGCAATGCTAGGACTAAGGGCGGGTAGCCTGGATAAAATATAAGAGATGGAAAAAGGGCTATAGTTGGTCATTGTTTGTCACTTGTCACTTGCTGCTTGCTGCCTTCTGCCTGCCCTGCTTTGCCATGGACTGTCTCTCCTCTGCGATGCCTCTCTGCCATGCCACTTTGCTTTGAAGCCAACCAACTATGAAGTGAAACCGTAAGCTAAATAAACGTTTCCTCCTTTAACTTTTGGGTGTTAGGTATTTTGTCTCAGCAACAAGGAAAGTAGCTAAGACACATAATACAACTGTTTTTAAAAACATAGAAAGATGATAGATGATAGATATATAGATAGATAGGCAGAACCTTCTAAGTCCAAACTAAATGTGTTCCTAGTTCGATTTCCAGAAACAACTTCCTACAGCCCCTCCCTGAGATTCAAAGAATCCTGTGACCTCTCCAGCACCGTGCAAGAGGAGAAAGATGAGGAGGGGCAATCTGAGAAGGAAGAGACAGAACTCTTCACTAGTGGGGGTTTAAAAAACTTAATTTTGCTAGACGTATGTCTGCAAACATGGTGCTAGGTCTTCTTGCAGTGCCTTGTAAGAGGGCCCTGCAAATGAGAGGCCTGCAACACAGGTACTTTTAGCTTCATGGAGAATCTACCTCTTCAAATTATCCATGTTCAAAGCTACCTTGCAGGAACAGAAACTTTCTCTTTTCATCTATCTTACTGGGATCTATGTCCTCTATGAGGGAGATGAGAGACTTTAAAATAGCAGGTAAATGAAGAGAAAGAAGTTGTTTGAGTCATCTTTCCTGATCGTAAAAGCTGATCATTTTTAAATCCAAAAGAAGTAGTTTGTGTTTCTTGAAACTATCTATGATAAAACTCTTAAAGTTACTAACAAGCTTTTTGTGAATTCTGTTCTGACTTTTACTTTTTTCCTTTCTATTTTCTGTTAATTAACTTATCCATTTTTAGGTTTGATATGTGATATTTTCACTAAAGCCTATAGAAATCTCCATCCCTGGCTAGTTCTGGCTTCTTTCAAATGAAGTAATCAAATGTGTAACTACTTCCTTGTGTCAACCAGCCTATTAAGGATTTTCTTTGACCCAAATTATATCCACAATTCATATTCCTAATTTAAAATAATTAATGGAAAGAAAATCTGTACATTCTATTAAGACATCAGAATATAAACAGTACAACTAATTACGTGAGTTTTCTTTAATCTTGTTGCAACTCTCAATTTCTCTGGAGGTTCTTCCTATCCCTAAGACTGTACTTCCCTTCTTCAGTTTTCCCTTCAATTTCCTTACCTGAAAAATTTTCACTTAGGTCTACTAAATTCCTATTCAGAGATCTTTGTGTAATCTGTCAAGCAGAAAATACTTCTTCCTTTGTGCTATCATAATCCTAGATCTATATGTTTATCATAGCATTAATTACTTCCTAAGTTGCACACAATCACTGTAATTATTTTCTTCCCTAGGTTTTAAAACAATTTAATTATAGATATCATGCACTTAATGTCGTTGTCTTCACATAAACATAGATTAATTTAATATACATGTTGCAGGTATTTGAAAAGGTCAATAAATAAATATAAATATTTTGAGGCTCAATATAGGTTGTCTTGTTTGTCTTAAACTATTCAAAGTACTGCTCCTAACAGAAGAACAAAATATTTAGACACATTATCAAAGAAAAAAGCTTATGAGAAGATGGAAAACTAGACACACAAATACAACTACATATAGGAAAAGATGTATAGAACTAGATAGGAACAAAGAACGTATAACTAAATTACTATATTTCCATGGCATTTCAATTAGACATTCATATGCTATTTCACACTAGAAGAAATATAAAATTCTTTCAAAAAATCTTCATCATTGATCGAATCTTTTAAAATTTTTTCTGGGGGGGATAATTTTTACACTTCCAGTAAAGTTGAAAAATTGGAGTAGAGTTTCTCTATGACCTTCGCCCAGGTTCACCTTGTGTTAATAACTTTCATAACTATAGATAAATTATCAAAACTAAGATAGTAATCTTGCACCACACTGTTAAAGAAGAGAATGGAATTGGACTGATTTTTCCACTACCATCCCTTTCTCTTCAAGGATTCCCATTTAATCAGTTGCCCACCCCTCTCCGGCACCTGCAAACTGGGACAGTTTCTCAGTCATTCATTGCCTTTCATGACCTTGACCTTTTCAAAGAGTACAAGTCAATTATCTTACGGAATGTTCCTCTGTTTGGATTTTTTCTTGTATTTTCTCATGACTAGACTGAGATTCTTCAGTATAGGGCAAGTTCCTGCATCAGAGCATCATATCAGTGTGTGCATTAAGTTGGTCTGTATCACTTTGAGCTGAATCTTAATGCATGGAGATGGCTGTTGCTAATGACAGCTGATTCTCCTCTACAGAGTTCCTAAATACTTGGGGGACATCTTTTGGACTGCAAATATAATATTTCTTCTTAAATTTTAGATGCTAATTTTAGCATCCATTGATGCGTCTTGCTGTGTAGAACATTAAGAAATCAAGCCCTGAGCGACAGTTAAGCTCAGTGATGCGGGGCATCCCTTTCATTGGCTCGAGCAGGAAATATATGCACACCTAGTAATGCAAACACACACCTATGTTTATCTCTCTATCCACACTGGCAAGAACATGAAAAACGTGAGCACATGTTCATACACCTGACTTCAATCCATCATCACAGGATTCACTGTAGCTTTTCATTTATTTGAAACTTCTTTCTCTGGCATTAAGAACCTCGGCACATTATCAACATATTTACATATTTTGTCAAAAAATAATATATACAAAAATAGTGGGCCGGTGAGATGGCTCAGCGGTGCAAGCGCCTGCCTGGCAAGTGCAAGGGCCCGAGTTCGACTCCTGGAACCCCCATATGAAAAAAGGGCCGGTGATATCACTCAGCAGCACGAGCACCTGCTGGCATGCGAGGTCCTGAGGTCGACCCCCGGTACCCACAAAAAAAAAAAAAATGTAGGGGCCGGTAATATAGCTCAGCAGCATAGCCTCCTGCCTGGCAAGCACAAGGTCCTGAGTTCAACTCCCGGTACCCTCATATAAAAAAAATGTATATACAAATATATATAAAAATAGTATATACAAAAAATAGCCTAATTGTTCACCCATACCCCTGTAAGAAAAATTACCAAAAAAAGTACCAGGTTTGTATGCTTCGTTTATTTAGTCTTACAATTTTCAGTACTTTTTTTGGTTGGTTCTTTTCCCATTCCTTTCATCAATTGTCATTTTTATCATTTGCAATTATTTTAAAAGCATAATATAAGTAAAATAAAAATAAAAAGCAGGTGAGAGATATGAAATTCTAGGGCAGATTTACATACTAAATAAGCAGTAAAACAATCAGGATTTGAAAAAAATGGTGTAGTTATACATTCTTAATGGTAAAAATGCCAGAAACCAAAAACAGAAGAAAAGTTCCTGAAACTTTGTTCACTTTAAACTTCACGGTATAAATTTCAGAGCACAGTATAGCACCTTACCTAAGTTCTAAAATGGCATTTATCTCATTTCCATACCTCCCAACACAAACCGAGAAGACTTTTCTACAGACACTTAGTTTATGTCTAGATATTGAAGAGGCAAACACATGTCCCTCTAGGGGCTCTCACTTTCCTGTATTACATTTAGATTCGGTCCATCTGGTGCAGAACCACCCCCAGAAATAGGTAGGATGTTTGTGTGCATATTTTGTAGCAATTCAAAGAATTTGAATTTAAATAGCTTCTCTATATGTCAGGTGTTCAAGAAATTGCTTTGAAGTTCTAAATTTTTAACTTTGATAGCCAAAGAGTGAGTCCAAAGGAAATAACTATAAAAGTAGCTACAGAATGTTCTTAATAATTACACGAATTTAAACTAAAGAAAACAGCTTTGTTCTCCAGATATGGGTCTATTCACTGTGTCACAGGGTCTGAAATAAGAACACATTGTGTATATTATGTAATAATTAGCATCAACATAGTTTGTCACATTTAAAACGGATCGCTATTGGCTGGGGGAGGGGTGGTTCTGAGGATTGAACGGAGGGCCTCATAAATGCTAGGAAAATGTATTTCACCCTTAGTTCTAACATTTTTTAAAAACCCAAAACTTTCTACAGAAATAACAAGCTTATTATCTTAGGAAGTCAATATTTTGCAATTGTCACTTCATAATTTTAGTTACTAATATCTAAAGTTAGAATAGATAGATTTATATCTTTGGCTCCTTCAGGCTTGAATTTCACTGGCATTTACTACAACAATAATACACTGATCTATTTGAGTGATTTATTTTATAGTCTCTCTGGTTAATGAAAAATGGTGCACACTTAAAATACCATGTCCATTCTTAGCTGGACAGTTGTACTCCCTTAAAGTTATTAACTATGGTTATTTTCCTCTAGAAGAAAACAAATACACAGAATAGCAAAGAAACAAAATTATATTTCCAAGGCAATAATATGAAAGTTTGAATTTACATTATCCTTTTTAAAATATCTTTTATTCTACTCTTTAAATTACGCATCTTCATGATTTGAATAGCCCTTAGTTGAGTATATCAAAAGTTTTCAGACTTTGATACCAAAAGACAATCATAAAAATCAAGGTGGAAATGTTTTACACAAAATTTAAGCAAAACCAGTTTAAAGGTCCTCTTGCCTTCTTTTAAAAAAATTGTGTCTTCCTTCTTTGACATTTTATGGTATCTTAAAAATTGTCTTTGTGAAAATGGCAAAATATTCAATGCCAAGGGGAAGTAGAATTTAAGTATTTGAGTCTCTTCAAGCTAAAGATACAAAGTTGGTTTGAGATTTTATAGCAGAGTTCCTTTGTAGCCTTTTAAAAGCCATTTAATAGTAGAAATGAACTAATTTTATTTTTTTCAAAAGATCTCTTTAAAATTCTTTCAATTGTGAAGTAAAGAAAAAAAATTGTAGAATGCTGATCTCATATTACAAGGAAGAAGCTTAATCACCGACTTTAAAGTGGCTTGCAAAATCCCCTCCACAGGAATCATAACATTTTAAGGATTTTAAAGAGAAATCTCTTTCAACATAGTTGCAGCAATTTGACATCATCCCTGAAATAATTGCAGGTAATAATGCTTCATCCATGGGATGATATACACAGACTCTTGAGGGAGCTCTAACACCCCTTTACTTGTTCTTTCCCTCAGTGCAGTGATTAGAAGATGAAAGGCCAAAGAGGTCAGCCTCCTCCTGTTGAACTTGATTACAACCTCAGCTTTATGATAGCAAATAGTTTTGCTTTATTTTAAAACATGCATTACATAAAGTTCTTTCAGTGCAACTCACAGATCACTACTTGAAATGCCTAAAAAGCAAATAAATAAAAAATAGCTCTGTGTGTGTGTGTGTGTGTGTGTGTGTGCGTGTCGTGTGGGTGCGCTTGACAGGAATGTTTCATTTATGTAAACTCAGGGCAGGAACTGTAGGCTGTAAGCCTAAATCAAGAACTGGAAAGTCATGACAATAGCTCTGTCTCTTCTTTCTTTTTGTGGTCTCCTTCCCTATTGTATCTCTGATTTTACTTTCTATGGACTTTCCAGGGCAGTGTTGAGTTCCCTAGAGCACAGTTAAACTCATTAGCAGAAACTGTCTCTGCACCCCGAATGAATTATAAGAAAAAATCAACTGACAGTTTAAGTCACCTTCTCCCACTGTCCTTGTCCTTCACATATGCTATGCGTCAAACTGTGATCATCCAATCATGTTTATATAACAGAATAGGCTTACAATGTAAAATCATGGTTACATAGCTAACATATACAGAGCACACAAATTTAAAGTTAGTTGTGCTATTAATAATGCAAAGTTCCATAAAAAGTTTTCATTTTATAAATTATAACAAATCTATTACACAGTTACTGAAAACGTAAACTTACTAGCTGTAAACTAGTGCTAAATTCTTTCTTCTCCATGATAAAAAAGCTTTACTTTATTTATTTATTTATTTATTTATTTATTATTTTTTTTTTGTGGGTACCGGGGGGTCGACCTCAGGACCTTGTGCGCCAAGAGGCGCCCGTGCCGCTGAGCGATATCACCAGCCCCTTTTTTGTATGTGGGTTCCGGGAGTCGAACTCGGGCCCTCGCGCTTGCCGGGCAGGCGCTTAAGCCGCTGAGCCATCTCACCGGCCCAAAAGCTTTAATTTAAATGTATCACATTTCATAGCAAAATATACTTTGCTCTTATATATCTACAACATATAAAATAATTAAAGCAGACTGTTATTATAAAAATCCATATTTTATATTTGCAACTGATGTTCTATGAAAATGAAATTTATTAATATGTATTAGAAGAACTTATTTAAAATTTTTTTCTCTGTTGTCACTGTTGGCATAGATCCCAATTATGGTGGATATTTTACTTGTTGCTTTTAATTTAGATAACAAATGAGGATGAAAAATTAACTTAATGGGCCTGGGGATACCCAAAGATACTTGGAAGTCATTTCACTTGTCAGTACATGATTTCACAACATCAGTTCTGCTCAGTTGGTTGTTTAGAGAAGTAGTCTTTTATTGGGTGAATCTGTCTGCTATTATCTACAAAGTTGCTTCTCTAAATGTGCCAGGCTTATTAATCAAATATGAGTAGATATAATACACTAAGGGTAAGAATAAAAAAAGTAAACTACATCCAAATAACTCACTAGTGAAATACCAGGGCTTAACCAATCTTGTATCATTAACTTGCAAAATATTCTCTGTAATTCAGCTGAACATTCAAATCAGACATCATAAATCTTAAATAAATTTAACTACAATTCAAAATCTGTTCAATATGTTATATAAGCAAGTATAAAACTTGCTTTACCAACACCTATTACAACTTCAACGTTTCTGTTTTACAATTAAGAAAACTGACACTTGGAAAGTTCAGGTAACTTGGTTAAAGCCAAAGAAGTAAGTGGTAGGACCTTCAAATTTCAGTGGAGTTTTCAATCTCTGTTAAAATATGTAGTGGAGGTCTAGTGTGTAAGTACCTTCTTTATCTTAAGTCCAATTGCAAATGATACCTTCTAAACTTTATCATACACATATTCTTAAAATATTTGCCTGATAATATAACATGTTTCTTGTGTGATGTCTACCTACACGTATATTTTATGTACATGTATTTAGACTGCATCTACACGTTATACACGAATAGTCTGGAGAAAAAGTCAGAATACAGTACATTTCCCATTAACACTCTTTCATTCATTTCCTCCTTAGATTTTCAAAGAGAAAAACTAGTCTTGCTTTTAACAGCTTTGTCAAAAATCCTCTCATTTATGGGTCATTCCATAGATCTATAACATTAAAATGTGCACATATAATCAAACTTAACTCAAGTTATTAGGGTTGGCCCTAGAACAATATGACCAATGTCAGTAGAGAAGCTTAGATGCAGACACAGATACACACAGAAAGAAGACAAAGTTACAGGAGAGCACCCCATGAAAATGGAGGATCAACAAGATGTGCCAAAAAGCCCAAGAAAGCCAGGGGTCTCAAGGAGCTAGCAGAAACCAGGGAGAGCCAAGGAAGGATTTCCCCACAAGCCCCAGTGCGAGTATGGTCCCCCAATGCTTTGAATTCTGACCACCAGCCTCCAGAACTCTTAGACAGTAAATTTTCATTAGTTAAGGGTCCCAATTTGTGGTATTTTGTTATAGCACCTCTAGGAAGCTGATACACATAACAAACAAACAAATTAGTATAAACTTTGTTTGAATTTCTGAATTTCTTCCTTTTAGTTGCCAGTTTCTGCTATTTAAATCAGAGCATCAGAAGCTAAAGATAATGCTTTCATCCTACTTCACTCTAGACTACTTTTCACATATCTTAGAAAACAATGTATCATATATGGTTCTTTCATTTTCCAGAAAGAAGTATCAAATAAAAGGCTAATTTGATCATAATTGCTCCTTGTTTGGTAGAAGCATGTTAAAGATCATTACCAAATATTTGAAGATACAGTTAGATATGATTTCTTACCAGTCTGGCAGCCCAGTCTATCTAGCTTGATGACACTGTCACCCATCAATGACAACATAATCCAAATTATCTGTGTCTCTCACTACCTTATTCCATCAGTCATTAAGTTCTCACTTGTGATGATTTCTCCAAAATGCTTCTGTAAATAATCTTTTCTCTAAACTTAGCTATTTTGTTGATTCAAGACTTCATTGTCTTTCAGTACGGTCTTACTTGATTAATAGTTCTGATAAAACTGAGAGATCCATTTCATTCCAGTGATGGCAAATGCCACCTTTATACTAAAAATGCTATTATGATATCAGCATAGATGTTTTTCATACTCTACCTCCCTTCATCAGAAATGAGGGCAACTTTACTAGACTATGTGAGGAATAACAGACATAGGTGACATAAAATGTGGCAGAGCTGCAATGCAAACCCCACTCTCCTCTCAGATACAATCCTCTTAGATATATAGACATTTTACTATTATATAAAGGCCTTTTCATATTGGCTATTAGAAAAAAAATGTTAGTTAATAGCTCCTAAGTGTTTTTACATTTTTTACTACTTATTGAAACTTTGGCTTTTAATGACTTAAAACCAGACCATATTGCGGTGTTCAAATTTTTGACAGTGAAGGAGCAGCTTCCAAATGCCTTGGCCCAATCCACCTCGGTTCTTTGACTTGACGTGATTTGTGGTGAAAAGTACCTAAGTTAAAATTTCAGGTTGTTGATAAGGGTTATCAAACACGATAAAATGGTATGCAAAATAACTATACCCACACTGAGATTTGAACTTCAGCTGTTTGTGTATAAACGATTAGTGAACACAATCTAGAAAATAAAAAGCGCTTACTTTTTCTGACCATAAAACCTCAGGTGACTTTTAGACAGCAGAAACTTTTTAAAATTTAATTTAAAGAGAAAAAACAATAAAAACAATGATACAGAATTTCAAAACAAGATAATAGGAAATTAATAATGGTTAATGTATTGCGTATTTTTATCTTCAAAGTAGTTGCTCAGATTACAAGATACAGGCATGCAAAATTGATCAAACAATATAAGCACAAACCATTATTTTCAATGAACTAAAAGAAATTAGCAGTATAATTATCTTAGCTATCTTGTATATATATATATATATATTCTTTTCTTTTCCCTTCCTTCTTTTCTCCCTTCCCCATCCCAGTTGCTCTTTCCTTTTGAGCAATTTCTTTCCCTTTCACCATATCTATTGTAGATTTTAGATTTTATTTATTTTTTCAGTTTCTTACACTTCAGAGACAATATGATGTTTACACATGTGAGTTTGATTTATTTCACTTCTGAGTAGTCTCTAGTTGCATAAATTTAATTTTAATTCTTTAAAAGCCGCTTTATTGAAGTAGGATTGGCATATAAAATCTATGCATATTTAAAGTTAACAACTTGCTGAGTTTGGAGATAAGGATACACCTTTAAACCGTCACCACAGATACAACAAACTCATCCATTACCTCCAAAATTTTCCTCCTTCCCTCTTTATTGATAACGACACTTATTATTGTGTATCTGTGTACAACATAACTTCTACCTTCTTTGCGTAGTTTTAAGTATGCAATACAGTATCGGTAACTATAAGCATATACTGTGCATGAGATCTGTAGGACCCTTTTGTAACTAAAATCTTGTACTCTTTAACTAATACTTCTGTTTCTCCTCCCAAAAAGCCCCTAGAAACCATATTCTAGTCTTTGTTTCTATAAAATTCAGTATTTTAGATTCTTTGGATGAGCAATATCATGTAGTATTTGTCTTACTGTGACTGGCTTTTTTAACTTAGAATGGTGTCCCCCAAACTCAACCACATTGTGAAAAAAAGCAGGAATTACTTCCTTTTTAAAGAGCGAATAATATTCCATTCTTGGTATGTAGTCAACATTTTGGCAATTTCAAATTTTTGACAGAAAATTATATGGACAATTTCTTTATTCATTTGTCTTTCAATGAACATTTAGGTTACTTCCATATTTGTACAAAGGTGAATAATGTTGAAGTAAATGTAGTCATACAAATATCTCCTAGGGAACCTAATTTTAATCTCTCTAAGTCCAAGAATGGGATCAGTGGTCATATGGTAGATTTAATTTTTGGAGAAACCTTGATATTTATCATGTCTACAACTATTTACATTTCCTCTAACGGTACACAAAGATTCACACACTTCAGCTTTTCTAAACTTGTAACCACTGCATTGCTGACAATTGTTACAAAATATGGTATCAGAGTATGTCTTTACACATCTCTGTAATGATTATGTTAATGTATTATTATGACAAATCTGATGATTTAAAGTTGCTTTTGGCCACCTAAAAAACAGGTACTAGAAGGATGTTAATAGTATTTGTTACTCAAAAGAGGAGACTTTTGAGAATGAAAGGGTAAGATGGCACCAATAACACTGATGCTGGGACAAAGGCATAATAATCTGGGACTTTAGCTGGAAAATGAGGACATATAGTCATCCTAGATACATACGAACAATTGATAGAGTATTAAGTATAGAGGGAGATGAGAAGAAGATTTAAAATTGAAGTAAGAAATGGCAAGGGATTGTGCTGAAATGGTAATATCGGTCACTACAGACCCTATGAAGCATTGTTATGAAAACCTACATATATTTCTCCTTGACAAACCGAGCACATAAAAAGATTCTACCACTTCCTGCTAACTTAATCCTATTACAATGACTTGCTCCAATAGGAAAGAATGTTTCTGTTGGTAGCCATCTTGAAGAGAAACGGCATGTTAATCCATGTTGGAGCTATGATTTAAAAAGACTGGTAGAAGCCAAGTGTCTCTCTCTCTCTCTCTCTCTCTCTCTCTCTCTCTCTCTCTCTCTCATTTCTAATTCAAACAGTAGCACAATTGTTAGCTACTACTTACCATGAATACTATCTGATGGAGCTGATACACTCTTTGTGCATTTTTACTTCTACCCAGTTCAGGCATTAGATTCAGAGTATGGCCCAGAAATGCAGAATCAAACATATCAAAGTCTCTTTTGTACTATTTAGGATCACTACGAGCTTTGGTTGTTTTATTTTTGTCCTTTATAACCCTTAAACTTTTGAATTCTGTCAACAGTCAAGCTTTTTAAAGTATGCATTGTAAGATAGTTCTCCATTTATAAAAGAATATGTATACTACCTTTCAAGTGAGGGCTGTGCACATGCATTCTTTGTAGGTGTAGATTTACTGGAACAAATTCTAATGTTTTATCTCCTTTACTGCTACTTGATTTGAAAGAAGACCCTAGGAGAAAAAAATGAAACATTATTGGTAAATACATAAATTTTTAAAGGTGTATGTGTCAACAGATACATGTAACGAAAATGTTACAAGAACTTCAGAAAGAAAAATACAACTTTATTTATGGGTTTTCTCAGAAATTCAATTATTAAAATATTTTAACAATTCTCATAATAATACTGTAAGGTAGAATGGCAAAATTTTTATTTTCGTATTTTAGATTCCCAGATAGTAGAATTAGAAATAATTTTTAAAGAAATCTTTGGCTTTCTTATCTCCATAAAAAAGTGTTTGTTACTGTTTTTGTATGACATACGTGAAATGCAATTCAGTTTGAGTAAGTAAAGTTGTTGGTTTCCCACCTGTCTCCTTGCTAAGTTCTGTCAGAATGTCTTGGTACATGTTCACCATTTCATCACAGTGAGTTAGGACATTTTTCCTTAGATTGTCCCAGTGTGGAGAAAGTTCACCAAGTTCTTTTATCTCCTGGTTTCTGTTAAGAATACAAAAGAGGAGAAACCAATTTGATCTTAAGTCTGTAGACACAGAACTTTCAATCAGGGCTATAGGGCTAATAAGAAATTGTTTCAATATCTTTCTCATGAAAGTTATGAGTTTACTAGCTTAAAATTAAACACAAGAGAAAATATATATACTTTAGATTACATAAACATTAAAAAAATTATAACAAAGAGGAAAAAAGGTTAAATTCCTTGATGAAATTTTCGCAAAGATGGTGAACTTACTATCTTTAATATATAGAGAAAACACTGTTACAAGTGAATAATAAAACATCAAAATAAAGATAGCTAAATTCTAGCCTTCAATGATCCAAAATCAAAGAATATGAGAAAGGCTCTTGCCTATGTCTTAAAGAACATGAAACACTCAGGTGACCTAGTTTGTATACAATGTAGTTGTAATATTTTAAATTTTGAATAATAAATGTTATTATGAGGTATGTTTTCCTTGGCATTAGTTTTCCCAAAAGGACAGTTTAAAGTCTGTATGCATATTTATAGTCCCCTTTTCATTAAAAAGAAAAGCTAATCATGCCATTTAGGCTTTAATTATTAACTTTTATTTAAATATCTACCCTTTAGCCAAGTTCATTTAAACCGTCAGAATGCCTTTCCAAAATTATAGTGACAAATGGTCTAATATGCTGCTTGGTTAGATTTCTTACTCATTTCTGTAACCTTTTACCAACAACATTTTCATGAGGCTAATTTAACCAGCAATGAACTTGCTTTGCTATTTTGGCCATGAAACGTGCTAAATACCAACCTAATAAATTCAGAAGATGTAGAATCTTTAACAACCTGTTAAATGCAAGAATAATGGATGATGTGCAAAAATGTGACTTGCTTTCAAATGTTTGTACCTGTCTGTGTGTTGTTTCAAGGGGAATGCAAGGTAGTATCCCTGCATCTTTCATCTTACATCTTTACAGTCTTTGTGAATATGAATATCATTTGCAGCTTTTCCAAAGATTAGCTTTCATGACACAGTCAGTGGGTAATGAGAGAGTAAAGGGAATTCATGACCAAAGGAGAAGTAAAGTTTGAAAACATGGAGAGTAAGCTTCTCTCCAGTCAAATGGCAGAATATTTAAATTGGAGACCAAACAATTACAATCACAATAAACAATTCCATAAACTTGACTATCCAAGTCTAGAAGAACCACGGCAATTAAGTCTAATTTTAAGTAGATAGCATGAGTGATATATCAATTTAATAGGTAAGATTTTAGGCTTTGTTCTAGTGGAAATATTAGCTGAGTACTCCTGCTTAATATTAATAGATGTAGCATGGGTTTATAATTTATGTTGTATCAAAATTCTTATTAGAAAGAATGGTTAAAAAGGGGAATGGTGAGCATGGGAGGATAGGTAATATTGAAGCCCTGATCTCACTACTGGATATGTGATCAGAAAAGTTCAATGTTCTATGACTAGTGATTTAAGGAAGCTGTAAGCTGTTGTTCAAAATTTATTGCATTCTGACAGTATGCCACTACATATATATATGTAGTGCTACATATATATATCTTGTGCTACAAGATGGCACTGTAGATGGTTACATTCTGAAAAAACCAAACTACCTATATGCCATCCCTATGTTGAGAAAAGTTCAAATATAAGGGAACTATAAAAGGCAAGTAGAGTAGTGGAAAAAAGTTGTAAAACAAAATGGAGAAGAGTAAGAGTTGCTCTAAGTTTTTTTTTAAATAAAGAAAAATTATAGTAGTATATTAAAAATAGATAAGAAGTTCGCAAAATTAGTAAACTTTTCAATCAGGAAGCCTAGAGATATTAATTGTTAACCATATTTTGTCACTCAGTGAACAAAAATCACTGAGTTAAAAAACCTTGATCTCAACCCAGTTTCTATTATACTCTCGGGCCAACAATAGGGAAGTAAAAAGAGAATTTATACAGGGAAAGCTATTGAGTTGGGTAGAACACAGTTGGTTTGGCAATGTGAAATAAACCCAGAGAAGTGATATGAAACCTTTGAAACTTGGAATAGTCTGGTAAGTGAAGAAAGAGATATTTGTGTGCCAGTTTCTTGCCATTTTCTATATTTCATTGGTAAACATTCATCCTATAGGATATTAACTTTCTGTACTTCCTGTTTTGTAAACTGTCCACTTTGGGTAGCCACTGGGAAAGCAATCTCCCTGTGATGACAGAACTTTGCTGCCTCTATTTGGGTAAGAGTTGGCGGCCAGAAATACTAGGATCCTACTGAGGCAGGTGCCATTGTGGATATGCAGTCTGGTCTTCATCATAAGGCTGGCTGATGTGAGAAAAGAGAGTCACAATGATGGTAATAGATAAGTCTCACCATTGAGCTAACAGTCAAAAACATGTTGCCATATTTGGTTTGAGCCAGTATAGAAAAGCACATAAACTGGGCCCAGGACTGGCCACTCCTTAAACAGTGCAGATGTACTTGTATCATTTTCTTATAATTCAGTAGCATATTAAACAATATCCCTCATATATTCCCAAGAGGGGCATTCAAGAACAATACTTCAAATTGGTGGTCAGGTTAGGAAAATGGCAGAGCAGTGAGTACCAGCAACTCAGCTTTTCCAGGACAAAGTGTCTAGAGTCTGGAAAACAGTATCTTAGAAAGTTATCAAAGTGACAGGAGGTTACCCAGGAACAAGGAGGGAACTGAAAAAGAGAAAAAAAAAAAAAAAAGGTTTAAATGATATAGAAGAAATAGAGGAGAGAGGAGACAGCTTGCAAACTACACTGCCAGAGAGTGGTTGGTCAGCTGCCATCGAGGACACAAGGTGAAAGTGAAAGCTTTCACCCAGGGCAAGCCAGAGAATGGCACTGGGATTGAATCAGTGGCAGTTGGAACCAGCAAGGAAAATGTGGACTACTGCTTCCAGGGTGGCCTTCTACAGTCAACAGCTGGAGAGTGAGCCTGGTACAGCACCCACCACCACAGCAGAGGAAGGAGAGCTGGCAGGGATGTCATTATAGGGAAGTCTCAGTGTTTGAACCTGGATCCCAGAGCAGCCCCTTGCCATATTCTGTTTCACACTGTCAGGTTCCCAGAGTGGATGAGGGAAAGACAGCCCCAGGAGACAGCCTGGAGGGAGTCCTACAGAGGGGCTAGAGCTGGTGAACATGGACCCCGCTCCTGCAGTTGGAGGCCAGATTCAGCCTGAGTTACTAGTACTGGAAGATCACACTGGCGCCCCTTACCAGTGTATGAGGTTGTCTGTATCTGGCACCATTCTGGGGGCAGAGTGACACCCTAGAGTAAACAGAGATATGTCTTGCTTGAGCTCTCCTCCTTATTCTTATGATGCGGAAAAGAGCCATGCAGCCAAAACAATAGAGAATATTTATTTATTTATTTATTTGCTATTTTCCTCCTTTTGTTCATTCCTCCCCCACTTTTATTCCATTATTTTACCCTTTTTTCTTCTATGAGTGTGTGTGTGTGTTTGTGTGTGTCAGCTTCTCTTCCTTTTCCTTTTTCTTCCAATACAGTTTATAGAGGGTAAGTGAATTTTCCCCGGTCCCTTTTTCCTCCTACTTTTATCTTTCCACCTGACTTCTTTCTCCTGCTTCTTTTTCTATTTTTCTTTTTTCTCCACCTTTTCATTTGTCCCCCTTTAACTTTTTTTCTAATATTTATACAGTCATAGAATCTTTTCTCACGTCCATATCTCACTACCGATTTCGTACCCAGTCTTCCTGTTATCCCCATCTAAATATATAACATACCTCTACTACCATTAGGATCCTTTGCCCCCCCTCCCACTTCCTCCTTCCCGTACCACATAGCAGAAGACTTAAAAAAAAAAAAAACACGTATTTTTTTTTTTTCCCCCTCTCTCTAACATTACCTAGTCCCCAACTCCCTGGGCTTTAGATAACTGATTCTATAATATTACTGTTGAATGCTTTTCTTCACCATTAGAAGAGACATAGCTATCACATTTAGTGCATATTAAGTGTGGGTCAACACTTAGGATGTTATGATCCTTACACCATTAACATGGATTTCTTCTCTAGGCTTAAGGGAGATCCAAAATTGGGCCTCATGGTAGGTTATTTCTCAACTTGCTCTGGATGATACCACTGTAACTGATTAGCTTGTTACTACTATAGCTGATTTGATTGCATAAGAATACTACTGACTCAGTGGAAAATTCCATGGCAGTGAATATGTATGCCAATTCCACCATCACGCCCAGTAAGTAGGAGAGGAAGAGTTCCTAACCTAAGAACTCAGACCAGATCAAAATCTGCAAGAATGCCTGTAGCCTGGTGGAAAGAAATCTTGAGTCTGAGTTAGCTTCTGTGCTGCAATGGAAGAGTTAGAGGAGTTATTGGGTGTCAGCACTTGGACTCTGGGAATCACATATGCAATATCTCATTGGAATATTTAATGTGTTCCCATCAGCTATCCCATAGATTTGAGTTTTTGTATGTTTTCCGAATGATGTAGCAATGTGGAATTTTGTTATATTCTTTTACAGTTTTGTCTGTTTACTAGGCTTTTACTTGTGTGTATTTTTCTTTCATTGGCTCTGATCTAATAGGTGTCTAGTTTCTCTCCCTTGTTTCAGCTCCCTATGCACCACAAACCCCCAAAGCAATACTATTAACATATTTCTCTATTCAAACACAAACTTCTCCTCCTGAGTTTTTAATTTCCCACTTAGCTCCCTCACAGTCACTGCTATCTTCCCTAGTAAAAGCAGGTTTGGGCAACAAGAGCAAAGCAGAAGGCATAGCAATACCTTACTTCAAGCTTTATTTCAAAGCAATAGTGATAAAAATGCCACGGTACGGGAACAAAGCAGACACTTGGATCAGTGGAACAGAATGCAGGACAGAAACTTCCCCAGACACCTACAGCTATTTGATCTTTGATGAAGGACCCAAAAGCATATGTTGAAGGAAAGACAGCCTGTTCAGCAAGTGGTGCTGGGAAAACTGGTTATCTGTTTGCAGAAGATGGAAACTGGACCCTTATCTCTCACCAGATACTATACTAAATGAAAATCAAAATGGATCAAAGATCTAAACATTAAAACAGAAACATTAAATTGGTGTAGGAAAGGATTTTCTAAACAGAGCTTCAATTGCACAACAAATAACAGCAAGATTCAACAAATAGGAATATATCACACTAAAAAGCTTCTGCACAGCTAAAGAATCAATCTGTAGAGTGAAGAGACAACCTATAGAATAGGAAAAAATTTTTGCCAGCTACTCCTCAGACAGAGGACTAATATCTACAATATAAAAGGACTACAAATAATATATAAATCACCTAAAATTATAGATCCAGTCAATAAATGGGCAAGAGAAATGAAGAGATAGTTCACAGAGGAAGAAGTACAAATGATCAACAAATACATGAAAAAATGTGCAAAATCTCTGGCCATTAGAAAAATGCAAATTAAAACAACCCTAAGATTCCATCTCACTCCAGAAAGAATGGTAATCACTAAGAAATCAAACAACACAAATGCTGGTGAGGCTGTGGTGAAAAAGGAACCCTCCTTCATTGTAGGTGGGAATGTAAACTAGTACAACCGTTATGGAAATCAGTATGGTGACTTCTCAAAGAACTGAAGTTAGGAATTCCATATTACTCAGCTATCCCCCTTCTAGAAATTTTCCCCAAAGAGTTTAAGACAGCATACTACAGTGATAGACGCACAGCAATGTTTATAGCAGCACAGTCCGTAATAGCTAAATCCTGAAAGCAGCCTATATATCCATAAACAGATGACTGAATAAAGAAAATGTGGTATCTATATATAATGGAATACTACTCAGCTATAAAGAAAGACAAATTTGAGACATTTGTAGGAAAATGGATGCATCTGGATATAATGTTGAGTGAAATAAACCAGACATACAAGCTTAAATATTGTGTGCTATTTCTCATTTCAGTGATGCAAAGTAAAAACAAAAAGAATAATAAAGGATGGATAAAAGCAGATAAGGGAACGGATCTCTTGCAAAAAAGAAGTGGTCCAGAGGAACAAGGGTGAGGCATGAGGAGGGGGAAATAAAGGTATGCCATGGACAGGAACCTAATAGCCTCCATTAAGGTAAACATTGTTATGCCATAACATGAGATAAGATTAACAACATCAACAAGAATGAAAATTGTGATAGGGGAACTGAAGGAGGAAGGAGGGCCAGGAGAGGGAAGGGGAAAGGAATTTTTAAAAAACCAATAAACTGTAGTATGTACACGTAACCATTCCCCAGGATAGTATGTACATGTAACCATTCCCCAAGATGACTGTAAACTGCATGCACTGCAAACATGTACTAATAAAATAAAATTTTAAAAAAGAATATGTAAGGCATGATATAATACAACTCAGTATAAGGACGGTTTTTATTGCAGTCTATAAACTAGGGAATTAATTTTTTGTGTAATATAATAGTACAAAATTTTCCTCATGTCAAGTATAAAATGTCACAGTATTTGCATTATATAGATAAATTCCTTGTGATTTCTATTATCAAATTCTAGAATTTCAACTGTGAACTTCATTTAAGTGTCAATTCCTTCCATAAGGGCAGCAAAGAATAATAAAAAATATTTAAAGAATGTGCAAATTACTACAAAGTATATAGTAAAAAGGAATGAATTTTTAGCTTACTGACATACCTACATTGTAAGCACAAATTAAGTAATTTTTAAGACTAATTAAATTTTCAGGTTTTCTTTACAATTCATGATATTTCAAAACATCTCAGTAATGTGATATATTTTTACACAGAAATGATCTACAAATAAAATTTTATGTCCTTGGGGGAAAAATTGGTGGCCAGTTGCAACTCCTTAAAGACTTACAGTAAAGACTTATGGAAAGGCAACAGACCAAGCTATGATATCCAAAGCTCCAGCTGATTTTGGGGCCCTTAAAGGATATTCACCACCAACCCCTACCTCACACTCCAGATTTTCCTCAAGCCCTGCCGACACTTCAGCTACTCTGAGTTACTCCCTGGTGGGGAACTGTAGAGATCAATCCTGAAAGATTCGGCCCTTCAGTTTCCTTGCCCTTCCAGGAATGCTGCAATCCCATTTACACGTGGGCATAGAGCACTCTGACGTGTATTTCTTTGCTCAGCCCTATCTTTTTGCAGCCTTGTGTCCTCAGGGTGATGAATATATTATTCTCTCACTATCTTCGTAGTGAACGGTCAATCTGGCCTTTAGGCAGGTTTCCTTCTCTGCTGAACTTAATGTCCATGCATCATGTCAGGCTGATACATCTTAATCCAATCTGAGATCTTTCTTCCTCCATGAGCTTTTCTTAGAAGAATCCCCATCAGTATACAGGTGTATGTGAGAACAAAACTTCTGTGCAATAAAGTGGGTGACACCTCTTCATGATATGTACTCATGCTTTCTGGATCTGTTGGAGTTCAAAGTGTATCACTCCCATCATACAATGGGGCTGAGTCTAGTTAATAATGGACAGGTCCAGTCAAAGAGTCATTTTGTGGCCCATCATCAAGGCTTCAGTATCTACCAAAGCCCAATATTATACCAGTACCTGATGCAGGAGACACTGGTACATTACAGAATCTCAAAGGTCTGCACTGAAACTTTCTTATTCGTATTCTTCAAAGACTACACGTGGCAGCCTTGTTTGTCACCATAGATATTTGCACCTCCACTGGGTCTACTTGGTTACATAGACAAAGACTTGCAACACAGTTCTGATCATTTGCAATGTCTCTCTTAAATGGGCCCCACTATTTCTCCACTGTTTAATATATATATATATATATATATATATATATATATATATATATATGTACTTCGGCAGTAGATAAAAAGTCAACACTATGCAGATCATAAATATACAAGTCAGTGCACATCATTTATGTGCATAGATTAAAAGTGTATTTTCAATATGTATACATATGAGTTGTTTCCCCCATTAGTTGTCATTTTGCCAACATAGAAGAGGCGATCAAAAACTATGGTGAATATTTAAATTTTTTTTTTCTAACAAATGATTACAGTAAAAAACACACTGCCATTAATACCCTGCAAAACACGCTCCCCTCATTTTGAAAACACTTATCCCATCATTGTTGCCACTTACTGAAGCAATGCTGGAAGTCGTATTTTGTGAGCGTCTTTAGTTGCCCTATTGTAGCTTCCTCCATGCCCTGAATCAATTTAAAACATTTACTTTTCACAGTCATTTGACTTTAAGAAGAGCTGGAAGTCACACAGTGCCACATCTGGTGAGTAAGGTAAACGAGGACACACTGTAATGTTTTTATGAGCGTGCTTTCTGTTGGATGGCATGTGGTAGCAGCATTCACTGAATTTTGACCAAACCTCATGAAGACACTCAAGGAAAAAGTTTTTCAGGACTGCTTCAGAATGTGGCAAGAATGATGTGATGCATGTGCAAAGTGAGGGACAGTACATGGAAGGGGAATAATGGAAATGGATCTTTACTGTAATAAATTTTTAAATTTAAATATTTATTGTATATTTTGATCATGCCTGTTACTTTAAAAACCACACTGAACAAAGGGTAAATTACACTATGGGATGTTTTAATTTTTTCACATTTTAGTAGTGCATGGTAAATGATATTCTCAAAAATATAAGCACGTAATGTTCTCCAGCTTTACAAGGGCCATGTGGCCTAGTGTAGTCACATTGCCTCATGGTATAACCAGCAATTTGTTATTAATGTTTCCATTAAATACTCGCATTTTTTATGAAGCTTTTGCCATTTCTGGTAAAGGAGACAAATTGCGTAAATGCATTTTAATTATAGGAAAATATTTTTAAAATAATATTTACCCATCTATAAATATCCTCATTTTACTTATAGCAACAACACCTTCTACTCTTCAAAATCTCTCTCTCTTTGCAACACCAGCAACAAAATAATTCTCTTTGGAAAATCCATCATCCTTTTATATACAATCTCATGAGTTCATTTCTTTATTTTTGCCAGAGTTCTACATCAAAAAAAAATCTTCCAACCTGTCTACAATGCCTCCTCATCCTCTAGGAAACCAACACGTAGAAAAAAGAGGTTGAGAAGAAAAGGTGGAACATTAAAATATTATAAGTTTCAGCTTTTTACATAGTAAACACTTTTTGTCACTTACTGCCATCTGTCCCATTTCCCTTTGCTACCTACAAAAATAAAAGGCAAATAATTCAAAATAAGTCTCCAAAGGGGATAGATGATTTTTAAGGCTTCCTTAAGAAATATCTAGTGCTTTATGAATCTTGGCATTCCAACCACAAAGTATGATATTTTTGATACTTGATGAAATATTCATATAGATCTCTAGACATAACTTCATGAAAGACCTTCTGTCTGTATGATTTCTTTTCCCTTACCTTGTTTAAATATTTCAAAAATACACACTCTTTCATTTTCAGAAAAATCACAGGTTCATAGAGGTCATTACAATCCTCTCAACCACCATGGTGAACATGGTGAACCTACTATTTGTGCAACATGTTTGAAACACAAGCCACTGAATAACATGAAGAGAAAATAAGATTTATAAACAATGGATAGAAATAATTGAACACAGAATGAGTCACAGAAGGACCCAGAAGGAAAATAACGAGACCCGCTTTAAATGTTTGGCCTAGCATGCATAGAACATTCACATGGGCATTAAATGGTTAGATGGTTTTTAAGTTTTGCTCCTTACATCCTCGAGCCGCTGTGGTTCTGGGGACTGATGAGGGGATTGGGAAAATTAGGCCAAGCAAATGGACAGGCATCCAGCCTCTTCTCTCACTGCTCATCCACACCACCAATGTGTCTATTTTATTTATATTGGAATTCTGTATGTAACTTTGTGGGAAAAAAGCTGCTGCTACTGAAATAAACAGAACAAGGTTTAAGACCAACAAAACAGAAAATAATAAGGATGGGGAAAGTTTTAGCTTTTATTTAAAGCCTCTATAGTCTTCAAGCCTGTATCCATATATAAAGAGGTAAGGGGACTCCAAAGTGCTCTGAGCCTAAGAATAGATCTCCAATTGTGGGGGGGGGGGGGCGTCATGCAAGCAGGTAAGGGGCTGAATTGAACGAAAAGGCTGGTTCTCCCCCAAGTAAGACAGAATTCTCCTGCCTGTCTTCAAATGGGAGCTTTGGCTGTTTTCTGCCTTCAGACTCAAACTGAAACTTGGGCTCTTCTGAGTCTCAGCCCTGCTGGCCCTTGGGCTGGAACTGCACCACCCATTCCCCCTGATGCTCGCGTCTCTGGGCGTGCACTGGAACTGCATTAGCAGCTCTGCTGGATCTCCAGCTTGCCAACTAACCCTGCAGACCGTGGGACCCCTCAGCTTGTATAATCACATCAGCCAAATCTTTAAAACAAATCATATATCCCATGATGTTTCTCTGGGGAACCCTGACTAACGTACTAACTATGCAGGGACTCCAGCATGCAGATTTCTCTCTGTACATAAGAAACCAGGGTGGGAGGGGTAGGATGGCTGTAGTGGGAAGATAACTGGAAAGAGAAACCTGAAATACAGTTTAAACTCTTCTATGGACTTTTATTCCTCTTACCCCATTTCACAAATACTCGCCTGACTTCTTCGAAGGAGAAATGACTATAGAGAAGTTCACTTTGTCTAAGGGACACACAAGAAATGTTGCTCTCCCTAGTTCTGAGACCAAAGCTATACATGTGAGCCCTTGTTTTATTAGAAGGATGAACGCAGAACAGGAAACTTTGAGTATATAAATTAAAAATTCCCTGAAATTATGGAAACTAATTCTTACAATAAAGACTATCTGGAAATAACAGTTCATTCATTTACAACAATGTGGAAGGACCAAATAGCCTGATAGAAATTTATATACCAAAGAATATGGCTGAGTAAGAAAGATATTAAAATGTTATTTGAGATTGTTATTATTTAAGTATATAGAAATATTTTTCCACAATTACCTCCATAATGCACTTTGTAGAATGAAAATAGCTGTACGATTACGTAGAGCATTTTGGTGGTTATCACATAGTAAAGCTACACGTGGGTGTGCACAGGTAGAAAGTATAACAGCCAAACTACTTTCATTCATTAAGCAAAATTAGACCTTAAATCAAACCCAAAAGAAGTCATAAAAAATTTATCTACTAGGAAAAAAATAAATTCTAAAGAGTCAGTGAAGAATAGACCACATAAATGCCTGGTGGGTGGCTTCAATTTCATAAAGTGGTCAGGTGACCACATAAAACTGAGCGAAATTCAACCCAATGTCAACTTTCACGGTATTTTTACCTCACAATTCAAAATGTCTATGTTTTAACTAATACAGGAGTAAAAACTGCATCCATAAATTACAGGATTATTCTGTAAAATGCATTTATATAAATGCATTTATAAAATGCGGTTAGTGTTGCCATCTATGAGCCATCATTTCCCTGAAAAACGACAGAATTTTCTGAGTGGTCATTCATTCTGATTTTTACTTGACATTAAAATAAGTGATTATTGTACTACATATTCAGTAAAATTTCAATTTGTATGCAAAGACTATGAATTGGAACTCAGTTATTGCAGGATTTAGTTGCAATCACAGAATCTATTTGTATCAGATAAACAACCAGATTATGTAATTTAATTTCAGGTAACTGCATTAGAAAAAATGAGGAATAATAAGTGTTATTCCAGCCTAAGAGTCTATTTGTTATTCCTGATAAAGGTGGGTTGGTGTTTACTTCTAAATAATGTCTTGCTTACTCTTGCTAGTTTTTTTTTTTAAAGTTATGCAACATGGACATCAATTGTTTTTAATATTTTAAAGCTCAGCACCCCACTTACATAAGAAGCAGTGGTATAGAGCACAGTGTAAAGGTTACTCCCGAATCTACATCTATTAATTATGGCTTTTCATTCTGAGGAGCTAGGAAAATTACAAACAGTATTTGGAAAGCTCTCAGGTCAAGAAAAATGTGCTAGTACTTTCTTCCCCTTCCCATTGTTTGTGCTCACACTTTCCAAATTGCAAACATCTCTTGATATCCTCCCTTCAGATTTTGACCCCTGGCCTTGAGTGAAGACACTGCCCACTTAAGTTTCACAGGTAGACGGGATTCAGGACGCATCACTGGATGTTTTACATCACATTTGGCTGGTTGGTGCACACCATAAAACCTTCAAGTTAGTTTTGCATAGAGTTTTTCTCTTCTTTTGATTCTCACAACAAACCTCAGAATTCATTGTTCCACAGCTAGACTAAACAAAATAAAAATTTTGGTGATACAAGGTACATTTCAAGCGTTTAATAGCCACATGGCTGTTATATGAGACAATGCAGTACAGAACATCCCCATCATCCTGGAAAGTTCTATTGGACAGTATTCCTCTGGACGCAGGAGAATAACAAGACTGAGAAGTGAAACGACATGCTCAATACCCTATTGCTGGTAAGAGGCAGAATAAGAACTTTGTACACAGGTCATATGAATGCAAGTCCTGCTCCCTCTTGAAAGTATCCTTGAAAAGGAAGACAAGATTGGAATCTCTCATCAGAAGGACTCACACACATAAAAGTTCCATCCGGGTCCGCAGAGAGCTGACTCAAATTTTTTCCTCAAGTGTTCAGCTGATGGACAGCCTCTGTCATAACAACCCTTGGAAAATCAACTAATATAGCAAATTTGTATTTATTTTCTACATATTTAACAAATATTTATGGAGTACTTACTCTATGCTAGCTACTATTCTGAGTACTTGGCAAATATTCATTCATTCTTGTAACAACCCACTGCAGAAGATACAATTACACTATTAGCATCCTCATGTTACAACATGGAAACTGGCACCCAGGGAAGTTAAGTAATTCACCTATGGGCACCTAACAGGTGAGTGGCAGAGAGGGCCAAATGTTGGCTTTGGAGCCAGTATTAGTTTTCTAGAGCTGCCATAATAAAACACCATAGATCCAGTGGATTAATCAAGAGAAATTTATTTTTACAGAGTTCTGAAGGTTACAAGGCCATGATCAAGCTCTCACCAAGTTTGGTTCCTTCTGAGGCCTCTCCTTGGCTTCTGGATGATTCCTTCTTTGCTGTGTCCTCACGTTGATCACGTTGATCTCTGTGTGCAGGCACCCTTGCTTTCTCTATGTGTGTCTCGATGTCATCTCCTTACATGGATATCTGCCAGATAGGGTTAGGGTCCACTGTAATGGTCCCTTGTTAACACAATCCCCTCTTTAATCTCCTCTTTTGTCTCTTATACAGCCACATTCTGGGTTGAGAGGTGGAGCCCAATCCAGAGCGCGGCAGAGCCAATGCTTTAAACTACCATCTAAGTGGACTCTACTAGAAATACACCCCCCTCTCTCTTCAACAAGAAATCACAGTACAGAACATGTATCTTGAGACTAAAAACCCATGGAAAACCTAAAACAAAACAAACACCAAACCTGTACTTGTCCAAGGGTAAAGGAGAAAGATTGATACCAGCCTTCTCATTTTCCATATTGAATTCCAATGGGCCAGAAGAAAGGAGGATTTTATGTCATTATAGCTCTTCTTTTTAAAATTATAGACACAGAATCTAATTACCCTAGATTGGACCTGTCCTATAAGACATTGTGTGATGTTGGAAATGTTCTATATCTGTCCTGTCTGATATGATAATTACTAGTCCCAGGAAGCTTAACTAAGGTGGCATATGAATTGAATGGTACAGTCCTAAATGGTTAAAGAGCCAAAGATGTCTACTTTCTTTTGTTTTAAACATAGTACTCACACGTTATTTCATACACCAGTGAATTATACTTGCCTACGAAGTTACAAAGACCAGAATGTTTCGGAATGTTTGGGTCATCTTTTACTTCTCATATCTAAATGTAACCCATCACCAAGTTTCTCTTGGTTTAGCTCCTTTAAGAATATTTCAAATAGGCCGGAGATGTAGCTCAGTGGCACAGTGCCCACCTGGCAAGCGCAAGGCCCTGAGTTTCATTCCCAGTACCAAAAAAAAAAAAAGAATATTTCAAATAAACACGCACACACACACACACACACACACACACCTCATTGCCACCAAGATTAAAGCCACTATTGTTAGTTAGACAACCACAATATCTCCTAAATTGATTTTTCCCTACATGGTCCTCCCATTTTCTTAATAGTGCCATACTCACCTAACAATTTTTTGTTCTCAAGAAAAATACTACATTATTGAGTGTTTATTATATATTATATATTGTGCTAAATATCAGGAAGAGTCTCAACAACAAAATTAACAAGTTTTCCTTTTTTGTTAGAGAAGATCATAAAGGCATGACTAATATGAACTCTGACTTATACTAAAGAATCTGAATGTCAGCTCCAAACAAATTAGCATGGTGCACAGAGGAGATGCCCAATCTAATTTTCTATTAGGTGTGCTAGGTTAGGAAGCCAGAGGAGATTAAAACAAATTATAGACTCAGTTTTGTGTCTGAGATACTACAATCTGCTGGGATGAGACATAATAAAAATAATAGCTTTGATAGCTTTCACAATAATAGGTATTGAATGTTTACTGTGTACAAAATTCTTTACATAAATGTTAAGAAGGGTTTCCACATATTAAAAGCATATATGCCTATGCACCCCATATGTTTCATCAATAGATTATTTTAATCATGTGCACAGGTTATAAGACCCTTCTACAATAAAGGAAACTGAAAATTAGAGGGCATCTAATTATGCCAGTTGGCAAACCAAATTGCAAACCTGGTACTGCACCACATACACACACACACACGCACACACACACACACATACCAACAAACCCTATAGT
The DNA here is from genome assembly GCA_028451465.1 of Erethizon dorsatum. Taxonomy (NCBI): domain Eukaryota; kingdom Metazoa; phylum Chordata; class Mammalia; order Rodentia; family Erethizontidae; genus Erethizon; species Erethizon dorsatum. The sequence continues at coordinate 13,874,647 of CM051839.1, forward strand.
CTTAAATGCTAGACCTTCATAATTGCTTATTTAATTAATACAGTTGTCTTACAAGAATTTTCTATACTTTCAAGTATGTACCAAATAATAAATACAGATTTTGAGCCATATCCATCATGATACAAATTCTGTGCCTTTACATTTACAACACATTCGCCCATACTCAGTCATTTGAAACGAATCTTTACAGAATAGAAAAATATGCTTCTGATGGAGTTTTGCCCTATTTGTTCCTGTAGGGATAGTTTAATGCCTAAATAGAAAAATAAAAACTATATGTCTACCACCAGCTTGATGATATTGCGCACTCTACAGGACTTCTCCTGAAATGATACCAAGAACGCTTAACAGTGAACTTAATGGCACACAGCATTGCCCTCAACAGTAGGGACTGGTAGGGCAAATGCACTCTACATGGTAAAAAACACATCACATGGTATTCTAACTGTGCATCAGCACTGCATGAAGAAATAACACTAATTAGATGTGAGCCAATTTGGATACTTCAGCTTTTGTTCTATATATATAGAGAGAGAGAGAGAGAGAAGGGAGAGAGTGCAAAGAGGCAAATGGAAACGAAGAGCAGAAAACTATGAAAACATCTATGAGATGCACCACTTTGAGGCTTACTTGATATATATGAGATCTAAACAGAGTATCTGGTTCCATATTGCTTTTTGCACAAGTCAATGTTTCTTTACAATGAATAAAGATTTTTATGGTGTCTTTGTCTTATGCAAGTGTGGAAATGTCATCTGACATTCCAAAAGACATATGCTTCAAGGCACAGGATGAGGCTGGAGAATTAAAGTAGACACCAGATCATGCTTGCCCTGTAGACTACATGAAGGGAAAACTTTGTCAGGTGATTTTGAAAAAAGTATATAAATTAATCTTAGACAAATCATGCTAAATGGACAGAATGAATCACTGTGCAACAAAATCATACAGTATGTCTTTTTATTTAGTGAGAATGTTTTTTAAATAAAATCTACCTAAATATATCTGGCTTTGCTTAAATAATTGAAAACATATTTTTCACATTTTAGAGATCATTCTGAAGCACTATAATTTTGAAATAAAGTGAACTTTGCTGAAACAAGAGTCACAAAATGCTTTAAGGTGAAAGGTGAGAAAATTAATTATCTTCTATTTCTCAGAATGGCTTTACTGCTTAGAAAGCCAACTCAGGTATGTGAAAATATTTAAGTAAACACATAAAATATGTCTGTAACATATTCTCTATATACCTACTATGATTTCGAAGTTGTGACTCTACAGCATCATAGTGACCATCTTTTTCATATATGGAAATATATTCAAGAAATAGATGGCATAAATAGATAAATAAAACTATAAATAGGTTTGTCACAGTTCTGAAATATATAATACAGGATATTTGAAATATTATAAAAGATGTATGTGTTTGTCATTGATAAAATATTTTATCACCACAAATCTACTTTACAAATAACATTTGCATACTAAGCTGAGACAAAGTAGGTATAGCCTCTCAAAGAAAAGGGTGGTATGATTTTATAAATTAAGTCTATGAATCCCAAACACTACTACAGCTTCCACGCTAAAATACTGGGTTTATATTTTTCATATATTGTTCACAAGGTTGTTTTTCTGCATAATGCACACAAATATATGCTTTATATGAAATTTAAGATGGGCATTAAGTACATTGTTGGTGAAATATTTTTATCTTGTCTCCTAAACTCTCAGCACTAAATGCTACGGTTGCTCCGTCTCCTTATTCTTTAGATTAATTACTAAAATTGTAGATAGAAATGAAATGAAGCTGGAAGAAAAGAAGAAAAACTATGATATGAACACAGTTACTATTTTCCTTGGGTGTTTTATTAGCTACAGGGTTCATTTTCACTGAAATAATCCTAGATTTCTCTGTGCATCATTTTGTAGAATGATAGGTTTCAAACACCACTTTATGACATAGCAATTTATACTTTTTGATAAGGCCAACACTATATAGCCATCAGAGTCTCATCGAAACATGTGCATGTGTGTATCATGATTTAATGTAACATTTGTACCCAGCATGGAGCTTAAGCTATACACTGGTACCATTATTTTGGACAGTAATGAACATACTTCAATGTGGACTGAACACAGCAAACCTTTGAAATGGTGAAAAATTTGGAGAAAATACTCAAAATATGTGGTAATATTAAAACAAACTGTAAAAATTCTATTGCTGGTAGTTTGGGAAGTCCTACATAATTTGTCTGTGCTCAACCTAAGCTTGAAAGGCTATAAAGCTCGAAGCACAATAAACACAAGCAAGTACCCTCATACATAAAGACACACACACACACACACACACACACACACACACGTATACACAATTTTCAACATGTTGCTCCCAATAAATTTCTCCAAATAAACTAGTGGCCAATTCCTTTCATCTTTCCATTATGCTACATTGAAGAAATGTTTTGCTTTTCAACACAAAATCCTGCATGTATCATGATTATGAAGTAATTTAAGAAACTTCTCAAAAACAAAGTGTTATACTGAGTACTTTGTAACCAGAAGTTTGCCTCCTCTTCTCTTACCAGCATATAATTCCATTATAATTTGCAAAAGGTTAAATAGCAAAGTCATCTCCAGAACACTCCCCATCACATATCTGCATTTTAAAAAGCACTTTTAATCAGATTGTGTGAGCCTGCGATGTGAGTCATGGATATTACAGAAAAAAAGAAAGGTTGTAGGTAGAAACATCATTAGTAGAACTACCAAAGGAAAGACACGGAGGTGGTTTGATTAGAGCATGAATGATAGAGCATGAATGAAGCCATTACATGGGTTGGGGAGAAATTTTGGAAATGGAATAAGAATTGATAATAGAAGTTGAATCCTAGTAAAAGAAGTGAGATAAGAAAAAATGAGTTATTCTACATTTCTGCACTGAACTAGTGAATGGGGAGTGGGTAGTATTATTTACTGAAATAGGAACTAATTGAGGAAGAATGATTTTGAAAGAAGAGAGATGAGTTAAGCTTTAGACATGCCTAGTAACTGCAAGACATGTAAGTAGAGATATTCAGCAGGCAGTTAGGTAGAGGGATGTAAAGCTCTGGAGATGAGTGCGAGTTTCAGGATTTAGAAAACAACAGCATGTAGGTGCCAGTGGACCCCAGAGGAATCCATCCCACTAAATATGAAGAGCAAACAGAGAAAGAAAAATGAAGTGATCCAGTTTTTAATCAAACAAAGAGAAGAGAAATAAAAGCAGCATTCAGTCCATTATAAGTCTATTTAAAAAAAAGATAAGAATGAAGGTAACTGATTGAAACAAGAAAAAAATTGATAAATCCATAAGAATTTTCTTCTAAAAGATCAATGAAAAGTAAATATGTTAAGTCTTTCAAGAAATATAGAGAAATAGAAGAAGCAAACTATAAAAGTGCATTTGTATGTATAAAAGAAAACTTGACAGGGCTATACTACTCAATATTAAGAGAAAATATTCCAAAGTTATCAGTTTTTTAAAATTAATTGTGTTGCTGTATCAATGTTTAATTTTCTTAATTACTTTAACAAGCAGAGAGGAAGTCTGGAAACTTGGCAAGTTTCATTAGGAGGTGAGAGACGGAAATAAAAAATGGCTAATTTTTAAGAAATGTAGGGGCCGGTGAGATGGCTCAGCGGCATAAGCGCCTGCCCGGCAAGCGCGAGGGCCCGAGTTCGACTCCCGGATCCCACATACGAAAAAGGGGCCGGTGATATTGCTCAGCGGCACGGGCGCCTGCTGGCGCGCGAGGTCCTGAGGTCGACCCCCCGGGTACCCACAAAAAAAAAAAAAAGAAAAGAAATGTAGCTAACTTAGCATTTCATTTTACAATATACTAACAAATTCCTGGTAATAAAATTTGAAATTGTAAACTAAACAAAGACATTGAAAATCTTAATTTATATTGAACAGATCAGAGAATGAGGAGAGATTTTCTAAGAGAAAAAAATCACAAAATATACACGAAATTTTATAATAAAAATAAAAATATAGGCCAGTGAGGTGGCTCAGTGGCGTAAGCACCTGCCTGGCAAGCACGAGGGCCTGAGTTCGACTCCTGGAACCCACATACGGAAAAAGGGCCGGTGATATCACTCAGCGGCACGGGCGCCTGCTGGCCCACAAGGTCCTGAGGTCGACCCCCGGTACCCACAAAAAAAATAAAAAAATAAATAAAAAATAAAAATATAATGTAATAAAATTTGAAACAATGTTTGAAATGTATATTTCACAAAATACACACTAGTATATAAGTAGCTCTTGGAAATCAAAAGGAAAATACAAATACCTTACTTTTCACAGAGAACATTATGAGTCTGTAAAGCTCTCTAATAGGCATATAAATAAACAAAAACAAAAATTCAAGTTTTATATACATAATTAGTGGAAGTAAATACTGATGCAAAATTTCTGAAGGCAAATAGGAAATATGAAACCAAAGCCATAAAATACACACACACTTTGTCTCAACAATTTCATCTCTAGTATATAAACCTTGTGACTAATGAAGATATGTATGAACATTTTTTCAGATTTTTCCATTATATTATTTGTATGATATGAGATATATGAGGTGCAATAATTTATATATACCTTAATAAACAATTTCATGTAAGTATTACAAATCATATTTTAGGGAAATGCATTAATGTACAAAATTATTCATAGCACGCAGCAGAAAATGAAGTTACAAAACAATATGTACAGCATAGTATAATTTTCAACGAAGCATACAGGCATATATACAGAACTACATGAATTCAGCCTTGACAATAATGCCTTAATCAACATGGTTGCTAATTCATACTGTAGACCTGATGGTGGAAAGATGGTAGATAAATGAACACTGCCCTCCCTCGGACAGATGAAAACTGCCCTCATGAACAGTGTGTGGTATATAAGAAATCCAGTGGATTCCACAAATCCCACTGAGCACTGTGAAGGTGCTGTAAATGACTATGTTTTTGTAGAGGCATATGATCAGGATCAGTAAACTATCACAGGTAGGTACTTCAAGATCCAATGTAAGGGGACCCCAACAGGATACTGTGATACCAACTAAGAGGCCAGATGGAGCCCCTGTCATTTTAGTTGTTACCAGTCATCTTATAATGGACATCAGCAGACATCCAAAGGATGCTACAAAGAATCAAGAATCCCTTTATTCCTGATGCTATGTAGATTTAGTAAGCTCAATCTCCCTTATTTATATATTTATTTGGCCTAGGGAAAGGGGAAAGTGAAATTCTAAAACTGATAATTTTCCTAAAAAGAGTCATCTAAAATTTTAAAAATGAAGCCTGTGGGGGAACCTAAATTTTAAATAGGTTTTGATATTTATATTGAAAGTAAGCTCATTAAACTAGAAGAAATCAAGTTACTGTTAAGTGGCTGGTTGATGTATTCTAGGTGACTTATGAAGGTTAGTGTATCAATTTTATATTGCTATGAGACAAGTTACCATTCTAAATCTACCACCCAGAAATAATCATGGTTAATATGTTAGTATATTTCCTTCAGAGCTTAAATATATAAATGATTAGTAGCCTAAATTTTTATTAACATCATACAGAAGAATAATAGATGCATTTATGTTATACTGCTAGTGTGCATGGAAAATTAAGCTTGATGCCAGCAAGTGACTTTCACAGGAGCCCAAATTCTCTCACGGTGAGGCTTATGAACATGAAAGTAGATGTAGAAAATAAAGACTCCTACATTTTCTTTTTTTGGTGGCAATTTAGATGGCTTTTACTTTTCTTTTTCATATTTTCTATATTTTTATTATCTTCTACAGTGGCCATGTATTATCTTCACAGTAACATTCAATTTATATTTTATGTATTTGTAAACTGTGCTTCCAGGAGCAAAGAATAAGAACTCTACTAGGCACAATGTCAGCCTTTCTTCACAGCAGTAAATGTAACTTGAGTGCTGCCTAAGATTTTCCGCTTGTGAATGTTTTGGGCCATAACGTAAAATTCGAAGCATAGTGTTAGGAAAACACTTCGTTGCCAATTCAAAAGCTGTTATATATCTGAACTTGAAACTCGGAAGGTGCCACTGCTTAGGACAGTCAGAGGGAGATCCTAGAGGATTCAATTCTGTCACATCCCTAAGACTCTGTGCACGTACAATCTCAAATTTAATAAAAGTAGCTCATGTTGAGTAGTAATGTCACACTAACCATGAGACAAATAGCAAGAGCACTTTTAGAAGGCAGCTGCAGGCAAGGATAGACGCTGTGTGCGAGGGGTGTGAAAGGAGTCACCATGCCCACTGTGCCGTTCTGTTCCTCACAAACTTTACTGTCAGTGTCAGGCTGGGCTCAGCCGGTATGGTTCTCCTCATTTATGCTAGATGCACGTGTCGTACAAACAAGAACACACTGTGCACACACGGCCCTTGCAAAAAAGACCACACTAGTTTGCTCTGTGAAATATATACCTACCTCAGATGCGTGGAAGTTAATGATATACTTGAATGTTTTCAGTAGGATTTCATGCTTACTAAGATAAAAAATTACAAAACCACTAATATTGTGGTGTCACTAAATCAATTTTGACTGTGTAATACAATATTTATATATATTTAATGTTTCCTTAATTCTCGTCTTTAAGTGCTATTTTCTTTCCCATTAAACCCATAATCAAACTTTAGGAACTATCTATCTGTGAGTTTATGAGACTGCTATTAGTCATTACAGTCGTTCTGATTTTCCATTTTCATATCCAGGTAAAGTACAGGCAATTATGAAACAATATATTCAAATAAATGGCCAAATGATCACATAGAAAGATAACAGCCCAACCACTCAGAATTGTGAATGTGTTTGTTTATCTTTTGAAATACAAAAGTTCCAAAAAGGGATGATAAAGGATATTGAAAGAATCAAATGATCAGGAAAGAAAGTCTAGGAATTTCACAATCCAGACTTTATAGATTTTAAGGGCGAACTGTTTGCAAATTCATCAGCATAGTAACTGAGAAGCAAGTCTTACTTTTGTAACTATAGTTTTGTTGAATAACAGCTATATGTATTCATGCAAATGTTTTTATAACTACTTTGGTGCCACAATGGTAAAACTAAGTAGTAGTGACAGAGATCATTTGTCCTGCAAAAACAAAAACACCTACACTCCAGTTCTATAAGAATAAATTTTTACTGACTCCTAACATAGGGCATAATTGAGTTCATATTTTATTAACTACCTTTTTAGAAAAAAAAGGATATGTCTCTAGCCATCTATCTATCTACAAGGTTGATCAAAAATTGAGTGTTTAAATTTTTAAAAAATATTACATTAAAAGACACATTTTTAGTAATCCCACCCAGAATACTCCCCTCTCTTGGAACACACTTATCCCATTGTTCTTGCCACTTTCTGAAACAGATCTGGAAGTCCTCTTTCATGTCTTTACAGAGTTTGATCAAAAACACGGAATGCTGCTGCTGACTGCCATCACAAGGAATAGCAGACTTGTAAAGTCATTGTGATGTGTCCTCATCCACTTTATTCACCAGATCTGGCATCCTGCAACTTCTGGTTCTTCCCCAAAGTCAAAATTACCATGAAGAGTAAATGTTTTAAATTGATTTTGGACATCGAGGCAGCCACAACAATGTAACTAAAAGTCGTCAAGAAAGAGGACTTCTAGAACTGCTTCAGAACATAGCAAGAATGATGGGATAAGTGTGTTGGAAGTAAGGGGGAGTATTTTGAGGGGGGCTCATGGAAATATGACTTTTACTGTAATAAATTATTTAACATTTAAACATTCAAGATAGTTTTTGATCACACCTCATGTCTATCTCCTACAGGTTTTAGAACAAAATATGGAAAGGGATATAGTGAGTTTATATTTGCTAATCATTGGCTTATACTCTTTACCAAAAAGTTAATGACATAATTCTGATGATGTTTATTTTAAAGGGTCAGAAATTATTTATATAGAAAAAAATGTACAAAAAGTTATATATTTCTATCCATGTAAATGACTGGAATGTAAAGTTGCCGAGGCAACAATTTAGTTTCCCTGAAGAAGAATCCCAGAGTTTTTGTTTACTAATTCTCCCAGGGAAAATTTCCAGGCAGGTAAACCAAGCATTTCATCCAACCCAGTAAGAAAGTGCATCTCACTGAGTGGCTGAGCAGCCTGAGAAATGGAGCAAGTAAAGCCATTTCTGGGATCTGAATACAAGTAATGAAGGAGCAACTGAGAAAAAAACTTCAAAGTTTTGCCCAGGCTGGAGATTCCATCTCATCAAGAAAAATGCGTTAAATATTTTTGAAGGACCTCCCATTTCTACATTGTTAATTCAATTTTTAAGATTATGTTACATATTAATTTTATATCATAATTTTATATCCTAATTTTATCTTAATTTATAATGCATTGTCAATAGAGTTCTTCCTTTAAGTTATTTTCTCCATTGGATGACATATATCTTCGAGCAGGTTTTTCAAGAAAATCTTGTGACATTTGCTAAGCTCCTGAATATTGAAGTATGTCATTTCTACCAAATTCATTCATAAAAAATTCATAGTCTGACCCTAAATAATAATGTGGGGGCACACCCTATTCTTCTAAAGGATCATTAGATGTTGTTCCATTAGCTCTGGCCACTCAGTTCTGCAGAGAAGTAAAGGTAATCCCGACTTTAACACATAAAGGAAAAACAAAAACAAAAACAAAAACAAAAACAAAAAAACCTGTGGACTCAGCTACCTCTCCACTGTTTTCATTCAAGCTTTTGCATACAGTACTCTTCTCTAATACTTAAAGTTACTTCATAATTTCGAGCTATTTAGATGGCATATCTAACATCTCTTTCATGCTTTAGAACTTTTTCACCTTTGTTTAGCATTTAGGAAGAGCTTATATTTGTCTTCTACATTACTGATATGATTTCTCAGTGTCAAATCTTTTCTCCTATCTCTGTGGACTTAATTCGTCAGCTGCACTTTAAATTTTCATTATTTCCTCCATTATCATTTTCTTCTTGTCCCTTCCCTTTTATGTGGTTCTTTTTTATGGATTTCTGATTCTGCTTCATAATAATCACATCTTCTGACACTGCATTCAGATGAATAGTCAACTTTTTTTTTACAATCTTGCTGTATTTCCCTGTTGAAATTCAAGGTGATTTTTCTCTTCCTTTTCCTTTATAATATTTCAAAGGCTCATTGTTGGATTTTCAACGCATTCTAATTTGGGAGATTTACAGGAAAGGTATCAGAGAAAGCCAAAGCCATGGAAAACAGGCTGATGATCACAATCCTGGCCAATTTTCACAATCTATTGGATTTTTATACACTTCAGTTTCATAAGTCTGAAATGCGACTTTCTTCTCTGAATAACCCTAGTTCCTAGGACTCTCACTGACAATGAACTTGTATCTGGAGCCACTTTTCCTTCTTCTCCACCAGAACTGCTCACCAATTTTTTTACATACATTAGTGAAATTTTTGCTTTGAATAAATGTGGAAAAGAGAGAGAGAGGGAGAGAGAGAGAGGAGAGGACAGGGTAGCTGGGCAACATGTGTCTTAAAAAAAAAAAAGAAAGAAAAACCAGCAAGAGAAACGAGCAACAGAAATTATAAAGGACTCTACCTACCAAAATTCAGTAGCTTAATTGTTTGTTTTTATTGCCTATTTACTAATTCTCCCCAGGATTTTCTATCAGCAAAATAGATGAGACAAAAAGACACCAGTGGGAGAGAGCAGACTGAGGAGTTGCAGATATTATTGTGGTGGACTCAGAAGTAGCACACAGGCTACAGGACAGTGGCTCGGCCCTTGTCAAGCCTCAAAACTGATGACAAAAGCTGGATTGAGGCAGGGGTATGGGTCTTTCTCTTTACTTTTTCTCTCACCAGTTCATTACATTTTTTTTGTGTGTGTGTGGGTACCGGGGGGTCGACCTCAGGACCTCGCGCGCCAACAGGCACCCGTGCCGCTGAGCGATATCACCGGCCCCTTTTTCGTATGTGGGTTCCGGGAGTTGAACTCGGGCCCTTGCGCTTGCAAGGCAGGCGCTTACGCCGCTGAGCCACCTCACCGGCCCCAGTTCATTACATTTTTAAATGAAGTAGTATGCATGGTTTGTCAACTCAGATTTTCAAACCCAAGATATTAGCCCAAAATTAGTTATGTTAAATAGGATATATATATTTCTGTGTTTTTTTCAGTGCTATTGTGTTCCATTTTCTGTGTTTTCACAGATATTTTAGTGGAAACCTAAGACTGGGTAAATTAGGTGCAGTTATTCAGATGCCATTCATAGGGTAAGGCCTAGTTCTTTCTTTTTAAATCTGCTTCATCTGGCCACTCCTAGTCCGTGTTTCTCAGCTGAATAGAGGTCCAAGGTTCTGCCTTGTGTCTACAACTTCTACTTGTCTACTTGGAGTCCTTCCTTGTTCTATGAGCCCTGTGAAAACTAGCTACTTTCTACAGCCCTTCAGGAAAAAAATGGTGATCCTCACAAAGCTCTTTGGTGTGGTTCTTGGTGTCCATTGGTCTAGAAGACAGCCATGTTGAGGAGGATGACTCCTTTCCCACTTCAAAGAAGCAAACTCCGTGCTCCTCTATTCTAACATATAAGCCTGCTTATCCTTCCTGGGAATTTGCTTTGTTCGTTGCCTACTCCCAGTACATGCTGCAGGTGGGGAACATAGGGAAGATCCTTGGCAGAATACTTGGGCTTATATTAACTCACCCCCGTAGGTGGGAACTGTATGCTCTAAGTCTATTCGTAGACAGGGCCCCAGCTAGTCTTGCCCCGAGTCCATACCTGTGGTCTGGTATCTGTGGCCTGATCTTCCTCACTCTTATTCTAAATACCCTCCCTCCCTGTCTCCCTTTCACTCTTCATTTCCCTATAGAATGATTTCATAGGTCCAGATCATTTCATACCCCACTTTCCTACCTGATTTTTCCTATATTTCTGTTTCTCTTTTTCTTCACTTTGATAGATAGTTTTTGGACAGTTATTCCTACTGTAACCAATCTTGTCAGTACCTGACAGATGGGATCTGCCCCATCCACAGTGTACTTGGTGCAGGTCAAAGGGAATCTCAGGGAACTTTTGAGTCCAGCAAAGGGATACAGTACTATTAACTACTGTGTATACTACTGTGACTATAAGGCAGAAATCCTATAAATTGCTGTATATTTCAGCAATTAAAGAATGTTAATTACAAAAAAATTGCCGATTATCCAAGATTTAGAGCCTTAACAGTGTTTACAATTATATAGTATTCAGCACATTTAAAGTCATTACAGGTTTGTTTAAAAGGTACAGAAACAAATTATATCTTAAGTCATAGTTCAAAGAAATTCTGTTCAACCAATAAGCCCAGAAATCCTTCCGCCTTATAGACAATTATTCGTTGTACAACAACACTATTAACGTAACATGTTTATCACTTATCTTAAATGATTTTAGACCAACAACTATCTTAAAGTCTTGCTAACAAATGAGTAGTCCCAAAGTGAGCACTACTCTTTTTTAATTCAAACTGGAATTAAAGAAACAGTTACCACATGTAGATAAAGACAAATGAATTCATGTAGGTCAAAGCTATTGGCTACATACCAAGCTGTCCACAAGAAATATAGTTCAGGTCACAAAAAAGAATCACACATAATTTTAAATTTTCATTTGGCCATAATTAAAGAGTAAAAATGAAAAGGCAGTGAGATTAACTTTAATTCAACCTCAATATATCCAAAATATTAACATTTTATTATTAAAGCATTTGAATGTGTGTGAACTAAGAATTCAAAATCTCATGCATATTATACATTTACAGAGCATCTCAATTTGGACTAGTCATATTTCAGATAATCAATAGCACATAGGCCTAGAGGCAACCATAGTGAACAATGAAAGTGTAGTTATATATTATCATCATTCCTTAAGAAAAATGTGTTTAAATGAAAAGAAAAATGTTTTAGACTTGAGGTAATGCATACATTAATTAGCTTGATTTAGCTATTTTACTCTATATATTTCAAAACAACATGTTGTACATGATATATACAATTCTTAAACTGGTTGGTTAAAAACAAAAAAGCAATGACATGAAGAAATAAATAGTGTGACAGACAATGATAGATTTTTCTCTTACCTACACAAATCTTCTTTTATATGAAGGGAAATCAATTCCTTAGGAATATGGAAAGAAAGTATGCTTTCTGACATCTGCTCCCGGATTTGCATCCACTTATTGTCAGAAGTGGGAAATCTATACAATTTACAGACCGGGTTCTTTAACACTGTTAAAGAAGAAAAATAAAGAAGTAAAGTTAAATTGTACACAAATGTAGAACAGGTGGAACTCAATTAACAATATCATTAACCAGGGTAGAATTCTAATTATTTATTTTACCAGGAAGATATTTTATATCAGAATTCATTAGTATATTTGAAATTCTAAGAATTTTATTTTTATATCACATTTTTCTTATATGCCAAGAAGGTTCATTCCTTTTGCTTAAAATGTTTGAAAATTCAAATATTATGAATATTTTAATATCTTTGATGAGTCAATAACAAACTTTCCTGAATCCACAGTTCATCAGAAATAAGAGAAGGGAATATGAAGAAACTCCTCTTAGGATAGATGGGCAGGGATTAGGGAAGAAGCCACAAAGTTATTTGAACAACCTGTTTAAAAGGTTCTAGAAAATAATGTAGGGGTGGATATTAAGATAGTACCTCACACATTTCCTGAACTCACAACACAATTCCAAGACATATATTTCAGGTTAGAATGTCTTCCCATTGCCATTAAACAATGAATGTCTTTGTTATATTCATACACCAAAGCTGAATGGAGAGTAAAAAAGTCGTATCAAACACCTGTCAAAGGTCTATTATTAATTGACGCTAGTTTACAATAAAGTTGATTAGAAATGACCGTCGATATTGAAATGGATGTAATATTTTAAATAATACTGAGCATAGTATGTGATCCAAGTCTCCTTAACATACAATAAAAGATGTCTTTCAGAATTGCTGGGTTCTATAAGACTGCCACATCTTATTCACCACTTTGTAAACATTAAAATTTATCTTTCTGAACAGTGAAATGGGAATCTGTTTATCCATTCTTCTGCAACTACCCATTCTCAAAGGTATACTGTAAAAATTATCATTATCAAAATTGGTGTCAATCACATCAGGAACTTTGATTTGAAACATCACATTTTTCAACCACCTGATCCAAATCTTCTAGTGTACTTATATATTCTTGCCAAGAATTAGGCAAAGAGTTCATTTTTCAACAGTACCAAGAAAAGCTAGAACATTGTAGAATATTTCCAGTATGTTGGAGAGAAAATATTTTAAAATCTAGAGCTGTAGGTCCAAAAAGATTTTAAAACATATCCATGATTTTTTAAGTTTGTCAGTTAGAATTCATCACAAAAACATATAGAGTTCATTATTTTTATTTCCCTTTATTTAAAATATAAGAACTTATAGCCAGTTAATGAAAGAAACTACATTTCATTCATTTTTAGAGTGACAATGTTTCAAATATAAAAGCACTTTACTCTTCCTATTAGTATATCTCTAGAGCTGAAAAACATACATACTTAATACAATATGGTGTCAGAATTTATCACATAGGATGAGGCCTCATGAATTCTAATATCATAACGTTGTTAGGAATGTGAATGCATCTTTCTGTGGTAAGACAAAACTTAGATCCCTGAAGTGTTCAAACTGTTTCGAAGCAACACGTGTAGATATTCAATTAGGTTGTCCAACTCTACTACATTTGCTCTTTTTTTTTTTTTTTTGTGGGTACCGGGGGGTCGACCTCAGGACCTCGCGCACCAACAGGTGCCCATGCCGCTGAGCGATATCACCGGCCCCTTTTTCGTATGTGGGTTCCGGGAGTCGAACTCGGGCCCTCGCGCTTGCCAGGCAGGCGCTTACGCCGCTGGGCCATCTCACTGGCCCTACATTTGCTCTTTTTTTGTCAAAATTGCACAAAATGTTTGTATCTCCAAATGTAGTTAAGAATCCTTGGGTTTTTCTTGCCCTTCACAAGTCAACAATTATTTTTTAGACTACTTATATTTTGAATTATATCAGAAAGTATAAAGTTACTTCTCTGTTGATCCCAAAAGAAGTCCTTCAACATTTTTGTTGTTTTTCATTTCAAAGCTTTCAGTGTGTTCCAAATATAAAACCTCTGTTGAAATAGCTTTGGTAGAAATCAAGGGTAGTTTGATTAATGAGCTCTGGAACTCTCCTCTGACCAGCAGGTACACATACTCCAAAGACTCGGGAATGCTGCTTTTTTGAATGAAACACTTGAGTCAAATAATCAAAGGTCAGGCAATTTACACAAAAACATCTACTATCTCCTCCCTAACGTTTATGGTGTAGGTTTTGATGTTTCGAGACGCAGAGGCCTCTGATATTGTATACAATGGTCAGTATCGCAAGGCAGGTACGTTGGGATCTACTTTGTAACTCGGTTTGATCCAGCAGCATTCCTCATTGAACGCCTACTATGCCTGAGGCTGGGACAGCTGTGTGTACCATTGAATACCATAGAATAGAGAGTGAATTTTAAAGTAAAAATTACAATCTGACCTTTAACTGCACTCAAATTTATTGCACGGGTTACCAGAAGACCAGATGAAGTCAAAATTCTTGCTGTGCAGATGGTAGGGAGGTTTAGTGATCCTCACATAAAAGAAAAGCCTGGTATTTCTGGATCTAATATAGAACAATGGGCCACAAATGACGAGTGCTTTTGCCAACATTTTTTAATACTTCTCCACTATAGCACAGATACAATTTCAACAATCCTGCACACACCTTCCAGCTGCGTAAATGAGCAGATGATTGTGCGAATAACTTTCAGCTCTGAGTCTGCAACGTGCCAAGTGTTTGTTCACGGAGCAGCAGGTTTTCTGACCATACAATAGCCTCAAACCAAAAACAATAATTAGGTAATGTCTAAAATTCTTTTTAAAGGTAAACCTGTGTATATTTTCAACTCCATTTCTACAGTGTTTTTGCTAAAACCATTTGTAAAATGGTCATATGACAGATGTTACCAAGAGAAAAGTCATTGCAATAATATGAACTACATTATTCATGGTCTTGTGGTAGCTTAATGAAGGTAAAGTTCTAAATGGGTCTGAATCTCACTGGATATGTTCCTTTTGTGGTCCACTTCTTTTTTTTTTCTTTTTTTTTTTTTGTGGGTACCAGGGGGTCGACCTCAGGACCTCGCGCACCAGCAGGCGCCCGTGCCACTGAGCGATATCACCGGCCCCTTTTTCGTATGTGGGTTCCGGGAGTCGAACTCGGGCCCTCGCGCTTGCCGGGCAGGCACTTAAGCCGCTGAGCCATCTCACCAGCCCCTGTGGTCCACTTCTTAATGTACTCAAGAATGGAAAAATAAATGACATATGTATTTTCCTCCAACATGGGAGGCCAACTCAAATGTCTAAATTATTTCTCCCAGACCCCGCAACAGGGCTGCTTAACCAGGTAGCGGGCCACCTGATTTTCCATGGGATCCAGCAGTCATGAATGCCAAGCTGCAGCAGTTCAAAATAGTGCAGAATAAAGATGCCAAGGAAATGTTCCACAAAAGCACCACAGAAATGTGAAAAAGGCTGCTCCTCAGGCAATGTGGGTTAAATAAAAGAGACACCAGAGATATCCTAGGATGGTTTTCTGTTTTCCATCTATGTAAAGAATGAGTGCTAGGTATATCAGTGAGTTGATCAGACAAAGAATTCTGGAAGTAGAATTAAGTGTCTGAGGGATGATCAAAAAGCTCAAACACTCATTTCATGGGGTTATCTTTTATATTTCTGTGAGGCAGCTTATCTGTGGTTATCTTCACACACTTCCTTGCTTTCAGGACAGGGTAGATGTTTCATATTTAGATGGAGTCTGACTTTACTGGCTTTTGACCCTACAAAATAACTCTTTTAGTGCACTGCAGATTCTCGTAAAGAATCTATTCATTGTGTAGTTTCAATTATGCAGTTGTTTAATAATTATTTAATTATTCAGCTGAATGTGCATATATTGCCTATTCTCTAAAAGCTACATTATATTTATTAAGGGTAAGTCCTTGTGACTCAATTAGATACTGATACACCCTCATTTGTACATGAAAATGTCCTAAATTTATATATATCTGAGTTGCAAATTGGCCCTTTTTAGCACTGGACAATACCTAAAAAGCCTAAACAGATCACAAAAAGCACTATCGTGGGCATGGCTACAGGAAAAGAGAGGGGAAGAGGAAGTTGAGGGAAGCTCAGAAGATGCAGCAAAGAGGTAGTCTTTCTAAAAAGCAATACAGGTGAAAAAATATTCAAAAATTAAAATCCCAAGAAATTTACAGTGACTTTTTTTCTAGGTATGTCATAAAATGTAAATTGTTTGTATGTATGCCTGCATGTATGCATGTATGTATGTGTGCATGTAGGTATTTTTTTTTGAGACAGCGTCACACTATGCAGTTCAGGCTGGCCTTGAACTCAATATGTAGCCCAGGCTGGCCTCAAACTCAGGGCAATACTCCTGCCTCAGCCTCCCTAGTGCTGGTATTAAAGGTGTGTACCACCATGCCTGACCGAAATCATATTTAAATTGAAAACCAAACCAAACCAAACAAAACAAAAGAGTAGAAATAGTATGGAAGCTGAGTTGTACAATGTACTGCTTCCTGAATCCAGCCAAAAGTACAAGCTGGACTTCTATCTTCAATTTAAGGTCAAGAGTGCGAAAAACTGAAACAGATGCCATAATAAAACATACAAGTGGCATTTGTCTCTGACTGGCGACACTTGGTGAATTCAGTCTGTAGAACTTGGATTTAGATCTTGGGTGGTGAAAAACAGATTTTCTTCAGCTCTGCTCATTCCGTTTCAGTCAGTAAATGATAGAACTGGAAAAGCTAGAAGCTGGCTCACAGTCCATGCTGAAAAACCTAGAGTGGTCACTAGTCTGTCATAGTCATCAAGTTGTTTGCCATCGTAGCTCAGCTCAAGGCGGCCCCTGAAATGAAAAGGAAACCACCTCTCTTTAAGCTACAAGTAATCATCCCACAAACCCAGCTCAGCTAGCGCCTCCTCCAGGAAGTTTACTTTAGTCTCCGCTGCTTCCCTCCAACAGATGTCTCTGTTTTTTTACTGTACTTCCCCATCAAAGTTCTTACCAAATTGTGTTATACGCCTCAGTTTACCGATGGCTCTTTTTTGGATGTTGTATGTCTTCCAAAACCCCATGTGTTAATGGTTTTGACCTCAAGGTGGTGCTACTGGGAGACACACATGGAAAAATTCGGGACATAGAGCTTAATGGAAGACCCTCAGATTACTGGAGGTGTAACCTCCAAGGCTAATATGGAACCCAGACAGCTTTCTCTTATTTTTTTGGTTCCTGGCTCATTAGTGGAGCAGTTTGCTACACCACATGCTCTCACCATGCTGTGCCAGCCTCAGGAAAGGCCCAAAGCAAACAGTGCCACATGTTCTTGGAGTGGAACCTCCAAAACTGAGAGTCAAAATGAATATTTTCTCTTTAGAACTGAATTACCTCAGATACTTTGTTGTGACAATGAACAGCTGACTCATATACTGGTTCATGTCCTCCATAAAAATGTGGGGGTGTAGGATCTGTGCAGCTATTTTCCTTGTTGTCCTTGTTATTTTGTTTGTCTGGTTGTTTTGTTTTGTTTTTTAATCTCTTGTACTCAGCACAGGGCCCAGGAAATGCAAACATTCCACAGAAAGGCAACTCAGGTATTTCCATCATTACTTTCTCCATGAAGCGAACAGCTAGAGTGCTTACACTTGTGTTAACTGAGGGAGGGAAGGGGAAGACGGAAGGACGTAAGAGCCCCACTTCAACCTCAGAATGAGAGAAAGGTTAGTCATAGAAAAAGTAAGTCCTCCTCATATTCCTCCACAGAATGTTAACTTTTTGACCATACCATCCTCATGCATTCATTACTTTATTTTATTTTACTAGAAATGGGCAAGAGAGGTGATAAATGGACTTAGAACATGAACAAAACTGAAGTATTTAAAGACATCTACAAGATAGTTTCATTGATTATTAATGAAATTTGTTCTTCCATCCAAAGCCACTTAAAATTGTAATTATATTGGTACATAGTAATGAAAATACATAGAAATTCAAAAACACCAGCATAAATGTATTGTGTCCCAATAAAAACAACAAAGGGCAATCTAGAAGAAAGTAAACAGGAGCAAAGGTCAGGGTTATAAACTGAAATGGTCCCAAGTTTATAACCATAGAATTATAAACACAAGGGCAAAATCTGTTTAAACTTTTATGAAAAAAATAGATCTATGTTAATATTAAAATAATATCATCTGATATTTGATAACGTAGTAGACAATGCATGAATGCAAAGGAAATGAGGGACAATCTTGGATTTTCTTTTTGATTAGAATTTATCTGGACTGAGTATGAATACAGAAGGAAATATTTTTGACAGCCTCTTATTCTGAATCATGAATGGGGGTGTCAGTGAAGAGAATGCTACCTCAATATTTAGCTCAGGTGTGGTATTGTGAAAGGCAGTTAAAATCTATGGTACCACATGAGGCAGAAAATATTTTAAAATGAGAATTTCATAGTAATTTTTGAGGAAAGTAAATTATTTTATTCCAGACCTAAATGATTAAATTTGAACAACCTCCTCATGGAAAATATTCAGTTATCTTTTATCTGAAGCATAAATTCTGATATGATACACATATTATTAGCTAATTTGTAAGCAGTTATTGAGTTCCTACTGCATTCTGGTACTGGAGATCCACCACATATTCAGGGAAAGGGGTGCAGCACCCCTCCGATCACTATCCTGCTCACAGGCCTCCTGAGCCCCTGGCTGCTTTAGCACCTTCTCTTTCTGGGCATGTGTCCATTTCTGGCTGATGACTACCCCATCACCAGGTAGGGTTAGACCTGGGCACTTTTCATTTTGAGTGGGCATCAGTGAGAGGACTTTATCTGTATCCAGACTGTCCCTCAATTTTTGGAGCCTGTTCCCCATAAAACTTAAGATAGAAAAGCTTCAGATCCCAACCTGCATCCCCACCATGTTTATACTCAAGTTCAGGAATCACCTTTATGTGAAGGGCCGTGTTGGATTTGGCTATCTTGTCTGGTTCTGATGAATATCAAGGTGTACATCCATCAGGGCTCCAAACTTGAATTCCTTAATAATAGGTTTTTATTGTACCAATAAATTATTGATCCAGTGCACCATGATAGAAGATTTTTATTAGCTCATTAGGGAAGGGTGCAAGTTAAACAACATGGAATTCAATTTGTAAGATACAAAGGTCCATTTCTTGTTAAAATGTATACTATAAACACCCAAAAAAAAGGGGGGAGGAGAAATAAATAAGCAACGCTCCTTTAGTAACTCACACGCTAGCATCTTCCACAAAGAAACGGAAGTAGGCAATTTAACTCTGTTTGGGAAAAATAATCAAATATGTGGGGTCTTATTTTGAGGCAAGTATGGTTCTTTTGTGAAGCATGAAATAAAAGCCCCAATAAAGTATCTGAACAAAAAAGGAAAACTTCTTGCATTTATCACTGACAGCAGCAGAATCTCTCATCTCTGTTTAGATTCTAACCTGCTAGTGGAAATCGCTGCTATCAGGCACACGCTGAGTATGAAGGCCAGCACAAAAGTGCTCTGTAAAGAAACTAAAGGAGAATTTCATGAACCAAAAAGTACAGATTAAGCCAAAGAAGATGCTTTATCAAATTGAATGCTTGCTGACGGGAGGAAGCTCGCCTCAAAATGGGACAATAATAAGAAATTTTGTGACAGGTCCCATAGTTTCTGTGATTTGGGAACCTGATACAAAGATCCGTGGGCTGAAGAACTCTTCGAAGTTTTAATTTTACAAATTTTCACCTCAACAAAATTTTAAAAGTTTTATCTCCAGTCAAGTTTTCTGGCTGTAAATGATAGCTCATGAGAAAGAATATTATAAATGGGAAAGAATTTGTATGTGTATCTGACTGAAATGAATATTTTTATGTGTTATACTGTTTCCAAAAAGAAGGACAGTGTAGGGAAAGCTAAACTGTACTACATCCACTTCAAACACCTGACAGCAAGGAGGGGAGTCAAAGACTGCATGCTCATTTGACCACTGCTGTGTGTGTTAGTCATTTTTCTGTCGCTGTGACAAAAACACCTGAGAAAATCAACTCAAAGAAGTAAAGATTTACTTGCACTTACAATTTCAGAAGTTTCACTGTAAAAAGAAATACTCTTATCCGGCTGGCTCCATTGTTTCTGAGCCTGTGACAAGGCAGAATATTACTGCAGAAGGGCATGGCAAAGCAAAGCTGCTTACCACGCAAGAGAGAGAGGCAGGAGCCAGGACAAGACCTACCCTTCCCCGGAACACATCTCCTCCTAGCGGGTCCCACATCCTAACAGCCCATCAACAGACAGAGCCTTCATGATCAAGTACCTCTCTCGGTGCCACCTCCAAACGTACCTGTATTGGGGATCAAGTCTTCAACCCTTGAGCATTTGGGGGACACTTCATAGCCAAATCATAACATCCAGAGAGGCTCAACTGTCTATCAGGTTCACACTTCTGCGAGGCAAACCTAGGCTTCCATGGCAGTTTTTCTGACAGCCTAGCTGCATTCTTCTAGGAGCTGTTTATCACTGCCCGACTGCAGATGAGGGGCCGCAGTCGCTGTAACTGAGCAGAAGCATCCAAGTGCACGGCCACGTGGGACACTGTACTGTCCGTACTCCCCTACATTCGAAATTAGGTCCCTAGGTTCCCCATCTTCCAACATCAGGTAGCTTTATGCTTTCTTACTACCATTTTGCTTAAATGAACAAACAATTAGAGGCAATTCTAACATTTTAACAATTTTCTAAGCTATACAATTAGAAAGTCAAACCCTGCAAGAGCTTTATATACATCCATATATTATGTATGTGAATATATATGTTACTTACAATATCTTCTAGCATCTTGTCTGTTCCCCATGTCACTAAGGTAGTCTAGATCTTTCTCACCCTCGGCCAATTGTAAATTTTTCTCTCACTCCTATTCCTCATCTTTCCTCTCCCTTGGCCCTCAATTCCCCAGAGTCCCACCACACACATTCAACTTGGAAAGTAAACAGGCCATGAAAAGGGTGCGACTTGAGGGCAAAGAACCTTTTCTTTTTTACAATAAGTAAGTGAATTTTCTGAATTACAAATGAAACCTCTAGAGGTATAAATACAATAGTGGAGAGCTGCTATGAAATATGACGTTCTCTCCCACTCAGTCAATGAGTACCTCATAACTCACTTGAGACTGGCAAGTTCTGTATAAGACATCAATAAAAAGCCTTGAGAAGAATGTAAATGGCTCCCTTTGCCTACAGATTATAAAAATAATACCACTTGGGAATTTAATGGGTTTATTCCAAAGTTTCTGAGTGCAGATAGATAAATAGAAAAAAAGACAAAAGGTACACAGAGGCCAAAGTCATACATATTCTATACCTGCTCAATGCACTTTTTATTTTCAACAGAGATATTATTTTATGTATAGTGCTTAGTTTGTATTTTTAAAATCATTCAAATATTCCAGCCCTTATGACACCGACTTCCATTTAGTCTGATCTTCCCTAATACAAAATGACTCAAAAAAAAAAAAAAATAGGTATTGTGGCAAATATCCCAGGTCCGGAGTTCTCCAGGATTGCCTGGACTAAAAACAATCAGACCCGAGGATCAATGGAACAGATTAGAAGATGCAGAAGCAACTCCAGACACACACAGCCACCTTATCTTCAACAAAGGGGCCAAACATCCTCACTGGAAGGAAGATAGCCTCTTTAATAAGTGACACTGGAAAAGCTGGCTTTCCACATGCTGAAGACAAAAACTAGACCCATGTCTCTCACCTTGCATTACAATCAAAATGGATCAAAGATCTAAATATTAAAACAGAAACACTAAATCAGCTGGAAGAGAGAATAGGTAGAACTCTTGAAGACATTGGTGTAGGCAAGACTTTAAGAACAAAACCCAATCACAAGGGAAATATTACAAAGAATCAACAGCTGGGATCTCATCTTACTAAAAAGTTTTTGTACAGCAAAAGAAATCATCAACAGAGTGAAGAGACAACCCACTGAGTGGGAAAAAATTTTGCCAGCTGTTCCTCAGGCAAAGGACTAATACTTAAAATATATAAGGAACTAAAAAAAAATCAAACCCATCAAATTTAAAGACCCAACCCAAAAATGGGCATCTGAGATGAATACACACTTCTCAGATGAAGAAGTAGAAGTGGCAAATAGATATATGAAAAATTTTCAACATCACTGGTCATTCAAGAGATGAAAATTAAAACAACACTGAGATTCCTTTTCACTCTGGAAAGAATGGCTATCATCAAGAAATAACCAATAACAAATGCTGGAGGGGCTGTGGGGAAAAAGGAACTCTTCCCCACTGTTTATGGGAATTTAAACTGGTGCAGCTACTGTGGAAATCAGTGTGGAGATTCCTCAAAAAACTAAAGCTAGAGGTTCCAGTTGACTCAGCTATTCTCCTTCTTGGTATCTTCCCAAAAGAATTAAAAACATCTCAATTTTACCCTTCTTTATGGCTGAGTAGTACTCCTTTGTATAAAAATACATCTTTTTTAATCCATTCCTCAGTTGATGGGCAAAACAAAACAAAACAAAACAAAAGAATTAAAAACATCATATCATAGCAATATGTATATAAACACCCATGTTTATAGCACCGTAGCTTGTAATAGCTAAATCTTGGAAATAGCCCAAATGCCCACCAAATTAATCTGAAGTCCCCAAAAGGGGAGATTGGAAGGGAAGGAGAAAAAAAGAATTGAGTTGTGCAATCTACATGTACCAATTCCCTACAATGAATGTAATTATTATGTACTGCAAATGTGTACTAATAAAAATAAAAATATAAATTTTACTTTGAAAAAAATCAGAAATGTCTTCAAATCTAAATGGTGTATCCCCACCAAAACTGTTACCTCCATTAAAGGAGGAAAGCAATAATTTATGACCTTTCATTCTACTATGTGTACTTAAAATGCAGAAGGCATCTGCTCCCAGTCCTCCCATGTTCATTGTCATCGTCGTCTTTTACTTCACACATGACAAACAGCAACTGAGCAATCTAAGAGTTAATACAGCTCCACAATTATTTCTTACAGACTTTGGATCCAAGTGTTAGGAGGTATGGATTTATTTTTTTGATATGTTGTAGCTGTTTCTTCTTCCTTAAGCAACATATTTGCTTACTTAGAGAATAATTATCCTCTTTCTCTTTGAAATTTATAATTTATCAATCAGTATCTTAAAATGGCATCTCTTTTTAGTGTGATAAAAATTACAAAGTTCACATGAATGAGTCACTAGAAATTATCTTATAATTACAGTAGAGATTATTTGAGTGATAACCTGAGTCATTCAAACTGTATTTAACATGACCTTAATATCTATCACACTCAAATTGATTTTTCTTTCTTTTTGGAAGGGCCGGGGAACCAGGAATTGAACTTAGGACCTTGAGCTTGCCAGGCAGGTGCCATGCAGCTGAGCTGTATCCCCAGCCCATCAAATTTATTTTTCAAAATTGACATTCAATAAATGAAATAGATTACCTGGATATAGTAAAATAGAGGAATAGGGGTTTAGTAAATTTTGATGTGAAAACATAAACGTGAAGAGGATCCTTCGAGAATACCTTAGATATTTTAACCATATTGATAGTTTATCAGTTACTTTTATGGTGTATGGATAATCTAGTTGTCTGGGTAACCCCTTCAACATTGTTTAATGCTCATCTCTTCTGATACTAAATATTAAAAAAATAACCAGCAAAAAAAAATTCCATGGCATTTGGTCGCAGGTTCAGAAGCAGCTATCCTTTTTTGCAGTACGATCCCTTGTTCTGTATTAGTAGAATTGTTATTTTTACATATTTCTCAAATAAATTTGATTTCTTTGTGTAGATAAACAAATAAATGAGTGCTCTCCTTTATCCAGTCCCTATTAATAGCTGCTTCTTGTAGGGTAAAGAGTGAATAACTTAGGCGTTATGTACTAATAAGAATTTGAAGTTTTGTACCATTCATTAATCTGATTTGCATGCTACCTATGTCACTGTATAAATGTACTACATGAAGGACAATAAAAAAAAGTAAGACTTATTTTACTATGACAGCAACTTTATCATTAATGGCTTCTTAGTACAGCCTAGCACTTAAGAGTATCAAAACTGGCTTAAACTCTGGACCTACTCCAATTTGTAAGATGGGGACATTGAATAACTTATTCACCTGTAAAATGTTAATATTATATATAATATATATTATATATATATACATATATATATATATATGAGGACTGTTTAAGACCATACATATAATTCACTTAGCATATTGGCACTGTAGGAGTCACTATTCAATATCATTATCATGACATTTACCTTATCATTCCAAATAATTTTTTAAGTTTTATATATTCATAATTTCATATATATCCTAACTGTACTATATATATGAATTTTACTTGTAAATATCTTTGATACATTGTTTAGTCTTGTTTAAGCCAAAGTACATTTCTATGAGTAACACAATATACAGATACACACCAAGGAATATACAAATGCGGTTATGAATTTTTCCTACCTAATCTATGTTTGTATTATTTTAACAACTTCATTTTCTGAAGTATAAATACAAATTAGAAAGTAAAACTAAATAAAAGTTTCACATTTCTATTACTTAGTTTGTCTTCTAGTATTTCTTGTTTCAGATAATAATCAATTCAATAACCAAAAGTAATTTACTTGATCTGCCATATAGCTAAAGTGTGTATACATCTTTGTTATGGAATTGTATAATCTGTCCCTATTCTGCTGGCTTTGCCTGATTTACCAGTTCATTTAATAAGTGCTTAGAAATAATGCTGT
This sequence comes from Erethizon dorsatum, assembly GCA_028451465.1. NCBI lineage: Eukaryota > Metazoa > Chordata > Mammalia > Rodentia > Erethizontidae > Erethizon > Erethizon dorsatum. The sequence continues at coordinate 13,899,721 of CM051839.1, forward strand.
CAGAATGCTGCTCAGGTTCAGTGTTGAATTTGTAGAAAATTAAAATGTATGTTCATATGATATTAACATAATTACCCAAAACTGAGTTACATACCTGCATTCAAAAAAGATAAGTTATCCTTTCCGTTCACACTTTCTGGGTCTGTACATTCATATACCAGTGCACACTGGGAAAGAATAAAAGGAAAAAGAAATCAAATATACTTTAAAATAATTGAAACAAAATTTTGTTTGCAAAATCACAAGCCTATATACATGGTTTCAAGAAATTTTGAAAAAAAATTTTTTTTTGTAAAACTGTTTCCTTCCTCATCTTTACTGTGAGGCTTAAGTTTGTTTAACTTGTGATTCATTGCTCGCATTTATATATACAGTGGCACATCGGTTCACAAACTTAATTTGTTCTATGATTTTGGAAAAGATGGTCACGTCTGTGCTTGTGTGGTAATGATGGCTGTGGTCCTGTTTGATACCCAATACCTGTTTGATACCAAATTGTTTGCAAATAAGTGTTTGTGAACCTCATGAAGTACCACTGTAATATGTTTTTATTATATAATTATAGACTGTGTTTCAGTTCTGGCTGGAGACTACTCAGGAAAGAATGTAAAAAGAGGAAAAGGATTGTCCTTAATTTGCCAGAGATATGTTCTTACTACACTAAATCATATTTGACAAGCAGAATTGTTAACCTTTCTTTTACCTGGGTGAATTTCAGACCAATGGAAGACGAATTATTTTCTAAACTTTGACTAAAGGCAATTTTAAGTGAAAGATAAAATATGTCAAAATACCTAATTATATAGGACAAAAACATTTTTGTCTTCAGCAAAACAATATAAATACTTGCTCATAAAATATAAGACCATTTATAAATAAGGTGATCTCCTGGGTCCATAATTAATAGATTAAATTCATGACATTTGCAAAGCTGACACTTCTCTGGATTTGAAGAGAAAAGGCACCCAGTAGAGTGCATTGACCTTTCCTGCAGAAAGAGGCATGATGGGAGAGAATGTTCCAGAAAATCCATCCCTACTCATGGTGCTCTCACTCAGTTGCCTATGAAATTGTAACTGACAGAGGAAACAAGGCTCTTCTGGCCTCAGGAGGTTGATAAGAGACCAGTTTTCACATAGGAAGAGCAAGGATTTGCTACCTTCACCTCTAGCTAAAAGTGTGTGTGTGGAGTGGATTTTCACAAAAAATAGAACAGATATATACAAATATATGTAAACAAAACACACAGAAGTGCTAGAAAGTTTTCCAGATGAGAGGGACAAAGGGATACAAGTAACCTTCTGTATGTTCTGTATGGCTCTGCTCAAGAGAACCCAGGGGCTCACTGCCCTCCCCCAGAGGTCAATCCAAGGCTACTTCTCAGCTGGTCTAATATGTGCTCCACCTCTCTTTGCCTTTCTTCCTCCAGGGACAGGTCCCCTGGAGAATCAGGCACTGAGGCCACTATTAAAGGTAGAATGTACATGTTCCTTAAACATTTTGAGGAGAATAGCAAATAATTCAAGGCATTTACTTAAATGTTACTTTCTTATAGTCTACTAATTTCTCTATTGTGACATTCAACACATTACTCAGTAAATTTTTTTTTTTCTTTGTGGGTACCAGGGGTCGACCTCAGGACCTCGCGTGCCAGGAGGTGCCCATGCTGCTGAGTGATATCACCGGCCCTTCTTTTGTATGTGGGTTCCGGGAGTCGAACTTGGGCCCTCGCACTTGCCAGGCAGGCGCTTACGCAGCTGAGCCATCTCCCCAGCCCATCAGTAAATTTTTTGATGGGCAAAATAATGTGATTTTATAGTTTTTCATTGAGGTCCTAGATCCCTGAAAACATGAATGACTGCTCTAAAATTCTAATCTTCTTTTAATAATTTTCAGACCCACCAGAAATCACAGGTGGCCCCCTTCTTTGAATCCACAGCTAGTTTGGAAATGCACTTCTCAAATCACTGAAGCAATGTGCACTGATGTTTGGATATACTTAAAGTTCTTTATTTCTCCCATTTCCAGTATTTCTCCTACTCCTTTCAGGCTATACAGAGCTGTTAAAATAATCATCCATAAATGCTATATTCATCATGTCAGTGTGCTACTGCAGTATGTATAATGGCTGTTTACTGACAAATCAAATCTAATATTCTCATATTGGTTTGGAAATCTATTCATGATTCATTCCTGACACACTTCCATGTAATAGCTAGATATACAGCTATGAGCCGTCCTCTTTCCCAAAGAACATCATCACCAACAACATAACTTACAGGTTTAGACTGAACCTTTTCAGTGAAGCCCATGATTCTCAGAGAGCAGGCCATTATTCTGAGACGGTGGTTTCCTATATGGAGGCAGCCCTGACTCCTTGTAATCACAGACAATTTTATAGGCCTAAGGGAAGGTCTGCATTGTTTTACAAGGTGGGTATCAAAATGTGATTGTATCATTCACCCAAATTCAAAGGCAGATATTTGGGACAATTTCAACCCAATAACATTCTAATTTTGCAACTGTAAAAGCTCTACTCTTCAGAATGCTCAGAAGATTTAGATCCATGGCACATAAACAGAAAATATTCAATAAACAGTTGCTACATTGACTAATACTGATAATTCCTCACCAGGAACCTAATTGACTGGCATATGGATCTGGGCCTTACTAGCACCCAGAACTATATGAAAATATATTCCTATTGTTTAAGCTACCCCCTTTATGGTATTTTTTAATGGCAGTCCGCAGTCACTAATACAGTCATCATTCTTTCTTTTATCTGCTTTAATCTATATGACGGATAACACGTGTCACTCTCAGGGCACATAATTATAGTGCTAATAGAAGTTCTACTCCATTCTCTTTAAATTATGCAAGCCAGTAATGGGATATTATTTTAGGAATAATTTCTATTTCAGCTACTTTCTCTTTTCATGTATGTCATTTACTCCACGACTAACAGATTGTATTAATACACTTCAAAGGGATTTTGAATCAGCAGAAGAATGCATGCATTTGCAGTTTCTAAGCCATTTTTTTTTAAATGAAAAGGTCAAGGTATGCTAAAATTCCAGACAGTACAGAACTGATGCCAACAATATTTGGTGTGTTTACCATTTCTGTCAACTTATGAATCATTCTCCAAATGTGTACTGCTACTGCCACCTTCTATTTCTAGAATAGCTCAGTGACATGTTTTTAAAGTTCACATGACTAAGCCAAAAGCTTAATGTAGGACTTTTGTGGTATCACATTCTTGATTTATAAAAGGAGCATGGTTCAATTTGCCCTACCCCATAATAGTGGCAGTCTGGAGTCAAGGGGTGGGTGAGCTGTGAGGAGAATGCATCAGTGGTTAGGAATAGACTCAGAGTCAGAGAAAATAGCTCTGCTTTGAAACAGGAAATGCTTCTACTACCGGTCTCCTGGTCTACGGCTGCAGACACGGGCATAGTGGTCTGTCAGCTTCTGCACTCAGTACCAAGCTTAGCATCCAAATCCTCTCCCACCCCATTAATCTTGATAGAAAAATTCATGTGGTGTTGGGAAAGGTGAGTCTTACATGGACTCTAAAGGGAACAAGGTTAGAATTAAGGGACCGAGTCCCAAAACAGGGATCTTGAGTGCACAAGCCCAAAGAGGCCCTGACATTTGCAAACACCCTGATTTAAACTTTAGGCCTACTTGGACAATTTCCATAGTATGTGCTAGTATTCCAAGGGGAGGTCGCAAGAACAGAGAACAAAGACTGGGGCAGCCTAATATGAGGTAAAATATATTTTTTTGAAATATATTTTTGAAAATGTATTTTTGAAAAAAATATTTTTGTAAGACAGTCTTAGACTTTTTATAACGTTATTTACTTGGTAACTGTTGGATAAACACCATTTCCCACACTACAAGAGAAGAAACAATAAACCAGAAAATAACTCAGTAGTATTTATCACTTAAACCTGTTCATTTATGAAAAGGCAGAAATTCTAGTACAGTATAAAAATCCTATTGTTTTAAAAAAAAATTACTAGCAGTTTTAAGTCTGTCTCATGTGTTTCAGTTGCTGCAATAAAACAGGCAACTTCATTCCTAAGAAGTCAGGCTTATATTTATATCAGGCTTTTCATTCTTAGAGAAAAGGAAGCAGAAAAACTCCTGGGCACATGTTTATATTCATTACTCCTGAGCTTCGAAATAAGCTGCTTCACTGACGGTGAACGTAGCCCATCCTCCAGAGCTGTCCCCTGCTATACACTGCTCCCTGCCTCTTTCTTTTCAATTTCATAAGGCACAAATTGCCTACAAAATCTTCCCTCCTACACACAAAAATAAAATGCAAATTGAAATTTCACCTCTTTTAAAAATGGCTTTGGAAATAGAGTAGGTACTTCGGGCTGTAGCCCTCACACAATGTATGGTCCATCTCCTGCAGGGTTAATCTTGGCAGAATATAACAATGATCAATACTTTTTTTCCAACTGAGAAGAGGCAGTGTCAACACGGGTGCTGGCAGCTGAGAGAAAGGTGTTTGTGAATGGTGCATAGATTTGCCCAGTTCCGTGCAAATAGGCCCTCTGGCTCAGAGGATGAAATACACATATTGTACTCCAATTCCAGAGCCAATTTCTCATATAGGTTTTGAATAATGAGATTTCAAACCCCACAGAGTGCGAGTGATAAAGGCATCTGGCAAAGCTGATCATTTCTAATTTAATTTGTGCAATGAGCTGACAGACAGCCTACCTTTTGTCCCTGCACATCTGTTGTGATGTGGTCGGCTTCCCCATCTTCAATCTCCCCCATCTTCACGACAGTGACTTCTATGGTGCCGACCACTTTGCCACCATCTGAAGTTCTGCGAACAGAAATCAATGAAATGCAAAAGTGAGACTCTTCTCTCTCAAATATGACCAAAACATGTTTGTTTCCAAAAACCAGTACCATCGCTATTTATTTGTTTTAAACATAACTGCTCAAAACACAGTAAAACATGCTACTAGTGCTAATGTTGTTTTTAATTTCAAATGAAAATGAACCACAGATTCATGAGATAAGGCATGAATCATCAGAAACTACCTCATGAAGATGAATCCTACTAAAGGTAATCAGGAGCAGCCTCAGGGAAAGAATATTGTGTAATAGATCAATGCCCTATTTGCAACCATCTGATCTCTACAACGCCATAAACCACGACCCACCTATACTATCTGCATGAGATTGTGTCTGTGTCTATGACAGAAACTATAGCTAAATAAAACAGAAAAGAAAACGAGCATCTATGTATTCCTCTATGGCTGGGCCACTGCCTATAAAATCTCACTTTGTATATTTTCCTCAATGATTTTTCTTCCTAGCAGAGAAGGTAAAGAAGATTCTCACTTAGCAAACATATGTTAAGGTACGTGCAGAGCAGAATTTACACTAGAGTTCATCTCTTACTTTTTCAGGCAAAGAAGGTGAGACTTAGAAGGATAGGAAGACTTTCCAAGGTGACAAGTGGAAGTCCCAGGTTTCTATCTCCTTTAGGTATATTTTGGTCATTGAACAATTCTTCCATATTTAATGAGGAAGTTTACTTTATTACTAAGATTTTCATCATTATTTTCATCAACACAAAAATCTTTTGGTTGGTAATAATAACAAAAACAAAGAAAAAATTAACAAGCCACCACACATAAACATTCTCCAGTTTTTATCCACCAAGTGAAGGGTGCCATTTATACCACGGGAACACCATCACACATAATATTTTTTCTCTTGAGCCTTACTGTGAAAATAGGTAGCATACAGCCTTGATGTAGTCTGATGTGCTGCCGTACTTCTACCTAAGCTCAACTACTGAACAACAATGGCCATATGATACTTCATTTTCCTTATTAACACGTTCTTTACTGAAATTTGTTTTTACCTTTAATCTGAATGCCAATGGTGTATTTATTTTGACCAATTCCTTTTAACTGCTGCTGTTTTATTATTATAAAAGGTATTAAAAAATAGGAATAGAAAAGCTAATATAAGTAGTTCACCAAAATGCTACTTAAAATAATGAATAAAGTGAAAAGGAAACAACTATGTTACTACATTATGGTAGATTTTTCTAATAAAATAAAGTGTGCAAATTAAAATACATATATGAATTACGTTTTTACAGAAACTGGAGAAGAGAAATCCTGGTGATAAGTACACAAGTAATGTCAGAGTGCGAAAAAAATAAAGATGATATACATAGAAAAAGAAAAGCGATTTATTGTTAAATAGTATAATATATGAAATAGGGGCCGGTAAAATGGCTCAGTGGCATAAGCGCCTGCCTGGCAAGTGCAAGGTCCTGAGTTCGACTCCCGGAACCCACATACGAAAAAAGGGCCGGTGATATCGCTCAGCGGCACGGGCGCCTGCTGGCGTGCGAGGTCCTGAGGTCGACCCCCGGTACCCACACACACACACACAAAAAAAGAAATAAAATGCTTTGGTAATTTTAATATCAATGGCAATCATAATATTGACTCAGTTTTTTAAAATGCATGTGAAAAGCTCAAACATTTATCACAAAGGAGATGCATATACAGGTGACACGATATGATCTGCGATATTGTAGAAAACTGTAATAGCTCCAATTCTGACATGGTTTTAAATAATTCATTATACCATTTCCCACTTAGATGTGGCATAACATCTTGTCACAAGTCATAATGTGGCATATCTCTGTATAATTCTTCAATGCCTATTAATTAAATAGCTTAACAGGAACCCTCACTTGTACTATGAATAGTTTTTTTCTAGAGATTTGCAGTTATCTTCCCCAAAACTGATTATCTACAACAAATTAAGTTATCTTTTCCTTCTCAAAAGAAATTGCTTAAATATTTTTGCATGAACAAACTAAGCTAGTTTAATTTCTAGGAGTGCAAATCCTATGTATCACAGTCTATATTTTGTCACTGGGCTAATTCAATGATGGGCTGCATGATTTGAAACAGCAGGCAAATTCTTCGCAGCTGTGTAACATGCTGCTAGGCGCCATAATGGTTTCACACGTGAACTCAAGGTCTGAGTGGGGAAAGGCACAAGAAGCTTTCCTCATCTCTAACTCAATTCTTCTCTTAAGGATTAAGCTCTGTGAGATGGCTAATGTGGTAAGTGTGCAGCACAGTGCCTTACAGAAGTGGTTGCTGCTGCTTCCCTGCTCCTTCATCCCAGTACAGTAAAACTATAGCAGTAGTGTAAAACAAATTGCTATTGCCATTAATGTATTGATTGATATTTAAGCTGGTTGTCTCCAGAAATGTTACTGCAATATCCAATATTACAGTAAAAAAAGACTATGGGAAAGCATAGCATATGCATTTCAAGAGTGATTAAACACTCACTGCAGATACAAAGACTTAGCGATAACAGATCACATGAAATGAAGCCTACATTTCTAGTAGGGCAGAGAACACCATCTAGACTACTGAAATACAAATGAACCTTCCAAAATTACTAAACAGATGAATAAGAAATATAAGATGGGAATAAATTTCTGAACTACAGCTCTATCCCTTTTAGGTTTCCTCTTTATATCCTGTAGTAATTTTATCTCAGTCCCTTAGTCAAAGCTAGGAGTTTCCTTAATCTAGAGATATTATACAATTGTAATGTCACTTTCCCTTAAAATCCTATTAGGTAGTAGCTCTTTTGAGTAACTTGAAGTATGTCTTCTCATCTGAGATTTGTGAGAGACTGAATTAATAAACACAAATTCAAACTGAATCCAGACACCAAAGCATGGTTCACACTGTCACTGAATTAAAATGTAAAATGCAGAAACCATTTCCTGTTTATTTTATAACCATTAACCACATGAAGAATACAGATATCATCACCTTTCTTCAAGTGGGAGAGTCACAAATGAAATATTTATTTCATGTACCCAAAGGTTATTTCAAAAATGAACTTCATAGAGATTTAGGAAAAAAATTTCTCAAATGCTTAATTTTGCTTTCAACTTATTACCCACCAGGTTGACAAAGCTTAGTAATAGTAGTTGAACCCACTATTCATCGCCAAAATCCTATTGGATTTTAACCAATGAAAAGTCATCGTATTATGTAGAGGATATATTGAACAGAGTGATGGGTAGGGACCAAGAAACCCAAGTTCTAATTCTACTTCAGCTACTAATTAGCTACATGACCAAGTACTAATCATTTCATTTCTTTGGATTTCAATTTATTGTGCTATAAAACAAAGGGTTGCTTTGTAACACCCATCCCATAAGATCAGCACTCAAACCCCATGCTCTAATCATATCTGCGATTCCATAATAGGCCATCATGGGTTGATTTGGACTCAAGAAAAATCTCAGGCATATTCTAGCCTCTCCTCCTTACTCCCCAATTTCTCATCCTATCCCCCAAACAATCCAAAAGTGGGAAGTAACTGAACATCAAATTTGACTGAATCAGAACCAGAGGTTATCCTTGTATTCTTTCTTAACAATTAATGAGTCAATGAGATGAGGCTTTAGTTATAAATATCTCAACCTATCTGAAGATTAAAAAAAAGAAAAAAAAACTATGCCATTTCACACGGTGTGTTGCCAGGTCGTTATCACTACTGAAAGCAGAGAATCATAGAGAGAAAAAGATGGATAGTTCATGATCGCTACAGTGTTACATCACAATATCATGGTCCTCTCTCCATCAGCAGAGTGGCTTAAATATTTAACCATGCCAGCAAGATACGGGAGACAGGGAATGGGGAAATTTCAACACTACAAGTCTATACTCTCTTCTCCACTAGGTTTTCAGATACATAATACATTAGTGACTGAGGCTCTTTAAAAATCTGCATTCAAAATAATTCTCTTAATGCTTCCTAGTGAAATATTCAATCTCACATGCTGAAACAGATGAACATTTTTAAAGACTGAAGGAAAGAGAATGTAAAACATTCTTGTAACTAAGGATAATTTAGTGACACTCTTAATTTCTTTCCCACCTATTCTGCCATCCTTAGTAGAGCGAAAGGAGAAAAAGAAAAGATAAATACCTTTGGAATTGTTAATAGAAAAATGTAAATAGCTTTCTTGTTTTGGAAATGCCACAAAGATGCAAACCAACGAATGACTCTGTAAACACCCAGGGAAAAACCATCATTAGCATTGTCAGTCTTTGTGAATATAAAGTAGCACTGGTGCCATAAACAGGAATTTGCAGCTGCAAGACTTTGCATTTAAAACCTTCAGATATATGACTTAGGAAATGAAAATCCCACCCAGACATGAAAATAAACCAAGGCCATAAGTAAACAAACGGAGTCAGTGCATGTGCGAAAATACTCTGATGATCTTTCTGGTGCATATAATCATACAGCAGTGCTAGATTTACTTAGGATTTACTTAGGGTTTATGGAAGCGAGAGTTTTATTTAAGCATGTGCAAGCAGAAACCCTTCTATTCTGGATGAAATTCACAAAACTCAGAATCCATATAACACTTTCAAACTAATAGTTAAATAAAACTCAGAGGTTCTTAATTCCTTTGTCCTGATTTCATCATATCACATTTTCTTGGCTTGAAACTAACTCTTCACTTTTTCAAACCTAAACTCATTCATATTAATAGCAAGTCTAAAAACCAAAACCAAAAATATTCCACTTATACCTTCACTTTTGTCTTTATCCTGCAGTAAGTTACTAAGCTTGAGTGAGTCATCCTGTCTTATATATCCCTTTCCAATAGCGATCTCCTGATTAGTTTCTTCACTTCCCTTATGTTATACTTGAAGAATGTACTTCCTGTTCCCCAGTATCTTTCTCCCTATTTCATCCAGATCATGTTCTCTTCCTAAATCGCTGCTTTCAATATTTTATTTCATTTTCCACATTGAAAGTCATTATACATTGTTCATCTCTACCCTACCTATAAAGTTTGTCTTTCAAGGCCTTATACCAGGATATGTTAAAATTTAAGGACAGCTCAATATTTTCGGCTTGAACTGATCTATTTTATCACATTCCATTAAAAAATGGAACATGATTTAGTGGAAAGTACAATGAACTCTGAGTAACCAAGTCCGTGGTTAAGATGCTAACTTTCTATAAATAAGCAGCTGTGACTGGAAACAGGCAACTCAACTTCTTTAAAGAAATCTCAGCTATAAAATACAAAGATTGCAAACCACCCCCTATCTCGGGTAAAAGATCTCGGGTTTAAATAGAAAAATGCTTTAGCCTAAGGTAACGAGTGCTATAGCTGTACTGCCTGTGCCACAAAGCTTCAAGACAGGCAGACAGAATTTGCGGAGATGGGAAGGAGACCAAGGAAGGGCAGACTGGAGGAAAAGGAGGGAAGGGGAAGTAAAATGGATCAAGACATGATATGTATATATGCCGATGCCCCATGATGAATGTATTTATTATGTGTTACAAACATATAAGAATAAAAATATTTAATAGAGCACATCATAGAAATGTAGACTGTTCATTTTTTATACTAACTGGCTTATAGATTTCTCTGTATCCTGCTAAAACCCATGCTGTTCAAACACAACAGATTCCACTAATACAAATAAACTAAAGCAAATTTTATCCTCCTCATGACACTATGAAAATATGCTGTGATATTTGCAATGATAAATGTTGTTTTTTAATGATAAATGTGAAATATCAACAATCTCCGTGAATGAAAAATATCAGCAAGGTGAGAAAACAAGGTTGGCTTCTTGGAAATGCCTTTGGCAGGAGTTTGATAACACCAAAATTACAAGAAAATTAATAGGACATTATAATCTGCCAGTTGGGTTCCAGAGTGAGCACACCTATATCAACATACACACTGGATGCCACTATGAAAGCTGGACAGAATGCAGGGAGCACTTTCAGTATTTGAGGGCTCTGAAAGTAAATAGCACCAAGCACACTGAATATCAAAGTCAGAATCGCAAACACCACTAAGCCAGCAGTGTGTTTACAATTTTCCCTCTCTGAAGTCCTTGATCTAGATTCAACACAGCCCCACGTACAGCAGTGAGTCTTGGTATAGACAGAGAAAGCTCCCCGAGAAACTCTCTAGGTCTGGTTCAAAACCTGACTCAAAACACGAAGCAAGATCTCTTTTCCCTTCTCCACTTTGTCATGCCAGACTCCGAGGTAATCTTAGAGTTGCAATGTTGCAATAAGAGTGGCAGCAATTAGGGCTTACAGCTTGCTATGAAAACTCACAGGTTCCTGTAAAACTATGGGAAAGGGACTATTTCTTCTCTGGAGGAGCTGTGCTCCCAATGGTATGGAATGAATGCCCTTTGCCTTGTTATTTTCCCCATTGTTTGGCCATATGGACCCCCAAACCATAGCGAGTTGCACAGCAGTGTGGGAAATAAAACCCATCTCTCTGGCTGGAGGATTAGAAGGGGAAGCAACAGTCAAAACAGAGAGTCCCAGAGAAATTGTGAGGAGAAGCACAGGGCAAGGACTTCTTAATGTTCTCATTAGTTCCTGTCGTCACTCTAAGCTGTGCATGTATGGATCTGATATGAAAAAAAAAGTGTATCAGAGACTTGGAGAAATGATCTGTGCTTCAGTTCACCATGAAGACCCAGACAGTTACCTGGACGACAAATATGAAGAACAGATCCAATTACCACTATGCAAGTTTTGAAAATAGAAGTGAGAATGAAGCCACAGGTTTTCACAAGAAACGAGATCAATACACAGATATCTAGCAATGGACAATTAGATACCAGATTGAAAAAAACAGTTTACAATAGGTACAAAACCAATAAGATGTTTACGTGGCACTCTAATAAAATGTATAAGATCTCTATGCTAAAAATTATAAATGCTAATGAAATAAATCCAAGAAGGTCTAAATATATAGCATATTAGATCATGGATTGGAAGGTGTAATTTTATGAAGATGTCAACTAAAGATACCAACTAAAATTCCGACAACATTTTTTTCACAGATATTGACAAGCTGATTTGAAAGGCTATAAGATAAATGCCAAAGAAATAGAATAGCCTGAACAAAGTCTGACAAAGAAGAAAAAACAGAAGAATTTCACTGAGTAACATGCTGATGTAGTGTAATCTATAGTAATCAAACCTCAAGGTTTTAATGAAAGGACAGACGCATTGATAAATGAAATAAAGAAGCAACATGATCAAGTGGTTCTTACAAAGTTATAGGCAAGTTGATGGAGAAAAAGATAAGCTTCCCAACAAATGGTTTTCAGACAATTAGGCATCCATTTGCAACAAAAAATAAAACTGCCTGAACTTCACAATTTAAGCCAAAGGTAATTCAAATTGGTTCATAGACTTAAATTTAAAACAAAACAAAACAAAAAAACAGTGAACTTTTAAAATTGCTGCAGTAAAACACCTTTCTGAAGCCATCTTTGGAAAAGAGTTCTGAAATATGACACCAATCATATGACATCATCATAAAAGAGAAACAATAAGCTGAACTTCATCACAATTGACAAGTTTTGCTCTGTAAAGCCATTGTGCCAAGTATGAAAAGACAAACTATTGACTAGGATCAAATATTTGCAAATCACATGTCTGAAAAAGAATTTATATCCAAAATACATAAAAAGCTCTCAAAATTTAACCATAAGAAAACAAGCTAAATAATAAATGTGAAAAATATTTGAACAGACAAATTTCAAAGACAGGATATGTGGATGGCAAAAGTACAGTGTTCAACCTCACTGGCCATTGGGTTTTAATGAAAATGGAAACCACTATAAGATGCTACTTTAATGCCTTAAAGTGGCTGAGAAGAATGCAGATTCAGTGAAACCCAGAGACATCGCTGCCAATGAAAATAGCTCAGCCAGTTTCTTATAAAGTTAAATACTTGCCATATGACCCAGAAATCCCAATCCTAGATATTTATCTGATAGAAATAAAAATATAGGCTCACATAAAGAACTATACATGAGCCAGGTATGGTGGCATACACCTATAATCCCAGCACTCAGGCTGAGGCAGGAGGATTGCTGAGAGTTCGAGGCCAGCCTGCCCTACAAAATGAGTTCAAAGCCAGCCTGAACGGCACAGGAAAACCCTGTCTCAAAAAGACAAAACAAACTAACAAACAAACAAACAAACACTACACGTGAAATATTTAGTAGTTTCATTTGTTATCACCACAACTTGGAAAGAATCAAATTACCCTTTAATGTGACTGGTTAAACAAACTGTGGTATATCCACACCATGTACTATTTAAGGCAAACTACTGCTAAATATAACAACTTGGATGGTACTTGCCTGAAACAGTGAAGCCAATCTCAAAAGGTTATACACTATACAATTCCAAGTGTTAAATTTCTTTCTCAAAAGGAAAAATCTCTTCTGGTGAACAACAGATCAGTGACTACTAGGGGTGGTTGTTGGTGGATGTATGAGCCAAAGATGCAGCAGGAGGGGGTTTCTTTATGACGGTGGAACAATCCTGCAGCCTGATTAAAGTGTTTTATGAGAATTTATTCATGTGATACAATTTGCAGACCTGTACAACAACAAAAAGTCATTTTTACTCTATCTTAGTTTACAGAAGAGAATAAATGAGAAAGGACACAGTCATTTTCTCTGATAATAAATTAATAGACAACAAAACAGCAATTTGATCTGGGAATATAAAAAACCATATTTATCAAAAGGTTACCCTCTTCCATGCCAACCAAATCTAATTTGTGACATTTAGTTGAGATGCCAGTCAAAATGTGAATTTTATTTTATGAATTATGCTTTTTAAATATCTGGAGACATTAGAAATCTCATATATGAAAGAAAAAATTTCCACCTGAACCGTTGGAGGCAAATGGATAGAATGGATAGGAAGAAGCTCATTCAAGGAATTCTAATACATGTATCCAAAAAATGGCTCCCAATCATGCTACAGTTCAGTTGGCTCCCAACTACTTAAAATTACATTTAGTCTTACAGAAAATAAACTATGGATAAGTTTTGAGTTTCTTTTACTGTATTTATTTGTTTGCATTTTTAATTTTGAGTAAAAGAAAGGGAAAGATTGGGAGGAAAAGGTATTGCATATACTAAACAGAAGCTATTGAGAAAGGAAGGAAACTAAGAAAATGAATTATATGAGATTATACACACGTGGCTAGAGAAATCTGATTTAATGGAGAAAAATTTTAAAAGCAAAAAGATAGATACTTTTTAAGGATAGGTGCAAACAATCTTGAGAGTTAGCTAAGCAATTTTTTGTTTGATTCTCCAACAAAATTTTTTACATGAATGATTTGCAAATGTCACAAAATTAATCAAAATGCTTTTAGATGCTCTGAAAACACCCATAGATAAAAAGCATAGAGAAGTGGAAAATTCAATTATTAAATTATCAGTATTAAATAATAGTGACATGACAATATTTACTATTCAAACTTTTAATTGTTTATTTTTATGAGTTTTTGGGCTTTTTGGTTTTATGACAATTTTAAACAGTAAGGAAGAGTACAAAGAGGTATCTACAAAAAGCTAGAATTAAAAGGTCAAAACTATAGCACATGAATATAATTTTAAAGTATAATGTATTTCTGCAGTCAGAAACTCATGGAGTTTTAAATTACAGGAGACATGTACTCTGAAATTGAACAATTTTTTCTGCCTATATTTTTATACTTAATTGCATTTGGATTCTTCTGTAACTAAATTATAGATTCTTTTAGTTTTAAAAATCACATTTTCTTTATTATTCTTTAGTTTGATAATATTTTCCACCAAAGCTGTTTCCAAGTATATAAAACCCCATAGAAATAATGCTGGATATGGTGGCATGTATCTGTAATTCTGGAATGTGGGAGGATGACAAAAGGATTTTGAATTTGAGGCCAGCCTGAGCTACATAGTGAATTCAAAGCCAGCTAGAACATAACAAGACTGTATCTCAAAAAAAGCAAAAAACAAAACAAAGCAAAACAAAAAACTCCATAAAATGATGGCAAAAATCAAAGAAATTATTCATTAATTTCACTTACGAAGTAACTGCTTGGATTAAAAACTCTTCCATGCACAAGAAAATAACAGAGAAAAAAAAAAAACCAAAATTCTTACTTCCAAGGAATTTATAACCTAGTGGTAAGTAATGAGGTGATGTACAATAGTACCAAGGTTCATGAACTTAATTCTTTCCATGTTTTTGGTCACAAACCAAATTGGATGAGAACTGAATCAAGAACAGGATCAAATCCAATGGTTAGGTTCAATGTTTATGGAGAAATTTGATTTGGTTCTCACCCAATTTAGTTTGCAACCAGAATCATTGAAAGAATTGTTTGTGAACTGAGGTACCACTGCATCAGAACATTCTAAGTACCCTGGAGAAAAATTAGGCAGGTAAAATGAGAGAGGAGTGCTGCGCTGAGCTGTTACTTTACATTCGGTGTTTAGGAATGGCCTCTTTTTAGTAAAATAACATTTGAGCAAGTAACTAAAGGAGCAAGAAAGTGAGCCATATGTCTTTCTTGGGACAAGGCCTTTTCACGAAGGAACAGAAAGTCATAGGCCTTGAAGTGAAACATGGTTGCCACATTCTAGGGATAGCAAAGGTGGCAGTGTGGCTAACGGCAGGTAGATAGAGAAACAAGAACTAGAAGACTGTGTTAGGCAGGTATTAGTTTTCCATTACTGTGTCACAAATTACCAGAGCACTTGGTTACTGTCTCACAGATTCTGTGGATGAGAAGTCCAGATAGGGTCTTCTACTCAATATCAAACCAAGTAGAAATCAAGACGCAGGCTGGGCTGCACTGTCATGGGAAGGCTATCGTGAAGAATCCATTTCCTGTGGGTGGTTGGTAGAATTTATTTCCTTGTATGACTAAGGTTTTCCTCTTCAGCTACAATGATGTCAGATCTCAGGTCACATGGAGATTCTTGCTGTAAGGCTCCCTCCATAGCAGTTTACAACATGGTGGCTTCCTCCCATGGGCCAGCAGGAAAATTTCCTTCTGTCCGCTGAGCCAGTGTCTCATACAAGGCTATCCTGGCACCCATGTCTGATTTCAGGAGAGACTGCCCCTCCCCTGCAGCATAGAAGGTAAGCTGATGAGGATGGCATCTCTCCTACCATTCATAGATTCCATCCACACTCCCACACTGGAGGGAGAGTATTCTGCACAGCATGGACATGGGGTGGTGTGGTGATGGCGGTGGTGTGTGTGTGTGTCTTACAGAACACCACAAGCAGGGGTGAGTGAGATTATGTAACGCTTTACAGGACACTAGAGGAACTGTGCCTTCTACTTTGACAGAGGTAGAAAATCAACAGAGCAGTCAACAGACATACATTTTAAAGTAAGAGCATAGGCTGCAAGTATAGCAAATGAACTGGAGACAAGCAAAGAGAAGGTCATAAGAACGATTAGGAGAAATTCAGATGAAGTTGTCCCAGGTCAGGGGCTAGCACTATTTTGAAGGTAGTGCTAATAAGATACTGTGATTGGCTGAATACAGAAAATAAGAGATAGAGAAACCAGACACAACAGAGATATACACTTAAACAATGGGAAGGGTGAAATTGCAATTTTCTGAGATGAAGAGACTGTGAAAGTAAACAGGTTTTCAGGGGCAGCAAGTAAGAAGGAAGCGTTCATTTTGAATATTTTAGATCTGAGACACTCATTCAAAATTCTTTTATCACCAGGTGGTTGGACGTGAGAGTCAAGAGTTCAACAGATTGGTCAACACTCTGCTCTTCTTGAAGGAGTTGATTTTAGAAAGGAAGCAAGAGTCCATCTTAATCACAGGAGGAAAGGCAGACAAGATGTAGACAAGTTGGCAAATACGGTGTGGGGAATTGTCAAATCCCTCTTCTCAGTGAAATAGAAACCAGATACATTATCTGGGAAAGAGGAAGAGGAGAATATTTTGGAGGTTTGAGGAATGAGTCAGTATAAAATAATGGTCACAGAAAATGGGAGAGTGAACAAACTAGAAAACTAGAGTGGGGCTACAGTTCTAGCAAAGCCCAGGTATCCAGGGGTTTGGTCTCCAAATGCAACTTGTAAGCATAGAAGTCAGGCTTTACCAGCCTGCTTACCTTATGAATGCAAATGTGGAGTACAAGAGCTAAACACTGCCACTCACCAGTTTTTGGACATTATAGTTTTTTTTTATTTTAAGTCAGTATTTTGCTCAGGGACTATAGCAAAAGGAAGAGAGGAGTATGGGAGTTGAGAATATGTGTAAGGGAATTATTCTGTGATTTCTCAAGGGTGGACCTGGAAGCTCATTTGGTTAAGAAGAAAGGATACAAGGGCAGAGCATGAAGGGCAGAGCTGGACTGTAACATCGATGCCTCCAGAGGGTAAGAGCAATTAGAGGGATCATGCTCAGGAGATGGCAGATGGAAATCAGAACAATAGGATGCTCAAAATGGAGACTATGGAGACGCAGGGCTAAGGAGGAGATCCAGAGGTGACCTTGGGAAGGAGTTGCTCAAGTAGGATAGAGAAAATCCAAAGCAACCAATGAATTGGAAAGGTCATCAATGTGGTCACTGAGTCGAATATGTCTGAAAGGAGTAGCTTTGAAGACAGACAAAGTGTGTCATGTGCTAAAATTCTCTTGAAATGTGGGGAGATGACATCTGCAGGTGACCTTGGTATCATGAAAAATCTCGAATGGTTCGAGGCCCTGAGCCTAAGTTTAAGTGAGCTCCAGAAGATGCCTGTTGTGCACCAGGGTTGACAGGTAGGGCTGCAAGGGAGAGAGGCCAGCTTCCAGTGACCTAAAGAGAAATGACTGAGGAGAGTGCATGGGGCGGAGGGGAGACCTCCAGGTATCATAGTAGAGTGGGGTTTCAGAAGCTACTAAGGCCAGAGCAGGTGGGGGCCAAAGAGATAGGAGGATGAGTGTCCATGTGGATGAATGGATGATCCAGGAATCCAGCTCTTTCGTATGGTGGCAAATCACTGCAGAATGAGTAACAATTACAGCTGTAATAAACTCAGCTTAGCTAGGCAAAATATTAAAGGGAAGATAGGTGGTACAAATTTTAAAATATTACAAAGAATTGAAAGTTCCCACGTTGTGATTTTAACTTAATCTACTCTATAGTGTTGACTCTGCATTAATAAATGAGCTGGTAATTATTTTAGAGGTTAAAATGTGACTTTTTCATAGTTCATGTAATCTATACAGAACAATAAAGATTCTTATTTTTTCTTAAAAGAAAAAACTAATTAAAGCAAAGTTCAAGATTTCTGCTACATGGTAACAGTAAACTGCTTTTATTAAAGATAAACAGATTCTGACAACCAGCAAAAATAAATCAATTTTTATGTATGAGATTTTCAACATGAAGTGTTTAGGAAACTTGCCTACTTTTCCTCTGAATATCTCCCTGTTTTTTTTTTTTTTTTTTGTGGGTACCGGGGGTCGACCTCAGGACCTCACGCGCTAGCAGGCGCCCGTGCCGCTGAGCGATATCACCGGCCCTGAATATCTCCCTTTTAAGACATAACTTTAACCGTTTTTTAACTGTAAGAGCATATATACATTCTTAATTCAAAGGTCTTTATCACATGTCTAAAGAACCTGTGTAAGAAAACGAGTAAGTTTTGGTATTTGGCAGACTAAGGTTCTAACGGGAAGTAGAAAGATGTAAAAGTTAAGTCATGGAATTAAAATTTTCAATTCAAAAGGGATTATTACATATCCTTCTGTAAATTTTTGAGAAGTGCAATGAAATATATTCCTAATTAAAGATTCACTAGTTTTATTGTCTTACTTACTTTCTTCATTGCTAGTAAAAATACCTGAGACCCACAACTTAAAGGAGGAGAGTTGTTTTTCCTTTTTTTGATCATAGATACAGTGCCTGGTCAGCTGTTTCCCAGGCAGAAATATATGGTAGATGGGCATCTCAGAGGAAAAGCTCCTCATATCATGGTGGCCAAGAGAGGGGTCGGGGTGGGGGAAGAGAGGAGAGAGAAAGGGGAAGGGGGGGAGAGAAGGTAAAAGAGAGGGAGAGGGACAAAAAGAGGGAGAGGGACAGAGGGAAAGGGAGAGGGACAGAGAGAGGGAGAGGGAGCCATGCAGGGAGATACACCTTTCAGAGGTCATGCCCACAGTGACTAGTGTCTTCTATCCAGGTCCCAATTTCCATCAGCACTCACCTGCTAAACTTACCAGTGGATGATTCCACTGGTACGTACAGCTCCCCCATGATCCCATCACCTTCCTCAAGCCCTCCCTGTGAGTACATGAGGCCTCTGGGGGACATTCTCAATCTAAACCATAACATTTATTTTTGTTTAAAAAGTATTACTGCATATCAGATAGAAAGATAGATAGATGATAGATATAGATCATATGTTGATCATTTCCACCTGCCTTACTCCTCCTTGCCCTTTCTTCCACTCCCCAATTCCCTTCCTCTTCTCTAATATTCTGCCTTCTACTTTCTTGTCCCCTCCTAGATTCCATATGAGATAAAACATGTGTCTTTCTGAAACTGGTTTATTTTGCTTAGCATGATGCTCTCCAGTGCCATCCCTTTTCCTGCACATGATATAATTTCATTCTCCTTTGTGGCTGAATAATACTGCATACATGTGTATCACATTTTCTTTACTCATTTATCAGTGGACAGGCACTAGTTTTAAATAATCCTGGATGTAACTTTTTTCCTGTTATTCTGAGATACACTCAGAGAATTCTTAGTATTATGATTAACTAAACTTAAAAAAAGCTTAGAGCCAAGAGTCAACTTTGGTATGGATTATCCAGTCCATTTTATAGAAGCTGAGTCATCAGGTTTTCTGGGGGCTGTCCAAGAACAGTGCAAATCAGATGACCATGCCTGATTTTTAAAGATTTATTTCTGAAGACCAAAGCATAAAATGGTGGTAAGTAGCATATATGCTATTTGATGAAGAAACTTATTTTGTGTAGGGAAATAGCTCAGCAGTTGAGAGCTTGTCTAGCATGTGCAAGACCCTGAGTTCAATCCCCAGTTCTGTTAAATAAACAAATAAATACATAACAAAGCTTATTGTTTTTATTTTTTAAATCATGAGAGAAAATGGTAACGGCTTGGTTTGGCTCTTGACAGCCTGCTCTTGAGCTCTGAGGAAATCTGCCTTCTGCTAAACTAGTTAATCTTTCTTCTGGGCAACAGACAACGTGTGATGCTGCCACTTCTTTAATTCCTTCCTTCCTAAGCTTTCTTCTCATAGACTCAATTCTCTAAATAGCAGCATGAGCTTTCTTATTTATCTCCTCTCAATCTGGAGTTATGTTGTTTTCCATGCACTGAGAAAATTATTTCCTATAAGCATCTTCATTTTCTTCTGTTAGATTATGCATATTAATCTGAAATGTTCTGATCCATGATGTTCTCCCAAATTATTTCTGCATTAAATTCCTTGCTTTCTGAATCATAACTGGAAATTCTTCAGCACTATGAGGGATAGATAAACTTCTATCCATAACTCCCTTCAGATCTCCCCCAAACTTGATTTCCATAGTATTTCTGGCAAGAACCACATCCGGGTATAAAATATCTTCACCCCATACTTGGGGAGTTCTTGGGTATGAGCTGCAGAGACGCGTATTCCATCTTATACAGGCACAAGGGATCTGATAGCTGCATCAGATGCTGTGTCCCTCACACGAGCCATCTCCCTGTAGTTGCATCATCCCGAATCATCACACATTTCCAAGCTCAGTCATTGGTTTTACCTTTCACCTTCTTTTCAACTTTCCCTGGTATCTGTTGAAGTAAACCTTATTTTTGCCAATGTTAACACCTTCATTCAGCAGAACAAGCCCTGCACCTGTGGCTTGCCTCAGACATGCAACACTGGTGTAACTTTGATATTTTGATTCTTACTGGTAACAAGAAGAAAACACAGTTGATGTGATAAGAATATGATCTAAAAGTCAATTCAAGGCACTCTATCAGTTTCTAGTACCTTTCGGTCTTACTCAGCTTTGGTCTGTTATAACAAAATGCTGTAGACTGGGAACTTAAACTAAAGAAATGTATTTTCTCACACTTCTAGAGGTTGAAAGCCTGATAGCAGGAGAGCAGGAGAGTTGGGTTCCAGTTAGGATTTTCATAGATGGCTGCCTTCCAACTGTTCTCATAGGAGGATGAGAGAAAGAGCAAGCCCTCAGACATCTTATAAGAGCACTGATCCCATGAGGAGATTCGCTAAGATCTACTCATCTAAACCTGATCACCTCCCAAAGATGTCATTTTCAGACGCTATCACCCTAGGGTTATCACATTAACACATGAATTTGGAGGGGACATATTCAGTCCAAAGCACCTTTCAAGCCTCGGACTTTAAAAAATTGCCAGAATATAACTTAATTTTAAATATTCATTATTTTTGCTTCATGGAGAATTCTCTTGAATTACATTTATATATCTCTGCTAAGTTTTATCATAATACGACCTAATATGGCTGAACTCGGCCCATCTTCTTTCAAATAAACCCTTTATTTCAAGGTTATAAATTATCTTCTCTCATATATATATATATATATATATATATTTTTTTTTTTTTTTTAAACTGGAATGTACCAACAGTGTAGTATTAGGCAATTTACTTAACAATTCTAAGTTTACTTTTCTCATTTATAAAGTGGGGAAAATGACATTACCTGTCTTATAAGATATTCTGCAGTCTAAATGAGGCAATCTGTGCAAACATTCAGTAATGTTATTGTTTTGGAAGGACTGTTGATGGAAGCAACAGAAGAGAGAGGATATGAGAAGGACTAGAATCCTAGAACATTCCTTGGTTTCATCTATGGCCTCATTCAATTTTCTGCAGTATCATATTACAATGTCTTATAGTTTTATTATTCTCTCTCCTCCATCATGTTATTGTTTAATAAATTGATGTGTTATAGGATAATACTGACAGCACTGAACAGACAGTTTCTAAAATAGTCTTTCATCAGTGAATTTTAAAATATGAGTGATAATTTTTCTCCATTTACTTATTCAAAATATAAGCTCTTCTTGACTATAACTTGCATTACTTTCATTATTCTCTTCATTACTTCATTCTTACAAACTTAACTCCTCTGAACCTGATAATGTTCAGAAGTGAACCCTCACTCTTTCTGTTAAAGCCAGCTACACTAGCAGCCTCCCCCTACTCAGCAGGAACTCTATTCTTCTCAAAATCAAGACCAAGACCTTTGGACCCATTTTTCTTTCCTCTTTCTCTCTTATCTTGTGTCCATGCATTACCAAATCTTGTTAGTCCTTTTTACAAAATGAATCTAGAATGTGACCATGTTTCACCACCTCTGAATGACCTCCCTGGTTCAAGCTATGAACACATCTCACCTCTA
The DNA here is from genome assembly GCA_028451465.1 of Erethizon dorsatum. Classification (NCBI taxonomy): domain Eukaryota; kingdom Metazoa; phylum Chordata; class Mammalia; order Rodentia; family Erethizontidae; genus Erethizon; species Erethizon dorsatum. The sequence goes on from CM051839.1 coordinate 13,922,052, forward strand.
TTTAGATTCAGGCTTCCCACTTAGTCCCCTTCACCTCCTGTAGTCTGTCTCTTACCAACATGAGTCCGATTATGTCACTTATTCACTTAAAATTTGATGATGGCTCCCAGCTTTACTCAGAGTTAAGGATGACACAGGCACAATAGCTTTCATCCCTTTACCAACTGAACTTGGTCACCTCCCTGGCTTCATTTATTTAACACTCTTCACTCTGATTACTCAATTCTTGACTCATAGGACTCTAACACTCATCATGCAAATGTTTTGTTTAGTGCTTCTGGAGTAGTTATTGTTTTGCTTGAGATACCACCACCACTGTCACTACCACCACTGCCATCACCACCTTCAGCTGATATCTGCATAGTTGTTTTCTCCTTTGAGTATTTGTTCAAATGTCACCCTCCCGATGAGCCTGGCCCTGATCACCCACTGGACCAGGCTGACCATGGGTGGGTGGGGAGTGTGTGATTAAACACAAGCAAGTATCAAACAGCCTGGAGGAGCTGGATAATTTCAAAGAAAGATAAAACCATTCAGGGCTCAGTGTGATGATGCACTTAAGTGATGCTGATGAGTCTAACAATTTCCAGTGCTTACTGGAGGCTTTGTGCCAGGAACTATATCCATTGCATTGCATGTGTACTTCTTTTGGAAAAAAATCTCAAATCAACCTTACGAGTTTTATGCTACTTTTATTCCCAATTATAGATGATGATTGTGAGTTGCCCTGAGAACACCAATCAGCACCTCTGTTTCCAAAGATTTCTTTAAATCTGATCCTGCAAGGGCTAATTTATAGGAACACAGAGGTTATCTAATAAGGATTGAAAACTTGTCCTTGTATAAGTACTCATCAGTTTCTCGAAGTAATGCAGCTATTACCTCTCACATTCCACCCCATCCCCAACAAGCAAGTCACAGATGGAGACAATCCTCAGGCAACTAACACTAGGGATTTAAGAGATCATCTAATGTGAATCCTTCATTTTGGAGATGATAAAACCCAGACCATGAAAGTCTGTTTCCTGAAGTTACATGTCTAGTAAATGGCTGAATGTGGACCACAATCCTTAGGAGCGGGGTGATTTGGTTTCCAGTCATAGCTGATCTCATATAGAATCTATGTGGCAGCACTGCAGTCTGCAGTGGAACCTCATGAGTCAGCTTTTTGTGCTGAGTATGAATATGTATGACTCAAGAATAAAAGGGGAACCCTTTCCTGGGATGAGTATCTGTGTGCTATTATAAAATGTTCTTTGTTCTCTACTCTTAGCTTCTTTACCACCTCTTAAAATGAATTCCAGAAAGAAACCTTTCTTATCACTTAGAAACTCATTAGATTTCCCTTTTTTATTCCATCTCTCCAAAGAGAAGGCATACAGGAAAGTTTGTAAAGATCTCTTTGAAAATGGTCCCGTAAGCTGTGAAAAAAGGAAAGTTCTCTCCAGAACACATATATATTCCCATCTTTTATTCACCTTAGCCCTCAATCTCAAATAAAATTTTGCTGCATCATTTCATAGCCATGACTAGCATTTCTGGAGTCAAATAATTTAAAGACATTGCAAAGACAATCTTGGAGAAAATACAATTTCATAACAAATATTATAAAAACAGTTCTATGTGTTCTTTTACAATTTTCCTGTCCCTGAAGCCTTCATATATCTTATGTTGTCTCAGTATATTTTTTCAAATGAAGCTGGCAGGAAAGATAACATCACCTAAATAGCATTTGTTTCCAAGACTAGTAGGGTTTTAGAGAAAGGAAAGATGGTGTGAAAGAGGGAAGAGACAAACTTGTTTCTTTATTATATCAGAGTACAAAGGGATGATTTTCTTTAAAGGTAGCTTGTGAGCCTATAATTTAAGCTCACCTCACCGGTATTATCATGATTACTAGACAGACTGGTACATTTAAACAACGTGGTTGACTCCTGGCGACATTACCTGGGCTCTAACTTCCTTCTGTGTTGCAATCTCAGGCCCATCCTTGAACTGTGTTGAAGGCTGCGGCATTGGGCACAGTGACATTCCATTTTTACCAGTACCAGAGGCGAGTCTCAATAGCCAAGAAATTTAGCGTTAGTTGGTAGTTTGTTCAACAAACAAGCAAACCAAAAGCGCATGCAGATTACATCTGCTATGACTATGTGAGCCTGCAAATCTCAATTTGACTCAAGATAAGAGAAAAATAATCCCTACTAAACAGCATTTCTATGCTTAGGATTGAAACTTTTAAATCTGCTTTCATTAAGAAAGATAGCAGCAGGGAAATACTGGGAAAGATTAAAACACAAAAAAATTGAAGTTATTGGCTCTAGTCTTTCGTGATCTTTTATTGATAATTTTTATATTAAGTTCTAAAGGAATGTGTGTTTGTTTACTTCCAAATGCACACGTATCAACATCAGAAAGAAGTAACATTCAGAGAAGGAAATTTGCTCATTTGATTTTCTTGTGTCAGTACAGGCCCAGTAACACATAGGTCAGGTCCGATTAAATCTGCATTCATCACTTTGGTTAATTTTAAATCTGCTCTGCGAAAGGTATTGAAACTGCCACAATGTACCAAGATCATCAGCACAACACAATGTTATAAAGAAGAATCCTTAGTAATCTGAGTTTTCTATCCCATTCTAACACACAAGTGTGTTAATTGGGGAACTCAGTGAATCACTCATCAAACTGTTGGATAGGCCCAAAACAACCATCTCCTTGGCAGCACGGCCCTGAGAAACACAATCTGCATGTGTCAGTGCTGACTGTGTTCAAACGAAATAAAATGCACTTGTCTACTGCTTCTTCTCTCTTATTCGGCACATTTTTGTCTTTTTCTCTTCGTTCTCTTTTGCTTTCTAAGAATCTCATTTAACACATTTTTTCATGTGTTTTTTAGGATTCCCTGTCTTCCATAAATACTATTCTTCTTCTTTCTCTGATACAATTATTTATCTTTCCAGATGTGGTGGTGCATGCCTGTGAGTACACTGGGAGGCTGAGGAGAAAGATCCAAGTTTGAACGCAGGCTGAGCAACTTAGCAACACAGTGTGACCCTGTCTCAAAATAATAAAATAAAAAAAGAGCTGGGAATGTAGCTTGGAGTACTGATACTTCATTGTAGAAAACCTGTCATTGCCACATTTTTCTTGTGAGACAGAGATGCTATGCCTCAGAGCAACAGGCATCAGTGAACCCCATTAATGAATTAAAGTAGCAACTCCGTGGCCAAGGCACATTGTCAGAGGGAATTCATTGTCAAGAGGAAGGCAACCTTTAAAATGTTCTCTGGATAGTATGTCCAGCGTCTCTCACATATGCACACTAAAGAACTATCAACTTATACATGAAAAAGCAAAAGAAATTCTCATTGGAAACGTAGTTCTTATGATCAATAAGTCATATTAGGTAGAGCAGGGATGAGCTGTAGCCTGCTTCTTCTAGTTTCTACTCAAAAGTCTTATGACAAGAAGACGGTCATTTGATCACAAGAAATTGAGGAGCTAGGGCCAGTGAGATAGCTCAGTGGCATAAGCACCTGCCTGGCAAACATGAGGTCCTGCATTCGGTTCCCGGTACCCACATAAAGAAAAAAAAAAAATTGAGGAGCTAATGGTAACCCACAGAGAGGGATGGTGGCTAGACCTTTTCACCAACATGCTGCAAAATAATCCTTTTGATTTCCAGTAAGAGTAAGCATGTAAATGACCAGGGTCTTCAAGATGGATAAGACATATTCCTTAAGTAAGAGATAGCAAAAAAAAAAAAAAAAAAAAAGAAAAAAAAATGGTGGGAAAAATAGACATCAGAATAGGGGAGAAACTAAGGTGTGCTATCTGCACATGCAGACATTACTTTGCTCTCTTGCTGAAGTTGAAACTGAGCTCAAAGAACATGAATATGACACAAGGGGGTTCCAGAGAAATATAAGAAACTCTGGACTGTGGAGGACACCTGGATGACTCTCCTTGAAAGAAGAGCAATTTTGGCTAAAGCTGGCCCTATTTCCCTGTACTGATATGTACAGAACTGGCTAGGACTTCTCCTTATCCCTTCAAGTGGCTTTAAGCACTGCAAATCAGTCCAGCTGAGGTGCTGATGTGTAGTCTTTGAAGGAAGGCGACAGGTCAGTGTTTCTCCGCCCCTGTAGCTCCCAAAACACATGGGTGAGCCTGGCAGGATGGAGAGCTGCGCTCCACGCTGTCGGCTGGGATCGAGCCTCAAGAAAGAGGCTATGACTTCCCAGGGCATAGAAGATTACACATCAGAGCTGAAGCACAGACCCCAGAACATTAGATACTATCTTGAATTGTGTTATGCAGATTACTCCTTCTGCATATCCTTCCCTCTGCATTTGCAAAGGTGATTTCAGGCCACCTACCTAGCCCAGCTCAGGGTACTCATGGACTTCCTGCCACTCTCACAGTCACTCATTCCCAAGCCACTCCCCTCCTTGAGAATTAATAAAACCCGGGTTCGGCCCTGGGTTGAGGCCTTTGTTCCAGTAGCCACCATCTTGGCAGGACTTAGGATCCCTTGGCTCCCCACAACTATAAATGTGCCTTAGTGTCTTTATTCTCGCTGTGGGTTGCACTGGAAGTAGTATTTTAAAATTAACTCACTAGAATTCCAGTAACTTTTCCATGGGATTACAAATATAAACTTCCCGGACCGTGACAAGGACTGGGAAGGGCTAGCTATACTGGACTCCACACTTGGAATAGCCATCAGCCACTATAAATAGAAGGAAGCAGTCAGCAGTGTCAGGGGAAGGTGTGTGGTAAAGATGAGAGTAAAAAAGCAGTCCTGTGCCTGGCTACAGATGGGGAACATTCTGTATCTCAGCTAAGGATTTTGCATGCATGTGTTCAGGTCCGTGCTCACCGTGGAAGGGGAGGCTCCAGGAGGGAGGAGGGAGATAGCATTCAAAGTTCCAAAAAGGAAGAAAAACAGCATAACCAGGTAAGAACTCCAGAAAGGAAAAGCTGAAAATTATGCTGAGATTTATAGCATCTCATAGTTCTTCATTTAACCAAAAAAGGAAAAGTACTAAATAGAGGAGTTCTTAGAAGGGAAAGGTTCAGTGTGGAAGAGTTAAAATATTAAACGACTGTGAAAATACATGTGTGTTCATTTATCAATTCTTAAAATAATCTGCCTAGGAACATAAAAAGAGACATTGTGTATTTTTCAACTTTTTTTTCATCCATACAGTTTATATAAATTTTACAAATTGGTACCCATTAAGGCCATGGGCATGAATGCAAAATAAGGTGTGGGGCAAGGAACACAGTGCATGAGAGGTCAGATGTGGGAGGGAGCACTCACTTGGGTGGAGACCCTGTGCCTGCCTACGGAAGTGTGTGTTATAGGATATGCTGTGGTGGGCGAACTGGATAAGTGCATATGGACAGTAACTCACCTATTTCTCTGGAAAATACTGTATTATTATTGTTGTTTTAAATCAGGATTTTCTAAACTATGTAACTGTGTGTTTTAGGAGACTGTATCTAATAATCTTTTAATAGTTTTTCCATGAAGAAAGCATCTTGAACTCAATTTAAGAAAGGCTGTTGATGACATGTATTCACTGAGAGGGCCAAAGAACCTTAAAGGGCTAACAAGGGCCTGAGAAATCCTACCAATAAGAAAACGTATTTTGCTTTTCCCCAAAAATGTAGGATTTTCAAAAATAGTGGATCACAGAATTCTTTTCTTTAAAGCACATATATTAATAACCAAGAGGATACTCATATAACAAGAAATACTGCTTGGAAAGAGCTAATATAATTGTATCCAGAGCAGTAGAAATAGAGAATGATGAAAGCGACTTTGATAAATACGGGGAAATTTAATACAAAATTTTCAGGTCAAATATAATTCCTTTCAGGCTAATCATTCCTGTAACTCATCTTCAAAGCTAAATTAAGTTTCAAACTTTTTAAGCAGGTAGATCTTTGGGTACAGATATTGCTTTATATGATTTGCACCTTAAAAGAGGAAAAATTTTAGGCTTTCTATACAAATTGAGAAGCTACTGAAGTGTACTCTAAGCGTGTGTTGTCCTTTCAGTGACTGAAAACTCTAAACCAATTTGCAATCTGACAAATCCAACATCTTTTGAATAATGAAAACTAAGAAATTGCTAATTGGTTTCGATGGTCACTCCTACAGCTTCATGAAAATGCATTAAGAACATAAAGAAAAATGTAGAATATACAACTGCAGAGTCATTTAAGTTATAATGCAAGTCTAGTCCAACAGAATGGAAGCTAGTAATATCAATGATAATAATTTAAATACTAAGTGTATGATGAGCACCTGATTTGCATCAGATACCATTTCAGATAATCTGTGTACAATATGTCTAATTCTCTCCTAAAAAGAAGACAGAGTCTAGACATAAATATTAAATAAAAATAATAATATTTATCCAGCATTTGCTACCTGTCAACCACCACTGTACACATTTCACACTAGTAGCTCATGTGACCCTTCCCACAAACCCTGTGAGCTGGATACTACTATCCTCCCCATTTCCCAGATAAAAAACCTGAGTCTCAGAGCAATCAGCCTTCCTGCTAAATTACAGAAGAGCCAGGATTTGGGACTCAGTATGTCTCTGAATCACATATTCTTCCTATTTCTTTACTATCTTTATCTCACTTTTTTATGTTTTACATTTCCTTCCATTTTACATTAAAGTGGTGAAACTTTTAACTGATATTACAAGGGGAATCATATTACAGCTTTATGACAATTTAACCAATTGTGTCCATAAGGGCTTTTGACATGGTTACATAAAAAAACATAATCAGTTTCATAGGAAAATCCCCTATTTCTGTGTATGATGTCTACCTTCATTCTCTCAGTCCAGCCCAGAAAAACATCATTTGAATGTGCATCTGTGGACAGTTTTTGGTATATTTAGCAATAAAATGAATCAATAAATTCTAAGAGCAATTGACACCCTGTGTTACATTCATGAATTTCTGTCCTGATTTTAATATTCTATTGCTCAAGGTTTTGGTCAAAAGAAGTTTTCTCCCAAATTCCATTTGTCGGCTGCCTGCTTCAACCAAAGGAACTGCTCTCCATCTGCCTCCTGCTGGGATCTGCCACCTCACATGAGCCAAGTATGATGTCAGAATGACTAAACTAGAATTTAGTTTTCAGGTAGGAATCTACTTCTTGGATAATAGAAATGTTATGTCTAGATCCAGGGTAAAATCAACCTGTCCACTGCTGACCAAGTTCAGAAAACCATGGCTGTCAGATTTTAAATAAGAAAGAATTTTAACACACTAAGTAAGCAACTTAAGCAAAAGATGAAGAGATGATGGAGGGAATTAGTACATTTAATGCAAGAAACAAGAGAAACAATATTTATAGTGTTTTTCTCTAATGCAGTGCAATAGTTGGAACCTCATTGCATTTTATTAATTGCCCAGAACCACTCTGGGAGAGAAGTCATTACTACTTCCTTTAACAGATGTAAAAGAGAATAAACAGCATGCCTGGGGTGCCCCAGGAGGTGACAGAGCTAGGACTGGAGCTCAAATCTGATATGAAAATCCTCTTTCTACAACCTCACATTCCTTTCTGAGTAAAAAGAAGACACAATTTTAAGTTGGACCAAAGTAATATTTTGAAATGTGTCACTTTTATATAACTTCACGAAGAAGAGCTGGGGCCAGGGCAAGGAGATGAAAGTTTGGATATTATGGGCAGGGATAGTTTTTCTTACACTAGACCTGTCCTAAGATGGGTGGAAAACCCTGAGTTTGAGTTCTTTGTGCAAGATTCTAAGAAGTTCAAGTGTCACTTTCAAGGTCCCTTCACTTCTCTAAAATAATTTAATGCAAGATACTAAAGAAAACACATAGTTTCTGAGAAATTCCTGCTATCAAGATAGCAATCTCTATTCTCCATCCCATTCCATGGATGTATGCCACGAAATCAAATTGCTGGTCCTCTGTTTGCTAATGAGTGAAAGAAGAAAAATGTCATCTTCTTGTCCACAAGAGCACTGAAATTATTAGAAGATTAAATAAGGTATCTGAAATGTTTACTACATTACGAGCCTCAAAGAAAGTATAGTAGCTCTCCTTCCATGGCGACAAAGCCTGATTCAGGGTCAGACCAGCCCTGTAGGAGTTGCTTCTCACCTTCCCTGGGATCCTGCCAAGAGCACAGTGGAGGAAGTGCTCAGGGATCCGAGGCCCTCTTCCAGATATGCGCATCTAGATCACTCCTGAGTGTGCACTTACTATTGACTCCCCTGTTTTTCTGCTTGCTCACTTCCAAATACAAAAACAAAGTGATCTGGTGCATTGCTTTCAGGAATTCAGACGTAAATTTTTTATTTGTTTATGCAAAAGCATCAATTAAGAGAGCTGTTTATATGCCATCCTCATCCTCTACCTTCCCATGGATGCATTCAATGAAATACAATGCTATTCTGTTTTATAATTAATGACAAATATTCTGCTCTCTCCCAAGCAGCAGTTGTTGGCTGCAAATTGATTTCTATTGACCTTATTTAATATAGAAAATGTTTTAGACATACATTACTTTTAGTATTATGGGGACCAGCAGAATTATCTGCCAAAATCCTAGTGTATGGTGCCCGAAAAAAGCTAGCTAAAAGCTAGTAAAAGAGAAGGAAAAGTACATAAAATATACATGGTATTAAGGTGGCTTAATGTGAAATTTTAAATCACCTCTGAAGTTCAAATAGATATTGATAAGAAAAGATGTCATTATAGAAACACTCATGCTACACATACTCAAAAGAATGAGCCTTATGCATAAGTAAGACAAGCTACATAGTCTTTATTTCTGGGCCAGAAAAGAGCAGTGATAGAAAATTTAATTTCATTTGAAAAAAATTTCAGCATTTAAAACCCTATTGTCAACCCATGGCTAGATTTTTCTCAGTCCTCATGGGGATTCAGAGTCGCTTAGAGGATTCCAGGAACAAATTTAGTGTGATCCAACGCCCTGTGGCCAAGAAAACATGCCCGGCCTCCCAACCTGTGAGTCACTTCTGACGGTTTCATCCTTACTAATCCTGACAACTTTTATGTAGAAGCCTATAGGGGCTCTCCTTGTCCCTACTTTCAGCTTTCGAGTTAAGAACAAGCCTTTGGGAGATTCCATTAAAAATATGGGCGTTTTGTTTTTGTTTTTTGCTGCTGTTCTTTTATTTTAAGAAACAACAAACTTGAACTTGCATATGTGTGTGTTTTCAATTAAATTAAGTAAAACATCAAAAATAACTTTAGAGTCTCAAAATTTTGATCTTACCTATTCTAAGCACATACATTTGATAACAATCAAAAATGAGTATTCATGGTTTATGAGAAAGCAAAATAACCTTAAAATAATAGAGTAATATATGTATATAAATATATATTCTAGGACATGCATTTATATACACAAATATGCATGCATATGTACACATATAACTCAACATAAAATAGGGAAAATTTAAAAATAAACTTTTGAAGTTGAATACTTTTTCTTTCCTAGCCTCTTTCATACATCTGTATGTTATGAAACCTTACACTGTAATCCATTCAGGGTCTTTGGTATTGTTTGGCAAAAGCACTATTGTAAATGTGGCAGAAGTAATAAATAAAAAGATAAATTCTCTTTGTAGTGAATAAATGTTTGCACAATTGAATGTTGAAAAACCTTTTATTATATTACCCACCCTGAAAAATTGTTACCAATGCTTGCTTAATTTTTTTGAGAGGGGATGTAAGATGTAGAGCTCACAAAAGAAATGATAAAGGACTTGTTAAGATTACCCATGGTTTCTCTTATATGAGAAACCCAAACTATAAAGAGCAAAATAAAGATAGACAATAGGATATAGCAAGATAGATCTTTAGCATGTGAGAAGGGAACCAAAAGGGGGAGCTAAAGGGGAAGGAGAGAAGGGAAATGAACTTTTTTAAAAAAGGAAAATTCTGATGTGTTGTGTACATGTACCAAGTTCCTATAAGGAACATGATTGTCACGTACTACAAACATACATATATATATGTATATATATATCTCCAAGAGATGGAAATAGAAAGAAGGAGAAGGAGGAGAGGGGAAGGGGATCAAAGGAATTAGGATGTGTCATGTACACTTACCAACTCTCCACGATGAATATATTCATTTTGCACTACAAATATGTACTAATAAAAATATTTTTAAAATACGTTCCAGAAAATTTCTGTGACAAGGTAAAGGCTCAAAGTAAGGTGGTCCATACTGAAATGTATGTGAATTCTAAGTATGGTCTTTACCTTTTCAACAAGATTATAGTATCACTCACTATTTCTCTGAAAGTTAACTGTCTCAGATATACTCTAGTGCTTAGCATTATATTCATCAATTTAGATGGACTGCACCCAGAAATACATTCTTGGTGCTAGATTTACATATAACATCTACACAAATATAAGGAAGTCATCATCATGAATCAAAATTCCAACAAATAAATATTGTAACTCTACTATATTGCAGGCACATGAAATTGAATTTTAAGATAAAGCATTAAGAAACTGAGACCCCTAAATAGATGGAATTTGAAATATAAATGATAGTAATAATTTTATTAGGTTGGAAGCTTCCCATGAGGCAGTAAAATAGAAACAGAAAAATCTTTAAACTAGGACTTAACTGTGTTTCATCCTCACTTGTACAGTCATCAACTGTGGGATCTTATGCAAGCTGTTGTAAAACAGGGATGATAATGATATGTGGATAAAGTAAGTTAATGCTTAAAAAGTATCCAACAGAGTTCCTGCATGGTGGTAGATGTTCAGTAAACAATGAAAATGTTCATTAAACATGCTATTAGTAACATCAATTGCCATTTTTCAAACTTTCTGAAGAACCCGTCAGTGTTGTTAGCATATGAAAAATTCTTAGTATGTTTGCTCAGTGAAGGAGCGCTAAATGAAACTCATACTGTGAGAGGCACGCAAAGTCCAGACAGGGCTAAAACACTTCCAACCGTTTCACCCCTCTGGAAGGGGACAAAAGTTTCACTTTTTCAGTACTTCTCTTGTTGTTTGCCTTTATGCTTGTTTGAATACTTAAGAACAAAGTAATTTCCCTTGACAGCCATTATCATTCCAGTCCCAGATTTGAATTTTCCATTCTGTTATTAAATCATAAGGTAGTATTATGATGTTCCAAAGTTGTGCTTGTACGATACCAAGAGATTTCGATCAGACAGAGCACCTGATTGTTAGGTGCTCAGGCAGCAAACCTTGTCAAGTGGGACTGTTAATCCTGGTTTGACTGTTAATCCTGATGATGGATTGAAAAACATCTAGTAGATTAGTAAAGCATGCTCTTAGGTGTGTGGTCATGAAGACACAGCCTTAAGTACTATACATCATCCCTAACCAGGTTCTGTCTGACACTGTTCCCCTGCTTTGTTCTCCAGCTGCCCTGAACTAAGTGGCTTTGTTGTTCCATACCCTTCCTCCATGATGTTTTTGCCTTGAAGCCTGCCAACCATGTACTGAATGTCCTGAAACTGTGAGCTAAATTAAACCTCTCTTCCTTTGAGTTGTGGTTATACAGTATTGGGTCTCAGTGACAAAAAAGCAGTGTAATACACCCAGTCCTGCTAATGTCATGGTTCTGGAGTGAGAATGAATTTCATAGATTACCCTCAATCTTCAATCTCCTTTAACCTCAAAGGCTGGCTCCCAAGTTCTGCCACCATGTTTAACATTTCCAATTTATCCATGGCATGTTGTAACCCATTTAGTTACTATAAGGCCAGGTACATGATGAAATCCAATATGAAACAAACAGTGAGGAAGTGGTTCTAACCCCAAGTCCTTCCTTTGTTCCTATCATCTAACATGTGACTACATAATGTATGAAATTGACTTTCAGTTTTATCTTCTGTTGAAGGAGACAGGAAGTGGTTCATTAAGATCACAAATTTTGCAGTCACAAACTTTTTTTTTTTTTTTTTTTTTTTTTTTTTGTGGGTACCGGGGGGACGACCTCAGGACCTCGCGCACCAACAGGCACCCGTGCCGCTGAGCGATATCACCGGCCCCTTTTTCGTATGTGGGTTCCGGGAGTCGAACTCGGGCCTTCGCGCTTGCAAGGCAGGCGCTTAAGCCGCTGAGCCGTCTCACCGGCCCATGCAGTCACAAACTTTGTACCTTCCCTTTCCTATTTATGAGTATTACAGCTTTTCTCAAATTACTTAAATACTTTCTACATCTCAGTTTGACTTATGAAATGGAGAAAATGATAGCACCATAGATTAGTTTATAAGGGTCAATGAGATGTCTCTAATATTCTGAAAGCATAAAGCACATAATATGTTGTTGTTTCTTGTTCTTTTTCTCACTATCGTTATCATTATTACATTATGGTAAGATTGTCCAGTGTCTTTTATGCCTAAAATTATAATTCTTTATATAAGAACTCTGCCTTATTTACATTATAGCACAGAAATCAGGACTATATAGCAATGAACCAGAGAACAAAACAGAAAATGGAACTGAGCTATAAGAGAAGTCAAAGGAGATAAGAACTGCCAGCTATAAAGTAGCAAAATAAAGTAGTTATACTATAAAGGCAGAGACTTTAATAATAAAGATACCAACTCCACAAGGGGAGCCAGAGCACTCAGATAGAAACACAGCAAACCACACATGTGTATGAAGATTATTTAAATGAGTAGATACTACTTTATGTATTGTAATCATTTTCCCTGATACATGCAAAAATCTTGCTCTATAATTTTAAAAATACACGATATCATATTTCATGAAGATTGACTCTAAATTGAGATGCACATTTCTTGCCCTTTCACATTTTCTGTGGGAAGAAAAATATCTCCAGTTTAAAATGCATACAACATAAACTGCAGCCACATTAAACTGGGGTGCTCTGTAAAACTGCTGTAGTTGGTAGCTTGAGAATATGAATGAGCCAAGTGAGAACAACTCAAAGGGGCAGAGAACACAGGGAAACTTTCCTATTTGGGAAAATGAAACACAACTTTACCTTCCTATAATAGTACCTGAAATTTGCCTTTGTTTCTGTGAATCTGTTTAATTCTATTGTATTAAAAATGATTGGTGTATAAAAGCAATAAAATACAGAACTAATCGGTACAAAGGAATATTTAGAAATAAAAAATTTCTCTTACCCCTGACCTAACATTTTTTCAACTTGGTGTCTAAGAAATAGTCAATGGAAAGAAGGTAAACTGCATCACGAATTTTAGAAAACCCAAACAAACAAAAACAACAAATTATGTACCAGAAATCAAAAGATAATGATAAATTTATAATCGGGCAGACCCACAAATTTGGCAAAGGAGAAAAACAAAATATCCTAGCCATTTTAAAACTGGTTTGCTAAAATTAACATTTTTTTTTTTTTTAGAAAACCCAAGTCTTTGTTGTTGAATTTGTTTTCCTTTCATACAATGAAGAAATGACTAGGAACTGAGGTATTCAATTATAAAGTGGAAACATGTCTTGCTCTCATCGAAATCTGAAGTTGTTATATTAATTTTTCTTTCCAAGGACAGATGTCTAATCTTGACCTTTCCATTGTCATCTTTTTCTAAAGTATTTGTAGATGTTCAGTAATTTTCATTTCACTAACAATTCGTGGTACACTAATTTTTGTTTCAAGCCAGTGTCACAGTGGCTGCTGAGGTTAATGACTGTGAGTGAGCAAGAAGAAGAAATCTGATCTAGAAAACATGTAGACAGCTAGTAGTTTTGAGTTCACGAACTGGGGGCAAAAGGGTCTGTCTCCATATTTGTGCTAGGACAATACCTGGTGAGGTATCAGTTACATTGACAGCCATTTTAATGGGTCATTTTATACTTCAAACTGAAGATAATAACAGCAACAAAAAATATTGGGGAACAGAATACAAAACAACACAAAATTTTGTGTGTCTTCCCCACAAAAATATACCACCACCAGATGTTTAAGACACAACCTAAAGGAAGCCTTATTAGAATACACCAACACTTATTTTTCTGCTTACGGTATGATTTATTTTAAATATTATACTATCAACTCAAAATGAAGAGTTGTAAGGACCAAAACAAAAAGAAAAACAGCCAGAAAAAGAGAACCCAGGATTATAGATTCCAGCATAAGCTTTAGCATCACAGAACAAATAAACTGTTGGTTGGAAAGAGGTCCTTGGGAGAAGAAGGAACAAACAAACTTAGGACATTATCTAGTTTCTGAAAGTAGTCCTTTTGTTACATTAAAACAAAAGCTTCTAAAGCTTGATTGTGTTCTGTAAAATGTTTGTAGCTGTCCTTACTATAGAAATATTGTAGGGCAGTATTCCCTCTGTGTATATCATTATAAAAGTTATACAGTTAGGAACAATAGACCATTATTTTCAAATTTATTGTAAATTTAAAAAAGAAATATTCATCCTATTTAATACTCTTTTTAGTATTAAGATTCTCCGCAACTTCCTAAAGACTGTTTTTGTCGTGTTCATTATCAAAGAAATTATTCTCATACTCAAAATTAATTATGATCTATTGTTCCAATGTGTCAGCTTTCACATGTATTTTATGTTTAACACCATAGCAACAAAAAAAACTTTAAAACTCAGCCTATTCTCTACTATCATAAAGCTATAATATTGCCTGTAACAAATAAATATCAAACCTAAAAACTTACTTGTTTTAAAAAAGAACATTCTGAAAATTTACTTAATAGCATGGCCAGAATTTATATTTCTCTTTCAAAGAATTTCATCACTTTAATGACAATGTAATATCATTTTCCTTCAAGATCTAATACCATTTCACAATCTGAAGCATGAACTTGAATAACTGCCATTTCTAGTACTATAACTGGTTGTAGTGGAAACACAGCTATTCGAGAGTTGACATCCAACATCTCCAAGAATGGTGACTTGGAGATGAAGCCAGCCGTCAACATACATCACAAGTTTCCAGCTTAACAGTGCTCTCTGAACAAAACCCACCTCAGACTTAAGGACAACAGCTGCTCCTTGGACTTCAGTAGCTCCCCAACTTTAAAACTTGCACATCCCAAGAAGCTTCGCTGAAAATAAGAAAAACAAATGACTTCCGTTAATGTCCAGGGTGCTTCATATTTCTCCTGTCACACCAATTACACACAATCAGTCTTCAGAAGAATCAAATATTGACACTATTAGCCTGACAAATATTTCACTGACAGAAACACAACTATTCACAACATAGCCGCCTCATGGGGTGAGGTTGAGGGGTGAGAATGCATCATTGTTGTTAAAAGCAAAGAAAACAATAGCCTGGAAAATAACAAGATGTAAAATACTGCCACGACTTTTCCACCAACTGATTTTCTCCCCATAAGGCCTAGGTTGAAAGAAAAGATGGTAAACGTTCAATATTTACCAATGTCGCTGTTCTTATTAGACTTCCTCAAATCACTGACAGCAATGACTGTATTCCAGATACAAGCAAATCTGTTTCTTGGAGCTATTTTTATGTGGGACTCTGTACAAGTTATAAATAGAAATGCTATATTTCTCCCCCATCACAGAAACATTTAAAAGCATTTGTTTTCTTTGTTTTTCTTTACTAGCATGGGGCAATTTCATTCCAATATACACACAAAAATGGAATTTTTTCAGATACATTTTCTAAAATTGCTTTTTCAACTTATCAGATTGGGTGTTTTCTTACCTATGAATATTTGCCTTGTACTCTTTTTGAGTCGATGTGAAGAATAAAACTCTAATTTTTGTTCTCTCTCAGAATAAAGATCTTCCATCTTTTTTAATGTCTGTGGGCACTTCTGATTTAAAAGTCATAATATTAAGGTAGAAATAACAGAGTATTTCTCATTCTTTCATCAGGCCAAGGAGTAAACATGAGACCCATTTTATTACTGTGTCACTGCTGCCTGGCACCATGTAATACTCTTCCAGAACATTCCAGGTCTGCTGCTGGACTACAATTGAATGAGAAGTTGTATTTAAAGGGTCTGAGACCTACTAAATATTTTCAGAAGAAAATAGGAATTTATTCCATATATAAAAGGGAATGTGTACACTGAACCTCAGATGAGCATGGCTATGAAAAAAACTCCTTAAGTCAGAAATTTTTACCTCTTTTCAAAACTCTAAAAGAGTTGACTGAAAAGGTTTAAAGACAAGCATCTGAAAATACAACTCAGTTCTGAAGTTGGGGATGTCTATCGTTATTAATGACAAACCCAATCAATTAAATCAAATATGTTATCAGATGGAGAAAAAAACTGACAAAAGTAGATTTGATGAGAGGTGCAAGGAGAGTGAAGTAAGGAAGAGAAGCAAATTAGGGGGCTGAATCAACAAAATATGAAGAAAATGTGCTGACTTTTCATCAAGTAGCAGAGCTGCTGGTAGAGATCCCACTAAGAAAAACATTTACATTACCACATCGAGGACGCCTTCTAGAACACACCATCCAAAGCAGCACCCTCTCCCACTTCCACACTCTGCTCATCTCTACTTCCTACCCTGTTTTATTCTTCTCCATTGGCAGTGTTTAATATTTAACGATTATTTTACACCCTACAAATAACTGAGATAAGAAGCTCCAGAAGGAGTTTTATTTGTTTTTGACAAACTCTCTCCGCGAGAGTTTTTTACAGTAGGCATGTAAAAAATATTTTCAGTATTTACTGAAGATGAATGAAAGGCATTGATACAGCTTTAAGCAAGTTATTTTATTACACATAGGAGAAATGTTCATTTTGCAGTTATTTAGAAACTACTGTAATTTCCTGAAATAAGAGAGAGCAAAACAATTTTAAGTGTTTTAGTTGAAATTCTTGCCTTTCACATATTATTCACACTCAAAAAAAAAAAAAAAGTCAATAGATCACAAATTTCACAACGTCCCTCTAAATTTTAAATTACTTCCTGTTTGTAGGTATGGCTGACTTTAGAATTAATCAAGTAAACTGCACGTCATGACATTATTGTGGTCTTTTCAGCAAGAAAAGCAGCAAACCCCAGAGTGGAATGTAGCAACTGGAGACAGGTGGAGTAGCTATTTTCATACATAAGCTACAGACACACCATAAGGCACAGCTGCAAGTAAAATTGATGACCACAAGACACTGAACGCATCTCCTGCCCACCAGACCAGAAGCTCTGTGGAAGCAGGACCATGCCTCTCCATCTCCTGGCCAAGCCAGCGTCTGGAACAGAAGGGCTGAGTACTAACTCTGTTGCTGCTCTGTGAGTGCCTGCAGTTGCCAGCAACAATGACCACAAGTGAAGCTTTTCTATCACAACTGTCAGCCAAATGCTTGGTCTCAGAGAACAGTATCTGAACCCTCAGAAATAATACAATATGTTAAAAAAAATTCAACTTTGGTAATGGCATATTCAATGGCATTTTCATAGCATCACATTATGAAAACTTTTCACACCAGAGAAGCGTTATATATGTCCAAATGTTATATCATTCATTCTAAAAGTAATTGTACCTTGGGATTCCATGTTGGGTAAAATCCACTAATAAGATCTCCGAGTTTAAAGACAATACATATAAGTGTTTACAGTGTGATACCCAAAAATGGAATTTCCTATACATTTACTTTCCAGCAGATTTTTATTTGTTTGCTTCCTCCCAATCTAAATATAAAACTAGGGTCCTTCCCTCCTCCAACACTAGAAAGCAAATCATCCATCTAGATGAATACTCACTGGACACACTGTAAGAGAATGAATTAGAGAGAAATCTTCTTTTTGAGATCCAAATGCAGGAGAAAATAGTACATAACACAAATGTAAAAGAATAATAATAGAAAGCGATATTGTGTTTGCTGTCCCTGTGATCTTAATCATAGAATTTAAGAGAACTTGTTTAAGTTTTTTTAACATCTCAAATGTAATTCAAGAGATGATATTTTCCATATCTCTTTTGGTGATGTTACTATCAGGAGAAAAAGACAACAAAAAAGTAAGGAAAGTTTGAAGTGTGGTTTTAACTTATTCTGTCTAACAGTGGAAATATGGAAAATTAAATTACTTCTCTCAGTCCCAGGCTCATTATCCACTGATAGCAATCACTGGGTCTTGTCATTTCCTTATGATGTAGATACCTTTGGACTAATTATTCCACTACCCTGGGCCTTAGTTTTTGCCTTTAAAAATTACATAATAACTGGACCATTCTCATAGTTATTGTTTTGAGAATTAAAGAAATCCAGGCAAAGCACTTAGTTCACTGACAGGAAAACAGGAAGCACGCTATAAATATCAGTTTGCACAGGGATTGAGACAATAGACCCAGAGGTCAGATGCCTTAGAAGTATCTTTACCCACATTAAATGCTCCAGAAAAAGAGAACATTAAAAAGAAGAAGAAGAAAAGGAAGCAGAAGAAAAAGATAAGGGGAAATGCCTCCAGTATATAAATAAAAAATATTTGTAAAAATGAAAATTAGATTCAGGAAAAATATATATTAAAAGACATTCTAGATTAAGGATGAAAAAATATAAGGTTGATAAGGACACATATTGTTATTATTGCTGAGCAAATACTACCTATTATACTACAGAGCTAAAAGTTGTATTAAATTACATGGGATGTATACAGGCTGTGAAAGCTTGCTAAGGCATTACCAGTTCATAGAGGAAGGAACAGGGATCCATAAGAGGTACCTGTCTTCCATACACTCACAGAAGTATTTAAAATGCAGGAGGCCAGTTAGAATCAGGGTTTCTTGCTTCTCTGCCCAGCATTCTTTTATCCCCATTATGCTGTGCCTCATTTCCAGGACAGGTGGTAATTCCTTTTCCTTCTGACAGGCTGTCTGCCTTCACAATACGTGGCTCTGACCTTCCTTGCCTGCTCACAACAATGCAACACTCATAATTATCACTTGGGTGCACAGACCCCAAGTTAGATGATCATTAAATGGCTTGATGCATGACTTCAATCTCTCACCTGCCTGGAGAGTAATATTAAAGGGTGAGTAAGGAGGGCATCTGTTGCTTTCCCTGAACGCTCTATGGGAAGCATACAAATAAACAGTTTACCCTGCTAGCCTCTGCAGGGGATTGGAGCAAATTATAGACATCTAGACTCCTCACCAGGGTTTGACAGCTCTGTGTCGCAGGTCCACAATGGCTTCCTGGGCACCACCAAGGAGATCGAAAGAGGTAAGACCCTATAAGGTTGCCACAACCTGTCAAAATCTCCATCACCCATGTTCATCTCACAAAGTCTTTATTCATTCACAAGATAACTTTCCTTTATACTATAATTTGTATGGTGCCCCTCAAACTTTTCCAACTACTGTCCAGGGGTATACTACTCAATGAATAGTATTAGTCTAAACATGTAAAATGTGGCTACTCCAAGTTGAAATGTTACAAAGTATAAAACTACAACTAGATTTAGATGACTAAGCATAAAAAAAATGTGAAATATAACATTAGTTTTTGTATTGACTACATTTTGGAACAAATGTTTTGCATGTACTGGGCTAAATAAAATATATTAAAATTAATTTAATTTTAATAAACACATTCCCAGTTCATGCAATAGGTGTGTCACAGAATGGCAACTGAGTGCTTTTTTTTTTCTTTTGGTTCAGGAATTATGGCTGAATCTTTGTCAAAGATGAGGACAGAACATACCAAATATACCCCATCATAAGTTCAAATAACCTTCATTGTTTAAAGCCAGTAACTTCTTTGAACAGTGCTTAATGAGGAGCCAGTTTAGAGAAACTGGCCCAATAGTAGCTACAAAACATCCAGTTAATATCAAGATAGGGAGAGAAGAGAGGAAGTCAGGATTTTACAAAGTGTTATATATAGGAGATGAGGCTAACCTCTCTATTATTTATCTTCCCTGGAGACCCTTCTGTCCTCAAAGCTAAAATAATCTGGTTATTTTAAAAAAATCACTTTTAAAGGTTGGAGGTGTCAAAATCAATTTTTACCTACTCCAAGGGGCAGCAATTTTCTCTCCTTGAGAATCATGGACTATCTGGTCCCTGATGCCTTTTGAACTTAGAGAAAGAGGCAGCAGAGAGATGGCTGAGCTGAGAGGAAACGCCAGTGAGGCAGTTTGCATTTCTTCCATGTGACCCTCTGGTTGGTCACATGGACAGCACAGAAAGTGGTTGACCTGGAGCCGTGTGTTTAAACAGGGGATCTCCACAGCAAGAGAGTATTGGGTGAGGTAGGCAATAGTAGAAGTTGGTTCAGAACCACCCTCCATCATAAGAAATAGGCAGTGGGGAAAACCAGACAAGGACCCCAGAAATATCTACACGTGTACCCCACAGGAGAGCCAGCATCTCCATATCTGCCATGTGAGAACTCTGATGGGCAGGGTTAGATTAAGATGCATCAGAACCAGCAGAGGAAATTATGTCCTCCCCATGGGCAAACACAGAAGGGCTTCTGCCTCCTTACTCCTTTGTCCTTGCCACAGCAGCTGAACAAGAAGAAGGACTAGGACGCATGTAAGAATCAGATGATTCTCCTCCCTTCACGGCAGATTGTTAGAGGCACAGAGAGAGCCTGTAGTGGGAAACTGAGGGAGAAGGGGCAGAAGAAAATAAAATCAGAGAAGAGACTCAACGTTTAACACAGATGAGATGGCTTCCCAAGAACTTGAGTGAGAGAAAAAGAACCGGGAAAAATTTATACAATTAGATTAGCATACAATTATCTTCAGGCAGGGGGCGGTTCAAGAACAGTGAGGGGGGCTGAGAAGTTAAAGAAGAAAAAATTAAACACGCTCATTCTCCTTCACCTTTAATAAGCAAATGACACGTCTTGATAAAATAATCACTAGCCTTATCAGTAGTAACACATTTCATGGGGTTTTAGGTTTACGAAGGCACTGTACAGGGTGTGATGAGAATGTGCGTCGAAGGAGGATCTTTGGTGGTGGCAGGGGCAAGGGGTCAAGGAAATGAGCCCTGAGCAGCCAGAGAGGACTGGTGGGGTGCAGCAGCCCAGGCAGACAGGGCTGCACTCCTGAGGCTGGCAAGGACTTGCTGGACTTGCTGGGGCAACTACCAGACGGCTCAAGATGTGTGAGCAGAGAGATGCATGGTGAGAATGAGAGAACATATCAGGCTGAAGAAATTGGCAGGAAAAAAGCACCAAGTCTCACTTGAGTGAAAGGAGTTGCTCATTCTGGCCCCAGAAAAACTGGAAGCAGTGTTTGGGACAAGAGCCCAGTTCCCTTCTCCGCCTTCTTCACTAGCAGATGCTCAGATAACTGACACTGGGCTCACTCAACTGAACTCGCACTTCGGTGCATGCTTTTGGAGCACTTCTTTAGTAGGTTTGGAAAAGACCGCTATCAACGGAAAAAAAAAAAATCAGTGGAACCTCGTAGCAGGCTGCACACACTCACTGGATGAAGGTTGTGAAGAGACTGTAGGATTTCGAATAGGCTTTCAGTTGGCCCAGCCCTAGGGCCTTTTTCTTCTCTCAGAATGTGCAGTCTGCAGAGACTGAGCCTGCTGGGCGGTATTCTTTCCAGGAGTTGCCACCTCTACCTCCAGCCTTTCTAAGCAGGAAGCACCTAGTACTTGGTTGCTTTTCCAACTTCTGAAGGCTGGAGATGCAATGGTTCACATGCAGCAGGAAAGCCTCAGTGGGATTTTCCAACACTGCACTAAATATTAGTAGTGGTCTCTTTTGACTTGCAGTTCAATATTTTAATGGCAGGAAACAGAAAACCTCATAGCCCCATGGCTGGTTCTCTGCCCTCTTCCTACAGTCACACTGCTGACATCTGTAATTTCTCTAGCTTCCTGTTGGTCCAGTAATGTTGGCTACAAATTGCACTTCAGCTACCTGCAGGGCAATATCTAGGTTCATCTCTCGTCTGCTGAACTAAATATAAATTCTTTTGAGAATGATTTTCAGTAGGCAAGGAATGAATTCCACGCAATTCAGCAAATGTGTGACAATGCCTCCTTCAATAGTCACACCCTGCTCATTTAACTGAATTTCATTTATCAGTTACCAGACCGGAGGCCAGAAAAATCCAAATAATTCATTCAGAAAAGATGTGTGTGCCTCTGGAAATATAAGAAACACTTACCCCAACTTCTGATGGGGATTCCTTATTACGTTCAGATAGGACACTCGTTCGGACCTATGGAGAAAAATAAACATTTTCTATGTGACTTCGGAGCAGACACTAGTGCAGAAGCTCCATAGAGGTGCTGGGTTTCAATTTCCTTTATGTGGTGTTAATTCAGACTCTGTTGGTTAATCATTAATGAAAGTACCTGTGCTCAATACCACAGTAGCACAATAAAACTGTCCTTTTATAGTACCCTCCCACCCCGCTCAGGTGCTGGGGACTGACCCAGAGCCTTCTGTGTAACTGGCAAACACTACACCTCTACCTTATACCCCCAGCCCTCCTTGTATACATTTTCAACTTCCTGATTTTCCCAAACAGGCAGAGTCTCACTCCATCACTTCCTTGTCAAATACAGAGATAAATGGAATTAGGTGAATCACCTTTAATCTCTTCAGAGAGCACCTTTTTTCAGTATTGAAGGAAATGTTTAGAGATGGTGTAGAAAAAGTAACTCTATGCATCGTACTCAATAAATATTCTCTTAATGAACACCAAAACTTGCACTCCTTATAGGATATCCATCCCATGTGAGAATTCTGGGCCAAACTATCAGACACTAGCCTTTGAATTCATTTGAAATGTAGCTCTCACTTGGGAAAAAGACAAGAGTGTCAAACAACCACTCACCTTAGAAACTTTTCAAATAAGATTTCCAAGTGAAATATCAACTCCCTGGATGATAAATGAACATATCTTCTACTCAGTAGTGATTCTCAATCCTGGATGTACACGAGAATTACCAAGGGACCTTTTCAAACTATTGGTGCTCCGCCTTGCCCTCAGATTTTCTGAATCTAACATATGCCTATTAAGTCTACTCCTCTCTAAGAAAAAGAACTTTCAAGTAAAAAAAAAAAATCATGATTATCTTTCTCACTTCAAAAAAACTAACAAAAGAAAGGAAAGCTTAAAGCTTAAATTTAGTATGAGTTCAATTGGCATAAAGGTGAGATGAACCAGATAAATGAATACAGAGCAGTATGCAAGCACACCTGGTTTAATCGGAGAGCAGGAAGCTGCAGGGAGGAATGGAAAGCAACAGCCCAAGAGCACTTCATGGACCAACATTTTAGGGGCTCATTTTAACAAAACCTCTTTGGAAGTACAGTGCTGCAAATCATGTTTTTCTTCAAATCCTTTAAATCCCCGAATCACCTGAGCATAGCAGGTCAATTATCCCCGGATGAAGGATGCTTATAATACTTCTAACAATGTCAAAAGATTTGAACCTGCTCCCAATAGCCTGCTGATTTTTAACACAGTTTCCATTTCCTTGAAAAAAGCCACAAGCCATGGCAAAACGTGCCTTTCAACTTACAGCTTACCGCTCTTTCTTTGTTTCTTTATGACAGATTCAGCCCTATCCCTTGCACAATTTGTCAGTCATTATGGCTCCAAATTGTTCACCAGAGCACATAATAAATGCCAAGAGAGATCCCAGCAGAGTAAACAACACAATTTATAGAACACAGTCGACTCGGAATTGTATGGGAGAGCAGTTACTGGCTAAGAGCATCTGCGGTAGGAGCTGCCTTAACGCTCTTTGGCTGAGTCACATTGTTCAGTCTCATTATTTGAGAGCCACTGGCTGCCCTCCAAGGACAAAGAAACTATAGGCTATTGGGCTATTATGGACCATTTAGTGTGTGTGTATTTGCTATATATATGGTATACATAATACCTCGTCAGCTCTCTCTCTTTCTGTGTATATATAATAACTATATACAAAACATTCATATTTATGCAAACACACACGTGCGCCTGTGAACATTATTTTTCAAAAAAACTGACATCCAAATACATTTTCCAAAAGGATATGCTTAAATTTACAAGTAAAGTGAAAAAGGTTATAAATTGGTGAGGCTCAATATAAATAGAATTATATAAAGTATTTGATTTCAATTATGTGTATCTATATGTAACTATATGACTAATGCTGGACAAAGTTAGAATAATATATTGACATTTCCAACATGGTCCATTAAACTCCTAGATTTATATTATTTTTATCATTCTTTATATGAATAAACCACAGAACCAAAAGACTATCTCAAAGTTTTATACATGAAAAAAACTAAAGATATTCAGGGACTAATTTTTCATGTCTTCTGTATGTGTGTTTTGTGCGTGTAAAAGGGAGAGAAAAAGAGTGAGAGAGAGACAGAGAAAGAAAATGAACTTCCTCTTCGAATCCCTTAAGTCCACTTCATAGAATTATATAAATATATGTTTGTCACATCTTCCTATGTTGAGACATATTTGAATTGTTAGTAAAGCTCCCAAGTTAGAGGAACTTAGGAAATAACTTTTATAAGCCAATTCTAAATTTTATAAAATCAGATTTTCACGTGAAATATTCATTTAAACCAGTTTAAAAATCTTTATGCTTAAGTTAATACCACTGACATTATGGTACATAGATTATACTTCAATGATGTTTTCCTTACATAATATGTATCCCTATGTTTTAGTTACTTTTCTCATTGCTGAGATAAAAATACCCGACCCTCAAAGTTAAAGGAGGAAAGGTTTATTTAGCTCACAGTTGGTACAGGTTTCAGTCCATAATGTGCTGGCTCCAAGGCAGGGTGGCACACGGCAGAGGAGAAATAGTTCATGGTGGGCAGAAGGTAGTAAAGCAACAAGGGATGACCGCAGCTCTTTCTATGCCTTATATCTTCTCCAGGCTACTTAGGATGGGCAGCACTCACACCCTTAACCTTAGTGCCCTTGAGGCTAGCATTGCACCATGAATCAATTCCAGGGTCACACACTCTAGATCCAGCCACCTCTGAGACAAGAGCACCTATGACTGCACGAGGCTTTGGATGGACATCTAGACGCAAGCCGTGACAACCTTGGAGCAGTGAACACAAACCAGGTGACAGACTCTTTGCTAGTGAATGAGGCCCCCTTTCTTTCTCTTTACGACTTCAAATTCTAGTGGACGGGATGAATGTAAAACAATCCATTAAAGTGCTAAGTAGAAATATGGACAATGACTCTGGGCATTGAGAGTAAAGAAAAATTCAATCTGTGAGTCTCAGTGAAGATTTCACAGAAGAGGTGGTAGTCTGAGTTTTGAAGGATAAGCAGGAGTTAGGTGCAAGGAAAGGCATGATAAATCAAGAAGGGTGCTATATAGTAAGAGTGTGTGATAAAGCTGTAAAAATTAAATTGTGTTCAGGAAAGAGTGCATATTCTGATGATGTTATAGTGGGCTTCAAGGAAGTGACTGGAATTAAATGTTTGAGGGAATGGGCTGGGGCCATTTACTATAGAGGACTATCTATTAGGTTTATAATTGGGACTTTATAGCATTTAGTTTATTCCAGGTAAAAAGAAATCAGTGGAAGCATTGGGATAGGTGTGTGATGTGATCAGAGTCCCTCAAATCATTCCACTTCACCTCAGGAAAACTATTTAACTTCTGTATGCCAGTGGCCTTTCTGCCTTTGCATGAGTTCTTTAACTCGAGGTTAATAATAGACCCTGCGAGTTGTTGTATTACATCTTTTCCTTCCCTTAGAACCCCACTGGACAGAGAGAGAAGATGGAGGAAATGAGAGACAAGGAAGGGGAGTGAGAGAGGAAATGAAAGGAAGCATGGGAGAAAGGAAGGGGAAAAGGAGAAGGGAAAAGAACAAAAAAAGAGAGGGGGCCAGAGAGACAGAGAGGTAGGGATGAGGGAGAAATATGTCACTGGAACATAATAAACTCTGAACAAACTTAGATGGGGTCCCTTGACGAGGAAGGGATGAAGCAATGGCTGTCACGGCAGCTTCTCGAACATTCCAGTTCATTGACAATGTCAAGTCTCCTGGGAATTTCTGGCTTTCCTTAGGCATTCATTTTTCCTTTTTTGGTCTTATCAGCAGTTCTTCTCCCTGTTGGCCTTTACTATAGCCTTCCCTCTCTTTTCCTGGAACACAAGAATATGTGCCAAAAATACAACCAAAGCTCCTTTCATCTAGACTTGTATCCTATCAAATAAGGCAGAGCAGACCAGTTCAGAGGAGTGATTATGTAGAAAGTTATGTTATATACTCCTTCTTGAAGAATTTGTAACTTCATATAAAGCAAATTAATTCTTCCTCCATCAACCTCAGAAGTTTAAGATCCTACTAAATTTACCTTGAAAATAAAACCAGATAGCATATAGTGAGTTATACTCACTCCTTCGTCAATTCCCTATAGACTATTTCACTAAACTTGATTTTTCTCAAGGAAGAAGCTACTTGGATTACCTCCGTAGTGGATGAATATAGCGCATTTACACTCAAATTCATGGAGGCAAAAAAACCCCTAAAGGAGTCAGTCTTGTTTCAAAGGGTACTGCAGTCCTGGGGGTGAGGACTATCTTGTTTTCATTGATGGGTAGCTGAGAAAAAGGCAGTGGGCTGCTTGAACTGCCAGGGCTTTGTTGGGGATTCAGACCAGAGGAGGAAAAGGTCATGCTGCTATGAGCCTGTGGAACAGGCTGGCATCTCGCTATTGGGAGGTGAGAAGGAGCAACCCCTCCCAACGGTCTTATGAAGAAAGCAGAGGGGAAGGTGCGGCTTGCACTGCAGGACCCCCTCTGGGTAGGAGAGAGCCTAGACCACTGCCCAGAATCCTGTCACCATCTGCTAATATCTCTAATAATGAATGTGACATTGAAGGACATTTCTTTTTTCCTAATATGAATGTAATTCTCGCCATGTATCGCAAATTATAATATATAACATCATCACATTTACTGTTCTACTTGGAATGAGATACAAAGCTATCTTAATATTCTGATTGAGACAGAGATGTTTAGCTCCCTTCCATGACATGAGTTTTCTGGAAGGAAGCTGTTTAATTGGGATTCTATATCTCAAGATTCTATATCTTCACCCAGGTTTAGCTCTGTAACAAGTTTCCGACACTGAAATGTACACATAAGTGATGTTTGCAGCATCTGTTCAGGAGTTTCCAGACATGGGTATAGTACGCCTTCTCCATCATCTCTCCTCTAATTGCCAGTAGTACAGAGGTCCAATCATCTGAATATGGTAGAGTTTTATCTGCCAACCACCATTGTCAACCATTAGCAATATTAGCCCGTTAAATAGTTGTATTCATTTTCTACTGGTGCATAACAAATTACTACTACCTTAGCTGCTTAAGTCAGCTATGTATTAGTCTGCAGTTCTGGAGCTCAGAACCCCAGGTGTGGTGTGGCTGACTTGCAATGCAGGTCTCATAGGCTGAAGTCAAGGGGCCAGGTGCCTGTGTCTTCACTCAGAAACTTCACTAGGAAAGTTCTGCTTCCACAGTCCCCCAGGATGCTACCAGAATCAAATTTCTTGCAGCTCTAGAGCAGCGGTCATCATTTTCTTGATGGCTGTTAGCTGGGCCACTGTAAACTGCGAGCAGCCACAGGCTTCCACTCCTTGGCGGGTGGTTCCTCCATCACCAAATCTAACAGTAGAGAATTCCCTTTGTGACACAGCCTTCTTGTACTTGGTGCAGTATCTCTGTCTTCAGGAAGAATCTACTGCCTTGTAAAAGTTTACCTTAGTAGGTTAGGCTCTCCTCAGATGATCCGCCTTTTTCAATTTTAATTTAAATTGAATTTATTGTTAACCAATACACAAAAACATAACATTGTACATCATATTAAGGAGGTACCATGTGATTTTTTAACACCTGAATACATTGCATATTACGTGTGTGTGTGTGTGTGTGTGTGTGTGTGTTTTCTAAGGATCCAATTCAGAGTTTTACACGTGCTTAACAAGTACTCTAACACTGAGCTACACTCCAGCCCTGAATAATGTTTAAATAAGTCTAAATATATCCATTTCTTCAAACATTTATCATTTCTCTGTGATAAAATCACTCAAAATCCTTTCTTCTATCTTTTTGAAATATACAGAACAGTTGTTCTATGCCAGTGATGGTGAATCTTTTAGAGACCGAGTGCCCAAACTGCAACCTAAAAACTACTTCGTATTGCAAAGTGCCAACAATGCAATTAAACCTGAATACTGAGGTTTTAGCATAAAAAGACAGTTCATACAACTCCCCATCCCTCCCTTCAGCCTCTTATAACTACCATTCTACTCTCAACTTCTGTAAGACCTGACTTACATTTCTTAAAGTCAATAGGCCATATAGTATGACCAAATTATGGGAGTAAATGCCATCATGTTGTCCTGAGAATTATGCAGGAATGTACACCATGGAGTGGCAATCTCAGGGACCGTTTTATGATTCTGTCTTCCACAATAATCAAGAAGTAAACTTCTACTGTGCTTGGATGCTGAAATTCCTGTGTCTACATTTGCTTCAATAGCCAGAATGATTTACACTTCCTATTTATTTTAAGTGAAAGTTTAGATTCAGCTTATGGTTATGAGGAAATAAGGCAAAATGCTCTTATTAATCTTTATTCACTACTTTAACCTCAACAAACATATTAAACACTTAGGATTCAACCACTACTATGAACATGGGCAGTCTCAGAAAGTAAAAGATTAAGAACATAAAGCATCTACCCAGACAATAATGATAGCACAGTAATAATCAAAACATTTAATAATAATTGCTAAAAACCTTCCATTGTCAAAAACCTAGCAGCAAATCTTAGATAGCAATTTTGCAATTGTTTAATTTTTAGTTAGGATGCAGAAAATAATACATATGCAAACCTAAATAATTTAGAACAAAGAATTTAAGAGATGGAAGGAATCTTAGCGCAAACTTAGAAGAACCATGTATGCAATATGAAAATTAACGAAACATCCCTGGAAGGTATATTTAAAATATATTCTTGAACATGTTTAACTTTTTACTATCTCACAACTCAGTATTGCAGAAGTAGTGTTGCCAATTTATATGCCCAAAGGTTAAATTCATGAAAGACATGAGCTGGTTGTTGGAGCCCACAGGGCTGGAACTATGGCAAAATTGAAATCATGTTCCTGGTCTAAATGGAGAAGCAAGTATCCAGACCCAAATGATTGAAAAATTCTGAGAAATATTCCTTCACATAACAACAATGGGTAAATCCTAATCCTTTTTCAGGTGGACTATTACTAATATTTACTGATCTTTCTTGGAAACATGACCGGTAAATAAGGTGGGTAAGTCAAAGCCTGCCTCTTACTATTTTAGTGAAAACAACAACGAAATTTCTACCTGAAAACAGTTGTTACTAACTGTGTTAGCCAGCTTTTTCTCACTATGACAAAATTCCTGAGAAAAATAACTAAAGAGGAGAACAGATTTCTTTGGTTTACAGTTTTGCAGACTCCAGTCCATGGTCATTTTGCCCTGTTGCTTTGGGCCCATAGTGGCACAATACTCTATGATGGGAGTCAAGAAATGCAGAATCTCAGCTGGAAGTAGTGGTGCACACCTATCATCCCAGCACTTGGGAGGGTGAGGTAGGAGGATCACCATGAGTTCAAGGCCAGCCTGAGCTACACAGTGAGTTCAAGACTAGTCTAAACTACTCAGTGAGACCTTGCCTCAAAACACCCCCCTCAAAAGCAAGAGAGAAAAGAAATGCCAGAATCTCAAGTTTACTCCACACACCAAATCAGTCTTTAGTTTAATAAGGTTCCCAAGTCATTCTAACATAAAAGTTTAAGAAGTGCTGGTTTAGAAGAATCCTTATGAATGAAATGGGTCACGGATGAGAATGGTAGATATTTATTTGTACACAAACATTCCTGAAACGAAGAATGAGGTTTATCATTTTGTTTAGTTAAGGTTTTTTTTTTTTGCAGTTTAAAAATTATATTAAGCAACTGTAAAAGCTCCTATTGATGATTTCCAGTAGAGAGATGACCCTTTCCTTTGCCAAGAAAACATGGCAGGAAGGATTGCGCTGTTCAATCAAGTCAGAGACTCATCTGGGACACAGATGGGCTAGAATTTTGCCAAGACTCAGTGGTGCGGGTTGAATTGTGTTTCTCCAAAATATTATGTTGAATCTTCCACTCTTGGTATCTCAAAATATGGCTGTATTTGGAGATGGACCTCTAGTGAAGTAATAGAGATAAATGAAGCCCTTAGAGCAGAGCCCTAATCCAACAGAAGAAATACCGGGAAAGCTCCTGTAGAGAGGAAAGACCCTGTGACGAGGTAGCAAGAGGGCCGCCATCTGCACTCTGAAGAGAGAGGTTTTAAAGGATGCAAAACCTGCCAGCACCTTGATCTTGGACTTCCAACTCCAGAACTGTAAACAAAAACTGTCTGCTGTTGAAATACCTAGTTTGTAGTATTCATTCTGAGTAGCCCTGGGGAAGATATTTAGTCTTGTGTGGTGTGGGGCTGCCAGACTTTTAGCTAAGAGCACGGAATGTCTTTGGTTTTCAGCCCTGAAAGAATGCAGGAGACTCTTGCAGTCTTTGGTGTAAGTGTAACACTGCACCCTATTCATCCTAACATCTGGCAAAGGCCTTTCAAGGAAGATGAGCCAAGAATTTGAGTTCCCTTTGGTCTCCAAATTTGTCATTCAGCTGCACATGCAGAACAGACTCCCTGAGGTGTCCTCTACCTGCCGGCTGCTGCCTTCTGTTCAGAAAGGCATTGATATCCAGACCTGGACCTATGGAAGCCCGTGCATGCCTCAGGTGAGAAACGGGCTCTCAGTCCTTCCATATCAACTCAGCACTTGCTGGCGGGCTTCCTCTCCTGCCCATTTCTTGGTCCTTCTTGGTTTTCTAATCCTGGTGAAACTGTAGGCGGTTTCACTCTGTTTTTATAAATATTGCCTGGGTCATCACTTACTGAGGGCCCTGAAGTTTCCATTTCTCACTTTATCCAGTACTACCGCTGAAAGTTTTGCAGATTATTCTCTCTTTAAGCAGCTCTGTGTCCAGGCAAGGCCTATTTGTCAGCCCACTCTCAAAGTAAGAAAATGCCCCAGATAAAAATTATTTGTTTCTGCTTCCACAGCTTGATGATGCATTCAAACAAGTGAATTCTGTGATCTGTCTGCCTTTTTTTCTAGGTGTTATCAAAACACTGCTTGCTGTACTTGCCCTACCACATCCTACACAAACTGAGCATTTTGGGGTTTTTTTGATGCTGGGAAATGAACATGTGTAGTACCACTGAGCTACACCTGCAGGCCTCAACTTTTTAATATTCAAAAGTCACTGGAAAGCTAATACTTCTTCCACATGTGTGGCTAAGGGATGAAAAATAATATTCAACAGAGCATAGTTGAATGTGTTTGGAAAGGGGAAAAATGCCATTATATGTTAGTCCATTTAGTTAAGTCTTTGGTAATCCAGTTACAAATGCACATCTATAAGTGGCTCATTTAGAAATATCCTTACCCCAAAGCCTGAACCTTATTCAAAAACCATGCAATAATTATTGCATGTGATATGCTTTCCTGGGTCCCTACTAGGTAAATGTGATCATTTTTCAAAGTCAGTGTATAGTATACCAAATTATGTACATAAGAACCTTCTGTAGACTTCTAAGATAAAAACATAATAATATTTAGAATAAATGTAAGTACAGTTTTAGTTTGGATACATCTAATCCTAGATGTTTTCCAATTCTCTGAGATATTGGTTTTCACACCACAGCTCTCTAGTCATACGGGTTCCTTTGAGTTTAATTATTGGCTCTTTAAGACTTCTAATTTCTATGAATGCACCTTACATTAAATTCCACCAGTCATACAGGATTCATGTGGTTCTTTAGGTTAATGGCAACTGCAAATGTAGCTCCAGAGTCACATAATTCTGAGTATTCCTGCTGTTACCCACATTTTATTCCATTTCCCTTTCCAGCAGTTACAGGATCCATTGTGGGCAGGTGAAAGACTATTGAACAGTAGAAGTATCTGCATGTATTCCCTTCCTTTTTTAGAGAGTTTCTGAAAGATCTGGGTTCTACTAAAAATAAGAGATGCCAACACTGAGATTTCCTTTTCATGGGTCAAAGAAATCTCTCCAGGGATTCTGGGAGTGGACCTTTCTGCTCTCCACACTGTTTACTTCTGGCTGGGAAAGTGAGCGCCGTCCAGAACCCATCAACATTTTTGTACTATGTGAAAAGCCAAGTCCTCTCCTGTGCATTTGCCTCAAGCAAAAAGGACAAATCTCTAAGGAGCTGTATAATTTAAGACAACAGATTTCTGTAAGTGTTAAGAAATGTTTGGATATTTTAAAAATGGAAATAAAGCATAATGGCATTCTTTGCCTTGCGAGAATACAATCTAAAATTGTGCTTTATGGGCACTGAAGACAGTAGCTGAGAATGTGCTAAACAGCTGCTCTGTATAAGGTAAGAACACCATTCCTGCTGATGCATTACTATAGCTTCAGTCTGGAATGTCCCCCCAAAGATCTGTGTGTTAAAAGTGTGGCCCCTTCCTTAATGCTATTAGGAGGAGGTGGGAACTGAAAGAGATGTGGCTTAATGGAAGGTCTAGGTCACTGGTAGTGTGCCTTTGAAGGAGATAGTGGAACTGCAGCCCCTTCCTCTTCTTTTTGACTTCCTGGTCATGAAGTGAGCAGTTTTACTCCACATCATGCCTGCCCTGATAGCCAAAACAACACAGCCAACTGATCATGGACTGAAACCCCTAAAACCGTGAATCTTTTCTCTTTATAAGTTGATTTTCTCAGATATTTGGTATAGTGATAGAAAGCTGACTGACGCTCCTAAAGCCTCACACGTGAATATTATTAACACTCCTTCTCCACCAACTCCATGCACAAAAATAATTGCTCTTTCATTCTGAAGTGTAAAGGGAGTCATCAGTGCTGATTTATTATCCTCAGCACTAGAAACTGATGGAGCCTAGGCTCCTCCAAAAACTTGCCACTCTATGAAGAAATAATTACAAGCTTATACTTAGTAAATAGAGTTAACAAAAGCAAAAGAAATAGCAATGGCTATATTTAAGCTTTGGTTTAATCATTTCAGTGGCACATTCTATTTTTTTACTTGTACTGTCATTTAATGCCATAGTTCTAGCCTGCATTGTTACTGCTTTGCCCATTCAACAGATGTGAAAACTGGGTTTCAGACAATCAGAATAACTTTTCCAAGACCTCTTCAATAGCAAGTTGCACATTCTACATTAGAAGGCGGTTTCTAAAATCCGCGCCCCATCCATCCGTAGCAGTGCACCTCTTCAGAGCCCAGACCGATGGTGACTCTAATTGTCCTCCCTAGGGTTGCTTAATGAGAATTTTAAAAACCAAATATCTATTAGCCTCAGAGAATAGAAACAGACACAATTTATCACACTGCTAAACTCAAAACTACCATTGTTAGGCATTAATAGCCCCCGATTAAGACCACAGTCATGAGTTAATGAACGAGCCATTAGACAGAGAACAGTCGTATCAACACAAACACGGGTCTCCTAATCTTTTGTTCCCTAGAAGTCATTAGTCCCCAAAATGTAAGGCTAAATGATTCCTAGGTAGTTTCACAACTACTGTGACGTTGCATAAGTATTCTAAGAGACCATGGGCAACCTGGACTTTGATTACTCTAAGACAAAGATCAGGAAGCCCTGCATAAAGATCAGTTCATTTAAACTATCAATATAAAGCATATTTTTTTCATAAATTGCGACAAACCAAAAAAGGTGTAAATGGACATGGAGGAGAGGTGTTATTAATGTAGCTACCCAATGTGTTCATCTCCAGGCAAAAGTGGGATGTTTATTCCAGGGGCTCGATTCTGCCATCACATTAGTGTCTTTCTCCATGGAAGTCTGCCAGAGCATCTAATAGTTCAATCAAAAGTTCTCGATGTTGGCGATACATTAGAACAACCTGGAAAGGTTTCAAAATAGGAGGATACCAGGGTTTTACTCCTTTACTTGGTTCATTCCTAGTCACTCAGAATGTCCTTTCTTTGCTTTCTTTTTCAACTTCATCTTCCAAACAACATTGGGAGAAAACTGAGGCTCAAACTAAACAAAATTCAAACACAAGTAATTCTCTCCCCAGGGTAAGTGTCCAGTAAACTAGGAACTAATATTTCAGTGTGAGTGTGCTGTAGCCCCTCTGCCATGCTGCCTGAAGCTTGGGCCTGAAATAATACCACAAATCTACCAAATAAAAACAGTGAAGGAAAGCTGAAGCACAGTTCTCAGTTTCCCTCCAACAGTTAGAATTATAACTGTGGCACCCCAAGTGGGAAGTAGGACCGTGTCTCTTCTCAAAGAAGCACTGTCATACAGTGCCCGTGATCTAACTCATTGCCATCTTAAATACCAAAGGTGTTAAATTCAATGCTGTGGGCTCTCCTTTGGAAGGGAATAAGGGTACAACGTTGCCATAGGACAAATGTACTTGAAGTATCACAAGGCTGATTTACAAAATTGAGAACACGATTTCACTAAGCTTTTCCCAGAATAAGCCAGGTGTATCCTGAACACGAAGCCATGTGGATAACAGCTGGTTACCAACTGCCTACGATTAATAGCTTATTCACACGACAGGTCTGCAGTTCTCAAGTCTCCAATAAGAGGTCTGCAGGTCTCCTCCAATAAGAGGATCTGTAAGGTCAAAACTATTTTCCTAATACTCAGATGCTATTTTCCCTTTTTGACCCTCTCCTGTCACCAGAGTACAGCACAGTGTTCTAAAGGTTATAAGTCACGTGATATCACAGAAGCCTGCATTCAGGAACAGGTACAACAACGCAGGTCTCTCCTGCTGATAAGACATCAAAGAGATTTGCAAGTACACAGCAATGCCAGCCTCAGTTGATTTTGATTTCCCAAAACACAATTTTTAAAAACATATGTTATTTAATATGAAAGTTTATCATTTGCCATTTTATGTGAATTAATTTTTAAAAATTTTCTGCGTTTTAATTTCAATTGTGGGAAATACCCATAGTTAGCAGAACCCAGTAAATGAAAACCCCTTCATGATTCTGAAGTTTTAAGAATGTTAAAGACACCCAAGGGCCGGTGAGATGGCTCAGCAGCGTATGCGCCTGCCTGGCAAGCGTGAGGGCCCGAGTTCGACTCCCAGAACCCACATATGAAAAAAGGGCCGGTGATATCGCTCAGCGGCACAGGCGCCTGCTGGTGTGCGAGGTCCTGAGGTCAACCCCCGGTACCCACAAAAAAAAAAAAAAAAAGACACCCAAGACCAAAGGTTTGAGAAACACTGCTACAAATAGGCCTCAGTCCATCCAATTTTACCCCTTTTACGAAGGCCTCTGCATTGCAGTCTCAGACACCCAATACCACATGGTTCCCTGAGCATGCCTTGCTCTGCTGTCCCTCCACATTGTCGCATGTGCTGGTCTGTCATTATAGGTGTAAGGGACATAGTCATGAACAAGGGATAATCACTTCCTGCACCATATGCTAGCATCACGAAGAGATGGAAAAGAGTGGAAGTGGGTAAAACAGGCAAAATAGTGAAAGACAGTAATGGTATAAAATGTAACTCATTAAGAGTATTTTACCTTCAGTAGTGAGGGTGGCTTTCTCTGAGCAGGTGACTTCAATTAAGCCTTGTATAATGAAGAGGGGAAACTAAGTGTTTCAGGACAAG
Organism: Erethizon dorsatum; assembly: GCA_028451465.1. Taxonomy (NCBI): domain Eukaryota; kingdom Metazoa; phylum Chordata; class Mammalia; order Rodentia; family Erethizontidae; genus Erethizon; species Erethizon dorsatum. The sequence goes on from CM051839.1 coordinate 13,957,747, forward strand.
GTAACCAAGTACAAAGGCCCTGAGGCCAAGTGACCGAAAAATCAAAGAGAGTGAGAGGAAAGAAGCAGGAGTAGGGTCAAAGCAAGGCAGGGTTCCAGTAGCATAGGGTTCATGTTAAAGTTACAACAGGAAATTCTGGCAAGGTTTTGAGCCAAGAAGTGATCTTTTTCATGCTTTAAAAACAGCATCCAATATGAGAAGAACAGACAGCAAGGGGTCAAGAGTGAAAAGAGAAGCAATAGAAGCCATTTACAAATTAGAGTTTTATTATCGTCACTTTTTCTCCAGTCAGGATAAAGCAAGGTATGTAGGTTTTAGAGGAATAATGTTTAGATCTACTTGAGTCATTTTTTCCAAATATTTATAGAAAACACTTTGATACTGACAAGAAAATAAACTGAGTATATAAATTTCCTGTAGGTATAATTACATTAATCCATAAAGTAATAATGCTTAACTAGTCGCAAAGGTATTTGTGTATTAATAATTATTTCAGTAAATGTAGTGCTGCCTAATAAATGTTGTGTTCTTTACACCCTATTTACATTGCAGACATTAAAGAATAGCTCAGCCAATAAAATATAAGAGATTCAGAAGAGGCATACTAACTTAGAGCATGAAGGAACTCGGTTGTCTAGAAAACTTTATAACTGAGTAATAACAGCATAGTTACTAACGGAAACCTATGAACAAGATCGTCTATGAATGAATTTAACTTTTCTGGCAGGCACCTGTGGTAATAGTACATAGAAAATATCTTCACTGTTACTTTTCTACATTGGGACCACAGCAGCAAGCAATGATTCGGAGACCCATGACTGGTAAATAATAATATGCAGCTGGAAGAACACAAGAGCGAAGAGCAGACTCTTTAATTTTTTTAGCGAAACCTTTTTTCCTAGTACCAATGAACCTTACAAATAGGAATTCTGAGAGCATCTTTCTCTGTATACATAATTTTGTATATCATTAGGCCTAGATTTAAATATGCCTTGACAACCTATCTCTGGATTTTTGTTCAATTTTTGTTTTTATATTTGTTGGTGCTGGGCGTTGAACCCAGGGCCTCATGTACACTAGGCAAGCACTCTTATCAGTGAGCTCCATCCCCAGCCCCTTCTCTGTGCTTTCTAAAGTTAAAATTATAAACATTCTCCACTTGCACTGGAGCAGTAGCTGCTTGTGAGGCAGTTCTTTTATTTTCTAATAGTTTTTCTGCATGCTTTGCAAAGTAACAAGCAGTCAGGCCCAGTGATGTACACACACACATACACACATGCACACCCCCGTGTATGCACACACATACACAAGCATATTCAATGAAGCAACTCAGTTCTACTAAACTATTCGACAAGTGCCAAAACATTCCTGTTACTCAAGCCATTCAGACAAACTTAGAAAAATATACCTTCTTGTATGTTTAAGAACCCCAATGTTGGGCCGGTGAGATGGCTCAGTGGCATAAGTGCCTGCCTGGCAAGTGCGAGGTCCTGAGTTCGACTCCTGGAACCCACATAAAAAAAAAAAAGAACCCCAGTGTCTCAAATAAACTGTTTGAAACCAGAATCATAACATTTAAAAGTCTAAACAATAGGTGCATCTTTGTCATTTATAACACATATGCTGTGCTTAAAGTGAGTTTCTACTCAGTATTCTTGCTGCCTCAGTGCTTAGAACCTGGCTAGATTGGAGCTAATGGGTTCAAGCATTTTAGGGAAAACTAAAAGTAAGTACACTGAGCCACACCCTTTCCTGAGAGAAACAAGGGGCACTGTTGTAAATCCATCTTATCAAGACTGCTACTTTAATCTTTTCCATTTCTTAAAGTGATTTTTTAATGTTATCAGGAAGAAACTTTAAGATATTCCTTATTGGCACAGACTTGATGAATCCATAGGTAAGGAAATTCAAGGCCTTTCAGATAACCATGCAGAGCAACGTTTTGCCCTTCCGGAGTTTAGTATAGAAGTAAATGCTTAACAGTTGGCTCTGGGGTGGGGGAGGAGCTTTTCCGGGCTAGCACAAGCCCATTCTAGGATACCACCACGATCCCGGATCACTGCAGACACAGCCCAGCGGAGATGTTCAGGAACCCAATCTGCTGAGAGCCTGCTGCATTGCAAGCCTGGTTGCAGTTGGGGAAAACATCTATTCTAGAAAGAACTTAGCATACAATTATGTTCTAATCGATAATTTGAAAATAAAATCTTTTGTCCCACGTGACCATGGTAAGACTATGTCTCTGAAACTAATTATTTTAATTAGGTTAAACCTCAGTAGATTATTTTAAATGTCAAAGAGGTGCCCGGCATTACCTGTTCAATCACATTCCTAGTAGTTGCTGATAAATTCTCTTAAAACCAATGGAAACTTTGTCCATGGGAAAGAGGCATACAGACACCCTAATCTGGCTCACCAGAATGGGTCCCATGACATATCTGGGCTCCAGGGTCAGTGTTAAATGCCCTGGCAGCTAGTACTGGATGCTTCAAAATTTTCTCTATCTTTGGAGCCTCTGTTTGTGGTCTCCACAGACCACAGATCATGTCATGCATCAGTGTTTAGAAAAAGAGCTCTCACTAAGTGTCCCACAAAACTGGGACAGAACTGAGGTTGCCAATGTGTCCCCTACTGCATAAATCAGCTCTCCAGCAATAACTTGAGTCTTATCTCAGGAAAATCTTTCATTATGGAATTTTAAAACTCTACTCCAATTAAGCAGTTTCCTTTCGTGTATTAACCATGCTAGGAATATCACCTCCTTCAAAAAGCTAATTTTTAGTACAGCTGTTGTGTATTACCTTAATTTCATAGCTATTCCAATTGAAGCTATAAATTGTGACAGTCTGTGCTTATATCACCATGTTTCAGGGAGCTCAGATGATTCTATTTAAAAAAAAAGAAAAAAAATTACACACTATAATGAGACTCTATTCTTGGCCTTTCCCTTTTTTAAAGTAAAACAGGAGGGGGGTAACTATGGGTAGACATTTAGAACAGGTTTTATAGTAACAATTAGATTAGTAGCTTTCATGGACCTATCGATATTCACAAAAAGAGCAATGGAATGGGAAAAATATTAGATATTGTTTTGAAAACAAAAGAGAAGTAATTCTCAGTGAATTTGGGAAATGAGTGGCTAAACTTACTAAAAGAGAGGAAGAACACATTTGGTAAGGAAGATTTAAAAAAAGACAAAGACAAAACACATGATCACATTCATTGTCAGAGAAGTCCACGTCACAGGAGTCTTATTATTTATGGACACAGAGGTGTTGGGGTCGGACAAGGCCTTGAAACTTACTGAATCCAACCGATCTCATTTCAAATTAAGAAACCTTGGGCTATCAATGGTTAAATGACTGGTTCCAGGTCTCATAATTAGCTCATAACAAAACTGGGTCTTGGGCCGGTGAGATGGCTCAGTGGCATAAGCGCCTGCCTGGCAAGCGCGAGGGTCCGAGTTCCACTACCAGAACCCACATACGGAAAAAGGGCCGGTGATATCGCTCAGCGGCACGGGTGCCTGCTGGCGCGCGAGGTCCTGAGGTCGACCCCCCGGTACCCACAAAAAAAAAAACAAAACTGGGTCTTGACTCCATGTTTTATTTTGTCATTTAAAGCCCTCAAAAATCATAGGCAGTGTTATAGTTTGCGTCTGGATGTCCCCCCTCCAAAGCATCATGTCATAGGTGGGGCTTTTTCAGAGGTGGATGAATCCGGTGTGTGTGATGCTGGGATTAAGGGTGTGTGATTTTAAATCAGTCCACTGACTGGTTCGGCACTTCCCTAATCATGGTAGCCTGGATACAATATAAGAGACAGAAAGAGGCTTGTCTTCTCCCTTGTTGCTTTTGATACCTTCTGCGCTCCATAAACTGTTGCCCCTCTGCCCTGTACGACACTGCCTTGGAGCCAGCCAATTATGGACAGAAACTTCTTCGAACCTTAAGCCAAATAAACTTTTCTTCCTTTAACTTTGGGTGTTGGGTATTTTGTCTCAGCAACGAGAAAAGTAACTAAAACAGGCTGTTGGCAGGGAAGAATCTATCTAGAGCATGCTGATCACAGATGCCCCATACGTCTGGTCTGGTTTGGTTTGCAGAGGCCACATTATCTGTGCCTTCTTTCATACTCCACGCTGAGGTCCTGGCATCAGCAGCACTGGAATCATGGAGGAGCTTATTAGAAATGCAGAGGCTGAGATTCTTCCCCCATTGCTGAATTAGAATCTGCATTTCCCAAGATCCTTAGGAAGCCCCTAGGTACACAAAAGTCTAGGAAACCCCAAAACACAGGACACATTCATTCAAAATAGAGGAGAGATTGCCTAAGTGACTAGACCTTTTCTTTCTGTCCTTTCTCAAATTCTGTTTTTCAGAAATCAGAAAAATGGGAAGCATTTACTTAAGATGTATTAAAATACATTTTATGATGTTACATCGCACAGGGTTCTCATCTACATGAAGAAAAGAAAAACCACATAAACACCATACAATTTAATTGCATAAGTTAAGTGTGTGCTCTTCGTCTGTATTACAGCTACTACATTCACCTGGTTTTGGTTTGTTTATTTTGGGAGGTTTTTTGTACATATTGCATTTAGACAGTTGGCCCACTGCCTTTATTTTTCCCATCTTAATTGAGATATAATTGACAAAAGTTGAATATACTTACCATGTATAGTATGGTGTTTTAATATACCTACACATTGCAAAATGACTATCACAAACAAGCTAATCAACCTGACCTCAAAGATATTTCTCTGATTTTATGTGTTAACATTTAAGGTCTCCTCTCTTAATAAAGTTCAAATATACAATATAGTGTTCATTATGATTTGGATGTAAAATGGCCCCCAACGCCTTATGTGTTTGGATTATGAGCAGATTATAGCTGAAGTGGATTCTGGTCAGAAAAGGCAGGGCCGATGAGATGGCTCAGCGGCATAAGCGCCTGCCTGGCAAGCGCGAGGTCCTGAGTTCGACTCTCGGAACCCACATACGAAAAAAGGGCCGGTGATATCACTCAGCGGCACAGGCACCTGCTGGCGTGCGAGGTCCTGAGTTCGAACTCTGGTACCCACAAAAAGAAAAACAAAAAAGAAAAGGCAGACCCCAGTGAGAGCCTCCCGGAAGGATATATCTCTCTTGCCTGCTCTTCCCTCAACTTTGCCGTTTTCCTCAGCCTAAACTGTAAGACAGTATTGTTAGCTACATTTATCATGATACACATTAGCTCCCAAGAACTTCTTTTCTTATAACTGAAAGGGTTTATGTTTTGACCATGATAATTTATCCATTCATCGATCAAAGGCACACAGGTTATATCCACATCTTGGCTGTTGCGTTTAATGCTGCAATGAGCATAGGAGTACAGACATCTCTTTGAGATGCTGTTCTGCTTTACATACACCATGTCTCCCAAAAGTCTCATGTGTTTAGAGGTGGGACTTTTAGAAAGTGATTGGAGCACTTTCTGGGGCACTATGTTCATTGGTGGATTAGTCCACTGAAGAATTCTTAGCTAAATGTGCTGTTAGGAAGTGGGGCCAAGTTGGAGGAAGTGGGTCACTGGAGGCATGCCTTTGGAGGGTGTATTTCTTGCTCTTGCTCCTTCCTCTTCTCTCTCTCCCTCCTGGCCACCATCTTTTAAGCCACTTTCCTCCACTAAGCCCTCCGCCATGCTGCTTCTGCATTGGAACCAGCCAACTGTCAATTAAAATCTCTGAAATAATGAGCCAAAATAAATCTCTCCTCTGTTGAGTTATGGGTGTCAGGTATTTTATCCCAGAGATGAAAAAGTGACTGATACAGATACTGATCTTGTTTCACTCAGATATATACTCAGAAGTGGGATCTGAATCATATGATAATTCTATTTCTAACTTTTTGAGGACTCCCATACTGTTTCCCATAACGATTGTACCGATTTACATCCCCCACAGCAGTGTGTAGGGATTCCCTTATCTCTATATCCTTGCCAACACTTGTTATGTTTTGTCCTTATAGGCAATAGCCATCATTACAGGTATGAAGTGATACCTCATTGTGGTTTTAATTTGCATCCCCAAATGATTAGCGAGGTTGAACACAGTTTCAGGTATCTGTTTGCCATTTGTAAGTCATCTTTGGAAGAATGTCTGTTTAAAACCTTTGCCAACTTTTAAATAGGGTTATTTGGGGTTTTCTTGTTCTTGATTTTAATTCTGATATTGAGTTGTGGTTTCTCACATATTTTGAATATTAATACCCATCATATATACAATTTTTAAATGCTTTATCTCCCACTTGATAGGGTGTCTTTTCATTTTGTTGCTAGTGAACTACTTTTAAATAATGAATGGACAGATACACCCTTTAGGGAGTAACAAAACCGGTAGCAAACAGTCCCCTGAAGCCTGGTTAAGACACCTCCCAATAAAAAATGCCTATAACTCAAGCAGGCTCACAAAGGCTGTCTCCAACTTCCTGGAGAAAAAAAGAAAAATCTTTCTGAAGATTCATGAATTCCCAACGCAGCTGGAGGAGTTATAAAAAGAAAGGCATTTGACCATTTCTATGGGAGCTTCTTCACTCCTGCCATTATCTTTATTAATAGTGACTCAGCTTCAACCTAAGCAGTAAAAACAATAACAACAAAAATCTCCTGCACTGGCTCCTAACATTTGCTGGGGGTACAGGATGATTCTCTTCTCTAGCATCAGCTTGGTACTGTCATTTTTTCTAGTCTGAGCTACCTCGTGTTTCATTCTCACCAAGCTCTCTCAAATAGCTTACTCTTGGCAGTTTAGAATCAATACGAAGATTGATTTCACTCCTCATAACCCAAAGTTTCTCACGTACACCTTAGGAAGCCTTTGCTTTTCAATTGCCAGCAGGAAGAAACAAAACATGGTACAGTCTAATAGAGATTTATTATATATTCACATTTCTTAAGTTTCTCAGGTTTAAATTTTCATGAGAATTCTCTGTGAATTAAAAATAGTGCCACTAAACCCGTTGGGAGACAGACAGAGTCAGTCATCAAACTGCAGAACACGGAGAAAAGATGAATCAACTGACTTTTACAAAGCAGTTGATCTATTTTTATCAGAAAAAACCTGCATAGTCATATAGGTACAGATTAATGAGCATATGCAAAGAAATATATGTGAAACCACTGTATGTGAATGAATGCAAGTTGGCCAGGAACATTCTTGAGACTTCCCCCATGTAACCACTACCTCCTCCATCACAAACAATCATTGCTCTCTGCAGTGATTTTCTTTCTTTCTCTGAGAGTCTTAACACCAGAGAATGCACCAGAAAGCAGAACGAATGGGCTTTCTCTCCGCCTGATTTTGGACTTCATATAAAGACATAAATTGTGTACATATTATTTTGTCTGACTTTGTGCATGCAGTACTTTTTGAAATTTAGCCATATTGTTTTATATAACTAAGGTTTATTTATTTTCATTGTCAGATAGTAATTTATCATATGACTATACCACACTTTATTTATCCCTATTACTCTTGATGGGTATTTGGTTATTTCAATGTATTGACCAGAATGAACTAAAAAATAAACTGCTGCTATGAAATTCTTGTACACGAACGGGGAGATCGTGTATAAATCACTTTCTAGCATAGACTTGGGAGAGTAATTGCTGGGTCTGGAACTATCACATCTTTATTCTGGCTACAAAGTCAACCTGTTTTTCAAGAAGGTTCTATTATTTGCACTCCAACCATATGAAAATGCTATCTCTTTATCTATATTTGAAATTGTTAGACTCTTTCCCTAACTGTTCACATGTAATTATATCTCCTTGTAATTTTAATTAATATTTCTGATTACAATTGAGGATGATTCCCAAAGTTTAGTAGCCATTTGAATTTGCTTTTTGGTAAAGAGCTGTTTCAAATCTTTGGCTCCTTTTTTTCCCTAGTTATCTCTCTTAGTTTGTTGATTATACAGGTTTTTCATGCATTTTATATGTATAAACTGGATCTTAGTCCTTTTTAATTTATATGTGTTGTAAAAGTCTCTTCCCTACTCTACAAGGTATGTTTTACCTCTTTCTGTGATGCATTTTTTCACCTGACTTGGATGTTCATATTTGAAAGCATTATGACAAGCTGCAGAAAAGTATATAACCATATACCTTTAAAAGACTACTTCCTGAAAATGTATCCAATATCATTATCTCCAATTTTGTATCCTAGAAGAGATCTGTCAGCACTTACATATCTGATTTCAACTATATCAACCCAGAACTGCCTGTGCTTTGGTTTGCAAATGCTTTCTAAAAGATTTTCATCTGTGTCTGAAAATTTCCCTTCACAAAACCCCATTACCTAGATGCTGACCTATATTGAACAAATTAATTTTTAAAAATTCAGTTGATTAAGTGCCACATGCGAGATGAATCATACAATTTTCCTAGGAGCTTATAATTAGAGGCAACTCTTAAAGAAAATAAGATAGTCTGAATACGGAAATCTCCTCATTTTCCTGTGCATAAGCCCAACAAATGAATGGGCTGGATTTTGTTTTTCCTGCCTCTCAAACTCAATAAAGCAAAGCTCTTAAAGCCTGGACTCCTTGTAAGTACTAAATATTTGCTGTTTTATATATTCCTATGATCACAAGCCATAATTTATATTTCAAGATCCTAATTTACATGTATTGGAATTTGTGCTGCAAGGGCCACATCCTGTTCTATTTTCTCCTTCCAATCCTACCTTCTACTCTCTTCAGTCTTGCTCTCTGCTCCTGGAGGCTAAGTGTTCCCCAGCTTTCAGATGGATTCCCACAGTGGGATCCCTGGCTGGAGAATGGAAGGTCTAGAGGGAAAGGAAAGTCAAGACAGCCATGCCCTTGGCTCTCTCTCTTACTGCTAAGTAGTAACTTCTGGTTGGTTGGGTCCTTTGACCAAGCTACCATTTTCTATTCAACTGTCTCCTCCTGCTTTCTTTTTTTCTTTCTTTCTTTTTTTTTTTTTTCTTTTTTCTTTTTTTTTTTTTGTGGGTACCGGGGGTCGACCTCAGGACCTCGCGCGCCAGCAGGCGCCCATGCCGCTGAGCGATATCACCGGCCCTTTTTTCATATGTGGGTACCGGGAGTCGAACTCGGGCCCTCGCGCTTGTCAGGCAGGCGCTTACACCGCTGAGCCATCTCACCGGCCCTCCTCCTGCTTTCTGAAAGATGTTTCCTTCCTTCAGCCTAGGAATAATAATAGCTTTTCCATTATTAAACCAGGTTACTAAGCTGCTCTGTGATTCTACTTTGCAAGTAGTCCCTTTGTAAATATACCTCCCTGGAATTATCTTGATTTGCCAGTGCCATCTGTTTCCCATTGTGACTCTGATTGATACAGATGTAATAGCCATGCCTGTGTGCAAAAAGAGAAGCAAAACAAAGCATTAAGGTAGATTACTGTAAGTGCTGCTCTTCCTGGCTGCTATATGAAGCACAGAGAAACACAAATACTCTTTTCCATGGTGCTAAGAGAATGATTAGGGAGCACACACATTATGGTGGTCCTTAGGAATATAATAAATATTTGAAGAACAAAATTATTCTCCCCTTTCAGAGGATAGGTTCTTCCTGAGAGGACTAGATTGTAGATCCAATCACTGCCTGCCAGCTGATGAGGGATGGTGGAAAACAGACCTTCATACAACAATTCTCTCTACCCTCTTGCTAACTCATTAATTATAACTACCATATTTTGAAACTGAAAAGAGACACTATTTAGGGTAGAAAATCAAATTGTGTTTCACGTGACCCAATGAATCCTGGCTCTGAATATCATTCAGAAATTTTCTCTCTGTTTTCATAAATTTCCACCACCCCACCCCCCAAAAAGACAATTTTGATGCTTATTCATCTAAGGTACTCCTCTCTTATTTTTTCATGCTTTTATTTATTATTAAAAATATCTCCTCTCTGTACAACTGAAAAACCAAAAAGCGATTATTAAACTGAAAAAAGTAACAAATTATAATTAGTAACTTGAGTAATTATACCTCAGGATGCTACAAGGAATCATTTTCATTTCTTAGCTACAGGACTGTCTTAAGGAGAAACTTCATTGTTTATATACTACAGAAATGAAAGTCCCTCCAAAGATACATTTACTACCACAGAAAGCACATCAAATGGAGAGAGACTGCTAACTGAAATTACTAACTGGACATAGATAAGGTATATCTTGGGGAGGGAATAGGAGTGGGGGCCTCTCCCTACCCACTCCCCTATAGAAAAAGTGGCCTGGTACCCATATCAGTAAGTTTTAGGAAACTTATATTGAGGATCTTTTGCTTCCTAACTTACTAGCTGCTGCAGGAGGAAAGGAGGGCCAGCCCCCACTCCTTCCATGTGTAATGATTTTCTCTCTGTTTAAAAACTCCATGCCGGATCCTCTTTAGCTGCCAGTAGTGAGAAACCTTTCGCTTTATACTTTGCCTGTTAGTACGCACTGATATGACTAAATAGGAAGTGATCTGAAGTGCCCTAAAGCAGATAAAAAACCAGAGGAGTTTTTTTCTGACATGTCTTTAAGAGCCATCTGGAGGAAAAGAGAACTACAATTCTTTTATTTCATCATCTCTGTTCTAAGAAAGGACCTGGACAGCTAACACTTCATAGCCACAGCATCACGCTCGAGGAACTCAAGAGTGCATTTGCCATTGTTCTACCAGAGACTATGACAATAAAAAATTAAGTTACATTTTTTTAACAGAGAACTACATGGGCCCACTGTACTTACTAGTGAATATACAAGAAATTGCTTGAAAAAGTCCCTTCCTCTGTCATGTGAATATGCTTAGCACTTTATAGAAAGCAAAAGTGAGTCCCTATGCTACTACTGTTGTGTATCTAATTCAATGTTGTACTTACATTTCTAAACAGATAAGATGCAGCATAAACATACAGTAATGCCTTGGTTCACGAATGCTTCTGCTTGCGAACAATTCGGTTCGCTAAAAGAAGTGCCAACAAAATTTTGCTTCCATTGGTGAACTCTGCATCAGGTGATGAACACTAATGCGGCCGTCTTCCCCAGAACTGTGGATTGAATTAAGTTCGTGAACCGAGGTTCCGCTGTATTTTAAGGGGTAACTTAAAATTAAGAAATTTCTTGTATGTAAAAATGGTATTGCTTAATTTATACTTTAAAATCCTACCAAAGTATAAAATACAATAATCTTATATAGTTGTATTTAGTTTCTTGTATTCTGTGGAGATGGGAAAATGCAGTGGTTAATAATAAGGACCCTTCAATCAGTAACATTTGGCAGTCTATCTCAGCTCCTGTGTGACTTCAGTTAGTAAAAGCAGGACGCAGACTTTACAGTTTCTCATGAGCCTCACTCCACCCTACCCATCCCAGCATTCTGGTTCTATTTAATTGCTTTGCCTTACATGTGGGCAGGACCTGTGATTTTCTTTTAACTTAGAATATGCAAAGGTGATAGGATGCTGTTATGCTTTATACCCAGATGTACCCCCAAAGTCTCAAGGCTTTTGAAGGGTGATTGAGTGAAAGGGCTAAATAGGTAATTGTAGTATTTGGAGATGAGGCCTGGTCAGAAGAGGCAGGTCAGTGGGAGCAGGGTCTGATAGGGTATACCTCCCTCCATACTTCCTGCCTTTGCTCTCTGCTTCCTGGCTGCTGTGACCTAAGTGGCTTTCCTCCACCCAGACCCGTTCACCATGCTCTGAAATATTAGCCAAAATAAACTTCTTCAAATTGGGAGCTTTAAGTGCTTTGTTCTAGCAATGAAGAAAGTGACTAAGACAGATGTTACTCTTTGATGGTTATGTTACATGGCAAAAGTGATGGGACACCCCCTTGTGATTTTATTACATAAGATACCTTTGTAACAGAATGGACACAAAATCTCTCATTATTGACTTGGAAAAGCTCACAGGACAAGACATTGTAGATAGCCTCTAGGATCTGACATGACCTCAAGTGAAAAACTAGTAAATAGCTGGGGATAAAAGTCATATAGCCAAAAGGTACTGGATTCTCCCAACAATGGAAATGATCAAGGAAATAAATTCCTCCTCAGTCGATCCTACTGATATGAGTAAGCCCGTCCACTACCTTGACTTTAGCCTTGTGAGAACTGGCAAAGAACTTAACTAAGTCCTGACCCAGAGAAACTATGGGATACTAAATATGCATTGTGTTAAACTGCTAAATTTGTGGTACTTTGTTACATATTTCTCTAATCCTCATATTTTCTACATGTAAATTAAAAATAATTGAATCTTCCGGGGTAGTTGCTAACATTAAATGGCATCCTCTTGTCAGTGTACACAGACCAGGATCTGGTTCATGGAAAGCTCTCAAGCATTGATCACACTATACTAAAAATCAAATCTCAGAAGGGTAAAATTAGATAATTTACTGAGGAAGAGGTGAGTTCAGCTAATGTCAATAATAGTGAAGATGCAATCGACTAGAATACCAATTAATGAAGAACTTAATACACTTAATTTTATAGCATCTAATTTATGGAAGAGTCCCAAACAGAACAAACTGATGATCATGGGTATTCTTCTCTTGTCCTTCAAGCCTTCCAAGCATTCCTCCCAGAATTTCCAACCTCACAGGACTCAGTTTCTCTTAGGGGTTGTGTATGTGGAAGATGAGAGAATCTTATAATAGCTTGAGCCATACCAGAAACACAATTCTCTCTTTTGTCAGAATGGCTCCATATTTGCACAAGAAGTTAAATAAAATTACAGGGAAATATTTATAAAAATATAAACATTTTCATAATGCATAACCATTTCAACATAGACTTCATACATTTTGTATAGAAAAATTTTGTCATAAAAGCATTCATGTTCCTTAATAGCAGTTTGCATTATCTCGCTTACTGCCTTACTCTTTGAAAGTGAGCTTTATTTATTACTCTCATTTTGATTTCAGATCATTTTAATTACCAATAAACAGCAAGTACCAGTGGAGAATAGATTATTACTTATGTGGATGCTTTTAAAACTAGAATAGTTAGTGGCCTAATTCCAAAGGTTCTATAAACCATTTTTATAAGTGAATGATATCATAAAAAAAATTGGATAGAATCTCTGATGTGAGTTTGTGAATGTGAAGCAAAGAACGTCTACTGCTTTAAATACGTCAAATACAAATCAACATCATTAGCTTAAAATTTCACCCATTTCTCCATTTCATTAGGAGAAGAATCATCAGTGAGAAGATGACAGATTTCATCTACATCATGTCATGTCAAATATAACAATGAGAAGAAATGTGAATACTACCAGCATAGGAGCTGATACAAAATGATTTTGTAGCCTTAGTTTATTCCTCTGAAGCCAAGGAATGTTTTCCAATAAACCACCAAACAGGAACCATTGGAATTGATATCTTTCCTGATAAATTAACCAGAATCTCAAGAACTGAGTAGACTTTAAGCCCGTTGTAAGCAGTGGATTTCATATTTTATGGTAACAAAGATATTGCTGTTCTAGAGATGAAGGTATTGAACATTTATCTAATAGATAATAAGAATATACATTGTGTCTGAATTCACACAAATCTTTATACCTGTGAAGGCTTAAAAAATACTTGAAAGTTTATAATAAATCAAACTAATATAAGTTGGCCTTTGCCTAAACTGGGGGATTGGAGTTTTGCCTGTTTTTTTTTTTTTTTTTTTTTGTGGGTACCGGGGGTCGACCTCAGGACCTTGCGTGCCAGCAGGCGCCCGTGCCGCTGAGCGATATCACCGGCCCCTTTTTCGTATGTGGGTTCCGGGAGTCGAACTCGGGCCCTCGCGCTTGCCAGGCAGGCGCGTATGCTGCTGAGCCATCTCACCGGCCCTTGCCTGTTTTTTAAAACATGAATTCTATATTCAGAATTGCTAGTTGATCTGACAGAATAATGACCAAGAGCTCCAAACCACCCTGAATGTCTTTTATGCCTACTTTTATTTGCCCTATATTCTGATTTATTTACTTCCTCATCAACTGAAATGCTAATAAAATTTAATCATTAGCTATTAGTGAAAGCTAAGCTACTAACTGTAAATTTGGTCAAACCACTTCATCTTTTTGACCCTTTGTCTTTAATAAAAGCAAGGAGTCATTTTCTTTATTCTTTGTTGGGGGATTCAGAAGTGGTACTACATGAAAGCACATTAAAAAACAGTAAAGCACTATTCAAATTCAACATAAAATTACTATAAATATTAATATTATCATTTCTAGCTCCTGGATAGCTCATCAAGTATCATTTTTGCTAAGTAATAAGGTGAAATTTAATAACTTTTATTAACAATGAGATTGTTTGTGCATTCAAGATGTCACCATTTAGATGCTTTTAGTATTGAGTGTACTTTGTTTATCTTTCTAATAGTGGCTATGAATTAGTTTTATTCCACTCACATTCTCTAAAATAGTTCCACTCTCTTGTGAAGAACAGCATGCATTTAAAGGAAATAACTACAGACATAAAAGAAATCTTTGCAGAGGAAGACAGCATTACACTTCATAGTGATCCAGATCCAGGCTATAAAACAAGGGAAACTGACATGTATATATTTTTTGAAATAAAATTTTTCATTACTTATGTTTTTACATAAAAAATTTTCAGGGCCGGTGAGATGGCTCAGCGGCTTAAGCGCCTGCCCGGCAAGTGTGAGGGCCCGAGTTCGACTTCCGGAACCCACATACGAAAAAGGGGCCGGTGATATCGCTCAGCGGCACGGGTGCCTGCTGGCGCACGAGTTCTTGAGGTCTACCCCCCGGTACCCACAAAAAAAAAAAAAAAAAATTTCAAAGCACATTAACTAATGGGGAATGCTTATTTGATGAGTTGTCCTATTTCCAACATGCCTATTCTCAGGTAGCTAAGCACAATCAAAGAGTTCATAATCATACGACTCTTACAAACTTCAGAATGAGATGAATACAAAAAGATCTCATATACAGCAAGCAAGGAAATCAACTCCCTTTCCAGCTGCACACTCATTAGTCATCCAAGAACAAGGACATTGACAATGGGATAAAGGCTCACCACTTAAAATGCTGATAGTTCATTCTTAAAATAGTAAGGTGCAAAATAGTCCCTATTTTTACTTTTTGACATTTTGTCATTCAGTAGGAGCACAATAATATTTTGCTCTGGGTGACACCCTTAAAATAACACACAGTTTTCTTCTTTGTCTTGTCAACTCATCTGATTTGTATAGAAGTGCTTCATAAACTCTCCTCGAATTATTCTAAGATAACATTCCTTGGTTCTGCTTATTTCCACACAATTTTAAAATTCACAATTAATAATACTGATGTGTACCTAACTCCTTCACATTTGGGGAAACATACAACAAGAAGATATTTATAAATATATTTATGCATTACAAAGGAATAATATTATTATTTAGTGGAGAGTACACATTCTATGGTAGCATGTATATTTATAACTAATTAAATTCTATTATAAGGCACACAGAAAGTGACAGATGTCTAGAAAAAGAAGGCATTTCTTAATGGACAGGTTCTACATTCAGTCAAATAATTATTTCCTGATTTTAAAAATGCCACAAGGACATTAATACTGTTGAAAATTAAAGGAAAGGCAGTGATCTAAAAGAAAACATATTTAGAGAAAAATAATAATACATTCAGAAAGGTGGTACACGTTGCTTTCTGATAGCTAGTGTGTGTAAAGGAATATAGTTACGTCAGTAAATGTGCATGTTCTTTGCATTGGGAATAGTACACATGCAAATAACACACACTTGGTAGGACGCCGCTATGATATCAGTATGGTTTGTCCCTAGCAAGACTCATATTAAGCCTTGCCCCCGCCCCTAGTGTAGCAGTGTTGAAAGGTGTCGGGCCAGCAGGAGGGATTTATGCTTATCTTGTGGGAGTGAGTGCTTGGTCTCATGTGACTGCACCGTTCATGTGGAGAGTGGAGGGCTGTAAGTGAGCCTGTCACCAACCCTCGGTCTCTTGCACACGTGCTTTTCTGCACACACCGGCTTCTCCTTTCTCCTTTTGTGCCACGAGTTGATAATCAGAAAGCCCTCACCAGAAGGAAAGCAGATCCCAACAGAATGTTCTTGGACCTCCACACCTGTTAGCTGAATAAGCCACTTCTCATTAAAATGTACCCAGTCTTTGGTACTTCATTATAGCAACATAAAACTTACTAAGACAGACACGGAGACATGCATTATGGCTACATTAATTAGAAAATGTAGAATCTGAGCAGAGGTGATCATTTAACTTAATTCATGTCAAACTTAAATGGTTCAATTCCAAGGGTCATAATAGTAAGAAGAGAGAGCAAAAGTAATTTTCATTTAATTTATTTTAACAACAATCAAAAGAACTAGAATAACCAAAGGAAAGAGAGTGCATGCACACATGGATTTAAGGACAATAATTGTCCATTTTCCCTAAAATTGCTAATACTTTACCTTTTCGGTATACTGAACCTAATAAGAAACTCTTTAGGAAATAGCTTCTAGATTTTTTTTTTTCTATTAAGCGATTTTGGCAATTTAGACAAACTTTTCCTTCTCAGCTATTCCTCTCAGTTTGCTGATATAAACATGTGGTTGCACATTTTTCTCATTAAGTCATGCATATGTAGTCACAACAACAAGGAAATGGCATTGTAAGAAGGAACACACACCAGCAGAAGTAGCTCTAATTTATCGCAGATCATTATTGTCATCTTACGTGGTGCTGAGCTGGGCACTTAATTTAAATAGACATGGTCTCTGCAGCCTATGAATTTATGAACTAAAACATAAACAACACATTCTTGTTCTTCTACAAGAGGATCTGCTCTGTGATTTTCCTAATTAGTTCCAAGTATTAGGACTTTAAGATAAACTGGTCATTAGCTTTATTCCATTTTGCTTTTCTTCTTTTTGAGTATTGCCCTCTATCACGCCATAGTAAGGGGCTTTTGAGGAACAAGAAAGCACAGGAGAGAATCAAAAGGTCAGATATTCCCAAACACAAAACATGAATTGACGAATTCAATTTGTTCCTCGATTCTGGAGAAGACAGCCAAGGTCCTGTTCATTGCCGGATGCAGAGTTTGCAAAAGGAAAGAAATGCTGCCTAACACTTTTGTTTACGAACTGAATTGTTTGCGAACAGAAGCATTCATGAACTGAGGTACCACTATAAAATGATACATCATAGAAGCTGAAATGAGAAGAGGAAAAAGTGGTACGTGGATGATGTGGGAAAAGATAAAAGTCTCTTTCATAAACCAAAGGAGCACCCAAATAAACCATAGGCAAGAGGTATTATCTGGGCGATCACTGATAATCAACATGTGTAAATTAAAGCCAAGAATACAGAAGAGTAAGAAAAATTATTCTAAAAATTAAAAGAGAAGGCTTGCGAGCTGATTAAACAAAATGAAGTTTCCTAAAATGTAACTACAGCCCTAGCAACTCAGCAAAACAGACCAAATTAGACAAACGTCAAGTAATCCATAGACTATACATCAGTTCTGGTGAACCTACAGTGCAAGTATCACAGCAGGCTGTTGGTGTCATTGAAAGCTCTGAAAGGTTCGCCATCATTGCTGTAGACAGTTAAAATGTTTGGTTTAAGTCAGAACTGCCAACATTTTAAATCATAAAGGTGCCACGTTGAGTAACTTAAAAGTGTTGAATCATGACATTCTAAGAGGCAGAGTGAGTTTCAGAAATGGAAATTTCCCATTTAAAATGAGCCTATGATGGGAGATCTGAGAATGAGGTGAGTCAGCCTTTCAGTGACCAGCCTCAATTTCATAATTCTTCCTGCTTTAATCAGACGCCTATACCTGCTATAATTTTCCATTTCACCTTGTGTACCTACAGCCTGGTCTTCCCTTGTGATAACAATGAAGGAACTGGGAATATAGATCAGTAGTAGAGAGCTTACATGGCATGTGTAAGGCCCTGGGCTCAGTACCCAGCATCACATACAATAGAAAATTAAATAAAGAACATTGAAATTACCTCTTGTTAACAAATGTGTAGGGCTGGTGAGATGGCTCAGCGGCTTAAGCGCCTGCCCGGCAAGCGCAAGGGCCCGAGTTCGACTCCTGGAACCCACATACGAAAAAGGTACCGGTGATATCGCTCAGCGGCACGGGCACCTGCTGGCGCGTGAGGTCCTGAGGTCGACCCCCCAGTACCCACAAAAAAAAAAACAAAAAACAAATGTGTAGTACTGGAATGCCTAGATAACCAATCACATCTTTAATATAAGAAGAGGCAGATGGAATTATGATGTTGAATTTTATTTGATATCATCACATTTAATCTCATTCCACTGTAAATTCCTATGGTGTATAATGTATTCTTTTTTCAAGCTGACCCAGTAAGGACTAAATAAAAGATTGATGCCACCTCAATTTCAACTTTAATAGTTATTCAACAAATATCTGTTGAATATTTACTATGTTCCAGCCTCATGGACCAAAATTCAACTATCTGCTCAATTAGGGGTAACATAAGGAAAGTTTTAAAGAGTCACGCCTAGTACGGATTCAATTCTCTGATGATAGTTCTACATACATTCCAAAGAGCTGATTATTATTTGGCTGGTGCTCTGGAGTATAAGTAAAACCATTATCATTATGAAGCATCCAAAGTATTGCACCCTGGCTGCTATAGTAGAAGGCTTGGTTCTCAGCTTTGTGCTACAGGAAAATGGTGGAAACTCTAACAGGAGGGGGCCTACTGGGAGGTTTTAGATGGCTGGAGATGTCCCCATACAGGGGGTCATCAAACACCAGTCTCTTCCTCTCTTTTTGCTTCTCAGGCACTATGAGGCGAACATGTTTGCTGTCACAGCTTCCCACCATGACGTGCTGCCTCCTCACCACAGGCCCAAAAGCAATTTGGCCATTCGATCATGGACTTGGAACTTGAAACTGCAAGCCAAAATAAACCTTCCCCTTTGTAAGGTCAGGAATTTTGTCACAGTGGCCAAAAGTTGACTAAGACAATAGCTGACACACGTAATGAAGGTTGCAGGATGTCAGCTTCCACCTCAGGAATCAAAAAAATCAAATACAATTAGTTTATCCACCCTTAGTCAAATAAGCAAAGATGTTACTGTTTTCATTTAATTTCCAACTTGGAAAAATCAAAATGAGAAATACTATATTTCAATAAAAACATTCTTAAAATTAATCCTCTAATTAAAATATCTGAGCAAATAATTTCTGTGCAACCTTTTCTACTCACATCTGACATCACAATATAGAAGACTGAAAAGTAA
Source organism: Erethizon dorsatum (assembly GCA_028451465.1). Lineage (NCBI taxonomy): Eukaryota > Metazoa > Chordata > Mammalia > Rodentia > Erethizontidae > Erethizon > Erethizon dorsatum. Next base: position 13,977,024 of record CM051839.1, read on the forward strand.
AATGAGAAAGTGTTTATGAGATGAGGGTACTGAACTAGATGAATATTTTCTTCTAGGTGTAGGTGCACCCATAATAGCTGAGCTGTTTCATAAAGGGATATAATGTCCCCTAACGAGCAGAAGAAACAGAACCTGGGAATGATGGCTCATGCCTATAATCCTAGCTCATGGGAGAGTGAGGCAGGAAGATCAAGAGTTTGAGACCAGGCTGGACAACTTAGTTAGACCCTATCTCAAAACAAAAAGAGAAAAGGATTAGGGATGTAGCTCATTGGCAGAGCATTTCCTTAGCATGCAAAAAGCCCTAAATTTGATCCCCAGTACTGCAACAAAACAAAATAAAACAAGAATAGGAGAAATAGGGTCCCAATGCACCAATTTTGAGGTTAGATATTTTCATCTTACATCAAAACAATTATGTGATATCATCAAGAAAGAGATAAGGGGACAGAGAACTGTAAGTATTTGAAACATAACAGAGTATTAAACATGATAATCCTTAAACTTTGCTATGTCATTATAAATCACAGATCTATTTTTTGACTGCCTGAACATCTGCACAATTTGACAAAATGAACATCAATAACAAAGATGAACTATGAGCTCCATCTTGGGAGTAATATCCTTCTTTCTTGAGACCTTTGCTCATGATATAGAGATGGGGTGGGACAAGGACTTCAGCTCTGAGGATTGGAGACTGCAGAGCCCTACCCCACCCTGCTACTGCCAAAAAGCCACTGCAGGACCTGTGTTTCCATCAGCCCCTAACTTCAGAGTTTCACTGTTATCTTGGCATAAGAAATGGGACATTTGCCATTTTAATGAACTTACGGGGTTCACATTTCAGACACTTCAATATCCAGTGCTTTTTTAAAGAAAAGTATTTTATTTCTGGAATATTTTACCTTAGAGAAAGAATGTTTAATAAGTCCATTGGGAACTCACACCAGTATAATTCCTGAGACTCAATACCAACTACCTTCCTCAAAATTCTTCCCTGCCATAGGAAGCATGGAGGAGGAATGAGGAAGGAGAGGCTGAAATCGCCATGCAGAAGGCCCTTTATACGGTTTCCCACATCTTCATAATTTACAAATGTAAATCTGGCATAAAATAATAAAAAAAAAAACCTTTCTCCATATGAGCTTGAAGAGCCACTAATCTAAAAGAACATTGCTCCTGGGCCGCAAACTACAATTCACTCAATTTAGGGCAACGATTATCTAAAGTGTCCCTCAAAAATGGTTTCAAGGATGTGTCCTTCCTTCAGTAGCCACGGAGGTAACCAGAGCGAAGGATCATCTGCCTAAGGCGCCCCTGATGCCAACTGTACTGAGCGCCCCCTCCCAAGGGCCCCTCTGCTACAGGGAAGAGCAGCCTCCGGGCACATGGGCGCCGCCTCAGCGCGGGGAGCTGGAGGGTGTTACAGGCAAGCTGGTATTTACAGCTCAGCCTTGCCAGCTCAGAGGAATGCAGAGCAGATGTGAGTTTTCTAGGTTTTCACACTGCTTTGGAAAGGAAGATTTCTTGTTCCTCTTCCAAATTTCTACCGTGTTTGGCTCTTTATTAGTTATTGCTACATACTCTGTCTAGTAGCCAAGATCACCGTGGCAATAGCCATTTATTTACAATCTGCATTTAAACAAATTAACTTGAATCCATTACTGGCAGCACATCTTCATTTAGATAGAAACTCTGACATCACAGGACACAGCCATTCCCGGCGTAGCCCTTTTTCTTTCTTCCCAGAGAATAAGAACTGATCCACAGAGATAAACGGAAGGTCTGTGGGTCACTTTCCAAACAGGGGAGGGGGATAATGTAAAAGAGACGCTAATTTTTGTATTGCCTCTCGTCCCTTCCCTTTGTAAGTTAGAGTCTTAGGGAGCAAAATCTACTCTCTCATAGTAACTGGGCACTGAGTGGTTCTCTAAGAAAACGAAAGTCAAACTACTCTTAGCAAACAGCTTGAAACTGGAGAGCGATTGGAGCCCAAGAAGGATCTCAGGGGTCATTTTTCTTTTCCCATTTTCTCGCAATGCTGTAAGATTATTCCTCTGCAAATACGAAACCAACCTTTTTTTCAACATCAGAATTTTGAGAAAGTAAAACATTTTATAAATATGCCTTATATTCCAACAAAATGCCTTTGAAGAAAAAAAATTTAAGGAAAATACTGAACACTCGTCAACAGTATATAATGAATCATTCTCCATAAAAATCACATCAAATTCTCTCTCTCTCTCTTCTCTCTCCCTCTCTCTCTTTCTCTGTAGTGCTGGTGATTAAACCCAGGTTTTTATTATAAATGCTAGGCAAGTGCTCTACCAGTGAGCTATAACTCCAGGCCTTCTTCATTTTTCACCTATAGTATAAAAATAAAATAATAGTTTTATGCCCAAATAATTCCAGGTCTTCCTGATATCAGTAGGTCAAGTAAGTCTTTTTTTAAAAATCACCCTCCGCATCAACACTGTGTGAGCACTAAGTATCTTTTTGTTCCCTTTAATGTGTAACAGAGGTAAAGAGTCTTCTAAAATGAGACAATGTTTGCCCAAACAATAACCGTACTGTTATTGTTATGGCCACAGTGAAACCACTTACTGTTATGGCCACGGTGAAAACCATGCTGTGCTGTGAGATGCAAAAAGTCATAGAATGAAAATCACCATGAGCTTGGAACTAAAGACCTGGGGTTGCGTGTTGCTCTTCGTTCAAAGAACACAGCCTGCTATGAACCTTTCTGAGGCATCGGGGATGCACTCAGTAATGTTACCTCAAGAGCTTAAGGTATGTTCTAGCTTTATGCAGGCAGAATAATAAAAGCAGAATTATTCCCACATTCCTTGTTCAATAATTGCTGTCCATGTTTCATCTACCATTTCTAAAGAATAATTTAAAGATAAATCAGAACACATAATGAATAACATTCAACATTTCTCTTCTCAGTGACTTCCCCTCCAACAATTTTCTTAGGCAAAACGAATAGGAAACTAAAACCTAAATCAGTTTTTCTTACACATTACCAATACCAACGTCATTCAAATTCTCAGCACACTTCCTCTTACCCTAGGCTTACTTCATTCTTCATTAATGTTCAAAACCTTGCTTTCATATAGCAGAATAAGCATATTATGCATAAGCCATTGAGCCTCAAACACAAGACGGCCCGGTGTGGTATAAATATTGATTAAGTACCCTAGTAGTGGGAAGATAGTGGGAATCATTTAAAAGTACCCAAGCCATTATTATTTTTCAAGATTTAAAAGAGCAAGAATGTTAATGATTATAAAATTCTGCTTTTATATTGTGAAATTATACTTCACATGCATTTCATGCTGCAAAGCACCTTATATACAGCTGTGTCAGTGACTATGTCTCAGCCCCAAACCCAGATGTCTTAGTCTCTGCCTTGTGAAGCTGGACCTGAGCCTCTCAAAATCGCACTGCCCCAGCTGGCTGTATGTAAGGTTTTTCTAACAGCGCTTAGGAAGACCACAAAGACTAGAGGATGAGGAAGGAACAATTCTTTATATGGTAGATGACTTCTCCTTGTTGCTAAGACCTTCATCATAGCCATTTTCTTTGGCCCAGTAGCAATAGCTGGAACTCCTTTGCAACATTCCCAGCACTTACAACTCTGCAGCGTGCCTTTTGGAGATACCTGGGCGAGCCTCTCGTGTGCCCTCTATGGGGTGGATCTAAGGCTGACAGCGGGATTTGCCCAAATTCATCAGCAGTGAGTAAACTATAGTCCCACTGGTATTTCCTCCAAAGTTCTAGTTTTGAATAATTTCCCATCTTCCATTTGCCTCCCCCTCTCTGAGGTAGTAGCTGTCTGTCACAGTTACCACTTATAATTATTTGGAATTCTCTTTTGACTCAGTAACAAGAATGTTAGCTCAGTCACCAACTACTTACTTTAAATACATAGCTTAATTAACTAGTGTGGTTTGTGGCTATGGCTGGGATCCAATAAGTTCAATAACCCTGTGGGGGTTGTTAAAGTAAACATTATTGTCCCCACTTCACAAAGGGTTAAGTAACATCTTGTTAACTAATTGTCTATAAGAGTAAAACCTGGGAGTTGAATTCAATATTCAAACTCAGTTTCTAGCATAGTTTTCATAGAAATTGCTTCTATGCTGGGCATGGTGCCCCATGCCTGTAATCCCAGCACTCTGGAAGGCTGAGGCAGGAAAATCTGAAATTCAAGCTCAGCTTGGGAAATTTAGTAACTTAGTAAGCATGTATCAAAATTAAAAAAAAAAATTCTGAGGATGTAGCTCAGTGGAAAGGCCCTGGGTTCACTTCCCAGTGTGAAAGAAAGAAAGAAAAAAAGAAAGAAAGGAAGAGCGAGCCTCCATTTGTAAAGTGAACACAGTACTTACACAGTACTTTTCATAGCTACTCCCTACATGCAATCAAAACCCATATGTAAAAGTACATGAGGTAGCCAGATGAACTGGCCATTTAAAATCAGACCTTTCATAGAAAGCCCAGGTTAATTAGCACATTAATTTGAATCATTTTTAACATCTTAATTTCAATCATTTTTAATAGCTTTAAGAGTTCCTATAGTGTAATAAACAGTGAGAACATTGAAGAATGTCAAAATCATACTTACAAGCTCATTATTTCCTACGCAGTTTTAAAACTGGAAAAGCAAAATTCTAAGTAAAATGCAGCTCTCTTTTACATTTTCTAGCCGCCAGATAGTCTATAAATATGAAACCGATAGTGAAGGCTGATGTTTAAACTAAAAGTAATGACTATTTCCTGATGTGCTTGGTAAAGTATTCTGGACCTGAGCTTCCTTACTCTGGTTGAACAAACAGTGTTTTTTCCTCTTGTCTGCTCAGTGGACGTGGTTCTAAAGACTTCTCTGTGTTCCTGTAAATTACAGGAATTCCTTTAAAGTGCAACTGGAGGCCCTGGCAAAGCCTAATCAAGTTGAAGAAAGCACCGTAAATACTTCCCAGATGGCCTCCTTCCACTATTGGCAACCTGAGGACACCAAAAGAAAGTGAAAACCCAGGATCTGAAAACAATACATAAATTTTCTTTTCTTCTTTCCTCATTTTTTTTCTAGATCCTCAGAACTAAGAGGTAGGAAAAAACATTAAAATTACAGTTAAACTTGCAGTACTTGCTACAGAAATACACTTAAATATATATTCTGTATGACACAAAATAACCTTTTATCGTTTCATGTATTCCCAACCATATGTCTGTGTGTCTCACCAAGAACTGAAAAAAAAAATCCACCTTCTACTTTAACAGGATCAGACTTGGTCTCCCTCTCTGTGGTTGGTGACATACCATAAACAGAGAACTAAAGAAGAAAAACAAATGAAAGAAACATTTCCACCTCTCTAATTACTTTCTGTCAATTAAACACCTATGAAAGTGCTACTTTATAATTCCAATACTATCGGGATTTGTCACTGAGAAACTAATGGTAAATGACAGCATCCACATAGCCTCTACTTGATGGAGAAGAGTCCGCTGCTGAAGAGATGGCGTCTTTAACAGTCACGTGCAAGTTCTTCGTGGAAACTGAGGCTGGAGAGGAGGGGTCTGTTCAGTACGGTCACTTAGGAACGGGGTGCTATTTTTCCAGCTCACTAGCTCACTACCCTGGTAACTAAAATCCTTATCGTTTCACTTTGCAGATGATCCACACTGTTATGCAGAAGCCCAATGAGCACACATTAAAAGTTGAAAAGTCACTAAGTACATATTTTTAAATGTCCACCATAAGGCTTTTTATGAATGAGGTGCACCTTTGCGTATTCTACATTTATTCTGTTAAAATTGGTGAAGGCAATAAACAGAAACCATGCTAATATATTCGTCAGAAAATTGTCAAGACTGGAAACACTATGATTCTGAAGCAGCACTGTATTTTGTAAGTTGCAAGTACTCCTATTAGCCTCTAGGGGGAACTCCAGGATCTTCCCCTTAATTTTCCTAAAGGCTAACTAGGAAAGGAGAAAACTCCATGATACTATGAGGGAATAATCTGACACGTGTCAGGTGCAAGGACACTGACTGGACTGTGTAGCTTTCAGGGACTTGCAGGGGTCAGCATGGCAAATATTTCTCATGTTCACCAATCATTCCTTCCATGAAGCAACCAAACTAAATCACGACCTTGTACACTTTCTCCCTATGTATACATGTAGAGATGGAAGTGTACATATGCACTGCAGCTGCATCTGGAATTAACTGATTACACCTTTGCTCAGACACTCATACCCCTGTCCTTGTGGGTAAACACTGTACACAGGAACACTCGGGCAGCCTGGGGCAACGGCCATAATACTGGAGCGCCCATGAGTTTTCTCTGACTTCTAATAATATAAAAGAACAGTAGAGAGAGTGTTTGTTTTAAAATTGCACAAAATGCCATTAACTAGTTTTGTGACTTTAAACAAAACCCCTTGCCCTTTGAATCCCACTTTCCTCTCTAGATGCCTTCTAATGTGTCTTATGACTCCAAAACTCTATGCATTTTATCTTCAGCAATTTCTTTCCAGTGCTAAATGAAATTTTGTTCGGTAACTCTTGGCAGTCTAAGTTACTTCTCCAGTATGTGATGTAATTGACATAAGTCCATTCGAGGTCATAGAGCAAATTCTGAAACATCTTCAAGTGTATAAAAATTCGAGTGAAATGCATAAGATCAGACAGCTGCAGAGAGCTGAAACCCAGCAGCCAAAACCCACCTAAAGAATCTCAACAACAAAGTCACATCTGCGTAAATTTAATCTAGCATATTGGATAACATGTGGAAAATTCTTCATCGAGCCTTGGGATATGGGCTCAACAAATGTGCGCACTGACTCGGACACCTACAGATTCAGTGGGTGCACAGACACCTTGCATAAATCATCTTCCGGATGGAGCCAGCAGCATTTCTTGCCATAATTATGTAGCACTTCAGACACAGACCCTCTTTATGTAGGAGGAACAGGACTTTCACAGGAAAGGCAGAGTAGGAGGATCCCTGAACCAGTTCTGTGTACTTGGAGCTCTCATCTATTACCATTTTGTAACATTGATGTACCTTAGGTACTCAAGGGATACACTGGCCAGAACAATTTGGATAGGGAACCAAAAGGAAAATTACAATAATGGGTTCCAATTCTTCCAGAGAATCCAACTACCAAAATGAGCTGGAACTATGGGAGATAGAACAAAGAAAGATCTTACATTGCATTTAATCTAACACCCTCACTTGGCAAATTAGGAAAGAAGTTTAGAGAGCTTCAGTGCTTCTTTGGAATAATCTTCATTGTAGGTTTACCTTAGATGCTATTATGTGCTTTACCATAGTGGAGCAAGGTGGATGGGAAATTCCACTTCAGCACACTCCATGGTATAGGGAACAGAATTAAAATGCAGTTAACCCGTAGGTAATGTATCAGTTAGCTATTTCTGCATAAAAAAGCAACCTGATACTCGGTGGCTTAATGACGATTTCTGATTTCTCATAGTTCTGTATTTGTCATCTGGGGCTCAGCTAAGGGTTACAGTGGGAATAGATGTCTTAAGATAGCCTCACTCACATGCCTGGGCCCCTGCTAGGATGGCTGCAACAGCTGTGATATCTTGGACTCACCCTCTCCCTGCAGTTTTCATCCATTCTACATGATACTGGAAGTCTTTCAAGGGCAAAGGTAAAACCTGTGAGGCCTTTTAAATTAGAAGATGAGAAGCCATGGTAATCACTTCTGTTGCATTTACCCTATCAACGCACATCATAAAGACAGACCAGAAGCAAAAGGTGAGGAAACAGACCACCTCTTTTTTTTTTTTTTTTAACTTGCGGGTACCGGGAGTCGAACTCAGGACCTCGCACTTGCCAGGCAGGTGCTTATGCTGCTGAGCTATATCACCAGCCCTGAAGACCACCTCTTTATAGAAGGAGCTACAAATAATTTGGGCACATCTGATTTAACAAATACAGACAAAAGAGAGAAATCAGAAGTCTAAATGAGATACAGATTTGATCCTCTCCTTGTTTATTCAATAGAATAAAGGGACAGAAGTGACTTTAGAGGTCTTTGATTCTCTGCTTTAGATAATTAATTATTTTGAATTATAACAAACAAAAACTATGCCAATGCTGTAATTTTATACAAGGTCTGCATCACAACTGGTACTCACTATACTCACAATTTGAAATCACAGTGATGACAGAAGTAGGAACAGGGATGTTTCAGAGAAACTAAACTACATTTGGTCAATTTATTTATTAAACACATATTCTTATCCATTAGGAAAAGTCAGGACCTTCTTGGCTGAGGAAAGCAATTACTTTTGCACAGAGAATCTTTATATAACAGCACAAAGGAGATTCAGGTTACTGGTTTCTGGCGAGACTAAAGCATCAAAAGTAGTCAGTGCTTAATCATGCAAACTTCATGAAGCAATTCAACTTTTCAGAGCATGAGGCTAATGAAGTCAAAGCTTTGATCCTCAGATAGGCCAATTAATTTCGTGGAGAGAAATCCTTTTGTACATAAGGATAGCCTTGATCACTCCTCTCCCTACTGAGTCCTTTCTTAACCAAAAGAGAAACGGACAGTGTAATTCAATTCAGTAAGATGCATCTATTTTTTGATGCCACATACTCTAATAGATGCTACTAGGGTTATAAAAATGAGAATTATGTATTTTTATTCTTCGGATTGGTAAAGACAAAAATGGATAGTTTACAGTAGAAAAATGACACAGTGTTGGAGAGATTGAACAAATTACAAACTGAATTCAAAGAAGAAAAATAATTACATTGGAGATTTAAAATATACAAAGGTGGTGATATTTGCACTATACTTTTAAACATGGGGTGAAATTTTTGCTAGTTGGAGAGAAGGAGGAAGGCATTCTAGAGAAAAGGGAGAGTAGAAAGCAGTGAATGTTAAAAAAAAATCCTGCTGTGTGTACAATGTATGTTCTAAAACATAAAACAATAAAACAATAAAACATAAAACAATAAAAACAGAAAATTTGTGAGGAATAAGATTATCGGTATAGATTGCAGTCAGCTGAAAAATAATTTACTTTGCTTTGGAAGTCAGTGAGGAACTACTAAATGTTTTTGAGCAATGAAATAAAATAAATAACCACAGTGGTGTTTTTAGGAAGCATCTTCTGGCCACAATGACTGGTTGATTACAGAGGAAATGAGAAGTCAGGAAGAGAGGTTGGGTATCTACTGCAGTAACTACCTGAGAATAACCAAGGCCACAGCCAAGAAGAAAAGAGTCCAGAGCACAGTGGATCATTGACACTTCTGAGGTAGAGTGTAACCTACTCTTCTCAGAGACAGGCGTCAAGTAAAAGGAAAATAAAGATCTTATGTAAATGATAGAGGAGAAGAAAACATGGGGCAAACATGAATAGCCTTAATGTTTTCTGCATTCCAGACTCTTGCTTCCGGACAATGATGTTAGACTTTGCTGGGGCACTCAGGGAGTCTGAGGTGTTCTCCATGGTCGGTGCCTTAGGACAGCTATAAGGAATGTCAAAAATACATAAAGCAATTGTCAGAGAGCGGCTGAGATGAGATGCACACTGCTGGAGAATCTAGTCAATCTGATTTTGCAATTTTCTACAGCCATACTCAGTGTCACAGGAACATGAAAGTAATTGGACAATGGAAATTATCCAGGCTTGAAACCAGGATGAATCAGGGGAAGGAAGTAGAGGGTCCAGGGTTCTGCTGAGGACACTTTTGAAAACTGTACTTATGAGGTTCTGCTTGAGTACAGGAAGCCAGATTGAGAGGGATAGATTGACAGGGAGAGCGGGAAAGCGGAGATTAGGATTTGTGGGAATGAGGCGGCACTTGGAAGATCGAGTGCTGCTGGTGAGGTACCACAGTTCTAGGCATGACATAAGAAAAATAAATATATTTGGTTTCTACCCTCAGTTCCTGGCACAGAATCCTAAAACCCTTGCAATTTCCTGAGTGACAAAGGTTCTGAGTCTATCTATTTTCTAATATTTGATCTTTGACGTGAGCTCCTGACACAGAGCCTCTAATTCCTCATAATTGCCTAGGATATAAAAGATCTTGTAGTCTAATGAGGGGACGGTCAGTGGGCTCCTTGACGAGATTGGTCACCAGAAAGAACAAGCCATCAGTAGAAGCTTGGACTTTTTTGCCCCAGCACCCATATAGTCCTCTAGGAAGTGGAGAGAAGCTAGAGATTAAGTTCAGCATTGATCATGCTGCCAAGATGACGCCCTCATAAGTCCTACAGGACTCAGAGAGCTTCCAGTAAACACATCCAAGTGTGAGGTGGGGCTCACCTTCACGGAGACACAGGCTCCTGCACTCAGGATACTTCCATATCTTACTGCATGTACCTTCCTCCCCACCTGTTTATCTGTACCGCATAAAGTATCTTTTGCTTGTTTCAATAGTAAATGACGTGGTTTCCTGTGTTCTGTGAGCTCCTCTAGCACATCATCAAATACAAAAAGGGAATTGTGGGAACTTGTGATTTGTAGCCAACTAGGACAGAAGTTATGGGTAATATGGGGAGCGATCCCAACTCAGATGCCTCACGATTGGCATCTGAAGAACAGGACAGTCTTGTGGGACTGAGCCTTTCACCCGATAGGGTCTGTGCTAACCCTGCACTTGTCAGTGTCAGAATTGAATTGCAGGACATGCACCTTGTGTCCACCAAGTATCAGAGAATTGCTGCTTGTGGAAAACCCACACATCTGGTGATAGAAGTGTTGAGTGCAAGCATAATGAAGAAAAATACAGTTTGTTTTCCCTGTATTTCCACAAAAATCTCGCCACTCTAGTGGGGCAACTTTGGCCTCCCCTCTTCTCCTCAGACAATCCTGAAAAATAATGTGACCTATGGGTAGTTGGGAAAGCCTTATCTTCCTCTAGAAATCCCTCATATATCCGAACACAGTATGGGTACTGAATAAGATGATCTTTTGCAGTCCTTTCTGGGATTTGTATGTTATGATTTTGTGCCTTATTATTTATTTTGTATTTTAGTTATTTAGTAAATCTAGTTATTTTGTTTATAATACATCCCTGATCTTTTAACTAATTTGCGAATAAGTTCAAACACATAGACAATTATAGAGAATAAAATGTAATATAACAAAAGTCCTATTACCTACCATTAATCTAATCACAACATTTTGCCTTATTAGCATCAGTTTTGCTTTTAATGATGTGTAAAATGAAACATGTGGAGCCTTTTGTGTGTTCTTTCTTGATCCTATTTCTCCTGCTGGTTTCAAAACCAATAAATGTGCTGAATTTAATTTTTATTATCACTATGCATGCTTACATCTTTAGTAAGCATGTTTATCCATAGGTTTCTATTTTAAAATGTGTTTTTACAATATACATTGAGAATTCACTCATATTTACTGCTTTCCTAGTATGAATATATAATTTATCCATCTAACTTAAAGCATTTAGATATCCTGAAAATGTATACTAATATCAAAAAATGCAAAAAAATAAAAAATCTGGGAGACAGGTGGCAGCACTATTTGAACATCACAATTATCTGGGGAATTTTTTTAAAAAATCTAGATGCCTTGTCCTAGAGCTGTGCATGCCACATTGATTTTACATCGTGGCGGAGCTAGCAAATAATACTGGGGTGGAGCACTGGGGTAGAGAAAAGGTGACTCGTAGATTGTAAAAGGGGACCTGTCACTTCTGTCTCACAAGTTCCCTCTGCAACCCCAAAGCCTATGAAGAATCAAATCTCAGTAAATGGAAAACTTGTCCCCATTTCCAGCACATTAACACTCTGGGAACACTCACTGAGCAGCTCTGTCTAGAGCAAGGATTCGCAAACTTAACTGCACACTAGAATCTCCAGCGCTTCCCAGAATGTGCCAGATTAGAGTATCTGGTGATAAGGGTCAGAACACCCAAGCTTTCTTAACACCTTCCAGATGAGTCCAAAATGCAGCCCCCTACACACACGGTGAGAATCACCTGGAGCGCTAGTTTCAAATGTGTATCTTCAGTCCTCAAACTACTTTAATAGTCATGCTGGGAACCTGCCCACTTAAAAATGCCTCAGGTAAATATCTAGGAGCAAAAGTGCTGTGTCTCAAATCAACAGCGCTGAGAGGTCTGGTTTAAAGCCCCTTGAAAGCCCTTATTTGCTGGAACAATCGATTCAAGCGAGTAATCTTGCCTTTCCAGATAACATCCATGTCGAAGTGGCCATCCTGACCTTACCACCACAGTTGCTGGAATGGGAAAAGATCAGTTCAGAAATCATCAGAAAAGGATTCCAGCCTTCTGAGGGGCTTTGTGTGGTGGCTATTTATTTACGCCACTCCACATACACATATAGTATTATCCACTGTGCCTGTAAATGACCTCTGAGATTCTGGCCATAGAAGTCTCTCTTATTCTTCAAGAGGCTATAAAGAACACTGGTGAAAAAGAGGCTCTAGGGCCAGATTGCCTGGGAAATCCTGGCTCAACCAGCAACTAGCTGTGCCATCCGGAGCAACACACTGAATCTAACCATGCCTACGGTCCCTCTTTTGTAAAAATAGTCACGGTAATAATAGTGGCTACCCTCAAGTTGTCATGAAGATTAAATAGGAAAATAATTATAAATGCCTAGAGTTTAAATGCTTAGTAACGATTAATTTATTACTACCACTAATAACAGTTTACATTTCTCCCTGAATGAGAGATATTTTTTCATGTTTATTTCTAGAATTCTTCCCATCCTCATCCATTCAAATATCTATGCTTTTATTCTCACTGTAGCAAAGAAAAGAAAGTTAATAAAAATCAAAATTTTTAAATCTTCTATTAGATAATAAATTGTTTAATTTTTAAAAATAGATTAAATGCCTCTCCATTTTTGCCACTATCATTAATAAATGATGTTAGGAGATATCTATTTAAAAATATACATTATATCTACTTTAGTTCAAAGTTCTGTGTTATTTGGATTCAACTTTTTCAAGGATCCCTAGGTCTTGGTATCCCCTAACTTACGCTTCAATAATTTGTTGAGTTAAAATAACCCTTTTACTCAGTAAATTCTTCTTCATGTCAAAGTTTATTCGGTCATGCTGAACTTTAATCCCATTTTCTCTCAGTTTGGTTTTTGTGCTCATCGTTAAAATAGGACTTGTGATAACTATTATTACATAGGATGGATTGTGGGAAGAACTTCAAGTCTTTAGTTTCAGGGTGTATGTCCCTCCCCTTTCTTCCAGTTACCTGTGTTTTAGTTGAATTTCTCTGAACGAGGCTCCTCCTCTATCCAGCCTTGTTGAATCCAAGTCTTTAAAAATCACGCTAGAATGTTATACTGTGTTTCCTTTTGAATTAAATGCCATGTACAACAGGGGCTTTTAAAGAAATACTGAAAGAAATGTTATTTGAGGTAATTTTGGTCATAAAGTACAACCCATTTTAGAGCTCCAGATCAGGATTCTGACAACATCTATGTGAATTCTGACCTTAGTGTTAATATAAACATAGCATACACACAACTAGTAATTATGATGAATCATTTTAGAGCCTATTGTCCAGAAGGGTGAATGAGTAGCCAAACTAGCAAATAGAAAAGTAAGGTCAAATTATGAAATTTGCTCACTTAGGACTTTTAATAATCTTTAGTACTTTGCCTTGTCCCTAAGAAGCAGCTGGTCATCTAAAACCATCTGGTCTTTTGTGCTAGATAGAAAGATGTCACAGTCAAGGTGTTTCAAAGTCATCACCATAGAAGCAAACAGATTTGAAACCTGAAGAATTTACAAAGAGCTGCCCTGAAAATCATTTCAGAAATTTTTATTTCCTAGGACTACTTCACAATACAAAGGCAAGTGTAGTTATGACACACTGAAAATAATTAATGCTAAAATCCCTCTCTCGGCTGTGAAGAATTTAGGTCATTTCAGGGATGGGATAATGTCTATGTTAATTCCACAAATCCCACAGGATCCAAGTCTGAGAGCTGTAGGAAGGGAGAAAAAAATTTTAGATAATGGTTGGAGATGATGATTATAGTTAATATAATGATGGAATGTCTTTTAATTATGTCAGTTTGCAAAAAAGTTATTTTTTTTAAATGTAAGGCAGAAGAAGTATATTCCAGTAGCTATGAAAACAATGTGACAATCTATCAACATTATTAAAAATATGTACTAGCACTTTCCTTATATGGGTTGAGTTTATGTATATAGTATATTTACATAGCTTTGTATTTGTTTCTTCCATTAATTTTGTGTTTTTATCGTTTTATTTTTTTTCAATTTTATTTTTTATTCATACATGTTTGCAGTACATAATGATTATGTTCCTTGTGGGGAGTTGATGTGTATAACACATCTCAACCTTTTTTAATCCCCTTCTCCCCTCCCCATCTCTTGGTCCCCTTCCCATCTGCAGAAGATCTGGCTCCCTATTTCTGATTGTCTATTCTGTGTTTTACTCTTCATTTGTGTTCTGGATTTCTCATATAAGAGAAACCTTGTTTTCTATAGTATGCAGTATGCAATATATTTTGCTCCTTCGGTGTCATGCTAGATGCCGTCTCTTTATCTCAACTACTTTCTTACAATTCATCAAGTCCCTCGTTTCCTACATACGCTTAAAGTCCAACCACTTCTCTTCATTCCTCTGTTGATACAGCGGCCCAGTCACTGGCATCTGTTCTACCTGCTCTCCTACATCTCATTTCACTCATATTCTACAGAGTGGCTAGTGTGAGCATTTACATGTATAAAGGGAATTACGTCTTCTTCCTACTTAAAGCCACTCAGTGGCTTCCTAAACCAAATAAAATGAAGTTTAAATACATCCAAGACCTTGCATGAGCTGGCCCTGCCTACATCCCTAGTCTGATGTCTAAACTTGTGTGGTCTAGTTTTGGTAAATGGGACAGACACTGTGATTTATCTTCCTCTTCCTTATGTCAATGGGACACTTCTTTCTTCCCGCCACAACTCCAGTTTTGCCAGATTGACAGTTTTCCCAGTTTTCCTTACAGTGAAGGTTGGTTACCAGAGTGCACCCAGTGATATGCTAATGAATACATATATGATGGGGACTAACTTCAAGTTTTCAGTCAAGTATCATAACTTAAAGAAAAGTTTCGTAAGCATCCTTCATAAAATTAGATTCCCCACTGTTTCTCTCTGGCATGCAATCGTATCTCTTTATAGCCCTAATTACAACTTGTAATTACATCCTTTTATTTGTTGGTTTGTTTCCATTTCTCCCACTCCTCCATAAATTCTACAGTGACCATTTCTGCTTTGTTTACAGCTGGATACTGTCGCCTCTCACAGCAGTGGTACTAGATAAATATTTGTGGGTAAGAGAGGGAATTAAATAATTAATTTCATAAGTAATTATCCAGCATTATGAATTATATAGTTCCATCATGTCAATAAACTTTTATGACACATTTATTGTGTTCAGGGCTTCATGTTTGACAATGTAAACACAACATGGCTGATGCCTTTAAGAATGATGCAGACTAGCACAAAAAACACATGGACACAAACGAGCATAACAAATAGTAGATGTCATAAGCACAATGCAGATACCATAGCAGTTCAGAAGAGGGAGAAATCCCAATTGATAAATGTTGGGAAGAGAAGGAAGAATTGATGTCTAGCTTGGTAATGAAGTTCAGTATTATTTCAATGAATGTAAGAGATGAGGCTGAGTGGTGGTGGTGGTGGGGGATGAAGCCCAGAGAGGAAACTAAAGGCACTTCCAAAAAGTTTGTGTTGTGTGTAACAAGGAACAGTTCATCAAAAACAAAAAAATGCAATCAAACGAATGCAAAAAATGCTAACACAGTCCTATGCGTTCATCTCCTTTAACTCCTTACCTTGATCATCCTGGGGATGACTCAGTTTGGCTTCAGGAATAATAGTAACCATGCTGTAGTTGAGTTGATTTCTGAACACACATCGCAGACATGGCAGAGAGGGAGACACACGTACAAACACACACACACACACACACAGTGGGGGGAGGGAAAGAGAGAAAGAGAGGAAACAGGATGTGGTGCTCTGCACAAAGTCTTCAGGGGAGGAGAAATTAACACTATTAGAAATTATGTATTTCCAAATTGAGACTTGGTAAGTATAGAAAGGAAAGCAATCTACTATAAGGAGAACACAGACAATTAAATATTTAACAGAAAGTTAAAAAAAGAGAAGTATAGCTTGCACGATGTGTGAGAGGTAAAATGTATCTCCAAATGCCTGTGATCCTCTTGTGGTTTTTTATTCTCTAAATGTCTTTTGGCCCCACTGTATCCAAAGCATCATCATCAGAGGGAAGATACATGTAAAGCTGGAGTTAAGAATTGTTTTAGCTATCTATGAGAGTCCGAGAGCACACACACAAGTGCGTTCATGAAAAACTTTCAAATCCTTATAAATGAGTGGCAGTGAATTGAATATTTCATTTGTATGTATCTATCTTAAAAAAGCTTCAAGGACTACTCTTTCAAATGTGCTATGAAGTTAACACAAGTGAAGAGTATGCATATGTGCATTTCTATGAATGTATATAGAAAGGTATAAGGATATATTCTGTATAACTATATATTTTGTGTGTATTATAGTTTGGATGTTGAATGCCCCCAAAGGTCCATATGCTAAAGGCTTGGAGCTCAAAATGATGGCACTTGGATGGAGTGGATCCTTAGATTATTCCCCGGTTTCTTAGCCTCTCTCCTCTCTTCTGCAGTCTCCCCGCTCCTCTCCTCTCTCTCTCTCTCTTCTCTCTGTCTCTCTCTCGCTCTCTGTCTCTCTCTCTTACTCCTGGCTTATAATGTGAGTAGTTTCCTCTGACATGTTCCCTCCTTATCCCCCACCATTGACATCTGACACTGTTTGAGGCTCAAAACCATTGTTTTGGTTTCCAGCCACCCAGTCACAAGCTGGAACCTCCAGAACCATGAGATAAATAACCTTTTTCTCCTTCATAAGATAACTGCCTCAGACATTTCATTGTAGAAACTAATACAATAGATATAGATATAGATAGATACAAATAGATATATATTTTTTCTTATGTGTGATATATTACAATATGTGCTACACATTTCACGGACTTTCTTACGCCTTGTTATTTGACCCTCGCAGTGTGTCTAAGGAGTAAATAACATTATTTTGCTGTATAACTTTTAGGTATGGAAGTAAAAATAAACAGATGATGCTGCTTGCCTAATGAAAGGTAAGTTAGTGCCCAAATCCGAGCGGAACCAGGCTTTCATTGAGTCCAGCGATCTTTCTGTTACACTCATAGCAGCAGAAAGACATCTCTACTTGCAGCACGTGCAAACAATGATTAAGGTGGTGTCTCATATATAATGTCACCCAAGATTTATACATCACATTTCTTTCCAAAGGTTTTCAGATATTATCTCATTTGTCTTGCAGCATCTCTGAAAGATTAGTAGGGGCAGGAAGGTTCATCTGCATTCCTCAAGATGGATTATCTGAGGAAAGTAAAGATGAAGTCACAGGGAGCTGTTGAGCTCAGGCAGTGATCAAAGCAGAATTTAACCAGCTGTTTCCATCCTTGAGCTCTTTCTGCTGATCTAGGTAGCAGAACTGGGTGAGTGAGCAGGGGAAGAAAAGGCAATAACTGTATTATTTCACTGTCACCTTTTCCAACATCTTTCTCTGGTGTTTCTGCCAATAGGCATATGAGGGAACGGGGAACAGGATCTTAACTTGGAAATTCTGCTTGTTCCAAATTAGTGATTAATGTTTAATGCTAAGAACAGAAAGAATATTAGCACCTCATATTTTAAATAAAATTACAAACAGTAAGGATTTTCTTTTTCAAAGATTTCTAAGGCAGATGAAATAGACTTACTGCCACATTAGTCTCCTAACCTCCTGTATTGGTCAGCTTTTCCATAGCTGGGACATAATACCTGGCACCACCAATTTAAGGAAGAGAGATTTACTTGGCTCATGGTTTCAGAGGGTTTAGTGCCTTGTCGCCTTACAAAGGTAGGAACATAATGGTAGAAGGGTATGGTAGAGTGAAGCTGCTTAGTTTCTGGTGGCTGGAAACCAAAACAGGAGAAGAATGCCAGAGAAGACAGGCCCAGGGACCCGATACAGACCCCAAGGTAATGCCTTCATTATGCACCCAGACACACCCAGAAGTATGCTTTAGTAATCTCCTCTGCAGCTCTGAAGCCAATTAAGTTGATAATTAAGTTTAGTCACCGTGTTTTCTTTAAGTATCTTTTAAAAAACAAATAGGAAAGGAGATAGCAAAGATGTCATCAAGGCACACAGAGAGTATTGCCATAAATTCTTTTTCAATGGGAAATAAAACCTATCCCAGCTCAATACGCTAAGTAAGAGGGATCTAAGAGAATTTATAATAGAAATTTCAGCATCTCATTGGTTTATACATATACAAGGTATTCCTCATCATCCCTGTGTCCACATAGGCCAAGGAAAAGCAAACTAAAAAAAGGCAAAAGAAATGGAAAGCAGACAAAAAAAAAGACAGAAGAGTGTTTCAGTATTGCAGATTGTACATCTATGATTCCCATGGTTAAATGGGCAACTAGGAAGAGAGCTGGCCTGGAACCACTTTAGCAGGACCCCATAGAAAATGACTGCAGGCCAAGTACGGGGCCTCATGTGACAAGATGCCTCCAGGGTCAGGTGCAGGAGGCTGTGCGGAACGAAACCCCTGGAGCCCTCCAAAAAAACTTTTATGACTTCTGTGAGAGACCCAGCTATGCAACTAGCAAGCCACAGCCTGGAAAGCAGAAGCAATCAACAAAAATGACAACACCACCACTCATGTAAGAAACTACTATTATTTCTCCCCTTTCATTCTTCTCATCACACAAGGAAAATGAGAGGAGGAAGGCGTCCAAAGGCTAGCCAATCAAGTAGAAGGAGTACTTACGCAGGCCACCCTCTCTTGCCATCATTCCACAGGCCTGTGCCTGGTCCACAGCCTCAGAAGAGAGTCTTATAAAAGAAATAAAATTAGAGTTTTCAGCTGAACAGAACGTGAGTAACATGAAGTGACTTGGGAGCTCTGCAGTCTGCCTAGGATGTTGTTAAGGGATCTGCTCTCCAGCTGGGAAGAGGAATTTGACATAACACAATAGGGGAGCAAGGACTGGTGAAAAATGAAACCTTTCATAGGTGTTTCCCACTGAGCCGAGGCTGCTCCATAAACTAGATACACAGAGATGCAGAAATCGGCCGAGAATGTGAAGGAGGAAGGGCAGACCTTAGCAGTGAAAGAAGAAGAGTATTTATGTTTCTCCACAGAAATGATTTACTGCAGTGAAAAAAGCCCATACGTATGAGGTGGAGGCGCTACAAAGAAAGGAACATTTGCAGCCCTCTCTTCCAGCAGTCCATGCAGGTTTCATATTCCTTCTTACCCACTTAGATGTCTGTAGTACACACTGAAGAATCTAGAGAGGTTTACACTTAACACTACAAAGACCACGTATTTCAGGCATGTGGCTACATCTGTTGAACGCGATGGGTATTCACGTTAGTCATTTCACGCAGCAGCTCATTATGATGTGTGTGTCTTGCAAACGCAGCCAAGATTCAGTGAGGCATAAAACCACAAAGCATCATTATAGATCATACATCACTAGTTTTTTGGGGTTTTTTTGTTTTTTGTTTTTGGTACTGGGAATCGAACTCAGGACCTTGTGCTTGCCAGACAGGTGCTTGTACCACTAAGCTATATCCCCAGCCACATCACTAGTTTTTTAAAAAAAATATTAATTTTTACAATGGTTTTCTTCTCCGAATTATTGACACTGGTCAAAATAACTAATTCTTGGGCTGGGCGTATAGCTCAGCAGCATAAGCACCTGCCTAGCAAGCGCAAAGTCCTGAGTTCGATTCCTGGTACCAAAAAAAAATTCTTTTCCTAACTTAACTTTCTTTTATCTTGCTAATAGAAATTGACTCTGTAGTTACCTTAATTTGACAATAATTTTAAAAAGTGTTTTCCCAAAATTGTAGAATGACAACCATAAATTTGGCATAAAATATTTAAAAATAAGCATCTCTAATAAAATATTATTAGAGGTAGCTACTTCTTATTTAAAAGACTCATTAATTAAGCACCAGAAATAAGTTAGCTAAAGTACATCACATAAATGAAAAGGAGAAATACTGTGAAATATGTTTGTATAAATGTCTTTTGGTTTATGTGAACAAACTGTCACTCAATCTATGTGCAGTTAACACACTGCCTGATGCAATGAAAATAAGAGAATTGATTCAATTTAACTATACGAACATTTCCATAACGCTTTCTAGAGAAATCCAGTGTGCTGAGAATTGCTCAAAATTCAACTGAGAAGGTAAGTAAGACATAGCAGAGAGGAAGGAGTGGAAATTTGAAGGCATCTCAATCAACAAAATAGTATATAACAAACCAATATATTTGCTAGCTAAAAGCATGTCCTGTTCGCTGTGCGAGTCAGGGCATGATAAAAAGCAGAGGACATTCCCCGACTGGTTTAACGGAGAAGGGTCAATAGAAAGGACCATCTACAAAGACATAGGAAGGTGAAGGGAACCAAAAGGCATCAAGGAATGTAGCCCTAGTGATCAGTCCTCTCACCACTCATGAGAAGAGTGAAAGGAAGAACCACGTTTATCAGAGATCTGCTGAAAGATGGAGTCAGGAGTAGCTGGAGAACCAGGCAGGTGCTGTGGCAGGAGAGGAAAGCAGCCAATTCCAGAACTTCAACAAGGGCTAGGGTTGCTAATAAACAGATCATTTTCTCCTTCCCTGTTCTTATCTCTAGCAGGGCCTCATGCTGGCTAAAGCAACTATGAAGCTGAAAGTGAAGATCAGAAACTAAGATCCTGCAGGCAAGGTCCAGATCAGGGCAGAGAAGTGTGAAGAAGGTAAACGAAATGGGGGTGGGATGGGCCAACTAAATAGCCAGTTAAAGTGGAAGTCAGACTGTAATAAACTAGACTTCTAATAGTTTGAGGCCTCAAAACCCTATCTTGACATTGAAACAAGGTACAATAATGAATATAGAAAAACTGAGACTTAGAAGAATATGCTAAAATAGTCTTAAAAGTATCTGACATTCTGACATTGAAAGACCTTATCCCTGATCATCAGTTAAAGAAGAAAGAAGTGCTGGCAACTTAAGCTTCCTTCTGCCACATGCATTTTGGACTAGGACACGCTGATCTAAACTTCTTTGGTACGAAAAGCACATTCTCTTGTGCAACGTGGAAATCCATGTCTTTGTGTTTCCTCATTTTCTGAGGATGAGTGTGTCACACAATATATACTCAATGAAGGCACTTAACCGACAATTCTTCATCCCTTTGGTGAGTCAGAGAACATAAAGCAGGAAATACAGAGAACTTGAAAATGCAACGCGCAATTCAGATCAAAGCAAATGCAAATTTATTATAAGGACAAATGATGATTTGAGATGCCTTGCATTACAGAAATGAAAGTGATCATGGCAGTTACACATTTGAGGCATGGAGCCCAAAGAATTACTTCATCATAGCTCTATGAAAGAAGATGGGTGTAGAGTATAGCGGGTGAAAGATCAAAAGCTTTTAACTGAAACCCTGGAAGATTTTTCTTGATTATTAAAACACTTGGCTATAAATATATCCTTCTCAATAATTTTTAGCATTTGGAGTACCACTGAATTTCTTTGAATTGATATTCTTAGGTTCCTTGATTAGTTTCTTGTCACAAGAAAGTAACAACAATTTTAATTGCAAAGAGAAAATTAGGCCTTCTTCAATGGGAAGTGAGTAAGGTCTTGGTTCTTTTGGTGAATAACTCGATATTGAAACTAAAGAATGAATAATGATGTGGCACAAATTATAGGACTTCCTCCTCCGGACATCAGTTGCACCTTCATCTGTTGGAAACAAGAAACATAGATTGTCCTCCCAGGAATTGTGTGAGCATCCTAGCACGCCCTGGCTGCCCGACTGAGTGAGGTCAGGTACTGAGGTTTGACTCTTCAGATGTAATTTGTGTATGTCCAAGGACATAAATAGGGACATGAAGAGAAATAATCCCTTTAGTGCCTTAATACTGATTACAAATATTGGTTCTCAATTACAATTTAAATGCACACAAATAAAATAGATTTTTGTCATTCAAGTGATTTGATCTACATACAAGTCATCATAGAAATACAAAATTCACATATTAACTGGTCAGTTGTATTGGAGGTATTTATATAATTAGTAAGGCCTAATAATTACCTTACCATAATTTCATAAATCTTATGAATGAGCTAATAATTTACAGTGATAGGAGATACTATGGAAGCTTACTTAGGAACAAAAACATGGTTTATTTGTTTAAAAGATTGGTGGGGTGACTTTTCCTGTTGATCATTTACCTATGGATAACACTTCCAACCTGAAAGCATGCCTGCACTGTGGGACCAAAAGTACTGGTAAACTATGTAGAATTCCTAGTAGATACTCAAAGAATTGGCACAAATGGAAATCAAAATTTTAAAAAAAAACAAAAACTATGGAACAATTCCTTATTAACGTGAAGGTTCACATTTGTATGGCTTCTTTTGGGGGAAACATGTAAGAATAGGTGAAACCTTCCTCAACCAAGCTTTTCTTTTGCATCCTTATGAGAACATTGTGTTTGCACGATGCTTTTGCCAAGACTCCTGATTCAAGCTTGAACAAATGTTATTCTCACATGGGAAACTAAGGGGAGATGGTAGATAAGTAGTTTTTGTCTTACATTACAAAATGGAATTACCAACATGTGGAATGCTTTTAATGTCCTTCTTTGGGATTAACGTTCCACAACTTTTTATTGATTAACTCTTTACATTAGTTTTTGGGAGCTCATGTGTGTGCCTGTGTGTGTGTGTGTGTGTTCAACTTTCTTTAGGACACAATTCCCTGGAGCTCCCTTATTCTCCGGGGAGTTGTATATAATGCAGATGTTGGACAGTGGTAATAAAAAACATTACATATGCGGAGACCTTGTTGCGTCAGGACCTCTGCCAAGGACTCCATTTGACTGTTTACTACCATTTATCACTAACAGTCAATGAAGAGGCTACTATTTCTGTCTCCATTTCACAGAAAAGAAAAATGAAGCTTTAGTGATGCTGATGAATTTGCCTAACATTGCAGAGTTAGTAACTCTCAGATCCAGGGCTTAAATTTAGATTTATGTGGGACTGCATTCTTAACTTGTGCTGTATTGTCCCAAATTAACATATAAATTACAAACGTATTGAGTCATACTAGGGATGCCAGATTTAAAGTTTGAAAATGTGTGCCAGTTTCATGGCTCTGGCACTAGAACAGGTTTAGAGACCCACCCTTACTAAGCTATTGGGTACAGTTGATGTATTTGGCCTGGTTCTTATCTGTCCTCTGATCTGGGAGGATTAAAGTTTTTCTTATGAATTTTATGAACACAATCTTGGGCTAGAGACAGTAAATCATAGCAACAGAAAGTAGAGAGTTGGAAAAATCACATGCCAACCCTTTCCAGTGAACAAATAAGGAGAAGCGCACCATCCAGTTCATTTCCCTTGGTATCCCATATTTAAGATACTCAAACACACAAAAAGCTGACTGGTGACTGAAAGGGATTCTACAAGGTCACATTGCCTTTGTAACCAGTTAAATTCTTCCAAGTCTAACAACAGACATCACTCACAAATACAAAATACTTCCACAAAAACAAGTTCAATGCCTTCAGTCCTTGCTAAGCTAAGCTTGGGCTATTTTGGGAAGAGACATGTGCCCACTAAGGAGCTTGAGAATTTCTCCAAAAGTGATAGCGGGTAGAGAAGATGCCAAAAAGAAGAAAAGGAGAGAGAGAAAGAAGAGAACAAAGGAGGCAGAAAAGGAGGATCATCCATAGGTAAATAATCAAAGAAAATTTAGAAAAAAAATTGGAAAACATATGGAAACTTGAAATTTGTCTTCTCACCTAAGTATCTTGGGGTTACCCTTGTTTTGGCCCCTCTGGATCCTGGTGCTTAAACGTCAACTGCAGTCTCATGGTTTTGATTCTTCTCTTCATTGGCTACATTCTCAGGTTCTTCCCAAGAGGCAACACGATAACTGTTGACAGTGTCACCCCTATACAAGAAGGGCTTCTTTCTCAAGTATTTCCAGGAGGAAAGAGGAGGAAAAACATTCTCAGTAGATTGGATGGTAGCCTCATTTCCCTGGCTTAGGTCACAGGCCCAGGAGACACAGGACAGAGCAAAGCGACATACCAACAGTAACAGACACATCAGGTGCTTAAATCATACTGGAGTTTGGTAGGTTAAATGCTCAAGAGCACAGCCAACCAATAAATACTCATGCCCGTCTGTTCAACCCGGAGTCTATCTTCCAGATATAAATAAATGCCTTCATTATAGTCTATTACCAGCCTGGGACAATGTCCAGCAGTTTGCTTTGAAAAACTTCCCACACTCATGAAGCACAGTAACCCCTGCCCAATGAGTCCCCGTGGGGATGGTCCAGACTCCTCGAACTCTGTCAGATCTCCCTGTAAAATAAGTCACCTTAATAAAAGTAATTCACACTCTGAGTGATTTCCCATATATCAACGTAATGTAATGCCATGCATTGCAGAAAAGGAAAGACTAAGAAAATAATAATACCAGCAAAAAAGAATTACATGCATTTGGTTCTGCAATGGCAAAGAGTAGAGCGAGGTCTCCCTTCCACATCCTCACTTCATTTCCAGGGTGACTTCTGACAGCTAGTAAGAATGTATGCCTCTGAAGGATAAACTTGGCACATTCTTGGGGGCAAAAAATGAGTTTGATGATAACCTTCCCACTCCCTATCATCAACACAAGTACTTCCTCTCCAGGAAGAAGAAATGAACCGAGTCTTCTAGTCCTGCAAGTGAATATCCATGTGAGTTTACAACTCTGACTCCTTCGGTCTTGATGTCAACACGAGAAGCACTCACACGATTGTTTATTTAGACTTTTAACTCAATCTATGCTCTAAACTGAGCACTTACACTGCACAACCCACAAGATAAATAAATACAGACATACACAGATACAAAGGCATGAAGCATAAGTCTCTTTTGGACTTAAAATACAGAAGGTTTTAAAGTGAATCGTTTCTGCTCTTTGCCAGAACAGGGATCAGTCTCAAATAGCTGCAGGCTCTAACAATTACTATTTTGAAAATCTGACTCTTTGTGATGCAGCATAGTAGAAAGAGCCCTGATTGAAGAGCCAAATCCTGTATGTGTCATAAATTCTATTTTTGCATCTATATTGAATAGATTGGTGCCCTTTCATAATGCAGAAAGTGTTTGAGAAGATGAATAGAGTAACAACGTTTGACCTTTTAAGGTTCTGAAAACCCGAGATAATAAATCTCAAATACTTATGAGAAAAATATGTTTTAGTGAAATTGTTAGACTTGCTCCTTTGGAGACTTAAAATACACAAGTAGAAGCACGCTTGTAGCAAAATATAATAGGCATCTGGATAATAATACTATGTATTATGTTATTTATGGTCATTTTAGAGTGTAATGATGAAGATGAGCACAGACTCTGGAGTTAAATAGCCTCATTGAAATCTGATATCTACTTAATATCTTTGTGATTTGGGGGGAAAGCACTTGGCCATTCTGTGCCTCAAGCTCTCAGTCTAGAAAATGGGGACAAGAGTAAGTCTTATGAACATTAAAACAGCAAATATGTAAAGCCCTGAGAGCGTGTGTGACCCAGGGGAGTGCTATTAAGAGCTTGCTATTACGATGATAAAGAGGAGGTTAATTATGTATTCAAATAAACAGGGAAGGTAAAGAGTTGTTTAAAAATATAGCTTTTATTACATTCCTAGTTGAAAATTCTGACTCAGTTATTGTCAAAGCAAACAATAAACAAAACATTTATAAGGTAAATTACAGTACAAAGTATAAATATTATGTAATAATATTAAGATAAATAGCAATAGACTAGCCAGGTTTGAGCGGTGAGGGCCCAACAGGAATTCTACCAGGAGCTTTGCAACAATGAACACATTTTGTCCTCATAAACACCAGCTGTGGTAGATACTCTGATTACCCTTCATTTTGTTGATAGAAACTGAGGCCCAGAGAGGTTAAGTACCTGGCCCATGCTTATAGAATTAAAAAGTGTTGGAGCCTGGATATAAAAACAGATCACAGTATTAAGCATAATATCAGAACCCACTGTGGTAAGCAGAAATACATTTCTCATGCTAGCATTTTTCCTTACAATTTTTTAATTATCTGGATTTCCTAGCAAAAGTTGTCTCAGTATAAGTTTTGGAAAATGTAGAATAAAAAAGATTTTAATAAAATGGGGAGTTTTCCCTATTGCTATAATTTTTAGCTGGAATACCAAAACAGCATATATGTCACTGCCGAATGTAATTTTTGACACATTTGTTTTCACTCTTCTACATGATTTTCTTATATCACATTTATTTTTGGATTCTTAAGTTGTGGCAAACTAGTTAAAAAATTTTTTTACAGATCTTGTTATAAATATGAGAAATGACTAGACAACACTAATTTTCTTGTCAGCCTTATATCACTGGTTATCTTGATATAACATGATTTACTTTTCAGCAGAATTTCCAGATATTATAAAAAACAATTCTATCACTTATTCAAATGAAGTAGGTCCAAGACAGACATTTCACTATTTCTCAGAGTGAGTAGTATAAATAATGCTGAATAAATTTTACAATTTAAACAAAAGTAAAATTAGTGATTTTTTTTTTTTTTTTGGTAATCAATCTTCAAATAACCAAGAAATCTCCAGCTCTCTGTTCTGGGAGCCCCCCACCCACTATCCACAGCTCCAGAATCCCCTGGGGACTCAATACTTGCTTAGTGGCATAAGATGAATCTATGAAAGTGATCAAACACACCCAAACTGAAAGCACCTTTCTATGAGTTCACTCACGCCCTCTTTCTTCATTTTGCCACTCACCCTTTACCATTTCATCACTCTCTCCTGAATTCCCCAGTTTCTCTTCAGCACTTAATTATTGTCTGAAAGGCCAGTGGCCTCCTAATCACTAAGTCCATTTTTTCATCTTCCTTTTCATTTCCTTAGAGCTAAGCAACATGGGCCTTCTCTCCACTTTCAAACTTTCCCATAGTTTGGTTTCTATGTACTATGTGTTTCCCTCCAGTTTTTTTCCCCCTTTGTTTCTTATTGCTCTATATCATTTGCATTCTAACTCTATTATCTCTCACTCTCATTGTGTTAATATTTCACAAGGTCCTACCTTAGATCATTTTCTCTTATTATTTTTTTCTTTCTTAAATCTTTCCTTTTCAAAAATCAATTCTGTAAAGCTGCCTTTCAAATCTTTATTCCAAATCCTGTGGTTACTTACTTAAACCAAAACATCATTCTCAACCTCCTTATTTTTTGCATATCCCAGTACAAAAACTAAGAGGCTGAGGCAGGAAGATGGCAAGTTTGAACCCAACCTAAGCATTTTTGCAACTTAGTGAGAATTTATCTCAAAATAAAAACAAACATGCCTCAGGCTGTAGCTCAATGTAAAGGCCCTGGATTGAATCCCCAGTACCACAGAAGAAAAAAATTAAAAGACATTGGAAAACACACAAATAAATCTGGTCAATGGGATTCAAGGAAAAGTCTAAGGTGAGTTTACTTTTCTGAATAAAAGGGACAAAATTAGAGACGTCACTCCTTTCCTTTGGCTTCCTGGCTCATAAAGGCTTTGTACTATTGTATTTATCTTCCAAGCATGGATTGACAGGCAAATATGTGGACTGAAGTTCAAGATAATTAGTGGAAAAAGAAAAATCCTGGGTCCCTGATAACATCATTAGACATCTGCACCAATATCGGCACCTGCCTCCGTCTGAAAAGTTTTCTGTATGAGGGGAAAAGGGCCTAATTATTTAAGCTGCTGTTAGACAGAAGTTTCTAGATAATACAGACAGATCTTATGGCTATCTCTTAATTCCATGCACCTACTTCCAAATGATTGCTTAGATATTTCCACATGAGTATCCCAGCTGTAGGTCTAATTTACCATAATGAAAATCAAATTGATATAAAGAAGCCTTAAAATATCATCTTTATAATTTCTTTTTACATAGCAGCATTTTACAGAGAGTTAGTATAAAATATGTGAGGGAATTAATAAATTGTGACACAACTAAACCACAGTACAGCAAATAAAACCTCTAGGAAGTCCCCATTAGAGAAAGCAGCATTAAGATATATTGTTCTTTCTCCTACTTGACTATTTGAATCTTGACACTATCAGCATCGTGCGGTAAGATCTCATAATCACTTGACAACATGACTTTGCTCTTCCCAGAGGTTAGCTCAGCTACCACCATCTCACATCTGTAACTCAGCAAATCTAACACAGGCACCAATGATACTGCTTCTTATAATTATCACAGCTGTTACACAGGAACACAAGATTATCAAGACTGCAAGGGACAATCCAAATGCCATCAGAACATGTTAGCAGGTGTACTCAGATCTGCTGACTCCAAGAGCACCAGGAATCATCTCAAGCAGCTGCCCTAGACATCCACAGATACAGAAAGCCCTCTGGACCTTGTCATGGTTCAGAAAAGTCCACATCTGTAATCCCATGGAAAAGTTACTGGAATTCTAATAAATTAATTCCTATCTACCACTTCAAGTGCAGCACATGGTGAGAATAAAGACACTGAGGCATTTTTGTAGTGGTGGGGAGCCAAGGGGGTCCTAAGTCCAGCTAGAACAATGGCTTACTGGAACAAAGGTTTCGACCCAGGGCCAAACCCAGGTTTGATTAATTCGTGAAGAGGGAGGTGGCTTGGGGATGAGTGACTGTGAGAATGGCAGGAAGTATGTGCATGCCGTGAGCTGGGCTAGATAGGAGGCTTGAAATCACCTCTGCAATATGCAGAGAGAGAGAGAGAGATGCAGAAAGAGTAACCTGCGTATCACAGATCGGGGCAGTATCTAGTGTTTTGGGGTCAGTGCTTCAGTTTTGATGTGTAATCCATGCCCTGAGAAGTCGTAGCCTCTTTTCTTGAGGCTCATTCTCAGCTAACAGCACAGCGTGGCGTCACTCGGCCTAGCTCACACATGTTACTTGGGAGCTGTAGGCGGGTCATCACTGACCTGTCACATTGCTTCAAAGACTACACACCAGCACCTGGGCTAGACCCATTTGCATTGCTTAAAGCCAATTGAGGGGATAAGGAAATGTCCTAGCCAGCTCTGTACATATCAATACATGGAGGTAGGGCCAAGGCTCTTCTTTCAAGGAAAGCCGTCCAGGTGGTCTTTCACACATAGAGCCTTAAAATAGTGGCCTTTAATAAGTCTAACTTACAGAGGAAGATCCCGATCACGTTTATAGGTGTGGGCTATCTTCAGTCATCACTGAGCTGAAATGATTAACACAGTTAGGGACCTTAACACTGTTTCTGAGAAACTTCCACAGTGCATTACATTCTGGCCCACAGTGCCAGGAGACCTTGAGCAAATTATTTCAATTCAGTTCCTAGTTCCCTTTTCTACATCATGATACTCTGGATAGAAAGGCTCCGTAAGAGGATCAAACAGGATAGTATATGTACAGATTCTTTGTATTTAATAAGATTTTATGTCATTTATTTGCTTTTTTTGGGTGATGTTCCTAACAGAATTAGCCCTGCTATAAATAGGACAAAGTGATATGTATACATATAAAGCAAGATTCCTCTATCCTTTATTCTGTCATTCATTAACACTGTTTGTATCCTGGCCCCATGTGTAATTATGCAATGGCACTAAAGCCCTCTTATTTTTACCTTTAATATTTCTGAGAGTCTGACTGGTTAAACCATTTTCCCCACAAGAGGAGGAGTTTTGGGTATAATTTTTAGGGGGCTATGGTCTCAGAAGTTGCTTCAAAAAATCTAACCCAGTTAACTAAACATTCAGGAATTTCATGGAGTCGAGACTAGAGAAAAAACATTCTCGTAATCTTTTTTCTAGTAAATGCCTTTTAAAAAAGCAAAGAACAATTGTACAAAACCTAAAAAATAATTCTTTATTCACAGCTTTTACTTTCTACGTGTCCACAGTCAAAGACCCATACAAAAGAATTTTATTTGGAGCAAATTAAAATGATGTCTCAAATATCAAACTGGATGATGATTCAGTGTCAGAAGAATGAAAAAGAGGGACAGAGTGACTTGCTGGTCAGTCTATCAGGTATAACTATGATTTAAAAAGTGAACCTGAAAGAAGGTTATTTCTCTCTCATTCTTTGCTCTGTGTGGTTTCTGAAGACAGAGCTATAGACCCACTGCCATTTACAACCAGACAGAAATGAGAATCGAGTACCAAAATGAAGTTATGACAATGGAAAACGTGGGATGCCTATGCAGTCATCATGTTTTGCATGTTCCCCCCATTTTGGAAAGAAAAACTCACTCAGGAAACGAATGTTGGAGTATCAGAATGCAGAGGATCAGAGTAATGGAATATTAAAATAAGAATAGAGGAAACAGGTCTTACTCATTTGCTCCTCATATGTTTCAAAGCGAAACAGCACTGGTGCATCAGCATAGGCTCTGTACAACACCACAAATCACCTGACAAGAACATGGACGAGACAGCAGACTCTTCGATGCACTCGGGAACAAAGTCAACCTTCTGGAGTCTGATACCATCAAACCACTAATCCTTCTCTTGGAAATACAGTGTCACTCAGGAAAGAAACCCTGAGTGCAAAAATAATACCTGCAGGAAATGCTGATACCTGCATTTCTGCTGCATTTTCCACTCCCAAAACAGTTTAGATGTGTTTTTGTTTTTGTTTTTCCTTCCAGTGGTGGACAGAGCAAGTACTGAAGTTCCCATTTTAGAGCTATGAAAACTGAGATCCAAGAAAGATTCTTGCTCAAAAGCACAAAGTAGCACATCTGAGACTAGAGTTTCTGAATTTAAACTTTGTGTCCTCTGTTCTCAATATGGCTTCATGACTGAGAAGGAATCTAAGAGGGACGAAGAGTTGTGTTCTTGGATCCATGTTTGCCAATGTCCTTGGTACAGCTGTTTTCAACATTAAATGTATCTTTGTCTCTGCCAAAGTGGTTTTCAAATATCTGTTGATGGGGTTTTCAAATATCTGTTGACGAGGTTTTCAAACGTGTCTTACAGTCTATCACAATATTTCACTTCCACTTGGTATTGTCTTTTGTGAGACACTTGCTTAGGCTGCAAGTTCAAAGTGAGCGAAACCAGCAAGAAAGAAAAGTATCTGTTGATTCCACATGTGTGATGGGGGAAAGCAGATTAGGAAGGCAGTCACACAGAATCCAAAGACATGCTTCTGCTTTAAGACTACACCGATTGAAAAATTCTCTGTACAGAGAGAAGAAAATTCTTCTGACTATTAATATGTTGCCCTAAGGATATCTGGAGCTTTTTCCACCTGCAAATGAACTTGAGCCTAGAAATGGAAGCAGCCTTATGATAGATAGATAGATAGATAGATAGATAGATAGATAGATAGATAGAGATAGATAGATAGATAGATAGAGAGAGAGAGAGAGAGAGAGAGAGAGAGATGATAGATAGATCTTGGTGAATATTACTCAGTGTACAAGCTCATATTTGTAATATGTATGTGTGAATCCAATCACAAGGCTAGAGTTTCCATGAGGCCCCAGTTTCTTTGTTGCTCTGAGGCCACAACAAGCTACTTTGAACATTTCACTATGTTTCAGCTGAAATTCAAAAATGAAAAGCAAATGTAATAGCTAAAACTGACACTTTCCTGAGTGGGAGTGGGGGTAGGTGAGCTGTTATTTATACTTAGATCCTATCCAATTAATTTTTTTTTTTAGAAAACTTGCACACAACACAAAATGCTAATACGACTATCAGAGCTTTGTGACAAA
Organism: Erethizon dorsatum; assembly: GCA_028451465.1. Taxonomy (NCBI): domain Eukaryota; kingdom Metazoa; phylum Chordata; class Mammalia; order Rodentia; family Erethizontidae; genus Erethizon; species Erethizon dorsatum. Next base: position 14,009,001 of record CM051839.1, read on the forward strand.
AAAAAAACTCAAGTGGCAATTTTAAAAATATCAGCTTATTATATGAAATTTTCTATTTCGCTACAGGCTCATATCTAATCTCAATCATGGCTTCCCAAAACTGTTTTTTTTTTTTTTTTTTTTTTTGTCATTGTTCAAAACTATCAGCCAAGTTTGTAGGAAAGACTATTTGTTTTGTAAATTCACACACAGAATTCCTCAGGACACAGTATACGGAGCAGCTGCCACCTCAGCATCCAACTCCATCGGCAGTGAGCACATCTTAAAAAGATAGCTTGGCGCAGTGCAATGAAGCTTCAGTAACCTGGCTCATGGCAAAACAAGAAGAAAATCTTTGTGATGTGAAAACAGATGTCCCTTAATGCTTTTTAGCATGTGACATCACCTTTTGCGCTTGTACGCACAACTTTTCTCAGTGAGTTTAAAAATAAAGTTCATCTGAATTTAAAGACCAGCCCCAACCTAGCTGTAATTATCATTCCATTCCAATAACTCCAAGGAAAGCCTGTTTCTTCCGAATCTCTTTCTTGTTCCCACTGTGCGGCATATATAAACTCATGGTAATTAAAAACTTTTCCCAGTCAAAGGAGACTAACCTTTTAAATAACTTGCTTCTGCTCTTTTCTAAGCAGAAGAAATATTTTGGCAACACATCACATTTCAGCTTTGCAAAGCAAGCATTACCGAGAAGTCAATGCAACTGCCCACACAGGGCTAGATGAGGGCTCCCATCTCAGAGAGACGCTCACTAAGCATCCATCTGCACGGACAGCTGTGCCAATAATACTGCCGTGCATACGAGACAGGCACAGCTGGCAGGCCAAGCCCTGAAGACCTAAGCCACTAGGCAAATGGTAACAACTGCAGAGTACTTCAAAACTACAGGAAGTAAATATTCTGGAGCCAAGGGAAGTAACTTCAAACAGAAATCAGCTTTCAGTCCAGGGCCCCGTCTGACTCAACAAATCTCAGTGGTCAGTCAACAGGCCATTTAATTCTTGTAGTGCTCCTAGCTATACTTCAAAGCATGAATGAATCGCACAGTGTACTGACTTCACACACAGCAAAAGAAGGTGTGTTCCCACTTGCTATGGGAGATCCTGGAGTCTATGAACTTCCTCCTGGTTATTTCAGGGAGTTCCCAGAGGCTTCATGACACCATTTTCTTCCTCCTTTGCACTGACCTGCCATAGCATTGCTTTCAGCTAGCTTCATTCCTCTCAGATGTCCACTGACAGTAGGTCCCTCACATCTGCCCGTGCGCACGCGCACCACGATATGGCCAGGATGCCACCAGTTCACAGTGGTCCCTTCAGTGGAGGACAGTTGGCAGCCCAGATCTTCAGAATGCAAAGTGACACTGCTACCAGGGCAATGTGTTTTGTGTGTAATTAATGAGAAAGACACTCACCTTTTTAAAGTGACATTTATTCTAATTTGTTAGAAGCAAGGAAATCTTTCAGAAAATCCATTAACATGCCTACTTTACTTTGCAATTATTTTACTTTCTACTCTTTCTTTTTCCCTTCCTATCCACGCCTCTCCCCCATTCCATCTACTAGATGTAACCTCATACATTTTCTACATACTTATAATATCATATATAATTATATATTATATAGATGAAAATGCAATGCACTGACACATATAATAAGGCACTTTTCATTATTAGCTCTTTTTTAAAAATGAAATTATGTCATGTTTTTTGGAATTATATTGTTTTTCGCAGTTATGGTTCCATATGGTTCTTCTTCATGTACACTTTCAAAACTCCAATTCATTGCGCTCTTCTCTCTTAAAGGCTTTGTAATATCCCCTCGTGTGGACGCACTCATTCCCCTACTGATAGGACTTCATTCTGTTTAAATTTTTCACTATTAGGAGCTGGGCTCAAACTTTCTTTTCAATATATTCTTAAGTCTGGGTATTTCACTTCAATGAAGGGATACCTAGAAATGATATTGCTGGATCAAAGTGGGCACCTACTTTTACTTTAGTAAATATTTTTAAAGATGCAAAATTTATATTCAATCAACAAAGTTTGAGAGCACATTTTTCTCACATCCCTGCCATCAAAGGTCTTTAAAATTTTTGCCAGTCGTAATAAAACACACAATCACATTGGTATTACAATTTTGTGTTTCCCAGAAAAAGACAATTAGAGAATGTTTTCATATTTCCTCTCTGTTTTTCTTTTTTTTCTGATTTGGACTTATTTTTGGAAGACTTGTGTGTCTAAATTCTGTGTTTAATTTTTGACCATTTTTCTCAAATTAGAATTCTTTGTGTATTATAGGGTTTACCCTATCAATTATAAATAATTTTCCATATCTACTTTTATCTTGTTTATGACATTTATTTTCATCTAAGTCCTTAATTACCATACATACCTTTTTAGACTCCCAATATTCATAAAACTTCTTCTGTTCCCCATCTCTAGATTATGCAAACAGCCTCTCAGATTACTTTCTAGGAGTTTTAATATACTTTTCCACAATTAATCCATCTGAAATGTATTTCTATGCATGGAAGATGATGACATTGAAATATTATTTTCTTCCAAAGAATAGTTATTTTACCAGCACCTTTTTTTTTTCTTAAATAATTCATTCTTTACCTGCTTAGAGTCAAAATCATCTAAAATTAATTATCTATCAGATGTCCTCAAATTTGCTTCTGGATTTGATGTTCTGCTCACTTCTTTATTTGTCCACTCCTATTATAAAATCATCTAGAGGTAACTGTAGTAGTTTTAGGTTATATTTTGATGGCTTATCTGGTAAGTCTTATTATGCTTTTTAAAAATACTCTTGGCTATTCTTGGATATTGATTTTTCCCCATAAATTTTAAGAAAGTTTTACCCAATCCCCAACATCCCTTACCATAAAATGAACCTTTGAGATTTTATTTAAAATTACATTAACTTTATAAATTGAATTTGGACGATTTCCACTTTGCCTTTTCTTTCAACGTAGGTAAGTTTTCCCACTTACAAAGATCTTATTAAATGTTCTTCAATGTGATTTTATACTTTTCTAGGTAACTAATACTATAAACAGAAGAAGATATTGATTTATAAATACACTTGCTCGTAGCCAACTAAATTGTAATCAACTTACCAAATAATCATATTAGGTATTTATTTACTAAAGTCTTTTGGAATGTCTTAATATTTCAATCATATAAACAGAGACAATGTTTTATCTTCTGCATTCATATTTTATATAAATAATAAAATTTTCTCATTCCATTTCTTACAACCTCCAGGAAGTGCTGATTATAACAATGACAATAGCGGTTTACTCAGTGTCTAACTGAAGTGAGTTTAGCATTTAATTGTTTAGAATTTTATATTACTAGTATAAGTGTTTTATTATATTCTTATAATCTATTTTCTATTTAGTGCGGCCACATCATGGAATGCTCCTTCAGCACTGAGTTTTCTTCTTCAGTTATTAACAAAATGGATTACATTGCCAGATGTACTGTTATTGAGCCACTCTTTCCTAACATGAGTTCTACTTGCTTCAAGCATATTTTTCTCATTTAGATGAATTCTACTAAATTCTATTTATTCGAAATTTTTGCATCTATGCACTTAATTTAAATATGATTATACGTTTGTTAAACATTCAGCAGGTTTTGGAATTAAAGTTATCTAGCTTTCATAAAATACATTGGAGACGCTTCCTAATTTCACCCTGTAATCACAATAATGTTGTTTTCTGTGCCAGTGCTTGACAGAGTTCTAGTACAACACTCACAGAGAGCGCTTGAAAGAGCAACTGCTGCTGGCCCTGTAGATCAGTGGTAGATTGCTTGCCTCACCTGCACAAAGCCCTGGAACTGAGCATTATAGGGAAGGAGAAAGAAAGGGAAGGAAGGAGGGGGAAGGGAGGGGAAAAAGGGGAGGAAAAATGGAGGAAGGGGCAGGGACAAAATGAAAGACTAACTGCCTCTCCCCTGGGCTATGCGGTCCTGGGCCAAAC